>CP136056.1:509492666-511992666 GCA_032464435.1 Aegilops umbellulata | reverse complement strand
CAAGTGTGGGAAAAAAGGAGAGTAGCATTGTCCCTTTTTATTTCCTCTTTTTTTCTTTTTTTGGGCCTTTTCTTTTTTTATTTGGGACAATGCTCTATTAATGATGATCATCACACTTCTATTTATTTACAACTCAATGATTACAACTCGATACTAGAACAAAGTATGACTCTATATGAATGCCTCCGGCGGTGTACCGGGATGGGTAATGAATCAAGAGTGACGTGTATGAAATAATATGCATGGTGGCTTTGCCACAAATACTATGTCAACTACATGATCATGCAAGGCAATATGACAATGATGATGCGTGTCATAATAAATGGAACAGTGGAAAGTTGCATGGCAATATATCTCGGAATGGCTATGGAAATGCCATAATATGTAGGTATGGTGGTTGTTTTGAGGAAGATATAAGGAGGTTTATGTGTGATAGAGCGTATCATATCACGGTGTTTGGATGCACTAGCAAAGTTTGCACCAACTCTCAAGGTGAGAAAGGGCAATGCACGGTACCGAAGAGGCTAGCAATGATGGAATGTAAAAGTGTGTATAATCCATGGACTCAACATTAGTCATAAAGAACTCACATACTTATTGCAAAAATCTACAAGTCATAAAAAACCAAGCACTACGCGCTAGGGGGATAGATTGGTAGGAAAAGACCATCGCTCTTCCCCGACCGCCACTCATAAAGATGACAATCAAAGAACACCTCATGTTTCAAATTTGTTACAAAACTTTTACCATGCGTGCATGCTACGGGACTTGCAAACTTCAACACAAGTATTTCTCAAATTCACAATTACTCAACTAGCACAACTTTAAAATCACTATCTCCATATATCAAAACAATCATCAAGTATCAAACTTCTCATAGCATTCAATACACTTTATATGAAAGTTTTCATTATACTAATCTTGGATGCCTATTATATTAGGACCAATTTTATAGCCAAAGAAAATTACCATGCTGTTCTAAAGGACTCTTAGAATAATATAAGTGAAGCATGAGAGATCAATAATTTCTATAAAATAAAACCACCACCGTGCTCTAAAGAGATATAAGTGAAGCACATAGAGCAAAATTATCTAGCTCAAAAGATATAAGTGAAGTACATAGAGTATTCTAATAAATTCCGATTCATGTGTGTCTCTCCCAAAAGGTGTGTACAGCAAGGATGATTGTGGTAAACTGAAAATCAAAGACTCAAATCATACAAGACGCTCCAAGCAAAACACATATCATGTGGTGAATAAAAATATAGCCTCAAGTAAAGTTACCGATGGAACAGACGAAAGAGGGGATGCCTTCTGGGGCATCCCCCAGCTTAGGCTTTTGGTTGTCCTTGAATTTACCTTGGGGTGCCTTGGGCATCCCCAAGCTTGGCCTCTTGCCACTCCTTATTCCATAATCCATCAAATCTTTACCCAAAACTTGAATACTTCACAACACAAAACTCAACAGAAAATCTCATGCGCTCCGTTAGCGAAATAAAACAAACCACCAATTTAAGTTACTGTAATGAAATCACTATTTATTTATATTGGTGTTAAACCTACTGTATTCCAACATCACTATTTTTCATAACCTCCGATACTAGCCATAGATTCATCAAAATAAGCAAACAACACACGAAAAACAGAATCTGTCAAAAATAGAACAGTCTGTAGTAATCTGTATCTAACGCAAACTTATGAAACTCAAAAAATTCTGAAATAAATTATTGGACGTGAGGAATTTATCTATTAATCAGTTGCAAAAATAATCAACTAAAAAGCTCTCCCTGGTAAAAATGGCAGCCATTCTCGTGAGCGCAAAAGTTTCTGTTTTTTACAGCATGATCATATAGACTTTACCCATGTCTTCCCAACGGTTCTACTTGGCACAAACACTAATTAAACATGAAAACACATCTAACCAGAGGCTAGATCAAATATTTATTACTAAACAGAAGCAAAAATCAAGGAACTAAAATAAAATTGGGTTGCCTCCCAACAAGCGTTATCGTTTAACGCCCCTAGCTAGGCATAAAAGCAAGGATAGATCTAGGTATTGTCATCTTCGGTATGCAATCCATAAGTGGCTCTCATAATAGATTCATAAGGCAATTTAATTTTATTTCTAGGAAAGTGTTCCATGCCTTTCCTTAATGGAAATTGGAATCTAATATTCCCTTCCTTCATATCAATAATCGCACCAATCGTTCTAAGGAAAGGTCTACCAAGAATAACAGGACATGCAGGATTGCAATTTATATCAAGAACAATAAAATCTACGGGCACATAATTCCTATTTTCAACAATAAGAACATCATTAATTCTTACCATAGGTTTTAAATGGTGGAATCCGCAAGATGCAAGTTTAAAGAACAATCATCAAATTCGCGGAAACCTAACACATCACACAAAGTCTTTGGAATTGTGGAAACACTAGCACCCAAATCACGCAAAGCATAGGTTTCATGATCTTTAATCTTAATTTTAATAGTAGGTTCCCACTCATCATAAAGTTTTCTAGGGATAGAAACTTCTAATTCAAGCGTTACGTCATAGGATTGCATTAAAGCATTAACATATGTGTAAAAGCTTTGTTTTGACTATAAGCATGAGGAGAATTTAACACGAATTGCAACAAGGAAATACAACCTATCAAAGAGCAATTATTATGATTAAATTCCTTGAAATCCAAGATAGTGGGTTCATTTCTATCTAAAGTTTTGACCTCTTCAATCCCACTTTTAGTAATTTTTGCATTAAGATCTAAAAACTCCGAATTATTGGGACGCCTTCTAACTAAAGTTGACTCATCTCCAGTCCCATCATTATCAAGATTCATATTGGAAAACAAAGATTTAATAGGAGACACATCAATAACTTTTAGATCTTCATCCTTATTATCATGGAAACTAAAAGAACACGCTTTCACAAAGCAATCCTTTTTAGCATGCATCTTAGCGATTCTTTCTTTGCACTCATCAATGGAAATTCTCATGGCTTTGAGAGACTCATTGATATAATGCTTCGGTGGAATAGATCTGAGTTTCAAAGAATCAACATCAAGAGAAATTCTATCCACATTCCTAGCCAATTCATTAACCTTAAGCAATTTTTCTTCAAGCAAATCATTGAAATTCTTTTGAGAAATCATAAATTCTTTAACACTAGTCTCAAATTCAGAGGGCATCTTATTAAAATTTCCATAAGAGTTGTTGTAGGAATTACCATAATTATTAGAGGAATTACTAGGGAACGGCCTAGGATTAAAGTTTCCTCTATACGCGTTGTTACCAAAATTGTCCCTACCAACAAAATTCACATCCATAGATTAATTATGATTCTCAATCAAAGTGGACAAAGGCATATCATTAGGATCAGAAGAAACACTCTTATTAGCAAATAATTTCATAAGTTCATCCATCTTTCCACTCAAAACATTAATTTCTTCTATAGCATGAACCTTTTTGCTAGTAGATCTTTCGGTGTGCCAATGAGAATAATTAACCATAATATTATCTAGGAGTTTAGTAGCTTCTCCTAAAGTGATTTCCATAAAAGTGCCTCCCGCGGCCGAATCTAAAAGATTTCTAGAAGCAAAATTCAACCCGACATATTTTTTTGTATAATCATCCATAAATTCAAACCATGTGTAGGACAACTACGTATCATTAATTTCATCCTCTCCTAAGCTTGTGCAACATGTTCATGATCAAGTTGCTTAAAATTCATAATAGCGTTTCTAAGAGAGATGATTTTAGCGGGAGGAAAATACTTAGAGATAAAATAATCTTTGCACTTGTTCCATGAATCAATACTATTCTTAGGCAAAGACGAAAACCAAGTTTTAGCACGATCTCTAAGCGAAAAAGGAAATAGTTTCAATTTAACAATATCATTATCCACATCTTTCTTCTTCTGCATATCACACAAATCAACAAAGTTGTTTAGATGTGTAGCCGCATCTTCACTAGGAAGGCCAGAGAATAGATCTTTCATGACAAGATTCAGCAAGGCAGCATTAATTTCACAAGATTCAGCATCAGCAATAGGAGCAATCGGAGTGCTAAGAAAATCATTGTTGTTGGTATTGGAAAAGTCACACAATTTAATATTGTCTTGAGCCGTCGTGACAAGCAAGCAATCCAACAGACAAGCACACAAGAAGCAAGTGAAAAAGAGGCAAACAGAAAAGAGGGCGAATAAAACGGCAAGGGTGAAGTGGGGGAGAGGAAAACGAGAGGCAAATGGCGAATAATGTAATGCGAGGGATAAGAGTTTCTGATGGGTACTTGGTATGTCTTGACTTGTGCGTAGACTCCCCGGCAACAGCGCCAGAAATGGCTCGTTGACGGGAGATCAAATCTTGACTTGACTTGGAGTAATCCTCCCCAGCAAGGGCGCCAGAAATCCTTCTTGCTACCTCTTGAGCACTGCGCTGGTTTTCCCTTGAAGAGGAAAGGGTGATGCAGCAAAGTAGCGCAAGTATTTCCCTCAGTTTTTGAGAACCAAGGTATCAATCCAGTAGGAGACCACACGCACGTCCCTCTGGATCACGTTTGTTCCAAAAATCACTCTCCCGAAGGTTTCATTCCGTTTGGATTCCGTTTGATATTCCTTTTCTGTGAAACACTGAAATAGGCAAAAAAACAGCAATTTGGGCTGGGCCTCCGGTTAGTAGGTTAGTCCAAAAAATAATATAAAAGTGTATAATAAAGCCCATTAAACATCCAAAACAGAATATATAATAGCATGGAACAATCAAAAATTATAGATACGTTGGAGACGTATCATCGGTTACAGAGAAAGGGATTTTCATATCCGAATGTGAAGCTTGCCATCCACGCAAAGGAGAGTCCCATCCGGACACGGGAGAGAGTCTTCTGTCTTGTATCTTCATGGCCCATCAATCCGGCCCATGTCACATAGTCCGGACAGCCGAGGACCCCCTAATCCAGGACTCCCTCACCGACCATCCACCATGTGATTACGGCTGAATTCCATGATCATGGAGTGATTGGCGTTGAGTCCATGCTCCACCATCCCTTGGCACTTGAAGATGTCTTGTTCCACCGCCTCGAGCCTGGCCTCCACGCTCCCCATCCTCTTGGGCCCCTGAACATCCCGGATGTGGAGCAGCCCCTCACGCATCTCAATGGCTTGAGGGTGCCTCATCACCTATGTTAGGTCAGGGTTGATGACCTTCTCGAAGAATTTGTCCTTGGAGGAGCTTGGTGGAGCCATGGCGATCTAGATCTGACAGGAAAACAACACGAAACAAGAATAGAGGATTTTTCTGCGATGCGGTGGTCAAATCGTTCAGGGGTATATATAAAGATTTTTTATCTTGGGAAACAAGCATATGGAAGGAATATGGATTCGGGAAGGTGCCTAAGGGCCCCACAACTCACTAGGGCGCGCCAGGAGGGGCAGACGCGCCCTGGTGTATCGTGGTCACCTCGGTTGCCTTCCCGGTTATTTCTTATTTTTCCTATTTTTTCTAATATTCCAAAACTGGCAGAAGATATTTTTGCGGATTTTTTGGAGTTTGTTTACTTACGTATCACATACCTCTTCATTTTCATGGTTCTAGAAGGTTTCTTTTATGTGTTCCTCCGGTGTCATGGTTTGAATAATATTAGTTTCAACATTAATAGGCATACCTGAGATATAGTGCTTAATTCTTTGTCCATTGACTACCTTCGGGTTAGTACCTTCGGCATTATTAATCTTGATAGCTCCAGAGAAATAAACTTCTTCGATAATATATGGTCCTTCCCATTTGGAAAGAAGTTTTCCTGCAAAAAATCTAAAACGAGAGTTGTACAAAAGAACATATTCTCCCACTTTGAATTCCAACTTTTGGATTCTTTTGTCAAGCCATCTATTAACTTTTTCTTTGAATAGTTTGGCATTTTCATAAGCTTGGGTTCTCCATTCATCTAGTGAGCTAATATCAAAAACCTCTTTTCACCAGAAAGTTTGAAGTCATAATTGAGTTCTTTAATTGCCCAATATGCTTTATCTTCTAACTCAAGAGGCAAATGACAAGCTTTTCCATACACCATTTTATAAGGAGACATACCCATGGGATTTTTGTAAGTTGTTCTATAGGCCCAAAGTGCATCATCTAGTTTCTTAGACCAATTCTTTTGGGACCTATTGATAATTTTTTGTAATATTAATTTTATTTCTCTATTGCTAAGTTCAACTTGGCCACTAGATTGAGGGTGATAGGGTGATGCAATTCTATGGTTAACATCATACTTAGCAAGCATTTTACAGAAAGCACCATGAATAAAGTGTGAACCACCATCAGTCATTAAATATCTAGGGACTCCAAACCTTGGGAAAATAATTTCTTTAAGCATTTTAATGGAAGTGTTATGATCAACACTACTAGTTGGAATAGCTTTTACCCACTTAGTAACATAATCAATAGCAACCAAAATATGTGTATACCCATTAGAGGAAGGAAAAGGTCCCATATAATCAAAACCCCAAACATCAAATGGTTCAACAACAAGTGAATAATTCATAGGCATTTCCTAACGCTTACCGATATGACCAAATATTTGACATTCATCACAAGACAAGACAAACTTACGACCATCCTTGAAAAGAGTAGGCCAATAAAAACCAGATTGCAATACCTTGTGAGCAGTTCTATCTCCCGCATGATGTCCTCCAGAGGCTTCGGAGTGACATTTCTGTAGGATTCGTGTGACACCCCAAAATTTTTGACCTTGTTTTATTAATAAAATTTTGCCAAGAATTAAAACTTTAATTTTCTGGGCTCCCTTTTTAATTTCTGAACCATTTTTCCCCCTTACTATTGTGGAGTTGTTCCCTTGAGTGAAAACTTTTCAAATATGTTATTGGACTTGTTTACTCTCTCAAGAAAAACTTTTCTTTTATTAGAAGAACTAATTACATAATTAATTTGCTTGGTCCTTATTTTCTTGAAAAATGATTTCCCATGACTATATGGCCATATTTGAACTACAACCTCTTTAAAAATTTATTCAAAAATCCCACCAAAATATGGAGATGTCATGTGATGTTTTTAAATCACTTCTGTACAAAAATATCTTTTATCCTTGAAATATGTTGAGCTCTACACCCAATTTTCTTCTCTGGTCCAGTGGGCAATTTTGCACTACAACCCATCTAAATACTTCTTTCTAGCCTCCACCAAAATTATGGGATGTTAGTAGCAGCATATGATTCAACTTTATGCAAAAACCAAGTGAGGTTCTTTGAAAATTTTGAGTGAATCAATCTCATCTTCATTCTGGTCCAACAGGATGGTTTGTACAGCAACCATATTCTTGCTTACTCTTTGGCCCTTGAGTTTTCTCATGCATGTAGTGCACCCTACCGAACACTTAAGTCCAGGAGAGTGGGCCCATCGGATGACTCTAAGTGTTTGCAATGAGGCCATTTACTTCCTGTCCAGAATTGTAGTTTTGCAAAACTTGCACTAGCAAGTTTCTCCTTGTGGCAAACTAGCCTCACCACACTCTTATTCATCCAAAGAGACCCCACTGTGGAAGTTTTGGCCACTCCAAGACCTGCCTAGATGCCTCTGGCATTTTGTGAAACACCCTAAGTGCGTGGCTAGATTTGACATGATTTCAAGTTTACATTGTGAACTTGAGCCCCTGACCCATCCACCATGTCCCTTGATCCCCTTGCTAAACCTAATCTAGTTCTGTTGCTTGACAACCTCACCCGAGACCCCTAGCATGCATGGGCATTTCGTCGAACACGTAACATGCGTGCTTTGGGCGCGAGCAGAGCGCGCGTTTTGCACGTGCCGCGCCCAAGCCAACGCGTCGCGCCCCTGGCTTGCCACCACACTGCCTAGCCGCGCTACTCACTTGACCCCTTGCTGCGTCGCGCCAAGCACCCCGACCGCCTCTGCAGCATTGCCAGCAAGCCGTTTGGCGGCACGCCCGCGGCCGCAACCGCCGCCCGACCACTCCTGCGCTAGCCAGCGCTGCCCAAGCCGCCAGCGCTTGCCACCTGCCTCCTGGAACAGTGCGTGATCATCCACAAGGGTGTCGCCTAGCTCTCATCGCCGCCACGTTCCCCTGCAGCTACAGAACGTCGGTTCGCCGGCGATCTTATCCCCACCGCCTCGGAACCGACCTCCATCGCCTATATAAGGAGCCCCGAGCTCATCCCCGCACGCAGGCAGTCCCAAATCATCTCCCTAGGAACCCCATTGGCAGCGAATCAACTCGGGGAGGCTTCCTTCCCCCTCTCCGGCAACTACAGCCGCCGCCACGGTCCCGGCCATTCCGGCGCAACCAGGGCCTCCCCCTCTCCACTCTCTCCACCAGGAACACCCTCTTTCTCCCATGAACCTTTCCCCCTCTTCAATTTTGATCGGGAACCACCACCGCCCCAAAACCACTTCGCCACCGAGGCCTTGCTCCGCCACCGAGCTCGCCGCCGGTGACTCACTTCGTCCCTCCCTCGACCACCGGGAGAACCGCCCAGTCATGAGGATCCATCTCCACCCTCGGATGCCCGTGGAGAGCCACCGTTCGCCGGCGACGATCGCCGGAGCCCCGCACCGCTCGGGCAGAGGAGGGAGACGACGCGGGCGACTGGTCAAACCCGACCAGTGGGCCTGGCGGACCCACCGTCAGAGACCCAGCGCCGGTCCACGTGGGTTAAGTGGAGGCGTAAAACCTCAAGTACGCCTCCTCTGACCGAAAGCGTATTCTCGTTTGAAACGTTTTCTTTTTCTGTTTTTATTTAAATCAGTTTTTGACCAGAACTTTGACTGACTATATCTTTTTAAATATAACTCCAAATGAATTAATTCTTTTTCCTACATCTCTCAAATATTGTCTAGTTTATTTTAAGATTTATTTGAAAAAGTTTCCAAACAACTTTTTGTGCTGTTTTTGAAATATGTGTTATTTGCATATTTTTGAAAATAGGATTTTTGGAGAAAGGAAGAAAGCTTCCAAAAGTTTTGGAGAGCACCCCCACCTCTCCACACCTTTAAGGCAAGCATTCTGAACCCCGGGATAATAATTTTGGTGTGTTAGTTGACACGTTTATAACACCACCTTAATTCGGAGTGTTATTCTTTCATGTGATATGATCATTTGCATGGATGCATTATTGTGATGTCATTGCTGTTGGAAATGAGCATACTAGTGTGATGACGATCAACCTCATATGCCTTACATGCATGCCGGTAAGGAATCCGGGAAAGCCTCTGCCTTGGGTAGGCGTGAGCTTGTCCCCGGTCTCCGTCGGGACGGTTATATCCGGTATGGCATGGTAAGGTATGATGGGTGGTGATTTGTTGGTTGAAGTATTTTTGTTGTGCTAACCATGCAGCGAACATTTATAAGCCTCCTGAGTCGGCCATAGATCGAGTCTTGTTCCGGTAACCCCCATACTTGGTTCGTACTGCCACTGGTCCCTACCGTAGGTGGGGTATGGTTCAGTAAGTTGTTAACCCTTGTCTTGGCACACACTGTACAGAGAGGCCATGGTGGAAGATACCGGCTGCATCCGGTAGGCAGGCCACCTAGTCCAGGGGCATGGGTGTATCCGGTTGGGATCGAGAGGGGGATACCCCTTAGAGCGCGCGATAGAAATTTGATCCCATGCTACGCGAGGTTGTAGCCTCCCCACTTAGAGTTTGCTTGACACGTGTCGTGGGTGATTCCAGACACCGGTGAGTAAACCTGGTGTGTGCAAGTCATGTGTGTTTTCAATTAAAAGACCATAGACGGAATTAGTCCCGATGGGCTAAAGGAATCCGTTACTCGTGGGTGAAGAGTACACCCTCTGCAGAGTTTTAAACCTATTCGGATAGCCGTGTCCATGGTTAAGGATTACAGTCTGGGATGGGTCAAGTGTCGGTCTTAGTGTCGGTCTTCGGAGGAGAGACTACTAAACCCGAATATTGATTATGACTTGTGATATATGATGGTTATGATTATTATCATTATGGACTAACTGTTTGCATGATTTGAAATAGAGAATACCCTTGGGACGGTACCACCTCCTGGATATTCACTAAGAATATAATCCCTTTATGTGGCGTTGCTCAGACGCCCGACTGTGGCATGTTTGTCTTTTCCATTTTCATATAAGCCTCTTTATGTGGCGTCGCTCAGACGCCCGACTGTGGCATGTTTGTCAATTCCATTTTCTTATAAGCCCTTTTTGTGGCGTCGCTCAGACGCCCGACTGTGGCATGCATGTTATCTCATTTACTTTTAAAGCCCTTTATGTGGTGTCGCTAAGACGCCCGATTGCGGCATTTCTTTTAAAAGCC
The DNA here is from genome assembly GCA_032464435.1 of Aegilops umbellulata. NCBI lineage: Eukaryota > Viridiplantae > Streptophyta > Magnoliopsida > Poales > Poaceae > Aegilops > Aegilops umbellulata. The sequence goes on along the minus strand of CP136056.1, from coordinate 511,982,354 downwards.
CTTTATGTGGTGTTGCTAAGACGCCCGATTGCGGCATTTCTTTTAAAGCCCTTTAGGTGGTGTCGCTAAGACGCCCGACTGGCATTTCTTTTAAAGCCCTTTATGTGGTGTCGCTAAGACGCCCGATTGCGGCATTTCTTTTAAAAGCCCTTTATGTGGCGTCGCTAAGACGCCCAACTATGGCATGCTTGTTGTTTATTTCATAAATTTTTATACTACTAGTTTATTGCGTATTCATAAATAACATGCTTGCACGCATCATAGTTTTATTTATCTTTTGTGACTAACGCCATGAGCATAAAATATTTCCAGCACATCATTGTTATATTATACCTATGTTCATAATGTTTGCGAGTACATTCAAAGTACTCACTGGCTTGTCCCTGGCTATTGTCTTGGCCAGATTGCTTGCTTGGAGAGGAGCGTTGCGACGACAGCCTCGGAACCTAAGCAGCGGTGATAGCAGCCTCGCGAAGATAGGAGTTAACCTGGTCAGCTGTTCCCGTGGGAAATGGAGCCCCACAGACCGTGGTGACCCACAAACCGCTTCCGCCCTCAACCACTAGAAACCATTTGATGTACTCATAGGCCACAATGGTCTTGTACTACATATTTTGTACCTTTGCTTGGAATTTCTGTAACAAGTTGGTGGCTCAACAGCTAACAGTAATCCTGAGGCTGGTGAGCACAACGGCCCTTTTTCTTGAAATTAAAGCCTGGAAAACCGGTCGCGACAGACTTGGTATCAGAGCCAGGCTGACCATTGGCTAATCCTATCTTAGCCCGGTCAATAAACTTAGGCAGACCAACCCACCAAGCCATAACCGAACCCCAGCCAAGCTTCCCTTGCAAGATAGCCACACAGTGACCCGACACCTTTTGGCAGCCGGTGCCCAACCTATCAACCCAACCTGTCGCTCATGCGCCAGTGACCGGCCCCCTAAATAGTCCTTTCTCGCAAGCGTGCGAAGGAAGACTCCGTTCCCTTTTCTATAAAAGGGCACGCTAGCCTCAACCCAGCACAACACAACCTCTGCCCAGACCGAGCTAAAATGCCAGGACCCGTTGTCCACAGTGAGACCACAGCAGCCAACCTTGGAGGTTTTGTGACTATACTCGCAAACCTCACCCGTCGTGCCTATGCGTTAGAACAACCCCCAGAATATGTTGTGTACCAAGGGTCCATGAGCGGTGAGAGCCGTCAATTCTGGTCCACGGTACACATCTATGGTAGGGGTCTAGCACCCGAGCGCCCCTACAGGTTCACTGGAAGGATGACTTCCTTTGAGCCACAAGCCATTCAACTAGCTGCTCGAGAAGCTATAGTCCATCTCAGGCACTTGTCGCCCAGAGTTAACTGTCGCCCGTTCCACTACTACCCCAGACGTGAAGGGTATGGTGGACCACCCCAAGTTGCCAACGGAGATCACGAGACAGATCCTACATTATTACACCTAGTACGCTATGTGGGTGCACTAGAGGAACTATGAGATCAAATCACCATTGATCTAATCGCAGCTCGTGGAGAGCTGGTTCGTCGAGCCCCGGCGAGAGAAGAGAACGAGCCCAACGCCGACAACCCAGTCGTGCTATTCGGACAACCGATCGAGACCCTGAGGTCAGCCCCATCCATCAACCAAGGTGCTTTGACAACCCAGAAGTGCTTTGTCGCATATTGGGAGCACACTCCAACGGGGTTGTGGCCAGCAACCCCCGAGATGGTCATCATCGCTACCCCGAGCCTGCAGCCCCTCAGGCCACTCCAGCTAATTCCGACGGTGAGAACCATGGGGAAACCTCAACATCCACAAGGCATGCCCACTTGGATGTAAACGAGGTAGACTGAGTCACCCGAGTAGTATCGAGTCCCGGTGTATTCTCGCTTGTAATCGTGTGACCTTGTAAATAAACGCCGCCTGTCGTTGAGCCCCTGTAGCCTTGCCTGGGTATGCCAGCATTTCTATCCCAGGCACAGATACCGGAAACCTCCCCGACAACCCCCACAGTAATACGTCACTTTGGTGAGATATGTGTGAATCTGTGGCTTGTCCCTGACCCGTGGAGCAGAGCTTGAAGTTTCTTTACCATTCACCCCGGTAAAAATGACCCAGCTCCAGTGCTATAAAGAGGCCACCGCGTGACCTTGCCAAAACACTCCTCACCTAGTGCACCATCCACACAACCATTTCTTGCCATGCCGAGCCCCATCATTTACCTGAGAGCCCCAGATGCAACCTCGGGTAGTTTCGTCAAGATATTGTGGGATTTTACATGCAGTACCATGGGCGCTACCCAGCCACCCCAGTACGAGTTGTTCAAATCGAGAATCACCTCTTCCACCTCGAGATATTGGGCAGCAGTGCACATCCCTCCCGTAAACTCAAACCAAGACCCAACGGAGGTCTCCTTCGCAGGGAAATCTATGCTGACCCTGCTTATGGCCATAGAAGCTACTGCATACGAAGCGCTTGCTCGCCTTCGATTCGTAATACCCTATGCCAATGAACGAGGGTATTATTACTTTCCGAGCCGTGCAGCACCCGGTGGAGTAACATCTTTTCCCGGTGGACGAATTGAGAAAGACCCAGTCCTGGCCAACCTTGTCCAGTACGTCATTGCTCAAGAACGTTTAACCCAACATGTGATGGGTTATCTCCAGAGCCTCGCGGATTTAAATCCTCAGATCGCCATCGGCAGATCACTAAGGCCAGACCAGGAGAGTCAGATTCATCGACTGGTCAATCCCCTTTCCCCGATAGAAGAGGAATGTGTCCCAGTACCAGAGACGTTTTCTCAGGACCCCGTTCAGTTACCATTTCCATTTTAGACGTCACTGTCGTGTTCATTATTGCAACGTTCAATTGTGTATTGTAACATATGCGTGATACCCTGAGCTTGTGCGACGAGTCAATTATTTTGACTTCTACTAATTTGTATAGTTTTGTTGTGACTTATGCTCTTTTATCTTAACCGTTTTCCCTCGCGAAAAATCCGGGAGATTATTTGTTTTTCAAAACAACCCTTAGCAAATCTCGAGGACGAGATTTTTCTCAAGGGGGGTAGTATTGTGACACCCCAAAATTTTTGACCTTATTTTCTTAATTAAAATTTTGCCAGGAATTAAAACTTTAATTTTCTGGGCTCCCTTTTTAATTTCTGAACCATTTTTTCCCCTTACTATTGTGGAGTTGTTCCCTTGAGTGAAAACTTTTCAAATATGTTATTGGACTTGTTTACTCTCTCAAGAAAAACTTTTCTTTTATTAGCAGAACTAATTACATAATTAATTTGCTTGGTCCTTATTTTCTTGAAAAATGATTTCCCATGACTATATGGCCATATTTGAACTACAACCTCTTTAAAAATTTATTCAAAAATCCCACCAAAATATGGAGATGTCATGTGATGTTTTTAAATCACTTTTGTACAAAAATATCTTTTATCCTTGAAATATGTTGAGATCTACACCCAATTTTCTTCTCTGGTCCAGTGGGCAATTTTGCACTACAACCCATCTAAATACTTCTTTCTAGCCTCCACCAAAACTATGGGATGTTAGTAGCATCATATGATTCAACTTTATGCAAAAACCCAGTGAGGTTCTTTGAAAATTTTGAGTGAATCAACCTCATCTTCATTCTGGTCCAACAGGATAGTTTGTACAGCAACCATATTCTTGCTTACTCTTTGGCCCTTGAGTTTTCTCATGCTTGTAGTGCACCCTGCCAAACCCTTAAGTCCAGGAGAGTGGGCCCATTCGATGACTCTAAGTGTTTGCAATAAGGCCATTTACTTCCTGTCCAGAATTGTAGTTTTGCAAAACTTGCACTAGCAAGTTTCTCCTTGTGGCAAACTAGCCTCACCACACTCTTATTCATCCAAAGATACCCCACTCTGGAAGTTTTGGCCACTCCAAGACCTGCCTAGATGCCTCTGGCATTTTGTCAAACACCCTGAGTGCATGGCCAGATTTGACATGATTTCAAGTTTACATTGTGAACTTGAGCCCCTGACCCATCCACCATGTCCCTTGATCCCCTTGCTAAACCTAATCTAGTTCTGTTGCTTGACAACCTCACCCGAGACCCCTAGCATGCATGGGCATTTCGTCGAACACGTACCATGCGTGCTCTGGGCGTGAGCAGAGCGCGCGTTTTGCACGTGTCGTGCCCAAGCCGACGCCTCGCGCCCTTGGCTTGCCACCACTCTGCCTGGCCGCGCCACTCACTTGACCCCTCGCTGCGTCGCGCCAAGCACCCCGACCGCCTCTGTAGCGTTGCCAGCAAGCCGTTTGGCGGCACGCCCGCGGCCGCAACCGCCGCCCGACCACTCCTGCGCTAGCCAGCGCCGCCTAAGCCGCCAGCGCTTGCCACCTGCCTCCTGGAACAGTGCGTGATCATCCACAAGGGTGTCGCCTAGCTCTCGTCGCCGCCACGTTCCCCTGCAGCTACAGAACGTCGGTTCGCCGGCGATCTTATCCCCACCGCCTCGGAACCGACCTCCATCGCCTATATAAGGAGCCCCGAGCTCATCCCCGCACGCAGGCAGTCCCAAATCATCTCCCTAGGAACCCCATTGGCAGCGAATCAACTCGGGGAGGCTTCCTTCCCCCTCTCCGGCAACTACAGCCGCGGCCACGGTCCCGGCCATTCCGGCGCAACCAGGGCCTCCCCCTCTCCACTCTCTCCACCAGGAACACCCTCTTTCTCCCGTGAACCTTTCCCCCTCTTCAATTTTGATCGGGAACCACCACCGCCCCAAAACCACTTCGCCACCGAGGCCTTCCTCCGCCACCGAGCTCGCCGCCGGTGACTCACTTCGTCCCTCCCTCGACCACCGGGAGAACCGCCCCAGTCATGCGGATCCATCTCCACCCTCGGATGCCCGTGGAGAGCCACCGTTCGCCGGCGACGATCGCCGGAGCCCCGCACCGCTCGGGCAGAGGAGGGAGATGACGCGGGCGACTGGTCAAACCCGACCAGTGGGACTGGCGGACCCACCATCAGAGACCCAGCGCCGGTCCACGTGGGTTAAGTGGAGGCGTAAAACCTCAAGTACGCCTCCTCTGACCGAAAGCGTATTCTCGTTTGAAACGTTTTCTTTTTCTGTTTTTATTTAAATCAGTTTTTGACCAGAACTTTGACTGACTATATCTTTTTAAATATAACTCCAAATGAATTAATTCTTTTTCCTACATCTTTCAAATATTGTCTAGTTTATTTTAAGATTTATTTGGAAAAGTTTCCAAACAACTTTTTGTGCTGTTTTTGAAATATGTGTTATTTGCATATTTTTGAAAATAGGATTTTTGGAGAAAGGAAGAAAGCTTCCAAAAGTTTTGGAGAGCACCCCCACCTCTCCACACCTTTTAGGCAAGCATTCTGAACCCCGGGATAATAATTTTGGTGTGTTAGTTGACACGTTTATAACACCACCTTAATTCGGAGTGTTATTCTTTCATGTGATATGATCATTTGCATGGATGCATTATTGTGATGTCATTGCTGTTGGAAATGAGCATACTAGTGTGATGACGATCATCCTCATATGCCTTACATGCATGCCAGTAAGGAATCCGGGAAAGCCTCTGCCTTGGGTAGGCGTGAGCTTGTCCCCGGTCTCCGTCGGGACGGTTATATCCGGTATGGCATGGTAAGGTATGATGGGTGGTGATTTGTTAGTTGAAGTATTTTTGTTGTGCTAACCATGCAGGGAACATTTATAAGCCTCCTGAGTCGGCCATAGATCGAGTCTTGTTCCGGTAACCCCCATACTTGTTTCATACTGCCACTGGTCCCTACCGTAGGTGGGGTATGGTTCAGTAAGTTGTTAACCCGTGTCTTGGCACACACCGTACAGAGAGGCCATGGTGGAAGATACCGGCTGCATCCGGTAGGCAGGCCACCTGGTCCGGGGGCATGGGTGTATCCGGTTGGGACCGAGAGGGGGATACCCCTTAGGGCGCGCGATAGAAATTTGATCCCATGCTACGCGAGGTTGTAGCCTCCCCACTTAGAGTTGCTTGACAGGTGTCGTGGGTGATCCCAGACACCGGTGAGTTAAGCTGGTGTGTGCAAGTCAGGTGTGTTTTCAATTAAAAGACCGTAGACGGAATTAGTCCCGATGGGCTAAAGGAATCCGTTACTCGTGGGTAAAGGGTACACCCTCTGCAGAGTTTTAAACCTATTCGGATAGCCGTGCCCATGGTTAAGGATTACAGTCTGGGATGGGTCAAGTGTCGGTCTTAGTGTCGGTCTTCGGAGGAGAGACTACTAAACCCGAATATTGATTATGACTTGTGATATATGATGGTTATGATTATTATCATTATGGACTAACCGTTTGCATGATTTTGAAATAGAGAATACCCTTGGGACGGTACCACCTCCTGGATATTCACTAAGAATATAAGCCTTTTATGTGGCGTCGCTCAGACGCCCGACTATGGCATGTTTGTGATTTCCATTTTCATATAAGCCCCTTTATGTGGCGTCGCTCAGACGCCCGACTGTGGCATGTTTGTCAATTCCATTTTCTTATAAGCCCTTTTTGTGGCATCGCTCAGACGCTCGACTGTGGCATGCATGTTATCTCATTTACTTTTAAAGCCCTTTATGTGGTGTCGCTAAGACGCCCGATTGCGGCATTTCTTTTAAAAGCCCTTTATGTGGTGTTGCTAAGACGCCCGATTGCGGCATTTCTTTTAAAGCCCTTTATGTGGTGTCGCTAAGACGCCCGGCTGTGGCATTTCTTTTAAAGCCCTTTATGTGGTGTCGCTAAGACGCCCGATTGCGGCATTTCTTTCAAAAAGCTCTTTATGTGGCGTCGCTAAGACGCCCGACTGTGGCATGCTTGTTGTTTATTTCATAAATTTTTATACTACTAGTTTATTGTGTATTCATAAATAACATGCTTGCACGCATCATAGTTTTATTTATCTTTTGTGACTAACGCCATGAGCATAAAATATTTCCAGCACGTCATTGTTATATTATACCTATGTTCATAATGTTTGCGAGTACATTCAAAGTACTCACTGGCTTGTCCCTGGCTATTGTCTTGGCCAGATTGCTTGCTTGGAGAGGAGCGTTGCGACGACAGCCTCGGAACCTAAGCAGCGGTGATAGCAGCCTCGCGAAGATAGGAGTTAACCTGGTCAGCTGTTCCCGTGGGAAATGGAGCCCCACGGACCGTGGTGACCCACAAACCGCTTCCGCCCTCAACCACTAGAAACCATTTGATGTACTCATAGGCCACAATGGTCTTGTACTACATATTTTGTACCTTTGCTTGGAATTTTTGTAACAAGTTGGTGCCTCATCAGCTAACAGTAATCCTGGGGCTGGTGAGCACAATGGCCCTTTTTCTGGAAATTGAAGCCCGGAAAACCGGTCGCGACAATTCGTTCCTGTTCATGCTCAGGTACACAACGTCTAATAATACCATCTACTCCTTCTTTGTAAAGATGTGGGTTCTCCCAAAAGTAATGTCTTAGGTCATAGAAGAATTTTTCTTTTGTTGGTATGTGAAACTAGGTGGTATAAATTTAGCAACTATGTAATTAGCATAGTCAGCATATCAAGAAGTGTTATGAGAAACATTTATGACAGCTAGTTGTTCATCAGGAACACTATCATCAATAGGCAGTCATTAAGGATACTAGTCATCAACTCGTGCATTCGCACGGGCTAGCATTATACATAACTAAAGACATTGACTCTACTTGCATTTTTTTGGACGGGAAATATGCACATAAAAATCAAGTCTATTCTGTGATATCTAGAAAATTTAAATAGTTTTTCTTCTATCCTTCATAATTATCCACTAAAATGCATGTTGGGAATTTTAAAACATTGTTTTGTTCTATGAGGCTCAGTTAAAAGTGGATAAATTGTGTTTTGATTTATCTATTATATACTCAGGTGTGTGGAATTGACAATCAACGTATGAAAAGAGTGGTTCAAAGAAACATTAATATAGACAAAATGTTGTTGGGGGAAATGGAAGCATGAGAATCCATAGTGACAAACCCATGCTAAATCTAGGTATACATCATGAAACAATTTATTTTATAATTTAATAAATATTACATGCATTTATTTGTCTACCATCAACAATGTAAAAAGATTGTTTTATTCCTCTTCTTTTTATGAAATAAGGAACACTACTTAGAAAGGATCTGAAAAAATCTAGATACTACGAATAGATAATAACACAACGACATCATAATCACTAGCAAAAGTAAAAAGTCAAAAAACCCATAACAGTAGGAGGAAAATAATATGGACCATTGATTTAATGAGCCCAAATTATTGACATAAGCTTGTCTGTACGGAATCAATCATTTATAGAGAAATATAATTGTAGAAATTAGATAAAAACTGGCCAATCTGTAGATTTAATGATAAATTTGATTGTAGAAGTGACCTAAACTCAAGTAATTTGGAGAAGAAATAGATGTGCTCTCGGATGCTAAATATATACCGCAAATGTGTGGTCACTGAGGTCTACCAATATCAACCAGTTATGGTATATGCCAAAAGTTTTAATCATTGAGTAATGTGCAAGAAGTTTTATGGTTTTTACAAACAGAAATATGATTTAGAAATTTAACGTCGAATACTATATACTCCATTTCAGATAAACTAACTTTAAGTAATGCATAATCCTATGAATATATCAACCTCATATTCAAAGATTTTACATGTAGTATTCTTGCCCTTCTTCGACGTAGAGAACACAAACAACTGATCAACAATTCCTCCCTAAAATTAAAGAAGAAAAATCAAGACTCACAGTGGATGGAAGTTGTTCCGCGATAAAACAAAGAGTAGGCACCGGATTAATGGTTGATGATTCCGATCAAACTTGAGGCGTCCCAAACCAAACACATTGATGTGTGACATCGTTGGCCGAATACGATATTGTAGTCACTTACCCTTTTTATTTTTCTATCTGAACAAAAGGTCTTTGTTTGTGAGAAACGATACCTATGGGATCACAAGAATCACTACTACGGTTGTCGGGGCGCAGGGTTGCAAGAAGAGCAGGAGTAGTAATCAGCACAAGTATCGTTTACCCAGGTTCAGGCCGCGAGGATGCGTAATACCCTAGTCCTTCTTTGATGGCTGTATTCCAGAGAGTTCTTGAGCTCTCGAACTAGCTATGGTGGATGCGTGGTTTCCAGGAGCCGAATCCCTCTCCAGTATGCCATGGGCCTCCTTTTATAGTCGAAAAGGGCTTCCAAAGTGGCACACAAGAGGTGGAAAGGCCTATAGTGCTATGAGCTTATCGCTCGTATTACAGGACAAGACGCATTTAATGCGTAGCTTAGGTGTCCCCTCGCTTTATCGGGGACGAGACCGAGGCCCGTACCGTCCATCGCCGCTCCTCCTCGCTTCGACACGCGCCCTGGCCAGCGACGCATGCGGCGCCATGTAGGCAGGCAGGCAGCTGAGGTGGCGCGGTGGTAGGGTCTTCACGAAGATCTGCATGCCGCCATACAGGCGTGTGCTGAGTTGGCCTGGAAGCTGCATGTTGCCACGCAGATGCCCGCCCAGCTGGTTGGGCTGGCAGCTGCATGCGAACGGCGGTGGAGACTTGGTTGGTGCGGGCCTGGCAGTGGCCTTGCTGACACCCTTGGTGAGGGCCTTGCCGGGTGGCCCGGCAAGGGTCTTGTCGTGGTGCGCCGTCGTCCCCGGCAAGGATCTTGCCGGGGGTCTTGTGGCTTTCCTCGGCAAGGATCTTGCCGAGGATCATTGTCTTCCAATCCTCATCTGATCTTGAACATTCCTTGTCTTCACAAAGATCTGCATGCCACCACGGAGGTGCCGCCCGAGCCCTGGCCCAACATAGTTGATGGTGTTGGAAACCGTGGGCTCAAGGGTGGCGCATTCCGCTGGTGGGGGCGAGCCGCCCCGGCAAGGGTCTTGCCGGGGCCGCTGAGGCTGCCCCCGGCAAGGGTCTTGCCGGGGGAACCCGCTACGCCCCTCTGCTTCCTTGTGTTCTTGGCCTTGGCGTCGTCTTGCTTGTCTTGTGCATCGGCTTCTCTCTGGCTTCCCTCCCTTGCCCTGCTTCGTGTGGCCGTGGCGCGTGGCTCTGACTGCCCGCGCACAAGTAAAGGGGTACAAAGTTGTGCCCCTACTTTTGTACACCGACAGGAGCCCCCGGGCCTGGGACACTCATAAGGGCGACACGTTGTAGGGCCAAGCCCAGAATGGTGCGTGGGCAGGAGGGGCGGATTTTACCGCAGTAACTGCTCATCCACTGCGCTTCCCCACGACCCGCGTGCGACTTGGAGGGTCGTGCGTGACATGGGGGTCATGCGTGATGCGGTTTTCGCACGCATGCGTCGTGTCACAGTTAATGGGAAAGGAGGCGGCCCGCGCCTTCCCTGTAAAAAGGAATAATCGCGGGCGCGCTGCTCACATTACCCCTTCCGCACCTTCTTCCAATCTCAGAGCCGCCGCCCCCTTCTCCTTCCTTCGTAAGCTTCGCTCTTGCTTGCCGCCGTTGCGTTCCCGCCGTCCTCTGTTTTGCCCCCCTCCCCCAGCCGCCATGGCGCCCAAATCCACCAAGGGAAAGGGAGTGGCCAAGGATGTCAGAGCGATGGAGCCGCCGGAGAGTGCGCTGGCGATGCAGCGGACGCAGTCCGCCTACTTCCCCTCGACAGTTGATGTGTTCAAGCTCCGGGACGCCTTCAGGCCCCTGTGGGGGGTGAAGACGGGGCACCCAGCCACGCGTGTCATCCCCGCCAACTGCGCCGAGGCTGCCCCGAATCGGTACCCTTTCTTTGTCGACTATTTCTCATGCGGGCTTTGTCCTCCCTTCTCTGATTTCTTCAGCAACATTGCTACCTCTTGAGCTTGCGTTGGTTTTCCCCGAAGAGGAAAGGATGATGCAGCAGAGTAGCGTAAGTATTTCCCTCAGTTTTTGAGAACCAAGGTATCAATCCAGTAGGAGGCCACGCACAAGTCCCTCGTACCTACACAACACAAAGATCTCAACGCAACCAACACGATTAGGGGTTGTCAATCCCTTCACGGTCACTTACGAAAGTGAGATCCGATAGATAATATTTTTGGTATTTTTGGTATAGAGATGCAAAGTGAAAAGTAAAAGACAAAGTAAAAGCAAAGCAAGATTAAAGTGATGGAGATTGATATGATGAGAATAGACCTGGGGGCCATAGGTTTCACTAGTGGCTTCTCTCAAGAGCATAAGTATTCTATGGTGGGTGAACAAATTACTGTTGAGCAATTGACAGAATTGAGCATAGTTATGAGAATATCTAGGCATGATCATGTATATAGGCATCATGTCCGTGACAAGTAGATCGAAACGATTCTGCATCTACTACTATTACTCCAATCATCGACCGCTATCCAGCATACATCTAGAGTATTAAGTTAAAAACAGAGTAACGCTTTAAGCAGATGACATGATGTAGAGAGATAAATTCATGCAATATGAAATACACCCCATCTTGTTATCCTCGATGGCAACGATACAACACGTGTCTTGCTGCCCCTTCTGTCACTGGGACAGAACACCGCAAGATCGAACCCAAAGCTAAGCACTTCTCCCATGGCAAGAACTACCAATCTAGTTGGCCAAACCAAACGGACAATTCGAAGAGACTTGCAAAGATAACCAATCATACATAAAAGAATTCAGAAAAGATTCAAATATTGTTCACAGATAGACTTGATCATAAACCCACAATTCATCGGTCTCAACAAACACACCGCAAAAAGAATAAGATTACATCGAATAGATCTCCACAAGAGAGGGGGAGAACATTGTATTGAGATCCAAAAAGAGAGAAGAAGCCATCTAGCTAATAACTATGGACCCGAAGGTCTGAGTTAAACTACTCACACTTCATCGGAGAGGCTATGATGATGTAGAAGCCCTCCGTGATGACAGCCCTCTCCGGCGGAGCTCCGGAACAGGCCCCAAGATGGGATCTCGTGGATGCAGAAAGTTGCGGCGGTGGAATTAGGTTTTTGGCTCCGTATCTGTTCGTTTGGCGGTACGTGGGTATATATAGGAGGAAGAAGTACGTCGGTGGAGCTTCGGTGAGCCCACGAGGGTGGGGGGCACGCCTGGGGGTGTAGGGCTCGCCCCCCTACCTCGTGCCCTCCTCGGAGCTTTCTTGGCGTAGGGTCCAAGTCTCCTGTGTCTTATTCCGGAAGAAAATCACGTTCCAGAAAGGATTTTTCTGTTTGGACTCCGTTTGATATTCTGTTTCTTCGTAACACTGAAATAGGCAAAAAAACAGCAATTCTGGGCTGGGCCTCCGGTTAATAGGTTAGTCCCAAAAATAATATAGAAGTGGAAAATAAAGCCCAATATAGTCCAAAACAGTAGATAATATAGCATGGAGCAATCAAAAATTATAGATACGTTGGAGACGTATGAAACATCATGCACACCTTTGTCTTCCACCTCTTGGATTTTACCCCAAATGATGTGGCGTGCATGGCCCTTTTCGCACACCTCTGCGAAGGTTTCACCGGGGTGCCCCCCAACACGGCGCTTTTCCGCCACTACTTCTTCCCTCGGATCCAAACGGGGGGCGCCATTTCCGGATGCATCACCTGGATCCCAAGGTCCAGGGGAGCGTGCCCAGATGGTTCCATGAAGGAGAGGTGGGAAGAGTGGCGGGGCTGGTGGTGCTGGATTGAAGAGAAGGACCCGCCGGCGTTCTGCAAAGTTCACCGGGCGCCGCCGGTCCGCAGAAGCGATTGGAGCAACATTGATGCCGATGACGAGAAGCTCACGATCGCCACCACCAGGATCCTTTGGCTCACCAAGGTCGGGCTCACCCTTGAGATCATCGGGGCGGACTTCATCCGCCGCCGGATTGCTCCACTGCACAAGGGGAGGCCGGCCTGGCTCTTCACGAACCCCGCTGACATCATGCGGCTTCGCCCCGGCCTTGACCACAATTTCATAGTGATGGGGCATGCCCATTTCTGCCAGCGACTCTTCCAGCTTGATGTGGGCCATGACGGCGAGGTCGAGCGGACCGGCAAGGTCGCGAGGGCCACCGCGAAGGCCGGCAAGGTCTTCAAGGGGCCCATGTTCAAGTTGCCGGCAGGAGTGGTCCCGCTGTGTAATAATTCGCACCGGACCGACATCACCGTCGTGATGCCGGATTGCAACACGCATGGCCCTGACCCGAGTTGGGTCAAGCCGGAGGACATCCAGGTGCAGCAGTTCTTCGACACCCTGCATGATGGATACGTCAACGCCGACGCCGAGCGGCATCTTGTTCAGGGCACCACCCAGGCGGAGCTGGACTACATCGCTGCCAGGGCGATGGAGGCGAAGCTTGCCGAGGAGGCTTGCAGCACCGGTGGTGTCGAGGACAAGGCTGCGACGGCCGTGGAGGAGGAGGAGCTTGCCCGGTGGGTCGCAGCCGCTGGGGGGCCAGCAGCACCGACATCGAGGCTCCTCTGGTTGAGGATGCGGCTGACGAGTCATCGGAGGAGGAGGCCGGGGCTATTGACCCTCCGGCTACGGGGAGAGGGCAAGTCCTGCGCGGGGCCACTTTCGGCGAGCCGGTACGACCCATCAAGGCCACGCGATGGTCGAAATCACCGAAGGAGTCCGCGCGTCAGACGAAGAAGAAAGCATCTGCCTCCTCTTCGTCCAAGCGCGTCCAGACTCCGCCCTACTCCCCTCCTCCGGCAGACGTCGACGCGGGGGTCACCTTTGACTTCGGGTCACTTAGCCCCAGAAGGAAGAGGAAGGCAACAAAGGAGGAGGTGGATGACGCATAAGCATCCTGCCTTTTTTGCCATCCCCGTTTCCTCAATCTGTGCCACTTGTCTTGACTTGTCTTCATCTTTGCAGGGACACGGAGACGCTGGCCCAGAGGGTGAAGAGGGCCAAGGCCTCGACTGGCGGCCAGCCCCTGGCTGGTACTCCGAGGGCGCCACTGGTGGTATTGAGCAGCCCGGACAGCAGCCCCCGGCACAACCCCCATCGTAAGTTCATTACTCTCCCTTCGTCGACATGTGTCAGGGGTATGATACTTTGGTGCTGACCTTTCCGGGTATGCAGGAGGAGAGCAACAGCAGGAGGAGCCGTAGAGGGCTACTCCCAACACGTCGCCCCCATCGACCACGCCGCCCCGAGGGGCGTCCCCGGCAAGGGCGCCAAGCACCAAGCCCCACATGGAGTAGGAGGAGAACTTGGGCGCTGGTGGCTTCACCTCGGCGCCAAATGTTGGCGGGGAGGGGACTTCTGCTTCCCAGCCTGGCACTGGTAAGTCGTTCGCCCTTCGTCCCTGCTTTTTCTCTTCTTTTTGAATCTTTGATCTTGGCTCTACCCCACCATCTTCTTGATATCCAGATCCTCTCTCGACGGACCGGGAGGACCTGGACACCGTCATCGACGATGTGTACAAGGACGCCACAGCAAAGGCCAAGAAGATCACCGCCGAGGAGGCCGCTAGGGGCGCCGCGGAGGACGCCGCCAAAGGGCCTGTCGGGGAGCCCGGCAAGGCTACGCCGAGGAGGCCGGTGTCGGTGTCAAAACCGGCGGATCTTGGGTAGGGGTCCCGAACTGTGCGTCTAAGGCGGATGGTAATAGGAGGCAGGGGACACGATGTTTACCCAGGTTCGGGCCCTCTCTATGGAGGTAATACCCTACTTCCTGCTTGATTGATCTTGATGATATGAGTAGTACAAGAGTTGATCTACCACGAGATCGTAGAGGCTAAACCCTAGAAGTTAGCCTATGGTATGATTGTCCTTGTCCTACGGACTAAACCCTCCAGTTTATATAGACACCAGAGGGGGCTAGGGTTACACAGAGTCGGTTACAATGGGAGGAGATCTACATATCCGTGTCGCCAAGCTTGCCTTCCACGCCAAGGAGAGTCCCATCCGGACACGAGATGAAGTCTTCAATCTTGTATCTTCATAGTCCAACAGTCCGGCCAAAGGGTATAGTCCGGCTGTCCGGATACCCCCTAATCCTGGACTCCCTCAGTAGCCCCTGAACCAGGCTTCGATGACGATGAGTCCAGCGCGCAGTTTGTCTTCGGCATTCCAAGGCGTGTTCCTTCTCCGAATACTCCATAGAAGATTTTGAACACAAGGATAGTGTCCGGCTCTGTAAAACAAGTTCCACATACCACCGTAGAGAGAATAATATTTCTGATCTACTGACATATTTGATATCATGACATCATGCCATGGCCCGGTTATTATCGAACCATTTTTCTCAACCAGCCTTGGCGCATATCGCGCGGCGGTTTCCTTGGCACGTCTTGTCGAAGCAGAGATCGTGTCCCCTTATCACGGGATTCTCATCAATACGGGCGTGGTAACCCAACCGTGCCATCAATCGCGGTGCTTGGGGAATAAGCGAGTTAACCAGGCTAGTGGGGGCATATAGTTTCATCTGCCCTTATAAAGGGATAAGAGTTCGTCTTTTTCACCCACGCCTTATTCCTTTTAACCTATCCATTCTCGCGCACTCGAGCTCCAACGCCCAAGTTCGCACCTTTCTCCTCACACCGCCCCAGTCATGTCCGGAGCGGGAGGAAAGTGGATGAGATCCTCTGTTACGGAGGAGAATATCAAGAAGCTGCGGGGAGCCGGATACTTGGACGCGGACATCGCGCACCGGCAGCCAAACGCGGGGCAGATCGTCCCTACTCCAGAGCCCCATGAGAGGGTAGTTTTCCTTACCCACTTCGTCCGCGGACTCGGATTTCCCCTCCACCTGTTCGTCCGTGGCCTCATGTTCTACTACGGGCTGGACTTTCATGATCCGGCCCCGAACTTTATCCTCGACATCTCGGCGTTTATCGTCGTGTGCGAGGCCTTCCTCTGCATCTGGCCCCACTTCGGCCTGTGGCTGAAGACCTTTAATGTCAAGCCGAAGGTTGTAGGCGGCCAGCAAGCGGAATGCGGAGGCGCCATGGTGGGCAAAATGCCCAACGTCACATGGCTCGAGAGCTCCTATGTGGAGACCATAAAGGGGTGGCAATCGGGGTAGTTCTACATCATCGAGCCGCGCGACCCCAAATGGGTGGCGGCCCCCGAGTTCCGATCCGGAATCCCTATGCGGCTCACCTCCTGGAAAGAGAAGGGCCTACCCTGGGGAAACCCGGTAGAGCTGACCGGACTCCAGACCTGCATCAAGAACATGATGAACAGGAAAATCAAGCTTGTCAACGTGGTCCAGGTCATGCTCTTCCGTCGGATCCTCCCGTGTCAACAACGGGCGTTCAATCTATGGCAGTTTGACCCGGCCCGACACCAGACTCTGCGTGAGCTCTTCGACACAATGCACAAGGATGTCTAGAAGGTGCTGTTCAAGGGCGCCGAGGTTCCCCCTTCCCTAACTGAGGACCGTGGACTTAGCACGAAGTGCCTCGCGAAACCGGTAAGTTCTTTACAGGGTATTTATTCTCCCTAGTTTAATCATGTGCGGGATCTCAGCTACCCCTGCCTTTAACAGGACTGGGTGGAGACGGCAGAGCAGATCGACTGCCCGACTCCTTTACTTGAAGATCCAGCAGACGCTCTCCTGACGGAGATGTTGACTCCGGCACCTTATGAGGTGCCGGAGAAGAAGGCCAAGGGTACCCGAAAGAGTTCCCGACGTTAGGTGGTATCGGACTCATCGCCCAATGACTCCGAGACGCACTCCTCTCATGAAAGAGAGGAGGAGGAAGATGAAGGTGAGGTGCCGGAGAAGAAGGCCAAGGGTACCCGAAAGAGTTCCCGACGTTAGGTGGTATCGGACTCATCGCCCAATGACTCCGAGACGCACTCCTCTCATGAAAGAGAGGAGGAGGAAGATGAAGGTTCTCCCCCCGCAGCCGGGGGAGACAAGAAAAGGAAAGCCGCCCCAACCAGGGGGGCGAAGGGTCCAAGAAGGGGAGAACTCTCCTTCCGGACTGCTCCACGACGGCCGCCGACAGCGGCGATGAGTGGCTTCTTAGGGACAAGCCCCTGGCAAAGTAGTAAGTATCCGGATATCATAACGATTATTGGTCTGCTTTATCGAGCTGCTTCTCCTCATGCTGAACATGATTATGCAGTCCGCCCAGAGCCCGAATCGACGTATCTTCATCGGGTGATTCTTTGGGCTCGTCGGATATGAAGAGCGATTCACTTCCGACCGCTTCTATCCCCCGCCCTACGGACAACGCCGAAGTGTTGTCCGCGAGAGCACCGAGCCGAGGGGAGGTGGTCCTAGAGGCGCCTCGAGGCGACCTTCCGAGCCCTGGGCGCAAAGGGAGCAAGACTCCCACAGGCTCCAAGTCCGGCCGTCGGCCGGACACCGCGCCGGAGCCTTCAGTGGTTCCGGATTCCGGCAGGCCACTCCCTTTTAAGGGAGACAAGCCGCCCGCGCCGGTGGCCTCTGTCCATCCAGAGGCACCGGACAATTTGTTGGAAACGCTTCGAGGCGCTTCCATCAACGAAGAGCACCACACTATTATGAGTGCGGTGATCGAGAAGATTCGGTCTGCCAAAAGCGGACTAACCAAAGCTTGTGCCAGCCTCCTAACAGGCTTTGAGGTAAGTAGTCGAAGTATATAAAAATATTACCGCATAGACAGTATCCCCTGATGCTCTTTTAGGCGTTCGCGAGGAAAAGCCGAATAGAGGATCGAATAATAACTGCAGGAGTCTAATCCAAATATGCTTATATGTGTATGCAGGCTTCACTGTTAGCCGCTACCACACATACTGTGGAGATCGCCGCACTGAAGCTGAACCTCGAGCGGTCCGTGGAAGAACTCGGCCTTGCCCAAAAGCAGCTCGAGGAGAATAAAGGTAAGCAATACCTTGTTTATATAAAAAGGTTTTGCTTGCAAGATAATAGGATCATCATGGATGTACCAGGGTCCATGACTGAAGTGGCGACCCTGAAGCAGTTGCTCACCGAGGCTGAAAACAAAGCGGCCAAGGAGCGCACCGAGCGAGAAAGACATGAAGCCCGGGTAGGCGAGGTGCAGCAAGAGCTCCAGGCGCTCGTCAAGAAGCATGAGTCCTTGGAGCTTGACTCGAAGACGCGAGAGTACGAGCTTGCCAAGGCCCTCGAAAGCGCAAAAAATGCCAAGGCCGAAGCCCAAAAGGCCATCCAAGAAATTGAGGCGGTGAAGAAGATAGCGGTGGGTAAGGCATTCATTATGCAAAGTAGGCATGCGAAAGAAAATTTCCTTTTACTTACCCGAGTTCGGAGCTCTCCAAGAGCGTTCGCAGATCTGCCCCGCAGTGCGTCTGATGCCACGGAGTTCTACCGGGCCGAGGAGGGGAGCTCGACGGAGAAGTTGTTCTGGTCTTAGTATACTGGGACCGAACACCCGATGCCCATGAGCGACCAGCTGAAGCAACTGGTCGAGCTCCACAAGGCGGTCGAACATGCCATGAGGGGCCTTATTGTCCGGATGTGGCCTGGCGATTCCCTTCCTAACAGTTACTTCGGCCTGGTGAGGCGGCTTGTGGATGCCTGCTGATACGTCTCCAACGTATCTATAATTTTTTATTGCTCCATGCTATATTATCTACTGTTTTAGGAAATATTGGGCTTTATTATCCACTTTTATATTATTTTAGGGACTAACCTATTAACCGGAGGCCCAGCCCAAATTTGCTGTTTTATGCCTATTTCAGTGTTTCGAGGAAAAGGAATATCAATCGGAGTCCAAACAGAAAAAATCCGTTTTGGAACGTGATTTTCTCTCCGGATAAGTCCCAGGGAACTTGGAGTGCACGTCAGAAGATATGGGAGCTGCCCACGAGGGTGGTGGCGCGCCCACCCCCCTAGGGCACGCCCCCTGCCTTGTGGGGCCCCCATGGCTCCCCCGACGTACCTCTTTCACCAGTATATACCGTCGTACCCTAAAACTCCCAGAACAGAAGATAGATCTGGAGTTCCGCCGCCGCAAGCCTCTGTAGCCACCAAACACCTCTCGGGACCCTGTTCCGGCACCCTGCCGGAGGGGGGAACCCTCACCGGTCTTCATCATCCCGGCGCTCTCCATGACGAGGAAGGAGTAGTTCACCCTCGGGGCTGAGGGTATGTACCAGTAGCTATGTGTTTGATCTCTCTCTCTCGTGTTCTAGATTTGGCACGATCTTGATGTATCACGAGCTTTGTTATTATAGTTGGGTCTTATGTTTCTTCTCCCCCTCTTCTCTCTTGTAATGGATTGAGTTTTCCCATTGAAGTTATTTTATCGGATTGAGTCTTTAAAGACTTGAGAACACTTGATGTATGTCTTGCTGTGCTTATCTGTGGTGACAATGGGATATCACGTGCCACTTGATGTATGTTTTGGTGATCAACTTGCGGGTTCCGCCCATGAACCTATGCATAGGGGTTGGCACACGTTTTCATCGTGATTCTCCGGTAGAAACTTTTGGGCACTCTTTGAGGTTCTATGTGTTGGATTGAGTAGATGAATTGAGATTGTGTGATGCATATCGTATAATCATGCCCACGGATACTTGAGGTGACAATGGAGTATCTAGGTGACATTAGGGTGTTGGTTGATTTGTATCTTAAGGTGTTATTTTAGTACGAACTCTAGGGCTGTTTGTGACACTTATAGGAATAGCCCAACGTATTGATTGGAAAGAATAACTTTGAGGTGGTTTCGTACCCTACCATAATCTCTTCGTTTGTTCTCCGCTATTAGTGACTTTGGAGTGACTCTTTGTTGCATGTTGAGAGGACTTGCACTAGTGAAAGTATGAACCCTAGGCCTTGTTTCCTAGCATTTCAATGTCGTTTACGCTCACTTTTACTGCTTGCTACCTTGCTGTTTTTATATTTTCAGTTTACAAAATCCTATATCTACCATCCATATTGCACTTGTATCACCATCTCTTCGCCGAACTAGTGCACCTATACAATTTACCATTGTATTGGGTGTGTTGGGGACACAAGAGACTCTTTGTTATTTGGTTGCAGGGTTGCTTGAGAGAGACCATCTTCATCCTATGCCTCCTACGGATTGATAAACCTTAGGTCATCCACTTGAGGGAAATTTGCTACTGTCCTACAAACCTGTGCACTTGCAGGCCCAACAACGTCTACAAGAAGAAGGTTGTGTAGTAGACATCAAGCTCTTTTATGGCGCCGTTGCCGAGGAGGTTAGGTAAGTGAAGGTATATCTTTAGATCTTGCAATCGAATCTTTTTGTTTCTTGTTTTATCACTAGTTAGTCTATAAAAGAAAACAACCAAAAAATGGAATTGAGTTTGTCTCATACGCTTCATCTTTTTAATATCTTTCGTGAGTATGATGGAAATGATAATTGTGCTCAAGTGCTAGAAGAAGAGATCTCTAAAATGTTTGGCACTAAATATTTGAATGATGATCATGATTGCAATGTTGTTAGTACGAATTCTTTGAATATCCATGATGCTAATGATGATTGCACTAGTTATGATGAAAATGCCTCCTATAAACATGTTAATTTTTGTGGAGTAGATTGGGTTTGCAAGTACACACCAAATAGGGAAGATAGATATTGCAAGAGGCTTAAGTAGTTAGAAACCAAATTGTTGCAAGAAGAGCTAGATGAATGCGCTGAAAGATTCAATATTTATAGTACCCCTTGTGAACTTTGCAATGAACATGGTCATTTAAAGCTCCAATGCTATTTGTTTCATGATCAAGTCGTGTCCAAATATTGTGATAATTTGATTACCCTTGAGCATCATAAAGAGCTTAGCCTTTTTTTGGGCTACGAAGAAATGAAACGTATAACTGAGGGTATTCCAAAATTTAATCTTGATAAATTTCTTGATTTTGATCTAGAGAAGATTTATATGTATTGTGCGGTGAATTGTATTGAAAATCCTTATATTGCCATTTACATAAAGAAATGAAAAGAAATAGAAGATGAAGAGAATACTAATGAAAGGGAAGAGACTTCCCAATATCCTCCTATTATTTCTTATGATGAATCAGGTAATGAGGAGGAGCCTTCTATTCAACCAATCTCATTAATAAGGAGCTCCAAAAAGAGGATTGAACCCACACATGATGTGGTGAAGAAGAAGAAAAGAAAAAGGAAGCGAGGTAAAAAGGTATCTCTCCCAAATAAAGTTGCTCCTATTATTGTTGTGCCTCATGAAAATGAAGATGATACAGATGATGATCTCGTTATGCCTATTGCTTGTTGTGATGATTATGATTGGGAAGATAATGATACTTCTTATGATCTTGAAAATCTTTTTGGAACTTGCTTGAAAGAATATAATAATTGCTATACTATTGGTGCTATCCATACTATTAATGATGAGAGTGATTATGCTTATGATATGAAAAGGCCCAAGCTTGGGGAAGCTATGTTTGATGAGGATGACATATTTGAGAATATATTTTTTGTAATTAATGTTTGTCCCAAGGTGTCCTGAAGGGTGCCCGTCTCGTGGCAGACGAGTGTACCAAAGATGTAATATTTGAATGAACTTGCTCATGTGATCCTGTATTTATGAAAACTAGTTCATGTTCGTTATGCGACGCTTATGTATTTAAAATATTACCTTGGGCCAGACGGCCCAGGTCACCGGCCAGGCCAGCTCACCTGGCCCAGCCGGCCCGCTAACCCCCCTCCTTATCCACTCCCTTCCCCAACCCTAATTGGCCACCACCCATTCCCCCCCCCCACGACGCGCCCCCTTCCCCCCGATCCAGATCAGATCAGGCCCGACGCCGGCGCCCGGAGCTCGACGACCACGCCGCCAGGAGCCCTCCCCACCGGCCTGCCTCCTCTACGACGTCGTCGCCGTCTTTCTCCTCAACCCCCGCTCCCCAGACCCTACAACCCCCCGTGAGCGCCCTCTTCTCCTCCGCACGACCACGCCGATGCGCGCCGTCCGCCGCTCGCGCACGCGCGCGCCCGCACTGTCCCGGGCGCTTGCTGCCTGCCCCGCACTGCTCCGCCTGCGCACGCCGCTCGGGGCCGCGCCCCGCGCCCTGCCCTTGTCCCTGCATCGCCGCGCTCACCGCGGTCGTGCCGCGCCCTGGCCGCGCGCCGCCCCGCCCAGCCGTGCCCGTCGTCCCGCGCCGTGTCACCGCCCTGCTGCCCCCGCGCACGCGCGACCGAGTCTAGCCTGCGCTGCTCGCCCCGCTCCCCTCCCCTTTGCTGCTCGCTGCTGCGAGCTGCTGCTGCCGCAGCCCCGCCGCTCCTCACCGCATTGCGCCCCGAGTCGCGGCTCCTACCGCATGCTGGCCCAGGGCCGCGCCTGTGCCTCGCCCACACCCTACGCCTCCCCACACGTCGCCGCTTGCGGCTCTACCGGCGTCCGCCACTGCTGCCCCTGGCCGCCCCTTCCCCACGCCGCTCTATCTTTCCCCGCTCGCCGCCCACGCACCGTGCTG
This sequence comes from Aegilops umbellulata, assembly GCA_032464435.1. Taxonomy (NCBI): domain Eukaryota; kingdom Viridiplantae; phylum Streptophyta; class Magnoliopsida; order Poales; family Poaceae; genus Aegilops; species Aegilops umbellulata. The sequence continues at coordinate 511,959,980 of CP136056.1, read as the reverse complement.
CAGCTGGCGTCGCGGCCTCGCGCTGGCCCGTGCCCGTCGCCGCACGCTGGCGAGTGCCCGCCCCTACGGGCACCTTGCCCGCAGCGCCCTACGCCCGCACCCGCAACGCCCACACGCCCACTAAGGCCCCTTCGGGCCACTGACCAGAGGGGCCCAGCCCACAGAACGTTTTAAAAGAAAATAAAAAATAAAATAAAAATGAATTAATAAAATTAATTAATAAATAAATAGTGAATTAGTTAACTTAATTAATCTTGTTTAGTTAACCTAATTAACTATTGTGAGTTAATTAAACTGTGATTAGATTAGTTAAATCCTAATTGGAGTAAACAGAGTATGACATGCGGGACCCACACGTCAGATTGACACAGTCAACTCCCTGTTGACTGCTGACGTCATGATGACGTCAGCGTGCACTATTCTGGATAATGTTAGAATTAAATACTTAAATAAATTCTAAAAATGATTAAAACTTTAGAAAATCATATAAAATAAACCGTAGCTCAGATGAAAAAACTTTGTACATGAAAGTTGCTCAGAACGACGAGACGAATCCGGATACGCATACTGTTTGTTAGCCAGACGTCCCTAGCATAGCAAACTCGCAACTTTTCCCCTCCGATTCTTCTGTCCGAAAACGCGAAACACCGGGAATACTTTCCCGGATGTTCACCCCCCCCCCTTCGCCGGTATCACCTACTACCGCGATTGGGCACGCCTAGCATCATGCCTTGCTTTGTCATGCATTGTTATGCATCTGTTTGCATTGTATTCATTGTTTCTTCCCCCCTCTTCTTCCGCTAGACACCGAGACCGACGCCTCTGCTACCCAGTACGACTACGGAGTTGACGACCCCTCTCTCTTGCCAGAGCAACCAGGCAAGCCCCCCCCCCCTTGATCACCAGATATCGCCTACTCTCCTCTATACTGCTTGCATTAGAGTAGTGTAGCATGTTACTGCTTTCGTTATTCCTATCCTGATGCATAGCCTGTCCTTGTTACTACTGTTGATACCTTTACCTGCAATCCTACCTGCTTAGTTTAGGATGCTAGTTTACCATCAGTGGCCCTACATTCTTGTCCGTCTGCTATGCTATACTATCGGGCCGTGATCACTTGGGAGGTGATCACGGGTATATACTATACTTTATACATGATACATGTGGTGAACAAAGACGGGTCGGCTCGTAAGAGTACCCGCGAGTGGATCTTTGAGGCGGAGCGACAGGGTAGGTTGAGGTCACCTAGGAGAGAGGTGGGCCTGGCCCTGTCGGCGTTCGCGGATACTTAACACGCTTAACGAGATCTGGGTATTTGATCTGAGTCTGGCCATTTGGTCTATACGCACTAACCATCTATGCGGGAGTAGTTATGGGTATCCCGGCGTCGTGGTATCAGCCGAAGCCTTCGTGACGTCAGCGACTGAGTGGCGCGCGCCGGATTGGACTGGAATGCCACTAGGCTAGGTCTGCTTCCGGCCGCGTTCGCAACGTGCAGGTGTGCTAAGGGCGATGGGCCCAGACCCCTGTGCGCTTAGGTTTAGACCGGCGTGCTGACCTCTCTGTTGTGCCTAGGTGGGGCTGCGACGTGTTGATCTTCCGAGGCCGGGCATGACCCAGAAAAGTGTGTCCAGCCAAATGGGATCAAGCGTGTTGGGCTATGTGGTGCACCCCTGCAGGGAAGTTTATCTATTCGAATAGCCGTGTCCCTCGGTAAAAGGACGACCCGGAGTTGTACCTTGACCTTATGACCACTAGAACCGGATACTTAATAAAACACACCCTTCCAAGTGCCAGATACAACCCGGTGATTGCTCTCCAGCAGGGCATCGAGGAGGGGATCACCGGGTAGGATTATGCTATGCGCTGCTACCTGGAGGACTTCAGTCTACTCTCTCCTACATGCTGCAAGACGGAGGCTGCCAGAAGCGTAGTCTTTGATAGGATTAGCTATCCCCCTCTTATTCTGGCATTCTGCAGTTCAGTCCACCGATATGGCCCTTTACACATATACCCATGCATATGTAGTGTAGCTCCTTGCTTGCGAGTACTTTGGATGAGTACTCACGGTTGCCTTGTTCCCCCCTTTTCCCATTTCTCTACCCGGTTGCTGCGACCAGACGATGGAGTCCAGGAGCCAGACGCCACCGTCGACGACGACTCCTACTACACCAGAGGGGCCTACTACTACGTGCAGCCCGCTGACGACGATCAGGAGTATTTAGGAGGATCCCAGGCAGGAGGCATGCGCCTCTTTCGATCTATATCCCAGTTTGTGCTAGCCTTCTTAAGGCAGACTTGTTTAACTTATGTCTGTACTCAGATATTGTTGCTTCCGCTGACTCGTCTATGATCGAGCACTTGTATTCGAGCCCTCGAGGCCCCTGGCTTGTATTATGATGCTTGTATGACTTATTTATGTTTTTAGAGTTGTGTTGTGATATCTTCCCGTGAGTCCCTGATCTTGATCGTACACGTTTGCGTGCATGATTAGTGTACGATTGAATCGGGGGCGTCACAGTGCGGCCGTTTATAAAATCTGAGAGTTGCTAGTCGTCGGCTTCTGCCCCCATGCAACTAGTGCTGGGGCGTTCGGGATAAGTCTGAGCACTCTTTTTCCCATTTTTGGGTCCTTCGAGGGAGGTGTTCAGCGCAACGAACCAGGCAATCAGACTATAATGCTTTATCGCTCTCACTTAGCCATAGAAGTCTACTATTTTAAATTTTGGCGAAGCCCCTAGTCTTCGGAAGGCCGAATTTGTGGAGCTATACACGCCTAAGTCAGACAAGGCCGACTCATCGCCCGAAGCGGAAAAGGTCTTTAGGGACTTGAGACCTCTCGAACAGCGACCAGCTCTCGCCTCATCATGACAGTCAGTTTTAGCTTTCTCTACTGAGGTGCTCGGCCGGAATAACCGGCGCACAATCGCAGTAGTTCTCCCAGTGCTACCTTAGCCGATATAGCGGAATGTAAGGTACCAAAACATGGGAGCTGGTCAAACCCAACTATTGACCCAAGACATGATTCAGAGATGATGCATACAATGCTATAAGTTCGGGGTGCCGCCCTGTCAGAAGTGTTCGGACTTCTCACGCCGAATTATGGGGTATACGGAAGCCCCTGGCGTATTAGCCGCACCAGAGTGTACGGGTGTTGATTGTCATAGATGAACATGTATATAAAAGAATATAGAATGCAATAAGGGACTAATGCTATGCATTGTTTATTTAAGAGATGCGTTGATGCATACTGATACAAGTAGTGCGATAAGCAAAAAATGGGAATATTTGACATGTCCCGTCCAAGGGAAAGCTGCGAGCTGGTATTTAAAGAAGGTATTTCACTCGTTATCAGAGACCACCTGGGGATTCCTTTGCAGACGTAGCTTCCTGCCTCCTTGGGTGTTGTATCGTGTGTCCGGCTATCGTACTGCCGGATAGGGCTTCCAGAGAGTAGAGTCCTGAAAGGGAGAGAATGATAAAGGTGGTCAGCCCCTAGTGCGGTTGAGCCGCATTGTGGGACGTGTCGTGATCGTGCCCCTGCCGACACCCATGGTATTTTCAATGCGTAATTATGTATGCGCGGGACGGATTTCGCCGTTGTACTGAGACTAGGGCGGGGGCCGAATTGCTAGGTGACCTCTGAGCGTGCCAGGCGATCCTGTTGCAGGTTACTCCGGACGCGCTTGACCGTGTCCGGGGGCTTGATCGCCGAACTGGTGGATTGCCTCAAAAGGCTGCTTTGTGCTTCTGCTGCGAGGGCCGCAGTGTGCTCCTCCGTATGGAGCGAGCGTTCTGTGTTTCCATTGACTGTGATGACCCCCTAGGTCCTGGCATCTTGAGCTTGAGGTATGCATAATGCGGTACCGCATTGAATCTTGCAAATGTGGTGCGCCCGAGCAGTGCGTGATAGCCACTGCGGAACGGGACGATATCGAAGATTAGCTCCTTGCTTCGGAAGTTGTCCGGAGATCCGAAGACCACTTCCAGTGTGATTGAGCCCGTACAATGGGCCTCTACACCTGGGATGACGCCTTTAAAGGTCGTTTTGGTGGTTTGATCCTCGAGGGGTCTATACCCATTTTGCACACTGTATCCTGGTAAAGCAGGTTCAGGCTGCTGCCGCCGTCCATAAGGACTCGAGTGAGGTGAAATCTGTCGATGATTGGGTCTAAGACCAATGCGGCAGATCCGCCATGACGGATACTCGTGGGGTGGTCCCTGCGATCAAAGGTGATCGTACAAGAGGACCATGGGTTGAACTTTGGGGCGACAGGCTCCATCGCATATACGTCCCTTAGTGCACGCTTCCGTTCCATCTTGGGGATGTGGGTTGCGTATAACATGTTCACCGTCCTTACTTGTGGGGGGAACCTCTTCTGTCCTCCCGTGTTTGGCGGCCCGGGATCCTCCTCATCATCGCTGTGCAGCCCCTTGTCCTTATTTTCGGCGTTTAACTTGCCGGCCTACTTGAACACCCAGCATTCTCTATTGGTGTGATTGGCTAGTTTGTCGGGGGTGCCGTGTATTTGGCACGAGCGATCGAGTATGCAGTCCAGACTGGATGGGCCCGGAGTGCTTCTTTTGAATGGATTTTTCCGCTGACCGGGTTTAGAGCCTCTGAATCCGGCATTGACTGTCGTATCCTCGGCGTTATCGCCGTTATTGCGGCGTTTGTGTTTGTTAAGACGTGGTCTGCTGTTACTATCCTTGGTATCCGAAGTGCCAAGGTTCCTTGATATGTTGTTACTGCAAGCCAGCCAGCTATCCTCTCCCGTGCAAAAGCGGGTCATGAGTGTCGTGAGGGCTGCCATCGATTTCGGCTTTTCCTGGCCGAGGTGCCGGGCGAGCCACTCATCACGAATGTTGTGCTTAAATGCCGCTAAGGCCTCTGCATCTGGACAGTCGACAATTTGATTCTTCTTGGTTAAGAACCGCGTCCAGAATGGCCTAGCTGATTCCCCTGGCTACTGAATTATGTGGCTCAAGTCATCAACATCTGGTGGTCGCACATAAGTGCCCTGGAAGTTGTCGAGGAATGCGTCTTCCAGATCCTCCCAACAGCCGACGGAGTCTGCTGGCAAGCTATTCAGCCAATGCCAAGCTGGTCCTTTAAGTTTTAACGGGAGGTACTTGATGGCATGTAGATCATCGCCGCGAGCCATGTGGATGTGGAGGAGGAAGTCCTCGATACATACCACGGGATCTGTTGTACCATCATATCATTCGATATTTACGGGTTTAAAACCTCTTGGAATCCATGATCCATTACTTCGTTAGTGAAGCATAGGGGGTGTGCGGCACCTCTGTGCTGGGCTATATCGCGGCGCAGCTCGTATGAGTCTTGCCTGTTGTATTCGGCCCGGCCGGATTTACTTTTACTGTATCCGATGTGACGGTCACCGTCCCGCGTAGGGGCGCGCCCTCGTGATCCATATATCGATCTTGCGTGTTTTGCCCTGTCTTCCAATATGTCTCGCAGGTCTCGCGTGTTTCCTGGTGCCTTGGTATGTTTGTTTGAGTGGCGGCGGGGTGCGGGCTGAACTTCTGGCTGAAATGCCTCTATGTCTCGGCCACGAGGTGGCCGATCAGCTGCGTCATACGCTGGTGATGTAGGTTTTAATGCTTCCTCCTCAAGTCGGGGTAGCAACCTGCGCTTTGGGTGACCCTTGGAGGGGCGTTAGAGTTCGTATTCCTCGGCCGCAAGGACTTCCCATCTATCTGCTAGCAAGTCCTGATCAGCTCGAAGTTGTTGCTGTTTTTTCTTCAGGCTATTCGCTGTGGCTATAAGCCGGCGCTTGAAGCGCTCTTGCTCGACGGGATCCTCAGGTACGACAAATTCTTCGTCTTCGAGGCTCACTTCGTCTTCGGAGGGAGGCATGCAATTGTCCTCCTCTTCCTCGGCCACTCGCTCCGGAGGGCTGGCTTGTTCATCCTCCGGCTCTGGATCCTGCTAGAGGTGATTGTCATCGTCTTCGGCACTGTCCGGAGTACTATTATCTCCTGTGCCGGTATCACCGCTTTTGCTGTGGCGAGACTTAGAGCGGCGCCGCTGACGTCGGCGCTTAAGTTGCTTCTTGGAGGGGTCATCCTCTGATGTCTTGTCGCCATTACCTTTTTTGGGTGTATCCACCATGTATATATCATATGATGAGGTGGCGGTCCAGTGCCCCGTGGGCAGTGGTTCCTTTTCGTCTCCTTCATCGTTGTCCATACCATCGATGTCTTCGGAGTCGAAGTCGAGCATGTTGGTTAGATCATCGACAGTGGCTACTAAGTGGGTGGTGGGTGGGGCGTGAATTTCTTCATCGCCCGCATCCCATTCTGGCCGGACATAGTTAGGCCAAGGTTCTCCTGACAAAGGGAGAGACCTTAACGAGTTTAGTACATCGCCGAAGGGCGAGTGCTGAAAGATATCCGCGGAGGTGAACTCCATGACCGGCGCCTAGTCAGATTCGACAGGCACGAGCGCAGGCGGTTCAGAGTCTATGGCCGGAGACGAGTCTATAGGTTCGGCATCATGGCTCTCGTGAGGGGTAGGGTCAGTATCCGGCTCTATCGCCGCTGAGAATGCGGCCTCCATGGCGGGGTCTATCCGCCCGTCCTCGGATGGCGCAATCTGTTCCGGATTGAAGGCCAGAGTTGTTGCTGGTGCGATCTCCTGAACGCCGTCCGACGGCAGAGCTAAATCATGCTCGTCGTGATCGTGCGGCGCACCTAGCATGGGCTTGAATCCATCGAAGATCAAGTCTTCGTGGATGTCGGCCGTGTAGTTCAAGTTTCCGAACCTGACCTGGTGGCCAGGGGGTAGCTCTCGATCTGCTCCAGCTGGTCAAGCGAGTTGGCCCGTAGTGCGAAGCCGCCGAATACGAAGATCTGCCCGGGGAGGAAAACCTCACCCTGGACCGCATCGCTACCGATGATCGAAGGAGCCATCAGGCCTTACGGTGACGACACAGTGGAACTCTCAATGAAAGCACCAAGGTCGGTGTCAAAACCGGCGGATCTCGGGTAGGGGGTCCCGAACTGTGCGTCTAAGGCGGATGGTAACAGGAGGCAAGGGACACGATGTTTACCTAGGTTCGGGCCCTCTCTATGGAGGTAATACCCTACTTCCTGCTTGATTGATCTTGATGATATGAGTAGTACAAGAGTTGATCTACCACGAGATCATAGAGGCTAAACCCTAGAAGCTAGCCTATGGTATGATTGTCCTTGTCCTATGGACTAAACCCTCCGGTTTATATAGACACCAGAGGGGGATAGTGAAGGAAATATGCCCTAGAGGCAATAATAAAGTTATTATTTATTTCCTTAATTCATGATAAATGTTTATTATTCATGCTAGAATTGTATTAACAGGAAACATAATACATGTGTGAATACATAGACAAACAGAGTGTCACTAGTATGCCTCTACTTGACTAGCTCATTAATCAAAGATGGTTATGTTTCCTAACCATGAACAAAGAGTTGTTATTTGATTAACGAGATCACATCATTAGTTGAATGATCTGATTGACATGACCCATTCCATTAGCATAGCACCCGATCGTTTAGTATGTTGCTATTGCTTTTATCCATCACTTATACATGTTCCTTTAACTATGAGATTATGCAACTCCCGTTTACCGTAGGAACACTTTGTGTGCTACCAAACGTCACAACGTAACTGGGTGATTATAAAGGTGCTCTACAGGTGTCTCCGAAGGTACATATTGGGTTGTCGTATTTCGAGATTAGGATTTGTCACTCCGATTGTCGGAGAGGTATCTCAGGGCCTTCTCGGTAATGCACATCACATAAGCCTTGCAAGCATTGCAACCAATGAGTTAGTTGCGAGATGATGTATTACGGAACGAGTAAAGAGACTTGCCGGTAATGAGATTGAACTAGGTATTGGATACCGACGATCGAATCTCGGGCAAGTAACATACCGATGACAAAGGGAACAACGTATGTTGTTATGCGGTCTGACCGATAAAGATCTTCGCAGAATAAGTAGGAGCCAATATGGGCATCCAGGTCCCGCTATTGGTTATTGACCGGAGATGTGTCTCGGTCATGTATACATTGTTCTCGAACCGTAGGGTCCGCACGCTTAAGGTTTCGATGACAGTTATATTATGAGTTTATGAGTTTTGATGTACCGAAGGAGTTCGGAGTCCCGGATGAGATTGGGGACATGACGAGGAGTCTCGAAATGGTCGAGACGTAAAGATCGATATATTGGACGGCTATATTCGGACATCGGAAAGGTTCTGAGTGGTTCGGGTATTTTCGGAGGTACCGGGGAGTTACGGGATTACGGGAGAAGTAATGGGCCTTGATGGGCTTTAGTGGGAAGAGGGAAAAAAAGGCTGCTGCGCCCCCCCTCCCCTCTAGTCCGAATTGGACTAGGGAAAAGGGGGCCAGCCACCTTTCCTTCTCCTCCTATTCCTTCTCCCTTCCTCCCCTCTTGGTGGACTCCTACTAGGACTTGGAAACCTAGTAGGACTCCACACCCTGGCGCGCCTAACCCTAGGCCGGCCACCCCCTCCCTTGCTCCTTTATATACGGCGGCAGGGGGCACCCCATAGACACACAAGTTGATCTACGGATCGTTCCTTAGCCGTGTGCGGTGCCCCCTTCCACCAAATTCCACCTCGGTCATATCGTTGCAGTGCTTAGGCGAAGCCCTGCGCCGGTAACACATCAAGATCGTCACCACGCCGTCGTGCTGACGGAACTCTTCCCCGACGCTTTGCTGGATCGGAGCCCGGGGATCGTCATCGAGCTGAACGTGTGCCAAGAACTCGGAGGTGCCGGAGTAACGGTGCTGTGATCGGTCGAATCGCGAGGAGAACGTACGACTACTTCATCTACGTTGTGTCAACGCTTCCGCTTCGGTCTACAAGGGTACGTAGACAACACTCTCCCCTCTCGTTGCTATGCATCACCATGATCTTGCGTGTGCGTAGGAAATTTTTGAAATTACTACGTTCCCCAACAGTGGCATCCGAGCCTAGGTTTTATGGTTTGATGTTATTTGCACGAGTAGAACACAAGTGAGTTGTGGGCGATACAAGTCATACTGCCTACCAGCATGTCATACTTTGGTTCAGCGGTATTGTTGGACGAGACGATCCGGACCAACCTTACGCGTACGCTTACGCGAGACCGGTTCCCTCGACGTGCTTTGCACATAGATGGCTTGCGGAAGACTGTCTCTCCAACTTTAGTTGAACCGAGTGTGGCTACGCCCGGTCCTTGAGAAGGTTAAAACGGAGTCTATTTGACAAACTATCGTTGTGGTTTTGATGCGTAGGTAAGATGAGTTCTTGCTTAAGCTCGTAGCAGCCACGTAAAACTTGCAACAACAAAGTAGAGGACGTCTAACTTGTTTTTGCAGGGCATGTTGTGATGTGATATGGTCAAGACATGATGCTAAATTTTATTGTATGAGATGATCATGTTTTGTAACCGAGTTATCGGCAACTGGCAGGAGCCATATGGTTGTCGCTTTATTGTATGCAATGCAATCGCGATGTAATGCTTTACTTTATTACTAAGCGGTAGTGATAGTCGTGGAAGCATAAGATTGGCGAGACGACAACGATGCTACGATGGAGATCAAGGTGTCGCGCCGGTGACGATGGTGATCATGACGGTGCTTCGAAGATGGAGATCATAAGCACGAGATGATGATGGCCATATCATATCACTTATATTGATTGCATGTGATGTTTATCTTTTTATGCATCTTATCTTGCTTTGATTGACGGTAGCATTATAAGATGATCTCTCACTAAATTATCAAGAAGTGTTCTCCCTGAGTATGCACCGTTGCGAAAGTTCTTCGTGCTGAGACACCACGTGATGATCGGGTGTGATAGGTTCTACGTTCAAATACAACTGGTGCAAAACAGTTGCACACGCGGAATACTCAGGTTTAACTCGACGAGCCTGGCATATAACAGATATGGCCTCGGAACACGGAGACCGAAAGGTCGAGCGTGAATCATATAGTAGATATGATCAACATAGTGATGTTCACCATTGAAACTACTCCATCTCACGTGATGATCGGACATGGTTTAGTTGATTTGGATCACGTGATCACTTAGAGGATTAGAGAGATATCTATCTAAGTGGGAGTTCTTAAGTAATATGATTAATTGAACTTAAATTTATCATGAACTTAGTCCTGGTAGTATTAGCATATCTATGTTGTAGATCAATAGCTCGCATTGTTGCTTCCCTGTGTTTATTTTGATATGTTCCTAGAGAAAATTGTGTTGAAAAATGTTAGTAGCAATGATGCGGATTGGATCCGTGATCTAAGGTTTATCCTCATTGCTGCACAGAAGAATTATGTCCTTGATGCACCGCTAGGTGACGGACCTATTGCAGGAGCAGATGCAGACGTTATGAACGTTTTTCTAGCTCAATATGATGACTACTTAATAGTTTAGTGCACCATGCTTAACGGCTTAGAATCGGGACTTGAAAGACGTTTTGAACGTCATGGACCATATGAGATGTTCCAGGAGTTGAAGTTAATATTTCAAGCAAATACCCGAGTTGAGAGATATGAAGTCTCCAACAAGTTCTATGGCTAAAAGATGGAGGAGAATCGCTCAACTAGTGAGCATGTGCTCAGATTGTCTGGGTACTACAATCGCTTGAATCAAGTGGGAGTTAATCTTCCAGATAAGATAGTGATTGACAGAATTCTCTAGTCACCATCACCAAGTTAGTAGAACTTCGTGATGAACTATAATATGCAAGGGATAACGGAAAATATTCCAAAGCTCTTCGCGATGCTAAAATCGGCGAAGGTAGAAATCAAAGAAAAACATCAAGTGTTGATGGTTGACAAGATCACTAGTTTCAAGAAAAGGGCAAAAGGAAAGAAGGGGAACTTCAAGAAGAACGGCAAGCAAGTTGCTGCTCAAGTGAAAAAGCCCAAGTCTGGTCCTAAGCCTGAGACTAAGTGCTTCTACTGCAAAGGGACTGGTCACTGGAAGCAGAACTACCCCAAGTGATTGGCGGATAAGAAGGATGGCAAAGTGAACATAAGTATATTTGATATACATGTTATTGATGTGTATTTTACTAGTGTTCATAGCAACCCCTCAGTATTTGGTACTAGTTCAAGTTGCTAAGATTAGTAACTCGAAACGGGAGTTGCAGAATGAACAAAGACTAGTTAAAGGGCAAGATGACGATGTGTGTTGGAAGTGGTTCCAAGATTGATATGATCATCATCACACACTCCCTATACTTTCGGGATTACTGTTGAAACTAAATAAGTGTTATTTGGTGTTTGCGTTGAGCATGAATATGATTTGATCATGTTAATTGCAATACAGTTATTCATTTAGAGAACAATTGTTGTTCTGTTTACATGAATAAAACCTTCTATGGTCATACAAACCAATGAAAATAGTTCATTGGATCTCGATCGCAGTGATACACATATTCATAATATTGAAACCAAAAGATGCGAAGTTAATAATGATAGTGCAACCTATTTGTGGCACTGCCGTTTAGGTCATATTGGTGTAAAGCGCATGAAGAAACTCCATGCTGATGGGATTTTGGAATCACTTGATTATGAATCACTTGATGCTTGCGAACCATGCCTCTTGGGCAAGATGACTAAAACACCGTTCTCCGGAACAATGGAGCAAGCAACAGATTTGTTGAAAATCATACATACTGATGTATATGGTCCGATGAATATTAAGGCTCGCGACAAGTATCATTATTTTCTAACCTTCACAGATGATTTGAGAAGATATGGGTATATCTACTTGATGAAACATAAGTCTGAAACGTTTGAAAAGTTCAAAGAATTTTAGAGTGAAGTGAAAATCATCGTTACAAGAAAATAAGGTTTCTACGATTTGATCGCGGAGACAAATATTTGAGTTACGAGTTTGGTCTTCAATTAAAACAATGTGGAATAGTTTCACAAATTCATGCCACCTGGAACACCACAGCATAATGGTGCGTCCGAACGTCATAACCGTACTTTATTAGATATAGTACAATCTATGATGTATCTTACCGATCTACCACTATCTTTTTGGGATTATGCATTAGAGACAGCTGCATTCACATTAAATAGGGCACCATCTAAATCCGTTGAGACGACACCGTATGAACTATGGTTTAGCAATAAACCTAAGCTGTCGTTTCTTAAAGTTTGGGGCTGCGATGCTTATGTGAAAAAGCTTCAACCTGATAAGCTCGAACCCAAATCGGAGAAATGTGTCTTCATAGGATATCCAAAGGAAACTGTTGGATACACCTTCTATCACAGTTCCGAAGGCAAGACTTTTGTTGCTAAGTTCGGAAACTTTCTAGAGAAAGAGTTTCTTTCGAAAGAAGTGAGTGGGAGGAAAGTAGAACTTGATAAGGTAATTGTACCTTCTCCCTTATTGGAAAGTAGTTCATCACAGAAAACTGTTCCTGTGACTACTACACCAATTAGTGAGGAAGCTAATGATGATGATCATGTAACTTCAGATCAAGTTACTACCGAATCTCGTAAGTAAACCAGAGTGAGATCCGCACCAGAGTGGTACGGTAATCCTGTTCTGGAAGTCATGTTACTAGACCATGATGAACTTGCGAACTATGAGGAAGCGATGATGAGCCCAGATTCCGCGAAATGGTTAGAGGCCATGAAATCTGAGATATGATCCATGTATGAGAACAAAGTATGGACTTTGATGGATTTGCCCGATGATCGGCAAGCCAAAGAAAATAAATGGATCTTGAAGAGGAAGACTGACACTGATAGTAGTATTACTATCTACAAAGCTAGAATTGTCGCAAAAAGGTTTTTCGACAAGTTCAAGGTGTTGACTACGATGAGAGTTTCTCACTCGTATCTATGCTTAAGTCTGTCCGAATCATGTTAGCAATTGCCGCATTTTATGAAATCCGGCAAATGGATAAACAAAACTACATTCCTTAATGGATTTATTAAAGAAGAGTTGTATACGATGCAACTAGAAGGTTTTGTCAATCCTGAAGGTGTTAACAAAATATGCAAGCTCCAGCGATCCATCTATGGACTGGTGCAAGCATCTCGGAGTTGGAATATACGCTTTGATAAGTTGATCAAAGCATATAGTTTTATACAGACTTGCGGTGAAGCCTGTATTTACAAGAAAGTGAGTGGGAGCACTACAGCATTTCTGATAAGTATATGTAAATGACATATTATTGATCGGAAATAATGTAGAATTATTCTGTAAAGCATAAAGGAGTATTTGAAAGGAGTTTTTCGAGGAAGGACCTCGGTGAAGCTGCTTACATATTGAGCATCAAGATCTATAGAGATAGATCAAGACGCTTGATAAGTTTTTCAATAAGTACATACCTTGAAAAGATTTTGAAGTAGTTCAAAATGGAACAGTCAAAGAAAGAGTTCTTACCTGTATTACAAGGTGTGAAATTGAGTAAGACTCAAAGCCCGACCACGGCAGATGATAGAAAGAGAATGAAAGTCATTTCCTATGCCTCAGCCATAGATTCTATAAGGTATGCCATGCTATGTACCAGATCTATTGTATACCCTACACTGTGTTAAGCAAGGGAGTACAATAGTGATCTAGGAAGTAGATCACTGGACATCGGTCAAAATTATCCTTAGTAAAATAAGGATATGTTTCTCGATTATGGATGTGACAAAAAGGTTCATCGTAAAAGGTTACGTCGATGCAAGTTTTGACACTAATCTAGATGACTCTAAGTCTCAATCTAGATACATATTGAAAGTGGGAGCAATTAGCTAAAGTAGCTCCGTGCAGAGCATTGTAAACATAGAAAATTGCAAAATACATGCGGATCTGAATGTAGCAGACCCGTTGACTAAGATTCTCTCACAAGCAAAACATGATCACACCTTAGTACTCTTTGGGTGTTAATCACATAGCGATGTGAACTAGATTACTGAATCTAGTAAACCCTTTGGGTGTTGGTCACATATCGATGTGAACTATGGGTGTTAATCACATGGTGATATGAACTATTGCTGATAAATCACATGGCGATGTGAACTAGATTATTGACTCTAGTGCAAGTGGGAGACTGAAGGAAATATGCCCTAGAGGCAATAATAAAGTTATTATTTATTTCCTTAATTCATGATAAATGTTTATTATTCATGCTAGAATTGTATTAACAGGAAACATAATACATGTGTGAATACATAGACAAACAGAGTGTCACTAGTATGCCTCTACTTGACTAGCTCATTAATCAAAGATGGTTATGTTTCCTAACCATGAACAAAGAGTTGTTATTTGATTAACGAGATCACATCATTAGTTGAATGATCTGATTGACATGACCCATTCCATTAGCATAGCACCCGATCGTTTAGTATGTTGCTATTGCTTTTATCCATGACTTATACATGTTCTTTTAACTATGAGATTATGCAACTCCCGTTTACCGTAGGAACACTTTGTGTGCTACCAAACGTCACAACGTAACTGGGTGATTATAAAGGTGCTCTACAGGTGTCTCCAAAGGTACATGTTGGGTTGGCGTATTTCGAGATTAGGATTTGTCACTCCGATTGTCGGAGAGGTATCTCAGGGCCTTCTCGGTATTGCACATCACATAAGCCTTGCAAGCATTGCAACCAATGAGTTAGTTGCGAGATGATGTATTATGGAACGAGTAAAGAGACTTGCCGGTAATGAGATTGAACTAGGTATTGGATACCGACGATCGAATCTCGGGCAAGTAACATACCGATGACAAAGGGAACAACGTATGTTGTTATGCGGTCTGACCGATAAAGATCTTCGCAGAATATGTAGGAGCCAATATGGGCATCCAGGTCCCGCTATTGGTTATTGACCGGAGATGTGTCTCGGTCATGTCTACATTGTTCTCGAACCGTAGGGTCCGCACGCTTAAGGTTTCGATGACAGTTATATTATGAGTTTATGAGTTTTGATGTACCGAAGGAGTTCGGAGTCCCGGATGAGATTGGGGACATGACGAGGAGTCTCGAAATGGTCGAGACGTAAAGATCGATATATTGGACGACTATATTCGGACATCGGAAAGGTTCTGAGTGGTTCGGGTATTTTCGGAGGTACCGGGGAGTTACGGGATTACGGGAGAAGTAATGGGCCTTGATGGGCTTTAGTGGGAAGAGGGAAAAAAAGGCTGCTGCGCCCCCCCTCCCCTCTAGTCCGAATTGGACTAGGGAAAAGGGGGCCAGCCACCTTTCCTTCTCCTCCTATTCCTTCTCCCTTCCTCCCCTCTTGGTGGACTCCTACTAGGACTTGGAAACCTAGTAGGACTCCACACCCTGGCGCGCCTAACCCTAGGCCGGCCACCCCCTCCCTTGCTCCTTTATATACGGGGGCAGGGGGCACCCCATAGACACACAAGTTGATCTACGGATCGTTCCTTAGCCGTGTGCGGTGCCCCCTTCCACCAAATTCCACCTCGGTCATATCGTTGCAGTGCTTAGGCGAAGCCCTGCGCCGGTAACACATCAAGATCGTCACCACGCCGTCGTGCTGACGGAACTCTTCCCCGACGCTTTGCTGGATCGGAGCCCGGGGATCGTCATCGAGCTGAACGTGTGCCAAGAACTCGGAGGTGCCGGAGTAACGGTGTTGTGATCGGTCGAATCGCGAGGAGAACGTACGACTACTTCCTCTACGTTGTGTCAACGCTTCCGCTTCGGTCTACAAGGGTACGTAGACAACACTCTCCCCTCTCGTTGCTATGCATCACCATGATCTTGCGTGTGCGTAGGAAATTTTTGAAATTACTACGTTCCCCAACAGATAGGGTTACACAGAGTCAGTTACAATGGGAGGAGATCTACAAATCCGTATCGCCAAGCTTGCCTTCCACACCAAGTAGAGTCCCATACGGACACGAGACGAAGTCTTCAATCTTGTATCTTCATAGTCCAACAGTCCGGCCAAAGGGTATAGTCCGGTTGTCCCGATACCCCCTAATCCTAGACTCCCTCAGCCGTCAAGGGGCCTTCCGGGGAGCCCGACAAGGCCACCGCCGAGGAGGAGGTGGTCGATGACCAGCCTCCCTCCTCCGCTGCTTCTGGCTCTCGCAAGTACCTGAAGGTGAGCGACAATCTCTTCGTCCACCTCCCCGGCGCATCGAGCACCAGGGCCCCTGTCGAGGGAGAGGTGTTCGACGACGAAGTGCTCGCCTCCGCCGGACTCGAGGTCGTCAACGAGCCGAGCGTTGTTGGCGATGGCTCCCAGGAGGAGCGGCTGCTCCAGGCCATGGGTGCCAACTTCCGGAGGCTCCAGGCGCTCCATCGTGCCTGCATGGACAAAGCTAGATCCAGGATGGCGGTGGTGGAGAAGGCGGAGGTGGACCTCCAGGAGCGCCTCGCCGAGACGCAGGACAGGTTCCGCCAGGCTCGCGATGAGCTGAAGGCTGCCCAGGGCAAGCTGGCCAAGCATGATGTGGAGCTCACCATGAAGCTGGCCGACGTCGAGAAGGCCCAAGAGACAGCGAAGAACTTGGCCGCCGCTGCCGAGGCCACCCGGACCCAGCACGAGGCCGCACTGAACTCCTAGGAGGAGGACCTCGCCAAATGCGAGGCAGATCTTGACGCCAAACTCCGCGCCAAGGACGAGGAGGTGGAGAAGCTTGTCGTGCAGTGGACTCGAGAGCTGGAGCGTGGGCACCGGGAGGCGCTCGATGCCCATGCTCTGGTTCACGCCGGCAAGGTGAAGGAGCTGGAGGTGGAGCAGGACGGGCTGAAGGACCAGGCCCTGAAGCTATCCCAGGAGAAGGACACGCTCAACGGCGCCCTGACGGAGGCGCAGGGCGCGGCTATCAGCAGGGATGAGGAGCTCTCTGAGGCCAACAAGTCCATCAAGGACCTCACGCTGAAGCTGGAGGGCCTCGAGGGGATGCTCACGGAGGCCAAAGCCTGGGAGGGAACCCTGGCCAAGAAGCTGGAGACTGAGAAGCAGTTGCAGAAGAACGAGGCCGCCGAGCATAAGGATTTCAAGGAGGGCGTGAAACGCTGGATCGGTCGTCTTGAGGATGTCGCCGGCAGGATCACCGCACAGCTGGCCGCTATGGGGATGCCAAACGTGAGGTACGCCCCAGAGCGTAGCGGGACCACCAACGCCAAGCTGACCTTGTTCTTCGAGTGTGTTCTCGGGGCCCTGGAGCATCTTCACGCCAACCGGGCGGCCTCGCTGGCCGATGAGGCCCGGAGGCTTTGCTAGGGCGCCACGACCAAGGTTCTCACCAAGGTGGCATACTGGTACCCCGACCTCGACTTTGACGCCGCGCTGGAGAGCTTGCCGGAGGGTACTGACCTCGCGCCGCTCAAGGAGCGCATCAAGCCCGTCATCAGCGGTGTCGGCGGAATTCTGAGGGTGGAGGGCCAGCGCCGGGATTAGGCACGCCGTTTCTTATCATCGCTGCAAGTTCATGGCCAAGACAATTTCTATCTTTAGTTAGAACCGCAGCAACAATTTGATGTAATATAACTCTGCACTACTCTTGATATTATGCATGTTATTTTCCTCTTCGATTTTCCCTTGTATGTCCAACCTACGTAACTGGGTAGGCCTGCCGGCGCATAAACCCAGGGCGGCGTCTTGGGGATGGATCTCCATTGGCCTGCCGGGTGTGCTTGCTGCCGGGCGAACCACCTTACCGCCCTTAGCGCGGCCGCCCGAACTATCGAGCTTGACTCGAGTTAGAATCGAGAGCGTTGCCAAGTGCGGAAGGCTACCCTGCCACTCTCGACGCGGCCGCTTGAGCTATTGAGCAGACTCGAAACAGAACAAGGATGTTGCCAATTGCGGGAGGGCCCCTTCGCGTGCAGGTTTTTCATACATGGGCAAGATCTCTGAGGACGATAACCTTATGTATAAAAGGAAATAACTCAAGGCTCCAAATGACTTAGCTTTTCTGTTGTCACATTAGCGTCCTTCGCGTTCGTAGGCGGCGCCCTTTTTTCCTTCTTGGGAGCCATGGCAATGAAGAACTGCTAGGCCAACTACTAGACCAGATTCTCACAACTGCTCCCCCTACCTCGCGCGCCAAAGATGTTGGTGGGAAACAACACCTATGGGATCACAAGAATCCCTACTACGGTTGCCTAGGCGCAGGGTTGCAAGAAGAGCAGGAGTAGTAATCAACACAAGGATCGTTTACCCAGGTTCGGGCCGCGAGGATGCGTAATACCCTAGTCCAGCTTTGGTGGCTGTATTTCAGAGAGTTCTTGAACTCTCGAACTAGCTATGGAGGATGCATGATTTTCAGGAGCCAAATCCCTCTCCAGTATGCCATGGGCCTCCTTTTATAGTCGAAAGGGGCTGCCACAGTGGCACGCAGTAGGTGGAAAGGCCTACAGTGCTATGAGCTTATCGCTCGTATTACAGGACAAGACGCATTTAATGTGTACTCCCTCCTTCCATCTATATAGGGCCTAATGCGTTTTTTAAGACCGTCTTTGACTATTGACAAGATTAATAGTACATGACATACACAATGTGAAAATTATATCATTGAAAGCTCTTTACACACACGAATTTAACGGCGTGCTTTGTGTAAGTTGCATGTCATATATTATTGCTCTAATATTTGATTAAAGTTAGCCTCGAAAAACGCATTAGGCCCTATATAGATGGAAGGAGGGAGTAGCTTAGGTGTCCCCTCGCTTTATCGGGGACGAGAACGAGGCATGTCCCGTCCGTCGCCGCTCCTCCTCGCTTCGACACGCGCCCTGGCCAGCGACGCATGTGGCGCCATGTAGGCAGGCAGGCAGCTGAGGTGGCGCGGTGGTAAGGTCTTCACGAAGATCTGCATGCAGCCACGCAGGCGTGTGCTGAGTTGGCCTGGAAGCTGCATGTTGCCACGCAGGTGCCCGCCCAGCTGGTTGGGCTGGCAGCTGCATGCGAACGGCGTGGAGACTTGGTTGGTGCGAGCCTGGCAGTGGCCCCGCTGACGCCCTTGGTGAGGGCCTTGCCGGGTGGCCCGGCAAGGGTCTTGCCGTGGCGCGCCGTCGTCCTCGGCAAGGATCTTGACGGGAGTCTTGTGGCTTTCCTCGGCAAGGATCTTGCCGAGGATCGTTGTCTTCCAATCCTCATCTGATCTTGAACATTCCTTGTCTTCGCAAAGATCTGCATGCCACCACGTAGGTGCCTCCCGAGCCCTGGCCCTACATAGTTGATGGTGTTGGAAACCGTGGGCTCAAGGGTGGCGCATTCCGCTCGTGGGGGCGAGCCGCCCCGGCAAGGGTCTTGCCGGGGCCGCTGAGGCTGCCCCCGGCAAGGGTCTTGCCGGGGCAACCCGCTCTGCCCCTCTGCTTCCTTGTGTTCTTGGCCTTGGCGTCGTCTTGCTTGTCTTGTGCTTCGGCTTCTCTCCGGCTTCCCTCCCTTGCCCTGCTTCGTGTGGCCGTGGCACGTGGCTCTGACTGCCCGTGCACAAGTAAACGGGTACAAAGGTGTGCCCCTACTTTTGTACACCGACAATCTTCCATATAACTAATATACAAACAAAAAATGCAGAAAAGGTACACAGTCATTATTTGTGTCAAAACCAGCGGATCTCGTGTAGGGGGTCCCGAACTGTGCGTCTAGGCGGATGGTAACAGGAGACAAGGGACACGAAGTTTTACCCAGGTTCGGTCCCTCTTGATGGAGGTAAAACCCTACGTCCTGCTTGATTAATATTGATGATATGGGTAGTACAAGAGTAGATCTACCACGAGATCAAAGAGGCTAAACCCTAGAAGCTAGCCTATGGTATGATTGTTGTTTTTTCTACGGACTAAAACCCTCTGGTTTATATAGACACCGGAGAGGGTTAGGTTTACACAAAGTCGGTTACAATGGTAGGAGATCTAAATATCCGCATCGCCAAGCTTGCCTTCCACGCCAAGGAAAGTCCCATCCGGACACGGGACGAAGTCTTCAATCTAGTATCTTCATAGTTCAGGAGTCCGGCTGAAGGTATAGTCCGGCCATTCGGACACCCCCTAATCCAGGACTCCCTCAGTAGCCCCCGAACCAGGCTTCAATGACGACGAGTCCGGCACGCAGATTGTCTTCGGCATTGCAAGGCGGGTTCCCCTTCCAGATTTCGTGTACCTGTTGAATAATGTCATGTTCTTTATAAATGCAGCGCTCCTTGGCTTCTACGCCCAATAAGGGTCGCCTTCCACGTGTCCAACGAATACGAAAAGTCTTGACTGTTTTCGCATTCTCACCCCTAGCCGCATAAATGAGCCGCCTATTTAAAGGGATGGGGATTCAGATCCAAACCACACCTTCTCTTCTCGCGAGTAATCATCAGAGCGCCTCCAGCAAAGGTCCATTCCACCATGGCCAGCCGTCATAACTCCTCCTCTCGCCCTTCCAGTCCTAAGCCTGGAGACTGGGAGAGGTGCTCCATCCCGCATAGCGAGCTAGTATCACTTCAGACCAAGGGTTCCTCCCTCCGGCCTATATGGTCCTGGTCCAAGCCGGTCTCGCCACCTATAATGGCGAAGAACAAGCGGAGAGCACCCCCAATCCCTCCAAAGGAGAGCGGGTGTGCCTCGTCCCTTATCTAATACGAGGACTTGGATTTCCAATTCATCCGTTCCTCCGGGGGCTTCTGGAGTTCTATGGCCTCCAGCTGCACAACCTCACGCCCGCCTCAATATTGCATATCGCGGGCTTCGTCGCCCTTTGCGAGCTGTTATTAGGTGTGGAGGCTCATTTCGCGCTGTGGAAGAGGCTATTCTGGCTGGTGTCCCATTCTCAGGAGGGGTCAATATATCAAGTAGGCGGAGCCGAAGTGTGGCGCATCGCCGAGACCGGATATCTATCCGGAACCCTGAAGAAGGCGTTCGAGGACTGGCCTTCAGAATGGTTTTATATGGAGGATGTCCCACTTCCGGATCCTATGCGGATTGGCCTCCCCGAATTCAACGGTGCTCCCCTGAAGAAACGCTTAAGCTGGCGTCCATGGAGCTCTCAGAGAGAAAGTCACAGGGACGTCCTTTACCTGATGGGCCGGATAAAACTATTGGCTCATTCCGGACTAACCATGATTGGAGTCATGGCCATATGCATCATGCGGGGGGTGCAGCCGCTTCAGTATAGAGGCCACCCCATGTGGGATTTTAACGGGGAGGATGACGCCACCCGTTACGGTCGTAAGGGGCCGGACTCAGCTGACGCTCTAGTAAAGATCTTGTCCTCTTTGTACAAGGGAGAAGAGGAGGAATTCCTCCGCTTCAACCCACAGGGTGGATTTACTATGTACAACCCTCCAAGTTGGGTAAGCGGACAATTTTGCTTGCCCATCTGTTTTATACTCCCATGATTAAATATATAGTCTAACGACTCCAACGCAGGAATAGCGTCAGGAAGTAAAGGACATAAACAGCCGTCCTCCACAGCCCGAGGATCCTGAACGGTCCCACGATCCGGCCTCCGAAGAGGATCCGGACATATCGGTGGAGCAGATTGACGGGGTGTTTGTCACGACCGCCTTTCCAATAAAACATTTATTGAAAAGCCGATCTTTGCATTGACCAGTACAGAAGAATTCTTCTTACTGGCAGACAAAACCTTGATACAGAAATCAAGCAGTACTAATATTATACATGATTGAGCTGAGGATGCTCAACAAATTTTATTACAAGCACGCCCAAATTATGCATAAAGGCGGATCTGGCAAAAGGGTAGGGTGGCATAACTATTGACTCGTAATAAAGGTGGTGGTGGATATGTCACAGTGAAGTGGGTGACATGACTCTGAAATCTTACAGCTCATCAAGCGACGGAGTGTAGCTTGATGATTTTATTTGGGTGGCAGAAGCGTGTATGATACAAGTGAACAACTCCAGGGTCGCACGTGACTGACTGGGACTCCTCTAGGCGTCGGACTCGCTATCGAACTCTTCATCCATAAGATCGCCTTCGTCAACATCTGGCCCAATCAACAAGCCAGGTGAGTACTTTGAATGTACTCGCAAGACAGTTCAGACATAAGATATAACAAATGTAAACATGATGCACATGAGCAGGTTAGTATGCACAATCAAATAATGGAATTGCACTGCATGATAAATAAGGGGAAATCAGGCGGTTGTCCTCCCGAAATCCCAGTAAAAATAACTGAAGACCGATCGGGTGTCTGAAGCGACGCCTCGAAAGGTAAAAAATAAATTTAACATGCCGCAGTCGGGCGTCAAGACGACACCACATAAAGGGCTTATATTGAAAAGTAAATAACAGGACGTGCGACAGTCGGGCGTCTAAGCGACACCTCGGAAAGGGCTTATAATGAAAATAAATAACAATGATGCCACAATCGGACGTCTGAGCGACATCACATAAAGGGCTTATATCAAAAGTAAATAACAATGATGCCACAGTAGGACGTCTGAGCGACATCACATACAGGGCTTATAATTTTATCATTCGAATTTAAGTAGCTCATGAATTCAAATCATCACAAGGAAATACTCAGCGTATAATAATAAAATGGTTAGTCCATTCACATGAATAACCTTCAACCGAGTTTACCACTCTCGGTTGTTTGTTTATACTCCGGAGACTGTCACCGGGGTTGACACTGAGATTTGACTCTGAGACTGACACTGACACTGGGATGATGTCCAAGTCCTTGATCGTGGACATGGATACTCGAATGATTTTGACTCTGCAGAGTTTGTACTCTTTAACCACAGCCAACGGATTTCAGTAGTCACAAGGACTAGTTCCGTTTGCGGTGTTTTAGAAGAAACACATCTAACCAGTACACACCCATTCCACCTTCCGTTGCCAGGAATCACCCTCGGCAACGTTCAAGAAAAACCTTAAGACGGGGAGGCCACAACCTCGAATAGCGTGGGATCAAATTTATATCGCGCGCTCTAAGGGGTGCCCCCTCTCGGTCCCAACCGGAAACACCCATGCCCCCTGACCGGATGACTGGCTTTAATCCAGGGCCATGGAACCCTCATCGCGGTCCCTCTGTTTGGTGTGTACCAGGAAAGAGGTTTGCAACTTACTAAACCGCACTCTTTGCAGAAAACATGTGGCAGCACGAAGGGAAAACGAACGGGATCGAGACTTGACCCACGTTGAAACTGGAGTTCACGGTTGACATAGAACTGGCATGCTTCAACAATACCAGCCTGCAACCCATCATGTCACCACATGATCGTGTTATCTTATCATCATAAGAACACATCAACTTCGAAGCTCATCGGTAGCTTGCCTTGCATGCACATAACATTCGCAAATGCTCATATAAACATGCCATGAGAAAACTACTCGAGCAAACATGCAAAACACTCATCATATCAAAGGTTCAAACATGCTTGCTTGGTTCAGAGAAGTCGGAGTCTAGCTCGGCGAAGTACGCGTCTCCTTTACTCCTCCCGGTATCTACGTATTAAAGAAAAATCGGATACTACATAAATATCGTGCGTGTACAAAAAGCATCCCAAATATTTTCAAATAAATATGACAAAAAACTAGACAGAAAAACAAAGATGACAGAAAAGGATTCAAGTTAAAAGCATCTTTTGTTTAAAATTTATAAGGGTTTTTGTCCAGGGACCTTTCTGTAATGAAACAGAAAGTTTCCAGGGTTCACTATAAAAACAAAAAATGTTTCGTTTAAGAATACGCCGGCCCAGAGGGGAGACGTAATTTGGCAGAAGGCGTTTTCAGAAAATGTTTCGTTTAAATGAAGTGAGAGGCTGACGGGGGGGTCCCACCCGTCAGGTTTGAATATTTGAAAAAAGAAGAACAGGGCGCGCCGGCGCCCGAGGGCTGCGGTGGTCGCCGGCGGTGATCCACGGCGAGGCAGGGGGATCGGGAGGTACCTACGGGTTCAGTGTGCTCTTTTGCGTCGGTGGGTGGTGTTGTTGGTCGCCGGTGAGCACCACGTCGACGGCAGCCTTCCCTCCGGCGGACGGCGGTTCGGGCGAGGTTGGTTCTCGTCGGGGAGGGCTGCAAGCTTCAAATTGGGGTGTGGGTTAGGAGTGTGGGTGCATCAGAGGGTCGCTGACGTGGATTGGGGGGCAGTGGTGGCCTCACCGGAGTGGATCGAGCTGGAGCCCGAGGCAGATCGGGGCGGCCGGAGACGGAAAAGAGGACCTCCTCGAGGCCCTCCTGGCGGCTGGGTGTGGCTCTGGGGAGGTGGAGGGGTGGTGCTTGCTCGAGTTCGAGCTCGGGGCCCCTTTTTATAGCCGGCCCGAGGCGGTGCCCGAGAACGGGATAACTCTGGCGACGGCTACGGTGGTGCAGAGGTTGAACGGGCTAATTAGGTCTTCGGGCAGCTACGTGGAGGTCTACTGGTTCCACTCTCCTGCTAACCTTGATGGGATTAGGCCTGCTCCGTGGTCTCGACGGAACGGCGCTCCGCGGACCGGTCGGTGGCAGAGAGTGTGCCCTGTGCACGCCAGGACACGGCGACGGTGCTGCGGTGCGTGCAGGGGAGCAGACGGCCACGCGAAGGCCTCGGGTGGTTTGGGCGGTGTCGTACGGCACCGAAAGCTGCAGCTGCACCCTATCGGCCGCCACGGGTGGCTCTGCCACCGCAAAAGTTGCCGGCATCGGCGAGGCACGCTGCCACCGACACCTGCTCCCATCCAAGAGAGTGTGTGACGCTCTGGATAAAGAGGGGGTGCAGTGCGCAAGGTGCCAACCGTGCACTGGTGAGATCGATGCCAGGTTTCTGAAGAAACCGACACTGACGGCGCACTGTTTGTCTGAATTTATCTGAACTTGACAGGAACAGTGCACGCCAGGTGTTCGACGGATTGATTTTGGCATGTGCAAAATTTTCCTTGAGCTTGTCTTTGGTGGGATGGCCTCTCAGTGCACCTGGGGGCTGCCTGATTTTTGGTAGAATTTTTGGAGAAGGAAAAATATGAATTTCATCAAAAATGCTGAATCTGGTCGAAAATTGCAGTGGGCGAATTTTGAAATATTTGAACTGAGGAAGAGTGGATCAAGATGGATCTTGGTTGGGGGTGCTAAGGACTAGCCAGGGGAGTTGGTTTGGGGTCAAAACTCAAATTAAAAATGGTACTTCCTTTGAAAAGCACCTAGGTCCAAGATAAAAGGCAGAATTAGTTTTGGAGCAAAATAAATGGAATAAAAAATCAAAAATGGGTTGGACTTGTTGGGAATGAATAATAGACTTGACCCAAAGTGGAGGGAGAGGTTATGGAGGGCAGATGTCAAAATCAAACATGGTAAAAGAGGGTAAAATTTTGAAATGAGAGGAGGATAAACCCAAAATCCTTAGGGTTTTCTTTTTAGTAGAAAGGATTTAAAAATAAAAATTTTGTAGAAACGAGATAAAGTGAAGAGCTCTCAAGACCAAAAGTCCAAGTTGAGAGGAGCACCAAAGTTGGTTGTCATAAAGGTTTTGAGAGGAAGAGTTTTTAAGAAAAGTTTTTTGGGACACTCCCCCCAAATCAAATAAAGATTTTGATAAAACAAAAATAAAAATGTTTTGGAGTGTCACAACACCTACCCCCTTAGGAAAAATCTCGTCCCCGAGATTTCAGTTGATCCTCAAACAGGTGTGGGTGTTCTGCCTGAAGAAAATCCTTTCTTTCCCATGTTGCCTCATCTTCGGTGTGATTGCTCCACTGAACTCTGAAAAACTTAATTGTTTTCTGACGGGTCCTCCTTTCAGACTCCTCTAAGATTTTTATTGGTCATTCCCTGTAGGTGAGGTCTGGTTGCACGTCAATGTCTTCATGAGATACCTGCTTTTCTAGGTTGCTTATGCATTTCCTCAGCTGTGAGACGTGGAATACGTCGTGGACGTCTGATAGTTCCTTTGGTAGGTCTAGTTGGTAGGCTACTATGCCTCTCCGTGCGACCACACAGAAGGGTCCAACAAATCTTGGTGCTAGCTTTCCTTTCACCTTGAACCATTGTAGGCCCCTCATAGGGGATACTCGCAGGTAGACATATTCACCGGGTTCAAAGCTGACTTCACGGTGCTTTCGATCGTAATAACTCTTTTGTCGGCTTTGAGTTGTCCTGTCCCTGATTAGCTTAACTTTCTCCTCAGCTTCCTTGAGCATATCCGGGCTGAAGATACGGCTGTCTCCTGTTTCCGACCAATTTAATGGAGTGCGACATCTCCGTCCGTATAGGGCTTCAAAAGGTGCCATTTGTAGGCTGGATTGGTAACTATTGTTGTATGCGAACTCGGCATATGGTAGGCTTTCTTCCCAACTGGTACCATAGGTGAGGACACATGCTCTCAGCATGTCCTCTAGAATTTGGTTCACGTGTTCAGTTTGTCCATCAGTCTGGGGGTGGTAGGCTGTACTGAATGCTAGCTGAGTTCCCAGAGCCTCTGGTAAATGATCCCAGAATTTCGAGACGAACTGAGTGCCTTTGTCGGATATTATAGTCTTTGGAACTCCATGCAGACAAACTATATGGGAGAGATAAATCTTGGCAAGTTTCTGAGTGGTGTGGGTTGTCTTCACTGGAATGAAATGTGCCACCTTGGTTAATCTATCGGTGATGACCCATATGGCATCATTTCTGCGTTGTGACCGAGGTAGTCCGATAATGAAATCCATCCCTATTTCGTCCCATTTCCACTCAGGTATCCTGTTTGGTTGCAGTAGTCCGGCTGGTTTTTGGTGCTCGGCTTTTATGCGTTGACAAGAATCGCAACATGCAATGAAGGTGGCTATATCCCTCTTCATACCGTGCCACCAAAATCTTTCCTAAATGTCCTTATACATTTTGGTTCCTCCGGGGTGGATTGAATACGGGGCAGTGTGGCCTTCGGTTAGGATTTGCTGTTTGAGGTCCTCTATATTTGGCACGCAAAGTCTGTCTCCGTACCATAATATTCCCTCATCGTCTATGAGGAATTCCGAGGCCTTGCCCATACTCACTTTTCTTTTTATGCCTTTGATGTTGGGGTGTCCATGATGAGCTTCTTTAATCTTCTCCACGAGGGTGGGTTGTACTTCCAAATTTGATACGGTGCCTTCCGTGACCATCACCAAGTTGAGTTTGGCGAATTCCTGTTGAAATTCGGGTCTCAAGTTTGGCAGACCGTCGTTGCCTGAACTGGGGTTCCGACTAAGAGCATCTGCCACTACATTTGCTTTTCCTGGATGATAGTGGATACCAACATCATAATCTTTTACCAATTCCAACCAGCGTCGTTGCCGTAAATTGAGTTCTAGCTGTGTGAAAATATACTTGAGACTTTTATGGTCCGTATATATTTCACAACGATTTCCAAGTAAGAAGTGTCTCCACTCCTTGAGTGCATGAATGACTACTGCCAATTCTAAGTCATGAGTGGGATAATTTTCTTTATGCTTTCGAAGTTGTCTTGAAGCGTATGCGACCACCTTGCCTTCTTGCATTAGTACGCAACCGAGGCCCTTCCGGGATGCGTCACAATATACTTCAAAACTCTTGTGTATGTCTGGTACAACCAATACTGGTGTTGTTGTTAATTTCTTCTTGAGTTCTTGGAAACTCTTCTCGCATGCTTTAGTCCATACAAATTTCTTGTCCTTCTTGAGTAACTGTGTCATTGGTTTTGCTATGGTGGAGAATCCCTCAATAAACCTTCGGTAGTATCCAGCCATTCCCAAGAAACTTCGTACATCTGTTACACTGGCTGGTGGTTTCCAGCCAAGTACGACCTTGAATTTTTCCGGGTCTACGGCAACACCTTCTTGGGTTAGAACATGGCCTAGAAAACCGACCTGTCTTAACCAAAATTCACATTTGCTGAATTTGGCGTATAACTGATGTTTCCTTAGTTCTCCCAGTACGATTCTGAGATGTTCTACATGCTCTTCTGGTGTCTTGGAGTATACCAGAATATCATCAATGAACACCACAAAAAATTTGTCCATAAACTTCATCAACACTTTGTTCATGATATGGACAAAATATGGGGGGGGGGGGCGTTTGTTAATCCAAACGGCATTACTGTAAATTCATATAGTCCGTATCGGGATGTGAATGTTGTTTTGGGGATATCTTCTATTCGTACTTTTAATTGGTGATATCCTGAACTTAAATCAATTTTTGAGAAAACTTTGGCTTGCGCGAGCTGGTCAAATAAATCATTTATCCGGGGCATTGGATATTTATTTTTGATGGTGACCATGTTGAGTGCTCGATAGTCTATGCATAGTCTCAGTGTCCCATCCTTTTTCTTGGCAAATAATACTGGTGAACCACAAGGTGAGGAGCTGGCTCGTATAAATCCTTTGTCCAGCAAATCTTTTATTTGCTTCTTTAATTCTACCAACTCGGAGGGTGCCATCCTGTAGGGTTTCTTGTAGATGGGTGTGGTTCCAGGTGCTAGTTCAATGCTGAACACTATCTCCCGGTCTGGCGGCATGCCTGGTAGTTCTTCAGGAAAAACGTCGGGAACTCGCACACCACTGGAATTTTCCTTAACTCTGAGGTGTCCACCTTGCTCAATCTTGGATGTCGTGATCCTGGTCTTTCTTGGGCTGCGACTTTTATTGTCTTCCCGTGATGGTGACTGAGGATTACAGTCCGGTTGAAGCAATCGATAAATCCCTTGTTGGTGGTTAACCAATCCATTCCTAGGATAACCTCCAGTCCTTTATTTTCCAATACGATGAGGTTTTCTTGAAATTTTAGTCCTCTGAGCTCAATAACCACACCTTGACAGTAACTCTGAGTGACTTGCTTATTCCCAGGGGACTTGATGATCATGGATTTTTCCAAAGGGAGTATCGAAAAATCATGTCGCAAAGCAAAACTCTTCGAAATGAACGAGTGAGAAGCTCCAGAATCAAACAAAACCGTGGCAGGTATTGTGTTGACAGGGAACGTACCGAGTACGATATCCGGGGCATTTTGTGCTTCCTCCTTGGTCACATGGTTTAGGTGACCCTTCTTGTGATTATTGTTGGGGTTGAAGTTGTTGCGCTTGGGTGCTGGATTGTTTCCATTGTTGTTCGGTTTTGGGGCCGAGTTTCTTGGCTTTGGGCACTGTTTAGCATAGTGCCCTTCCTCTCCACAAGCGTAGCAAGTGACGCCTAGGCGATCCGTAAAATCCTTGTCCCTTGCGTGAAAATTTTTGACTGGCCGCGGAACATTGGTTGTGGGTCGGTTTGCTCCAATCTTATGAGGGTCAGTCTTGTGCCGGTTGTTGCGAGCATGAGTAACCTGGTCCCTTTCCCGCTTGCGAAATTCCTCCAAGATGTGGCACTCATTCTCCAATGTAATGGCCTTGTCCACAAGCGTTTTGAAGTCCGGGAAGGTGTGTACGACCAGCTGGCATTTAAGTGTTGGTGCCAGACCATCTAGAAACTTCTCTATCTTTTTGTTCTCCATCATACGTTCTTCGTTGGCATAACGAGATAATAGGGTAAACTGACTATTGTAGTCAGTCACTGTCATGCTTCTCTGCTTGAGGTCGTCAAACTCCCTTTTCTTGATCTTCATAATGCTTCTGGGAATGTGTGCCCCACGAAATCCTTCTTTAAAATCTTCCCGTGTGATACTGTTTTCATCAGGGTGCATGTGCAGGAAATTCTCCCACCATGACGCGGCTGCTCCCGTGAGATAGTGAGGTGCATAAAGTACCTTCTCATGGTCTGAGCACTGTGCAATAATCAGCTTCCTCTCAATGTCTCAAAGCCAATCATCGGCCTCAAGAGGTTTATCTGTATGAG
Organism: Aegilops umbellulata; assembly: GCA_032464435.1. Taxonomy (NCBI): domain Eukaryota; kingdom Viridiplantae; phylum Streptophyta; class Magnoliopsida; order Poales; family Poaceae; genus Aegilops; species Aegilops umbellulata. Next base: position 511,930,276 of record CP136056.1, on the reverse strand, counting down.
ACAACGTTGGGGGACGCGTCTTCTGTAATTCAGACAACTTAGAGTGATGCTGATAAGGCTCACGATGATTCCCCATATTGATAACATGGTTCATCATTTCCTGGTGCCGCTGCTGGCTTTGCTCATAAAGGCGGCATACTTGAGTAAATGATGTCTCACTGCCTTGCTGACTCGACTGTCCCTGTGTGAAGTTGTTGCTTGTCTGGGCACCATAGTTTTCTTCCCGTGGGTATGGCATGGAACGACTCCAGGGACGAGGCATTTTTCACTCTGGGGTAATTTTGCAAACTCATGAGAAAATTAAGTCATAAAATAAATAATTTTGTAAAGGCGGAAATTTCAAGAACTTCAACATTTTTCAAGAAAACACTTGATCGCGCATGGAGAAGGACCGCTCAGTACATATCTTACATGCAAGCCATAATTATACAATACATCACTCAGGATGTGCGTACACATTCCTGACATGTTATTTAGGCTAGTGCACTTCTCCAAGATCCTACATGATGCACACACAAACTACTTCTCACCAAACCTATGTACATATAAACATATCATACAGGCTGGCACATCACACTGCTGCTAGGCGCACTCAGTCAGAGATGGTGAAGACTTCCTTTGGCCTGCCGAGGGTAAGACCCAGTAGTGCTGGGGACTCAATCTATGATACGTCCATTTTGCATCATGCTTTTATGTTAATATTTATTGCATTATGTGCTGTTATTGCGCGTTATGGCACAATACTTATGGCTATTCTCTCTTATTTTACAAGGTTTACCATGAAGAGGGGGAATGCCGACAGCTGGAATTCTGGCTGGAAAAGGAGCAAATATTGAAGACCTATTCTGCGCAACTCCAAAAGTCCTGAAACTCCACGGAATATCTTAAAATAAATAAAGAAAAATCATCGTCAAGATGAAGGCCAGGGGGCCCACACCCTGCTCACAAGGGTGGGGGCGCGCCCCTCCCCCCTGGGCGCGCCCCCTACCTCTTGGGCCCCCTGGTGGCTCTCCGACGCCCATCTTCTCCTATATGAAGTCTTTCGATGAGAAAAAAATAATAAGCAACCTTTCAGGACGAGACTCCGCCGCCACGAGGCGGAACCTTGGCGGAACCAATCTAGGGCTCCGGCGGAGCTGTTTGCCGGGGACACTTCCCTCCGGGAGGGGGAAATCATCGCCATCATCATCAGCAACGCTCCTCTCATCGGGAGAGGGCAATCTCCATCAACATCTTCACCAGCACCATCTCATCTCCAAACCCTAGTTCATCTCTTGTACCCAATTCTTGTCTCTAAGCCCAGGATTGGTGCTAGTAGGTTGCTAGTAGTGTTGATTACTCCTTGTAGTTGATGCTAGTTGGTTTACTTGGTGGAAGATCATATGTTCAGATCCTTTATGCATATTATTACCCCTCTGACTTTGAACATGAATATGCTTTGTGAGTAGTTACGTTTGTTCCTGAGGAGAAGGGAGAAGTCTTGCTATTAGTAGTCATGTGAATTTGGTATTCGTTCGATATTTTGATGAGATGTATGTTGTCTAACCTCTAGTGGTGTTATGTGAACGTCGACTACATAACACTTCACCATTATTTGGGCCTAGAGGAAGGCATTGGGAAGTAATAAGTAGATGATGGGTTGCTAGAGTGACAGAAGCTTAAACCCTATTTTATGCGTTGCTTCGTAAGGGGCTGATTTGGATCCATATGTTTCATGCTATGGTTAGGTTTACCTTAATACTTTTGTTGTAGTTGCGGATGCTTGCAATAGAGGTTAATCATAAGTGGGATGCTTGTTCAAGTAAGAATAGCACCCAAGCACCGGTCCACCCACATATCAAATTATCAAAGTACCGAACGCGAATCATATGAGCGTGATGAAAACTAGCTTGACGATATTCCCATGTGTCCTCGGGAGTGTTTTTCCTATTATAATAGTTTGTTCCGGCTTGTCCTTTGCTACAAAAAGGATTGGGCCACCTTTCTGCACCTTATTTACTTTTGTTACTTGTTGCTCGTTACAATTTATCTTATCACAAAACTATCTGTTACCACTTATTTCAGTACTTGCAGAGAATACCTTGCTGAAAACTGCTTATCATTTCCTTCTGCTCCTTGTTGGGTTCGACACTCTTACTTATCGAAAGGACTACGATAGATCCCCTATACTTGTGGGTCATCAAGACTCTTTTCTGGCGCCGTTGCCGGGGAGTGTAGCGCCTTTGGTAAGTGGAATTTGGTAAGGAAAAATTTATATAGTGTGCTGAAATTTTCTGTCACTTGTTACTATGGAAACTGAATCTCTGAGGGGCTTTTTCGGGGTATCTTCACCCCGTCCAGTAGAGCAAAGAGTTGCTCCTCAACCTACTGAACCTATTGAAAATGAAACTCCTTTTGCATTTCCTTCGGGTATTATGGAAAAACTGTTGGCTAATACTTTTACAGGAGATGGGACAAAGCATCCCGACGAGCATCTACGCTATTTGGATGATATTTGTGGATTATTTAAGCTTGCAAGTATACCCGATGATGTTGTTAAGAAGAAGGCTTTCCCTTTATCGTTGGAGGGAGACGCATCGACATGGTATAGGCTATGTGATGATACGAGATCATGGAACTATAAAAGAATGAAATTGGAATTTCATCAAAAGTATTACCCTATGCATCTTGTTCATCCTGATCGCAATTATATATATAATTTTTGGCCTCGCGAAGGAGAAAGCATCGCTCAAGCTTGGGGTAGGCTTAAATCAATGTTATATTCATGCCCCAATCATGACCTCTCAAGAGAAACAATTCTTCAGAAATTTTATGCTCGGCTTTCTCATAATAATCAAACCATGCTCGATACTTCTTGTGCTGGCTCTTTTATGATGAAGACTATTGAATTCAGATGGAATTTATTGGATAGAATTAAACGCAACTCTAAAGATTGGGACCTCGACGAAGGTAAGGAGTCAGGTATGACACCTAAGTTTGATTGTGTTAAATCTTTTATGGATACCGATATTTTCCGTAAGTTTAGCACTAAATATGGACTTGACTCTGAGATAGTAGCTTCTTTCTGTGAATCTTTTGCTACTTATGTTGATCTCTCCAAGGAGAAGTGATTTAAATATCATCCTCCCATAGAAGTAAAAGTAGTTGCACCTATTAAAGTTGAAGAAAAGACCATCACTTATAATGATCCTATTGTTCCCACCTCTTATGTTGAGAAACCACCTTTCCCTGCTAGAGTAAAGGATCATGCTAAAGCTTCAACTGTTGTTCGTAAAAGCAATACTAGAACTTATACACCTCCTGAGCAAGTCAAAGTAGAACCTAATATTGCTATTGTTAAAGATCTCTTGTCTGATAATATTGATGGGCATGTCATTGAATTCTCTGGTGAAACTACTAGAATTGCTAAACCCTGTGATAGAGATAAACATAGACTTGTGGTAGGCGTGCCTGTTATTTCTGTTAAAATAGGAGATCATTGTTATCATGGCTTATGTGATATGGGTGCTAGTGCTAGTGTTATACCCATTGACTTATATAAAGAAATTATGCATGATATCGCACCTGCTGAGTTAGAAGATATTGATGTTACAATTATACTTGCCAATAGAGATACTATATCTACAATGGGAATTGTTAGAGATGTTGAAGTCTTGTGTGGGAAAACCAAATATCCCGTTGACTTTCTTGTTCTTGGTTCTCCACAAGATAGCTTTTGTCCCATTATTTTTGGTAGACCCTTCTTGAATATTGTTAATGCTACGATAGACTACAAAAAGAATGTTGTTATTGTTGGCTTGGATGATATGGTTCATGAGTTTAATTTCTCTAAATTCAGTAAAAAACATCGTGATGAAGAATTTCCTAGTAAGGATGAAATTATTGGTCTTGCTTCTATTGTCGTGCCTCCTAGTGATCCTTTAGAACACTATTTGCTAGATCATGAAAATGAGATGTTCATGAATGAAAGAAGGGAAATAGATGAAGTGTTCTTCAAACAGGAACCTATTCTGCAACACAATTTGCCTGTTGAAATCTTAGGGGACCCTCCTCCACCCAAGGGTGATCCCGTGTTTGAGCTTAAACCATTGCCTGATAATCTTAAATATGCTTATCTTGATGAAAAGAAAATATATCCTGTTATTACTAGTGCTAACCTTTCAGAGCATGAAGAAGAAAGATTATTGAAAATTCTGAAGAAGCACCGTGCCGCTATTGGATATACTCTGGATGATCTTAAGGGCATTAGTCCCACTCTATGTCAGCATAAAATAAATTTGGAAGCGGACGCTAAACCAGTTCGTGATCCTCAACGACGTTTGAATCCTAAAATGAAAGAAGTGGTAAGAAAAGAAATACTCAAGCTTCTGGAGGCAGGTATAATTTATCCCGTTGCTGATAGTCAGTGGGTAAGTCCTGTCCATTGTGTCCCTAAGAAGGGAGGTATTACTGTTGTCCCTAATGATAAAGATGAATTGATTCCGCAAAGAATTATCACAGGTTATAGGATGGTAATTGATTTCCGCAAATTAAATAAAGCTACTAAGAAAGATCATTACCCCTTACCTTTTATTGATCAAATGCTAGAAAGATTATGCAAACATACACATTATTGCTTTCTAGATGGTTATTCTGGTTTCTCTCAAATACCTGTGTCGGCTAAAGATCAATCAAAGACTACTTTTACATGCCCTTTTGGTACTTTTGCTTATAGACGTATGCCTTTTGGTTTATGTAATGCACCTGCTACCTTTCAAAGATGCATGATGGCTATATTCTCTGACTTTTGTGAAAAGATTTGTGAGGTTTTCATGGACGACTTTTCCGTCTATGGTTCCTCTTTTGATGATTGCTTGAGCAATCTTGATCGAGTTTTGCAGAGATGTGAAGAAACTAATCTTGTCTTGAATTGGGAAAAGTGCCACTTTATGGTTAATGAAGGTATTGCCTTGGGGAACAAAGTTTCTAAAAGAGGTATTGAAGTTAATAAAGCCAAGGTTGATGCTATTGAAAAGATGCCATGTCCCAAGGACATCAAAGGTATAAGAAGTTTCCTTGGTCATGCCGGATTTTATAGGAGGTTCATTGAGGACTTCTCAAAAATTTCTCTGCCTCTGACTAATTTATTACAAAAAGATGTACCATTTGTCTTTGATGATGATTGTGTAGAAGCATTTGAAATACTTAAGAAAGCATTAGTCTCTGCACCTATTGTTCAGCCACCTGATTGGAATTTACCCTTTGAAATTATGTGTGATGCTAGTGATTATGTTGTAGGTGCTGTTCTAGGGCAAAGAGTTGATAAGAAATTAAATGTTATCCATTATGCTAGTAAGACTCTAGACAATGCTCAAAGAAATTATGCTACTACCGAAAAGGAACTTTTAGCAGTTGTGTTTGCTTGTGATAAATTCAGACCCTATATAGTTGATTCTAAAGTAACTATTTACACTGATCATGCTGCTATTAAATATCTTATGGAAAAGAAAGATGCTAAACCTAGACTTATTAGATGGGTTCTCTTGCTGCAAGAATTTGATTTGCATATTGTTGATAGAAAAGGAGCTGAGAACCCAGTTGCAGACAACTTATCTAGGTTAGAGAATGTTCTTGATGACCCACTACCTATTGATGATAGCTTTCCTGATGAACAATTAAATGTCATAAGCACTTCTCGTAGCACTCCATGGTATGCTGATTATGCTAATTATATTGTTGCTAAATTTATACCACCTAGCTTCACATACCAACAAAAGAAAAAGTTCTTTTATGATTTGAGACATTACTTTTGGGATGACCCACATCTTTATAAAGAAGGAGTAGATGGTGTTATTAGACTTTGTGTACCTGAGCATGAATAGGAACAGATCCTACGCAAGTGTCACTCCGAAGCTTATGGAGGACACCACGCTGGAGATAGAACTGCACATAAGGTATTGCAATCTGGTTTTTATTGGCCTACTCTCTTCAAGGATGCCCGTAAGTTTGTTTTGTCTTGTGATGAATGTCAAAGAATTGGTAATATTAGTAGACGTCAAGAAATGCCTATGAATTATTCACTTGTTATTGAACCATTTGATGTTTGGGGCTTTGATTATATGGGACCTTTTCCTGCTTCTAATGGATATACACATATTTTAGTTGCTGTTGATTACATTACTAAGTGGGTAGAAGCTATTCCAACTAGTAGTGCTGATCATAACACTTCTATTAAAATGCTTAAGGAAGTTATTTTTCCGAGGTTTGGAGTCCCTAGATATTTAATGACTGATGGTGGTTCACACTTTATTCATGGTGCCTTCCGTAAAATGCTTGCTAAATATGATGTTAATCATAGAATTGCATCTCCATACCACCCGCAGTCTAGTGGTCAAGTAGAATTGAGCAATAGAGAGCTCAAATTAATTTTGCAAAAGACTGTTAATAGGTTTAGAAATAATTGGTCCAAGAAACTTGATGATGCATTATGGGCCTATAACTGCATATAAGAATCCTATGGGTATGTCTCCGTATAAAATGGTTTATGAAAAAGCATGTCACTTACCTCTCGAACTAGAACATAAGGCATATTGGGCTATTAAAGAGCTTAACTATGATTTCAAACTTGCCGGTGAGAAGAGGTTATTTGATATTAGCTCACTTGATGAATGGAGAACCCAAGCCTATGAAATGTCAAGTTGTTTAAAGAAAAAGTTAAAAGATGGCATGACAAAAGGATACAAAAGCGTGAGTTTAATGTAGGTGATTATGTATTGCTATACAACTCTCGTTTAAGATTTTTTGCAGGAAAACTTCTCTCTAAATGGGAAGGTCCCTACGTTATCGAGGAGGTCTATCGTTCCGATGCCATAAAAATCAACAACTTCGAAGGCACAAATCCGAAGGTGGTAAACGGTCAAAGAATCAAACACTATATCTCAGGTAATCCCATAAATGTTGAAACCAATGTTATTGAAACCGTAGCCCCGGAGGAATACATAAGGGACACTTTCCAGAACGTTCCAGACTCCGAAAAGGAATAGGTATGTGCTACAGTAAGTAAACCGACTCCAAAACAATTTTTAAGCCAATATTTCTCCGTTTTGGAATATTTAGAAAAATGGAAAAATAGGTGGCAGTCCAAGGAGGACACGAGGCCTCCACGAGGGTGGAGGGCGCGCCCTACCCCCCTGGGCACGCCCCCCTACCTCGTGAGCACCTCGTGTGCCCTCCGGACACCGTTTTCTTGCACGATACGTATTTCGGTCGGTAAAAATTCATTATATATTCTCCCGAAGGTTTTGACTCCCGTATCACGCAAATATCCTCTGTTTTCATTTCGAGCTATTTCCGTTGCAGATCTGAGGATTCAAGAGACTCGATCATCCTTCTATGAGAGTGAGCCTATGCCATGGAAGGTGGACGACAAGCTTGCATCATCAACAACACCTCCACCGCCAACAACAAAGAAGGAGACATAATCACATGGGTATGGGCACTCCCCTTGGCAACTGCCAAGCTTGGGGGAGGTGCCCCGGTATCGTATCATCATCACAACTCCTATCTTTACCATTTTTCTTAGTTCAATCCTATTAGTAGTATCTTGATTTAGTAGAATAAAGTCATGGCATGATCTAGTTTTGAAGTTTTGCTTTATGATCCCTCTATACAATCGAGTCCGTGAGCTATATTTATATAATAAAGACTAGTGTTGAGTCAAGGGCTTGATTACTTTGCCATGATCTTGAGTGAATAAAAGAAAAGAAACAAAAAGTTCATATTGGTCTTATTGAGAGTAATGACTTCACATAGAAAGAGTATGATGATTAAAAAGTTGTTGGGAGTTGGCAAATATAGCTTTGGTCATCGTTGCAATTAATAGGAAGTAATAAGGAGAGAGAGGTTTCACATATAGATATATTATCATTGACATCTTTTATGATTGGGAACACTCATTCAAATATGACATGCTAAAGAGTTGATGTTGGACAAGGAAGACAACATAATGAGTTATGTTTTCTTGTATCTAAGATAAAGTATATTGTCATGGATCTCCTAACATGTTGAGCTTGCCTTTCCCCCTCATGCTAGCCAAATTCTCAGCACCAAGTAGAGATACTACTTGTGCTTCCAAATACCCCTAAACCAGTTTAGCCATGAGAGTCCACCATATCTACCTATGGATTGAGTAAGATCCTTCAAGTAAGTTGTCATCGGTGCAAGCAATAAAAGTTGCTCTCTAAATATGCATGACTTATTAGTGCAGAGAAATAAGCTTTGTACGAACTTGTTGTGGACGCAATAAAAGCGACGGACTGCATAATAAAGGTTCACATACAAGGGGCAATATAAAGTGACGTTCTTTTGCATTAAGATTTTGTGCATCAAACCATAAAAGCGCATGGAAACCTCTGCTTCCCTCTGCGAAGGGCCTATCTTTTATTATTATCTTCTATCTTATGCAAGAGTCACGGTGATCTTCACCTTTTCTTTTTCATTTTATCCTTTGGCAAGCCCAGCATGTTGGAAAGAACATGATATATATATATATATATATATATATATATATATATATATATATATATATATATATATATATATATATATATATATATATATATATATATATATATATATAGTTGGATGTAGGGGAGCATGAATTGTTACAGTTGACATTACCCTTGAGGTAAAAGGTTGTGGGGCAAAACTATAAGTCCCTATCTTTCTCTGTGTCCGGTTAAAACCCCGTAGCCACAAGTATTGCGTGAGTGTTAGCAATTATGAAGGACTAAATGATAGTTGAATATGTGGACTTGCTTTTAAGCTCTGACATAGACTCTTCCCGATGTTATGATAAATTGCAATTGCTCCAATGACTGAGGTTATGATTTGTTAGTGCCCAATAAGGTTTCTAATTCATACTTCTGCATTGTGAAAAGATCATCACTAGAACATAAGTAATCATATGATAAATCTATATATGTTGTTGTTATGAGAGTAATCATGATGCCTTCATGTCCATATTTTATTTTTATCGACGCCTCTACCTCTAAACATGAGGACATATTTATTGTTATCGGCTTTTCGCTTGAGGACAAGCGAGGTCTAAGCTTGGGGGAGTTGATACGTCCATTTTGCATCATGCTTTTATGTTAATATTTATTGCATTATGGGCTGTTATTTCACGTTATGTCACAATACTTATGGCTATTCTCTCTTATTCTAGAAGGTTTACCATGAAGATGGGGAATGCCGGCAGCTGGAATTCTGGCTGGAAAAGGAGCAAATATTGAAGATCTATTCTGCGCAACTCCAAAAGTCCTGAAACTCCACGGAATATCTTAAAATAAATAAAGAAAAATCATCGCCAAAGATCAAGGCCAGGGGGCCCACACCCTGCTCACGAGGGTGGGGGGCGCGCCCCTCCCCCCTGGGCGCGCCCCCCTACCTCGTGGGCCCCCTGGTGGCTCTCCGGTGCCCATCTTCTCCTATATGAAGTCTTTCAATGAGAAAAAAATAATAAGCAACCTTTCGGGACGAGACTCCGCCGCCACGAGGCGGAACCTTGGCGGAACCAATCTAGGGCTCCGGCGGAGCTGTTTGCCGGGGACACTTCCCTCCGGGAGGGGAAAATCATCGCCATCATCATCACCAACGCTCCTCTTATCGGGAGAGGGCAATCTCCATCAACATCTTCACCAGCACCATCTCATCTCCAAACCCTAGTTCATCTCTTGTACCCAATTCTTGTCTCTAAGCCCGGGATTGGTGCTAGTAGGTTGCTAGTAGTGTTGATTACTCCTTGTAGTTGGTGCTTGTTTGTTTACTTGGTGGAAGATCATATGTTCAGATCCTTTATGCATATTATTACCCCTCTGATTTTGAAAATGAATATGCTTTGTGAGTAGTTACGTTTGTTCCTGAGGAGAAGGGAGAAGTCTTGCTATTAGTAGTCATGTGAATTTGGTATTCGTTCGATATTTTGATGAGATGTATGTTGTCTAACCTCTAGTGGTGTTATGTGAACGTCGACTACATAACACTTCACCATTATTTTGGCCTAGAGGAAGGCATTGGGAAGTAATAAGTAGATGATGGGTTGCTAGAGTGACAGAAGCTTAAACCCTAGTTTATGTGTTGCTTCGCAAGGGGCCGATTTGGATCCATATGTTTCATGCTATGGTTAGGTTTACCTTAATACTTTTGTTGTAGTTGCGGATTCTTGCAATAGAGGTTAATCATAAGTGGGATGCTTGTTCAAGTAAGAATAGCACCCAAGCACCGGTCCACCCACATATCAAATTATCAAAGTACCGAACGCGAATCATATGAGCGTGATGAAAACTAGCTTGACAATATTCCCATGTGTCCTCGGGAGCATTTTTCCTATTATAAGAGTTTGTTCCGGCTTGTCCTTTGCTACAAAAAGGATTGGGCCACCTTGCTGCACCTTATTTACTTTTTTTACTTGTTGCTCGTTACAATTTATCTTATCACAAAACTATCTGCTACCACTTATTTCAGTACTTGCAGAGAATACCTTGCTGAAAACTGCTTATCATTTCCTTCTGCTCCTCGTTGGGTTCGACACTCTTACTTATCGAAAGGACTACGATAGATCCCCTATACTTGTGGGTCATCAATCTCCTCCTCGCTAATAGGCTCAAGGCGCGAAGTACTGGGCTGAGGAGCTGGTGCAGGCGCGGTAGGTGGTGTAGCTCTAACGGGAGTAGGAGCAATGACATGGTCAAACTCCTCAGTGGTAGGCAGGCGGCGAGCTGTGGCTAAGATGGCAGGTGTGTATGATGCTGAGGACGAGACGAACGTCAGGGGTGGTGCCATGTGGAGGAGCTCCCTCCTGTTGGCGGAGCAGCCATGGATGGAATCCATACGAGCAGCTACGAGGTCATCCACGAGGTTGTCGAAAGCTGCCTCGAGTGTCGTGAGGTACTCAACAAGCATCTCAATAGCCTCATCTCTTTCTCCCCTGGTGCAGGCTTATGCATAGTGGCAGGTGTATGGCACGTGGCATGGGAGGTAGCGGTAACGACGAGTCTTCATTGAAGGAAGAACATCCCGGAGGCGAGCTATTGCCTCACGTGCAGCCATCTGCATGGCATGCCTCTCCGTAGGCATGGCCCTCCCGATGAATCGGAAGCGGCGGAACTCGGCGCGTCCTCCCTTGAACTGGACTGAGGCCTGGTACATAGACAAGTTGTCGCTGAGCTTGTGTCGTTAGAGCGTGAACTCCGGACGGACTGATGGCCCGATCGCGATCTTGGTGATGGATATGAGGAGCTTGATAAACCCCTCAGGAACATTGGCGAACACCTATGACTCACAATCGTTGCTCGCCATCTACAAAAGTAGACAAAATCCCGAATAGTCAAATCATAAATTTATGACGACCAACAGAAAATTGCTACAATATGCAGAATGATAAAGTAAGCTAATAACCGATTAACTATCGCACCTAGTGGCTTCCTACAGTCAGCCCAGCTCTGATACCAAGTTTGTCACGACCGCCTTTCCAATAAAACATTTATTGAAAAGCCGATCTTTGCATTGACCAGTACAAAATAATTCGTCTAACTGGCAGACAAAACCTTGATACAGAAATCCAGCAGTACTAATATTATACATGATTGAGCTGAGGATGCTCAACAAATTTTATTACAAGCACACCCATATTATGCATAAAGGCGGATATGGCACAAGGGTAGGGTGGCATAACTACTGACTCGTAATAAAGGTGGTGGTGGATATGTCACAGTGAAGTGGGTGACATGACTCTGAAATCTTACAGCTCATCAAGCGACGGAGTGTAGCTTGATGATTTTATTTGGGTGGCGGAAGCGTGTATGATACAAGTGAACAACTCCAGGGTCGCACGTGACTGACTGGGACTCCTCTAGGCGTCGGACTCGCTATCGAACTCTTCATCCATAAGATATAATGTACTCGCAAGACAGTTCGGACATAAGATATAACAAATGTAAACATGATGCACATGAGCAGGTTAGTATGCACAATCAAATAATGGAATTGCACTGCATGATAAATAAGGGGAAATCAGGCGGTAGTCCTCCCGAAATCCCAGTAAAAATAACTGAAGACCGATCGAGTGTCTTAAGCGACGCCTCGAAAGGTAAAAAAAATTTAACATGGCGCGGTCGGGCGTCGAGGCGACACCACATAAAGGGCTTATATTGAAAAGTAAATAACAGGACGTGCCACAGTCGGGCGTCTAAGCGACACCTCGGAAAGGGCTTATAATGAAAATAAATAACAATGATGCCACAGTCGGACGTCTGAGCGACATCACATAAAGGGCTTATATCAAAAGTAAATAACAATGACGCCATAGTCGGACGGCTGAGCGACATAACATACAGGGCTTATAATTTTATCATTCGAATTTAAGTAGCTCATGAATTCAAATCATCACAAGGAAATACTCAGCATATAATAATAAACTGGTTAGTCCATTCACATGAATAACCTTCAACCGAGTTTACCACTCTCGGTTGTATGTTTATACTCCGGAGACTGTCACCGGGGTTGACACTGAGATTTGACTCTAAGACTGACACTGACACTTGGATGATGTCCAAGTCCTTGATCGTGGACATGGATACTCGAATGATTTTGACTCTGCAGAGTTTGTACTCTTTAACCACAGCCAACGGATTTCAGTAGTCACAAGGACTAGTTCCGTTTACGGTGTTTTAGAAGAAACACGTCTAACCAGTACACACCCATTCCACCTTCCTTTGCCAGGAATCACCCTCGGCAACGTTCAAGAAAAACCTTAAGACGGGGAGGCCACAACCTCGAATAGCATGGGATCAAATTTATATCGCGCGCTCTAAGGGGTGCCCCCCTCTCGGTCCCAACCGGAAACACCCATGCCCCCTGACCGGATGACTGGCTTTAATCCAGGGCCATGGAACCCTCATCGCGGTCCCTCTGTTTGGTGTGTACCAGGAAAGAGGTTTGCAACTTACTAAACCGCACTCTTTGCAGAAAACATGTGGCAGCACGAAGGGAAAACGAACGGTATCGAGACTTGACCCACGTTGAAACTAGAGTTCACGGTTGACATAGAACTGGCATGCTTCAACAATACCAGCCTGCAACCCATCATGTCACCACATGATCGTGTTATCTTATCATCATAAGAACACATCAACTTCGGAGCTCACCGGTAGCTTGCCTTGCATGCACATAACATTCACAAATGCTCATATAAACATGCCATGAGAAAACTACTCGAGCAAACATGCAAAACACTCATCATATCAAAGGTTCAAACATGCTTGCCTGGTTCGGAGAAGTCGGAGTCTAGCTCGGCGAAGTACGCGTCTCCTTTACTCCTCCCGGTATCTACGTATTAAAGAAAAATTGGATACTACATAAATACCGTGCATGTACAAAAAGCATCCCAAATATTTTTCAAATAAATATGACAAAAAACTAGATAGAAAAACAAAGATGACAGAAAAAGATTCAAGTTAAAATCATCTTTTGTTTAAAAGTTATAAGGGTTTTTGTCCAGGGACCTTTCTGTAATGAAACAGAAAGTTTCCAGGGTTCACTTTATAAAAACAGAAAACGTTTCGTTTAAGAATACGCCGGCCCAGAGGGGAGACGTACTTTGGTAGAAGGCGTTTTCAGAAAACGTTTCGTTTAAATGAAGTGAGAGGCTGACGGGGGGTCCCACCCGTCAGGTTTGAATATTTGAAAAAAGAAGAACAGGCGCGCCGGCGCCCGAGGGCTGCGGTGGTCGCCGGCGGCGATCCACGGCGAGGCAGGGGGATCGGGAGGTACCTACGGGTTCAGTGTGCTCTTCCACGTCGGTGGGTGGTGTTGTTGGTCGCCGGTGAGCACCACGTCGACGGCGGCCTTCCCTCCGGCGGACGGCGGTTCGGGCGAGGTTGGTTCTCGTTGGGGAGGGCTGCAAGCTTCAAATTGGGGTAGTGTGGGTGCATCAGAGGGTCCCTAACGTGGATTGGGGGGCAGTGGTGGCCTCACCGGAGTGGATCGAGCTGGAGCCCAAGGCGGATCGGGGCGGCCGGAGACGGAGAAGAGGACCTCCTCGAGGCCCTCCTGGCAGCTGGGTGTGGCTCTGGGAGGTGGAGGGGTGGTGCTTGCTCGAGTTCGAGCTCGGGGCCCCTTTTTATAGCCGGCCCGAGGCGGTGCCCGAGAACGGGATAACTCCGACAACGGCTACGGTGGTGCAGAGGTTGAACGGGCGAACTAGGTGTTCGGGCAGCTACGTGGAGGTCTACTGGTTCCACTCTCCTGCTAACCTTGATGGGATTAGGCCTGCTCCGTGTTCTCGACGGAACGGTGCTCCGCGGACCGGTCGGCGGCAGAGAGCGCGCCCTGTGCACGCCAGGCCACGGCGACGGTGCTGCGGTGCGTGCAGGGGAGCAGGCGGCCACGCGGAGGCCTCGGGTGGTTTGGGCGGTGCCGGACGGCGCCGAAAGCTGCAGCTGCACCCTGTCGGCCGCCACGGGTGGCTCTGCCACCGCAAAAGTTGCCGGCGTCGGCGAGGCACGCTGCCACCGACACCTGCTCCCGTCCAAGAGAGCGTGCGGTGCTCTGGATAAGGAGGGGGTGCAGTGCGCAAGGTGCCAAGCGTGCATTGGTGAGATCGATGCTAGGTTTCTGAAGAAAACGACACTGACGACGCACTGTTTGTCTGAATTTATCTGAACTTGACAGGAACAGTGCACGCCAGGTGTTCGACGGATTGACTTTGTCATGTGCAAAATTTTCCTTGAGCTTATCTTTGGTGGGATGGGCTCTCAGTGCACCTGGGGGCTGCCTGATTTTTGGTAGAATTTTTGGAGAAGGAAAAATATGAATTTCATCAAAAATGATGAATCTGGTACAAAATTGCGATGGGCGAATTTTGAAATATTTGAACTAAGGAAGAGTGGATCAAGATGGATCTTGGTTGGGGGTGATAAGGACTAGCCAGGGGAGTTGGTTTGGGGTCAAAACCCAAATTAAAAATGGTACTTCCTTTGAAAAGCACCTAGGTCCAAGATAAAAGGCAGAATTAGTTTTGGAGCAAAATAAATGGAATAAAAAATCAAAAATGGGTTGGACTTGTTGGGAATGAATAATAGACTTGACCCAAAGTGGAGGGAGAGGTTATGGAGGGCAGATGTCAAAATCAAACATGGTAAAAGAGGGTAAAATTTTGAAATGAGAGGAGGATAAACCCAAAATCCTTAGGGTTTTCTTTTTAGTAGAAAGGATTTAAAAATAAAAATTTTGTAGAAACCAGATAAAGTGAAGAGCTCTCAAGACCAAAAGTCCAAGTTGAGAGGAGCACCAAAGTTGGTTGTCACAAAGGTTTTGAGAGGAAGAGTTTTTAAGAAAAGTTTTTTGGGACACTCCCCCCCAAATCAAATAAAGATTTTGATAAAACAAAAATAGAAAAATATTTTTGGAGTGTCACAGTGTTTTATCCGCTGAACAAGGACAATACCTTGGTGGCCATTACAGCTGATTACCCAGGGTTAATCCCGGCCTCCCAGGTAACTGAGACCGGAGTCCCATCACCTTGGAAAGGGATCCATCCTCACGTGTTTTCAGTTTTCCTGACAACAACCGTGTTTTGTAGGGGACGTTCTTGAGGCGGGAGGCCGAGCCTGCGGCGGCTAGCCGACGAGGGGCCGCAGGGCCCCGTGGGGTAAAAAGGAATGTAGTCCGGACTGAGGCGCTGGCGCAAAGGTATAGCGCGCCTTTTTATTCCCAGGTGTTATTCCTTCAAGGCATATTAACACCCGTGCTCGGTGCAGGACAAAGAGGCCTCGCCGGACTATATCCGGAGAGGCTGCCAATCGCGCCTCCACCAGCCAGGCTCAACAGCCCGGTCCAGAGGCGGAGGCAAACACGAGGCCCGCACCGGACGCTCCTCCAATAGAGGATGCGGACAGGCTGTCTGCCACCCATTCCGAGGTGGAGAGTGCCATGAATCACCGGCGCCGCCGAACAGTTCTCTGCGACGCTTGTTTCTCCCAAGAGGCGTTGGATGCCTTCAATTCGGGAGATGCGTATCTCCGTGCCGCTCAAAATGGTCTAGCCAGAGCCACGGAGCAATATGTAAAAGACATACGGGTGAGAAAATTTGATAGTTATATGGATCAGTAGCCCCCGAGACTTGAAATGGTTAGAATAACTGATTTAAGGATCATATAACATGCAGGCTCTTTCAGAGAAGAATACCCAACTGTCCCAGGAGCTAAAAGAGTGCAAAGCCCAACTTGAGGCCGCACTAGCCGCGACAGGGGAGCCCAAGGGGGCCCCCTCTGGTTATATATGCTTCAAAAAGATAAGTATTATGCGAAATGCGGCGTATGTGCTAATCTGACAAATGATATTGCAGATGGCGCCGGACTGGATCCAGAAAAGCAACAACTTCTGCACCAGTTAGAGGCTGGTGAGAGCATGCTGACAAAGGTGAGGCGGGAGAAGAATGATCTTCAGGATGCTAACACCAAGCTGGACGTTGAACTAAAAGATGTTCGTGCCCAGCTGTCGGACTCCACTAAGGAGAATCAACGGCTTCGATGCGGCATGTTTAGTAAGTGCTTAAATGAACTCTGAAAAAGGAGTTCGGCGAGGAAGTCGACTAACAGAGTTATGTCTGTAGGTATGCTAACAGGTCGTCCTGCAGAGGAGATGCCCGGTTCTACGGGTGACCTTCTTCCCGAGCTCTCGCAACTGCACGAGCGAGTTCGGCAGGCGATGCAAGGTGTTGCCCAGGCCTTATGGCCTTCCCTATCCATGCCCGAGGGCCTTGGAGAGCTTGCAGAGAAGCTGAAGGGAGCGCGGCGGCGCTTCCGGTTGTGGAAGATATCGGCCTGCCATCAAGGTGCTAGGGAGGCCTGGGCCATGGTGAAGACGCGGTACACAAAGGCTGGCCCAAACCACATGGCCGAGGTCAGACCTGTGGGGCCCGACGAGAAGGAGATCCCTGTAAGTTTAGTGTACGGCTAAGTAGAATTGGCCGCAAAGTATTCCCAGCAAGACTGTAAACTAGACAGCTTGTTGGATGGTATTGAAGAGGAATACGATCAGTCGTAATGACTATGTAATTTTAATTGACATGTGTAATGCCTTCTAGCCGGATTGTAGATCGTTTGTCATTGCCGACCTTTTCGCTTCGACCTCGGGACCTGACGGTCCGGAGTGGGTCCGAATACCCTTGCGGTTATATAAGAACCTGGGTATGCATGGAGACCAGGCGTAGGGGTCATTAGTGCTTTATCAGACAAGTGTCCAACTAGTTATGTTATATTACATGGTTAGTAAGAAACATCTTTCAGGGAGAATAGTTCCGTTAGGGGTTCCTTTCTTTGGGAGGCATGCCCTAAAGTGCATGTCCGGACTGCGAACGCAGAAAAAGCATCTGGGGGCACATAAATAAATAAGTAAAAAGGTCATCTTTAGTTCACTGACCGAATATTCCCTTAAGAACTCTAGCTTTCGGCTTCACCCAATCTGAGGTACACATCCGGCTGACCCGGCAGTAACAATCGCAGAGGTGCTCCCTTTACCACCTAGCCGAACAATCGAGAACGTAGGGGTAAGCACAGGAGCCAGGCAACCCAGCTTGGCCAAAACTTAAGTCATATCGATGCATATAATGGTGAATAAAAGGTACATGCGGAAGTTTGACACATGTGTTGGGCATGAAGCCCGTATAAATAAGCTTTTGTTTAAAGAAGCCCCCAGGTTTAGTGAGCGCGGGTAGCGCGTCACTTGATGAGCCTTTAAGGGCTATAAGGGAGAAAAAAGGGGGAAGGAGAGAAATGTAAGACAGAAAATGTAAAAAATGGACAGAGGAAGGAGACAAACACAGAGTCCGGCGCTAGGCATAGAATCTTCGGAGACGGGTTGCGTTCCATGGGTTCGGCTCGAGTCGGTTATCCGATGCATCTTGCAGGCGGTACGCTCCACCAGTCAGGACTTGGTCGATTATGAAGGGACCTTCCCACTTGGGCTTTAGTTTGTCCTTTTTCTTGTCCGGCAGGCGTAGAACTAGTTCGCCAACATTGTAATTTTTGGCCCGTACTTCTCTTCTTTGATATCTTCGAGCCTGCTGTTGATAGAATGTGGAACGGGCTTTTGCCACGTCACGCTCCTCCTCCAAGGTGTCCAAACTGTCCTGCCGAGTTCGGCTTCTCTTTCTTCGTACATGCGCACTCGAGGTGAGTCATGAATTATGTCGCAAGGCAAAACGGCCTCTGCGCCGTTCACCATGAAGAATGGTGTGTATTCGGTGGTGCGATTCGGCGTGGTCCGCAGCCCCTAGAGTACGGAGTCGAGATCCTCTACCCATTGCGTGTTGGATTCCTTGAGGGACCGCACTAATCTGGGTTTGATGCCACTCATAATAAGACCATTTGCACGTTCGACCTGGTTGTTAGTTTGTGGGTGATAGACGGAGGCATAATCGAGCTCGATTTACGTCTCGCCATTAGTTGGTGTACGATTGTTAGATAACAAAAGGGTGTGGCTAGGTCTAAGTCGATTGAGATTTAACCAAGTTTTGGTCAAGTGAGAGAGAAAAAACAGATTTTCTTTTTCACGAATATCAATGTAAGATCTCACGGATATAGCATCAACTGAAACTCAGTCGACTAAAACTTAGCAAAACTGCAATGTAAATCTTTATGAGGAAATGCCACATAAATAATTATAATTCTAATGCATAGACTAATTCTCACATGGTAAACTATTCTAAGAAGAAAATATAACCATCTAGGTGAACATGCTACTGGGCTCTAGTTTATGAATGGAGTCGCACTGTCCACAAATTTCATTTATTCAAATAAACATGAAGATATTTGTCTAACCTTGATTGCCTGGAAGAGGATATAAAAACATTATCGTGCTTTTCAATGGCTAGTCATCCTCTATGTAGCTACAGACCACTGCAGATGCAATCTCTTAACTTATTAGTCACATATCAGGCGATATTTTTAAGAAACACAAGACACAAGTAAATGCATATAGACCAAACAAAAACATTAGTCTATGGATCAAACATAGTTTTCTGCATACCACCGGCATGGTTGTTGATCCAGTTGCCAAAAATGAAAGACTACGCCTCCCATACAGAAGGTCAGTGAACTCGGAGAGAACAGGGTAGCAATCTCCAGAATCATGTAAGTTATCTTCAAACGTAGCAGATTCCTGTAAGATTGTTTGATTAACCTGCCTAGCTGCGTCCATTTGGTAGTATGCGGCTAGATGAATTGTACTTGTTTTTTTAACTAATAATTCAGAAAGAGATCTCTTTCAAAAACAACTCCTGTAGTGTAATGGTTGAAGGACATCAACGTTTGGGAAAATTGCAGCTACCACCGCTATCTCCAGGTGACAATGTCCACTTCTTCACAACATTCGATTGGAGCTCACTGTTCACCATCTGCATGAACCACATTGGAGCTTGTACACATATGTAAATCAACCAGCACATCAGCCCCAAGCACTGATCCAATTTCTACAATAAATCAACCATGAAGAGCCACTCTCTCTTAAAAATCCCCAATCTATCTGCTCTCCTTACCCATCCCAATCTCCTTTTCCTTAAAAAGAAGACTATCATATTTGAAATATTTGTAATGTATTATTTACTTATTTTAATTCAGGCTAGAACAACAGATTCTGCGGTTGTTATCTTTTAGTAACAAATGAGGTATTCTAGGCACGAAATAAAAGAATAATTAGATTATAGTTTATTTGGTATGTTTTGTTCTATCTGTAACCATGAAAATTCAAGATATTTCTTATGTTCGTGTTAAACATAATCATGCGTGTATATAAGATGCTTGTAATAAGTTATATCAGTATGGAATATTGCACTAAAAATGATGTTTCCAATAGTTACTTTCTCCTTTTTAGAAGGCAGACATAAAATATAGACATGCATATTGGTAGATAGCGCCTATTCTATAGTATATGTATAGCTACTTCATGCAATATATATAGACTTAACTCTTCATATTTGATGGATACTACGACAACATTGGACCATGCTGACTATAATAAAAAGTAAATTTAAGCATGAGACCATATCTTATCGTCCATGTATAACTTCTGTAGTCTAGAAAACTGCATGCTCTGACCCTTCGCCATAATCAAGTCATCTAGTTCAGCTGTAAGCATAAAATAAATATAACTGAGCAAAACAAAGACCAGTGAACTATTGGAAGTTTAGTCAGTTTTCTAGTGATCTTTTTATGAAATCGTCGTTGGCCTAAAAATTTTCAAATAAGGAGATGAAAATTAAAATTAAAACTGGGAGAAAGAACAAAAGAAATTGAGAAAACTTACAGTACATAGATCCATTGCTTGGACAGATTCAGATGGAATTGTTACTGTCCTTTAGAAAACCAAATTAATTTATAGGAAAAGAAAGTTCAAGGGATGTACAGAAAAATTTCTTGTTTCGTATAGGATATTGAGGATTGAGTAGAGGTCACTTACGTGTTAGCAAAAGGAGGCACAACATCATGGAAAGCGATCAGTAGATGGAGAAGTACGTGTCTTTACACACGCATTGATCGGTACGTACAGAAAGACAGCAACACGGAGATAGAGCGTCTCACCGCCGGCGCCCAAGTGTGTGATGATCATCATCATTGATCATCATCATCACCGCCGGCGACCAACACAAGGCACCAACACGTCCCCTTTGCGCTGCTGCTGCACAGGTTTGTGTACGTACACCACGCACCAGCAGTTGGTGGCGCACTCCTCGGCGTTCTGCTGCCGGCGTCAAGCGGGAGCTTTTCTGGCACATTCATGCTCGGGATCGTCAAGGAACTCTCCACGCAGCCGCTGAGACACGCCGATGCACCCATGGTCGGCTCTCCTCCAGCACCCATGGTCGGCTCCCCACCTTGCCGCTCTCTGCTCTGTAAGCTGTCGAGTCACTTGCACGGACGAGCGCTGCCGTGATGTCGATGCGCTTCCTGCAATCGACGGCCATGACTGCAGGGTGATCTCTCCGTCGTTGTCGACGATCGTCGTCTGCGGAGCTGATGAGCCAGAAACCTCTTCCGAGGTACTGCACGGCATAGATGGAGGTGTTGAGTTCGGGAACAGAGATCCCCTGTAGCGGCGCCGGCGCGATTGGGAGGGGTGGCGGGCTCCTGGTTTTAAGGGGCGTTCGATACGTGCATCGATCTATGAGTTATGAGTTTGTACCGGACACAATTTCCTATCCTAGATTTTTTTAGAGGTGTTTCCTATCCTAGCTGGGTGTGATTTTTGTTGGACTCTTGGATTGGGTCAAACATGCGCCCACCAGGACGCTTCATGCGATCTATTTTGATTTTGATAAAGATACGCAGATAAAATAATACTACCTCGGATGTAGAAAATAATATAGGTGAAAAAAACTGAAAGCGTAAATTTACGGGAAGAAGCGTATTGCGACGGTAAACCAACGGAGTCAATCCGTGCTTTATTATTAGATTAGAGAAAGATTGTAGATATGCACCCCTATACATGTAGTTAGCAATTATATGTGGCAATGGAGGCGAAACAAAGGAATAGAACATGATAAAATTAAGATCGTACCTTGAATTTGCTCGGCTCTTGCAGTCACCGTGAGCATGCCTCTTGTTCCACCGGGGCTCCCAGGACCAAGCCGGTGTGCAGCCCTGTACCGACGTATCATACATCGTCCGTGGAACTGGTGTGTTTTGCTGCCAGACAAAAGTGTAGGCCGAGCTGTCCAACAAAATCAATTAGCCCAGGCTATTGTAAGTCCGTTTGTTTCCGGCTGGTTAAAAAGGTAGCTAGTATTAGATGGAGTCAATCAGCAGCCTGCCTCAAAGCGTATACTTGTACGCCCCAACAAATCAAGCCAAGCATGTATTTTCTTCCGTCCCATCAGATGGACGGCCGGTAATTTCTAATTAACGTGGTAATTTCTGGGGAGTCTATAATTAGTATAGGTATAGGTATAGATAGATTTTCTAACATAGACAAGTTATCTGCTACGGGATTCTCAGCTCCTTTCCTATCAGCAATATGTAAATCAAATTCTTGTAGCAAGAGAACCCACCTAATGAGTCTAAGTTTAGCATCTTTTTTTTCATAAGGTATTTTATAGCAGCATGATCAGTGTGAACAATTACTTTAGAATCAACAATATAAGATCTGAATTTATCACAAGCAAACACAACTGCTAAAAATTCGTTTTCAATAGTAGCATAATTTCTTTGGGCACTGTCTAGAGTTTTACTAGCATAATGAATAACATTTAATTTTTTATCAACTCTTTGTCCTAAAATAGCACCGACATCATAATCACTAGCATCACACATAATTTCAAAGGGCAAGTTCCAATCAAGTGGTTGAACAATAGGTGTAGAAGTTAAGGCTGTCTTAAGTGTTTCAAAGGCTTCTATGCAATCATCATAAAAAAGGAACATCCTTTTGTAAAAGATTAGTAAGAGGCCTAGAAATTTTAGAGAAGTCTTTAATAAACCTGCTATAGAAACCAGCATGACTAAGGAAACTGCGAATACCTTTAATATCTTTAGGACATGGCATTTTCTCAATTGCATCAACTTTAGCTTTATCCACCTCAATACCTCGTTCGGAAATTTTATGCCCCAAGACAATGCCTTCATTAACCATAAAGTGACACTTCTCCCAATTCAAGACAAGATTAGTTTGTTCACATCCCTGCAAAGGTTGCTTAAGCAGTAAACAAAAGAAGTTCCGTAAAACAGCAAAAACATCCATGAAAACCATCAACAATCTTTTCACAAAAGTTAGAGAATATAGCAGTCATACATCTTTGAAAGGTAGCAGGTGCATTGCATAAACCAAAAGGCATACATCTATAAGCATAGGTTCCAAAGGGACAAGTAAAGGTGGTTCTCTCTTGATCAGGCTGTGAAACAGGTATTTGAGAGAAACTAGAATATCCATCAAGAAAACCGAAGTGTGTGTTCTTAGATAATCTTTCTAGCATTTGATGAATGAAAGGCAGAGGGTAATGATCTTTTCTAGTAGATTTATTTAATTTTCTAAAATTAATTACCATTCTATAACCAGTAACAATTCTCTATGGGATAAGTTCATTTTTATCATTAGGAAGAACAGTAATACCTCCCTTTTTAGGGACACAATGAACATGACTTACCCATCTACTATCAGCTATGGGATAGATTATACCTTCTTCTAGAAGCTTTAGTATTTCAGTTCTTACCACTTCTTTCATCTTAGGATTCAATCATCGTTGATGATCAGGTTCCAGATTAACCTTGTGCTGGCAAAGAGTGGGACTAATGCCCTTAAGATCATCAAGAGTATATCCAATAGCAGCACGGTGCTTCCTCAGAATTTTTAATGATCTCTCTTCTTCATGTTCTGAAAGTTTAGCACTAATAATAATAGGGTATATCTTTTTCTCATCAAGATAAGCATACTTCAAAGTGTCAGGCAATTGCTTTAATTCAAATGCAGGATCAGCTTTAGGTGGAGGAGGACCTCCTAGAGTTTCAATAGGCAAATTGTGTTTAAGGAGGGGTTGTTGTGCAAAGAATAATTTATCTATTTCATTTCTTTCATGCAAGTGCATAACATTTTCATGGTCTAGCTAATATTTTTCTAGTAGATCAGTAGGTGGCATGGCAATAGAAGCAAGATCAATTATTTCATCCTTACTAGGTAATTCTTTATTACGAGGTTGTCTATGAAACTTAGAGGAATTAAATTCATGAGACACATCACCAAAACTAACACTGACAGTTTCTTTTTCACAATCTATCTTAGCATTGATAGTGTTCAAGAAAGTCTACCAAAGATAATCGGACAAAAGTCATCTTGTGAGGAACCAAGCACTAGAAAATCAGTAGGGTATTTTATTTTCCCACACAAGACTTCAACATCTCTAACAATCCTAAGTGGTGTGATGGTATCTCTATTAGCAAGTTTAATAGTAACATATATGTCTTCTGTTTCAGCGGGTGCTATGTCATTCATAATTTCTTGGTATAAAGTAAAAGGAATAGCACTCACACTAGCACCCAAGTCACATAAACCATGATCTCAATGATCTCCAATTTTAAATGAGACAACAGGAATGCCAACTACATGTCTATGTTTATTGTTTCATCTGGTTTGGCAATTCTAGTAGCTTCATCACAGAAGTAAATAACATGCCCATCAATATTTCTGACCAAGAGATCTTTAACCATAGCAACACTAGGCTCTACTTTAATCTGTTCAGAGGGTTTAGGTGCTTTAATATTATTTTTCTGAACCACAGTTGATACCTTAGCATGTTCCTTTATCCTAACAGGGAAAGGTGGTTTTTCAATATAAGCAGTAGGCACAACTGGATCAACATTGTAAATGATAGTCTCATCTTTGGCTATAACCTGTTCTTTAATTTCTTCTTTAATAGGGGGATGATATCTAAACCACTTGTCCTTAGGGAGATCAACATGAGTAGCAAATGATTCACAAACAGAGGCTACTATATATCTCAGAGTCAAGTCCATATTTAGTGCTAAACTTGTGAAAGGAATCGGTATTCATAAAAGATTTAACACAATCAAACTCAAGCTAAATACCTGACTCCTCACCTTCTTCGAGTTCCCAATCTTCAGGGTTGCGTTTAATTCTTTCCAAAAGATCCCACTTGAATTCAATAGTCTTCTTCATAAAAGAACCAGTATAAGAAGTATCGAGCATGATTGATCATCACGAGAAAGCCGAGCATAAAAATTCTAAATAATAATTTCTCTCGAGAGCTCATGATTGGGGCATGAATATGGAATTGACATAAGCCTCCCCCAAGCTAGAGTGATACTTTCTCCTTCACAAGGCCAAAAATTATATATATAATTCCAATCACGATGAACTAGATGCATAGGATAAAACTTTTGGTGAAATCCCAATTTCAATCGATTCCAGTTCCAAGATCCAATATCATCGCATAGCCTATACCATGTCAATGCTTTTCCCTTCAAAGATAAAGGGAAAGCCTTCTTCTTTACTTCATCTCCATTCTCCAGGTAAACCTGCAAGCTTAAATAATCTAGAAATTTCATCCACATATATCAAATGCATATCAGGATGTTTAGTTCCATCCCTGCATAAGGATTAGCTAGCAGTTGCTCTATCATACCCGAAGGAATTTATAGCTAATATTATCAGTAGGTGCAGTAGGTTGAGGGGAAACTCTTTGTGTTTCCGTTCGAGGTGAAGATACCCCGGACAAACCCCTCAAAGGATTGTTTTCAATAGTAACAAGTGACAATACGTTTCAGCACGTAATATAATTTTGTCCTTACCGACTCCCCCTTACCAAGAGTGCTTCACTCCCCGGCAACTGCGCCAGAAAAGAGTCTTGATGACCCACAAGTATAGGGGATCAATCGTAGTCCTTCCGATAAGTAGTCGAACCCAACGAAGAGGAGAAGGAAATGACAAGCAGTTTTCAGCAAGGTAATTTCTGCAAGCACTAAAATTGTCGGTAACAGGTAGTTTGATAGCAAGATAATTTGTAACAAGCAAGTAACGATAACGGTAAATAAAGTTCAACAAGGTAGCCCAATCCTTTTGTGGCAAAGGACAGGCCAAAACGGTCTCTTATAATAAGCAAAGCGTTCTTGAAGGCACGGGAATTTCATCTAGTCACTTTCATCATGTTGGTTTGATTCGCGCTCGCTACTATGATAATTTGATATGTGGGTCGACCGGTGCTTGGGTGTTGTTCTTAGTTGAACAAACCTCCCACTTATGATTAACCCCCTTGCAAGCATCCGCAACTACGAGAAAAGTATTAAGATAGAATCTAACCATATAGCATTAAACATATGGATCCAAATCAGTCCCTTACGGAATAGCACATAAACTAGGGTTTAAGCTTCTGTCACTCTAGCAACCCATCATCTAATAACTACTACACAATGCATTCCCTTAGGCCCAAACATGGTGAAGTGTCATGTAGTCGACGTTCACATAACACCACTAAGGGAATCACAATATACGTATCATCAAAATGTCAAACACATATCAACTTCACATGATTACTTGCAACATGACTTCTCCCGTGACCTCAAGCAAAAGTAACTACTCACAAATGATATTCATGCTCAAGATCAGAGGGGTATCATATAGAATAATGGATCTGAACATATACTCTTCCACCAAATAAACCATATAGTAATCAACTACAAGATGTAATCAACACTACTAGTCACCCACAGGTACAAATCTGAGGTTTTGGTACAAATATTGAACACAAGAGATGAACTAGGGTTTTAAGATGAGATGGTGTTGTTGAAGTTGTTGATGAAGATTGGCCTCCCAAAGATGAGAGGGTTGTTGGTGATGATGATGGCTTCGATTTCCCCGTCCGGGAGGGAAGTTCCCTCAGCGGAATCGCTCCGCCGGAGGGAAAAAGTGCTCCTGTCCAAGTTCCGCTTTGAGACGGCGGCGCTCCATCTCGAAAGTTCTCTCCTTATTTTTTTCTAGGTCAAAAGACCTTATATACCAGAAGATGGGCTGGGATGCCCACAACCCACCAGGGCGCGCCTGGGGGGCCTGGCACGCCCTGGTGTCTTGTGGGCACCAGGTGGCCCTGCTCCGGTAGTTATTTGCTCCAGCATTTTTTATATATTCCAAAATAATTCTCCGTAAAATTTCAGCTCATTTGGAGATGTACAGAATAGGTATCTCTGACATAGCATTTTCAGGTCCAGAATTTCAGTTGCCGGTATTCTCCCTCTTTGTGTAAACTACTCACACTTCATCGGAGAGGCTATGGTGTTGATGTAGAAGCCCTCCGTGATGGATGCCCCCTCCGGCGGAGCTCCGGAACAGGCCCCAAGATGGGATCTCGTGGGTACAGAAGGTTGCGGAGGTGGAATTAGGTTTTTGGCTCTGTATCTGATCGTTTGGGGGTACAGGTATATATAGGAGGAAGGAGTACGTCGGTGGAGCAACAGGGGCCCATGAGGATGGAGGGCGCGCCCTGGGGGTGGGCACGCCCCCCTACCTCATGGCTTCCGCTTTTGTTTCTTGACATAGGGTCCAAGTCTCCTGGATCATATTCTTCCTAAAAATCATGTTCCCGAAGGTTTCATTCTGTTTGGACTCCGTTTGATATTCCTTTTCTGCGAAACTCTAAAATAGGCAAAAAAAACAGCAATTCTGGGCTGGGCCTCCAGTTAATAGGTTAGTCCCAAAAATAATATAAAAGTGGATAATACAATCCAATAATGTCCAAAACAGTAGATAATATAGCATGGAGCAATCAAAAATTATAGATACGTTGGAGACGTATCAGGCATCCCCAAGCTTAATTCCTGCTCGTCCTCGAGTAGGTAAATGATAAAAACAGAATTTTTGATGCGGAGTGCTACTTGGCATAATTTTAATGTAATTCTTCTTAATTGTGGTATGAATATTCAGATCCGAAAGATTCAAGACAAAAGTTTAATATTGACATAAAAATAATAATACTTCAAGCATACTAACAAAGCAATCATGTTTTCTCAAAATAACATGGCCAAAGAAAGTTATCCCTATAAAATCATATAGTCTGGCTATGCTCTATCTTCACCACACAAAGTATTTAAATCATGCACAACCCCGATGACAAGCCAAGCAATTGTTTCATACTTTTGACATTCTCAAACTTTTTCAATCTTCACGCAATACATGAGCGTGAGCCATGAATATAGCACTATATGTGGAATAGAATGGTGGTTGTGGAGAAGACAAAAAAGGGGGAAGATAGTCTCACATCAACTAGGCGTATCAACGGGCTACGGAGATGCCCGTCAATAGATATCAATGTGCGTGAGTAGGGATTGCCATGCAACGGATGCACTAGAGCTATAAGCATATGAAAGCTCAACAAAAGAAACTAAGTGGGTGTGCATCCAACTCACTTGCTCACGAAGACCTAGGGCATTTTGAGGAAGCTCATCATTGGAATATACAAGCCAAGTTCTATAATGAAAAATTCCCACTAGTATATGAAAGTGACAAAATGAGAGACTCTCTATCATGAAGATCATGGTGCTACTTTGAAGCACAACTGTGGTAAAAGGATAGTAAAATTGTCCCTTCTCTCTTTTTCTCTCATTTTTTTGGGCCTTTTCTCTTTTTTTATGGCCTCTTTTTTTCGTCCGGAGTCTCATCCCGACTTGTGGGGGAATCATAGTCTCCATCATCCTTTTCCTCACTTGGGACAATGCTTTAAAAATGAAGATCATCACACTTTTATTTTCTTACAACTCAACAATTGGAACTCGATACTTAGAACAAAATATGACTCTATATGAATGCCTTCGGCGGTGTACCGGGATATGCAATGAATCAAGAGTGACATGTATGAAAGAATTATGAATGGTGGCTTTGCCACAAATACGATGTCAACTACATGATCATGCTAAGAAATATGACAATGATGGAGCGTGTCATAATAAACGGAACGGTGGAAAGTTGCATGGCAATATATCTCGGAATGGCTATGGAAATGACATGATAGTTAGGTATGGGTGGATGTTTTGAGGAAGGTATATGGTAGGTGTATGATACCGGCGAAAGGTGCGCGGTATTATAGAAAGGCTAGCAATGGTGGGAGGAAGAAGAGTGCGTATAATCCATGGACTCAACATTAGTCATGAAGAACTCATATACTTATTGCAAAAATCTACAGTTATCAAAGCAAAGTATTACGTGCATGCTCCTAGGGGGATAGATTGGTAGGAAAAGATCATCGCTCGTCCCCGACCGCCACTCATAAGACAATCAATAAATAAATTATGCTCTGACTTCATCACATAACGGTTCACCATACGTGCATGCTACGGGAATCACAAACTTTAACACAAGTATTTCTCAAATTCACAACTACTCAACTAGCATGACTCTAATATCACCATCTTCATATCTCAAAACAATTATCAAGCATCAAACTCCTCATAGTATTCAACACACTCATAAGAAAGTTCTACTATTCCTGAATACCGAGCATATTAGGATTATTTAAGAAAATTACCATGCTATTTAAGACTCTCAAAATAATCTAAGTGAAGCATGAGAGATGAATAGTTTCTATAAAACAAATCCACCACTGTGCTCTAAAAGATATAAGTGAAGCACTAGAGCAAAACTATATAACTCAAAAGATATAAGCGAAGCACATAGAGTAGTCTAACAAATTCCAAATCATGTATGGCTCTCTCAAAAGATGTGTACAGCAAGGATGATTGTGGTAAACTAAAAATCAAAGACTCAAATCATAGAAGACGCTCCAAGCAAAACACATATCATGTGGTGAATAAAAATATAGCTCCAAGTAAAGTTACCGATGGAAGTAGACGAAAGAGGGGATGCCTTTCGGGGCATCCCCAAGCTTTGGCTTTTTGGTGTCCTTAGATTATCTTGGGGGTGCCATGGTCATCCCCAAGCTTAGGTTCTTGCCACTCCTTGTTCCATAATCCATCAAAAATCTTTCACCCAAAACTTGAAAACTTCACAACACAAAACTCAACAGAAATCTCGTGAGCTCCGTTAGCGAAAGAAAACAAAAGACCACTTCAAGGTACTGTAATGAACTCATTCTTTATTTATATTGGTGTTAAACCTACTGTATTCCAACTTCTCTATGGTTTATAAACTATTTTACTAGCCATAGATTCATCAAATAAGCAAACAACACACGAAAAATAGAATCTGTCAAAAACAGAACGGTCTATAGTAATCTGTAACTAACGCAAACTTCTGGAATCCAAAAAATCAGCAAAAATAGGACGACCTAAGAAATTTGTTTATTGATCAGCAGAAAATGGAATCAATATTTTATCACGTTCTGGTGATTTTTAACAATTGTTTCCGTGAACAGAAAGTTTCTGGAAGTTACAGCAAGATCAAATAACTATCATCCAAGAAGATCCTATAGGTTTAACTTGGCACAAACACTAATTAAAACATAAAAACACATCTAACCAGAAGCTAGAACAAAGATTTATTCAACGACAGAAAGGAAATATATTGGGTTGTCTCCCAACAAGCGCTTTTCTTTAAAGCCTTTTAGCTAGGCATTGATAATTTTAATGATGCTCGCATAAAAGACAAGAGTTGAAGAACGAAGAGAGCATCATGAAATATGTGACAAACACATCTAAGTCTAACATACTTCCTATGCATAGGCATCTTATAGAAAAACAAATTATCATAGCAAGCAAAAACTAGCATATGCAAGGAAGCAGAAAGGAACAATAGCAATCTCAACATAACGAGAGGTAATTTAGTAACATGAAAATTTCTATAACAATATTTTCCTCTCTCATAATAATTACATGTAGGATCATTATCAAATTCAATAATATAACTATCACATACAATATTCTCAACATGATCCACGTGCATGCAAAGTTGACACTCTTCCAAAATAGTGGGATCTAAAGTCGACACTCTTCCAAACCCACTTTCAATATTATTGCAAACATTATTATCAAATCTCATAATCATCATGGGGCTTAAATAAATTTTCAAGATTATAAGAAGAACTATCACCCCAATCATGATCATTGCAACAAGTAGTAGACAAAGCAAAACTAGCATCCCCAAGCTTAGGGTTTTGCATAATATTAGCACAATTTACATCAAGAGAATTTATAATAAAATTATTGCAATCATGCTTTTTATTCAAGGAGCTATCGTGAATCTCTTCATAAATTTCTTCATCACAATTTTCAGATTCACAAATTTCAAGCAAAACTTCATAAAGATAATCCAGTGCACAAAACTCACTAGTAATTGGTTCATCACAATTGGATCTCTTAAAAAGATTAGCAAGTGGATGAGGATCCATAGATCTTAGCCTCTCTGTTTAGGAATAAATACTCAACTATTTCAACCAAGCGAGCAAACGAGCCAAGAAAGACATCAAGGCAAACGAAAATACGAACAGAAAAAGGGTGAATAAAACGGCAAGGGTGAAGTGGGGGAGAGGAAAACGAGAGGCAAATGGAAAATAATGTAATGCGGGAGATAAGGGATTTGTGATGGGTACTTGGTATGTTGACTTTTGCGTAGACTCCCCGGCAACAGTGCCAGAAATCTTCTCTACTACCTCTTGAGCACTGCGTTGGATTTCCTTGAAGAGGAAAGGGTGATGCAGCATAGTAGCGTAAGTATTTCCCTCAGTTTTTGAGAACCAAGGTATCAATCCAGTACGAGGCTACGCGTGAGTCCCTCGCACCTACACAAAACAAATAACTCCTCGCAACCAACGCGATAAGGGGTTGTCAATCCCTTCACGGTCACTTACGAGAGTGAGATCTGATAGATATGATAGGATAATATTTTTGGTATTTCTGTGATAAAGATGCAAAGTAAAATAAAAGCAAAGTAAAAAAGAAAACGAAATAACTAATTATTGGAAGATTAATATGATGAAGATAGACCCGGGGGCCATAGGTTTCACTAGTGGCTTCTCTCAAGAGCATAAGTATTTTACGGTGGGTGAACGAATTACTGTTGAGCAATTGACAGAATTGAGCATAGTTATGAGAATATCTAGGTATGATCATGTATATAGATATCACGTCCGAGACAAGTAGACCGACTCCTGCCTGCATCTACTACTATTACTCCACTCATCGACCGCTATCCAGCATGCATCTAGAGTATTAAGTTCATGAAAACAGAGTAACGCCTTAAGCAAGATGACATGATGGCGAGGCATAAATTCATGCAATATGATAAAAACCCCATCTTGTTATCCTCGATGGCAACAATACAATATGTGCCTTGCTGCCCCTACTGTCACTGGGAAAGGACACTTCAAGATTGAACCCAAAGCTAAGCACTTCTCCCATTGCAAGAAAGATCAATCTAGTAGGCCAAACCAAACTGATAATTCGAAGAGACTTGCAAAGATAGCCAATCATACATAAAAGAATTCGGAGAATATTCAAATATTGTTCATAGATAATCTTGATCATTAACCCACAATTCATCGGTCTCAACAAACACACCGCAAAAATAAGATTACATCGAATAGATCTCCACGAGAGAGGGGGAGAACATTGTATTGAGATCCAAAAAGAGAGAAGAAGCCATCTAGCTACTAACTATGGACCCAAAGGTCTGAGGTAAACTACTCACACTTCATCGGAGAGGCTATGGTGTTGATGTAGAAGCCCTCTGTGATGGATGCCCCCTCCGGCGGAGCTCCGGAACAGGCCCCAAGATGGGATCTCGTGGGTACAGAAGGTTGCGACAGTGGAATTAGGTTTTTGGCTCCGTATCTGGTCGTTTGGGGGTACGTAGGTATATATAGGAGGAAGGAGTACGTCGGTGGAGCAACAGGGGGCCCACGAGGGTGGAGGGCGCGCCCTGGGGGGGTGGGCGCGCCCCCCTACCTCTTGGCTTCCTCTTTTGTTTCTTGACGTAGGGTCCAAGTCTCCTGGATCATATTCTTCCTAAAAATCACGTTCCCGAAGGTTTAATTCCGTTTGGACTCCGTTTGATATTCCTTTTCTGCGAAACTCTGAAATAGGCAAAAAACAGCAATTCTAGGTTGGGCCTCCGGTTAATAGGTTAGTCCCAAAAACAATATAAAAGTGGATAATAAAGCCCAATAATGTCCAAAACAGTAGATAATATAGCATGGAGCAATCAAAAATTATAGATACATTGGAGACGTATCAGGAACTCATACCGATACCTAAACATGTGAGCAAGGATATGGCATAGAGTCGGGTCGTCTATGAACAGAACGTATATGGCTAGCACATGAACGAGCAAGTAGGGGACAAATGAATCATACCCTCTGGTAGGCCAGGCTAAGGCCGCAGCGGACGTAACGGCTTCAGCCTCTTCTGTGACCTTCTTCTTGGCGGCGTCGGCGTTGGTCATGGAGTCAATGTAGGGGAAGTAGTTGAAGTAGAGGGAGACGGAGATGGGGACTGATCGAGAGCAGTCGCACCGAGATGCTCCCCAAAAATCTTATCGTCTTCTCCCAGGCAAGATCTCGAACACTAGTGCAGAACCGGGCTTTAGCACCAGTTCCTAAGGCCTTTAGTGCTGGTTTAGCAACCGGCACTAAAGGGTGGGGACTAAAGCCCCCCCCCCCTTAGTACCGGTTCAACATGAACCGCCACTAAAGGGCCACCACGTGGCACGAGCCAGCGCCGGAGGCGGGGAGACCATTAGTACCGGTTGGTAACACCAACCGATACTAAAAGGTTTAGGGGTTTTGGTTTAATTATTTATTTTTCCTTTAATTTTGTTTTTCCATTTAATTTTTTTCATTTGCTGCTATTTTACGATACTACATATTGTACACGTTATGCATATATATATATATAAATAGAATTTCTCATAGAACCGATCATATATATCATCGAATGTCTCGCACCACCATTCACACATACACACATGTATATATATACAATTTGGTATATACAAATACGGGCGAGGTATATTTACATACAGTAGCAATTTATAGATTGTTTTTAAATTATAATGAGTTATTAAATCACTAGGTGAAAGAACTGCGGATTAGTTTCAAGTGGATATGGATCCTAAGTGATCAAGTCATGGATTATCACGATAATCCATTACTTGATCACGTAGGATCCATCCACTTGAAACTAATCTGCGGTTCTTTCACCCAATGATATAATAACTCATCATCATCATCATCATCATCATATTAATGTAAAAACTCTTGCATCATATCATCACCAACAACACTAGCTAATAATCATCATACTCATTACCACTATTTAATCATCATAGTCATTACCGTTATCTAATCACCACCAACACTAGCTAATAATAATCAGCATAGTCATTACCACCAACACTAGCTATTTAATCATCACAGTCATAGTGTAGCACATCATCATCATCAAACTCATTCTAGCTAGCTAATCACCCCTGTTGCTCCCTCTCTCTCTCGGGTAAAATAGCGTAGAACATGTGTAGCACTCCTGATTCATCATATTGGAGCATGCAGATGAACTTGACTCCTAATTATGGGATGCGCTTCTGATTTCTTCCCCCTAGTACTTCTCTGCGATCCTTCACAATTTTGCTCCAGTCTTTCACTACTAAGACTTGCTCGGTTTTAGAAATCCTGAATGCACTCATGTGCAATGTAGGATGTCTTGGCCATAAGCTAACCATTGCCATGCGACCTTTAGTCTCGATCCAATGAGGCACAACTATGATCGGGAGTCCCTGTTGAAGAACATCATAGTAACATACTTAGCAATGAAGTTTAGCTTAAAAATAATGTATGCAAAAGATGCACTGAGGACCAATAGTAAAAATCTTACCATCTTTCTTAAATAGATGTGACCGTAGTTCAATACGAACACTATTGGTCGCATGTTTTGAGTACTAAGATTTTCAAGTCCAGGAAAATAATTTGTCTTGAAAACATCAAGATCCTCAAGCCATGAAACATACTGACTCATCTCCTCGTAGTTTAGTTCAGCCCCGGGACAGTGGTAGGTCATGTCTATCAAGCATCGGACATGTTTGCTTGAATGGGAATAAGTTGTCAATAGAAATTAGTTGTCAACTATTTTTGAATAAACAATATCGAAGACATAAATATGGTTGAGAAACTCACATAATGGTAGAACTGGAGGCGTCTGCACATCGACCCAGATGTCGATATTACCTTCAATATCATCTTTCGGACGAATATCAAAGGTGATAACCATATCAGGCTCAAATGCATAAGCCTTGCATAGTGCTCTCCAATTTTTGCATTCAAAATAGGTGTAGGTGTCTGCATTGTATAATTTTGTGTCAAAAGTATAACCATGCTCGGTCCTCAAGTGAACTCTCTTTACCTCCATAGTTTCCATAGGACTGAAACCAATCTTATCCAAGACAAAAATTCTTGCATGGCAGGGGATACGCTAGTAAAATAGTAAAAAAATAAAATTATAAGTTTAAGCAAATGAAGCAGAAGTCATGCTTAATTACGAAAAAAGACTTGTCGTTGTGACTTACTATATCCACTTCGAAGGTCTCATCCAGCTTGATGTTGAAGCGCCTACCATCAACTAGGAAATTTCTGTCGCACAGGCCGTGCTCGTCTTCGCAATATTCGCACATACCGAAATCCTTTCCGTCGTCAGACATTTCCATGTTCATAGTTGAAAAATTAATTGAAAATCGATCGAAGGCAACATACCAGGAAACTCAACACACAGATCACGTACTATTACTCAATATGCAACGAGTTGACTTTAGGCCGGAACGGAAATGAATCAACACTCCGACAAAACATAGGTCACTCAGAAATGAATCAATACTTCGCACATGAGCATAAACTGGTGCTCATTGCATTTCAATGGTTCAATACTGACAAAAAGATTTCAATATATCTTATAATCCGAACATTTCATTTGGTTAAGAAGTATAACTAAATACCCTAGGTCTACTCTACAAAGCCTGCATATTCCACCGAGTCAAATTTTAATTAATTAGATCATTCAACTAAGCACTTACTAAAATAAACTAGTTATATTAATTTTCTTACTAAAAATAAACTAGTTCTATAGTAAAATTTTAATTAGATCATCAAATCTCATATACCTAAATTTTCTTACTAAAAATAAACTAGTTCTATTAATTCAACTAGTTCAACTAAGCACTTACTATAAGTAAAAATAATTAATTTTCTTACTAATTCAACTAAGCACTTACTAATTCAACTAAGCACTTATTAATTTTCTTAGTAATTCAACTAAGCACTTACTAATTCAAATCTCAAATAGAATTTTAACTAGTTGCAACTTTTTTGTGTTGCGAACGGGTCGACGACGAGGATGCAGGCCGGGCATCATTGACTTCGAGAACAAATACTATATGCAAATGTAACATTTTTTAAATGATTGGATTGTGATTGTGATTTCCTATATGCAAATTCTATATGCAAATGTGACATAACATATGATATCTAGCTAGCTAGCTAATTCATCTAAAATTAATATATCTAGCTAATTCATCTAACATTTTACAAAAGTATAAAAAACTAATTCATCTAACATTAAAATATCTAATTCATCTATAACTAAAAGTATAAAAAACTAACTCATCTAACATTAATATCTAGCTAATTCATCTAACATTTGACATTAATATCTAACATTTCTATCTAATTCATCTAACATTTGACATTAATATCTAACATTTCTATCTAATTCATCTAACAATTTGACATTAATCTAACATTTATATAAACTAAAAGTATAAAAAACTAAAAAACTTAAAACAGAAAATAATTAAGAAAAATCTGTCTTTGTGTGTGTGTGTATTTTGTGTGTGCGGGCGGCCATGGCGCGGCAGGAGCCGTCTTACAACGGGGCGATGGCAGGAGATGCGAGGCAACGGGGTCGGCAACGGGCTGGGGCGGCGACAGGGACGGGCCGGGGGCGACGCGCGGCGACGGGGACGGGCGCGGCGATGGGGACGGTGACAATGATCGCCCGCGACGGGGGCGGCGACGGGGTGGCGACGGGGACGGGCGACGGCGACGATCGAGGTTGAAGCAGAGGAAGAAGAGAAGAAAACTGAAAATTTTGTAAGTGTTGTATATATAGGTCGGACCTTTTAGTACCGGTTGGAGCCACCAACCGGTACTAAAGGTCAAATTTAGCCAGGCCAAGCGGCGGGAAGCGACCACCTTTAGTACCGGGTCGTGGCTGCAACCGGTACTAAAGACCCCCCCCCTTAGTACCGGTTGGAGCCATCAACCGGTACTAATGGTTGTGCGCTGGCCTAGGTGCGGTGCACAAAGTTTAATCCCACCTCGCCGAGCGAAGGGTAACCGCACTGGTTTATAAATCCAGCCGCAGCTGCTCCTTCGAACTCCTCTCTAAAGTAGGCCTTCTCGGTCTACCTGTGCTGCGCTGCCCTGTTGGGCCTACTGGTCTTGCGAGCCTACATCCTGGCCCAACTACAGGTTGGGTTTCTAGTCGTATGCAGGCCATTGTGGCCAAGTAGGCGGGCTTTTTTATTTAGTTTTTTTTTCTGCTTTATTTATTTTCTCTTATTTATTTCTGAGTTGTTTTTTGTTGTATTTAGAATTTATTTGTGAATATTTTTGCTTTAGGTATAAAAAATTACAAACTTTCTGTTAGTGCCTGTAGTTTTCAAATTTGAATAGTTTAAATTTGTCCGCTTAATTTATTTTCTTTTATTTATTTTTGAGTTGTTTTTTGCTATACACGAAAGAAGATTGTCCATTTTGTACACGAAGTGCATTCAGTTTTTGTCGTAACCCTCTCAAGTTTTTAGCACATGCTATGTGGGTCAGATGATGATACCATGCCAACTTTCAACCTTTTCAGAGTTCATTCGTAGTGCTTTTCAATTTCAGGGTCATTTAGCTCAAAAAATCAGTAAATGCATGAAAAATAGCAAATGATGTCAGAAAGGGTTGAAAGTTGATGAAGTGGCTTTGAATGGTGCATACTGAACGCAGAAAAAGTCTGGAGTTGTAATAAGTTAAAAAATGAATTGCCTCTGTAACAGACGAGTTTTCGTCTGAAACCTTGATACTTCGAAAGAGGTTGTTCATTTTGTACACGATGTGCATCCAGTTTTTGCCGTAACCCTCTCAACTTTTTAGCAGATGCTATCTGGGTCAGATGATGATACCATGCCTACTTTCAACCTTTTCAGAGTTCATTTGTAGTGCTTTTCAATTTCAGGGTCATTTAGCTCAAAAAATCAGTAAATGCATGAAAAATAGCAAATGATGTCACAAAGGGTTGAAAGTTGATGACGTGGCTTCGCCTGGCGCATACTGAATGTACAAAAAGTCTAGAGTTGTGATAACTTAAAAAAATGAAATGCCTTTGTAACGGATGAGTTTTCGTCTAAAACCTTGATACTTCGAAAGAGATTGTCCATTTTGTACATGAAGTGCATCCAGTTTTTGCCGTAACCTTCTCAAATTTTTAACACATGCTATGTGGGTCAAATGATGAGACCATGCCAACTTTCAACCTTTTCATATTTCATTTGTAGTGCTTTTCAATTTTAGGGTCATTTAGCTTAAAAATCAGTAAATGCATGAAAAAAACTAAATGAAGTCAGAAAGGGTCGAAAGTTGACGACGTGGCTTCGAATGGCGCATACTGAACGCACAAAAAGTCTGGAGTTGAAATAAGTTAAAAAAATGAAATGCCTTTGTAACAAACGAGTTTTCGTTTGAAACCCTGATACTTCAAAAGAGATTGTCCATTTTGTACATGAAGTGCATCCAGTTTTTGTCGTAACCCTGTCAACTTTTTAGCACATGCTATGTGGGTTAGATGATGATACCATGCCAACTTTCAACCTTTTCAGAGTTCATTTGTAGTGCTTTTCAATTTCAGGGTCATTTAGCTCAAAAAATCAGTAAATCATGGAAAATACTAAATGAAGTCAGAAAGGGTTGAAAGTTGACGATGTGGCTTCGAATGGCACATACTGAACGCACAAAAAGTCTGGAGTTGAAATAATTTTAAAAAAATGAAATTACTTTGCAACAGACGAGTTTTCGTTTGAAACCCTGATACTTCGAAAGAGATTGTCCATTTTGTACACGAAGTGCATCCAGTTTTTGCCGTAACCTTGTCAACTTTTTAGCACATGCTATGTGGGTCAGATGATGATACCATGCCAACTTTCAACCTTTTCAGATTTTATTTATAGTGTTTTTCAATTTCAGGGTCATTTAGCTCAAACAATTCAGTAAATGCATGAAAATAGCAAATGATGTCAGAAAGGGTTGAAAGTTTGGATTTGTAATAAGTTAAAAAAATGAATTGCCTTTGTAACAGATGAGTTTTCTTCCGAAACCCTGATACTTCGAAAGAGATTGTCCATTTTGTACATGAAGTGCATCCAGTTTTTGCCGTAACCCTCTCAACTTTTTTGCACGTGCTATGTGGGTCAGATGATGATACCATGCCAACTTTCAACCTTTTCGGGTTCATTCAGGGTCATTTAGCTCAAAAAATTAGTAAATGCATGAAAAATAGTACATGGTGTCAGAAAGGGTTGAAAGTTGATGACGTGGCTTCGAATGGTACATACTGAACGCACAAAAAAGTCTGGAGTTGTAATAAGTTAAAAAACTGAATTGCCTTTGTAACAAACGAGTTTTCGTCCGAAACTCTGATACTTCGAAAGAGATTGTCAATTTTGTACACTAAGTGCATCCAGTTTTTGCTGTAACCCTCTCAACTTTTTAGCACATGCTATGTGGGTCAGATGATGAGACTATGCAACTTTCAACCTTTTCAGAGTTCATTTGTAGTGCTTTTCAATTTCAGTGTGATTTAGCTCAAAAAATTAGTAAATGCATGAAAAATACTAAATGAAGTCACAAAGGGTTAAAAATTGATGACGTGTCTTCGAGTGGCGCATACTGAACGCACAAAAAAGTATGGAGTTGAAATAAGTTAAGAAAATGAAATGTCTTTGTAACAGACGAGTTTTCGTCGGAAACACTGATACTCCGAAAGAGATTGTCCATTTTGTACATGCAGTGCATCCAGTTTTTGCCATAACCCTCTCAACTTTTTAGCATATGCTATGTGGGTCAGATGATGATACCATGCCAACTTTCAACCTTTTCAGAGTTTATTTGTAGCGCTTTTCAATTTCAAGGTCATTTAGCTCAAAAAATAGTAAATGCATGAAAAATAGCAAATGATGTCAGAAAGGGTTGAAAGTTGATGATGTGGCTTTGAATGGTGCATACTGAACGCACAAAAAGTCTGGAGTTGTAATAAGTTAAAAAAATGAATTTCCTTTGTAACAGACGAGTTTTCATCTGAAACCCTGATACTTCGAAAGAGAATGTCCATTCTGTACACGATGTGCATCCATTTTTTGTCGTAACCCTCTCAAATTTTGAGCACATGCTATGTGGTTCGGATGATGATACCATGCCTACTTTCAACCTCTTAGAGTTCATTTGTAGTGCTTTTCAATTTGAGGGTCATTTAGCTCAAAAAAACAGTAAATGCATGAAAAATAGCAAATGATGTGAGAATGGGTTGAAAGTTGATGACGTGGCTTCGATTGGCGCATACTGAACGCACAAAAGGTCTGGAGGTGAAATAAGTTAAAAAATGAAATGCCTTTGTAACAGACGAGTTTTCGTCTGAAACCCTAATACTTCGAAAGAGATTGTCCATTTTGTACACGAAGTGCATCCAATTTTTGTTGTAACCCTCTCAACTTTTTAGCACATTCTATGTGGGTGAAATGATGATACCATGCCAACTTTGACCTTTTTAGGGTTCATTTGTAGTGCTTTTCAATTTCAGGGTCATTTAGCTCAAAAAATCATTAAATGCATGAAAAATAGCAAATGAAGTCCTTTAGTCGCGGTTGGAGCCACCAACCGGGACTAAAGGCCTTGTCCTGGCGGTAGCTAAAATTTAGTCCCACCTCGCCAAGCGAGAGGGACTCGCAGTGGTTTATAAGCCCCGAGTGCAAAGACGAAGAAAAATGAAGGAGAGGCGCAATGCTCACCTGCACGTTGCTTAGCTCCAGGCCTTGAGGAAATGATGTAGACTGCATGGAGCTATCTGCAGTTTCTCAAGGCCTGGAGCTAACCAAAGTGCAGGTGAGCACTGCGCCTCTTCTTCATTTTTAATAACTTATTTTAACTCCAGACATTTTGTGTGTTCATTATGCACCACTCAAAGGCACATCATCAATGTTCAACCATTTTCTGCCTTCATTTGCTATTTTTCATGCATTTAATAATTTTGGTCATAATATTTCTTCGCGTTTCAAATGCCGAAACACATAAGTGCCCTAATTAACTATTACAAAGATTCCCTCCGGTTTGTCCGGAGTGGGACTTTCCAGATATATGAGTCTGGTAACTCAGTAGATAAGAAAGTGATGACAGTGAAGTCGGTGACATCTCTAGTACCGGTTCGTGTCATAAACCGGTACTAAAGGTGTTGGTGGGGGCCCCCGCCTGACAACAGCCTGCCACCACCTCTTTAGTACCGGTTCATGGAATGAACCGTTACTAAAGGTTCGCCACGAACCGGTAATAATGAGCGCCGCCCGCCTAGCCGTTGGAACCGGCACTAATGGTCACACTAGTGTCGGTTCTGTTACAAACCGAGACTAATGTGCTTCACATTAGGCCCTTTTTCTACTAGTGGAAGGACGGGTTTCTAGAGGAACCTGCTCTGCCGACCAATCATGCATGCGGTCGTCGGGATGGGATCGTCGGATGCAGCATAATGAGAGGAACAGTAGATGATGGCTAGGGTTGCACAAGGAGGGAGTGAGTGTGTTGGCTGCACTGGCCAACGCCACCTTATATAGTCCGTAAGGTAGATGGGCCTGGGCTTAGGCCCACAACCAAGTCCGCAAACAAGCCACAGTCCAACGTTTGGACAGTGGCACTTATGTTAGCGATTAATTAAGCATTTCTAACCAACAAAAATAAAGCACATATGTGTGAGCTCGGCTCGTTTCCACAACCCGTGTCATCGGGGCAAGGCAGGTGGTGGAGGAGGAGCTCGCATGTACATCTCCTGTTCTCAAGCTTCCAATGGCATGTGGTAGAGTAACCCTTATAAAGGGGTTCAACTCTTCCTCCACTAGCACTATGGTACCAAACTTCCCACCACTTGCCATACACGTACATGGGATTAAAGATTAACCAGGAATTGTTGTCTTATATAGGCCAAAATCCATCTATAATTTATTGTGAATTAAATTTGCTTCAATTTCATAGATATATGCATTGGTAGTTTCTTTGACATGCTTCAACTTTTACTGTAGCGTGTTTCTTAGAGCATCTCTAACAGGAGCGCTATCTTAGTCGCCCGCTGTAAAACCGACTATTTTGCGCACGCGCGACCGAAACCAGCGCTCCAGCAGACGCGCTAAAATCGTGTGTGCGGCAAAGAAGGTTCAGTGCGCTGGGGAAAACGGCATCACGCGCGTCTTATTTGGTGCGCCCGCTCCCGCGCACTGGACATGGCAATCGGGCGCGCGAATCTCACCAACCTCCAGGCGTTGGCGCCACTGCCCGCACCTTCCCCATTTGCTCTGGCGACCCGTCTGCACCTCCCCCCCCCCCCCCCCCCGCCTATCCCCGCCCACCGCCGCTGCTTCCTCCACCTTGTCTCCTCGCTGCCGCCCCTTGAGCGGCGTCGCCACTGCTGACTCCGACGAACAGCGGCCGGTGGCCGTTTGCAGCTCGCCGCCCACAAGGTGTTCGACAAAACGCTTGCAAGGTATATATTGCTAACTTGTATATGGGTTTTTATCAGTTTTGCCATCAGTTGTACTACACTACTCAGTTCTGCCACTAAATTTTTTCACTACTCAGAAATGCCACTGTTCTGTTAGGTGTGTGCTCAAAAAAGCCATTTTTCACCGTTATCGTCTGATCAATGAACGTTGACCATGTTATATGACTATAATGCCCCTTGTCACATTTGCAAGATCTCTCTCCATGGTGTGGGCCCAACTTGTCAAGGAGTAGAAAAGAAATTACGAGGAAAAAGAGCAAGGTGGTGGATCGAACCAGAGTCCTGAGTGTGGTGAGCGGGCAGTCTAACCACCACATCCAATCAAAGCATTTGTTTGAAAAACCGATGTACATTATATACCAAATAACTCGGCCCTCCGGGGCGACAAAGAGGGAAGCCGGTGGTCGTGCTCGCGCCCCGCCGCTGTTGCCGCCGCGCGCTGCTCTGTCTGCTGCTCTACTACTAGTTGCCTGCTGGTCTAGCCTAGCGCGTGCACGCGGGGGCCCAGGCTGCATGTAGCTCTGGCTAGCTACATGGCGCATCCATTCATCCATCCATCCTCATCCCGATCCCTCTCGGTAAGCTGGAAGGAACATAAAGCATGCCCAACTTGCTACAAGAAACGATATTATATACAGTTTTGTTTGAGTACTATTTAACTAAAGGATATATGAGATATATTTCTTTATATGTCAATACTTTTCCTTAGCTCAGCTGGTTAGTAAGCGTCCATATC
This sequence comes from Aegilops umbellulata, assembly GCA_032464435.1. Classification (NCBI taxonomy): domain Eukaryota; kingdom Viridiplantae; phylum Streptophyta; class Magnoliopsida; order Poales; family Poaceae; genus Aegilops; species Aegilops umbellulata. The sequence continues at coordinate 511,887,220 of CP136056.1, read as the reverse complement.
AAGGTTGTGGTCTTGGGTTCGATAGCCCCTAGCTCCAATTTTTGTCTTCTCTTTTAATGCTCACCGTACAGGTGGGCCCACAGTTCAAACAAAGAGAGGATAGTTGACAAACGTGATAGGGGTATTTTCGTCATCTACCTTCGGTCAACGTCCTTTGACATGACGGTAACAGTAAAAAATGGCTTTTTTAGGACGTGTATAACGGAATAGTGGCATTATTGAGCAGTGAAACTTTTTAGTGGCAAAACTGAGTAGTATAGTACAACCGATGGCAAAACTGATAAAAAAACCCTTTTATATTTGTAGATGAATTTGGTGCATGTTGTTTGTGTTGGGGAACGTAGTAATTTCAAAAAAATTCCTACGCACACGTAAGATCATGGTGATGCATAGCAACGAGAGGGGAGAGTGTTGTCTACGTACCCTCGTAGACCGAAGCGGAAGCGTTGACACAACGTAGAGGAAGTAGTCGTACGTCTTCCCGGTTCGACCGATCCAAGCACCGTTACTCCGGCACCTCCGAGTTCTTGGCACACGTTCAGCTCGATGACGCTCCCCGGGCTCTGATCCAGCAAAGCTTCGGGGAGGAGTTCCGTCAGCACGACGGTGTGGTGACGATCTTGATGTTCTACCGTCGCAGGGCTTCGCCTAAGCACCGCTACAATATGACCGAGGTGGAATATAGTGGAGGGGGGCACCACACACGGCTAAGGAACGATCACGAAGATCAACTTGTGTGTCATGGGGTGCCCCCTGCCCCCGTAGATAAAGGAGTGGAGGAGGAGAGGGCCGGCCCTCTCTATGGCGCGCCCTAGGGGAGTCCTACTCCCACCGGGAGTAGAATTCCCCCTTTCCTAGTCCAACTAGGAGTCCTTCCATGTAGTAGGAGTAGGAGACAAGGAAGGGGAAGGGAGAAGGGAAGGAAAGAGGGGGCGCCGCCCCTCCCCCTAGTCCAATTCGGACTAGGCCTTGGGGGGGCGCGCGGCCTGCCCTAGCCAGCCCCTCTCTCTTTCCCGTATGGCCCAATAAGGCCCAATACTTCTCCCCCATATTCCCGTAACTCCCCGGTACTCCGAAAAATACCCGAACCACTCGGAACATTTCCGAAGTCCGAATATAGTCGTCCAATATATCGATCTTTACGTCTCGACCATTTTGAGACTCCTCGTCATGTCCCCGGTCTCATCCGGGACTCCGAACTCCTTCGGTACATCAAAACCCATAAACTCATATTATAACTGTCATCGTAACGTTAAGCGTGCGGACCCTACGGTTCGAGAACAATGTAGACATGACCGAGACACGTCTCCGGTCAATAACCAATAGCGGAACCTGGATGCTCATATTGGTTCCTACATATTCTACGAAGATCTTTATCGGTCAGACCGCATAACAACATACGTTGTTCCCTTTGTCATCGGTATGTTACTTGCCCGAGATTCGATCGTCGGTATCTCAATACCTAGTTCAATCTCGTTACCGGCAAGTCTTTTTACTCGTTCCGTAATACATCATCTCGCAACTAACTCATTAGTTGCAATGCTTGCAAGGCTTTATGTGATGTGCATTACCGAGAGGGCCCAGAGATACCTCTCCGACAATCGGAGTGACAAATCCTAATCTCGAAATACGCCAACCCAACATGTACCTTTGGAGACACCTGTAGAGCACCTTTATAATCACCCAGTTACGTTGTGACGTTTGGTAGCACACAAAGTGTTCCTCCGGTAAACGGGAGTTGCATAATCTCATAGTCATAGGAACATGTATAAGTCATGAAGAAAGCAATAGCAACATACTAAACAATCGGGTGCTAAGCTAATGGAATGAGTCATGTCAATCAGATCATTCATCTAATGATGTGATCCCATTAATCAAATAACAACTCTTTGTCCATGGTTAGGAAACATAACCATCTTTGATTAATGAGCTAGTCAAGTAGAGGCATACTAGTGAGACTCTGTTTGTCTATGTATTCACACATGTATTATGTTTCCGGTTAATACAATTCTAGCATGAATAATAAACATTTATCATGATATAAGGAAATATATAATAACTTTATTATTGCCTCTAGGGAATTTTTCCTTCAGTCTCCCACTTGCACTAGAGTCAATAATCTAGTTCACATCGCCATGTGATTTAACACCAATAATTCACATCACCATGTGATTAACACCCATAGTTTACATCGATATGTGATCAACACCCAAAGGGTTTACTAGAGTCAGTAATCTAGTTCACATCGCTATGTGATTAACACCCAAAGAGTACTAAGGTGTGATCATGTTTTGCTTGTGAGATAATTTTAGTCAACGGGTCTGTCATATTCAGATCCGTAAGTATTTTGCAAATTTCTATGTCAACAATGCTCTGCACGGAGCTACTCTAGCTAATTGCTCCCACTTTCAATATGTCTCCAGATTGAGACTTACAGTCATCTAAATCAGTATCAAAACTTGCATCGACGTAACCCTTTACGACGAACCTTTTGTCACCTCCATAATCGAGAAACATATCCTTATTCCACTAAGGATAATTTTTTACCGTTGTCCAGTGATCTACTCCTAGATCACTATTGTACTCCCTTGCCAAAATTAGTGTAGGGTATACAATAGATCTGGTACACAGCATGGCATACTTTATAGAACCTATGGCCAAGGCATAGGGAATGACTTTCATTCTCTTTCTATCTTCTACCGTGGTCGAGTTTTGAGTCTTACTCAATTTCACACCTTGTAACACAGGCAAGAACTCTTTCTTTGACTGTTCCATTTTGAACTACTTCAAAATCTTGTCAAGGTATGTACTTATTGAAAAAACTTATCAAGCATTTTGATCTATCTCTATAGATCTTGATGCTCAATATGTAAGCAGCTTCACCGAGGTCTTTCTTTGAAAAACTCCTTTCAAATACTCTTTTATGCTTTGCAGAATAATTCTACATTATTTCCGATCAACAATATGTCATTCACATATACTTATCAGAAATGTTGTAGTGCTCCCACTCACTTTCTTGTAAATACATGCTTCACCACAAGTCTGTATAAAACTATATGCTTTGATCAACTCATCAAAGCGTATATTCCAACTCTGAGATGCTTGCACCAGTCCATAGATGGATCGCTGGAGCTTGCATATTTTGTTAACACCTTTAGGATCGACAAAACCTTCTGGTTGCATCATATACAACTCTTCTTTAAGAAATCCATTAAGGATTGCAGTTTTGTTATCCATTTGCCAGATTTCGTAAAATGCGGCAATTGCTAACATGATTTGGACAGACTTTAAGCATCGATACGAGTGAGAAAATCTCTTCGTAGTCAACACCTTGAACTTTGTCAAAAACCTTTTTCGACAAGTCTAGCTTTGTAGATAGTAACACTACTATCAGCGTCCGTCTTCCTCTTGAAGATCCATTTATTTTCAATTGCTTACCGATCATCGGGCAAGTCAACCAAAGTCCATACTTTGTTTTCATACATGGATCCCATCTCAGATTTCATGGCCTCAAACCATTTCGCGGAATCTGGGCTCATCATCGCTTCCTCATAGTTCGTAGGTTCGTCATGGTCAAGTAACATGACCTCCAGAACAGGATTACTGTACCACTCTGGTGCGGATCTCACTCTGGTTTACCTACGAGGTTCGGTAGTAACTTGATCTGAAGTTACATGATCATCATCATTAGCTTCCTCACTAATTTGTGTAGTAGTCACAGGAACAGATTTATGCGATGAACTACTTTCCAATAAGGAGAAGGTACAATTACCTTATCAAGTTCTACTTTCCTCCCACTCACTTCTTTCGAGAGAAACTCCTTCTCTAGAAAGGATCCATTCTCAGCAACGAATGTCTTGCCTTCGGATCTGTGATAGAAGGTGTACCCAACTGTCTCCTTTGGGTATCCTATGAAGACACATTTCTCCGATTTGGGTTTGAGCTTATCATGATGAAACTTTTTCTTATAAGCATCGCAACCCCAAACTTTAAGAAACGACAACTTTGGTTTCTTGCCAAACCATAGTTCATATTGTGTCGTCTCAACGGACTTTAGATGGTGCCTTTTTTTTAACGTGAATGCAATTGTATTTAATGCATAACCCCAAAAACGATAGTGGTAGATCGGTAAGAGACATCATAGATTGTACTATATCCAATAAAGTACGGTTATGACGTTCGGACGCACCATTATGCTGTGGTGTTCCAGGTGGCATGAGTTTGTGAAAGTATTCCACATTGTTTTAATTGAAGACCAAACTCGTAACTCAAATATTTGTCTCCGCGATCAGATTGTAGAAACTTTATTTTCTTGTCACGATGATTTTCCACTTCACTCTGAAATTCTTTGAACTTTTCAAATGTTTCAGACTTATGTTTCATCAAGTAGATATACCCATATCTGCTCAAATCATCTGTGAAGGTCAGAAAATAATGATACTTGCCGTGAGCCTCAACACTCATCGGATCGCATACATCAGTATGTATTATTTCCAATAAGTCAGTTGCTCGCTCTATTGTTCCGGAGAACGGAGTCTTTAGTCATCTTGCCCATAAGGCATGGTTCGCAACCATCAAGTGATTCATAATCAATTGATTCCAAAATCCCATCAGCATGGAGTTTCTTCATGCGCTTTACACCAATATGACCTAAACTGCAGTGCAAAAAAATAAGTTGCACTATCATTATTAACTTTGCATCTTTTGGTTTCAATATTATGAATATGTGTATCACTACGATCGAGATCCAACGAACCATTTTCATTGGGTGTGTAACCATATAAGGTTTTATTCATGTAAACAGAACAACAATTTATTCTGTTACTTAAATGAATAACCGTATTGCAATAAACATGATCAAATTATATTTATGCTCAACACCAAATAACACTTATTTAGGTTCCACACTAATCCCGAAAGTATAGGGAGTGTGCGATGATGATCATATCAATCTTGGAACCACTTCCAACACACATCGTCACTTCACCCTTAACTAGTCTCTGTTTATTCTGCAACTCCCGTTTCGAGTTACTAATCTTAGCAACTGAACTAGTATCAAATACTGAGGGGTTGCTATAAACACTAGTAAAGTACACATGTATATCAAATATACTTATGTTCACTTTGTCATCCTTCTTATCTGCCAATCACTTGGGGTAATTCCACTTCCAGTGACCAGTTCCTTTGCAGTAGAAGCACTTAGTCTCAGGCTTAGGACCAGACTTGGGCTTCTTCACTTGAGCAGCAACTTGCTTGTTGTTCTTCTTGAAGTTCCCCTTTTTTCCTTTGCCCTTTTCTTGAAACTAGTGATCTTGTCAACCATCAACACTTGATGCTCTTTCTTGATTTCTACCTTCATCGATTTCATCATCATGAAAAGCTTGGGAGTCGTTTTCGTCATCCCTTGCATACTATAGTTCATCACGAAGTTCTACTAACTTGGTGATGGTGACTAGAGAATTCTGTCAATCACTATCTTATCTGGAAGATTAACTCCCACTTGATTCAAGCGATTGTAGTACCCAAACAATCTGAGCACATGCTCACTAGTTGAGCGATTCTCCCCCATCTTGTAGCTATAGAACTTGTTGAAGACTTCATATCTCTCAACTCGGGTATTTGCTTGAAATATTAACTTCAACTCCTGGAACATCTCTTATGCTCCATGACGTTCAAAACATCGTTGAAGTCCCGATTCTAAGCCGTTAAGCATGGTGCACTAAACTATCAAGTAGTCATCATATTGAGCTAGCCAAACGTTCATAACGTCTGCATCTGCTCCTGCAATAGGTCTATCACCTAGCGGTGCATCAAGGACATAATTCTTCTATGCAGCAATGAGGATAAACCTCAGATCACGGATCCAATCCGCATCATTGCTACTAACATCTTTCAACACACTTTTCTCTAGGAACATATCAAAATAAACACAGGGAAGCAACAACGCGAGCTATTGATCTACAACATGATTTGCAAATTACTACCAGGACTAAGTTCATGATAAATTTAAGTTCAATTAATCATATTACTTAAGAACTCCCACTTAGATAGACATCCCTCGCTAATCCTCTAAGTGATCACGTGATCCAAATCAACTAAACCATGTCCGATCATCACGTGAGATGGAGTAGTTTCAATGGTGAACATCACTATGTTGATCATATCTACTATATGATTCACGCCCGACCTTTCGGCCTCCGTGTTCCGAGGCCATATCTGTTATATGCTAGGCTCGTCAAGTTAAACCTGAGTATTCCGCGTGTGCAAATGTTTTGCACCCGTTGTATTTGAACGTAGAGCCTATCACACCCGATCATCACGTGGTGTCTCAGCACGAAGAACTTTCGCAACGGTGCATACTCAGGGAGAACACTTTTACTATGATAATTTAGTGAGAGATCATCTTAAAATGCTACCGTCAATCAAAGCAAGATAAGATGCATAAAAGATAAACATCACATGCAATCAATATAAGTGATATGATATGGCCATCATTATCTTGTGCTTGTGATCTCCATCTTCGAAGCACCGTCATGATCACCATCGTCACCGGCGCGACACCTTGATCTCCATCGTAGCATCGTTGTCGTCTCGCCAATCTTATGCTTCTACGACTATCGCTACCGTTTAGTGATAAAGTAAAGCATTACAGGGCGATTGCATTGCATACAATAAAGCGACAACCATATGGCTCCTGCCAGTTGCCGATAACTCGGTTACAAAACATGATCATCTCATACAATAAAATTTAGCATCATGTCTTGACCATATCACATCACAACATGCCCTGCAAAAACAAGTTAGACGTCCTCTACTTTGTTGTTGCATGTTTTACGTGGCTGCTACTGGGCTTAGCAAGAACCGTTCTTACCTACGCATCAAAACCACAACGATAGTTTGTCAAGTTGGTGTTGTTCTAACCTTCGCAAGGACCGGGCGTAGCCACACTCGGTTCAACTAAAGTTGGAGAAACTGACACCCGCCAGCCACCTGTGTGCAAAGCACGGCGGTAGAACCAGTCTCGCGTAAGCGTACGCGTAATGTCGGTCCGGGCCGCTTCATCCAACAATACCGCCGAACCAAAGTATGGCATGCTGGTAGGCAGTATGACTTATATCGCCCACAACTCACTTGTGTTCTACTAGTGCATAACATCAAACAATAAAAACCTGGCTCGGATGCCACTGTTGGGGAACGTACTAATTTCAAAAAAATTCCTACGCACACGCAAGATCATGGTGATGCATAGCAACGAGAGGGGACAGTGTTGTCTACGTACCCTCGTAGACCGAAGCGGAAGCGTTGACGCAACATAGAGGAAGTAGTCGTACGTCTTCCCGGTTCGACCGATCCAAGCACCGTTACTCCGGCACCTCCGAGTTCTTGGCACACGTTCAGCTCGATGACGCTCCCCGGGCTCCGATCCAGCAAAGCTTCGGGAAGGAGTTCCGTCAGCACGACGGCGTGGTGACGATCTTGATGTTGTACCGTCGCAGGGCTTCGCCTAAGCACCGCTACAATATGACCGAGGTGGAATATAGTGGAGGGGGGCACCGCACACGGCTAAGGAACGATCACGAAGATCAACTTGTGTGTCATGGGGTGCCCCCTGCCCCCGTAGATAAAGGAGTGGAGGAGGAGAGGGCCGGCCCTCTCTATGGCGCGCCCTAGGGGAGTCCTACTTCCACCGGGAGTAGAATTCCCCCTTTCCTAGTCCAACTAGGAGTCCTTCCATGTAGTAGGAGTAGGAGACAAGGAAGGGGAAGGGAGAAGGGAAGGAAGGAGGGGGCGCCGCCCCTCCCCCTAGTCCAATTCGGACTAGGCCTTGGGGGGCGCGCGGCCTGCCCTAGCCAGCCCCTCTCTCTTTCCCGTATGGCCCAATAAGGCCCAATACTTCTCCCCCGTATTCCCGTAACTCCCCGGTACTCCGGAAAATACCCGAACCACTCGGAACCTTTCCGAAGTCCGAATATAGTCGTCCAATATATCGATCTTTACGTGTCGACCATTTCGAGACTCCTCGTCATGTCCCCGATCTCATCCGGGACTCCGAACTCCTTCGGTACATCAAAACCCATAAACTCATATTATAACTGTCATCGTAACGTTAAGCGTGCGGACCCTACGGTTCGAGAACAATGTAGACATGACCGAGACACGTCTCCGGTCAATAACCAATAGCGGAACCTGGATGCTCATATTGGTTCCTACATATTCTACGAAGATCTTTATCGGTCAGACCGCATAACAACATACATTGTTCCCTTTGTCATCGGTATGTTACTTGCCCGAGATTCGATCGTCGGTATCTCAATACCTAGTTCAATCTCGTTACCGGCAAGTCTCTTTACTCATTCTGTAATACATCATCTCGCAACTAACTCATTAGTTGCAATGCTTGCAAGGCTTTATGTGATGTGCATTACCGAGAGGGCCCAGAGATACCTCTCCGACAATCGGAGTGACAAATCCTAATCTCGAAATACGCCAACCCAACATGTACCTTTGGAGACACCTGTAGAGCACCTTTATAATCACCCAGTTACGTTGTGACGTTTGGTAGCACACAAAGTGTTCCTCCGGTAAACGGGAGTTGCATAATCTCAGTCATAGGAACATGTATAAGTCATGAAGAAAGCAATAGCAACATACTAAACGATCGGGTGCTAAGCTAACGGAATGGGCCATGTCAATCAGATCATTCATCTAATGATGTGATCCCATTAATCAAATAACAACTCTTTGTCCATGGTTAGGAAACATAACCATCTTTGATTAATGAGCTAGTCAAGTAGAGGCATATTAGTGAGACTCTGTTTGTCTATGTATTCACACATGTATTATGTTTCCGGTTAATACAATTCTAGCATGAATAATAAACATTTATCATGATATAAGGAAATATATAATAACTTTATTATTGCCTCTAGGGCATATTTCCTTCAGTTTGTAGTTTGAAATTAGTTTAAATTCAACTTTGTATATGTTTTTGTCCCACCATTCTTCCGACGAAGAATTTGATCTTCAAGAGGAGGAGGACATCGTAATGATCCTAGCTATGCACGTCAACAAAAAACCGAAGCACGGTGGTTCGGTTATCGGTCGTCGAAAATTATGGAGGGATAGGATCGATGCCCACAACAGATTGACGAGGAACTATTTTGTGGAGAATCCCACATACCCCCAGTCCTACGTTCGGTGCCGTTTTAGGATGAGCATCGAGTTGTTCAAACACATTGCGGAGAAACTGGCGAGCCATGATCAGTTTTTCTAGCAAAGGAGGAATGCCGCCGGAGAACTCGGGCATAGCACCTTTCAAAAGGTGGCCGCCGCTTTGCGTATGTTGGCATGCGGTATTCCGGCGAATCTACTTAATGACCACTTGGCCATGGGTGAGGGTTAATCCATCATGTGTGTCAAGCGCTTCGCAACCGGAATTGTGCATGTGTTCGGTCCGGAATATTTGAGAGCTCCCAATGCTGAAGACATCGCAAGGCTTTTGGAGATGAACAAAGCTCGCGGGTTCTCAGGTATGCTTGGCTCGGTAGATTACATGCATTGGAGTTGGAAGAACTATCCTAAGGCATGGCATGGACAATTCCACGGCCAGAAAAAGGGTTCAACTATAATCCTTGAAGCGGTGGCCGATCAGGAGACTTGGATTTGGCATGCTTTTTTCGGAATGCCTGGATCTTTGAATGGCATCGATGTTCTTAATCGGTCACCACTCATGAATAAGATTGCAAATGGTGAAACTACACCGGTGGAGTTTGTAGCAAATGGCCATACATACAACTATGGCTACTACCTTGCGGGTGTCATCTACCAAAGGTGGCAAACATTTGTGAAGCCGTTTACGGCACCGCAAGGTAAGAAAAATCTTGATTTCCACTATGCTCAGACGGCGGCTAGGAAAGATGTGGAGAGAGCTTTTGGGATTTTGCAAGCCTAATTTGCTATTGTGAGAGGACCTGCTAGATTTTGGGACCAAAAAATCCTTTGGTGCAAGCCCAATTTGCTATTGTGAGAGGACCGGCTAGATTTTGGGATCAAAAGATACTTTGGTACATCATGAATGCTTGTCTGATCATGCGTAACATGATCATCGAGAATGAGCATGGGCAAAGATTTAAGCTATTCTCAATATGAGTTGTTGGGACAACCCGTGCGAGTGCGGAGGAGGGCTGTGAGGGTGGCCCGCTTTATTGCCTCCTATCATGCCATTAGACGTGCCGAAACGCATGATGACATTCAAAAGGATCTAGTCGAGGAGTGATGATCATGGAATGGGCGACAAAACTAGTTTGATGTTGTAAGTTTGTTGTATTGTTGACTATTTGTTGCATTGTTCATGAACTATTTGTTATATTGGAAAATAAACTATTGTTTGGATTTGTAATAAAAATGGAACTATTTATTGTTGATTTATTTTATGTGTGTTTGGTCTTGTTTAGTTATATGTTGAATGGAAGATGTTATTTGTGCTAGGCGCGATGTAATTTAGCGCGCCTGCTGGACACCGCGCTACTTCAGCGTTGTAAAAGAGTTTTAGCGCACCGAGTGACCGCGCGTCTGTTTGGAGATGCTCTTAATATGTATATACGCGCCTCTATTCCAAAACAGTGGACATATCTATGCTTCAACCGTGAGCACGTAATGCCTCCTGGTACCTAAGAGCATCTACAACCAAATCCCTCAAGCCCGTCTCAAATGTCCCCGGTCACTAATCGATCATGAAATTTCGACCCAACCGGGCCTCTCAAACCGCCCTCAAACGCTCGGGCTGACCGGCACCCCTCATATTCAGCCCAAATATGGGGCGGATATGGAGCGGCACGGGCGCGTCCGGGCACGCCCGTCACGTCGACTTGGCCCAACCTGGCCCACGTCTGCCCCACAAATATCGTCATCCGGAAAACTCTAGACAGTAGTCAATCCGAACTCCACTTCACTCCCCTCTCCGTCCACTCCACTTCTGATCCCCTCCAAACGCATCCGATGGCCGGTGACCGAAGCAGCGCTACCTCCGGTGGGGACTCCGGCTCCGACGACGACTGGTCTAGCCTGCTGCGCGAAGAGGACCCCGGCGATGTGGAGGAGGTCACCCTCCGCATCGCATTGAGGCGTTCGGTCGTCGACCAAGGCGGATCCGGAAGCGGCGGATCCATTTCATTAGTGCCCAGCGCCCGTCGACGCAGCACCGGCGACGTCGCCGGCCCTTCCCGCCTGGCGCGCAGCTCCGGCCACTCCGCTTCGCTCCTCCAGGTATGCCGCCCACCGCCAGCACCCTCTACTCCGGAGGTGGTGCCCAGTCACCGTTGGGTCCTCGTGCCAGCAGCGGGGCCGGCACACACTCGGACGCCTGAGTCGGAGGCACGAGCAGCGCGGCGCGAGCAACAGCGGGTGAGGGAGAGGGCAGCGGCGTCCGAGTCGATGTCCGCGTGCCGTCCGCGCGCGAGCGCACCGACCGATCATGAGGCAGCGCTCCTTGCTTCTGTCCTCCGCCGCTCGCTCACGACGGCGGAGACGGATGCGCGGTGCCTCTGCCGCAAGAATGCCAAGGTGCTCCGACTCACCATCGAGTTGTCGGAGCACGAGGCAACAAAGGAGTGGCGGCGAAGGCGAAGGCGGCCCGCCATGCGAAGGAGCAGGACCGGCGAGGAAATGGTGATTTTCTCCGCCATTCCTCGTTCTGTTTATATTTTATCCATGTTTCATAAGTTTGTAAGTATGATTTGCACTGCTCGCCGCCGTTGAACTCTGATGAATCATGTTTCTTTTGTCCGGCTAATCCGATGGACTACGCTATGATCATGTGTTTTACGTAGCGTTGCATGAATTGCATGGCTTTGAGGTTTCGGATATGAGGGACACGAGTGTGGAGGACGAAATATAAGGCGTGATCGGTCAGTGCCCGCGGACGTGCCCGGGGGTGATTGAGGGGTCGGATTTGCCCAATGCAGCTATAGATGCTCTAAATATATGCTTCCTTCTATCCATAAAGTATAATCTTGCTTGCACCGTTACTCTAATTTTCAGAGGAGAACCATGTGCTTCATGATATAGTTCATGATGCTTCAAATCATGGAATCATCCACATGCTTCAGTTAAAACGTATACTTAGACTTAGTCATGGCCGATGCAAAACTCTTCATTTGATGGATGCATGACGATCTCGTCGTGGCAAAAGCGCTGGAGGCAAGGATTATCCTTGCTCGTCATTGGATCACGCTGCTTGTTGTTTGTTACCAGAAGCAGTGGCAGGAAACGGGGAGTTGGAGGTGAATAGGTGATCCAAAATCTGGACGCACAGCTCGCCATATGCCTCACCGGGTTGATGGAGGAAAAGGCAACGATGCGCAGCTCGCCGCGGAGCGGAATCTGGTGAAGATAACCGGGACGACGAGGGGTTACGGGGACGTGGTGATAAAATCGGTCTGTTTCTCCCTTATAATGATGGATTTATAGGAAAGTAAACATACACATACCCCAGCCGTGAGATGGAAGACATATCAACGGCCTACGCCAGTCTGAAAAATGCTATGTATGATAGGATTACCGGAAAAAAAAGATGTGTGATAGGAAGTGTTTCCCTTGCCGAGGGGCCATGTTTTGTAAAACGAAAAAAACTAACGCCCACACGTGTGGCATCTTGTACGTCGCCCACACGTCTCCATCACCACTCATTTTGCCATGTATAAACAGATGACAGCAGGAATTTTTTTTATTTTTGGCTTAAAAATGTTTTATCTTCTAATTAAAAATTTGAATTAAAAATTCGTTTTCACCATTAAAGCCGTCTCGACGAGATCTTCAAAAGTAGACCCCATGTTGATATGTTTCGACGAAAAAAAATTCCAAAAGTTGTCATGATGTTTACACTGTAGTTGCCATAGTGCTTAAACTAAAGTTGCTATGTAGCAATTTTAATTTGTAGAGCATGCCAATTTTAGTTTTTTTATGATGGCAATTCCAGTACTTTGACAATGAAAATTATTTTTCGTATGAACCATGGCAATTTTAGGTGCATGTATCATGGCAATTTTAGTTTATGGATCATGGCAAGTCTAGTTTCTTAATTCTCCGTTTTATAATATGCCAAAAATTACTTTTAAATGTAAAAGAAAATAGCTGAAACATATCATGTCAATTTCAATATAAACATCATGGCAATTCATATGGTAACTTTTAACCCAAAAAGATTCCTCAAAATATATTGATATGAGATCTACTTTCGAAGATCTCGTCATGAGGGATTTAATGGTAAAAAACGGTTCTTCAATCGAATTTTTCATTTAAGAGATAAAACATTTTAAAAACTGAAAATTCAAAAAGATTACCACATGCACGCATGCGATGACGTGGCACACAGAGTGTGTTATATGGCGTGTGGGCAGATTTAGCTCCCACCACACGTGTGGGTGTTAGTGTTGTCCTTGTAAAACAAGTCTAATTATTGTCAGAAAAAAGAACTAGCGCACGACCAGAGATAGAAATAAGTTTCGTACTCTCTCAGTCCAGGTGTATAGGACGTGCCCCTAGTTCTAGATCATCGGTTTGATTAACTAAATATGTGTTATATGTCATTAAAAGTATATCCTATGGCTCATATGAAGATGTAACTTCTAAACATATTGTTTTAAAATACTCCCTCTATAAACTAATATAAGAACATTTAGATTACTAATTTAGTATTCTATACGCTCTTATATTAGTTTACGGAGAAAGTATAATATATATTTAACTAGTCAAATTGTCAACTTAGAACCATGCGCATGTCCTATACACCAGGACGGAGGCAGTACGAGTGTAACTAGAGTTAAAAAGGGATAGGAAAAATTATACTCTACCCGAAGGTTTTTCCACTATGGTTTACATGGCGGCCGAACCAAATATACTAGTACTAGACAGTTCAAACTATGGAGTACAATAGTTTGATTACAATCCAGGTTTGGCACACCTAAATTTAGACAGACACTTTCTTATTAGTAAGTGTTTGATTGTTGGCACAAGTCCACGACTCTTTGACGGCATAACCAAGTCTTTGAAGTTCTTCCCCGGTCATCAGACACACTATTTGACGAAGTTTACTTAAGGTTGGGATGAACTGGAATGAGCATGAGACCCCCGAGGCAAAGTCGACCAAGTCACCTTCACTGAGAGTAGCGCAAAGTCAGTCTTCATCTTCTGAGTAAAAATCCCATGGTTGTTGGCTATGAAGGAACAATGATGTTCAGCAGAACTGGATGACTCCGCACCCAACTTGAACTTCAACGTCATCCAAGAAGCTATAACTACAGCAACCACAGACCTCTTTAAGCCACATGACTCACCAATGGTGCCATTGAAGAGCCGGATTTCTTCATTCAACCCACTGGTAAAACAGCTGAGACACAAATTGAAACTGTTTTGCACATCTGAGATGACAACTTCTAGAGTCGCCTCAACTGCATTTTCAAGGCGTGATGCGGTGAAGTCCACTGCTCCACAATCGCCATAGATGCGACTGGTGAATGTGTGACAGTTCTGCAAGTCTTTGCTGACTATTAGTGATGCACCATCAATCAGTTGTAGGTCATGTTTTTCTTCTTCTGCAGTCTTGATCCTCATGTCATATTCAATTAAAATATTGCCATGTGAATCTATCCCTCGCTTAGGGCCAGCCATGTTGATGAGAGAACCCTACAAAGTCATTGTTATTAAGTAGCTCTCCATATAAAAGTAAGACATATCTAAAGCCAAATACTTTCCTTATGACGTTTCACTTCACCAATATTTACTTCAAGGGATATTTTACAATGGATATATAAGATTTTGCCATGTATTGAACTGGATAGTTAGTAAATACATAGCGGTGTTAGAGAGGGAAATTTGGCTCCCACTATATTTATTTCATTTTGTTTCAAATTCCGAATATTAGTTGCATAAGTTTGTTGAAATGAAAAAGGAAAAAAAAGGTTTGTCTGCTTACCCCCATCAAGTATACAGGTATTTGACCCCTGAAATAATGTATAGCTAAATCATTCCCTGGGGTGATTAGGAGGTGATTTTGCCCATGCAGCAGCATTCACCAAACAGGTCACGTGGCCAGAAACCACCTCCAAACCCTGACCAGGAACGATATAGACAGTATTGAACACTTTAAGAGGCAGAATCCCTGCTTTTATACTCAAGGGGGCTAAGTAGACGAACCACAATATTTGGGGGTGTTCGGTAGTCTCATCCCTTAAAATAATTGCAGATAAGTATGGATGTGCACCTGCTCCACGATGATGGGATCATCCCTTTTAAAATTGACCACATAGTTAAGCAATCGATCCAGATCATCCCGCATTGCAATGTATCCGTACAACTCTACTGGCCCACAACCCAAATGAATTTTAGCCAGCTTCAATGAGAAAATTTGGAACATGCCACTAGGTGTATGCTGCATGCAAGCTCCATCGAGAATGCAGCAATCTGAGGGATCTGTTAACATCATCGGCTCCAACCAAGCTTCACGAAACAAATACAAGTTACATTGTAATTGGAAATAAATACAATAAACAATACTTGCCATGTGTAAAGTAAACATGCCACTTGAGGATTTGATGTCTCTATTGATTTTTTTTTTACTTTTTTCATGTAAGTGGGAAATATCAATGTTTTTCTACTATAAATTTGCTCCCTCGAAATGTTTTTCCTTGAAGAGAACACAAAGAAAAGAGAGTAATTTTAATCACCCCAGAAAGGAAAAGGTCCAGTTTTACCAAAATCACTAGTTAAGGCCTTAAGGGAAATATCAATATTCTTCTACTGTAAATTTGCTCCCTCGAAATGTTTTCCTTTGAAGAGAACACAAAGAAAAGAGAATAACTTCAATCACCCCAGAAAGGAAATGGTCCAGTTTTACCGAAATCACTAGTTAAGGCGTTAAGGGGTACCCTTTCCAAAGGTTACCCCAAACTTCTCTGGTGGTCACAAGCACCGCTAGGGAGTTTTGGTGTGTTTTCTCTATGGAAGGGGATGGGAGGGTTGCTGCGTATGCTTTTTTTGTGAGATCCGATTTTCAAAATGAAATATCTCTTGAACCGTGCGTCCAAATTACACGCATTGTCTTCCTCGCGTCAAGATTGAAACTATATCCCATGTAGATAAGTTTCAACGAACTTCTTTTTTCAGACATAACTTGTACTACCAAATATAACAAACTTGTGCTTCACGTGATAACGTACTTATAGTGCCCCTCAAGCAGTATAATCCATGTAGTGCAACCTGTACTCACTGCACAGTACACCATGTGCTTCCCGCTCAGTACAACTTGTACCCCCATGCAACCTGTACTCCCCTACCGCAAAGCACAGCTGCGCTTCACAGTGAAGCACACTTGCGCTTCGCAGAGAATAACACCTGTGCTAAATGCGCTACAGTACGTGAAGCACACCTGTGATGCACAGCCCGTGCAGTACACTTTGCACAATCCTTGCAGCAAACTTACATAAACCACGCAGCACATAAAAACCAGAGAAAAATGTGCAGTAAAAGACGAAAAATCGAACAGAACAGGGCGCTCCCGTTTCCTGGCTCAGCTTGATAGCGAGCGAGCACCACGCGCCAAGCCTGGAACGCGCCCGCGCGTGACTCGTTGTCCAAGGGGCACCTCCCCCAATGAGGTACACCCCCATTTTACTGTCTCCAAATATTTCATAACTCCTTAAAGTACTTCTCACCCTCACTTGGGTTCAAAAACTATTAAAATAGATCATTTCACCCCTCAATGAAAAAAATCGTTTATCTTTCTACACGTCCTCTTTTAGTGTTGATTATTTACCAATGGTAGATAACATAATTAACATGTGTTATAAAATAATTTCATAATTTACCATGGCTATTTGCATAATTTCCCATAGAGGGCAGGCCTGGCGCAGTGGTGAAGTCCTCCCCACTTGTGCCAAGAGGTCCTGGGTTCAAACCAGCCTCTCTGCATTGCACTTTGCAGGGGCAAGACTAGGTTCCTATAATCCCTCCCCAGACCCCACCTTGTGTGGGAGCTTCTATGCACTGTGTCTGTCCTTTTTTTTTTATTTGCATATGTTGGGAGCACCTAAACCTGCTTAACATTTTAGGATATAAAAGTCTCAACTACTGTAAATCTATAAACAGTTTGTCCTCCAACAACAACAACCACAACAAAGCCTTTAGTCCCAAACAAGTTGGGGTAGGCTAGAGCCTAGAGGTGAAACCCATAAGATCTCGCGACCAACTCATGGCTCTGGCACATGGATAGCAAGCTTCCATGCACCCCTGTCCATAGCTAGTTCTTGGGTGATACTCCAATCCTTCGGGTCTCTCTTAGCGGACTCCTCCCATGTCAAATTCGGTCTACCCCGCCCTCTCTTGACATTCTCCGCATGCTTTAGCCGTCCGCTATGCACTGGAGCTTCTGGAGGCCTGCGTTGAATATGCCCAAACCATCTCAGACAATGCTGGACCAGCTTCTCTTCAATTGGTGCTACCCCAACTCTATTTCGCAATATCATCATTCCGGACTCGATCCTTCCTAGTGTGGCCACACATCCATCTCAACATACACATCTCCGCCACACCTAACTGTTGAACATGTCGCCTTTTAGTCGGCCAACACTCAGCGCCATACAACATTGCAGGTCGAACCGCCGTCCTGTAGAACTTGCCTTTTAGCTTTTGTGGCACTCTCGTCATAGAGAATGTCAGATGCTTGCCGCCACTTCATCCATCCGGCTTTGATTCGATGGTTACATCTTCATCAATACCCCCATCCTCCTGCAGCATTGACCCCAAATATCGAAAGGTGTCCTTCTGAGGTACCACCTGCCCATCAAGGCTAACCTTCTCCTCCTCACACCTAGTAGTACTGAAACCGCACATCATGTACTCGGTTTTAGTTCTACTAAGCCTAAACCCTTTCGATTCCATGGTTTGTCTCCATAACTCTAACTTCCTATTTACCCCCGTCCGACTATCTTCAACTAGCACCACATCATCCGCAAAGAGCATACACCATGGGATATCTCCTTGTATATCCCTTGTGACCTCATCCATCACCAAGGCAAAAAGATAAGGGCTCAAAGCTGACCCCTGATGCAGTCCAATCTTAATCGGGAAGTCATCAGTCTCGACATCACTTGTTCGAACACTTGTCACAACATTATCGTACATGTCCTTGTTGAGGGTAATGTACTTTGTTGGGACTTTGTGTTTCTCCAAGGCCCACCACATGACATTCCACGATATCTTATCATAGGCCTTCTCCAAGTCAATGAACACCATATGCAAGTCCTTCTTTTGCTCCGTGTATCTCTCCATAAGTTGTCGTACCAAGAAAATGGCTTCCATGGTCGACCTCCCAGGCACGAAACCAAACTGTTTGTCCTCCCACTGCAAAAAAATGACACTGCGAAAACCAGAGTGAAAGGGAAAGCCAGAGTCCTAGCCCACGTATGCACAAACCCTAAACAGAGAGTTTCACCGGCTGTCCTCCCACCATGCAAAAAAGAAAACAACACTACAAAACCCGAGTGAAAGGAAAAACCAGCGCCCCAACCCACGTATGCACGAGTCCAATCGGCGGGGCAAAAAAAAAGCCAACGTGCCCAATATGCACGGCTCCACCTCTACCACCGACCACCACCCTCAATCCACCATCACCAGCGACCAATGAGCCCATCCTCGTCCCCTCGTCCGCTGCTTCAACACAAGTTGTTGCCACCTGTGAGAAATGCAGGGATGCCTAGCAATGACGGTTTGCCCCTCCCCTTCCTTCGTCCCTTGACCTTCTCTCGCCTCATGAAGGTTCCATTCACCGTCTATTGTCCTTCTCTTGTGCCAGAGTCACATTTTCTAGGACCAGTGGTGGAGACCCATTGGCAATGGTGTAGGCGGCATGCCACATAGGGAAGAGTGAAGCAAGCCTGAGGACAAGATACCGCATGTGTCGACCGACCTAGCATCATCCGCATGGAGGATGAGGCAGCTTTACCGGATGCCTAGGTAAACATATATGCATAAGCAAGGAGGTTGGAGGATGATTGGTGGTGCATAAGCAAGCACCAGTGGTGCGAACGTGCATCTAGCCCTCTATGTATGTTCCAAATGTCTAGGTAAACATATATGCATAACTAGTCTAAGAAATACATGCATCTGAGCCACGATAAATACAGACTGTCAGCCTAAGATGTTCCCCTTTCTATCATTCTCTGTTTATGTGAATATGCAAGTGACATGTATGTGCTTGTGGAACTTGGTGAATGGACATCGGTTTTTATTTGAACAAGCTTAAATCAGATATAAACGCAAAATAATGATGTCTTTTTTTTTACTTCTGCACCATGCTTGTTACTAAATACAATAGTATCTGTTCTGTTCAATCTGGGCACCTTGTAATTTGAAATTAGTAAAATCTCAACTGATTTCTTCGAGAATTTCAAGAGTCATCACCATTAAGATCCTTTCACATGCCATGGTTGTGCAATATATGTTTGCTCAAATGAACTGATCCTAATACTTAGACAGATATGTTATATTCAATTTTGCTTAAAACAATAGCTATTGTAAGGAAATAAGTAGGTGCCAATTAACTTGCCATTGTACCATATGTATTTGGTTGGTGCCTTTATTTGGAAGAATATCAATGTGTACTCTTTAAAACATCTTATGAACAAAAAATAATAAAGTAATACGAAGATATAGTTGAGAGAGAAAATAATACCTTTAGTTTGATTTGTTTTGCAAAAGGAGGTTCATCTTACACTGATTTTTACAAGGTGATGTTATCGGATGTTTTTCATCAGTCATGCTTAATATAGAGCAGCCCTTTTACTTTCACCCCTTCCGCCATTCAAGCCGTAGGTTCAGTTTCAGCTGCCTAAGGTGGCCTCAAGTTGTACTTAAAATTTTCTTTTTTCAATTTTTATGATTTAAGACGGAATTCATGTTGTCAATTGGATAATTTCTTCTTACATTGACTTTTGACATGGTGATATCCAAGTGAATAGTTGGGTTCTTTTGATCATTTAACAAAAATCTATTGTCGTTCACGATTTCCAATGTAATCTACCAAATTTAACATTAAGGGACTTTGCTGTAAACCTATGTTTTTAAGGCGTCTGTAAGGCGACGCTTAGGCGCCCCCCAGCACTTTGCAAATATGTCCGCTTTAGTCACCTAGGCGCCCCCCCCCCCCCCCAGCGCCTTAAAGCGAAGCGTCACCTTAAAAACATAGCTGTAAACTCATAAGTTTCTGTATGAAAAGAAACTAGATTAAGTGGTGAGTATTTCTTTTTCTTTGGACAGGTTGTCCTATGGCAGAACAATTGGGGTGAAAGCTAAGGTACTTCCAATGGTATGAAATCAAAATCTGGATGAAACCTAAGCTCTTAGTAATGGAATGTTTCAGATATAGGGGAGAACTAACGATATTTCTAGTAGGGCAACGCTTTCAAGGTCGGTTTCTCTGTGAGCATATATTTTATTAATATGGATTCATTGCAACACACGGTCACTTTGCTAGTACATGCTAAAAAGAATGAGAAGTTATGAACATATTCCTCAGGGAAGGACATGATGCCGCCTCACAAATTTTGAAAGAAAAAATTATGAGGGGCAAAAAAAAGATATACCATTTGAAGTGAACTGAACCCATTTTAGAAAAAAAGAAAGGAACTTGGGGAGGGGAGGGTAGGTAAAGGTGGACCGGGAAATAGTTTACGAACAGCCGAAACAGTCTGGACAGGATATAATGTCCAATGAATCACAACAATGATTAAGATAACAGTGGCAAGAGCCTAGGTCACAACAGTTTAGCTGTCTATTACTTTTGCAAACACCAAAATGCATACCTGAGTACCATTTGATGAGATTTCCTTTTATTTCTGGCAATGCACTGGTATTCAACTTGAAAAAGTAAACAGGCAACATTAAAATTTATCAGAAATATATCAGGAAAAGAGATATACATCACTTACTCTCATTACGGTCTGCAATGCGATATTCCTTTTTCCATGCATGCCTGCCCTTGTATATAGAACCATCATGGTGGCTGCTTTTAGGAAATATAGCCATAGGAACTACACCGTCAAAAGGGTAACCAGCCATCTGTTCATCCCAGCCTTTTACTCCACTGCTGCTGGCCATGCTACGAGATCCATGAGGAAATCTATCACCAAAGAGCATAAAAGGCCAATATCAGCATCTGGTATAAATAAGATGGTACCATCAGTCATGATTGAAATCATGACGTTAAGCTTGAAATCCATTTCTATTTCTTTCCGCATTTTTTCTCTGTATTGGGAGTCAGTGAATAATCTAAGAGATTATCCCGTTTGCCTTAAAAAATCAACAGAATGGTAAATAAAGACCCAATTTTGGGCCACAATCCAGATCCATAAATATAGCAGCCAACTAAAGGTGAAAACTTTAGCATAGAACAAGAAAACACACCTGCAAACACGACGGGCAGCTGAAATATGAGGCAAAACTCGTCGCAGCGGCCACCAGCTAGGCGGAGTAGAGGCCGTCAAAGAGAGGAGCGACCGCAGAGGAGAGGAGAGGCGGTGCATTGGGGAGGGAGAGGTGGCACTGTCAGAGCGTCGGAGGAGAGGAAGAATCGAGCGTAGGATCTGCAGCGAGACCAGGGAGCCCGCTGGGGGCGGCGGGGGGGGGGGGGGGGGGGCGAGCCCGCTGCCGCAGCCGCCGGCTAGGTAATGAAGAAGAGGGGCGTGAGGAGGAGGGGGAAGGAGAGGACCACTTGGGCATCTCTACCAAGCTGATCATCTCTCGGGCCGCGTTGGGTTTCAGGCCTGAAACCCGAGCCCAAAAGGCCCAGTAAATTTTCCAATTTTTAAGCCCAAGTCCGGCCCGTTTAAAAAGCCCGAAGCCCGGCTGCGCTTGAAGGACAGCACACTAACCGCGTACCCTCCCCTAAAAAAGAAAAAAAAACTAACCGCGTACTCTATGGCCCAGTTCTTTTCCCTCGAGTTTGGACAATCTTGATCTGGAAAATCAAAAGCTCAAATGAACTCGATTCAATTGTCTTAAATCATGCAAGGATCGCCACAATCGGTAGTGCAATCGATAATCGTCTGGGAACCTTGCTTCTCATGATTCTAGTCGCTCCCGCAAAACAAAACACTTCGATTTAGGGTAGTACCCCTATTTGGGCTGGAAATTACGAGGAAACTGCCACTGGTGGACAGCCGCGTCCAGGAAACGAGTCGCACGACTCATCTCTCCATCGCTCTATTCCCCACCTCTCCACTAGCGCTCGCACTAGGGTTACAGGGCCGCCGCCCCCGCCCGTAGTGTAACGCCCGGATAATTTGGCTACAATAAAACTTTCCTGATGATGCCATGTCATCTGTGTTACTGTTGCTAACCTCGCAATAATTCGAAACCGTTCGAAATTCAAATTCAAATTACTGATAACAATAAAAGTTTTTAAAATTAAAACAAAATTGTTCGGTGGTTGCCTAATATTACAAAGGTAATTATGGTGTAGTAAACACATTTTTAGAAAATGCCTAAGTAATTTAAAATGATTAAAACAGAAAAGAAATAATAAAAGAAAGTACAAAAGAAAACAAACAGTAAAACAAAAAGAAAGAAAGGGAAAGAACCCCCCCTCCCTGCCCCAACTGGGCCTCGACCCAGCCGGCCCAACCGGCCAGCCCATCCCCCCCCACTCCCTTAAAACCCCCCTGCCCACGACCGAACCCCCCACCGACACCCCACTCCTTCCCCCACGAAAATACCCCCCCTCTCCCCCGATTGGATCGGGATCGAGGGGGAACCGCGCCGACGCCGCCGGCGATCCCCGCCGCCCGGAGCTCGCGCTGCCTCCCCGCCGGACTCCTCCACCACGCGGGCCTGCTTCCCGCTCCGCCGCTCGTCCCCGTCGGCCTCCCCGAGCTTCACCACGCACACTCCCCTAGTCCCTACTCCCTCACCGTGAGCTCACCCTCTTCCTCCTCTTCCCCTGTCCCCGTGCGCACGCACTTGTGCGAGCCCGAGGCTCGCGACGACCTCGCACACGCCGTGACCCCGTTCATCGCCTCGCCGCTGCCGTCGCGCCCCTGGCTTCGCCCCCCCTCGCTGTCCTCCGCCATGCCCCGCGCCCACTCCGGCGACTGCCCGGCATTGGCGCCCAAGCGCCCGCACTCGGCGCCCCGTACCCGCGGCCCCCTCGTGGTCGCCGCCCTAGCCCTCGCGGCTCCGGCCGGCCGCGCCGTGACCGCCGATGCCCGCCCTCCTGGGCGCCTGTGTGCTCCCCGCCCCGGGTGGCCTCGGGCACGCACGCCCGCGCCCGTGCGCCCGCACCCGTCGCCCGTTGTGGCCTCTATGGGCCACTGACTAGGGGGCCCCGCCCCAGAACGATTTTAGAAAAAAAAGGGAATTAAATAAATAAATAGTTAATTAATTAATTAATTAATTAAGGAATTAATTAAGTTAATTAATCATAATTAGATTAACCTAATTAACTGTTAGTTTAATTAAAACAGTAATTAGTTAGTTAAACCCTAATTAACCTAATCAGAGAATGACAGGTGGGTCCCACTGGACCCATACGTCAGTTTGACCAGTCAACGCCCCTGTTGACTGCTGACGTCATGATGACGTCAGCAAACACTGTTTTGGATAATGTTAGATTTAAATAATTAATTAAATTCCAGAAATTAATAAAATCTTTAGAAAATCATATCTTTTAATCTGTAACTCGGATTAAAATATTTTCAACATGAAAGTTGCTCAGAATGATGAGACGAACCCGGATACGCAGCCCGTTCATCCGCCGCACACCCCTAACATATCAAACTCGCAACTTTCCCCCTCCGGCTCCTCTGCCCGAAAACGCGGAACCCCGGGGATACTTTCCCGGATGTTTCCCCCCTTCACCGGTATCATCCCATACCGCGTTAGGGCACCTCTAATGCCGTTACTTGTCATGTCATGCATCACTATGCCTCTGCTTGTTTAAATATTTATTGTTTCTCCCCCCTCTTCTCTCGATAGACACCGAGACCGACGCTGCTGCTGCCCCGTTCGACTATGGTGTTGACGATCCCTCTCTCTTGCCAGAGCAACCAGGCAAGCCCCCCCCCCTTGATCACCAGATATCGCCTACTCTGCTCTTACTGCTTGCATTAGAGTAGTGTAGCATGTTACTGCTTTCGTTATTCCTATCCTGATGCATAGCCTGTTCTTGATACTGCTGTTGATACCTTTACCTGCAATCCTACTTGCTTAGTATAGGATGCTAGTGTTCCATCAGTGGCCCTACACTCTTGTCTGTCTGCCTTGCTATACTAGTGGGCTGTGATCACCTCGGGAGGTGATCATGGGTATATACTATACTTTAAACATGATACATGTGGTGACCAAAGTCGGGTTGGCTCGAGGAGTACCCGCAAGTGATTCACGGATTGGGGGCTGAAAGGGCCTTTGTCCCGACGACCCTCTGTGTGGATCTTTGTGGCGGAGCGGCAGGGCAGTTCGGGGCTACCTGGATGAGAGGTGAGCCTGGCCCTGTTGGCGTTCGTGAATACTTAACACGCTTAACGAGATCTGGGTATTTGATCTGAGTCTGGCCATTTGGTCTATACGCACTAACCAACTACGCGGGAAAGATATGGGCACTCGGCGTCGTGGTATCAGCTGAAGCACTTCTTGACGTCAGCGACTGAGCGGCGCGCGCCAGATTGGGCCGTGTAACGTGACTTCCGTTGTACTGGAGGTTGCTAGGTCTGCTTCCGGCCGCGTTCGCAACATGCAGGTGTGCTCAGGGCGATGGGCCCAGACCCCTGCGCGCTTAGGTTTAGACCGGCGTGCTGACCGCTCTGTTGTGCCTAGGTGGGGCTGCGACGTGTTGATCTTCCGAGGCTGGGCATGACCCAGGAAAGTGTGTCCGGCCAAATGGGATCAAGCGTGTTGGGTTATGTGGTGCACCCCTGCAGGGAAGTTAATCTATTCGAATAGCCGTGATCTTCGGTAACAGGACGACTTGGAGTTGTACCTTGACCTTATGACAACTAGAACCGGATACCCTAATAAAACACACCCTTCCAAGAGCCAGATACAACCCGGTGATCGCTCTCTAACAGGGCATCGAGGAGGGGATCGCCGGGTAGGATTATGCTATGCGATGCTACTTGGAGGACTTCAGTCTACTCTCTTCTACATGCTGCAAGACGGAGGCGACCAGAAGCGTAGTCTTCGATAAGACTAGCTATCCCCCTCTTATTCTGGCATTCTGCAGTTCAGTCCACTGATATGGCCCTTTACACATATATCCATGCATATGTAGTGTAGCTCCTTGCTTGCGAGTACTTTGGATGAGTACTCACGGTTGCTTTTCTTCCCCTTTTCCCCTTTTCCCTTCTACCCGGTTGCCGCAACCAGACGATGGAGCCCAGGATCCAGACGCCACCGTCGTCGATGACGACTACTACTCCGGAGGTGCCTACTACTACGTGCAGCCTGCTGACGACGACCAGGAGTAGTTAGGAGGATCCCAGGCAGGAGGCATGCGCCTCATTCGATCTGTATCCCAGTTTGTGCTAGCCTTCTTAAGGCATACTTGTTTAACTAATGTCTGTACTCAGATATTGTTGCTTCCGCTGACTCGTCTATGATCGAGCACTTGTATTCGAGCCCTCGAGGCCCCTGGCTTGTATTATGATGCTTGTATGACTTATTTTATTTGTAGAGTTGTGTTGTGATATCTTCCCGTGAGTCCCTGATCTTGATCGTACACATTTGCGTGCATGATTAGTGTACGATTGAATCGGGGGCGTCACACGTAGCCCGCCCCGGCCTGCTAGACGCCGGCCACGGAGACGACGCCTGGGCGCTGGCCTCGACGCCCAACGCCGCCTCGCCAGAGTTCGCTCGGGTCGTTGCCTCAGCTGAGCTCTCCTCTCCTCCCTATCTCATCTCCTCTCTATCTTCTCTGTTCTACTCTGTACATGAATGGATGGACCGATGAATGGATGCCATGGTTACTACGTAGTTCTTCTCTGTACATGTTCGTCTTGTTCCAAGTGGTAGCAATTCAGCGTCCAGTTTCAGTTCAGGAACATTACAGACATTTTAGCATATAGCTCATCCCATAATCTTATACCACAATTTCAGAAAAGAACTCAACGGCTGATTCTCTCATAAGCTGATTCTGGAACATCAAAAGCTGAAAAGAACTAGGCCTATATCTCGCATGGCGCGAGTCCTGGGCGCCCCTATTTCTCGCTTTAGCGAGACAGGGGGAAGCCTCGCGTCGGGGGAGCCCAGATGGGCCGACCAAGCCGCGCGGGAGGCCATGGCCTGTTTTTTTTTTCTGTTTTCTGTTCTTATTTTTACTTTATTTGTGTACTTTTTATACTTTAAAATATTCTACATGTATATATATATAAAATATATATATTTGAAAAATCTTGAACAAGTATTTGAAAAAATAATGAATAAGTATTAAAAAATGTTTAATGAGTATTTAAAAAAGGAAAAAAAAACTGTCACTCTAGTTTTTGCCCACTTTGCTTATGCCACTCCAAAATTTGACATTTCACTCTTGCCACTGTTAGCTTTTGACCATATATCGCTTTTGCCATTTCGTGACAAAAGCAAAAAAATTCAGAGTGGCAATTGTGATGCATTGTCAAAAGTTAAGAGTGGCAAAAGTGAAATGAAAAATTATGGTTTTTACCATGGAATGACATTTGTAATGTATTGTCAAAAGCTAAGACTGGCAAAAGTGAGATGTCAAATTCTAGAGTGGCATAAGCAAAATTGGCAAAAACTAGAGTGGCAAAAACAATGTTTTCCCTTTAAAAATGTTAAAAAGGTATTAAAAATGTTGAAAAGGTATTTTAAAATGTTTAATAAATATTCAAAAAATGTTGAATGAGTATTTGTAAAATGGTGACAAGTATTTGAAAAATGTTGAGTAAGTATTAAAAAATGTTGAAAGAGTATATGAAAAATGTTGGAAAAGTATTTGAAAATGTAGAATAAGTAAAAAAAAGTTGAAAAAATTGTGAAAATGTTGAATAAGCATTCAGACAATGTTGAACGTGTATACAAAAAATGTTGATCACTTATTAAAAAATGTTTTTAACATATCCAAAAATGTTGAGTGAAAACGAAAACAAACATAAGAAAAAATAAAAAGGAAAAACAAAAATGGAGAAGTAAAAGGAAAACCAAACAAAAAATGGAGAAGAAAACCAACAAACAAAATAAATAAATAAACATGAAAATAAAATGAAAAGATAAAAAAAGGAAAAAGAAAAAAGAAAAGAAACATCTTGGAAGAAAAGAGAAAAAAACAAAAAAATAAGAAACCTGTGTTCGTTTCGCATCAACTACAACTCGCCCTACTATTGACGAGAATCCCGGCAATAGCCTCGTGGCACCGTTGAACTCTATTTTCTTTTCTTTATTTTCAGGAGACCATGGTTCAAGTCCCCGCCCTCAAGTCGCTCCTTTTTCTCTATTTTCTTTTAAACTGGGCCGGCCTGTTACTGTTGAAGCTTGCGGTGACAGTTCCTGTGGGCTCGCTTAATGCGAGAAATAGCATTCGCGGCGAGTCCTTAGCTTCTCTTGCCTGAAGGACTTCTTCTCTCGGCTGCCCTATCTATCTCTTTTTCGCCTGCTTCGAATGGGATATTTTTTTTCATTTCTTTCCGTTTCTCTTTTAGTTTTTTGTCTCTTCTTTGGTTTTCTATAGTTTTTATGGTTTTCACAGGTTTTCTTTATCTGTTTCTCATTCGTGTTTTCTTTTCTTTATTTTTCTTGTTCTTTTCTTTCTCTATTTTTCTTTGGTTTTTCTTTTGTATTTTTCATCGATTTTCTTCATTTTCTTTGTCGGATTCACTCTTTTTCATTCTTTTTGCAGTAGGTTTCTTTGATTTTTTCTTTATTACTTTTGATTTCCTTTGTTTCTTTTTTGGTTTGTATATATGAGAAATATTGTTAATATATTTTTAATGTGTCAATGCGTATATAAAAGCGTTGACCATGTATAAAAAATGTAGGACTTACATTAAGTAAAAGTAAACATCAAAAACATATATATAGGAAAATATAATTACCTATTTAAAAAATATTAAACATGTATATTAAATTGTTTCTGTTGTATACAAAAAATATAAATTGTGTGTGAAAAAAATGTTGATTGCCATTTAAAAATTCCTAACACATGGTTAACATTTTTTATACATGTTTAACATTTTATAGCTACATGAAGAATGTTTTTCCTATACAAGTTTAACACTTTATAAATACATGATCAAAAAATTTATATACACATACAACTTTTGTATACATGAAAAACATTTTTTCTATACACATTTAATATTTTTAAAATCTTGATTACCATTTTTCAAATACTTGATTAAATTTTCAAATACATGATTAACATTTTTCATACACATTGTATATATTTTTTTGTATATATGATATCATATACACATTTACCTTTTTCAAATGCTTGATTATTATTATTTTCAAATGTTTCATGTATATTTAGAGTATTTTGGAAGTATAAACAATGTACACTACATTGATCGAGGCGGACAGCTCCAGCCACTGCGACTCGTGCGTATTTGTTCGAACAAATTGAGCAGGGTGTTTCTTATTGTTGAGGAACACAGTAATTTCGAAAATTTCCTACGAACACGCAAGATCTATCTAGGTGATGCATAGCAACGAGCGGGAGAGTGTGTCCACGTATCCTCGTAGACCGAAAGCGGAAGCGTCTAGTAACGCGGTTGATGTAGTCGAACGTCTTCGCAATCCAACCGATCAAGTACAGAACGCACGACACCTCCGCGATCTGCACACGTTCAGCTCGGTGACGTCCCTCGAACTCTTGATCCAGCTGAGGGCGAGGGAGAGTTTCGTCAGCACGACGGCGTGATGACGATGATGATGAAGTTACTGACGCGGGGCTTCGCCTAAGCACTACAACAATATGACCGAGGTGGAAATATGTGGAGGAAGGCATCGCACACGGCTAAGAATCAACTTGTGTATCTATGGGGTGCCGCCTCTCCCATATATAAAGGATGGGAGGAGGGGGTCGGCCGGTCTCATGGTGCGCCCCCAAGGGGGGGAACCTACTCCTAGGAGGGGGGAGGAAGGGGAAGAGGAGAGGAAGGAAAGGGCCCCCCCTCCCAATGCGGATTGGGCTTGGGGGGGGGTGCCCCTCCTCTTTGCCTTCTCCTCTCTCTTCCACCAAACCCCATGTAGGCCCATTAAGCCCCTCGGGGGTTCCGGTAACCTCCCGGTACTCCGGAAATGCCCAAACTAATCCGAAACATTTCCGGTGTCCAAACATAACCTTCCAATATATCAATCTTCATGCCTCGACCATTTCAAGACTCCTCGTCATGTCCGTGATCACATCCGGGACTCTGAACTACCTTCGGTACATCAAAACACATAAACACATAATACCGATCGTCATCGAATGTTAAGCGTGCGGACCCTACGGGTTCGAGAACTATGTAGACATGACCGAGACTCATCTTCGGTTAATAACCAATAGCGAAACCTGGATGCTCATATTAGCTCCCATATATTCTATGAAGACCTTTATCGGTCAAACTGCATAACAACATACGTTGTTCCCTTTGTCATCGGTATGTTACTTGCCCGAGATTCGATTGTCGGTATCTCAATACCTAGTTCAATCTCGTCATCGGCAAGTCTCTTTACTCGTTCCGTAATGCATCATCCCATAACTAACTCATTAGTCACATTGCTTGCAAGGCTTATAATGATGTGCATTACCGAGAGGGCCCAGAGATGCCTCTCTAATACACGGAGTGACAAATCCTAGTCTCGATCTATGCCAACTCAACAGAACACCATCGGAGACACCTGTAGAGCATCTTTATAATCACCCACTTACGTTGTGACGTTTGATAGCACACTAAGTGTTCCTCCGGTATTCGAGAGTTGCATAATCTCATAGTCATAGGAACATGTATAAGTCATGAAGAAAGCAATAGCAACAAACTAAACGATCATAGTGCTAAGCTAACAGATGGGTCTTGTCCATCACATCATTCTCTAATGATGTGATCCCGTTCATCAAATGACAACACATGTCCATGGCTAGGAAACGTAACCATCTTTGATTGACGAGCTAGTCAAGTAGAGGCATACTAGGGACACTCACACATGTATTAAGTTCTCGGTTAATACAATTCTAGCATGAATAATAAAAATTTATCATGATATAAGGAAATATAAATAACAACTTTATTATTGCCTCTAGGGCATATTTCCTTTAGTTATACACTCCTAGCGGCCCACCCGGGGCATAAGCAGGGTGCTGCACAGGCGAGCATTATTTCCACCACACGTCAAGCAAGGCATACGGGCAATCCTATTCGGCATTCCAGACATCGGTTAAGGGCTGTTTTCTGAACCGATGCGCACTACCCCTCCTAGCTGCGCTGGCCCATATATCTTTTCTTTCTTCCTTCAGTAAATGTCCAAAAAGGTGAAAGGGCTAGGGGGTTCGAACTCAAGATCTCTAGGTTCAGATGGAAGCACACTAACCAATAGGCAACACAACCCATTTAATATCTTACATCCTTTTTCCCTTTCTATACTTTCTCAAGTTCACGGGAAGCTGCGGTTTTGGGAAGCTTCTAGAAGTTTCCCAAACGGGTTTTTCTGGGTTTGTTGCGTAGTTTTCTGAATGGTTCTTATTCGGTTTTTCTCCTTCTTTTTCTTATTCCTTTTCCCCTTTTCTTGTTCTTTTTTTCCTTTTATTTTTCCTTTATCTATGAAAATTTGATGACCTTTTATCAAATCCGATGAATTTTGTTTCCAAAATGATGAACGTTTTCAAAATCAATGAACTTTTTACAAATTCAATGAACTGTTTCAATAATATGGACATTTTTTAAATTCGATGAACTTTTTAAAATTTGATGAACGTTTTTCAAAATGACGACTTTTTTCAAAATCCAATGAACGTTTTTCTGTATAGACGCAAGCGCTTATATACACGCGCATCCACTCACCCATATGAACACACACACACCGTACCTCGGAAATACTGAAATAAATCTAGCATAAATGCGAGCACCAGGATTTGAACCCTGGTGGGCTGGGGATACCAGTGTCCTCCTAACCATCCAACACAGGTTGGTTCCCATGCTAGGTTAGAGTTTGTGACATAGGAATAGGTCGACCGTTAACAATCCGCACTTTTCACTGTTTATTCTTTGTTTTATTTCCAGTTTTTTGGTTTTCTCCGTTTTTTCTATTTTCATTGTTTTTTCTTCTTCCCTTCTTTGTTGTCTTTCTTTAGTTTTCTTTTTTTATTTTTTATTCTCCATTTTTCTTTAGCTTTCTTTTTTCTTCTCTATTTTTTGTTTTTTCATTTGTTTTTTGTATGTCTATTTTTGTTTTCAATCTACAATTTCGTACATGTCAAAAATATTATTTAATAAGTGATCAACATTTTTTGTATACATGTACAATATTGTTCGAACGCTTATTCAACATATTTAGACACTTGCTCAACATTTTGCTAATAATTCAACATTTTTTAACACGTCGACATTTTTCGAATACTCGTTCAACATTGTATTAATACTTATTCAACATTTTCAAATACTTGTTCAACATTTTAAATACTTATTCAACATTTTTCAAATACTTGTTCAACATTTTTTAAATACTCGTTTAGCAATTGTTAATACTTATTCAACATTTTTAAAATATTTCTTCAACATTTTTAATACTTATTCAAAATTTTCAAATATTTGTTCAACATTTTTCTTACTTATTCAAAATTTTCAAATACTTGTTCGACATTTTTCAAATACATGTTCAACATTTTTTTAATAATTATTAAATATTTTTCAAATACTTGTTCAATAATTTTGTTACTTATTTGAAATTTTCAAATACTTGTTCAACATTTTTTTAGTGCTTACTCAACATTTTTCAAATAATTGTTCAATAGTTTTATTACTTATTCAAAATTTTCAAATATTTTTCAACTTTTTTAATACTTATTCAACATTTTTCAAATACTTTCAATATATAAAAGTACAAAGATAAAACAAAAATTGAGATAGAAAATAGAAAAAGAAAACAAAAAATAGGCCTTTGCCTCCCGCGCGGCTAATAGGAGCCCCCAGGCATAGGGGCAGCCCATTTGTTTGGCCCAGCCCACCAGAGCGTACTCGGTCATGTGTCCGCTTGTTCGATCTAGGGCATTCCGTATCCGTATATATGTATTTTGCAAATGGGCGCCTAGCTGGGCCGGCCCATCTCACCCTGTTTCCTTTGTGTATTCCAGACGCAAAAAAGGAGCGCACAGGCGGGGGATCGAACTAGTGATCTCTACTTCGAGCAAACCGGCACTAACCATCACACAACCTTGCCCAAGGTCATCAGACACATACTTTTACTTCCTTTTTTAGTTCAACTTTCCTTTTTCCAAACTCAAAAAAATAACTTTCCTTTTTCTTTTTTCATTTTCTTGTTTATGTTTTTTCTTTTTCTTTCTTCCAGGATCAATGATTTTTATTATAATCCGCGAACTTTTTTCTTCATATTGATGAACTTTTTTTCAAATTCGCTGAACTTTTTACAAATTTGATGTACTTTTTTTAACTTCAGTTAACTTTTCTTAATTCAATAAACTTTTTTCAAATTCAATGAACTTTTTCATATTCGATGAACTTTTTTTCAAATTCAACAAACTTTTTCTAAATTTGACAAACTTTTTTCAAATTGATGAATTTTTTAAAAAATTCGAGAAACTTTTTTCAAATTCGATGAACTTTTTCTAACTTTAATGAACTTTTTTCATATTCGATGAACTTTTTGTCAAATTCAACAAACTTTTTGTAAATTTGATTATTTTTTTTAAAATTTGTAGATCTGTTTTTGAAACTCCATGAAAATGTTTTTCAATTTCGATGAACTTTTTTCAAACTTGATGAACTTTTTTCAAATTTGATGAACACTTTTTGAAAATCGATGAACTTTTTTCAAGTTTGTCAACTTTTCTTCAAAATGATGAACTTCTTTCAAAATCCATGAACTTTTTCTTATCACGATTTTGTTTCCAAAACATTTAAGTGATACTGTACATGGTTATGGGCAACAAATAGCGCTTCGACTGGGTTATTAGGTATTTTAGGGTGCTACAAATCACTCAAGGTTGATAGCTCCAGTGGTTAGGGAGCTCGGACGTGGAATGAACGTCATGAGTTCGAATCCTGTTGCAGCCATTTTTTTGGGATTTTTTCACGCGAGTTTGCTGGTCGACACGTTTCGTGGGCCGACCCAACTTGCAGGGCGCGTGGGCGCCGGATCTCCTAGCCAGCGCTTAAGGCACCTACAAGGTGTGCTCACAAGTTTTCCTTCTCGCCTAGCGAGTTAGGGTTTTGCCCTCTCGGAGGCGATCTTTTCACCGCCATCGAGCCTTTCTCCTCCCCTCCCCTACCTCTGCTCCTGGGCTCAATTCGGGCTGATCGCAGGGTTATCATAGATCACCGCCCGACCTTGGTTGGTTTCCCGGGGTGCAAACAGGGAGCTAGGGTTCGTTAGCAGTGCCTAATCGATCTAATTCGGGCTAGGGTTTCCAAACATGGCCGAGGACAGCGCGCTAGCGGCTGTAACACCGGGCGCGGGCTCCTCTGGTGACCTAGAGAAGATGATGGCAGAGCTTGGCCTTTGCGAAGAAGACCTGGACGATGTCGGCTATGATGAGGATTCTGCACCACAAGAGGAGGCACGGTGGATGGCTTTAGTACGAGTTCACATCGACAAGCCTTACAGCCAGTTTTGGTTCTTCAAGAACATGGGTGCGGCATGTGACCTCGCGCGTGACTGCAAGTTCCGCCCCCTGGAGGACAACCTCTACACAGTGCAATTCTTTTGCTTGGGGGATTGGGAATGGGTGATGTAGGAAGGACCGTGGAACTTCCAGGGGAACGTGGTGATCCTTATGCCCTATGAAGGAGTTACCCAATCCACCAAAGTTTCATTAGACACGCTTGATATCTGGGCCCAAATCCATGATGTACCTGACAAGTATGCTCATCTTGTCCACGCTCTGGGAGGAAAGATTGGCAAAGTCTTGTTTGTGGAAGCTCAATCCCAAGATTCTGTAGGTAACTTCTACCGTGTTTGGGTCAAGATTAATGTCTTCAAGCCGCTCAAGAACACGGTGTCGATGATTCGAGATGGGAGGTGACAGATTTACATGGTTAAGTACGAAAAACTCCCCGACTGATGTGATGTATGTGGACATCTTGGCCATGTGTTCAAAGAACATGGCGATGGAATTCATGCTCCAGATGTATTGTTCTTTAAGGGACTTCGGGCCTCATGGAGAATGAGAGAATGAGGACGGGGAACGAACCCGGGGGAGGTCGAGGTCGCCCAGGAGGGTAGAGGGGAGGACGTTCTGGTCGCTCTACCAATCCCAATGGAAGCGCCGGAGGGTCCGCCATGGTCCAAGTTTTAGCTGAAGTTAATAATCCTGCTGCCAAAGCAATCGTGGATACTGATATGTCAGAGGGAAGCAGTAAAAGGCTCGAGAGACCAAGCCAAAGCTACCAACAATCGGATCTAGACACCAATGCTAATGCACTTGCTATTGTGCCAACGGCGCTCAATGCAGTAAGTCCTCCACCAAAGAGAGATCCCAAGAGAGCTAAGGCAGGGGAAGGCAAAGAAGGAACCACTAATGCAGCAAAACCCAATATGGCGGGCTCCGGCGAGGGGCGCCGCCGGGGACAATGAGTATACTATGTTGGAACTGCCGTGGGGCTGGCAAACCCGTGCCAGTTCGAGAGCTTCGCGACATGGCAAGGCAGTTTGCCCCCTCTATTCTTTGCATTGTTGAAACCCAAATAGAGGGTAGCAGAGTTAATAAGCTCGTCGATACTCTAGGTTATAATAAGAGTTTTGCTATTAGTAGCTCTGTTAGAAGTGGTGGAATTGGTATCTTTTGGAATGATTCAGTAAAGCTCGGGATTATTGGTTACTCTAAGTATCATGTGGATGTTGAGGTTGACTCTTTTAACTATACTAAAGCTCGGTTTACTTTCGTCTATGGAGAGGCTCAGGTTAGCAAGCGGTACAAAACATGGAATATGCTTAAGGCATTGCAAACTCGAGCCAGCTACCGTTGGTAGCGCTAGGTGACTTTAATGAAGTTTTGCATACATATGAGCATGATGGCATGGGGAATAGAAGTCAAGCCTAGATGGATGCCTTCCGGGATGTTTTGGATACATGCGGGCTAGTAGATATTGGATACCAGGGGAACACATGGACTTTTGAGAATAAGGTTGCTGGCAGTACTTTTACGCATGTAAGGTTGGACAGGTGCGTCGCAACACCGGAATGGTCTTTGGCATTCCCTACAGCGAAGCTTGAGCATAAGAACTCTGCCTCATCGGATCATGCAGCCATTCTACTCAAACTTGTTGATGAGAGTGGAAATAAGAAGGGGCCTCGCCCGTTCAAATATGAGCTAATGTGGGAACACCATCCAGAGTTCTTAAATATTGTTTCATCTGACTGGAGCAAATCACATGCAAACTCGGTTGCGGAATTGCATGATAAACTGGAGGGAATGGCTCAGGGGCTGCACATTTGGGACCGGGACGAGTTCGGTTCAGTTCTAGGTTAGATGAAAAAACTCAAGGCCGAGTTTGATGCAGAACGTGCAATTCCGGGGAGGACCGACCCGTCCCATGCCGATATAAAAATCTCAGACCGCCTAGTTGAGTTGTATCATCGGGAGAAGATGCTTTAGCGACAAAGAGAAAGGTTAGAGTGGCTGGCCCATGGGGATAAAAACACATATTTCTTCCACCTGAGAGCTGGTCGGAGAAGAAGGAAGAACCAAATCAAAGCCCTGCTATGCTCGGATGGTAGTTTAACCAAGGATGCTAATGAGATGGCAACCCTCACCAATGAGTTTTATGAAAACCTATACACCTCTAAGGGAGTCCAGAACATGGAGAGAGTCCTTGACACGGTTCCACGCAAGGCAACGCCTGAGATGAATGCACAACTAACCGCTCCATGTACACAGAAGGAAGTAAAGGACGCCCTTTCAAATGTTTCCCATCAAAGCACCAGGGCCGGACGGGTTCCCCGCCCACTTTTTCCAACGCCATTGGGACGTGTGCGGTGATGAGGTAACAAAGGTGGTGCTATGTATAGTCGAAGGAACGGAGTCTATCTAAAGTATTAATGAGACCATCCTAGTGCTGATCCCTAAGGTAAAAAATCCTACGTAGCTCACTCAATTTCGGCCTATATCGCCATGCAACGTCCTTTACAAAATTGCATCCAAGGTGATCTCAAATTGTCTAAAGCTGGTTTTGCCTGATATTATATCCGTGCAGCAGTCCACCTTTGTTCTTGGAAGGTTGATCACTGACAACATAATTGCAGCTTATGAGTGCCTTCATTTCATGAAAAGAAACAGGGCAAAGAAACACCAACACTGTGCTTTGAAATTGGATATGATGAAAGCTAATTGTCGGTGTCAAAACCAGTGGATCTCGGGTAGGGGGTCCCGAACTGTGCGTCTAGGCGGATGGTAACAGGAGACAAGGGACACGATGTTTTTACCCAGGTTCGGGCCCTCTCGATGGAGGTAAAACCCTACTCCTGCTTGATTAATATTGATGATATGAGTAGTACAAGAGTAGATCTACCACGAGATCAAGGAGGCTAAACCCTAGAAGCTAGCCTATGGTATGATTGTTGTTCTGTTGTTCGTCCTATGGACTAAAACCCTCCGGTTCATATAGACATCGGAGAGGGCTAGGGTTACACAAAGTCGGTTACAATGGTAGGAGATATACATATCCGTATCGCCAAGCTTGCCTTCCATGCCAAGGAAAGTCCATTCCGGACATGGGACGGAATCTTCAATCTTGTATCTTCATAGTCCAGGAGTCCGGCCGAAGGTATAGTCTGGTTATCTGAACACCCCCTAATCTATGACTCCCTCGGTAGCCCCTGAACCAGGCTTCAATGACAACGAGTCCGGCGCGCAGATTGTCTTCGACATTGCAAGGCTGGTTCCTCCTCCAAGTAC
Organism: Aegilops umbellulata; assembly: GCA_032464435.1. NCBI lineage: Eukaryota > Viridiplantae > Streptophyta > Magnoliopsida > Poales > Poaceae > Aegilops > Aegilops umbellulata. The sequence goes on along the minus strand of CP136056.1, from coordinate 511,850,109 downwards.
TTCATAGAAGATTTCGAACACAAGGATAGTGTCCGGCTCTGCAAAATAAGTTTCCACATATTGCCATAGAGAGAATAATATTTACACAAATCTAATCTGCTGACGTATTCCGTAGCGTGTCATCACACCACGGCCAAGCCTTTATTCGAATCGTTTTATTGTCCCACCTCAGCGCGTTTAGCGAGGCGGTTTCCTTGGCACGTCTTTGTCGAAGCAGAGATCGTGTCCCCTTAATTTACGGGATTCTCATCAATACGGACGTGGGTAACCTAGTCGTGCCCGTTGGTATGCTTTCTTGATCAAAGGCGAGTCTCAAATGGTCACGGGGAGGGCCCTTGGTATTCAACCTCTTATAAAGAGACCAAGGCCTTACTCCTTTGTTTCAATCTCAAACGAGTTTGCCCTTCGCCTCGAGTTCCAACACCCAAGGCTCCAGATTTTAGGTGCTTCGGACCTCTGACGATGTCCGGTTCCGACCTTCAAGGCCGATGGATGCCCTCCTCCGTCACGGAGGAGGACGTGCTGAAGTTGAGAGAGGCCAGGTTCTTGACCGGTGAAATCTCGCATAGGCTGCCTGCTCAAGGGCAGGTCATTCCTACTCCCAAGCCCGGTGAGAGCGTGGTGTTTGTGTCTCACTTCCTTCAGGGGCTAGGCTTCCCTATGGACCCCTTCGTAAGGGGTCTCATGTTTTATTATGGGATGGAATTTCACGACTTGGCTCCGGAGTCCATCCTCCACATCTCATCGTTCATCGTCGTGTGCGAAGCCTTCCTCCGCACTTCTCCTCACTTTGGATTGTGGCTCAAGACTTTTAAAGTAGAGCCAAAGATGATCGAGGGGCGGTACGCGGAGTGCGGAGGTGCTTTTATAAGCAAAAGTGCTGGTGCTCCATGGCCCGAGGGCTCTTTTCGAGAGGAGTCCAGCTTATGGCAACAAGAGTGGTTTTACATCACCGCTCCCAGGGGCACCAAGTGGGTGGCGCCACCCGCCTTTCGCTCGGGTCCCCCACCACAGCTAGCGTCATGGGTCAATAAATGACTGGACTGGGGGCCATCCAAGGACGTGCCTTTGCTGCAGGGCCGTATCCGAGATCTCCTAGAAAGAGACATCAGTCTGGTCGTAGTAGCGCAGGTCATGCTGATTCGCCGGACCCTGCCCTGCAAACGTCGCCCCCTCCGCCTGTGGGAATTCAATCCGGAGGGACCACGAGCTCTCCAACATTTTATGGGCGCGACGCCCATGGAGATGTACCAATTGTTCTTCGGATCACAAGCAATGTGTCCGGACTCGACCGAGGACGCAAGTCTGAGCTGCAATCGCCCGGATACTCAAGTAAGTAGCCCTGTACCCAGACACTCTATCCGTATTTTTATCATAAAATTGTCCTTAAAAGAACTGTCCCTTAAGCAGGAGTGGATAGCGAAAGCGAAGCTAATCAGGTGTCCGCCCCCCCTCCCGGAGACCACGCCGGATCCCTTGTTAACCAGAATGCTGGAGGTCGTGCCTTTGGAAGAAGGCGAAGGGGGGAACAAGGAAGCTACCGCCTCCCCGAAGGAGGCTGTCAGAAAAGGAGGAATCGTGAATTCCTCTACCCAGGGGAAGAAGAGGACGGCCTCTGAAGACCCGGAGGCCATGGTCTCAAAGCGGGGGAAGAAATCTTCATCAGAGGGTCCTGCGCCGGAGGATGCCTCGGCCGCACTATGCCCCCAAGGGGATCAGCCCTCCACCGAGCCGTAAGTAAAGAGGGGAGTTTAAAATGAGAGACATCCCCGTTTTATTTCTGAGGAAAATAACCGAAATCTTACCTTGTAGTTCGGATCTCAGCCCTTCTCAGCGGAGCTCATCTTCAGGGGATCTCCTTCCGGAGATGATGGAGAGCGGCACGCCTCCCCCTGCCGTACCGCCTTGTGAGGTGGGCGACCCTGAGGTGTCGTCACGGAGGGTTTCTCCAAATCCGGCAGGGCCGGAAGGCAGCCGTATGGCCCCCCAAAGCCCTCCGTGTCTGGCCTTCGAAAAAGGCCATCGGGCGAGTCCGGCACGGTCTGGTGCACGGGCGGAGGAGCTGAAGGATCTGCTCGGGCGAGCGTCTATCTCGGAAGAACACCGTGCGTTGATGGGTACGGTGATTGCGAGGATTGCATCCGCGGAGAACGGGTTGCACGAGGCTGTCAGGAATTTGCTGACATGTTTTGAGGTACGCAAAATAATGTACCTTTTGACAGTTTCGCGTATATAAGATGCGTCTTGTATAGATAGTAGCCCCTGAGACTCTGCGCTTTGTCAAAAATGACGGCGCGCGGAGGATCATAATCCCAGGTATAATATGTCGCCTTTCCTATGCAGGTGACAAAGTGTCCGGTGGCCAGCCGGACTGATGAATTTGCCGAGCTAAAGCGGCAACTTGACGTGGCAGATGCCGACATCACGCTTGTCAACAAGCGGCTTGATGAGGCACAAGGTATGTTATTTCTCCGGCGGCATTTAGTAAGAGGAGCTTGGTGCTAGTGTCTTACGACGTGTGCGCTTGATGCAGATGGTGCTGCTGCCGTGGAGAATCTTCGGGCGGAACTTGCCCGAGTCAAGGAGCAAGCCAGGAAAAGTGATGCGGCTGCCGGAAAGGCAATTGAAGAGCTGAAAGCCGAACAGGCTGCTCACTGCCGAAGCAAGAAGGAAATAGCCGAGATGGCTGTAAAGTTGAAGAGCGCTACCGACCGCTGCAAGGTTCTTGAAAACGAAGATCAAACGGAACGGACGGACCTGGAAAAGGCCATTACCGAGGCCAAGGATGCTCGCTCTGCGATGAGAGCTATGAAAGAGGAGCTTCGTCAGGCCGGAGATATCGCGGCTGGAAAGCCCTTTGTGCTGCGGAGGAAGTTCGGGGATCCTAAATATGCTTCGCTAGACCGGTTGTGGAGTACGGCGGATACTTATCTGGATTTGGCAGCGAGTGCCGCGGACGCGGCCGAACACTTCCGAGATAAGGAGGATCACGAAGTGGAGAAGCTTTTTTGGTCGCAGTTCCATAATACAGAGCGTCCACTTCCATTAACCGATCGTCTGGCCGAATGGGTTGAGCTGAGTAGGTTATCTGGACTCACCATGAAGTATGTTGTGAGTCATCTGTGGCTGGAAAGGCCCGAGCCGAAGAGCTATTTTAGCTTGGTGCAGCAGTTCCTTGGTGCGGTGCCACATATAAATGCAGTGAAGAGGTCGGCATGCATAGAGGGTGCGCGGATGACTCTTGCCCGTGTCAAGACATACTGGGCGGAGATGAAGGCCACCGCTATTGCAACCCAAGACTCGGATGAAAGCCGAGTACCTGCCGAGCACTATTTTCAGGAAGTTCTGCAGGGCGCTCGTTTAATAGAGACGCAGTGCTCGAAGGATATCATGTTCGAATAACATGTATTGTTGTAAAAAAAAGTTTGGAAATGATATATAAAAGCTTTTTATACTTGTGCCTTCAAGAATTGATATGCCTCCTGTGCGGCCGTTAATGTATATGTGTATATAACCTGAAAGATGGCAGTCATTGGCTTCAGCCCCCACGCATATAATGCGGGGGTATTCGCGGAAGGCGCATTTTCACACTTGATCCAACGTCTTGGTCCTATTAAGGAGGTGGTAGCGCAGCAAACTAGGCAACCGGACTATAATGCTTTATCACTTTCACTTAGCCATAGGAGTTTGACAGTGGGGCTGCTATACAGCCCCTGGTGGCCCCGCGCTCAACCGAATTCGGGGCGCGCGGGTGCCTGGCCGGGAAACGGCCCTTCGTTAATGCGGGGGAATCCTAAAGATTCCGGTGGGTCATCGAGTGGTTGACCAGTCTCACGCTATATCATGACAGTCAGTTTTCGGCTTTCTCTACTAAGGTGCTCTCCTGGCCGGGGCACAATCGCAGTAGTTCTCCTGGTGCCACCTTAGCCGATAGAGCGGAACGTAAGGCAGCAAAACACAGGAGCCGAGCAAACCCAACATTTGACCAAAGACATGATTCAGAGCTGATGCATATAAGGCCAAACTCGCGACGCCGAACACTCCCTAAGGTATTCGGTCTTTTATGAAACAGGGCGGAACAGCGCCCTTGGTCATAAGCCCCTGATGTCCAGGTACGTGCAAAACTCTGACGTGGCCACATGCCAAAACGCCAGCCTCCTCCTCGGCTGTACAGAGAATCCGGGGGATGTGTATCAACAAGAGACAATAAAAAAGGTTTACGCAGGGTCTTAATCTAAAAAGAATCCTGGAGACGGGTCCCTGCTGCACGTCTGCGCCTGTGTCTCTGTTGTGCCGTGTCCTGGACGGGCGTAGCATGGTCTTCATCTGCAAAAGAGAGGAACTTAGCTGAAAAGAAAGAAAAAGAATAGTAGTGCGGAATGTACGCTGTACTAGATAAACAATGTATAATTGCAGGACGGGTAAAATGGAGCCTTATTATCGTGTATTTTACATACGCGGAGCCCCTTGTATAGGGGTGTATGGCTACTAAACCTTTATCCATTATATGCTTCCTCCGGACTCGCCTAGCCGAGCCCGTGGTCTTAACGACCTGGCAGATGCTTTCGTTGGTGAAGCTGTTTTAATACAGGGCTGTCAAGACAGCCACATATTCTTTCGCGCTCGAGGGACACTTAATATCGCCCCTTAGTGAGATGACGCCTCGTGGACCGGGCAATTTGAGCGTAAGGACGCGTAATGCGGTATTGCGTTAAATCGGGCGAAAGCTTCTCGTCCCAGTAGTGCTTGATAGCTACTTGAAAATGGGGCGATATGAAAGGTTAGCTTTTCGCGGCGGAAGTTGTCGGGGGAGCCGAACATAACTTCTATCCGAAGAGAACCCATGCAATGGGCATCCGGGCCTGGCGTCACTCCTTGAAAGGAAGTATTGTTATGGCGGATTCTTGTTGGGTCTATTCCCATTTTGCGGATTGTGTCCTGATATAGCAGGTTTAAAGCACTGCCGCCATCCATCAGGACATTTGTAAAGTGGAGTTCGTCGATTAGCGGATCTAATACCAGGACAGTCCAGCCTGCATTCCGTATACCTCTAGAGTAATCCTGGTGGTCGAAGGTGATCAGTTTTAACAACCACGGGCGAGACTCCTTTGGGATAGGCCGTATGGTGCGAATCTCTGTTGGCGCCACTCTGTTCACCACGTGAAGTAAGTTTACTGTTTTGACTTCTTGTGGGAAATCCTTTTGTTTCCTGGTGTTCTGCTCGTGGGGTTCGTCATCGTCCTCACTTGGTGTGTCGAGCCCTTTGTGTTCGGCGTTGAGTTTGCCGGATTGCTTGAAAACCCAACAATCTCTATGGGTATGGTTCCCAGGTAGGGATGTAAATGGATCGGATCGGATGAGATAATGCCTTTACCATATCCTTTACCACATTATTTTATCGGATTCGGAGCGGATCGGATAATGACCGGATGCTATGTTCGAATACGGATTATATCGGACTACGGATTCGGAGCGGAAGCGGAGCGGATTCGGACCGAAAGCGGATAAAAAATGTATACATCTTGTCCATAATAAATATCTTGATGTATGCAAAGAAGAACAATATATAAGTAACCAATCAATTTTTAATGATCAATGAAATTAAGAACTTACACGCTACACCAACCAAGACATTAGCCATCATAGGTTCATAGTGTTCATAACAGAATATGTTATATACTATGTAAGTGAGCTTGTACAGTACGTGTTCTCAAGTCTATTGGCTGCGCTTGTACGTACATTTTATGTGTACAGTCATACAACGGTGCTATTAGGTTTAGGGTTATATGATATTTATATGTGGTGATTCTAATCAGTGGTCTAATTGGGTCATTGGGCTTGTCGATTGGACCAAATTTATCGGATAATCCTATTTGATAACACCGGATAATCTGCAAAAAATACCGGATAATCCACATCCGTCGGATATTACCGATACCATATCCGCTACCATATTCGTCGGATATCCGGTTAACAATTATCCGTATCCGCATCCGTATCCGTCGGATTTGTGAAAGTGCATACCATATCCTTAAAAACGGATGCGGATGCGGATTCCGAATGGAAATTATCCGTACCATTTACATCCCTATTCCCAGGCTTCCCGGGAGTACTGTGAATTTGACATATCTTGTCCAAGATTTTGTTTAGGTTAGATAACTCATCCCTGTTATCCTTAAGGGGCAGCTTTCTCTAATTCTGCCGAGCGCTTTTGAATCCGGCATTGACTGCCACTCTTCGGACTGCTTCCCTTAGTCCGGCGCTGGTCCTTGCCGCGTCGCGGTTTCCCATTTCCGACCCTGACTTCGGATGTACTTGGGTCGCTGATGTTGCATCTTGCCAACCAGCTGTCTTCTCCCGCATAAAATCGGGTCATGAGGCTTGTTAATGTGGCCATTGTTCTTGGCTTTTCTTGGCCGAGGTGTTTGGCAAGCCATTCGTCTCGAACGCTATGTTTGAAAGCCGCTAAGGCTTCGACGTTCGGACAGTCGACTATCTGATTCTTTTTAGTAAGAAATCTGTTCCAGAATTTCCGGGCTGACTCTTCGGGCTGTTGAGTTATATGGCTCAAATCGTCCGCGTCCGGAGGTTGGACATAGGTCCCTTGAAAATTTGCTCGAAAAGCATCCTCGAGCTCCTCCCAACTTCCAATAGTGTTTTCGGGAAGGCTTTTAAGCCAATGCCGTGCTGGCCCTTTGAGTTTGAGGGGTAAGTATTTTATGGCGTGGAGGTCATCTCCTCTGGCCATGTGTATATGGAGGATATAATCCTCAATCCTGACTCCAGGGTCTGTTGTTCCGTCGTACGCCTCTATGTTTACGGGCTTGAATCCCGCTGGAAATTCATGGTCCAGCACCTCATCGATGAAACATAGGGGGTGTGCGGCACCCCTGCATTTGGGTGTGCCGTGATGTTCGGATATTTGTTGTGCTGCATTGCTTACTAGAGCTTGCTTTCTTGGCCCATAGATAGATCTGGCTGGGCCGTCCTTTTGACGCGATTCCTTGAGTGGATCGCGTGCCGGCTTGTGTGCGGCGCCGCTTGCCGTTCCATGTTGGCCATGGGGTCGTCTATCTGACCGGGTGGCTTTCTTATTTTTTGATTGCGGGGGCTCTAAGGCCTCCTCGTCAAATTCAGGCAGTAGTTTTCGCTTCAGATAGCTTTTGTTGCGGCAACTGCCGCCATGTTTGTCTGTGGTGTTGAGTACTTTGCTCCATCTTATTCTGAGTGCATCTTCCGCAGTTTTGAGCTTCCGCTTCTGCTTTTTCAGGCTACGCGCAGTGGCGACGAGCCTATTGTGGAGGTTCTTCTACTCCATGAGCGTATTTGGCGTGAGGTCGCCTGGACTATTGTTTTCGCCGGGGGCGGGTTGTTCGGTTTGTTTGTCAAAGTTGCCCTGTTCGGACGGTTGCTCAAAGGCATGTTCGTCGTCCGCCGGCTCGTCCTGCTCTATGGCTGGGGCTGTATGGCTGCCGTTTCTGTCGAGGCGGGGCTTGGCGCGGCGCTTACGTCGCTGCTGTGATTGCTTTTCGAGTGAACGATCCCTCGTTACATCCCTGTGTTCCTCGTCGTCGCTTCCTTTGGGTGTGTCCACCATGTATACATCATGAGATGAGGTGGCAGTCCAGTGCCTTATAGGCGTTAGTTCATGTTTGTCTCCTACATCATCGTCCATACCGTCGATGTCTTCGGAGTCAAATTCGAGCACGTCGTTTAAATTATCGACAGTGGCTACGAAGTGGGTGGTGGGTGGGTTTTGAATTTCTTCATCATCCGTATCCCAACCTTGCTGACCGTAGTCCGGCCAGGGCTCTCCTGATAAAGAGAGAGATTTCAGGGAATTCAGAATATCGTCGAAGGGCGAGAGCTGAAAGATGTCCGCGGCGGTGAATTCCATAATCGGCGCCCAATCGGAATCGATCGGCAGGGGCGCGGGGGGCTCGGAGTCCGGAGGGGAGTCCGGCACCTTGGAGTCACAGGCTTCGCAAGGGACAAAACTGGTGTTCGGCTCGATCGCCGTAGAGATTTCGGCCTCCGAGGCGGCATCCAACCACCTGTCCTCGATCGGCGCGATCGGCTCTGAACTAAGGGTCAGGGCTGATGCGGGCGCGGCCTCCAGAGCACTGTTCGACGGCAGAGCTAAATCATGCCCTTCGTGACAGTGCGACGCGCTCGGCTGTGGCTCGAATCCGTCGAAGATCAAATCCCCGCGGATGTCAGCCGTGTAGTTAAGACTTCCAAATCTGACCTGATGGCCAGGGGCGTAGTTTTCGATCTGCTCCAGATGGCCAAGCGAATTGGCCTGCAGTGCAAAGCCTCCGAATACGAAGATCTGTCCGGGGAGAAAAGTCTCATCCTGGACCGTATCGCTGTTGATGATCGAAGGAGCCATCGGGCCTAAAAGTGACGACACAGAGGAACTCTCAATGAAAGCACCAATGTCGGTGTCAAAACCGGCGGATCTCGGGTAGGGGGTCCCGAACTATGCGTCTAGGCGGATGGTAACAGGAGACAAGGGACACGATGTTTTTACCCAGGTTCGGGCCCTCTTGATGGAGGTAAAACCCTACTCCTGCTTGATTAATATTGATGATATGGGTAGTACAAGAGTGGATCTACCACAAGATCAAGGAGACTAAACCTTAGAAGCTAGCCTATGGTATGATTGTTGTTCTGTTGTTCGTCCTACGGACTAAAACCCTCCGGTTTATATAGACACGGGAGAGGGCTCGGGTTACACAGAGTCGGTTATAATGGTAGGAGATCTACATATCCGTATCGCCAAGCTTGCCTTCCACGCCAAGGAAAGTCCCTTCCGGACACGGGACGAAGTCTTCAATCTTGTATCTTCATAGTCCAGTAGTCCGGCCGAAGGTATAGTCCGGTTATCCGAACACCCCCTAATCCAGGACTCCCTCACTTACGATAGGGTGGAGTGGCCATATCTACAAGCCATCATGCTGAAATTGGGATTCACACAGAGATGGGTGGAGATAGTAATGGGCATGGTATCTTCGGTCAAATTCTCTGTTATGTTTAATGGCAGCAAATTGCAACAGTTTAATCCTTCTCGAGGGATCCGACAAGGGGACCCAATCTCCCCATACTTGTTCTTTCTAGCACCAGAGGGCCTTTCGCGCCTTTTAAAATAACAAGATGACTCATCTAACCTTCGTGGTCTGCAAGTGGCACCGTCGGCGCCACCGGTAAATCACTTATTATTTGCAGATGACATCCTACTGTTTTTCAAGGCCAATATTGTGGGTGCATATGAGGTCAACCAATTGTTGGATTGTTGGATCATTATTGCCAAGCAATGGGTTAGCGGATTAATCATGGTAAATCTTCTATATTTTTCAGTAAGGGTGTCCCCGATAGCGTTCGGGCAGAGATCAAAGATTTGCTCCGTGTGCCAAATGAAACGTTGAATGAAAAATATCTGGGTATGCCATCTGATGTGGGACAGTAAAAAATGGAGCTTTCAAGTTCTCGAAGGATCGCTTATGAAACAAAATACAAGGCTAGATTGAGAAGACTTTGTCAACTGCAGGAAAGGAAGCTCTAGTCAAATCAGTAGCCCAAGCAATTCCTGTCTTTTCTACATCCTGTTTCAAGCTTCCTAAAGGGATGGGTGAGCATCTAAATATGCTTATTTAGAATTTCTAGTGGGTCCCAAGGATGGCCACCGAAACAACCTAAATCTTTTGGGGGGGGGGCTGGGTTTCAAGGATTTTGAATTGTTCAATCTAGCAATGCTTGTGAAGCAATGTTGGCGAATCCTCCAGCAACCTGAGTCTCTCGGTGCTTGCATCCTTAAAAGTGTCTATTTCCCCACGACGTCAATATTGCAAGCAACACTTGGGTCTCGCCCTAGTCAGATATGGAGGGCAATCATGGAAGGCATTGAAGTTCTTAAACATGGACTCATTAAAAGGATAGGCAATGGAACTACCACAGACGTTCGGTTGGAGAACTGGATCCCCAGAAAAGAGATGATGCGCCCTTTTGGGAACAAGGTGCCGAACCCCATGAGGCTAGCTACAGATTTTATTGACCCTACCTCGGCGAAGTGGGATAGGCAGCAAGTTGAGCAAACCTTCTTACCTATTGACGTCCCTGCAATCATGGCGATCCCTATATGAACGAGGAATATAGAGGACTATTGGGCTTGGAACTTTGAGAGAAGTGGCTCCATCTCGGTTTGTCCATCGTATATAATGCTCTTGGCAACTAGAAAGCGAAGAGAAGCATGGCTAGAAGGAACAACCGGTTCGTCTAGTTCGCATAGGGAGGAAACATCTTGGAAGAAGCTATGGAATACCTAGGTTCTGGCGAAGGTTAATTTGTTTTTATGGCGACTATCTAGGCAGTCGCTCCCTATGGAGGATGTGAGAGCACACCACCATATGTCGACTTTGAGTTCATGTGGAGTCTGTGGTTGGACTCTTGGAGGCACTCGCTCCTTGAGTGCTCGATGGCAAGATGCATATGGGCACTCGACACGGGAGACCTAGTGAACCAGATGATCTCCATCATGGAACCGAGGGCAAAAAACTGGCTTTTTACGCTCATGGAGACTAACTCATACGGATTTTGTGAGATTGGCAGTCATGCTTTGGTCCATTTGGTCCGCTCGGCGGAAAATTTTACATTAAGGTATTACCCAGAGTCCGCATGCCACACATTTGTTCATCAAGCGATTCATCTTTGAGCTTGAACTGCTACACGAGGGAAAGAAAAAAACTTTTCAACCAGCCCCCCGAGAGATAACGCAGGTACATGCAAGACCAACAACACCCCTACATGGATATGCCAAAATCCACACTGACCGTGCGGTCAGGCAAAACCGGGGCGGCTCTGCTGCAGCTGTATGTGGGGATGATTCAGGTAACTATCTAGGGAGCTCCTCCCTTGTTATTGATGGACAGACTGACCCGACCATCCTCGAGGCAATTGCTATCAGAGAAGTGATGGCCCTGGCGGAAGATGTTCTTGTTCATGACTTCATTATTTCCCCGGATTGCAAGCAGGTTATTGAGGACCTAAAGAAACGGTAATCAAGGACACTACAGATCCATCATCACAGAGATAAAACTTTGAGCTACTAGTTTTAGATGTAATTTTATTTTTGAAGGCCGAGCCGTCAACGGCAAGGCCCATAGTTTAGCTAAGCACTCTCTTACTCTCGGCCCGGGACGCCATGCTTGGTTGGCCAACCCCCATGATCCGAATTATATCCCACCTCATGTGAATTATCATCAATAAAGCTTAGCTTATCCCTAAAAAAAGGAGCTCCCTCGATCTAGCTGTTGTGCTCGGTTGCCTCAAAAAAGTTGTTGTGCTCGGGCCCCTAAAAAAGAAATGGGCTTGCTAAAAATTAGTCGACTGAGATTTAACCAAGTCTCAATCGACTGAGATTTAACCAAGTCTCAGTCGACCATGCAACATTTGTCCCAACGTTGTAACTTTTTTTCCTGCCGGTTGCAGCATCCGCCTTGTTGGTTGTAGCATGTTGTGCCTCATTGATTGTAGCACATCGTCTCACCGGTTGTAACATCCGTCATTGATGGTTGTAGCATTTTAATCACACTGGTTGCAGCATCAGTTGTCAATGGTCGCAAAACTATCGCAATATTTTTCATCATCGGTTGTAGCATCTAGCGGTGCCGCTTGCAACCAAACAACTTTGCTGACATCGCTCGACTGAGACTTCGTTAAGTCTCAGTCAACTGAGTTCTAGACAAACCCAAAAGAAAAGTCATTGTGCTCGGTCCCTGCTGCGTTTCCTTCGGTTTTCTTTTGGCATTTTTTCTTTTGTATTTTTTATTTGGTTTTCTTTATTTGTACACCGGTTTTCTTTGGTTTTTCTTTGTTTCTTCTTTTGTTGCTTCAGTTTTCTTTGTTTACTTTTAGTTTTTTTCAATATGGTCCACTGTTTTGCATCGGTTTCTTTGGTTTCATGTTTTTCCCTTTTCTCTTTGGTTTCATTGTTTCTTTCCGTTTTTTCTTTACTTTGTTATATTTTTCATACACACTGTACATTTTCCGTATATAGTAGGAACACTTTTATAGATGTTTGTCATTTTTATATACATGATTATTTTTTAATAATATATGTAGATTTACATTTTTTTATACTAAAAAACATTTTTCTTATACACGTGTTGATGTCTACTTTCTAATATAGATTTTAAAAAAATCATATACATAATAAAAAAATCTTATACTACATGTTTAACTTTTTCAAGTACGTGATTAATATTTTTTTTCAAATATAAGAATTGATGTTTATTTTTTATACATATTGTACTTTTTTGTATACATCAAATTTTTTATACATGTTTATCACTTTCAAATACATAATTAACATTTTCTTCAAATATATGTTTTGATGCCTAACTTTTTCATTAGCTGTACATTTTTGTATACATTAGGAACATTATTTTATACACATTTAACATATTTTAAATATACATTTTAGTGTTTAGTTTTTCCCGTACACGTTGTATATTTCTTGTATACACCGGAATTTTTTATACATATTTAATTAATTTTTTAATACATGACTAACTTTTTTTATAATGTCACATACATGTTTTCCGAAACACGTGATCAATTGTTGTTACAAACATTTCTTAACTCTATTAAAAGATTAACACTGGACGGACATTTTTTTTAACATTGGTCATTTTTCCCAAAACTAAGTAATTTGTTTGTGGAATATTTTGATTTTTTGAAAAAAATTTCAATATATAAAAAAAGTTAGAAAAACAAGAAGAAAGACTAAAGATATTGGAGAAATGAAGAAACTTGTTATTGGGCCGGCCCACCAAGGGCTTTTCTCCAGGCGGCGAGCTTCTACCTCGGCTATAAACGATACTTGTCGCTCCCCTATCCAACATCACAGATGCTTCCGAAACAACAACAATATTCTCTACTATTAAAGGTGAGTTGGTGAATAATGTTGGGAAACATAGTGGAAAAAAATCGCCCTACGATCAAGATCTTGGATCACTATGAAGATGTATATAAGGTTAGATCAGCTTGTTACCGACTAGTTACAGAAGAAGAAGAGTCAATGTTGATCGTACTTGAAGTCTGTAAGTGCATCTAGTGCCCCTTAGTGATTTTGGTGTATTGAAGACTTATAGGTTAAGGGACTAATGTGTTTATGAGTGTACACAGGTCTATAAGTCTATGAGGAGTTTTGATATTTACAGAAAAAGTCAACCCCTAAAAATGAAGTTCTTCGACTGAAGACTTTGGATTTCTGAAGACTTTCTGAAGACTTTGAAAGTGAATAAATTGGTGTGACCTTGAAGACTTGGTATTCATTGGAGGAACATGAAGCGTGAAGACTTTTGTTTTCATAGTTTCGTTTTCTCTTTCTTGAGTCATAGGAAACACCGTACTGTTAAAGGGGTCGAGGATATACTAAGGAAAAATTTCCATGTGATGCTCAACTCAAAATCCTACACCTACCAATCCCTTCGAGTGAAGCCATTGGAAATCTCATACAATTCAGTCATATTCTTCAGTGACAGAGACGAAGTTCTTCTGGTCGCTGAGGAATTTGTTCTGACTGAGGAGTTAAGAATTCGCCAGTGCGGATTGCCCACACAGTGAGGAACATGATAGCCCTGAGGATTTTGAACCTCAAATTTCCGACCGTTGCTGTGCTACGCGCTAGCTGTCCCAAAATATCTACCCACCTAACGGTCATATCATTGAAGAGCATTTATCTTATCATGCCGGGCTGCTCCCTAGGCTATAAATAGCCGCCCCCTACAACCACTAGCTGGTTGGCTGCTCCGAGAGAAACTGACACCTGTCATTTGAGAGCATCCCATCCTCCGAGGACTTTGAGCGAAAATCATTGAGTGAGGAAAACCCAAACCCAAACACCTACAAACCCAAAGTGATTGAGCATCACTAAAGAGATTGATCTTGCGTAGATCGGATGCTTGTTACCTTTGAAGACTGTGCATCTTCCAGACGGTTAGGCGTCATGGTCTAGAGCATCCAAGAGGAAATTGTGGATCGCCGAGTGACCGAGTTTGTGAAGGTTTGGAAGTCACCTGAAGACTTACCACGAGTGATTGGGCGAGGTCTGTGTGACCTTAGCTCAAGGAGAATACGGTGAGGACTGTGTGTCCAGGACTCTGTGTCCTCAGGTTTAAATACCTACCGCTCCAACCAGACGTACAACTGTCACAACAGTTGGAACTGGTCTACCAAATCATTGTCTTCACCAAGCTTACTGGTTCTATTTCCTCAACTCTTTCATTTCCTCATTTCAGCTGTTGTGTGCTTGTTCATATCTGTTTGAAGACTTTGACTGAAGACTTTCTCAATTTCCTCAGTTCAATTTCTTCTGTCTGTTTGTCTTCATCCTGTTTTATCCTGTGTTTACGCTTTCTGTACTATGTGCTTGTCTTCATTTCATCATGACACTACAAAAAAATACACTTCCGTGATGATACATGTTTGTCACAGTAGGTCGCTTTTTTGGTCATGCATGTACATCCATGACAAATTTATGACAGAACCAAGATAGTCATACCTGTGCTGTCGTAGAAGTGTTCCATGACATTACCAAAATTATCATCACGGAAGTGTCCACTTCCATGACGATAAATTGCGCGTCACAGAAGTGCTTTCATCAAGGGTGACCGGCACGTGGCATCCACCGTAACGGAACGCCGTTAAGCTATCGGGTCGGGTTTTGGATCCCATAACCTGTTAACAGCCTCGATCAATGGGAAATTTCCACGTGTAAAATTCTTATTGGCCGGACGAAACACGTGTCAGCTCGTCAGTGGGTCAGATAGGCGCCTATGATACGTCGACACGTGTCATGGCCCAACAGAGGCCCATTCCTGTGAAAAGGCCAGCCCGTTTGACTTGGTCAAAAGCTGGCGGGCCGGCCCATGGAAAGCCTGTTAACGGCCTGTTCGCATATAGCCCATTTACAGCCCGCTAACCCAAGGCCCGTTACGGCCTATCCGAATTAGGCCCAGTAGCGTCATCTGGGCCATCCAATATGATTCCAGCCCATTTTCACTTCTGGCCCATGTATGGCCCATGACGTCTTTCGGCCCATATGAGGCCCTATGTAACTCTTGGCCTATTAATGACCCGTGGTGAAACTGGCCCGTAATGAACAGTGTATCACTTTACACCCATTAACGGCCCGTGGTGAAACTGGCCCGTAATGAACAGTGTATCACTTTATACCCATTAACGGCCCGTTATTCCGTTGGGCCGTTTCCAGCCCATGTTATCTTTCGGCTTTCTTAGAGCCCATTTATTCTTGGGCTCATTTCCAGCATTCGTTTACTTACGGCCTGTTACTGTCATTTTCTGCTTGTGGGCCAAATTCAGCCCGTGGTTACAGTCGGCCCGTTTATGGTTCGTTAATACGTTGGGCCGTTTTCATAGCGTCATCAAATACGGCCTATTAACGATGGCCCGTTACGGTCGGCCCATGAACGGACGATTCCAACTCTAGACCGTTTACGGCCATAATGCAGCCTGTTATTGGCCCATGTTTGGCCAATCGATCATACGGCCCGTATAAGGCCCATTGATGATACGGCCCGTAGAAGGCCCATTGTTTCTACGGCCCGTAGAAGGCCTACTGTTTCTATGGCCCGTAAAAGGCCCACTTTTCTACGGCCCGTAGGAGGCCCAGTGTCACTACAGTAAATATTAGCCCATGGTTATTGTGGCCTAGTTTCAAAAAAATAGGTTATTGCAGCCACTAGTTAACCGCGGAAAAAGAACTGCAATGACTACAAGCAAACAAATAAACAAGACAACAAGGAAATAAATAAGCAAGCAACTAACGCTAGGCTATCACGGCTATTACACATATTACATCCACTGGGCATCAAAGTTCGCCACCAGTGCAAATATAGGGAACAAAGTAGCATAACATATACACTGGCCGTCAAAATTGGCCACCAGTGCAAATAAACGCGGCAGCAAAACAAGAGCATAACTGAAACAACTTCAGAAGAGCTCAAGAAACGTTATCCTGGGTATCCACCATGCTGGCAATAAGCTTAGCAAGCTGATTACCTTTGTCCTGTTTGGCGCTAAAATCCTCCAACGCTTGCTGTTGCACCAGAAAGTATGCATCTGAATGCTCCAGGGACTTCCGTAGTCCTTCCGCTTCTTGTCGCAGCACAGCTGATCGATGTCTTTCAGCTTGTAGTTGAGACTCAATAAACCAAACTGATTCAGACAGTGAGTTTGAATAGCTTGTGCAAGCGGTAGTTGCCAGTAACTCCAACACTAAACCAAGATAGGATGTGTCACTATCCTGAACCTTATCTGCATTACTTCCTTTACCGTTTCTTAATAAGGCACTCTTCCCCAATATTCTGTCAGCATTCTAAAAGAAGAAACAAGCAGACACATAACAAGTTTAGCATGTACTAGTATATGAAACTCATTTCGGTGAACCAGTTCATTAGTAAGGTGGACATGATTAAACTACCAAGTCTTCTATTGCCAAGTACTAGTACATAATAAAAGCATCAAACAAATATATATCTATGTCCTATGGTAGCAATGGAATCTTAAATTAGAACATTTGTTCTTCAGGTTTAGGCACTTGTTCTACATGAACAGAGTACAGTAAGACGCAAGAATATAATACTTAAAAATAGAAAATGAGCTCATAGACCTTACCACATTCTTGGTTCGGGACCAGTACAGAACAAGGCATTCCCAGTCATCGTCCAGTAAATGTGTCTCAGGAGAACGTAAGGGAATTTGATGAGTTTCTTTGTCGGTGAAGTATGTTTTCTTCAGGTAATTCCGATAGAGCCACCAAACATTCTTAAAGATAGCAGCGATATTAGCACAAGTTACCTCATCCTGAGTTTCCAAATCGGTCCTTCTCTATAGAGAAAAATGGGAAAATTTGTTGTATTATAACCATCATGGAGGTAGGATGTATGGGACAAAGCAAAGTAATTGCCATGAATAACATTACTTACACATAACTCCTGGACAAACACCTGCAACTGTTATTTTCCTTCATCTTCAGTATAATATTTCCAAGATGGGAAGGTACGCACATACGATTTAACAACATCAAATGCGATAGATGCTAAACTACGACTAGCTGGTTGTGCTTCCTCCACAGGAATAGGCGTACTAACTGGTGGAGTTGGGGTTCGCCATGATAGTACTGGCCCTTTGGGCAATGGAGCTGCCTTACTAACTGCTCTTGTTTGGGAGCTCTGTGGTGGAGATGGTGCTGTGTCAACAGGAACTGGGTTACTATCGGCTGGGGTTGGGGTTAGATTGGGTGAAGCTGCTTCTCTGTCCATCGTAGTAGGGGTACAATCTGCAAGAGTTTGGGTAATGTGTGGTAGGGCTGGTTCTTGTGCATGTACAACCGGGGTGCTATCTCCAGCAAGAGGTAGCACTGTTTTATTTGAAGACCGTGTTTTTAGTCCGCTAGATACTGGCATCACCCGCTCCAATTCAAATGGCTGATAAACAGGAAACATAGTTGAATGTACAGACATTGTATGAGAGACAGATGCAATAGATAGTGTGGAAAAAAGAGGGCATGAAATAGTTGACATGTATATTGTTTAACTAAAACGGATAGCATGACATAATTTCACATATATGATGTCTATCTAAACTGGATAGCATAGCATAACATAATTCAAAGATATGATGAATAACTAAATAGGATTGCCTGACATAATTCACCTACATGTTATCTAAGTAATCAGGATCGCATCATTTAATTCACATATATGATTTATATGCTAAACAGAGGGCATTCGATATGATGTCTGAACTAAGAACATGGTGTTGAATATTGTGTATATGATGTCTAAACTATGCAATGCAAGACACCGTATGCATGATATGAGTAGTATAACCGTGCCAAGTTAGAGCATACACCTCAATGGGGGAATAGGACTGGTCATCTATCTCTGAATCCATCTCTGAGGAGCTATCGGGACCCAACAAGAAATCTGCTTCAACAGGTAGCACTGTCTGCTCTGAAGGCCTTGTTTTCACTCCAGATTTTTCCATCTCCCACCCAAATGGCTGATTCACAGGAAGAGTAGTTTAATGTACAAACATTATCGACAAATGAAAATGTAATGAAGAAAAGGATGGGCAAGATATCATTCAAATATATGATGCCTGGTTAAACAGGATGGCATTGCACATTTCACATATATTATGGCTGGCTAAAAGACACGAGACTGCGTACTTCCCATATATGATATAGAAACTAAACAAGTGGCATTACAGAACATGTCTAAACTAAGTAGATGACATATATGATGTCAAAAGTAGGCACTGCAAGGCAACATATGCATGATATGACTAACATCATCATGCCAAGGTAGAGCAAACACCTTGGGGGGTAAATAGGAGTGGTCAGCGGCGTCCGAATCCGCCTCAGAACAGATATCTTCCTCTGGATTACAATCTGGAGAGGGGTGGGAAGGGTTTGCCATTGAACCCACCATGGAGCAATGTCTGCATGACATTGTATTGCCGCGCAAAACTCTTCTCTTTTTCTCTACATGTTCAGCATGACTGTGTACAATATCTGACATGCATACGAAAAAAATATGGTGAGATTATGTAAGGAGAGCATGCAGAAATTTAGAGTGATGGTAACAACCAGTGGATCGATGTTTTTCCGTTGAACCAAAATAGCCCTAATGGATCAACGTGAATGTATAGTAATAAGTGATGCAACAAGTGTACAACCTCTTTACTGTAGCCGTGTCAACCTCAGCATCATTAGGTTGGTCGCTAAAGCAGTTGAGGCAGAGGTGGCTGTCGGAGGTGTGGAGGAAGATCTGAGGAATCTGTAGACGGCGTCCAGGGCACTGCTCTGTTGTGATGGATCGTTCTGTCGTTGGAGCAGCTCCGGTGAGCCGTAAGACGTCAAGGCTGAAGCAGCACAAGACAGACATCGTCAATCTCAAGTGGGATTCTAATAGCATTTCCAATAGATGGTGTAAAATGGATGTAAAATTAACATCACCAAAAACCACCTGACTACAACAGATGAGGTAAAAACTGTTGACTCTGAACTTAACTGTCAAAACTAAAATTTACTGTGGAATCTGAATGCCACTATCGAAACTGAACGCAATGGAAGCAGAGAGGCACTTGACATGTAGTTTAGGGAGGGCCTGCAGTTCATCTTCAACCTGCACCCCCCCGAGCCGCCAGCCACCACCGGCCGAACCACCGGCCCCAGCGCCGCCTCGCCGCCTCGAAACAACTCGCCACCGCCGCCCCGGCCAGCCCTCTAGGCCCCCCGCCCCCACCCTGAACCCTAAGATAGATAGTGGGGTACCTCTCCGGCGAGCCCCCGTCCCCGCTGCGGGTGGTTCTTCCTTAACTCCGGTGAGCCCCCCAACCCCTGAAAATCGACTGACCCAAAAGTCGATTCAGTCGACTGAAGTGTGGCTTAGTCGGAGCAGAGCAGCAGCACGAGCGAGGGGGAGAGCAGCAGCAGCAGCTGGGCAAGCGAGCGATCGAGCGAGAGCCGGAGCAGCAGCAGCAGATCCGGCTGGTATGGCCGCCGCCGCCAAAGGGGCCTCGCACTGGGGGAGAGCCGCCGTGGAGATGTCGCCCGCGGCGTCGCCTTCAAGGTAGCCGCTCCATGAGGGTGCGGGATGGAGCACCGTCGGCGCCGGGAGGTCGAGTTAAGGAGAAGGTGCGATGAGATGAGTGTACAACCTCTTTGGTGGCGTCGAGTAGGCCTCGGCTTTGTCCGAGGAGTCGGTGAGGATGTTGCGGTTCCGGTGGAGCAGGTTAAGGCGGCGCTGTGGGGATCGTCGGAGCAGCTCCTTGGAGGTGGAGGACGGGGCGGCTGAACCGGCGGGACGGCGAGATGGATGACGGATCCTCATCCGGGGAGGTGGACGAGGGACGTCGAGCTGTTGCGGTGGACGACGTCGTCGGGGAAGAGGCTCCGGCTGGGCAGCGGTGACATGGCGGACGGAGGAGGGTGGGGTTTCGTGGCTGGAGCAGAGAGGTTATGGCGGCCTGGGATTTCGAATGGCGAAAAGGGGGTGATGGGAGGGGGTGAAGCATGACTTAGGAACGTGCTTGTCCAAAATGTAGGGTGTGTTACAAAAGTACCCCCCACCGATTTGAACTAGCGGCGCTTTTGGCTCAGGGTTAGAAGGGGGATTTTGCGTGTCGGGATTTGGTAGCTGGAGCGAGTTTTCGCGCGCGTTGTAATTTCGGGATAGCAAGGCGCGGGTTGTGAAGGCGCCAGTTTTGGGAGCATGATATCTGAATTTTCGGGATATAACAAGACGCGGGTTGAATTTCAGGGACAAGCCTAACGTGTCGTAATATTGTACTTGTACGTACCAAATCAATTCGCACTTTCCTCAACCAAAAAGAAAACGAAAAAAATAAAACTATTCACACCACACAAAGAGAGAGTCTTGCCCCGTTTTACTGTCACGACCGGTTTTCCAATAAAAATATTTATTGAGAAACCAATCTTTAGAATCCAGTTTGAGATAAAGCCTCCTCACTGACAGACAAACTTTTGATACAATAAGCCAGTAGCATAAATATGTTACAGGGTTGAGCTGACGATGCTCAACAATTTATTACAAGTGTGCCAATAATTATACATAAAGGCGATTAATGGCACAAGGGATTGGTGGCATACTACTGACTCGCAAATATGGTGGAGTAACACAGTGGGGAGTGGATATGGGATTCTCAAACTAACATCCCATCGAGCGTCGGGGTGAGGCTCGATGAATTTATTAGGGTAGCGGAAGCGGATATAATACAGTGACCAACTCCAGGGTCGCACGAGACTGACTGGGACTCCTCTAGGCGTCGGATTCGCTATCGAACTCTTCATCCATGAGATCACCTTCATCAGCATCTGGCCAAATCAACAAGCCAGTGAGTACTTTGAAAGTACTCGCAAGACAGTTCGGACGTAAGATATAACAAATGCTAACATGAAATACATGAATAAGTTAACCAGTACAATCAGACATAGAGGTAATAATACTGGGTGCCAAGCGAGTGTCTGAAAGACTCCTCGAGCGGAAAATGCAGAATAATAATACTGGTGCCAAACGAGTGTCTGAAAGACTCCTCGAGCGGAAAATGCGGAATAATAATACTGGTGCCAAACGAGTGTCTGAAAGACTCCTCGAGCGGAAAATGCAGAATAATAATACTGGTGCCAAACGAGTGTCTGAAAGACTCCTCGAGCGGAAAATGCGGAATAATAATACTGGTGCCAAACGAGTGTCTGAAAGACTCCTCGAGCGGAAAATGCAGAATAATAATACTGGTGCCAAAGGAGTGTCTGAAAGACTCCTCGAGCGGAAAATGCAGAATAATAATACTGGTGCCAAACGAGTGTCTGAAAGACTCCTCGAGCGGAAAATGCAAAATAATAATACTGGTGCCAAACGAGTGTCTGAAAGACTCCTCGAGCGGAAAATGCGGAATAATAATACTGGTAAGGAAATAATATATTCATCATAAATATATTCAACTCATGGGATTAAACGGGTTAGTCCATCCACAAGGATAAACATTTAACCGGTCTTAGTGCTCATGTGTCCCACCGGGTAATCTGTCACCAAACTGGCACATGACTGTTAGCAGGGAACTTGGATATAGATAAGATGATTTAAAGATATAGAGCTCTGCAGAGTTTGTACAAAAATTTCCCACAGTCGACGGATTTCCGTAGTCACCAGGACTAGTTCCGTTACGGTATTTCAGAAGGAAACACAACTAACCAGTACACACCCATCCAACTCTTCGATGCCAGGAATCACCCTCAACATCGTCCAAGAAAAACTATTGAGACGGGGAGATCACAATCTCGAATAGCATGGGATCAAATTTATATACGCGTGCTCTAAGGGGTGCCCCCCTCTCGGTCCCAACCGGAAACACCCATGCCCCCTGACCGGATGCCTGGCTTTAATCCAGGGCCATGGAACCATCATCCCGGCCTCTCCTTTTTGGTGTGTACCAAGAAAGCGGTTTGCGACTTACTAAACCATATCCCTTTCGGGAAACATGTGGTAGTACAGGGAAAGGAAATGGATATGAACCCAACCGATATGGGTTGGTACTGAAGATAACTTGCATGGCCTAAGACTGGCATGCTACAACACTGCCATCTTACCCATCTTCATGCCAACACATGGCCTTGCATACTTACGTCCAACGACGTGTGAAAACATCGGACTTACTTGCCTCAACATTGCATATGAACGGTTCATCGGTATGCTTCACACATGCCATGAAACTAACTAAATGCAAAACATGCCAAGACACTCATCATATCAAAAGTTCAAACATGCTTGCCTGGTTCAGAGTAGTCGGAGCCTAGCTCGGTGAAGTTCGCGGCCCCGTCACCTTCTTCGGTATCTATGGTATAGAGAAAACATACGCGCTAACGTGAATACCGAGAGGTGCATAAAAAGTATTGCAAATATTTTTCAAATAAATCTGATAAAAAACTAGACAAAATTTTGAAGAGAACAGAAAAAGAATCACTCAAAAATATGCTCCTGTTAAAAAGATATAAAGGTTTTTGTCCAGGGACCTATCTGTAATGAAACAGAAACTTCCCAGGGTTTTTATTATAAAAACAGAAAACGTTTCGATAGCAATTACGCCGGCCCAGAGGGAAGGCGTATTCTGGCAAAAGACGTTTTCAGAAACCGATTCGTTTAAAACGAGTTGAGAGGCTGACGGGCGGGTCCCACCCGTCAGGTTTAAATTCAAAAGAGGCGGGTCGGGGCTCGCAGGCGCCTGAGAGCCGCGGTGGTCGCCGGCGACGATCCACGGCGAGGTAGGGAGATCGGAGAGTACCAACGTGTTCAGGGCGCCATTCCACGTCGGTTGTTGTTGTTGGTGGTCGCCGGGAAGCACCACGTCGACGGTGGCCCCTGCTCCGGCGGACGGCGGTTCGGGCGTGGATGGAGGTCGCCGGAGAGGGCTGCAAGCATGGAATTGAGGCGGGGGTCAGGCCTTTGGTAGCTAGAGGAGGTAGCTGACGGAGTTTGGGCGCCGGAGACGGCCTCACTGAAGTGAGTCGAGCTGGAGGCCGAGGCGGGGCGGGGTGGCCGGAGTCGGGGGAGGAGACCTCCTCGAGGTCCTCCCAGTGGCCTGGCAGGGCGTTGGTGGAGTGTAGGGGTGGTGCGTGCTCGAGGGAGGGCTTGGGGTCTCCTTTTATAGGCGATCCGAGGCGGTGGCCGAGAACGACGTTCTCCGGAGAGGACTACGGCGGTGCAGTGCTTGGTCGGGAGAGTTTAGGAGCTGAGTGCCGTCGTGGAGGTTCACGGAGTCAGTTTAGGTGCCAACAGCGCCGGGTTTTGCTCGATTGGGCGACGTTCGACGGAACGGGACGGCGCGGACCCGTCGGCGGCAGAGAGCACGCGCTGTGCGCGTCGCGCCACGGCGACGGTGCTGCATGCGTGCGCTGGCGTGGAGATGGCCACGCGGAGCCATCAGCGGGGTTGGGCGGCGCTGAACGGTGTTGAGCCGCCGTTCTGCTCCCTGTTGGCTGCCATGGCGGTTCAGCCGCCGCAAGACACGCCGGCGTGGTCGGGCCAGGGCGCCACCGACGCCAGGAAGAAGCCAAGCGCGCGTGCGGGGCTCCGGACAAGCAGACCAGGCGGCGAGCAACGTGCCAAGGGCACTGTGGGCGCGTGACTGAAGATGACCAGCGGTGTTCGACACTGAAACTGAATTTTAACTGAACTTGGCTGAAATAGTGCATGCAAGGTGTTCGACGAAATGATTCAGGCATGTAGGGATTTTCCCTTGAGCTGAAACTTGGTGGAGTGGTCACTCATTGCACCAGTAGGTTGCCTGAATTTTGGTGGAATTTTTGGGGAAGTGTAGATATGAATTTCACTAAATTTGGCAAATCTGGTCCAAACTTGCAGGGAGTGAAATTTGAAAAATTTGAAAAGGAGAAGAGTGGATCAAGATGGTTCTGGGTTGTGGGTTCAAAGGACTAGCCAGTAGAGTTGGTTTGAGTTCAAATCTCAATTGAAATGGGGTACTTGCTTTGAAAAACCATTTGGCCCAAAATAATTGATAGAAAAATATTTGAGAGGTGAAACAATCAAAATAAAATCCAAAATTTGCTTGGATGAGTTGGTACAGGGAACTTAGATTGATAACAAGGAGGAGAGGAGGTTTTGGAGTGGTTTTACCACATGGGAGAAAATACAAGGTCATGGGTGGTTATCAATAGAATAAAAATTTCAAATTTTTATAGAGTTTTTTCTTTTCAAAAAGAAAAGATTAAACTCCCAAAATAAATTTGGGGAAGGGAACCAATAGATAAGAAGTTTTTAACAAGTCAAAACCCAAAGTTTGAGGAAGGAAACAGATATAACAATCCTAGCCAAAGAAAAAGATTTTTAAGAGAATTGTTTTTCTGAAAATTTTGAAAGGTCTCAATCCACAGAAGAAAAATCAGCAAGGTTTTTGCTAAGACCAAATAAAATTTTTGGAGTGTCACAACACCTACCCCCTTAGGAAAAATCTCGTCCCCGAGATTTCAGTTGATCCTTAAATAAGTGCGGATGCTATGTTCGAATACGGATTATATCGGACTACGGATTCGGAGCGGAAGCGGAGCGGATTCGGACCGAAAGCGGATAAAAAATGTATACATCTTGTCCATAATAAATATCTTGATGTATGCAAAGAAGAACAATATATAAGTAACCAATCAATTTTTAATGATCAATGAAATTAAGAACTTACACGCTACACCAACCAAGACATTAGCCATCATAGGTTCATAGTGTTCATAACAGAATATGTTATATACTATGTAAGTGAGCTTGTACAGTACGTGTTCTCAAGTCTATTGGCTGCGCTTGTACGTACATTTTATGTGTACAGTCATACAACGGTGCTATTAGGTTTAGGGTTATATGATATTTATATGTGGTGATTCTAATCAGTGGTCTAATTGGGTCATTGGGCTTGTCGATTGGACCAAATTTATCGGATAATCCTATTTGATAACACCGGATAATCTGCAAAAAATACCGGATAATCCACATCCGTCGGATAT
The DNA here is from genome assembly GCA_032464435.1 of Aegilops umbellulata. Taxonomy (NCBI): domain Eukaryota; kingdom Viridiplantae; phylum Streptophyta; class Magnoliopsida; order Poales; family Poaceae; genus Aegilops; species Aegilops umbellulata. The sequence continues at coordinate 511,824,992 of CP136056.1, read as the reverse complement.
TACCGATACCATATCCGCTACCATATTCGTCGGATATCCGGTTAACAATTATCCGTATCCGCATCCGTATCCGTCGGATTTGTGAAAGTGCATACCATATCCTTAAAAACGGATGCGGATGCGGATTCCGAATGGAAATTATCCGTACCATTTACATCCCTATTCCCAGGCTTCCCGGGAGTACTGTGAATTTGACATATCTTGTCCAAGATTTTGTTTAGGTTAGATAACTCATCCCTGTTATCCTTAAGGGGCAGCTTTCTCTAATTCTGCCGAGCGCTTTTGAATCCGGCATTGACTGCCACTCTTCGGACTGCTTCCCTTAGTCCGGCGCTGGTCCTTGCTGCGTCGCGGTTTCCCATTTCCGACCCTGACTTCGGATGTACTTGGGTCGCTGATGTTGCATCTTGCCAACCAGCTGTCTTCTCCCGCATAAAATCGGGTCATGAGGCTTGTTAATGTGGCCATTGTTCTTGGCTTTTCTTGGCCGAGGTGTTTGGCAAGCCATTCGTCTCGAACGCTATGTTTGAAAGCCGCTAAGGCTTCGACGTTCGGACAGTCGACTATCTGATTCTTTTTAGTAAGAAATCTGTTCCAGAATTTCCGGGCTGACTCTTCGGGCTGTTGAGTTATATGGCTCAAATCGTCCGCGTCCGGAGGTCGGACATAGGTCCCTTGAAAATTTGCTCGAAAAGCATCCTCGAGCTCCTCCCAACTTCCAATAGTGTTTTCGGGAAGGCTTTTAAGCCAATGCCGTGCTGGCCCTTTGAGTTTGAGGGGTAAGTATTTTATGGCGTGGAGGTCATCTCCTCTGGCCATGTGTATATGGAGGATATAATCCTCAATCCTGACTCCAGGGTCTGTTGTTCCGTCGTACGCCTCTATGTTTACGGGCTTGAATCCCGCTGGAAATTCATGGTCCAGCACCTCATCGATGAAACATAGGGGGTGTGCGGCACCCCTGCATTTGGGTGTGCCGTGATGTTCGGATATTTGTTGTGCTGCATTGCTTACTAGAGCTTGCTTTCTTGGCCCATAGATAGATCTGGCTGGGCCGTCCTTTTGACGCGATTCCTTGAGTGGATCGCGTGCCGGCTTGTGTGCGGCGCCGCTTGCCGTTCCATGTTGGCCATGGGGTCGTCTATCTGACCGGGTGGCTTTCTTATTTTTTGATTGCGGGGGCTCTAAGGCCTCCTCGTCAAATTCAGGCAGTAGTTTTCGCTTCAGATAGCTTTTGTTGCGGCAACTGCCGCCATGTTTGTCTGTGGTGTTGAGTACTTTGCTCCATCTTATTCTGAGTGCATCTTCCGCAGTTTTGAGCTTCCGCTTCTGCTTTTTCAGGCTACGCGCAGTGGCGACGAGCCTATTGTGGAGGTTCTTCTACTCCATGAGCGTATTTGGCGTGAGGTCGCCTGGACTATTGTTTTCGCCGGGGGCGGGTTGTTCGGTTTGTTTGTCAAAGTTGCCCTGTTCGGACGGTTGCTCAAAGGCATGTTCGTCGTCCGCCGGCTCGTCCTGCTCTATGGCTGGGGCTATATGGCTGCCGTTTCTGTCGAGGCGGGGCTTGGCGCGGCGCTTACGTCGCTGCTGTGATTGCTTTTCGAGTGAACGATCCCTTGTTACATCCCTGTGTTCCTCGTCGTCGCTTCCTTTGGGTGTGTCCACCATGTATACATCATGAGATGAGGTGGCAGTCCAGTGCCTTATAGGCGTTAGTTCATGTTTGTCTCCTACATCATCGTCCATACCGTCGATGTCTTCGGAGTCAAATTCGAGCACGTCGTTTAAATTATCGACAGTGGCTACGAAGTGGGTGGTGGGTGGGTTTTGAATTTCTTCATCATCCGTATCCCAACCTTGCTGACCGTAGTCCGGCCAGGGCTCTCCTGATAAAGAGAGAGATTTCAGGGAATTCAGAATATCGTCGAAGGGCGAGAGCTGAAAGATGTCCGCGGCGGTGAATTCCATAATCGGCGCCCAATCGGAATCGATCGGCAGGGGCGCGGGGGGCTCGGAGTCCGGAGGGGAGTCCGGCACCTTGGAGTCACAGGCTTCGCAAGGGACAAAACTGGTGTTCGGCTCGATCGCCGTAGAGATTTCGGCCTCCGAGGCGGCATCCAACCACCTGTCCTCGATCGGCGTGATCGGCTCTGAACTAAGGGTCAGGGCTGATGCGGGCGCGGCCTCCAGAGCACTGTTCGACGGCAGAGCTAAATCATGCCCTTCGTGACAGTGCGACGCGCTCGGCTGTGGCTCGAATCCGTCGAAGATCAAATCCCCGCGGATGTCAGCCGTGTAGTTAAGACTTCCAAATCTGACCTGATGGCCAGGGGCGTAGTTTTCGATCTGCTCCAGATGGCCAAGCGAATTGGCCTGCAGTGCAAAGCCTCCGAATACGAAGATCTGTCCGGGGAGAAAAGTCTCATCCTGGACCGTATCGCTGTTGATGATCGAAGGAGCCATCGGGCCTAAAAGTGACGACACAGAGGAACTCTCAATGAAAGCACCAATGTCGGTGTCAAAACCGGCGGATCTCGGGTAGGGGGTCCCGAACTATGCGTCTAGGCGGATGGTAACAGGAGACAAGGGACACGATGTTTTTACCCAGGTTCGGGCCCTCTTGATGGAGGTAAAACCCTACTCCTGCTTGATTAATATTGATGATATGGGTAGTACAAGAGTGGATCTACCACAAGATCAAGGAGACTAAACCCTAGAAGCTAGCCTATGGTATGATTGTTGTTCTGTTGTTCGTCCTACGGACTAAAACCCTCCGGTTTATATAGACACGGGAGAGGGCTCGGGTTACACAGAGTCGGTTATAATGGTAGGAGATCTACATATCCGTATCGCCAAGCTTGCCTTCCACGCCAAGGAAAGTCCCTTCCGGACACGGGACGAAGTCTTCAATCTTGTATCTTCATAGTCCAGGAGTCCGGCCGAAGGTATAGTCCGGTTATCCGAACACCCCCTAATCCAGGACTCCCTCACTTACGATAGGGTGGAGTGGCCATATCTACAAGCCATCATGCTGAAATTGGGATTCACACAGAGATGGGTGGAGATAGTAATGGGCATGGTATCTTCGGTCAAATTCTCTGTTATGTTTAATGGCAGCAAATTGCAACAGTTTAATCCTTCTCGAGGGATCCGACAAGGGGACCCAATCTCCCCATACTTGTTCTTTCTAGCACCAGAGGGCCTTTCGCGCCTTTTAAAATAACAAGATGACTCATCTAACCTTCGTGGTCTGCAAGTGGCACCGTCGGCGCCACCGGTAAATCACTTATTATTTGCAGATGACATCCTACTGTTTTTCAAGGCCAATATTGTGGGTGCATATGAGGTCAACCAATTGTTGGATTGTTGGATCATTATTGCCAAGCAATGGGTCAGCGGATTAATCATGGTAAATCTTCTATATTTTTCAGTAAGGGTGTCCCCGATAGCGTTCGGGCAGAGATCAAAGATTTGCTCCGTGTGCCAAATGAAACGTTGAATGAAAAATATCTGGGTATGCCATCTGATGTGGGACAGTAAAAAATGGAGCTTTCAAGTTCTCGAAGGATCGCTTATGAAACAAAATACAAGGCTAGATTGAGAAGACTTTGTCAACTGCAGGAAAGGAAGCTCTAGTCAAATCAGTAGCCCAAGCAATTCCTGTCTTTTCTACATCCTGTTTCAAGCTTCCTAAAGGGATGGGTGAGCATCTAAATATGCTTATTTAGAATTTCTAGTGGGTCCCAAGGATGGCCACCGAAACAACCTAAATCTTTTTGGGGGGGGGGCTGGGTTTCAAGGATTTTGAATTGTTCAATCTAGCAATGCTTGTGAAGCAATGTTGGCGAATCCTCCAGCAACCTGAGTCTCTCGGTGCTTGCATCCTTAAAAGTGTCTATTTCCCCACGACGTCAATATTGCAAGCAACACTTGGGTCTCGCCCTAGTCAGATATGGAGGGCAATCATGGAAGGCATTGAAGTTCTTAAACATGGACTCATTAAAAGGATAGGCAATGGAACTACCACAGACGTTCGGTTGGAGAACTGGATCCCCAGAAAAGAGATGATGCGCCCTTTTGGGAACAAGGTGCCGAACCCCATGAGGCTAGCTACAGATTTTATTGACCCTACCTCGGCGAAGTGGGATAGGCAGCAAGTTGAGCAAACCTTCTTACCTATTGACGTCCCTGCAATCATGGCGATCCCTATATGAACGAGGAATATAGAGGACTATTGGGCTTGGAACTTTGAGAGAAGTGGCTCCATCTCGGTTTGTCCATCGTATATAATGCTCTTGGCAACTAGAAAGCGAAGAGAAGCATGGCTAGAAGGAACAACCGGTTCGTCTAGTTCGCATAGGGAGGAAACATCTTGGAAGAAGCTATGGAATACCTAGGTTCTGGCGAAGGTTAATTTGTTTTTATGGCGACTATCTAGGCAGTCGCTCCCTATGGAGGATGTGAGAGCACACCACCATATGTCGACTTTGAGTTCATGTGGAGTCTGTGGTTGGACTCTTGGAGGCACTCGCTCCTTGAGTGCTCGATGGCGAGATGCATATGGGCACTCGACACGGGAGACCTAGTGAACCAGATGATCTCCATCATGGAACCGAGGGCAAAAAACTGGCTTTTTACGCTCATGGAGACTAACTCATACGGATTTTGTGAGATTGGCAGTCATGCTTTGGTCCATTTGGTCCGCTCGGCGGAAAATTTTACATTAAGGTATTACCCAGAGTCCGCATGCCACACATTTGTTCATCAAGCGATTCATCTTTGAGCTTGAACTGCTACACGAGGGAAAGAAAAAAACTTTTCAACCAGCCCCCCGAGAGATAACACAGGTACATGCAAGACCAACAACACCCCTACATGGATATGCCAAAATCCACACTGACCGTGCGGTTAGGCAAAACCGGGGCGGCTCTGCTGCAGCTGTATGTGGGGATGATTCAGGTAACTATCTAGGGAGCTCCTCCCTTGTTATTGATGGACAGACTGACCCGACCATCCTCGAGGCAATTGCTATCAGAGAAGTGATGGCCCTGGCGGAAGATGTTCTTGTTCATGACTTCATTATTTCCCCGGATTGCAAGCAGGTTATTGAGGACCTAAAGAAATGGTAATCAAGGACACTACAGATCCATCATCACAGAGATAAAACTTTGAGCTACTAGTTTTAGATGTAATTTTATTTTTGAAGGCCGAGCCGTCAACGGCAAGGCCCATAGTTTAGCTAAGCACTCTCTTACTCTCGGCCCGGGACGCCATGCTTGGTTGGCCAACCCCCATGATCCGAATTATATCCCACCTCATGTGAATTATCATCAATAAAGCTTAGCTTATCCCTAAAAAAAGGAGCTCCCTCGATCTAGCTGTTGTGCTCGGTTGCCTCAAAAAAGTTGTTGTCTCGGGCCCCTAAAAAAGAAATGGGCTTGCTAAAAATTAGTCGACTGAGATTTAACCAAGTCTCAATCGACTGAGATTTAACCAAGTCTCAGTCGACCATGCAACATTTGTCCCAACGTTGTAACTTTTTTTCCTGCCGGTTGCAGCATCCGCCTTGTTGGTTGTAGCATGTTGTGCCTCATTGATTGTAGCACATCGTCTCACCGGTTGTAACATCCGTCATTGATGGTTGTAGCATTTTAATCACACTGGTTGCAGCATCAGTTGTCAATGGTCGCAAAACTATCGCAATATTTTTCATCATCGGTTGTAGCATCTAGCGGTGCCGCTTGCAACCAAACAACTTTGCTGACATCGCTCGACTGAGACTTCGTTAAGTCTCAGTCAACTGAGTTCTAGACAAACCCAAAAGAAAAGTCATTGTGCTCGGTCCCTGCTGCGTTTCCTTCGGTTTTCTTTTGGCATTTTTTCTTTTGTATTTTTTATTTGGTTTTCTTTATTTGTACACCGGTTTTCTTTGGTTTTTCTTTGTTTCTTCTTTTGTTGCTTCAGTTTTCTTTGTTTACTTTTAGTTTTTTTCAATATGGTCCACTGTTTTGCATCGGTTTCTTTGGTTTCATGTTTTTCCCTTTTCTCTTTGGTTTCATTGTTTCTTTCCGTTTTTTCTTTACTTTGTTATATTTTTCATACACACTGTACATTTTCCGTATATAGTAGGCACACTTTTATAGATGTTTGTCATTTTTATATACATGATTATTTTTTAATAATATATGTAGATTTACATTTTTTTATACTAAAAAACATTTTTCTTATACACGTGTTGATGTCTACTTTCTAATATAGATTTTAAAAAAATCATATACATAATAAAAAAATCTTATACTACATGTTTAACTTTTTCAAGTACGTGATTAATATTTTTTTTCAAATATAAGAATTGATGTTTATTTTTTATACATATTGTACTTTTTTGTATACATCAAATTTTTTATACATGTTTATCACTTTCAAATACATAATTAACATTTTCTTCAAATATATGTTTTGATGCCTAACTTTTTCATTAGCTGTACATTTTTGTATACATTAGGAACATTATTTTATACACATTTAACATATTTTAAATATACATTTTAGTGTTTAGTTTTTCCCGTACACGTTGTATATTTCTTGTATACACCGGAATTTTTTATACATATTTAATTAATTTTTTAATACATGACTAACTTTTTTTATAATGTCACATACATGTTTTCCGAAACACGTGATCAATTGTTGTTACAAACATTTCTTAACTCTATTAAAAGATTAACACTGGACGGACATTTTTTTTAACATTGGTCATTTTTCCCAAAACTAAGTAATTTGTTTGTGGAATATTTTGATTTTTTGAAAAAAATTTCAATATATAAAAAAAGTTAGAAAAACAAGAAGAAAGACTAAAGATATTGGAGAAATGAAGAAACTTGTTATTGGGCCGGCCCACCAAGGGCTTTTCTCCAGGCGGCGAGCTTCTACCTCGGCTATAAACGATACTTGTCGCTCCCCTATCCAACATCACAGATGCTTCCGAAACAACAACAATATTCTCTACTATTAAAGGTGAGTTGGTGAATAATGTTGGGAAACATAGTGGAAAAAAATCGCCCTACGATCAAGATCTTGGATCACTATGAAGATGTATATAAGGTTAGATCAGCTTGTTACCGACTAGTTACAGAAGAAGAAGAGTCAATGTTGATCGTACTTGAAGTCTGTAAGTGCATCTAGTGCCCCTTAGTGATTTTGGTGTATTGAAGACTTATAGGTTAAGGGACTAATGTGTTTATGAGTGTACACAGGTCTATAAGTCTATGAGGAGTTTTGATATTTACAGAAAAAGTCAACCCCTAAAAATGAAGTTCTTCGACTGAAGACTTTGGATTTCTGAAGACTTTCTGAAGACTTTGAAAGTGAATAAATTGGTGTGACCTTGAAGACTTGGTATTCATTGGAGGAACATGAAGCGTGAAGACTTTTGTTTTCATAGTTTCGTTTTCTCTTTCTTGAGTCATAGGAAACACCGTACTGTTAAAGGGGTCGAGGATATACTAAGGAAAAATTTCCATGTGATGCTCAACTCAAAATCCTACACCTACCAATCCCTTCGAGTGAAGCCATTGGAAATCTCATACAATTCAGTCATATTCTTCAGTGACAGAGACGAAGTTCTTCTGGTCGCTGAGGAATTTGTTCTGACTGAGGAGTTAAGAATTCGCCAGTGCGGATTGCCCACACAGTGAGGAACATGATAGCCCTGAGGATTTTGAACCTCAAATTTCCGACCGTTGCTGTGCTACGCGCTAGCTGTCCCAAAATATCTACCCACCTAACGGTCATATCATTGAAGAGCATTTATCTTATCATGCCGGGCTGCTCCCTAGGCTATAAATAGCCGCCCCCTACAACCACTAGCTGGTTGGCTGCTCCGAGAGAAACTGACACCTGTCATTTGAGAGCATCCCATCCTCCGAGGACTTTGAGCGAAAATCATTGAGTGAGGAAAACCCAAACCCAAACACCTACAAACCCAAAGTGATTGAGCATCACTAAAGAGATTGATCTTGCGTAGATCGGATGCTTGTTACCTTTGAAGACTGTGCATCTTCCAGACGGTTAGGCGTCATGGTCTAGAGCATCCAAGAGGAAATTGTGGATCGCCGAGTGACCGAGTTTGTGAAGGTTTGGAAGTCACCTGAAGACTTACCACGAGTGATTGGGCGAGGTCTGTGTGACCTTAGCTCAAGGAGAATACGGTGAGGACTGTGTGTCCAGGACTCTGTGTCCTCAGGTTTAAATACCTACCGCTCCAACCAGACGTACAACTGTCACAACAGTTGGAACTGGTCTACCAAATCATTGTCTTCACCAAGCTTACTGGTTCTATTTCCTCAACTCTTTCATTTCCTCATTTCAGCTGTTGTGTGCTTGTTCATATCTGTTTGAAGACTTTGACTGAAGACTTTCTCAATTTCCTCAGTTCAATTTCTTCTGTCTGTTTGTCTTCATCCTGTTTTATCCTGTGTTTACGCTTTCTGTACTATGTGCTTGTCTTCATTTCATCATGACACTACAAAAAAATACACTTCCGTGATGATACATGTTTGTCACAGTAGGTCGCTTTTTTGGTCATGCATGTACATCCATGACAAATTTATGACAGAACCAAGATAGTCATACCTGTGCTGTCGTAGAAGTGTTCCATGACATTACCAAAATTATCATCACGGAAGTGTCCACTTCCATGACGATAAATTGCGCGTCACAGAAGTGCTTTCATCAAGGGTGACCGGCACGTGGCATCCACCGTAACGGAACGCCGTTAAGCTATCGGGTCGGGTTTTGGATCCCATAACCTGTTAACAGCCTCGATCAATGGGAAATTTCCACGTGTAAAATTCTTATTGGCCGGACGAAACACGTGTCAGCTCGTCAGTGGGTCAGATAGGCGCCTATGATACGTCGACACGTGTCATGGCCCAACAGAGGCCCATTCCTGTGAAAAGGCCAGCCCGTTTGACTTGGTCAAAAGCTGGCGGGCCGGCCCATGGAAAGCCTGTTAACGGCCTGTTCGCATATAGCCCATTTACAGCCCGCTAACCCAAGGCCCGTTACGGCCTATCCGAATTAGGCCCAGTAGCGTCATCTGGGCCATCCAATATGATTCCAGCCCATTTTCACTTCTGGCCCATGTATGGCCCATGACGTCTTTCGGCCCATATGAGGCCCTATGTAACTCTTGGCCTATTAATGACCCGTGGTGAAACTGGCCCGTAATGAACAGTGTATCACTTTACACCCATTAACGGCCCGTGGTGAAACTGGCCCGTAATGAACAGTGTATCACTTTATACCCATTAACGGCCCGTTATTCCGTTGGGCCGTTTCCAGCCCATGTTATCTTTCGGCTTTCTTAGAGCCCATTTATTCTTGGGCTCATTTCCAGCATTCGTTTACTTACGGCCTGTTACTGTCATTTTCTGCTTGTGGGCCAAATTCAGCCCGTGGTTACAGTCGGCCCGTTTATGGTTCGTTAATACGTTGGGCCGTTTTCATAGCGTCATCAAATACGGCCTATTAACGATGGCCCGTTACGGTCGGCCCATGAACGGACGATTCCAACTCTAGACCGTTTACGGCCATAATGCAGCCTGTTATTGGCCCATGTTTGGCCAATCGATCATACGGCCCGTATAAGGCCCATTGATGATACGGCCTGTAGAAGGCCCATTGTTTCTACGGCCCGTAGAAGGCCTACTGTTTCTATGGCCCGTAAAAGGCCCACTTTTCTACGGCCCGTAGGAGGCCCAGTGTCACTACAGTAAATATTAGCCCATGGTTATTGTGGCCTAGTTTCAAAAAAATAGGTTATTGCAGCCACTAGTTAACCGCGGAAAAAGAACTGCAATGACTACAAGCAAACAAATAAACAAGACAACAAGGAAATAAATAAGCAAGCAACTAACGCTAGGCTATCACGGCTATTACACATATTACATCCACTGGGCATCAAAGTTCGCCACCAGTGCAAATATAGGGAACAAAGTAGCATAACATATACACTGGCCGTCAAAATTGGCCACCAGTGCAAATAAACGCGGCAGCAAAACAAGAGCATAACTGAAACAACTTCAGAAGAGCTCAAGAAACGTTATCCTGGGTATCCACCATGCTGGCAATAAGCTTAGCAAGCTGATTACCTTTGTCCTGTTTGGCGCTAAAATCCTCCAACGCTTGCTGTTGCACCAGAAAGTATGCATCTGAATGCTCCAGGGACTTCCGTAGTCCTTCCGCTTCTTGTCGCAGCACAGCTGATCGATGTCTTTCAGCTTGTAGTTGAGACTCAATAAACCAAACTGATTCAGACAGTGAGTTTGAATAGCTTGTGCAAGCGGTAGTTGCCAGTAACTCCAACACTAAACCAAGATAGGATGTGTCACTATCCTGAACCTTATCTGCATTACTTCCTTTACCGTTTCTTAATAAGGCACTCTTCCCCAATATTCTGTCAGCATTCTAAAAGAAGAAACAAGCAGACACATAACAAGTTTAGCATGTACTAGTATATGAAACTCATTTCGGTGAACCAGTTCATTAGTAAGGTGGACATGATTAAACTACCAAGTCTTCTATTGCCAAGTACTAGTACATAATAAAAGCATCAAACAAATATATATCTATGTCCTATGGTAGCAATGGAATCTTAAATTAGAACATTTGTTCTTCAGGTTTAGGCACTTGTTCTACATGAACAGAGTACAGTAAGACGCAAGAATATAATACTTAAAAATAGAAAATGAGCTCATAGACCTTACCACATTCTTGGTTCGGGACCAGTACAGAACAAGGCATTCCCAGTCATCGTCCAGTAAATGTGTCTCAGGAGAACGTAAGGGAATTTGATGAGTTTCTTTGTCGGTGAAGTATGTTTTCTTCAGGTAATTCCGATAGAGCCACCAAACATTCTTGAAGATAGCAGCGGTATTAGCACAGGTTACCTCATCCTGAGTTTCCAAATCGGTCCTTCTCTATAGAGAAAAATGGGAAAATTTGTTGTATTATAACCATCACGGAGGTAGGATGTATGGGACAAAGCAAAGTAATTGCCATGAATAACATTACTTACACATAACTCCTGGACAAACACCTGCAACTGTTATTTTCCTTCATCTTCAGTATAATATTTCCAAGATGGGAAGATACGCACATACGATTTAACAACATCAAATGCGATAGATGCTAAACTACGACTAGCTGGTTGTGCTTCCTCCACAGGAATAGGCGTACTAACTGGTGGAGTTGGGGTTCGCCATGATAGTACTGGCCCTTTGGGCAATGGAGCTGCCTTACTAACTGCTCTTGTTTGGGAGCTCTGTGGTGGAGATGGTGCTGTGTCAACAGGAACTGGGTTACTATCGGCTGGGGTTGGGGTTAGATTGGGTGAAGCTGCTTCTCTGTCCATCGTAGTAGGGGTACAATCTGCAAGAGTTTGGGTAATGTGTGGTAGGGCTGGTTCTTGTGCATGTACAACCGGGGTGCTATCTCCAGCAAGAGGTAGCACTGTTTTATTTGAAGACCGTGTTTTTAGTCCGCTAGATACTGGCATCACCCGCTCCAATTCAAATGGCTGATAAACAGGAAACATAGTTGAATGTACAGACATTGTATGAGAGACAGATGCAATAGATAGTGTGGAAAAAAGAGGGCATGAAATAGTTGACATGTATATTGTTTAACTAAAACGGATAGCATGACATAATTTCACATATATGATGTCTATCTAAACTGGATAGCATAGCATAACATAATTCAAAGATATGATGAATAACTAAATAGGATTGCCTGACATAATTCACCTACATGTTATCTAAGTAATCAGGATCGCATCATTTAATTCACATATATGATTTATATGCTAAACAGAGGGCATTCGATATGATGTCTGAACTAAGAACATGGTGTTGAATATTGTGTATATGATGTCTAAACTATGCAATGCAAGACACCGTATGCATGATATGAGTAGTATAACCGTGCCAAGTTAGAGCATACACCTCAATGGGGGAATAGGACTGGTCATCTATCTCTGAATCCATCTCTGAGGAGCTATCGGGACCCAACAAGAAATCTGCTTCAACAGGTAGCACTGTCTGCTCTGAAGGCCTTGTTTTCACTCCAGATTTTTCCATCTCCCACCCAAATGGCTGATTCACAGGAAGAGTAGTTTAATGTACAAACATTATCGACAAATGAAAATGTAATGAAGAAAAGGATGGGCAAGATATCATTCAAATATATGATGCCTGGTTAAACAGGATGGCATTGCACATTTCACATATATTATGGCTGGCTAAAAGACACGAGACTGCGTACTTCCCATATATGATATAGAAACTAAACAAGTGGCATTACAGAACATGTCTAAACTAAGTAGATGACATATATGATGTCAAAAGTAGGCACTGCAAGGCAACATATGCATGATATGACTAACATCATCATGCCAAGGTAGAGCAAACACCTTGGGGGGTAAATAGGAGTGGTCAGCGGCGTCCGAATCCGCCTCAGAACAGATATCTTCCTCTGGATTACAATCTGGAGAGGGGTGGGAAGGGTTTGCCATTGAACCCACCATGGAGCGATGTCTGCATGACATTGTATTGCCGCGCAAAACTCTTCTCTTTTTCTCTACATGTTCAGCATGACTGTGTACAATATCTGACATGCATACGAAAAAAATATGGTGAGATTATGTAAGGAGAGCATGCAGAAATTTAGAGTGATGGTAACAACCAGTGGATCGATGTTTTTCCGTTGAACCAAAATAGCCCTAATGGATCAACGTGAATGTATAGTAATAAGTGATGCAACAAGTGTACAACCTCTTTGCTGTAGCCGTGTCAACCTCAGCATCATTGGGTTGGTCGCTAAAGCAGTTGAGGCAGAGGTGGCTGTCGGAGGTGTGGAGGAAGATCTGAGGAATCTGTAGACGGCGTCCAGGGCACTGCTCTGTTGTGATGGATCGTTCTGTCGTTGGAGCAGCTCCGGTGAGCCGTAAGACGTCAAGGCTGAAGCAGCACAAGACAGACATCGTCAATCTCAAGTGGGATTCTAATAGCATTTCCAATAGATGGTGTAAAATGGATGTAAAATTAACATCACCAAAAACCACCTGACTACAACAGATGAGGTAAAAACTGTTGACTCTGAACTTAACTGTCGAAACTAAAATTTACTGTGGAATCTGAATGCCACTATCGAAACTGAACGCAATGGTAGCAGAGAGGCACTTGACATGTAGTTTAGGGAGGGCCTGCAGTTCATCTTCAACCTGCACCCCCCTGAGCCGCCAGCCACCACCGGCCGAACCGCCGGCCCCAGCGCCGCCTCGCCGCCCCGAAACAACTCGCCACCGCCGCCCCGGCCAGCCCTCTAGGCCCCCCGCCCCCACCCTGAACCCTAAGATAGATAGTGGGGTACCTCTCCGGCGAGCCCCCGTCCCCGCTGCGGGTGGTTCTTCCTTAACTCCGGTGAGCCCCCCCAACCCCTGAAAATCGACTGACCCAAAAGTCGATTCAGTCGACTGAAGTGTGGCTTAATCGGAGCAGAGCAGCAGCACGAGCGAGGGGGAGAGTAGCAGCAGCAGCTGGGCAAGCGAGCGATCGAGCGAGAGCCGGAGCAGCAGCAGCAGATCCGGCTGGTATGGCCGCCACCGCCAAAGGGGCCTCGCACTGGGGGAGAACCGCCGTGGAGATGTCGCCCGCGGCGTCGCCTTCAAGGTAGCCGCTCCATGGGGGTGCGGGATGGAGCACCGTCGGCGCCGGGAGGTCGAGTTAAGGAGAAGGTGCGATGAGATGAGTGTACAACCTCTTTGGTGGCGTCGAGTAGGCCTCAGCTTTGTCCGAGGAGTCGGTGAGGATGTTGCGGTTCCGGTGGAGCAGGTTAAGGCGGCGCTGTGGGGATCGTCGGAGCAGCTCCTTGGAGGTGGAGGACGGGGCGGCTGAACCGGCGGGACGGCGAGATGGATGACGGATCCTCATCCGGGGAGGTGGACGAGGGACGTCGAGCTGTTGCGGTGGACGACGTCGTCGGGGAAGAGGCTCCGGCTGGGCAGCGGTGACATGGCGGACGGAGGAGGGTGGGGTTTCGTGGCTGGAGCAGAGAGGTTATGGCGGCCTGGGATTTCGAATGGCGAAAAGGGGGTGATGGGAGGGGGTGAAGCATGACTTAGGAACGTGCTTGTCCAAAATGTAGGGTGTGTTACAAAAGTACCCCCCACCGATTTGAACTAGCGGCGCTTTTGGCTCAGGGTTAGAAGGGGGATTTTGCGTGTCGGGATTTGGCAGCTGGAGCGAGTTTTCGCGCGCGTTGTAATTTCGGGATAGCAAGGCGCGGGTTGTGAAGGCGCCAGTTTTGGGAGCATGATATCTGAATTTTCGGGATATAACAAGACGCGGGTTGAATTTCAGGGACAAGCCTAACGTGTCGTAATATTGTACTTGTACGTACCAAATCAATTCGCACTTTCCTCAACCAAAAAGAAAACGAAAAAAATAAAACTATTCACACCACACAAAGAGAGAGTCTTGCCCCGTTTTACTGTCACGACCGGTTTTCCAATAAAAATATTTATTGAGAAACCAATCTTTAGAATCCAATTTGAGATAAAGCCTCCTCACTGACAGACAAACTTTTGATACAATAAGCCAGTAGCATAAATATGTTACAGGGTTGAGCTGACGATGCTCAACAATTTATTACAAGTGTGCCAATAATTATACATAAAGGCGATTAATGGCACAAGGGATTGGTGGCATACTACTGACTCGCAAATATGGTGGAGTAACACAGTGGGGAGTGGATATGGGATTCTCAAACTAACATCCCATCGAGCGTCGGGGTGAGGCTCGATGAATTTATTAGGGTAGCGGAAGCGGATATAATACAGTGACCAACTCCAGGGTCGCACGAGACTGACTGGGACTCCTCTAGGCGTCGGATTCGCTATCGAACTCTTCATCCATGAGATCACCTTCATCAGCATCTGGCCAAATCAACAAGCCAGTGAGTACTTTGAAAGTACTCGCAAGACAGTTCGGACGTAAGATATAACAAATGCTAACATGAAATACATGAATAAGTTAACCAGTACAATCAGACATAGAGGTAATAATACTGGGTGCCAAGCGAGTGTCTGAAAGACTCCTCGAGCGGAAAATGCAGAATAATAATACTGGTGCCAAACGAGTGTCTGAAAGACTCCTCGAGCGGAAAATGCGGAATAATAATACTGGTGCCAAACGAGTGTCTGAAAGACTCCTCGAGCGGAAAATGCAGAATAATAATACTGGTGCCAAACGAGTGTCTGAAAGACTCCTCGAGCGGAAAATGCGGAATAATAATACTGGTGCCAAACGAGTGTCTGAAAGACTCCTCGAGCGGAAAATGCAGAATAATAATACTGGTGCCAAAGGAGTGTCTGAAAGACTCCTCGAGCGGAAAATGCAGAATAATAATACTGGTGCCAAACGAGTGTCTGAAAGACTCCTCGAGCGGAAAATGCAAAATAATAATACTGGTGCCAAACGAGTGTCTGAAAGACTCCTCGAGCGGAAAATGCGGAATAATAATACTGGTAAGGAAATAATATATTCATCATAAATATATTCAACTCATGGGATTAAACGGGTTAGTCCATCCACAAGGATAAACATTTAACCGGTCTTAGTGCTCATGTGTCCCACCGGGTAATCTGTCACCAAACTGGCACATGACTGTTAGCAGGGAACTTGGATATAGATAAGATGATTTAAAGATATAGAGCTCTGCAGAGTTTGTACAAAAATTTCCCACAGTCGACGGATTTCCGTAGTCACCAGGACTAGTTCCGTTACGGTATTTCAGAAGGAAACACAACTAACCAGTACACACCCATCCAACTCTTCGATGCCAGGAATCACCCTCAACATCGTCCAAGAAAAACTATTGAGACGGGGAGATCACAATCTCGAATAGCATGGGATCAAATTTATATACGCGTGCTCTAAGGGGTGCCCCCCTCTCGGTCCCAACCGGAAACACCCATGCCCCCTGACCGGATGCCTGGCTTTAATCCAGGGCCATGGAACCATCATCCCGGCCTCTCCTTTTTGGTGTGTACCAAGAAAGCGGTTTGCGACTTACTAAACCATATCCCTTTCGGGAAACATGTGGTAGTACAGGGAAAGGAAATGGATATGAACCCAACCGATATGGGTTGGTACTGAAGATAACTTGCATGGCCTAAGACTGGCATGCTACAACACTGCCATCTTACCCATCTTCATGCCAACACATGGCCTTGCATACTTACGTCCAACGACGTGTGAAAACATCGGACTTACTTGCCTCAACATTGCATATGAACGGTTCATCGGTATGCTTCACACATGCCATGAAACTAACTAAATGCAAAACATGCCAAGACACTCATCATATCAAAAGTTCAAACATGCTTGCCTGGTTCAGAGTAGTCGGAGCCTAGCTCGGTGAAGTTCGCGGCCCCGTCACCTTCTTCGGTATCTATGGTATAGAGAAAACATACGCGCTAACGTGAATACCGAGAGGTGCATAAAAAGTATTGCAAATATTTTTCAAATAAATCTGATAAAAAACTAGACAAAATTTTGAAGAGAACAGAAAAAGAATCACTCAAAAATATGCTCCTGTTAAAAAGATATAAAGGTTTTTGTCCAGGGACCTATCTGTAATGAAACAGAAACTTCCCAGGGTTTTTATTATAAAAACAGAAAACGTTTCGATAGCAATTACGCCGGCCCAGAGGGAAGGCGTATTCTGGCAAAAGAGATTTTCAGAAACCGATTCGTTTAAAACGAGTTGAGAGGCTGACGGGCGGGTCCCACCCGTCAGGTTTAAATTCAAAAGAGGCGGGTCGGGGCTCGCAGGCGCCTGAGAGCCGCGGTGGTCGCCGGCGACGATCCACGGCGAGGTAGGGAGATCGGAGAGTACCAACATGTTCAGGGCGCCATTCCGCGTCGGTTGTTGGTGGTGGTGGTCGCCGGGAAGCACCACGTCGACTGTGGCCCCTGCTCCGGCGGACGGCGGTTCGGGCGTGGATGGAGGTCGCCGGAGAGGGCTGCAAGCATGGAATTGAGGCGGGGGTCAGGCCTCTGGTAGCTAGAGGAGGTAGCTGACGGAGTTTGGGCGCCGGAGACGGCCTCACCGAAGTGAGTCGAGCTGGAGGCCGAGGCGGGGCGGGGTGGCCGGAGTCGGGGGAGGAGACCTCCTCAAGGTCCTCCCAGTGGCCTGGCAGGGCGTTGGTGGAGTGTAGGGGTGGTGCGTGCTCGAGGGAGGGCTTGGGGTCTCCTTTTATAGGCGATCCGAGGCGGTGGCCGAGAACGACGTTCTCCGGAGAGGATTACGGCGGTGCAGTGCTTGGTCGGGAGAGTTTAGGAGCTGAGCGCCGTCGTGGAGGTTCACGGAGTCAGTTTAGGTGCCAACAGCGCCGGGTTTTGCTCGATTGGGCGACGTTTGACGGAACGGGACGGCGCGGACCCGTCGGCGGCAGAGAGCACGCGCTGTGCGCGTCGCGCCACGGCGACGGTGCTGCATGCGTGCGCTGGCGTGGAGATGGCCACGCGGAGCCATCAGCGGGGTTGGGCGGCGCTGAACGGTGTTGAGCCGCCGTTCTGCTCCCTGTTGGCTGCCATGGCGGTTCAGCCGCCGCAAGACACGCCGGCGTGGTCGGGCCAGGGCGCCACCGACGCCAGGAAGAAGCCAAGCGCGCGTGCGGGGCTCCGGACAAGCAGACCAGGCGGCGAGCAACGTGCCAAGGGCACTGTGGGCGCGTGACTGAAGATGACCAGCGGTGTTCGACACTGAAACTGAATTTTAACTGAACTTGGCTGAAATAGTGCATGCAAGGTGTTCGACGAAATGATTCAGGCATGTAGGGATTTTCCCTTGAGCTGAAACTTGGTGGAGTGGTCACTC
This sequence comes from Aegilops umbellulata, assembly GCA_032464435.1. Lineage (NCBI taxonomy): Eukaryota > Viridiplantae > Streptophyta > Magnoliopsida > Poales > Poaceae > Aegilops > Aegilops umbellulata. The sequence goes on along the minus strand of CP136056.1, from coordinate 511,807,046 downwards.
ATTGCACCAGTAGGTTGCCTGAATTTTGGTGGAATTTTTGGGGAAGTGTAGATATGAATTTCACTAAATTTGGCAAATCTGGTCCAAACTTGCAGGGAGTGAAATTTGAAAAATTTGAAAAGGAGAAGAGTGGATCAAGATGGTTCTGGGTTGTGGGTTCAAAGGACTAGCCAGTAGAGTTGGTTTGAGTTCAAATCTCAATTGAAATGGGGTACTTGCTTTGAAAAACCATTTGGCCCAAAATAATTGATAGAAAAATATTTGAGAGGTGAAACAATCAAAATAAAATCCAAAATTTGCTTGGATGAGTTGGTACAGGGAACTTAGATTGATAACAAGGAGGAGAGGAGGTTTTGGAGTGGTTTTACCACATGGGAGAAAATACAAGGTCATGGGTGGTTATCAATAGAATAAAAATTTCAAATTTTTATAGAGTTTTTTCTTTTCAAAAAGAAAAGATTAAACTCCCAAAATAAATTTGGGGAAGGGAACCAATAGATAAGAAGTTTTTAACAAGTCAAAACCCAAAGTTTGAGGAAGGAAACAGATATAACAATCCTAGCCAAAGAAAAAGATTTTTAAGAGAATTGTTTTTCTGAAAATTTTGAAAGGTCTCAATCCACAGAAGAAAAATCAGCAAGGTTTTTGCTAAGACCAAATAAAATTTTTGGAGTGTCACAACACCTACCCCCTTAGGAAAAATCTCGTCCCCGAGATTTCAGTTGATCCTTAAATAAGTGCGGATGCTCTGTTCGAAGAAAATCCTCTCTTTCCCATGTTGCTTCACTTTCGGTGTGATTACTCCACTGAACTTTGAAAAATTTGACGGTTTTCTGTCGGGTCCTCCTTTCAGACTCCTCTAATATTTTTACTGGGTGTTCCCGATAAGTGAGGTCTGGTTGCACGTCTATGTTCTCATGGGATACTTGTTTCTCTGGGTTGCTTACACACTTTCTCAATTGCGATACGTGGAACACGTTGTGGATATCTGACAGTTCCTCAGGTAAGTCTAGTTGGTATGCTACTGTGCCTTTTCGTGCCGTTATACAGAATGGTCCGATGAATCTTGGCGCTAGCTTTCCCTTAATTTTGAATCGTTGCAATCCCCTCATAGGTGACACTCGTAGGTACACGAATTCACCGGGTTCGAAGTTGACCCCACGATGTTTCTGATCGTAATAACTCTTTTGTCGGCTTTGGGCGGTCTTGAGTCGATCTCTGATTAGCTGGACCTTTTCCTCGGCTTCCTTGAGCATGTCTGGGCCGAAGATACGGCTGTCTCCGGTTTCTGACCAATTTAACGGGGTACGACATCTTCGTCCATACAAAGCCTCAAATGGTGCCATTTGCAGGCTGGCCTGATGACTGTTGTTGTACGCGAACTCGGCGTATGGCAGGCTGTCTTCCCAACTGGTTCCATAGGTGAGGACACATGCTCTCAGCATGTCCTCTAAAATCTGGTTTACCCGTTCTGTTTGTCCATCTGTCTGGGGGTGGTATGCCGTACTGAAGGCTAGTTGAGTTCCTAGAGCCTGTTGTAAATGCTACCAGAATCTCAAGACGAACTGTGTTCCTCTGTCAGATATTATAGTCTTCGGGACACCATGCAGACAAACTATGCGAGAGAGATATATCTTGGCAAGCTTCTGAGTGGTGTGGGTCGTCTTTACTGGAATGAAATGTGCCACCTTAGTCAACCTGTCGGTGATAACCCATATGGCATCATTCCCGTGTCGTGATCGAGGTAGTCCGACAATGAAATCCATCCCTATTTCATCCCATTTCCACTCAGGTATTTTATTTGGTTGCAGTAGTCCGGCTGGTCTCTGATGTTCGGCCTTTATACGTTGACAAGAGTCGCAGCATGCAATGAAGGTGGCTATGTCCCTCTTCATACCGTGCCACCAAAATCCTTCCTGGATATCCTTATACATCTTGGTTCCTCCAGGGTGGATCGAATATGGAGCGGTGTGGGCTTCAGCTAGAATTTGCCGTTTGAGGTCTTCTATGTCTGGCACGCAGAGTCTGTTTCCGTACCATAGTGTCCCTTCTTCGTCTATGATGAATTCCGAGGCCTTGCCCATACTCACCTTTCTTTTGATGCCTTCAATGCTGGGGTGACCCGGTTGGGCTTCTTTGATTCTTTTCACAAGGTTGGGTTGTATCTCCAAGTTTGTTATGGTGCCTTCTGCTACCATCAACAAGTTGAGTCTGGCAAATTCCCGTTGGAATTTGGGTCTTAGGTTGGGCAGACTGTTGTTGTCGGCGCTGGGGTTCCGACTAAGAGCATCGGCTACTACATTTGCTTTTCCAGGATGATAGTGGATTCCGACATCATAATCCTTTACTAGCTCCAACCAGCGTCGTTGCCTTAAATTCAGTTCTGGCTGTGTGAAAATATATTTGAGACTTTTATGGTCCGTATATATTTCACATCTATTTCCAAGTAGGAAATGCCTCCATTCCTTGAGTGCATGAATAACTGCTGCCATTTCTAAGTCATGAGTGGGATAATTTTACTCATGCTTGCGAAGTTGTCTCGAAGCATATGCGACAACCTTGCCTTCTTGCATTAATACACATCTGAGTCCCTTTCTGGACGCGTCACAATATACTTCAAAATTCTTGTGTATGTCTAGCACAATCAATACTGGTGCTGTTGTTAATTTCCGTTTTAGCTCTTGGAAACTTTTCTCACAGGCTTCTATCCATTCAAACTTCTTATCTTTCTTGAGCAACTGCGTCATTGGCTTGGCTATGGTGGAGAATCCTTCAATAAATCTGCGGTAATATCCTGCCATTCCCAAGAAACTCCGTATGTCTGTTACACTGGCTGGTGACTTCCAGCCAAGTACGGCCTTGACTTTCTCTGGGTCCATGGCGATCCCGTGTTGGGTTAGCACGTGGCCTAGAAAGCCTACATGCCTTAACCAAAATTCACACTTGCTGAACTTGGCGTACATTTGGTGTTTCCTGAGTTCTCCTAGTACAATTCTGAGATGTTCAGCGTGTTCTTCTGGTGTTTTGGAGTATACTAAAATATCGTCGATGAATACCACAACGAACTTGTCCATAAACTTCATAAATACTTTGTTCATGAGGTGAACAAAATATGCTGGGGCATTTGTTAATCCAAAAGGCATTACTGTGAACTCATACAGTCCATATCTGGAGGTGAAGGCTGTCTTGGGGATATCTTCTGTTCGTACCTTTAATTGATGGTATCCTGACCTTAGGTCGATTTTTGAGAATACCTTGGCCTTAGCGAGTTGATCGAATAAATCATTTATTCTTGGCATCGGGTATTTGTTCTTGATCGTGACCATGTTGAGTGCTCGGTAGTCAATACACAATCGCAGTGTTCCATCTTTCTTTTTGGCAAACAAAATTGGTGATCCCCATGGTGAGGAACTAGCTCGAATGTATCCTTTGTCAAGAAATTCCTTTATTTGTTTCTTCAGTTCAACTAACTCGGATGGTGCCATTCTGTATGGTTTCTTGTATATGGGGGTGGTCCCTGGTGCTAGCTCAATGCTGAATTCTATCTCTCGGTCTGGTGGCATGCCTGGTAGCTCTTCGGGAAATACGTCTGGAAATTCACACACTACTGGGACCTTGTTTAATTCAGAAATGTCCACCTTGTTCAGTCTTGGTTGTCTGGGCATTTCCCTTTCTTTGGCGGATACTCTTATTGTCTTACCATGGTGGTGTGTGAGAATCACGGTCCGATTGAAACAGTCAATGAAACCTTTGTTGGTGGTTAACCAGTCCATCCCTAGGATGACATCCAGTCCTTTATTTTCCAACACAATGAGATTGGCATGAAACTTCAATCCTTTGAACTCAATAATCACATCCTGACAGTAATTCTGAGTGACTTGCTGAATCCCAGGGGACTTGATGATCATGGATTTCTCCAAAGGAAGCATCGAAAAATTATTTTGCAAAGCAAAACTTTTCAAAATAAAAGAGTGAGAAGCTCCAGAATCAAACAAAACCATTGCAGGTATTGTGTTGACAGGGAACGTACCGAGTACGATATCCGGAGCATCTTGTGCCTCCTCTTTGGTTACGTGGTTCAGATGACCTTTCCTGTGGTTATTGTTGGGATTGAAGTTGTTTCGCTTGGGCGCTGAATTATTGTTGCCGTTGTTCGGCTTTGGTGCTGAGTTTCTTGGCTTGGGACACTGCTTGGCATAGTGTCCTTCTTCTCCACAGGCGTAACAAGTAACACCTGGGTGATATGTGAACTCCTTGTCCCTAGCATGAAAATTCTTTGTTGGGCGTGAGACGTTGGATGATGATTTGTGCGTCCCACCCTTCTGAAAATCGGTCTTACTTCGGTGATTGCGAGCATGGTTAGTCTGGTCCCTTTTTCGCTTGCGGATATCTTCCAAACTGCATCTTTCATTTTCCAGAGTAATGGCTTTATCCACCAGAGTCTTAAAATCTGGGAAAGTGTGTATGACCAGTTGGCATTTAAGCGCGGGCGCTAGGCCGTCAAGGAACTTCTCCATTTTCTTGCTTTCAGTCATACGCTCTTCGTTGGCGTAGCGGGATAACAGAGTAAATTGGCCGTTGTAATCTGACACTGTCATGTTCCTTTGCTTGAGGTCATCGAACTCTCTTTTCTTGATTTTCATAATACTTTTAGGAATATGCGCGCCACGGAAACCTTCTTTGAAATCATCCCAGGTTATATCATTTTCGTTGGGATGCATGTGCAGGAAATTCTCCCACCAGGATGCGGCTGCTCCCGTGAGATAATGCGGTGCGTACAGTACCTTTTCTGGGTCTGAGCATTTTGCAATAATTAACTTTCTCTCCATATCGCGAAGCCAGTCTTTGGCCTCAAGTGGCTTGTCAGTATGAGAAAATGTTGGGGGACGTGTCTTCTATAGCTCAGATAACTTGGAATGCTGCGGATACTGCCTAGGGTGATTTCCCATGTTAATGACTTGGTTCATCATTTCCCGATGTTGTTGCTGACTCTGTTCATAAAGGCGGCACATTTGGGAAAGTGCCGTTTCACTGTCCTGTTGACTTGTCTGACCTTGTGCGAAATTGTTGCCTGGTTGAGTATCATAGTATTGACTTGACTGCCCTTGTGCAAAATTGTTGCCCAGTTGATTGCCATAATTTTCCTCTGGTGGAGCTGGCATGGAGCGAGTCCAAGGACGAGACATTTTTCACTCTGGGTATGTATTTTGTAAAACCCATAAGAAAATGGAAGGGTTGCAAAGATAAAACCCATAATGCACAAGGTTGGCAATTAAATTTTAAAGCCAAGATTACTCAAGGGAAAACAAATCGATTTGCGCATAGAGAAGGACTGTGTCATTACGTATCTTACACGCGGCGATAATTATACAATACATCACTCAGGATATGCGTACATAATCCTGACATGTTATTTAGGCTAGTGCACTTCTCTAGATCCTACATGATGCGCAAACAAGCTACTTCTCACAACATCTTACATGGCGATGCAACACATGGCGGCTAAGCGTACTCAGTCGGAGATGTTGATGACGTCCTTGGCCCTGCCAAGGGTGAGGCGTAGCGAAGCCGGGGACTCGACTTCTTCCTCGCTAATAGGCTCCATATGAGTAGTGCTGCGCCGAGTAGATGGAGCGGGTGCCAGGGGCGGAACCGCACGAACTGGAGTGGGCGCGAAGGGTGGCGTAGTGCGCGCTGGAGTGGGCGCAATGGCTCGGTTGAACTCCTCGGTGGTAGGCAGGCGACGAGCAGGTGCATGTGATGCAGAGGACGAGACAAAAGTCAGTGGCGGTGCAGTGGGCAGGAGCTCCCTCCTGTTGGCGGCACAACCGTGGACTGAGTCCATACGGGCGGCCACAAAGTCATCCACCAAGTTGTCGAAGGCTGCCTCCAAGGCCCGGAGATACTCAATAAGCATCTCAAAAGCCTCGTCTCGTTCTCCTCTAGGGCAGGAGAATGCGTGGTGACAGGTGTAGGGCACATGGCAAGGAAGATAGCGGTAGCGACGAGCCTTCATCGCGGGAAGGACATCCCTGAGACGAGCTATCGCCTCGCGGGCTGCCATATGGATGGCATGCTTCTCCGTAGGCATGGCTCTCCCCAAGAACCGGAAGCGGCGTAGCTCACCACGCCCTCCCTTGAACTGCACCGCGGCCTGGTGCATAGTCAGACTGTCGTTGACTCTGTGCTGACAGAGAGTGACGACTGGGCGCATAGACGGCCCCATCGCGACCTGAACGACGAAGGAGAGAAGCTTGACGAACCCATCGGGCACGTTGGCGAAGGTCTGAGACTCGCAGCTGCGGTCGGCCATCTACAAAAGTAGGCAAAAATCCTGAATGGTCAGATCACAAATATATGCTGACTGTCAGAAAAATGACTACTATTGCAAAAACATGAATAAGCTCTATCATGCTAATAACCGATTAGCGATCGCACCTAGTGGCTTCCTACAGTCAGCCTGGCTCTGGTACCAAGCTTGTCACGACCGGTTTTCCAATAAAAATATTTATTGAGAAACCAATTTTTAGAATCCAGTTTGAGATAAAGCCTCCTCACTGGCAGACAAACTTTTGATACAATAAGCCATTAGCATAAATATGTTACAGGGTTGAGCTGACGATGCTCAACAATTTATTACAAGCGTGCCAATAATTATACATAAAGGCGATTAATGACACAAGGGATTGGTGGCATACTACTGACTCGCAAATATGGTAGAGGTGGAGTAACACAGTGGGGAGTGGATATGGGATTCTCAAACTAACATCCCATCGAGCGTCGGGGTGAGGCTCGATGAATTTATTAGGGTAGCGGAAGCGGATATAATACAGTGACCAACTCCAGGGTCGCACGAGACTGACTGGGACTCCTCTAGGCGTCGGATTCTCTATCGAACTCTTCATCCATGAGATCACCTTCATCAGCATCTGGCCAAATCAACAAGCCAGTGAGTACTTTGAAAGTACTCGCAAGACAGTTCGGACGTAAGATATAACAAATGCTAACATGAAATACATGAATAAGTTAACCAGTACGATCAGACATAGAGGTAATAATACTGGGTGCCAAGCGAGTGTCCGAAAGACTCCTCGAGCGAAAAATGCAGAATAATAATACTGGTGCCAAACGAGTGTCTGAAAGACTCCTCGAGCGAAAAATGCGGAATAATAATACTGGTGCCAAACGAGTGTCTGAAAGACTCCTCGAGCGGAAAATGCAGAATAATAATACTGGTGCCAAACGAGTGTCTGAAAGACTCCTCGAGCGGAAAATGCGGAATAATAATACTGGTGCCAAACGAGTGTCTGAAAGACTCCTCGAGCGGAAAATGCAGAATAATAATACTGGTGCCGAACGAGTGTCTAAAAGACTCCTCGAGCGGAAAATGCGGAATAATAATACTGGTGCCAAACGAGTGTCTGAAAGACTCCTCGAGCGGAAAATGCAGAATAATAATACTGGTGCCAAACGAGTGTCTGAAAGACTCCTCGAGCGGAAAATGCAGAATAATAATACTGGTGCCAAACGAGTGTCTGAAAGACTCCTCGAGCGGAAAATGCAAAATAATAATACTGGTGCCAAACGAGTGTCTGAAAGACTCCTCGAGCGGAAAATGCAGAATAATAATACTGGTGCCGAACGAGTGTCTGAAAGACTCCTCGAGCGGAAAATGCAGAATAATAATACTGGTGCCAAACGAGTGTCTGAAAGACTCCTCGAGCGGAAAATGCAGAATAATAATACTGGTGCCAAACGAGTGTCTGAAAGACTCCTCGAGCGGAAAATGCGGAATAATAATACTGGTGCCAAACGAGTGTCTGAAAGACTCCTCGAGCGGAAAATGCAGAATAATAATACTGGTGCCAAACGAGTGACTGAAAGACTCCTCGAGCGAAAAATGCAGAATAATAATACTGGTGCCAAACGAGTGTCTGAAAGACTCCTCGAGCGGAAAATGCAAAATAATAATACTGGTGCCAAACGAGTGTCTGAAAGACTCCTCGAGCGGAAAATGCAGAATAATAATACTGGTGCCAAACGAGTGTCTGAAAGACTCCTCGAGCGGAAAATGCAGAATAATAATACTGGTGCCAAACGAGTGTCTGAAAGACTCCTCGAGTGGAAAATGCAAAATAATAATACTGGTGCCAAACGAGTGTCTGAAAGACTCCTCGAGCGGAAAATGCGGAATAATAATACTGGTAAGGAAATAATATATTCATCATAAATATATTCAACTCATGGGATTAAACGGGTTAGTCCATCCACAAGGATAAACATTTAACCGGTCTTAGTGCTCATGTGTCCCACCGGGTAATCTGTCACCAAACTGGCACATGATTGTTAGCAGGGAACTTGGATATAGATAAGATGATTTAAAGATATAGAGCTCTGCAGAGTTTGTACAAAAATTTCCCACAGTCGACGGATTTCCGTAGTCACCAGGACTAGTTCCGTTACGGTATTTCAGAAGGAAACACAACTAACCAGTACACACCCATCCAACTCTTCGATGCCAGGAATCACCCTCAACATCGTCCAAGAAAAACTATTGAGACGGGGAGATCACAATCTCGAATAGCATGGGATCAAATTTATATACGCGTGCTCTAAGGGGTGCCCCCCTCTCGGTCCCAACCGGAAACACCCATGCCCCCTGACCGGATGCCTGGCTTTAATCCAGGGCCATGGAACCATCATCCCGGCCTCTCCTTTTTGGTGTGTACCAAGAAAGCGGTTTGCGACTTACTAAACCATATCCCTTTCGGGAAACATGTGGTAGTACAGGGAAAGGAAATGGATATGAACCCAACCGATATGGGTTGGTACTGAAGATAACTTGCATGGCCTAAGACTGGCATGCTACAACACTGCCATCTTACCCATCTTCATGCCAACACATGGCCTTGCATACTTACGTCCAACGACGTGTGAAAACATCGGACTTACTTGCCTCAACATTGCATATGAACGGTTCATCGGTATGCTTCACACATGCCATGAAACTAACTAAATGCAAAACATGCCAAGACACTCATCATATCAAAAGTTCAAACATGCTTGCCTGGTTCAGAGTAGTCGGAGCCTAGCTCGGTGAAGTTCGCGGCCCGTCACCTTCTTCGGTATCTACGGTATAAAGAAAACATACACGCTAACGTGAATACCGAGAGGTGCAGAAAAAGTATTGCAAATATTTTTCAAATAAATCTGATAAAAAACTAGACAAAATTTTGAAGAGAACAGAAAAAGAATCACTCAAAAATATGCTCCTGTTAAAAAGGTATAAAGGTTTTTGTCCAGGGACCTATCTGTAATGAAACAGAAACTTCCCAGGGTTTTTATTATAAAAACAGAAAATGTTTCGATAGCAATTACACCGGCCCAGAGGGAAGGCGTATTCTGGCAAAAGACGTTTTCAGAAACCGATTCGTTTAAAACGAGTTGAGAGGCTGACGGGCGGGTCCCACCCGTCAGGTTTAAATTCAAAAGAGGCGGGTCGGGGCTCGCAGGCGCCCGAGAGCCGCGGTGGTCGCCGGCGACGATCCACGGCGAGGTAGGGAGATCGGAGAGTACCAACGTGTTCAGGGCGCCATTCCGCGTCGGTTGGTGGTGGTGGTGGTCGCCGGGAAGCACCACGTCGACGGTGGCCCCTGCTCCGGCGGACGGCGGTTCGGGCGTGGATGGAGGTCGCCGGAGAGGGCTGCAAGCATGGAATTGAGGCGGGGGTCAGGCCTCTGGTAGCTAGAGGAGGTAGCTGACGGAGTTTGGGCGCCGGAGACGGCCTCACCGAAGTGAATCGAGCTGGAGGCTGAGGCGGGGCGGGGTGGCCGGAGTCGGGGGAGGAGACCTCCTCGAGGTCCTCCCAGTGGCCTGGCAGGGCGTTGGTGGACTGTAGGGGTGGTGCGTGCTCGAGGGAGGGCTTGGGGTCTCCTTTTATAGGCGATCCGAGGCGGTGGCCGAGAACGGCGTTCTCCGGCGAGGATTATGGCGGTGCAGTGCTTGGTCGGGAGAGTTTAGGAGCTGAGTGCCGTCGTGGAGGTTCACGGAGTCAGTTTAGGTGCCAACAACGCCGGGTTTTGCTCGATTGGGCGACATTCGACGGAACGGGACGGCGCGGACCCGTCGGCGGCAGAGAGCACGCGCTGTGCGCGTCGCGCCACGGCGACGGTGCTGCATGCGTGCGCTGGCTTGGAGATGGCCACGCGGAGCCATCAGCGGGGTTGGGCGGCGCTGAACGGCGTTGAGCCGCCGTTCTGCTCCCTGTTGGCTGCCACGGCGGTTCAGCTGCCGCAAGACACGCCGGCGTGGTCGGGCCAGGGCGCCACCGACGCCAGGAAGAAGCCAAGCGCGCGTGCGGGGCTCCGGACAAGCAGACCAGGCGGCGAGCAACGTGCCAAGGGCACTGTGGGCGCGTGACTGAAGATGACCAACGGTGTTCGACACTGAAACTGAATTTTAACTGAACTTGGCTGAAATAGTGCATGCAAGGTGTTCGACGAAATGATTCAGGCATGTAGGGATTTTCCCTTGAGCTGAAACTTGGTGGAGTGGTCACTCATTGCACCAGTAGTTGCCTGAATTTTGGTGGAATTTTTGGGGAAGTGTAGATATGAATTTCACTAAATTTGGCAAATCTGGTCCAAACTTGTAGGGAGTGAAATTTGAAAAATTTGAAAAGGAGAAGAGTGGATCAAGATGGTTCTGGGTTGTGGGTTCAAAGGACTAGCCAGTAGAGTTGGTTTGAGTTCAAATCTCAATTGAAATGGGGTACTTGCTTTGAAAAACCATTTGGCCCAAAATAATTGATAGAAAAATATTTGAGAGGTGAAACAATCAAAATAAAATCCAAAATTTGCTTGGATGAGTTGGTACAGGGAACTTAGATTGATAACAAGGAGGAGAGGAGGTTTTGGAGTGGTTTTACCACATGGGAGAAAATACAAGGTCATGGGTGGTTATCAATAGAATAAAAATTTCAAATTTTTATAGAGTTTTTTCTTTTCAAAAAGAAAAGATTAAACTCCCAAAATAAATTTGGGGAAGGGAACCAATAGAGAAGAAGTTTTTAACAAGTCAAAACCCAAAGTTTGAGGAAGGAAACAGATATAACAATCCTAGCCAAAGAAAAAGATTTTTAAGAGAATTGTTTTTCTGAAAATTTTGAAAGGTCTCAATCCACAGAAGAAAAATCAGCAAGGTTTTTGCTAAGACCAAATAATTTTTTTGGAGTGTCACATTTACTATACAAATGCTATTCAAAGCTACTCCCTCCTTCCATCTATATAGGGCCTAATGCGTTTTTTGATGCTAACTTTGACCAAATCTTAGAGCAATGATATATGACATGCAACTTACACAAAGCACACCTTTAAATTCGTCTGTGAAAGGTTCTTTCAATGATATAATTTTCACATTGTGCATGTCACGTACTATTAATCTTGTCAATAGTCAAAGGTGGTCTTAAAAATCTCATTACGCCCTATGTAGATGGAAGGAGGGAGTATGAATCCATGTTATGTCCGATTAAATTTTTCCGCTTGCTGTATAATGCATGTAACATACTCATACCAACATTTTAGTGCATTCCAAATGTCTATACTACCGCTGCAATTCGAACTAAATTTGAATTCGTTTCTCTATTTCAATAAGAATCTACAATCATGATTGTTGCCAACTTCAACCATCATAGTTTCCTTGCTATCCGCCAGATATAAATCAGACGGCCTATAATGCAGGATGGCAGGCACACCATCATCAACAACTCCGTTTTTTTATAAGAGTAGAGATAAAATATATTAAATGTAGCATACCATGTTCATAACCACACCATGTGTATCACCATTATATATATTCACACATCCGTCGGTTTGAAACACTATGATAAATTCTTCAAATATCTGAATTCGCTTTTTATAATGAAGTATATATGATCTCTATTCGTCTTTTACACCCACACAACCCTCTTATCTTTGTAGCTAGCGCTAACTTTCTCTTGTGCATGCACACGCCAGCATCCCTCTCACCCTCCCTCAACATTCTCTAGCTCCATCGCGCAAATTCGTGTTTTCACTTTAGGTCGTTCACCCACTGTGTGTGTAGGCCCCCCAGCTCCTTCTTTACGGCACACATCGATCGATATGCCTCTCTAGCCAGGTGTGCCTAGCACAAACACAAGCTTCCCCTCTTCTCTTGTCACCGTCCATGCCTCACTCCCACCACTCTTTTCATCGTTCTCGTACTCGCACACTCCTCCCCCTTGATATAGTATGCCTCTCGTACCACCTCCTACATGCACCCCTCTCTCTCTATCCTTCTCCTCGTGCCTCATTTTCTTCTAACACACACATGCATGTATACCGATTGATCTCCCAACATATACCTAGATCGACTTTAACTACCCCCCCATAGATCGACGTACCTCACAAGTTATGTCTCTCCTTTCTCTTACAAAGGGCGATTGATCTTCATATGTAGTTACGTCTGCTTACCACAGCCACATCGTCCCCCCTCATCATTCGTGCATGCCTCCTGACCTGTCTCTCACACGCACAAGCACAGACAACAAGCAGCCATCTCCTCTCTTATTGATATTGCGGGCGTGCCCTCCGTTTGTCTAGCAAGCCTATCCCACCATTTGTTAGAAGCAACTCCACTACCACCCCCTCCAACACTCTAGCTCTGTCTCTCTCCCAACCTTATGTTGGCCCATTACCTTCCCGGGGGGGGGGGGGGGTTCCAGTAACCTCCCGGTACTCCGAAACTTATCCGATACTTCCTGAAACCATTCCGGTGTCCGAATGTAACCTTCCAATATATGAATATTTACCTCTAGACCATTTAGAGACTCCTCGTCATGTCTATGATCTCATATGCGTCTCCGAACAAACTTCGGTCATCAAATCACATAACTCATAGTACAAATCGTCATCGAACATTAAGCGTCTGGACCCTACGGGTTCGAGAACAATGTAGACATGACCGAGACACATCTCTGGTCAATAACCAATAGTGGAACCTGGATGCTCATATTGGCTCCTACATATTCTACGAAGATCTTTATCGGTCAAACTGCATAACAACATACATTGTTCCCCTTGTCATCGGTATGTTACTTGCCCGAGATTCAATCTTCGGTATCACCATACCTAGTTCAATCTCGTTACTGGCATGTCTCTTTACTCGTTCCGTAATGCATGATCCCGCAACTAACTCATTAGTCACATTGCTTGCAAGGCTTATAGTGATGTGCATTACCGAGAGGGCCCAGAGATACCTCTCCGATACACGGAGTGACAAATCCTAATCTCAATCTATGCCAACTCAACAAACACCTTCGAAGACACCTGTAGAGCATCTTTATAATCACCCATTTATGTTGTGACGTTTGATAGCACACAGGGTGTTACTCCGGTATTCGGGAGTTGCATAATCTCATAGTTAAAGGAACGTGTATAAGTCATGAAGAAAGCAATAGCAATAAAACTAAACGATCATTATGGTAAGCTAACGGATGGGTCTTGTCCATCACACCATTCTCTAATGATGTGATCCCGTTCATCAAATTACAACACATGTCTATGGTCAGGAAACATAATCATCTTTGATTAATGAGCTAGTCAAGTAGAGGCATACTAGAGACACTATGTTTTGTCCATGTATTCACACATGCATAAAGTTTCCGGTTGATACAATTCTAGCATGAATAATAAACATTTATCATGATATAAGGAAATATAAATAACAACTTTATTATTGCCTCTAGGGCATATTTCCTTAATTATCTACATGAACATGTGATGCTCAGGACATGCTTATGCATGCATGCATGCAACTTGTCGGGGGGGGGGGCAACGCTTCATTTATTTCTCTGTTGCTCAAGGTCTGCGCCTGGATTTGTACAAGGGGTTACATGTATATGAGGCAAGGCCTATACAAAAGGGTGGCTGCCGGGCAGGGCCCGACATCCGCGCCTTATGGGTAGAACTTGAGGAGATGCTAAATATTCCGTGAGTTTTGCAACTGAATGCCATATCCGGTCTCCAGATGGACTGCGCCAGGTCTGGTGACTCGTACTAGCCGTCAAGTGCCTTCCCACGTCGGCGTCAACTTGTTTGCACCCTTGGCAGATTGAACGTGTCAAAGGACAAGGTCGCCTTCCTCAAAACACCGGGCATGAACCCTGCGGCTGTGATAGCGCCACAGGGCTTGCTGGTAGCGTGCAGCATGCGTAGCAGCCCGGAGACGGTTCTCCTCGAGAAGCACAGCATTGTCACGCCAGTGCTGATCCTGTGCTACTTCATTGTAGGCAAGAACTCGAGGCGACCCGTAAATGAGTTCCGTGGGGATAACTACTTCTTCCCTATAGACTAAGGAGAAGGGAGTCTGTCCGGTAGCTCGATTTGGTGTCATTCTGAGGGACCAAAGAACTACCGGCAGCTCATCGATCCATCACCTGCCATACTTCTGCAGCTTATTGATACGTCTCCAACATATCTATAATTTATGAAGTATTCATGCTGTTATATTATCATTCTTGAATGTTTTACATTCATTTTACAGCAACTTTATATCATTTTTTGGGACTAACCTATTGATCCAGTGCCCGGTGCCAGTTGCTGTTTTTTGCTTGTTTTTTACATCGCAGCAAATCAATATGAAAGGGAGTCCAAACACCGCGAATTTTTTTGTGGATTTTTATGGACCAGAAGACTCCTGATGGGCCAGAGCAGCACCTGGAGGGTGCCCCGAGGGGGGCACAACCCACCAGGGCGCGCTTGGGGGCCCAGGCGCACCCAGGTGGGTTGTGCCCACCTCGGTGGCCTCCCGCACCCCTCTTCCCCCTATAAATTCCCAAATATTTCAAAACCCTTGGCATTAACCTAGATCAGAAGTTCTGCCACCACAAGCCGCTATAGCCACCAAAAACCAATCTAGACCCCGTTCTGGCACCCTGCCGGAGGGGGGAATAATCTTTGGTGGCCATCGTCATCATCCCGGCAGCCACCACGATGAGCAGGGAGTAGTCCACCCTCAGGGTTGTGGGTTTGTACCAGTAGCTATGTGTTTAATCTCTCTCCCTCACTCGTGTTCGTGAGATGTCACGATCTTGATGTATCGTGGGCTTTGTTAATATAGTCGGATCATATGATGTTTTCCCCTCTCTTTCTTGTTGTGATGAATTGAGTTTTTCCCTCTGAGATTAATTTGTTATCAGATTGAATATTTTTATAGATTTGAGAGCACTTGATATACATCTTGCAATTGAATAGTCGTAGTGACAATGGGTTATTGTATTGACTCACTTGATATATGTTTTGGCACTCAACTCGCGGATCCCCGAGGTGACATTGGGGTAATCTATGCATAGGGGTTGATGCATGTTCTTGTATTTGTTTCTCCGGTAGAAATCTTGGGGCACTCTTTGAAGTTCTTTGTGTCGAATTGAATATTATAAATCTGAATTTGCTTTGGTGTTATTTTAGTACGAACTCTAGGATCGATCGAACGGAAAGAATAGCTTTGTGTTATTTTAGTACGAACTCTTGAATAGATCGAACAGAAAGAACAGCTTTGAGGTGGTTTCGTACCCTACAAACAATTCCGTCTTATGTTCTCGGCTAGATAGGAACTTTGGAGTGATTCTTCATCGCACTTTGAGGGATGGTTATATGATCCAATTATATTAGCATTGTTGAGAGGTTGCGCTGGTGAAAGTACGGACCCTAGGCCTCATTTTCAACCATTGCAATACCGTTTTTGTGCTCGTTTACTATTTGCTACCTTGCTGTTTTTATTTATTCAGATTATAAAAATATATTTCTACCATCCATATTACACTTCTATCACCATCTCTTCGCCGAAGTAGTGCAACTATACAATTTGCCATTCTATTGGGTGTGTTGGGGAGACAAGAGACTTTTTATTATTTGGTTGTAGGGTTGTTCGAGAGATACCTTCTTCATCCTACACCTCCCACGGATTGATAAACCTTAGGTCATCCACTTGAGGGAAAATTGCTACTGTCCTACAAAACTCTGCACTTGGAGGCCCAACACAAGTCTACAAGAACAAGTTGCGTAGTAGACATCAAGCTCTTTTCTGGCGCCATTGCCTGGGAGGTGAGTGCTTCAAGGTATATCTTTAGATCTTGCAATCGAATCTTTTAGTTTCTTGTTTTATCACTAGTTTGGTTTTATAAAAGAAAACTAAAAATTGAATTCAGGTTGCATCATATTATCCATCTTTATAATGTATTTCACGAAAATGATGGAAAGGAAAATTGTGCTCAATTCATAGAAGAAGAATTCAATAGAATGTTTGGTATAAATGATGAGCATGATTGCAATATTTTTAGTATGAATTCTTTGAATATCCATGGTGCTAATGATATGCAAAGCCATAAGCTTGGGGATGCTATGTTTGATGAAGATGATATTTTTAGTCCCCCAAGATTTGATGTGCAAATTTGTTATAATGATTGCATGCCTCCTATTTATGATGATTATAATGATGAAAGTGGATTTGGAGAGCTATGATAACAAAATTGCTATCTGTGATGATTGTGGTGATGACATGTATGCTATATTGAATAATGATAACCATGAAACTTGTCATCATGATTTTAATTTTCAATCCCATGATAGTTATTTTGTTGAATTTGCTCCCACTACTATGAATGAGAATAAATTTGCTTATGTGGAGAGTAACAAATCTTATATGCTTTTTCATCATGAACAGAGTGCTTTATGTGATAGTTATATTGTTGAATTCATCCATGATGCTACTGAAAATTATTATGAGGGAGGAACATATGCTTGTAGCTAGGAATTGCAATAATATCACGTTTCCTCTCTATGTGTTCAAAATTTTGAAGTTATACTTGTTTTGCCTTCCTATGCTAGTTGATTCTTGCTCCCATAAATTGTTTGCTCACAAAATACCTATGCATAGGAAGTGGTTTAGGCTTAAATGTGATATTCATATGCTTCATGATGCTCCCGTTACTGTAACATCCCAAATTTTCAATTTGGAATGTTATACATAGGTCATTCATGCATATCATATTTTATTGCATTCTCGTTTCGCGATCCTCGAAATCCTAAGCAACTCAAGGACCCACGAGAGAGTTGGGGATTTCACGCTCTTCATATTTGAATTTTATCAAATATTGAAACAAGGATCACTTTGGTTTTAATTAATTTTTTTCTGTCCAAAAATATTTCATATTAAAATATATGAGAGGAGATAATATGACTTCTCCAAAATAAATGAAATATTGGGGGGAAATATTATAATCAAATAAATAAATTTTATTTGGATTTTATTGCAATTTTATTCATATTAGGAAAAATACGCGTTCTTCAAAATTGCTTTAGAGGCCCAAATAAATGTTCATATTGTCCGGTATATTTTTAGATGACTGCGAAAATTTATTTCGGGATTTTTGGAGTCCGTTTAGTATTTCTTTCCTTAGTTTTTCTGCGCCAGGATTCATTAAAAAAAGGTAACCGACTTACCGGGCCGTGTCTGGCTAGGACACTTGGCCCGGCCGGCTTTAAAAGCCGAGGCCCGCGACCCCGAGGCCCAACCGTGCCCCTGCCCTAAACCTAGCTGCCGCGCGCCGCCGCCGTCCCATTGCGCCGCCGCCGCCTTACCCTGCCACCGCGTCGCGCCGCCGCCGCCGCCCCGCCGTCCCGCCGCCCCGCGGGAGCCACGCCGTCGCCGCCCCGCTGTCCCGCTGCCGCCGACCTCGCCGGAGGTAGTCGCCGCCGTTCGTCTGTTTTTTTTCCAGAAAAACCGTTCAGTTTTTGGTTCTAGATCTCATTTTTTATATAGATCGGTTCGTTCGGTTTTCCGACGATTTATTTATTTAGCGGACGTTTGTCCGTACGTTCGTTTTAACGAACGTTGTTCGTCCATTAGCTGCAGATAGCGAACGTTCCTTCATTAGCCTATTCGTCAGTTTTTCTTTTTCCAGGGTTTTTCGCGATTATTTTCGATCGTGATTTTTGCCCTAATATTCGATCTAGTATAACTTTTCGCTCGTTTATCAAAATCAGGTGAAACAAGCACCTAGATCTTCGTCTCGAAACTCTCTTTATGTTTAACCAAATTGAACAAGATTTTTGTACTGTAAAATTTGACTTTAGTCCAGAATAGTAAATGGATCTTGTTTCTTTCGCAGTTTGAGTTTCGTTACTACATTTGATTTGATTCTTTTTGCATACCGGGGTTCTTCAGTTGAACTTTTTGGTTATATCTTCTTATTTGGGATTTAATCGTGCATCTTTGCTTGATTGCTTATGTATGTTATTGTTTGTTCGTGATAGAATTCCGGAGTGCGAAGCGTGCTACTACGAGTCACTAGGTTTTGCGGATCGTCAGCAAGGCAAGTAACACATTGATCATACCCCTTTTCATACCCAGTTTTATGCATTAGTTACATTCCTCAAACACTACATGGTTAGGATGTGATTAACTTGTGGGTCTGGGAAGTAGATGATGGGGTAGAACCTATTACATGTTTATTATCAAACCCTTGGGAGTTACTTCTACGTTATGCTTATTGCCATGCTATGCTCGTACACGTGGATTGGGTTTGATTGTATCCATGACAGATGTGAGTTTATTAATTAATGGTTCAACATAAGGTGGCAACTTTAATACACATCTGGGTGGATTGCTTGTGGGCACCTGGAGAATCCAGTGTTGTCCTAGGTTATCCTAGAGTACCCGTGTGATCATCCTACGGTCCTCCACCCAGGCTCAAAGGGATCATAAGATTATTCATGCTAGAAACTTCCATGTGCAGCCACAAGCCATTATGGGCTCTGGCATAGTTGAGTATGTTGCATGACCTCTTCCAGTGGAAGGCTAGTAGATGTGGGGGATGTAGGTTGGTACTGTCTACCCGGGGTTAGAGTTAATTCTTCTGAAAGACTGTGTCTCGGTCATCAGTTTCTCAAACACCATGTAGTGCGAGAAATCCAATGGAGGAGATAGAGTCTTGTGGGGAAAAGTGCGCAAACCTCTGTAGAGTGTACAAACTAATCATGGTTAGCCGTATCCCCGGTTATGGACATCTTGAGTATCTGGTACTTGAATTATTGATTTGATCTCATCACTCTAAATTAAATTGTTGGGTTGTTAATGATTACTTTAATTGGGATTGAGTTGGAGGAACCTTCTCAATGATGTTTCAACCACCATGATAGTTAAATAAAATTTATGCCTTTGTTGTAGGGAAAAATTGGCTTTTCGCAAAACAATATAACCATAGAGCCTCCACCTGCCATATATGCATGTAGTGATAGCATTTATCTATTCATTGCTCTACTGTGTTATATTGCTAGCATATTCCATGTGCTGACCCGTTCTCGGGCTGCAACGTATCATGTTGCAGACTTTTCTGACGACGAGTAAGGTGCGCTTGGTCGTTTGTCATGCACTCAGCTATGCCGTTGGAGTTGATGGACTGACTTTATCCTCCAAGCCTTCCGCTGTTATCTTACTAGATGGCCTTAAGCCATATTTATTGTAATAAGTTCTCTTTTGAGACATTCGATGTAATAAGTGTGTGATTGCTACTCTGTTATAAATCCATTCGAGTACTGTGTGTGTCAGCATTACCGATCCAGGGATGACACTGAAGCACAGAGACTTGACCGTCTGAGGTCGGGTCGCTACAAGATGGTATCAGAGCACATGCTGAATGTTGGACACGACCACTAAGAAAAGCCATAGGTCACTCTTCTCTACTCATTTCCGGATTCTCTCCATTTTATACTCTTTAGGATGGCGGACTCGAGGAACAAGTTTGCACAACCAGATGAAGACACCCCGTTTGGACGACACTTGAAGGAAGTCATTAGATACCTGAACATCGGAATATCAAGCATCACCGGTACCTACACCACTACTTTACCAAAAGAGGAGCGCGAGATGATTCGAGTTCAAGTTCCAGGAAGGACATTCATGCCAATTACGGAGCCCATAGAGTTTCCCTTTGATGCACCAACCTAGAGTCTAGGAAAGAGAATGGCAGCCCACATCGCCATGGGACGCATCGGCGAAATATACCACAAGGATCTCAAGGATACTATCTACCAGATATGTGGGCGCCGTGATGAGCAATGGGAGATAGTCAGCACCAGGAGAGGCAGATCCATTGCAGTATTCATCCAGGAGCTAAACCAGCACATTTGACACCAGGAGAACTAGATGTGCGCAAGCATGATAGATTTGAAGAAGGCGATGACTAGGATCACAGAACTAGAAGAGGAACTCAACTCTACACACGATGGATATGAGGAGGAAATGATGATACTCGTGGAGAAGAATCACAACCTAACATGGAAGCTAGGAATTTTCATGGGAGACCCCGCGACAGGAGGAGAAGACGATGAACCCAAGGAAATATGTTCTGAAGACTACATCATCATTGACGACACCGATTCCAACCACGATGATAGTGATGATGATTATGAAGACGAAGCTGGAGCAGATATCATGGAGTCTTCCACCGATCAAAATTTCTAGATCAAAATTTCTAGAATGACCACCATATGACTACTAGTATTCTCCCTGTATATAGTAGTAGTCCGAGCACTTTTGTAACGATAGTTCTAGACCGTTTGTATGCCCTTGCTTGATTGATTGAGTGATATGATATGATTGTGTTTGTCTCATGTGCATATGGGTAGTGCTTTCTCACTAGACCTCCTTTCTATTCTAATCTCTCCCTCTAAACCCATCAGATGCCTCCGAGACGTGACACCGGATTTATCTTCTGACCGGAGATCACCCAGTTGATCCAACAGTAGAATGCCTTGATGCAGATATTAGTCCAGAACCAAGGCAACAACAACAACAACAACAACAACAACAACAACCCTCCGCCACCACCACCAGTTGACAACTTAGCCCGTTTTCTGAGGTTGCAGCCGCTAGTGTTTTCTAGTAGCACCGAGCGAATAGTTGCTGATGACTGGCTACGCAAGATTGGAAGGGAGTTGACCACCGCAGGTTGCATAGATGTTGAGAAGGTGCGTTTTGCCGCACACCAATTGGATGGACCAGCAGCTTCATGGTGGGAGAATTACACAACCATTTTCCCTATAGCCAATATCACTTGGGATTAGTTTCAGCAAGCATTTCGCACAGCCCATGCCTCAACTGGAGCTATGAGCACGAAGAAGCGTGAGGTTCGGAACTTGCGCCAGGGAAATCGTACTGTGGCTCTGTACGTAGATGAGTTTAGTAAGCTATCTCGTTATGCCCCTGATGATGTGGCCACAGATGCCGCTAAACAGGAGAAGTTTATGGAAGAGCTGAATGATGAGATGAGCATGCAGTTGATGGTGGCAACATTTAACAACTACCAGGAGTTGGTAGACAAGGCTCTTATGATGGAAGGGAAGCATCAGTAGATTGAGAGCTGCAAGAGGAAGTATGGACAGGGAAAGTACAATTCAGGAGCTCAACAGAAACCTCGTTTAACCCCGAACTCAGGAGGATATACCCATAACCATGGAGGACACACTCACAATGGAGGAAGCTCCCATAACCACATTGGCCCCAAGAATGGAAATGGGAATGGAGCAAGCAACAATCAGAACCGCTCCACTCCAGCCACACCCGCCAAGAGGGACCTAAGTCACATTACTTGTTTCAAGTGCGGGAAGACTAGACACTATGCCACTGAGTGCCCTGAAGCAAAGAACGGAAATGGCAATGGAAGCGCTGGGAAGAAGCCCAACCCCTCAACAGGGGACAAGTGAACCACGTGAACGTGGAGGAGGTTGAAGAGCACTCGGATGCAGTTATCGGTAAGTTGTTGGTTAAGTCATTTACCGCCCTTATTTATTTCATACCGGTGCATCGCATTCATACATTTCAAGGGCATTTGTGGACAATTTTAAGTTACCCACCTTAGCCCTTAGGACACCCTTGCTAGTAAGCTCACCCGATGCAGAGTATATGGCCAGCCGATGGTGCGATCGGATACCCTTAATCATTGGTAGCCATATGTTCCCCTCGGACCTAGTAATTTTGGAGTCACAAGGATTGGATGTGATACTAGGAATGGACTGGTTATCAAAGTATGGAGGGAACACTGACTGTGCTAGTAAGTCAATTTTACTCACCACCCCGGAGGGAAAAAGGATCAAGTATGTTTCCAGGCATGCGCCGAGGAGGACCCAAGTAAATTCTCTCTCAGGAGTCACTACAAAAAAATACACTTCCGTGATGATACGTGTTTGTCACAGTAGGTCGCGTTTTTTTTCATGCATGTACATCCATGACAAATTTATGACAGAATCAAGACAGTCATACCTATGCTGTCGTAGAAGTGTTCCATGACATTACCAAAATTATCATCACGGAAGTGTCCACTTCCATGACGATAAATCACACGTCACAGAAGTGCTTTCGTCAAGGGTGACCGACACGTGGCATCCACCGTAACGGAACACCATTAAGCTATTGGGTCGGGTTTTGGATCTGATAACCCGTTAACAGCCCCGACCAATGGGAAATTTCCACGTGTAAAATTCTTATTGGCCGGACGAAACACGTGTCATCTCGTCAGTGGGTCAGATAGGCGCCTATGATATGTTGACACGTGCCACGACCCACCACTGGCCCATTTAGCTTACAAAGCCATCCCGTTTGACTTGGTCAAAAGTTAACGGGCTAGCCCATGAAAAGCCTGTTAATGGTCTCTTCGCAAATAGCCCATTTTACGGCCCGTTAACTCACGGCCCGTTAGGCCCTAAGGGAAATCGGCCCAACAACGTCATGTGGGCCGTCGAATATAACACCAGCCCATTTCACTTTCAGCCCATGTATGGCCCACGACGTCTTTCGGCCCATATGAGGCCTTCGTATCTTTTGGCCCCTTATAGGCCCACGATGACTCTAGCCCATAATGAACAGTAATTTTATTTATACCCATTAACGGCCCGTGATTTGCATGGGCCGTTTCCAGCCCGTGTTAGCTTTCGGCCTATTGACGGCCCATACGTTATTGGGCTCCTTTTCGGCCCTCGATTACTTCTGCCCCGTTACTGGCCTGTTCCCCTAATGGGCCAAATTCGGCCCATGGCAAGAGTCGGCTCGTTACTGGCCTGTTCCCCTAATGGGCCAAATTCGGCCCATGGCAAGAGTCGGCCCGTTACTGGCCTGTTCCCCTAATGGGCCAAATTCGGCCCATGGCAAGAGTCGGCCCGTTACTGGCCTGTTACCCTAATGGGCCAAATTCGGCCCATGGCAAGAGTCGTCCTGTTTCTGGCCTGTTAACCCGTTGCGCCGTTTCCAGCCCCGTTGTATATTCTGACCCATTAATGACCCGTTATGCCTGTGACAGAATTAAGCCTTTGCTGTCCTACGGCCTATTACCGTGCTGGGCCGATACCAATTATGCCTGATTACAACCCATGTAGACCCATTTATCCGATGGCCCGAGGCCCACCGATTACAGGCCCATCTATCGACGGCCCGTAGGAGACCCATGGATCCTACGGCCCGTATATGGCCCATGGTAGTTGTGGCCACTAGCAAACCAGGGAAAAATAAGACTAGGAAATAAATAAAACCGAAACTAATGCTAGGCTATTAAGGCGATTGCACAGATTACATCCACTCGGCATCAAAGATCGCCACCAGTGCAAATATAGGGAACACTGATAACCCACAAGTATAGGGGATCTATCGTAGTCCTTTCGATAAGTAAGAGTGTCGAACCCAACGAGGAGCAGAAGGAAATGATAAGTGGTTTTCAGCAAGGTATTCTCGGCAAGTACTGAAATAAGTGGTAACAGATAGTTTTGTGACAAGATAATTTGTAATGAGCAACAAGTAACAAAAGTAAATAAAGTGCAGCAAGGTGGCCCAATCCTTTTTGTAGCAAAGGACAATCCGGAACAAACTCTTATATAAGGAAAAGCGCTCCCGAGGACACATGGGAATATCGTCAAGCTAGTTTTCATCACGTTCATATGATTCGGGTTTGGTACTTTGATAATTTGATATGTGGGTGGACCGGTGCTTGGGTGCTGTTCTTACTTGAACAAGCATCCCACTTATGATTAACCTCTATTGCAAGCATTCGCAACTACAACAAAAGTATTAAGGTAAACCTAACCATAGCATGAAACATATGGATCCAAATCATCCCCTTACGAAGCAACGCATAAACTAGGGTTTAAACTTCTGTCACTCTAGCAACCCATCATGTACTTATTACTTCCCAATGCCTTCCTCTAGGCCCAAATAATGGTGAAGTGTTATGTAGTCGACGTTCACATAACACCAGTAGAGGCTAGACAACATACATCTCATCAAAATATCGAACAAATACCAAATTCACATGACTACTAATAGCAAGACTTCTCCCATGTCCTCAGGAACAAACGTAACTACTCACAAAGCATATTCATGTTCATGATCAGAGGGGTAATAATATGTATAAAGGATCTGAACATATGATCTTCTACCAAATAAACCAACTAGTATCAACTACAAGGAGTAATCAACACTACTAGCAACCTACTAGTACCAATCCCGGACTTGGAGACAAGAATTGGATACAAGAGATGAACTAGGGTTTGGAGATGAGATGGTCCTGGTGAAGATGTTGATGGAGATTTCCCTCTCCCGATGAGAGGAGCGTTGGTGATGACGATGGTGATGATCTCCCCCTCCCGAAGGGAAGTATCCCCGGCAGAACAGCTCTGCCGGAGCCCTAGAATGGTTCCGCCAAGGTTCCGCCTCGTGGCGGCGGAGTTTCGTCCAGAAAGGTTGCTTCTTGTTTTTTTCCTTGACGAAAGACTTCATATAGCAGAAGATGGGCATCGGAGAGCCACCAGGGTGCCCACGAGGTAGGGGCGCGCCCTATGGGGGGGGGGGGCGCCACCCACCCTCGTGGACAGGGTGTGGGGCCCCTAGCCTTCATCTTTGGCAGGTATTTTTCATTATTTATTTTAAGATATTCCGTGCAGTTCAGGACTTTTGGAGTTGCGCAGAATAGGTCTCTAATATTTGCTCCTTTTCCATCCCAGAATTCCAGCTGCCGGCATTCTCCCTCCTTATGTAAACCTTGTAAAATAAGAGAGAATAGCCATAAGTATTGTGACATAATGTGAAGTAACAACCCATAATGCGATAAATATCGATATAAAAGCATGATGCAAAATGGACGTATCAACTCCTCCAAGCTTAGACCTCGCTTGTCCTCAAGAGAAAAGCCGATAACAATAACTATGTCCTCATGTTTAGAAGTAGAGGCGTCGATAAAAATAAAATATGGACATGAAGGCATCATGATTATTCTCATAACAGCAACATATATAGATTTTGTCATATGCTTACTTATGTTCAAGTGATGATCTATTCACAATGCAAAAGTATGAATCGGAAACCTTATTGAGAATCAACAAACTATAATCTCAGTCATTGAAGCAATTGCAATTTATCATAACATCGGAAAGAGTCTATGTCAGAGCTAAAAAGCAAGTACACATACTCAACTATCATCTAGTCCTTCATAATTGCTAACACTCACGCAATACGTGTGGTTATGGAGTTTTAATCGGACATAGAGAAAGATAGGGGCTTATAGTTTTGTCCCACAACCTTTTACCTCAAGGGTAATGTCAACAATAATAACTCATGCTCCCCTACATCCAATTAGGTATATATATCATGTTCTTTCCAACATGCTGGGCTTGCCAAAGGATAAAATGAAAAAGGAAAGGTGAAGATCACCATGACACTTGCATGAGGTAGAAGGTAATAATAAAAGATAGGCCCTTCACAGAGGGAAGCAGAGGTTGTCATGCGCTTTTATGGTTGGATGCACAAAATCTCAATGCGAAAGAACACCACTTTATATTGCCCCTTGTGATATGAACCTTTATTATGCAGTCCGTCGCTTTTATTACTTCCACATCACAAGATCGTATAAAGCTTATTTCTCCCACACCAATCAATTATACATATTTAGAGCAATTTTTATTGCTTTGCACCGATGACAACTTACTTGAAGGATCTTACTCAATCCATAGGTAGATATGGTGGACTCTCATGGAAAAACTGGTTTAAGGGTATTTGGAAGCACAAGTAGTATCTCTACTTGGTGCTGAGAATTTGGCTAGCATGAGGGGGAAAGGCAAGATCAACATGTTAGAGAATCCATGACAACATACTTCATCTCAGATATAAGAAAACATAATTCATTACGTTGTATTCCTTGTCCAACATCAACTCTTTAGCATGTCATATTTTAATGAGTGCTCCCAATCATAAAAGATGTCAATGATAATATATCTATATGTGACACCTCTCTTTCCTTATTACTTCCTATTAATTGCAACGATGACCAAAGCTATGTCTGCCAACTGCCAACAACTTTTAATCATCATACTCTTTCTATGTGAAGTCATTACTCTCAATAAGATCAATATGAACTCTTTGTTTCTTTTTATTCTTTTATTCTTTTCTTTATTCACTCAAGATCATGGCAAAATAATCAAGCCCTTGACTCAACACTAATCTTTATTATATAGCCCACGGACCCAATTACAAAGAGATATCAAAAAGCAAAACTCAAAACTAGATCATGCCATAACTTTATTCTACTAGATCAAGATACTACTACTAGGATCGAACTAAGAAAAACGGTAAAGATAGAAGTGTGATGGTGATACAATACCGTAGCACCTCCCCCAAGCTTGGCGGTTGCCAAGGGGAGTGCCCATACCCACTTGATTATGTCTCCTTTGTCGGTTGAGGAGAAGGTGGAGATGTTGTCGATGATGCGGGCTTGTCGTCCATCTTCCAAGGCATAGGCTCACCATCATAGAAGGATGATAGAGTCTCCGGGATCCTCAAATCTGCAGCCAAACTCATCCTTTTGAATCTATATTCATACTCACAGTTTTGGTTTTGCAGGTCATAGATTTGAGCTTGGAGGTGCTCGATCTTCTCATGAAGCTTGAAGATGGCCTCCCCGATGTTGTCGGCATCCAACTTGTGGTTGCTAGTGAACTCCGAGATCATCATGTGGTTGGAGTTGAGTCCACATTCCACCATCCCTTGACACTTGAAAACTTGTTGCTCCACTGCTTCAAGCCTCGTCTCCACGCTTCCGGTTCCCTTTGGTCCTTCTTCATCGCAGATGTGCAGCAACCCATCACGCAACTCATGTTTGAGGGTGTCGCAGCACGTCCGCGAGGTAAGGGTTGATGACCTTCTCGAAGAACTTGTCCTTGGAAGCACTTGGGGACATCATGATAATCTAGATCTGTCAGAAAAACAGCTCGAAACAAGAACATAGGAGATTTGCGTGATACGAGAGTCAAAACCTTCGGGAGAATATATAATGAATTTTTACCGACCAAAATACGTATCGTGCAAGAAAACGGAGTCCGGAAGGCACACGAGGTGCTCACGAGGTAGGGGGCACGCCCAGGGGGTAGGGCGCGCCCACCACCCTGGTGGGGCCCTAGTGTCCTTCCCGGACTGCCACTTATTTTTCTATTTTTCTAAATATTCCAAAACGGAGAAATATTGCCTTAAAAAATGTTTTGGAGTCGGTTTACTTACTGTACCACATACCTATTCCTTTTTGGAGTCTGAAACGTTCTGGAAAGTGTCCCTTATGTATTCCTCCGGGGTGACAGTTTCAATAATATTGGTTTCAACATTTATGGGATTACCTGAGATATAATGTTTAATTCTTTGACCATTTACCACCTTCGGATTTGTACCTTTGAAGTTGTTGATCTTTATGGCACCGGAACGATAGACCTTTTCAATAACATAGGGGCCTTCCCATTTAGAGATAAGTTTTCCTGCAAAATATCTTGAACGAGAGTTGTATAGCAATACATAATCACCTACATTAAACTCACGCTTTTGTATCCTTTTGTCATGCCATCTTTTAACTTTTTCTTTAAACAACTTGGCATTTTCATAAGCTTGGGTTCTCCATTCATCAAGTGAGCTAATATCAAATAACCTCTTTTCACCGGCAAGCTTGAAATCATAATTGAGCTCTTTAATAGCCCAATATGCCTTATGTTCTAGTTCGAGAGGTAAGTGACATGCTTTTCCGTAAACCATTTTATACGGAGACATACCCATAGGATTTTTATATGCAGTTCTATAGGCCCATAATGCATCATCAAGTTTCTTAGACCAATTATTTCTAGACCTATTGATAGTCTTTTGCAAAATTAATTTGAGCTCTCTGTTGCTCAATTCTACTTGACCACTAGACTGTGGATGATAGGGGGATGCAATTCTATGATTGATGTCATACTTAGCAAGCATTTTACGGAAAGTACCATGAATAAAGTGTGAACCACCATCTGTCATTAAATATCTAGGGACTCCAAACCTCGGAAAAATAACTTCCTTAAGCATTTTAATAGAGGTGTTATGATCAGCACTACTAGTTGGAATAGCTTCTACCCACTTAGTAACATAATCAACAGCAACTAAAATATGTGTATATCCATTAGAGGCAGGAAAAGGTCCCATATAATCAAAGCCCCAAACATCAAATGGTTCAATAACAAGTGAATAATTCATAGGCATTTCTTGACGTCTACTAATATTACCAATTATTTGACATTCATCACATGAGAGGACAAACTTACGGGCATCCTTGAAGAGAGTAGGCCAATAAAAACCGGATTGCAATACCTTATGTGCAGTTCTGTCTCTAGCGTGGTGTCCTCCATAAGCTTCAGAGTGACACTTGCGTAGGATCTGTTCCTGTTCATGCTCAGGTACACAACGTCTAATAACACCATCTACTCCTTTATAAAGATGTGGGTCATCCCAAAAGTAATGTCTCAAATCATAGAGAACTTTTTCTTTTGTTGATATGTGAAGCTAGGTGGTATGAATTTAGCAACAATTTAATTAGCATAATCAGCATACCATGGAGTACTACGAGAAGTAATTATAACATTTAATTGTTCATCAGGAAAGCTATCATCAATAGGTAGTGGGTCATCAAGAACATTCTCTAACCTAGATAAGTTGTCTGCAACAGGGTTCTCAGCTCCCTTTCTATCAACAATATGCAAATCAAATTCTTGTAGCAAGAGAACCCATCTAATAAGTCTAGGTTTAGCATCTTTATTTCCCATAAGATATTTAATAGCAGCATGATCAGTGTGAATAGTTACTTTAGAATCAACAATATAAGGTCTGAACCTATCACAAGCAAATACAACTGCTAAGAGTTCTTTTTCAGTAGTAGCATAATTTCTTTGAGCATTGTCTAGAGTCTTACTGGCATAATGGATAACATTTAGATTCTTATCAACTCTTTGCCCTAGAACAACACCTACAGCATAATCGCTAGCATCACACATAATTTCAAAGGGTAAATTCCAATCAGGTGGCTGAACAACATGTGCAGAGACTAATGCTTTCTTAAGTATTTCAAATGCTTCTACGCAATCACCATCAAAGACAAATGGTATATCTTTTTGTAATAAATTAGTCAGAGGCCGAGAAATTTTTGAGAAGTCCTTAATGAACCTCCTATAAAATCCAGTGTGACCAAGGAAACTTCTTATACCTTTGATGTCCTTGGGACATGGCATCTTTTCAATAGCATCAACCTTGGCTTTATCAACTTCAATACCTCTTTCAGAAACTTTATGCCCCAAGACAATACCCTCATTTACCATAAAGTGGCACTTTTCCCAATTCAAGACAAGATTAGTTTCTTCACATCTCTGCAAAACTCGATCAAGATTGCTCAAGCAATCATCAAAAGAAGATCCATAGACGGAAAAGTTGTCCATGAAAACCTCACAAATCTTTTCACAAAAGTCAGAGAATATAGCCATCATGCATCTTTGAAAGGTAGCAGGTGCGTTACATAAACCAAAAGGCATACGTCTACAAGCAAAAGTACCGAAAGGGCATGTAAAAGTAGTCTTTGATTGATCTTTAGCTGGCACAGGTATTTGAGAGAAACCAGAATAACCATCTAGAAAGCAGTAATGTGTATGCTTGCATAATCTTTCTAGCATTTGATCAATAAAAGGTAAGGGGTAATGATCTTTCTTAGTAGCCTTATTTAATTTGCGGAAATCAATTACCATCCTATAACCTGTGATAATTCTCTGTGGGATCAATTCATCTTTATCATTTGGAACAACAGTAATACCTCCCTTCTTAGGGACACAATGAACATGACTTACCCACTAACTATCAGCAACGGGATAAATTATACCTGCCTCTAGAAGCTTTAGTATTTCTTTTCTTACCACTTCTTTCATTTTAGGATTCAGACGTCGTTGAGGATTACGAACTGGTTTGGCATCTGCTTCCAAATTTATTTTATGTTGACATAGAGTGGGACTAATGCCCTTAAGATCATCAAGAGTATATCCAATAGCAGCACGATGCTTCTTCAGAGTTTTCAATAATCTTTCTTCTTCATGCTCTGAAAGTTTAGCACTAATAATAACAGGAAATATCTTCTTTTCATCAAGATAAGCATATTTAAGGTTATCAGGCAACGGTTTAAGCTCAAACACGGGATCACCCTTGGGTGGAGGGGGATCCCCTAAGATTTCAACAGGCAAATTGTGTTTCAGAATAGGTTCCTGTTTAAAGAATACTTCATCTATTTCCCTTCTTTCATTCATGAACATATCATTTTCATGGTCTAGCAAATAATGTTCTAAGGGATCACTAGGAGGTACGACAATATAAGCAAGACCAATAATATCATCCTTACTAGGCAATTCTTCCTCACGATGTTGTTTACTGAATTTAGAGAAATTAAACTCATGAATCATATCATCCAAGCCAATAGTAACAGCATTCTTTTCGCATTCTATCCTAGCATTAACAATGCTCAAGAAGGGTCTACCAAATATAATGGGACAAAAGCTATCTTGTGGAGAACTGAGAACAAGAAAATCAGCAGGATATTTAGTTTTCCCACACAAGACTTCAACATCTCTAACAGGTATAACACTAGCACTAGCACTCATATCACATAAGCCATGATAACAATGATCTCCTATTTTAACAGAAATAACAAGCACGCCTACCACAGGTCTATGTTTATCTTTAGCACAAGGTTTAGCAATTCTAGCAGTTTCACCGTTGAACTGAATAACATGCCCATCAATATTATCAGACAAGAGATCTTTAACAATAGCAATATTGGGTTCTACTTTAACTTGCTCAGGAGGTGTATAAGTTCTAATATTGCTTCTACGAACCACAATTGAAGCTTTAGGATGATCCTTTATTCTAACAGGGAAAGGTGGTTTCTCAACATAAGAAGTAGGAACAATAGGATCATTATAAGTGACAGTCTTTTCTACAACTTTAATAGGTGCATCTACTTTTACTTCTATGGGAGGATGATATTTCAACCACTTCTCCTTGGGGAGATCAACCTAAGTAGCAAAATATTCACAGAAAGAAGCTACTATCTAAGAGTCAAGTCCATATTTAGTGCTAAACTTACGAAAAATATCGGTATCCATAAAAGATTTAACACAATCAAACTTAGGTGTCATACCTGACTCCTTACCTTCGTCGAGGTCCCAATCTTCAGAGTCGCGTTTAATTCTATCCAATAAGTCCCATTTAAATTCAATAGTCTTCATCATAAAAGAGCGAGCACAATAAGTATCTAGCATGGTTTGATTATTATGAGAAAGCCAAGCATAAAAACTTTGAATAATTATTTCTCTCGAGAGCTCATGATTGGGGCATGAATATAACATTGATTTAAGCCTCCCCAAGCTTGAGCAATGCTTTCTCCTTCGCGAGGCCAGAAAATATATATATATAATTGCGATCACGATGAACAAGATGCATAGGGTAATACTTTTGATGAAATTCCAATTTCAATCTTTTATAGTTCCATGATCTCGCATCATCGCATAGCCTATACCATGTCAATGCGTCTCGCTTCAAAGATAAAGGGAAGACCTTCTTCTTAGCAACATCATCGTATATACCTGCAAGCTTAAATAATCCACAAACTTCATCCACATATATTAAGTGCTCATCAGGATGCTTTGTTCCATCTCCTGTAAAAGGATAAGCTAGCAGTTTTTTATCATACCCGAAGGAAATTCAAAAGGAGTTTCATTTTCAATAGGTTCAGTAGGTTGAGGAGCAACTCTTTGCTCTACTGTATGGGGTAAAGATACCCCGAATAAGCCCCTCAGAGGATTACTTTCCATAGTAACAAGTGACAGTAAATTTCAGCACACTATATAAATTTTTCCTTACCAAATTCCACCTACCAAAGGCGCTACACTCCCCGACAACGGCGCCAGAAAAGAGTCTGATGACCCACAAGTATAGGGGATCTATCATTCTCTTTCGATAAGTAAGAGTGTCGAACCCAACGAGGAGCAGAAGGAAATGATAAGCGGTTTTCAGCAAGGTATTCTCGGCAAGTACTGAAATAAGTGGTAACAGATAGTTTTGTGACAAGATAATTTGTAACGAGCAACAGGTAACAAAAGTAAATAAAGTGCAGCAAGGTGGCCCAATCCTTTTTTTAGCAAAGGACAAGCCGGAACAAACTCTTATATAAGGAAAAGCGCTACCGAGGACACATGGGAATATGGTCAAGCTAGTTTTCATCATGTTCATATGATTCGCGTTCGGTACTTTGATAATTTGATATGTGGGTGGACCGGTGCTTGGGTGCTGTTCTTACTTGAACAAGCATCCCACTTATGATTAACCTCTATTGCAAGCATCCGCAACTACAACAAAAGTATTAAGGTAAACCTAACCATAGCATGAAACATGTGGATCCAAATCAGCCCCTTACGAAGCAACGCATAAACTAGGGTTTAAGCTTCTGTCACTCTAGCAACCCATCATCTACTTATTAATTCCCAATGCCTTCCTCTAGGCCCAAATAATGGTGAAGTGTTATGTAGTCGACGTTCACATAACACCACTAGAGGCTAGACAACATACATCTCATCAAAATATTGAACGAATACCAAATTCACATGACTACTAATAGCAAGACTTCTCCCATGTCCTCAGGAACAAACGTAACTACTCACAAAGCATATTCATGTTCATGATCAGAGGGGTAATAATATGCATAAAGGATCTGAACATATGATCTTCCACCAAATAAACCAACTGGCATCAACTACAAGGAGTAATCAACACTACTAGCAACCTACTAGTACCAATCCCGGACTTGGAGACAAGAATTGTATACAAGAGATGAACTAGGGTTTGGAGATGAGATGATGCTGGTGAAGATGTTGATGGAGATTGCCCTCTCCCGATGAGAGGAGCGTTGGTGATGACGATGGTGACGATTTCCCCTCCCGGAGGGAAGTACCCCCGGCAGAACAGCTCTACCGGAGCCCTAGATTGGTTCCGCCAAGGTTCCGCCTTGTGGCGGCGGAGTTTCGTCCCGAAAGGTTGCTTCTTGTTTTTCTCCTCGACGAAAGACTTCATATAGCAGAAGATGGGCATCAGAGAGCCACCAGGGGGCCCACTAGGTAGGGGGCGCGCCCTAGGGGGGGCCCACCCTCGTGGACAGGGTGTGGCCCCCCTGGCCTTCATCTTTGGTCGGTATTTTTCATTATTTATTTTAAGATATTCCGTGGAGTTTCAGGACTTTTGGAGTTGCGCAAAATAGGTCTCTAATATTTGCTCCTTTTCCATCCCAGAATTCCAGCTGCCGGCATTCTCCCCCCTTATGTAAACCTTGTAAAATAAGAGAGAATAGCCATAAGTATTATGACATAATGTGAAGTAACAACCCATAATGCGATAAATATAGATATAAAAGCATGATGCAAAATGGATGTATCAAACACCCTACACTATACAAAAATGGCTTGCTGTTTTCTTTAGCCGGTGGCTGCACGTTAAGAATAAATTTTGTATCGCACCAAAACAAATTACAACTATATAACAAAAGGAAGGTTGGCATAAAACTTAATAGTCTAGCAGATAAATGCACCACCAGAAGTTCAGAAGCTCAGTTCATTTGACCTGACTGTTACGTTTTCATGTTGTATTGTCCGATGGAGCACCATAACCCTCGCCTTCATTTCCCCTAGGCTCCTGAACAACATAGCAAATGTCTGATAGTCTGGTTTCAAAACCATGCATATCTTGACGACATTGAGTAGTGCTTCTGCTTGTTTCACAAAGGGTCTCTATTAGGGAATGGACTTGTGTCTGGAGCGCAGATACAACATTGCTTTGAGCTTGCGTATCTTGATCATGAGGCAGTTTCGACGATATTGCCTTAACAACCAACCCAGTATTACGCATGAACGTGCTTTTGGCACTGTTAGTGGACAGGTACTGACCCACTTCAGCAAGAGCTGGCATTGTGGTTATAGTTGCCTCGCCACCTTCAGAAGGTGGCGGTTCCACCATTTTTTCCATAGCTCGCTGAAAAGTTGAGGTTTTACATTAGTAGTACCAGAACAGAAGATATTAAGGAGGCAGCAAAACCAAACAAAATAGCTTTGGTCTATATACAGAACTTATTCTGGTGAACCCATGTAAAATATTAGTTGTATTTTATTGCAAAGTACATAATAAAACCAGGTTCCAAACATATGACTATGTACCATCGCTAATGTATTGTCTATTTCTTCACATTGTATTGAGGGCTAAGGATAAAGAGACAAAGTTTATAATACGGTAAGCATAGTATGACATCATTCATATCACAAAACAACTAAGAACAGACAAACAGGCAATTGTAATGTTGTGCGGGAAAGTCCAGCACGAAACTATATAACTGGTCAAGATCAAAGGAACATCACTCCTCTCTTTTAAACCTTGTAAGGTGCAATGATACGCTAAGACAATTGTGTATAAAATTGAAAAGAGTAATAGACATTGGCTGCAAACCATGCAGTTCAAGGCACAAGTTAGAGTAAGTAGTAGTTAAAAGGCATGAGGATTAAGGACTTACAACAGCGGCTTTGACTGGTGTAGTCAGGCCCTTCTTCTTGCTGGTATGACAGTCCTTGAAGATTTCCACAACATTTGGTTCCAGTACTTTTTGGTCCTTGCGGGCTTTCCTCTGCATTTCGAACAAGTCAATATTGATCTAATAATATGGTACAGTGAAAAGAGTGAAACAACAGCTAATTACAAGAGCCTCGCAGTGTGCAATATAGCTACGAGATCCTGTCGTCTGTTGGAATTTCACTTCGTACAGTTGGCCTTGTTCTTTGAATAGTTCACCTACAAGAAGATAGATTTGTGTGGCACATGCGTAAATAGGACTTCAACATGTGATCTGATCACATATATATAATGTACCTGATACTTCGGATCAGACTAGTGTTTAACAAGGCCCCTCCAGTCTTCATCCGATATATTTTCCACTGGAGATGTTTGGGAAAGTTCACTGTTAGCCTTGCCTTCAAAGTGAGTTTTCCTCAAGTTATACCGATACTATCACAGAGCAGACTTGAAAACATGGGTGCAAGCTTGTCTGGTTGCATCATCTTGGCTATCCAACTTGAACCTCATATGTTGAAAATTATGGGAGTCTCATTATCAGCAACCTAGAGAGTACGCGACAGAGCAAGACGATATTACTAGTTTCCATACATAACCATACTTACAGATAAATGGTCGAGGAAGGTGTTGAACTGGGTTTCGTTTTGTCATTCCTGTACTAAATCCATGTTGGGAGGATACGTACATGACACCTAACGGCAACCGCTGCCTCTGATACTAACTTGGCTGACTCTGTAGCATCACGTGGCCTTTTTAAACCTGCCTCAAAACAGATCTCCATTCTTCCTCCTCTAGATTTAGTTAACCTATCGAGCATTATCCCTAATGTTTGTTTCCTCTTGCGCCTAGGTGCTAGTCCAACAACAAACATAGGAAGTGTTAGTGTACATCAAACAGTGAGACTACATATAAAGAAGCATGCAATTGTACCTTGACTCCAGCAACTACCTTCTTGCTGTTGAAGCTCACAAGGTTCATCTGATATTGCCAACTCGTCTTATGTCAAGAGTGCTTGGGAATTAGTGTCAGGTGTCAAGGGAGCTTGGGAACATGCTGCTAGCTCAGTTGACGCACGAGTAAGTCGTGCAGCTGGTAGTACTGTGGTAGGTGTTGCAAGAACTAGGGCTGTCCCTGCTTGTTTGGTGGAAGCTATTTGTTTCTGTTTGGCTTTTTTTGCAACTCGTGTAGCATGGTATGCCGTGTTTGTAGAATTTTCCGCTGGACTTTGACCTTCTATTGCACCATCAGTACCAGCAGAATCTGCAGGATTCATCCGCTTCTCATTCCCTGCCATTCTGTGTTTCTTCCTCTTTCTCTGTGCCATGTTAAGTCAAGCCGACAAGAAAAACGAATAACAATTTAGTTCTTTAGAACAAATTTATGCGTGATGCATACGAACTGAACTTTGATGTTAGACAATGATAACCCACAAGTATAGGGGATCGCAACAGTTTTCGAGGGTAGAGTATTCAACCCAAATTTATTGATTCGACACAAGGGGAGCCAAAGAATATTCTCAAGTATTAGCAGCTGAGTTGTCAATTCAACCACACCTGGAAACTCACTAGTGCAGAACCGGGCAATAGCACCGGTTCGTAAGGCCCTTTAGTGCCGGTTCCATAACCGGCACTAAAGTGTGGGCACTAAAGCCCCCCCCCCCCACTTTAGTACCGGTTCAGCACGAACCGGTGCTAAAGGGCAACCACGTGGCACGAGCCAGCTCCGGGGGGCGGGAGCTCTTTAGTACCGGTTGGTAACACCAACTGGTACTACAAGGTTTGGTTTTTTTGGTTTTATGATTTCTTTTTCATTTAATTTTGTGTTTTCCATTTTAATTCTTTTTCGTTTGCTGGTATTTTACGATACTACACATTGTACATGTTATGCATATATATATATATATATATATATATATATATATATATATATATATATATATATATATATATATATATATATATATATATCATCAAATGTCTCACAAACCACCATATTAATTCACACATACACACATGTATAGCTATATACAATTTCTCCTACATGTTGCCTTCGAAGCCAGTGACATTAGCCTAATTGGTGCCTTCGGAGCACGATGACAATTGGAAGTGGTTCATGGGGGCGGTAGCAGGTAATAGTATTCTCCCTTCGGATTTATGACCTGGTCGAGCAAAAATCCCGCTATTTCCTCTTGAAGTGCTTGTACGCGCTCCGTATCTAGGAGCTTGTCCCGCACCTCTGTGAACTGTTAAGAAGGAGATCAATATGCATGTGTATTAGTTGTGTGACTAGATATCGATAATGGTTTAAAAATTGTGAATAGTGTTCTCACAAACGTACCCATTCCTGTCTTTGAGATCTGCTCGTTTCGGATGTCATCATGCGAATGTTCTCGCAAACGCAGAATGCACACAGATCAGTCCCCCGCGCTTGCTTAATGGCCTTTACGAGAATGGAATTTGATCAGATAATAATTAATCAAGCATGATAATTAAAGAGATGGCAGCTAGCTAGATAGCTAGTACTACTTAATTACTTACCTTGGGTCGAAACCATTTTAGGTTTTGTTTCCATTCGCCTTCCGTGACGCTGATGAACCTTGCCCAAGCCCTGCCCGCCGACAAAGAAAATGAATAAAGGGGTTATTAAATAGTTCATATCAGGAAATGACGAACTAAATAGGCCGAGATATATAGTTAATAATGATTGAAATTACTTGTTGACTATCCCATACAAGATGTTGTAGTCAGCTTTTAGTTTGAGTAGTGAGTCCGGTATTTCAACTGTTCCGGCGTCAACTTTAATGATACACAAGATCCAGTGAAATCTGCATGCGCACACATTTGCATGTCTTAATTAAGCAGGCATATGTAAGCAAAAACATGTAGCTAGCTAGTAGGCAAAAACAGAGAATTTGTAGTACAAGACAATGTGACTCACTGGAAGTTGTAAGGAAGTAGTATATCTTCATTGTATTTGAGGCGCTTCAAGAACTCTAGCATGCTGTCCTCTACATGCTTTTCATGATATGCATCTATTTTCCATGTGTATTCATTAATGGTGTTTGGGTCAATGAACCCAATGCCATAGCGTCCACCTTTTCTCATTTCATACATCTTCATCCTGCATAATACCATAGAAAAGAATATAGTGAGGATAATTACAGGTAATGATTGATCAAAAGGATCACTACAGCTAGCTTGAGAGACTTAAATTACAGAAAGAAATCACTTATAGACAATAGCAACTGACGATAGATTTGTCGAGTGCGTCTTGATTGTATAACTGAAACAGTTCAGAATACTCAACGGACACAGCTTTCTCATGGTGGTTATGATCCTTCTTGACATACACCATGAGGGACTCTCGATTGGAAATCTTGACAATGTTCATGTACCATTGATGCAATTCATACATTCTCGTAGGGAGATTCTTGACCTCGTCTGGCTCTACCAAAGGTTGGCCCCGGACATATTTCCGTTTTATTTCCTCCTCTCTAAGCGGAGACATGGGCCCGATCTCGAGGAGTTGTCCAACAGTGATCTTGAGCATTTCAGCCTGCATTATATGATCCTCGGTTATTACCACATCGCCCAGCTGGGGAACGTTAATGGTTTGCCCACAATAATATTGAGCGCGCGTATGTGTTGTTGGCACAACAAGCGGGGGGATTGATTGCGCCGCCTGTTCTCCCAGCTGGGGAACGGTTTTCCCGCATTTTTTGACAGCTGCTTGTTGTTTGTCGAGCTCGAGGTCGTCTCCCTATGTATACGTGCTTGATTTAACTTCCTGATGTGGCGCTCATAGTCTGTGTCAACAGGCTTCGGAGGTGGTGGTTGAGACATTCGAATGAAGTGGTCAATCGTTTCCTGAGGCACTTTCTCCCTTGGCGGCGGTGGCGGTTTCGGTGCAAAATGGGCTTCCACCTCGGCCTTCGATATGGCTGTGTTTTCCTCATCGGCTTGTCGTAAGGCCTCTGCGGAAGAGGCGCGAGGCTGCTTGGACCATATTTATATCGCTTGCCTCCGTCTGTACTTCCTGTACTATGACCTCGACTCGTACCGCTACGCACCATAGCTGCGGGGTGTCTCTTCTGCGATTGCTGAGGCGACGGAGACGGCTGACGGGCCTGAGTTGGACGAGGAGGAGTGGCCTGAAGCTGTGCCGGACTTGGAGGAGTGGCCTGAGGTTGTGCCAGACTTGGAGGAGGAGTGGACGTCTGACGCTGTGCCGGACTTGGAGGAGGAGGAGTGGCCTGGCGCTTTGCCGGACTTGGAGGAGGAGGAGTAGTGGCCTCACGCGTTGGTGGGCTTGGAGGAGCGGGAGTCTGCTGACTCAGTGGCGGACTTCGACGAGGAGTCGAGTGACGCGGTGTCGGTGGCCTTCGAAAGACGATGCAATCCTTTCTCCATAGGATGACACGATGTATGGCCTCTCCGAGTGTGTGCTCGTCATCACCTCCAGGAATGTCAAGCTGTAGCCCTGAATATGGGTCCACCACCTCATCAACCACGACACGAGCATAGCCCGCTGGAATCGGGTTGTAATGGAAGGTTGCCTCGGGGGGATTTGAAAAAGCAACGGCGTCCGCCACCTTCATGGATATGTTCTTCATTTTCAAGTGTAGCTCGCAGTTAGTGTTCTCCGTGATGTCATCCACAGGGTATCTATCCAGCATTGCGTCAAACGGGGCGGAACCCACGCTGCTTCTCGGCATGGATGGGTCGGTGCTATCCAATGCTGGATCATCCGCTAGCTGCTGCAGCTGCTGAGACCCCCTTTGTTGGCTAAGTGAGTCGATCTGCTCCTGCTGCCGCTGGAATTTGACTGCCAACTCCGCTTGACTTGCTTCTAGGCCTTGAAGGCGTTCATAGTCCCGCTTCCTATGCTCCTCCTCCATCTTCCTCTTCTTCTCCTCCGCAATCTTCTTTCTCGCACGGG
The DNA here is from genome assembly GCA_032464435.1 of Aegilops umbellulata. Classification (NCBI taxonomy): domain Eukaryota; kingdom Viridiplantae; phylum Streptophyta; class Magnoliopsida; order Poales; family Poaceae; genus Aegilops; species Aegilops umbellulata. The sequence continues at coordinate 511,767,068 of CP136056.1, read as the reverse complement.
TTCTGTAGTCGGCGTTCCAGTCCGAAAACCCCTCATACCACGGAATAGCGCCCTTGCCTCGTGTTCTTCCCGGGTGTTCAGGATATCCCAGGGCACGCGTAAGCTCGTCGTTCTCTCTGTTGGGCTGGAACACCCCCGATCGAGCCTCTTCTATTGCAACAAGTAGCGCATCGTCGGCTCCGTTCAGACATGCCTTCGTCGAAACTTTGCCTGTCTTCGGGTCCAACTCCACCCCATGCGCATAGAACCAAGTCCTGCACCTGGGGGGCCAGCTCTTAGTAACCGGAGTGACACCTGCATCCCCCGTCTCTTTCTCAGACTTATCCCACTTAGGCATTGCCACCGCATAGCCACCTGGCCCCAGCTTATAGAACTTATCCTTTTTTTCGGCATTCTTCTTGTTTATTCTCGACCGTTCCTTAGCTAATTCAGAATCCTTGAATTTCACGAAATCGTCCCGGTGAGCACTTTGGTTCTCTAGTGTTCCCTCGAATATTGGAGTCTTCCTTCCTCCCTTGACGTACTTGTCCCATACACGATTCTTGTGGTTCTTGAATGCAACCGCCATCTTCCTAAGAGCAGCGTCCTTGAATTTCTGCACATCTGCTTTTGTGAAATGATCTGGTAGGGTGAAATGTTCCATGAGAATATCCCAAAGCAGACCTTTTTGTCTGTTGTCGACAAAAGTAACATCTGGACGTGGCTTTGCTGGCGCTCTCCATTCTTGAAGGGAGATCAGGAGTTGGTCCTTCACAAGAACTCCGCATTGACGAACGAACTTGTCCGCAATCTTCTTAGGCACTAATGGTTCGCCATTAGGTCTGATTGCCTCGATATTGTACTTTACGCCCTCCTTCAACTTTTTGTTCAGGCCTCGTTTCATCCTGTTGTCTGAAGATTTGCTCGATTCGGATGGCTAAAAGAAGAAATATCGATTCGTTAATATATCTTCAAGTCATTTAAAACATGTGATGATCACCAGATGCCTGCTTATATAAATATATATACCTCACCGGTCTTTGTTGTTTCAAGATCAACATTTTGTTCGCCATCATCATAATCATAGTTCATGACCTCATCAATTCGGTCGTCGCGATCGAATATCATATCACCCTCCCCGGTGTTGTTTAGAAATTCGGAGCCGTCATAATCTTCTTCATTCTGATCATCATCTGGCCCGCTAGGATGGCGTATCATATCGGGGCGACGGCGACAGTGAGGCGACGGCCGGGGGCGGCGATGGGCCGGGGCGTGACGTGGGGGCGGCGACGCGGGGACGGCGCGACGGGGACGGGACCGGGGCGGCGACGGAGACGAGGGCGGCGACGGGGACGGGGCGGCAACGGGGACGGGGGCGGCGACGGCGACGACGTCGATCGATCGGGGCGCGCGGGCGGTGATTCAATGGGGAAACAGAGGAAGAAACAGAGGGAGAATGAATTTTTTCGAAGTGTTGTATATATAGAAGGCACCTTTAGTACCGGTTGGAGCCACCAACCGGTACTAAAGGCCTGTTTTGGCCCGGCCAAGCGGCGGGAACTGCACCCCCTATAGTACCGGGTGGTGGCTCCAACCGGTACTAAAGGCCCCCCTTTAGTACCGGTTGGTGCCACGAACCGGTACTAAAGGGGGTGCGCTGGCGCAGGTGTGGTGCGGCAAGTTTAGTCCCACCTCGCTAGCCGAGGGGTGACCACACTTGTTTATAAACCCTCATGCGGTAGCTCTCTCGAGCTCCTCTCCAAAGCAGGCCTATTGGGCCTACATGTTCTCTGCTGCCCTGTGGGCCTACTAGGCCTTTGTGGGCCTGCATCCTGGCCCAACAACTAGTTGGGTTTCTAGTGGTATGCAGGCCGCTCTGGCCTAGTAGGCGGGCTTTTTTTATTTTTTTTGAGTTGTTTTTTGTGTATTTAGAGTTTCTTTGTGAATATTTTTGCTTTAGGTACAAAAAATTACAAACTTTCTGTTAGTGCCCGTAGTTTTCAAATTTGAATAGTTTAAATTTTGAATTATTTGAAATTAGTGTGAATCACTAGTTTGTGAATAACTTAACTTTAAAAATCAGTAAAGGCATGAAAGAATTTGTTTGCACATAAAATTTCTTCGCGTTTCAAATGCCAAAACACATAATTAACTACCCTAACTATTACAGAGATTCCCTTCTGGGTGTGAAACACAGAAGAAAGTGATGATAGTGAAGCCGATCACATCCCAGATCTTTGGGTGTGAAACTTTTTCTTCGCGTGTGTCCCTTTGCGCTGTAACCATGGAAAATCTTCATCATTTAATGGGATGCTCGGGTCAATATTCACTGTGAATGGAGCAATTTCATCAAACTTTTCATAATATTCTGACTTGTCTGTGTTGTCATCCACTCCCACGATGTTTCTCTTCCCAGAAGAACTATGTGCCGCTTTGGCTCATCGTACGATGCATTCGCTTCCTTATCTTTTCTTTTTCTTGGCTTGGTAGACATGTCCTTCACATAGAAAACCTGTGCCACATCATTGTCTAGGACGAATGGTTTGTCTGCATACGCAAGATTGTTGAGATCCACTGTTGTCATTCCGTACTGCGGGTCTTCCGTTACCCCGCCTCGTGTCATATTGACCCATTTGCACCGAAACAAAGGGACCTTCAAACCACGTCGATAGTCAAGTTCCCATATGTCCTGTATATAACCATAATATGTTTCCTTTCCCGTCTTGGTTTCTGCATCAAAGCGGACACCACTGTTTTGGTTGGTGCTCTTCTTATCTTGGGCGATCGTGTAAAATGTATTACCATTTATCTCGTACCCTTTGAAAGTCATTATATTCGAAAAGATGGTAACTGGGACAGCAAGTACAGGTCATCTTCAATAGAGGTGTCATGCATGGTACGTGTCTGCAACCAGCTGGCGAAACTCCTGGTTTGTTCACGTGTAATCCAGTCACCAGACCGCTCCGGGTGTTTGGAGCGTAGAAAATTCTTGTGTTCATCCATATACGGAGCCACCAAGGCGGAATTCTGTAGAACTGTGTAGTGTGCTTCAGTGAGAGAATGTCCGTCCATACATATTATTTTTTCCCTCCTAGCATGCCTTTTCCATCCAGTCTACCCTTATGCCGCGATTCAGGAACACCAATCTGCTTAAGGTCAGGAATAAAGTCAATACAAAACTCAATGACCTCCTCATTTTGACGGCCCTTGGAGATGCTTCCTTCTGGCCTAGCAAGGTTATGAACATATTTCTTTAAGACTCCCATGAACCTCTCAAAGGGGAACATATTGTGTAGAAATACAGGACCCAAAACGTTAATCTCTTGGCATAGGTGAACTAGGACGTGCGTCATGATTTTGAAGAAGGATGATGGGAACACCAACTCGAAACTGACAAGACATTGTACGAAATCATTCTCTAACCTTGGTATGATTTCTGGATCGATTACCTTCTGAGAGATTGCATTGAGAAATGCACATAGCTTCACAATGGCTAATCAAACGTTTTCCGGTAGAAGCCCCCTCAATGCAACCGGAAACAGTTCCGTCATAATCACGTGGCAGTCATGAGACTTTAGGTTCTGGAACTTTTTCTCTGCCATGTTTATTATTCCCTTTATATTCGACGAGAAGCCAGACGGTACCTTAATACTGAGCAGGCATTCAAAGAAGATTTCCTTCTCTTCTTTGGTAAGAGCGTAGCTTGCATGACCCTGATGTATGCCATCTTTTCCGTGCAGACGTTGCTGGTCCTCCTGTTCCTCAGGTGTATATTTTGTCTTCCCATACACGCCCAAGAAGCCAAGCAGGGTCACACAAAGATTCTTCGTCACGTGCATCACGTCGATTGCAGAGCGGACCTCTAGGTCTTTCCAATAGGGCAGGTCCCAAAATATAGATTTCTTATTCGACATGGGTGCGCGTCCGTCAGCGTCATTCGGAACAGGTTGTCCACCAGGACCCTTTCCAAGGACCACCTTCAAATCCTTGACCATATCATGTACATCAGCACCAGTACGGTGGCGAGGCTTCGTCCGGTGATCCACCTCACCTTTGAAATGCTTGCCTTTCTTTCTTACGGGATATCTGCTCGGAAGAAATCGACGATGTCCCAGGTACACATTTTTCTTACAATTAGCCAAATATATACTGTCGGTATCGTCCAAACAGTGCGTGCATGCGCGGTATCCCTTGTTTGTCTGTCCTGAAAGGTTACTGAGAGCAGGCCAATCATTGATGGTCACGAACAGCAACGCCTTTAGGTCAAATTCTTCCCCCATGTGCTCATCCCACACACGTACACCTGTTCCATTCCACAGTTGTAAGAGTTCTTCAACTAATGGCCTTAGGTACACATCAATGTCGTTGCCGGGTTGCTTAGGGCCTTGGATGAGCACTGGCATCATAATGAACTTCCGCTTCATGCACAACCAAGGAGAAAGGTTATACAAAGATAGAGTCACAGGCCAGGTGCTATGGTTGCTGCTCTGCTCCCCAAAAGGATTAATGCCATCTGCGCTTAGACCAAACCATACGCTCCTTGCGTCATCTGCAAACTCCTTCCCGTACTTTCTTTCGATTTTTCTCCACTGCGACCCATCAGCGGGTACTCTCAACTTTTTGTCTTTCTTACGGTCTTCTGTGTGCCATCGCATCGCCTTGGCATGCTCTTTGTTTTGGAACAAACGTTTCAACCGTGGTATTATACGAGCATACCACATCACCTTGGCAGGAATCTTCTTCCTGGAGCGCTCGCCCTCGACATCACCAGGGTCATCGCGACTGATCTTATAGCGCAATGCACCACATACCGGGCAAGCATTCAAATCCTCATACTCACCGCGGTAGAGGATGCAATCATTAGGGCATGCATGTATCTTCTGCACCTCTAACCCTAGAGGGCAGACAGCCTGCTTTGCTTCGTACGTACTTGCTATGTCTCGAGCTAGCGTTGGTTTTCCCCGAAGAGGAGGGGGTGATGCAGCACAGTAGCATAAGTATTTCCCTCAGTTTTTGAGAACCAAGGTATCAATCCAGTTGGAGGTCACGCGCAAGTCCCTCGTACCTGCACAAAACGGTAGCAACTCGCAACCAACGCTTAGGGGTTGTCAATCCCTTCACGGTCACTTACGAGAGTGAGATCTGATAGAGATAATTTTTTTGGTATAAAGATGCAAAGTGAAAAGTAAAAGAAAAACAAGTAAAATAAAGTAATGGAGATTGATATGATGAGAATAGACCCGGGGGCCATAGGTTTCACTAGTAGCGTCTCTCAAGAGCATAGATATTCTACGGCGGGTGAACAAATTACTGTTGAGCAATTGATAGAATTGAGCATAGTTATGAGGTTATCTACGTATGATCATGTATATAGGCATCACGTCCGTGATAAGTAGACCGACTCCTGCCTGCATCTACTACTATTACTCCACTCATCGACCGCTATCCAGCATGCATCTAGAGTATTATGTTAAAAACAGAGTAACGCCTTAAGCAAGATGACATGATGTAGAGGAATAAATTCATGCAATATGATAAATACCCCATCTTGTTATCCTCGATGGCAACAATACAATACGTGCCTTGCAACTCTTTCTGTCACTGAGTAAGGACACCGCAAGATTGAACCCAAAGCTAAGCACTTCTCCCATTGCAAGAACTACCAATCTAGTTGGCCAAACCAAACGGATAATTCGAAGAGACTTGCAAAGATAACTCAATCATACATAAAAGAATTCAGAGAAGGTTCAAATATTATTCATAGATAAGTTGGATCATGTCGGTGTACTAAAGTAGGGGTACCTTAGCACCCCGAACTTGTGCACGGGCAGTCGCCGGGAAGGCCACACAGGGCACATGACCCCGGCAAGAGGAGAGCTTGCCGGAAGAACCAGCTAGAGCCCCGGCAAGAGGAGCTTGCCGGGAAGGACAAGCACGACCCAGGAAGCGGCAAGCTCCTGGACGCGGCAAGACAGCCACCGCGGCAAGGCACTTGCCGCGGCAAGCAACCACCCAGCGCCTGCGCTCCAGCTCATCCACCAACGTGTCGCCTCGAGGCCTTTCCAAGCGTACGTGGCGGGCGGCTGTGCAGCTTGGGGTATGCGGTGGCAGACAGCGCTGACAAGATAGCCATCATGGCGAACGGTGGCGCCCCTGACGGCCGCCTTTCACACTGTTCGGGCGACACAGACGGGCATTTAATGCCCTTGTCCCCTGCCGTCAGGGTTAGGTATGATAAACTGTACATCCACTGTATAGGTAGCTGTACCAACCACAATACTTTCCAACTTTGCCCTTACCTACGTTGCCAACTGTGGTGATCCCCTTTCGCATATAAAAGGAGGCCCATGCACAACGTAGAGGGGGTTGGCAACCTTTCCAAGCTTGGTCTCGCTAGCTGCTGGAGGGTACTGTAGCCCCTGGCGCTCCCAAGCAAGAAGCAAATACAATCCACAAAGCAGCAGTAGGGTTTTACGCATCCGTGCGGCCCGAAGCTGGGAAAAACCTCTCGTGTCCCTCGCTCCAATCCGCTCTTTGTGCGCTCTCCGCCCCCCGCTGAACCACAGGAAGGGGCCTCCGTGTCCCATAGGTGTTCGAGGAGCCAGCGTCCCCCGACATCTTTGGCGCGCCAGGTAGGGGGCGTCGAGGGTGTGCGAACCTGATTTGGCGAGGACACGAGCCAGATCTCCATCACCTTCATCGACATGCCGCCGAAGAAGAAGGCTGCGGAGGCAGCCGCTCCGTCCGCGTCGAACCCACCACCCCCGGAGCAAACGGGTGGCGGGGTAGACGCCGGCGGAAAAGCGGGCGTCGACGAGGGAACCCAAGGCGCCGCCAAGTCCAACGACAAGGCTGCGCAGACCTCGGCGTCCGCGCATGCACCACATCCATCTCTGGAGGCACGGGGCCAGCAGCGTCGTGGTACGCACGGTACCATATGCTCGCTGGACCCAGATCGAGCTGGTGGCTCTTGTGACGTTCAAGGCCAGCATGCACATCAGCATGCTGCCACGAGCGCCGTACGGTCCCCGGGACGGGGTGCCGCTCCTTCTAACACAGTTACAAGTCCGAGCGTATCCCGTTCCTCGCTCCGTTCGCCGCCACCCCCCACTACTCCAGCAGAAGCTCTGGCAAGAGCTCAGTTGCTCCTAAACTACCCTCCGGCCGCCGACAAGCTCGACGACTGGAGGGCCACTATCCAGAGCCTCGTCAGCTTCGCCAATGGCGACAGACCGCACCAGGCAGGCGCGTCGCAGCTGCGGCAAGGCCGCCAGGTGCGAGCTGACGGCGACAAGACCGCCGGGGGTGTGTCAGGACCCCGATCCTAAGTCACACCGATCCAGCATGTAACACATCATATCACTTTGCGGCCTCACGCACGGTATTCCCACGGGTGCCACCTTACCTGGCCCGGGACCGTTTGCGCCTTTTGGCTCACGTATATGATAGTGTCGCTAGCATCCAAATGACAAAGAACCCGGACCGACATGGCTAGTCGTGAACCCAAGGCGGCACTAACCCATGAGGACAGGCATACATGAATCACATCGAGCATGTCGGTCAACAACGTATAAATCCGGGCTGTAGCACTGGGCTAACAGGACCCCGGTAACCCGGGCTGTAGCAGGCTAGGCAGGACTCCGGATAACACCGCGTGACATTTCCCCGAAGGGACAGACACAAGAACGACGTGAATCACATGCCGGCCAGTCAAGTGTTCCAAGCAGTAGTGCTGGGCTAACAGGACTCCGGTGAACCGGGCTGTAGCGGACTACTATCGCTCAGAAGCACTAGACTACATTTCCCCATAAGAGAGGCTGCCAAGGATAAACAACTAGGTTGTCGGATCCCACACATAGCAAGCATTTCAATCATACACACAATATGCTCGATATGTGTAAATACAACATGGCATCACAACATAACTCTACGACTCCAATATTTATTCATTAGGCTCCGAGGAGCGAGATATTACAAACATGGGTCTCATGACCCAACATTCAGAGCATAGCAGTCAAAGCACATGCGGAAGCTTAACATGTCTGAGTACAGACATCTACAAATGAAAAAGGCTGAGAAGCCTGACTATCTACCAGATCCTGCCGAGGGCACAAGATCGTAGCTGAGGTATCAAGCTAAACGTCGAAGTCCACACGGAACTACTAGCGAGACTGAAGTCTCTCTGCAAAACATAAAATAGGCAAACGTGAGTACAAATGTACTCAGCAAGACTTACATCAGAACTATCTACATATGCATCGGTATCAACAAAGGGGGTAGTGGAGTTTAACTGCAGCAAGCCAGCTTTGACTCAGTGGCTAACCTGAACTACGACTGCGAGTAACTCTTTTGAGGTGGCGCACACGAGTCCACATATTCACCATATCAATACACCACTATGGATCCACTCCCGTCTCCCTACGAGAACGCCATCCATAGCACTCACGCTTATCTTGCGCATTTTAGAGTATCCACTTTCACTTGTCTATGAACTATGCAAGGGGTCCAAGTTTCCATATCCGAGGAATCCGGCTATTCGAATAGATAATGATAACCCTGCAGGGGTGTACTTCTTCACACACGCTCTCGCCACTTACCGCCCTGTACACGTCATGTACCTCGGCAACCTTCAAGCGGAAGCCGGGCGAGGGAGTCGGCCACGACCTGACTAACCACACAAGTCTCTAGTCCAGGTTTATCGCCTATTCGGGTTCCATCCGCAAGGAGATCCGGCCGGGGTGTCGCTCACGGCCCCAAACGATGTGTACAGGGTTCCAAGCCCACCAAACGGGCGGCGCTTGGTCTACCCGGCCACGGTGTCTAGTCTGTCCCAAGCCCACCTGTACCGGGTACCACTTGGTAGACTACTAACACTACCTACAAACACCAGAAACTAGTTGCAACTCCTGGACAGAGATCAAGTGGATTAATAAGTCGAGAGAGCTTGGAGTACCCGGAGCCCAATGTGTGGTAGTAACTGTTCATGGATCACAAACACAGAACTCAGTTCCTGAGGACGGCTGCAATGAGACAACCCACCATGTACTCCTACATGGCCTCTCACCGCTACCTTTACCAAATCGTGTTCACACACTTAGCTCTCAACAGTAGGACATGTTCACCACCTTCCAATTCATTCCCGATGAATCAGACCCGACTCAACTCTAAGCAGTAGCAGGCATGACAACAAGCATGAATGAGTAGGCACATCAGGGCTCAAACAACTCCTACTCATGCTAGTGGGTTTCATCTATTTACCGTGGCAATGACAGGTCATGCAGAGGATAAGGGGTTCAACTACCGCAGCAAGTAACAGTTGAATCGTTGTTGTCCTAATGCAGTAAAAGAGAGCAGGAGCGAGAGAGTGGGATTGTATCGGAATGAACAAAGGGGTTTTGCTTGCCTGGCACTTCTGAAGATAACATTGAGTCTTCATCAGTGTCAACGATCACATCGTCGAAACGCGTCTATCGAAAGGGGGCAATTACCGGCAACACAGAAAGAACACAATTAACACATGGCGATATGCAGCAATATGATGCATGCTATGACATGGCAATATGCTATGTGTTTGAGCTAATGCATAATAGAACAGGTTGATTTGAACCCATTTGAATCAGAGATTCAAATGTGAGCTCATGTATATAGTCATAATGGTACATTAGCTTGTTTCACCTAAACAGCAAGGTTAAAGTGTTCTAACATGCATGCAAATGGTACAGATGGATAGATTGAATTTTTCTGATCATTTTTCATATATAATTTGTTTCATTTGGAGTTACGGTTGATTTTATATGATTTTTAGAAGTTTGCATTATTTCTGAAATTTCCTGAATAAAAATAAATCCAGAAAAAAGGTTAATTGCGTCAGCATGACGTCGGGGTGACGTCAGCAGGTCAAAGGCGCCAGCCCAGGTCAAACCTGACGGCTGGGACCCACATGTCAGTGTCTAACTAATTAACCTGAGTTAATTAGCTCTAAACTAATACTAAACTAAACCAGTTAAGGCCCTGGTCCCACATGTCAGTATTAACAGGGCTAATTATGTTTAATTAGCACTTAACCTAATTAGCAGGGGCACGGGCCCACCTGTCAGTAAGAGAGGGGTTAGTTAGCCCCGTCATTAGTGCTAATGACGGGTCCACGTCAGCGGCCGCCGGGGTTAGTCGCCGGCGACCTCACAGCGCGGCGGTGGCTCGCCGGGCAGGCGATTCTGGCGACGAGAGGAGGCGGGGTTGGTCTCTACGGACGCGTCGTGGTGAGGCGCGTCGTTTGGTAGCAGCGGGAGGTGCTGAGGTGGTCGGAATCAGCAACGGCGGTGAGCGAGGCGGCGGCCGGAGCTCGGGTGGGTGCGGGGTTAGCGCTGCGGCTTGCAAACGAGCTGGCTGTCACGCTAGCGTTGCTCCACGGGTCGTTGCAAGTGCAATGGACGCACGCGCGGGGCCATTTGGTCACCGGGGCTTCGCCGGCGACGAGCCCGCGCGGCGACGGCTACGTAAGCAAGGGGGCGGTGGCTACGGCGACCAAACGGGGGCAGGGTTAGGGGTGAAATGACCGGGGGCTCACCGCGGTCACGAAGAGCTTCTCGGCGAGCTCGGGGAGGCACGGACGGCGGCGGATTTGACGGCGGCGAGCCGCGGCACCGACGAGGAAGACGACGTCAGGGGCAGCTCTGCAGGGCGTCCCGGCTTGCGTGGGTCGTCGTAGAGGTCGATGGCGAGTAGGCGGAGCTCTCGAGCATGTTGGATGGGAGAGGGAGGGCCGGTGGCCGTGGCAACAGCGAGCGGCGGCGACGGCTGCGTTCGGTGCGCGCGTGAGAAGGGGCCAGAGGAGAGGAAAGCACGGGGGAGAGTGAGAGCGGTCCAGGGGGTGCGTGGCGTCGTCCAGAAGATCGGGGAGGCCAGGCAGGCAGGGAGGAGCTGGCGCGGCTCGCCTGCGCGCCGGGCACGCAGCTGCTTCTCCTCCTGGCAAGAGGAAGAAGATAGTGCTGCCCCTGGTGGGCCGGGCTGGCTTTGCCCGGTTGGGCTGCTACAGTGGTGGGCTGGCTGGGCTGCCAGGTAAGTGGACAGGTAACTTCTCTCTCTCTAATTTAGTTTCTGTTTTCTATTTATTCGCTCTGTTTTGATTTAGTTAGCACTAAATCATTTTTATATAATTCTGAGAATATTTTTGGGCACTCTCTGAATTAATCCGGTGTCCCTCAATATTTCTCAGAATATTTAGAGCTGTCGAAATATTTATAGCAATGTTTTGGAGCCCCAATCAAATACAATATGTGTTGAGGTAAAATCCAAGATGGCTAGGAAAAATGTGCATCACCTCTAGTTGTTGTTTCCAGCATTTCCAAAAATCATGAACATTTTTCTAAGGCCATTTTGGGTTCTTGGAATTTATTTTAGTTGAACCTATTTGATTTCTCTTAGGTGCTAGGGTTTGAGTCAATCCCCATTTCAAATTCACATAAATTTAGACATGATGCATGGATGCAATGCCACTATCTGCAACCAAAATCTAGGGCTGTGACAACTCACCCCCACTAAACAAGAATCTCGTCCCGAGATTCAAGACGTGAGGTAAGAAGACAGAGGGGGCACAAACTATCACGATCTTCATGATCCAGGTTGCTCTTCCCGAAGATGTTGGTTCATTGCTCCAATTGATCTTGACGTCCTTGCTTTCGAGATCTTCATCCAACAGGATGGCGACAGAAAGAAACTCTATAGGAAACGATCTCCTCGAAGATCGAGCACTCAAGATCAACTCGTGGAATGAGATGTTGAAACATCTCGAGTTGAGACACAAAACACATCGAGAGGGATGGAAGAACAACGACGGGGTTTGATTTGGTGGCTACAATTCCACGCTTGGAAAGACGGTGGATGGTGTCAAGGTGGGGAGGAAATAATTGCCATGCTTCAATAACGGGGCACCTTAGGGGAGGTGACTCGAAGAACTATTTCCTTGAGTGGCAAAAAGAATTACTTTTGATACATAGATCATTGAAACTCTCTATACCAGCCTAAGGAAAATCACAATTGATCATTTGAACAAATTCGAAGGGATGGCATACCCGGACTAGGATGGATGATGTGAACTACCTTGTTGAAGACAACGCAATGGATGACTTTGCTTATCACCGGAAATGGATGGGACCATGATATGACCACTTTTGAAAATGATCCTAAACAGTAATTGCTGAGATGCAAGCTGGGAACAAAATGCAAATGCTGGAAATGATTCTGGTAACTGGGGAAGAAAACTCAACAGTCGAGAGTGATTCCCCTGTTTGAGTGGTTATAGGGTAATCGAAGAAACTGAGAGCACGAGAATTCCTAGGAAACAACTTCTACAATAAGTCGCACAAAATCCTCATGGAGAAGATGGTCAAATAGTACAATCAAGATACTACCATGATAGATCTTTCGGCTAGGTGTGTCGGCCAGACATCAACCTTGTCGGGACCTACATAACAGATCTTGGAAAAGTTCCAACCATCATATCTGCCTGAGATTCAGATCTGGTTGGTAACGGAATATTTCAGACAACGTGTCTGGAAAAGAAAGTTTGCAACACAAATCGACGAGATGACGTTGCGAGATTCTCGGGAAATGAACTACGATAGCAAGCTCCAAAACATGAGCTGGTTCTGCTACAAACATGTGAACATGCTGCCCAAGACAAGCATGACCACGAAGTAGTCTTATAATAAAACACTACCGACTTCAGGTGGGGAACCATCATCGAGGATAACGGAATCTTGTATAAATCCGTCTGGTACCTTCAGGACTAGCACTTAGAAATTGTTATCCTCGAACAAATCAATCAGTGGCTTGGGGTGCTAGGAACACATATGGAGTGGAGGCGGCCAACCAATCAAACCATAGAGTACTTCACACATATGCGTGACTAACTTGGGATGATTCCGGAGGAAGCAAAAACAAGATTTCTCGAATCCACGGCGGCAACTTGCACCAAATGCACATGAATTCAAGGAAGTCACTTCTTTCATCCAAACATATACCTCATGAGCGGGACATGAGGGCATTGTTTACAAAGTTTTCAACACTAGCTTAATGTTCAACATGAATCATGGGGGAGACAAGATGCTGCTATTGGGCTCAACAACAACTGATCGGAATTTCCATATCACTGGACTTCCACCATTATGTGAACAATGTGTTAGTGATGGTCAGACCAAAAGATGTAATGGTGTATGCTCGAGGGACCAACCATGAGTAAGACAACATTACGAACATCGTTGGTACTGATTTGATTTGACGATAGCCCACACTCAAATCAAAGGATTGATAAGACAATAGGTCCAACAACTGATCACAAGGACCAATTGGTGAAGATATCATCTTTCTTCAACACACACACAAACACAAAGATATCCCTTCAGAAAGAACCAAATTCGGCAAAGCTTTTTATCTTCCAACTCTCCAAGTTGTTGTTTAGCTTAACCAACTAGTTCAGGGGTATCCAACACAGATTCTTGGAGAAGGGGTGGTTTACAAGAAACCAACTTGATCACGAACTCAACATAGCGGTCAGGTGACAACCTGGTAACACTTCTGAGAAGATATCCGGAAAATCACGAACCACCGATATGTTACTAAGCTCGAGAACAATCTTGCTTTTCAGGGCAAGATGATATGACCAAAATAGTGAGGGATTGACACAATCCTAACTCGTTGATCGAAAAGTGCACCGGGAATAAGGACTAGGTAGCACGATCAATCCTGGAATAGTGATTCAATGACCAACACGCTAAGAATGAGATTATTGTCCATTAACTACCAAGCAATGGAGTTGCTAGGAGTATTGATTTCACACATCATGATTCACTTGTCGGCATTCCGGTTGCGACAACACGGGACCAAGGAATGAATAATGATAGCGAGAAGTATTACTGCGTCAAGAATTCATAAGAGGTGGTGCAATTCCTATGATATTCTTGACATAAATGGGGTAATACTCCAAGGTAGAACAGAACAAAAGCTGGTTTGGCATTTCGATCTGCGGAATACAACTGCTTTGACCCATTCCTAGATATGGATGAGGTACTGGAGTTTGTTTCTCCTAGTCATTCCAGAATAGAATGGCTTGACAGACCACAAGAATAAAAGGCACCGATAAACACGAATGCACACATACTCTTGACTATCAACTGATAGGCTAAGGTCAGAATACAATTAAAGGGGGACAACTCGAGGAACATATAATTTTCTGAGTTGTGGATGCATAGATTAGCATGTCGAACCAAGTTCAACAGGTTTCTTCCAGATAACCCATGCAGAAGAAGAAGGACTGGCAGATTCACAATTATGGATGGAGAACTCCTCAAGAGTACTCTGATTGTGAGCTTTTGGTTCAAAGAACTTCTGCCTTAATGGTTCATAGTATTTGGAAGAAGGAAATACCACGGACCTCGAGGACTAATGCAAAGGTTACTAATATCCTAAAGGAACTAGCAAACACTACCAACATGAATGAGTAGAGTGAATCTCGGGTTCAAGAACCCACGAATAGAATACCTACTAACTAATAACATCACGGGATGGTTTCGAGAATGATGGCCAGAATCATCACACTGGGAATACAAAACATGGCTAGGTTACTAGGTGACTCCCTAAAACACCTAGGGTCATAATAATAACTCCAACATATATGTCGAGGCAGTCGAATACCTCAACTCAGCAATTAGTGTGATTAATCTGGCCCAAAAGGACATCGGGAAAGTGGAGGAAAGATTTGCAAGTGCATCAGATTATTTAGAAACCTGGGATGACTCGGACAGCATAACGGTTGTAAATGCTCAAAATTATTTGAGACATCCTGCAAAATGGTGGCATAACCACTCAACATCACAATATCAATCTTCTGAGATCAACTAAGAACACATGGAGGTAGTAGAAACTGAACAGAGGCTTGAACTCAACAATCCTAGGCTACTACGGTTTAGTAACATGTCATCCTGAGAGATAGAAGAGAAGCCTAGTTCTTAACCCCCGTAGAAAAGAAGAGGTTGACTCAGACAGAAGGGCATAAGGTAAAGGAGTAAAAAGAGCCTTACGTTCCCTTCCACAAGCAATTCCCTTATATAACTAAAGCATTTCTAGACTCAACTTCGACCAGTTTGGCTTGGTAATCCTACAGGCAGTCAGGCCCTGATACCAAAGCTGTCAGGACCCCGATCCTAAGTCACACTGATCCAGCATGTAACACATCATATCACTTTGCGGCCTCACGCACGGTATTCCCACGGGTGCCACCTTACCTGGCCCGGGACCGTTTGCGCCTTTTGGCTCACGTATATGATAGTGTCGCTAGCATCCAAATGACAAAGAACCCGGACCGACATGGCTAGTCGTGAACCCAAGGCGGCACTAACCCATGAGGACAGGCATACATGAATCACATCGAGCATGTCGGTCAACAACGTATAAATCCGGGCTGTAGCACTGGGCTAACAGGACTCCGGTAACCCGGGCTGTAGCAGGCTAGGCAGGACTCCGGATAACACCGCGTGACATTTCCCCGAAGGGACAGACACAAGAACGACGTGAATCACATGCCGGCCAGTCAAGTGTTCCAAGCAGTAGTGCTGGGCTAACAGGACTCCGGTGAACCGGGCTGTAGCGGACTACTATCGCTCAGAAGCACTAGACTACATTTCCCCATAAGAGAGGCTGCCAAGGATAAACAACTAGGTTGTCGGATCCCACACATAGCAAGCATTTCAATCATACACACAATATGCTCGATATGTGTAAATACAACATGGCATCACAACATAACTCTACGACTCCAATATTTATTCATTAGGCTCCGAGGAGCGAGATATTACAAACATGGGTCTCATGACCCAACATTCAGAGCATAGCAGTCAAAGCACATGCGGAAGCTTAACATGTCTGAGTACAGACATCTACAAATGAAAAAGGCTGAGAAGCCTGACTATCTACCAGATCCTGCCGAGGGCACAAGATCGTAGCTGAGGTATCAAGCTAAACGTCGAAGTCCACACGGAACTACTAGCGAGACTGAAGTCTCTCTGCAAAACATAAAATAGGCAAACGTGAGTACAAATGTACTCAGCAAGACTTACATCAGAACTATCTACATATGCATCGGTATCAACAAAGGGGGTAGTGGAGTTTAACTGCAGCAAGCCAGCTTTGACTCAGTGGCTAACCTGAACTACGACTGCGAGTAACTCTTTTGAGGTGGCACACACGAGTCCACATATTCACCATATCAATACACCACTATGGATCCACTCCCGTCTCCCTACGAGAACGCCATCCATAGCACTCACGCTTATCTTGCGCATTTTAGAGTATCCACTTTCACTTGTCTATGAACTATGCAAGGGGTCCAAGTTTCCATATCCGAGGAATCCGGCTATTCGAATAGATAATGATAACCCTGCAGGGGTGTACTTCTTCACACACGCTCTCGCCACTTACCGCCCTGTACACGTCATGTACCTCGGCAACCTTCAAGCGGAAGCCGGGCGAGGGAGTCGGCCATGACCTGACTAACCACACAAGTCTCTAGTCCAGGTTTATCGCCTATTCGGGTTCCATCCGCAAGGAGATCCGGCCGGGGTGTCGCTCACGGCCCCAAACGATGTGTACAGGGTTCCAAGCCCACCAAACGGGCGGCGCTTGGTCTACCCGGCCACGGTGTCTAGTCTGTCCCAAGCCCACCTGTACCGGGTACCACTTGGTAGACTACTAACACTACCTACAAACACCAGAAACTAGTTGCAACTCCTGGACAGAGATCAAGTGGATTAATAAGTCGAGAGAGCTTGGAGTACCCGGAGCCCAATGTGTGGTAGTAACTGTTCATGGATCACAAACACAGAACTCAGTTCCTGAGGACGGCTGCAATGGGACAACCCACCATGTACTCCTACATGGCCTCTCACGGCTACCTTTACCAAATCGTGTTCACACACTTAGCTCTCAACAGTAGGACATGTTCACCACCTTCCAATTCATTCCCGATGAATCAGACCCGACTCAACTCTAAGCAGTAGCAGGCATGACAACAAGCATGAATGAGTAGGCACATCAGGGCTCAAACAACTCCTACTCATGCTAGTGGGTTTCATCTATTTACCGTGGCAATGACAGGTCATGCAGAGGATAAGGGGTTCAACTACCGCAGCAAGTAACAGTTGAATCGTTGTTGTCCTAATGCAGTAAAAGAGAGCAGGAGCGAGAGAGTGGGATTGTATCAGAATGAACAAAGGGGTTTTGCTTGCCTGGCACTTCTGAAGATAACATTGAGTCTTCATCAGTGTCAACGATCACATCGTCGAAACGCGTCTATCGAAAGGGGGCAATTACCGGCAACACAGAAAGAACACAATTAACACATGGCGATATGCAGCAATATGATGCATGCTATGACATGGCAATATGCTATGTGTTTGAGCTAATGCATAATAGAACAGGTTGATTTGAACCCATTTGAATCAGAGATTCAAATGTGAGCTCATGTATATAGTCATAATGGTACATTAGCTTGTTTCACCTAAACAGCAAGGTTAAAGTGTTCTAACATGCATGCAAATGGTACAGATGGATAGATTGAATTTTTCTGATCATTTTTCATATATAATTTGTTTCATTTGGAGTTACGGTTGATTTTATATGATTTTTAGAAGTTTGCATTATTTCTGAAATTTCCTGAATAAAAATAAATCCAGAAAAAAGGTTAATTGCGTCAGCATGACGTCGGGGTGACGTCAGCAGGTCAAAGGCGCCAGCCCAGGTCAAACCTGACGGCTGGGACCCACATGTCAGTGTCTAACTAATTAACCTGAGTTAATTAGCTCTAAACTAATACTAAACTAAACCAGTTAAGGCCCTGGTCCCACATGTCAGTATTAACAGGGCTAATTATGTTTAATTAGCACTTAACCTAATTAGCAGGGGCACGGGCCCACCTGTCAGTAAGAGAGGGGTTAGTTAGCCCCGTCATTAGTGCTAATGACGGGTCCACATCAGCGGCCGCCGGGGTTAGTCGCCGGCGACCTCACAGCGCGGCGGTGGCTCGCCGGGCAGGCGATTCTGGCGACGAGAGGAGGCGGGGTTGGTCTCTACGGACGCGTCGTGGTGAGGCGCGTTGTTTGGTAGCAGCGGGAGGTGCTGAGGTGGTCGGAATCAGCAACGGCGGTGAGCGAGGCGGCGGCCGGAGCTCGGGTGGGTGCGGGGTTAGCGCTGCGGCTTGCAAACGAGCTGGCTGTCACGCTAGCGTTGCTCCACGGGTCGTTGCGAGTGCAACGGACGCACGCGCGGGGCCATTTGGTCACCGGGGCTTCGCCGGCGACGAGCACACGCGGCGACGGCTATGGTAAGCAAGGGGGCGGTGGCTACGATGACCAAACGGGGGCAGGGTTAGGGGTGAAATGACCGGGGGCTCACCGCGGTCACGAAGAGCTTCTCGGCGAGCTCGGGGAGGCACGGACGGCGGCGGATTTGACGGCGGCGAGCCGCGGCACCGACGAGGAAGACGACGTCAGGGGCAGCTCTGCAGGGCGTCCCGGCTTGCGTGGGTCGTCGTAGAGGTCGATGGCGAGTAGGCGGAGCTCTCGAGCATGTTGGATGGGAGAGGGAGGGCCGGTGGCCGTGGCAACAGCGAGCGGCGGCGACGGCTGCGTTCGGTGCGCGCGTGAGAAGGGGCCAGAGGAGAGGAAAGCACGGGGGAGAGTGAGAGCGGTCCAGGGGGTGCGTGGCGTCGTCCAGAAGATCGGGGAGGCCAGGCAGGCAGGGAGGAGCTGGCGCGGCTCGCCTGCGCGCCGGGCACGCAGCTGCTTCTCCTCCTGGCAAGAGGAAGAAGATAGTGCTGCCCCTGGTGGGCCGGGCTGGCTTTGCCCGGTTGGGCTGCTACAGTGGTGGGCTGGCTGGGCTGCCAGGTAAGTGGACAGGTAACTTCTCTCTCTCTAATTTAGTTTCTGTTTTCTATTTATTCGCTCTGTTTTGATTTAGTTAGCACTAAATCATTTTTATATAATTCTGAGAATATTTTTGGGCACTCTCTGAATTAATCCGGTGTCCCTCAATATTTCTCAGAATATTTAGAGCTGTCGAAATATTTATAGCAATGTTTTGGAGCCCCAATCAAATACAATATGTGTTGAGGTAAAATCCAAGATGGCTAGGAAAAATGTGCATCACCTCTAGTTGCTGTTTCCAGCATTTCCAAAAATCGTGAACATTTTTCTAAGGCCATTTTGGGTTCTTGGAATTTATTTTAGTTGAACCTATTTGATTTCTCTTAGGTGCTAGGGTTTGAGTCAATCCCCATTTCAAATTCACATAAATTTAGACATGATGCATGGATGCAATGCCACTATCTGCAACCGAAATCTAGGGCTGTGACAGGGTGCGACCACCGTGCACTCCCAGCCCCGAAGGCCAAAGTCGCCGACTCGTCGGGTCCATCACGACGATGGCTCCACTGCGTCATCAGACCCACGAGCTCGCCGCGATCAGCACCACGTTCTTGACGAACGACAGCAAGAAGACGCTTGTACCCGTATCGAGCGCCAGAGAGAAGCGCAGCGTCAATCAGACCAGCGCGCTGGGCCCGCTGTCGACATGCATGCGCCAGGGGAACCAGGCGACTTGCCGTACGCGGTAGGTTACCCTGCGTTCACTCATGAGCTGCGGCAAGTCCAGTGGCCCAGTACGAAGAACTTCAAGCCAGATATACCGGAGAAGTACGACGGCAAGTCGCATCCGTCGGAGTTCCTCAGCATCTACACCATTGCGGTGCAAGCTGCCGGGGGGCGAGACGACAAGATCCTTGCCAACTACTTCCCACTGGTGCTCAAGCCCAACGTCAGGTCCTGGCTCATGCACTTGCCGGACGACTCCATATCTTCCTGGGCAGACTTGTGTCATCAGTTTGTCGGCGCCTTCACGGGCGGCCACAAACGACATGGCCAAGCGGGTGACCTCCACCTGCTCGTCCAGAAGGAAGGGGAGCCCCTGCGCAAGTTCATCCAGTGATTCAGTCGTGTGCACTAAAACATCCCAGATGTCCACCCCGCTGCGGTCATCAGCGCGTTCCATCAGAACGTGCGCAACCACAGGATGCGGGAGGAGATGGCGATGAGCAAGATCAAGAACGTCAGCGAGCTCTACGCTCTGGCCGACAAGTGTGCACGCGCTGAAGAAGGGAGAAAGTTCCCCGGAGAGAGCATAGGGGCAGGAGGATCTGACAGTGAAGATGCTGCCCCGGCAAAGAAGAACCGGCGGCGGAACAATAGTAAAGGGAAAGGCAAAGATGTACTTGTTGTCGAGCAGTCCGGCAACGGAGATGGCGCCAAGACAGCCAAAGATGGCAGCTCCGGCAAGGAGGTTGCCGCATGCGCCAACTGCCAGGCTGTGGCGGCCGCCGACAAGCAGGATGGCACCAACAACCAGTACTGCAAGATCCACCGCACCAAGGGTCATGATCTCCAGAACTGCAAGAAGGTCGAGCAGCTCGTCGAGCAGCAAAAGGCCGAGTACGAGCGGCGCGACAAGGAGAAGGCCCAAGGTGGAGATGGGGGATCCGGCAAGAAGCGTCCCGGCCGGGGAGGACACCGCGGCAAGACCAAGCAGCGGCAAGGAGACAGACCTCCCCGTGGCCGCGATGATGATGAAGATGACGACGAAGATATGGATGATGCAGAGACCAGCGAGCAGGAGTTCCAGAAAGCCACAGAGGTTCTATGCGTTGACGGCGGTGCTTCTCTGCATACCTCTCACCGACAACTCAAGCAGTGGGTGCGAGAAGTCAATGCAGTAGAGCCCCCCATCGAGTCACGCAAGCTTCTGAAGTGGTCCAGCACGCCTATCATCTTCGATGTTGAGGATCACCCCGACCGCACAACTGCGGTCGGGTGCTTGCCGATGTTGGTCTCACCAACAATCCGCAACCTCAAGGTCACGAAGATGCTAGTTGACGGCGGGGCCGGCTTGAACTTGATCTCCTCTGCAGTACTCCAGAAGCTCCAAATCCCTGACAGCGAGCTCGAAGAGACCGGCACGTTCCAAGGAATCAACCCGGGAAGGAGCAAGCCAAAGGGGAAAGTCACGTTGCCGGTAACATTCGGCAGCGAGCTGAATTTCAGAACTGAGAGGGTCACCTTCGACGTTGCTGATTTCCCGTTGCCTTACAATGGGATCCTCGGCCGTCCAGCACTCGCCAAGTTCATGGCGGCCTCTCACTACGCCTACAACATGCTCAAGATGCCTGGCCCGATAAGTGTCATTTCTGTCCATGGCGACAAGAAGGATGCCCTTATCTGTGCCGACAGGATTAACCGGGAGGCAGCAGCCGTCGCGGATCGTGAGCCACTTGCTGCTGAAGCTCCCGAGAAGAAGAAGAAGGCCAAGTCCGGCAAGAGCTCTGGTGCCCACTCCGGCAAGCGCACCTCTCTGGAGTGCTGCGCTACCGTCGAGGACACGCCATCGAGCTCCACCGGCAAGTGTAAGAAGACGATGGCCGCTCCGCCAGAGACCAAGAAGGTGTCCGCCAAGGAGGACGACACTGGTGGTACCTTCACCATCAGTGCCACTTTAGACCCTAAATAGGAAAGCGCGCTTGTTGCTTTCCTGCGGGCGAATGTCGACGTGTTTGTGTGGCAACCGTCTGTCATCCCCGGTGTTCCCAGGGAAGTAATTGAGCACCACCTAGCTGTCTGTCCTCATGCACGACCCGTCAAGCAAAAAGTCAGGAAGCAAGCAGTGGAGCGCCAAGAGTTCATTGCCGAAGAGATCAGGAAGTTGGAAGCAGCAGGCCTTGTCAGAGGAGTGCTCCATCTGACGTGGCTGGCCAATCCGGTGGTCGTGCGCAAGGCAAACGGGAAATGGAGGCTTTGTATTGACTTCACAGATGTCAATAAAGCTTGTCCCAAAGACCCATTCCCCTTGCCGCGCATTGACCAGATTGTTGACTCCACGGCCGGATGTGATTTGCTTTCATTCCTCGATGCATACTCAGGGTACCATCAGATCTTCATGGCAGAAGAGGACGAAGAGAAGACCGCGTTCATCACCTCGTGTGGCACCTACTGCTTCGTACGGATGCCATTTGGTCTGAAGAATGCTGGTTCGACATTTGCAAGGGTGGTCCATACAGCTTTTGAGCCACAGCTACACATAAATGTGGAGGCCTACATGGATGATATAGTGGTCAAGAGCAAAGACAAGGCAACCCTGGTCCAAGATCTAGGTGAAACATTTGCAAATCTGCGCAAGATCAACCTCAAGCTAAATCCCGAGAAGTATGTGTTTGGAGTCCCCTCCGGCAAGCTTCTCGGGTTCTTTGTGTCTCAGAGGGGAATCGAAGCCAATCCCGACAAGATCAAGGCCATTGAGCAGATTGAAGCACCCAAGCGCGTCAAGGACGTACGGAAACTTGCCGGCTGCGTGGCTGCTCTCAGCAGGTTTATTTCGAGGTCTGCTGAGCGCGCCCTGCCATTTTTCAAAATTTTGAAGAAGGCAGGTCCAATGAAATGGACTCCGGAAGCGGAGGCAGCGCTGCAGGACTTGAAAGAATACCTGTCCTCCACTCCAATACTTGTCGCGCCTAAACCACGAGAAAAGTTGTTGCTATATCTGGCGGCAACCAATCAAGTGGTTAGTGTTGCGTTAGTAGCGGAAAGGGAGGCGGATGATGAGCCAGCAACCCCGGCAAGCACACCCGACGACAAGCAGGGGGCTTCGCCGACAAGCTCTGATTCCGGCAAGGATGGCTCTGCGCAGGCAAACGAGGAAGTACAGAAGAAGATGGTGCAGCGCCCAGTCTACTTTGTCAGCTCCCTCCTGCAGGGAGCTAGGTCAAGGTACTCTGGGGTGCAGAAGTTGCTTTTTGGCCTTCTCATGGCTTCGAGAAAGTTGTGCCATTACTTCCAAGCACATGAGATCACCGTGGTCACTCTCTTTCCGTTGAAGAGGATACTGCAGAATCCAGAAGCAACAGGCAGGATTGTCGAGTGGGCACTGGAGCTGTCAAGCTTTGGCCTCAAGTTTGAAAGCACTTCGACTATCCAGAGCAGAGCCTTGGCAGAGTTCATAGCAGAATGGACGCCGACGCCGGATGAAGAGGTTCCGGAGACAAGCATACCCGTCAAGGAGGCGAGCAAAGAGTGGCTGATGTACTTTGATGGTGCCTTCTCGCTGCAAGGCGCTGGCGCTGGTGTGCTGCTGATCGCACCCACCGGAGAGCACCTCAAGTACATGGTCCAGATGCACTTTCCCAGGGAGCAAGCAACAAACAACACTGCAGAATATGAAGGGTTGCTTGCCGGTCTACGGATCGCAGCAGAACTTGGGATCAAGAAGCTCATTGTCAGGGGTGACTCGCAGCTTGTCGTCCGCCAAGTGAACAAGAACTACCAAAGTCTGTTGATGGCAGCATACGTTGATGAAGTGAGGAAGCTAGAAGAGCGTTTTGACGGCCTGCAGATGGAACACGTTCCAAGAGATCAAAACGACGTTGCCGATGACCTGTCAAAATGCGCTGCACTAAAGTTACCCGTGGAACCAGGGATCTTTGTGCTCAGGCTGACTCAACCATCTGTTACGCCATCGACTGGACAGAACAAGAAGAGAAAGTTGGTTTCTAGTGACTGTCTTTCGGCAGAGCTTCCCGAAGCCGCCGCCAAGAAGGTCCCCAAGACCAACGCCAACAATGCTGAGGAGCCGTCTGCTCCGGCAAGCCCCACGGCTTGTCCCGTTGAAGCAAACGCTCCCGACAAGTTTCGCTCCGGCAAGCTTGCCGGGGAACATCAAGCTCCGGCAGGGCCGCAGGTTCTTGCCGTGGAAGCGGATGTTCCCGCAGCAGCAGATGTGCCTTTGGTCCTTGTTGTCGAGCCCCAGGCTCCAGCATGGGCGCAGCAGATTGTCCTCTTCCTCCAAACAGGAGAACTTCCCGAAGAGCAGGAAGAAGCGGAAAGAGTAGCCCGGCAGTCAAGTATGTACCAGTTTGTCGACAATGAACTGTACAGAAGGAGACTCAACGGAGTGAAATTGAAGTGTATTCCCCGGGAAGATGGACAAAAGCTGTTGGCAGAGATACACGGAGGCATATGTGGACACCACATTGGCGCAAGAGCACTTGCCGGCAAGGCTTTCCGGCAAGGTTTCTTCTGGCCAACAGCCCTCCAGGATGCAACTGCACAAGTAACCAAGTGTGAAGCGTGCCAGTTCCATTCCAAACAAATACACCAGCCAGCTCAAGCTCTCCAGACGATCCCTTTATCCTGGCCATTTTCGGTCTGGGGGCTCGACATCCTTGGCCCTTTCCTCCGGGCTGCCGGGGGCTTTGAGTACTTGTACGTCGCAATCGACAAGCTCACAAAGTGGCCGGAAGTGGAACCAGTGAGGAAGGTGACTGCACAGTCAGCAGTCAAGTTCTTCAGGTCGATTGTTTGCCGTTTTGGGATCCCTAACAGGATCATCACCAACAACAGTACGCAATTTACGAGCCGCACCTTCATGCAGTACGCCCAAGATCTTGGCACCAAGGTCTGCTTCGCTTCTGTTGCTCACCCGAGAAGCAACGGTCAAGCAGAGAGAGCAAACGCTGAAGTGCTGCGTGGACTCAAGACCAGGACCTTTGATAGGCTGCACAAGTGTGGAAGAAACTGGATCGAGGAGCTGCCGGTGGTTCTTTGGTCGATCAAAGCGACGCCAAATCGAGCCACTGGCCAGACACCCTTTGCTCTAGTCTATGGAGCAGAGGCAGTTATCCCCACGGAACTCGTATATGGGTCACCTCGAGTGCTCGCTTATGATAAGCTTGAGCTAGAGCAGCCGCGGCAAGAGGACACGCTGCTCCTTGAGGAAGATCGTCTGCAGGCCGCTGTGCGAGCTGCTCGCTACCAGCAAGCCTTGCGCCGCTACCATAGCCGCAGGGTTAAAGCCAGAAGCTTCGAGGAAGGCAACCTTGTTCTTCGGTGCGCTCAGCCCGCCAAGAATTCCAGCAAGTTGACGCCGAAGTGGGAAGGCCCTTACCGGGTGAAACAAGTCACTAGGCCCGGCGCTGTCCGCCTTGAGACCGAAGATGGCTCTCCGGTGAGCAACTCCCGAGATGCTGAGCATCTTCGTAAGTTTTACCCGTGAGGCGCGGTTGTCGGACCCCGTCCGGCAACCACCTTTTTGTACAATCCTTGCCGCTGTTGCATGTAATTCTTTGTACAAAGCCGGGCGCAGACCCCGTGCGTAGATGAAGCGTTGGCGCCCTAAGTTGTAGCATGCATGCTTGGTCGAGTCTTGTCCTTAGTTAGGGTCGATAGTGCTTGGCAGCAGCTAACCCCTATCTAGAGGTCGAGTGTGCGTCCTTTTGCCTTCCTCTCGTTTCCTTGGTTCGCAGGGCTCGCATACCCTGGCCGGACCGCCTGAAGACGTAGAAGAGGAGAAGGACGAGCCAGCACTCGGGGCCCGGCAAGCTGAGGTTGCCGGGGGCTGCTAGTACGAGGATTCACCCCGGCAAGCCAGAGTTGCCGGGGGCTGCAATCTCAGATAAGCTTTGCATCCCTTATCATGTTTTCTCTCGTGAATTGAGGTATGCGAAACCTCGCTTCTTCCTAAAGGCTGCCGTGCTCCCATAACTCTGGGCGCGCCCCGAGAACTAATTTTGGTCGTAGTCGCGGCAGTAAAGGGACGAAGCGGGGAGCCCGAACCCGCCGCATCTCTACCTCCGCCAAAGGCGTGAGAAAGGTTGAGCGACGTGGGAAGACGGCAGGGCGTGTTGCCGGGAAAAGAGTGTCTATCTTAATGATATCTAGGATTCGTTCCTTGACGTGGGTTCCACCCACAAGACAAATAACCCGGCAAGCATCCCCTTTTCATTAAAAAGCATACCAATCAGGTACAATTCATAGAGAGTAAAAAGCGTGAATGCTGGGATTACAAGTTCTAAATGCAACTAAGGCCCGAAGGCTTACAAGTTAAAAAAAAGATAAGATGCCCGTAATCCTTTCGTTGCCCCTCTTTTCAGGAAGTAGGGCAAGGAGGCGAAAAGGGCAAAAGAAGCGCCTAGGCGAGCTACGGGTGGCAGAAGACACCAAGAGAAGATCTTGGCGGCCGTCCAAGGGCAAGATGGAGATGGTGACGCCGGAAGTGGAGCTCGAAGATGAGGCAGCGGGACGTCAACACGCTGTCGAGGGCGCCATGCCCCCGTACTCTGAGTTGACGGCCTTGCCGCCCGCCTTCTTCCTCTTCCGCAGCCTACGCCAGCCGCCCAAGGAGACGACCCCGAGAAGCTCAAGGAGCCGGCGACGCGGATGATGGGGTCGTCAGTGCCACGCGGAGCGGTGCCCGACACCTAGTCGGACCCGTCATCCTGCCGCCCACTCCCCTCTTCATCGCCGCTGTCCTCCTCCTCGTCACTCTCGCTCGAGGAGGAGTCTTCGCTATCGGAGGAGCTGTCCACGCAGCACCTTGCCCGAGTGCCGAAGCACCCGAAGACCTTGACGGATAGAAGACCACCCTCCATCAACTTGAAATGGAGGGTGAGCCCAGCCGTCAAGTGGTGGATGCGGGCGAACGTTTTCCACCCTCGATCAAGATACATCACATTCGGGGCTGGGAAATCAACGCGAGCTCGCACGCCGCTGATTCCGCAGCCCCTCATGTGCAATCTCAGCGTTTCAGGCGGATCCAACTCCATTTCGCTCGCGAATGGAGTTGGAAGGCGAAGACGGCGACGAGGCGGTCGGCGCAGCCTGACGAAAAACTCGCAGGGGTCGTCCCCGATGTGGACCGCCACGGGGGGAGGAGCCTTCGGCAAGGGCGAAGCCAACGCATCGCCCCGACCGCCTCTTCCCCTTGCGCCGCGGCCTCGTCCACGACCCCGCCCACGGCCGCGCCCCCTCCCTCTTCCCCTTGCGGTTGGCTCCGCCACCACGGGTTCGGGAGGAGGAGGGACGCGCTGCCTTGCGGAAACCCTTGTCGCCACCGTAGACGGACCGGAGCTCCCTCTCGCCATGGCTGAGGAGGGAGAAGGAAGCTGAAGATGAAAAGAGGAAGAGATGAAGAATGCAAGTCTTCGGTCGCCCCCTCTTGCTCCTTATAAAGGGGCGGAGTGGGGGCTCGGCCGCCCAGCTCAGCCAATCAAGACGCAGAAGCGAGGAGGGCTGGGACCAGCCCGCTGCCACTACCCACGGTGGTCCGGTTTCCCACCTCCATCGTTCACCATCCCAGGCGCATGAAGGCCGCGTGGCGGGCGGGCAGAACCGATGCGACGCGTGAGGCAACTCCTCCCCACCCCGTGATCATGGGGAGTGGGCGCCTCGAAAACCGCACCTCAGCTCCGCCCAGTAAAAGAACCATGCCTCCACGCCTCCCTTCATTTATGGGGAAGGTGCGAAATGCCCACGGTCTCCCCCACGATGCCGCGGCTAACGCGTGGCGTTCGGGGAGAGCGCGGTGGGCACGAAGTGGGGTCCCGCATGACCCAGGCCGCGCGTGCCCGTGCACTATTTTGGGCCTGGCCCAACAACGCTCGGCACCGTGTGTGGCCCAGGCCCGGGGGCTCCTGTCGGTGTACTAAAGTAGGGGTACCTTAGCACCCCGAACTTGTGAACGGGCAGTCGCAGCGCCCGCGGCAAGGTTTTCCAAAGCCAAGAAGACAAGGCCCCGACAAGAGGAGCTTGCCGGGAAGGCCACATAGGGCACATGACCCCGGCAAGTGGAGAGCTTGCCGGAAGAACCAGCTAGAGCCCCGGCAAGAGGAGCTTGCCGGGAAGGCTAGCCAAGACCCCGGTAAGAGGATCTTGCCGGGAAGGACAAGCACGACCCAGGAAGCGGCAAGCTCCTGGACGCGGCAAGACAACCACCACGGCAAGGCACTTGCCGCAGCAAGCAACCACCCAGCGTCTGCGCTCCAGCTCATCCACCAACGTGTCGCCTCGAGGCCTTTCCAAGCGTACGTGGCGGGCGACTGTGCAGCTTGGGGTATGCGGTGGCGGACAGCGCTGACAAGATAGCCATCGTGGCAAACGGTGGCGCCCCTAACGGACGCCTTTCACACTGTTCGAGCGACACAGACGGGAATTTAATGCCCTTGTCCCCTGCCGTCAGGGTTAGGTATGATAAACTGTACATCCACTGTACAGGTAGCTGTACCAACCACAATACTTTCCAACTTTGCCCTTACCTACGTTGCCAACTGTGGTGATCCCCTTTCGCATATAAAAGGAGGCCCATGCGCAACGTAGAGGGGGTTGGCAACCTTTCCAAGCTTGGTCTCGCTAGCTGCTGGAGGGTACTGTAGCCCCCGGCGCTCCCAAGCAAGAAGCAAATACAATCCACAAAGCAGCAGTAGGGTTTTACGCATCCGTGCGGCCCGAAGCTGGGTAAAAACCTCTCGTGTCCCTCGCTCCAATCCGCTCTTTGTGCGCTCTCCGCCCCCGCCGAACCACAGGATGGGGCCTCCGTGTCCCATAGGTGTTCGAGGAGCCAGCGTCCCCCGACAGATCATAAACCCACAATTCATCGGTCTCAACAAACACACCGCAAAAAGAAGATTACATCGAATAGATCTCCACGAGAGAGGGGGAGAACATTGTATTGAGATCCAAAAAGAGAGAAGAAGCCATCTAGCTACTAGCTATGGACCCGAAGGTCTGAAGTAAACTACTCACACTTCATCCGAAGGGCTATGGTGTTGATATAGAAGCCCTCCGTGATGGATGCCCTCTCCGGCGGAGCTCCGGAACAGGCCCCAAGATGGGATCTCGTGGATACAGGAAGTTACGGCGGTGGAACTAGGTTTTTTGCTCCGTCTCTGGTCTAATGGGGGTACGTAGGTATATATAGGAGGAAGGAGCATGTCGGTGGAGCTCCGAGGGGCCCACGAGGCAGGGGGCGCGCCCAGGGGGGCGCCCTCCACCCTCGTGACCTCCCTGGAAACTTCTTGGAGTAGGGTCCAAGTCTCCTGGATCACGTTTGGTGAGAAGATCACATTCCCGAAGGTTTCATTCCGTTTGGGCTCCGTTTGATATTCTGTTTCCTCGAAATACTGAAATAGGCAAAAAACAGCAATTCTGGGCTGGGCCTCCGGTTAATAGGTTAGTCCCAAAAATAATATAAAGGTGGAAAATAAAGCCCAATATAGTTCAAAACAGTAGATAAAGTAGCATGGAGCAATCAAAAATTATAGATACGTTGGAGACATATCAGGCATCCCCAAGCTTAATTCCTGCTCGTCCTCGAGTAGGTAAATGATAAAAAGAGAATTTTTTTGATGCGGAGTGATACTTTGGCATAATTTCAATGTAAATCTTCTTAATCATGGTATGAATATTCAGATCCGAAAGGTTCAAGACAAAAGTTCATATTGACATAAAAATGATAATACTTCAAGCATACTAATCAAACAATTATGTCATCTCAAAATAACATGGCCAAAGGAAGTTCATCCCTACAAAATCATATAGTTAGGCTATGCTTCATTTTCGTCACACAAAGATGCTCCCAACTTCTATACCCCCGATGACAAGCCAAGCAATTGTTTCATACTCAAATAATCTCAAAATTTTTCAACCTTCACGCAATACATGAGCGCGAGCCATGGACATAGCACTATGGGTGGTATAGAATATGATGATGGGGATTGTGTGGAGAAGACAAAAAAGGAGAAAGTCTCACATCAACGAGGTTAATCAATGAGCTATGGAGATGCCCATCAATTGATGTTAATGCAAGGAGTAGGGATTGCCATGCAACGGATGCACTAGATCTAAGAATGCTCAACAAAAGAAACCTAGTGGGTGTGCATCCAACTTGCTTGCTCATGAAGACCTAGGGCATTTTGAGGAAGCCCATCGTTGGAATATACAAGCCAAGTTCTATAATGAAAAATTCCCACTAGTATGAACAAGACAACTTATGAGACTCACTATATGAAAATCATGGTGCTACTTTGAAGCACAATATATAAGACTTACTACATGAAGAGCAAGGTGCTACTTTGAAGCACAAGTGTGGAAAAAGAGATAGTAGCATTGCCCTTTTTATTTTCTCTTTTTTTAAGCCTTTTTTTCTTTCTTTTTGGCCTTTCTCTTTTTTTTGATTGGGCAATGCTCTAATAATGATGATCATCACACTTCTATTGATTACAACATAATGATTACAACTCGATACTAGAACAAGATATGACTCTATATGAATGCCTCCGGCGGTGTACCGGGATGGTGCAATGAATCAAGAGTGACATGTATGAAAAATAATGCATGGTGGCTTTGCCACAAATACGATGTCAACTACAAGATCATGCAATGGCAATATGACAAAAGTAAAGCATGTCATGATGATGATGATGATGATGATGAAAGTTGCATGGCAATATATCTCGGAATGGCTATGAAAACACTACACCATGAAAAAAACTTAGGGGTCACCACATCTGCCGGGAAAACCAGTTAATGGAGGCAGAGAAACTGCCGGGAATGCATTTTACCGGCAATTACGAACTGCCCTTGAAAGTCCTGTCGGGGAAAACAATTCCCGGCAGTTATCTGAAACCCCGTCAGTTCTGCTGCCCTACATGGTCGAAGCTTTGCCGGCAGTTAGAACTATTCCCGGCATACAGCTTTTCCCCGGCAGTTTAGCAATTCAGGGCAGATTGAAGTATTCTCAGCAGTTAGTCTGCTTGTATTTGTGTCTAGTGCCAACACATAAATCTCCTGTACTATTTTGTGCCATATATCATTTATACATGTAGTTCATCTCCAAAAAATAATTAAGGTTGCATCACTTAAGAGATAATGTGTACCAATACATATGTATATATGTGAGCAATCAACCATACATACATAGGTTCACAAGCTAGTCTAGTAGTACTACGGGAGCCAAAAGGACAAAGCTCCATCGCGTGTCTGCATGCACACATAGGCATACACGTACAATATTACAGGATAGCCAAAAGCACAGCGATCCAGCATGTCTACATGCACACATAGGCATACATATGTATATTCTTAAGACCACCATTACATTGTAGGCAAAAGCGCAAAATAAAGATCTAGTTTTAGGTAGAAACATATCCCAGCAGAAGATCCGTTTAGCTCACAAAACACACCTCTTGAAACTTGTGGTTGTGGGTACAACCTGGCAGAAATCAGTAACAACATTAAATTAGGTTCAGAGCCACTGAATATGACATAGGGTTTGGACACAGTAGGTAAATTCATCATATGGCGAATTTTCAGAACAGTGCAACAGAGAGCAAATGATGGACAATACTTCATTCGTGTAACTAAATGTGCACGCGATAAACTAGCCGGAAGGCTGGAAATTAACAGAACATCACCACAAAGGAGCAAAAAAAAGTTCAAAAATAGCTGCAGATTCTAATATGGTCATAAGTTCACATGCCGCTGGTGAACAATTAGCTCATGCAATGAAATTTAATATTTCACGATCTAGCAAAGTTGATTTATCACATTAGTTGCACTTTCGCAAGACCTGGGTGGAAGCAACATTTGGGATCCCTTCGAGTTATCAATTTCACAAATCAAAAGATCCGTTGTGCATTAAGAATTATTTGCAGATGGAAGCAAAGATCTTAATATAACTTCCTAGAGTTAAGAAAGCATCTAAGACATGGCTAAATGAAAGAGGGCAGTGGATAATCACTGAATTGTTCGCATTGATGCAGACTACAACCCTGGATGGGTAGCAGTAAATATGATTTTCGCCCATTTCATACATTAGAGCGGCGAAGTCAGATTATAGATGTATTAACATATCATTGTATCAGGTCAGAAATGGATTATATTTTTAATTTTGCAACAAGAATAGTTATTTTTTGTCTATACTCAAGGTGATTCACAACTGAAGTTCAATCATTTTCATAAAGTAGTGGCTGATCCTACATTTCCTAGTGCTACAGATTCTCCTCTCAACGTGCGGAATTGCTGAATAGTATGGCAAGCTATGATTACTTTTCAATAGAACGGCCTTTGTGATCAGAGTTGCAATACCTTCTAAGAATCTGCAATACCTTGTAGATGTGGGGACTGCTACCGGCTTTCATAGTTGCTTCTACATAACCTTGTGAACAATCTCCATCTGCATACATAGGATTATCTATAGGAATCAATTTGAGAAACTCTACAGCTGCTGAAATAAACATGATCAAAAAGAAGTTTTACATATCTACGAGGCCAAGCAATAGATCACCTGAGAACATTCGGCATGGTCCTCACATTTCCAGGGAGAATGATTCAGCTCAGGTTGTACACTACTATAGAGAGTAGTGCTGGACATCTCTTAGAAAAGAAATTCAATACATTGATTAACTCTGACAGAAACTCGTAATTCTACTCGACTGTATGGCCAACAAGCATTATGAGAGAATAAGAGAAATAGGGAACATAACCGCCTCTGTTTTTACAGTAGCTATCACTCTCCAAATCTCCACTCTCTCTAGTTTCTATCTTCTATTTATATTGTAAAATCACTTTTTAACATGACATATAGCTGCCGAGAAGGTTCATTTAAACAGACCAACTATGCATGTGAAGAGAAGGCAACCCAGATTAAGGAGAGATCATTCAGATCGCGATATGTATAGTCATGTGTATTTAAATTCAACATTGATGGCTTACCTCATAACATGTTTATCTTGGAAATAAACATTGTAGTTCAGTCAAGAATTGCCTACTACTACACTAATCTTTGAAGTTGCAAACAAGAAGTCACACCTATGCAAGGTAACTGGAAAGAGATTTGATTGTACAATCCCATCTGAGCTTATGAACTATGCAATAGCAAGATCAAATATCACCAAACAAACATCAGGATGACTTGAAATGCAATGCTACAGGAGCAGTTCACATATATTACTTGCAAAACGGAAAGAGGCGTCACCATAAGCCAAAGCAGTAGATTTTGGCATGGCTCAATGGCCATGCGCACAAAGAGCATGAGAGCAGAGGCTTACCTCCTCCCCTGGAACCAAGCAAGGGAGGGGTTCCAATGAGCGTAGCGCCAGAGCTCGCAGAGCTGCTTGTCTGGCCAAACTTGTGCCCAGCAACCTCGCTGGTGGATGTTGGGTGTCTCGTATGTATCTGCATGAGGAAACAAACCAAGAGAGTTTCAGGGGAGGGAAGGGATTAGAAGATGAAAATCCAAGATTAATTCTAGCAAAACAAGAACTTAAAATGCTGCCGCTAGTAGGTTTCAAGCACAGGAAATAATTACAGAGCAATCAGCAAGTCCACCCATCAAGCCATTGTGAAAGCATGGAAATCCTTTGCATGGAAGGTCAAATGCCAAGATTAAATCCTAACAAAACCAAAACTTAAAACTGCTACTGCTGGTAGGCTTTCTGCACAGGCAATAAATGTAGAGCAATTGCGAGTTAGCAAGTCCAGCCATCAAGCTACTAGTTATTAAGCAGCCAAAAATGAACAGATAGCCTAGAAACAATTCGACGAACTTAATTTCGTATTCTCCCTATTTTCTGTAGGCTAAATAAGTTAGCCCAAGACAACAATACTTTCAAGCAAAACAAATTGTCGAGAAAACTATAGCTTTCTGCTGTGAAAGCCCCCCAAAGGACATTCATTGCAACCTTATACAACAGTGTATGAGAGGCTCATATTTTATTATCTAACCTGCATATCAATCACAATCCCAGCTTTTTCCATAGTGCGCAAATATGATTCTGCAGTTTCCACCTGAACATTGGAGATAGCAAGCACAGTTGTCAATCTATCAAGTAGCAAAGAGTGAAATCCCACTACAGGAAAATTAGATAGCACTTTTTTATCAACCAAATACTATATTCCACCATTTTCAGGACTATAGAAGTTTTGTCAAGAATATTAACTGAGAAGATTTTACTGGAATGTGCACTTAACTTGGTGCTAGTGATTTGCATGGATATGTGTCATTTTTTCTTAGATGGTGTTGTTGCTGCATATTTATTCATAGCAAAAATTAAGATGGGTTCATCCAGTTTTAGTCTGACCATACACATACATACAAATTTCTTGAGCCAAAACGTTTCATATATCAGTACAATTGCAAGTCGCAGGACTGGACGATGGAGAAACAAAACATACAGTACAGGTTGAGATTTGGTGGGTATGAAAACCATACCTTTGCTTGAGGGCTGGCTTGGCCGTGGTGTTGATGAAGCGCGTAGGAAAGGAGAGCAAATCGAGAGATGGGAGCGGTCCTTGTCCCGTATACTAGGGTCAGAGCAGTGCCGGTAGTGGGGCTGAGCCATGTAGCATGCCATGAAGATCTCCTCCTCCTCCATCAGGTCCCTTTACGGGTATGCTGAGTTCTTCTGCAGCAGTAGCACGAACTTGACGAAGACAGGAACCATGTCAGCGAATTCGAATTGAATCGAATCAGAGAGAGAGGGAGAGGCGTGGGGAGGAGAAGAGGCGAAAGAGAGGAGACCTTTTGGATGAGCTCCATGGCTTGGGCACCATGGATCTGGAAGCACCGTGGTGGATCTGGCCGCCGGCTGCCCTGCTGCTCAGTTTGGACCAGATGCGGCGGCGACTCTGGATGGGGACGCAGGTGCGACGCGGATGGAGATGGGCCGCGGTGTGCGTCGGAAGTGCAGGTGTGTGGATTTGTCGGTGGGGATTGGGGATTGGGGAGGAGCATGAGTCAGGGGCGGCGGTGCTGGGTCGAGGCATGGATGGGGGATGCAGGGGGCGGCTGGGCGATGGAGGGGGTGGGGGCGGTGGCGCTGGGCGGGGCGACGAGGATTGGGGTGAGTCACGATGGCGCTAGGGTTGGCGGTGTCGACGACGAGATGTAGTGCGGCGGCTGATGCGGGAAGGAGAGCGGCGAGATGCGGTGTGGAGAAGGGGAAAATTAAGGCCGCGTGACCACGGTGGGCCTTGAGCCCTCGAGTGCCTTCTAAAATATTCATTCTCCCGCGAGTGCCTCGCGCGCTTATTTGGGCCAATTGTTTCGTGTCCGCGCGTTAACGGCAGTGTGTTTGCCTGTAAATGTAATTCGAGGCAATTAGGCCGACCCTAAAGATGCCGGCAGATTGTCTAATAACAACAACATTCCCGGCAGTTATCTCGACCTATATAGTCTTGCCCGGCACATATATCTTTGGAGGCAATTAATTGACCCCAATTCGTGATCATTCCCGGCAGTTAATTGCCCCTAAACTTTTGACATGGTGTAGTGAAATGCCATGATAGGTAGGTATGGTGGCTGTTTTGAGGAAGATATAGGGAGGTTTATGTGTTAAAGAGTGTATCATATCACGGGGTTTGGACGCACCGGCGAAGTTTGCACCAACTCTCAATGTGAGAAAGGGCAATGCACGGTACCGAAGAGGCTAGCAAATGGCGGAAATGTAAAAGTGCGTATAATCCATGGACTCAACATTAGTCAAAAGAACTCATATACTTATTGCAAAAATTTAGAAGTCATCAAAAATCAAGTACTACGCGCATGCTCCTAGGGGGATAGATTGGTAGGAAAAGACCATCGCTCGTCCCCGACCGCCACACATAAGGATGCACAAGCCAGGTACACTTCATGCTTCAAATTTGTCACACAACTTTAACCATACGTGCATGCTACGGGACTTGCTAACTTCAACACAAGTATTTCTCAAATTCACAACTACTCAACTAGCACGACTATGATATTATCACCTCCATATCTCAAAACAATTATCAAGCATCAAACTTGTCTTAGTATTCAACCCACTAAAAAGAAAGTTTCACATATCTTGAATACCAAGTATATTAACATTAAGCAAATTACCATGCTATTAATGACTCTCAAAATAATCTAAGTGAAGCATGAGAGATCAAGTTTTTTTAAAACAATCCACCACCGTGCTCTAAAAGATCTAAGTGAAGCACTAGAGCAAAAATTGTCACGCTCAAAAAGATATAAGTGAAGCACATAGAGTAAACTATCAATCTCAAAAGATATAAGTGAAGCACATAGAGTATTCTAAAAAATTTCAATTCATGCATGGCTCTCTCAAAAGGTTTGTACAGCAAGGATGATTGTGGTAGACTAACAAGCAAAGACACAAATAATACAAGACGCTCTAAGCAAAACACATATCATGTGGTGAATAAAAATATAGCTCCAAGTAAATTACCGATGGAAGTGGACGAAAGAGGGGATGCCTTCCGGGGCATCCCCAAGCTTTGACTTTTTGCTGTCCTTGGATTATCTTGGGGGTTCCATGGGCATCCCCAATCTTAGGCTCTTGCCACTCCTTGTTCCATAATCCATCAAAAGAATTCACCCAAAACCTGAAAACTTCACAACACAAAACTCAATAGAAATCTCGTGAGCTCCGTTAGAGAAAGAAACCAAAAGACTACTTTAAGCTACTGTAGTGAACTTGTTATTTATTTGTATTGGTGTTAAACCTAATGTATTCCAACTTCTCTATGGTTTATAAACTATTTTACTGGCCATAGATTCATCAAAATAAGCAAACAACACACGCAAAACAGAATCTGTCAAAAACTGAACAGTCCGTAGTAATCTGTTACTAACGCAAACTTCTGGAACCCTAAAAATTCTACAAAAATTAGACGACCTGGGCAATTTGTTTATTGATCAGAAGAAATTGGAATCACTATTTTATCAAGTTTTGGTGATTTTTAACAATTCGGGCACTGAGCGCAAAGATTCTGGAAATTACAGCAAGATCAAATAACTATCTTCCAAGAAGATCTAATAGGTTTAACTTGGCACAAACACTAATTAAAAGATAAAACCACATCTAAACAGAATCTAGATGGATTATTTATTCCTAAGCAGAACCAAAAACAAAAAACACAAAATAAAATTGAGTTGCCTCCCAACAAGCGCTATCGTTTAACGCCCCTAGCTAGGCATAAAAGCAAGGATAGATCTAGATATTGCCATCTTTGGTAGGCAATCCATAAGTGGCTCTCATGATAGATTCATATGGTAATTTTATTTTCTTTCTAGGAAAGTGTTCCATGCCCTTCTTTAAGGAAAATTGGAATTTAATATTCCCTTCCTTCATATCAATAATTGCACCAATCGTTCTAAGGAAAGGTCTACCAAGAATAATAGGACATGAAGGATTGCAATCTATATCAAGAACGATAAAATCTACGGGCACATAATTCCTATTTACAACAATAAGAACATCATTAGTTCTCCCCATAGGCTTTTTAATAGTGGAATCCGCAAGATGCAAGTTTAGAGAGCAATCATCAAAGTCACGGAAATCTAGCAAATCACACAAAGCTTTGGGGATAGTAGAGACACTAGCACCCAAATCACACAAAGCATGAAACTCATAGTTTTTAATTTTAATCTTAATTGTAGGTTCCCACTCATCATGGAGTTTTCTAGGGATAGAAACTTCCAACTCAAGCTTTTCTTCATAAGATTGCATTAAGGCGTCAACAATGTGTTCGGTAAAGGCCTTATTTCGACTATAAGCATGAGGAGAATTTAACATGGATTGAAACAAGGAAATACAATCAATTAAATAGCAATTTTCATAGTTAAATTCCTTGAGATCCAAAATAGTGGGTTTAGCAATATCTAGATTTTTATTTCTTTCAATCCCTTTTTTTTTATCAATTTCATCATCAGGATCTAAAAACTCAGAATTCTTAGAAGGCCTTCTAGGTAAGGGAAGATCATAATCAGGTTCATCAAGATTCATATTGCAAAACAAAGATTTAATAGGGGACACATCAATAACTTTTAGATCTTCATCTTGATTTTCACAGGAATTAGAAGAACATGCTTTAATAAAGGCATCTTTGTAACGCATCCTAGCGGTTCTTTCTTTGCACTCATCAATGGAAATTATCATGGCTTTGAGAGACTCATTGATATCATGCTTAGGAGGAATAGATCTAAGCTTTAAAGATTCAACCTCAAGAGAAATTCTATCAATGTTCCTAGCCAAATCATCAACTTTAAGCAATTTCTCTTCAAGCAAAGCATTGAAATTATTTTGCGAATTCATAAACTCTTTAACACTACTCTCAAATTCAGAGGGCATCTTATTAAAATTTCCATAAGAGTTGTTGTAGGAATTTCCATAATTATTAGAAGGATTACTAGGATAAGGCCTAGAATTAAAATTCCGTCTATACGCGTTGTTACCAAAACTATTCCTACCAACAAAATTCACATCCATAGATTCATTATTATTCTCAAGAAAAGTAGATAAAGGCATATTATTGGGATCAGAAGAAACACTCTTAACAAATAAATTCCTAAGTTCATCCATCTTTTCACTCAAAACATTGATTTCTTCTATAGCATGCACTTTTTTATTAGTAGATCTTTCAGTATGCCATTGTGAATAATTGACCATAATATTATCTAGGAGTTTAGTAGCATCTCCTAAAGTGATTTCCATAAAAGTGCCTCCCGCGGCCGAATCTAAAATATTTCTAGAAGCAAAATTCAATCCAGCATAATTTTTTTGTATAATCATCCATAAGTTCAAACCATGAGTAGGACAATTACGTAGCATTAATTTCATTCTCTCCCAAGCTTGTGCAACATGTTCATGATCAAGTTGCTTAAAATTCATAATATAGTTCCTAAGAGAGATAATCTTAGCGGGAGGAAAATACTTAGAGATAAAAGCATCTTTGCACTTGTTCCAAGAATCAATACTATTTTTAGGCAAAGATGAAAACCACGCTTTAGCACGATCTCTAAGCGAAAAAGGAAATAGCTTCAATTTAACGACATCATTATCGACATCCTTTTTATTTTGCATATCACATAAATCAACAAAGCCATTTAGATGAGTAGCGGCATCTTCACTAGGAAGGCCGGCGAATTGATCTTTCATAACAAGATTCAACAAAGCAGTATTGATTTCACAAGATTCAGTATTGGC
This sequence comes from Aegilops umbellulata, assembly GCA_032464435.1. Taxonomy (NCBI): domain Eukaryota; kingdom Viridiplantae; phylum Streptophyta; class Magnoliopsida; order Poales; family Poaceae; genus Aegilops; species Aegilops umbellulata. Next base: position 511,728,199 of record CP136056.1, on the reverse strand, counting down.
AAGAGGAGCAATCGGAGTGCTAAGGAAATCATTGTTATTGGTATTGGTGAAGTCACATAATTTGGTAGCATCTTGGGCCATCACGACAAGCAAGCAAACTAACACACGAGCAAACAAAAGGCAAAGGGAAAAAGAGGAGGAGATTGGGAAAGAGAGGGCGAATAAAACGACAAGGGTGAAGTGGGGGAGATGAAAGCGAGAGGCAAATGGCAAATAATGTAATGCGAGAGATAGAGATTGTGATGGGTACTTGGTATGTTGACTTTTGCGTAGGCCTCCCCGGCAACGGCGCCAGAAATCCTTCTTGCTACGTCTCGAGGTAGCGTTGGTTTTCCCCGAAGAGGAGGGGGTGATGCAGCACAATAGTGTAAGTATTTCCCTCAGTTTTTGAGAACCAAGGTATCAATCCAGTAGGAGGTCATGCGCAAGTCCCTCGTACCTGCACAAAACGGTAGCAACTCGCAACCAACGCTTAGGGGTTGTCAATCCCTTCACGGTCACTTACGAGAGTGAGATCTGATAGAGATAATATTTTTGGTATTTTTGGTATAAAGATGCAAAGTGAAAAGTAAAAGCAAAACAAGTAAAATAAAGTAATGGAGATTGATATGATGATAATAGACCCGGGGGCCATAGGTTTCACTAGTGGCGTCTCTCAAGAGCATAGATATTCTACGGTGGGTGAACAAATTACTGTTGAGCAATTGGTAGAATTGAGCATAGTTATGAGGTTATCTAGGTATGATCATGTATATAGGCATCACGTCCGTGATAAGTAGACCGACTCCTGCCTGCATCTACTACTATTACTCCACTCATCGACCGCTATCCAGCATGCATCTAGAGTATTAAGTTAAAAACAGAGTAACACCTTAAGCAAGATGACATGATGTAGAGGAATAAATTCATGCAATATGATAAATACCCCATCTTGTTATCCTCGATGGCAACAATACAATACGTGCCTTGCAACTCTTTCTGTCACTGAGTAAGGACACCGCAAGATTGAACCCAAAGCTAAGCACTTCTCCCATTGCAAGAACTACCAATCTAGTTGGCCAAACCAAACGGATAATTCGAAGACACTTGCAAAGATAACTCAATCATACATAAAAGAATTCAGAGAAGATTCAAATATTATTCATAGATAAGTTGGATCATAAACCCACAATTCATCGGTCTCAACAAACACGCCGCAAGAAGAAGATTACATCGAATAGATCTCCACGAGAGAGGGGGAGAACATTGTATTGAGATCCAAAAAGAGAGAAGAAGCCATCTAGCTACTAGCTATGGACTCGAAGGTCTAAAGTAAACTACTCAAACTTCATCGGAAGGGCTATGGTGTTGATGTAGAAGCCCTCCGTGATGGATGCCCTCTCCGGCGGAGCTCCGGAGCAGGCCCCAAGATGGGATCTCGTGGATACAGGAAGTTGCGGCGGTGGAATTAGGATTTTTTTCTCCGTCTTTGGTCTAATGGGGGTACGTAGGTATATATAGGAGGAAGGAGCATCTCGGTGGAGCTCCGAGGGGCCCACGAGGCAGGGGGCGCGCCCAAGGGGGCGCCCTCCACCCTCGTGACCTCCCTGGAAACTTCTTGGAGTAGGGTCCAAGTCTCCTGGATCACGTTTGGTGAGAAGATCACGTTTCCGAAGGTTTCATTCCGTTTGGACTCCATTTGATATTCTGTTTCCTCGAAATACTAAAATAGACAAAAAACAGCAATTCTGGGCTGGGCCTCCGGTTAATAGGTTAGTCCCAAAAATAATATAAAAGTGGAAAATAAAGCCCAATATAGTCCAAAACAGTAGATAAAGTAGCATGGAGCAATAAAAAATTATAGATACGTTGGAGACGTATCAGTACTCTCGGGCAATTCGTTGTCCTTTGGAAGCTTATCCTTTATCATTACCAGCAACTTTCCAAATTCCCTGTCAGATACACCATTCTCTGCCTTCCATTGCAGCAATTCCAGTGTGGTGCCCAGATTTTTCTTGTCACCTACGCAATTCGGGTACAACAATTTTTTGTGATCCTCTAACATGCGCTGCAACTTCTTTTTCTCCAAATCACTTGCGCAGTTTCTCTTTGCATCGGCAATGGCCCGACCTAGATCATCAACGAGTTCATCTGATGCCTCTTCTTCAGCTTCTTCCCGCATTGCCGACTCAGCTTCTTCCCGCATTACCGGCTCATCTTCATCCCCCATTGTTGTATCATCGTATTCAGGGAACCCATGGCCAGGATAGCTGTCGTCGTCCTCTTCTTCTTCATTGTCTTCCATCATAACCCCTCTTTCTCCGTGCTTGGTCCAAACATTATAGTGAGGCATGAAACCGGACTCAAACAGGTGGACGTGAATGGTTCTTGACGTAGAGTAATTGTGACCATTCTTACAGCCAGCACATGGACAACGCATAAAACCATCCGCCTGCTTGTTTGCCTCAGCCGCAAGCAGAAAAGTATGCACGCCCTCAACGAACTGGGGAGATCATCGGTCATCGTACATCCATTGCCGGCTCATCTTCATTACACAACACCGAATAGACCAAATTAATACAAGTTCATACATAAAGTTCATACATAAAGTTCATACAACACTTAAATGCAACAACAAATAACTCTCTAGCTAAAGCATTTAAATGCAACAACAAATGCGATCAAGATCGCAACTAAGGTAACAATTGATCCAACAACATAATGATACCAAGCCTCACTATCGATGGCATGTTTTCTAATCTTTCTAATCTTCAAGCGCATTTTCTCCATCTTGATCTTGTGATCATCGACGACATCGGCAACATGCAACTCCAATTTCATCTTCTCCCCCTCAATTCTTTTCAATTTTTCTTTCAAGTACTCATTTTCTCTTTCAACTAAATTTAACCTCTCGACAATAGGGTCGGTTGGAATTTCCGGTTCACATACCTCCTAGAAAAAATATCTATGTCAACTTGATGGGCATAATTTGTCATAAACACGAAATGCAACTAGTTTTAAAAGAGAATATATATACCACATCCGAATCATAACAAGGACGAGGGCCGACGGGGACGGATATCAAAACCATGGCACTATATGTATAACAAACAACGTACGGGTAAGATAATTATACAAGTAACTATATATCCAAATCACACAAACATCAATTTTTATATAAAATTTCATGAACAAGCTCACCACAAGGTGGTGCCGGCGACGGGACGGTGCGGGCGATCGACGGTGGTTACGAAGGAGATTTAGAAGGCACTAAGTAAACCACACCTACATATGCAAACTAAGTGTTATTTTTTACCTCCGATTGCATATAAATCAAATTCTAGCACACACACACACACACACACACACACACACACATATATATATATATATTTCCTCCCAAATTACTAAACTCACAAATTAATCACTATATAAAGCATTGCAAGAGCTAATCTAGCAATGAGAGATGAAAGGACAAAGTTGCTAACCTTTGTGATCATTTGAATTGATGGGGGCCTTCAAATCTTGACAAATTTTGGGCAAAATGTGTGATGATGTCGAGAGGAAGAGGGGAAGAACAGAGAGGAGAGGGGAAAGGGGAAGAACAGAGCGAGCTCGGGTGGACGAAGGGTTTATGTAGGACGACCATGGCACGAACCGGTACTAAAGGGGCTGGAGGGGCCCCAGTTTGACAACATCCTACCACCACTCTCATTAGTACCGGTTCGTGGCACGAACCGGTGCTAAAGGTTCGCCACGAACCAATACTAATGAAAGCGGCCCGGCTATCCGTTGGAACCGGCACTAATGTATACATTAGTGCCGGCTCTTATTTAAATTGGCACTAATGTGCTTCACGTTTGACCCTTTTTCTACGAGTGACTTAGTATTTGCAGCAAAGTGTTTAGTAGCAAAGTAATATTTTTGGTATTTTGTAGTGATTGTAACAGTAGCAACGAGGAAGTAAATAATCGTAAACCAGTATATGGAAAGCTTGTAGGCATCGGATCAGTGATGGATAATTATGCCGGATGCGGTTCATCATGTAACAGTCATAACATAGGGTGACACAGAAATATCTCCAATTCATCAATGTAATGTAGGCATGTATTCCGAATATAGTCATACGTGCTTATGGAAAAGAACTTGCATGACATCTTTTGTCCTACCCTCCCGTGGCAGCGGGGTCCTATTGGAAACTAAGGGATATTAAGGCCTCCTTTTAATAGAGAAGCGGAACAAAGCATTAGCACATAGTGAATACATGAACTCCTCAAACTATGGTCATCACCGGGAGTGGTCCCGATTATTGTCACTTCGGGGTTGCCGGATCATAACACATAGTAGGTGACTATAGACTTGCAAGATAGGATCAAGAACTCACATATATTCATGAAAACATAATAGATTCAGATCTGAAATCATGGCACTCGGGCCCTAGTGACAAGCATTAAGAATAGCAAAGTCATAGCAACATCAATCTCAGAACATAGTGGATACTAGGGATCAAACCCTAACAAAACTAACTCGATTACATGATAAATCTCATCCAACCCATCACCGTCCAGCAAGCCTATGATGGAATTACTCACGCACGGCGGTGAGCATCATGAAATTGGTGATGGAGGATGGTTGATGATGATGACGGCGACGAATCCCCCTCTCCGGAGTCCCGAACGGACTCCAGATCAGCCCTTCCGAGAGGTTTTAAGGCTTGGCGGCGGCTCCGTATCGTAAAACGCGATGATTTATTCTTCTCTATTTTTTCCCCGAAAGCCAATATATAGAGTTGGAGTTGGCGTCGGAAGGTCTCCAGGGGGCCCACGAGGTAGGGAGGCATGCCCTGGGGGGGGGGGGCGCCCCCACCCTCGTGGACAGGGTGTGGGCCCCGTGGTCTTCATGTTTGGCGAGGATTTTTTAATTATTTATTGTAAGGTATTCCGTGGAGTTTCAGGTCACTCCGAGAACTTTTGTTTTCTGCACATAAAACAACATCATGGCAATTCTGCTGAAAACAACGTTAGTCCGGGTTAGTTCCATTCAAATCATACAAGTTAGAGTCCAAAACAAGGGCAAAAGTGTTTGGAAAAGTAGATACGACGGAGACGTATCGACTCCCCCAAGCTTAAACCCTTGCTTGTCCTCAAGCAATTCAGTTGACAAACTGAAAGAGAAAAAGAAAAACTTTTACAAACTCTGTTTGCTCTTGTTGTTGTAAATATGTCAAGCCAACATTCAAGTTTTCAGCAAAGATTATAACTAACCACATTTGCAATAATTCTCAGGTCTCACAATTACTCATATCAATAGCATAATCAACTAGCGAGCCATAATAATAAATCTCGGATGACACCACTTTCTCAAAACAATCATAATATGATATAACAAGATGGTATCTCACTAGCCCTTTCTGAGACCGCAAAACATAAATGCAGAGCACCTTTAGAGATCAAGGACTGACTAGACATTGTAATTCATGGTAAAAGAGATCCAATCATAGTCACACCCAACATAGATTAATAGCGATGAATGCAAATGACAGCTGTGCTCTCCAGCTAGTGCTTTTTAATAAGAGGGTGATGACTCAACATAAAAGTAAATAGATAGGCCCTTCGCAGAGGGAAGCAGGGATTTGTAGAGGTGCCAGAGCTCGGTTTGAAATAGAGATAAATAATATTTTGAGCGGTATACTTTCATTGTCAACATAGCAACTAAGAGATGGCGATATCTTCCATGTCACACACATTATAGGCGGTTCCCAAACAGAATGGTAAAGTTTATACTCCCCCTCCACCAAGAAGCATCAATCCATGGCTTGCTTGAAATAACGAGTGCCTCCAATATACATCAGGTCCCATGGGGAGTTTTGTTTGCAATTAATTTTGATTTAGTTTGCATAAAGCATGGGACTGGGCATCCCGGTGACCAGCCATTTTCTCGTGAGTGAGGAGCGGAGTCCACTCCTCTTGAGAATAACCCGCCTAACATGGAAGATAAGGGCAGGCTTGGTTGATACATGAGCTATTCGAGCATACAAAACAGAATGTTTATTTGAAGGTTTAGTGTTTGGCACAACAAATTTACTTGGAACGGCAGGTAGATACCGCATATAGGAAGGTATGGTGGACTCATATGGAATAACTTTGGGGTTTAAGAGATTGGATGCACAAGCAGTATTCCCGCTTAGTACAAGTTAAGGCTAGCAAAAGACTGGGAAGCGACCAACTAGAGAGCGACAACAGCCATGAACATGCATTAAAATTAATAAACATTGGATGCAAGCATGAGTAGGATATAATCCACCATGAACATAAATATCGTGAAGGCTATGTTGATTTGTTTCAACTACATGCGTGAACATGTGCCAAGTCAAGTCACTTAAATCATTCAAAGGAGGATACCACCCCATCATACCACATCATAACCATTTCAATAGAATGTTGGCATGCAAGGTAAACCATTATAACTCATAGCTAATCAAGCATGGCGCAAGCAACTATGATCTCTAATTGTCATTGCAAACATGTTTATTCATAATAAGCTGAATCAAGAAGGATGAACTCATCATATTTACAAAAACAAAAGAGGTCGAGTTCATACCAGCTTTTCTCATCTCCGTCGGTCCATCATATATCATCATAATTGCCTTTCACTTGCACGACCGAACGATGTGAATAATAAGAGTGCACGTGCATTGGACTAAGCTGGAATCTGCGAGCATTCAATAAAAAGGAGAAGACAAGGCAATATGGGCTCTTGGTTAAATCAACAATAATGCATATAAAAGCCACTTCAACAATTTAACTATGGTCTTCTCCTATCGACCCCAAAGAAAAGAAATAAAAACTATTTACACGGGAAAGCTCCCAACAAGCAAAAGAAGAACGGGAAATATTTTTGGGTTTTTCTTTTTAATTACTACTACAGCAGGAAAGTAAACTACTACTATTTTTTTGGTTTTTCTTAAGGTTTATCAAGCACACAAGAAGAAAGGAGGAAAAAGAAAATAAACTAGCATGGATATTACAGTGAAAGAGTATGAGCACCGACATCTAGCAATGAGTGTGTGTGTGAACATGAATGTAATGTCGGTGAGAAATACGTACTCCCCCAAGCTTAGGCTTTTGGCCAAAGTTGGTCTATTGCCAGGGATAGCCTGGCAGATACCCGTAGGTGTAGCTGGGGTCGTACTGCGACGAAGAATAGCTGGGATCATACTGTGATGCAGCGGTTATCGCCTACTGAGCTGCAGCGTGGAGTCGGGCTGCTTCCGCTCTCCTCTCGTACTCATCTGCCTCCTCTCTAGTGATAGTATATCTTCAGTTTGCCTGGTAATCAAAGAAGGCAGGAGCAGGGAGAGTAATACGGACAACACTCCGTTTATCAAAGATTAGTCGATATAAGAGAGGTGATTCAGGCCTCTCGACAAACTGGTGCGAAGCCATAGAATTATAATCTAAATATGCAGGAGGCAACTCCGTATCACCCTCACGAATTTCTATCTCAAGAAAATTAGCTAAGCGGGTTGCATAAATTCCTCCAAAGAAATCTCCATTATATCCATTATGATGCAACCTACGAGCACTCCTGAGAATGCTGAGGTCAGGGACACACATGTGACATCCTTCATCCTTAGCATTTATGCATCTACCGATGAAGAGAGCAAAATAATGTATAGCAGGAAAGTGAATGCTCCCTATGGTAGCCTGCGTTATATCTCTAGATTCCCCTACAGTTATACTAGCAAGAAAGTTTCTAAATTCATATTTAAGGGGATCCCTAATACTACCCCAAGATGGAAGTTTTCAAGCAAAAGTGAAATCCTCTAAGTCCATGGTGTAAGATTTGTCATAAAGAACAAACATGACTGAAGGGGAATTACGCGAAGATGAATACACAAACCTCCTCACAAACGAACTTGTGAGATCATGATATTGGGGGCATTTGTCTGCCTCAAAATCCTCAAGACCGGCATTATGCAAATATGCGTTAAATTCTTCTTTAATCCCTGCATGATCCATAAAGTTTTCTGACGGCCATTCACAAGGCCGCACTAGAGCGTCTCTTGGTGGTTCCTCGTCAGCATCACGCATAGCAATCCTGGGTCCTTGCTTCTTAGAAGAACCACCTTGGAACATCTTCCTAAGCATATTGCTTTTCTCTGAAAAATTTCTGAAATTTTTAGTAACTTCAAACAAAAGTGAACCAACTTCAATAAAACTGATAGCAACTACTCCTACAAGTGCCTAGAGCCTATATCAAGCATTAGAACTACTTGGAACCATATAAATTTGACATGCAAGCTCAAGAACATGGTCACTTATGCAGCACAAATTTGCAAAGAAAAGAGCACTAGGACAAAAACTAATTGGACCAATGGAGGAGCCACATACCAAGGAACAATCTCCCCAAGCAGTTTTGCGAGAGGTGCTTTGAGCAAGGAGATCGAAAATCACAGCAAAGAGGGCTGGAACTCGTGCTTGAGTTGGTTTTTCATGTTTGTGTGAGGAAGAGGAAGAAGATGGGTGCTGGGATAAGTGGAGGAGGGCCACCGTGGCCCACGAGGTAGGGGGGCGTGCCCTCCACCCTCGTGGCCAGGTGGAAGCTCCCCCCGCGGTGATTTTTGCACCATAAATCCTCAAATATTCCCGAAAAAATCATATTAAATTGGCATGTCATTCTGAGGACTTTTATTTTCGGGATATTTTTATATCGCACGGATAAACCAGGAAACAAACAGAAAAATACTCTTTTTACTTTATTTCTACTAAATAACAGAAAGTATAAAGAGGGTACAAAAGGTTGTGCTTCTAGTTTCATCCATCTCATGCTCATCAAAAGGAATCCACTAACAAGGTTGATCAAGTCTTGTTAACAAACTCATTCCGATAATCATGAAACCGGAGAAATTTCGAATAACACTAAGTTACCTCAACGGGGATATGCACATCCCCAATAATAAGTATATCATATCTCTTTTTGACAGTAGGAAGAGAAAATTCAAAACCTCCAAATATAATCGATGGAATTTTTCCAATAGAGTTGATACTATGAACTTGAGGTTGTTTCCTCAGAAAGTGTACCGTATGCTCATTACCATTAACATGAAAAGTGACATTGCCTTTGGTGCAATCAATAACAGCCCCTGCAGTATTAAGAAAAGGACTTCCAAGAATAATATACATACTATCATCCTCGGGAATATCAAGAATAACAAAGTCCATTCAAATAGTAACGTTTGCAACCACAACAGGCACATCCTCACAAATACCGACATGTATAGCAGTTGATTTATCAACCATTTGCAAAGATATTTCAGTAGGTGTCAACTTATTCAAGTCAAGTCTACGATATAAAGAGAGAGGCATAACACTAACACCGGCTCCAAGATCACCTAAAGCGGTTTTAACATAATTTATTTTAATGGAGCATGGTATAGTAGGTACTCCAGGATCTCCAAGTTTCTTTGGTATTCCACCCTTAAAAGTGTAATTAGCAAGCATGGTGGAAATTTCAGCTTCTGGTATCTTTCTTTTATTTGTAACAATATCTTTCATATACTTAGCATAAGGATTCATTTTGAGCATATCAATCAATCGCATACGCAAAAAGATAGGTCTAATCATTTCAGCAAAGCGCTCAAAATCCTCATCATCCTTTTTCTTGGATGGTTTAAGAGGAAAAGGCATGGGTTTCTGAACCCAAGGTTCTCTTTCTTTACCATGTTTCCTAGCAACAAAGTCTCTCTTATCATAACGTTGATTCTTTGATTGTGGGTTATCAAGATCAACAGCAGGTTCAACTTCTACATCATTATCATTACTAGGTTGAGCATCATCATGAACATCATACTTAACATTTTCACTAGGTTCATGTTCATTACCAGATTGTGTTTCAACATCAGACATAGATATATCATTTGGATTATCAGGTGGTTCATCAATAGGTTCACTAGAAGTTTGCACAGTTCTATCAATTTTCTTTTTCTTCTTTTTAGAAGAACTAGGTGCATCAATATTATTTCTCTGAGAATCTTGCTCGATTCTCTTAGGGTGGCCTTCAGGATACAAAGGTTCCTGAGTCATCCTACCAGTTCTAGTAGCCACTCTAACAGCATAGTCATTTTTCTTACTATTCATTTCAGCGAGCACTTCTTTTTGAGCGTTAAGCACTTGTTCTACTTGAGTGGTAACCATAGAAGAATGTTTGCTAACAAGTTTAAGTTCACCTCTAATATTAGCCATATAATCACCCAAGTGCTTAATCATATAAGTATCGTTTTTCAGTTGTCTACCAAAATAAGCATTAAATTTTTTTGTTTGACAATAAAGTTATCAAACTCTTCTAAGCATTTTCTAGCAGACTTATAGTGAGGAATATCAACTTCATCAAATCTATAGAGAGAATTTACCATACTACCTGTGTCGGGTTATCGGGATCAGGAGGTTCTTTAATAAAAAGAGGATTAAGATCATATGTTTCTTCAACAGGCGGTAAATTAAGACCATGTATTTCTTCAATAGGAGGTAACTAGCAAAAAGGCCCGTGCGTTGCAACGGGAGAAAAAAAATACCACACGCTCTTAATTTACAAAAAATGTTCTATAATCTGAGAATTTGTAGTTATTTCTTAAATACATGAAAAGTTGTTACAAAAGTTGTTAAAAATATATAGGATCTTTTAATCATAAGAAGAGATGTTTTTTTTGTCTGGAAAAGAACATTTTTTCATGGTCTCCTATTGATGCAGGTACTTGCACCCCTATTTTATCACTATTTTTTGCCATATATGTCACAGGTATTGGTCCCTGTTTCATTACTATTTATATCTGATCAAACTTGTCTTTTATTTTATTGAAGAGATGATTTTTTTGTCTGGAAAAGAACATTTTTTATGGTCTCCTATTGACGCAGGTACTTGCGCCCCTATTTTATCACTATTTTTTGCCATACATGTCACAGGTATTGGTCCCTGTTTCATTACTATTTATATCTTATCAAACTTGTCTTTTATTTTATTTTTTGTCATGCATGTCCTCTTTTTTTCTTCTTATATATAGGAGAATAGCGCAACATCTCATCTTTATCGGATCTCCTCCACATTTTCTCTTTTATTTATTTTATAGCGGACATCCCATTTTTATTGGGGCCTTCTTTTATTTCTTGTCATGCATGTCCTTATTTATTGGGTGTCTCTAGCAAATTTATATTCAATTTATGACCAACCCTGATTTTGCTGAGGTGTTCATCCCCAATCTGAATTTGTACCAATATGAAAAAAAGAGGAATAATACATTGTTGATTAAAATTGCAGCCTAGATAGTATTTTTAAATTGTTAACAGGTAAAATAACATCATATTCATATTCTACATATTTTTCTGATCAAATTCCATATATAATATGTTAAATTTGGAGTTGCAGTTTAAAAGATATGAGTATTTTAAAAAACATTTAATATGTACTGAGGGTTTAATGTCAGAAACGCCAGGGGGTTTTCTACAAAATAACATGACGGACTAAGAATACCTAATTTTTTTATTAGTAAAAAAGTACTAGCACAAATGCCCGTGCGTTGCAACGAGAGGAAAAAACTTATAAACCCCGTATACAATAAGTATTGTTCAAAAACAACCCTACTCTCCAACTCTCCAAAGAGAGCATCCTTTATTTGGACAAAGCATCCCACACATGTCGCTGCTTATCTTCCTTCCCGTAGTCGCCAACGGTGGTTGTGTTGCAAAAGATTGTGCTTCGCTGAGGAGAAGTGCCGGTTGCACCGCTAGTAAGACAGAAAAAAATAGTAGGTGGTCATTTTCATACATGTCTCTACGAGTATTGGATTCATCAACAAAACAACAATAAATATTCTAAAAAACAATAAATTTATGAAGGAAAGAAATATAGCAATTCACTGCCCACATGAAACAACAACAAAACTGCTATGCACATGAAAGTACACTCACGACATGCAGCCGATGCTTAATCAAAATATCAAATAGTAACACTTTGTACGCATTCAGAAAAGCCAAATCCTCCCAACAGGGGAAGATGGCTCTCGCCCGAGCGCCCTCTCCGCCCTCGGCGGCCTCACCCGCCCCACCCACCTCGGCCGGCGCGGTCTCGCCTTTCATTGATGGCGCTTCCGGCCGCGTGCTCCCCTGCGTTGCCTTGCGGGAGGTCATCGATGCTTCCGCCCCTTGCCTGGTTGACCGGGTCTCCGGGCGGGTCTTCCCATGTGTGGCTCTGCAGGAGGTGAGTAATGGTGAGATCCCGGTGATTGATTCCCCTCGGTCCCTTTCTTGCTCTGTGCCAGTTCCCAAGCCGCCCGCCGCAGCGCCCTCCCCCTCCATCTTGGGCGGCGACGGTGGCCGCTTCTGCCAGGCCGCGGCTTCAATCGCTGGTGGTTGCCCCGGTCCGCGCGGTGCCTTCTGCATCTGGCTCGCGGCCACGCGCGCCTGCGCCGGGTCCTGGCTCGTCGATTCCTCCGGCTGCCCTGGCGATTCGCTCCTCTTTGGCCTCTGTTGCAGGTGCAGATGGAGAGGGATGGACTGATGTCTCCTCTCGGCGCGCTCAGAAACTGGCGCGGCGCCAGGCACGCACTGCCGCCCAGTATCCAAAAGATCCGCGCCATGAACGCCCTCCCTCAACTGCTGCTGCTGATGCATTCAAGAGGCGTTTTGGCAATGCTTGCTATCGCTGTCTGGGCTCGAGGCACAAGTTCTTCGAGTGTCGTGACCCTATCACTTGCTACTCCTGCAAGCGCTTGGGTCACCTTGAGCGTAGCTGCCCGGAGCGCGCGAAGCCCAGCCTCGAGTTCCCCCGCCCACCTACTCCCTCAGGCACTGCTGCTGCTGCTTCCTCGTCGTGTCCGTCGGCGCCACCCACTTTGGCCCCCCTGCCCCGGCCCCCTCAGTGCGCCGCGTCGCTCCGCCGGCACCTGTCATGGCCTACATCCCTGGCGAGGCGGCAAGAAGGCCGGCAAACTCAAGCTGCACGGTGGTCAGCACCCCTGCCATGGAGGAGGAGACCCACCGTCTGCGCTCGACCGCCCTCATCCTGTCCGCGGCTGGCCACTGCTCCGGCATTTCCGCTGACATGGTGGCGCGGGCTGTGGAGCGCGTCTTCCGCTTTCCGTGCGGCGACATTGCTGTGGCGCCGTTCTTCCCCGACGACTTCCTCCTCACCACGTTCCGGCTTGCTCAACGGGACGTTGCGCTTGAGCAGCGGGGCATCGAGGTGGCCGGAGTGCACTTCAAGTTCAGGCCTTGGCTCCCTCCCCCTGGGACCAACCGCATCTGGCGCTACTACTGCCGCGTGGCCATTGAGAGGCTGCCGCTGAACTCGTGGGACTGGGCGAGCGTCCAGGAGGTCCTCGGCAAGGACTGCGACCTGGACCTCATCGAGCGCCAATCCTCCACCAAGGCCAACTGCTCGGCGCTCTTCGCTTGGCTCTGGACTTGGCACCCCGATAAGATCCCTCGTGCCTCCGACTTCAGTGTCCTGCAGCGACCCGACATCGTCCGGCCCCGTGAGTTCCTGCCGGAGGGCACCCCTGCGGAGGAAGGCAAGGAGGGGCCTTCCTTCCCGATGCTCATCCACCTCGACGTGGTCAAAGACTACACTCCGATCTCGCCTTCTGCCTCGCCGGTGCATGGCGACCTAGCGAAGTGGCCACGCACCTACAGCTTCAAGGGCAAGTGGCGCTTCGGCGTTCGTGATGATGATGGCAGGGCCAGGTCGATGGGCTCCAGCTCTGCTCTCCCTGGCGGCCGTCGTAGTGATGATGATGGCGGCAATGGGGGAGGCAACAGCCGCCGTCGGGGAACTCGCGGTGGTGTGCGCAAGCGGCTCCAGAAGTTGCATGAACACGCAATGTGCAGGGACAACAACAACAGAGAGCCTGAACCCCGGCGCCATCGGCGCCACGCCGCTGATCCCTCCGGTGAGGCTCCGATGGACACTTCAGTTCCGGCAGCTGTGTTCGAGGATGCTCAAAGGCTGAGCCAGTCACCCGTCTCCGTCTCCGTCACGCCGGAGCTCCGTACTCTGTAGGAGGTGGTGGGTACGGACCTGCTGCCTAGGGCGCAGCCCGACGCTCTGTTGGCTACTGACATTCCTGCGGTCGGCGTGGGCTCGCTGCCAGGGGCGCTGCCCGATACTCAGACGTCTGATGCTGAGACGTTTCTTGGCACGGACCTGCTGCCCAGGGCGCAGCCCGACATGATGACGGACGAAGGCCAAGACAGTGATGTGATGTGTGTGGCTGATTTGGGGGCTATTAGAGGTTGGGCTGATGCTGATTTGGCTAAGATGGTGCAGCCTTGTGAGCTGCGTCCCGCTGCGCTTACTGGCCGGGCGCTCCTCTTTGGTTAGGGGACACAAAAGATGGGTGGTGTGGACCTGCCGAGCAGCTGCTTTGCTTGGGCTGGGGAGCCTAGGGTCATGCGTGAGTGGAGTCTCGTCCCCACCACTGGAGGCCTAATGCAGATCTTCTCCCCTACCCAACAGCAGCATCATGGTCTTGCTTGGACCAGCATAGCGACCGTGGACGCTGATGTATCTTCCTCTCTGCATCGCAGCTGCAGCTCTGAACTCCCTCCTCTGCCACCCTCTTTGGGTTCTTGCAGCTTGCCTGCTTGGGTTCCTCCTTTCCAGGGCATGATGTCATCGGCTGCCTGGGAGACGCCGGTTTTCTCTCCGGGCTCATGTTGGCTGCCTAGCTGGGCCGAGCCTCAACCGCCCCTGCCGTTGCTTTCCAGCTGGGCCGTCGGGCCTGATGCGGGTTTCGGACCTGGAGTGGAGACCGCCCTATCTAGCCAGCCCTGCCCTGGTACTCTATGGACCGAGAACTGTTGGGAGCCAAGTTTTGTAGACCAACAATCCATTGAAGAGCAGAGAGCAAGGTGCGCGCTGGCAGAGGCAAACCTATCTGGCCCGGGTTTGATCTCTACGATCACTATGAAGGTTGCAGAACTCCACTTGGATGAGCAAAGGTAGTTCATCGAAAAAATTGCATCGCTCCTGTCCGTTTCAATTCTGGGGACCCCTCCTGCCTCTACGCCCTCCCCTCGGAAGCTGAAGCAGCGGCTGTTGAGCGCTGTCAAAGCTTCCCGTCAGAGCTCCAGACTTCAGCATATGCAATCCACTCTGTCCTCATCTAGGAGATCACAAGCCGCCATCAGCGTCAAGCTTGGGTTCATCAAGCGCTTGGAGGACTTCAACGACGACACTTTGCTGGCCTATCTTCAATTCTTCCGCACGCCTTTGCCTCTGGAGAACATTGCCAAGCTGGCGGAGATTGCGGGTCTGTCCTCCCCGGCCCAGCTGCAGCTTCCTGACGCTAAATTGCAGGCGATCTTGGAGGAGCTTGCTGGCCACGCTGCCTAGGCTCCTTCTGTCAGCCGCTATGTTGCACCTTAGTTTCCCATGATTTATCTTCCTCTGAACTCTATGATGCGTACTGTTGGGCGCCTAGTGGCTTCCTTGTATCCTATTTGCTGGGGTTGGCTCGCCCCTGACCTTTCTAAGTGGACCTATGTGTTTCCTTATGATTAGTCCTCTTTCTGTTGCTAGTTGGAATGTGAGAGGTTTAAACAGCAGAGCCAGACGGGCTGCGGTGCGCGCCATGCTTGACCAGTTGTCATGCTCGATCAATTGCTTGCAGGAATCCAAACTAGCGACGGTTGCTGGATCAGACATCACCGAAATTGCAGGATCCACTTTTAATCAACACGTGGTGCTTCCTGCTGATGGCACTCGGGGCGGTGTGCTGCTCTGCTGGCGCACGGATCGCCTTTGCGCCTCCGCAATCGTGGTGCACCGTTTCTCGATCACGGCCACCTTTTCCCCTCTTGGCCTCATGGGGCAGACGACGGCTTGGACGCTAACAACGGCCACCTTTTCCCCTCTTGGCCTCACGGGGCAGACGACGGCTTGGACGCTAACAACGGTCTATGGGCCACATGACTATGAGCCCAAGCAGGCCTTTTTGAATGAGATTGCTGACATGCACAACTCGATGGCTGGGCCGTGGCTAATCATCGGCGACTTTAACCTGATCACGGACCCATGTGACAAAAACAACGATAGAATTTGCCGCTGCTGGATGAATAAGTTTCGCCGCACTCTGAACAGCTCTAGCCTTCGTGAGCTTCCTCTCATTGGTAGAAGGTTTACATGGAGTAACGAGCAAGACTCACCCACACTAGTTAGGCTTGATCGTGCCTTTTGCAATGTCGCCTGGGAACTGATGTTCCCGGCTGCGAAACTTCTCCCGCAAGCCTCGTCCATCTCGGACCACTGCCCGCTTCTCCTCCGCAGTGAGGCGATAATCAAAACTAACCGAAGATTCAGATTCGAAGCATACTGGCAGCACATTGAGGGTTTCCATGAGGTGGTGCAACACTCATGGTCTAAACTAGCTGGTAGCCGCTTCCCGATCTCACGTTTCAATCACAAGTTGTGGCGACTCAGCAAGGATCTTAGAGCTTGGAGCAAGTCCATCGTTGGGGACATTAACAAGCAGTTGTGCATGGCCAACGAAATTGTTTTGCAACTGGACATGGCACAAGATTTCCGTGCCTTGTTGATTGAGGAGAGGAACTTGCGCTCCAAGCTCAAGTCGAGGAGTTTGGGTCTCTCGGTTCTGCTTAAGACCAAATTAAGGCAGAGAAGTCGGGTGCTTTGGCTTAAGGCCGGTGATGCTAACACCCGTTTCTTTCAGCGGAAAGAGAACGCCAGGCATAACCGCAACACGATCCACGTCATGCATGGACCCTCTGGCCCAATTACTAGTTCCATGGCGATGACAGATTTGGCTCACCATCATTTCACGAATATCTTCGGCACCGAGCGGCGAACTTCTTCTGCTTTGCTTTGGGACGAGTTGGATCTGGACCATGCCAACCTCTCTGATCTTGAGGGGAGCTTCTCGTTGGAGGAGGTCAAGCAAGCCATTGACGACATACCTTCGGATAAGGCTCCCGGGCCGGATGGATTTTCGAATGGCTTCTACAGATGTTGTTGGGATACTATCAAGGGCGACGTGATGGACGCCTTACATCAGCTGCACCAACTTGATTGCAGAGGTCTCGCGCGCATTAACAAGGCTTTCATTGTCCTCATTCCTAAGATGCATGGCGCTGCTAATATCAAAGACTTTAGACCGATCTCTCTGATTCATAGTCTTGTCAAGTTGTTCACTAAACTGCTCGCGAGGCGCCTAGTGCCCAAGCTAGCGGAGCTTGTCCATCCTTGCCAAAGCGCTTTTATTAAAAAGCGAAGCATCCAGGAAAATTTTCTTTACGTTCAGAACACCATCAGATACCTGCACAAGACTAAGAACCCTTCTGTGTTACTCAAGTTAGATATTGCTAAGGCCTTCGACTCGATTTCCTGGACATATATCCTTGACATGCTCCAAGCAAGAGGTTTTGGTGCCCGTTGGCGGGACTGGATCGCCATGCTCTTACGCACCTCCTCTTCAAAGATACTTATTAATGGCCAACAATCGGAGGATGTTTTGCACAGGAAAGGACTTAGGCAGGGGGACTCTCTCTCTCCCTTCCTTTTCATTTTAGCAATGGATCCGCTGCACAGAATTATGAATTTGGCCATGGATGCGGGTATGCTCTCCAAATTGCCGGGGAGACGGAATTTGATGCGTTGCTCCTTCTATGCCGATGACGCCGCTCTATTCATGAACCCAACTGTGAGGGATGCCCGTATGATTAAGCTTCTGCTGGAGTGCTTCGCGAGTGTCTCTGGCCTACACACCAACGTCACCAAAAGCTCGGCCATGCCTATTAGATGTGATGCTCTTGACTTGCCTTCTATCCTTGCCCCACTTGGCATCCCGGTGAAACATTTTTCGACGACCTACCTTGGCATGCCACTCTCGCTTCGGAATCTGACCAAGATCGACCTGGACCCCCTGATCTCCAAATTTGGGAAGAAGCTGTCCTTTTGGCGCGGTGGGCTCATGGCGAAGTGGACGCATGGTACTTCTAAAGTCAAATCTCACGGCCCTGGTAATCTATATGATGACAGTTCACCGTTTACCTGCCTGGGCTATCAAACGCCTCACTCAGTTATGCCGCGCTTGGCTGTGGTGCGGCGAAAGCACATGCAACGGTGCTCAATGCAGAGTCGCCTGGAGTCTCATTTGCCGGCCGAAGCAGCTTGGAGGCATCGGCGTTATGGATTTTAGGAAGTTTGGCATGGCCTTGCGACTTAGATGGCTATGGTTTGCCTGACAGGAGCCGACCAGGCCTTGGGTGCATAGCCCTTTGCCGTGCGATGATACTGAAAGGGCACTGTTCTCTATGGCTACGTGCATTACGTTGGGTGATGGCACTTTAGCCGGATTTTGGCATGACCGTTGGCTGAGTGGGCAGTGCCCCAAAGTCATCGCCCCCAGCCTGTACAAGATATCGTCTCGCAAGAATAGGACGGTGAAGGAGGCTCTCACTAGAGAGGCTTGGCTTTCGGACCTGGCAAGGGGTTTAACTGAACACATGACCTCAGAACTTGTGAACCTGGCCGCACTGCTGGATACGGTCGAGCTTTTTCATGGCCATCGTGATGAGATTTCATGGCGCATGTCCACGGATGGGGTCTATTCTGCTCGCTCGGCGTACCTGCTACAATTCGAGGGCTCTGTTCGCATGGACGGTTTCAACCTAATTTGGTCAGCTTGGGCGCCTGGGAAGTGCAAATTCTTTATCTGGACCGCAGTCCTTGGGAAGATTCTAACTGCTGATGCTCTGTTATGGCGCGGTTGGGAAAATAATTATTTCTGCCCCCTTTGCGAGGGCAACCTTGAGACACCGCTTCATCTGCTGGTGGAATGCCCTTGGGTCGTGGACATTTGGGCCTTCACGGCCTCGCTCACGAGCCTGCCTTTGCTTGCACCGGCGACCTGGACTAGCTGCGCCAACTTCAAGGACTGGATGGGTTCCTACATGGTTCACGCTCCGCCAAGTAAGAAGAAGGGCACGTTATCGCTAATCCACCTGATTTCTTGGGAAGTTTGGCGCGAACGGAACTGGCGTTTGTTCCAGAATGAGGCTATGACCAAGGTGGCTCTTGGACGCAAGATCGCTGAAGAAATTAGACTTTGGAATATGGCCGGAGCCGGCATTCCTTTTGATCCGGGTTGAGTCCCTTTGCCTTTCTTTTCTTGTTTTGCACCTAGTTGCCTTGTTTCTGGTGCTTGCCCCTTGGGTCCTTTTGTACTTGGCTCCCCTTCCTGATCAATGAATTTGGCAAATCTTATGCCAACATTCGAAAAAAAAAATCAAATAGTGGAGCAGTGCTCGCGACCTTCAGCATCGTCTGCAAATTTTCTATGCAGCGTCGTGTGTGTAGCACTACTCAAACAACAATAAACTTTGTGCACGCTGGGAAAGGCCGGGACGCCATGTTCCCTCATCGAACCCTCGCTAGTCTTCCTCTATCTCTCCACTCTTCCTTTAGTATTAGTGCACAGCGCACTTCTAATATTGAATAGAGAGAAAATTCTGGCCTAGGAGCTTGATCGCACAAAGTTTCACAGCCTATCACACTCACCGGTCTATTTATCATCCATGGTAGTTCCACCACATGCTTGGTTTCACGTCGAGATGGTTCACTACCTTCATCTCACACGACATGTCACACTGGATCAACGAATCCAGTCAGATAGTGTTCAACTATTGATTATTTTTAGAGAAAATCCATTGATGCATGCATGGACCAATTGTTCAATCAGAACGATTACCAGATGGCACGCAGCTCGTGGCCGACCATTCGATGTCTAACAGTCCCGAGCGCCCCTTCTAGCGACGCTGCAACATGAATATGATCATGAAGAATGGTGAGCTTATGTCCGTTTCTGACTCGGCCCCGTTGTAATCCTAGAGCACGACCGCCATGCCGCCGCCGGGAACATGAGCAGATTCAGTTGCTCTGCCGGTAGCATATACCTCGACCACTCAACCAACGGGCGCTGCTCACGTTGTTTCAGTGCAGCTGTCCTAGGTGCACGCTAGCCCAGGCCGACTGCTTGTCATCGCCACCGTCGCCTACTGGCTGTTTCGACGTCGCCATCTGCTATCTATTATTTTTAGAAAAGTATGCTGGCTGTTTTGGCATCGAAGCTATCGAGAACGAACAATTTCTAGAGCATATGGATTCTGGCACTACCGGAAACCGGCCCTACCCCGACGGCCAAATCAATGCCGACGGCCTACTTTGAGCTATGCCGACAGCCACGTCTTGGCCGTCGGCGTATCTTGGCCGTCAGGCTACCACGAGCTAAGCCGACGGCTCCCGTCGGCATACAACAGTCGTCGTCCCAGCTGCGAGCACGGCGACAACAACCGTCGGCATACCCAGGCCGTCGGCATACCTGTGGGCCCGGCGACCCCGCCCGTGACCAGCGGCTAACGTCGTCAAATCTATGCCGACGGCCTGGACGGGCGGCCGTCGGCATATATCGTCATGCCACGTCATCGATCCGCGGCGCACCGTCCACGATCTAAGCCGACGGCTGCCGTCGGCATACCCGCCACGTCAGCGATCCGCGGCACGCCGCCCGCCGCCGAAAACCTGGCCGTCTCTATGCCGACGGCATAGCCGTCGGCATAGGTAGACTTTTTTTTCATATATATATTTTTAAGCTTTTTTATGTATTATTATATAAACTAACATGTAGCATGTTAAATATAAACATACATATGAATATATATGTAGTTTGTATTTTTTTTCATATATTATGAATATATATATATATATATATATATATATATATATATATATATATATATATATATATATATATATATATAGTTTGTATTTTTTCGAGCACATTAATAATGTGCGGTCATGTTCTTTTGAATATAGATCATTATATTTTATTAAAATAAAAAACAGCTATGCCGACAAAAGTTTTGTGGCGGTTGCAAACGCCCGACACCCGTCTCCAGAGTGTGACCCCCCTCACGTTCGCGGTGTGCCCCCCTCATGGACGGCGCCGGCACCTGGAGGGGGGAAACGGACGCGTCGGGTCTACACGATGGATGTAGCTGTGGGTTTGGTCCGGATGTTGCTCCCGGGTGTCCCTACGGGCGACCTGACACAACCGGGTGCAGAGGTCCACTGATCAAAGCCCGTCCGTGGGAAGTCAAAAGGCTAGATCTCGTGGTCAACCGCTCCACGGTTAGGCAGGACGGGGGCCCTGGGGGGGTTGTAGCAATGCCACCAGAGCATCGTACCGGACCCTCATACATGCGAGGTGGTGTTGTGGCATGTTCAAAGAGGCGACACGCATCTCAGGGGCGTGGCCCCCCTAACGGACGGTGCCGCCGCCGGCACCTGGAGGGGGAAAACGGACGCATCGGGTCTACATGGAGGGGATGTAGCTGTCGGTTTGGCCCGGATGTTGCTCCCAGGTGTCCCTCTGAGCTGACCTGAGCACTGGCCCCTCATACATGCGGGGTGGTGTGGTGTCATGTCCGAAGAGGCGGCACGCGTCTCCGGGGTTTGGCCCCCCTCACGGACGGCGCCACCGCCGGCACCTGGAGGGGGGAAACGGATGCGTCGGGTCTACACGGTGGGGATCTTGCTGTAGGTCTGGCCCGGATGTTGCTCCAAAGTGTACCTATGGGCTGACCGAACACAACCGGGTGGGGAGGTCCACTGGTCAAAGCCCGTCCGTGCAAAGTGAAAGGGCTAGATCCCGTGGTCAAACGCTACAGGGTTAGGCGGGACGGGGGCCCTGGGGTGGCAATGCCACCGAAGCGTCGCACCGGGCCCTCATACATGCGGGGTGGTGTGGTGGCATGTCCGAAGAGGCGGCACACATGTCCGGGGTGTGCCCCCCTCACGGACGGCGCCACCGCCGGCACCTGGAGGGGGAAACAGATGCGTCGGGTCTACACGGAGGGGATCTTGTTGTGGGTCTGGCCCGGATGTTGCTCCAAAGTGTTCCTATGGGCTGACCTAACACAACCGGGTGGGGAGGTCCGGTGGTCAAAGCCCGTCCGTGCAAAGTCAAAGGGTTAGATCCAGTGGTCAAACGCTACAGGGTTAGGCGGGACGGGGGCCCTGGGGGTAGCAATGCCACCGGAGCGTCGCACCGGGCACTCATACATGCGGGGTGGTGTGGTGGCACGTCTGAAGAGGCGGCACGTGTCTCTGGGGCGTGGCACCCCCTCACGGACGGCGCCGCCGCCGGCACTTGAAGGGGGGAAACGGACGCGTTGGGTCTACACGGAGGGGATCTTGCTGTGGGTCTGGCCCGGATGTTGCTCCAAAGTGTTCCTATGGGCTGACCTAATACAACCGGGTGGGGAGGTCCACTGGTCAAAGCCCGTCGGTGCAATGTCAAAGGGCTAGATCCCGTGGTCAAACACTACAGGCTTAGGCGGGACAGGGGCCCTCGGAGGGTAGCAATGCCACCGGAGCATCGCACCGGGCCCTCGTACATGCGGGGTGGTGTGGTGGCATGTCCGAAGAGGCGGCACGCATCTCTGGGACGTGGCCCCCCTCACGGACGGCGATGACACGGTAGTAGACGTTCTGCGGTAACGATGCGGCGTGAATATTATTAAATACTCGGAGGGCGATAAAATCATGAGTTTTTTACACGACGTGGGCACATGTGCTATAGGACTGATGGTAATTTTTTCATAATTGTTCGTGATGGAGAAGTATCCGAACAATTCCCTCCACGCGGATTGCTCTTCGCTCGTCTACGACTGTGGTCGGCGGCCTCCGGGGGTTAGCATGCCGCCAAATCTTGCGTATGCGGCCTCTCACAAGTCTGGAAGTGTTGTTGCAGTTGCAAACGCCCGGCACACGTCTCCGGGGTGTGCCCCCTCACGGACGGTGGAGTCGCTAGCACCTGGAGGGGGGAAATGGACGCGTCGGGTCTACACGGAGGGGATCTTGCTGTGGGTCTGGCCTGGATGTGTCTCCAAAGTGTTCATATGGTCTGACCTAACACAACCGGGTGGGGAGGTCCGCTGGTCAAAGCCCGTCCGTGCAAAGTCAAAGGGCTAGATCCCGTGGTTAAACGCTACAGGTTTAGGCGGGACGGGGCCCCTGGGGGGTAGCAATGCCACCGGAGCGTCGCACCGGCCCCTCATAAATGCGGGATGGTGTGGTGGCATGTACGAAGAGGCGGCACACGTCTCCGGGGTGTGCCCCCCTCACGGACGGCGCCGCCGCCGGCACCTGGAGGGAGGAAACAGACGCGTCGGGTCTACACGGAGGGGATCTTGCTGTGGGTATGGCCCGGATGTTGCTCCAAAGTGTTCCTATGGTCTGACCTAACACAACCGGGTGGGGAGGTCCGCTGGTCAAAGCCCATCCGTGCAAAGTCAAAGGGCTAGATCCCGTGGTCAAACGCTACAGGGTTAGGCGGGACGGGGGCCCTGGGGGGTAGCAATGCCACCGGAGCGTCGCATCGGCCCCTCATACATGCGGGATGGTGTGGTGGCATGTACGAAGAGGCGGCACGCATCTCCGGGGCATGGCCCCCCTCACGGACGGTGATGACACGGTAGTAGACGGATCAGGCACTCGCATAGTTACCGGATCAGGCACTCGGTAACGGTACCCCTCAGTCAGTTGCTCTCCTATGTATCACCTTTCGCGTGACCATAGAAAAAAATATACGTGATATTTTAGAAAATTGTTGTACAATATAAAAAAGATCATGTCATTAAAAATAACGTTTCAAACCATTAAAGAAAATGTATAGTACATTTTAAATAATGTTCATGCATGTAAAAAATATGTATAAGAAAAATTAAAATATTTATATAAAATAAGAAAACATTATGAAATTTATACAAAATAAGAAAAGTAAAAATAAAAATATGCCGACGGCAAAGCCGTCGGCATAGCTGTGGCCATACGAAAGCTTATACGCGGATCGGTGACGTGGATAATAAAAAAGAAAAAAATATGCCTACGGCTAAGTCGTCGGCATAGGTGCCACGTGGCGCCCCAAACTATGCCGACGGCTTAGCCGTCGGCATAGTTCACCTTATCCACTCTCCCTCTCCCCCATCCACTCACTCTCTCCCCCACACCCCGACCTCCGCCGACGCCGCACCCCCCGACCCCGACCTGCGCCGCCGCCACACCCCCCACCCCGACCTGCCGCCGCCGCCGCACCCCCCACCTCCCCCTGCCGCCGCCGCCCTCCCCGCCTCTACCACGCCCGCTGCCCTCCCCGCCTCCACACCCGCGTCGCCGCCCCCGCCTCCACACCCGCCGTCGCCCCGGCCTCCCCCGACCACGCGCTGCACCGGCCTCCCCCGACCTCGCCGCTGCGCCGGCCTCCCCCGACCTCGCCTCAGCCCCAACCTCTCCCGACCCCGCTGGCCGCGGCTCCGTCCGGCCCCGTCCCTCCCGTCCCCGACCGCCCTGCCTCACCATACCCTCCACCGCCTCGCCCCCTGCCACGCCCCTCTCGGTGAGCTACGTTTTATTTTCATTTTTTGCATTTTTTTCTACTGTTGGATGGATGAATGAATGCATGGATGGATGTTGGATGTTAGATTGTTAGGTTAGATGTTAGGTTGTTAGGTTGATATATAGTTGAATGTTGGATGTTAGGATGTTAGATTGTTAGTTTGCATTATTTTTATCATGATGATCTTGTCATTTGAGATGTGCTCTAAAATTGGTATAAGATGAGTGATTATTTTTATCATGATGATCTTGTCAAAAAAATTGAACCGGACAAAATTTGACACTTGACAAAATAAGATTTTTTTCATAGTTTTAAGTGCCAGTGCTTAATGTTAAGTAGCTATGTGAGATGTGCTGCAAAATTATGATATGATGAGTGGTTATTTAATCATGATGATCTTGCTAAAAAATTGAAGGACAAAATTTGACACTTGACGAAACATGATTTTTTTTCATAGTCAAAAGTATCAATGCTTAATGTGAGGTGATGATCTAATTTTTTTCACTCGGTGTAATTAATAGTATTTGTGGTGTTCCATCTTCGTGGTGTGATTGTCGACGTTGGAGGTGTTGGTCCACGATCGTCCGTCTCCTTTGATCGACTACATCGGAGGGTGAGCAACAATTCCATGACCTCGTCCACTTTTTTTCCATGTCACTAGATTAAATTTTCACATCAAGTCGCGTAACCTAGGTCTCCTGTCCGTAAGGGTTGAATCAATAAATATGCATTCAATTGCATATTTATCACCGCAGCTCTTTCGGATTGTCCAGCGCTTTCCACGGACACCCCGAGGATGTGTAGATTGGGTACGTTGTTCATGCTCTACCCCGTTCCGAGACAGGATTTTGGCGACGCCTCCCTGTTGTTCTCCGGATGCACATTCTCTCGGCATTTCGCCGAGACGTGTATTTGGAGAATAGCGGGGAGGTGCTGCCGAAATTTTGTCTCGGAATGGGGTAGAGCATGGACAACGTACTCAATCTACACATTCTCGGGTGCGATTAGGACCCATCTTTACCTATTAGAGATGTAGGTGGATTAAATGTCGCTTCTCGTCAACCTTGTAAAAAATAAAATATTGATGTGAGTAATTTAAATGAATCCTTAATTTTGTTGTGTGGCTTCCAATAAAGCAGAGATGGCAGATAATCAGTGGATGTATAGCGGGTTTTTCCGTCGGAATCAAGTAACAACAGAAGTGGGTCGAGAAAACTGATGTGTTTTTGAAAGAGATATTCCGTAGTCCAATGAGGATGGTGCCAGAATGCCCGTGTGCCAGATGTAAGAGGCGTATCCGCAGAGATAAGAGTGAGATAACTAAGCACCTTCGCACGCATGGATTTATGCCCAACTTTAATATGCGATAAACTTTGCCCAGCGGGACCGTGGTAGAGAGGATGTGATACGACAACGCGTCGCTGGTTATGAGGACGATGGGGTTAGAGACATGCTAGATGGTGTCTTTGCTGCACAGCCGACACCTCCGTCACATTCAGCGGATGAGCCGGAGGAGCCGGAGGAAACCGCAAAGGCCTTCCTGGAAATCTTGGCCTCGTCAAAGAAACCTCTCTATGAGGGTGCCAAGCTGTCTGTGTTGGATGCCATCTCGCAACTGATGGCAGTCAAGGCTGAGTACGGCTGTAGCCGAGGTTGCTTCAAAGCATTTCTGGGAGTATGGGCTAACAGCCTGCCTGAGGGCCATGAACTGCCGAAAACCATGTACGGTACGAAGAAAATCATGAAGGCGCTCTCGATGGACTATGAGAAAATACATGTTTGTCCAAAGAATTGCCTTTTGTTTAGGCATGAGTATGCGGATGACAAGTATTGTTGGAAGTGCGGTTCCTCTCGGTATATTGAGGTGGTCGATAAGCATGGTCAGAAGCAGCAGCTAAAAATCCCTGTGAAGGTTCTTCGGTATCTTGATTTTATAAAAAGACTGCAGCGCCTTTTCATCACCGAGGAGTCTGCCAAAATGATGAAGTGGCACAAGGAAGGGAAAAGGTACAATCCAAAAAAAATTGTACATCCATCAGGAGGTGAAGCATCGAAGTCATTCGATATAGAGTACGCGGAGGAAGCAGACGAGGCTGGGAATGTCAGAATTGCTATAACAGGTGATGGGTTCAATCCATATGGTATGTCGTCTAATCCATACAGCTGTTGGCCCGTATTTGTTATTCCGCTGAATCTCCCTCCCGACGCCATAATGCAACGCAAGACCATGTTCCTGTCGCTTATAATTCCGGGGCCTGAATATCTAGGGAAGAATTTGAGTGTGTTTATGCTGCCATTGGTGGATGATTTGCACCATTCTTGGTACTTCCCGAGGTTGACATACGACCGACATCTACAGAAAAATTTCTTGATGAAAGTTTGGCTACAATATTGCATGCATGACTTTCCCGGTTATGCCTTGTTCTGTGGATGGTGTACTAGTGGAAAGATGCCTTGCCCAGTGTGCATGCAGGCCTTGATTTTCATTTGGCTGAAGAAGGGTGGCAAGTATGTTGCATTTGACCTGCATTGACAGTTCCTCCCTCCAGACCATCCTGATAGGGAAGACAAGAAGAACTTCACAAAAGGCAAAGTTGTCCATGAAGTAAACGAGATTCCAACGTTTTCTGGTGCGGATGTGCTTGCTCAGCTGAAAGCTCTTTAGCCTGCCGGTGAGGGGAAATGCAAAGGCAAAGGCAAAGGCAAAGGCAAAGGCAAAGCCACAGGCGAAGACGAGGGCGAGGGCAAAGGAAAAGGTAAAGGGAATTTTTTTTGAAGGATATGGTGAGACGCACAACTGGACTCACATTACCCCCTTCACGCAGCTTCCCTATTTTAAGGACCTCAAACTTCCATACAACATAGACGTGATGCACACCGAAAAGAATGTCGCAGAGTCCCTTTTTCAAACGATCCTCAACATTCCTGATAAGACAAAGGATAATGTTAATGCTAGAGTTGATCAACAGAATATTTGTGATAGACCACGTCTACACATGCAGCCTCCCATAGGCAGTCGAAAATCTTGGTTCAAGCCAGATGCTGACTTCATACTTAAAAAGGATCATAAGATGGAGACATTCAAGTGGTTGAAACACGTCGTGAAGTTCACTGATGGTTATGCGTCGAATATAAGTAAGGGGGTCAATCTTTCAACGGGCAGAGTGACCGGGCTCAAGAGTCATGACTATGATGTATGGATTGAGCGGATTATGCCGGTGATGGTTCGGGGCTATGTTCCCGAGCGTGTCTGGCGTGTGCTTGCGGAGTTAAGCCATTTCTTCCGCACGCTTTGTGCTAAAGAAGTATGTCCTGAGAAGATAAAATAAATGCATAAGAAGGCGCCGGAGTTGATATGCAAGCTAGAGAAGATCTTCTCGCCAGGCTTCTTTACTCCGATGACACATCTCCTTTTGCACCTCCTGAACGAGGTATTGTTGGGGGGCCCTGTGCAGAATCATTGGCAGTACGGCCCTGAGAGACAGAACAAGCATCTGAGACAGAAATGTGGAAACAAAGCTAAGATTGAAGCTTCTATAGCTGAGGCAGTTATCCTGGAGGAGGTGGCAGACCTCAGGACAGCCTACTATCCGGACCATGTTCCCACGTTGCACAATAAGGTGTCTCGATACAATACAGAAGAACCCAAGTATAAACCCAAGTTGCCTCTATTCATCGGGCAAGGTGGTAGGGCTGGATGCTCGCAAGCTTATCTCATGCCACGAGATGAGTGGGAGGATCTCATGTTCTATATCTTGCACAACATCAAGGAAGTTGAGGATGAGTGGATGAGGTAATACCTTTGCACCATTCTTTTAGTCAATTCTTTATGTTCACTTTGCCTAGTTCTTATACCGCTTTTCTTATTGTAGTCGATTCGTTGAAGAAGAATGGACGGGAATGCTGCCTCCTTCTGAAGCAGAGGCACTTGCTCTTCTCCGAAAGGGTGCTGATGGAAGGAAAAAATTCGTTGCGTGGTTCATGGAGAAAGCAATTTTTCACACTTTCAATTAAACTCATGCACCCTATAATTTCAATTAAACTCATGCACCCTATAATTTCAATTAAACTTGTAGGGAAATGATCCGACCGAATCAATGGATGAAGAATTGAGATGGGTTTCCATGGGTTTTGATCCTCTTGTCATGACATGCGAAAAGTATGATGTGAATGGGTATCGCTTCCATACAGAGGAGCACCAGAACAGTCGACCTGATCCCAAAACCATAAATACCAGAGTCTTCACTGAAAGAGATAATAAAGTAGATTACTACAGAAGGGTAGGAAAAATATACGAGCTTACATTCAAACGTGGCCGCGAACACCTAAGTCTCACTGTGTTCAAATGCCGATGGTTCGACCCCAAAAAGGGTCTGAGACATACGCCTTCTGTTGGTTTAGTTGAAGTTAAACCATCAGCCGTCTATGCCGGAGTTGACCTCTTTATCGCCGCTACCCAGGCCACACAAGTATATTATCTGCCTTACCCATGCCAGAAAGAGTACCTAAAGGGTTGGGAAGTTGTGTTCAAGGTGTCGCCGCATGGTAAGCTACCGGACCCGAACGATGATGATTACTACAACATAAACTCCATGACATACGAGGGAGTGTTATATCAAGAGGAACATGATGACGTGGTCTGAAACAATGAGGATGATGACTTGGGTTATGTTGACCTGGACCCAAACGACGACGACGCACGGATTGATGCTGAGGCAGTTGTGAATCAAAGAGACATAATTATGCTTGAAAAGTTAAATGAAGACGCTGACGATGAGGAAGAGCCTCCACCTCCGTCATACAACGAAGAAGATATGCGTGATAGTGATGATGAGACCGGTCCACAAATAGATTACAATAGTGATGATTCATATGGGTTCTAGAAAATGTAAGTTCTTTTAATGATCATTACAATAGTATGCTTAATGTGCTCTTCTAGTATTAATGGTTTTCCTGTATTCTTGTTTAATTGATATCCTTACTAATTGTTTATTCTCTTCTCAATGCAGGTTTGCTAATCATGGGCAAGTCCAGCGGCGCTAGTTTCCTCGGTAAATTTAAAGGACTTACTCGGAGTGGACGAGCCCACAAGGTTCCCTCCCGACTACGCGAGGATGACACCTCACAGGGAGGTGGAGGGGTCGGTGGAGGAGACCCTAGAGGAGGAGGCGGTGGGGGGAGATCTCCTAGAGGATGAGGAGGTGGGGGGAGAGGCAACCGGGGCAAAAAACTCCGGGCCGTGTCTGAAATAGGATCGATGCCCTCCTATACAGAGGCACCTTTTGAGTCTGAGGAGGAGGTGTATGTTCCTGATGGCGAGGAGGAGGAGGCCGAGGAGGAGGGTGAGGAGGAGGAGGAGGCCGAGGAGGAGGGTGAGGAGGAGGAGGCCGAGGAGGAGGGTGAGGAGGAGGGCGAGGAGGGTGGAGGGGAGGTTGATCCCGCGTTGTGGGGTGACTTGCCACCGGGTGCTCCGCAGGGGTGGCTGCATGGTAATGCCGGACTACCTACACCACCTTCTATCGAGGAGCACAAGTGGCTCATTGAACCTGTGGGGACAGAGTAAGTGCCTCTCAATCATATTTTCAACACATGACAACATTTTCTTATTGTACACATGGCAATCATTTGATTCTTTTGCAGAAACTGGATCCTTCGCGGAAAGGGCCGTAAACCGAACGGCCTTATCACTGTCCTGTTGAAGGAGTTTTGGCCTGACCTATTCTGCCCGCGGCCAGACAGGGACCCGCAGCAGCGGGTTTTGGCCACGAGCTGGGCCCACTACGAGGCTCGCAGCAACGCGGAGTACGGGACGGCCGCTAAGGCCGTGATCACCAAATTTTGGGTAAGTTCTCTTCTGAATCACTTGTCTTCAGTTTCTTTCATAGTTTATCATTGAATCACTCAACTCATGCCTTGTTTGCTTCTGGTTTATGCATGATTGCAATAACTCTATAGAGTTCTTGACGAGCACAAGGCCAGAGCCGACGTGGTCTTGCTTGCGGCTGCGAAGAAGAAAGCTCGTCAGTTGCAGTACGAGGTGCGCTGGGTTGCCGTCTCGCAGTACTACCACATCTACCTGTACCAAAAGATGACCAAAACTCAAGCGCTGAAGCTACGACTTACCTTGAATAAGGAGCAGTTCATGAAGGTAACTATTACTAACTTTTCATTGTTTCAAGCAGTCAACTATATGTTTTGTGCTCACATGTCATGTGCTTCCAAAATTTGCATAGGTTGTTCCTCGTTGGTGCTATGGAAGGCATGACGGATGGGCAAGTTTGGTGGATAGGTGGCTCGGCGCCGATGCAGAGTTTGCTGCCAAGAGCATCAAGGCCCGGGCTAACCGTGGAGACGACGGGACACACGGCCAAGGAAACAGGAACCACGGGGGCTTCAAGGCCATGAAGGTATATCTATGTGCATGATGCATTTTTGTTCTTCTTTACCGTCATGTTCTTATGTATGGCTGACTTCTATTTGACGTTGTAGGAGGACAAGTTGAAGAGGCCGCTCTCTGACATGGAGTCGTGGAAACTGGCCCGCGAGCAGAGTCATCGCAAGGAGGGCGAGAGCCAGTACTACGGCAAGACCGAGGAGCACCTGGGGTCTTACATTCATCACTATCAGGAGTTGCATCCGGATGTTCCTGTTGCTGAGGTCGCCCAGTCTTAGATCGACGACACAGTGGTGGTGGCCATCTAGGGGAAGAAGAATGGCCGGTATCCGTGTTTCGACGGCTTGATCACTCCTTCGATCTCGTACACACAGCTTCGGGCTACCAACCCGAGCCAGTTAGAGAATACGGGGCGTTCACAGACTCCCTTAGCCCGCCAGCATGCTGTAAGTACTTCCTCTTTATCTTTTTCTATCTAGCATTCTCAGTTTATTTTCAGCATTGCTCACTTAGAAACAACCTAAATTATGTAGGCATATAAGGAGTTTGTCGAGCATAGGAATCTCGAGGTGCGGGAGTACTTGAAACGAGTGAAGGCAAACGATGATTACAACCGTCAGATGATGACGGTTTGTTTTGCCCTCTTAAAACCAAGCTAAATTTTTGCACTTTCATTCCTTCTGATCTTCTAGTTTGCTTGTTTAACTAACATTCAGGCTATGTTGGCGTCTTGGACTAACTGCACGGATCCACCACAAATGGGACCCCCACCACCACCTGCGGGAGAACCCCCACACGTGCCCACGTTCGATGAATGGTGGCACTAGGCAGTGATGGTCCGGTTAGTACATTTGCCTAACTACTGGCAAACTAGTTCTCATTCATGAAACACTATCATATCATATTTACCGTTAGAATCTTTTCTAAAACATGTAGGGGACCGGTGGCTCGACTCCTGCTCCGTCGACCCCAGTCACTCTGATCTGGCAGAGTGGTGGTGGTCACGATGGCGGTTTTGGCGGAGGTGGTGGTGGTTTTGGCGGAGGAGGTGGTGGTTTTGGCGGAGGTGGTCTTGCTTGATGATTTCGTGCATGTGGCCATCGTGCCATGCCTTTCATATTCCTACTTTTATCATGTTTCATGTCTTGCACTACTTTTATGTTCATGAACTTCTGTCGGTGATGATCTTTAGATGATGTGATGAACTTGAGTATGTTTAGATGATGATGGTGAACTTGAGTATGTTTAGATGATGATGGTGAACTTGAGTATGTTTAGATGAACTTGAGTATGTTTACATGATGAATTGTCATATTTCTGCATAATTTCATATTGTTCTGTTTTGAAATGTTGTCAAATGAATTGGAAAAGAGAAAACATGGAAAATAATAAAAAAATATTATGCCTACGGCAAAGCCGTCGGCATATATACGCCCAGGAGTTACCAGGGCTTGCCACGTGGCACATCTATGCCTACAGCAAAGCCGTAGGCATAGCTGAAAATCTATGCCGACGGCTTTGCCGTAGGCATAGCCCTGCTGCCAGGAGAAACCAGGAGATGACACGTGGCAGGGCTATGCCTACGGCAAAGCCGTCGGCATAGATTCATCTATGCCTACGGCTTTGCTGTAGGAATAGCCCTGCCACCAGGAGTACCACGGGTTTCCACGTGGCAGAGGTATGCCGATGGCAAAGCCGTCGGCATAGCTCTGCGACGTGGCATTGCGTGATTCGTCAGCGCTTTTGACGGCGGCGTCCGTTGCTGTCAGACGAAAAACACTGCCGATGGCTATACTATGCCGACGGCTGACGTCAGGCCGTCGGCATAGGCCCCTATGCCGACGGCTATACTATGCCGACGGTCTGACAAGACTATGCTGACGACACCTACGCCGACGGGGCTATGCCTACGGCAACCATAGGCATAGATCTATGCCGACGGCCTAGGGGCCTATGCCGATGGCCCGTGGCCGTAGGCATAGGTCGCGAGTCCGGTAGTGTGGAGCAGGTTCACGTGAAAGTAAAACAACGTTCTTGCACAGATCATATCCAACCTCTTGCATATTGCCTATACAACAAGAACGCATCATTGCTTGCAATTGCATTAGCCAAAAAGCGACACCGGGTGGTCGAGTCGATCTACCTACGTACATACATAGCTACAGATCAAATCTAATTATAGAGGTGCAATGCTGCGTGCACAATTTCCTTAATCTGGTTGACCAATTTTCTTCTGAATCTAGACAATTCGATCTTAATCAGTTCGACCAATTTCCTTGATAATCTAGGAAAATCAATTGTTGCTCGCTAGTGTTCCATGGAAGCAATCCATCTCCTTACAAAAGCGGCTGCTGATCAGATTGAACATGGACGGTGCAATCCTAGCCAGAATGATGCTGGCTGGCATGCAACTCGTCGGACACGCCTCCTGCAAGGTCACGAGCTGGAATGACCTCCGCCCGGCGGGGCTGCCTTCAGCGAGCAATACTGACCGGAAATCATGGAACAACACCGCGACAAGGTGTCCAGCACTAATGAAGTTGCTGCAGAGAACGCGGCCACCCGGAAAGCACAGCCTCATCACCCCTCGCTGCCTCGCGGCCGTCCTCTTCATCATCCTCTTATCGTCGCCGTGGACGCTGCGCTGACATGAGCCACTGGGTGGCGAGGCTGACACCTCCTCCTCCTTGACCTCCCTCTGCTACTTCCGTCATGAGTGTATGTCGGCACCAGGCTAACCACGCGGGTACTTATGGGACAGAGAAGACAAAAGCGAGTGAGTAGACGTGTGCGTGCGTGTAAAAAAACGGCAAGAGAGACATGCACTGGCAGGAGAAGCATTGGCGGACGAAATACTAGGCCCATTAAGTCTTGAAGGCCCACTTAGGCATTGGGAACGGGATGAGGCAAAGCGAGGCGTTTGCGTGCCCTACGGGCGAGCAAACCGTGTCGCATGTCTACTTTTAATCTGAGCCATCAATCTTTATTGTTAACACAAAATTAACGGCTATAAAGATGTGACCTATGAAGAACTATGAAAGCCTCCTCCTTTTAATATTAGGTAAAGATAAAGATAAAGATAGAGTTCTTAACATCTTCAGCTTTAATACCTTTTTCTTTCATAGATTTCTTTGCCTCTTGCATATCTTCGGGACTGAGAAATAGACACCTCTCATCTTCGGATTTGATTTAGGAATAGGCTCATTAATTGGAGCAGGAGCTGGCTCAGGCGGTGCCCAATTATTTTCATTTGTCAACATATTATTCAATAGAATTTCAGCTTCATCCGGTGTTCTTGCACTGAAAAGAGAACTAGCACAACTATCCAGGTAATCTCTGGAAGCATCGGTTAGTCCATTATAAAAGATATCAAGTATTTCATGTTTCTTAAGAGGATGATCAGGCAAAGCATTAAGTAACTTGAGAAGCCTCCCCCAAGTTTGTGGGAGACTCTCTTCTTCAATTTGCACAAAGTTGTATATTTCCTTTAAAGCAGCTTGTTTCTTATGAGCAGGGAAATATTTAGCAGAGAAGTAATAAATCATATCCTGGGGACTACGCACACAACCAGGATCAAGAGAATTAAACCATATCTTAGCATCACCCTTTAATGAGAACGGAAATATTTTAAGTATATAAAAGTAGCGCGATCTCTCATCATTAGTAAACAGGGTGGCTATATCATTTAATTTAGTAAGATGCGCCACAACAGTATCAGATTCATAACCATGGAAAGGATCAGATTCAACCAAAGTAATTATATCAGGATCGATAGAGAATTCATAATCCTTATGAGGAACACAGATAGGTGAAGTAGCAAAAGTAGGGTCATGCCTCATTTTATCTCTAAGTGATTCTTTGTTCCATTTAATTAGTAGCCTTTTAAGTTCATGACGATCTCTGCAAGCTAGAATAGCGGCAGAAGATTCCATATCAAAAACATAACCCTCAGGAATAATAGGCCTGTCTTCATCATCACTTTCATCATTATAATCAGATTCAATAATTTCTTTCTCTCTAGCCCTAGCAATTTGTTCATCAAGAAATTCACTAAGGGGCACAATAGTATCAGACATAGAAGTAGTTTCATCATAATTATCATGCATAGCAGAAGTGGCATCATCAATTACATGCGACATATCGGAACGAATAGCAGAAGCAGGTTTAGGTGTCGCAAGCTTAATCATAACAGAAGGCGAATCAAGTGCAAGGCTAGATGGCAAATCCTTACCTCCCCTCGTAGTTGAGGGATAAATTATTGTCTTAGCGTCTTTCAAGTTCTTCATAGTCTCCAGCAGATATAAATCGCACGTGACTCAAAGAATAGAGCTATGCTCCCCGGTAACGGCGCTAGAAAAAGGTCTTGATAACCCACAAGTATAGGGGATCGCAACAGTTTTCGAGGGTAGAGTATTCAACCCAAATTTATTGATTCGACACAAGGGGAGCCAAAGAATATTCTCAAGTATTAGCAGCTGAGTTGTCAATTCAACCACACCTGGAAACTTAGTATCTGCACCAAAGTGTTTACTAGCAAAGTAATATGATAGTGGTGGTAGCGGTAACAAAAGAGTAATGAAAGCAAAGTAATATTTTTGGTATTTTGTAGTGATTGTAATAGTAGCAATGAGAAAGTAAATAAGCGTAAACCAGTATATGGAAAGCTCGTAGGCATCGGATTAGTGATGGATAATTATGCCGGATGCGGTTCATCATGTAACAGTCATAACATAGGGTGACACAGAACTATCTCCAATTCATCAATGTAATGTAGGCATGTATTCCGAATATAGTCATACCTGCTTATGGAAAAGAACTTGCATGACATCTTTTGTCCTACCCTCCCGTGGTAGCGCGGTCCTATTGGAAACTAAGGGATATTAAGGCCTCCTTTTAATAGAGAACCGAAACAAAGCATTAGCACATAGTGAATACCTGAACTCCTCAAACTATGGTCATCACCGGGAGTGGTCCCGATTATTGTCACTTCGGGGTTGCCAGATCATAACACATAGTAGGTGACTATAGACTTGCAAGGTAGGATCCATAAATCACATATATTCATGAAAACATAATAGGTTCAGATCTGAAATCATGGCACTCGAGCCCTAGTGACAAGCATTAAGCATAGCAAAGTCATAGCAACATCAATCTCAGAACATAGTGGATACTAGGGATCAAACCCTAACAAAACTAACTCGATTACATGATAAATCTCATCCAACCCATCACCGTCCAGCAAGCCTACGATGGAATTACTCACTCACGGCGGTGAGCATCATGAAATTGGTGATGGAGGTTGGTTGGTGATGACGATGGCGACGAATCCCCCTCTCCGGAGCCCCGAACGGACTCCAGATCAGCCCTCTCGAGACGTTTTAGGGCTTGGCGGCGGCTCCGTATCGTAAAACGCGATGATTTCTTCTTCTCTATTTTTTTCTCCCCGAAAGCCAATATATAGAGTTGGAGTTGGCGTCGGAAGGTCTCCAGGGGGCCCACGAGGTATGGTGGCGCGCCCTAGGAGGGGGGCGCCCCCCACCCTCGTGGACAGGGTGTGGGCCCCCTGGTCTTCATCTTTGGCGAGGATTTTTTATTATTTATTGTAAGGTATTCCGTGGAGTTTCAGGTCATTCCGAGAACTTTTGTTTTCTGCACATAAAACAACATCATGGCAATTCTGCTGAAAATAGCATCACTCCTGGTTAGTTCCATTCAAATCATACAAGTTAGTGTCCAAAACAAGGGCAAAAGTGTTTGGAAAAGTAGATACGACGGAGACGTATCAGACAACCACATGATAGGAGGATGTAATATGTATGAAAAACAGGACGGAAGAGATAACCAGAACTATGATGTGTAAACTAAGAAGAAGACATTTCACCAAATTAGAAGCAATGCAATGGAAGGTAGACACCATATGAAAGATGCTACAAATATCGCTCTGCCAAGTTAACAGTGTCTCATCATAAACGGCGTTTAAACAAATGTGAAGCAGTACAAGAAATAAATCATATGCAAGATGCAAACAACATCACACTACCATGTTAGAGGTCTCTCGTCATTAGTGCCATTGCATATTCACAGCATTGCATATTCACAGCTTATGATGTGTAAACTAAGGAGAAGGTATTTCAAAAAATTAGAAGCAATGAAAGCTAGACACCATATGAAAGATGCAACAAATATCAGTCTACCAAGTTGAAATTGTCTCGTCATAAGTGCCATTTCAACAAATTAGTATTACAAGCTAGAAAAGAATGTGAGATGTAACCTATATCACACTCCGAAGTCAAACGTGTCTTATGATAAGTGATTGTTGTAGGTTACACAACAATAGTAATTTGAAGTAAGAACATGGTGTGATAGACATATATTGTATGTTCTAGAAATAGGAACACGTGTTTTATTCAAGTATAATGTTTAAAGTAAGCAGATGGAATTCAACAAAATTAGAAGCAATACAAGCTAGACATCACACATAACATGCAATCACATATAACAGTGCCAAGTTAGAGGGAGCGCCAGTGATGCTGCACTAGGGGAGACATGCTCATCATAAACACAACTTTGTTGATTGTCTATGCATGTGTTGTCTTGGAAATCATCTTGGGGGTGTGGAGGAGTAGAAACTGTAGAGGCCCTCCATTCGGAAGGAGCACCTTTATCCGCTGCCTTGCCAACTTCCTTTCGCTTTATTGATTTTGAATTGTCAAGTAAAACCGACAAGAAAAAGCAATAATATTCTCTCTTCAGAACTCATTCATGCATGATACTGACAATCACTACTTTGATGTAAGGCAAACACATGATACCAGGATGGAATATGTACGAAAAATAGGACGGCATGGCATGTTCACAACTGTTATTGTAAACTAAGTAGAAACCATTCCAGCAAATAAGAAGCAATGCAAGCTAGACACCACATGAAAGATGCAACCAATATGACTCTGCCAAGTTAAAAGCGTCCCATTATAAACGGAATTTCAACAAATTAGAAGCAGCGCAT
Source organism: Aegilops umbellulata (assembly GCA_032464435.1). Lineage (NCBI taxonomy): Eukaryota > Viridiplantae > Streptophyta > Magnoliopsida > Poales > Poaceae > Aegilops > Aegilops umbellulata. The sequence goes on along the minus strand of CP136056.1, from coordinate 511,690,354 downwards.
GCTATAAATCATATGAAAGATGCAACTAATATCGCACTGCATATACTAAAGGTGTCTCGTCATGTTGATTGATGCGGGATACAAAAAAACAATAGTTTTTTGTAAGGACATGCTTAATAGACAGATGTACTATGTACTAAATACAGGAAGGCATGTCACATTAACAGGTATAATGTATAAGCTAAGCAGACTAACACATGCAGTTTAACCAGATTGGAAGAATTACAATCTAGACACCATATGCAACATGCAACCACATATCACGCTGCCAAGTTAGAGCAAGCACCTGCGATGCTAGTGTAGGGGAAATGCTATAATCAACTACAGAGCTACGTTCACTATCTTCATCTAGAATTTCTGTTTCTTGAGAATCATGTCGGGAGGCTGACGCTGCATTCTTTAAATGAGGAGTAGTCCCCTTTCTAGCCTGCCTCGTCATAAGTGATTGATGAGGGATACACAAGAACATTACTTTGATGTAAGAACATGGTTAATACACAAGAACATTAGTTTGATGTACTAGTATGTACCAAAAACAGAAAGGCATGTCATATTCAAAGGTATAATATGTAAGCTAAGAAGATGCAATTTAACCAAATTGGAAGCAATACAAGCTAGACATCCGGCTAGAGTGGTGAGCATGATCATCTAGGACCTGAGAGCCTGGTGGGAGGCGGGCTGCTTCGCCACCATCGCAGCTTTTTAGTTGGCTTCCAGGTGATGCCTATCTTTGCTGGGCTTGTCACTGGCTCGGCCAGTGCCCTGACTAGCTATTTGTCTTCTGGTGCTCACGGGATGGTGGTTCATGTAAAAACAATCTTTCCTTATCTTACCAACTTCGGCCTTTCGAATACAGGCTAGACACCATATGGAACATGCAACCACATATGACACCGCGAAGTTAAAGCAAGCACCTGGGATGGTGGTTGATTGCTGGCGAAGTCATCAACTCCAGAGCTACGTTTACAGTCTCCATCTGCTGACACTGCACCCTTTATAGCGTTGTAACATGTCTTGCCTACCAGCATACGAAGCTGGAGCGACTTCTCTCTTTTCTTTTTGGCTTCTCTCATGGTAGAAGAGTCTGCAATACCCTTGCATAAAAACACAATAGTGAGAGTAAGGGTGAAGTGTGTGCAAAACTAGTGCACTGTAAAAGTAGCAGATAGCAGGTGGCTGAAAAATAAATGACAGGAGACATATGATAGCTCTACAACATTGCATGGCAAACAAAATTAGATTCTACTCCGTATGATTTTGTAATATATGAGCACAGGAAATGCAGGTACTCCTCCAGCACACCACCACATGTGGTCATATCTAAGATAATAGTCGACTGAAAATAAATAGGTCAGTCGATTTTTTTAATGAACCGTCCGATCTATAAGGAACGGGCAGATGGCCTTCGTCTACCTCCCGCCAGTCACTATTGACGATCTTTCTCGAACCGCCAGCGACCACCGGCCCAGACCCCTGCCTCCGTCGCCCCGCTCTCCCATCGACCTCACACCACCGTCATGCTTGACAACGCCCCCAGGCCATCCCTTTAATCCCGACCGACCTCCAGATCGGGCGCCAATAGCTCTAGGCCGCACACGCCCCTAAGATAAACACCAAGGCGCTGCTTTCCCGATGTAATAGGCGTACTAGCGCCTGTTAGGCCGGGGAATGCTTCCGTTAATTGGGAATCAACTGGCCAGAAATTGAAATTCAGGGGGCGACGGACCTCTAGCTAAGGTGAAATAGTATATGAGGAGAAACCTTGTGCATCGCGAGTTACTAGGAACATCTAGTATCAAGAAGAAGTAGTCAACTAGTGTCTTCTGTGGGATGAATACCGTGCAAGCAGAGACGTAAGATTTGCACGAATAAGGGAAGAGGGGTACCTTTTTCAGTTGTCGGTGTGGTCATCTCCACATGTCGCGCTGATTTTCTTCTTTTTACCGGGGAAACCGATGTTCTGGAGGGTGCAGGCTTGGATGAACCCATGGCCAAATTGTTGACTGTGTTGCCGTGGCCGTATGTCGGCGGAGGGGAAGCAGATCCGAGGTGGCAAAGGACGGCGTAGCAGGAACAGCTCCGGTGCGGTGGAGGGTGGCGAAGTTGGAGCGGCAGCGGTGAGGCGCAGGACGACGTGGTTGAACTGGCTCGAGTATGGACGGCTCGGCCTCGGCTTCAACTACTAGCCGTGGAGGGCGTTGCGGTTGAGGTTGCGGTGGACGACGACGTCGGGGTATCGCCTCCGGCGTGATGGAGGAGGGCGGCGGTTGATGGGTGGGATGGGGTGGCGGACGGAGGACGCCGGGGTTTCGTGGCTGGTGGAGAGGTAGTTTTGGCGCCCACGGAGTACGAATGGGGAACCATGTTTCGGTCTGGGACATGCTTGTTTTTGGCTTTTTTAACAGAAGATGGGACGCGCCTGTTTGAAATTTGGGGAAAGTACAAACTTTGCCCCCCCCCTCTTAAATTTCGGACCTACTGCGGGTCGGGGGTAGGATGGTAATCCCAGGTGTCCCAAATAGTGGGCTGGAGCGATTTCGGCCGCGCGCATGTGTGCTTAGGCGGCCATTGTGTATGAATGTTTTTTGGATGCGGTTGTGTGGCGTCTAGATGAAGCTACAAACCTACCCCGGTTTAGACCTTTGGACGTCGGGCCGGTAGGTTTCACGGGTCGGAGTTATTAGAAAAGTAATTTCCTTGTACTACCAAACATTGGTCTCACGCGGTTTCGGGCGAGTAGAGGCTCTTTTGGCGCTTCATTCGAAATTTTGAAACACAAGCATTCACGGTTAGAGTACTCTTGAACTATGAGTATTGACCTAAATAGACAACTTATATTTGACCTTGTATGTTTGAAAACCTCATTAAATTATCCGCTTCTTTTTGAAATTTTGACACTTGAAAATCCTATAACTATTATTATTTTGGAATGGAGGAGCTAAATTTGAATCTATTTTGTACACGACTACATATGCTATTATGTACAAAATCAGAGCAAAGAATGGTGCCCCCATAATTTAGGTATGGTTTACAAATGCCATGATATCAAATTCAAATAATTGAATGGACTTCATGTTGAATTTGATTTTTTAAACCACCTTAAGTTGAATTCAAATGTATGCTAGTTCATAGGTAGCTATTTATAATGTCCATTGTGTAACTTTCGTGTGTATAATGTGCTTTACACACACAACATGAACTATACTCACGTTTATATTCGATTGCTAAAGCGATGCATTGTATGCAGTTCAAAATACTAATTATGTGGATCAATTGTGTCGAATAATAACATAGACATGCTCAAATTTGATAGAATCTAGATGTCTGATGGATCAATGACCGCTCCTTACGCGAATTGCAAATATCATGATCCCATCCTAATATTTGGATACAATTTATATCTTTAATCAATGTGTAGAGCAGTCTTTTACGTGTAGTTTCACTCTCCATCGGTGGTCTCTCACACATGCTCAGACACTCTCTCCCAAGGTGTCTTTCTCGCACACATGCTCTAGATATAACCCTCCCTCCCTCTCGTAACTATTTACAACTGTTTTCACTAACCTTTATCACAAGCACTCTTCCTCTCGCAAACATACACACGCACAATCCTCATCGACCCTTTCTATATACATGGATCTGCCTACGTGTCTCATGTACGCACATTATCTTTACGCCTGTCTCTCACGCATTGTCTCACACCTCTCTTCCTAATCGACGAGTATGATTCTAGCAGAGCATTCTGTAGGATGCCCCTTAAAGTTAGGTTGGATGAATAGTAATATCAGAGATAAAGGGGTTACCTTAGTCCGAGAACCTAGGGTTACAAATCCTAGCCGGCTTTGTCAGTGGACACAGAGTCCTTCACAATTCTGCTATCTTTGTCTTGTACGACTAGTCATCCATGGGTCTTCCTAAATGCGCCACGGGCCGACCAATGTGGCGCAGGACGGAACCGAACGAAGGGCCTCACCTCGGCCCACCGGACCTCACGCGGTGACACACCCTCTGCCCCCACATCTCATTATCTTCTCACACCCACACATACCAACACAAACACCACACACACAGAAAATTTCTCCTGGTGCCTCTATTCCCCCCCTTGCATATACACACTCAAGGGAATGGAATCTCCTGTCGTGATGTCATATTTGTCTCTCTCTCTCTCTAGACCACTCTCATTTCTCATGCTATCTCTCCCACGGCCCCCCGTCGGCCCCTCTATCAATGCCTCTCTCCAATACGTAATACACACACATACCTCTCTAGGCCCCGCCAAATGCATGAACTATACATTCACACATGTTACATCACGTACCCCATTGATCTAAAAATCCCTCTCTTCATGTTTATTTCGCATACAACATTCCTTTTGAATAAAGGGTGGCCAAAAAATTATTTTAGAGTTTCTACATATATACAACATTACAAAGTTATATGGAGGAGTACGAACGCTAATTTGCATTGCATGGTGCCCACAATGATATTTATTCCGCACTGTGAATTTGTATATTTTTATACTATATACAAAGTTAGTCATAATAAAGAGAAACGAAGAGCATCTCTCTCTCTCCATCACATACCCCCCTGTACGCCCCTTTCACGTATGCACACAAAACTATCTCCAGGTCCTCTAAAAGTAAGCCCCCAGAAAATTCACGCATGTTTCATCTTTCTCTCGCGATATATGCAATGACGATCATTGTATTTGAAGCGAAAGCACGATACGTACATTGGACTTCAGAATCCACTCATTACAGTCACCATTTATGTTTAGTGGTTATTATACAGTCACGGGCTCACCGTACAACTCTGTATTTGCTCATGACATGACTAGTTGACCAGTTAAACGCTCCACGTGGCACCTCTAGTGTTGCATCACATTATCTCACTACCATCGTGCCCACCTGTCGACTTGTATCTACTCTACATCTACACTCTTATAAAATACATAAAATACTGTCACAGCCCCAGTTCAGCCCTTGCCTGACTCTGCTTGCTCATCTTGCCATCATGTTTAAACTTTGAAAGAAACTTGAAATGGGGATGTTGAAACCCTGGCACCAAATGAATTCAACTAGGTTCAAACTTAAAACTTTTCAATGAACCCAAATGCCCTTCATAAATGTTCACCATTTATGGTCCTAGCTAAACCCTCTGCCAAAAATGGTTTCACAATTTTGGATGCTGTTCTGGATTTTTGAATTAAATCATTATGTATTTGAATTTGGGCATTTAATTGCTATAATTATTTTAGGTGCTCAAATAATTGTGAAATTAAATGAGGGCTGTTGGAAACAAATTCACAAGTGCCCACAATTAATTTCAGCATTTTAACAAATGGTTTAGTATTTTTACTAAATCAAAACAACTATAGAAAAATAGAAAAACAGAAACTAAATAACAGAGAGAGAGAAAGTTACCTAGCTTACCTGGATGGGCCGGCCCACCTGGCCCATGCCAGTCGTCACCTACCTCTGCCAGAAGGCAGAGGAGGGAGACAGCGCACGCATGCGCGAGGCGCCACGCCTCCTCCCTGCTCGTGTAACATCCCAAATTTTCAATTTGGAATGTTATACATTAGATCATCATGCATATCATATTTTCTTGCATTTTGTCGATCCTAGAAATTTTGCGCAACTCAAGGACCCTCGGAGAGAGTTGGAGATTTTCGTTATTTTCATATTTGAGATTTCTCAAATCTTGAAAAGAGGATCATTTGATTCTATTTATTTTATCTTCGATTGTCTTTCCAATATCAGTGATATGAGAGGGAATAATATGACTTTCCCAAAATTTTAGGAAAAATGAAGATTTTGGATTTTAGGAAAAATAAATCAAATTTTGGATTTTTCTGGAGTTTATTTGCAATAGGAAAAATGCGTGTTTTCAAAAATTGTATTTTAGGCCCGGAGAAAAGTTCATTTTGTACGACTCATTTTCAGGAGTCGGGGAAAATTTACTTTATTAGTTTTTGAGTTCGGTAGATTTTCTATTCTGTGTTTTTCCGCGCGCGAAACCGATTTAAAAAAAAATCTGTAGCACCTTGGGCCAAAGGCCCAAGCCACGCCGCCGGCCGGCCGAAGGCCAAGGCAACGCGCGCGCGCGCCCAGGAGCAGGGAGGAGCCGCCGCGTCCTCTTCTTTTTAGAGTCCTAGTAGGACTTTAGTCCTACTTCGTTTATTTTTCTAGATCTTTCTTCTCTTTTGTTTCCTATTCCTAGTCTAATTCTTGTCCTCTACTCCAAGTAAACCCCTCCCCTCCCCAATATAAATACCCAAGCACCCCCCCTCTAAATCATCAAACCAAAGCCCTCTCCTCTCCACCACCACCGCGCCCCACGCCCAGCGCCGTCGCCGCACCTTGCCACCGCCGCCGCCGCACCTTGCCACCGCCGCCGCCCAACGCCGCCGCCGCCGGAGCCGTTCGCCGGAGACCTCGCCGAGGTACCGTGCCGCGTCTCTTTCTCTTTTCATCGGATCGTTTTCTTCTAATCGTTCCGATTCTTCTTTTCCGATTCGTTTTCTTTCCGGTTCTTCGCTAAACCGTTCCGGTTTTCTAGATCGGTTTTTCGATCGGTTTTATTTTCCGAAACCCTAGATCGGATTAGTTCTCTTTTCCGGTTTAGTTGCCGCAAGACCGTTCACCGGACCGTTCGTCCTAACGAACGTGATCACCGGATTCTTCTAGGTTAACGAACGTCCGTTCGTTTAACCATTCTTCTTTTTCTTTTCGTCGGATTTATTCCGCGATCGCGATCTCAGATCCGATCTTCGTTCTAGTTTATCTTCTCGCTCGTTTATCGGAATCAGGTGATTCAAGCGGCTGGAGTTTCGTTTCAAAACCGCCGTTCCGTCTAATCAACTTAAACAAAGTTTTGCTACTGTAAAATTTGACCTAGTTTCAAATTGCTAGAACCAAGTTGTTTTCTTTCGCCGTTTGTTCTCCGTTCGTTTTTGTTTTCTTTTGCAACCGGAGTTCTTAAGTTGAACTTTCTGTTTCGATCTTTTATTTGAGTTTTACCTCTGCATTAGATGAGTACTTATTGTATGCTTGTTGTTTGTCTGCGATAGATCACCCGGAGTGTGCCGCTTGTTACTTCGAATCTCTAGGTTTCGCGAATCATCAGCAAGGCAAGTAACACTTTGATCATACCTTTCTACTACCCATGTTTTATTGCATTAGATCAATCCTCAAACACATTGCATGATTAGGAACTAATTAAACTGTGGGATGGGAAGTAGATGAGGTAGTACCTATTACCTGTTTTACTTATGAAACCTTTGGGAGTTACTTCTACGTTTGCTTATTATGCCATGCTATGCTAGTAGACGTGGATTGGGTGAGTGAAATCCATGACAGATGTGAGTATTATTAATTAATGGTTTATTTAAGGTGGCAACTTAAACACACATCTGGGTGGATTGAGGCACCTGGTTTCTATCAGGACTTGCCTGTTTTTCTTCGGACCGCCAACCAGGCTCAAAGGGATCATCAGATCATTCATGCTAGTAAATTCCGTGTGCAGCCACAAGCCATTATGGGCTCTGGCATAGTTGATTAAGTCGTGCGAACTCTTATAGGGGTAGACTAGCTGATGTAGGGGTTGTAGGTTGGTACGGTCTACTCCATCGTAAGGTGCTAGCGCTTCTGAAAGACTGTGTCTCGGTCATCCGTTTCTCAAACACCATGTAGTGCGAGAAACCAAACGGAGGCGATCGAGTCTTGTGGGGAAAAGTGTGTAAACCTCTGCAGAGTGTACAAACTAATCATGATTAGCCGTGTCCCGGTTATGGACATCTTGAGTATCTAGTACTTGGATATCATGTGAATCTCATCATGTTACTTCTAATTAATTTTGATGGGTGATTAATGATTAATTTTTAATTGGGATCGGAATGCTGTCAACCATTCTCGATGTTTAACAACCACCATGATAGTTAAATAAATTTATTCCTTTGCAGTAGGGAAAAACTGGCTTTACGCAAAACTGTAACCATAGAGCCTATATATGCATGTAGTATAGGCTTATCATTCATTATTCTCTATGTGTTACATTGTCAGCATATTCCATGTGCTGACCCGTTTCGGGCTGCAACTTTCATGTTGCAGACTTTTCAGACGACGAGTAAGCTGCTTTTAGGTTGTGGTTCTATACTCAGTGATGCCGTTTGAGTTTATGGACTCATTTATCTTCCAAGCCTTCCGTTGTTATCATTATTAGATGGCCTTCAGCCATGATTATTGTAATAAGTTCTCTTTGAGACAACGATGTAATAAGTGTGTGATTGCTACTCTGTTATAAATCCTTCGAAGTACTGTGTGGTGTCAGCATTACTGATCCAGGGATGACACCGGAGCATAGAGACTTGACCATCTGAAGTCGGGCGCTACAGAGATGGTAGTAGAGCACACGCTGACTATAGGACACGACCACTAAGTTAAAGCCATAGATCACTATTCTCCTCTCATTTTCTAACTTCTCATCTTTTCTACTCTTTTAGGATGACAGACGCAAAGATCAAGTACGCTCAACCGGATGAAGGCACACCTTTTGGATTTCACTTGAAGGAAGTCACCAAGTACCTGGACATTGGACTACCAAGCTTCACCGGGACCTTCAACGCCACTCTGCCTGAATAGGAGCGCTGGAAGATTCAAGCTCACGTTCCGGTAAGGACATTCGCGCCAATCACGAAGCCCATAGATAGTGTTTTCAGTGCACCAACCTTGAGTCTGGGAAAGAGCATGGCAGCTCATATCACCATGGGACGCATTGGAGAAGTTTATCAAGAAGACCTCAAGGACACTATCTACCAGATTTGCGGACGACGTGATGAACAATGGGAGATAGTCAGCACCAAGAAGGATAGGTCCATTGCAACTTTCATCCAGGAGTTAAACCAGCACATTCGACGCCAGGAGAACCAGATGTGCAATGATATGATAGAGTTGAAGAATACCAAGTCAAGGATCATCGAGCTGGAAGGAGAGCTGAAGTCTACACGCAAGGACTACATGGACGAGATCGTAGCTCTAGCAAGGCACAATGGAGACCTTAAGCGGGAGATCGAAGAACTCAAGGGGAGATTAGCATTCAAGAATGAAGACAAGTATGTCGCATGTCCGAGCAACTACATCATCATCGACGACACCGATTCGGATCCAAGTGAACCCGACTTTGAAGACGAAGCTGGAGCAGACATCATGGAGTCTTCCACCGGTTCAAATTAGTAGATGACCCCCATATATTAGTATTAATCCCTCCATGTAAACATTGTAGTTCACGCACTTTTGCCATAGTTCTAGACCGTTGTATGCCCTTTGTTTGAATTGAATGAAGTGATTTTGTGTGCTTTTGCTCATGAGCATTTGGGTAGTGTTTCTCTTAGACCTCACTCTATTCTTAATTCTCATATTTTCTAAACCCTCGGACCTAATAGTGTTGGAATCTCAAGGATTGGATGTGGTATTAGGCATGGATTGGCTATCGATGTATGGAGGAAACATCGATTGCGCCAGTAAGACGATTTTGCTTACAACGCCCGAAGGAAGACGGTTCAAGTATGTATCTCGACATACGCCAAATAGGACACAAGTAAATTCTCTATCAGGAGTTGTACAGGAGGAAGTACCAGTGGTGAAGGATTTTCCTGATGTATTTCCCGAGGAATTGCCAGGCATGCCACCGGATAGAGATATCAAGTTTTTGATTGAACTTTTGCCAGGCACTGGGCCAATATCAAAGAGACCGCACAGGATGCCCGCACAGGATTTGGTGGAAATTAAGAAGCAGATTAAGGAGTTACTGGAAAAAGGTTACATTCGCCCAAGTTCTTCGCCTTGGGGATCACCGGTACTTCTGGTGGAGAAGAAGGATGGATCGTTAAGGATGGTTGTTGATTATCGAGGTTTGAATGAAGTAACCATCAAGGACAAGTACCCACTACCAATGATAAATGATCTGTTTGATCGTTTGCAAGGAGCTAAAGTGTTTTCCAAGATCGATTTGCGATCAGGGTACCATCAGTTGAAGATTCGAGAGCAGGACATACCTAAGACAGCATTCACCACAAGATATGGACTGTATGAGTATACCGTTATGTCATTTGGACTGACTAACGCACCTGCCTATTTTATGAACCTGATGAACAAAGTGTTTATGGAGTTTCTGGATAAGTTTGTCGTAGTGTTCATTGATGACATTCTGGTATTTTTAAAGAATGAAGAAGAGCATAAGGAACATTTGCGTTTGGTTTTGGAGAAACTAAGGGAACATCAGTTATATGCCAAATTCAGCAAATGTGAGTTTTGGTTAAAGGAAGTTGGATTTCTTGGACATGTTATATCCGAAGAAGGGATAGCAGTTGACACCAAAAAGGTTGAGACAGTAACCGAATGGGAAGCGCCAACGACAGTTGGAGAGATCCGGAGTTTTCTTGGACTCGCAGGATACTACCGGAGATTCATTGAGAATTTCTGAAAGATTGCAAAGCCTATGACTAATTTGTTAAAGAAGGATACCAAGTTCATTTGGACTGAGGAATGTGAGGCCAGTTTTTAGGAGTTGAAGAAACGATTGGTTTCCTCACCAGTGTTGATTTTGCCAGATCAGACCAAGGATTATGAGGTATGTTGCGACGCTTCACGTCGAGGACTTGGAGCAGTGCTTATGCAAGAAGGAAGAGTTGTTTCGTATGCCTCACGACAACTGAAACCTCATGAATTAAATTATGCTATGCATGATTTGGAGTTAGCAGCCGTAGTGCATGCATTGAAGACATGGAGACATTTCCTCATTGGAAATCATTGTGAGGTGTACACGGATCACAAGAGTTTGAAGTACATTTTCACGCAGAAAGAGTTGAACCTTAGACAAAGGAGATGGTTGGAACTCATCAAGGATTATGATATGAGATTGCACTACCATCCCGGAAAAGCTAATGTAGTAGCTGACGCATTGAGCCGTAAGAGCCATGTCAATACACTGATGACGGGAGAAATACCAAAGGAGTTAGCCGAGGATCTTCGTGAGCTATGTTTGGAGATAGTTCCGAGAGGCTATGTAGCAGCATTGGAGATTCAGTCAACATTGATGGATAAAATCAGAGAAGCTCAGAAGAATGACAAGGAGATTGCAGGTATAAAGAAGAAAATGAGCGAAGGAAAAGCAAAAGGATTTCGTGAGGATGAGCACGATACCCTATGGTTTGAGGACCGTGTTTATGTACCAAATGACCCGGAGATCAGGAAGTTGATTTTGCAAGAGGCACATGATTCACCCTATTCGATTCACCCAGGAAATACCAAGATGTATTTGGATTTGAAGGAAACATTCTGGTGGACCGGAATGAAGAAGGATATTGCAGAGTATATAGCAGTTTGTGATGTGTGTCATAGAGTGAAGGCAGAACATCAGAAGCCAGCCGGATTGTTACAACCATTGCCGATCCCCGAAATGGAAGTGGGATAAGATAGGCATGGATTTCATCACGGGACTACCCAGAACAAAGGCAGGATATGACTCGATATGGGTAGTAGTTGATCGTTTGACGAAGGTAGCACATTTTATTCTAGTTAAGACCACTTACACCAGTGCTAAGTTGGCAAAGATATAAATGACTAGGATCATTTGCTTGCACGGAGTTCCGAGGAGTATCGTATCAGATAGAGGAACCCAATTTACCTCAAAGTTTTGGAATCAGTTGCATGAAACTTTGGGAACCAGGCTAGAATTCAGTACAGCTTTTCACCCACAAACAGATGGACAGACTGAGAGAGTCAATCAGATTTTGGAAGATATGCTGAGAGCTTGTGCACTAGATTATGGATCTAGTTGGGACGATAACTTGTCGTATGCGGAGTTTTCTTATAACAACAGTTATCAAACCAGCTTGAAGATGGCACCTTTCGAAGCTGTATACGGAAGGAGGTGCAGGACACCGTTGTCATGGGACGAAGTTGGAGACCGTCAGTTGTTTGGACCCGATTTGATTAAGGAGTCTGAACAGAAGGTTAAGTTGATTTGCGATAGGCTCAAGGTAGCCCAATCCCGACAGAAGAGCTACGCAGATTCTAAACGCAAGGAGACAGTCTACGAAACCGGAGACAGAGTTTATCTTCGAGTATCCCCACTTCGAGGAGTTAAGCGCTTTGGAGTTAAGGGAAAGTTAGCACACGTTTTGTTGGACCGTATAAGATTTTGCAACGCATGGGAGAAGTCGCTTATAAGTTGGAATTACCAGAGGGACTGTCAGGAGTTCATGACGTATTCCATGTTTCCCAGCTGAAGAAATGTCACGCCGAGATGGCGGAGGTACCGCTAAGAGATACAGTGCCGCTTGAAGCGATTCAGTTGAAGGATGACTTAACGTATGAGGTGAAACCCATCAAGATTCTCGAGCACGCCAGCAGAGTTACCCACAACAAGGTTATCAAGTTTTGCAAAGTTCAGTGGAACCACCACTCAGAGGATGAAGCCACCTGGGAGAGAGAAGAAGATTTGCTCAAGGACCACCCTCACCTATTTTCTAGCCAACCCGAATCTCGAGGGCGAGATTCATCTTAAGGGGGGTAGGTTTGTAACATACCAAATTTTCAATTTGGAATGTTATACATTAGATAATCATGCATATCATATTTTCTTGCATTTTGTCGATCCTAGAAATTTTGCGCAACTCAAGGACCCTCGGAGAGAGTTGGAGATTTTCGTTATTTTCATATTTGAGATTTCTCTAATCTTGAAAAGAGGATCATTTGATTCTATTTATTTTATCTTCGACTGTTTTTCCAATATCAGTGATATGAGAGGGAATAATATGACTTTCCCAAAATTTTAGGAAAAATGAAGATTTAATAAAAAAAATCAAATTTTGGATTTTTCCGGAGTTTATTTGCAATAGGAAAAATGCGTGTTTTCAAAAATTGCATTTTAGGCCCGGAGAAAAGTTCATTTTGTTCAACTCATTTTTAGGAGTCGGGGAAAATTTACTTTATTAGTTTTGGAGTTCGGTAGATTTTCTTTTCTGTGTTTTTCCGCGCGCGAAACTGATTTTAAAAAAAAAATCTGCAGCGCCTTGGGCCAAAGGCCCAAGCCACGCCGCCGGCCGGCCGAAGGCCAAGGCAACGCGTGCGCGCGCCCAGGAGCAGGGAGGAGCTGCCTCCGCCTCTTCTTTTTAGAGTCCTAGTAGGACTTTAGTCCTACTTCGTTTATTTTTCTAGATCTTTCCTCTCTTTTGTTTCCTATTCCTAGTCTAATTCTTGTCCTCTACTCCAAGTAAACCCCTCCCCTCCCCAATATAAATACCCAAGCACCCTCCCCCCTCTAAATCATCAAACCAAAGCCCTCTCCTCTCCACCACCACCGCGCCCCACGCCCAGCGCCACCGCCGCACCTTGCCACCGCCGCTGCCGAACCTTGCCACCGCCGCCGCCGAACCTTGCCACCGCCGCCGCCGCACCTTGCCACCGCCGCCGCCCAACGCCGCCGCCGCCGGAGCCATTCGCGGGAGACCTCGCCGAGGTACCGCGCCGCGTCTCTTTCTCTTTTCATCAGATCATTTTCTTCTAATCGTCCCGATTCTTCTTTTCTGATTCGTTTTCTTTGCGGTTCTTCGCTAAACCGTTCCGGTTTTCTAGATCGGTTTTTCGATCGGTTTTCTTTTCCGAAACCCTAGATCGGATTAGTTTTCTTTTCCGGTTTAGTTGCCACAAGACCGTTCACCGGACCGTTCGTCCTAACGAACGTGATCACCGGATTCTTCTAGGTTAACAAACGTCCGTTCGTTTAACCATTCTTCTTTTTCTTTTCGTCGGATTTATTCCGCGATCGCGATCTCAGATCTGATCTTCGTTCTAGTTTATCTTCTCGCTCGTTTATCGGAATCAGGTGATTCAAGCGCCTGGAGTTTCGTTTCGAAACCGCCGTTCCGTCTAATCAACTTAAACAAAGTTTTGCTACTGTAAAATTTGACCTAGTTTCAAATTGCTAGAACCAAGTTGTTTTCTTTCGCCGTTTGTTCTCCGTTCGTTTTCGTTTTCTTTTGCAACCGGAGTTCTTAAGTTGAACTTTCTGGTTCAATCTTTTATTTGAGTTTTACCTGTGCATTAGATGAGTACTTATTGTATGCTTGTTGTTTGTCTGCGATAGATCACCCGGAGTGCGCCGCTTGTTACTTCAAATCTCTAGGTTTCGCGGATCATCAGCAAGGCAAGTAACACTTTGATCATACCTTTCTACTACCCATGTTTTATTGCATTAGATCAATCCTCAAACACATTGCATGATTAGGATCTAATTAAACTGTGGGATGGGAAGTAGATGAGGTAGTACCTATTACCTGTTTTACTTATGAAACCTTTGGGAGTTACTTCTATGTTTGCTTATTATGCCATGCTATGCTAGTAGACGTGGATTGGGTGAGTGAAATCCATGACAGATGTGAGTATTATTAATTAGTGGTTTATTTAAGGTGGCAACTTAAACACACATCTGGGTGGATTGAGGCACCTGGTTTCTATCAGGACTTGCCTGTTTTTCTTCGGACCGCCACCCAGGCTCAAAGGTATCATAAGATCATTCATGCTAGTAACTTCCGTGTGCAGCCACAAGCCATTATGGGCTCTGGCATAGTTGATTAAGTCGTGCGAACTCTTATAGGGGTAGACTAGCTGATGTAGGGGTTGTAGGTTGGTACGGTCTACTCCATCGTAAGGTGCTTGCGCTTCTAAAAGACTGTGTCAAGGTCATCCATTTCTCAAACACCATGTAGTGCGAGAAACCAAATGGAGGCTATCGAGTCTTGTGGGGAAAAGTGCGCAAACCTCTGCAGAGTATACAAACTAATCATGATTAGCCGTGTCCCCGATTATGGACATCTTGAGTATCTAGTACTTGGATATCATGTGAATCTCATCATGTTACTTCTAATTAATTTTGATGGGTGATTAATGATTACTTTTTAATTGGGATCGGAATGCTGTCAACCATTCTCGATGTTTAACAACCACCATGATAGTTAAATAAATTTATTCCTTTGCAGTAGGGAAAAACTGGCTTTACGCAAAACTGTAACCATAGAGCCTTTACACCAGCCATATATGCATGTAGTATAGGCTTATCATTCATTATTCTCTATGTGTTACATTGTCAGCATATTCCATGTGCTGACCCGTTTCAGGCTGCAACTTTCATGTTGCAGACTTTTTAGACGACGAGTAAGCTACTTTTAGGTCGTGATTCTATACTCAGTGATGCCGTTGGAGTTTATGGACTCATTTATCTTCCAAGCCTTGCGCTGTTATCATTATTAGATGGCCTTCAGCCATGATTATTGTAATAAGTTCTCTTTGAGACAACGATGTAATAAGTGTGTGACTGCTACTCTGTTATAAATCCTTCGAAGTACTGTGTGGTGTCAGCATTACTGGTCCAGGGATGACACCGGAGCACAGAGACTTGACCATCTGAGGTCGGGTCGCTACAGCTTGCCTGCCTCACCAGGCGCCTCGGAGCCCCTCCTCGACGCCACGCGACCCATGGATCCCCCCTTGATCTCTCCCCGTGCTTCTCCCCCTCCTCTGGCTTCTCTTCCTCGCGCCGCCGAGCACACCCGAGACCGCCGCTTGTCGCTGCCACGGCCATCGTGCACCCTCGCCCTTCCGCCGAGTCCAGAAGCACCGCAGAAACCTCCTCGTCCTCCCAATCGAGCTACGGGACGCCGGGAGGCCCTGCTTCATCGTCATCGCGGTCATCTTCAACCTCGGGCGCCCGAGCCCCTCACCGTCGATTCGCGCCGTCAAGGACGTCCCCGAGCCCACTGACCTACTGCGTCGCCTCCCTGTGAGCTCCTGCTCCCAACCCCTCTCTCCCCGCTGTCGAATCCCTCCTCTAGCCCCCCTGGCCACCGCGGTCGAAGCTTGCTGCCGCCGCGAATGTCGCCGTTGTCATTACGGACGGCCAACGTCGCATCTGAGCACCTGGTCGAGCTCCTAGGGCCCCGTAGCTTCTGCTTGTGCTCTCCGTTCGCTTGGAATCGAGCTGCAGCCCAGCGCCCGCATCTAGCCGAGCTCCGTCCACCGCCATGGTTGTAGTGGCCATCGTCTTCGGCCACCCCGCAGCCTCCCGCATGATCCCCTGGATGCGCGCGAGGATGGGCATCCCTCTGGTGCCTCCAGCGCGTCGAGCTGACCCCTGTAGCACCGTCCCGAGCAACTCCGGCGATCGTCCACCGTCGGGTTTGGTCGCCGGCGTCCAACTCCGGCGGCTGGTGACGTGGCACCGCCATTAGCGCCTAACTAACCCCCCTAGAGTCACTGATAGTGGGCCCCCCGTGCCTAAATTAATTTTCTTAACTTCTCTGTTTAATTAATACTAATCTCAGTGGGCCCGCCTGTCATCGTTGACTTGGCCACGTCAGCTTTGACCGGGTCCCACATGTCAGCCTCTGTAGCTGACTATATGTCACTGATTACTGGGCCCTACCGGTCAGGTTTGACCTGGAGGCGCCTAGTTGACCTGCTGAGGTCAGCATGACGCAATGCTGACGCAGTAATAGGTTTTTCTGGATTTATTCTTTTTCAGGTAATTTCAGAAAATAGTGCTAACTTCTAAAAATCATAGAAATTCAACCGTAACTCCAAATCAAATAAGTTATATATGAAAAATGATCAGAAAAATCCAATCTATCCATCTGTACTGGTTTCATGCATGTTAGAACATAATAACCTTGCTGTTTAAATGAAACAAGATAATGCACCATTATGACTATATACATGAGCTTACATTTGAATCTTTGATTCAAATGGATTCAAATCAACCTGTCCTAGTACGCATTAGTCAAAACACATTCATATTGACATGTCATGATCATGCATCATATTGTGCATTGCATTGATTGTGTTTTCCTTCTTTGTTGCCGGTATTTGTCCCCTCTCGATAGACGTGGTTTCGACAATGAGATCGATGACACCGATGAAGAGCTATAATATATTCAGAAGTGCGAGGCAAGCAAAACCCCCTTGTTCATTCCGATACAATCCCACTTTCTCGCTCCTCCTCTCTTTTACTGCATTAGTACAACATCGATTCATGTGTTACTTGCTGCGGTAGTTGAACCCCTTATCCTCTACATGACCTGTCATTTCCACAGTAAATAGATGAAACCCACTAGCATGAGTAGGAGTTGTTTGAGCCCTGATGTGCCTACTCATTTATGCTTGTTTGTCATGCCTGCTACTGCTTAGAGTTGTGTCAGGTCTGATTCATCGGGGGTGAATCGGAGGTGTGTGAACATGTCTTACTGTTGAGAGCTAAGTGTGTGAACACGATTTGGTAAAGGTAGCGGTGAGAGGCCATGTAGGAGTACATGGTGGGTTGTCTCATTGCAGCCGTCTTCAGGAACTGAGTTCTGTGTTTGTGATCCATGAAACAGTTACTACCACACATTGGGATCCTTAATTGACTCTCTCGGCTTCTTAATCACCCTTGTCCTCTGTCCAGGAGTTGCAAGTAGTCTCTGGTGTTTGTAGTATGCTGGGGGCCGTGCGTAGCGCTGACCTGAGGGGTGGGCAGTGTTGTGGTAGGCATGTGGCCGGGCATGCCGGGCGCCCGTTTGGTGTCTTAGAACCCTGTACACATGTGGAAACCTCGGCCGGACTCCCTGCGGATGGAACCTGAATAGGCGATAAACCTGGACTAGAGACTTTAGTGTTTAGGTAGGCCGTGGCCGACACCCTCGTTGGGCTTCCACTTGAAGGTTGCCGAGTACATGTCGTGTAAACGGCGATAAGTGGTGAGAGCGTGTGTGAAGAAGTATACCCCTGCAGGGTTAACATCATCTATTCGAATCGCCGTGTCCGCGGCAATGGACTTCTGGGTTGCCTACAACAGTTCATAGACAAGTGAAAGTGGATACTCTAAAATGCGCAAGATAAGCGTGAGTGCTATGGATGGCCTTCTCGTAGGGAGATGGAAGTGGATCCATAGTGGTGTATTGATATGGTGAATATGTGGACTCGTGTGCGCCACCTCAAAAGAGTTACTTGCACTCATAGTTCAGGTTAGCCACTGAGTCAAAGCTGGCTTGCTGAAGTCAAACTCCACCACCCCCTTTATTGATACTGATGCATCTGTAGCTAGTTCTGGTGTAAGTCTTGCTGGGTACATTTGTACTCACGTTTGCCTATTTTATGTTTTTGCAGAGAGACGTCAGTCTCGCTAGTAGTCCCGCGTGGACTTTGACGTTTAGCTTGTTACCTCAGCTACGATCTTGTGCCCTCGGCAGGATCTGATAGATAGTCAGGTTTCTCAGCCTTTTTCATTTATAGATGTCTGTACTCAGACATGTTAAGCTTACACATGTGCTTTGACTTGTATGCTCTGAATGTTGGGTCATGAGACCCATGTTTGTAATATCTCGCTCCTCGGAGCCTAATGAATAAATACTGGAGTCGTAGAGTTATGTTGTGATGCCATGTTGTATTTACACATATCATCATATTGTGTGTATGATTGAAATGCTTGCTATGTGTGGGATCCGACAATCTAGTTGTTTATCCTTGGCAGCCTCTCTTATGGGGAAATGTAGTCTAGTGCCTCCTTGAGCCATAGTAGTCCGCTACAGCCCAGTTCACCGGAGTCCTGCTAGCCCAGCACTACTGCTCAGGACACTTGACTGGTCGACATGTGTTTCACTTCGTTCCTGTGTCTGTCCCTTCGGGGAAATGTCACACGGTGACATCCAGAGTCCTGCCTAGCCTGCTACAGCCCGGGTTCCCGGAGTCCTGTTAGCCCAGTGCTACAGCCATGATTCACACGCTGCTGACCGACATGCTCGAAGTTGATTCATGTATGCATGTCCCCATGGGTTAGTGCCGCTTTGGGTTCACGACTAGCCATGTCGGCCCGGGTTCTCTGTCATATGGATGCTAGCGACACTATCATATACGTGAGCCAAAAGGCGCAAACGGTCCCGGGCCAGGTAAGGTGGCACCTGTGGGAATACCGTGCGTGAGGCCGCAAAGTGATATGATGAGTTACATGCTAGATCGATGTGGCTTAGGATCGGGGTCCTGACAGCGTTGGTACCAGAGCCTGACTGCCTGTAGGATTACCAAGCCAAACTGGTCGAAGTCGAGTCTAGAAATGCTTTAGTTATATAAGGGAATTGATTGTGGAAGGGAACGTAAGGCTCTTTTTACTCCTTATACCTCATGGCCTTCTGATCTGAGTCAACCTCTTCTCTTCTACGGGGATTAAGAACTAGGCCTTCTCATTTATCTATCAGGATGACGAGTTACTGTGATAGAGACTTATAGGATTGATTGATTCAAGCCCAGTTCAGTTTCTACTACTTCCATGTGTTCTTAGTTGATCTCAGAACATTGATATTGTGATGTTGAGTGGTGTCGGTGTCAAAACCGGCGGATCTCGGGTAGGGGGTCCCGAACTGTGCGTCAAGGTCGGATGGTAATAGGAGACAGGGGACACTTTGTTTTACCCAGGTTCGGGCCCTCTCGGTGGAGGTAAAACCCTACTCCTGCTAGATTAATATTGATGATATGGGTAGTACAAGAGTAGATCTACCACGAGATCAAGGAGGCTAAACCCTAGAAGCTAGCCTATGGTTTGATTGTGTATGAAGATGATTCTGTCCTACGGACTACAACCCTCCGGTTTATATAGACACCGGATAGGGTTAGGGTTACACAAAGTCGGTTACATTGGTACGAGATCTCGAATATCCGCACGCCTAGATTGCCTTCTACGCCAAGGAAAGAACCTTCCGAACACGGGACGGAGTCTTCAATCTTGTATCTTCATAGTCCTGGAGTCCGGCGGGAGATGTAGTCCGGCTATCCGAACACCCCCTAATCCAGGACTCCCTCAGTAGCCCCTGAACCTGGCTTCAATGACGACGAGTCCGGCGCGCAAATTGTCTTCGGCATTGCAAGGCGGGTTCCTCCTCCAAGTTCTTCAAGAAGATGAATAACACCAAAAAAGTGTCTGGCTCTGCAAAACAAGTTTTCCACGTATTGCCATATAGAGAATAATGTTAACACAAATCAAATCTGCTGACGTATCCTGCGGTGCATCATAACACTGCGGCCAAGCCTTCTCTACGGAATATTTTTACTGTTCCACCGCTACACGTTTAACGAGGCGGTTTCCTTGGCACGTCTTATCGAAGCAGAGATCGTGCGCCCCTTTCAACGGGATTCTCATTAACATGGACGTGGGTAACCCAACCGCGCCATTTACCACGGCGTTTGAGAAGCAAGTGAGTTTTATTTGGCAAGTGGGGACGCATAACCGCATCCGCCCATATAAGGGGATAAGGATCCACCTTTTTACTTACGCCTTCTTCCTCTTTTGCCTATCCATCCTTTGCGCTCTCGAGCTCCAGCGCCCAAGCTCGCACCTCCCATCTCGGCCTACTCCAACAATGTCCGGAGCAGGTGGCAAGTGGATGGCCTCCTCCGTCATGGAGGATCAAGTAAAAAAGTTAAGGAAAGCCGGATACCTGTCCAAGGACATCCCACATCGGCTTCCTGAGGAAGGGCAGCTTATTCCTACCCCAAAGCCCCATGAGAGGGTAGTCTTTCTTCCCCACTTCCTCCGCGGACTGGGTTTTCCACTTCACCCATTCGTCCGGGGTCTCATGTTCTACTACGGGCTGGATTTCCATGATCTGGCCCCGAACTTTATCCTCAACATCTCGGCGTTTATCGTCGTGTGCGAGGCCTTTCTCCGCATCCGCCCCCACTTCGGCCTTTGGCTCAAGACTTTCAACGTCAAGCCCAAGGTGGTGTCCGGCACCCAGGCGGAGTGCGGAGGTGCTATGGCCGGCAAGATGGCCAACGTCCTCTGGTTCGAGGGCTCTTTTGTGGAGACCTTAAAGGGGTGGCAAGCTGGGTGGTTTTACATCACCGAGCCACGCGATCCGGAATGGATCGCAGCCCCCGAGTTCAGATCCGGACCCCCCACGTGGCTTATGTCCTGGAAAGAGACGGTCCTGTCGTGGGGTCACGAAGAAGAAGTGACCGGATTGCAGACATGCCTCCGGTCCCTGGTGAACAAGCCAATCAAGCTCATGAATGTAATCCAGGTTATGCTCGTTCGCCGGATTCTCCCGTGCCAAGAACGGGAGTTCACTCTGTGGGAATTCGACCCGGCGCAACACCAAACCCTCAATAGGCTCTTCGACACGACATATGAAGACGTCTGGAAGGTGCTAACCAAAGGCGCCAAGTGCCCCACATCCGCTTCCGAGGACCGCAGATACAGCTCGCAGCGCAACGCTGGCGAGGTAGGCTACTTATACCTTTCACAGGTTCATTAAGTTTTTCTACATAGATTAACTCTATGTGGGATCTAAAAACTCCCTTTGCCTTTGACAGGCGTGGCTGAAGATAGCCGGACCAATCAACTGTCCGGCTCCCCTGCCTGAAGACCCAGCCCCAGCTCTCCTAGAGAAGCTGCTGGCTCCGGCGCCCTATGTGGTGCCGGGGAAGAAGGTCAAGAAGAAGAAGACCACCGGGACTCGAAAGAGTGCCCGCAATGTGGTGGTGTCGAGATCGTCATCTGGCGAGTCTGCGATGCCCTCCTCTTGTGAAAACGAGGAGGAGGAACAAGGAATCCCTCCCCCTCCAGCGGGGGAAGGAAAGAAGAGGAAGGCCGCCCCAGCGAGGGCGGCTACGGGATCCAAAAAGAGGAAGACCCCCACACCAGACTACTCCCCCGACCCCTACGAGGACGAGGAGGAACGACCGGAAAGGACCAAGCGTCCGGCGACGTCGTAAGTATTCGGATACCAGAGTAACTCATGACATCCTTTTATTTGCACAGCTTTCACTTATGTTGAATGCAATCGTGCAGGCCGCCCCGGGCCGAACTCGACGATTCGTCGAGTGGTTCCCTGGATTCATCAGACGTGAACTCTGTTCCGCCCGTTGTCTCCCCCCGCCAGGTAGACGACGCCGAAGTGGCGTCCCACCGAACTCCTGGGCAGGAGGAGGTGGTCCTGGAGGAGCCGCAAGGCAACCACCCGGACTCCAGGAGTGGAGGGGACAAGTCCCCCCAGGGCACCAAGTCCGGCTTTGTGCCGGACACCGCGCCGGACTCGACAGTCCTGGCCCGCGGTAGGCGAACTCCTTCCAAGAGGAGCAAGCCGTCTGAGCCAGCGACCTCTGCCCAACCAGAGGCGCCGGACAACTTGCTGGAGGCGCTTGAAGACGCCACCATCGATGAGGAGCACCGTACTGTTATGAGTACGGTGGTCCAGAAGGTTCAGTCCGCCAAAAGCGGATTGAACGAAGCTTGCGCTAGCCTTCTAACAGGCTTTTAGGTAAGTAATTAATATGCTAAATTCGTTGCCGCATAGACAGTAGCCCCTGATGCTCTGTTCGGTGTTCGGAAAGAAAAGCCGGATAGAGGATCCAATAATTATCGCAGGAGTCTAACAAAAAGGTCAAATATGCGTATGTAGGCTTCACTGCTGTCCACCGCCGCATTAACTGCGCAGGTGGATGTCCTTAAGAAGGACCTTGAGCGGTCT
This sequence comes from Aegilops umbellulata, assembly GCA_032464435.1. Lineage (NCBI taxonomy): Eukaryota > Viridiplantae > Streptophyta > Magnoliopsida > Poales > Poaceae > Aegilops > Aegilops umbellulata. The sequence goes on along the minus strand of CP136056.1, from coordinate 511,667,799 downwards.
GAGCAAGAGCTCGGTCTTGCCCGAGGGCAGCTCGAGGAGAAGGAAGGTAAAAAAGACCGTTAATAATAATAAAAATTTGCCTATGGAGAGGCTTGATTGCAGAAAATAACAGGTATACACTGCCTAATGTAGGGGCCGCGACAGAGGTGGCCACCCTAAGGCAGGCGCTTACCGAGGCCGAAAAGAAGACGGCCGAGGAGCGCATCGAACGAGAAAAGCTTGTGGTCCAATGCGGCGAGGTGCAGCAGAAGCTGCAAGACCTCATGGAAAAACATAAGGGTTTGGAGCTTGACGCGAAAACGCAAGCCACCGAACTCACCTCTGCCGTTGAGGCCACCAAAATTGCCAAGGCCGAAGCCCAGAAGGCCCTCCAAGAGTTGGAGGATGTAAAAAAGATAGCAGCGGGTAAGGCATTCTTAATGCAAAGTAGGAATATAAAAATAAAATACCTGTTTCTTACCCGAATCCAGAGTTCTCCAGGGGCATTTGTCGATCTTCCCCGCAGCGCATCCGACGCCGCCGCGTTCTACCGAGCTGAACAGGGCAGCTCGGTGGAGAGTGTGTTCTGGTCTCAGTATTCTGAGGCCGGACACCCTGTGCCCTTGAGTGATCAGCTGAAGCAGCTGGTCCAGCTCCACAAGGCCGCCGAACAGGCTATGAAGGGCCTTCTGGTTCGGCTGTGGCCTGGAGAGGCCCTGCCTGGGAGCTACTTTGGGCTAGTGCGGCGGCTGGTGGAGGCCTGTCCACGGCTTGAGGTCATCAAGCGCTCTGCCCGCATCGAGGGCGCCCGGAGGGCCCTCGCCCATGTGAGGGTACACTGGGGTAAGCTGAACGGCGAGAAGCTGGTGAAGGACGGGCCGCCGCCAGGGAAGGAACATCGCAAGCCCGAGAACTACTATGAAGAAGTTCTTGCCGGAGCCCGCCTTATTGCGGATGAATGTGCTAAAGATGTAATATTTCCATGAACTCATTCGTTTGTATCCTGTGCGCTGAAAACTTGTTCATATGCGCTTTAAGCAATGCTTTGAATTTAAAATATTATTTTCTGTGCGGTCGTTTATCAGTAATTGAGAGATGGCGAGTCGTCAGCTTTCTCCCCCCATGCAACTAGTGCTGGGGTGTTCGGGATAAACCTGAGGGCTCTTGTTCCCATAGTTGGGTCCTTCAAGGGAGGCCCTCAGCACAACGGACCAGGCAATCGGACTATAATGCTTGAACACTCTCACTTAGCCATAGAACTTTATAATTTTAAATTTCGGCGAAGCCCCTAGTTCGGAAGGCCGAATTCGGGGCGCTATCCATGCCTTTAGCCGGATTTAACCAGCTCTCCGCTCGAAGCGGCATAAGCCTTTAAGGACTCGAAAAACCTCTCGAACAGCGACCGGTCTCACGCCCTATCATGACAGTCTGTTTTAGCTTTCTCCACTGAGGTGCTCACCCACATGACCTGGGGCACAATCGCAGCGGTTCTCCTAGTGCTGCCTTAGCCGATAGAGCGGAACGTAAGGCACCAAAACATAGGAGCCGGGCAAACCCAACATATGACCAAAATCATGACTTGGAGCCGATGCATATAGTGCTATAAGTTCGGGGTGCGGCACTTGTGGAAGTGTACGGACTTCTCACGTCCAGATAAAAGGGTAATGAAGCCCCTGGCGTGGTTTGCCGTACCATGGTGTACGGGTGCGATCATGTTATGGGATAAACATATATATTCAAAGAAGGTGATGCAGAAAATAGACACAAAGCTATGCATTGTTTATAAAGAGGCTATTCGAAGCCGGACGATACAAGTAGTGCGATAAGCAAAAAAAACTGGACTATTTAACATGTCCTGGCCAGGCGCAGGACGCGGAAATTTGGAAACAGATATATCGCTCGAAATAGAGACCACCTGAGAGTTCCGTAGTGCGGCGTAGCTTTGTCTGCTCTCCTAGGCCTTGTATCGTCTGTGCGGCAACAAGGCCGAACAGGTCATCCGGAATGTGGAGTCCTGAAAGTAAAAAAAAGAAAAAATCCGGCAGCCCCTAGTACGTTTAAGGCCGTATTGTAGGCATGCCGTTAAAATGCCTCCTTCCCCTACGCCCATGGAATTTTAAGGGCATAATTGTGTACTCGAGGTACTAGCTTCGCGATGCTGCGATGGCTGGGGTCGGGGCCGTATTGCTACGCATGCTCCGAACATGCCAAGTGGTCTTGTTGCAGGTTACTCCTGGCGCGCTTTGCATTGTCCGGCGTTTTAGCGGCCGGAGTAGAGAGTTGCCTTGAGAGGATACTTTGTACTTCCGCTGCGAGGGCCGCCGTGTGCTGCTCCGTTGTGATGGAGCGTTCGGTGTTTCCGCTGACCGTAATTACTCCTCGAGGGCCTGGCATCTTGAGCTTGAGATATGCGTAGTGCAGAACCGCATTGAATTTAGCAAATGCAGTTTGTCCGAGCAGGGCGTGATAACCACTGCGGAACGGGACTATATCGAAGATTAACTCTTCGCTTCGGAAATTATCCGGAGATCCGAAGACCACATCAAGTGTTATCGAGCCTGTGCAATTGGCCTCTACACCTGGGATGACGCCTTTAAAGGTCGTCCTTGTGGGCTTGATCCTTGATGGATCTATGCCCATTTTCCGCACTGTATCCTGGTAAAGCAGGTTCAGGCTACTACCGCCGTCCATGAGGACTCTTGTAAGATGAAATCCGTCGACGATTGGATCGAGGACCAGTGCGGCAAAGCCGCCGTGACGGATACTAGTGGGGTGGTCCCTTCGATCGAAAGTGATCGGGCAAGAAGACCAAGGATTGAACTTTGGGACAACTGGCTCCATCGCGTACACGTCCCGTAGCGCACGCTTCCTTTCCTTCTTAGGAATATGGGTCGCGTATATCATGCTCACCATCCGCACTTGCCGGGGAAACCCCTTCTGTCCTTTGTTGTTCGGCGGCCTGGGCTCCTGCTCGTCATCGCTGTCCAGCCCCTTGTTTTTATGTTCGGCTCTTAACTTGCCTGCCTGCTTGAACACCCAACAATCTCTGTTGGTGTGATTGGCTGGCGTTTCGGGGGTGCCATGAATCTGGCACGAGCGGTCGAGTATTCGGTCCAAACTGGATGGGCCCTGGTTATTCTTTTTAGATGGCTGTTTCCGCTGACCGGATTTATAGCCTCTTAATCCGGCATTTACTGTCGTGTCCTCATTGCTGTCGCTGCAAACGCGGCGCTTTTGATTGTTTCGGCGTGACCTGCCAATTTTGTCCTTGGTATCCGGATTACCGGTCTTCTTTGATAAGTTGTTGCTACGAGCTTGCCAGCTGTCTTCGCCCGCGCAAAAGTGGGTCATGAGTGTCGTGAGGGCTGCCATGGTTTTGGGCTTTTCCTGTCCTAGGTGCCGGGCAAGCCATTCGTCGCGGATATTATGCTTGAAGGCCGCTAGGGCCTCTGCGTCTGGACAGTCGACTATCTGATTTTTCTTTGTCAGGAACCGTGTCCAGAATTGCCTGGCCGATTCGTCTGGCTGCTGAATTATGTGGCTTAGGTCATCAGCGTCCGATGGTCGCACATAAGTGCCCTGGAAGTTGTCAAGGAATGCGGCTTCCAGGTCTTCCCAAGAACCAATTGAATTTTCTGGCAAGCTGTTAAGCCAATGCCGAGCTGGTCCCTTAAGCTTGAGTGGGAGATATTTGATGGCGTGCAGGTCGTCGCCGCGTGCCATATGGATGTGAAGGAGATAATCCTCGATCCAAACTGCCGGATCTGTCGTGCCATCGTATGACTCGATGTTGATGGGTTTGAAACCCTCTGGTATTTGATGATCCATTACTTCGTCCGTGAAACATGACGGGTGTGCGGCGCCCCTGTACTGGGCTACGTCACGACGCAGCTCGGAAGAGCTGTGCTTGTTGAGTTCGGCCCGGCCGGAGTTATTGTGTCCGGACTGAAAATCATCACATGTTGGGCGTCCGCGCGATCCATAGATCGATCTTGTCCGCCTTGCTTTGTCCTCCAGTACGTCTCGCAGGTCTGGCTCGTTTCGTTGTGCCCTAGCCGAACGGCCCCGGGGCATGTTTGGCTTGAAATTTCGACGGGCCTCTCTGTCGTGGCCGCGAGGTGGCCGGTCTGCCATGTCATTTGCTTCCTCCTCTGATTGGGGGAGCGGCCTGCGCTTAGGGTAATTTTTGGAGTGGCGCCCGAGTTCGTACTCTTCGGCCGCAAGAACGTCTGTCCATCTATCAGCTAGCAAATCTTGATCAGCCCTAAGCTGTTGCTGCTTTTTCTTTAGGCTGTTGGCCGTGGCAATAAGCCTGCGTTGAAAACACGCTTGTTCGGCAGGGTCTGATGGTATGACGAATTCATCATCGTCGAGGCTTGCCTCGTCTTCGGAGGGAGGCATGTAGTTATCGTCCTCAACCTCTGGTTCTGCCGCTTCCTTATGAAGGCCGGCTTCTCCATCTTCCCGTGCTGAGTCTTGTTGTGGTTGGTGTTCTTCGGCGGTATTCGGGGTAGAATTATCCCCCGTGCCGGAATCACCGTTCTTGCTTTGGCGGGATTTAGAGCGGTGCCGCTGACGCCGGCGTTTGGGAGGCTTTCTCGAGGTGCCATCCATCGCTGTTCCATCGCCATCTCCGTCTTTCGGAGTGTCCACCGTGTATATGTCATATGACGAGGTGGCGGTCCAGCGCCCATCAGGTGCTGGTTGTTGTTCGTCTCCTCCTTCGTCGTCCATACCGTCGAAGTCTTCGGAGCCGAAGTCGAGCATGTCGGTTAGATCGTCGACAGTGGCTATTAAGTGGGTGGTGGGTGGGTTTTGAATTTCTTCATCGTCCGTATCCCAACCTCGCAGACCATAATCCGGTCTGGGCTCTCCTGATAAAGAGAGAGACTTGAGAGAACTCAGGATGTCACCAAAAGGTGAGCACTGAAAGATGTCCGCGGCGGTGAACTCCATTATAGGCGTCCAATCAGATTCGATCGGCGGGGGCTTGGAAAGCCCGGAGTTTGGAGAAGAATCCGGCTCCTTGGAGTCATGGGCGACGTGGAGTGCGGGACCGGCGTTCGGCTTGATCGCCTTTAACGTCGCAGCCCCTGAGGTGACGTCCAACCGTTCTTCCTCGACGAGCGCAGCGGGCTCTGAATCATGGATCGGGGCCGGAGCGTATGCGGCCTCCAGGACACTGTTCGGGAGCAGAGCCATATCATGCCCTTCTCGACAGTGCGGCATGCTTGGCTGTGGCTCGAATCCGTCGAAGATCAAGTCTCCGCGGATATCCGCCGTGTAGTTTAAGCTTCCAAACCTGACTTGATGGCCAGGGGCGTAGCTTTCGATCTGCTCTAGATGGCCAAGCGAGTTGGCTCGAAGAGCGAAGCCGCCGAAGACGAAGATCTGTCCGGGGAGAAAAGTCTCACCCTGGACCTCCTTGCCGTTGATGATCAAAGGAGCCATCGAACCTAAAGGTGACGACACAGAGGAACTCTCAATGAAAGCACCAGTGTCGGTGTCAAAACCGGCAGATCTCGGGTAGGGGGTCCCGAACTGTGCGTCAAGGTCGGATGGTAACAGGAGACAGGGGACACTTTGTTTTACCCAGGTTCGGGCCCTCTCGGTGGAGGTAAAACCCTACTCCTGCTAGATTAATATTGATGATATGGGTAGTACAAGAGTAGATCTACCACGAGATCAAGGAGGCTAAACCCTAGAATCTAGCCTATGGTTTGATTGTGTATGAAGATGATTCTGTCCTACGGACTACAACCCTCCGGTTTATATAGACACCGGATAGGGTTAGGGTTACACAGAGTCGGTTACATTGGTAGGAGATCTCGAATATCCGCACGCCTAGCTTGCCTTCTACGCCAAGGAAAGAACCTTCCGGACACGGGACGAAGTCTTCAATCTTGTATCTTCATAGTCCTGGAGTCCGGCGGGAGATGTAGTCTGGCTATCCGAACACCCCCTAATCCAGGACTCCCTCAAGTGGTTATGTCACCATTCTGCAGGATGTCTCAAATCATTTGAGCATTTACAGCCGTTATGCTGTCCGAGTCATCCCAGGTTTCTAATTAGTCTGATGCATTTGCAAATCCATTCTTTCCATTCCCGATGTTCCTTTGGGCCAATTCAACCACACTAATCGGTCTGTTGAGGTACTCCGTTGCCTTGACATGTATGTTGGAGTTAGTGTTACGACCCTAGGTGTCTTCGAGAACCACTCAGTAATCTAGCAATGTTTTGTGTTCCCAGTGTGATGATTCTGGCCACCATTCTCGAAAGCATTCCGAGATGCCACTTAGTAGTAGGCATTCTACTCCTGGTTTTTTTTAAACCCGAGATTCACCCTACTTCATGTTGTTGGTATTTGCTAGTTCCCTTAAGATATTAGTAACCTTTGTGATAGTCCTCGAGGTCCGTGGTATATCCTTCTTCCAATACCATGAACCAATATGGCAGAAGTTCGTTGAACCAAAAGATCACAATAATAGTGCTCTTGACGAGTTCTCCATTCAAATTGTGAGTCTGCCAGTCCTTCTTCTTCTGCATGGGTTTCCCGGAAGAAATATGTTGAACTTGTTCAACATACTAATTCATGCGTCCACAACTCAAAAACAATTATATGTTCCTTGAGTTGTCCCCCTTTAGTTGTATTCTGACCTTAGCCTATCAGTTGATAGACAAGAGTATGTGTGCATTCGTGTTTATCGGTGCCTTTTTGTGGTCCGTCAAGCCATTCTATTTCGGAATGACTAGGAGAAACAAACTCCAGTACCTCATCCATTTCTAGGGTTCTACCCTGAAGTATTACCCACTTTATGTCAGGAACGTCATGAGAATGGCACCTTCCCTTATGAATTCTTGACGTAGTGATACTTCTCGCCATCATCATTCGCTCCTCGGTTCCGATTGTAACTGGAATACCGACAAGTGAACCATGATGTGTGAAATCAATACTCCTAGCAACCGTGTTGCTTAGTAGTTAATGGACATTAATATCATCCTTAGCGTGTTGGCTATTGAATCACCATCCTAGGAGTGATCGTGCTACCTAGTCCATTTTTGTTGGTGCACCCTTCGATCATTGAGTTAGGATTGTGTCAATCCCTCACTCTTTTGATCATATCATCTTGCCCTGAAAAGCAAGGTTGTTCTCGAGCCTAGTAACATATCGGTGGTTCGTGATTTTCCGAATATCTTCTCGGAAGTATTACCATGCTGACACCTCACCGCTATGTTGAGCTCGTGATCGAGTTGGTTTCTTGTAAACCAAACATTCTCCAAGAAATCTGTGTCGGTTACCCCTGAGCTGGTTGGTTAAGCTAAACAACAACTTGGAGAGTTGGAAGATAAAAGCTTAATCTACTTAGTTCACTCTTAAGGGATATCCTTGCGTGTGTGTTGAAGAAAGATGATACCTTCATCGATTGGTCCTCGTGATCAGTTGTTGCACCTATTGTCGTGTCAAAACTTTGATTTGAGTATGCGCTATCATCAAATCAAATCAGAACCAACGATGTTCATAATGTTGTCTTACTCGTGGTTGATCCCTCGAGCATACACCATTATATCTTTTAGGTCTGACCAATGCTATCACCGTGTTCACATGATGGTGGAAGTCCAGTGATATGGGAATTCCGATGAGTTGCTATCGAGCCCATCAGCAGCATTTTGTCTCCCCCATGATTCATGTTGAACATCAACCTAGTGTTGGAAACTTTGTAAGCATTGCCTTCGTGATCACCTCATGAGGTATATGTTTTGGTGAAAGAAGTGATTTTCTCCAAGTTCACGTTCATTAGGTGTAAGTTGCCGCCATGAATTTGAGAAAGGATTGTTTTATTTCCTCTGGAATCATCCCAAATCAGTCATGCATACGTGCGAAGTATTCTATGGTTTGGTAGATTAATTACCTCCACTCCATATGTATTCCCGAGCACACCAAGCCACTGATTGATTTGTTCAGGGAGAAGAAGTTTCTTCATAAGAGCTAATCATATGAATTATACAAGGACTCCGATATCCTTGATGATGGTTCCCAACTAGGACTCGATAGTGTTTCATTGTAAGACTACTATGTGGTCATGCTTGTTTGGGACAGCATGTTCACATGTGTTGTAGCAGAACCAGCTCATGTTTTGGAGCTTGCTATCGTAGTTCATTTCCGAGAATCTCGCAACGTCATCTCGTCGATTTGTGTTGCAAACTTTCTTTTCTAGACAGGCTGTCTGAAATATTCTGTTACCAACCAGAGCTGAATCTCAGGCAGATATGATGGTTGGAACTTTTCCAAGATATATTATGTAGGTCCCGACAAGGTTGATGTCTGGCCGACACACCTAGCCGGAAGATCTATCATGGTAGTATCTTGATTGAACTATTTGACCATCTTCTCCATGAGGATCTCGTGCGACTTATCCTAGAAGTTGCTTCCTAGGGATTCTTGTGCTCTTAGTTCTTCGATTAAGCTATAACCATTCAAACGGTGGAATCACCCTCGTTGAGTTATTCCCAGTTACCAGAATCATTCCCAGCATTGCATTTTGTTCCCAGCTTGCACCTCAGCAATTGCTGTATAGGATCATTTTCAAAAGTGGTCCTGTCATGGTCCCATCCATTTCCGGTGATAAGCAAGAGTCATCCATCGCGTGGTCTTCAACAAGGTAGTCCACATCATCCATTCTGGTATGGGTATGCCATTCCTTCGAATTCGTTCACACGATCGTTTGTGATTGCCTTAGGCTGGTACAAAGAATTTCAATGATCTATGGATCAAAAGTAATTCTTTTTGCCACTTAATGGAACAATCCAACGAGTCACCCTTTTCCAAGGTGCCCCGTTACGGGATCATGGCAATTATTTCCTCGCCACCTTGACACCATCCACCATCTTTCTAAGCGTGGAATTATTGCCCACCAAATCAAACCCCGTCATTTGTTCTTCCATCCCTCTCGATGTTTTTTGTGTCTCAACTCGAGATGTTTCAACATCTCATTCCGCGAGTCGGGATTGTATAGTTCGATCTTTAAGAAGATCAATCCTAGTAGAGTTTCTTTCCGCCGTCACCACGTGGATGAAGATCTCAAAAGCGAGGATGTCAAGATCAACGTATGCAATGAATCAACCACCTTATGGGGTGCAACCTGGATCGTGAAGATTATGATAGCTTGTGTTTCCCCCTTCACCTTACCCTACGCTTGAATCTCAGGACGAGATTCTTGTTTAGTGGGGGTGAGCTGTCACAGCCCCAGTTCAGCCCTTGCCTGACTCTGCTTGCTCATCTTGCCATCATGTTTAAACTTTGAAAGAACTTGAAATGGGGATGTTGAAACCCTGGCACCAAATGAATTCAACTAGGTTCAAACTTAAAACTTTTCAAAGAACCCAAAATACCCTTCATAAATGTTCACCATTTATGGTCCTGGCTAAACCCTCTGCCAAAAATGGTTTCATAATTTTGGAGGCTGTTCTGGATTTTTGAATTAAATCATTATGTATTTGAATTTGGGCGTTTAATTGCTATAATTATTTTAGGTGCTCAAATAATTGTGAAACTAAATGAGGGCTGTTGGAAACAAATTCACAAGTGCCCACAATTAATTTCAGCATTTTAACAAATGGTTTAGTATTTTTACTAAATCAAAACAACTACAGAAAAATAGAAAAATAGAAACTAAATAACAGAGAGAGAGAAAGCTACCTAGCTTACCTGGCTGGGCCGGCCCACCTGGCCCGTGCCAGTCATCACCTACCTCTGCCAGAAGGCAGAGGAGGGAGACAGCGCACGCACGCGCGAGGCGCCACGCCTCCTGCCTGCTCGCTTGCCTCACCGGGCGCCTCGGAGCTCCTCCTCGACGCCACGCGACCCTCGGATCCCCCCCTTGATCTCTCCCCGTGCTTCTCCCCCTCCTCTGGCTTCTCTTCCTCGCGCCGCCGAGCACACCCGAGACCGCCGCTCGCCGCTGCCGCGGATATCGTGCACCCTCGTCCTTCCGCCGAGTCCAGAAGCACCGCAGAAACCTCCTCGTCCTCCCAATCGAGCTACGGGACGCCGGGAGGCCCTGCTTCATCGTCATCGCTGTCATCTTCAACCTCGGGCGCCCGAGCCCCTCATGTCGATTCGCGCCGTCAAGGACATCCCCGAGCCCACCGACCTACTGCGCCGCCTCCCTGTGAGCTCCTGCTCCCAACCCCTCTCTCCCCGCTGTTGAATCCCTCCTCTAGCCCCCCTGGCCACCGTGGCCGAAGCTTGCTGCCGCCGCGAATGTTGCCGTTGTCATTACGGATGGCCAACGCCGCATCTGAGCACTTGGTCGAGCTCCTAGGGCCCCATAGCTTCTGCTTGTGCTCTTCGTTCGCTTGGAATCGAGCTGCAGCCCAGTGCCCGCATCTAGCCGAGCTCCGGCCACCGCCATGGTTGCAGTGGCCATCGTCTCCGGCCACCCCGCAGCCTCCCGCATGATCCCCTGGATGCGCGCGAGGATGGGCATCCCTCTGGTGCCTCCAGCGCATCGAGCCGACCCCTGTAGCACCGTCCCGAGCAACTCCGGCGATCCTCCGCCGTCGGGTTTGGTCGCCGGCGTCCAACTCCGGCGGCTGGTGACGTGGCACCGCCATTAGCGCCTAACTAACCCCCTAGAGTCACTGATAGTGGGCCCCCGTGCCTAAATTAAGTTGCTTAACTTCTCTATTTTATTAATACTAATCTCAGTGGGCCCCGCTTGTCACTGTTGACTTGGCCACGTCAGCTTTGACCGGGTCCCACATGTCAGCCTCTGTAGCTGACTATATGTCACTGATTACTGGGCCCTACCAGTCAGGTTTGACCTGGAGGCGCCCAGTTGACCTGCTGAGGTCAGCATGACGCAATGCTGACGCAGTAATAGGTTTTTCTGGATTTATTCTTTTTCAGGTAATTTCAGAAAATAGTGCTAACTTCTAAAAATCATAGAAATTCAACCGTAACTCCAAATCAAATAAGTTATATATGAAAAATGATCAGAAAAATCCAATCAATCCATCTGTACCGGTGTCATGCATGTTAGAACACAATAACCTTGCTATTTAAATGAAAGAAGATAATGCACCATTATGACTATATACATGAGCTTACATTTGAATCTTTGATTCAAATGGATTCAAATCAACCTATCCTAGTATGCATTAGTCAAAGCACATTCATATTGACATGTCATGATCATGCATCATGTTGTGCATTGCATTGATTGTGTTTTCCTTCTTTGTTGCCGGTATTTGTCCCCTCTCGATAGACGTGGTTTCAACGATGAGATCGATGACACCGATGAAGAGCTATAATATATTCAGAAGTGCCAGGCAAGCAAAACCCCCTTGTTCATTCCGATACAATCCCACTTTCTCGCTCCTGCTCTCTTTTACTGCATTAGGACAACATCGATTCATGTGTTACTTGCTGCGGTAGTTGAACCCCTTATCCTCTGCATGACTTGTCATTTCCACAGTAAATAGATGAAACCCACTAGCATGAGTAGGAGTTGTTTGAGCCCTGATGTGCCTACTCATTTATGCTTGTTTGTCATGCCTGCTACTGCTTACAGTTGTGTCATGTCTGATTCATCGGGGGTGAATCGGAGGTGTGTGAACATGTCTTACTGTTGAGAGCTAAGTGTGTGAACACGATTTGGTAAAGGTAGCTGTGAGAGGCCATGTAGGAGTACATGGTGGGTTGTCTCATTGCAGCCGTCTTCAGGAACTGAGTTCTGTGTTTGTGATCCATGAAACAGTTACTACCACACATTGGGATCCTTAATTGACTCTCTCGGCTTCTTTATCACCCTTGTCCTCTGTCCAGGAGTTGCAAGTAGTTTCTGGTGTTTGTAGTATGCTGGGGGGCGTGCGTAGCACTGACCTAAGGGGTGGGCTGTGTTGCGGTAGGCACGTGGGCGGGCATGCCGGGCGCCCGTTTGGTGTCTCGGAACCCTGTACTCATCGTTCGGGGCCGTATGTGGAAACCTCGGCCGGACTCCCTGCGGATGGAACCTGAATAGGCGATAAACCTGGACTAGAGACTTGAGTGTTTAGGTAGGCCATGGCCGACACCCTCGCTGGGCTTCCGCTTGAAGGTTGCCGAGTACATGTCGTGTAAACGACGATAAGTGGTGAGAGCGTGTGTGAAGAAGTACACCCCTGCAGAGTTAATATCATCTATTCGAATAGCCGTGTCCGCGGTAATGGACTTCTGGGTTGCCTACAACAGTTCATAGACAAGTGAAAGTGGATACTCTAAAATGCGCAAGATAAGCGTGAGTGCTATGGATGGCCTTCTCATAGGGAGACGGAAGTGGATCCATAGTGGTGTATTGATATGGTGAATATGTGGACTCGTGTGCGCCACCTCAAAAGAGTTACTTGCACTCGTAGTTCAGGTTAGCCACTGAGTCAAAGCTGGCTTGCTGCAGTCAAACTCCACCACCCCCTTTATTGATACTGATGCATCTGTAGCTAGTTCTGATGTAAGTCTTGCTGGGTACATTTGTACTCACGCTTGCCTATTTTATGTTTTTGCAGAGAGACGTCAGTCTCGCTAGTAGTCCCGCGTGGACTTCGACGTTTAGCTTGTTACCTCAGCTACGATCTTGTGCCCTCGGCAGGATCTGATAGATAGTCAGGCTTCTCAGCCTTTTTCATGTATAGATGTCTGTACTCAGACGTGTTAAGCTTCCGCATGTGCTTTGACTTGTATGCTCTGAATGTTGGGTCATGAGACCCATGTTTGTAATATCTCGCTCCTCGGAGCCTAATGAATAAATACTGGAGTCGTAGAGTTATGTTGTAATGCCATGTTGTATTTACACATATCGAGTATATTGTGTGTATGATTGAAATGCTTGCTATGTGTGGGATCCGACAATCTAGTTGTTTATCCTGGGCAGCCTCTCTTATGGGGAAATGATGTCTAGTGCCTCCTTGAGCCATAGTAGTCCGCTACAGCCCAGTTCACCGGAGTCCTGCTAGCCCAGCACTACTGCTCAGGACACTTGACTGGCCGGCATGTGTTTCACTTCGTTCCTGTGTCTGTCCCTTCGGGGAAATGTCACGCGGTGACATCCGGAGTCCTGCCTAGCCTGCTACAGCCCGGGTTCCCGGAGTCCTGTTAGCCCAGTGCTACAGCCCGGATTCACATGTTGCTGACCGACATGCTCGAAGTTGATTCATGTATGCCTGTCCCCATGGGTTAGTGCCGCTTTGGGTTCACGACTAGCCATGTCGGCCCGGGTTCTCTGTCATATGGATGCTAGCGACACTATCATATACGTGAGCCAAAAGGCGCAAACGGTCCCGGGCCAGGTAAGGTGGCACCCGTGGGAATACCGTGCGTGAGGCCGCAAAGTGATATGATGTGTTACATGCTAGATCGATGTGGCTTAGGATCGGGGTCCTGACAAATACACTCCGATAAAAAAACAGAGTTGGTGATGATGGTGTGCCTGCCATCCTGCAATATAGGCCGTCCGATTTATATCTGACAGATAGGAAAGAAACTATGGCAATTTTGCAAAATGGTACCCACACACCTCTCCACATTTGCAAATAAGGCCTTCCCTCGTTCATCCTTTTCTCTTACAAGATAAACAAGTCATAAAAATGCATCTTGATGTTACGTGCAACGCACGGGCATCTTGCTAGTAAGAATGAAAACAAACGACAAAAAAAATATTTGGACAACAGTTCGAAGTCATGACCGCGGGCACAGCGGACGAGGTGGCCTTGTATTGGTATGCTGAGCCGTCTGTTTTAACACACATGCACGCATGCACACGAACTGCATCCACGCAACACTCACACAAACACATGCACCCACGCACGCACGCAACACTCACACGTACACACGCAGCCACGCACGCACGCAACACTCACACGCACACACGCACGCATGCATGCACACACCAGTACACCATACGACCAACACACACTCTCACGCTCAAGTGCTCAACCTACACGTGCATGCGCAAACATCAGGCCCTGACAGACACATACACAACTAGGTGATTCCCGCGCACGGGTTGGAGCCTTGTCACGCCTGCGTAAATTTGTGTTTATCTGACCTTTTGCCTATGCGAACTGACAGGTGGGACCCACAAGGAACGTGGTCAATTTAACTAGTCAACATGGCGCCACGCAGACTATTTGGCCGGTCAACAGAGTGAAATCCGATGCTGAACTGTGAGCAAGTGACCGTATAATCACCGCAAAACATATATAGTGACCGTAATCAGCTTATTCTTAAGTTCGGTGACCGTGTTACGCTTTTCTCTCTGTAGGCCCTCCAAAACTACATCTCTACACGTTCTCGCATGTTACATCTAACAACTATGCAATACAACACTACTACTACACTCTAACACAATAAATCATATGTGTTTTTAGTTTTACTAGATATCATATTGTTACTTATAATTATTCAGTTTACATACATTAAAATTGCCTTTGAAATGTATGGCCAGTATCATCTACCGCGCAAGAAAAATCCCGCCCTTTCTTGTTTAATCGGGTTTGTATCGATGGATCGTGCGAAACAGCAAAACTATAGTACTATATAGTACAAGTGACAGTTCACTGGGCCGTCGTGTCGTCTACTCCTCCGTCGTAAGAGTGGAGCGCTCGCTTTCATAAATCTTCTAGTCCCTTTCGCCGACATGTGGGACATCAAGCTACTGGGTCCACGTGCCATACCGGAATACAGTGCAGAGCAGCCGGCGTGAAGCACCCCAGTCATGGTGCCGGTGTAGTAATGAGCAATGAGGCGTCAAATCACAAAGCTGCACCTTTCCCGCAGATAAGTTGGAGGGACGAAGCAACCATCATTTCACTCATTGCTGAATCCGCTTCTCCCTCATCTTCTTCAACTTAACCACGTGTTGCTTCTGCCGTTGTTCTGCCTCATGTGGGACGCGGATCAGCTTGGTAAACACTGACACATGGGACCGCATGTTAGCAAACCGCCAGGACAACGTCCTCCAAAAATAAGAAGCCTAATCCTAGACTTACAAAGGGCTACGTAGCTGCTACATATACTTTCCATCTAATCTATATATGCCCCCCTGATTTTCAGGTGGGGTGGGCCTAATCCTCTCATTTAATCCAATCAAATAGTCCCACATCACATCAGTTCGTAACTTTATGTAAACCATTATGTGGATGTAGCATTTCTCAAATAAGAAACCTCCCCCGCCATCCGTGCGGCAAAATCACCTCCTTTTTACTAATCTTGATTCTATAATTTGTTAGATCAATATAATTGAGATTTGTATAGATAGCACACAGGAGAAAAACCAAGTGGTACGGTTAAGGGCATCCACAATGTGTAGCCAAATGTGAAAATAGCTTTTGGCATCGTGGGAACCATTGTGGACGGTGTTGCCAAAGCCAAAAAGATGGAACCAAAGCTCCCTGATTGATTGATTAAAGGAATAGAAAAATGCAACGTCTCTCCTCTTTCTCCCATGCTTGGACGCATGTAGTACAGTATAGAGCACAGAGTCTACTCCCCTGTCCCTTCTATCACAAATCACAAAGCAGTGAGGCATCAAATCACAAAAGCACGGACGAAGCAACCATCATTTCACTCTTCGCTGACTCCGCTTCTCCATCGTCTTCTTCGAGAAACCATCTCACCGCACTAGTACTCCTAGTAGTACTAGTAAATGACTTCCTGGATGCAAATAAGGCGACTGTCTCGGCTTGCAGGCGGCACTTGTGAACGACTTACCGTGGTCTCCCTCAATGGTGTTCTCCGTTGAACGCACTTCGCCAAACCACCAAAAAAAGATATCGTCGACGTCACCGCAATGGGGAAGGAAGTCAAATATAGTTACTACCTCCATTTTTTGTACCCAAGGCCAGTATATCAAAATTACAATTTGCAAAGGGCCACTAACACTAATCGAGGCAAAATTGATGGGGTTAGCAACCAAGGACATTAATATCCCCTGCATGCATGCGGAAGTGAGAAGGTTGGTTTGCATGGCGCTGCATTAATCAAGCGATGAGGAGTGAGATGGTTAGCTCTTTGGTCTTTGGAGAAAAAAATACGCATTACTTGACACGTGAAACGAGGATTTGTATCGATTAAATCCCGCGAAGGAAAACCCCGCCTTTCTTTTTTAACACTAGTACTCCTAGTACGTACGTACTTATCCTGTTTGGGTCTAGGCCTTGCATTGACAAACTTCGCCACACATTTTTGCCAAGATTGCCTAAAGTTTTCAAAATGAGAAGGAGGTACACTTGCGCACGGCTGTCGCGGTCGCACCGCACCCTCACACGGTCGCTCCTGCACGCCGCGGTCGCACCGCACCCTCACACAGTCGCTCCTGCACGCCGCAAACCCAACCAAGGGAACACACCCTCACTGACACGTGCTATCGCATGTGAACAAACCAAACTTAGCCATCCTATCGCTGACACATAATTTTTGTTCATAGAGTATGTTTATCCAACCGCATGTTGGGGAGTATCCATACGGCCCGTGCGATGGTCTGTTGGGGAAGAAGAAGAGGTGAGGAAGAAGGAAAGAAGGGTTAGGAGACGTAGGATATTCATCCAACCGCCTGAAATGGTAGACTGACCCAAGTCAAGCGACTTGCATAACAAATATATGTTTTTACACAGCAAAAGATCCATAAAAACAACAACATAAAGAAAAACTATCACTGCTCGCGGAAAGAGACTGCCTCGTCGTCTTTGGCTGCCGGCGCGAACCAGTCATCGCTGCTGACGTGTGTCTCCGCACCGTGGTTGTCCTCGGCCTCCAGCTACTCGTTCAAGCGAAGCGTGCGGGCGCTCTGCACAGACGAGAGCGCGGCCCGGTTCAAGTCGGGGACGTCCGGTTCCGCCTGCAGGAGGGCCTCGATGGCAGCGGCATCCACGCGCTCCGCGTCGAGTCGAGCCTCCGCCGCCTGGTTCAAGTCTAGGATGTCCGGTTCCGCCTGCATGAGGGCGTCGATGAGAGCGGCATCCGCGCGCTCCGCGTCGAGGCGAGCCTCTGCCGCCCGGTTCAAGTCCAGGACGCCCGGTTCCGCCTGCAAGAGGGCCTCGATGGCAGCGGCATCCGCGCGCTCCGCCTCAAGTTGAGCCTCCGCCTCCCGGTTCACATCCACGACATCCGGTTCCGCCTGCAGGAGAGCCTCGATGGCAGCGGCATGCGCGCGCTCCGCGTTGAGTTGAGCCTCTGCCTCCCGGTCCTCCTTTAGTATCTCCATGTTGAACCGCTGGTCCGCCTGCACCATGGGGGACTCGGATGCCGGCACGAAGTCGACGTCCATCGTCTCATACCCATCGGGGGCCTTCTACCCCGCGACCTCCGCCATGAACATTGGATCGGCTTCCTCCTCCTTGTAGCTTGGCTCCAGAGCACTCGGGGATTGGCCCGCCACAAAGCGAGCTTGGGAACAAAGGTCTGTGGCGCCGACCGCCGCCGCGATTTCTGCCCAGCGCTCCGGCGTCAGCATCTTGTAGTAAGTGATCTTGCGGCGCACCATGGATTTCTGGCAAACTAGGGTACGCTTGATGTGGGCTAGGGGATCAAAAGGTGGGGGAATGGGATGGAGATTTGGTGTGGTTTTAGGGCAGTGGTTGGCGTAGGCCGAGCAGCGAAGGTTCTGGTGTGAATAGTGGTTCCGGTGACGACTGGTCAATCGGTTTTGACTGTATATCGCTCTTGTCGCGTTCGCGTTGCAGCCCAGCACGCTGGACCATCCACGTCGCTCACCGAATGGAACACGCTTCGTCTTGCGTTTTCGCTCGCTTGTGGGTTTGCAGTTGAGAGCAAACCGACGTCCCTCCCCCTCCCCTGCCCGCGTCATTTATTATACCACCACTCCCTTTGTTTTATGCGGAGTAAATAAAAACAAAGGGAGTATACTACGGATGAGGATCCCCTGACGTGGCCGAACCCATTGAGTAACTGACATGCGGGGCCTAGCAAGCATGGGGTCCGCCAGTAAGTGACCAAAAGGGAGGGTAAGGCAGGGATACCTACGTCAGAGGATCCACTTCCACTATACTACTTTGACCAAATGTTAGAGTAATAATATATGACATGCAAATTACACAAATGTTAGAGTAATAATATATGACATGCAACTTACACAAAGCATACAGGGTCTAATGCATTTTTCGAGGCTAACTTTGACCAAATGTTAGAGTAATAATATATGACATGCAACTTACACAAAGCATACGGTCAAATTCGTATGTGAAAGGAGTTTCCAATGATATAATTTTCACATTATACATCTCATGTACTATTAATCTTGTCAATAGTCAAATTGGAAACCATATCGAGTACAAATCTAGGAGTACGTATGAATCTAACAATATTGATTGGGCGTTGTTGAATGTTGATACCTTTTTGATCAAAGTAGAGATACTTTGACTACACATAAAACTTATATGTAAACTAGAAAGGATAGGAGGGAGTATATTGTACGTCCAAAAACGAAACGAACATTGAATGCCCTTTATATGTGATTTGCGGATGCTATGATCACTGGTTCAAAATTTTGAATCCGCCTTAGGTATCACGTGCCCCCACTCGTTCCCTCTCGATTTCATCTCGTGGTCTGGAGATCTATTGAAAGAGGACTAGGGTGGGCACATGCGAATGATACTCGGTGGAATGTTAAAATAAGGCATGTGGGAGGATGGACTTGACTGGAGGGTGACATGATCGATGGAGAAGAGGGATGGAGAGGAATGAGAAATAAGCAAACGCCACATGATTATACTTGAACGGCTCAAATAGACAATAAGTTGTCTCGCTTGGCCTACATAGTGAAAGGCCTAATGCGCAACGAGGAGCACTGACGCTCGAATATGGCCGGGAAAACAGGGAAACCGACATGTGGGGCACACCCTAGGGACAACGTAGCACAGACTAGTCCAATGGAGGAGCTGGCCCACGACCTCCTCGCCATTGACAACCATTCATGTGGGTCGTTGGGGCCAACAACGGGGCGCAGCTCCAACACCGCCTCTGGACACGACTGCGGTGAGCGACACGCTCATATCATCGCTAGACACGGCCGGTTTCAGTGTGCCGAGGGTGGCGTTAGTGCTATGGCACGACCAACGGTATGTTTGGTTTGTGCCCAAGGTTGCCCTATCAAAGCATTGGGTAGCCAAAATTTTGGTTGAGGTATTGGTTGCCCATGATTTGGCCGACATTGGCAAGAAAAATGAACTAGAGTTGGCTAGAGTTCATTGGCATGCCAAAGAAATGGCAACCATCCAAACAAAGACCAATCTTTGGGTCATGACCAAAATTTTGGTTGAGGTATTGGTTGCCCATGATTTGGCCAACATTGGCAAGAAAAATGAACTAGAGTTGCCTAGAGTTCATTGGCATGCCAAAAAATGGCAACCATCCAAACAAAGACCAATCTTTGGGTCATGACCAAAATTTTGGTAAGGTGCACTTTGGCCAATCCAAACACACCCCAACACCCGGCTCGTCGAGGATGCACGGGGCGCCGCGACGCGTCCGCGGAGTGGTGTAGCGCGGCCAACTGCATCCTCTGGACCTGAGTGTTGGAAATATGCCCTAGAGGCAATAATAAAATGGTTATTATTGTATTTCCTTGTTCGTGATAATTGTCTATTGTTCATGCTATAATTGTATTAACTGGAAACAATAATACATGTGTGAATACATAGACCACAACATGTCCCTAGTGAGCCTCTGGTTGACTTGCTGGTTGATCAATAAATGGTTATGGTTTCCTGACCATGGACATTAGAAGTCATTGATAACGGTATCACATCATTAGGAGAATGATGTGATGGACAAGACCCAATCCTAAGCATAGCACAAGATCGTGTAGTTCGTTTGCTAAAAGCTTTTCTAATGTCAAGTATCATTTCCTTAGACCATGAGATTGTGCAACTCCCAGATAACGTAGGAATGCTTTGGGTGTACCAAACATCACAACGTAACTGGGTGGCTATAAAGGTGCACTACAGGTATCTCTGAAAGTGTCTGTTGGGTTGGTACGAATTGAGACTGGGATTTGTCACTCTGTATGACGGAGAGGTATCTCTGGGCCCACTCGGTAATGCATCATCATAATGAGCTCAATGTGACTAAGCAGTTAGTCACGGGATCATGCGTTACGGAACGAGTAAAGTGACTTGCCGGTAACGAGATTGAATGAGGTATTGGGATACCGACGATCGAATCTCGGGCAAGTAACATACCGATTGACAAAGGGAATTTTATACGGGATTGATCGAATCCCCGACATCGTGGTTCATCCGATGAGATCATCGTGGAACATGTGGGAGCCAATATGGGTATCCAGATCCCGCTATTGGTTATTGACCGGAGAGGTGTCTCGGTCATGTCTGCATGGTTCCCGAACCCGTAGGGTCTACACACTTAAGGTTCGGCGACGCTAGAGTTGTTATGGGAAATAGTATGTGGTTACGTAAGGTAGTTCGGAGTCCTGGATGAGATCACGGACGTCACAAGGAGTTCCGGAATGGTCCGGCGGTGAAGATTGATATATTGGACGAAGGGTATTGGAGTCCGGAAGTGTTCTGGGGGTACCAGGCTATGGCCAGCATGACCGAAAGGTGTTTCGGGAGCCTCGGCATGTGTTGGAGGGCCTCATGGGCCAAAGGGGAAGGGAAAACCAGCCCACTAAGGGGTGGTGCGCCCCCCACACCCTTTCCCACGTTACTTGGGGAGGTGGGGCGCCTCCACCTGGCTTCGGAGGCAAGCCTCCACCTGCTTGGCTTGGGGTCAAGTCTCCCTAGGATTTTCCCTAGGGAGATCCAATCTGCTTGGCCGCCGACCCCTAGGGGAAACCCTAGGGCGCCTCCCCCTATCTCCTTGCCCCTATATATAGTGGAGGGGTGGGAGGGCAGCCACACCTCTTCCCTGGCGCAGCCCTCCCTCCTCCTACACCTCCTCCTCCTCCATAGTGCTTGGCGAAGCCCTGCTGGAGAACCACGAGCTCCATCGCCACCATGTCGTCGTGCTGCTAGAGTTCTCCCTCAACTTCTCCTCTCCCCTTGCTGGATCAAGAAGGAGGAGACGTCCCCGGGCTGTACGTGTGTTGAACACGGAGGCGCCGTCCGTTCGGCGCTAGATCGGATCTTCCATGATTTGAATCTCCGCGAGTACGACTCCATCAACTGCGTTCTTGTAACGCTTCTACTTAGCGATCTTCAAGGGTATGCAGATGCACTCCCTCTCTCTCATTGCTAGTACCTCCTAGATTGATCTTGGTGACACGTAGGAAAATTTTGAATTATTGCTACGTCCCCCAACAGTGGCATCTGAGCTAGGTCTATGCGTAGATTCTATGCACGAGTAGAACACAGAGTAGTTGTGGGCGATGATTTGTTCAATTTACTAGCCGTTACTAGTCTTATCTTGATTCAGCGACATTGTGGGATGAAGCGCCCGGACCAACCTTACACGTACTATGATAAGATAATATTTTTGGTATTTTTGTGATAAAGATGCAAAGTAAAATAAAAGTAAAGTAAAGAGCCGGGGGCCATAGGTTTCACTAGTGGCTTCTCTCAAGAGCATAAGTATTTTACGGTGGGTGAACAAATTACTGTTGAGCAATTGACAGAATTGAGCATAGTTATGAGAATATCTAGGTATGATCATGTATATAGGCATCACGTCCGAGACAAGTAGACTGACTCCTGCCTGCATCTACTACTATTACTCCACTCATCGACCGCTATCTAGCATGCATGATGTTCATAAAAACGGAGTAACGCCTTAAGCAAGATGACATGATGTAGAGGGATAAATTCATGCAGTATGATAAAAACCCATCTTGTTATCCTCGATGGCAACAATACAATATGTGCCTTGCTGCCCCTACTGTCACTGGGAAAGGACACCGCAAGATTGAACCCAAAGCTAAGCACTTCTCCCATTGCAAGAAAGAATAATCGAGTAGGCCAAACCAAACTGATAATTCGAAGAGACTTGCAAAGATAACCAATCATACATAAAAGAATTCAGAGAAGATTCAAATATTGTTCATAGATAATCTTGATCATAAACCCACAATTCATCGGTCTCAACAAACACACCGCAAAAGAAGATTACATCGAATAGATCTCCACGAGAGAGGGGGAGAACATTGTATTGAGATTCAAAAAGAGAGAAGAAGCCATCTAGCTAATAACTATGGACCCGAAGGTCTGAAGTAAACTACTCACACTTCATCGGAGAGGCTATGGTGTTGATATAGAAGCCCTCCGTGATCGATTCCCCTTCCGGTGGAGCTCCGGAACAGGCCCCAAGATGGGATCTCGTGGGTACAGAAAGTTGCGGCGGTGGAATTAGGTTTTTAGCTCCGTATCTGATTGTTTGGGAGTACATAGGTATATATAGGAGGAAGGAGTACGTCGGTGGAGCAACAGGGGGCCCACGAGGGTGGAGGGCGCGCCCTGGGGGGGGGGGGGGGGGGTAGGCGCGCCCCCTACCTCGTGGCCTCCTCTTTTGTTTCTTGACGTAGGGTCCAAGTCTCCTGGATCATATTTGCTCTGAAAATCACGTTCCCGAAGGTTTCATTCCGTTTGGACTCCGTTTGATATTCCTTTTCTACGAAACTCTGAAATAGGCAAAAAACTACAATTCTGGGTTGGGCCTTCGGTTAATAGGTTAGTCCCAAAAGTAATATAAAAGTGAATAATAAAGCCCAATAATGTCCAAAACAGTAGATAATATAGCATGGAGCAATCAAAAATTATAGATACGTTGGAGACGTATCAGGGGTTCGCCACCTCCATTGGTGCCTGTCCGATGATGCGTGAGTAGTTCTTTGTAGACCTCCGGGTCCATAGTTAGTAGATAGATGGCTTCCTCTCTCTTGTTTGATTCTCAATACAATGGTCTCTTGGAGATCCATATGATGTACCTCTTTTGCGGTGTGTTTGTTGGGATCCGATGAACTTTGAGTTTATGATCAGTTATATATCTTTTTATATCCATGAAAGTATTTGAGTTTCTTTGATCTCTTTTATGATTGCTTATAGCCTCATATTTCTTCTGCGATATTTGGGTTTTGTTTGGCCAAATTGTTCTATTTATCTTGCAATGAGAAGAGGTGCTTTGTAGTGGGTTCGATCTTACGGTGCTTGATCCCAGTGACAGACGGGGAACAGACACGTATGTATCGTTGCTACTAAGGATAAAACGATGGGGTCTATCTCTACATAGATAGATCTTGTCTACATAATGTCATCATTCTTAATGCATTACTCCGTTTTTCCATGAATGTAATACACTAGATGCATGCTCGATAGCGGTCGATGTGTGGAGTAATAGTAGTAGATGCAGGCAGGAGTCAGTCTACTAATCTTGGCCATGATGCCTATATAATGATCATTGCCTGGATATCGTCATGATTATTTGAAGTTCTATCAATTTCCCAACAGTAATTGTTTTCCCATCTTTTGCTATTTTTCTCGAGAGAAGCCACTAGTGAATCCTACGGCCCCCGGGTCTCCTTCTCATATATTTTCCTTTGCGATCTACTTTTCCTTTGCATTTATTTTCAGATCTATTAAACCAAAAATACAAAAAATACCTTGCTGTAATTTATTCTTCTTTATTTTGTTTGGCGTTCAATCTATCAATCTACTACAATTTCCTCACGTCCATTTGCCCATCTTGGGGTGCCGCTACCCGAAAGGGATTGTTGGTGTCAAAACCGGCGGATCTCGAGTAGGGGCTCCCGAACTGTGCGTCTAAGGTGGATAGTAATAGGAGGCAAGGGACACAATGTTTACCCAGGTTCGGGTCCTCACGATGGAGGTAATACCCTACTTCCTACTTGATTGATCTTGATGATATGAGTAGTACAAGATTTGATCTACCATAAGATCGTAGAGGCTAAACCCTAGAAGCTAGCCTATGGTATGATTCTTGTTGTCCTACGGACTAAACCCTCCGGTTTATATAGACACCGGAGGGCGCTAGGGTTACACAGAGTCGGTTACAATGGGAGGAGATCTACATATCCGTATCGCTAAGCTTGCCTTCCACGCCAAGGAGAGTCCCATCCAGACACGAGACGAAGTCTTCAATCTTGTATCTTCATAGTCCAACAGTCCGGCCAAAGGATATAGTCCGGCTGCCCGGATACCCCCTAATCCAGGACTCCCTCAGTAGCCCCTGAAACAGGCTTCAATGACGATGAGTCCGGCGCGTAGATAGTCTTCGGCCTTGCATGGCAGGTTCCTCCTCCAAATACTCCATAGAAGATTTTGAACACAAAGATAGTGTCCGACTCTGCAAAACAAGTTCCACATACCACTGTAGAGAGAATAATATTTCGACAAATCCGACCTACTGACACATTTGATATCATGACATCATACCATGGCTCGGTCATTATCGAGCCGTTTTTCTCAACCAGCCTTGGCGCATATCGTGAGACGGTTTCCTTGGCACGTCTTGTCGAAGCAGAGATCATATCCCCTTATCATGGGATTCTCATCAATACGGGCGTGGGTAACCCAACTGTGCCATCAATCGCGGCGCTTGGGGAATAAACGAGTTAATCAGGCTAGTGGGGCGTATAGTTTCGTCCGCCTTTATAAAGGGATAAGGACTCTCCAACACTCAAGTTCGCACCTTTCTCCTCATACCGCCCCAACCATGTCCGGAGCAGGAGGAAACTAGATGAAATCCTCCGTCACGGAGGAGGACATCGAAAAGCTGCGGGGGGCCGGATACTTGGCCGCAAATATCGCGCACCAGCTGCCCGACGAGGGGTAGATCGTCCCTACCCCGGAACCTTATGAGAGGGTAGTTTTTCTCACCCACTTCATCCGCGGACTGGGGTCCCCCCTCCACCCGTTCGTCCGCGGCCTCATGTTCTACTACGGGCTGGATTTCCACGATCTGGCCCCGAACTTCATCCTCAACATCTTGGCGTTTATCGTTGTGTGCGAGGCCTTCCTCCGTGTCCATCCCCACTTCGGCCTGTGGCTGAAGACCTTCAATGTTAAGCCGAAGGTTGTAGGCGGCCAGCAAGCGGAATGTGGAGGTGCCATGGTGGGCAAAATGCCCAACGGTACATGGATCGAGGGCTCCTATGTGGAGACCATAAAGGGGTGGCAGTCGGGGTGGTTCTACATCACCGAGCCGCGCGACACCAACTGGGTGGCGGCCCCCGAGTTTCGATCCGGAATCCCCATGCGGCTCACCTCCTGGAAAGAGAAGGGCCTGCCCTGGGGCTCACCGATAGAGCTAGCCGGACTCCAAAAATGTATCTGGAACATGATAAGCAAGAAACTTAAGCTTGTCAACGTGGTCCAGGTCATGCTCTTCCGCCAGATCCTCCCATGTCAGCAACGGGCGTTCAATTTGTGGGAGTTTGACCCGGCCCAGCACCAAACCCTGCGCGAGCTTTTTGACACGACGCACAAGGACGTCTGGAGGGTGCTATTCTAGGGCGTCGAGGTCCCCCCTTCCCTCACCGAGGACCGCGGACTTAGCGTGAAGCGCCCCGCGAATCCGGTAAGTTTTTTACATCTTATAGGGTTTTTACTTTCCCCGGCTTGATCATGTGCGGGATCTGAGCTCCCATGCCTTTGACAGGACTGGGAGGAGAGAGCGGAGCAAATCGGCTGCCCGGCGCCCTTGCCCGAAGATATAGCCAATGCTCTTCTCACGAAGATGCTGACTCCGGCGCCTTATGAGGTGCCGGAGAAGAAGGCCAAGAAGAAGGCCGCGGGGACTCGAAAGAGCTCCCGCCGTCAGGTGATATTGGACTCATCGTTTGATAACTCCGAGACGCACTCCTCTCGTGAAGACGAGGAGGAGGAAGATGAAGATTTTCCCCCTCCAGTCGGGGGAGACAAGAAAAGGAAGGCCGCCCCAACCGGGGAGGTCGGAGGGTCCAAGAAGGGCAGAACTCTCCTTCCGGACTGCTCCACGACCGCCGCTCACAGCGACGATGAGTGGTTGACCAAGGACAAGCCCCTGGCGAAGTCGTAAGTATTCGAATACCAGAGTAATTCATGGTATGCTTTTTACTGCACTGCTTCTCCTTATGCTGAATATTAATATGCAGTCCGCCTCAAGCCCGCATTGACGTATCCTCGTCGGACGGTTATTTTGACCCGTCAGTTAGGAGTAGCGGTTCGCTTCCGACCGCCTCCACCCCTCGCCCTACGGACAACGTCGAGGTGTTGTCTCAAAGGGCACCAAGTCGAGGGGAGGTAGTCCTGGAGGCGCCTAAAGGCGACATTCCGGACCCTGGGCGCAAAGGGAGCAAGACCCCCACGGGCTCCAAGTTCGGCCCTAAGACGAACACCGCACCGGAACCACTAGTGGTCCCGGACTCCGGCAGGCGGCCTCCTGCTAAGAGGGGCAAGCCGCCCGTGCCGGTGACCTCCGTCCATCCGGAGGCATCGGACAACTTGCTGGAAGTGCTTCGCAGCGCTTCCATCGACGAGGAGCACCGCACTATTATGAATGCGGTGATCGAGAAGGTTAGGTCCGCCAAAAGCGGACTAACCGAAACTTGTGCCAGCCTCCTAACAGGCTTTGAGGTGAGTAGTAGAAATATATAAAAATATTACCGCATAGACAGTAGCCCCTGATGCTCTGTTAGGCGTTCGCGAAGAAAAGCCGAATAGAGGATCGAATAACAACTGCAGGAGTCTAATCCAAATATGTCTATATGCCTATGCAGGCTTCACTGTTGGCCGCTGCCGCACATACTATGGAGGTCGCGGTGCTGAAGCGGGACTTCGAGCGGTCCGAGGAAGAGCTCGGCCTTGCCAAAAAGCAGCTCGAGGAGAACAAAGGTAAGCAATACCTTGTCCGTATATAGAAAAGAAAGTTGGTTGCAAAATAATAGGATCATCATGAATGTGCCAGGGTCTGCAACAGAAGTGGCGGCCCTGAAGCAGGCGTTGTCCGAGGCTGAAGACAAACCGGCCAAGGAGCATACTGAGAGAGAAAAACAAGAGGCCCGAGCAGGCGAGGTGCAGCACGAGCTTCAAGAACTCGTGAAGAAGCACGAGTCCTTGGAGCGTGACTCGACGACATGAGAGTCCGAGCTTGCCAAGGCCCTCGAAAGCGCAAAGCATGCCAAGGCCGAAGCCCAAAACGCCCTCCAGGAAATTGAGGCGGTGAAGAAGATAGCGGCGGGTAAGGCATTCATTATGCAAAGCAAGCATGCAAAAGAAAATTTCCTTTTACTTACCCGAGTTCAGAGCTCTCCAGGAGCGTTCGCAGAACTGCCCTGCAGTGTGTCCGATACCACGGAGTTCTACCGGGCCGAGGAGGGAAGCTCGACGGAGAAGTTGTTCTGGTATCAGTATACTGGGACCTAACACCCGGTGCCCGTGAGCGACCAGCTGAAGCAACTGGTCGAGCTCCACAAGGCGGCCAAATAGGCCATGAGGGGCCTTATAGTCCGGATGTGGCATGGCGATTCTCTTCCCAATAGCTACTTCGGCCTAGTGAGGCGGCTTGTGGATGCGTGCCCACGGCTGGAAGATATAAAGTGGTCCGTCTGCATCGAGGGTGCCCGCAGGGCTTTTGCCCGTGCGAAGGTGCACTGAGCCAAGATGGACGCCGAGAAGCTGGTGAAGGAGGGGCCGCCGCAGAGCAAGGAGCATCGCCACCCTGAAATGTATTATGAGGGTGTTCTGAAGGGTGCCCGTCTTGTGGCGAACGAGTGTGCGAAGGATGTAATTTTTGAATGAACTTGCTCGTGTGATCCTGTATTATGAAAACTAGTTCATTTGCGCTATGCAACACTTTCGAATTTAAAATATTACCTTCTGTGCGGCCATTTATAAAATCTGAGAGTTGCTAGTCGTCGGCTTCAGCCCCCAGGCAACTAGTGCTGGGGTGTTCGGGATAAATCTGGGCACTCTTTTTCCCATTTATGTGTCCTTCGAGGGAGGTTCTCAGCACAGCGAACCAGGCAATCGGACTATAATGCTTTACCACTCTCACTTAGCCATAGAAGTCTTGTCAGGACCCCGATTCCAAGTCACACCGATCTAGCCTGTAACACCTCATATAACTTTGCGGCCTCACGCACGGTATTCCCAAGGGTGTCGCCTTACCATGGCCCGGGACCGTTTGCGCCTTTTGGCTCACGTATATGATAGTGTCGCTATCATCCATATGACGGAGAACCCGGGCCGACATGACTAGTCGTGAACCCAAAGTGGCACTAACTTACGGGGACAGGCATACATGAATCAACATCGAGCATGTCGGTCAGCAGCGTGCGAATCTGGGTTGTAGCACTAGGCTAACAGGACTCCGGGAATCCGGGCTGTAGCAGGCTACGCAGGACTCTGAATGTCACCGCGTGACATTTCCCCGAAGGGACAGACACAGGAACAAAGTGAATCACATGCCGGCAAGTCAAGTGTCCCAGAGCAGTAGTGCTGGGCTAGCAGAACTCTGGTGAACTAGGCTGTAGCGGACTACTATGGCTCATGGAAGCACAAGACTACATTTCCCCATAAGGGAGGCTACCAAGGATAAACAACTAGGTTGTCGGATCCCACACATACCAAGCATTTCAATCATACACACAATATGCTCAATATGTGTAAATACAACATGGCAGCACAACAAAACTCTACGACTCAAAGTATTTATTCATTAGGCTCCGAGGAGCGAAATATTACAAACATTGGTCTCATGACCCAACATTCAGAGCATACAAGCCAAAACACATGCGGAAGCTTAACATGTCTGAGTACAGACATCTACAAATGAAAAAGGGTGAGAAGCCTGACTATCTACCAGATCCTTCCGAGGGCACAAGATCGTAGCTGATGTATCGAGCTAAACGTCGAAGTCCACACGGAACTACTAGCGAGACTGACGTCTCTTTGCAAAACATAAAATAGGCAAACGTGAGTACAAATGTACCCAGCAAGACTTACATCAGAACTAGCTACATATGCATCAGTATCAACAAAGGGGGTGGTGGAGTTTGACTGCAGCAAGCCAGATTTGAATCGGTGGCTATCCTGAACTACGACTGCAAGTAACTCTCTTGAGGTGGCGCACACGATTCCACATATCCACCATATCAATACACCACTATGGATCCGCTCCCGTCTCCCTACGAGAAGGCCATCCATAGCACTCACACTTATCTTGTGAGTTTTGGAGTATCCACTTTCACTTGTCTATGAACTGTATATGCAACCAAGTAGTGCTTTACCACGGACGCGGCTATTCGAATAGATGATGCTAACCGTGCAGGGGAGTACTTCTTCACACACGCTCTCACCACTTACCGTTGTTTACACGACATGTACTCGGCAACCTTCAAGCGGAAGCCCAACGAGGGTATCGGCCACGGCCTACCTAAACACTCAAGTCTCTAGTCCAGGTTTATCGCCTATTCAGGTTCCATCCGCAGGGAGTCCGCCCGAGGTTTCCACATACGGCCCCGAACGATGTGTACAGGGTTCTGAGACACCAAACGAGCGCCCGGCATGCCCGGCCACATGCCTACCGCATCACAGCCCACCCCTCGGCTCAGCGCTGCGCACGGCCTCCAGCATACTACAAACACCAGAAACTACTTGCAACTCCTGGACAGAGGACAAGGGTGATTAAGAAGCCGAGAGGGTCCAATCATTTCGGGCCCAATGCATGGTATTAGCTGAATCTTAAATCACACATACAGATCTCCGTGCTTAAGGACGGTTCCAATGAAACAACCCACCATGTACTCCTACATGGCCTCTGTCGGTGATGAACGACACCTATGGGATCACAAGAATCCCTACTACGGTTGCGGGGCGCGGGGGTCATGAGAAGAGCGGATCAAGCAGGTAGCACACGGTTGGTTTATCCAGGTTCGGGCTGCGAGGATGCGTAAAACCCTACTCCTGCTTTCGTGGATTGTATATCTGTGTTCTTAAGCTAGCTATGGGGCGTGAGGAGCTCCAAAAGGCTGAATCCTCCTCCTGGTCACCTCGGGCCTCCTTTTATAGGAAAGGGGCTGCCACAGTGGCACACAGGAGGTGGAAAGGGTACAGTAATGCGAGTTTATCCCTTGAATTAGATGACAAGGCGCATTTAATGCGCCTTGCTTATGTGTCCTTGCTTTATCGGGGACGGGGGAGAGCCCTGTCCCGTCCGTCGCCGCTCCTTCTGGTGTTGACACGCGCCCTGGCCAGCGGTGCTTGCGGTGCCATGTAGGCAGGCAAGCAGCTGAGGTGGCGTAGTGGTGGGTCTCCACGAAGATCTGTATGCCGCCACGCAGGCGCCTGCCCAACTGGTTGGGTCGGCAGCTGCATGCGAACGGCGATGGAGGCACGACTGGTGCGGGCCTGATGGTGGCCCCACGGGTGTCCTTGGCAAGGGCCTTGCCGGGGCCCCGGCAAGGGTCTTGTCGTGGCGCTTGCTGTCATCCCCGGCAAGGCTCTTGCCGGGGGCCTTGTGGTCCTCCTTGGCTGGAATCCCGCCAAGGGTCATCACCTTCTTAAGTGGGTATCTGGTCTTGAATGTCTTCACAAAGATCTGCATGCCACCACGGGGATGTCTCCCGAATCCTTGCCCCATGGGGGCAGTGGACTCAAGGGTGACCTCGCTCCGTAGGTGTGGGGCGAGCTGCCACGGCAACGATCTTGCCGGGCTAGCTAAAGCTGCCCCCCGGCAAGGATCTTGTTGGGGGGTCTGCTTTGTTCCCTTTGCTCTTCGTGGTCTTGGTCTTGGCGCCGTTCTGCTCCTCTTCAGCTTCGGCCTTACCTTGGTTTTACCTCCCTTTCCATGCTCGGTGTGGCGGCACCCGTGGCTCAGACTGCCCGTGCACAGTCATAGGGGTACGAAAAGTGTACCCCCCTTTTTATACACCGACAGGAGCCCCCAGGCCTAGGACACACATAAGCGCAACGCGTTGTTGGGCTGGGCCCAGAAACGGTGCGCGGGCAGGCGGGGCGGTTTTTACCGCGGTAAGTTTCTTCGCGCGCTACGCTTCCCATGCGTCCCGCGCATGGCGTGGCGTGGGGAGGCGTGCGTGACGTGGGCGGCATGCATGGGGCTGAGCTCTGCACGCATGCGTCACGTCGTAGTAAAGGGGGGCGGTTCGCGCCTTCCCCATAAACGGAGGGAGGCGTGGAGGCGCGGCCCATTTACTGAACGGGGCCGAGGCGTGGTCTTCAAGGCGTCCACTCCCTTCGATCATGGGGTGGGGAGAGGTCGCCTCACCAGTCGCCTCGGTCTTGCACGCTTGCCACGTGGCGCCCATGCGCTTGGGGTGGCAATCGGTGGAGGCGGAAAACCGGGCCATCACGGGATGGGGCAGCGGGTCGGTCCCGGTCGCCTGCGCCTTCCGCGTCTTGATTGGTGGAGCGGGGCGTCCGAGCCCCCACCTCGTCCCTTTATAAAGAGCGAGGAGGGGGATGGCGTCCTGCATTCCTTCATCTCCTTCCTTCTTCAGCTTCTGCTCCCCTCCCTTCCATTCGCCATGGAGAGAGGGAACCCTGGTCCTTCAACGGTGGCGACGCGGGTCGCCACTCGACAACGCGTCCTCCTTCTCATGTACCTGCGGTGGCAGAGCCAGCCGCAAGGGGAAGGGTGAGGGGGCGAGGCCGAGGCGCTCGGGGAAGAGGAGGACGGGGCGATGCGCTGGCCTCGCCTCCGCCAGCGGTTCCTCCTCCCATGGAGGGCCACATTGGGGACGACCCTTGCAAGTTCTTCGTCAAGCTGCGCCGGCCGCCTCGTCGTCACCTTCGCCTCCCAACTCCATTTGCACGAGAGATGGAGCTGGATCTGCCGGAGTCATTGTGGCTGCATATGAGGGGCTGCGGGATCAGCGGCACGCGGGTTCGCGTTGATTTCCTAGCCCCTCACGTGATGTATCTTCGTCGAGTATGGAAGACGTTCGCTCAGATCCACCGCCTAACGGAGGGGCTCACTTTCCATTTCAAGCTGATGAAGGGCGGCCTCCTCTCCGTCAAGGTCTTCGGGCTCTTCGGGACCCGCGCAAGGTGCTGCGTGGAGAGTTCTTCTGGTGGCGAAGACTCCTCCTCGGGTGGGAGTGACGAGGAGGACAGTGCAAGCGACGACGAGGGTAGTAGGCGGCAGGATGACGGGTCCTACTAGGTGTCGGGTGCCGCTCCGTGCGGCACCGGCGACCCCATCATCCGTGTCGCCGGATCCTTGAACTTCTCGGGGTCGTCTCCTTGGGCGGCTGGCGTTGGGAGGCTGTGGAAGAGGAAGAGGGCGGGCGGCAAGGCCATCAACTCGGAGTACGCGGGCACCGACGCCTTCGACACGTGCTGACGTCCTGCCGCCTCGTCTTCGAGCTCTGCTTCCGACGCCGCCATCACCACCCAGCCTTTGGACGGCCACCGGGATGTTCTCTTGGTGTCTTCTGCCACCCGTAGCTCGCCTAGGCGCCTCTTTTGCCCTTTTTGCCTCCTTGGCCTGCCTCCTGAGGAGAGGAACAAGAAAGGGATTACGGGCACCTTATCTCTTTTTAGTTTGTAAGCCTTCGGGCCTTAGCTGAATTTAGAACTTGTAATCCCATCATTCATGTTTTTCATTCCCTACAGACTGTACCTGAATGGAATGTTTCTCATGAAAAAGGGATGTTTGTCGGGCCATTTGTTTGCGGGTAGAACCCATGACAAGGAGTAAATCCTTGATATCTCTAAGATAAACATTTCCTCGCCCGGCAACAGGCCTTGCCGTCTCTCCACCTCACTCGACCTTTCTCACGCCTTTGGCGGAGGCAGGGATGAGGCGGGTTCAGGCTCCTTGTTTCATCCTTTTGCTGTCGCGACTACGATCAAACCTGGCCCCAGGAACGAGTCCTAGGACATAGGGTTAGAGGAGCACGGTAGCTTTTTAGGAAAAATGAGGTTTCACATACCTCAGTCCATAAGGGAATGCATGATAAGGGATGAAGAACTTATCTGAAGTTGTAGCCCCCGGCAACTTTGGTTTGCCATGGGTGAACCTTTGCTCTTGCATCCCCCGGTAATACTGGCTTGCCGGGGTCTAGATGCTGGTCCGTCCTCCTTCTATTTTTCGTCCTTAAGTGGTCCGGCAAGGATATGTGTGAGTCCTGCGAACCAAAGAAGACGAAAGAACGGCAAAAGGATGCACACTCGACCTCTAAGCTAGGGGTTAGTCGCCGCTAAGCACTATCAACCCTAACCAAGGACGAGACTCAACCTAGCATGCATGCTATAACTTAGGGCGCCAGCGCTTCATTTATTTATGCTCAGGGTCTGCGCCTAGCTTTGTACGAAGGGTTACATGCATCATCGGCAATGCTTGTACAAAAGGTGGCTTGCCGGGGGGCCCGGCAGGCCGCGCCTTACGGGTAAAACTTGCGAAGATGCTCAATGTTCCAGGAGTTGCTCACCGGAACGGCATCTTCGGTCTCCAGGCGGACCGCGCCGGGCCTGGTGACTCGTATTACCCGATAAGGGCCTTCCCACTTTGGCGTCAACTTGTTGGAATTCTTGGCCGATTGAACGCGCCGAAGGACAAGGTCGCCTTCCTCAAGGCTTCGGGAATGAACCTTGCGGCTATGGTAGCGGCGCAAGGCTTGCTGGTAGCATGCTGCTCTCACAGCCGCCCGAAGACGATCTTCCTCAAGGACCAGTGCGTCATCTTGCCGCAGTTGCTCTTGCTCAATCTCATCATAAGTGAGCACTCGAGGTGACCCGTATATGAGTTCAGTGGGGATAACTGCTTCTGCCCTGTATACCAGGGCAAAGGATGTCTGGCCGGTGGCTCGATTTGGTGTCGTCCTGATTGACCAAAGAACCGTCGGCAACTCATCAATCCAGCGCCTTCCGCTCTTGTGCAGCCTGTCAAAGGTCTTGGTCCTTAAGCCTCGCAGCACTTCAGCATTTGCCCTCTCAGCTTGACCATTGCTTGGCGGGTGAGCAACGGAAGCGAAACAGACTTTGCTGCCGAGGTCTTGAGTATATTGCATGAAGGTGCAGCTTGTGAACTGTGTGCCGTTGTCGGCGATGACCCTGTTGGGTACACTGAAACGGCACACTAGTCCCTTGAAGAACTTGACGGCTGACTGAGCTGTGACCTTCCTCACTGCTTCCACCTCTGGCCACTTTGTGAACTTGTCGATTGCAACGTACAAGTACTCAAAGCCCCCGACAGCGCAGGGGAAATGGCCCAGTATGTCGAGCCCCCAGACCGAGAAGGGCCAGGAGAGAGGAATGGTTTGAAGGGCTTGAGCTGGCTGATGAAGCTTCTTTGAATGGAACTGACACGCTTCACAACTGGTGACAAGTGTCGTCGCATCCTGGAGGGCGGTGGGCCAAAAGAAACCTTGCCGGAATGCCTTGCCGGCAAGGGCCCTTGACCCAATGTGGGATCCACACATGCCTCTATGTATCTCCGCCAACAGCTCCAGTCCTTCCTCTCGAGGGATACACTTCAATTTCACACCGTTCGGCCTCTTCCTGTACAGGACGTCATTGACGAATTGGTACTTGGTAGAGCGACGGGCTACTTTTTCCGCTTCTTCCTGCTCTTCAGGAAGTTCCCCTGTTTGGAGGAATCGGACGGTATACTGTGCCCACGCTGGAGCTTGGGGCTCGACGGCGAGGACTAAAGGCATCTCCTCCGCCATAGGAGCGGTTGTCTCAACGGCAAGAGCTTGACCCTCCGCCGGAGCTAGCCGTCCCGTGGCGGGCTCAGTGTCCCCGGCAACATCCTTGCCGGCGGCTCCGGGGAGCTCGGCGGGAAAGTACTTGCCGGGCCCTGGCATCTTCAGAGTGTTGTATGCGTAGTGTGACGCCGCCATGAACTTGGCCAGCGCTGGGCGGCCAAGGATCCCGTTGTAGGGCAAGGGGATCTTGGCAACATCAAACACGTCCTCTCCGTCCTGAAGTTCAGGTCGCTTCCAAAAGTTACGGGCAGCCTGACCTTTCCCTTGGTTTGGCTTGTTCCCGGGTTGACCCCTTGAAACGTGCCCGTCTCTTCGAGGTCTCCATCAGGAATCTGCAGCTTCTCGATCATGGCAGGCAAGATCAGGTTCAGACCGGCCCCGCCATCGACTAGCATCTTTGTCACCTTGAGGTTGCGTATCGTTGGTGAAACCAACAACCGCAAGCACCCGACCGCAGTAGTGCGATCAAGGTGATCCTAAGTGTCAAAAATGATAGGTGTGCTGGACCGCTTCAGCGGCCTTTGGGCATCAAACGGCGGCTCTGCCGCTGTAATCTCTCGCGCCCACTGTTTAAGCCGGCGATGAGAGGTATGCAGCAAGGCGCCGCCGTCGACGCACATGGCCTTTGTAGGTTTCTAAAACTCTTGGTCGCCGGACTCGTCGTCCTCTTCGTGCTCGTCGTCTTCTGGCTTTCTGTCACGGCCCCGGGCGGGCCTCTCCTGTTGTTTATCCTTGCTGCGATGGCCCGCCTGGCCGTCATGCTTCTTGCCGGATCCCTCAGCACCGTCTTGGCCCTTCTCCTTGTCCCACCTCTCATATTCAGCTCTCTGCTTCTCACCGAGGAGCTCAACCTGTCGGCAGTCTTGGAGAGCATGGCCTTTGGTGCGATGGATCTTGGAGTATCGCTTGTCGGAGTTGCCTGGCCTCTCGGCAGCCGCCAAGGCCCAGCAGGTGACACATCCGGCAATTTCCCTGCCGGGGTCATCTACCTTGGTTTTCTTGGTGGAGCCGGTGTCATCAGACCCCTCGACAGCAAGCACGGCTTTTCCTTTGCGCTTCCTGTTGCGGCGCCGGCCTTTCTTCACTGGGGCGGTGGTATCCTCATTTGAGGAGTCGGTTTCCATGTCGGCATCTTCGCCGGGGTACTTCCTTCCCTCTTCAGCCCGGGCACATCTGTCAGCAAGAACATAGAGTTCTGCGACATCTTTCACCTTGTTCATCGCCAGCTCTTCGCGCATCTTGCGGTTACGCACGTTCTGATGGAACGCATTGATGATGGCGGCGGGGTGAACATCAGGGATATTGTACTGTATCCGGCTGAACCTCTGTATGTACTTGCGGAGACTCTCGCCTCCCTTCTGGGGAATGACGTGCAGATCACTTGCTTGGCCATGAGCTTGGTGACCGCCAGTGAAGGCGCCCACGAACTCATGGCATAAATCCGACTAGGAGGAAATGGAGTCTACCGGCAAGTACATCAACCATGACATGGCGTTGGGTTTAAGAGCCAATGGAAAGTAATTCGCAAGCA
The DNA here is from genome assembly GCA_032464435.1 of Aegilops umbellulata. Taxonomy (NCBI): domain Eukaryota; kingdom Viridiplantae; phylum Streptophyta; class Magnoliopsida; order Poales; family Poaceae; genus Aegilops; species Aegilops umbellulata. Next base: position 511,631,619 of record CP136056.1, on the reverse strand, counting down.
CCTTATCGTCGCGGGCTCCGGCAGCCTGCATCGCGATGGTGTAGATGCTGAGGAACTCGGACGAGTGGGTTTTGCTGTCGTACTTCTCGCCCACGTCAGGTTTGAAGGTGCGGTAAGTGGGCCACTGGAACTGCCGCAGCTCACGGGTAAAAGCCGGGCAGCCTACCTCGTAAGGCAGGCCTCCAGGGCTCTCCGGTGTTGGGTGGACCACAGCAGGCCCTGCTCGCCTGTCTGACTGGTGGCGCGCTCCGCTCCGGCGCTTGATAGTGGTCCGAGCGTCTTCATGTTCCCGATCCCGAAGGACCTGGCGCTGGTCACGGTGGGTCCGCGGGTCAGACGACGCTATGGAGATTTCGTCGCCCGTAACGTCGCGACGGGCAGGTGTCCGTGGTACCGGGCGAGGAGGAGGCGAATGCACCGTGGTCGCGGCGCCGCCAGCTTTCCTGCCACTGGTACGCGGGACTCCGTCGGAACATCAACCCGGGGCTCCGCCGGGCTCGGTTCGTCTTTGTTGGCCACCGCAACAAGGCTTCGGATGGTGGCTCTCCATTCGTCGAGTTTCCCCGTAGTGGTAGGAAAATCAAGGAGCAACTGCGCGCGCGCCAAGGCTTCAGCCGGCGTCGGTGGCCGCGAAACCTGCACAGATCGCGACGCGCTTCGACTTCTGACCATGTCAGAAGGAGCTCTATCACGATCGCGCAGTCGCATGCCATCTTCACCAGCGCCTCGGCGAGCGGGTAGGTCTTCTACATCCCGGGAGTGGCGCTCGGGGCTCTTCCCGCGGCGACGCCCGGGGTCTTTGATGCGATCACACCGTTCGTCGTGCGCCGCTTGAGAGGAGCGCGCCATCGGCGCTAGCGTGGGAGTCTTGGAAGCCATTGCGTCGCCCTCGGGCGGGGCGGCAGCGAGCCTGGAAGGCCCCGCACCGCCCGCGGAGGGCCCGGATCCATCCGCGGATTTGGCGGCGTGCGGCCCGTTTCCAGGCGCACGAACATCGCCGCCTCCCAAACTCCGGTTGCTGGGACGGTGTTGGTGTTTGCGAACAGTGCCCCAGGTCCTTTCTGCGACCGGTTCGCTGCTCGCCCGCGTCGGGACGGGATGCCCGGCCTCTGACGGGCCAACCGCCACTGTCGTCTTCTTCTTGGGCGCCATGATGATGACGAAGCGTCGAACTAACTGCTAAAGCTGATTCTCACAACTGCGCTGCCCCCTACCTGGCGCGCCAAAGATGTCGGTGATGAACGACACCTATGGGATCACAAGAATCCCTACTATGGTTGCGGGGCGCGGGGGTCGTGAGAAGAGCGAATCAAACAGGTAGCACACGGTTCGTTTATCCAGGTTCGGGCCGCGAGGATGCGTAAAACCCTACTCCTGCTTTGGTGGATTGTATATCTATGTTCTTGAGCTAGCTATGGGGCATGAGGAGCTCCAAAAAGCCGAATCCTCCTCCTGGTCGCCTCGGGCCTCCTTTTATAGGAAAGGGGCTGCCACAGTGGCACACAGGAGGTGGAAAGGGTACAGTAATGCGAGTTTATCCCTCGCATTACATCAAAGGCGCATTTAATGCACCTTGCTTAGGTGTCCTTGCTTTATCGGGGACGGGGGAGAGCCCTGTCCCGTCCGTCGCCGCTCCTTCTGGTGTTGACACGCGCCCTGGCCACCGGTGCTTGTGGTGCCATGTAGGCAGGCAAGCAGCTGAGGTGGCGCAGTGGTGGGTCTCCACGAAGATCTGTATGCCGCCACGCAGGCGCCTGCCCAACTGGTTGGGTCGGCAGCTACATGCGAACGGCGGTGGAGGCACGACTGGTGCGGGCCTGATGGTGGCCCCATGGGTGTCCTTGGCAAGGGCCTTGCCGGGGCCCCGGCAAGGGTCTTGCCGTGGCGCTCGCTATCATCCCCGGCAAGGCTCTTGCCGGGGGCCTTGTGGTCCTCCTTGGCTGGAATCCCGCCAAGGGTCATCACCTTCTTAAGTGGGTATCTGATCTTGAATGTCTTCACAAAGATCTGCATGCCACCATGGGGATGTCTCCCGAATCCTTGCCCCATGGGGGTAGTGGACTCAAGGGTGACCTCGCTCCGTAGGTGTGGGGCGAGCTGCCACGGAAAGGATCTTGCCGGGCTAGCTAAAGCTGCCCCCGGCAAGGATCTTGCCGGGGGGGTCTGCTTTGTTCCCTTTGCTCTTTCTGGTCTTGGTCTTGGTGCCGTTTTGCTCCTCTTCAGCTTCAGCCTTACCTTGGTTTTACCTCCCTTGTCGTGCTCGGTGTGGCGGCGCCCGTGGCTCAGATTGCCCGTGCACAGTCATAGGGGTACGAAAAGTGTACCCCCCCTTTTTGTACACCGACAGCCTCTCATCGATGCCTTTACCAAATTGTGTTCACACACTTAGCTCACAACAGTAGGACATGTTCACACACCTCTGATTGATCCCCGATGAATCAGACCTGACACAACTCTAAGCGATAGCATGCACGACAAACAAGCATGAATGAGTAGGCACATCAGGGCTCAAACTACTTGAGGGAGTCCTGGATTAGGGGGTGTTCGGGTAGCCCGACTATACCTTTGCCGGACTCCTGGACTATGAAAATACAAGATTGAAGACTTCGTCACGTGTCCGCATGGGACTTTTCTTGGCGTGGAAGGCAAGCTAGGCGATGCGGATACTCAATATCTCCTACCATTGTAACCGACTCCGTGTAACCCTAACCCTATCCGGTGTCTATATAAACCGGAGGGTTGTAGTCCGTAGGACAACCATCATCATACAACAATCATACCATAGGCTAGCTTCTAGGGTTTAGCCTCCTTGATCTCATGGTAGATCTACTCTTGTACTACCCATATCAACAATATTAATCAAGCAGGAGTAGGGTTTTACCTCCATCGAGAGGGCCCGAACCTGGGTAAACATCGTGTCCCTTGTCTCCTGTTACCATCCGACCTTGACGCACAGTTCAGGACCCCCTACCCGAGATCCGCCGGTTTTGACACCGACATTGGTGCTTTCATTGAGAGTTCCTCTGTGTCGTCGCCTTTAGGCCCGATGGCTCCTTTGATCATCAACAACGATGAGGTCCAGGGTGAGATTTTTCTCCCCGGACAGATCTTCCTCTTCGGCGGCTTCGCTCTGCGGGCCAATTCGCTTGGTCATCTGGAGCAGATCGAAAGCTACGCCCCTGGCCATCAAGTCAGGTTTGGAAGCTTAAACTACACGGTGGATATTCGTAGAGACTTGATCTTCGACAGGTTCGAGCCACAGCCAAGCGCGCCGCACTATCCCGAGGGGCATGATCTAGCTCTGCCTTCGAACAGTGTCCTGGAGGCCGCACACACACCGGTTCCGACCCTTGACTCGGAGCCTACTGCGCTAATTGAGGATGAACGGTTGGGCGTCACCTCGGGGGCTGCGATCTCAAAGGCGATCGAGCCGAACGCTAGCCCCGTGACCCCGAGTGTCCGGACTCCTCCCCGAACTCCAAACCCCCCGCGCCCCTGCCAGTCGAAGCCGATTGGGCGCCGATAATGGAGTTCACCGCCGCGGACATCTTTCAGCACTCGCCTTTTGGCGACATCCTGAATTCTCTCAAGTCTCTCTCTTTATCAGGAGAGCCCTGGCCGGATTACGGTCAGCGAGGATGGGATATGAACAATGAAGAAATTCAAAGCCCTCCCACCACCCACTTGGTAGCCACTGTCGACGATTTAACCGACATGCTTGACTTCGGCTCCGAAGACTTCGACGGTATGGACGACGAGGTAGGAGACGAACAGGAACCAGCACCTGTAAGGTGCTGGACGGCCATATCGTCATATGACGTATATATGGTGGATACTCCAAAGGATGGAGATGGCGATGGAACAGCGGGGGATGACACCTCCAAGAAACAGCCAAAGCGCCGGCGTCAGCGGCGCCACTCTAAATCCCGCCAAAGCAAAAACGGTGATTCCGACGCGGGAGATAACACTACCCCGGATAGTGTTGAAGAACACCCAATCGAGCAAGATTCAGCGCAGGAAGATAGAGAAGCCAGCCCTCATGATAGAGCGGCAGAACGAGAGATTGAGGATGATAACTATATGCCTCCCTCCGAAGACGAGACAAGCCTCGATGACGACGAATTCGTCGTACCATCAGACCCCGCCAAACAAGAGAGTTTCAAACGCAGGCTTTTAGCCACGGCGAACAGCCTAAAGAAAAAGCAGCAACAGCTTAGAGCTGATCAAGATTTGCTAGCTGACAGATGGACTGAAGTCCTTGCGGCCGAAGAGTACGAACTCGAGTGCCCCTCCAAGAATTAGCCTAAGCGCAGGCCGCTACCCCGATCAGAGGAGGAAGCGCCTACATCACCAGCACACGACATGGCAGACCGGCCACCTCGCGGCCGCGACAGAGAGGCATGTCGAACCTCCACCCAAGCCATGCCCCGACGCCGCTCAACCAAGGCACGGGAAAATGCGCCAGACCTGCGAGATGTACTGGAGGATAAAGCAAGGCAAACAAGATCGATCTACGGATTGCGCAGGCGCCTGACGACACGTGACGATGATCTTCACTCCGGACACAATAAATCCGGCCGGGCCGAACACAACAGACATAGCTCTTCCGAGCTGCGTCGTGACATAGCCCAGTACAGGGGCGCCGCACACCTACTATGCTTCACAGTTGAAGTAATGGATCATAAAATCCCAGAGTGTTTCAAACCCGTAAACATCGAATCATACGATGGCGCGACAGATCCGGCGGTATGGATCGAGGATTATCTCCTTCACATCCACATGGCACGTGGCGATGATCTACACGCCATCAAATACCTCCCCCTCAAACTCAAAGGACCGGCCCGGCACTGGCTTAACAGCCTGCCAGCGGACTCAATCGGTTCTTGGGAGGACCTGGAAGCCGCATTCCTCGACAACTTCCAGGGCACTTATGTGCGACCACCGGATGCCGACGACCTAAGCCACATAATTCAGCAGCCAGAGGAATCGGCCAGGCAATTCTGGACACGGTTCCTAACAAAGAAAAACCAGATAGTCGACTGTCCGAACGCAGAGGCCCTAGCAGCCTTCAAGCATAACATCCGCGACGAGTGGCTAGCCCGGCACCTGGGACAGGAAAAGCCGAAATCTATGGCAGCCCTCACGACACTCATGATCCGCTTTTGCGCGGGCGAAGATAGCTGGCTAGCTCGCAGCAACAACTTATCAAAGAACCCTGGTAATTCGGATACCAAGGACAAAGGTGGCAGGACACGTCGAAATAAGCAAAAGAACCGTGTTAGCAGCGACAGCAATGAAGATACGGCAGTCAACGCCGGATTCAGAGGCTATAAATCCGGTCAGCGGAAAAAGCCATTTAAAAAGAATACTCAGGGCCCGTCCAGTTTGGACCGAATACTCGACCGCTTGTGCCAGATCCATGGCACCCCCGAAAGGCCAGCCAATCACACCAACAGGGATTGTTGGGTGTTCAAGCAGGCAGGCAAGTTAAGAGCCGAAAACAAAGACAAGGGGCTGCATAGCGATGACGAGGAGGAGCCCAGGCCGCCGAACAACAATGGACACAAGGGGTTTCCCCCACAAGTGCAGATGGTGAACATGATATACGCAACCCACATTCCCAAGAAGAGCGGAAGCGTGCGCTACGGGACGTATATGCGATGGAGCCAGTCGCCCCAAAGTTCAACCCATGGTCCTCTTACCCGATTACTTTTGATCGAAGGGACCACCCCACTAGCATCCGTCATGGCGGCTTTGCCGCATTGGTTCTCGACCCAATCATCGACAGATTTCATCTCACAAGAGTCCTCATGGACGGAGGCAGTAGCCTGAACCTGCTTTACTAGGATACAGTGCGGAAAATGGGCATAGATCCATCAAGGATTAAGCCCACAAGGATGACGTTTAAAGGCGTTATACCAGGTGTAGAAGCCAACTGTACAGGCTCCATAAAACTTGATGTGGTCTTCGGATCTCCGGATAACTTCCGAAGCGAAGAGTTAATCTTCGACATAGTCCCGTTCCGCAGTGGCTATCACGCCCTGCTCGGACGAACCGCATTTGCCAAATTCAATGTGGTGCCGCACTACGCATACCTCAAGCTCAAGATGCCAGGCCCTCGAGGAGTAATCACAGTCAACGGAAACACCAAACGCTCCCTCCGTACGAAGGAGCACACGGTGGCTCTCACAGCGGAAGTACAAAGCACCCTTTTTAGGCAACTCTCCAGTCCGGCCGTTAAAAAGCCAGACAATGCCAAGCGCGCCCGGAGTAACCTACAACAAGACCGCCCGGCACGTTCTGAGCAGGCGTAGCAATGCGGCCCCAACCCCAGCCGTCGCGACATAGCGGAGCTAGTACCTCGCGTACATAATTACGCCCTTGAAATACCATGGGCACAGGGGAAGGGGCACAGTAACGGCATGCTCACAATACGGCTTAAAACGTACTAGGGGCTGTCGGATTCTTTTTATTACTTTCAGGACTCCACACTTTGGACGACCTGTTCGGCAATTCGGCTGCCGCACAAACGATGCAAGATCCAGGGAAGCAGACAAAGCTACGCCGCATTATGGAACTCTCAGGTGGTATCTATTACGAGCGGTATATCTGTTTCGAACACAATTCCGCGGCCTGCCCCTAGTCAGGACATGTTAAATAGTCTAATATCTTTTTGCTTATCACACTACTTGTATCGTTCGACTTTGATAAATAGCCTCTTTATAAACAATGCATAGCTTTTTGCCTATTTTTTGCATTATTCTCTTTTAATATATATGTTTATTAAATAACATGATCGCACCCGTACACCATGGTACGGCAAACACGCCAGGGGCTTCAGTACCCTTCGATCTGGTGTGAGAAGTACGTACACTTTCACAAGTGCGGCACCCCGAACTTATAGCACTATATGCATCGGCTCCGAATCATGATTTGGGTCAATAGTTGGGTTTGCCCGGCTCCTATGTTTTGGTGCCTTACGTTCCGCTATATCGGCTAAGGTAGCACTAGGAGAACCACTACGATTGTGCCCCGGTTCAGCTGGGTTAAGCACCTCAGTGGAGAAAGCTAAAACTGACTGTCATGATAAGGCGAGAGACCGGTCGCTGTTCGAGAGGTTTTTCGAGTCCCTAAAGACTTATGCCGCTTCGAGCGAGGAGCTGGCTCTGTACGGCCAAAGGCGTGGATAGCGCCCCGAATTCGGTCTTCCGAACTAGGGGCTTCGCCGAAATTTAAAATTATCAAGTTCTATGGCTAAGTGAAAGTGTTCAAGCATTATAGTCCAATTGCCTGGTTCGTTGTGCTGAGCGCCTCCCTCGAAGGACCCAACCATGGGAAAAAGAGCGCTCAGGTTTATCCCGAACACCCCAGCACTAGCGGCATGGGGGCAGAAGCCGACGACTGGCCATCTCTCAATTTTTGATAAACGGCCGCACAGAAAATAATATTTTAAATTCCATAAGCATTGCTTAGCGCATATGAACAAGTTTTCAGCGCACAGGATAAACACAAGCGAGTTCATTCAAATATTACATCTCTAGTACATTCATCCGCAATAAGGCGGGCACCGGCAAGAACATCCTTGTAGTAGTTCTCGGGCTTGCGATGCTCCTTCCCCTGCGGCGGCCCGTCCTTCACCAGCTTCTCTCCATCAAGCTTTCCCCAGTGCACCTTTGCACGGGCAAGGGCCCTGTGGGCACCTTCGATGCAGGCGGAACGCTTGATGACCTCAAGCCGTGGACAGGCCTCCACCAACCGCCGCACCAGCCCGAAGTAGCTCCCAGGCAGGGCCTCTCCGGGCCACAGCCGAACTAGGAAGCCCTTCATGGCTTGTTCGGCCACCTTGTGGAGCTCGACCAGCTGTTTCAGCAGATCGCTCAAAGGCACAGGGTGTCCGGCCTCAGAATACTGAGAACAAAACACACTCTCCGTCGAGCTGCCCTCTTCAGCTCAGTAGAATGCGGCGGCGGCGGATACGCTGCGGGGAAGATCTGCGAATGCCCCTGGAGAACTTCGGATTCGGGTAAGTGACAAGTAGTTTACTTTTATATTCCTACTTTGCATTAAGAATGCCTTACCCACTGCTATCTTTTTCATCTCCTCCAACTCTTGGAGGGCCTTTTGGGCTTCGGCCTTGGCACCCATGGCGGTCTCAAGGGCCGACGCGAGCTCGGATGCTTGCGCCTTTGACTCAAGCTCCAAGCTCTCATGTTTTTTCATGAGAGCCTGCAGCTCTTGCTGCACCTCGCCGATCTGAGCCCCAAGTCTTTCTCGCTCGGCGCGCTCCTCGGCTGTTTTCTTTCCGGCCTCAGATAGCGCCTGCTTGAGGGTCGCCACCTCAGTTGTGGCCCCTACAATAAGGAGTACGATCCTGTTATTCTTTGCAATCACGCCTCTCTATAGGCACCTTTTTTCTTTGTAGGGTATTTCTTACCTTCTTTCTCCTCGAGCTGCCGTTTGGCAAGGCCGAGCTCTTGCTCGGTCCGCCCGAGGTCCTTTTTTAGGACATCCACCTGTGCAGTCAGTGCGGCGGTGGATAGCAGCGAAGCCTGCATACGCATATTGACTCTTTATTGTTAGACTCCTACGAAAATTAATAGATCCTCTATTCGGCTTTTCTTTCCGAACGCCGAACAAAGCATCAGGGGCTACTGTCTATGTGGTAATATTTTGACATATTTTTACTTACCTCGAAGCCTGTCAGAAGGCTAGCACAAGCTTCAGTCAGTCCGCTCTTGGCGGACTAAACCCTTCGGATCACCGTACTCATAACAGTGCGGTGTTCCTCGTCGATGGAGGCGCCGTCAAGCACCTCCAGCAGATTGTCCGGCACCTCCGGTTGGATGGAGGCCGCCGGCTCAGAAGGGTTGCTCCTCTTGGAAGGAGTTCGCCTACCGCGGAGCAGGACTGTTGAAGAGTCCGGCGCAGCGTCCGGCACAAAGCCGGACTCGGAGCCCTGGGGGGTCTTGTCCCCTTTATTCCTGGGGTCCGGGAGGTCACCTTTTGGCTCCTCCAGGACCACCCCCTCCTGCCCCGGAGCTTGTTGCGACGCCACTTCGGCGTCGTCTGCAGTGCTGGGGGAGACAGCGGGCGGAACTGAGTTCACGTTTGATGTATCCAGGGAGCCCCTCGACGAATCGTCGAGTTCGGCCCGGGGCGGGCTACATAAATCACATTTCGACATTAGGGAAAGCTGCGCATTAATGGAATATCATGTGTCACTCAGGTATACGAATACTTACGCTTTCGCCGGACGCTTGGCCCTGTCCGACCACTCCTCTCCGCTCTCTTCGGCGTCGTGGGAGCAGTCCGGCGGAGGGGTCTTCCTTTCCCTAGACCCCTCAGCCTCCCCCGATGGGGCGACCTTCTTCTTCTTTTCTCCCCCCACTGGGGGGGAGAGCTTTCTTCTTCCTCCTCCTCGTTTTCACGATAGGAGGGTGCCTCGGACTCGTCAGACGACGAGTCCGACACCACCAAGTTACGGGCACTCTTTCGAGTCCCGGTGGTCTTCTTCTTCTTGACCTTCTTCTCCGGCACCACGTAAGGTGCCGGAGTCAGCAGCTTCACTAGGAGAGCTGGGGCTGGGTCTTCGGGCAGGGGAGCTGGACAGTTAATTGGTCCGGATATCGCCTGCCAAGCCTGTCAAAGGTAAGGGAGTTTAGATCCCGCATAGAGTTAATCTATGAAAAAGAGCTTAATAATCCTGTCAAAGGCATAGATATCTTACCTCGCTAGCGTGACGCTGCGTGTTGTATCCGTGGTCCTCGGAAGGGGATGCGGGAGCCCCGGCGCCTTTGATTAGCACCTTCCAAACGTCTTCATACGACGTGTCGAAGAGCCTGTTGAGGGTTCGATGCTGCGCCGGGTCGAACTCCCACAAATTAAAATCCCGTTGTTGGCACGGGAGGATCAGACGAACAAGCATGACCTGGACTATGTTGACCAGCTGGATTGGCTTGTCTACCAGGGACTGGATGCAGGTCTTTAGTCCGGTCACCTCTTCCTCGTTGCCCCACGACAGGCCTGTCTCTTTCCAGGACATAAGCCGCGAGGGGGGTCCGGATCTGAACTCGGGGGCTGCGACCCATTCCGGATCGCGTGGCTCGGTGATGTAAAACCACCCGGCTTGCCACCCCTTGAGGGTCTCCACAAAGGAGCCCTCGAACCAGAGGACGTTGGCTATCTTGCCAGCCATAGCACCTCCGCACTCCGCTTGGCTGCTGCGCACCACCTTGGGCTTGACGTTGAAGGTCTTGAGCCAAAGGCCAAAATGGGGGCGGATGCGGAGGAAGGCCTCACACACGACGATAAACGCCGAGATGTTGAGGATGAAATTTGGGGCCAGATCGTGGAAATCTAGGCCATAGTAGAACATGAGTCCCCGGGCGAATGGGTGAAGTGGAAAACCCAGTCCGCGGAGGAAGTGGGGAAGGAAAACTACCCTCTCATGGGGCCTTGGGGTGGGGAGAAGCTGCCCCTTCTCAGGAAGCCGGTGCGGGATGTCCCTGGATAGGTATCCGGCTTTCCTTAGCTTTTTTACTTGAACCTCCGTAACGAAGGAGACCATCCACTTGCCTCCTGCTCTGGACATTGCTGGAGAAGGTTGAGGTGGGAAGAGCGAGCTTGGGTGCTGGAGCTTGAGTGTGCGAGAGATGGATTGGCAAAGGAGGAAGAAGGCGTAGGTGAAAAGGTGGATCCTTATCCCCTTATATGGGCGGATGCGTTTATGCGTCCCCACCTACCTAATAAAACTCGCTTGCCTCCCAAGCGCCGTGGTAAATGGCGAGGATGGGTTACCCACGTCCGTATTGATGAGAATCCCATTAAAAGGGGCACACGATCTCTTCTTTGACAAGACGTGCCAAGAAAACCGCCTCGCTAAATGCGCTGAGGTGGAAAAGAAAAAACGATTTGTATAAAGAGCTTGGCCGCAGTATGATGATGCACTGCGGAATACGTCAGTAGATTTGATTTGTGTTAATATTATTCTCTCTATGGCACTATGTGGAAACTTATTTTGCAGAGCCGGACACTATTTTTGGTGTTTACAATCTTCTATGAAGGACTTGGAGGAGGAACCCGCCTTGCAATGCCGAAGACAATCTGCGCGCCGGACTCGTCGTCATTGAAGCCTAGTTCAGGGGCTACTGAGGGAGTCCTGGATTAGGGGGTGTTCGGGTAGCCGGACTATACCTTTGCCGGACTCCTGGACTATGAAGATACAAGATTGAAGACTTCGTCCCGTGTCCGGATGGGACTTTTCTTGGCGTGGAAGGCAAGCTAGGCGATGCGGATACTCAAGATCTACTACCATTGTAACCGACTCCATGTAACCCTAACCCTATCCGGTGTCTATATAAACCGGAGGGTTGTAGTCCGTAGGACAACCATCATCATACAACAATCATACCATAGGCTAGCTTCTAGGGTTTAGCCTCCTTGATCTCGTGGTAGATCTACTCTTGTACTACCCATATCATCAATATTAATCAAGCAGGAGTACGGTTTTACCTCCATCGAGAGGGCCCGAACCTGGGTACACATCGTGTCCCTTGTCTCCTGTTACCATCCGACCTTGACGCACAGTTCGGGACCCCCTACCCGAGATCCAACGGTTTTGACACCGACACTACTCCTACTCATGCTAGTGGGTTTCATCTATTTACGGTAGCAATGACATGTCATGCAGAGGATAAGCCTACCGCAGCAGGTAACAGTTGAATCGTTGTTGTCCTAATGCAGTAAAAGAGAGCAGGAGCGAGAGAGTGGGATTGTATCGGAATGAACAAGGGGGTTTTGCTTGCCTGGCACTTCTGAAGATATTATAGCTCTTCATGAGTGTCATCGAACTCATCGTCGGAAGCACGTCTATCGGAAGGGGACAAATACCGGCAACAGAGAAGGAGAACACGATCAATGCAATGCACAATACGATGCATGATCATGACATGTCAATATGTTGTGTTTTGACCTAATGCAACTAGCAACATGTTAAATGGAGTTGGTTTGAACCCTAGGTTCAAATTCAAACTCCATATGTGAGTGTTTAAATGCCATTTATATGATTTGGCCTAAACAGCAGCCATAAGTTGTTCTAACATGCATGAAAATGGTGTAGATGGATAGATTGGATTTTTTTTGATCATTTTTCATATATAATTTATTTCATTCTGAGTTATAGATTATTTTCTATGATTTTTAGAAGTTAGCACTATTTTCTGAAATTACGTGAATAAGAATAAATCCAGAAAAGCCTATTACTACGTCAGCATTGCGTCATGCTGACCTCAGCAGGTCAACTGACCCGGTCCATCCCGTCTGTCAATAGTTAGTTAAACTAATTAAGTTTAATTAGCGTTAAACTAACACTAACCTAGTTTAGCCGTCGGCGAGTCCAGACGCGGCGGTGCGCAGCGGGATTCGCCTACAGAGTGCCGTTTGGCACGCGGAGCAAAGCTATGGGATGCGGACGCTCGTCCGCATCCAACCGTGGTGATGGCGCGGCCGGGGAGTGGCCGGAGTGGCGCTGGCGACGAGCTCGGCGGCGTCCGAAGCTCGGTCGAGCTCGGGCTCGAGGCTACAACGGTCGTGGTGATACGGGGTTGCCACCTACGGCTTCTACGCGGTACGTTGAGGACGTGGGTGTGCTCATTTGGGCGCTACGGTGACTGTGGCCACGGCGGCAAGGGGCTCAGGCAGCGGCGCGTTTCGGTCGTCGGTGATGCGGCGGCTATGGCGAGGCAAAGAGCACGGGAGAGAGGGGGAAAGAGGCAGGGGCTCACGGTATTTTGAATGGAGGAGACAGTGAGCTCGGGGGCGGCCTGACGGCGACGTACGGGCGATGGCGATCTCGGTCAACCTAAGGTTGAAGAAGACGGCGGTGAAGGCGTTCGGGGGTGTCCGGCGATGGGTGGCTCGGCGGAGGGCTTCAACGCGAGGATACGAAGCCCGGGGGCATGAAGGCGAGGCGAGTCAGTGGCTCTGGGCGCGGTGGCAGCGAACGGTGGCGACGGTAGGGCTCGGTTGCGTAAGAGAGAGGGGAGGGGAGGGAGTTGCAAGGAGGGAGAAGGTGCAAAGGGTCGAGGGGGGTGTGTGGCGTCCTCGAGAGACGTCCAATGGGAGGAGGAGGCAGCCGGGCAGGGAGGAGGTGGCCGACGTGTGGTTGCGCGCGCCGGCCACGCGCCCCTGCCTACTGGCGTGAGGAGGAAGGCGACAGAGGAGCTGCGGTGGTGGGCTGGGCCGGCTTTGGTGGGCTGCACAGGTAGGTGGCCAGGTAAGTGGCCCAGGTAGGCGTTCTCTCTCTTTTCTAAACTGTTTCTGTTTTCTATTTTTCTGCAATTCTTTTGACTTAATTAAAATGCTAAGGCATTTCCAAAAATCATGAAACTAATCATGGCTACTGTTTATAATATATCCAACAGTAAACATTTTAGTTTATGATTATTTGAGCATTTAAAATATTTTATAGCATTTAAATGCCCAAATGCAATTAGAATATGATTTAATTCAGAGCCCAAATATGTCATGGAAAAATGCGCATCACCTCTGGTTACTGTTTACAACATTTTGCATAAATGATGAACATTTTTTTGAAAGCCATTTGGATTTACTGAAAATATTTCAGGTGAACCTAGCGAATTCCTTTGATGCTAGGGGTTTAGGCAATCCCCATTTCAAGTTTCTTTCAAGATTAAACATGATGCACACATGAGACTAGCCTAGTGCATTACCAGAAGCTAGGGATGTGACAAGTCTACAATTTTAAATTTTGGCGAAGCCCCTAGTATTCGGAAAGCCGATGTTGGGGCGCTATACACGCCTAAGCCGGACAAGGCCGACTCCTTGCCCGAAGCAGAAAAAGTCTTTAGGGACGTGAGACCTCTCGAACAGCGACCAGCTCTTGCCTCATCATGACAGTTAGTTTTAGCTTTCTCTACTGAGGTGCTCGGCCGGAAGAACCGGGGCACAATCGCAGTAGTTCTCCCAGTGCTACCTTAGCCAATATAGCGGAATGTAAGGTACCAAAACATGGGAGCCGGGCAAACCCAACTATTGACCCAAGACATGATTCAGAGCTGATGCATATAATGCTATAAGTTCAGGGTGCCGCACTGTCGAAAGTGTTCGGACTTCTCACACCGAATTATGGGGTATACGGAAGCACCTGGCGTATTGGTCGTACCAGAGTGTACGGGTGTTGATTGTCATAGATGAACATACATATAACAGAATATAGAATGCAATAAGAGACTAGTGTTATGCATTGTTTATTTAAGAAATGCATTGATGCATACTGATACAAGCAGTGCGATAAGCAAAAAATGGGAATATTTGACATGTCTCGTCCAAGGGCAAGCTGCGAGCTGGTATTTAAAATAGGTATTTCACTCGTTATCAGAGACCACCTGGGGATTCCATTGCACGACGTAGCTTCTTGCCTCCTTGGGTGTTGTATCATGTGTCCGGCTATCGTACCGCCGGATAGGGCTTCCAGAGAGTAAAGTCCTGAAAGAGAGAGGATGATAAAGGTAGTAAGCCCCTAGTGCGGTTGAACCGCATTGTGGTATGTGCAGTGATCGTGCCCCCGCCGACACCCATGGTATTTTCAATGCGTAATTATGTACGCGCGGGACGGATTTTGCCATTGTACTGAGACTAGGGCGGGGGCCGAATTGCTAGGCGAGCTCTGAACGTGCCAGGCGATCCTGTTGCAGGTTACTCCGGACGCGCTTGACGGTGTCTGGGGGCTTGATCACCGAACTGGTGGATTGCCTTAAAAGGCTGCTTTGTGCTTCTGCTGCGAGGGCCACAGTGTGCTCCTCCGTATGGAGCGAGCGCTCTATGTTTCCATTGACTGTGATGACCCCCCTAGGTCCTGGCATCTTGAGCTTGAGGTATGAATAATGCGGTACCGCATTGAATCTTGCAAATGCGGTGCGCCCGAGCAGTGCGTGATAGTCGCTGCGGAATGGGACGATATCGAAGATTAGCTCCTCGCTTCGGAAGTTGTCCGGAGATCCGAAGACCACTTCCAGTGTGATTGAGCCCGTATAGTGGGCCTCTACACCTGGGATAATGCCTTTAAAGGTCATTTTGGTGGGTTTGATCCTCGAGGGGTCTATACCCATTTTGCGCACTATATCCTGATAAAGTAGGTTCAGGCTGCTGCCGCCGTCCATAAGGACTCGAGTCAGGTGAAATCCGTCAATGATTAGGTCTAAGACCAATGTGGCAGATCCGCCATGACGGATACTAGTGGGATGGTCCCTGCGATCGAAGGTGATCGAGCAAGAGGACCATGGGTTGAACTTTGGGGCGACGGGCTCCATCGCATATACGTCCCTTAGTGCATGCTTCCGTTCCCTCTTGGGGATGTGGGTTGCGTATATCATGTTCACTGTCCTTACTTGTGGGGGGAACCTCTTTTGTCCTCCCTTGTTCGGCGGCCGGGGATCCTCCTCGTCATTGTTGTGCAGCCCCTTGTCCTTGTTTTCGGCGTTTAACTTGTCGGCATGCTTGAACACCCAGCATTCTCTATTGGTGTGATTGGCTGGTTTGTCGGGGATGCCGTGTATTTGGCACGAGCGATCGAGTATGTGGTCTAGACTGGACGGGCCTGGACTGCTTCTTTTGAATGGCTTTTTCCGATGACCGGGTTTAGAGCCTCTGAATCCGGCATTGAGTGCTGTATCCCGAATTGCGGCGCTTATGTTTGCTGCGACGTGGCCTGCCGTTACTATCCTTGGTATCCGATGTGCCAAGGTTTCTTAAATGTTATTGCTGCGAGCCAGCCGGCTATTCTCTCCCGCGCAAAAGCGGGTCATGAGTGTTGTGAGTGCTGCCATGGATTTCGGCTTTTCCTGACCGAGGTGCCGGGCGAGCCACTCGTCACGGATGTTGTGTTTAAATGCCGCTAAGGCCTCTGCGTCCGGACAGTCAACAATTTGATTCTTCTTGGTCAGGAACCGTGTCCAGAATTGCGTGGCCGATTCCCCTGGCTGCTGAATTATGTGGCTCAAGTCATCGGCATCTGGTGGTCGCACATAAGTGCCCTGGAAGTTGTCGAGGAATGCGTCTTCCAGATCCTCCCAACAGCCAACGGAGTCTGCTGGCAAGCTATTCAGCCAATGCCGAGCTGGTCCTTTAAGCTTTAGCGGGAGGTACTTGATGGCATGTAGATCATCGCCGCGAGACATGTGGATGTGGAGGAGGAAGTCATCGATCCATACCGCGGGATATGTTGTACCATCATATGATTTGATGTTTACGGGTTTAAAACCCTCTGGGAATTCATGATCCATTACTTCGTCAGTGAAGCATAGGGGGTGTGCGGCGCCTCTGTGCTGGGCTATATCGCGACGCAGCTCATATGAGTCTTGCCTACTGTATTCGGCCCGACTGGATTTACTTTTACTGTATCCGGCATGACGGTCACCGTCCCACCTAGGGGTGCGCCCTCGTGATCCATAGATCGATCTTGCGTGTTTTGCCCTATCTTCCAGTACGTCTCGCAGGTCTCGCGTGTTTCCCGGTGCCTTGGTATTTTTGTTTGAGTGGCGGCGGTGTGCGGGCTGAACTTCTGGCTGAAATGCCTCTCTGTCTCGGCCATGAGGTGGCCGATCAGCCGCGTCGTACGCTGGTGATGTAGGTTTTAATGCTTCCTCCTCAAGTCGGGGTAGCAACCTGCGCTTTGGGTGACCTTGGAGGGGCGTTCGAGTTCGTATTCCTCGGCCGCAAGGACTTCAGTCCATCTATCTGCTAGCAAGTCCTGATCAGCTCGAAGTTGTTGTTTTTTTTCTTCAGGCTAATCGCTGTGGCTATAAAGCCAGCGCTTAAAGCGCTCCTGTTCGACAGGATCCTCAGGTACGAAAAATTCTTCGTCTTCGAGGCTCACTTCATCTTCGGAGGGGGACATGTAATCGTCTTCCTCTCCCTCTGCCGCCTGCTCTGGAGGGTTGGCTTGTTCATCCTCCGGCTCTAGATCCTACTGGAGGGGATCGTCTTCGGCACTGTCCGGAGTACTGTTATCTCATGTGCCGGTATCACCGCTTCTGCTGTGGTGAGACTTAGAGCGGTGCCGCTGACGTCGGCACTTGGGTTGCTTCTTGGAGGGGTCATCCTCCGCTGTCTTGTTGCCATTGCCTTCTTTGGGTGTGTCCACCATATATATATATATATCATATGACGATGTGGCTGTCCAGTGCCCCGTGGGCAGTGGTTCCTGTTCGTCTCCTTCATCATTGTCCATACCATTGATGTCTTCGGAGTCGAAGTCGAGCATGTCGGTTAAATCATCAAAACTGGCTACTAAGTGGGTGGTGGGTGGGGCGTGAATTTCTTCGTCGTCCGCATCCCATTCTAGCCGGACATAGTTTGGCCAAGATTCTCCTCACAAAGAGAGAGACCTTTACGAGTTTAGTACATCGCCGAAGGGCGAGTGCTGAAAGATATCCGCGGAGGTGAACTCCATGACCAGCGCCCAGTCGGATTCGACAGGCACGGGTGCAGGCGGTTCAAAGTCTGTGGCCGGAGACGAGTCTATAGGTTCGGCATCACGGCTCTCGTGAGGGGTAGGGTCAGTATCCGGCTCTATCGCCGCTGAGAGTGCAGTCTCCATGGCGGGGTCTATCCACCCATCCTCGGATGGCGCAATCTGTTCCGGTTTGAAGGCTGGAGTTGTTGCTGGTGCGATCTCCTGAACACCGTCCGATGGTAGAGCCAAATCGTGCTCATCGTGATCGTCCAGTGCACCTGGCATGGGCCCGAATCCGTTGAAGATCAAGTCTCCGCGAACGTCGGCCATGTAGTTCAGGTTTCCGAACCTGACCTGGTGGCCAGGGGGTAGCTCTCGATCTGCTCCAGATGGCCGAGCGAGTTGGCCCGCAGTGCGAAGCCGCCGAATACGAAGATCTGTCCGGGGAGGAAAACCTCACCCTGGACCGCATCGCTACCGATGATCGAAGGAGCCATCAGGCCTTATGGTGATGACATAGTGGAACTCTTAATGAAAGCACCAATGTCGGTGTCAAAACCAGCGGATCTTGGGTAGGGGGTCCCGAACTATGCGTCTAAGGCGGATGGTAACAGGAGGCAAGGGACACAATGTTTACCCAGGTTCAGGCCCTCACGATGGAGGTAATACCCTACTTCCTGCTTGATTGATCTTGATGATATGAGTAGTACAAGAGTTGATCTACCACGAGATCAGAGAGGCTAAACTCTAGAAGCTAGCCTATGGTATGATTATTGTTGTCCTACGGACTAAACCCTCCGGTTTATATAGACACCGGAGGGGGCTAGGGTTACATAGAGTCGGTTACAATGGGAGGAGATCTACATATCCGTATCGCTAAGCTTGCCTTCCACGCCAAGGAGAGTCCCATCCGGACACGAGACGAAGTCTTCAATCTTGTATCTTCATAGTCCGCCAGTCTGGCCAAAGGATATAGTCCGGCTGCCCGGACACCCCCTAATCTAGGACTCCCTCAGGGATTGCCAACCCCTTTTACACGTCGGGTTGCGAGGATTTGTTATCTATGTGCAGGGGCTGTTTACGTTGTGTTTCTTCGTTCTCCCACTGGTTCGATAAGCTTGGTTTCTTCATTGAGGGAAATACCTACCGTCACTGTGTTGCATCATCCCTTCCTCTTTGGGGAAATACCGACGTAGCTTCGAGCCGCATCAAGAGCGTAGCTGGCAGGACCTTGATACTGCTTTGGATGCATGTCGTCTTTTCGTGCACACGTTGCTGGTCCTCCCGTGCCTCCGGTGTATCTTTTGTCTTCCCATACATGCCCAAGAAGCCTAGCAGGTTCACGCAAATATTCTTCGTCACGTGCATCACACCGATTGCAGAGCGGACCTCTAGATCTTTCCAATAGGGTAGGTCACAAAATATAGATTTCTTCTTCCACATGGGCGCGCGTCCCTCAGCATCATTTGGAACAGATTGTCCGCCAGGACCCTTTCCAAAGATTACTTGTAAATCCTTGACCATATCAAGTATGTCATCACCAGTACGGAGGACGGACTTGTTCCGGTGATCTGCCTCACCTTTGAAATGCTTGCCTTTCTTTCTTAAGAGATTATTTGTCAGAAGAAATCGATGATTTCCTAGGTACACATTCTTCTTGCATTTGTCCAAATATATACTTTCGGCATCATCCAAACAGTACGTGCATGCGTGGTATCTCTTGTTTGTCTGTCCTAAAAGGTTACTAAGAGCAGGCCAATCATTTATGGTTACAAATAGCAACACATGTAGGCCAAATTCCTGATGTTTGTGCTCATCCCACACACGTACACTTTTTCCATTCCACATCTGTAAAAGTTCTTCAACTAATGGCCTTAGGTACACATCAATGTTGTTGCCGGGTTGCTTAGGGCCTTGGATGAGCACTGGCATCATAATGAATTTCCGCTTCATGCACAACCAAGGAGGAAAGTTATAGATACATAGAGTCACGGGACAGGTGCTATGATTGCTGCTCTGCTCCCCAAAAGGATTAATGCCATCTGCACTTAAACCAAACCATATGTTCCTTGCGTCACCTACAAAGTCCCCCACTTTCTCTCGATTTTTCTCCACTGCGACCCATCAGCGGGTGCTCTCAACTTCCCATCTTTCTTACGGTCTTCCTTGTGACTTCGCATCAACTTGGCATGCTCTTTGTTTCTGAACAAACGTTTCAACCATGGTATTAGGAGCATACCACATCACCTTGGCAGGAACCCTCTTCCTGGGGCGCTCGCCCTCAACATCACCAGGGTCATCTCGTCTGATCTTATATAGCAATGCACCGCATACCGGGCATGTGTTCTAATCCTCGTACTCACCGCGGTAGAGGATGCAGTCATTAGGGCATGCATGTATCTTCTGCACCTCCAATCCTAGAGGGCAGAAAATCTTCTTTGCTTCGTACGTACTATCAGGCTATTCGTTATCCGTTGGAAGCTTCTTCTTCATAATTTTCAATAGCATCCCAAATCCGTTGTCAGATACACCATTGTCTACCTTCCATTGCAACAATTCTAGTGTGGTACCGATTTTTGTGTTGCCATCTTCGCAATTTGGGTACAACCTTTTTTTGTGATCCTCTAACATGCGATCAAACTTTAACTTCTCCCTTTCACTTTCGCATTATATACTCTGTGTGCATCAATAATGACCCGACGAAGATCACCATTGGGCACATCGTCTGGTGCCTCTTGATCTTCAGCTTCCCTCGTTGCAGTATCATTGTATTCACGGAATATAGGATAGTTGTCATCATCCTCTTCTTCTTCGTTGTCTTCCATCATAAACCCTCTTTCTCTGTGCTTGGTCCAAACATTATAGTGTGGCATAAAACCCTTCTCAAGCAGGTGCAACTGAAGGGTTTTTGAGTTAGAGTAATCCTTCATATTCTCACAGACAGTACATGGACAATACATAAACCATCCTGTTTGTTTTCCTCAGCTACTTCGAGAAAATTATGCAGGCCCTCAATGTACTCGGAGGTGCGTCGGTCACCATACATCCATTGTCGGTTCATCTGCGTGCATTATATAATTAAGTGTATCAAAAATCATTATAGAACATCATGAATAGAGAAGTGGCCAAATTAATACAAGTTCATCATCCCATTAAAACCAAAGTACATTAGTGATCCAATGTTATTACTAAAAAATAGATACATAAAGTTCATACATAGTTCTCATAGAACAACGTATAGCTCTCTAGAGCATCTAATTAAAACATACATTGAAACTAACATACAACTATGTAAAACATTTAAATGCAACAACAAATGCGATCATAATCACAACTAAGGTAACAATTGACCCAACAGCATAATGATACCAAGCCTCATTATCAATGGCATATTTTCTAATCTTCCTAATCTTCAAGCGCATTGCATCCATCTTGATCTTGTGATCATCAACGATATCGGCAACATGCAACTCCAACTCCAACTTCTCCTCCTCAATTCGTTTCAATTTTTCTTTAAGTAATTATTTTTTAAACTAAATTTAACCTCTCGACAAGAGGGTCGGTTGGAATTTCTGGTTCACATACCTCCTACATAAAAACATCTATGTCACGTTGGTCGGCGTAATTGTCATAAACACTAAATGAAACAAATAGTAATAAAAGATAATATACCACATCCGAATCATAGATCGGACGAGGGCCGACGGGGGTGAATACCAAAACCATGGCACTATATAATAACAAACAATAATAAAAGTAAGAAAATTATACAAGTATCTATCTAAATTATACAAGTAAGAATTTTTTCTTTTAAAAAGAAGATAAGAACAAGAGGCTCACCACAGTGGTGCCAGCGACAATATCGGCGTGGGCGATCGACAGCGGTGAGGACGGGGACGGGGACGGCGCCCTACACATGTGCACACTCTAAGAAGTTAATTTCAGCTCAAATTGTGCATTTAAATCAAAAGACCTCCCACATGCACTCCTCCACTAAAACCCACAAACCACTCTACTTCTAGAGCATTTGAAATGAGCTAAACTAGCAGTGAGAGATGAAACGATGAAGTTGCTAACCTTTTAGAACACTTGTGTAGTTAGTGCACCGCCAAATCTAGACAAATATTGTGGAAAATGTAGCTTGGACATCGACCTTGGAGAGGAGAAAGCTTAAGTGTGGATCCGGCATTTCATCGAACACCTCATGTGCATAGGAGGTGAAAACAGAGAGCAGCACACCTCCCACGCGCCGGCTGGCCAAAAAACAGAGGAGTGAGTGGGCAAAGGCGTGCATATATATAGGCATCGCTTTAGTCCCGATTGGTGGCTAGAACAGAGACAGAAGACTGACCTTTAGTCCCGGTTCCAGCCACCAACCGGGACAAAAGGGGCTGCGCCAGGAGTGAGGCCCTTTAGTCCCGGTTCGTGTCTGGAACCGAGACTAAAGGGGTCAGACGAACCGGGACTGGTTCCTGCCGAGGCCTGGCCGGCACCCTAGCCGCTCGAACTGTGAATGATGCACCCATTGGTCCCGATTCGTTACAGTACCGGGACTAATGCTCTAATCTGGCCAGGACCAAAGCCCTGTTTTCTACTAGTGAAGCTAGCTAGCTAGCTTGCTCCTGGATCGATTTGAGCTGAGCTAGTTAGCTAGCTCTGGATCGATCTGAGCTGAGCTAGTTAGCTAGCTCTGGATCGATCTGAGCTGAGCTAGCTAGCTACCCTGATGGAGGAGGTAGCTAGCTCCTGGATTGGCCACTTCGTGCGCTTCATATTTGGTTGCTTGCGGCTCTGTTTTTGGCCACTTCATGCGCTATTCGTCGGTTTCGCGGGAGCAAGCTAGCTGACCATGGACACGAACGAGAGGAAGAAGAAGACGTGGGGGAAGAATATAAGACAATATTCGCAGCTAAAACCGACCATTAAAATACATTTTCCGCGAACTGTAAACGCGTTATAAGGGGTCTACTACAGATGCTCTAATATGGCAACTTCTACGGTTGCCTCAACTGCATTTTCAAGATTTGAAAATGTTATGTCAACTGCGCCACAATTGCCATGGATGTGATTCGTGAACACACTACGATTCCGTTCGCCCATGTTGCCTAGTATTGATACACCATCGATTAGTTGTGGATCATGCTTTTGTGGTCCAACAGTCTTGATCCTCATATCGTATTCAATTAAAATATCACCCAAATAATTAATCCCTCGCTTAGGGCCAGCCAAGTTGATGAGAGAACCCTACAAAGGTATTGTTATTTAGTAGTTCTCTCATATAAAACTAAGAAACATTCTAAGCACTTCCCTTATGATATTTAATTTACCCCTTTTTAATCAAAAAAGACGGTAGGAAAGTCTCCTACAGTCATTCAAGGCTAAAAAATGATGTTTTATTTACTTGCAACAACATTTACATAAAACGGGTTATTGGTGTCAGAACCGGCCGATCTCGAGTAGGGGGTCCTGAACTGTGCGTCTGAGGATCGAAGGTAACAGGAGGCAAGGGACACGATGTTTACCCAGGTTCGGGCCCTCTTAATAGAGGTAATACCCTACTTCCTGCTCGATTGACTTTGATTATTATAGGGTTACAAGAGTTGATCTACCTCGAGATCATAATGTCTAAACCCTAGATGTCAAGCATGTATGATTTGTGATAGCCTCTATGGACTAAACCCTCCGATTTATATAAACACTGGAGGGGGCTAGGTTTGTACAAAGTCAGTTTACAGAGGAAGGAAACTATACGCCAGGACACCAATCTTGCCTTCCACGCAAAGGAGAGTCCCATCCGGACACAGGGGAAGCCTTCTATCTTGTATCTTCATGGCCCATCAGTCCGGCCCATGTCACATAGCCCATACGCCCGAGGACCCCCTAATCCAGGACTCCCTCAGTAGCCCCCAAACTTGCCTTCAATGACGATGTAGTATCCGGCTTTATGTCTTCGGCTTTGCAAGGCAGGTTCTCCATTGTACCTCGAATAGTTCGGCTTCACATTAAATATTATACCCTTCGGCTTCTGCGCCACCGTCGCCTTGGCTTCCATGTGCAAGACGAATATGAAGGGTCTGGGCATTTTTACAATTAACACCCTGACCACGTAGGGAAGGCGTCAATTTAAGGAGATGAGATCTCAGATCCCATTCCACACCAGGCGAAAATCCTTAGAGCTTGCCATAGGAAACCATTCAAGCATGGCTGGCACTCCCAGTTCTTCCTCGCGCCCCCATGGCCCTCAAAAAGGCGATTCGGAGAGTTGCTCGGTATCCCATGCCCAACTGATCAAGCTTTAGATGCAGTGATATCTCCCTCCTACAGATCTAATCCCCGTCCAGGCGGGATTAACCTCTATTAATGGTGAAGCCCTGGCAGAGAATTTCCCCAATCCTACCGAACGGGAACGGGTGTGTTTTGTCTACTTCCTTTTAAGAGGATTAGGATTCCCCATTCATCCCTTCCTCAGAGGTGTTCTGGAGTATTATGGTCTCCAGCTGCATAATCTTACGTCGGGCTCCATCCTACATATCACGGGTTTTGTTGCTCTTTGCGAGCTATTCCTGGGTTGCGAGCCCCATTTCGAGCTATGGCGGAAATTCTTCTGCCTCGTCCCCTGCTCCCAAAAGGGCGCATAGCCGGGACAGGTTACCTGTCCGGCACTCTAAAAAAGGCATCCAAAGAGTGGCCTTCCGAATGGTTTTATATCGAGGACGTCGTCCTTCCGGACCCGATCCCGCGCGGTCTTCCTGAATTCTCCAATGCTCCTTTGAAGAAGTGCGCCAGCTAGCGCCCCCGAAGCCTCGAGGAAGAGGACAGTGCGGAAGTCAAGAAGCTAACAAGCAAAACCAGAGTACTTGCCCACTCTGGTTTGTCCATGATTGATGTAATGGCGACCACAATAACGCGATGCGTTCAGCCACTCCAATCCAGGGGTTTTCCCATGTGGCACTACAACGGAGAAGACGATGCATCCCGCTGTCTACGCAAGGGTCCAGATAATTTTGCTGCTCTAGCTGTCATCCGAGTTGACCTCTATAAAGGTGAGAAGGAAGATTTCACTCGTTTGAAACATTGGGATGGCTTTTCCATGTACAACCCCATTGACTGGGTAAGTCTTTCTTCGATCATTGGCCTTACACAATCCCTCTTCCGCATTGTCCTAGCCGTTTTTAATCCAGCTCTCTTTAATAGGAGTGGAGAAAGGTCATTGGGGAGATCTACAGCCCCGCCCCGCAGCCAGAGGATCACAATTGAGACCTAGATCCCGGGTTTGGAGAAGATCTAGATATATCTATAGAACTTAAGGAGGGGCCTTTTATCAGGCAAGCTATGATGGCACGGAAGTGACCATTATAACCGACTACCCCGGCCTTCTCCCCTCCTCCCATGTAAGTACCCAGGAAGCATCTCCTTCAAAAGAGTCCACCCCTTGCGCCTCACCCACCACACTGTCTCATGCTCCAAAGGGGCGGCGCTCCTCTCGCCGAGTTGTGACAAAGGCATCCTCTAAGGAGGCGCCGCCCGCGCGAGGCGAGCCTTTCAAAAGGAAAGCAAGCGGGGATGCTGTCGGGCCCCTTCACCAAAGAGGTATAGTTTTCTTAACATGCCCTTGGTGAATAAAGCGGATTGTGAAATTTTCTGCTATGCCATATTTTTAGGAGGAGCGTATGCCGGACTATGTCCGGGGACCCTGCCGGCCATGCATCGACCAATCCGGCCCCGGACCCTACCACCAGGACTAGAGTCAATACGGGCACGACGCTGGGTTGTCCTCTCCAAGAGGAGTCGGATAACGTATCTGTCACCAATTATGAAGTGCAGAGTGCAATGAGTCATCAACGGCGAAAAGAGGCCATGCGCGACCCAAACTTCACCGAAGAGGCGTTTAACGCCCTCAGTTCTACGGACGCGTACATCCGAGCTGTGCGGGATGGACTTGCAGGAGCCACTTACCAGCTTTCGAAAGATATGCGGGTAAAAACTATGTATAGATTTAATGATCATGTGCCAGTAGCCCCCGAGACTTGAAGCAGTTGGCCCAACTGATTTAAGGATCGTTATATAATCATGTACTCACGGAGAAGAACAATACGTTGAGCAAGAGCTTGAAGAATATCGGACCAAGCTATCTGATGTCACCGCTGAACTAGAAATTTGAAGAAATCCAGGAAGGCATCCGAAGGTAAGCACAACGGTGTCTGGAAGCTACGATTCTGCGTCCACGATGATTTTGAAATATGCATTGTTTGGTTATAGTGGCAGGATCGGTAGAGCAGTTGGAGGAGAAGCTAAAGGCTGCTGAGGCAGACAAACAACACGCCAAAGGGCAAGAAGCCGCTGGTCAACGTGTATTAACATGGACCATTGATGAGAAAAACAAACTACAGGATGCAAATATCAGGCAGGCTAAAGAACTGAAGGACGTAAGAGCCCAACTATCGGATGCCTTGAAGGAGAACAGAAAGCTGAAAGGCGGCATATTCAGTATGTCTCTTTAGCCTGGCTTTCATATGGTCCCCTAGTGGAAAAAGATTTTTATTAAGAGCTTGTTCCTATAGGTTTATTGACTGGGCAGCTTGAAGGAGAAGTGTCCGGATTTCAAGGCGATTTGCTGGAAGAGCTGTCCAAAGTGCACGAGCAGGCACGGCAAGCGGTGAGGAGCATGGCTAAGGCTTTATGACCAGCTGACTCACCTCCAGGCAGTATGGAGGGGCTCTTGAATTTGTTCAATCGAGCTCATCGCCGTTTTGGATTATGGAAAGTATCAGCATGTCGAGAAGGTGCGCGAGAAGCCTAGGACATGGTGAAAACGCGGTACACCCGACTTGATCCGAATCATATGGCTTGGGTTGGACCTCGGGGACCCGACGGACAAGAAATTCCGGTTAACTTGGTGTATGACCAAGTAAAGATAGCCGCCAAGTTTTCGCAATAGGACTATAAACTAGACAGTCTTTTAGATGGCATAGAAGAAGAGTAAACATTGGCTCCATGTAATAATGTATTTTTGTCACCAAACGTATCTCCTACCGAATTTGTAAAACGATTGCCATGGCTGATACGTCTCCGTCATATCTATAATTTTTGATTGTTCCATGCCAATATTCTAAAACTTTCATATACTTTTGGCAACTTTTTTATACTATTTTTGGGATTAACATATTGATCCAGTGCCCAGTGTCAGTTCCTGTTTGTTGCATGTTTTATGTTTCGCAGAAACCCCATATCAAACGGAGTCCAAAAGGGATAAAAACGGACGGAGAATTATTTTGAAATATTTGTGATTTTTGGGAAGTAAAATCAACGCGAGACGGTGCCCGAGGTGGCCACGAGGGTGGGGCCCACGCCCACTCCAGGTGGGTGCGCCCTCCACCCTCGTGGGCCCCTCGTAAGGCGGTTGATGCTCTACTTTGGCCGCAAGAAAGCTAATTTTTGCAAAAAGATCTGGGCGAAGGTTTCAATCCAATCAGAGTTACGGATCTCCATATATATACGAAACAGTGAAAAGGCAGAGGAAGAGAACGCAGAAACAGAGAGAGACAGATCCAATCTCGGAGGGGCTCTCGCCCCTCCCACGCCATGGAGGCCAAGGACCAGAGGGGAAACCCTTCTCCCATCTAGGGAGAAGGTCAAGGAAGAAGAAGAAGGAGGGGGCTCTCTCCCCCTCGCTTCCGGTGGCGCCGGAACGCCGCCGGGGGCCATCATCATCACTGCAATCTTCACCAACACCTCCGCCATCTTCACCAACATATCCATCACCTTCCCCCCTCTATCTACGGCGGTCCACTCTCCCGCAACTCGTTGTACCCTCTACTTGAACATGGTGCTTTATGCTTCATATTATTATCCAATGATGTGTTGCCATCCTATGATGTCTGAGTAGATTTTCGTTGTCCTATCGGTGGTTGATGAATTGCTATGGTTGATTTAATTTGCTTGTGGTTATGTTGCTGTCCTTTGGTGCCCATCATATGAGCGCGCGTGTGGATCACACCATAGGGTTAGTTGTATGTTGATAGGACTATGTATTGGAGGGCAAGAGTGACAGAAGCTTCAACCTAGCATAGAAATTGATGCATACAGGATTGAAGGGGGACCAATCTTTACCTAATATTAAAGAACGGAGACTTTCATAGTTCTCCATAGGTCATCCTTTTATATCCGTTAATTTTATGTTAACCATTAAAATTGACGGCTGAGATTTAAAGGCTGTTCTACACAAAAGCGAAAAAGAAAACTGAACGCACACAAGCAAAGAAAACCTTCACGCACTCGCTCTCATAACCGACTTGCTTGGTGCATCGTCCCAGTGTGTAGCCCCACAAACCAAATTACCCAACACAAGTTCCTTGCTAATGTTAAAGACATTATTTTATTTGACTGTTCTTACTGTCCACCCTCACGCCCAGGAATTATGTGTCATTCCCACCTCACCCTGTTAAATTGATTCTCATCAGTTTATATACATTTTGAAGTTCTTTGTAACATCAACCAGCCGCCTCATGACACAAACAATGAGCTGAGAAAGAGAAGGAAGCAGAGGAAAACGAGAGAAAGGAAGCATGGTCGGTTCTGCATGCATGCTCCTTGACGCATGATGAAGACGCGACACAACGGTTTCGGGCTGCTCGGACACAGCGGCGAGGACATGGTGACACGGCAGGGATGAGACGCCGGGCTGCTCGGACAGATAGTGAGGCAAACACGCGATACGGCAAGGATGAGACGCCCGGCTGCTCGCACACATCAGCGATGACATGTTGATGCAGTCCTACATGCCGGAGTTGTAAGACAAGGACGAGACACCAGGTTGCTCGGACACAGCGGCGAAGATAAGTTGATGCAGTCCTGCATGCCGGAGTGGTAGGCATACACGATGACGACGACATGCTGATGCAGTCCTGCACGCCGGCCGGGGTTTTAAGCGGACTCAGACGAAACGCCAGGCTGCTCAGATACAACGGCGAAGAGAAGTATGATGCTGCATGGCACAGTTGTAGGTGGACTCGGCAAGGACGAGACGCTGGGCTTGCTCGGACATGACGCTGATGATGTAGTACTGCGTGCCGGAGTGGTAGTCTGCTGTACAAATATTTGGTTGGCTGCCTAAACACGTTCAATCATCGGCTTCTCCAATTAATTTTCTCATCCATCCAAAGCGTCCCTTTACTTGTTTTGCCTAAAAGTTCATAATTAGAAAATAGTACATCAGGCGTTCAGGCCCACTTAGTTAATTATAAATAGACAATTAGCTGCCTAGAATCAACTTATGTGCATATATCGGTTGTGCCATCATAAACATTTCTTTATCCAAAATTCTGACAGTACCAATGTGCATTCTCTGTGAAGAATTTTTACTTCGCTATTTTCTGTGTGTATAGCCCTAAAAGAAACGGCTATTTTTTTTTAAGATTGCGTTATTGTGCAACAAGCTTGTGCTCTTATGCATAATTAGTTTTTCTAGACAATGTGGTACTTATGGAGTGTGTTTTTTTACTTAAATTTTATAGTTAGAACAAGCACATGTCTAACTGTTTGCTCATAACATAGCAGACCTAGCGATGGAGTCAGACATGTGTGCTTGTGTGAGCATCAACGCCGGTGGATATGGAAGTTTTGTGTAGAAGATTTGGTCCACTATCACACAGCTAGACCGTGTTCGACCTGCCAATTTCGATTCATAAGAACGGGTGCTTTTTCCCATTGCAACGCACGGACATTTTGCTAGTATATCTTAATGCTATGGTTGGGTTTTACCTTAATGAACGTTAGTAGTTGCGGATGCTTTTTAATAGTTACAATCATAAGTGCATAGAATTCCAAGTCAGGGATGATATGCTAGCAGTGGCCTCTCCCACATAAAACATGCTATCGGTCTAGTAAAGTAGTCAATTGATTAGAAACAATTTCGCAACCCCTACCACCACTTTTCCACACTCGCTATATTTACCTTATTGTGTCTTTTTCTAAACAGTCCCTACTTTTTATTTACATGCTCTTCATTATCTTGCAAACCTATCCAAAAACACCTATAAAGCACTTCTAGTTTCATACTTGTTCTAGGTAAAGCGAACGTTAAGCGTGCGTATAGTTGTATCGGTGGTCGATAGAACTTGAGGGAATATTTGTTCTACCTTTAGCTCCTCGTTGGGTTCAACACTCTTACTTATCGAAAGAGGCTACAATTGATCCCCTATACTTGTTTTTTTTGACCGGGAAACAGTAGGAAAGGCTCCTACTGTTTAAATGTATTAAGGATCAAGTAACACTGTACAGGGGTGATAATTACATGGTGGGGGGGGGCTTGGCCACTTTGTGTCCAAGTCAAGCTAAGAGAGACAATGCAAGAGGGTCTAGTGTAGAGAGTTTACAAAGTTTAGTACAAGAGGCCTACGGTCCTCTTTGACCCTATATTGAAGGAGTTCAAACTCCTTTTTGAATCTATCAAGCCAGGACCGAAAAGAAGGATCTATTGCTCTAAAATGCTTGTTGTTCCTCTCCTTCCATATGCTCCATGCCACCACAGTAAAAATTTCAAACAACATAGGCATGGGGTGGTTGGTTTTTTGGTCCTCGATAGCTTGTAACTGGCCAGGGAAGGGCTCCCAATTAATATGCAAAGCATACCAGCACTGCCTACTGAATGGGCATGTGAAGATCATGTGCTCAACTGTTTCTTCAATTCTTAGTCCACAAAGGAGGCAGTTGTGATCGTCACCAATGTTGTAGTGTCGTCGTTTGAGCATATTCCGGGTGTTTAACCTGTCATTGAGCAAGAGCCAAGCAAAGACCTTCAACTTCATCGTGCACTTAGATTTCCATAGCCATCCAAACACTTGGTGAGATTGGACATCCTTGAAGAAGAAGCGGTAATAATCTGTGGCTTTGAAGATGGTTTTGCCCCAAGTATAGTGCCAGACGTCTGATGAGGATGCCGTGGGTTGAAACGATGACGCAATTGTTTGCATGTGTCGTATCTCGTCCAACGCTTGTGGAGAGAGCGGTAGGTGGAAGGCCATCCCAAGTGACGTGATCCCCAAGAAATCTCGGACGGAGACATCTTCATTGGTTGCATGTGAGAAAGCCCGGGGATGTGATTCCTGTAGTACTTGGTCGGCCCAGAGATCTTTCCATAGGAGGGCCATGGTGCCACAGACAATGTTGATACGAGATACTCCATGGAAGCAAGGAGTTAGCTTGAGCACATCCCTCCACCAGAAGGATCCGACTGGGTCTACTGCATGCGGGATTTTTTGTTGATAGTACGTGTCCCAAGTAAGTTGCACCCAAGGAATGTCCAGTTTGTTATAAAATTTGTGAAGGAATTTCATGAGTAAGGCTTCATTCTGGATCTTGAGGTTGAGCACACCAAGGCCTCCTCTGTTTTTTGGTTTACATACCATATCCCATGCCGCAAGAGAATTACATTTCTCCCCTTGGTCAGTCTTCTTGATCCAAAGACATCTTCTCCTGATTCTGTCCAACATTTCAATGAGTTTTGGTGGGAACTTTAATGTGCACATGGCATAAATGAGCAAGGATGTGACTGAGGTGTTGAGCCATGTTAGCTTGCCAGCATAAGACATAAGGGAAAGCGTTGAGGTCGGGTTCCTTTCAACTTTACTGACAAGTGGCATGAGATTGTGTAATGTGGGTTGGGAGGTGCCAAGGGGCAGGCCGAGGTAGGTGAAGGGCATGGAGCCAATGGAACACCCAAAAATCCTTGCAATATCGTTGGACAGTCCAACATCCAAGTTGATGGGTATGAGTGTGGACTTGTGGAAGTTGATCTTCAGGCCAATGGATTGAGCGTAGTCGGTCAGAATGTTCTTGATGATCAAAGCTTGACTAGGGCAGGCCGGCATGAGCAGAATCGTGTCATCGGCGTATTGGACAATAGGATAGTCCATATTGCCATTGGACGGGAAGGGCAAGTTAATTAGACCTCTCCTGAAGGCGTCATTAATTGCAGATTGTAGCAAGTCGGCTGCCAGGACGAAAATGAATGGGGAGAGGGGGTCTCCCTGTCGGACCCCATGTCGGCAATGAAATTGTCGCCCCGGTACCCCATTGAGAAGTACGGAGGATCGTCCAGATGAAAAAATTGTTCTTATCCATGACGGCCATTTATCATTAAACCCCATGTGTTTCATGATGTTGATCATCGCTTCGTGCTCGATCGTGTTGAAGGCTTTAGCAAAGTCTAGTTTTAGGAGAATTATCTGCCGCTTGGATGCCTGGCACTGATGAATATATTGGAATGTCCAGGCTAAGCAATCTTGGATCGAGCGCCCCTTGATAAAGTCGTATTGGTTGCGGTGTATGATGCGCAGGATGACCTTTTGCAAATGGTTGGCCAGAAGTTTTGTGATTAGCTTAAGACAGCAGTTAAGCAGAGTGATCGGCTGGTAATCATTGACTGTAGTGGGAGAGCCATTTTTGGGGATCAAAGTGATTAGGCCATCATTTATGCTTTGAAGGTCGAGGTCTCTCGCATGGAATTGCGCGCAGAGGGTATAGAAGTCTTGTTTAACGATTTCCCAGCAGGCTTTGAGGAACATTCCACTAAATCCATCAGGACCTGGAGCGCGATCAGCAGGCATGTCTTTGACAACCATGTCTATTTCTTCCTTGGTGAATGGAACCGTGAGATGGTCGAGGTTCTCAGTCGGGCGGATGAGGGACGGGAGATCGAACAACATCTGTGTTGGGTTTGAAGTGCCAAGTCTGTCAGTATATGCTTGAAATAGGAGGGCTTCTTTGCCCGTATGATCCTCCACCACGAGACCATTAGGAGTGTGCAGGATAGCCACATTATTTTTTCTGTAACGTTCTGTTGCAACTGCCTGGAAAAATTTGGTGTTCTCGTCACCGAATTGAACCCAACGAATGGTGCATCTCTTCTTCCAATATTGCTTTTGGTAGTCCAACAGTCTGAGGAGATGGGCTTTGATGATCTTGCAAAAATTGCATTCGGGAGGGTGAGAGCTCGTAGATTCTCAAGATCATCCAGCTCAGTAAGGGTTTTGTTTGTGTTTTCAATTGCCACCGATAATCTAGAGATATTCTTTCTCCACACCTTTAATTCTTGACATAACCTTTTGAATTTTCGACACAGAGTTGTGGCTGCATTAGAAGAGTTAACAGGCCAATCCCAGATGTTTTTGACCACATCCATAAATCCCGGGTGAAGGAGCCAGTATGATTCGAATCTGAATAATTTGGCACGAGGAATTTTTGTTTCAATGTTGACCACACAAGGTGTATGATCCGAGACCGGTTTGCAGAGAGATTTGACTAGCGTGTTGGGATATGTCAGGGTCCAGTGGAGGGAGGTGAAAAACCAAACCAGTTGCTCAAGTAAAGGATCTTGTTGCATATTGCTCCATGTGTAGAGACGACCCTTGAGCGGCAGTTCAACTAAGTTGTGCTTACGAATGATGTCATTGAAAGTGCACATGTCATTAGGATCACCTCCCGGCTTGTTGCGGTTCTCAGGGCCTCTAAATTAATTGAAGTCGCCAAGGAATAGACAGTCATCATTTGTTTATAAGTTCATATCATACAGCCATTGAGTGAAATCATCACGACCCAGGCCCATGCAAGGGCCATAAATGTTATATAAGGTCCAGGATTGCGCCGAGAGAGTGCTAGTAAATTTGATACCCAAAACAAAGTCATGAGAGATGGCCACGTCTCCAGTAAAAACAGAGCTATTCCAAACAGTAAGGAGGCCCCCGGAGGCACCACGAGAAGGAACAAAAGCAAACTTATCAAATCTATTAGGGCAACAAGTTTTGATAAAAGCTAGGTCGATAAGAGGTTTCTTAGTTTCTTGCAGACAAACTATAGCGCAACCACTAACAGAAATAGCATTGGATAAAGTGATGAGTTTTTTCTCCGAATTTAACCCACGAATGTTCCAACATAGAACATTCCAATTACGCAAAAGAGGCATAAGGTGATCAGCAATCTATTCCATAGAGGAAGAATCCTCCCCTGCATCCATGGAGTGATCTTCAGGAGCCACTGAATCCACAGGAGCCAGCAAAGCATCATCAGTTAACTCACTGGGTGGTACAGCGCAGCGGTTGATGCCGATGTCTTGCATGATGTGATGGGGTGTGGGTGGTGGAGCCTGAGGAGCAGCAGCAGTTGAGGAGATGGCAGCGGCCAAAGGAACCTATCTTGGCTTGACTTTGGAGAGAGGAGCTCGGACATCTAAAATTTGTGGCACTCTGAATCCATCATAGCGAGTGGAGCGGGTACTGCGGCGAACTTCAGTAGTGACCAGGGGCACCTGAAACTTAGACCAGCGTGGGCGAGCAGGAGATGGGCCTAGGGCTGTGGGCAGAACCTGGGCCAGGCCCAAATCATACGGATCAGTTACCTGTTGGGAAGGCCCAGCGTTTGAAATGTCAGAGGGCGCCAAATCCGGCACATGCACAAGTAGATCAAGGCTGTTCTCAGTATCAGAAATGTCTTGCAGGTTATCCAGGTTGGGCTAATCAAGCAGAGCATCTCTCACATCTTCAGCAACATTATTAGTTATCGCTTCAGTTGACATATCATCCTCAGGCATAATTTCAGTGATTTGAACAGCAGAAGGCCGAGGAGGTGCATGGAGTATGCGTGGCTCGAAGCGGACAGAGAGAATGTTCTCATCAGTCTGAACCTGAAAGGTAGTCCTAGGAACTGCAGTTTGCAGATGCAGCGGATTATCAAGACCTTTTTATGGCGCCGTTGTCGGGGGAGCAATAGCGTGGGGTGAATATTCTCGTGTGTGCTTGTTTTCTTTATCACTAAGTAATTTTTATTTGTTGTTCTTAGTTGCTCTCTATCTTTAGTTATGGATATGGAACACGAAATACCAAAAAAATTAGGTGTACTTGCTACTCATGGAGATGGGGAACCTCCTAAAACCCTCGATGCTCATTATGTGAAAGATATTATGTACTACTTTGATAATCCTGAGAAAACCCCATTCAACTATGTAATGGGAGTAACGTTGGATCAACGTGAATACTTTAGGGATTATCACTTGACACAAAAAGGGAAACTATTATGGGATCAAATTTATATGTTGAAGTGGTATGCTAGGCAACTATGCTTAAGATATGATTATACTTGTTGCTCTAGGATGAAGGCTCCACACCTTCCCTTTTCATGCAAATTTAATGATAATAAAACCTTAGCCTCTTATGCTAATTGTATATATGATTACTATGGTGTGGAACAAATAGAAGAATTTGTTGCTTTTATGGGTGCTTATGAAATTGAATCTATGTTTAAAGAGTTTGAAGATTTTGATGATTCGGTTTATAGACCTGAAAAATTAGTTATCTTAAATAATGTTATGATAATTATGAATACAATTACGATATTGATGCACTTATTGAGAAAGTCTCTGCTCTCCAAGAAGAGACTAATATTTTGCAGGAATCTATGGAAGAAGAAGGTGATGAAACTATGAGCTCATTGGATGAAAAAGATGAGGAGGGGAGTGAAGAACAAAAGGAGGAAGACCGGATTGATCACCCGTGCCCACCTTCTAATGAGAGTAACTCTTCAACTCATACATTGTTTAATTTCCCTTCGTGCTTACTGAAGGATGATTGCTATGATAATTGTTATGATCCCATTGATTCTCTTGAAATATCCCTTTTTGATGATGCTTGCTATGCTTGTGGCCAAGATGCCAATATGAATTATGCTTATGGAGATGAACTTGCTATAGTTCCTTATGTTAAACATGAAATTGTTGCTATTGCACCCACGCATGATGGTCCTATTATCTTTTTGAATTCTCCAAACTACACTATATCGGAGAAGTTTGCACTTACTAAGGATTATATTGATGGGTTGCCTTTTGCCGTTGCACATGATGATTTTAATAGATATAATATGCATGTGCTTGCTGCTCCTACTTGCCATTATTATGAGAGAGGAACTATATCTCCACCTCTCTATGTTTCCAATATGATAAAATTGCAAGAAACTGCTTATACTATGCATTGGCCTTTACTATGTGTGCATGAATTGTTCTTTTATGACATGCCGATGCATAGGAAGAGAGTTAGACTTCGTCATTGCTTTATATATGTTACTTTGTGCTCACTACTAAATTACAAATCATTGTTAATTAAAATTGG
The DNA here is from genome assembly GCA_032464435.1 of Aegilops umbellulata. Taxonomy (NCBI): domain Eukaryota; kingdom Viridiplantae; phylum Streptophyta; class Magnoliopsida; order Poales; family Poaceae; genus Aegilops; species Aegilops umbellulata. Next base: position 511,595,991 of record CP136056.1, on the reverse strand, counting down.
CTTTGATATACCTTGGGATCCGGGTGGATTTGCTACTTGAGCACTATATGCCTAGCTTAATGGCTTTAAAGAAAGCGCTGCCAGGGAGACAACCCAGTAGTTTTAGAGAGTCATTTATTTCTGTTGAGTGCTTTCATATAGTTTAAAAACAAAACAAAATAAGGAGGGGAACCCATAACTTTTTCGAAAAGAAAAGTGAAAGTGAGATAGACGAGCATTGTGAAAGTGGGGGACGTCCTTGAACTTTGTTCATGCCCATGGAAGCTTTGTGAATCTTAATTACATAAAATTTTCAACAAAAATAATTATCCCCTTGTACAATTCCATTGTTATTATAGAAATAATGTGCCAAGGTTTGCCTTTAGGATGTTTACAATGCTTGTTGGTTTGTATGGTGCAGGACAGAAACTTTGGCTGTAGTGCGCGACTTTCCATCTTTTTATTGGAACATCAAATGGTTCTGATTCTTTTTGCACTGTCTTTCGATACGAATTTTTTATTTTTCCTAATTTTGGCAGAATTGTTTAAGTTCCATAAGTATGGTTAATGTTCAGATTATTACAGACTGTTCTTTTTTAGACAGATTCTGTTTTTGATGCATAGTTTGCTTGTTTTGATGAAACTATCGATTTATATCAGTGGATTAAGCCATGAAAAAGCTATATTACAGTAGACACAATGCAAAAACAAAATATGAATTGGTTTGCAACAGTACTTAGAGTAATGATTTTGCTTTATTATACTAATGGATCTTACCGAGTTTTCTGTTGAAGTTTTGTGTGGATGAAGTGTTCGATGATCGAGAAGGTCTCGATGTGAGGAGAAGAAGGAGAGGCAAGAGCTCAAGCTTGGGGATTCCCAAGGCACCCCAAGTAAATATTCAAGTAGAATCAAGTGTCTAAGCTTGGGGATGCCCCGGAAGGCATCCCCTCTTTCTTCAACAGGTGTCGGTATGTTTTCGGATTCGTTTCGTTCATGCGATATGTGCAATCTTGGAGCGTCTTTCGCATTTAGTTTTCATTTTTCTTTTATGAACCATTCTGGTATGAGATAGTCCTTGGCTTATTTATAGAATTCTCTTTGCACTTCACTTATATCTTTCGAGTATGGCTTTATAGAATGCTTCATGTGCTTCACTTATATCATTTGAAGTTTGGATTGCCTATTTCTCTTTACATAGAAAACCGCCATTTGTAGAATGCTCTTTTTCTTCACTTATATTTGTTAGAGCGTGGGCATATCTTTTGTAGAAAGAATTAAACTCTCTTGCTTCACTTATATCTATTTAGAGAGATGACAGGAACTGGTCATTCACATGGTTAGTCATAAAATCCTACATAAAACTTGTATATCACTGAATATGATATGTTTGATTCCTTGCAGTAGTTTTGCGATATAAAGATGGTGATATTAGAGTCGTGCTAGTTGAGTAATTTTGAAATTGAGGAATAATTGTGTTGAGGTTTGCAAGTCCCGTAGCGTGCACGTATGGTGAACCGTTATGTAACAAAGTCGGAGCATGAGGTGTTCTTTCATTGCTTTCCTTATGAGTGGCGGTTAGGGACGACCGATGGTCTTTTCCTACCAATCTATCCCCCTAGGGGCATGCGTAGTAGTACTTTGCTTCGAGGGCTAATAAACTTTTGCAATAAGTATATGAGTTCTTTATGACTAATGTGAGTCCATGGATTATACGCACTATCACCCTTCCATCATTCCTAGCCTCTTCGGTACCGTGCATTGCCCTTTCTCACCTCGAGAGTTGGTGCAAACTTCACCGGTGCATCCAAACCCCGTGATACGATATGCTCTGTCACACATAAGCCTCCTTATATCTTCCTCAAAACAGCCACCATACCTACCTATCATGGCATTTCCATAGCCATTCCGAGATATATTGCCATGCAACTTCCATCATCATCATATACATGACTTGAGCATTCATTGTCATATTGCTTTGCATGATCGTAAGATAGCTAGCATGATGTTTTCCTGGCATGTACATTTTTTGATGTCATTGCTACGCTAGATCATTGCACATCTCGGTACACCGCCGGAGGCATTCATATAGAGTCATATCTTTGTTCTAGTATCGAGTTGTAATATTGAGTTGTAAGTAAATAAAAGTGTGATGATCATCATTATTAGAGCATTGCCCCAGTGAGGAAAGGATGATGGAGACTATGATTCCCCCACAAGTCGAGATGAGACTCCAGACTTTACAAAAAATAAAATAGGCCAAAGAAGCCCAAATAAAAAAGAGGCCAAAGAAGCCCACCAAAAAATAAAGAAAATAAAGAAAATGAAAAATTAAAAAATGAAAAAAAAATGAGAGAAAAAGAGAGAAGGGGCAATGTTACTATCCTTTTACCACACTTGTGCTTCAGAGTAGCACCATGTTCTTCATATAGAGAGTCTCTTGAGTTATCACTTTCATATACTAGTGGGAATTTTCATTATAGAACTTGGCTTGTATATTCCGATGATGGGCTTCCTCAAATGCCCGATGTCTTCATGAGCAAGCAAGTTGGATGCACACCCACTTAGTTTCCAGTTTGAGCTTTCATACACTTATAGCTCTTAGTGCATCCGTTGCATGGCAATCCCTACTCCTCACATTGACATCAATTGATGGGCATCTCCATAGCCCGTTGATTAGCCACGTCGATGTGAGACTTTCACCTTTTTTGTCTTCTTCACACAACCTCCATCATCATATGCTATTCCACCTATAGTGCTATATCCATGGCTTGCGCTCATGTATTGCGTGAGGGTTGAAATGGACGAAGCGTGTTAAAAAGTATGAACCATTTGCTCGGCTTGTCATCAGGGTTGTGCATGATTTGAATGCTTTGTGTGGTCAAGATGGAGCATAGCCAGACTATATGATTTTGTAGGGATGAGTGATACGTCTCCAACGTATCTATAATTTTTGATTGCTCCATGCTATATTATCTACTGTTTTGGACCATATTGGGATTTATTTTCCACTTTTATATTACTTTTGGGACTAACCTATTAACCGGAGGCCCAGCCCAGAATTGTTGTTTTTTGCCTATTTCAGTGTTTCGAAGAAACGGAATATCAAACGGAGTCCAAACGGAATGAAACCTTCGGGAACGTGATTTTCTCAACAAATATGATCCAGGAGACTTGGACCCTCCGTCAAGAAAGAAGGGAGGCAGCCAAGAGGGTGGAGGGCGCGCCCCCTGCCTCGTGGGCCCCCCTTTCATCCACCGACGTACTCTTTCCTCCTATATATACCTACGTACCACCAAACGATCAGATACAGAGCCAAAAACCTAATTCCACTGCCGCAACCTTCTGTATCCACGAGATCCCATCTTGGGGCCTGTTCTAGAGCTCCGCCGAAAGGGGAATCCACCATGGAGGGCTTCTACATCATCACCATAGCCCCTCCGATGAAGTGTGAGTAGTTTACTTCAGACCTTCGGGTCCATAGTTAGTAGCTAGATGGCTTCTTCTATCTTTTTGGATCTCAATATAATGTTCTCCCCCTCCCTCGTGGAGATCTATTCCATCTAATCTTCTTTTTGCAGTATGTTTGTTGAGACCGATGAATTGTGGGTTTATGATCAAGATTATCTATGAACAATATTTGAATCTTCTCTGAATTCTTTTATGTATGATTGGTTATCTTTGCAAGTCTCTTCGAATTATCAGTTTGGTTTGGCCTACTAGATTGATCTTTCTTGCAATGGGAGAAGTGCTTAGCTTTTGGTTCAATCTTGCGGTGTCCTTTCCCAGTGACAGTAGGGGCAGCAGGCACGTATTGTATTGTTGCCATCGAGGATAACAAGATGGGGTATTTATCACATTGCATGAATTTATTCCTCTACATCATGTCATCTTGCTTAAGGCGTTACTCTATTTTCTTCAACTTAATACTCTAGATGCATGCTGGATAGCGGCCGATGAGTGGAGTAATAGTAGTAGATGCAGGCAGGAGTCGGTCTACTTGTCTCGGACGTGATGCCTATATACATGATCATACCTAGATATTCTCATAACTATGCTCAATTCTGTCAATTGCTCAACAGTAATTTCTTCACCCACCGTAGAATACATATGCTCTTGAGAGAAGCCACTAGTGAAATCTATGGCCCCCGGGTCTATTCTCATCATATCAATCTTCCATCACTTTATTATTGTTTTGCTTTTTACTTTACCATTTATTTTACTTTGCATCTTTATACCAAAAATACCAAAAATATTACCTATCAGATCTCACTCTCGTAAGTGACCGTGAAGGGATTGACAGCCCCTAATCGCGTTGGTTGCATAGAGCTATTTGTTTCGTGTAGGTACGAGGGACTCGCGCGTAGCCTCCTACTGGATTGCTACCTTGGTTCTCAAAAACTGAGGGAAATACTTACTCTACTCTGCTGCATCACCCTTTCCTCTTCAAGGAAATCCAACGTAGTGCTCAAGAGGTAGCAGGAAGATTTTTGGCGCCGTTGCCGGGGAGTCTACGCAAAAGTCAACATACCAAGTACCCATCACAATCCCTTATCTCTCGCATTACATTATTTGCCATTTGCCTCTCGTTTTCCTCTCCCCCACTTCACCCTTGCCGTTTTATTTGCCCTCTCTTCTCCGTTTGCCTTTTTCTCGCTTGCTTTTTGTTTGCTCGTGTGTTGGGTTGCTTGATTGTCACGATGGCTCAAGATAATACAAAATTGTGTGACTTTACCAATACCAACAATAATGATTTCCTTAGCACACCGATTGCTCCTCTTACCAATACTGAATCTTGTGAAATCAATACTGCTCTGTTGAATCTTGTTATGAAAGATCAATTCGCTGTCCTTCCTAGTGAAGATGCCGCTACTCATCTAAATAGCTTCGTTGATTTATGTGATATGCAAAAGAAGAAAGATATCGACAATGATATTGTTAAATTAAAGCTATTTCCTTTTTCGCTTAGAGATCGTGCTAAAGCTTGGTTTTCGTCTTTGCCTAAAAATAGTATTGATTCTTGGAATAAGTGCAAAGATGCTTTTATCTCTAAGTATTTTCCTCCCGCTAAGATCATCTCTCTCAGAAACAACATTATGAATTTTAAGCAACTTGATCATGAACATGTTGCACAAGCTTGGGAGAGAATGAAATTAATGATACATAATTGCCCTACTCATGGTTTGAATTTGTGGATGATTATACAAAACTTTTATGCCAGATTGAATTTTGCTTCTAGAAATCTTTTAGATTCGGCCGCGAGAGGCACTTTTATGGAAATCACTTTAGGAGATGCTACTAAACTCCTAGATAATATTATGGTTAATTATTCTCAATGGCACACTGAAAGATCTACTAATAAAAAAGTGCATGCGATAGAAGAAATCAATGTTTTGAGTGGAAAGATGGATGAACTTAGGAAATTATTTTCTACTAAGAGTGTTTCTTATGATCCTAATGATATGCCTTTGTCTACTTTGATTCAGAATAATAATGAATCTATGGATGTGAATTTTGTTGGTAGGAATAATTTTGGTAACAACGCATATAGAGGGAATTTTAATCCTAGGCCTTATCCTAGTAATCCTTCTAATAATTATGGAAATTCCTACAACAACTCTTTTGGAAATTTTAATAAGATGCCCTCTGAATTTGAGACTAGTGTTAAAGAGTTTATGAATTCGCAAAAGAATTTTAATGCTTTGCTTGAAGAGAAATTGCTTAAAGTTGATGAATTAGCTAGGAACGTTGATAGAATTTCTCTTGATGTTGATTCTCTAAAGCTTAGATGTATTCCTCCTAAGCATGATATCAATGAGTCTCTCAAAGCCATGAGAATTTCCATTGATTAGTGCAAGGAAAGAACCGCTAGGATGCGTGCTATGAAAGATGCCTTTATTAAAGCGTGTACTTCCAATTCCTATGAAAATCAAGGTGAAGATCTAAAAGTTATTGATGTGTCCCCTATTAAATCTTTGTTTTGCAATATGAATCTTGATGAGAATGAATATGATCCACCTTTACCTAGAAGGCGTTCCAAAAATTCAGAGTTTTTAGATCTTGATGATGAAATTAATAAAAGTGGGATTGAAAAGAATAAAACCCTAGATGTTGCTAAACCCACTATTTTGTATTTCAAGGAATTTAATTATGAAAGTTGCTCTTTAATTAATTGTATTTCTTTGTTGCAATCTGTGCTAAATTCTCCTCATGCTTATAATCAAAATAAAGCCTTTACCAAACATATCGTTGATGCCTTGATGCAATCTTATGAAGAAAAGCTTGAGTTTGAAGTTTCTATCCCTAGAAAACTTTATGATGAGTGGGAACCAACTATTAAAATTAAGATTAAGGATCATGAATTTTATGCTTTATGTGATTTGGGTGCTAGTGTTTCCACTATTCCCAAAACTTTGTGCGATTTGCTAGATTTCCGTGATTTTGATGATTGCTCTCTAAACTTGCACCTTGCGGATTCCACTATTAAGAAACCTATGGGAAGAATTAATGATGTTCTTATTGTTGCAAATAGGAATTATGTGCCTGTAGATTTTATCGTTCTTGATATAGATTGCAATCCTTCTTGTCCTATTATTCTTGGTAGACCTTTCCTTAGAACGATTGGTGCAATTATTGATTTGAAGGAAGGGAATATTAGATTCCAATTTCCATTAAAGAAAGGCATGGAACACTTCCCTAGGAACAAAATAAAATCACCATACGAATCTATCATGAGAGCCACTTATGGATTGCCTACCAAAGATGGCAATACCTAGATCTATCCTTGCTTTTATGCCTAGCTAAGGGCGTTAAACGATAGCGCTTGTTGGGAGGCAACCCAATTTTATTTTATTTTATTTTATTGTTTTTGTTTCTGTTTATGAATAAATAATCCATCTACCTTCTGTTTAGATGTGGTTTTATGTTTTAATTAGTGTTTGTGCCAAGTAAACCTATAGGATCTTCTTGGATGATAGTTATTTGATCTTGCTGTAATTTTCAGAAACTTTCTGTTCACGAAAACAATTGTTGAAAATCACCAGAACGTGATAAAATAGTGATTACAATTGCTTCTGATCAATAAACAAATTTCATAGGTATTCCTATTTTGGCTGATTTTTTGGAGTTCCAGAAGTTTACGTTAGTTACAGATTACTACAGACTGTTCTGTTTTTGACAGATTCTGTTTTCCGTGTGTTGTTTTCTTATTTTGATGAATCTATGGCTAGTAAAATAGTTTATAAACCATAGATAAGTTGGAATACAGTAGATTTAACACCAATATAAATAAAGAATGAGTTCATTACAGTACCTTGAAGTGGTCTTTTGTTTTCTTTCGCTAACGGAGCTCACGAGATTTCTGTTGAGTTTTGTGTTGTGAAGTTTTCAAGTTTTGGGTGAAACCTTTTGATGGATTATGGAACAAGGAGTGGCAAGAGCCTAAGATTGCGGATGCCCATGGAACCCCCAAGATAATCCAAGGACGCCAAAAAGTCAAAGCTTGGGGATGCCCCGGAAGGCATCCCCTCTTTCGTCTACTTCCATCGGTAAATTTACTTGGAGCTATATTTTTATTCACCCCATGATATGTGTTTTGCTTGGAGCGTCTTGTATGATTTGAGTCTTTGCTTTTTAGTTTAACACAATCATCCTTGCTGTACACACCTTTTGAGAGAGCCATACATGAATAGGAATTTGATAGAATACTCTATGTGCTTCACTTATATCTTTTAGCTATATAGTTTTGCTCTAGTGCTTCACTTATATCTTTTAGAGCATGGTGGTGGATTTGTTTTATAGAAACTATTAATCTCTCATGCTTCACTTAGATTATTTTGAGAGTCTTAAATAGCATGGTAATTGCTTAATAATAACACTATGCTTGGTATTCAAGATTTGTAAAACTTTCTTTTGAGTGTGTTGAATACTAAGAAAAGTTTGATGCTTGATAATTGTTTTGAGATATGAAGATGGTGATATTAGAGTCATGCTAGTTGAGTAGTTGTGTATTTGAGAAATACTTGTGTTAAATTTTGTGATTCCCGTAGCATGCACGTATGGTGAACCGTTACGTGATGAAGTCAGAGCATGATTTATTTATTGATTGTCTTCCTTATGAGTGGCGGTCGGGGACGAGCGATGGTCTTTTCCTACCAATCTATCCCCCTAGGAGCATGCGCATAATAATTTGCTTTGATAACTTCTAGATTTTTGCAATAAGTATATGAGTTCTTTGTGACTAATGTTGAGTCCATGGATTTTACGCACTTTTCCCATCCTTCCACCATTGCTAGCCTCTCTAATACCGCACACTTTTCGCCGGTATCATACACCTACCATATACCTTCCTCAAAACAGCCACCATACCTACCTATCATGGCATTTCCATAGCCATTTCGAGATATATTGCCATGCAACTTTCAACCGTTCCGTTTATTATGACACGCTCCATCATTGTCATATTGCTAGCATAATCATGTAGTTGACATAGTATTTGTGGCAAAGCCACCGTTCATAATTCTTTCATACATGTCACTCTTGACTCATTGCATATCCTGGTACACCGCCGGAGGCATTCATATAGAGTCATATTTTGTTCTAAGTATCAAGTTGTAATTGTTGAGTTGTAAGAAAAATAAAAATGTGATGATCATCATTTTTAGAGCATTGTCCCAAGTGAGGAAAGGATGATGGAGACTATGATTCCCCCACAAGTCGGGATGAGACTCCGGACGGGAAAAAAAGAGGCCATAAAAAAAAGAAAAAGGCCCAAATAAAAAAAGAGAGAAAAGGAGAGAAGGGACAATGTTACTATCCTTTTACCACACTTGTGCTTCAAAGTAGCGCCATGATCTTCATGATAGAGAGTCTCTCATTTTGTCACTTTCATATACTAGTGGGAATTTTTCATTATAGAACTTAGCTTGTATATTCCAATGATGGGCTTCCTCAAAATGCCCTAGGTCTTCATGAGCGAGCGAGTTGGATGCACACCCACTTAGTTTCTTTTGTTGAGCTTTCATATACTTATAGCTCTAGTGCAGCCGTTGCATGGCAATCCCTACTCACTCACATTGATATCTATTGATTGGCATCTCCATAGCCCGTTGATACGCCTAGTTGATGTGAGACTATCTTCCCCTCTTTTTGTCTTCTCCACAACCACCATTCTATTCCACATATAGTGCTATATCCATGGCTCACACTCATGTATTGCGTGAAGATTGAAAAAGTTTTGAGAATGTCAAAAGTATGAAACAATTGCTTGGCTTGTCATCAGGGTTGTGCGTGGTTTAAATACTTTGTGTGGTGAAGATAGAGCATAGCCAGACTATATGATTTTGTAGGGATAACTTTCTTTGGCCATGTTATTTTGAGAAGACATAATTGCTTTGTTAGTATGCTTGAAGTATTATTATTTTTCATGTCAATATGAACTTTTGTCTTGAATCTTTCGGATCTGAATATTCATACCATGATTAAGAAGAATTACATTGAAATTATGCCAAGTAGCACTCCGCATCAAAAATTCTCTTTTTATCATTAACCTACTCGAGGACGAGCAGGAATTAAGCTTGGGGATGCGTGATACGTCTCCAACGTATCTATAATTTTTGATTGCTCCATGCTATATTATCTACTGTTTTGGACCATATTGGGCTTTATTTTCCACTTTTATATTACTTTTGGGACTAACCTATTAACCGGAGTCCCAGCCCAGAATTACTGGTTTTTTTTCTATTTCAGTGTTTCGAAGAAACGGAATATCAAACGGAGTCCAAACAGAATGAAACCTTCGGGAACGTGATTTTCTCAACAAATATGATCCAGGAGACTTGGACCCTCCATCAAGAAAGAAGGGAGGCGGCCACAAGGGTGGAGGGAGCCCCCCTAGGGCGTGCCCGACTGCCTCATGGGCCCCCCTTTGCTCCACCGACGTACTCCTTCCTCCTATATATACTTACGTACCCCCGAACGATCAGATACGGAGCCAAAAACCTAATTCCACCGCCGCAACCTTCTGTATCCACGAGATCCCATCTTGGGGCCTGTTCCAGAGCTCCGCCGGAAGGGGAATCCACCATGGAGGGCTTCTACATCATCACCATAGCCCCCCTGATGAAGTGTGAGTAGTTTACTTCCGACCTTCGGGTCCATAGTTAGTAGCTAGATGGCTTCTTCTTTCTTTTTGGATCTCAATACAATGTTCTCCCCCTCTCTCGTGGAGATCTATTCGATGTAATCTTCTTTTCGCAGTGTGTTTGTTGAGACCGATGAATTGTGGGTTTATGATCAAGATTATCTATGAACAATATTTGAATCTTCTCTGAATTCTTTTATGTATGATTGGTTATCTTTGCAAGTCTCTTCGAAATATCAGTTTGGTTTGGCCTACTAGATTGGTTTTTCTTGCAATGGGAGAAGTGCTTAGCTTTGGGTTCAATCTTGCGGTGTCCTTTCCCAGTGACAGTAGGGGCAGTAAGGCACATATTGTATTGTTGCCATCAAGGATAACAAGATGGGGTATTTATCATATTGCATGAATTTATTCCTCTACATCATGTCATCTTGCTTAAGGCGTTACTCTATTTTCTTCAACTTAATACTCTAGATGCATGCTGGATAGCGGTCGATGAGTGGAGTAATAGTAGTAGATGCAGGCAGGAGTCGGTCTACTTGTCTCGGATGTGATGCCTATATACATGATCATACCTAGATATTCTCATAACTATGCTCATTTCTGTCAATTGCTCAACAGTAATTTCTTCACCCACCGTAGAATACTTATGCTCTTGAGAGAAGCCACTAGTGAAATCTATGGCCCCCGGGTCTATTCTCATCATATCAACCTTCCATCACTTTATTATTGTTTTCCTTTTTACTTTACCTTTTATTTTACTTTGCATATTTATACCAAAAATACCAAAAAAATTATCTATCATATCTATCAGATCTCACTCTCGTAAGTGACCGTGAAGGGATTGACAACCCCTAACCATGTTGGTTGCGTGGAGCTATTTGTTTTGTGTAGGTATGAGGGCTCGCGCGTAGCCTCCTACTGGATTGATACCTTGGTTCTCAAAAACTGAAGGAAATACTTACTCTACTCTGCTGCATCACCCTTTCCTCTTCAAGGAAATCCAACGCAGTGCTCAAGAGGTAGCAATGAGCTTTCTTTGGCTATGTTATATCGATAAGACATAATTGCTTGGTTGGTATGCTTGAAGTATTATTGTTTTTACGTCAAATGATAGACTATTGCTTTCAATCACTCGTGTCTTAATATTCATGCCATGATTAGATACATGATCAAGATTATGCTAGGTAGCATTCCACGTGAAAAATTATCTTTTTTTATCAGTTACCTACTCGAGGACGAGCAGGAATTAAGCTTGGGGATGCTGATACGTCTCCGTCGTATCTATAATTTTTTATTGTTCCATACCAATATTCTACAACTTTCATATACTTTTGGCAACTTTTTTATACTATTTTTGGGACTAGCATATTGATCCAGTGCCCAGTGCCAGTTCCTGTTTGTTGCATGTTTTACGTTTTGCAGAAACCCCATATCAAACGGAGTCCAAACGGGATAAAAACGGACGGAGAATTATTTTGGAATATTTGTGATTTTTGGGAAGTAAAATCAACGCGCGCCGGTGCCCGGGGTGGCCACGATGGTGGGGCCCATGCCCACTCCAGGTGGGCGTGCCCCCCACCCTCGTGGGCCCCTCATAAGGCGGTTAATGCTCTACTTTGGCCGCAAGAAAGCTAATTTTTGGAAAAAGATCTGGCCGAAGGTTTCAATCCAATCAGAGTTACGGATCTCCATATATATACGAAGCGGTGAAAAGGCAAAGGAAGAGAACGCAGAAACAGAGAGAGACACAGAGATAGATCCAATCTCGGAGGGGCTCTCACCGCTCCCACGCCATGGAGGCCAAGGACCAGAGGGGAAACCCTTCTCCCATCTAGGGAGAAGGTCAAGGAAGAAGAAGAAGGAGGGGGGCTCTCTCCCCCTCACTTCCGGTGGTGCCGGAACACCGCCGGGGGCCATCATCATCACTGCGATCTTCACCAACACCTCCGCCATCTTCACCAATATCTCCATCACCTTCCCCCCTCTATCTACGGTGGTCCACTCTCCCGCATCCCGCTGTACCCTCTACTTGAACATGGTGCTTTATGCTTCATATTATTATCCAATGATGTGTTTCCATCCTATGATGTCTGAGTAGATTTTTGTTGTCCTATCGGTGGTTGATGAATTGCTATCATTGATTTAATTTGCTTGTGGTTATGTTGTTGTCCTTTGGTTCCCATCATATGAGCGCGCGCATGGATCACACCATAGGGTTAGTTTTATGTTGATAGGACTATGTATTGGAGGGCAAGAGTGACAGAAGCTTCAACCTAGCATAGAAATTGATGCATACGGGATTGAAGGGGGGCCAATATATCTTAATGCTATGGTTGGGTTTTACCTTAATGAACGTTAGTAGTTGCGGATGCTTGCTACTAGTTCCAATCATAAGTGCATAGAATTCCAAGTCAGGGATGACATGCTAGCAGTGGCCTTTCCCACATAAAACTTGCTATCGGTCTAGTAAAGTAGTCAATTGCTTAGGGACAATTTCGCAACTCCTACCACCACTTTTCCACACTCGCTATATTTACTTTATTGTGTCTTTATCTAAACAGCCCCTACTTTTTATTTACGCGCTCTTTATCATCTTGCAAACCTATCCTAAAACACCTACAAAGTACTTCTGGTTTCATACTTGTTCTAGGTAAAGTGAACGTTAAGCGTGCGTATAGTTGTATCGGTGGTCGATAGAACTTGAGGGAATATTCGTTCTACCTTTAGCTCCTCGTTGGGTTCGACACTCTTACTTATCGAAAGAGGCTACAATTGATCCCCTATACTTGTGGGTTATCAATGGCAGACTTTTCTGCTTTAACCGCCAAAACCCAATGGTTGGGGCGTTTCCGAATACTATACTAATGGCAAACACTGAAGTATGTTGGGACACCCGGCAGTCCAGTCATTGTTGCTTGAACAGACAAGTTGTATTCGGGGATTTATGTTATATTACTTTGTATCGTAAGAAACATCTTCCAGGGAGAATAGTTCCGTTCAGGGTTCCTCTCATTGGGTTAGCATGTGCGTTTGAACATGCCAATGTGTGATGCTAAAGAATGACATTGAACTGTATATTTGGGGGCTTATATTGGAGCGAGTGCAGTTCGTCGCTTGTCCGCCGCACTTATTCTCTTAAGAACGCTAGCTTTCGGCTTCACCCGTCTGAGGTACATGTCCGTATAACCCGGTTGTGTAACAATCACAGAAGTGCTCCCTTTATTCCCTAGCCGAACAAGCGGGAACGTAGGGCATAAGCATAGGAGCCAGGCAACCCATCTTGGAAAAAAATTAAGTCATAGTGGTGCATATAATGGCGGAGAAAGGACATATATGAGCAGACGACACATATATATAATGAGCTGGGAAAATAATAAGCTTCTATTGAAAGAAGCCCCCAGTTATGGTGGGGTGTGTACATTTAAAGATGTATACCCCTTGAGTGTGCGGCTTACCCGAACACGCGCTAGAAATCATATGGTAACGAAGAAAAAGAAAAACCGAAAAGGAGAGAGATAAAAAGGAAAATGAACAAAGATATGTGTCCGGCTTTCGGCGTAGAATCTTTGGAGCCGAGCAGCGTTCCACGGGTTAGGCTCTAAGCGGTTATCTGATGCATTGTGAAGGCGATAGGCTCCTCCAGTGAGAACTTCATTTATAATGAAGGGACCCTCCCATTTAGGCTTGAGATTGTCCTTTTTCTTCTCTGGTAGGCGTAGAACGAGTTCACCGACATTGTAAGTCTTTGCCCACACTTCTCTACTTTGATATCTTCGAGCCTGCTGTTGGTAGAATGCGGAACGGGCCTTTGCAACATCGCGCTCTTCCTCCAGGCCGTCTAGATCATCCTGCCGATCGAGCTCGGCTTCTCTCTCTTCATACATGCGCACTCGAGGTGAGTCATGAATAATGTCACAGGGCAGGACTGCCTCTGCGCCGTACACCATGAAAAAGGGTGTGTACCTGGTCGTGCGATTGGGCGTGGTCCGCAGCCCCCAGAGTACGGAATCGAGTTCCTCAACCCAGTGCTTGTCTGCTTCTCGTAGGGATCATACTATTTTGGGTTTGATGGCGCTCATTATCAGGCCGTTAGCCCGTTCGACCTGACCGTTTGTTTGAGGGTGATATACGGAGGCGTAGTCGAGCTTAATGCCCAGTTAGCACACCATGTTTTCACCTTGTCGGTCGTAAAGTTAGAGCCATTGTCAGTAATAATGTTGTGCGGGACACCATAACGGTGTACGGCACCGGATATGAAGTCTATCACCGGTCCGGCTACAGCCATTTTTACTGGTTTGGCCTCTATCCATTTAGTGAATTTGTCAACCATAACCAGCAAATGTTTCTTTTTATGGCTTCCCCATTTAAGGGTTCCAACCATGTCTAGCCCCCAGACCGCGAAAGGCCAAGTAATGGGGATTGTTCGTAGGGCAGTGGGCGGCATATGGCTTTGGTTGGCGAAAAGTTGGCATCCAACGCAGCGTTGTACGAGGTCCTGTGCATCTGCTCGGGCCATAGGCCAGAAAAAACCTGTACGGAATGCCTTACTTACAAGGGCCCGAGCTGCAGCGTGATGGCCGCCGAGACCAGCATGTATTTCGTCCAAGAGCCGTCATCCCTCTTCTTTGGAGATACATCTTTGAAGAACTCCGGTAGTACTTTTCTTGTAGAGCTCTCCTTCATGAACCTTGTAGGCTTTCAAGCGCCGCATGATACAGCGAGCCTCATTCTGGTTGTCAGGGACCTCCTTCTTATTAAGGTAGGACAGGAAGGGTTCGGTCCACGGGGCGATGACAGCCATAATTTCGTGGGCTGAGGGTGTCACTTCGGTGCTCGAGCCCCCAATGATATCCGAATTGTGTTCGGAATCTGGGGGTATGGTCGGTTCTGGACTAGATTTACCGCTCTCGTCCTTTCATACCACGGATGGCTTGAAGAGCCTTTCCACAAAGGTGTTAGGCGGGACGGGGTCGCGTTTAGCGCCCATTCGAGCAAAGATGTCCGCTGCCTAGTTACTGTCCCAAGCGACGTGGTGAAACTCAAGCCCCTCAAACCGAGCTGATAATTTGAGGACGGCATCGCGGTAAGCTGCCATATTTGGATCTTTTGCATAGAGTTCTCCATTTATTCGGGATATTGCAAGGTTCGAATCCCCGCGCACCTCGAGGCGTTGTATGCCCATGGACACGGCCATCCGGAGACCATGCAGGAGGGCCTCGTATTTGGCTGCATTGTTAGAGTCGGTATACAGGATTTGTAATACATAACGGATCATGCCACATGTAGGGGATGTCAGGGCGACACCAGCCCCCAGTCCGGCTAACATTTTAGAGTCGTCGAAGTGCATCACCCATTTGGAGTATGTGTCGTACTCTTTAGGGAGTTCGACCTCTGTCCACTCGGCGACAAAGTCAGCCAACACCTGAGATTTAATAGCTCGGCGTGGTTTGTATGTTATTTCAAATGGTAGGAGCTCGATGGCCCATTTGGCAATCTGGCCGGTGGCGTCCCGGTTCTTTATGATATCATTAAGTGGTACCTCTGAAGCCACCGTGATTGAACACTCTTGAAAGTAGTGTCGCAGTTTCCGGGATGCCATAAAGACCGCATATGCTATTTTTTGATAGTGTGGGTACCGGATTTGCATGGCATAAGGACCGCCGGTACATAGTATACTGCTTTTTGGAGTCGGAATTTGTGTCCTTCTTCTTCTCGTTCAACAACGAGCACCACGCTCACCATTTGGTGGGTTGCAGATATGTAAAGCAACATGGGTTCACCGACGTTTGGTGCGGCGAGGATTGGGTTGCTTGCCAGCAGAGTTTTTATTTCCTCCAATCCGGTTGTTGCCGCATCCGTCCATGCAAAGTGGTCGGTGCGCCGAAGTAGGTGATAAAGTGGCGGTACCTTTTCTCCCAATCTAGAGATGAAGCAGCTTAGAGCTGCAATGCAGCCTGCTAATTTTTGGACCTGTTTTAGGTCTGTTGGGATTGCTAATTGCGACAGGGCTCGGATTTTGGCTGGGTTTGCTTCAAACCCTCTGTTGGAGACGATGAACCCGAGCAGCTTCCGGCTGTAACGCCGAAAACGCACTTCTCCCGGTTGAGCCATATGCCATATGCTCGGAGGTTGTCGAATGTGAGACGTAAGTCGTCTACCAAGGATCCGACATGTTTCATTTTGATGACTACATCATCTACATATGCCTCGACTGTCTTGCTGATTTGCTTTTCCAGGTATGTTTGAATCATGCGTTGGTAACTAGCGTCGGCGTTTGTTAGTCCGAAGGGCATGGTGTTAAAGCAGAAAGGCCCATACGGGGTGATGAATGCCGTTGCGCCCTGGTCGGATTCCTTCATCTTAATTTGATGGTATTCGGAGTATGCGTCAAGGAAACATAGTGAATCGTGCCCTGCGGTTGCATCAATGATCTGGTCAATGCAGGGAAACGGGAAGGGGTCCTTAGGGCAGTCCTTATTGAGGTCTTTGAAATCGACACAGAGGCGCCAGAATTTGTCCTTCTTTGGCACCATGACCAGGTTTGCTAGCCAGTCGGGATGTTTGATCTCCCTAATGAATTCGGCTTCAAGTAGTTTGGCCAGGTCCTCCCCCATAGCTTGTCGTTTGGGTTCAGGAAATCGCCGCAGTGTTTGGTTGACTGGTTTGAATCCCTTTACTATGTTTAGGCTGTGTTCGGCCAGTCTGTGTGGGATTTCTAGCATATCAGACGGGAGCCAGGAAAAAATGTCCCAATTCTTGCGCAGGAACGCACATAATGCAGTGTCGACCATCGGATCCAGCTGTGCCCAGATAGAAGCCGTCTTCTTGGGGTCCGTTGGGTGAACTTGAAATTTGACTATTTTGTTTGTTGGCTTTGAAAGAAGTGGGCCTCTTATCGAGGATTACGTCATCCCTATCCACTATGGAACGCAAAGTAGTTAGCTCCTCGGCCGCAAGGGCTTCGGATAGTGCCTCGAGGGCCAATGATGCGGTTTTGTTTTCGGCCCGGAGTGCTATGTCCGGATCACTGGCAATAGTGATAACACCGTTGGGCCCGGGCATTTTGAGCTTCATGTACCCGTAGTGGGGTATGGCTTGAAAGCGCGTGAATGCATCTCGCCCCAACAGGGCGTGGTATTCGCTGTTGAAGGGTGCCACCTGGAAGAGCAACTCTTCGGACCTGTAGTTTTCCCAAGTGCCGAATACCACATCGAGTTTGATTTTCCCCGAGCATCGCACTTCTCGACTGGGGATGATTCCTCAAAGGTTGTACTGCTTTGCTCGATGCGGCTCTTGTCCATCTGCATTTTATTGAGCATGTCCTCGTAGATGAGGCTCAGTCCGCTGCCGCCGTCCATGAGTACTTTGATGAGACAAAAGCCGTCCAGAATGGGGTTTAAGACCAGAGCGGCTGGTGCTCGGACTGATCGAGCCCTTGGTTCATCGCTGGTGTTGAAATTTATAGCCGTACCGTTCCAAGGGTTTATTGTGGTTACTTGGTTGACTTCGGCGAGGTCACGGAGCGCCCTTTTGCGCCGATTGTTTGAAGAAAAGGTCTCGAAGACCGTAAATACGTTGAGATCGTCACTCTCCGAGGAGTGTTTCTCTGAGGTGGTTTTTGTGAGGATAGCTTCACCGCTCTTAGCAACCTGCCGGAATACCCAACATGCCTGAAGGCTATGTGTCGACTCAGTATTCGGCGTCGTGTGTATCTGGCAGGGCATGTCGAGCCATTCATCAAGGACAGTTCTGCTTCCCGTGAAAGGTTTGATTTTCTTGCCCATAGTATGATGATCAGGTGCTCTGAGAGGATGCACCCGTTTTGCCCGTCCGGTGAGTGGCTTAAAGGCGGGTGGTTCCCACCGAGCTGTCTGGGCTTTCCAGGCGCTTTCCGTTGCACAATACTTGTGGACTATGTGTGCCAAATCTGCAAAGTGCAGTATGCGACGGCGTTTGAGGGCATTGAGGATCCCTTCATCCGTACAGTTGTGGCAAAATACGGAGATCGCGTCATTGTCGCAGCAATCTTTGATCTTTTTTTAACAAGGAGGAATCTGGCCCAAAAGTGATGGACTGTTTCCTCATGTTGCTGCCGCACATACATTAGGCCGCATATGTCCGGAGGACTGGAATTGCTTGGGGAATATTGTTTGCGGTGGGTGGGAGAGCTTGAGTTCGAACCCTGTCCCATTGTGGGATCCGGAGTTTGAAGAATTTCCGAGGTAACAAGCCCGGGATCCGGAGTGCCCTGGGAGTTTTCAGGTTCAACACCTGATTCTATGTTCGGAGGACAAAGGGTCTCTTCTTGAAGATGGATGTCTGGCTCGCGGGGCTTGGAAATCCCGACATAGTTTATTCTCGGCGTAGGCGGAGAGGTATTCTCGGCTTGTTCCTCCACAACTGCTACCAGATGGGTGATCGGCGGGGACTTGATTTCCCTCTGATCGTGTTTAAGCCCAATCCGATCGTAGTCAATGGTGACTCCCACAGCGGTGATGCGATCTAGCATCTCGTTTACAGACGAGACCTCTGCCAGATCCATCTTATTGGAGAGCTCGAGGCCGATGCGGAGATTGTGTTTGGCGATTTGGGGGGCCGCCTTTGGCTTAATGGCTGAGCGGGCGCCCATAGTAAAACTGCCAAGCTGGAGGATCTGCCCTGGAGCCAGGGCTCCTCCAGAGGTGATTTTGTCGTTGATGACCAGACGAGCCATTGACCCTTCTACTGATGGCACAGAGGAACTCTCAATGAAAGCACCAATGTCGGTGTCAAAACCGGTCGATCTCGACTAGGCGGTCCCGAACTGTGCGTCTGAGGATCGAAGTGTTAGGGAATGTAGTAATTTCAAAAAAATTCCTACGCACACGCAAGATCGTGGTGATGCATAGCAACGACAGGGGAGAGTGTTGTCCACGTACCCTCATAGACCAAAAGCAGAAGCGTTATAACAACGCGGTTGATGTAGTCGTACGTCTTCACGGCCCGACCGATCAAGCACCGAAACTACGGCACCTCCGAGTTCTAGCACACGTTCAGCTCGATGACGATCCCCGGACTCCGATCCAGCAGAATGTTGGGGAAGAGTTCCGTCAGCACGACGGCGTGGTGACGATCTTGATGCTCTACCATCGCAGGGCTTCGCCTAAGCACCGCTACAGTATTATCGAGGTGGACTATGGTGGAGGGGGGCACCGCACACGGCTAAGAGATCAATGATCAATTGTTGTGTCTATGGGGTGCCCCCCTGCCCTCGTATATAAAGGAGCAAGGGGGAGGCCGGCCGGCCCTCTATGGCGCGCCCCCAAGAGGGGAATCCTACTAGGACTCCAAGTCCTAGTAGGTTTCCACCTAAAAGGAGAGAGGGGGAAGGAAAGGGGGCGCCGCCCCCCTCTCCTAGTCCAATTCGGACCAGAGGGGGAGGGGGCGCGCGGCCAGCCCTGGCTGCCCCTCTCTCTCTCTCCACTAAGGCCCAACAAGGCCCATTAGTTCCCCGGGGTTACCGATAACCCTCCGACACTTCGGTTTAATCCGATACTTCTCCAGAACACTTCCGGTTTCCGAATATAGTCGTCCAATATATCAATCTTCATGTCTCGACCATTTCGAGACTCCTCGTCATGTCCGTGATCACATATGGGACTCTGAACAACCTTCGGTACATCAAAACATATAAACTCATAATGAAACTGTCATGATAACGTTAAGCATGCGGACCCTACGGGTTCGAGAACAATGTAGACATGACCGAGACATGTCTCCGGTCAATAACCAATAGTGGAACCTGGATGCTCATATTGGCTCCTACATATTCTACGAAGATCTTTATCGGTGAGACCGCATAACAACATACGCTGTTCCCTTTATCATCGGTATGTTACTTGCGATATCTCAATACCTAGTTCAATCTCATTACCGGCATGTCTCTTTACTCATTCCGTAATACATCATCTCACAACTAACTCATTAGTTGCAATGCTTGCAAGGCTTATGTGATGTGCATTACCGAGAGGGCCCAGAGATACCTCTCCGACAATTGGAGTGACAAATCCTAATCTCGAAATACGCCAACCCAACATGTACCTTCGGAGACACCTATAGAGCTACTTTATAATAACCCAGTTACGTTGTGACGTTTGGTAGCACACAAAGTGTTCCTCCGGCAAACGGGAGTTGCATAGTCTCATAGTCATAGGAACATGTATAAGTCATGAAGAAAGCAATAGCAACATACTAAACGATCGGGTGCTAAGCTAATGGAATGGGTCATGTCAATCACATCATTCTCCTAATGATGTGATCCCGTTAATCAAATGACAACACATGTCTATGGTTAGGAAACATAACCATCTTTGATCGACGAGCTAGTAAAGTAGAGGCATACTAGTGACACTCTGTTTGTTTATGTATTCACACAAGTATTATGTTTCCGGTTAATACAATTCTAGCATGCATAATAAACATTTATCATGATATAAGGAAATAAATAATAACTTTATTATTGCCTCTAGGGCATATTTCCTTCAGTCTCCCACTTGCACTAGAGTCAATAATCTAGATTACACAATAATGATTCTAACACCCATGGAGCTTTGGTGCTGATCATGTTTTGCTCGTGGAAGAGGCTTAGTCAACGGGTCTGCTACATTCAGATCCGTATGTATCTTGCAAATCTCTAGGTCTCCCACCTGGACTAGATCCCTGATGGAATTGAAGCGTCTCTTGATGTGCTTGGTTCTCTTGTGAAATCTGGATTCCTTTGCCAAGGCAATTGCACTAGTATTGTCACAAAAGATTTTCATTGGACCCGATGCATTAGGTATGACACCTAGATCGGATATGAACTCTTTCATCCAGACTCCTTCGTTTGCTGCTTCTGAAGCAGCTATGTACTCCGCTTCACATGTAGATCCCGCCACGATGCTTTGTTTAGAACTGCACCAACTGACAACTCCACCGTTCAATGTAAACATGTATCCGGTTTGTGATTTAGAATCGTCCGGATCAGTGTCAAAGCTTGCATCAACATAACCATTTACGATGAGCTCTTTGTCACCTCCATATACGAGAAGCATATCCTTGGTCCTTTTCAGGTATTTCAGGATGTTCTTGACCGCTGTCAAGTGATCCACTCCTGGATTACTTTGGTACCTCCCTGCTAGACTTATAGCAAGACACACATCAGGTCAGGTACACAGCATTGCATACATGATAGAGCCTATGGCTGAAGCATAGGGAACATCTTTCATTTTCTCTCTATCTTCTGCATTGGTCGGGCATTGAGTCTTACTCAACTTCACACCTTGTAACACAGGCAAGAACCCTCTCTTTGCTTGATCCATTTGGAACTTCTTTAAAACTTTGTCAAGGTATGTGCTTTGTGAAAGTCCAATTAAGTGTCTTGATCTATCTCTATAGATCTTGATGCCCAATATGTAAGCAGCTTCACCGAGGACTTTCATTGAAAAACTCTTGTTCAAGTATCCCTTTATGCTATCCAGAAATTCAATATCCAACCAGTAATATGTCATCCACATATAATATCAGAAATGCTACAGAGCTCCCACTCATTTTCTTGTAAATGCAGGCTTCTCCAAAAGTCTGTACAAAACCAAATGCTTTGATCACACTATCAAAGCATTTATTCCAACTCTGAGAGGCTTGCACCAGTCCATAAATGGATCGCTGGAGCTTGCACACTTTGTTATCTCCCTTTGGATCGACAAAACCTTCCGGTTGCATCATATACAACTCTTCTTCCAGAAATCCATTCAGGAATGCAGTCTTGACATCCAACTGCCATATTTCATAATCATAAAATGTGGCAATTGCTAACATGATTCGGAAAGACTTAAGCATCGCTATGGGTGAGAAGTCTCATCGTAGTCAATCCCTTGAACTTGTCGAAAACCTTTCGCAACAAGTCGAGCTTTATAGACAGTAACATTACCGTCAGCGTCAGTCTTCTTCTTGAAGATCCATTTATTCTCAATTGCTTGCCGATCATCGGGCAAGTCAACCAAAGTCCATACTTTGTTCTCATACATGGATCCCATCTTAGATTTCATGGCTTCAAGCCATTTTGCAAAATCTGGGCTCACCATCGCTTCTTAATAGTTCGTAGGTTCATCATGATCTAGTAGCATGACTTCTAGAACAGGATTACCGTACCACTCTGGTGCGGATCTTACTCTGGTTGATCTACGAGGTTCAGTAATAACTTGATCTGAAGTTTCATGACAATCATCATTAACTTCCTCACTAATTGGTGTAGGTGTTACAGAAACCGTTTTCTGTGATGAACTACTTTCCAATAAGGGAGCAAGTACATTTACCTCATCAAGTTCTACTTTCCTCCCACTCACTTCTTTCGAGAGAAACTCCTTCTCTAGAAAGGATCCATTCTTAGCGACAAATGTCTTGCCTTCGGATCTGTGATAGAAGGTGTACCCAACAGTTTCCTTTGGGTATCCTATGAAGACACATTTCTCCGATTTGGGTTCGAGCTTATCAGGTTGAAGCTTTTTCACATAAGCATTGCAGCCCCAAACTTTCAGAAACGACTTTGGTTTCTTGCCAAACCACAGTTCATAAGGCGTCGTCTCAACAGATTTCGATGGTGCCCTATTTAACGTGAATGTGGCCCTCTCTAAAGCATAACCCCAAAACAATAGCGGTAAATCAGTAAGAGACGTCATAGATCGCACCATATCTAGTAAAGTACGATTACGACGTTCGGACACACCATTACGCTGTGGTGTTCCGGGTGGCGTGAGTTGCGAAACTATTCCGCATTGTTTCAAATGTAGACCAAACTCGTAACTCAAATATTCTCCTCCATGATCATATTGTAGAAACTTTATTTTCTTGTTACGATGATTTTCAACTTCACTCTGAAATTCTTTGAACTTTTCAAATGTTTCAGACTTATGCTTCATTAAGTAGATATACCCATATCTGCTTAAATCATCTGTGAGGGTGAGAAAATAACGATATCCGCACGAGCCTCAACATTCATCGGACCACAAACATCTGTATGTATGATTTCCAACAAATCTGTTGCTCTCTCCATAGTAACGGAGAACGGTGTTTTAGTCATCTTGCCCATGAGGCACGGTTCGCAAGTACCAAGTGATTCATAATCAAGTGGCTCCAAAAGTCCATCAGTATGGAGTTTCTTCATGCGCTTTACACCGATATGACCTAAACGGCAGTGCCACAAATAAGTTGCACTATCATTATCAACTCTGCATCTTTTGGCTTCAACATTATGAATCTGTGTATCACTACTATCGAGATTCATCAAAAATAGACCACTCTTCAAGGGTGCATGACCATAAAAGATATTACTCATATAAATAGAACAACCATTATTCTCTGATTTAAATGAATAACCGTCTCGCATCAAACAAGATCCAGATATAATGTTCATGCTCAACGTTGGCACCAAATAACAATTATTTAGGTCTAATACTTATCCCGAAGGTAGATGTAGAGGTAGCGTGCCGACCGCGATCACATCGACTTTGGAACCATTTCCCACGCGCATTGGACGAGCATTGCATACACTATAGAGCCTATGGCTGAAGCATAGGGAACATCTTTCATTTTCTCTCTATCTTCTGCAGTGGACGGGCATTGAGTCTGACTCAACTTCACACCTTGTACCACAGGCAAGAACCCTTTCTTTTCTTGATCCATTTTGAACTTTTTCAAAACTTTGTCAAGGTATGTGCTTTGTGAAAGTCCTATCAAGCGTCTTGATCTATCTCTATAGATCTTGATGCCTAATATGTAAGCAGCTTCACCGAGGTATTTCATTGAAAAACTTTTATTCAAGTATCCTTTTATGCTATCCAGAAATTATATATCATTTCCAATCAGCAATATGTCATCCACATATAATATCAGAAATGCTACAGAGCTCCCACTCACTTTCTTGTAAATACAGGATTCTCCAAAAGTCTGTATAAAACCATATGCTTTGATCACACTATCAAAACCTTTATTCCAACTCCAAGAGGCTTGCACTAGTCCATAAATGGATCGCTGGAGCTTGCACACTTTGTTAGCTCCCTTTGGATCGACAAAACCTTCTGGTTGCATCATATACATCTCTTCTTCCAGAAATCCATTCAGGAATGCAGTCTTGACATACATTTGCCAAATTTCATAATCATAAAATGCAGCAATTGCTAACATGATTCGGACAGACTTAAGCATCGCTACGGGTGAGAAAGTCTCATCGTAGTCAATCCCTTGGACTTGTCAAAAACCTTTTGCAACAAGTCGAGCTTTATAGACAGTAACATTACCGTCAGCGTCAGTCTTCTTTTTGAAGATCCATTTATTCTCAATGGCTTGCCGATCATCGGGCAAATCAACCAAAGTCCACACTTTGTTCTCATACATGGATCCCATCTTAGATTTCATGGCCTCAAGCCATTTTTTGCGGAATCTGGGTTCACCATCGCTTCTTCATAGTTCATAGGTTCACCTTGGTCAAGTAACATGACCTCCAGAATAGGATTACCATACCACTCTAGTGCGGATCTTACTCTGGTTGACCTACGAGGTTCAGTAGTAACTTGATATGAAGTTTCATGATCGATATCATTAGCTTCCTCACTAATTGGTGTAGGTGTCACAGGAACCGGTTTATGTGATGAACTACTTTCCAATAAGGGAGCAGGTACAGTTACCTCATCAAGTTCTACTTTCCTCCCACTCACTTCTTTCGAGAGAAACTCCTTCTCTAGAAAGGATCCATTCTGGCAACGAATGTCTTGCTTTCGAATCTGTGATAGAAGGTGTACCCAATAGTTCCTTTGGGTATCCTATGAAGACACATTTCTCTGATTTGGGTTCGAGCTTATCAGGTTGAAGCTTTTTCACATAAGCATCGCAACCCCAAACTTTAAGAAACGACAACTTTGGTTTCTTGCCAAACCACAGTTCATAAGGCGTCGTCTCAATGGATTTTGATGGTGCCCTATTTAACGTGAATGCAGCCGTCTCTAAAGCATAGCCCTAAAACGATAGCGGTAAATCAGTAAGAGACATCATAGATCGCACCATATCTAGTAAAGTACGATTATGACGTTCGGACACACCATTACACTGTGGTGTTCCGGGTGGTGTGAGTTGCGAAACTATTCGACATTGTTTCAAATGTAGACCAAACTTGTAACTCAAATATTCTCCTCCACGATCAGATCGTAGAAACTTCATTTTCTTGTTACAATGATTTTCCACTTCACTCTGAAATTCTTTGAACTTTTCAAATGTTTCAGACTTATGTTTCATTAAGTAGATATACCCATATCTGCTCAAATCATCTTTGAAGGTGAGAAAATAACGATACCCGCCGCGAGCCTCAACATTCATTGGACCACATACATCAGTATGTATGATCTCCAACAAATCAGTTGCTCGCTCCATAGTTCCGAAGAACGACGTTTTAGTCATCTTGCCCATGAGGCATGGTTCGCAAGTACCAAGTGAATCATAATCAAGTGATTCCAGAAGTCCATCAGTATGGAGTTTCTTCATGCGCTTTACACCAATATGACCCAAACGGCAGTGCCACAAATAAGTTGCACTATCATTATCAACTCTGCATCTTTTGGCTTCAACATTATGAATCTGTGTATCACTACTTTTGATATTCAACAAAAATAGACCACTCTTCAAGGGTGCATGACCATAAAAGATATTACTCATATAAATAGAACAACCATTATTCTCAGATTTAAATAAATAACCATCTCGCATCAAACAAGATCCAGATATAATGTTTATGCTCAACGCTGGCACCAAATAACAATTATTCAGGTCTAAAACTAATCCCTAAGGTAGATGTAGAGGTAGCGTGTCGACAGCGATCACATCGACTTTGGAACCATTTCCCACGCGCATCGTCACCTCGTCCTTAGCCAGTCCTCGCTTAATCCGTAGTCCCTATTTCGAGTTGCAAATATTAGCAACAGAACCAGTATCAAATACCCAGGTGCTACTGAGAGCTCTAGTAAGGTACACATCAATAAATGTATATCACATATACCTTTGTTCACCTTGCCATCCTTCTTATCTGCCAAATACTTGGGGCAGTTTCGCTTCCAGTGTCCAGTCTGCTTGCAGTAGAAGCACTCAGTCTCAGGCTTAGGTCCAGATTTGGGTTTCTTCTCTTGAGCAGCAACTTGTTTTCTGTTCTTCTTGAAGTTCCCCTTCTTCTTCCCTTTGCCCTTTTTCTTGAAACTGGTGGCCTTGTTGACCATCAACACTTGATGCTCCTTTTTGATTTCTACCTCCGCAGCCTTAAGCATTGCGAAGAGCTCGGGAATTGTCTTATCCATCCCTTGCATATTATAGTTCATCACGAAGCTCTTGTAGCTTGGTGGCAGTGATTGAAGAATTCTGTCAATGACACTATCATCCGGAAGATTAACTCCCAGTTGAATCAAGTGATTGTTACACCCAGACATTTTGAGTATATGTTCACTGGCAGAACTATTCTCCTCCATCTTGCAGCTGTAGAACTTATTGGAGACTTCATATCTCTCAATCCGGGCATTTTCTTGAAATATTAACTTCAACTCCTGGAACATCTCATATGCTCCATGATGTTCAAAACGTCGTTGAAGCCCTGGTTCTAAGCCGTAAAGCATGGCACACTGAGCTATCGAGTATTCATCAGCTTTGCTCTGCCAGATGTTCTTAACGTCGTTAGTTGCATCTGCAGCAGGCCTGGCACCCAACAGTGCTTCCAGGACGTAATTCTTCTATGCAACAATGAGGATAGTCCTCAAGTTATGGACCCAGTCCATGTAATTGCTACCATCATCTTTCAACTTTGCTTTCTCAAGGAACACATTAAAATTCAATGGAACAACAGCATGGGCCATCTATCTACAATCAACATAGACAAGCAAAATACTATCAGGTACTAAGTTCATGATAAATTTAAGTTCAATTAATCATATTACTTAAGAAATCCCACTTAGATAGATATCCCTCTAATTATCTAAGTGATCACGTGATCCAAATCAACTAAACCATGTCCGATCATCACGTGAGGTGGAGTAGTTTTCAATGGTGAACATCATTATGTTGATCATATCTACTATATGATTCACACTCGACCTTTCGGTCTCAGTGTTCTGAGGCCATATCTGCATATGCTAGGCTCGTCAAGTTTAACATGAGTATTCTGCGTGTGCAAAACTGGCTTGCACCCGTTGTAGATGGACGTAGAGCTTATCACACCCGATCATCACGTGGTGTCTCGGCACGACGAACTTTGGCAACGGTGCATACTCAGGGAGAACACTTTTATCTTGAAATTTAGTGAGAGATCATCTTATAATGCTACCGTCAATCAAAGCAAAATAAGATGCATAAAGGATAAACATCACATGCAATCAATATAAGTGATATGATATGGACATCATCATCTTGTGCTTGTGATCTCCATCTCTGAAGTACCGTCATGATCACCGTCATCACCGGCGCGACACCTTGACCTCCACCGTAGCATCGTTGTCGTCTCGCCAACTATTGCTTCTACGACTATCGCTACCGCTTAGTGATAAAGTAAAGCATTACAGGGCGATTGCATTGCATACAATAAAGCGACAACCATATGGCTCCTGCCAGTTGCCGATAACTCGGTTACAAAACATGATCATCTCATACAATAAAATATAGCATTATGCCTAGAACATATCACATCACAACATGCCCTGCAAAAACAAGTTAGACGTCCTCTACTTTGTTGTTGCAAGTTTTACGTGGCTGCTACGGGCTTAGCAAGAACCGTTCTTACCTATGCATCAAAACCACAGCGATAGTTTGTCAAGTTGGTGATGTTTTAACCTTCGCAAGGACCGGGCATAGCCACACTCGGTTCAACTAAAGTTGGAGAAACTGACACCCGCCAGCCACCTATGTGCAAAGCACATCGGTAGAACCAGTCTCACGTAAGCGTACGCGTAATGTCGGTCCGGGCCGCTTCTGTTGGGAAACGTAGTAATTTCAAAAAAATTCCTACGCACACGCAAGATCATGGTGATGCACAGCAACGAGAGGGGAGAGTGTTTGTCTACGTACCCTCGTAGACCGAAGCGGAAGCGTTGACACGACGTAGAGGAAGTAGTCGTACGTAGAGGAAGTAGTCGTACGTTCTCCTCGCGATCCGACCGATCACAGCACCGTTACTCCGGCACCTCCGAGTTCTTGGCACACGTTCAGCTCAATGACGATCCCCGGGCTCCGATCCAGCAAAGCGTCGAGGAAGAGTTCCGTCAGCACGACGGCGTGGTGACGATCTTGATGTGTTACCGGCGCAGGGCTTCACCTAAGCACTGCAACGATATGATCGAGGTGGAATTTGGTGGAAGGGGGCACCGCACACGGCTAAGGAACGATCCGTAGATCAACTTGTGTGTCTTTGGGGTGCCCCCTGCCCCCGTATATAAAGGAGCCAAGGGGGAGGGGCTGGCCGGCCAGGCTTGGCGCGCCAGGAGAGTCCTACTCCCTCTGGGAGTAGGATTCCCCCCCCCCCCAATCCTAGTTGGACTAGGATTCTCCAAGGGGGAGAGAGAGAGAGAGGGGGGCGCCCACCTCTCCTAGTCCTAATAGGACTAGGGGAAGGGGGGGAGGCGCACAGCCCATGAGGGCAGCCCTCTCACCTCTCCTCCAAGGCCCATGTTGGCCCATTATGCTCCCGGGGGGTTCCGGTAACCCTCCCGGTATTCCGGTAAAATCCTGATTTCACCTGGAATGCATCCGATGTCCAAACATAGGCTTCCAATATATAATTATTTATGTCTCGACCATTTCGAGACTCCTCGTCACGTCCGTGATCACATCCGGGACTCCGAACTCCTTCGGTACATCAAAATGCATAAACTCATAATAACTGTCATCGTAACGTTAAGCGTGCGGACCCTACGGTTCGAGAACAATGTAGACATGACCGAGACACGTCTCCGGTCAATAACCAATAGCGGGACCTGGATGCCCATATTGGCTCCTACATATTCTACGAAGATCTTTATCGGTCAGACCGCATAACAACATACGTTGTTCCCTTTGTCATCGGTATGTTACTTGCCCGAGATTCGATCGTCGGTATCCAATACCTAGTTCAATCTCGTTACCGGCAAGTCTCTTTACTCGTTCCGTAATACATCATCTCGCAACTAACTCATTGGTTGCAATGCTTGCAAGGCTTTATGTGATGTGCATTACCGAGAAGGCCCTGAGATACCTCTCCGACAATCGGAGTGACAAATCCTAATCTCGAAATATGCCAACTCAACATGTACCTTCGGAGACACCTGTAGAGCACCTTTATAATCACCCAGTTACGTTGTGACGTTTGGTAGCACACAAAGTGTTCCTACGGTAAACGTGAGTTGCATAATCTCATAGTTAAAGGAACATGTATAAGTCATGGATAAAAGCAATAGCAACATACTAAACGATCGGGTGCTATGCTAATGGAATGGGTCATGTCAATCAGATCATTCAACTAATGATGTGATCTCTTTAATCAAATAACAACTCTTTGTTCATGGCTAGGAAACTTAACCATCTTTGATTAATGAGCTAGTCAAGTAGAGGCATACTAGTGACACTCTGTTTGTCTATGTATTCACACATGTATTATGTTTCCAGTTAATACAATTCTAGCATGAATAATAAACATTTATCATGATATAAGGAAATAAATAATAACTTTATTATTGCCTCTAGGGCATATTTCCTTCAGTTCCCACTTGCACTAGAGTCAATAATCTAGTTCACATCGCCATGTGATTTATCAGCAATAGTTCACATCGATATGTGACCAACACCCAAAGGGTTTACTAGATTCAGTAATCTAGTTCACATTGCTATGTGATTAACACCCAAAGAGTACTACAGTGTGACTTTTGCTTGTGAGAGAAGTTTAGTCAACGGGTCTGCCACATTCAGATCCGTTATGTATTTTGCAATTTTCTATGTCTACAATGCTCTGCACGGAGCTACTTTAGCTAATTGCTCCCACTTTCAATATGTATCTAGATTGAGACTTAGAGTCATCCAGATTAGTGTCAAAACTTGCATCGACGTAACCTTTTACGACGAACCTTTTTGTCACCTCCATAATCGAGAAACATATCCTTATTCCACTAAGGATAATTTTGACCGCCGTCCAGTGATCTACTCCTAGATCACTATTGTACTCCCGTGCCAATCTCAGGGTAGGGTATACAATAGGTCTGGTACACAGCATGGCATACTTTATAGAACCTATGGCTGAGGCATAGGGAATGACTTTCATTCTCTTTCTATCTTCTGCCGTGGTCGGGCTTTGAGTCTTACTCAATTTCACACCTTGTAATACAGGCAAGAATTCTTTCTTTGACTGTTCCATTTTGAACTACTTCAAAAATCTTTTCAAGGTATGTATTTATTGAAAAACTTATCAAGCGTCTTGATCTATCTCTTATAGATCTTGATGCTCAATATGTAAGCAGCTTCACCGAGGTCCTTCTTCGAAAAACTCCTTTCAAATACTCCTTTATGCTTTACAGAATAATTCTACATTATTTCCGATCAATAATATGTCATTTACATATACTTATCAGAAATGTTGTAGTGCTCCCACTCACTTTCTTGTAATTACAGGCTTCACCGCAAGTCTGTATAAAACTATATGCTTTGATCAACTTATCAAAGCGTATATTCCAACTCCGAGATGCTTGCACCAGTCCATAGATGGATCGCTGGAGCTTGCATATTTTGTTAACACCTTCAGGATCGACAAAACCTTCTAGTTGCATCGTATACAACTCTTCTTTAATAAATCCATTGAGGAATGTAGTTTTGTTTATCCATTTGCCGGATTTCATAAAATGCGGCAATTGCTAACATGATTTGGACAGACTTAAGCATAGACACGAGTGAGAAACTCTCATCGTAGTCAACACCTTGAACTTGTCGAAAAACCTTTTGCGACAATTCTAGCTTTGTAGATAGTAACACTACTATCAGTGTCCGTCTTCCTCTTGAAGATCCATTTATATTCTATGGCTTGCCGATCACCGGGCAAATCCATCAAAGTCCATACTTTGTTCTCATACATGGATCATATCTCAGATTTCATGGCCTCTAACCATTTCGCGGAATCTGGGCTCATCATCGCTTCCTCATAGTTCGCAAGTTCGTCATGGTCTAGTAACATGACTTCCAGAACAGGATTACCGTACCACTCTGGTGCGGATCTCACTCTGGTTTACTTACGAGATTCGGTAGTAACTTGATCTTAAAGTTACATGATCATCATCATTAGCTTCCTCACTAATTGGTGTAGTAGTCACAAGAATAGATTTCTGTGATGAACTACTTTCCAATAAGGGAGAAGGTACAATTACCTTATCAAGTTTTCTACTTTCCTCCCACTCACTTCTTTCGAAAGAAACTCTTTCTCTAGAAAGTTTCCGAACTTAGCAACAAAAGTCTTGCCTTCGGATCTGTGATAGAAGGTGTATCCAACAGTTTCCTTTGGATATCCTATGAAGACACATTTCTCCGATTTGGGTTCGAGCTTATCAGGTTGAAGCTTTTTCACATAAGCATCGCAGCCCCAAACTTTAAGAAACGACAGCTTAGGTTTATTGCTAAACCATAGTTCATACGGTGTCGTCTCAACGGATTTAGATGGTGCCTCTTTTTAACGTGAATGCAGCTGTCTTTAATGCATAACCCCAAAAACGATAGTGGTAGATCGGTAAGAGACATCATAGATTGTACTATATCCAATAAAGTACGGTTATGACGTTCGGACGCACCATTATGCTGTGGTGTTCCAGGTGGCGTGAGTAGTGAAACTATTTCACATTGTTTTAACTGAAGACCAAACTCGTAACTCAAATATTTGTCTCCGCGATCAGATCGTAGAAACCTTATTTTCTTGTCACGATGATTTTCACTTCACTCTAAAATTCTTTGAACTTTTCAAACGTTTCAGACTTATGTTTCATCAAGTAGATATACCCATATCTGCTCAAATCATCTGTGAAGGTTAGAAAATAATGATACTTGTCGCGAGCCTTAATTTTCATCGGACCATATACATCAGTATGTATGATTTCCAACAAATCTGTTGCTTGCTCCATTGTTCCGGAGAACGGCGTTTTAGTCATCTTGCCCAAGAGGCATGGTTCGCAAGCATCAAGTGATTCATAATCAAGTGATTCCAAAATCCCATCAGCATGGAGTTTCTTCATGCGCTTTACACCAATATGACCTAAACGGCAGTGCCACAAATAGGTTGCACTATCATTATTAACTTCGCATCTTTTGGTTTCAATATTATGAATATGTGTATCACTACGATCGAGATCCAATGAACTATTTTCATTGGTGTGTATGACCATAGAAGGTTTTATTCATGTAAACGGAACAACAATTGTTCTCTAACTTAAATGAATAACTGTATTGCAATTAACATGATCAAATCATATTCATGCTCAACGCAAACACCAAATAACACTTATTTAGTTTCAACACTAATCCCGAAAGTATAGGGAGTGTGTGATGATGATCATATCAATCTTGGAACCACTTCCAACACACATCGTCACCTTGCCCTTTAACTAGTCTTTGTTCATTCTGCAACTCCCGTTTCGAGTTACTAAATTTTAGCAACTGAACTAGTACCAAATACTAAGGGGTTGCTATGAACACTAGTAAAGTACACATCAATAACATGTATACCAAATATACTTATGTTCACTTTTCCATCCTTCTTATCCGCCAATCACTTGGGGTAGTTCCGCTTCCAGTGACCAGTCCCTTTGCAGTAGAAGCACTTAGTCTCAGGCTTAGGACCATACTTGGGCTTTTTCACTTGAGCAGCAACTTGCTTGCCGTTCTTCTTGAAGTTCCCCTTCTTTCCTTTTGCCCTTTTCTTGAAACTAGTGATCTTGTCAACCATCAACACTTGATGTTTTTCTTTGATTTCTACCTTCGCTGATTTTAGCATCGCGAAGAGCTTGGGAATATTTTCCGTTGTCCCTTGCATATTATAGTTCATCACGAAGTTCTACTAACTTGGTGATGGTGACTAGAGAATTCTGTCAATCACTATCTTATCTGGAAGATTAACTCCCACTTGATTCAAGCGATTTGTAGTACCCAGACAATCTGAGCACATGCTCACTAGTTGAGCGATTCTCCTCCATCTTTTAGCTATAGAACTTGTCGGAGACTTCATATCTCTCAACTCGGGTATTTGCTTGAAATATTAACTTCAATTCCTGGAACATCTCATATGGTCCATGACGTTCAAAACGTCTTTCAAGTCCCGATTCTAAGCCGTTTAAGCATGGTGCACTAAACTATTAAGTAGTCATCATATTGAGCTAGCATAACGTTCATAACGTCTGCATCTGCTCCTGCAATAGGTCCGTCACCTAGCGGTGCATCAAGGACATAATTCTTCTGTGCAGCAATGAGGATAAACCTCAGATCACGGATCCAATCCGCATCATTGCTACTAACATTTTTCAACACAATTTTCTCTAGGAACATATCAAAATAAACATAGGGAAGCAACAATGCGAGCTATTGATCTACAACATAGATATGCTAATACTACCAGGACTAAGTTCATGATAAATTAAAGTTCAATTAATCATATTACTTAAGAACTCCCACTTAGATAGACATCTCTCTAATCCTCTAAGTGATCACGTGATCCAAATCAACTAAACCATGTCCGATCATCACATGAGATGGAGTAGTTTCAATGGTGAACATCACTATGTTGATCATATCTACTATATGATTCACGCTCAACCTTTCGGTCTCTGTGTTCCGAGGCCATATCTGTATATGCTAGGCTCGTCAAGTTAAACCTGAGTATTCCGCGTGTGCAACTGTTTTGCACCCGTTGTATTTGAACGTAGAGCCTATCACACCCGATCATCACGTGGTGTCTCAGCACGAAGAACTTTCGCAACGGTGCATACTCAGGGAGAACACTTCTTGATAATTTAGTGAGAGATCATCTTATAATGCTACCGTCAATCAAAGCAAGATAAGATGCATAAAAGGATAAACATCACATGCAATCAATATAAGTGATATGATATGGCCATCATCATCTCGTGCTTGTGATCTCCATCTTCGAAGCACCGTCATGATCACCATCGTCACCGGCGCGACACCTTGATCTTCATCGCAGCATCGTTGTCGTCTCGCCAATCTTATGCTTCCACGACTATCACTACCGCTTAGTAATAAAGTAAAGCATTACATCGCGATTGCATTGCATACAATAAAGCGACAACCATATGGCTCCTGCCAGTTGCCGATAACTCGGTTACAAAACATGATCATCTCATACAATAAAATTTAGCATCATGTCTTGACCATATCACATCACAACATGCCCTGCAAAAACAAGTTAGACGTCCTCTACTTTGTTGTTGCAAGTTTTACGTGGCTGCTACGGGCTTAAGCAAGAACTCATCTTACCTACGCATCAAAACCACAACGATAGTTTGTCAAATAGACTCCGTTTTAACCTTCTCAAGGACCGGGCGTAGCCACACTCGGTTCAACTAAAGTTGGAGAGACAGTCTTCCGCAAGCCATCTATGTGCAAAGCACGTCGAGGGAACCGGTCTCGCGTAAGAGTACGCGTAAGGTTGGTCCGGATCGTCTCGTCCAACAATACCGCTGAACCAAAGTATGACATGCTGGTAGGCAGTATGACTTGTATCGTCCACAACTCACTTGTGTTCTACTCGTGCAACTAACATCAAACCATAAAAAACTAGGCTCGGATGCCACTGTTGGGAAACGTAGTAATTTCAAAAAAATTCCTACGCACACGCAAGATCATGGTGATGCACAGCAACGAGAGGGGAGAGTGTTTGTCTACGTACCCTCGTAGACCGAAGCGGAAGCGTTGACACGACGTAGAGGAAGTAGTCGTACGTAGAGGAAGTAGTCGTACGTTCTCCTCGCGATCCGACCGATCACAGCACCGTTACTCCGGCACCTCCGAGTTCTTGGCACACGTTCAGCTCGATGACGATCCCCGGGCTCCGATCCAGCAAAGCGTCGAGGAAGAGTTCCGTCAGCACGACGGCGTGGTGACGATCTTGATGTGTTACCGGCGCAGGGCTTCACCTAAGCACTGCAACGATATGATCGAGGTGGAATTTGGTGGAAGGGGGCACCGCACACGGCTAAGGAACGATCCGTAGATCAACTTGTGTGTCTTTGGGGTGCCCCCTGCCCCCGTATATAAAGGAGCCAAGGGGGAGGGGCTGGCCGGCCAGGCTTGGCGCGCCAGGAGAGTCCTACTCCCTTTGGGAGTAGGATTCCCCCCCCCCCCCCAATCCTAGTTGGACTAGGATTCTCCAAGGGGGAGAGAGAGAGAGAGGGGGGCGCCCACCTCTCCTAGTCCTAATAGGACTAGGGGAAGGGGGGAGGCGCACAGCACATGAGGGCAGCCCTCTCACCTCTCCTCCAAGGCCCATGTTGGCCCATTATGCTCCCGGGGGGTTCCGGTAACCCTCCCGGTATTCCGGTAAAATCCTGATTTCACCTGGAATGCATCCGATGTCCAAACATAGGCTTCCAATATATAATTCTTTATGTCTCGACCATTTCGAGACTCCTCGTCACGTCCGTGATCACATCCGGGACTCCGAACTCCTTCGGTACATCAAAATGCATAAACTCATAATAACTGTCATCGTAACGTTAAGCGTGCGGACCCTACGGTTCGAGAACAATGTAGACATGACCGAGACACGTCTCCGGTCAATAACCAATAGCGGGACCTGGATGCCCATATTGGCTCCTACATATTCTACGAAGATCTTTATCGGTCAGACCGCATAACAACATACGTTGTTCCCTTTGTCATCGGTATGTTACTTGCCCGAGATTCGATCGTCGGTATCCAATACCTAGTTCAATCTCGTTACCGGCAAGTCTCTTTACTCGTTCCGTAATACATCATCTCGCAACTAACTCATTGGTTGCAATGCTTGCAAGGCTTTATGTGATGTGCATTACCGAGAAGGCCCTGAGATACCTCTCCGACAATCGGAGTGACAAATCCTAATCTCGAAATATGCCAACTCAACATGTACCTTCGGAGACACCTGTAGAGCACCTTTATA
Source organism: Aegilops umbellulata (assembly GCA_032464435.1). Lineage (NCBI taxonomy): Eukaryota > Viridiplantae > Streptophyta > Magnoliopsida > Poales > Poaceae > Aegilops > Aegilops umbellulata. The sequence continues at coordinate 511,559,680 of CP136056.1, read as the reverse complement.
ATCACCCAGTTACGTTGTGACGTTTGGTAGCACACAAAGTGTTCCTACGGTAAACGTGAGTTGCATAATCTCATAGTTAAAGGAACATGTATAAGTCATGGATAAAAGCAATAGCAACATACTAAACGATCGGGTGCTATGCTAATGGAATGGGTCATGTCAATCAGATCATTCAACTAATGATGTGATCTCTTTAATCAAATAACAACTCTTTGTTCATGGCTAGGAAACTTAACCATCTTTGATTAATGAGCTAGTCAAGTAGAGGCATACTAGTGACACTCTGTTTGTCTATGTATTCACACATGTATTATGTTTCCAGTTAATACAATTCTAGCATGAATAATAAACATTTATCATGATATAAGGAAATAAATAATAACTTTATTATTGCCTCTAGGGCATATTTCCTTCAGCTTCATCCAACAATACCGTCGAACCAAAGTATGACATGCTGGTAAGCAGAATGACTTATATCGCCCACAACTCACTTGTGTTCTACTCGTGCATATAACATCAACGCATAAAACCTGGCTCGGATGCCACTGTTGGGGAACGTAGTAATTTCAAAAAAAATCCTACGCACACGCAAGATCATGGTGATGCATAGCAACGAGAGGGGAGAGTGTTGTCCACGTACCCTCGTAGACCGAAAGCGGAAGCGTTATAACAACGCGGTTGATGTAGTCATACGTCTTCACGGCCCAACCGATCAAGCACCGAAACTACGGCACCTCCGAGTTCTAGCACACGTTCAGCTCGATGACGATTTCCGGACTCCGATCCAGCAGAATGTCGGGGAAGAGTTCCGTCGGCACGACGGCGTGGTGACGATCTTGATGTTCTACCGTCGCAGGGCTTCGCCTAAGCACCGCTACAGTATTATCGAGGTGGACTATGGTGGAGGGGGGCACCACACACGGCTAAGAGATCAATGATCAATTGTTGTGTCTATGGGGTGCCCCCCTGCCCCCGTATATAAAGGAGCAAGGGGGAGGCCGGCCGGCCCTCTATGGCGCGCCCCCAAGAGGGGAATCCTACTAGGACTCCAAGTCCTAGTAGGTTTCCACCTAAAGGGAGAGGGGGGGAGGAAGGAGAGGGAGAAGGAAAGGGGGCGCCACCCCCCTCTCCTAGTCCAATTCGGACCAGAGGAAGAGGGGGCGCGCGGGCAGCCCTGGCCACCCCTCTCTCTCTCCACTAAGGCCCAACAAGGCCCATTAGTTCCCCGGGGTTACCGATAACCCTCCGGCACTCCGGTTTAATCCGATACTTCTCCAGAACACTTCTGGTGTCTGAATATAGTCATCCAATATATCAATCTTCATGCCTCGACCATTTCGAGACTCCTCGTCATGTCCGTGATCACATCCTGGAGTCCGAACAACCTTCGGTACATCAAAACATATAAACTCGTAATGAAACTGTCATCGTAACATTAAGCGTGCGGACCCTACGGGTTCGAGAACAATGTAGACATGACCGAGACATGTCTCCGGTCAATAACCAATAGCGGAACCTGGATGCTCATATTGGCTCCTACATATTCTATGAAGATCTTTATCGGTCAGACCGCATAACAACATACGTTGTTCCCTTTGTCATCGGTATGTTACTTGCCCGAGATTCGATTGTCGGTATCTCAATACCTAGTTCAATCTCGTTACCGGCAAGTCTCTTTACTCGTTCCGTAATACATCATCTCACAACTAACTCATTAGTTGCAATGCTTGCAAGGCTTATGTGATGTGCATTACCGAGAGGGCCCAGAGATACCTCTCCGACAATCGGAGTGACAAATCCTAATCTCGAAATACGCCAACCCAACATGTACCTTCAGAGACACCTGTAGAGCTCCTTTATAATCACCCAGTTATGTTGTGACGTTTGGTAGCACACAAAGTGTTCCTCCGGCAAACGGGAGTTGCATAATCTCATAGTCATAGGAACATGTATAAGTCATGAAGAAAGCAATGGCAACATACTAAACGATCAAGTGCTAAGCTAATGGAATGGGTCATGTCAATCACATCATTCTCCTAATGATGTGATCCCGTTAATCAAATGACAACACATGTCTATGGTTAGGAAACATAACCATCTTTGATCAACGAGCTAGTCAAGTAGAGGCATACTAGTGACACTCTGTTTGTCTATGTATTCACACAAGTATTATGTTTCCGGTTAATACAATTCTAGCATGAATCACTAGTGCAGAACCGGGCAATAGCACCGGTTCGTAAAGCCCTTTAGTGTCGGTTCTGTAACCGGCACTAAAGTGTGGTCACTAAAGCCCCCCCCCTAGTACAGGTTCAGCATGAACCGGTGCTAAAGGCCAACCACGTGGCACGAGCCAGCTCCGGGGGCAGGGAGCCCTTTAGTACCAGTTGGTGACACCAACCGGTATTAAAATGTTGGGGGGTTTTGGGTTTATGATTTCTTTTTCATTTAATTTTGTGTTTTCCATTTAATTCTTTTTCGTTTGCTGGTATTTTACGATACTACACATTGTACACATTATGCATACATATATATATATATATATATATGTATATGTATAATTTCTAGTAGAACCGATCATATATATATCATCAAATGTCTCACAAACCACCATATTAGTTAATTCAGACATACACACATGTGTATATATATACAATCAGCTAGCTATATACAATTTCTCCTACAATGTTGCCTTCGGAGCCAGTGGCATTAGCCTAATTGGTGCCTTCAGAGAACGATGACAATTGGAAGTGGTTCATGGGGGCGGTAGCGGGTAATAGTATTCTCCCTTCGGATCTATGACCTGGTCGAGCAAAAATCCCGCTATTTCCTCTTGAAGTGCTTGTACGCGCTCCGTTTCTAGGAGCTTGTCCCGCACCTCTGTGAACTGTTAAGAAGGAGATCAATATGCATGTCTATTAGTTGTGTGACTAGATATCGATAATGGTGTAAGAATTGTGAATAGTGTTCTGACAAACGTACCCATTCCTGTCTTTGAGATCTGCTCCTTTCGGACGCCATCATGCGAATGTTCTCGCAAACGCAGTATGCACACAGATCATTCCCCTGCGCCTGCTGAAGGGCCTTTACGAGAATGGAATTTGATCAGATAATAATTAATGAAGCATGATAATTAAAGAGATGGCAGCTAGCTAGCTAGCTAGTACTACTTAATTACTTACATTGGGTCGAAACCATTTCAGCTTTTCTTTCCATTCGCCTAGAGTGACGCTGATGAACCTTGCCCAAGCCCTGCCCGCCGACAAAGAAAATGAATAAAGGGGTTATTAAATAGTTCATATCATGAAATGACGAACTAAATAGGCCGAGATATATAGTTTAATAATGATTGAAATTACCTGTTGACTATCCCAAACAAATTGTTATAGTCAGTTTTTATTTTGAGTATAGTGAGTCCAGTATTTCAACTGTTCTGGCGTCAACTTTAATGATACACAAGATCTAGTGAAATCTGCATGCACACACGTTTGCATGTCTTAATTAAGCGGGCATATGTAAGCAAAAACATGTAGCTAGCTAGTAGGCAAAAACAGAGAATTTGTAGTACACGACAGTGTGACTCACTGGAAGTTGTAAGGAAGTAGTATATCTTCATTGTATTTGAGGTGCTTCAAGAACTCTAGTATGCTGTCCTCTACATGCTTTGCATGATATGCATCTATTTTCCATGTGTATTCATTAACGGTGTTTGGGTCAATGAACCCAATGCCATAGCGTCCACCTTTTTTCATGTCATACATCTTCATCCTGCATAATACCACAGAAAAGAATATAGTGAGGATAATTACAGGTAATGATTGATCAAAAGGATCACTACAGCTAGCTTGAGACTTAAATTACAGAAAGAAATCACTTACAGACAATAGCAACTAACGATAGATTTGTCGAGTGCGTCTTGATTGTATAACTGAAACAGTTCATTATACTCAACGGCCACAGCTTTCTGATGGTAGTAATGATCCTTCTTGACTTCCACTATGAGGGACTCTTGATTGGAACTCTTGGTAATGTCCATGTACCATTGATGCAATTCATACATTCTCGTTGGGAGCTTCTTGACCTCGTCTGGCTTGACCAAAGGTCCGCCCCGGACATATTTCCGTTTTATTTCCTCCTCTCTAAGCACAGGCATGGGCTCGATCTCGAGGAGTTGTCCAACAGTGATATTGAGAATCTCAGCCTGCATTATATGCTCCTCGGTTATTACCACATTGCCCACCTCAGGAACGTAAAATTTTTGCCCACAATAATATTGGGCGCGCGTACTATCACGTGTTGTTGGCACAACAAGCGAGGGGATCGATTGCGCCGCCTGTTCTCCCAGCTGGGGAACGGTTTTCCCGCATTTTTTGATAGCTGCTTGTTGTTTGCTCGAGCTCGAGCTCGCCTCCCTCTGTAGACGTGCTCGATTTAACTTCCTGATGTGGCACTCATAGTCTGTGTCAACAGGCTTCGGAGCTAGTGGTTGAGCCATACGAATGAAGTGGTCAACCGTTTCCTCAGGCACTTTCTCCCTTGGCGGCGGTGGCGGTTTCGGTGCATAATGGGCTTCCACCTCGGCCTTCGATATGGCTGTGTTTTCCTCCTCGGACTTGTCATAAGGCCTCTGCGGAAGAGGCATGAGGCTTGGACCATATTTATATCGCTTGCCTTCGCCTGTACTACCTCGACTCGTACCGCTACGCACCATAGCTGCGGGGTGTCTCTTCTGTGATTGCTTAGGCGGCGGAGACGGCTGACGTGGCTGAGTTGGACGAGGAGGAGTGGCCTGAAGCTGTGCCAGACTTGGAGGAGGAGTGGCCTGAAGTTGTGCCGGACTTGGAGGAGGAGTGGCCTGACACTTTGCCGGACTTGGAGGAGGAGGAGTGTCCTCACGCGTTGGTGGACTTGGAGGAGCGGGAGTCTGCTGACTCGGTGGTGGACTTTGATGAGGAGTCGGGTGACGCGGTGTCGGTGGCCTTCGAAAGACGATGCAATCCTTTCTCCATAGGATGACACGATGTATGGCCTCTCCCAATGTGTGCTCGTCGTCACCTCCAGGAATGTCAAGCTGTAGCCCCGAATATGGGTCCACCACCTCATCAACCAAGACACGAGCATAGCCCGCTGGAATCGGGTTGCAATGGAAGGTTGCCTCGGGGGGATTTGTAAAAGCAACGGCGTCCGCCACCTTCATGGATATGTTCTTCATTTTGAAGTGTAGCTCGCAGTTAGTGTTCTCCATGATGTCATCCACGGGGTAACTATCTAGCATTGCGTCGCCCAGGGCGGAACCCACGCTGCTTCTCGGCATGGATGGGGCGGTGCTATCCAATGCTGGATCATCCACTAGCTACTGCAGCTGCTGAGACCCCCTTTGCTGGCTAAGTGAGTCGATCTGCTCTTGCTGCCGCTGGAATTTGACTGCCAAGTCCGCGTGCGCTGATTCTAGGCCTTGAAGGCGTTCATAGTCCAGCTTACACTGCTCCTCCTCCATCTTCCTCTTCTTCTCCTCCGCAATCTTCCTTCTCGCACGGGTTCTGTAGTCGGCGTTCCAGTCCGAAAACCCCTCATACCATGGAATAGCGCCCTTGCCTCGTGTTCTTCCCGGGTGTTCAGGATTTCCCAGGGCACGCGTAAGCTCATCGTTCTCTCTGTTGGGATGGAACACCCCCGATCGAGCCTCTTCTATTGCAACAAGTATCGCATCGTCAGCTCCGCTCAGACATGCCTTCGTTGAAACTTTGCCTGTCTTCGGGTCCAACTCCCCCCCATGCGCATAGAACCAAGTCCTGCACCTGGGGGGCAGCTCCTAGTAACTGGAGTGACACATGCATCCTCCATCTCTTTCTCAGACTTATCCCACTTAGGCATTGCCACCGCGTAGCCACCTGGCCCCATCTTATGGAACTTATCCTTTTTTTCGGCATTCTTCTTGTTTATTCTCGACCGTTCCTTAGCTAATTCTGAATCCTTGAATTTCACGAAATCGTCCCAATGAGCACTTTGCTTCTCTAGTGTTCCCTCGAATACTAGAGTCTTCCTTCCTCCCTTGACGTACTTGTCTCATTCATGATTCTTGTGGTTCTTGAATGCAACCGCCATCTTCCTAAGAGCAGCGTCCTTGACTTTATGCACATCTGCTTCTATGAAATGATCTGGTAGGGTGAAATGTTCCATGAGAGTATCCCAAAGCAGACCTTTTTGTCTGTCGTCGACAAAAGTAAGATCTAGACGTGGCTTTGCTGGCTCTCTCCATTCTTGAAGGGAGATCGGGAGTTGGTCCTTCACAAGAACTCCGCACTGACGAACGAACTTGTCCGCAATCTTCTTAGGCGCTAATGGTTCGCCATTAGGTCTGATTGCCTCGATATTGTACTTTACGCCCTCCTTCAACTTTTTTTTTTCGGGCCTCGTTTTGTCCTGTTGCCTGAAGATTTGCTCGATCCGGATGGCTGAAAGAAGAAAGATCGATTCGTTAATATATCTTCAAGTCATTTAAAACATGTGATGATCACCAAATGCCTGATTATATAAATATATATACCTCGCCGGTCTTTGTTCTTTCAAGATCAACATTTTCTTCGTCATCATCATAATCATAGTTCATGACTTCATCAATTTGGTCGTCGCGATCGAATATCATATCACCCTCCCGGTGTTGTTTAGAAATTCAGAGTCGTCATAATCTTCTTCATTCTGATAATCATCTGGCCCGCGAGGATGGCGTATCATATCGAACAGGGCCTGTTCTCCCTCTCTGCCGGTATTGTCCGCCATAGCTTTTATTTAACTAATCCAAAAGAAATATAAAACAATTTAGTATTCAAATTACATCGTCTCCAATAATAGATATAATCTCGAATACATGGTCTCGAATAATAGATATAATCTCGAATACATCGTCTCGAATATTATATATCGAATACATCACTGGCTAGGTAGCTAATAAAGATCGAATACTACAGAAGAATCTAGGACACTCGTGGTTCCTGCGGCGCGGGCGGTGGACACCCAAAGAGAAGGAGCCCTCACAGGATCATAGCTGAAGTGAGATCCCTGAAGAAACTTCCAAGTATTGGAGAACCTGCCGCCCTCTAACACAACCATGTAGCGATGGACGTGCTCGTCCTCCTCCCTGACACGGCGACGTACCACCTCCGGCAGGGCCGGCTCCCTCCGCACCGAAACTGGCCCACGCGAACGCCACCAAACGAGATCAGGGTCGACGACGGGACCCGGGGATGGGTTCCTCATCAAGCGGTGCCCAGTCCCGGACATGGGTCAGCTGGACGTCGTCGTGGACGGGTCGACGGCGAGGATGCGGGCCGGGCATCGTCGAGAACAAATACTAGCTATATGCCCGCAAAAAGTAACATTTTTTAATGATTGGATTTTGATAACTAACATTTCTATAACATTTCTAACAATGCTATATAACTAACATTTCTATAACATTTCTAACAATGCTATATAACTAACATTTCTATAACATTTCTAATATTTCTATAACTAAAAAACAGAAAAAAAATATAACATTTCTATATATATATAACTAACATTTGTATAACATTTCTAATATTTCTATAACTAAAAAAAGAAAAATTCTAACTTTTGTATAACTATTTCTATAAGTAAAAAACAGAAAAATTTCTAACAATTCTCACTTTTTTATAACTACTTCTATTACTAAAAAACAGAAAAAAAAATCTAACAATTCTAACATTTCTAACAATATGCTATATAACTAACTATTTCTATAACTAAAAAAAGAAAAATTCCTAACTTTTTTATAACTATTTCTATAACTAAAAAACTAAAAAAAATGTGTGTGTGTGTGTGTTTGTGTGTGTGCTCACCGGCGAGGCGAGAGGCGACGGGGGGCGGCACGCGACGGGGACGGCGACGGGCGGGGACGACGGGGATGGCGACGACGGGGACAGGGACAGGGCGGCGACGACGGGGACGGGGACGGGGCGGCGACGACGGGGACGGGGACGACGCAGGACGAGCCGGGACGGGGCGGCAGTGACGACGGGGACGAGGATGACGGGGTGGCGACGACGTTGACGGGGACGACAGGGCGGCGACGACGGGGACGGGGCGGCGACGACGGGGACGGGGCGGCGACGGGGGGGCGACGAGAGGGGATATGGAGACGGGGGCGCGCGGCGGGCGACGGGGCAGAGGAGAAGAAGCAGATGAGAAACTGAAATTTTTGAAGTGTTTAGTTATATAGGATGGACCTTTAGTACCGGTTGGAGCCTCCAACCGGTACTAAAGGCCTGTTTTGGCCAGGCCAAGCGGCAGAAAGCGCACCCCCTTTAGTACCGGTTGGAGCCACGAACCGGTACTAAAGGCTCCCCTTTAGTACCGGTTGGTGCCACGAACCGGTACTAAAGGGGGTGTGCTGGCGCAGGTGCGATGCGGCAAGTTTAGTCCCACCTCGCTAGCCGAGGGCGTCCGCACTGGTTTATAACCCCCCGTGCGGTAGCTCTCTCGAGCTCCTCTCCAAAGCAGGCCTACTGGGCCTACATGATCTGTGCTGCCCTCTTGGCCTACAGGGCCTTTGCGGGCCTGTGTCCTGGCCCAACAACAGGTTGGGTTTCTAGTCGTATCCAGGCCGCTCTGGCCCAGTAGGCGGGCTTTATTTATTTATTTTTTTGCTTTATTTATTTTTGAGTTGTTTTTTGTGTATTTAGAGTTTCTTTCTGAATATTTTTGCTTTAGGTACAAAAAATTACAAACTTTCTGTTAGTGCTCGTAGTTTTCAAATTTGAATAGTTTAAATTTTGAATTATTTGAAATTAGTGTGAATCACTAGTTTGTGAATAACTTAACTTTAAAAATCAGTAAAGGCATGAAAGAATTTCTTTGCACATAAAATTTCTTCGCGTTTTAAATGCCAAAACACATAACTACCCTAACTATTACAGAGATTCCCTCCTGGGTGTGAAACACAGAAGAAAGTGATGATAGTGAAGCCGATCACATCCCAGATCTTTGGGTGTGAAACTTTTTCTTCGCGTGTGTCCCTTTGCGTCGTAACCATAGAAAATCTTCATCATTTAACGGGATGCTCGGGTCAATATTCACTGTGAATGGAGCAATTTCATCAAACTTCTCATAATCTTCTGACATGTCTGTCTTGTCATCCAGTCCCACGATGTTTCTCTTCTCAGAAAGAACTATGTGCCGCTTTGGCTCATCGTATGATGCATTCGCTTCCTTATCTTTTCTTTTTCTCGGCTTGGTAGACATGTCCTTCACATAGAAAACCTGTGCCACATCATTGGCTAGGAAAAATGGTTCGTCTGCATACGCAAGATTGTTGAGATCCACTGTTGTCATTCCGTACTGCGGGTCTTCCGTTACCCCGCCTCGTGTCATATTGACCCATTTGCACCGAAACAAAGGGACCTTCAAACCACGTCGATATTCAAGTTCCTATATGTCCTGTATATAACCATAATATGTTTCCTTTCCCGTCTTGGTTTCTGCATCAAAGCGGACACCACTGTTTTGGTTGGTGCTCTTCTTATCTTGGGCGATCGTGTAAAATGTATTACCATTTATCTCGTACCCTTTGAAAGTCATTATATTCGAAGATGGAAACTGGGACAGCAAGTATAGGTCATCTTCAATAGAGGCGTCATGCATGGTACGTGTCTGCAACCAGCTGGCGAAACTCCTGGTTTGTTCATGTGTAATCCAGTCATCAGACCACTCCGGGTGTTTGGAGCGTAGCAAATTCTTGTGTTCATCCATATACGGAGCCACCAAGGCGGAATTCTGTAGAACTGTGTAGTGTGCTTCAGTGAGAGAATGTCCGTCCATACATATTATTTGTTCCCCTCCTAGCGTGCCTTTTCCATCCAGTCTGCCCTTATGCCGCGATTCAGGAACACCAATCGGCTTAAGGTCAGGAATAAAGTCAATACAAAACTCAATGACCTCCTCATTTTCATGGCCCTTGGAGATGCTTCCTTCTGGCCTAGCACGGTTATGAACATATTTCTTTAAGACTCCCATGAACCTCTCAAAGGAGAACATATTGTGTAGAAATACAGGACCCAAAACGTTAATCTCTTCGCATAGGTGAACTAGGATGTGCGTCATGATGTTGAAGAAGGATGGTGGGAACACCAACTCGAAACTGACAAGACATTGCACCAAATCATTCTCTAACCTTGGTATGATTTCTGGATCGATTACCTTCTGAGAGATTGCATTGAGAAATGCACATAGCTTCACAATGGCTAATCGAACATTTTCCGGTAGAAGCCCCCTCAATGCAACTGGAAGCAGTTGCGTCATAATCACCTGGCAATCATGAGACTTTAGGTTTTGGAACTTTTTCTCTGCCATGTTTATTATTCCCTTTATATTCGACGAGAAGCCAGACGGTACCTTAATACTGAGCAGGCATTCAAAGAAGATTTCCTTCTCTTCTTTGGTAAGAGCGTAGCTTGCATGACCCTGATGTATGCCGTCTTTTCCGTGCATACGTTGCTGGTCCTCCCGTGCCTCAGGTGTATCTTTTGTCTTCCCATACACGCCCAAGAAGCCAAGTAGGGTCACACAAAGATTCTTCGTCACGTGCATCACGTCGATTGCGGAGCGGACCTCTAGGTCTTTCCAATAGGGCAGGTCCCAAAATATAGATTTCTTCTTCCACATGGGTGCGCGTCCGTCAGCGTCATTCGGAACAGGTTGTCCACCAGGACCCTTTCCAAAGACCACCTTCAAATCCTTGACCATATCATGTACATCAGCACCAGTACGGTGGCGAGGCTTCGTCCGGTGATTCGCCTCACCTTTGAAATGCTTGCCTTTCTTTCTTACGGGATGCCTGCTCGGAAGAAATCGACGATGTCCCAGGTACACATTCTTCTTACAATTATCCAAATATATACTGTCGGTATCATCCAAACAATGCGTGCATGCGCGGTATCCCTTGTTTGTCTATCCTAAAAGGTTACTGAGAGCAGGCTAATCATTGATGGTCACGAACAGCAACGCCTTTAGGTCAAATTCTTCCCCCATGTGCTCATCCCACGCACGTACACCTGTTCCATTCCACAGTTGTAAGAGTTCTTCAACTAATGGCCTTAGGTACACATCAATGTCGTTGCCGGGTTGCTTAGGGCCTTGGATGAGCACTGGCATCATAATGAACTTCCGCTTCATGCACAACCAAGGAGGAAGGTTATACAAACATAGAGTCACGGGCCAGGTGCTATGGTTGTTGCTCTGCTCCCCAAAAGGATTAATGCCATCTGCGCTTAGACCAAGCCATACACTCCTTGCGTCATCTGCAAACTCCTTCCCGTACTTTCTTTCAATTTTTCTCCACTGCGACCCGTCAGCGGGTACTCTCAACTTTCCGTCTTTCTTACGGTCTTCTCTGTGCCATCGCATCGCCTTGGCATGCTCTTTGTTTTGGAACAGACGTTTCAATCGTGGTATTATAGGAGCATACCACATCACCTTGGCAGGAATCTTCTTCCTGGGGCGCTCGCCCTCGACATCACCAGGGTCATCGCGGCTGATCTTATAGCGCAATGCACCGCATACCGGGCAAGCGTTCAAATCCTCGTACTCACCGCGGTAGAGGATGCAATCATTAGGGCATGCATGTATCTTCTGCACCTCTAACCCTAGAGGGCAGACAGCCTTCTTTGCTTCGTACGTACTCTCGGGCAATTCGTTGTCCTTTGGAAGCATATCCTTTATCATTACCAGCAACTTTCCAAATCCCTTGTCAGATACACCATTCTCTGCCTTCCATTGCAGCAATTCCAGTGTGGTGCCCAACTTTTTCTTGTCACCTACGCAATTCGGGTACAACAATTTTTGTGATCCTCAAACATGCGCTGCAACTTCTTCTTCTCCAAATCACTTGCATAGTTTCTCTTTGCATCGGCAATGGCCCGACCTAGATCATCAACGGGCTCATCTGATGCCTCTTCTTTAGCTTCTTCCCGCATTGCCGGCTCAGCTTCTTCCTGCATTATCGGCTCAGCTTCTTCCCCCATTGTTGTATCATCGTATTCAGGGAACCCATGGCCAGGATAGTTGTCGTTGTCCTCTTCTTCTTCATTGTCTTCCATCATAACCCCCCTTTCTCCGTGCTTGGTCCAAACATTATAGTGGGGCACGAAACCGGACTTAAACAGGTGGACGTGAATGATTCTTGACTTCGAGTAATTTTGACCATTCTTAAAGACAGCACATGGACAAGGCATAAAACCATCCGCCCGCTTGTTTGCCTCAGCCGCAAGCAGAAAAGTTTGCACGCCATTAGTGAACTCGGGAGAGCATCGGTCATCGTACATCCATTGTCGGCTCATCTTCAATACACAGCACCAAAAACACCAACTTAATACAAGTTCATACATAAAGTTCATACAACACTTAAATGCAACAAACAAATAACTCTCTAGCTAAAGCATTTAAATGCAACAACAAATGCGATCAAGATCGCAACTAAGGTAACAATTGATCCAACAGCATAATGATACCAAGCCTCACTATCGATGGCATATTTTCTAATCTTTCTAATCTTCAAGCGCATTTTCTCCATCTTGATCTTGTGATCATCGACGACATCGGCAACATGCAACTCCAATTCCATCTTCCCCCCCTCAATTCTTTTCAATTTTTCTTTCAAGTACTCGTTTTCTCTTTCAACTAAATTTAACCTCTCAACAATAGGGTCGGTTGGAATTTCCGGTTCACATACCTCCTAGAAAAAATATCTATGTCAACTTGATGGGCATAATTTGTCATAAACACGAAATGCAACTAGTTTTAAAAGAGAATATATATACCACATCCGAATCATAACAAGGACGAGGGCCGACGGGGACGGATATCAAAACCATGGCACTATGTATAACAAACAACGTACGGGTAAGATAATTATACGAGTAACTATATATCCAAATCACACAAACATCAATTTTTATATAAAATTTCATGAACAAGAGGCTCACCACAAGGTGGTGTCGGCGACGGGGCGGTGCGGGCGATCGATGGTGGTTACGGCGGAGATTTTGAAGGCACTAAGTAAACCACACCTACATATGCAAACTAAGTGTTATTTTTGACCTCAAATTGCATATAAATCAAATACTAGCACATATAATTCCTCCCAAATTACTAAACTCACAAATTAAACACTATATAAAGCATTGCAAGAGCTAATCTAGCACTGAGAGATGAAAGGACAAAGTTACTAACCTTTGTGATCATTTGAATCGATGGGGACCTTCAAATCTTGACAAATTTTGGGCAAAATGTGTGATGAGCTTGAGAGGAAGAGGGGAAGAACAGAGAGGGAGGGGAAAGGGGAAGAACAAAGCGAGCTCGGCGGGTGGACGAAGGGTTTATGTAGGACGACCTTTAGTACCGGTTCGTGACACGAACCGGTGCTAAAGGTGCTGGAGGGGCCCCAGACTGACAACATCCTGCCACCACTCTCATTAGTACCGGTTCGTGGCACGAACAGGTGCTAAAGGTTCGCCACGAGCCGGTACTAATGAGAGCGGCCCGGCTCGCGGTTGGAACCGGCACTAATGGACACATTAGTGCCGGCTCAAATTCAAACCGGCACTAATGTGCTTCACGTTTGACCCTTTTTCTACTAGTGAATAATAAACATTTATCATGATATAAGGAAATAAATAATAACTTTATTATTGCCTCTAGGGCATATTTCCTTCACGAAGGTAACAGGAGGCAAGGGACACGATGTTTACCCAGGTTTGGACCCTCTTAATAGAGGTAATACCCTACTTCCTACTCGATTGACTTTCATGAGTATAGGGTTACAAGAGTTGATCTACCTCGAGATCGTAATGGTTGAACCCTAGATGTCTAGCCTTTATGATTTGCGATAGCCTCTACGGACTAAACCCTCCGGTTTATATAAACACCGGAGGGGGCTAGGTTTGTACAAAGTCGGTTTACAGAGAAAGGAAACTATACGCCGGGACGCCAATCTTGCCTTCCACGCAAAGGAGAGTCACATCCGAACACGGGGAAAGCCTTCTATCTTATATCTTCACGGCCCATCAGTCCGGCCCATGTCACATAGCCCGGACGCCCGAGGACCCCCTAATCCAAGACTCCCTCACGGGTATTTTACAATTGATGAATAAGCTCTTTATTTTGGTACTTTTGAACAGATTAATCACATGGAAGCAGCTTTGTTGATGCTGAAGTGGTTGAAATACGTGATCGAGACTGCGTAGTCTCATTCTTCTATGCATGTGATATTGTGAATGAAAAAGGTTAGTAATTTAAGTAAGGAATAAGTCCATTTAACTCCCTCAGGGCATCGAGGTTAGTCTATAAAATCGGGTACCTGACCCAGAAGTATTCCATACTTTCTAAATCACTCACTGGGTGGTGTAGGAGGTGGCTTCGTACAAAGTAATTTAGTACAAACTATCGAAAGCATTGTCATTTTGCCATTTGAGTTCCTTCTCACTCAGCTTTTTGACTCAACAGTCGTTTGCCGTGCGGTCCACATGGCACATGTGCAAAAACCACCTACAAAACTGCAACTAGGGGCGATTTAGATGGTGTTGAATACTTTTGAGAGGTCGAATACCAGGCTAGTCTATAAAATCAAGTATCTGAACCCCAAAGTATTCCATACTGTCTAAATCATTCACTGGGGTCGTTTAGGAGGTGTGCTTTGCACATGCGGTCCACATGGCACATGTGCAAAAACCACCTACAAAATTGCACCTAGGGGCGATTTCGACAATGTTGAATACTTTTAAGAGGTGGAATAGCAGGCTTTATACTTGAAGAGGTTAAGTAGGCGAACCTCAATACTTGGGGAGTTAGGTAGACTTATTCACTGAAACAATTGCGGATAAGTATAGAAGTGCACCTGCTGCATAGTGATGGGACATATTTAACTCCTCGGTTTTTATTTACTCCACATACTAGGTTTATCTAAAGTCAAACTTTATACTCCCTCTGTCCGGAAATATTTGTCATCAAAATGGATAAAAGGTGATGTATCTATATGTATTTTAGTTCTAGATACATTCCTTTTTATTCATTTTGATGACAAGTATTTTCGGACGGAGGGAGTATATACTTTCAACAAGTTTGTATAAAAATATATTTACATATACACCACTAAATCCATACCATTAGATTCATCATTACATATATTTTCACATCATGTAAATTTGTTAATGTAAATGTTCATATTGTTTTCTATAAATTTGATCAAACTTCATAAAGTTTGATTTCAATCAAAGTTAATATGAGAAACAAATAAAAACGGATGGAGCACTAGACAGACATATAGTCTCGGACAGCAACGCCGCCGGCCGTCGGAGCTCCACAATTCCCGGGCCTGGCTGACTGGACGGTTCCAATCAATACGCAGCACTACAGTCAAACGGTGCGTGCATCCATCCATACGCATGGCTGGCCATGTCAATGCACACCATGCGACGGTACCACAAGATGACCGGATGCATCGAGGGTTAATTGTGCCACAAAAGTTAAAAAATGTTTGAATACTTGAACAAATGTTCGCAAATGTGGAAAGAAATGTTTGTGCTTTCACAAAAATGTTCTCATTTTTAAAAATTATTCACTTTTCAAAAAAATTGTGTTTCCATTTTTTTTAAATATTCAACTTTTCATAAAAAAATTACATTTTTATATTTAAAAAATGGTTCGCATTTTCAAATTATGTTCAGAATTTTAAGTATGCCCACGTTTCAAAATTTGTCCTCAAAATTAAAAATGTTCGCTAAAGTACTTCAGTCTGCTACAGTACCAGGTCTCCCACTCGCTTCACTGACACGCCAATGGGCCGGTCCAGGTTCGGGCCGCACCCTACTCGAAGGGGCTGACTCCTTCACGCAACTAGGGTCAAATATTTCTCAAAAAAAACTAGGGTAAAATAGGAGCTTCCGTCAGACATCGTCTGGAATATCACTATTCATTAACGTGCCACTGGCAGCTCCAACCGTGCCAGTCACAAACACCTAAACAGATAAACCAAAACCAGTCAGAAGTTAAAGATCAGGGACGCCGATAAGTGCCACACGTGTGGGTGTTAGGGAATCCGCCCACACATTTTGTGTGGTGTATAGGGCTGGAAAAAAAGCTCGAAGCTCGTGAGCTAAACGAGTAGCTCGTGACTCGGCTCGAATCGACTCGAACTCGAAAAATAACGAGTCGAACCAAGCTTTACTTTAAGATCGTTTATAGACCAAGTTAAACGAGCCAATCTCACGAGTACTCGTGTAACTCGTTAGGCTCGGTACAAAAGATCAGCCACTTCCAATACAAAAAAAAAATCAGCCACTCAGCATCCTATGTCCTAGGCACATAACACAAGGCCTAGCCGTTGAAGGCCCAACTGCCTAGGAGACTCATGCGTTACAAGGGAAATACTATTGTTAGTGATATATATGTTTAATATATACATAATCATTTTTATAATATTTGAGGGTTTTATGTTCGTATCTTTAACGAGCTTAACAAGCTAAACGAGCCAGCTCGCGAGTTATACGAGTCGAGCCAATCTTGGATTTGAGCTCGTTATAATAACGAGTCGAGTCGAGCTAGCTCGTTAACGAAACGAGCTCTAGCAAGTCGAGCCGAGCTGGCTCGACTCGGCTCGAATTCCAGCCCTAGTGGTGTATAAGAGGAACAGGCCACACACCTACGTGTGGGCAAAACAACTAGCGCTCATACGCCTCTTTTTTTTCCTCCCAATCCCTCTCACGCGCGTGCGTGTGGGCGAAGTTGATAACGCCAACACGCCCGTATGTCAGGCCTCGTACCTCCTGGTCCCGCACGCCACGCATGACGGTCACCGCGCGCCCGCAGTTGCCATGGTCTAGACCCTCGTCCATGTTCGTTTAACTGCAGTTGCCATGTCGCTGAACTACGGTTGCCATGTCGGACAACTGCAGTTGTCATGGTTGCTCAACTGCAGTTGCCATGTATGGTCTGATCTAATGTAGTTGCCATGATTTCATAACTTTAGAAGTTGCCACATACTAACACTAGGCAGTTGAGAGAGTTGCCATGTGCTCACAAGCATGCTAGGGCAATTGCCATGTAAAAAGGAAGAGTTGCCATCTGCTTACGTGCACGTTAGGGCAGTTGCCATGTACCATGCAAAAACATATGGCAACTCGGTAAAAGAGAGTTGCCATTTGCTTACGTGCACACTAGGCAGTTGCCGTGCACCCTGCAAAACACATGGCAAACTCGGGTAAAAAAAAGAGAGTTGCCACCTGCTTATAAAGCACACTAGGGGCAGTTGCCATGTGCACTGCAAAACACATGGCAACTAGCAGTTTGGGTGTGGGAGAGGAGACGGGCGTGTGGGCGAGATGGCAAATGCCCACACACTAGCCCTTGTGTGTGCGTGTAAAGTTATGGGCGAACTGCTGAACACCTACACACCAGCCCCTCCTGTGTGGTGAAACGGTCGTGTGGGCGACCGGCTGAACGCCCACACACCAGGCCAGTCCTACGTGACACTAGGAAGCATGCCAAGATTCGTGTGCTCACGAACGAACGCGGATCCACACGTGTGGGCGAGATGCAAACGCCCACACGTGTGGGCGTTTTAACATTTCCGAAGATCAGAAGTTTTCTAAAAAAAAAAAAGGAAACGTTTAACACAGTCGCGTGACGACGGGGGCGACTTGTTGCGGCTCGCCGGCATGAGGAACCGACGGCAAGCGCAGGTCACGGGACGGCCAGCGAGCGCTTGTTGCGCAGCCGCGCGGGGAGGCCGACGAGAGCAGATGAGGATGAGCGGTTACGCTGGGCTCTATCTTTTTTTTTTTTGCTTTTACCTGTGAGATGAACGGGGTCGTATGGTTGGGAAGTGGCGCATCGTGTGGTAGCACAGCAACCGGCCCAAATTTGGGCCGGTGCGCCGGGGCGTATCACTTCAGAATGACAACCTAGCTTGACGATCCACACCATACTTTTTACTCTTCTTCAACATACATACATACAAACTACTACAAAAGCAAATCACAGGCACTTTAACAAGATGCAGATAGAATTCAACACCTCTAATTGATTTAGTCGGCCGCTGCTTATGCCTTTCTTCTATAATAAAACTTCTCATGTCAACAAAGTGCTAGTGGACACATACGAGTCTCGGTCATCACCATCTCTACTTGTAGCTGGGAGCAAAACCAGGGGAGAATAATAGTCAGCTCACAAGTTTATCTCAAACAACTTCCCAGTGGTAGCTTGTTCCAGCATCAGCACCCAGCATTGATCAAGCATGACAGTCCCTTTTACTCAGACAGGACATCAACGGTCCTTTTTTTGAAAGCAAGCTTTATGATTAACTGACCATCCCAGCAATCAAATCAACAGACTACACATACTAGATACTTGCACACTGAGAGTACACATAAATTTAGGCCACAGGTCCACGACTTGGCTGCTTATCTGAGAGCTCGTTACACAACTATTTGACAAAGCCTATCCAAGGATGTGATGAATTGAAACAAACCTAGTGCCCCTTAGGTAAAGGCGACCAGGTCACCTTCACTGAGATTAACGCAAAATCAGTCTCTATCTTTCGAGCATTAGACCCGTGATTGCCAGCAATGAAGGAACAATCATGTTCAGCGGAACTGGACGACTCCGGGCCAACCTTAAACTTCAGGTGTATCGAAGAACCTGTCACTACAGCAACCACAGACCTTTTTAAGCTTTGTGTCTCACCAATGACGCCATCGAAGAGCCGGATTTCTTCACTCAACCCACTGGTCAAACAGCCGAGAAACAAACTAAAACTGTTTTGCACTTCTGATATGAAAACTTCTACGGTTGCCTCAACTGCATTTTCAAGACGTGAAAAAGTTACATCAACTGCGCCAGAATCGCCATGGATGCGATTTGTGAACGCATGACAACTCCGTAAGCCCATGTCGCCTATCATTGACGCACCATCGATCAACTGTAGATCATCCTTTTCTTCTTTAGCAGTCCTGATCCTCATGTCATATTCGATTAGAATATTACCATAAAAATCAATCCCTCGCTTGGGGCCAGCCAAGTTGAAGAGGGAACCCTACAAATTATTATTATTTAGTAGCTCTTCATATAAAAGTAAGAAAGAAGTTTCACTTGTAACAATATTTACATAAAATGGATATTTACAATTGATGAACAAAATCTTTATTCTGCTGCTTTTGGACAGATTAATCACATGGAAACATCTTTCATGATGCTGGAAAGAGATAAAGTGGTTGTAGCATGTGATAGAGATTACATAAGATCCAAACTCATATGTTCTATGCATGTGATTTGTGAAATGAAAAGAATAAGTCCATTTAACTCCCTTTTAGTCTGCTTAACCCCCTCAAGTATAAAATTGGGTATCTAACCCACAAATTACTCCATACTGTCTAAATCATTTCCTGGGGTAGTTTTGGGGCAAAACAACCTCCAAAACTACACCCACGGGCGATTTAGACGGTGCTGAATACTTCTAAGGGGTCGAATACCTGCCTTTATACTTGAGGAAATGAGGGGGTTAAGTAGACGAACCTCAATACTTGGGGGAGTTAGGTACAATTATTCAGACAAGTATCGATGTGCACCTGCTCCACGATGATGGGATCATCCCTGCTATATTTGATGATATAATTAAGCAATGGATCCAGATCATCCCGCACTGCTATGTATCCATATAACGCTACTGGTCCACCATCCACGTCAAGTTTAGCCAGCTTTATTGATAAAATTTGGAACATGTGACTAGGTGCATGCCGCATGCAAGTTCCATTGAGGATGAAGCAATTTGAGGGCTCTGTAAACATCATTGCCTCGAACACAGCTACATAAAAAATACAGTAATATCGTAATTGGATATTCATACAGTAAATAGGTACCTAACACAAAAGGTAAACATGTCGCTTGAGGATTCCATGGCCCTATTGAAATTTTTTATTTACACGTAAGTGGAAACTATCTATGTTATACTAGAAATTCTGACCCCCTCCCTTCACCCCTGAGAAGTTATTCTTTTGAGGAAACACAAAGAAAAGCAGAAGAATATGTAATCGCCTCAGAAGGAAAAAGTCAACAACAACAACAACAACAAAGCCTTTAGTCCCAAACAAGTTGGGGTAGGCTAGAGCTGAAACCCATAAGATCTCGCGACCAACTCATGGTTTTGGCACATGGATAGCAAGCTTCCACGCACCCCTGTCCATGGAAGCTTGCTGTCCATGTGCCAGAACCATGAGTTGGTTGTGGGATCTTATGGGTTTCAGAAGGAAAAAGTCCGTCAATGAAAATTCTCTCTTTCCACAAGTCCTCTTTTAAGTTGAGTTTTCTTTTGGATGGTACATAACATCATTACCTAATGTTATAATATATTTTCATGATTTTCCATGACTATTTCAGGTTGGGAGCACATAAACCTGTCTAACAATTAGGATGCAAAAATTACATGCTAAAGAGAATGAAACGTTATGAAGATATTCCGTGCCATATGACATGATGCCGTCAACATAAACCTATGTGGAGCAGGAGAGATAAATATCATTATGGAGTGAAATGCGGAGATATAATGTCCAATGAATCACAACAATGACTAAGACAACGTCTAAAGGCACACACCCACTTTGCTTTAAGACACACGGAGGTTAGCTGTCTCCTGCTTTTGCTCAACGCCTAACAAACTCATCCCTTGAGTAACCTACGAGATTTCTTTTTCTTGGTGGCCGATAGCATTCAACTAGTAAAAGTAGGCAAAGTAAAGAAGAAATGGAGGATTTTAACAGAGAATTTATCAGTTGACCTATATACTTGAAAAATGTTGTGATAACAAAGAAAAGCAGAATAGGTATTGATCACTTACTCTCACTGCGGTCTGTAATGAGACATTTTCTTGTCCATGGATGTGCGCATTTGTATATAGAACCATCACGGTGCCTGCTTTTTGGAAAAACATCCAACGGGAGTACACCTTCAAAGGGGTATCGAGCCATCAATGCATCCCAGCTCTCATATTCTTCGTCATCGCTGACCACGATTTCTTCCCCACAGCCAACAGTTTTCCCCCATGTATCACGTTTGCCATCTATAATCTCTCCATAACAAGAAATGAACTCCTTAGTTCTGCTCATGTTGTTCATGCCTTGGGTGATGGCAGAGTGCTCATGGGCAGAAGTGGTGAGCAGCCGCGTGTCTGGTTTGGCAGAATCATGGCCTTCTACTTCACTGCTTCTGATGCCGGTGGCCATGTTCCGAAATCCAAGAGGAAATCTATCACTTCATCATCCGACACAAATAAGAACATGAGATGGTATCCTCAGTCAGTATTTACCTACCCCCCACCACCACCACCACCAAGCGAGCGAAGCAGAGATCCAAATCCTCTGTTCCCCGTTAGTAGCGGCGAGCGAGAGCGGAACAAGGGTTTTCATCAAAAGAAATCCGAACACCCCCCACCCCCAATTTTGGTCGGAATCCAGATCCAAAACCATAGAAAACAAATAAAGGCGCAAAATTTAGAACGAGAACAAAAATAAACGTACCTGGAAGCACGACGAACAGTTGGATTGAGACGCTCACTGGGTGGGGAAAGTCGTCGCGCAAGCGCGGGCGGCCACCAGCGAGGCGGAGCAGAGGCCATGAAAGAGACAAGTGGTCGCGAGAGGCGGTTCACTGAGGCAGGAGAAGTGGCAAACGTTAGGCATGCCGTCGGAGGAGACGATGAATCGAGCGGAAGATTTGCAGCCGAGCGCGCGGCGGCGCCAGGGAGGGGAATAGCTAGATAGTGATGGATTGGAGGCGGTTGTGGTTACTGAGGGAGGGTCGACTGGTTGCGCATCGGGTTTGCGGACTGCCGCCGCAGGCCGCACCGAGCATCTATGGACCCTCCCCTACCGAGCATTTTTTTACAGATTGTGATTTGAAATATCGAATATTTTATAAAAAAACAAAAATTCTATAAATTATTTTTCAAATGTGAATGAAGTTTATAATTCCTATTTTTATTAAAAAATAAGAACAAAATTTGGTATTCCGTACGGTTTCTTCTCAAACAAAATTTGAAGACATCGATAATTTTTTAAAATCCCCAAACAAATTTTGGAGTGTAGACACTTTTGAAAATTCCAAACATTTTTTAAAGACACGAATAAATTTTTTATTTTTTTATTTTAATAAAAAATCAACAAAAAAATGCACCATATAGAAAATGTTGACATTTAAAAAATGTACAAGCATTGTGATGTTTTTTTTAATATATTATACAATGGAAAAATCGTAACATTCAAAAAATGTTCATGACAATTTTGTAAAAGAAACTTCATGCATTTAAAAAATCATGACATTCTCTAGAAATTATTTTATGCAACGTAAAGAAAATATTCACATGATATTTTAAAAAAAGTTCCATACCATTTTTAGGAAAATGATCAGTAGGAATTTGAAAAATGTTTATGATCTATTCTAAAAAATGAACGGGCCTATGTGTGAAAAATATTCATCATGTATTTAAAAAAGTGTTCAATGTGTGTTAAAAATGTTGCCGTGTATATAGAAAAATATACAATGTGTTTTACAAAAGTGGACGTGTATTTGCAAAAAAATACAACTATATAGGGTACTGGGTTGGGAACGAGTTGCAAGCCGAGAGTGGACATACTGAAGGAAATATGCCCTAGAGGCAATAAAGTTATTATTTGTTTCCTTATTTCATGATAAATGTTTATTATTCATGCTAGAATTGTATTAACCGGAAACATGATACATGTGTGAATACATAGACAAACAGAGTGTCACTAGTATGCCTCTACTTGACTAGCTCGTTGATCAAAGATGGTTAAGTTTCCTAGCCATAGACATAAGTTGTCATTTGATTAACGGGATCACATCATTAGGACATGACCCATTCCGTTAGCTTAGCACCCGATCGTTTAGTATGTTGCTATTGCTTTCTTCATGACTTATATATGTTCCTATGACTATAAGATTATGCAACTCCCGTTTACCGAAGGAACATTTTGTGTGCTACCAAACGTCACAACGTATCTGGGTGATTATAAAGGTGCTCTACAGGTGTCTCCGAAGGTACTTGTTGGGTTGGCGTATTTCGAGATTAGGATTTGTCACTCCGAATGTCGGAGAGGTATCTCTGGGCCCTCTCGGTAATGCACATCACCTAACCCTTGCAAGCATTGCAACTAATGAGTTAGTTGCGGGATGATGTATTACGGAACGAGTAAAGAGACTTGCCGGTAACGAGATTGAACTAGGTATTGAGATACCGACGATCGAATCTCGGGCAAGTAACATACCGATGACAAAGGGAACAACGTCTGTTGTTATGCGGTTTGACCGATAAAGATCTTCGTAGAATATGTAGGAGCCAATATGAGCATCCAGGTTCCGCTATTGGTTATTGACCGGAGACGTGTCTCGGTCATGTCTACATTGTTCTGGAACCCGTAGGGTCCGTACGCTTAAGGTTTCGATGACAGTTATATTATGAGTTTATGAGTTTTGATGTACCGAAGGAGTTCGGAGTCCCGGATGAGATCGGGGACATGACGAGGAGCCTCGAAATGGTCGAGACGTAAAGATCGATATATTGAACGACTATATTCGGACATTGGAAAGGTTCCGAGTGGTTCGGGTATTTTTCGAAGTACCGGGGAGTTACTGGAACACGGGGGAAGAAGTATATGGGCCTTATTGGGCTTTAGGGGAGAGGGAGAGGCAGGCTGCGCCCCCCCCCATTGACTAGTCCGAATTGGACTAGGGGGAGGGGCGGCGCCCCCTCCTTCCTTCTCTTCCCTCTTCCCCTTCCTTGTCTCCTACTCCTACTACTTGGAAGGACTCCTAGTTGTACTAGGAAAGGGGGAATCCTACTCCCGGTGGGAGTAGGACTCCCCTAGGGCACGCCATAGAGAGGGCCGGCCCTCCCCTCCTCCACTCCTTTATATACAGGGGCAGGGAGCACCCCATGGACACACAAGTTGATCTTCGTGATCGTTCTCTTAGCCGTGTGCGGTGCCCCCCTCCACCATACTCCTCGATAATATTGTAGCGGTGCTTAGGCGAAGCCCTGCGACGGTAGAACATCAAGATCGTCACCACGCCGTCGTGCTGACGGAACTCTTCCCCGACACTTTGCTGGATCGGAGTCCGGGGATCGTCATCGAGCTGAACGTGTGCTAGAACTCGGAGGTGTCGTAGTTTCGGTGCTTGGATCGGTCGGGCAGTGAAGACGTACGACTACATCAACCGCATTGTCATAACGCTTCCGCTTTCGGTCTACGAGGGTACGTGGACAACACTCTCCCCTCTCGTTGCTATGCATCACCACGATCTTGTGTGTGCGTAGGAATTTTTTTTTAAAATTACTACGTTCCCCAACAATGGCATCCGAGCCTAGGTTTTATGTGTTGATGTTATATGCACGAGTAGAACACAAGTGAGTTGTGGGCGATATAAGTCATACCGCTTACCAGCATGTCGTACTTTGGTTCGGCGGTATTGTTGGATGAAGCGGCCCGGACCGACATTACGCGTTCGCTTACGCGAGACTGGTTCTACCGACGTGCTTTGCACACAGGTGGCTGGCGGGTGTCAGTTTCTCCAACTTTAGTTGAACCGAGTGTGGCTACGCCCGGTCCTTGCGAAGGTTAAAACAGCACCAATTTGACAAACTATCGTTGTGGTTTTGATGCGTAGGTAAGATTTGTTCTTGCTTAAGCCCGTAGCAGCCACGTAAAACTTGCAACAAACAAAGTAGAGGACGTCTAACTTGTTTTTGCAGGGCATGTTGTGATGTGATATGGTCAAGACATGATGCTAAATTTTATTGTATGAGATGATCATGTTTTGTAACCGAGTTATCCGCAACTGGCAGGAGCCATATGGTTGTCGCTTTATTGTATGCAATGCAATCGCCCTGTAATGCTTTACTTTATCACTAAGCGGTAGCGATAGTTGTAGAAGCATAAGATTGGCGAGACGACAACGATGCTACGATGGAGATCAAGGTGTCGCGCCGGTGACGATGGCGATCATGGAGGTGCTTCGGAGATGGAGATCACAAGCACAAGATGATGATGGCCATATCATATCACTTATATTGATTGCATGTGATGTTTATCTTTTATGCATCTTATCTTGCTTTGATTGACGGTAGCATTATAAGATGATCTCTCACTAAATTTCAAGATAAAAGTGTTCTCCCTGAGTATGCACCGTTGCCAAAGTTCGTCGTGCCCAGACACCACGTGATGATCGGGTGTGATAAGCTCTACGTCCATCTACAACGGGTGCAAGCCAGTTTTGCACACGCAGAATACTCAGGTTAAACTTGACGAGCCTAGCATATGCAGATATGGCCTCGGAACACTGAGACCGAAAGGTCGAGCGTGAATCATATAGTAGATATGATCAACATAGTGATGTTCACCATTGAAAACTACTCCATTTCACGTGATGACCGGTTATGGTTTAGTTGATTTTGATCACGTGATCACTTAGATGACTAGAGGGATGTCTATCTAAGTAGGAGTTCTTAAGTAATATGATTAATTGAACTTTAATTTATCATGAACTTAGTCCTGGTAGTATTA
Source organism: Aegilops umbellulata (assembly GCA_032464435.1). Taxonomy (NCBI): domain Eukaryota; kingdom Viridiplantae; phylum Streptophyta; class Magnoliopsida; order Poales; family Poaceae; genus Aegilops; species Aegilops umbellulata. Next base: position 511,534,043 of record CP136056.1, on the reverse strand, counting down.
GCATATCTATGTTGTAGATCAATAGCTCGCGTTGTTGCTTTCATATGATAATTTTTATATGTTCCTAGAGAAAATTGTGTTGAAAGATGTTAGTAGCAATGATGCGGATTGGATCCGTGATCTGAGGTTTATCCTCATTGCTGCACAGAAGAATTATGTCCTTAATGCACCGCTAGGTGACAGACCTATTGCAGGAGCAGATGCAGACGTCATGAACGTTTGGCTAGCTCAGTATGATGACTACTTGATAGTTTAGTGCACCATGCTTAATGACTTAGAATCGGGACTTCAAAACGTTTTGAACGTCATGGACCATATGAGATGTTCCAGGAGTTGAAGTTAATATTTCAAGCAAATACCCGAGTTGAGAGATATGAAGTCTCCAACAAGTTCTATAGCTAAAAGATGGAGGAGAATCGCTCAACTAGTGAGCATGTGCTCAGATTGTCTGGGTACTACAATCGCTTGAATCAAGTGGCAGTTAATCTTCCAGATAAAATAGTGATTGACAGAATTCTCTAGTCACTATCACCAAGTTAGTAGAACTTCGTGATGAACTATAATATGCAAGGGATAACGGAAACGATTCCCAAGCTCTTCGTGATGCTAAAATCGACGAAGGTATAAATCAAGAAAAACATCAAGTGTTGATGGTAGACAAGACCACTAGTTTCAAGAAAAGGGCAAAAGGAAGAAGGGGAACTTCAAGAAGAACGGCAAGCAAGTTGCTGCTCAAGTGAAGAAACCCAAGTCTGGTCCTAAGCCTGAGACTAAGTGCTTCTACTGCAAAAGGATTGGTCACTGGAAGCGGAACTACCCCAAGTATTTGGTGGATAAGAAAGGATGGCAAAGTAAACAAAGGTATATTTGATATACATGTTATTGATGTGTACTTTACTAGTTTTCATAGCAACCCCTCAGTATTTGGTACTAGTTCAGTTGCTAAGATTAGTAACTCGAAACGGGAGTTGCAGAATGAACAGAGACTAGTTTAGGGTGAAGTGACGATGAGAGTTGGAAGTAGTTCCAAGATTGATATGATCATCATCACACTCTCCCTATACTTTCAGGATTAGTGTGGAACCTAAATAAGTGTTATTTGGTGTTTGTGTTGAGCATGAATATGATTTGATCATGTCTATTGCAATACGGTTATTCATTTAAGTTAGAGAACAATTGTTGTTCTGTTTACATGAATAAAACCTTCGATGGTCATACACCCAATTAAAATAGTTCGTTGGATCTCGATCGTAGTGATACACATATTCATAATATTGAAACCAAAAGATGCAAAGTTAATAATGATAGCGCAACTTGTTTGTGGCACTGCCGTTTAGGTCATATTGGTGTAAAGCGCATGAAGAAACTCCATGCTGATGGGACTTTGGAATCACTTGATTATGAATCACTTGGTGCTTGCGAACCATGCCTTATGGGTAAGATGACTAAAGACTCCGTTCTCCGGAACAATGGAGCGAGCAACTGACTTATTAGAAATAATACATACTGATGTATGCGATCCGATGAGTGTTAAGGCTCGCGGCGGGTATCGTTATTTTCGGACCTTCACAGATGATTTGAGCAGATATGGGTATATCTACTTGATGAAACATAAGTCTGAAACATTTGAAAAGTTCAAAGAATTTCAGAGTGAAGTGGAAAATCATCGTGACAAGAAAACAAGGTTTCTACGATCTGATCGCGGAGACAAATATTTGAGTTACGAGTTTGGTCTTCAATTAAACAATGTGGAATAGTTTCACAAATTCATGCCACCTAGAACACCACAGCATAATGGTGTGTCCGAACGTCATAACCATACTTTATTGGATATAGTACAATCTATGATGTTTCTTACCGATTTACCAATATCGTTTTGGGATCATGCATTAGAGACAACTGCATTCACGTTAAAAAGGGGCGCCATCTAAGTCTGTTGAGACGACGCAATATGAACTATGATTTGGCAAGAAACCAAAGTTGTCGTTTCTTAAAGTTTGGGGTTGCGATGCTTATAAGAAAAAGTTTCATCATGATAAGCTCAAACCCAAATCGGAGAAATGTGTCTTCATAGGACACCCAAAGGAGACAGTTGGGTACACCTTCTATCACAGATCCAAAGGCAAGACATTCGTTGCTGAGAATGGATACTTTCTAGAGAAGGAGTTTCTCTCGAAAGAAGTGAGTGGGAGGAAAGTAGAACTTGATGAGGTAACTGTACCTGCTCCCTTATTGGAAAGTAGTTCATCACAGAAATCTGTTTCTGTGACACTTACACCAATTAGTGAGGAAGCTGATGATATTGATCATGAAACTTCAGATCAAGTTACTACTGAATCTCGTAGGTAAACCAGAGTGAGATCCGCACCAGAGTGGTACGGTAATCCTGTTCTGGAAGTCATGTTACTAGACCATGACGAACTTGCAAACTATGAGGAAGCGATGATGAGCCCAGATTCCGCGAAATGGTTTGAGGCCATAAAATCTGAGATATGATCCATGTATGAGAACAAAGTATGGACTTTGATGGATTTGCCCGATGATCGGCAAGCCATAGAAAATAAATGGATCTTCAAGAGGAAGACAGACGTTGATAGTAGTGTTACTATCTACAAAGCTAGAATTGTCGCAAAAGGTTTTCGACAAGTTCAAGGTGTTGACTATGATGAGAGTTTCTCACTCGTATCTATGCTTAAGTCTGTCCAAATCATGTTAGCAATTGCCGCATTTTATGAAATCCGGCAAATGGATAAAACAAAACTGGATTCCTTAATGCATTTATTCAAGAAGAGTTGTATACGATGCAACTAGAAGGTTTTGTCAATCCTAAAGGTGTTAACAAAATATGCAAGCTCCAGCGATCCATCTATGGACTGGTGCAAGCATCTCGGAGTTGGAATATACACTTTGATAAGTTGATCAAAGCATATAGTTTTATACAGACTTGCGGTAAAGCCTGTATTTACTAGAAAGTGAGTGGGAGCACTACAGCATTTCTGATAAGTATATGTGAATGACATATTGTTGATCGGAAATAATGTAGAATTATTCTGCAAAGCATAAATGAGTGTTTGAAAGGAGTTTTTCAAAGAAAGACCTCGGTGAAGCTTCTTACATATTGAGTATCAAGATCTATAGAGATAGATCAAGACGCTTGATAAGTTTTTTCAATGAGTACATACCTTGACAAGATTTTGAAGTAGTTCAAAATGGAACAGTCAAAGAAAGAGTTCTTGCCTGTGTTACAAGGTGTGAAATTGAGTAAGACTCAAAACCCGACCACGGCAGAAGATAGAAAGAGAATGAAAGTCATTCCCTATGCCTTGGCCATAGGTTCTACAAAGTATGCCATGCTGTGTACCAGATCTATTGTATACCCTACACTGATTTTGGCAAGGGAGTACAATAGTGATCTAGGAGTAGATCACTGGACAGCGGTCAAAATTATCCTTAGTGGAATAAGGATATGTTTCTCGATTATGGAGGTGACAAAAAGGTTCGTCGTAAAGGGTTACGTCGATGCAAGTTTTGACACTAATCTAGATGACTCTAAGTCTCAATCTAGATACATATTGAAAGTGAGAGCAATTAGCTAGAGTAGCTCCGAGCAGAGTATTGTTGACATAGAAATTTGCAAAATACATACGGATCTGAATGTGGCAGACCCATTGACTAAACTTCTCTCACAAGCAAAACATGATCACACCTTAGTACTCTTTGGGTGTTAATCACATAGCGATGTGAACTAGATTATTGACTCTAGTAGACCCTTTGAGTGTTGGTCACATAACGATGTGAACTATGGGTGTTAATCACATGATGATGTGAACTATTGGTGTAAAATCACATGGTGATGTGAACTAGATTATTGACTCTAGTGCAAGTGGGAGACTGAAGCAAATATGCCCTAGAGGCAATAATAAAGTTATTATTTATTTCCTTATTTCATGATAAATGTTTATTATTCATGCTAGAATTGTATTAACCGGAAACATGATACATGTGTGAATACATAGACAAACAGAGTGTCACTAGTATGCCTCTACTTGACTAGCTCGTTGATCAAAGATGGTTAAGTTTCCTAGCCATAGACATGAGTTGTCATTTGATTAACGGGATCACATCATTAGGAGAATGATGTGATTGAAATGACCCATTCCGTTAGCTTAGAACCCGATCGTTTAGTATGTTGCTATTGCTTTCTTCATGACTTATACATGTTCCTATGACTATGAGATTATGCAACTCCCGTTTACCGGAGGAACTCTTTGTGTGCTACCAAACGTCACAACGTATCTGGGTGATTATAAAGGTGCTCTACAGGTGTCTCCGAAGGTACTTGTTGGGTTGGCGTATTTCGAGATTAGGATTTGTCACTCCGAATGTCGGAGAGGTATCTCTGGGCCTCTCAGTAATGCACATCACCTAAGTCTTGCAAGCATTGCAACTAATGAATTAGTTGCAGGATGATGTATTACAGAACGAGTAAAGAGACTTGCCGGTAACGAGATTGAACTAGGTATTGAGATACCGACGATCGAATCTCGGGCAAGTAACATACCGATGACAAAGGGAACAACGTATGTTGTTATGCGGTCTGACCGATAAAGATCTTCGTAGAATATGTAGGAGCCAATATGAGCATCCAGGTTCCGCTATTGGTTATTGACCGGAGACGTGTCTCGGTCATGTCTACATTGTTCTCGAACCCGTAGGGTCCGCACGCTTAAGGTTTCGATGACAGTTATATTATGAGTTTATGAGTTTTGATGTACCTAAGGAGTTTGGAGTCCCAGATGAGATCGGGGACATGACGAGGAGTCTCGAAATGGTCGAGACGTAAAGATCGATATATTGGACGACTATATTCGGACATCGGAAAGGTTCCGAGTGGTTCGGGTATTTTTCGGAGTACCGGGGAGTTACTGGAACACGGGGGAAGAAGTATATGGGCCTTATTGGGCTTTAGGGGAGAGGGAGAGGCAGGCCGCGCGCCCCCCCATTGACTAGTCTGAATTGGACTAGGGGGAGGGGCGGCGCCCCCTCCTTCCTTCTCTTCCCTTTTCCCCTTCCTTGTCTCCTACTCCTACTACTTGGAAGGACTCCTAGTTGTACTAGGAAAGGGGGAATCCTACTCCCGGTGGGAGTAGGACACCCCAAGGGCGCGCCATAGAGAGGGCCGACCCTCCCCTCCTCCACTCCTTTATATACAGGGGCAGGGGGCACCCCATGGACACACAAGTTGATCTTCGTGATCGTTTTCTTAGCCGTGTGCGGTGCCCCCCTCCACCATACTCCTCGATAATATTGTAGCGGTGCTTAGGCGAAGCGCTGCGACGGTAGAACATCAAGATCGTCACCACGCCGTCGTGCTGACGGAACTCTTCCCCGACACTTTGCTGGATCGGAGTCCGGGGATCGTCATCGAGGTGAACGTGTGCTAGAACTCGGAGGTGTCGTAGTTTCGGTGCTTGGATCGGTCGGGCCGTGAAGACGTACGACTACATCAACTGCGTTGTCATAACGCTTTTGCTTTCGGTCTACGAGGGTACATGGACAACACTCTCCCCTCTCGTTGCTATGCATCACCATGATCTTGCGTGTGCATAGGATTTTTTTTAAATTACTACGTTTCCCAAGACATACAACTATGTCGGGTATGAGTTGCATGTTTGGCTTGGACATGCCACTGGGTTGGGTGGGTTTACATGTTGGGGTTGGTCATGGAACTAGATAGGGGTCGAGGCAAGTCGCATGTTAAAAAACAAAGCACAAGCCTAGTTGCGAGTCAAAGGGTGGGTTTGTAAGTGGAGAACTACGAGCTGAGTTGCGAGTTGATTATAGACTTACAACCGGGACAACTACAAACTATGAGACCAGTTGCAAGTCAATGGTGGACTTGCAACTGGGATAAAACATACTATGGTTCCAATTGCGAGTCAAGAATGGACTTGCACATATAATGAAAGACAAAAACATAGGCCTAGTTGCGAGCCAAGGGTGAGCTTGCAACTAGGATAAAACAAATTACATGCCTAGTTGCGAGTCGAGCGTGGACTTGTAACGGGGAAAAGTATATAAAACAATGATACGATGCGAGTTGAGGGTGAACTTGCAACTGAGATGAAAAACAAAACACATCCCGGTTGCATGTCGATGGTGGACTTGCAACTGGGACAACAACAAACTATGGGCCTAGTTGTGACTCGATGATGGACTGGCAACTTGGACAATAGCAAACTATAATCCTAGTTGTGAGTCGAGGATGGACTTGCAACTAAGACAAGTATGAAACAATGAGCTCAGTTGTGAGTCAAGGGTTGACATACAATTGGGATGAAACAAACTACGACCCCAGTTGCGAGTCAAGTATGGACTTGCAACTAGGATGAAAGACAAAACACATGCCTAGTTGCGAATTTGGGAGCTCAGCTAGACGGGGCAGGGTCGTCGTGCTGGCCGGCCATGAATGTGCCGGCCGGATGATAGCTCCTGTGGGCGCCATCGGTTTGGTCTGGTGCAGGCAGTGAGTGAGAAGCGCGACGTTGCTGTCCGAGACTACGGGCGTGTTGGGGTTACCTGCATTGTTTTTTCTCTCTCTCTTTGCATGTGTGTTTAGATAGGCTTGATTGAGGTAGAACATGCGGAAAACCATCATCTGTACATAACTTGGTTGGCTGCATGAGGGAAGCAATATCGACCCGCTGTTTGGTTGCCTGTGTTGCACTTGACGCACAAACTACACGTTATTTGGTTGCAAACTTCATAATGTGTTGTTATCACTTCTCACTAGTGGTGACGTTACCACACACGAATTTGGACATATTTTCAGTCCTAGCAAGGAAACAAATCACAGTTCAACCTAACTACTAACAAATACCAGTATAAATATTAGTCAAATGGTTCAACAGGGGAATGTCCATTGATGTCAAACTAGTTGGAAGTCCATCCTTGTCCTCTTCTTTTTCTGCTGCTGCTACTTCTTCCTACTCTTCTATCTCTGTTCTTCCACGTTGCCTGAGCCCACTCCATCCTTCTGTTCTTTCAGGTTTCGTTGTCAAATGCCTCCACACCATGAACGAAGCTGACAACATCATCAGGCATCACATATTCCTCATACGGCACCAGGTCATCACAACCTCATTGCAGGATCCAGTTGTGCAGAATGCAACAAGTAAGAACAAACTTAACCTACGTGAGGAAATTATGGAATGGCTTATGATCCAGGATCTTGCCCTCTCAACCGTAACTCTAAGGCTAGAGTATTTGAGATTAAACAGTTCCTGTGGAGTCTTAGGATAGTTCGTACCAGTGAACTCGTTCAATGGTACCCAGCCGGAAAACGCAAGTTCGCCGCAGGGTCCACAGCGTACTCCAGGTTTCCAAACCTGATGGTCTATCCTGGAGCGAAGTTTTTGATCCGGCCGAGGTGGAAAGTCGAATTGACGTAAAGCGTGATGCTGCCGAAGACAAAGAGTTCTCCGGGGAAGGAGGTTTTACCACAGCCGATGCTTTCACCGATCTGAAGGCAAGCCATCGCGCCGCTGCGACCACACAAAGGGACATGCGTGGGCCACCAATGACGAAGCTAAATCTGACAGATTTCGAGTAGGGGGTCTCGAGCTGGTGATCTTGGCACGATGATAATAGGACGAAGAAGGGATCTAGGCCCTCTCGGAGAGGTCAAACCCTATGTTCTGCGTGTATTGTATTGATTGTGGATGGGGTACAGAGTACGGGTTGATCACCTCGAGACCGTATGTGTGAATGAATCTACCTCTACGGTATAAACCCCTCGTCTCATATAGACACCAGGGGTAACTAGAGTTACACATAGGTCGGCTACATCGGGGATAAACATGCCGAGGATTACACTGTGCTTTGGAGTGTGCGCCAAGTCTTTGGGAGATTCCATCTTGAGTATGTCATGGGGCCAGACAAATGCAGCCCACTTGGTTGGTAGTTTAGGGGTCCTCAGCCCAGCCCATGCTTGGGGGCCGACGTGGTTAGTACCTCCTTATCCAGGACATCATCAACGGGGCTAGATTGGATCTCTATACTGTAAAACCCTAACCCCCACCATGCATATAATGTTTAGGCTGTGGGGCTCTCACTCCCATGTACTCCCGCAGACACAACTCATTAGCAATCCTTACCGAGGGTATTAACCAGATTATGCACCGTCAATACCCTAAGAAGGTATGTGGTTGTTGTAGTGACAGGTTCTCGGATATACATACAGTCGAAGGTTGGCCTGGAGTCATCCAATTCCGCTGGACATGGTTGTTCCTTCAATGCAACCACAGGTCTAATGCTCGAAAGATAAAGACTAATGTTGCGTTAATCTCAGTGAAGGTTACCTAGTCGCCATTGCCAAAGGAGCTCCGGCCTTTATTCTAGTTCATCACATCCTTAATAAACTTGGACTCTCATTCCTAGCGAATGTTCGCCAGAAGATGGGTAGTGAACGAACGTGGTCCACTAGCAGTTTCACTGCATTTCAGTGGTGTGGGGCAGGCAGTTTTTGAAACTGCCATGGCAGTTCTTTCCTTTACGAGACTTTTCTTTTGGAATTTTTGGCCAAAAACTGCCAGCCATGGGATGGAGATCATGCGGCCTAGGGGGTTGGCCTCGTAGGGAACGTCAACGAGATGAGATTTCTCATAAACTTTGTCAATAGCTGTGCATACAGTCGAGGGATGGAGATCTGTGAGGTTTTCATAACCGAAGTTAATTCTAAACGTACGATGCAAATTTGAGGGACGGCTGCGGGTTGCTGATCCGGCGACCTGCTGCTGCTTGGGGCGCGCGGAACAGATTTTGCGGGATTTAGTTCCCGCAGGAACGATCGAGCCTCAGCCCGCCGCCACCAATCCAGCACTATTCTTCTGCCCCGGCGGCGCCGCGCGCGAATCTTACGCCCGATTCCTCGTCTCCTCCGACGGCCTGACGGACGGACGTTGCCGCTTCTCCTGCAGTCCTGCCTCAATGCACCGCCTCTCGCGGCCACTTGTCTCTTTCATGGCCTCTGCTCCGCCTCGCTGCTGGCCACCAGCGCTCGCGCCACCAGTTTACGAGCCTCCCACTCCATCTATCCGTCGTCTTTCCAGGTATGTTTCCTTCTTCTCGTGCTATAGTTTTGGATCTGGATCGCGACCAAGATTAAGGTTCTGTGTCCTGTGACTCGCACAGCAGACAAAAATTTAAAGCCCGAAAGAAAATTCAAAACCGATTGCAGCCCTTGGACGGCGTGTACCCTCTAGAGGAATATCTGAAGAGCAAGCACCGTGATGGTTCTATATACAAGTGCACATATTCAAGGGCTGCAAGTTTCGCAGACCGCAGTGAGAGTAAGTGATTGATACCGCTTTTCCTTCTTCTTTTCAAGTATATTCTCCGTTGAAATCTTGAGTTTAATTTTCTTTACTTTGTTTTACTTTCACTAGTTGAAGCTATCTATTGATGTTGTCTTAGTCATTACTGTGATTCATCGGAAATTGTATCACTCCCTAATGTTATCTATGTTTGATGCTTCTCATAGTTTTACATTGAAATTTTTTGAGGTGGAATATTTTCATCAGTTTTCATAATTTTTAGCATGTAACAGGTCCATTTGTTTCCGGCCAAACTATGCAAGTGGTCATGGAACTGAAAATATTTTGTAACATACTAGTATAATATAATTATGTTATCTACTATCGGAGACAAAAATCAACTTAAAAGAGAACTTGTGGAAGGAGAAACAAAAGAACAATAAATCATAAAAGGGACATTTTCCTTTCTGAGGTGATTATATATTATTCTCCTTTTCTTTGCATTTTCCTCAAATAAAATTAACTTCTAGGGGGGTCGGACTTTCTAGTATAACATAGATAGTTTCCACTTATATGTAAACGGATATTTTTTAGTAGGGCCATGGAATCCTCAGTTGGCATGTTTACCTTTTGTATGACAAGTATTTATTTACCACATGAATTTCCAATTACAGTTTAACTTGTATTTTTGTATGAAGCTGTTTTCGAGGCAATGATGTTTACAGAGCCCTCAAACTGCATCATCCACAATGGCACTTGTATGCGGCATGGACCTACTCGCATGTTACAAATTTTATCAATAAAGCTGACTAAAATTGCTCTGGATGAGCCAATAGCGTTGTATGGATACATAGCACTGCGGGATAATCTGGATCCATTGCTTAATTATGTCGTCAAATTTAGCAGGGATGATCCCTTCATCACGGAGCAGGTGCAGTTCTATACTTATCCGCATTTGTTCCAATGAATAGGTCTACCTAACTCTCCAGAGTACTGAGGATAGTCTACTTAACCCCTTCAAGTATAAAGCCTGGTATTCCATCTCCTACAAGTACTGAACACTGTCTAAATTGCCCCTAGGTGCAGTTTTGTAGGTGGTTTTTGCACATGTGCCCTGTGGACCACATGGGTAAAACGGCCTCCTAAATGACCCCTGCGTGGTCAACCCCTTGCCTTCTGCCAGAAATCGGGAGGATCTCAGTTCTGGCAGTCCCTCGTCCAGCTTCTACCGATGCTCCGCATTGGTACCTCTATCTCGGTGGGGTCCGGCCTCTCGACGCTCTTCTGGTTTGATCGCTGGGCCGGCGGCTCTCCCTTTGCGGCCCGCTTCCCCACCCTCTTCTCTATCTCTATCGACCCTATGATCTCTGTTGATAGGGCCCTTCTTGACTTAGGGCGCCTTGCTTTCCGTCGGCCCTTTGGGCCGGCGGAATCCGCCGCCTGGCGTGAGTTGCTTGACTGCGTTGCTCTGCATGAGCCGTTGGTGGATGGGGATCAGGACCTTGTGCGTTGGCACCTGGAGCCGTCGGGCCAGTTCTCTACCAAATCGTTATACTTGGCCATTGCCCCCTCCTCCGCTCCCCTCCCCCTATCGATGGTGTGGTCCGTCCGCGTCCCCCTGAAGATTCGCATCTTCATGTGGCAGTGGATCCGTGGACGGGTCCCGTCCGGTGTGGAGGTCCGCAAGCGTAATGGCCCAGGCACTGGTCTCTGCCCCCTCTGTGCTGTTCCCGAGGACTCCAACCACATCTTCTTCGCTTGCATCTCCGCCCGGTTCCTCTGGAGCTGCTTTCGCGAGATTGTCGGTGGGAGTTGGTGCCACACCAATTTCCCGGACTTATTTGCTAAACTCCAATTATCCCCTTCGTCCTCTCGCCACATTAGGTGGCTGGAGGTTGGGGTCCTTGCCTGGACGCTTTGGACCGTTCGCAATAAGCTTGTGATCCAGCGTACTCCTCTTCGTCGCGCTACTGATGCTCTCTACAAATTCTCGGGTTTCTTGCAGCTTTGGCGGCCGCTTAGCCGCCCCCTGGATCGGGACGCCATCTCAGCCTTCATCGCCGATCTCCGCTCGATGGCCGTCCGCCTGTCGCCCCCGCCCCCGCCGCCTCCGCCGGAGCCTGACTAGATCACCTGCGCTGGGCAGGCTTTGTTTTTCTCTTTCTTCTGGGCTTGTTGAGCTGTGCCCTCAGCAGAACCTTAATACTTTGTTGTGGTACTTGGGTGGTGTGTGTGTGTGGACCTGTTGTGGTTGTATGTCTTGTGGCGGTTTGCTTTATTTATAAAGCGGGGCGAAAGCCTTTTTCGGTAATGACCCCAGTAAATGATTTAGACGGTATGGAATACTTCGGGCTCAGATACCAGATTTTATAGACTAGACTGGTATTCTACCTCTTAAAAGTATTCAACATTGTCTAAATCGCCGCTAGGTGCATTTTTGTAGGTGGTTTTTCCACATGTGCCATGTGGAGTTTATGGGCGCAAAGCCACCTCCTAAATCACCTCAGTGAATGATTTAGACAACATGGAAAATACTTCGGGTGTCATGAGCTAGGGAGTTATAGACTAGCCTCGATGGTATGAGCTAGGGAGTTAAATAGACTTATTGCTTACTTAAAGTTACTTCTTTTTTCATTTCATAATATCACATCCAGAAAGTTTCTGTTGAGGTTGAGCTACATGGAACCCCTTATCCTCACCCCTCCAACATTGCTTTGAGATCACACTCACATCCACTATCACATCCATAGAACAGATGAGATCACGTACTCTCACTCACGTGCTACAACCACTTCATCTCTTTTGCATGAACAAAGATGCTTCCATGTGATTAATCTGTTCAAATGCATCAGAAGAAGAGCTTGTTCATCAGCTGTAAAATATCCCTTTTTTATGTAAATATTGTTTCAAGTAAAACATCATGAGGGAAATGTTCAGAATGTTTCTTACTTTTATATGAAAGAGCTACTAAATGATAATAACTTTGTAGGGCTCCCTCATCAACATGGCTGGCCCCAAGAGAGGCATTAATTTTCTGGGTGTTATTTTAATCGAATACGACATGAGGATCAAGACTGCTGAACCAGAAAAGCATGATCTACAACTGATCGATGGGGTATCAGTTCTAGGCCACATGGGCATGCGGAATCGTAGTGTATTCACACGACGCGTCCATGGTGATTGTGGCGCAGTTGACATAACTTTTGCAAATATTGAAAATGCAGTTGAGGCAACTGTAGAAGTTGCCATATCAGAAGTGCAAAGAAGTTTCAATCTGTCTCTAGGCTGTTTTACCAGTGGGTTGAATGAACAAATTCCAATCTTTGATGGCGTCATTGGTGAGGCACGGAGTTTGAACAGATCTGTGTTTGCTGTGGTGATAGATTCTTGGATACACTTGAAGTTCAAGGTTGGTACGGAGCGATCCAGTTCCGCTGAACATGATTGTTTTTTCAATGCTGGCAACCACGGGTCCAGTGCTCGAAAGATTAAGACTGATTTTGCGATAATCTCAGTGAAGGTGATCTGGTCGCCTTTGCCTGATGGGTTCTAGGTTTATTTCAAATTCATCACACACTTTGGATAAACTTTGTCGAATAGTGGTGAATGTAACAAGTTGTCAAATAGGCAGTCGAGTCGTGGGCCTGTGGCGAACATGCATGGTTTGTAATCAAACCAGTGTCCAAGTAGGTATTTGTACTCTCTGCATGTGTATTCGAAGCGGTTTGTATCCTCCACAAGTGAACAGATGATCGTTCATCTGATGATTTGATTGCTGGGATGGTCAGCTAATTCTGAAGCTTGCTGTTAAAAAATACTGTTGATGTCCTGGCTGGGTAAAAAGGACTGCCTTGCCTGGTTGAGAAGGGAACATTTCAGCTGAAGAAGGTGCTGATTGTGGAACAAGATACAACTGTGAAGTTGTTTGAGATAAGCTTGTGAGGTGACTATTATTCTCCCCCCTGGTTTTGTTCCCAGCTACAAGTAAAGATGGTGATGACTCAAGATTCGTATGTGTCCAGTACCTAGCACTTTGTTGACATGAGAAATTTTAGAAGGAAGGCACAAGCAGCCCCCGGCTAAATTGATAAAGCCCAAACTGACATGAGAGTTAAGAGATGTTGATTTTTATCTGCATCTTGTTAAAGGGCCTGTGATTTGCTTTTGTAGTTTGTATGCATGTGGATATCACTCTGATATGTAAGATTTTTTTTTTGAACACTCTGATATGTAAGATTTAACCATGCCTATGTGATCTACTCCATCGGAACGAGTACCTTTTTTTTCCTTTCCTTTCTTTTTTGAGAATTGGGTATCTGTTTATGTGACTCGCGCGGTGGGAGCTGCCTGCAGGTGCATGTTAATTGCGATGAATCAATGTAATGAACAGTAACTGATTTCTTTATTGATCGATGGACTACATGTTTATATATCCCTGAAGGGAGGCGACATTTGGGAGTGGCGCATACACGTCCTTAATTACATGTGCTAATTCGTGTTGGTGCCGAGTTTGTTTGAATAAAGCTCGATGTTTCGCGCAAAAATAATAATAATAATAATTAAATCTCAACATTTATGAAGAGCATGTTCCAGACGATGGCTGACTCCGGCCAGGTGGTCAAAGATCATCCAAGCATCGCATTGCTCTATAATTTTGTCAAACAAGTAAACATGACGTTACCATGTCTCTCCTGGTCGTGAACGTGATATGGGAATAATGTTCAGCAGGGAGGGGCACGACAAGCTGGCAGGTTCCTTGTGGTCGATGATTAGTCTGGATCTGAACCTGTGAAGCAACTTGAGTGTACAATCATTTCTCCCTTGGTCGGCCAGATGCAGTACGTAACTGCTTGGAAGATTTACAGGTGCGATCTCTCCGCGGCGACCACATGGCTGGAGATGACCAGCCATATTCGGAAAGAACAGGCGTGGAAGATAACCTTATCGGCTACACGCATGCCTGCATGCAGCAGTAGATGGTGGTACTCCTACAGTCCTACGTACATTGACATGACCAGCTCCAGACATGTGTATGGAACTATGGATGCATGCACCGTTTAACTGTAGTGTGTGCAACGATAATGCTGCCCTGTCCCATGCATGAGGCAGATGCAATGCGTGCTCTGCGAGGGCGCGGCAAGCAGCACATGGATGGAGGGCGGGAGAGGACCGGCCATTTTCGGAAAGAGCAGGCGGGGAAGATAACACTATCGGTCGACAGATTCATTGACGTGGCCGGTCTTGTGTATGGATGCATGCACCGTTGTTGTGCATTGATTGGGATCGCTCAGCCAGCCGGACCCGGGAATTCTGGAGCTCAGCTGGCCGGCGGGAGAACAAGCTAGCTACGCTAGGCTAGACGGGGCAGGCAGGGCCGTCGTGCTGGGCTGCCGCTGCCGCCTAGCTGGGGCTGCCATGAATACGCCGGCCGTGCTCCTGTGGCCTGTGGCCTGTGGCCTGTGGCCTGTGGGCGCCATCGGTTTGGTCTGGTGCAGGGAGCGAGTGAGAAGCGTTGCGTTGCTGTCTGGTGCAGGGAGCGTCTAGTAATCTCGTTCTGTTTCTGTGTGCCTCACATCACATGCGGTGCTTTGTTGATTTTTGCATGTTGGATGCACTGATTTCTTTGGCGGTTACCAGCTGTGACCGAGGTCTCCGCTGCGAGTAGTCAACCTGGGCCAATAATGTAGTCGCAGGGCAGTGCAGCAGCACATGGATGTCTGTCTGTCCGGCCAGGCCCAGTGCCAGGTGTGTAGAGTAGCTTGTTGAGCATGGCTTCGTTCGCAGTTAGACCCGATCACCATTAAATAGTCATCCCGGGCTATTGAGTCCCAAATCTGCTTTGAACCCTGAGGTTATAGAGTCCGACGCAAACGAACCCTAAAGTCTAAATACCTGAAGTCCATACCCTGTATTCAATGATCCCGGTCAATCGTAACCCCAAATCCACCCTAGGCCCATTTGGAAGGACAATCCCGTCCGGAATCGCTCGTCTCTCTCACTGACCACATGGGCCTCCACGCTTATGTGGCAAGTACACCTTCCTCTTGCTCATGTCTGAAATTATCTCAAACACCTTCCCTGCGTCCATTGCCGCGCCAGACCGCGGGCCACCGTAGCTCCCCACTGCTTCCCGGGACGCCGAGCCTTGCGTGCGCGGCTGCAAGCATTGCGGAGGTCGCCTGCCATGCTCATTAAATCGCGCCGCTCCCCGACTCGTCTCATCTGACGCCGCTCGTCTCGTCTTGCTGCTTGCGGTGGCCACCACGCTCGTCGACCGCAACTAAGCAAGGTGTACACGACGAAGGGTATCTGTGACCGTAGGCATCGACGAGCTCCCCTCCCTCGACCCGTTAGTAGTCGTCTTCACGCCGCTCGTTCAGCAGGACAAGCCCAACGTCGGCAAGCAGCAGAACTAGCAGCAATATGTGCTTGTGCAGCAGGCCAACAACACTTCGGGGCTGCGAGCTAGTGTTTGGTGCCGCGTGCCGTATGATGCATATGCATACATGGCGCCGTTGCCGTAGTTCTCCCCAACACTCGCCTGTCATCACTCTCGCGAAGCATGCAACTCCGGTCTCCAGGTGACTGGTGAATTAAATCCATTTGCGTTGGCCAAAGATCAATCGAGATGGCATGACACAAAGCATAAACGGTCAGCTTGTTTTGGGGGCGTTCTGTACTGGAAGAGGAGGCGTTGGCGGCCAACATGATCGGGGGGCATGGAGAGACCCACAGAAGCATACAAGGAGACGCGCTCCTGTCCGAGACCATCGTGCCGCTGCTGCGGTGCTGCCCATGGAGGACCTCCTCGCTGGGAGCCGTGCGGCCTGATGCACTCAGGCAAGCGACCGCTGCGCCATGCATGTTTGCTGTAGACCGGCCGGTCATCTCCTGGCGGTCCTCCGCTCCATCTTGGGGCGAGGCAGCACCTCCCCGCCTCCACCGCTACACACATCTGGGGAGGATTGGGATAGAAGATGAATCTGACAGGTTGGCCAACGTAGTCAGTGAGAGAGCCGATTGATCCCGGCCAGGATTGCCTTTTCCCCAATGCGCCAAACAGACTTAGGGTCTAAATTAACAGGGATTGATGAATACAGGGTACGACCTTCAGGGATTTTGACGTTGGGGTTTGTTTGCGTCGCGCTCTACAACCACAAACACAGGGTTTAAAACAGACTTCACTTGAGTTCCATCTGTGCGATCATTAGTGTTCATGGTGGTAAGTTCCCAGAAAAAAAGTGTTCATGGTAGTAAGAACAGGCAGCTTTCCAACAGCAGGTGGAACCTCATTGGCTCCAACGCGTCGCAATCTCGACGGGCGATGATGTCTCTTATTATGTTGATCTCGTGAGAAATTTGAAACGAGAGGAATGCACGCGTCTTTCGTAACATCGCGGTGCCGGTTGGGGTTCTTGTTGCTAGAATCAAAGATGTTTTAAAGCTTTGGTACCTTGCAGGGGCCAAGTATTTGAGTGATGTAGTTCCGCGAGAGTAACTTTTTGTAATTCAGCCTTTAACAAAAAAAAACTCTAAACCTTTTTCTTAATCAATAAAAGTGGCAAATCTTTTGCCCAGTTTCAAAAAAAAACACAATGTCCTTTTTGTATGAATAATGTATCTCTAATAATTATTGCATTTTTTTTCATATGGCCGAGTTGGTCTAAGGCACTAGATTAAGGTTCTTGTCCGAAAGGGCGTGGGTTGAAATCCCACTGTCAACACTATCTATCTTTTTCTAGTTCTAAAAATACAATTTTTCTGTAGGTTTGTCCATGGGAGAAATCAGCAGTTTCTACATAGCAGTGACAAGTGTCCCCTAAAAAAACATATAGTGACAAGTGACATTTTAGTTTTCTTCGTATCTGTTCCTTATATTCGGTGAATTTTTTCTTGTTACAGGATGCCAACGCTCAATCTCAGCGTCTCGTCCCATGAGCAAGCCAAAACTTTTCTGCTAGATCATATACATATGTTCGATGCTTAACACATGGAATCTGTAACAACTCCCCCCAAAAAGAACTCCCTTCTCTTTTCTCAGTCTCAATAGTCCTATAGACGAAAATGATGGATGATGTGTGCCACCTTTGGGCCCCCAAACCAAGCATCTTCTTTACTAACTGGATGCTAGGTGTCACCAACTCCTCCATGCCTACAAGCTAATTGCTGCAAACGGTCTGCTAAAATAGAACCACAAAGCCCATTGTCTGTGACACAAAGGGATAATCAGCGATAAGCATAAACATATAAGCAAAGCCATCGATCATCATAGGACGTAATCTTCCCTAATGATTGGACCTCACATTCTTTGAGCTGTCATTGTTATGATTGAATCGTATCTCTTTCCCCCATACTAAAGAAAATGAAAGAATCATGTCTCTTTTGGATGACAGGTATGTCTGTCTTTATCAATTAATAACTAAACCTAATCGTGTGATCAGAATCTTGACCAATAGACTATTTAGCAGTAGTGACCTCACAATTAATTGACAATACATGGTCATCATGCACGAATGCAATGATACATAGATGATAGATGCGTTGCATATATATTCTTGAAATACATACTTAAATCAAGGCTGACATATATGCACTGTATTTTTATAACTCATTAACTTGCGGATGAATACCATTTTGAAACATTAATTCTTAAAAGGGTGTGCATAGCGCACGAGCGTACGTGCTATAGGTCTTCAGTGTGACGATCTGGTGTGCGTGAGGTGGGATCCGAACGAGCGATTGAACACACGCAAGCGCTAGATGGGACATGCACATTTACCTCCCGCTAGTGCATGTCTTTTTCACCATAGCGACACGAGATCCCAATAAGCCCCCCCCCCCCCCCCCGCGCGCGAACCGGAATGTGGTGAGTTGTCGTGGAATAGCTTTACCTCACTTGTTGCATCGCGTGAATTTCCCAACAAAATAGCACTACCCTAGAAAAGTTCATGAACACCATAACTCCCCTCGAAAATCACTTAATCCACACCTCTCCTCGCCTCAACTTCCTCGAAATCTTAAAGAGCGCAAAGAAAGGTAAAACACATTCAAATCCTTTATACATAGCATAATCATAGAATTTTTCATGCTAAAAATTCTTGACTGTTCACTAAAGTTATGGAGTGTAATTTAGGATATGTGCATCTGATATGAGGAAAAACTTGCCATCAGTGAAAAACATGTTCATTTAGTAAAGCTAACCAAACAGATCAGTGGCTAGTTGCCGCCCTGGAAAATTCTGAAACATGAATAGCATATGGAAACCATCACACGCGAAAAAGGTGGGCACATAGATGTAAACAAATTCTTAGGAAGGTAAATACACTTTAATATCCCTAAAAAAGTTGTCATATTGCAGGGCACTGAACAAGCGAATATATCATGTTGCTGGCAGTTCTTTAAGCACGCCCCTGGTCTAAAAAGCCACAATAAGCATCACCTTGCCATGTGTTGCTCCAAATTGAGGCCGCCCATGGTTAAATACAAGCTCACCTGCAAATCTCTAAAACTCCACAAACCATGAGCACCTTTTCGATGTCTTCAGCTTGAAAGATCTGGGAATTGGGCCCTTAATCAGTGTCTTTAACCCTCTTGGGATGACTTGCATGTAGAGGTCATCCTCGTCCATCAACACCCATAACTGTGATGGACGAAATTCATCTACAAAGTGGCCGGTCCTTGGAGGTTGGCATCTCCCTCTTGTCATCGCCACTTGCCTGCCCAGCGCCATCGTCACTTCTACATCATTTTTTGCCTATTGATGATCCTAGAAGAAAGAAGACTAAATTTGTTCATGTCATCCATCATCGGCATATGTCGCTAACATAAAAATTAAGGGTGAATCATAAAGCATAGGTAACGTGGGGAACACAACATGTAACTTTACTAGATGCACATTTTGAAATGTGCACATATGTGATAAGCGCCGTCTGACCAAGAACTCACAATTGTATGCCCAAACTCAAATATGTAATCAATATCGTTTCACAAACATTCATTTATCATCGTTTCGTTAAAATAGCACAAACAGAACATGTTTGCACAACTATCGACGTTGGCAGCTAGTTACTTTTGTATTATGTGAATGAAAGCATGTTATCCTACTGAGTTGAGTAGACACAAGTTGGTATTTTCCAGACTAGTTGGAAACATAGGATGTGTGCTCAACATAATAGGCACATTTGATAAAAAAACGTAACATATTATCTAGTAAGAAAAAATATCAACACCCATAAAATTGACGTAAAATAGGTAGTAAACTTTAAGGCATAACCTCACAGTGTTGGTGGGTGAAACAAATTTTTTTGTTGTGGAAACATAATGGGATGCACCATGATATTTGTAGGAAGCAACAAGAAAAGAAGAGAAAACTGATGAACATGACAAGCACATGGTAAAAACTATAAACATAGATAGTAAAAGACTAAAGGAGTAAGTGATAATATAGCTACACAATCGATAACATGACCATTTCCACGACTTAAAAGACATATCAATGTGGCAACTTTGTAATAATAATCATGACAATTACTCCCTCTATGAAGGAATATAGGAGCGTTTAGATCACTACTTTATTGATCTAAACGCAGTTATGTTTATTTACAAAGGGAGTACAATACAATCTACAGTGGCACGCGTGTTAAAGAAAAGCACACAATGGCTGATTACAAGCTATCAACACAAATGATGAAATCATCACAACGATTAACAATCATATCACCCCGAGATGGAAAAGTGTATTACCTACAAACAAAACCATGCATCAAATCATTAAGCATGTACTATGCATGCTAGACTACAAATAGATCAGACGAAGAAACGATGAAGCACACATAAGAATGAATGGTGTGTAATCAACCAGGAAACCTAGCCCCATAATTCAAAAAACAAAATTCCAATGCACCAAAAGGACCAAGAAAGGAATAAACAAATATAAAACACCAAACGCACTGCAAAAAATTGTCGATATCCAGCCAGTAACTCCCATAAAAATAACATGAGAATAACAGCAAATCCCACCCACCTCCTCTCCTCAATTCGTCCCGCTAGAAGAAACCATCAAGAAAGATTCCACTTCCTCAAAGGACTAGCCCTCGTATGCACGAACAGTTGAACCAATTGCATGTTGTTCAACCGCGCGTGTGTGTTGTCTAGATGCATCAACTCCCCACTACCATGTCTACCCTTAGGCTCCAAATGACCAAACAATAATCCAACCTCTCGATCTCTTGATCCTCCACTCGCTCGCAAAAAATCCGGCAAAAACCCAACATCGTGCAAACCATAGCCTTCCTCGAATGGCCCTAACCCCACAAGCCTAGCATCAATATCCCTTGGGGAGCAATCTCATCTCCAAAACACAAGCGCGTCCCATGTCCTGAGATCTTCATATACACATTCGAGTCTATACGCGCCACACCACACAACCCCCCCACCCCCACCACCAAATTGTCTATAATAGGAAGGAAAGCATATCATCATGTTGAGTTGACGAGACACAAGTTGGTATTTTCACGACTAGTAGGGAAGATAGGAAGTCTGGTCAACATACTAGGCACATTTGGTAAAAACATAACATATTGTCTAGTAAGAAAAAAATCGTCACCCATAAAAAAAGGTGGCAAAATTTTAAGCATAACCTCACAATGCTAGACTAGAAACAGATCAAATAAAGCAACTATGAAGCACACATAAAAATGAATGGTGTGCAATCAACCAGGAAACCTAGCCCCATAATTCAAAAAACAAAATTCCAATGCACCAAAAGGACCAAGAAAGGAATAAACAAATATAAAACACCAAATGCACTGCAAAAAAATGTCGATATACAGCCAGTAACTCCCATAAAAATAACATGAGAATAACAGCAAATCCCACCCACCTCCTCTCCTCAATTCGTCCCGCTAGAAGAAACCATCAAGAAAGATTCCACTTCCTCAAAGAACTAGCCCTCGTATGCACGAACAGTTGAACCAATTGCATGTTGTTCAACCGCGCGTGTGTGTTGTCGATATGCATCAACTCCCCACAACCATGTCTACCATTAGGCTCCAAATGACCAAACAATAATCCAACCTCTCTATCACTTGATCCTCCACTCGCTCGCAAAAAATCCGGCAAAAACCCAACATCGTGCAAACCATAGCCTTCCTCGAATGGCCCTAACCCCACAAGCCTAGCATCAATATCCCTTGGGGAGCAATCTCATCTCCAAAACACAAGCGCGTCCCATGTCCTGAGATCTTCATATACACATTCGAGTCTATACGCGCCACACCACACAACCCCCCCACCCCCACCACCAAATTGTCTATAATAGGAAGGAAAGCATATCATCATGTTGAGTTGACGAGACACAAGTTGGTATTTTCACGACTAGTAGGGAAGATAGGAAGTCTGGTCAACATACTAGGCACATTTGGTAAAAACATAACATATTGTCTAGTAAGAAAAAAATTGTCACCCATAAAAAAAGGTGGCAAAATTTTAAGCATAACCTCACAATGCTAGACTAGAAACAGATCAAATAAAGCAACTATGAAGCACACATAAAAATGAATTGTATGTAATCAACCAGGAAACCTTGCCCCATAATTCAAAAAACAAAATTTCATTGCGCCAAAACAACCACCAACGGAAGAAACCAATATCATCAAACATCAAGTGCACGACAAAACAAATCTCACATTCCAGCCAGTAACTCCCATAACAACAACAATAAGAAGAACAAAAAATCCCACCCACCTCCTCTCCTCAATTCATCCTGCTAGAAGAAACCATCAGGGAAGATTCCAGCTCCTCCAAGAAATGTCACTTGTATCCAAAAACAGTTGAACCAATTGCATGTTGTTCAACCGCGCGTGTGTGTTGCCCACATGCATCAACTCCCCACCACCCTGCCCCCTTAGGATCCAAATGACCAAACATAAATCCAACCTCTCTATCACTTGATCCCCCACTTGCGCGCAAAAAGTCCGCCGCAAACCCAATATTGTGCAAACCATAGTATTACTCGAATGGCCCTAAACCCTACAAGCCTAGCATCCCCATCCCTTGAGGAGCAATCTCTGATCCAAAACACAAGTATGAACCATGTCCTAAAATTAGCATCTACACTTTGGAGTCTATATGCGCCACACCAGACAACCCCCCTTCCCCCCACACACAAATTTGTATAATGGGAAGAAAGCATATTATCCTATTGAGTTGACTAGACATAAATTGGTATTGTCGGACTAGAAGGGAAGATACGAGGTGTGCTCAACATAATTGGCACATTTGGTAAAAATGTAACATATTGTCTAGTAAGTAAAAAATATCATCACCACTAAAAAAATACAAATATGTCGTAAATTTTCAGCATAACCTCACAATGTTGGTGAGTGAAACAAACAAGTTTTTTTGTGGCAACAGAATGGGATACACCATGCAAATTTTTGGGCCAACAAGCATTGAAGAGAAAAAAACGGATGAACATTACACACACATGGCTAAAGCTGTAAGCATAGATGCTAAAGTACTAAAGAAGTAATTGATATATAGTGACACAATCCATAACATGAGAATGTCCATTATCAATGTGGCAACTTCATAATAATAATTGTGACAACTACAATACAATCTACAGTAGCTCGGGTGTTAAAGAAAAGTACATGGTGAATGATAACAAGCTATCGACACAAATGGTGAAATCATCACAACGACTGGCAATCACATCACCACGAGATGGAAAAGTGTATTATCTACAAACAAAATCGTGCATTGAAACCCTAAGCATGTAGGTATGTGCGTAAATATCTTCACCTTGAACATGGAATCTCCCTTGAGCTTAAGGACCAACATGTAATTTTCCTTGCCACAAACCATGAGCACCTTTCGCATGTCTTCGGCTTGAAAGACCTGGGAATCGTGCCCTTGATCAGCGTCTTTAACACTCTTAGGATGACTAGCATGTAGAGGTCATCTTCGTCTATCAACACACATAACTGTGATGGACGAAATTCATCTACAAAGTGCCCGGTCCTTGGAGGTTGGCATCTCCCTCTTGTCATCGCCACTTGCCTGCCCAGCGCCATCGTCACTTCTACATCACTCTTTGCCTCTTGGTGATCTTAGAAGAAAGAAGACTAAATTTGTTCATGTCATCCAAATCATCGGTGTCGGTGTCAAAACCGGCGGATCTCGGGTAGGGGGTCCCGAACTGTGTGTCTAAGGCGGATGGTAACAGGAGGCGGGGGACACGATGTTTACCCAGGTTCGAGCCCTCTCGATGGAGGTAATACCCTACTTCCTTCTTGATTGATCTTGATGATATGAGTATTACAAGAGTTGATCTACCACGAGATCGTAGAGGCTAAACCCTAGAAGCTAGCCTATGGTATGATTGCTGTTGTCCTACGGACTAAACCCTCCGGTTTATATAGACACCGGAGGGGGCTAGGGTTACACAGAGTCGGTTACAAGGGAGGAGATCTACATATCCGTATTGCCAAGCTTTCCTTCCACGCCAAGGAGAGTCCCATCCGGACACGGGACAAAGTCGTCAATCTTGTATCTTCATAGTCCAACAGTCCGGTCAAAGGATATAGTCCGGCTGTCCGGAGACCCCCTAATCCAGGACTCCCTCAGTAGCCCCTGAACTAGGCTTCAATGACGATGAGTCCGGCACGCAGATTGTCTTCGGCATTGCAAGGCGGGTTCCTCCTCCGAATACTCCATAGAAGATTTTGAACACAAGGATAGTGTCTGACTCTGCAAAACAAATTCCACATACCACCGTAGAGAGAATAATATTTCAACACATCTAATCTGCCGACCGTTTTTCATGATGTGACATGTTGCCGTGGTCAGGCCATGACGAACCGTCTTTCTCAACCAGCCTGCCACTGCACGTTTTGCGAGGCAATTTATTTGCCACATCTTGTGGAAGCAGAGATCGTGTCCCCCTTATTAGGGGATTCTCATCAATACGGATGTGGGTAGCCCAATCATGCCCGTTGGTATGACTCCTCGATTTTAGGCAAGTCCCAAACGGCCACGCGGAGGACGCTTGATATTCACCCCCTTTATAAAGAGGCCAAGGCCTGTCCTTTTTCTTCTTGCGCTCAATTGAATCCTTACCCCACCTCGAGTTCCAACACCCAAGGTTCAGGCCAGGCGCTTCGGACCTTCAACCATGTCCGGACCCAACCTTCAAGGTCGGTGGATGCCTTCCTCTGTCACAGATGAAGACATCAAGAAACTAAGAGAGGCCAGGTATTTGACCGGCGAAATCTCGCACAGGTTGCCTGCTCGAGGGCAGGTCATTCCCACTCCCGAACCCGGTGAGAGCGTTGTATTCATCTCTCACTTTCTCCGATGGCTAGGCCTTGCTCTAGATCCCTTTGTTAGGGGGCTCATGTTCTATTATGGGCTGGATTTCCATGACCTGGCTCCGGATTCCATCCTTCACATCTCATCGTTCATCGTCGTGTGTGAAGCCTTCCTCCGCATTACCCTACACTTCGGCTCATGGCTCAAGACCTTCAATGTGAAGCCGAAGATGATTAAGGGGCGACACGCACGCAGAGTGCGGAGGTGACGCAATAAGCAAAGGCGCCGAAGTTCCATGGCCAAAAGGTTCCTTGCTGGAGGTGTCCAGTTTATGGCAATGGGAGTGGTTCTATATCACAGCTCCCGGGGGTACCAAGTGGGTGGCCGCCCCTGCCTTTCGCTCGGGCCCCCCACCACAACTGACGTCATGGATCAACAAGGGGCTAGACTGGGGGCCAGTGAATGATGTGCCGATATTGCAGAGTCGCATCCGAGATCTCCTCGAGAGAGATGTCGGCCTGGTCACGGTAATGCAAGTCATGCTAGTTCGTCGGGTCCTCCCTTGCAAAAGTCGACCCCTCCGAATGTGGGAGTTCAACCTAGAAGGACCGTGAGCTATTCAGCACTTCTTCGGCATGACGCTCGAAGAGATGTACAAATTGTTCCTCGGACCACAAATAAGGTGTCCGGACCTCACCGAGGATGCGGGTCTGAGCTGCAATCGCCCAGACACCCAAGTAAGTTTCAATGGCCGAATACTCTGTCTTTTTATTTATCACAACATCACTCTGAAAAGTCGCTCTTTGACCAGGACTGGGTAACAAAGGCGAAGATGATCAGGTGTTCGGCTCCCCTTCCCGAAGGCATAGCAGATCTAGTACTAGCCAGAATTCTCGAGCCGGCGCCTTATCAGGCACCCTCAGGGGAAGATAAAGGGGGGAATAAAGAGGTTGAAGGCGGGCCTCACTCATTATCCATCCAAACTGGGGGAATTAGCACCTCTGCGAAGGAGGACAACTGGGGAGAAGGATCTGAAATTCCCTCTCCCCAAGGAAGGAATAGGACCACCTCTGAAGACCCGAAAACCAAGGTTTCCAAACGGGGGAAGAAATCTTCGCTAGAGGGTCCTTCCCCGGAGGGTACCCTTGCCGCACAGTGTCCGCAAGGGGATCAGCCTCCCACCGAGCTGTAAGTAAACAAAAAGTGCTTAATAGTAAAAATATCATGCTTTACCTCTGAGGACAATAACCGGAACATATATCTTGTAGTTCGGATCGTAGCCCTTCTCGACAGAGTTCGTCTTCGAGGGATCTTCTTCCGGAGATGATGGAGAGCGAAACACCTCCCCATGCCACCCTGCCTCACGAGGCGGGCGACGCTGAAGTGTCGTCGCGAAGGGCTTCTCCTGATCCGCCAAGGCCAGAGGGTAATCCCTCGGTCACCCGAAGCCCTCAGCATTCGGCTCCTAAGGAGAGCAACAGAAAGAGTCCGGAACCGTCTGGTGTGCGATCGAACGCACTGAAGGATCTTCTGGAGCAAGCGGCTATCTCAGAGGTGCATCGTACGCTAATGGGTACGGTGATTCATAGGATTTCATCCGCCGAAAGCGGGTTGCATGAAGCTTTTATGAGTCTGTTGAAAGGCTTTGAGGTACGTGAAATAGTGTATGTTTTTTACGGTACCGCACATGTTAGGTGTGCAGATAGTAGCCCCTAAGACTCTGGATTCCGTCAAGAACGGCGACAAACAGAGGATCATAGTCCCAGGTAATTGCTACCTCTTGAGCACTGCGTTGGTTTTCCCCGAAGTGGAGAGGATGAGGCAGCAAAGTAGCGTAAGTATTTCCCTCAGTTTTTGAGAACCAAGGTATCAATCCAGTAGGAGGCTACACGCAAGTCTCTTGTACCTACACAAAAACAGTAGCTCCTCGCAACCAACGCGATTAGGGGTTGTCAATCCCTTCACGGTCACTTACGAGAGTGAGATCTGATAGAGATGATAGATAATATGTTTGGTATTTTTCGTATAGAGATGCAAAGTGAAAAGTAAAAGGCAAAGTAAAAAAAGCAAAGCAATAATAAAGTGATGGAGATTGATATGATGAGAATAGACCCGGGGGCCATAGGTTTCACTAATGGCTTCTCTCAAGAGCATAAGTACGGTGGGTGAACAAATTACTGTTGAGCAATTGACAGAATTGAGCATAGTTATGAGAATATCTAGGTATGATCATGTATATAGGCATCACGTCCGAGACAAGTAGACCGACTCCTGCCTGCATCTACTACTATTACTCCACTCATCGACCGCTATCCAGCATGCATCTAGAGTATTACGTTAAAAACAGAGTAACGCCTTAAGCAAGATGACATGATGTAGAGGGATAAATTCATGCAATATGATATAAACCCCATCTTGTTATCCTCGATGGCAACAATACAATACGTGCCTTGCTGCCCCTTCTGTCACTGGGAAAGGACACTGCAAAATTGAACCCAAAGCTAAGCACTTCTCCCATGGCAAGAAAAACCAATCTAGTAGGCCAAACCAAACTGATAATTCGAAGAGACTTGCAAAGATAACCAATCATACATAAAAGAATTCAGAGAAGATTCAAATATTATTCATAGATAGACTTGATCATAAACCCACAATTCATCGGTCTCAACAAACACACCGCAAAAAGAAGATTACATCGAATAGATCTCCACAAGAGAGGGCGAGAACATTGTATTGAGATCCAAAAAGAGAGAAGAAGCCATCTAACTAATAACTATGGACCCGAAGGTCTGAGGTAAACTACTCACACTTCATCGAAGAGGCTATGATGATGTAGAAGCCCTCCATGATGATGGCCCTCTCCGGCGGAGCTCCGAAACAGGCCCCAAGATGGGATCTCGTGGATACAGAAAGTTGCGATGGTGGAATTAGGTTTTTGGCTCCGTATCTGATCGTTTGGGGGTACGTAGGTATATATAGGAGGAAGGAGTACGTCGGTGGAGCAACAGGGGGCCCATGAGGTAGGGGCGCGCCCTAGGGGGGCGCCCCCACCCTCGTGGCCGCCTCTTTTGTTCGTTGGCGTAGGGTCCAAGTCTCCTGGATCACGTTCGGTGAGAAAATCACGTTCCCGAAGGTTTCATTCCGTTTGGACTTTGTTTGATATTCCATTTCTTCGAAACACTGAAATAGGCAAAAAACAGCAATTCTGGGTTGGGCCTCCGGTTAATAGGTTAGTCCCAAAAATAATATAAAAGTGGAAAATAAAGCCCAATATAGTCCAAAACAGTAGATAATATAGCATGGAGCAATCAAAAATTATAGATACGTTGGAGACGTATCAGTAATAATCAGGCCGCCTTCATGTGCAGGTGGCGGAAGGTACGGTGGCTAGCTGGACTAGTGAGTTTGCCGAGCTAAAGCGGCAACTTGATACGGCAGATGCCGACATCGTGCTTGTCAACAAGTGGCTCGACGAGGCGCACGGTATGTGATTTCTCTGGTGATTAACACATAGTAAGAGGAGCGTGATGCTAGTATCTTTAATATGTTTGTGACCACGGTTTGGGGTACCGCTCGAGAAAACCGGTTACCGAGCGGTAACCGCGTTTCTCGTTGCCCTCCGGTAAATGGGCCTCCTGTGCAAATAAATTCGGCCCTTTTGAATTTTTTGTCCGGCCCAGCTAGAGACCGAGAAGCCACGGCTGCCACGCTGCGTCTCGCTACTCACACACCCAAACGAGAACCCTAGAAGCCGAAAACGCCAGTCCCACTCATCTCTTTCTCCCCAAATCGTTTCACACAAAAACTTGGCGGCGACGGCGGGGTGCCCAATCCACCCCTTGGCTCTCATCCAGATCCACCGCGGCCGTGCTTTTCCCCCCTCCACGGCCTCCTGGGGCGCTCCTCGTCATGGCCAGTGTTGCAAGGGGGATGGGGCGGGTTGATGGCGACAGAGATGGCGAGCCACGAACTATAGGGATGGTTATCGTCGTCGGCGTTCGTGGCACGGGTCGTGCGTCTATCACCGTCGGTCAGGGCAGAGGGGATGTGTTCCTTCATGGCCAACCGAGCAGATCCAGAGGCAGAGGTCATGGCAATGGCAGTGCGACCATCCCCGTCGACCGTTCGTCAGGAGGAGGACAATCCACAGGATTCACGGATGACATCAATCGGAGCGGATATGCCACTGGCGGGGCTCGTTATGGTGGCATAAGCAGAGGCCCGGAGGTTCCATTGCCAATTCCAACACCAAAGAAAGGTTATTTCTTCAGATTTCAAGATGTTTTTCAGTTGACCAGTTATATTTGGTATATTTTATCTCTAATTTCCTGTCCAGTGTGTACTCATTTTGCTTTGAATCAATTGTTATCCAAATTACATGCAAAATCATTACATTGCTTCTGTATTTTTATTTAAGGTAATGCAAATGATGTAACAAATATATGGTGTCATGGAAAATCGTTGGAAGTAAATGCATGGTCTTGTTCTTATTGTGGGGCTGTTAAACTTGGTGGGGGTGCAACCCGATTCAAGCAGCATCTAGCAGGACTGGGCCCTGAGTGTTAGGCTTGCCTGAGTGCGGCTCATCATGTAATTGCTGTTTTTCGGAAAGGCATTCCGGAGGGAATTGATAGGAGGAGGAAGGCCAAAGAAGGAAAAAAAGAGTAGTAGATGAGGTCAACCATCTGAACAATCTAGGTACATCAATACATATTGATTGTGAAGATGAGGACAATGAGATACTACGACAGACCGTACAGAATTCATTACATGAAGATCATGGGAGAACTAGTGGTGTTAGAGGAACTGTAGGCAGCTCAGGGGGTGTCAAAGGGAGCAGCTCAGGTGGTGTCAAAGACTTCTTTGATGTTGATTTAGCATATAGCAAGACTAGGCCGCAACAGACAATGGAGGTGTGTATTAACAAGGCGGAATATGAATCAAGGATTGGGAAGGCTTGGGCCAAATGGTTTCATGCTAATGACATCCCTGGGCACAAAGCCAATTGTCCATATTTTGTAGGAGCCGTGAAATTGACTCAAGACCTTGGCAAAGGGGTGCCTGCCCCTAAAGGTATAGATATTGATGGAACTTATTTGAATTCGAACTATGAAGAATTGCAGCAGTATGTGGCCAAGTTCAAAGACGATTGGCCCACCTATGGTGTTACTATCATGTCAGATTCGTGGACCGGCCCTTCTCGGATGAGCATTATAAACTTTATGGTGTTCTCCAACGGGCGTATGTATTTCCACAAATCTGTTAATGTCAGAAGTACGCTATTCGGATTGTCTCTCAATGCACCTCTTCAAGCGGTTGTGAACGAAATTGGAGCACATATGCTTTGGTGCATACACTAGTGAGGAACCGTCTTGGTTTTGAACGGTTGCACAAGATGGTTTTTTGCCACTACAACCTTGGGCTGCGAATCCGCCTAATTCTTGGTGAGCCTAAAGAGAAAGAGGTTGATCCTTGCGCGTTGTTGATGAATACCTCACTCTATGACTGTGATAATGAAATCATGGGTTGGTTGGGGCCAACGGATGACTCCATGCCTTCAATGGATGAGAACAACGACTATGACGGTGATGCCTTCAATCCGGTTGTCATAGAGGTGGGAGTGGGACAAAGAAAGAGATCTAGAGCAAGTAGGATGGAAGAGGAGGAAGAGGAAGAAGAGGAGGAACGGGAGGAAGAGGAAGAGGAGGAAGATGAGGAAGATGAGGAAGAAGGTGATTGCCCTTTAGTTTATATCAACACTATGAATTTATTAATGTGGTTCAAGTGCTAACTAGTAATTTTTGTAGCTAATAATGATGTGATGCTTCCCAATAATAATGAACCTTTGCGGAAGTCTACTAGGAAGAGGAGGAAGAGGACGGTAATAATGAAGTGCTAACTTTGTTCGCTTGCTTGCTGCCACCCAAAATTTTGTTTGCTTGATGCCATCTAATGACATGCATCTATTTATTCTATTTTGAGAACAAATACTATAGACAAATCTGCTTGCTAACAACTTGGCATTTAATTTGTTCACTTGCAGCTTGATTCTATGTAAGGGTTGAGGAAGGAGACTTGCAAGTCTAAAAGGAATCGAATGGCCGGTTTGTTGCTCGATGCTATGGACTGTGGACTATGGACTGAATTTATTTTGTTGTGGGACTGTAATATGGACTATGGACTGAATTTATTTTGTTGTGGGACTGTAATGTGGACTATGGACTGAATTTATTTTGTTGTCGGACTGCTATGTGTAGCTTCATGTGAACTTTTAATCTTAAGTCTAGTTTCTAAAGTCTGAACTATGTTTCTGTTGGTCATTATGTTCCTAGATGTGTTGTTGGTCTCTGAAGTATAGTTTGTTGCTATATGTGTTGTGTAAACTTGCTTGATATGCTATATATATAGCAGGCATGCTGTAAAAAATTCAATTTTTTTAGTTTTTGGTCCCAAAAATTTGAATTTGAAATTTGAAATAAAATTTCGTCCGAAATTTTCTCGGAATTTTGCGGTAACCGTGGTAACCGTATTTCCCAGTCACCCACGAGAAAAATAACCTCCTCAGTAACCAAATTCTTGTTTGTGACTGCAGATGGAGCTGCCACCGTGGAGACCCTTCGGGCAGAACTTGCCCGGGCCAAGGAACGAGCCAGGAGTAGTGATGCGGCCGCTCTAAAGGCGTTCGAAGAGATGAGGGTCGAACAGGCTGCACATTGCGAAAGCAAGGAAAAAATGGCCAAGATGGCCGTTGAGTTGAAAGATGCCGCTGACCGTTACCATCTTCTTGAAAAAGTAAACCGAGCGAAGGCGACAGACCTGGAGAAGGCCATGGTAGCAGCCAAGGAAGCCCGCTCTAAGATCAGAGCGGCGAAGAAGGAGCTGCGTCAAGCTGGAGATATCGCGGCTGGGAACCCTTTTTATTGCGGACAAAGTTCGGAGATCCGAAGTATGCCCCTCTTGATCAACTATGGAGTTCTGCAAATGCATACGCAGGTTTGGCAGCCAGTACTGCTGATGCGGTCGAGTACTTCAAGGATCAAAGAGATCGTGAAGTGGAAAAGCTGTTCTGGTCGCAGTTCAATGCTCAAGTGCGTCCGCTGCTGTTGAATGAGCGAATGGCCGAGTGGGCCGAGCTCCATAGGTTGCCCGGGCTTGCCATGAGGTCTGTTGTGGATCATCTGTGGCCGGAAGGGCCAAGGCCAAATAGTTATTTTAGTTTGGTGCAACAGTTTCTTGGTGTTGTGCCGCATATCGACGCTATGAAGAGGTCGGCATGCATAGAGGGTGCGCGGATGGCACTTTCCCATGTCAAGACATATTGGGCGGAGATGGAGGCCACCGCTATTGCAACCCAGAGTCCGGTCGTGGGCCGAGTATCTGCCGAGCACTACTTTGAAGAAGTCCTCGAAGGCACTCGTTCAATAGAGGCTCAGTGCTCGAAGAATATTATGTTCTAGTGACATGTATTCCCATTGTAAAAACAATGTTTCATTGAATTATAAAGGTTGTTTTTATACTTTTACCTGAAAGTATTATGATGCCTCTTGTGCGGCCGTTTATGTATATATGTATATAACCTGAAAGTTTGCAGTCGTCGGCTTCAGCCCCCACGCATATAATGCGGGGGTGTTCGCAAAAAACGCGTATTCACACTTGATCCAACGTCTTAGTCCATTAAGGAGGTGGTAGCGCAGCGAACAAGGCAATCAGACTATATTGCTTTAACACTTTCACTTAGGCATAGGAGTTTGACAGTGGGACTACTATATAGCCCCTGGTACCTTCGCGCTTGTCTGAATACGGGGCACGTACGTACATGATCGGGAAACGGCCCATCGTTAATGCGGAGGAATCCCGACGATTCCACTAAGTCATCGAGTGGTTGACCAGTCTCGCGCTTTATCATGACAGTCAGTTCTCGGCTTTCTCTACTGAGGTGCTCATCCGGATGAACCAGGGCACAATCGCAGTAGTTCTCCTGGTGCCACCTTAGCCGATAGAGCGGAACGTAAGGTAGCAAAACACGGGAGCCGGGCAAACCCAACATTTGACCAAAGACATGATTCGGAGCTGATGCATATAAGGCCAAACTCGCGACGCCGAACACTCCCTAAGGTATTCGGTCTTTATAACATATGCTGGGCGGAGCAATGCCCTTGATAATGAACCCCGAGTGTCCAGGTATGTGCAATGATCTGACGTGGCGAAATTCCAATAACGTCAGCATCCTTCTCGGTTATATTAAGTATCCGGAGGATGTGAACAACAAGAGACAGTAAAAAGGTTTACACAGGGTCTTAATCTAAAAAGAAACATTTGAGCGGGTCCCTACTGCACGTCTGCGCATGTGTCTCCGTTGTGCCGTATCCTGGACGGGTGTGGCATGATTGTCATCTGTAAAAGAGAAGAACTTAAGTGAAAGTTGTCGTGCCAAAAAATTGGTTATTCTCAATAAACCATTAAAATTCAAGATAAGTCGAGTTGAGCTGAACTAGCCCTAATTACACGCGGGAAGCCCCTGGTGCCGTCTATGGGGGTATAACCATAAAACCAATCTCGGTTTTATCTAAGCTATTATAGCTAGTAATGCGTCGGACTCGTCTAGCCGTGTCCGCGGTCTTGACGACCGATCCTGTATTCTGGTTGGAGGGGCCATTTAGTGTTCGGCTATAAAAGTCGTCGCACATTCTTCCGCTTGTAAGGAACGTTCAACGTTTCCGCTAATGGTGACGATGCCACGTGGACCGGGCATCTTAAGCTTGAGAGAAGCGTAATGCGGTATTGCATTAAAACGAGCGAAAGACGCTCTTCCGAGTAGTGCTTGATAGTCGCTTCAGAATGGAGCGATGTCGAAGGTTAACCTTTTGCTTCGAAAGTTGTCGGGAAAACCGAATACAACCTCTAGTAATAGAGAGCCTGTGTAGCGGGCCTCTGGGCCTGGTATTACTCCCTTGAAGGTAGTATTACTGTGGCTGATTTTTTGTCGGGTCTATCCCCATTTTGCGGACCGTGTCCTGATATATCAGGTTTAGACTACTGCCGCCGTCCATAAGGACTCGTGTGAGATGGTATCCATTTATTATTGGGTCTAACACCAAGGCAGCCAATCCTTCGTGTCAGATACTTGTCGGGTGATCCCTGCGATCAAAGGTGATCGGGCAGGCCAACCAGGGGTTGAACTTAGGGGTGATGGGCTCTACGGCGCGTGTGTCTCGGAGTGCATGTTTGCTTCTCCTCTTCGTCACATGGATCGTGTTTACTGTTTTAACCTCAGGTGGGAATTTTTTCTGTCCCCCAGTGCTTTGCTGGCTTGGCTCGTCCTCATCTTCACTTGGTGTCTCCCTCCCCTTGTGTTCGGCATTTAGCTTACCGGCCTGCTTGAAGACCCAGCATTCTCTATGGGTGTGATTTGCAGGTTTATCAGGGGTGCCATGAATCTGACATAGTTTGTCTAGAATTTTGTTTAGGCTGGACGGTCCATCCCTGCTACCTTTGGCAGGCTTTTTCCGCTGACCTGGTCGAGAGCCCTTGAATCCGGCATTTACCGCCATATTATCTGGGTTGTCTTCTGTATTTTGACGCTTGCTTTTACTGCATCGTGGTTTTCCATTGCCATCCCTGACTTCGGATGTGCTTGGGTCGCTGGTGCTACTGTGCACTAACCAGCTATCTTCACCCGCGCAAAAGCGGGTCATGAGGCTTGTCAGGGCTGCCATTGTTCTCGGTTTTTCCTGGCCGAGGTGTCTGGCGAGCCATTCGTCTCGGACGCTGTGCTTGAAAGCTGGTAAGGCTTCGGTGTCCGGGCAGTCGACGATTTGGTTCTTCTTAGTGAGAAACCTGTTCCAAAGCTTTCGGGTTGACTCTCCAGGCTGTTGAATTATATGACTCAAATCGTCTGCATCTGGATGTCGGACATAGGTCCCTTGAAAATTAGCCCGAAAGCATCCTCGAGCTCCTCCCAACTTCCAAATGAGTTTTTGGGGAGTCTTTTCAGCCAGTGCCGAGCTGGTCCTTTAAGCTTGAGGGGCAAGTACTTGATGGCGTGGAGATCGTCTCCGCGAGCCATATGGATATGGAGGATAAAGTCCTCAATCCAGACCCCAGGGTCTGTGGTCCCGTCGTACGCCTTTATGTTCACTGGTTTGAATCCTTCTGGAAATTCGTGGTCCAGCACCTCGTCAGTGAAACATAGGGGGTGTGCGGCACCCCTGTATTTAGATGTATCATGGCGTTCGGACGGTTGTAGTGTTCGGTTTTGATTTTGTGCCGTAGCGCGCTTCCTAGATCCATAGATGGATCTGGTCATGCTAGATTTTTGGCACAAGTCCTCACGTAGATCGTGTGTTGACTTATGTGCGGCCTTGTTAGCCGCTCTATCGCGGCCACGAGGTGGTTGATCCGACCGGTTGGCCGTTTTGTTTTTCGGCTGTGTGGGCTCTAAGGCCTCATCGTCGAATTCGGGCAATAGCTTGCGCTTTGGATAGCTCTTTGTGTGGTAAATTCCACCGTACTTTTCTTCGTTGTCGAGCACTTTGTTCCATCTGATGTTGAGCGTATCTTGTGCGTCCTTAAGCCTTTGCTTCTGCCTCTTTAGACTCCGCGCTTGGCTATAAGACTTCTGCGGAGGTTCTCTTGTTCCAAGTGCCTTTCCGGGATGATGTGTACATCTTCGTCCGGACTATTTTCCTCCTCGGAGGGAGGTTGGTGAGCTTTATCCTCGGCATTGCCGTGTTCGGACAATGGATCCGTACTATGTTCGCCGTTTGCAGCTTCATCGTGCTCTGCCGCTGGGTCAGTGTGGTCGTCGTTTCCTCTGGAGTCGACCGGGGTGTTGTTTTCTCTTTCGCTGTTATCGCTGTTTTCACCGAGGTGGGATTTAGAGCGGTGCCTACGTCGACGCTTTGTTTGCTTCTCGATGGAGCTGGTCTTCGTTGCTTCTTTCCTTTCCTCATCATTGTTTTCTTTGGGTGTATCCACCATGTATATGTCATGCGATGAAGTGGCGGTCCAGCACCCTGTGGGCGGTGGTTCCTGTTCGTCTCCTGCATCGTCGTCCATACCGTCGATGTCTTCGGAGTCGAAGTCGAGCATGTCGATTAAATCGTCGATAGTGGCTACTAAGTGGGTGGTGGGTGGGCAGCGAATTTCTTCGTCGTCCGCATCCCATTCTAGCCGGACATAGTTCGGCCAAGGTTCTTCTAACAAGGAGAGAGACCTTAATAAATTTAGCGCATCACCGAAAGGCGAGTGCTGAAAGATATTCGCGGAGGTAAACTCCATGATCGGCGCCCAATTGGATTCGATAGGCACGGATGCAGGCGGCTTGGAGTCTGACGAATCCGGGGGTTCGGCATCACTGCTCTCGTGAGGGGTGAAGTCAGTGTCCGGATCTATCGCCGTTGAGAGTGTGGCCTCCATGGCAGGGTCTATCCACCCGTCCTCGGCTGGCCCAATTTGCTCCGGATTGAAGGCCAGAGTAGTTGCAGGTGTGATCTCCCGAACACTGTCCGATGGCAGAGCTAAGTCATGCCCATCGTGACTGTGCGGCGCACCTGACATGGGCTCGAATCCGTCGAAGATCAAGTCTCCGCGGACATCGGTAGTATAGTTCAAACATCCAAACCTGACCTGATGGCCAGGGGTGTAGCTTCTGATCTGCTCCAGATGGCCAAGCGATTTGGCCCGCAGTACGAAGCTATACGAAGATCTGTCCGGGGAGATAAACCTCACCCTGGACTGCATCGTTACCGATGATCGAAGGAGCCATCAAGCCTTACGGTGACGGCACAGTGGAACTCTCGATGAAAGCACCAATGTCGGTGTCAAAATCGGCAGATCTCGGGTAGGGGGTCCCGAACTGTGCTTCTAAGGCGGATGGTAACAAGAGGCGGGGGACATGATGTTTACCCAGGTTCGGGCCCTCTCGATGGAGGTAATACCCTAGTTCCTGCTTGATTGATCTTGATAATATGAGTATTACAAGAGTTGATCTACCACGAGATCGTAGAGGCTAAACCCTAGAAGCTAGCCTATGGTATGATTGTTGTTGTCCTACGGACTAAACCGTCCGGTTTATATAGACACGGAGGGGGCTAGGGTTACACAAAGTCGGTTACAAGGGAGGAGATCTACATATCCGTATTGCCAAGTTTGCCTTCCACGCCAAGGAGAGTCCCATCCGAACACGAGACGAAGTCTTCAATCTTGTATCTTCATAGTCCAATAGTCCGGCCAAAGGATATAGTCCGGCTGTCCGGAGACCCCCTAATCCAGGACTCCCTCAATCGGCATATGTCACTAACATAGAAATTAAGGGTGAATCATAATGCATAGGTAACATGGGGAACCCAACATGTAACATATGATATAAGCATCGTCCGACCAAGAACTCACAATCTGTGTGCCCAAACTCAAATATGTAATCAATATCGGTGCACAAACCTTGATTTATCGTCATTTCGTTAAAATAGCACAAACAGAACATGTTTGCACAACTATCACCGTTGGCAGCTAGTTACTTTTGTATAATGTGAATGAAAGCATGTTATCTTACTGAGTTGAGTAGACACAAGTTGGTAGTTTCAAGAATAGCTAGAAACATAGGAGGAGTGCTCAACATAATAGGCACATTTGATAAAAAGGCATAACATATTATCTAGTAAGAAAAAATATCAACACCCATAAAATTGACATAAAATAGGTAGTAAATTTTAAAGCATAACCTCACAGTGTTGGTGGATGAAACAAACTTTTTTTTGTTGTGGAAACATAATGGGATACACCATGATATTTGTAGGAACCAACAGGGAAAGAAGAGAAAACTGATGAACATGGCAGGCACATGGCAAAAACAATAAACATAGATGGTAAAAGACTGAAGGAGTAAGTGATAATATAGCTACGCAAACGATAACATGACCATTTCCATGACTTAAAAGACTTATCAATGTGGAAACTTCGTAATAATAATCATGAAAATTACTCCCTCTATGAAGGAATATAGGAGGATTAGATCACTACTTTAGTGATCTAAACGCTCTTATATTTCTTTACGAAGGGAGTAGAATACAATCTACATCGGAACGGGTGTTAAAGAAAAGCACACAGTGGCTGATTACAAGCTATCAACACAAATGATGAAATCATCACAACTATTGGCAATCACATCACCCCGAGATGGAAAAAGTGTATTACCTACAAACAAAACCATGCATCAAATCCCTAAGCATGTACTATGCATGCTATATTACAAACAGATCAGACAAAGAAACGATGAAGCACACATAAAAATGAATGGTGTGTAATCAACCAGGAAACCTAGCCCCATAGTTCAAAAAACAAAATTCCAATGCACCAAAAGGACCAAGAAAGGAATAAACAAATATAAAACACTAAATGCACTGCAAAACAATTGTCGATATCCAGCCAGTAACTCCCATAAAAATAACATAAGAATAATGACAAATCCCACCCACCTCCTCTCCTCAATTCGTCCCGCTAGAAGAAACCATCAAGAAAGATTCCACTTAATCAAAGAACTGTCCCTCGTATACATGAACAGTTGAACCAATTGCATGTTGTTCAACCGCGCGTGTGTGTTGTCGAGATGCATCAACTCCCCACCACCATGTCTCCCCTTAGGCTCCAAATGACCAAACATAAATCCAACCTCCCTATCACTTGATCCCCCACTCGCTCGCAAAAAATCCGGCAAAAACCCAATATCGTGCAAACCATAGCCTTCCTCGAATGGCCCTAACCGCACAAGCCAACCATCAATATCCCTTGTGGAGCAATCTCATCTCCAAAACACAAGCACGTCCCATGTCCTGAAATCTTCATATACACATTCGAGTCTATACGCGCTACACCACACAACCCCCCCCCCACACACACCCCCACCACCAAATTGTCTATAATAGGAAGGAAAGCATATCATGTTGAGTTGACTAGACACAAGTTGGTAGTTTCACGACTACTAGGGAAGATAGGAAGTCTGCTCAACATACTAGGCACATTTGGTAAAAACATAACATATTGTCTAGTAAGAAAAAAATCGTCACCCTTAAAAAAAGTGGCAAAATTTTAAGCATAACCTCACAATGCTAGACTACAAACAGATCAAATAAAGCAACTATGAAGCACACATAAAAATGAATTGTATGTAATCAACCAGGAAACCTTGCCCTATAATTCAAAAAACAAAATTTCATTGCACCAAAACAACCACCAAAGGAAGAAACCAATATCATCAAACATCAAGTGCATGGCAAAAAAAATCTCGCATTCCAGACAGTAACTCCCCTAACAACAACAATAAGAAGAACAACAAACCCCACCCACTGATAGTCTGCAACGTATCTATAATTTTTGATTGCTCCATACTATATTATCTACTGTTTTGGACAATATTGGGCTTTATTTTCCACTTTTATATTATTTTTGGGACTAACCTATTAACTGGAGGCCCAGCCCAAAATTGTTGTTTTTTGCCTATTTCAGTGTTTCGAAGAAACGGAATATCAAACAGAGTCCAAACGGAATGAAACCTTCGGGAACATGATTTTCTCACCGAATATGATCCAGGAGACTTGAACCCTACGTCAAGAAAGAAAGGAGGTGGGCACGAGGTAGGGGGCACGCCCACCCCCAGGGCCCGCCCTCCACCCTCATGGGCCCCACCTTGCTCCACTGACGTACTTCTTCCTCCTATATATACCTACGTACCCCCAAACAATCAGATACGGAGCCAAAAACCTAATTCCACCGCCGCAACCTTCTGTACCCACGAGAACCCATCTTGGGGCCTGTTCGGAGCTCCGCCGGAAGGGGAATCCACCATGGAGGGCTTCTACATCATCACCATAGCCCCTCCAATGAAGTGTGAGTAGTTTACCTCAGACCTTCGGGTCCATAGTTAGTAGCTAGATGGCTGCTTCTCTCTTTTTGGATCTCAATCAATGTTCTCCCCCTCTCTCGTGGAGATCTATTCGATGTAATCTTCTTTTTGCGGTGTGTTTGTTGAGACCAATGAATTGTGGGTTTATGATCAAGATTATCTATGAATAATATTTGAATCTTCTCTGAATTCTTTTATGTATGATTGGTTATCTTTGCAGGTCTCTTCGAATTATCAGTTTGGTTTAGCCTACTAGATTGGTTTTTCTTGCAATGGGAGAAGTGCTTAGCTTCGGGTTCAATCTTGCGGTGTCCTTTCCCAGTGACAGCAGGGGCAGCAAGACACGTATAGTATTGTTGCCATCGAGGATAACAAGATGGGGTTTTTATCATATTGCATGAATTTATCCCTCTACATCATGTCATCTTGCTTAAGGCGTTACTCTGTTTTCTTGAACTTAATACTCTAGATGCATGCTGGATAGCGGTCGATGAGTGGAGTAATAGTAGTAGATGCAGGCAGGAGTCGGTCTACTTGTCTCGGGCGTGATGCCTATATACATGATCATACCTAGATACTCTCATAACTATCCTCGATTCTGTCAATTGCTCAACAGTAATTTGTTCACCCACCGTAAAATACTTATGCTCTTGAGAGAAGCCACTAGTGAAATCCATGGCCCCCGGGTCTATCTCCATCATATTAATCTTCCATCACTTTTTTCCCTTTCCTTTTTATTTTACTTGGCATCTTTATACCAAAAATACCAAAAATATTATCTATCATATCTATCAGATCTCACTCTCGTAAGTGACCGTGAAGGGATTGACAACCCCTTATCGCGTTGGTTGCGAGGAGTTATTTGTTTTGTGTAGGTACGAGGGATCGCGCGTAGCCTCCTACTGGATTGATACCTTGGTTCTCAAAAACTAAGGGAAATACTTACGCTACTTTGCTGCATCATCCTTTCCTCTTCAAGGAAATCCAATGCAGTGCTCAAGAGTTAGCACCCACCTCCTCTCCTCAACTCATCCTGCTAGAAGAAACCATCAGGGAAGATTCCAGCTCCTCCAAGAAATGTCACTTGTATCCACAAACAGTTGAACCAATTGCATGTTGTTCAACTGCGTGTGTGTGTTGTCCACATGCATCAATTCCCCACCACCCTGCCCCCTTAGGATCCAAATGACCAATCATAAACCCAACCTCTCTTTCACTTCATCCCCCCACTTGCGCGCAAAAAGTCCGCCGCAGACCCAATATTGTGCAAACCATAGCATTCCTCGAATGTCCCTAAACCCTACAAGCCTAGCATCACATCCCTTGAGGAGCAATCTCTGCTCCAAAACACAAGTATGACCCATGTCCTAAATTTTGCATCTACACTTTCGAGTCTATATGCGCCACACCAGACACCCCCACCCCCCCCACACACACACACAAATTTGAATAATAGGAAGGAAAGCATATTATCCTATTGAGTTGACTAGACACAAGTTGGTTTTGTCAAGAGTAGCAGGCAAGATAGGAGGTGTGCTCAACATAATAGGCACATATGGTAAAAATGTAACATATTGTCTAGTAAGTAAAACATATCATCAGCACTAAAAAATAAAAATATGTCGTAAATTTTCAGCATAACCTCACAATGTTGGTGAGTGAAACAAACAATTTTTGTTGTGGCAACAGAATGGGATACACCATGCAATTTGTAGAGCCAACAAGCATTGAAGATAAAAAAAGGATGAACATTATAAGAAGATGGCTAAAACTATAAGCATAGATGCTAAAGTACTAAAGGAGTAATTGATATATAGTCACACAATCCATAACATGACAATGTCCATTATCAATGTGGCAACTTCACAATAATAATCGTGACAATTACAATACAATCTACAGTAGCACGGGCGTTAAAGAAAAGTACACGGTGAATGATAACAAGCTATCAACACAAATGGTTAAATCATCACAACGACTAGCAATCACATCGCCTCGAGATGGAAAAGTGTATTATCTACAAACAAAATCATGCATTGAACCGCTAAGCATGTATGCATGCTAGACTACAAATAGATCAGATAAAAAACGATGAAGGACACATAATAATGAAAGGTTTGTAATCAACCAGGAAACCTAGCCCCATAATTGAAAAAACAAAATTCAAATGTCAAAAAGGCCACCAAAGGCATAGACAAATATCAAACACCAAGTGCACTACAAAAAAAATCTCGCCATCCAGCCAATAACTCCCATAACAACAATAAGAAAAATAACACTAAATCCCACCCACCTCTTCTCCTCGATTCGCACTGCTAGAAGAAACTATCAGGGAAGATTCCACTTCCTCCAAGAAGTGACCCTCGTATCCACAAACAGTTGAACCAACTCCATGTTGTTCAACTATGCGTGTGTGTTCTCTAGATGCATTAACTCCCCACCACCCTACCCACCTTAGGCTCCAAATGACCAAACATAAATCCAACCTCTATATCACTTGATCCCACACTTGCGCACAAAAAATCCGCCACAAACCCAACGTCGTGCAAACCATAGCCTTCTTCGAATGGCCCTACCTCCCACAAGCCTAGCATCCTCGGCCTCATCCCTTCAGGAGTAATCTCTGCTCCAAAACACAAGTATGCCTCATGTCCTTAATTTTGCATCTACACATTCGAGTCTATAAATGACAAACCACACACCCCCACCCCGCCCCCCACACACACAAAAATTATATAATATGAAGGAAAGCATATTATCATGTTGAGTTGACTACACATAGTTGGTATTATCAAGACCAGCACAGAAGATAGAAGGTGTCCTCAACATAATAAGCACATTTGGTAAAAACATAATATATTGTCTAGTAAGTAAAAATATCATCACCCATAAAATAAAATAAAAATAGGTGTTAAATTTTTCAACAGAACATCATAATGTTGGTGAGTGAAACAAACATTTTTTTGTGGCAACAAATGGGATACGACATGCTATTTGTAGGAACCAACAAGAATTGATGAGAAAAGAAAAAGAAAAACTGATGAACACAGACAAATAGCGAAAACTATGAGCATAGATGGTAAAATGCTAAAGGAGTAAGTGGTATATAGCTACACAATCCATAATGTGACAATTTCCATGAACTTATCAATGTTGCAACATTAAAATAACAATCAAGAAAATTACAATACTATTTATAGCGGCACAGGAGTTAAAGAAGAGACCATGGGGACCGATAACAACCTATCAACACAAATGGTGAAATCATGACGACCATTGTCAGTCACATCACCTCGAGATTCAAACGTGTATTACCTTCAAAAAATTATGCATCAAATCCCAAAGCATGAACTATGCATGCTAGCAAGACTACAATTGGGTTAAATAAAGAACCGATGGAGAACACATAAAAATGAAAGGTACATAATTAACCAGGAAACCTAGCCCCATAATAATAATAAAACAAAATTCCAATGTTCCATAAAGACCACCAAAGGCACAAATCAATATAAAACAACAAGTGCACTACAAAAGAAATCTCCCAATCTAGCCAGTAACTCCCATAACAACAACAATAAGAAGAAGAAAAAATCCCACCCACCTCATCTCCTCAATTTGTCCCGCTTCAAGAAACCATCAGGAAATATTCCACCTCCTCAAATAAATGTCCCTTGTATCCACAAACAATTGAACCAACTGCTCGCCTTTATTGTCCATATGCATCAACTCTCCACCACCCCGCGTCCCTTAGGATCAAAAATACCAAACATAAACCCAACCTCTCAATCACTTGATACCGCCCTTGCGCGCAAAAAATCCACCACAAACCAACCATTGAGAAAACCATAGCCTTCCTCGAATGTCCATAATCTCCACAAGCCTAACATCTCCATCCCTTGAGGAGAAATCTTTGATCCAACACACAAGCACGCCCCATGTCCGTAAATTTGCATACAAGCTTTCAAGTCTATACGCGCCACACCACACAACCCCCCCCCCCCGCCCCCACCACCACCACCACCAAATTTTGTATAACAGGAAGGAAAGCATATTGTCCAACTGAGTTGAGTTGACACAAGTTGGTATTTTCAAGACTAGCAGGGAAGAGAGGAGGTGTGCTCAACATAATAGGCACATTTGGTAACATAACATATTGTCTAGTCAGAAAAAATATCATCACACATAAAATAAAAAAGGTAGGCGGTAAATTTTTCAGCATAACCTCACAATGTTGGTTAGATAAATTTTTTTGTTGTGGCAATATAAAGGGATACAACATGCTATTTTTAGGAACCAACCAGCATTGAATAGAAAATAAAAAGAAAACTAATGAATATGACAGGCACATGGCTAAAACTATAAGCATGGATGGTAAAATACTAAAGAAGTAAGTGATATATAGCTACACAATCCATAAAATGACAATTTCCGTGAGCTAAAAAACTTATCAATGTGGCAACTTCATAATAATAATCATGACAATTGCAACACAATCTATAGCGGCACAGATGTTAAATAAAAGCACACAATGACTAATAACAAGCTATCGACACAAATGGCGAAATCATTACAAGGATTGGCAATCACATCGCCTTGAGATGGAAAAGTGTATTATCTACAAACAAATTTGTGCATCAAATCCCTAGGCATGTACGCATGCTAGAATACAAACAAATTAG
Organism: Aegilops umbellulata; assembly: GCA_032464435.1. Lineage (NCBI taxonomy): Eukaryota > Viridiplantae > Streptophyta > Magnoliopsida > Poales > Poaceae > Aegilops > Aegilops umbellulata. The sequence goes on along the minus strand of CP136056.1, from coordinate 511,489,839 downwards.
AAAAATAAATGATGAAGCAGACATAAAAATGAATGGTATGCAATCAACTAGAAAACCTAGCCCCATAATTAAAAAAAATCCAATGCGCCAAAAAGACCATCAAAGAAAGAAACCAATATCAAACACCAAGTGTACTGCAAAACAAATCTCAATCCTCCAGTAACTCACATAGTAACAGCAGTAAGAATAACAACAAATCCCACCCACCTCCTCTCCTCAATTCATCCCGCGAGAAGAAACCATCAGGGGAGATTCCACCTCCTCCAACAAATGGCCCTCGTATCCACAAACAGTTGAACCAACTCCATGTTGTTCAACTGCGCGTGTGTGTTGTCCAGATGCATCAACTCCCCCCCACCCTTCCCCCCTTAGGCTTCAAATGACCAAACATAAATCCAACCTCTCTATCACTTGATCCCCCACCTATGCGCAAAAAATCCAGCACAAACCATATCCTTCCTCGAATGACCCTAACACCACAAGGCTAGCATCCCCATCCCTTGAGGAGCAATCTCCGCTCCAAAACACAAGTACGCCACATGTCCTAAAATTTTCATCTACACATCCAAAAATATACGATCCACACCAAATAACCCCCCCCCCAAAGAAACAACTCGAATCATCAGGAAAAGGGGATCTTCTTTCTTACCTTGGTCTCGATGAATGGGTGGATGCACTAGGCTCGACTCCCTGCCGGAGATGGCGTCGATGGTCACCGAGTAATGAAGAGATAATGGGGATTGGGGTGAGAGCGATGCAATGAAGCGGAGGAAAGTAAATGAAAGAAACTGACGCCTCTTAGGAATGGGTTCGTCATCACTACGAGTCATAAATCAACAATCTCGCTCTTCTTTCGATAACTTTGTCCATTCCATTTCGCACACTGCGAATCGCATGGTCCCTACACACCAATTAAAAGGACGACCATGAGCCATGCTAGTGTGTAGCCACGTGAAATGATAACACAATAAATTTGTGTCCTCAATGAAGGTTTGACCAATATACTATTTAGTTGTAGTGACCTCACAATTGACAATACATGGTCATCATGCACGAATGCAATGATACATACTAGATGATAGATGCGTTGCATATATATTCTTGAAATACATACTTAAATCAAGCCTGGCATATATGCATTGTATTTATGTAACTCGTTAACTTGTGGATGAATGCCATTTTGAAACATTATAAATCTTAAAAGGGCGTGCATAGCGCATGAGCATATGCACTATAGGTCTTTAGTGTGACGGTCTGATGTGCGCGCGATGGGATCCGAACGAGCGATTGGACACACACAAGCGCTAGATGGGACATGTAGATTTAACTCTCTGCTAGTGCATGTCTTTTTCACTACAGCGACGCAAGATACCGATACCCCTCCCCCTGCCAAACCAGAACGTGTTGAGTTGTCATGGAATAGCTTTACCCCACCTACTGCATGGTGGGAATTTGGCAAAAAAACTACCGTAAAAGTTCATGAATAGTATACCTCCCCTCAAAAATCACTTAATCCACACCCCTCCTCGCCTCTACTTTCTCGAAATCTTAAAGAGCAGAAAGAGAGGTAAAACACATTCAAATCCTTTATACATAGCATAATCATATAATTTTTCATGCAAAAATTCTAAAGTGTTCACTAATGTTATGGAATGTAATTTAGTGAAACATGAATAGCATATCCAAACCATTACACGCGAAAAAGGTGGGCACATAGATGCAAACAAATTCTTAGGAATGTACAAGCACTTTAATGTCACTAAAGAAAGTTGTCATGTTGTAGGCGTTGAACAAGAGAAAATGTCACCTTGCTGGAGGTTCTTTATGCATGCCCCTTGTCCAAAAATCCACAACTAACATCACATGATTATCAAGAACAACAAATAACACATGGGTAGCAAGACACACGACAAACATATCGATTCGGTGTTGCTAAGGGTGATTGGGGCAAATGATCACTCTCACCATGGATGTATGTGCGTAAAATATCTTCACCTTGAACAGATACTCTCCCTTGAGCTTAAAGACCAACATGTCATTTTCCTCTCCATGTGTTGCTGCAAACTGAGGCCACCCATGGTTAAATACAGGCTCACGTGCAAATCTCTAAAACTCCACAAACCATGAGCACCTTTCGCATGTCTTCAGCTTGAAAGACCTGGGAATCGGGCCCTTGATCAGCGCCTTAACCCTCTTGGGATGACTTGCATGTAGAGGTCATCCTCGTCAATCAACACACATAACTGTGATGGACGAAATTCAACTACAAAATGTCCGGTCCTTGGAGGTTGGCATCTCCCTCTTGTCATCGCCACTTGCCTGCCCGGCGCCATCGTTACTTCTACATCACTCTTTGCCTCTTGATGATCCTAGAAGAAAGAAGACTAAATTTGTTCATGTCATCCAAATCATCGGCATATGTCGCTAACATAGAAATTAAGGGTGAATCATAAAGCATAGGTAACGTGGGGAGCCCAACATGTAACTTTACTAGATGCACATTTTTAAATGTGCACATATGTGATAAGCGTCGTCTGACAAAGAACTCACAATCTGTGTGCCCAAACTCAAATATGTAATCAATATTGTTTCACAAACCTTGATTTATCATCGTTTCGTTAAAATAGCACAAATAGAACATGTTTGCACAACTATCGATGTTGGCAGCTAGTTACTTTTGTCTAATGTGAATGAAACCATGTTATCCTACTGAGTTGAGTAGACACAAGTTGGTATTTTCAAGACTAGCTGGAAACATAGGATGTGTGCTCAACATAATAGGCACATTTGGTAAAAGACATAACATATTATCTAGTAAGAAAAAAATGTCAACACCCATAAAATTGACGTAAAATAGGTAGTAAATTTCAAAGCATAACCTCACAGTGTTTGTGGGTGAAACAAACTTCTTTTTGTTGTGGAAACATAATGGGATGCACCATGATATTTGTAGGAACCAACAGGCAAAGAAGAGAAAACTGATGAACATGACCAGCGCATGGCAAAAACTACAAACATAGATGGTATAAGACTAAAGGAGTAAGTGACAATATAGCTACAAAATCGATAACATGACCATTTCCAAGACTTAAAAGACTTATCAATGTGGCAACTTCGTAATAATAAACATGACAATTACTCCCTCTATGAAGGAATATAGGAGCGTTTAGATCACTACTTTACTGATCTAAACGCTCTTATGTTTCTTTACAAAGGGAGTATAATACAATCTACAGCGGCACGGGTGTTAAAAAAAAGCACATAGTGGCTGATTACAAGCTATCAACACAAATGATGAAATCATCACAACGATTGGCAATCACATCACCCTGAGATGGAAAAGTGTATTACCTACAAACAAAACCATGCATCAAATCCCTAAGCGTGTACTATGCATGCTAGACTACAAACAGATCAGACGAAGAAATGATGAAGCACACATAAAAATGAATGGTGTGTAATCAACCAGGAAACCTAGCCCCATAATCAAAAAACAAATTTCCAATGCACCAAAAGGACCACGAAAGGAACAAACAAATATAAAACACCAAATGCACTGCAAAACAATTGTCAATATCCAGCCAGTAACTCCCATAAAAAATAACATGAGAATAACAAAAAATCCCACCCACCTCCTCTCCTCAATTTGCCCCACTAGAAGAAACCATCAAGAAAGATTCCACTTCCTCAAAGAACTGGCCCTCGCATGCACGAACAGTTGAACCAATTGCATGTTGTTCAACTGCGTGTGTGTGTTGTTGAGATGCATCTACTCCCCACCACCATGTCTCCCCTTAGGCTCCAAATGACCAAACATAAATCCAACCTCTCTATCACTTGATCCCCCACTCACTCGCAAAAAATCCGGCAAAAACCCAACATCGTGCAAACCATAGCCTTCCACGAATGGCCCTAACCCCACAAGCCTAGCATCAATATCCCTTGTGGAGCAATCTCATCTCCAAAATACAAGTGCGCCCATGTCCTGAAATCTGCATATACACATTCGAGTCTATACGCGCCACACCACACCCCCCCACCACCACCACCACCACCAAAGTGTCTATAATAGGAAGGAAAGCATATTATCATGTTGAGTTGAGTAGACACAAGTTGGTATTTTCAAGACTAGTAGGGAAGATAGGAAGTGTGCTCAACATACTAGGCACATTTGATAAAAACATAACATATTGTCTAGTAAGAAAAAATCGTCACCCATAAAAAAAGGTGGCAAAATTTTAAGCATAACCTCACAATGCTAGACTACAAACAGATCAAATAAAGCAATGATGAAGCACACATAAAAATGAATTTTATGTAATCAACCAGGAAACCTTGCCCCATAATTCAAAAACCAAATTTCACTGCGCCAAAACAACCACCAAAGGAAGAAACCAATATCAACATCAAGTGCACGGAAAAACAAATATCGCATTCCAGCCAGTAACTCCCATAACAACAATAATAAAAAGAACAACAAATCCCACCCACCTCCTCTCCTCAATTCATCCTACTAGAAGAAACCATCGGGGAAGATTCCAGCTCCTCCAAGAAATGTCACTTGTATCCACAAACAGTTGAACCAATTGCATGTTGTTCAAATGTGCGTGTGTGTTCTCTAGATGCATTAACTCCCCACCACCCTACCCACCTTAGGCTCCAAAAGACGAAACATAAATCCGACCTCTCTATCACTTGATCCCCACTTGTGCGCAAAAAGTCCGCCACAAACCCAATATTGTGCAAACCGTAGCCTTCCTCGAATGGCCCTAAACCCTACAAGCCTAGCATCCCCATCCCTTGAGGAGCAATCTCTGCTCCAAAACACAAGTATGACCCATGTCCTAAAATTTGCATCTACACTTTCGAGTCTATATGTGCCACACCAGACAACCCCCCCCCCCCACCCACACACACACACACACACAAATTTATATAATAGGAAGGAAAGCATATTATCCTGTTGAGTTGACTAGACACAAGTTGGTATTGTCAAGACTAGCAGGAAAGATAGGAGGTGTGCTCAACATAATAGGCACATTTGGTAAAAATGTAACATATTGTCTAGTAAGTAAAAAGTATCATCACCACTAAAAAATACAAATATGTCATAAATTTTCAGCATAACCTCACAACGTTGGTGAGTGAAACAAACAATTTTTGTTGTGGCAACATAATGGGATACACCATGCAATTTGTACGGCCAACAAGCATTGAAGAGAAAAAAACGGATGAACATTACAGGCACATGGCTAAAACTATAAGCATAGATGCTAAAGTACTAAATGAGTAATTGATATATAACGACACAGTCCATAACATGACAATGTCCATTATCAATGTGGAACTTCATAATAATAATCGTGACAATTACAATACAATCTACAGTGGCACGGACGTTAAAGAAAAGTACATGTGAATGATAACAAGCTATCAACACAAATGGTGAAATCATCACAACGACCGGCAATCACATCGCCTCGCCATGGAAAAGTGTATTATCTACAAACAAAATTGTGCATCAAATCCCTAAGCATGTATGCATGCTAGACTACAAACAGATCAGATAAAAAAATGATGGACACATAAAAATGAAAGGTCTATAATCAACCAGGAAACCAAGCCCCATAATTGAAAAAACAAAATTCCAATGTGCCAAAAAGGCCAGCAAAGGAAGAGACCAATATCAAACACCAAGTGCATTGCAAAAAAAAAATCTTGCCATCCAGCCAGTAACTCCCATAACAATAATAAGAAGAATAACACCAAATCCCACCCACCTCTTCTCCTCAATTCGCACTGCTAGAAGAAACCATCAGGGAAGACTCCGCTTCCTCCAAGAAGTGACCCTTGTATCCACAAACAGTTGAACTAACCCCATGTTGTTCAAATGTGCGTGTGTGTTCTCTAGATGCATTAACTCCCCACCACCCTACCCACCTTAGGCTCCAAATGACCAAACATAAATCCAGCCTCTCTATCACTTGATCCCGCACTTGCGCGCAAAAAATCCGCCACAAACCCAACGTCGTGCAAACCATAGCCTTCTTCGAATGGCCCTACCTCCCACAAGCCTAGCGTCCTCAGCCTCATCCCTTGAGGAGTAATCTCTGCTCCAAAACTCAAGTACGCCCCATGTCCTAAATTTTGCATCTACACATTCGAGTCTATAGGTGACAAACCACCACCCCCCCCCCCACCCACACACACAAAAATTGTATAATAGGAAGGAAAGCATATTATCATGTTGAGTTGACTACACACAGTTGGTATTATCAAGACCAACACAGAAGATAGAAGGTGTTCTCAACATAATAAGCACATTTGGTAAAAACATAATATATTGTCTAGTAAGTAAAAATATCATTACCCATAAAATAAAATAAAAATAGGTGTTAAATTTTTCAGCATAACATCACAATGTTGGTGAGTGAAACAAACATTTTTTTTTGTGGCAACATAATGGGGTACAACATGCTATTTGTAGGAACCAACAAGAATTGATGAGAAAAGAAAAAGAAAAAGTGATGAACATGACAAGCACATGGCAAAAACTATAAGCATAGATGGTAAAATACTAAAGGAGTAAGTGATATGTAGCTACTCAATCCATAACATGACAATTTCAACAAGTTAGAAAACTTATCAATGTGGCAACTTCATAATAATAATCCTGACAATTACAATACAATCTATAGCGACATCGGTGTTAAAGAAAACACACAATGACTGATAACAAGCTATCAACACAAATGGTGAAATCATCACAATGACTGGCAATCACATCACCTCCAGATGAAAAAGTGTATTATCTACAAAGAAAACCATGCATCGAATCCCTAAGGACGCTAGACTACAAATAGGTCAGATAAAGAAACAATAAAGGGCACATGAAATTGAATGGTATGTTATCAACAAGGAAACCTAGCCCTATAATTCACAAAACAAAATTCGAATGCGCCAAAAGGACCACCAAAGGCACAAACCAATATAAAATACTATAAAACAAATCTCGGATTCCAGCCAGTAATTCCTATGACAACAACAATAAGAATAAAAACAAATCCCACCCACCTCCTCTCCTTAATTCGTCCCGCTAGATGAAACCATGAGGGAAGATTCCATCTCCTCTAAGAACTGGCCCTCGTATCCACAAACACTTGAGCCAACTGTATGTTGTTCGACTGCGTGTGTGTATTGTCGAGATTCATCAACTCCCCACCACCCTGCCTCCGGATCCAAATTACCAAACATAAATCCAACCTCTCTATCACTTGACCCCCCCTCCCCCCCCCCCCCACCCCGCGCGTGCTTGCGCACAAAAAATCCACCACAAACCCAACACCGGGCAAACCATAGCCTTCCTCGAATTACCCTAAGCCCCACAATCCTAGCATCCTCATCCCTTGAGGAGCAATCTCTGCTCCAAAACACAAGTACGCCCCATGTCCTAAAATTTGTACATGTGTCTTGTTTTTTACATCGGTCTCAATGAATGGGTGGATGCACTAGGCTTGAACCCCTGCCGGAGACAATATTGATGGCCGTATAGTAATGGAGAGACAATGGGGATTGGGGCGAGAGCGATGCAATAAAGAGGAGGGAAATTAAAAAGTAGATGACACTCCTAGGAATGGACTCGTCATCACTCTGCATCGTAAATCAGCAATCACACTCTTCTTCTGATCACTCTGTCCATGCCACTTGGCACACTTCGGATCGCATGGTCCGTATGCACCGATCAAATGATGGCAACGAGTCGTGCTACTGTGTAGCCATGTGAAACACCATCCCGAAAATTTTGCGTTCCTAAAATAAAAGTTTACACAAAAATAAGGTGGCAAAGCTACCCCTATTTTCTTAGGGCGCATGGTGATGACGGGGTCAGACGACGAATAAAGTTTCCTCGAGCCGCCTCATCTCGAACGGGATCACTTGTAGCAGTGCCGATGCTGGCGTAGATTCTTGATCTTTCGCAGTTTGGTCATGCGGCCTCTTGTGTGTCGCACCGGTGTAGGCTTTGATGCCGGCATGAGGCCCGTGAATTCTTTCTTTTGGAGGTTAGGATATTTTTTTCCCTGATCTTTCGACGATTTCTTCTACATAGCATTGGTCCAGTAGGATCATGATCTTGATGACTTCTGCTCCGAGATCAACAAAGACCACTTGGCTCTCGCAATGGAGATGAAATTATCGCCGGCGCCATGTATGCATAATGCATGGCCACTACACATGTCAAGAGCAATCCTGCTAGTAGTAGAAGATATATGTAAGGTGTAAGGCCAACTCCAACGTTAGACTCCATCCGGTCCGTTTTCGTCCATTTGGGGCAAAACCTGGCCCAACAGGAGTACCTAAACAGACAAAGTTGTTCGCAGATGTCCGTTTCGGTCCGGCCCAACCTTAGACCCAGACCAAACTTGGGCCACAATGCATCTGCACGGACAAAAGCGGGCGCTCTCCTCGCCCCCTCTCATCCGCTCGTGTCCGCTAGTGGCCCACAAATCAATGACAACAACTTGACCCCGCCGCTCGCACTCACCCGCCGCCGCGAGCAAATGCGTCTGCGTCGTTGCCCTCCTGATGCTGGCACGTGCCCGCCGCCGGGGCGACACTGCAGGGAGGCAGAGGAACCCGTCCCTCCCACGCTCCTCATCAAGGCCGCGCCAGTCGCCCGCCGCCGTCCTCCTCCTCCCTGCACCTCGCCTCACCGGAGCCGCCAGGGCGACGCTGCGGCGGCCGTGGACGAGGCACGGCGTCTGTCTGTCGGAGCTGCCGGATGGAGTTCGCGTGTGTTTGGGGGTTGGGGCCTCTCCTGCGCATTGGGCGCAGATACGTCGCCCGACCGTCCGCTCCCCGGCCGCTGCCTATTTCGCACCCCAAACGGACAAATGTCCGCGTCCGTTTGGGGTCTGCGTTGGAGTTGGCCTAAGCTACGTGCCTGCCTACGTAGTACTAGCCCGGACGCACGGGCCACGTACCCAACGCATACAGACACGCATATACATCTGGCATGCATCCGTCCGCGAAGATAAACTCAACTCTATCTATCACTCTCGAAAGAAAAGTTAGCTAGCTGTGTTGCACTCGCACCCAACACTGCACGCATGCATGACGACGTACGCTTAGGTGGTAGGTACGGTGGGAACAAGCTGCTGATGCAGTGCAGATAAACCTCTGACCGACCGGCCCGAAGCTAGCTAGCAGGGCCATGCATGCATGAACCGTCCAAAGAAGCACAGTACGTACGTGAGGGAAATGTCGTGCACGGGAGCGCCAACAGCCGGCCGACCGGACCCCCCACCCCTTCGAGCAAGACTGTCCATTTTTCGGACAAGGCCGGGCGACTATCCTCTCCTAAGACGTGGTCGGTCGACGGTGGGCGTATACGATTCACGAACCTTCCCCACCACTACGTCTACGTCTTTTGTACTTCTGTCCGGAAATGTAATTGTCAAGATTTTATTTTGGCCACTCATTAGTAGTGGACCATATATTATTATTTTTCTGTCGCATCCTGAATGTAAATGTAGAGAATTTAATTTTAGCCATTCATTATGACTAAATGTATTATTTGCTATGGAATTAACAGTGTATAACTCGGTAATCGATCTCGAAATGTAACTCGTACGCGTTTTCAAATATTTGATTTTCGGCAATTAATGTACTATATATAGATTTTGTGATATACAAAACTAATGCCACCAAATATTGTGTTTAAGAGTAACGTATCCACCAATGTTAATACGTATCTTGTAACTCACGTATATCCCAAATAAATTCTCCGTAAACGATAAATCTTGAAAATCTCTTACGACTCTTACTAGCTTCCAGAAGAAGGGAGCCTGATCGAGCTAAATCGAAAGCACAAAGAAATAGTCAAGTGTATCAACACAAAATCTTTTGGATATGCAAGATCTTGTTGGTATATTGTTTTCGAACTATAACGTGTTCAGCGATATTAATACATATATTGTGATTGACATATTGTCGAATAAATTCTTGGTGAAAGACAGGTCTTGAAAATCTTTGATGATTTACACTATCTTCCAAATGAAGGGAGTCCGACCGATCCACCGAACCTCGGAAGCACGAAGGAACAGTCAGGCGACTCAACACAAAATCGCATAATAGAAGTGTAACCAGTGATATTAGTACACCTCTTGTAACTCACGTATATATCGCATAAATTGTCGGTAAATGATAATTCTTGAAGATCTCTTGCAACTTCTACTAGTCAAGTGTCTCAACACAAAATCTTTTGGATATGCAACATCTTGTTGTTATATATACAGTATCCTTTAGCATGTTGGAGACGGCACCGAAATCCTCTTGAAGCATCATGTTTATAATTTTTATTTTTTATCAGGTTTTTTTGTAAGGCCTGGACAAAATAATTTATGACATATTGCAATTTTAAGAACATTCTAAATTAAGGCTAATATGCAAAATCAAGTGCATGCTTGGCATGGAAGAGAGGAACAAGGATGGGACAGCGCAAGGCTGTCATGCATGCAATCCAATCGCCCTTCCCTCCCTCCATCTGTCCGGAGAAATCTGGGTCCCGTTCCCCTCTGCCCTTGGCATCTTCCATTCGCTTCAGGCTTTTCAGCTGTCCATCATGTACAGCTCACAAGGATGGGCAGGCATTCCATTCCAAGAGAGAGAGAGAGAGAGAGAGCCCGGCTCCATTGATCTCAGCCATCCATCCATTTGTCAAAACCCCAACTTAAAGCGACTCACAAAAGCCCCTCTTCTTTGCAAATTGTATTACTAGAAAAATGAATGTTGTGCCCCGGCCTTATCAGCACGATAAATTTAGTTTTCCGGTCATTTGGTAGCACTACGCAATGGCGCAAATGACCAGCACAGTTATTTGGAGGAATGTAATTAGCAAAAATTCGGTAAAAGAATAATTTGGCAGGAACAAATTAGTGACAATTTTTTAAAGGTAAAAAGAAATACTACATTTGCATGAGATGGCAGTGAGGGGTAAAAATGTTGGTAGGGAGTGGTAGGGGATGGAGGCGAAAGAAAGAAACGCATGGTGACGGCGATGGCCGCGTACAGCTCACTGGTCACAGCGGCGGCCCACCCCACCCCACTCCACTCCAGTCCACTCCGGAGGGAGGGAGGGAGGAGCCTGCAGCAAGACGCCATGGATGGATGGATGCAAGTGTCACAGCGGCGATCCGTATCGCTTGGATCTTACTTGGATCGACGCGAGCTAGGCAGGCTGTACCACTGTAGTTCATGCATGCACGCACGTAGTATATCTGGGCGGATCGACGAGTTAATTTAGAAAAGATTTAGCAATATTTGCTCATTCACTCCGAGTTCCGAAGCGTATGCTTTCCGGTCTGGGGCTGGGCTAGCTACTGCTAGCACTAGGTGACAAGTGACGAGGCCTCCGTGCGTCCGTCAGGCCAGGAAAGAAGAAGGGCGTGTGCAGCTTTTTAGCTCGGGGTATGCAGCTGCTGTCCGCCTGTCCTCCAGCTCGGCCCGCTCATGCTCTGCCCCGCGCCTTCCCAGCAATCATTGACGCCTTCGTCTACGCAGGCCATTTCTTGTTAAGCTCGACCGATCGACAGAAAGATTCATTCATTCGTTCATCGGATGATAATATAATCATTTAACAACACGATACGATACTGCAGGAATTGCCCAATAGTAAAATACGCTGGAAAAAGGAACAAAACAACGAATCGGGAGAATGGGTGGCCGCGTCGCCGCCCGTCGTCGGCGCGGTGTCGCGATCCGCACGAACTGTCGCCTCGCCTCGCCTTTGGGGGCAATCATTGGGCCTGGGCTGGGAGATGCCTCCATCCCTCTCATTCTTTTCTCTCTCGGAAGAAGCGATCTTGCTAATTAAGGAGGGATTAAGAGCAGCTTACGCGACGTCAGCGTGGACCATGGCAGTAAGTAAATCTCTCGCTGCCTGCAATGCGAATACAAGCGGCCGGCGGGCGGCTCACGTTTTTCCTAGGCAAAATTTGATGCGGCGCCTCCTATACACCAGAGAGTTCCGCCATTATATATACTTCGGCTGCCTGCTGGTTCCCTCCCGCTGGTGTTGGCTGGCTGTGCTGGCTCTCCTGTCCCCTCTCCCCTCCCCCGTCCTCCCCCAAACCCCTCCCCCTTTCCAATCATCGGCACCTGAGCAGGAGGAGGAGGAGGAAGAAGCCACAGCCCACAGGTTTCCTGCCTCCCCTGCTTTCTTGCTGCTTCTCCACCTCCCCTGTTTTTCTCATGCGTGGATTCTTGCCACCCTGCTCTCCCTGCATAAGTTTCTTCTCATCTTCCAAGATGATGTTTCTTCTAATCGAACATGCTTCTTCTGATCTTCCGTGATTGTAATCTGGATGTTCCTTGCACATTTTTCATGCTTGATTTTGGTTTTCTTCTCTGTTGATTTCTTGCCCTGAACCTGATAGGAACTTTTCCTTGTTGATGATGACAGATAGGGGCAGGGAGGGAGAAGAAGGGGATAAAAGTTTTGCGACATGGCTTCAGCGTTTGATCCCGCTCTTGTGCCTGGAGGGAGATGACGCCACGAGACCTCGTCAATCTTCAGGTATGCATGTTTGCTATTGCTTGTTTGGACATTCTCTCTGCTCTGGCTGATTGATATGATAGTCTTTGCATGCTCCTGGTTATTTCTTGGACAAGGATCAGATGGGCTTGATGTGTGCTCTGGGGATTAGATAGATATTGTCTGCATGATTGCTGTGGAATTTGTTGATATACGTTATTTGTTATAGATCATACTGCGTGTTTGCTATTCTTGTCATGTACTGTAGCACGTATAGATGGAGCAACAGTTGTGCTTCTGTTTTCCTTTTCATACTACTAGGAGCAATTCTTGTCCTACTGCATCATTTCCTTCAGCGCCCATAAGGCCAATGCCATATTGTTAGATCACACAACACAAGTTGAAGCATTCTGCATTGTTATTTTATTAAATTTCGATTTAACATGTAGTACAACTGGGGATTGTTAAAAGGCATTGGTGGTTTGCAAGCACTACTACAGAGGAAGCTTTCGCGTACCCCTTTATATGGGCGACGAAGCGTTCCTGTTATATATAGTGCTGTAGTGGACAGTTTTTTTGTGTCTGTATATCATCATGCATTGTCAACCAAATAGAAGAATATGCAGCGCCGATTATATTGTATTTGGGAGCCCCTTTGTATACCATCGGAATTTTAGTAGTGATAGTCATGGCGCGAAATATTTGAATATTGCAACAGCCGGAGAAATAAAAGGCAAAAGACACAACCCGCAACGCCATGTAATTGCATGAGAATTCGCAAGGCTCCTTGTATTGCATGAGAATTTAGTACCTTTTAAAGGGCAGCCCCAGTGCATGTAGCTCCCGCTTGCGCAGAGTCTGGGAAAGGGTCCGACCACTTTGGGTCTATTGTACGCAGCCTTTCCCTACATTTCTACAAGTTTATGGCGCAAAATTTCTCTGAGGGCACGGAATTTTTTAATATCGCAACGGTCGTGCGCGTTATCTGTTAAATAAAAGGAAACCGATAAAAGGCAAAAGGCGTGAACTGCCAGGCCACTTAATACTCTGTTCTGAATGTCAACATGTTTGCATTGTTCCATCTGATATTTTAGTTTTCCTTTCGCTGATTTATGCGCTAATAATTGCTTGGTCCGTGCTGCTTACGTCATTGTCAGAATGCACTTTACCTATTTTACAACTGCTCATATTCATCTCTTGTTTAACCGGTCCATCCATATATGGCACATATGTTCCACTTTGTATTCTGCAATTATTTAGTTCACTTTGTATTGTTGCGCTGTCGATTCAGTAATCTGTCGTTTATTGTTATTGCTTGTTCAAAGTTAAGTTCAGATAAATTAAATGTACTACTATTTAGGTTACATCTGCATCGCTGCTGCTACAAAAATTACTAGCCTGTTCTGAAGGAGGAGATTTCATACTAGATGTCAGACATTCTTGCAGTAGCTCTAGGAGGGGCTGCAGGAGGTTTGGCATTAGTTGGTGCCATCATACTCATTGTAGTGCTATGCCTACGGCACCACAGAAGGAATTCAGATTCTTCAGAGAGTAATTCGTCGGGTCAAGCTCTTCCAGGTACCGCTCAAATTAGTTTTTGAGGGGCTTTTAATTTCAGTGTTTTTCAGCTGGTGTCAGATTAGCATTTTAGCTTAACAGACTGCTTTTGTTGTGTACTCTAGACATGCAAGGAGCAAGATGTATGACACTGGAGGAACTAAGGTCTGCTACAAATAACTTCAGCAGCTCGAATCTCGTCGGACATGGAATGTTCGGAGAGGTATACAACGGTTTGCTCCAGGATGGCACAATTATAGCGGTTAAAAGGCGGCACTCTCCTCCTAGCCAGGAATTTCTCCATGAGGTGCCAAAATTTTCTCCTAGAGTAGTGGCATGTTGTAAGAAATCAAAACCTTGCTTCCTGAGATCAAAACCAATACATGAACTCATGGTTGTTGTTGGCCTTTGCTCCCCAGGTTAATTACCTGTCGTCTATCCGTCGTCATCCCAACCTTGTAAATCTCTTGGGGTATTGCCAGGACAATGGCATGCAGATGCTTGTTTATCAGTATGTCCCCAATGGCAGCATTTCTACGCATTTGCATGGTGATTTTTTCATTGTGTATTTCCTATTATTGTTCTGATGTGCAAGAAGAGCATCAGAACTCAGAAGTGCTAATTTTCCTTTCTTTCTTGCCATCCTTCTACAGGAAATGGCCATTCTCCAACTGCAAGGCTAGAATTCAAGCAGAGACTTGCTATTGCTCATGGAACCGCTAAGGGTAAGTATACATCGGCACCAACTCTGCACTTCCTTTGTTGGGAGAAGCTTATTCTCATAACTACATTATGAATTGCATCATTTTCAGTCACAATAGTTATGCAATGAATCTTAAAATAATGACCTTTCCTATTACTGTTACTCAGGCCTGAGTCACCTGCATTCCATGACCCCTCCTGCTGTTCACATGAACTTCAAAACTGCTAATGTCCTCGTGGATGCGGATTTCTTACCAAAAGTTGCTGATACTGGCATCCGAGGCCTACTTGATCGACTAGGCAATGCTGGCCCGCCTTCGATGATATTCAATGATCCATTCGTCGACCCCCGGTAATGACTGAGCTTGATAGTAGCAAATTTACCGACATCCATTGCTTGATTTTAATGGGGATTTGTTGCATGACCAGGGGGAAGGAGTCCATGATTTTTTCCATACAGAGTGATGTCTACAGTTTTGGTGTGTTCCTTGTGGAGTTGATCAGTGGAAGGACGGCTGCGTCTGATCAAGGCATTATTGAATGGGTAAATTCTACTGATTCCTGATGATTGTTCAATTATCATCTCATAATATGTATCATCATACCAGAGCCAAGATTTCAGTTTGCTTGCTATGTATGTGTCTCTGATATGCAGGTTCGAAACTTTCAAGAATCAAGTGATATCTCTACAATGGCAGACAGGAGAATGACCAGTGGCTTTACCTCACAAGGCATGAAGGAATTGTTGCGCTTGGCATCGCGGTGCGTGAACCCGGCAAGCGAGGATCGTCCGTCGATGAGCCTGGTGGAAGCTGAGATACACCGGATACGCGAGCAGGAGATCAGGAGGACGACAGCCATGCCAGTGGGCGACACAACTGTGACCCTAGGCAGCCAGCTCTTCACATCACCAAGATGAAGAAGAATGGAAAGTTATAGCATTTCAAAGGCTAAGCTAGTTTTCCTCTTTCAGGGTTATAGATTAGCTATTCTAGCTCCAATTTTGCCCCATTAGTTTCTTGTCATAGTGAGCCAGCTCATCATCAGCTGTGCAACTCAAGTGTACAAAAAAGGAGGAGCTGTTAGGCTTCCCTTTTCACCCCTGGTTTATTTTCTTCGTTATTCGACATAGGGTTTCAACTTGTACAAAAAAGAATGACGATTCTTTTTTGCTAGACTTTTGTAACATCGAGAGGGTAGCACCAAACTGGCAACTTTATATATCTCTACAATTTTAGACATTTGCCATTTGTAGCATGGTGTTTTCTGACAGTTTGCTCTGCATTTTGTGCAAGGTTGCTTTATTTGAAGATCCTTTTCTTGGAGCTATGCCATCCCTGATTTCCTTAGAGAGTGCTTATATCACTATCATACATGTCATCTGAACTGACCTCCATTTCCGAATCTAGCCAATGCGACCACCATTTCTGAATGGCACCTATGGTTGGATAAGGTCATCTCTGTTGACGGTGAAGTCCCAGAGCTCGCCGTACTTCTCGTTGAAGTCCCAGATGTCCATGGAGTTGTAGTCTGCGATGAGCTTGTCGCGCTTGGACCTCTCCATCATGTAGATCTCCGGCTCAAAGTTGTGCGGTTTGTCCGGCTTGTCCATCTCGATGACGCAGAACACGACGATGAAGATAGCTGCCCCAATGTAAAGGTACTCCCCCTGGTGGCACGGATAGACCATGAGTCCACTTCCGGTCAGTGAACCCAAGACAGATGATGCATGCAAATAGGAGGAAAGGGGTTAATGGAATTATTCGATCCGTACCGGCACATCAAAAGCCATGCCGAGGATGACCGCGGGAGGGAATGCCCAGGAGATGAGTGCTGCAAGAAATTGCCATCGATGCTAATGAGAAAGCATGTTTGGAAATCAAGATTCAAGGAATATGTATTACTGTTTCCAGACAGCAAAAGGCGCCATGAGTGAGTGCACCTTGGAATCCCTGTGGAGGCTCAGCTTCTTGGTACCACTCAGAAACATCCTCCCAGAAGCCCTTCTTTTCTTCAGTTGGATGATTGGTTTCCACCACATCATATCAGAATCAGCAGAAACTTTCAGCCAGAGAATGCATATAGTTTATGCTGTATACAAGAAAATATACCAGATAATACCTTGGCCTTCATCATAGGTGTGGTGGCCGTCATACACTCCATACACAAAGTCCTCCTGCAAAACAATTTCACTCCAGTGTCATCCCAATTCCTCAGACAACACAGCAGCAAGAACAAGAAAACCAAGGAAATCGCTCCAGACCGGGAGGACGCCGTTGGTGCGCCACTTATCGATGGGGTCCTCCTGCAGGTCCGGCTCGATCTCCGTCAGCGGCCCAGGCCCGGCCCTCGCCACCACCGCCCTGCCGCTGCCGCTGCCACTGCTCTCCCAGCAGCCTGCAGCATGCTTCAGGTGTGGCTTCACCCTTGTGCTCAGCTGCTGCTTCACCGCGCCATGGCGAGGACGAGCAGCAGTGGCTGCTGCAGCAATGGTGGACGCCAAGCTGCTGCTGCTGCTCATTATCTCACCCCAAGACGCTGTGCCTCCCCTCTTCTCCACACCCTTCGCTTGTTTCTCCTGCACATGTACCTCCCTGCAAACAGACAAGGGCAAGTGGATATGGTTTGGACATGTACCGTCCAGAAAATTCTGCTGTCTTTCTTTCTCCTTTTCCTTGAAATCTGCAAATTAGACGAATGTAAACTCACCAGTAATCAACTCACAGAAACTGTTATATGACTGCAGTCTTCAGGTCGTCGACTGCCTGCTAAATTACTGCATCCTCACAGGGGTTTATGTTTGCACATAAGGGGAAGGAAAATAGCACAGCAGGGCTTTATGTGGAGCAGAACAGATCCAGCCAAAGCAACGCAGGGAATTCTTTTCATTATTAACTTGACCAATGTACAAACAGAGCAATTCCTTGAACATTTCTCCGCATTTGTTCCAGAGGGAGATTTTAAATTCTTTACACCACACTTCCATGCAAAAGAAAAAAATTCTTACACCACACTTCTACGCAAAAATAATTCTTCACCGCACTTAAAATACTACATAATACAGAAGAATCTACGACCAAATCACAGCCGCGTCTCTCCTCAACTTCCATAGGAGAACTATTCTGCTTCCAGCCAGGATGTACCTGCCCCCTTAAAATGAAACGATTAAGTGTCAGCATGTCAGCACTTCTTGGAGAAATTCAGAAACCTTAGAATGCCAACAGCTGGTCAGGAGTTTACAAGAAGATTACCTGGTTCAAATTGAGTTTACTAGCTTTGTCTGGCTTTCATAACCAGCTCCTCGGTAGTAGCACCAATGATCTCATTGGATCGCTTTAGAGGAACGCAAACAATTCTTCCTATAGAATCCTGAATACACCATCGAGTTTATTAATATGAAAAAAGATAAAAGGGATAACAATACGATGGGTAATGCCATAAAAAACTTTTGGATTCTGTTATTGTTTTAGTGCAAAATCTGCAAATTATGATTGTAAGAACCTTTCATATGACTGCCAATGCAAGTATGAAGCAATACAAGAAAAGGCTGTAAGAACTCACTCTTGTAACAATACCAAATCTCTCTAACTTTTGAACAGCATCCATCACCTCAAAATTACATTGCAAACCAAACTCTTCCTGGATTAGCTCCTCGCATTGCAAATCAAGATCCTAACATGTTGGGAAACAAAGAAAATTCTAACTTAACAAAGCATAATATAACTTAAGAAGAAAAATAGTGGTTTGAAGTAGCAAAAGATCTTACATACCTCAATAGTAGCCTTTCCATTTTCCATCAATATATAGTATGCGATTATGACCTCCTTGATCTGAACATCAGAAATCGCAAATATGTAAATAAATTGTGAGTTGAAAATTCCTATGAACACAAGCCTCTATTTTCCTGATTCTTAGGACCTACTTCCTGTTGAATCACATCATCACAGAGGTGCAGAAGTGTGCCTTTCCCACTATCTAGTTGTTTGTCATACATTGACTGAGTGATTAGGTTTTGATAGGTTGCCATGTTCTTTTGAAACCTGCAGCAAAGGTAAATTCCATCAACCCAGAAAGCAATACATGAGTGTCCTAATTAAGAAGGGCTAAAAGAATTAAAGGAAGCAAAATCACATTTTGTGACTGTTCTACAGTAATCCTAGCAGGTCAAAAGAACAAAACAAAGGCCTCCTGCTTAGGTCATACACAAATAATCCAAATTACTGACGGCATGAATACCCTGTCAAATAATACATCGAGTGGGACTCACGAGAAATAGATCTTAGCACAATATCCAGCCAGAGCAGAAAGGATGGCAATCACAACCCAGAAATCAGCTTTAGGTATTTCGAGTGAACCGACGAGTGTAACCTGGGTAATGTGATAGTGGCAATCATCAACTGATGAAACACAACAAAATTAATGGATCAAGTCAAACCAATTTCACTCGACTTACAAGCCCAATAACAACAGAAACAATGAACTGAACCCAGTCCATTGGCGTGAGGCTTGGGTTTTTCTTCTCAGGCTGCAAATACCATGATTTATCTTCAGCATAAGTCCAGATGAATAAATGAGTATAGATGTGTTCTCAAATTAAAAACTTTTGGACATAACGACATCTTTTTTTTTTAGAAAACGCAGAGCGTCCAGCACTAACCAGAACCAACTCCATATCTGCCATCGGAATATTTTTGAAGTGTTTAACCTGAATTGCTCTATCATCCTGGCCCTTCGGGCTTTTCTTCCTGAAATCAAACATGTGCCATCAGAAATTAGTTCGGGCATGGTGGTTTGTAGGAATCATGCAAGTGACCATTTCACAACTAAGGCCCCAGAAACTGTTGTCTACAACCTCAAACCAAAATCATTATGAGTTCTACCTGTACAAGACAATCACCTCTTCAAATGTAGGCTCCTGAATTGCAACCTTGCCAATTAAATTGCGCAGGCTACAATGAAAGTAGGAAAGTATGAGAGCATAGAAGACGAAAAGATGGCAGCTTATTGGGATTGTGATAGTGTAACAGGATAAGAACAACACAAACCTCAAGTTCATTGTTTCAAGTCGTATACGTTCAATGTATAGCTCCTTGTCGTCCCCTTCACCAACTAGATCATCATTTTTCTTGGAATCTGTTACTGGCTTGACTTTTTTCTTTCTCAAGAAGAGCCTTTGCAGTCTGAAATTACAGTATGAAAATAACAAACTTGTGGAATGAGCAAGATAAACTTTGAAGGAAAATAAATGAGTGGTGGATAGCATACCTCGTCTTCTGTAACAGCCATCGCCATGTACGAGTTATGACCATATCCACTTTCTCCATGAAGAAAAAGTCGCTAGTGCGGTCCAGTCCTATGCCCCTCCGAAATATGACGTACTGGAACACAGAAGATTATGCCGGGTAAGTATAAGGTTTGCACGCAGAACAATCAGTTGTATATGAATAATATGAGGAAAACCGAGCCATGGCTACTAAGAGAGGAAAAGGTCTAGGGTACCACATCAATAATACATCAAAACCTATCCTTCAATTATCTCTTAAAACTAAAATTTGATGAAACAACAGTGAGTGGATGCAGCCAGAATATAAGAACAGCCAGCTGAATATGTTTCAAAATGAGGGTGCATCAGTATTGCCTATAAGAGCCAGAGCATTCTCACCTTATCACAGAACTCAGGTAGGTTGTCATGATGGTGCTCCTTGAAATACTTTGACAAAAGTTTGTTATCTAACTGCACCAGCAAACAACAAAAAATGTAATGGCACTGAAATCTAGTAATTTTGGATAAGGAGGTGCATTCTGGAGTGAGTGGACATTAACCTTTGCTTCGTCAACTTTAATTGGAAGATTCAATAGGTATTGTCCAGAATGAGCAAGCTCAACCTCATCATCAGATAATATGTTGAAATTGCTTTTTTCCATCATCTGCACCGGATTGGGCACTTAAATCTACAACGCTACATAACATATTAGTAAAGCTTTCTCCCAAACAAGTCCTATACCTGAAATAAATAGGTCAGGAAGTTCTGCTCGAGTGTATCGATTTCCTCAGACGAGAAGTTCTGCTGCTGCAGTTTTTTGGCACCCTGCACAGGGTCGAAGAGAGCATACAGCTCCTGTACAAAAATTAACATACTGAATACATCAAATCTGCCTCAATTTCAAGCACTGCCGGAAATGAGCAGCTCTTTTAGATGGCTGTACAGACCAGTCATAAGCAGCAGATGCATGAAAATGTCTGAAGAATAAGTCTTTACAAAGGCGTCCGAATTCTCACCATCATATCATCAAACTGGAGATGATACCAAGCTCTGATGGTGTACTCCATCCTCTTGCAGAGCTTCAGGAATTCTTCCCTGTCGTTTTCGTGCTCTTCATGAAACAGGCAGCAGAGTTTGCTTTCAGTTGTGCAGTCCCATATTAAATCCAAAACAATATCTTTGCTTCAGCATGTAGAAACTAAGACAGGTGAACACATAACATGGTGTACTACTTGATAGCCACATTAGGAAAGACCCCGCTAGTATGTGTGTTAGGTAGGTGGTATGAAATGTACAAGCGCACATGCCTACGGTTATTAGGATTTCTTTGAGCACAATCTTTCTAGTTTATTTACAGGTAAAACATGGATGAACCAAACCAATATGCGTGCTTTCCTTCAGAACAGGCAAAGAATCCAATCTTCACAGTTAGGAATAAGTTCAAGTACTAAACAAACGCCGTACGGTGAAATCCGTTCTGCGGGAAAAGGGAATCAAGAAACGCGCAGCGCCCATGGCGAACGCCGGACCGGAATAAAGGGAGAGAGGGGGGGATTCAGAGACATACCAATGAGGTAGGCGAGCTTCATGATGAGCTTGGGCTTCATGACGGGGATCACCGACTCGCGCTCCAGCCGCACCACGTCCCTGTCCTTCCCCATCTGGGCCTCCGCCCCCGGCCCCGCCGCCGTCATTGCCTTCTCGCCTAGCGAGCAAACACAGACGCCAACACCGCCGCCGCCGCCGCCGCCGCGTCGTCCCTGTGCTGACCACTTCTTGGGGAGGAGGGAGGAGGGAGAGGGGATTGGCGGGGAAGACGAGGACGCGAATTGGAACGGCTCGATGCTTCCTTCCTTCCCTCGATTAGTTATGGCGAGCGGTGAAGGAGTGGAAACGCAGTACGGTTACAGATCCAAGCACACCAAGCTGTTGTTATGTTGTCTTCTTCCTCCTCGAGCCGGCGAGGGAAACGCGAAACTTGGGAATACGTCTCCCACACTAGGATACGTAGTTACAAGTCACACTAGGATGCGATTTTATATTGTCCCGTTTCGATGCCGTCTTCGCACAGCGCGGGGTTAAAATGTGAACGCACCCCCCCCCCTCGCCCTAGGTTTCGGTACCGTGTCCCCAACCCCTGCTATGGTCTCCTCTTTCCTTTTTCTGTTGATTACTGTCCGCACCTTCCACTACGCTACCGCGTTGACAATGATATCCGCTGCCATCGGTAGTGATGGCTTCGAGTCGATTCACTGGTAAGACTGACACCGAGCATGACCATGGTTGTCGAGGTCCGCCCCTTCACTCCTCCTCCTCTTCCTTTACCCCCTTCTCATTAACCCTTCTCTCCTCCTCCTCTTCCTCTATCCCCTTCTCATTAACCCTTCTCCTTCCTCCTATGTTCCTCCTCCCTCCTAGTCAGATGGTCATCGACTGACGTGTGACAATATAAAAACTCTTGGTGAGATTGTGATTCAAAATTGAGCTTGTTTGCTAGAAATTCCTTAGGTGGCCTTAGTACTGATAGGTCAACGTTTTCTGTTGTTCAGTTTTCTTTTGTGGTTCATGCACGCCAACCTTAAAAGTTGAAAGCGTATATGTTCAAATTAAAAATCAAGACATTAGGTATTATGTGCGCTGGGCGGATTAATGCTGGTAGGTCAACTTTTTTGCATGGTATAGGTCATTTTTTTATGGCTCATGCACACCAATATTGAAAGTTTTTTTAGAACACCAATATTGAAAGTTGAAAATGTAGATGTTTAACTTAAAAGCCAAAGGATTATGTGTGCAGGGCCGAGACTTTGACAATTAGGTGATTTCTCCACGCGTTTTGCGGGGTTTTAAAGATAAATTTTGTAAGAACCAAAATACCTAAATCAAAAGCTATTATTTTCGAAAGTAATTGGTGGGGCCAACTGCTAATGCATAGATGATATTTGCATTGGCAATGTATGATGACAGTGGTTTGTCCCGAATCCGCTCTATGAACCAAGATGCAATTTTGGAGTTGTGCTCTTTAATGATCGGGGCCTCGGTCCTCTGCCTCCTTGCCATTGCGTGCACTTTCCTTAAAGTTTCCTTGTGATCCTACAGCCAAGGAGTGATTGTATCTGCGTGTTGTAACACTACTGTGTGTGCTCTGTTGAAGTCGTCTCGACGGTTTTGTGTATCAACATTTAAATCACGCATCAATGGTGAGTGGCCTACTCCTTCGAGCCTATCAGCATGCTTCTTAACGGGAAGACCAACAGATTGATCAGCCTCAATATAATTATTGCAGAATGATATACACTCCTCGGTCAGATAGGCCTGGATGATGCTTTCATCCGGACGGGCCTTGTTATGAACGTATCACTTTACTGTTCCATTCATCCCTTCAAACAAGAACATGGTATATATGCAAGAATGTCAGACCAAGGTCAATAACGGAAAGTGCGTTAAGTCAACTAGAGGGGGGTGAATAGGCGATTTTTATGAATTCTTCACTTAGGAATTTCATGGTGAGGAAATTCCTAAGCAAAGAACTACTAGCAGCGGAATAAGTACTCAGATGCATACATAACAGAACAGACGCATAGACATCATAATGAAATGAAAGCGAACACAGAGTACAGAAAGCGTAACACAGGATAAGCAGGCTGAAGACAGACTGACTAAAGAAATTGAACTAAGGAAATTGAGAAAGTCTTCAGTCAAAGTCTTCAAACAGTAACGATCAAGTACACAACACAGTAATGAGGAAATGGAAGGGTTGAGGAAATAGAACCAGTAGCTCGGTGAAGACAGTGATTTGGTAGACCAGTTCCAACTGCTGTGACAGTCGTACGTCTGGTTGGAGCGGCTAGGTATTTAAACCTATGGACACACAGTCCTCACCATATTCTCCTTGAGCTAAGATCACACAGACCTCGCCCAATCACTCGTGGTAAGTCTTCAGGTGACTTCCAAACCTTCACAAACTCGGTCACTTGGCGATCCACAATTTCCTCTAGGATGTTCTAGACCATGAAGCCTAACCGTCTGGAAGATGCACAGTCTTTAAAGGTAACAAGCGTCGGATCCACACAGGAACAATCTCTTCAGTGATGCTCTTTGGGTTTGTAGGTGTTTGGGTTTGAGTTTTCCTCACTTGATGATTTTCGCTCAAAGTCCTCGGAGGATGGGATGCTCTCAAATGACAAGTGTCAGTTTCTCTTGGAGCAGCCAACCGGCTAGTGGTTGTAGGGGGCGGCTATTTATAGCCTAGGGAGCAGCCCGACATGGTAAGACATAAATGCCCTTCAATGATATGACCGTTAGGTGGGTAGATATTTTGGGACAGCTGGCGCGTAGCACAGCAACAGTCGGAAATTTGACTATCAAATTCCTCAGGGCTGTCATGTTCCTCACTTGTAGGCAATCCGCACTGCGAATTCCTAACTCCTTAGTCAGAACAAAATCCTCAGAGACCAGAAGAGCTTCGTCTCACTGAAGAAATTGACTGAACTGCATGAGATTTCCAATGGCTTCACTCGAAAGGATTGGTAGGTGTAGGATTTTGAGATGAGCATCACTTGGAAACTTTTCCTTAGTTTTTCCTCGACCCCCTTTAACAGTACGGTGTTTCCTATGACTCAAGAAAGAGAAAAACGAAACTACGAAAATAAAAGTCTTCACGCTTCATATTCCTCGCATGAATATAGAGTCTTCATGGTCACACCAATTTCTTCACTTTCAAAGTCTTCGGAAAGCCAAAGTCTTCAGTTGAGGACATTCATTTTTAGGGGTCGACTTTCTTTGTAAATATCAAACTCCTCATAGACTTATAGACCTCTGTACACTCACAAACACATTAGTCCCTTAACCTATAAGTCTTCAATACACCAAAATCACTAAGGGGCACTAGATGCACTTACAATCTCCCCCTTGTTGGTGATTGATGACAATATAGATTAAGTTTTCAACGGGGATAAACATATGAAGTTGTAGGACCGGAAGTATGTCTAGAGGGGGTGATTAGGCTACTTGACCAAATAAAAATCTAGCCTTCCCAATTTTAAGTTTTGGCAGATTTTAGCAACTTAGCACAAATCAAGTAATCAACCTACACATGCAATTCTAAGAGTATAGCAGCAGAATGTAAAACAATTGCACATGAAGGTAAAGGGGGAGTTTGGAGGGAGCAAACGCAATGTAGACACGGAGATTTTTTATCCGTGGTTCCGATAGGTGGTGCTATCGTACATCCACGTTGATGGAGACTTCAACCCACGAAGGGTAATGGTTGCGCAACTCCACGGAGGACTCCACCCATGAAGGGTCCACGAAGAAGCAACCTTGTCTATCCCACCATGGCCATCGCCCACGAAGGACTTGCCTCACTAGGGTAGATCTTCACGAAGTAGGCGATCTCCTTGCCCGTACAAACTCCTTGGTTCAACTCCACAATCTTGACGAAGGCTCCCAAGTGACACCTAGCCAATCTAGGAGACACCACTCTCCAAGAGGTAATAAATGGTGTGTTGATGATGAACTCCTTGCTCTTGTGCTTCAAATGATAGTCTCCCCAACACTCAACTCTCTCTCTCATAGGATTGGATTTGGTAGAAAGAAGATTTGAGTGGAAAGCAACTTGGGGAAGGCCAGATATCAAGATTTATGTGGTTGGAATGGAACATCTTGACCTCAACACAAGTATAGGTGGTTCTCTCTCAAAAAATGTATGTTGGAAGTGTAGGCATGTTCTGATGGCTCTCTCCACGAATGAAGAGTGGGTGCAGGGGTATATATATCCTCCACACAAAATCTAACCGTTACACCCAAATCACCAAACTCGGTGGGACCGAATTATAAAACTCGGTCAGACCGATTTAGTTCAAAATGTGAACGTTAGGATTTTCGGTGGGACCGACATGTCAACTCGGTGGGACCGATGTCGTTTGGGTTAGGGCATAACGTAATCTCGGTGAGACCGATTACACAAACTCGGTGGGACCGATTTTGGTAATAGGCAAACAGAGAGTTGGTCAGGCAAACTCGATGGGACCGATTCGCTCATCTCGGTTAGACCGAAACGTTACGAAGGGGAAACAGAGAGTTTGCATTGCAATCTCGGTGGGACCAATCGCTCATCTGGTTGGACCAAAACGTTACAAAGGGAAACAGAGAGATTGCAATCCCATCTCGGTGAGACCGAGATCCCTATCGGTGAGACCGAAGTGACTGGGGTTTGTGGCAATGGCTATGTCAAGTGAACTCGGTGGCGCCGGATAGAAGATTTTGGTGGGGCCGAGTTTGACTTTTGGTTTGGGACATATGTGGATATGAGAAAGTAGTTGAGGGTTTTTGGAGCATATCACTAAGCATTTTGAGCAAGTAACTCATTAAGCAACACCTCACCCCCTCTTAATTGTATTGGCTTTTCCTATGGACTCAATGTGATCTTGGATCACTAAAAGTAAAATGTAGAGTCTTGTGCTTTGAGCTTGAGCCAATCTTTTGTCCTTAGTATTTTGAGGGGTCCACTTTCCTAATCCATTTCATGCCAATCATTGAGCTTTCATGAAATATTTATCTTAAAATAGCATTAGCTCAATGAGCTATATGTTGTTAGGAATTACCAAAGCCACCCATGGATAGTTGCACTTTCAATCTCCCCCTTTTTGGTAATTGATGACAACATATAGATCAAAGCTTCGACAAATGATCATAAGATTGAAATACATCATTGCTTTGAGAAGTATGTGATAAGCAAGAGCTCCCCCTAAATTTGTGCATTATTTAAGATTTTATTTTGAATGCAAATGCACAATCGATTAGGATCATGGGTTACTCTTCCATGTCACATACATCTTGGTGGAGCGCTCAAAATGATAGAAATTAAAAGCATGCACTCATCACCAAGCAAGTGAATGATCATTTATGAGATATAAAAGATAGTATCATCCAAACAAGCATTAAGGTAGCAAATGATCAACCACATGATCATACAAGTATCTCACACAAACACACAATCAAAAAATTCAACCAAAAGCAAAGAAGCAAAACACTCTCTTGAAGCCTATGATCTATACATATTTCTCCCCCTTTGGCAACAAGTTACCAAAAAGTTCAAATATGCATAGTGCTATGCTCTCTCAGGCTTGGTCTTTGGGAGGTGGTGTAGAGATAACTCCAAGGACGAAGGCATCTGTGGATGTAGTTGGAGCTGGTGGAGTGGCTGCTGGAGGTGGCACTGGAGCTGTAGCTGCTAGTGCTGATGCTATAGCTCTAGAATCTCTCACTGGCACTGCAGCAGACCTCTGACTCCTTGGCACTCGCTGAAATGTATCTGTAGTTGCCTTGCCTCTTTTCTCTTCTGCTTCCTCCTAAAGCTGCTCAACAGTTGTTTGCATCTCAGTTACCTTTAGATCAAGATCATAGAATTTTTGTTCAATGATCCTCTCCAAACTCTCCTGGTTTTGAGTCAGGGTGGCCAAGCCCTTCTCAATCCTCAGTGTAGACTAGATCAAATATGCAAGTTGATCTTGCTTGCTCTTCAGGAAAACTTGAGATGCCTCTTCAACACTGGGCATCTTGGCAACTTTCTCAGCTTTTGCTTTGGCTCTCTTCTCCTGTGCTTGAACTGATGAAGGTTCCTCCTCATTCATCACTAAAGTGTTGTCTTCAAAATCAGGATATAAGGGTAAGTGCTCCTTGTCCAACAAATAAGTGCCTGTGCCCATCTTTGAGTTGATGAGCTCCTGAATGTGTGGAGCATACCCACAACTTCTCTTCTGGTCAGCTGCTGTCCTCTTGATTGTCTCTACAATCAAACTCATAACTTTAAACTTCTGAAGGACATAAAAAATATGCAGCAAGTTGATTGAATGCCCTCTGATCATCTTGTGATCTCCTGGCTTGGGTAGCAATGTGTGCCTTAGGATCCAGTTGATGGTAGGCAGGCCAGACAACAGATAGTGTACAGATCCAAGCTTATGTGTCTCCAAAGCATCATCTGGGATCTCCTTGTACATGTTTGCCATGGAGTTGTGGTATTTCTTCTTGGTGGCATACACATCTAAGTCATCTTCTTCATCTTCTGGAGCATTTATCAACTTGGCCCATTCTTCAACAGTGGATTGGTACCTAGTACCTTCAGACATCCAAACTATCATTCCATCTGGATAGAAGTGAGTTGTGGAGTAAAACTGCATGATAAGCTCATCATTCCACTTGGTGAGCTTCTGGGCAACAAATTGATCAACTGCACATGCTTTGAAGCTGTCATATACTCCTGGATAGTGATCTTCATTTTCCTTAATGTATTCCCAGTTGATCCATCTCATGTCACACACAATTGGCTTCTTGTCAACTGCAGTACTTCTCCTTACAGCATAAGGATCAGACTGTCTCCACAATCTCAGTCCAGCATCTTTCCTGATGTGCATGTCCTCTGCCACTGGATGAGCATCATTGTGGTCAGGAATCTTGGGCTTCAACTTCCTCATAACAAGTGAATCATCTTCCTCTTCTTCAGCTTGAGGCACTGGGGCCTTGTTCTTCTCTTCAGCAGGTATACTTCTGGTGTTCCTCTTAGGTTTTGGGGCCTTCTGAGCTGGAGCTTTGGGAGCAGACTTGGGCTTTGATGGAGCAGCCCCTAACTTTATAGCATCTCCCATAAGCTTTTGTGACTTTGGTGCTGGTGCAGCATCCTCTTCCTCTTCCTCTTCAGAAGGATCTCTCATCATGGAGGGATTGCCAATGACTCTGGCAATAGTCTTCTTGGCCCTCTCCTTTCTCTTCTTGCCATCTCCAGCTTCTTTGGGTTCAGAAGTGAACTCCATTGTTGATTTTGAAGCTTCAGCAGTTGAGGCTCTGGCTTTTGACATGGGAACTCTTCTTGCTGGAGCCTTTATTTTTCATCCCTGGCTTACTTGCAGCAGTTGTGCCATACTCCTTTTTCAGCACCTTCTTCTTGGAGCTTACTTCCTCTTCAGTGGCAACATAATCCTCATCCTCAGATTCTAAGGTTCTCTTCTTCCTAGATCTGGTGGCTGCCTTTGGCAAGTTTCTTGGAGTGCCCCTGCTGCCATCATCAGAAGTGCTTGAGGGATCTGAACCCTCACTCATCTGCACCTGTTCTGATTGTCACTTTGATCAGACATTTCTGCAAACTTACTAACAGCAGACCCTGTGAATAGATATAGGTGAGGTAGAGTGGATGAGCATCACAAAGTGTAGAGTTTTTGCAAAACTGGTGACTTAAAAACTTAGTTTTATTTCTTCACAGAAAGCATTTTGGATCTACCGATTTGTAAACTCGATGATACCGAAGCGGCTTTTGGGACCTAAACTAGTGAACTCGGTTAGACCGAGTCACGGTTCGATGGCACCGAGACTGCTAGGGTTTCATAGAGAATCAAACTCGGTCGCACCGATTTGCCATTTTCGGTCAGACCGAAAATCACATGTGCAATGGCCTAAGCCAGATCGGTGAGACCGATTTCTACAACTTGGTCGGTCCGAGATGAATTCAGCGGAGACCAAACCCTAAATTTTCAAATCAAATCTAACCTAAGGGATGTTTTCAGTGGATATAATGTTTGCATACGTGGTGATGATCATGGCGAAACAATGTGCTACGAATCAGAGGTAAAAGAATAGCACAAAGGATCAAACTCGTACCCTAGTTCGGCGGAGTTCGCTACGGCGGCAACGGAGGGGTAGAATTCCATTGACGGCGACGGAAACCAGCGGCAGGAGGTCGCTGGCGGCGAGAAGATGATCCGAAGACCCGAGGCGGCAGAGCAGGATATGTGCGGGCTGAGAGGTTTCGAAGAAATTTCCAAAGTCTCACCCGTGGGTTTATATATCCCGACCCTGTCGGTGTGACCGAGTGGAACAACTCGGTGGCACCAAGATGCAGAATCGCAAGTGGTTACTACAACTCGATGTGACCAAAAAGTTCAAATCGGTTGCACCGAGATGAAAAACCTAGATCAACTTAGTGAACTCGGTGTGACCGAAATGGGTGACTCGGTCATACCGAATTGCACAAAGAGGTTTTGGAAGTTTAAGTCTATGATGAATTGGAGACTCCGAGTGCTCCTCACACAGAGTGGTTCGAATCTGACTTGATCAAACTTTGTGATGTAGCATGAATAGAGTTTGAGATGATACAAGCATAGATAGCTAGAGGGAGTTCTTAGGCATTCTTGTCCATCCATTTGGCAAAATAGAAAAAGCCAAACAATCAAAGCAACAAATGGATGTCCTCGAATGAGTAAAATATGCATCCAACATGCTCACACAATAAGATGACAATTGAAATATGTGACAAAGCATGCACAAAACACTCTAGCATCTATCAAGCAATTTGGCAATGACTAGGTCATCTATATATGAGTATATTGACTTAGGAGTCAAATGAGAACATTTGATCATAGGTCATACTCATCATTTAAGCACAAGTGGGGTTACCACTTTTACATAAAGCATTGTTGCGCTCACATCATTAGAGTTGCTTTAGCTCAATTGATTAGAGTAAAGCTCCCCCTAGATGTGATATCCCCCCTAAGAGGGATGAACTAACCTTGGGTTTTGTCGATGATGACTTCATGTAGGTGTTGAAGATGTGGGTGCTCAATGTTGATGTAGATCATTCGGAGCAATCCTTTGGAGTGAATTGCACTTTAAATACCTACACGAGTTAGTCCCACAAGGAACAAATAAGGATATCCATAGACATAGAGTGATGTTCACACAAGATGATGTCCATGAAAGCATTAGGTTACCTTGTCCCTTGTCTTACCAACAAGAGGGTTTGTGACTCCTTGAACTAGTGCAAGATCTTGTCCTTGCCAAAATAATAAGAGTGAAGTATGTTGGCGGAGTCACCCTCAAGAACTCTCTAGTTCTTCTTTTTCGGGATCCACACCATCTTGATGGGAATCCTTGGAGTTGTAGTCATACTTGATGAAGTGGAACTTGATGTAGTCTTGGGAACCCACTTGACCAAGGCCTTAGGTGCTTCTTCAAATGCATCAATCTCCTCTTGAAGCTTGCCCTTGCCTTTTAGCTTGTGGTCTTGTGGTGGAAGATCATCTTGAGCTTGTGTTCCTTGGAAAGAAGTAGGATCATACTTCTCTTGTTAAGGAACAAACTTCATCTTGGGGTATTGATCTTCTTCCCACACAACTCCATTGGCATTGAACTTTCGTTCAGAACCAACACCTTGATTCTTCCGGTGTCTTCCTTGCTTGCGTACAATTTCCTCAAATTTCTTACTTCTGGCAAGACTCTTGTAAACACCTTTCTCTATAATTCCCTTCAATAAGCTATATTCTTGCTCAAGTGTAACTTGGCTAAGAGAATCATTAGTGGAATCAAGAGAACTACTAGAAGCAACAACATTGTATTTAGCATGATTGTTGTTACTACTAGAGGAAGAATCTTTCTTGTTCTTGTTGCTAGATTTAACTTGTGGCATGTAAGTAGACAAGAGTAAACGCTTGGCAATGTAAGAAGAACTTTTCTTGCGAAGATCATCATTGATTGCCTTTAAAAACCCATGCTCTTGCTCAAGGTTGAGCTTTTCAAAGCGTAGCTTCTCATGAGTCTTTAAAAGTTCTCGATGATCTTCCAAGGTAGTTTCATGAGCTAACTTAAGAGTGTTTGGTTCTTTAGTTAGACGCTCAATCTCCTTCTTATCATCGTCATTCGTTTTATCTTGATTATCATGATTAATAGCAAGTTCATCATAGTTTTCATAACTAGAGTTGTCAACAAGTAAATCATCATCTTCATCACTATTGAAATCAACATACTCAGGGTGTGTTACCTTTGAACCTTTAGCCATGATGCATCTTCAAATTCCTTCATTTGGTGAGTCAAATATGTCATAGGAGTTGGTTGACACAAGTGCTAGACCGGCAACACCTTCATCTTGAGTATATTCGGAGTCGGAGTGATGGTCGGAGTCGGAGCCGGATACCCATTCACCAACATGAGCTTGATGTATTCTTTTTGTGTAGCTCCTT
Organism: Aegilops umbellulata; assembly: GCA_032464435.1. NCBI lineage: Eukaryota > Viridiplantae > Streptophyta > Magnoliopsida > Poales > Poaceae > Aegilops > Aegilops umbellulata. The sequence continues at coordinate 511,457,782 of CP136056.1, read as the reverse complement.
GATGGTTTGTCCTTCCTTTCCGAATCCTTGCTTCTCCGAGAGGTTCTTCGTTCATAACGATCATCTCTACTCCTTCTCTCTCTTGGTGGTGATTCTTCTCTCCTACTCCTTTTGGGAGAATCTTCTCTTCTTTTGTAGGGAGCCCTACACTCATTGGAGTAGTGTCCAGGTCTTCCACAATTGTAGCAATTTGGTTCACGACTTGAAGATCTCTTGTCATTGTAGGACCTTGACTTGTTGTGGAGCTCTTCCTTATCTTTAAGTGACATCTCATGAGCAACAATTCTTCCAATGACTTATTTTGGCTTGAGATCTTTGTAGTTGGGCATCATTTGGATCAATGTGCACACTGCATCATATTTTCCATCCAAGGCTCTTAGGATCTTCTTGATGATGAATCTATCGGTCATCTCTTCACTTCCTAAGCTGGCAATCTCGTTTGTGATGAGAGCAAGCCTAGAGTACATTTCAGCGACACCTTCACCATCCTTCATTTTGAACTTGTCAAGTTGACTTTGAAGCACATCCAATTTGGATTCCTTGATGGAGTCGGTACCTTCGTGCATATCAATCAAAGTATCCCAAATTTCCTTTGCATTCTCAAGACGGCTGATTTTGTTGAATACTTCGGGGCACAATCCGTTGAAGAGAATATCACAAGCTTGAGCATTGTATTGCATCATCTTCAAATCTTCCGCGATAGCTTCACGGTTCGGTTCTCTCCCATCAAAGAATTCACCTTGCAATCCAATACACACAATAGCCCAAACGGCAGGGTTATGTCCAAGAATATGCATTTTCATCTTATGCTTCCAACTAGCAAAATTAGTAGCATCAAAGTAAGGACCTCTACGGTGGTAATTTCCCTCGCTAGAAGCCATACTCTCCTAGGTTGTGAAACCAAGACTATGATCACCAAAAGCTATGGAAATCAAAGCAAATGGAGACCAAAGCTCTGATACCACTTGTAGGATCGAAAGTATGTCTAGAGGGGGTGATTAGACTACTTGACCAAATAAAAATCTAGCCTTTTCCCAATTTTAAGTTTTGGCAGATTTTAGCAACTTAGCACAAATCAAGTAATCAACCTACACATGTAATTCTAAGAGTATAGCAGCGGAATGTAAAACAATTGCACATGAAGGTAAAGGGAGGTGTTTGGAGGGAGCAAACGCAATGTAGACACAGAGATTTTTTATCCATGGTTCCGATAGGTGGTGCTATCATACATCCACGTTGATGGAGACTTCAACCCACGAAGGGTAACGGTTGCGCGAGGCCACGGAGGGCTCCACCCACGAAGGGTCCACGAAGAAGCAACCTTGTCTATCCCACCATGGTCGTCGCCCACGAAGGACTTGCCTCACTAGGGTAGATCTTCACGAAGTAGGCGATCTCCTTGCCCGTAAAAACTCCTTGGTTCAACTCCACAATCTTGACGGAGGCTCCCAAGTGACACCTAGCCAATCTAGGAGACACCACTCTCCAAGAGGTAATAAATGGTGTGTTGATAATGAACTCCTTGCTCTTGTGCTTCAAATGATAGTCTCCCCAACACTCAACTCTCTCTCATAGGATTGGATTTGGTAGAAAGAAGATTTGAGTGGAAAGCAACTTGGGGAAGGCTAGAGATCAAGATTTATGTGGTTGGAATGGAATATCTTGACCTCAACACAAGTGTAGGTGGTTCTCTCTCAGAAAATGTATGTTGGAAGTGTAGGCATGTTCTGATGGCTCTCTCCATGAATGAAGAGTGGGTGGAGGGGTATATATAGCCCCCACACAAAATCTAACCGCTACACACAAATCACCAAACTCGGTGGGACCGAATTATAAAACTCGGTCAGACCGATTTAGTTTGAAATTTGAACGTTAGGATTTTCGGTGGGACCGACATGTCAACTCGGTGGGACCGATGTCGTTCGGGTTAGGGCATAATGTAATCTCGGTGAGAACGATTACACAAACTCGGCGGGACCGATTTTGGTAATAGGCAAACAGAGAGTTGGTCAGGCAAACTCGGAGGGACCGATTCGCTCATCTCGGTTAGACCGAAACGTTACAAAGGGGAAGCAGAGAGTTTGCATTGCAATCTCGGTGGGATCGATCGCTCATCTCGGTTGGACCGAAACATTATGAAGGGAAACAGAAAGATTGCAATCCCATCTCGATGAGACCGAGATCCCTATCGGTGAGACCGAAGTGACTGGGGTTTGTGGCAGTGGCTATGTCAAGTGAACTCGGTGGCGCTGGATAGAAGATTTTGGTGGGCCAAGTTTGACTTTTGGTTTGGGACATATGTGGATATGAGAAAGTAGTTGAGGGTTTTTGGAGCATATCACTAAGCATTTTGAGCAAGTAACTCATTAAGCAACACCTCGCCCCCTCTTAATAGTATTGGCTTTTCCTATGGACTCAATGTGATCTTGGGTCATTAAAAGTAAAATGTAGAGTCTTGTGCTTTGAGCTTGAGCCAATATTTTGTCGTTAGCATTTTGAGGGGTCCACTTTCCTAATCCATGCCATTCCAATCATTGAGCTTTCCTGAAATATTTATCTTAAAATAGCATACGCTCAATGAGCTATATGTTGTTAGGAATTACCAAAACCACCCAGGGATAGTTGCACTTTCAGAAGTGTAAATACTGATATTAAGGAATTTGATTGCAAGATATAGAAGAACTCCCCCTAAAGATGTGCATATGTGAGGAAATTGCTCTTGTGAAGCAATGCACATTGAAGAGTAGAATCATGGAGATCTCCCCCTATATCCTGTAATTCATACATGCATTTAACATATGATATGAAGAATTTGTAATGCATGATGAAATATGGTGACCGATGTAATTCAGCATGCGTGCATTAACATAAATGAGGAAATAGCATGCAGAAGAACATAGCAAAAGTATCAGACCACCATCGGGTTTAAGTTTACAACTCGATCCAATAAAACTTCAGAAGAATGAGAGTTGTAACTTTGAAAAAAAACCGCCCAAATATAGACCCACTTGAAGACTAACTCAAATTTCTCCCCCTTTTTCATTGAATGACCAAAAGGGATGAAAAATGAGGACTAACGCCCCTGAAGAATATCATCATGAAGTCGAAGGAGGAGCGCCAGCGTTGTTGGGGTTGGTTGTTGAAGTAGGGCCTACCGCAGTGTCGTCCAAATCTTCATTTTCATCAGTTTCGCGTGATGAAGAATAAGAGCTGGCCACCAAGGAAGGAACTTTGACTTTCTTGAATTTCTTCGAAGGTGGCTGAGACCAGTCAAAGTCCTGCTTGAAGCCCATTTGCTTAAGATCTTCTTCACCATAGAGATGAGACAGAACAACCCAGGTGCGATCAAATACTCCATGGAGGTAGTAATGGTTCTTCACTGAATTGTGTGTAGCAGTCATGTTATGAAGAATTGAACCAAACTGACACTTGACCCATTTGTCGTTGCGATCGACCTTCTGATGAAGACTGAGGAGAAGCTCACGATCAGTCATCACCCTTGGAGCTGTGTCTTGAGGATTTTGCTTTGTAGCATTGGCGGCAGAGTCATGCGTGGCAGAGTCATCATTGGTGGAGTAGGATGCAGCTTTGCGGAACTGTCCATCCAATGGACGAATGCCTTCATCAATTATAGTAGCCTTGCCCTTCTCATCAGCTGAGGACATATTCCGTTTGAGGACTTCAATTGGGGGTAAGAAGCTGCCATGATTGAGAGTGTCAGCCTTGTAGTTGATTGAAGACCTTGCTCTAATGAATCTCATGATCCAGGGAGCGTAAGGCTTCAATTCAAACGGTGAAAGAGCAACATTGGCCATAGTCCTCATGAAGAAATCATGGTAGTTGACAGGAACTCCATGGAAGATATTGAATAGCAGATTCTTCATGATGCCAACGACCTCTTCTTCATTAGAGTCGTGGCCTTTGATTGAACTCAGGGTCTTGGTCAAAATTCGGTATATAGTCCTTGGCACATAAAGCAATTCCTTCACGAGGAATTTGGTCCTTGGGGCTTGACCAGGCTTTAGAGGCTTCATCAAAACTTGCATGAAATGATCAGAGAGCTCAGGTTCATGATAGATGAGACGTGCACCTTCAAGGGGAGGACTGACAGGCAAGGCATGAAGCAATTCAGAGGCCAGTGCTTTGTAGTGAGTGTTCTCAGTCATCCAGTCCAACACCCATGAATTCACATCTTCAACATTGCCGGTGATGTGCGGCGTCGCGTAGAACTGAAGAATTAGCTCTTCATTCCAGTTGCATATGTCACTGCAAAAATTGAGCAGCCCAGTGTCATGAAGAACACTGAGGACTGGGGTGAAGCAAGGCAGCGACTCCATATCCACATGAGGAATATGCTCATGGTCAAAGATCTTGTCCTTATCGAATAGCAATGAAGAATAGAGATTCATCTGACTTGCTGTCCAGAAGCGCTTCCTTCGAAGACGAGCAGAGTCATAAGGGATGTACTCAGTGAAGAATACATGCTCATGGAAGAAGTCATCAGCTTTGAACTTCTGTTTCTTTGAGAAGGGATTCTTCGGCTTGGGCTGAGGTGTGTCAGTCAAAGTCTTCACAGCCTCTGGAATCATAGTCTCAAGAGCCACAGGCTGAGGAATTTTAGTTTCCACTTCATTAGTAGCAGCCTGGGTCTCCATATCATCAACAACATTCACATCAGCACTAGTGGCTGGAATTTCTTCAGGAATGGTGAGATTTGAAGCTTGAGGTTCTTCAGAGCCAGTATGAATTTCTTTGGTCTGAGCTGGGGACTGAGGAATTTGTTGCAGAGGAGTGAATAGTGGTGAATTGGGGTGATGACTTTCCCAGTAGTCATCATTCAGAATAGGAGTGGAACACCCAATATCCACGTCTTCATCTTCTTCATCAATTTCCTCAACGCCTGCCTCTTCAGCTGTGAAATGAGGCATGGGCGATGATACCAATGGGATTGAAGTGACATTGTCAATTTCAATTTTCTCATCCAACTGCTCTGACAAAGCAGTAGAAGGATCTTCTTCATCTGATCCATTTGGAATTTCATATTCCTCACCAAAGGGAACAATTTCCTTGGTTGGCATGATTGAAACAGGAACAACATCGATTGAATTTTCAAAAGAGCTCGTCAAAGTCTTCACTTTCTTTGATGCTGAAGACTCTGAGGCGGCATATGCTTTCCTTTTCTTCACAGCTGCTCTCTCTGCAACTTTGGTTTTCTTCGCTTCTGTTGTAGAAGGAAGGATAGGACTTGGTGTTGGTGCAGGAGGAGTAGAGGAAATTGGTGCAGTTTCCTCAGTTGCAACGATACAGTTACCCTGGCTTGTTTAGTGTCTTCAGGATCAGCAGCATAAGCTTCAGCTGGCCTGGCTTGTTCTTCAGGCGCAACACTAGTGGTTGCCCTAGCAGTTTCTTCAGTAGCTGGAATAGCTTCATCATCCCTGGTGCTCTTATTTTCTTCAGCAACCTGATCATCATCAACAGTGCTGGCATGTTCTTCAGTAGGCTAGGCAGAAGCTTCAGCCTGAGGAATTTCAATATGCGTTTGAGCAGCAACATTTGATGTAAATCCCTTCGCCATTCTGACGAATCTGACTTTGGCTCCTAGCCATTCTTCACGGTATGTGTCAAATTCATCACTGAGATTCTTGATTTCTGATTGTAGAGCAACAAGTTCATCAGGTGATAGCATCCAGGGCCGGTCCTGAGATTTTGGGGACCCGGGGCGAAATTAAAATCCGGGGCCCCTTGATAGAAGTTTCAAAATAATATACAATATACATATTTTTTATCCACTTTGATATTTGATATTTAAGTTTTAATCTTCCACACGGAAGGAACCATCTGAATGCTTTGAGATAAGTTCTTGCAGCTGTGCTATAAAATCATAGAATTGATCATCAAGTTAAACAGCGAGTTATTAGAGAATTTGATGCGCCTTAGTGGTTAATATTCTTTCAGTAGACATTGTCTCAGAATAAGGAACATAACTATGTAGAATATCCATCTCGCTTCAGATTCGGTAGCTGTTATATCCTCCACCACATTTACTTCATGACCAATTTTTCCAGCTTCTGAATTACAAAGTATACATAATTTTTATTACTCAAAATCCAACATGTGCTTCGGACCTATTTTGTGCTACTAACATTTTCTACACTAAATCATAAGTGTTAATCATAACCGAGTTATAACAATAAACTGTGCCTTGCGTAAACACACCATATTGGCCAAGGTACTTACTTGACTTGCTATTCGATTCAACAGTGACAACAACTAATTCACAATCGAACAATAGCGTTACGACTCCTAATTTTGTAATACCAAGTAAAGGATTCTGCTCATGGTGACTACAAATTTTTCGGCCGGGAGCAAGGAACGACAAATCTCAAAATCTATACAACCAGGAGCAGGGACTGCATAGAACCTCATTGGATTCGATCAAAAAAGGGCGATCCAATTCTTACCACAGCCCCACGATGAGTCCACAGGCCTGCTCCTTCTCCATGGTCGCCGCCGCCGTGATCGCATAAAGGCGATGGTCTTGCTGCGTTAGGGCTGGATTTTGGCGTGGGTGTCGTGTGCTACCATCTACCAACATGCCCCTTGTGCGCTGGGCTAGGCCCAATATTTTTGTTCGCTACACCCCTGGCCCCTGCAATCGCGAGAAAAAGAGCACTGGTCGTGGCCTCGTGGGCTACCTGCGAACCTGGGAGGGGCCCCCTGGATTTGGGGGGCCCGAGGCGGTGGCCCCACTGCCCCTCCCCAGGGCCGGCCCTGATAGCGTCAGAACATTTTGCTTCAGAAAGCGCTCTTTCTTGTACTGAGCTTTCTTCACCTTCCTGGCTTTCTCAAATTTCCATTTTTCTTCAGCTATGAAGGTCGTCAACATATGACTTTGGCTAGGGGTGAGATTTAATTCTGGCAAGGGAGTGTTTGGATCTTTGTGCCATATATCAATGAAGTCCAGGATCTTCTTCGGATCCAGCAAAAGTGTCACATCACTGCCCTTGGCTCTAGCGGCTCATTGCTGTCTGTCTCTGATGATATCAGCAAGTTCATCATCATCGGCTTCGTCTTCACTTGACGGAATATGAAAGGCAACCTGCTTCTTGTGAGGACTTGGCCTTGTGCCTCGTCCAGCAGTAGCCTTGGTCTTCAGCAAAGTGGGGCCAGACTGGGGAGGAGCTGAAAAACTTGCAGAAGCTCCTGAGGCAATTGAGATGCATGTGGTCCTTTGGCAGGAGGCGAGATGCACGGTGCCGAGGACTTTGCCGGAGGAGCTGAGGGCTTTGCAATTGGAGGAACTGGAGCTATTTGAGGAATTTGCCGTGAGGGCATTGATGAGCTTGGCCGTGAGGGCATTGTTGAGGAATTTGGCTTGCGAGCCGGGTTCTTTGGCATAGACTTCCTGGGCTTGCTAGCAGAAGCCACATCAGCGGCAGCAACAGAGTATTCATTGAATTTCCACACTGCCTCTTTGGCCACTTTGGCCAGTTTAGCTTGCTTCTTTGCCCATTCGTCAGGATAGTCCTCACCGCGCTTGAGGCTAGTGGGATCCGCTTCTCAGCCAGGTGCCAATGGAGGTCTTGGGCAAGGAGGGTGAAGAGCGAATTTCTTCATGTACTTTGGGGTGACATATCGGTATTCCCTCCATTCTCTGGCCCATCTCCTCTCAATCTTCTGAATGCGCACCTTGCGATCATTCTTTGTTTCCTCAGGAGGTGTGCAGTACCCTGCATAGATGTCATCAGGGATCTTGAATTCTATGTTAACTTCTGGTTTCTTGCCTCCCTTTTGAGGTTTCTTGCCATCTGCCATTTTCTTCAGCTGAGGATTTTGAACAATCGAGTTCTCTGAAGAGGTATGCAATTTGTCCTCGAGGAACGCTACAAATGAGTTAAGTTGATGAGAACCTAGTGATTCAGCAGCGGACATGTGTACCTATGAAAAGAGTATAGGTGCGAAGAATTTGGAGAGGTCATATGCATTCTCAGAAGTTTTTGCAAAAATAACAAGTTTGAGGAATTTGACCAGAGGTGTCTTGAGGAATTTCACTAAGCGTTCTTTGACTTAGGTTCTAGAGTTGTATGGATTAAAAAATTCACACAATTGAGGAATCTTGAAGAAAAATGTTGCTTAGAGAAACAAATCAAGAACAAATGATTGTGTGAGATGAGGAAGTTGAAGAATAAACTCCTTTTGAAGATTTGGTGGAAATAATTAGAATCAACAAGGGCAGTAAAAATAAATTTTAATTACCCTTGATGAAGAACACGACAAACTGAGAGTTGTAGATTTGAAGTTCGTCAGTCCATATCTTCCACGCCCTAACTTGGTAGAGGAAGACAGCTACGGCAGCGGCGGAGAGAAGAAATCCGCGGCCGGCGCGAGTACGACGGTGACGAGGTCGAGGCAGTGAAGCTCTTCCTCACCGGCGACGATGAAAGTAGCGGTGGCGCTAGGTATTGAGAGCTCGAGCAAGGGGAGTGAGGTCGAGCGGGGTAAATGCAGTCTGAGGAGGGTGAGGGGTATATATAGCCGAGGTGAAAAACCGCTCGCCCGAGGAAAATGGACGAACGTGCCGCTGACCCTTCTCATCCTAGCGACATGTGTCACCCGCGTACTGAGGGGTGGAGATCGTGTAAGATCGTGGGTGAATAGATAAATCCTATCATGGGATGTGGAACGGTTTGAGCGGCAAAAGCCAAAAATTTAGATAAGAAAGTTTTAATGTTTCATTCGAAAATTCTTCAGCTGACAAGGACACAGTGAAGATTTTGAACAGGTTTCAAATAGAACGCACATGAAGAATTTGTGAACAGACTGGGTTGAGTTTAACATAGAGGGGGAAGGGTCCGATCACATTCACTTAGCAGAAAAAGCAACTTGAAGAAATAGCAATAAGTGAATGTTGTAGAGGACTTAAAACTCAAATATATATAGTCAATGAAGAACAGCGACGGAAAGAGTGAAGATATTGCAAAGTTGAAGAAATTGAACAAATGAGGAATTTTAAAAAACTGAAGAAAAACTCAAATTGAAGATTTTCAACTTTTGTTGGTGGCGTGACCGACCGTATAAGAATGATGATTTTAGACGCCGCGTACAATTGTCGTAGGGCTTTGAGAATCAAATTCTTCGTTATTTTCTTCACACTTAGAGGGTTAGTCTTCATTGATTGAAGAAAAATGTTACTTCGTGTGTTGCACATCTAAGTCATCAATTTTGCATAAGGGTTGGGATGTGTGTCCTTTTCAGAGAACATTCGAAGATTCTAAGATATTTAGCTCACACCGCAGCTTGCTAAATCTCTTCTCATCCAAGGGCTTTGTGAAGATATTGGCTAGCTAATCTTCAGTCTTCACGTGCTCGGTAGAGATATCGCCCTTCAACGCATGATCACGAAGAAAATGATGATGAATCTATATATGCTTTGTCTTCGAGTGCTGAACTGGGTTATGAGCAATCTTGATGGCACTCTCATTGTCACAGTATAGAGGCACATTCTTCACATTGACGCTGTAGTCCTTGAGGGTTTGCTTCATTCATAGCAATTGAGCACAGCACGAACCAGCATCAATGTACTTAGCTTCAGCAGTAGAGAGTGATACGCAGTTCTGTTTCTTCGAGGACCAACAAACCAAGGATCGTCCGAGGAAATGGCATGTGCCTGATGTTGACTTGCGGTCCACATGATCACCAGCATAGTCAGAGTCAGAATATCCAATGAGATCAAAAGCCGAACCCTTGGGATACCATAATCCAAGTGTTGGAGTGTGAGCTAGATATCGAAGAATATGCTTCACAGCCTTATGGTGTGATTCCTTCGGTGTAGCTTGAAAACGGGCACACATGCAAACACTAAGCATAATATCTGGCCTAGATGCACATAGATACAATAAAGAGCCAATCATGGAGCGGTATACCTTTTGATCAAAGTCAATACCATTTTCATCAGTGCATAGATGGCCATTTGTGGGCATAGGGATTTTGCCGCCTTTGCAATCTTGCATGCCGAATTTCCTTAATACATCCTTGAGGTATTTCTCCTGAGATATGAAGATGTCATTGCGCTGTTGACGAATTTGAAGACCTAAGAAGAATTTCAATTCTCCCATCATAGACATTTGATATTCTTCACTCATCATATAGGCAAATTCATCACTGTAACATTGGTCAGTACAGCCAAAGATGATATCATCAACATATATTTGGCACACGGATAATTCATCATCATAGGTTTTGGTGAAAAGAGTTGGGTCAAGTGAACCGGGTTTGAAGCCTTTCTCCATGTGGAATTCCTTCAAAGTATCATACCACGCCTGAGGAGCCTGCTTGAGGCCATAGAGGGCCTTGTTGAGTCTGAAGACTTTGTCAGGATGCTTTGGGTCTTCAAAACCTGGGGGTTGAGCAACATATACTTCTTCCTCAAGCTTACCATTGAGGAATGCACTTTTCACATCCATTTGATATAATATAATATTATGATGGTTAGCATAAGCAAGCAATATGCAAATAGCCTCAAGTCTAGCAACAGGTGCAAAAGTCTCATCGAAATCAATTCCTTCAACATGTGTGTAGCCTTGAGCTACAAGCCATGCCTTATTCCTTGCCACAAGGCCATTTTCATCTTGCTTCTTGCGGTAGATCCACTTGGTGCCGATGATATTGTGCTTGCGAGGGTCTGGTCACTGACAAGTTTCCAGACATCGTTGAGCTCAGACTGATGTAATTCCTCTTGCATAGCTTGAATCCACTCAGGCTCCAGAAATGCCCCATCTACCTTAGTGGGCTCTGTGATAGAGACAAAAGCAAAGTGACCACAAAAGTTAGACAAGTGTGAAGCTTTTGAGCGTGTGAGAGGACCTGGTGCGTTGATGTCGCTGATCATTTTCTCAATCTGCACTTCATTAGTGACGCAAGGATGAGCGGGTTGACATCAAGGAATTTGCTCAGCATTTTCTTCAGAGCCATTTTCTTCAGGTGCACCAGCATGATGTTCTTCACGATCTGGAATGACTTCTTCGGCAGATTCTTCGGTAGGAATGACATCCTTGGTAGCCTTGAACTTGATAGTTTCCTCAGGTGACTTTTCATCTAGCACAGGAGGTAGGTGCTCTCTTTGCGAGCCATTAGTTTCATCGAACCACACATCTACAGTTTCAACAACCTTGTGGTGAACGGTGTTCAAGACTCTGTAGGTGTGCGAGTCCTTTCCGTAACCAAGCATAAAACCTTCATGTGCTTTCTGTGCAAATATAGAATTGTGATGAGGATCTCTAATCCAACATTTAGCACCGAAGACTTTGAAATAACTCACGTTGGGTTTCTTGTCAGTGAGGAGTTCATATGCGGTCTTCTTGAAGAATTTGTGAAGATATACCCTGTTGATGACGTGGCACGCAGTATCGATTGCCTCAATCTAGAAGTGACGAGGCATCTTGTATTCATCAAGCATAGTGCGAGCCATCTCAACAAGATTCATGTTCTTGCGCTCCACGACGCCATTCTGCTGAGGAGTATAGGGAGCAGATAACTCATGAGTAATACCAAGTTCATCAACATAGTCATCAAGACCAGTATTCTTGAACTCAGTTCCATTGTCACTGCTGATGTGCTTGATCTTTACACCAAAGTTGGTTGAAGCCCTCGAGGAAAATCGTTTGAAGACTTCCTGCACTTCATGTTTGTAAGTGACGATATGCACCCATGTGTAACGAGAGTAATCATCAACAATAACAAAGCCATATAGAGATGCTTCATTAGTGAATGAGGAATAATGATTGGGGCCAAAGAGATCCATTTGAAGCAATTCAAATGGACGAGTAGTAGTCATGATAGTCTTTGCGGGATGCTTGGCCTTGGTCATATTTCCAGCTTCATAGGCTCCGCACATGTGATCCTTGAGGAATTTGACATTCTCAATGCCAATGACATGCTTCTTCTTCGCGAGCGTGTGCAAGTTCCTCATGCCAGCATGACCAAGTCGTAGATGCCATAGCCAACCTTCTGAAGCTTTTGCAAGTAAACATATAGCGGGTTGTGGTCCTATAGAGAAATCAACAATATACAGATCTCCTCTCCTAAAGCCTTCGAAGACTTTAGAATGGTCAGCTTCCATGATCACAGCACAACAAGATCACAAAGCATTGAGACTGACATGAGGTTGAATCCTAAGGACTCATAAGCATGACTTTGTCCATGTGTTGATCCTTTGAGATTGCAACCTTACCTAGACCCAATACCTCGCTTTTGCCTTTGTCAGCATAGGTGATATGCTTCAGATGCGATGGAGATAGGGGAGCGTCCATCAATAAGCTCTTGTCACCAGTCATGTGATTTGTACATCCACTGTCGAGGTCCCACTCAGTGGCTTTGGGTTGATCATCCTGTAGATGAATTAGTGCAACTTACGAACTCATATAATTCATCAGTGAAGAATATGACATCAAATTCATCAGGTCAATTTCATCAAACAGTAAAACATATAGCAGTATGAGGACGTGAGAAATGAAAATTCATTTCTTCATGATTAGCTTGTGTCCTTCAAACATTTAAGTTCGTCTGGAGACCTGACCCTGCATAAGAGATTAGTTATTTTTCTTCACCACCCACATCTGGAGGGGTGGCAAAGAGTTCATCATTCTGCGAGCTCCATAAGAGAAAGGTGACATAGAAGCCAGACCATTTCATTTCACATAAGAGGAGTTAGGGTAAGCATATGAATAAGCAGAGAAATTCTTCGAGGACTTATGAACATAATGGTATGAAGAATAGTGCACATATTCATATCCCTTAGATCTTCCCTGCGAAACAGAAGTGTTAGCATGATGATGTTCATATGAGGACTTTGATCCATTTGAGGAATTTGATCCACGTGAGGAATTCGGTCCATATAAAGAATTTGATCTAGGGTTACTATTCTTCACAGGTGGTGTCATGATGACATTCACCTGAAAACTTTCAAGGCACTTTTTGGGAACCCAGATTTTCTTCATAGGGCAACCGTTCCTGCAGTTAGTGCCAACATATCTAGCAAATACTTCACCATTCTGATTTTTGAACAACTTATAGTTGGAGTCAAATGACTCATCAGAAGAATGAGGAGATTCACATGTAAAGCCGGATAAAGTAGATGGATCTACTGGAGGTCCCTTTGCAGCAACCCATGAGGTTTTGGGATACTGTTCAGGCTTCCAGTGTGTCCCATCAGCATTGAGTTTTCTCTCAAAGGAAATACCCTCTTTCCTAGGGTTCCTGTTGAGGATCTTCTTTTTAAGCACATCACAAAGAGCTTGATGCCCTTTGAGGCTTTTGTACATGCCTTTCATATACAATTCCTTCAGCCCTGCATTGTCAGTGATACTAGCAGCATCCTCAGAAGAGGAATTAGTGATATAGTAGAGACAGTTGAAGAATTTGCAGCAATAGAAGCATTTGAACTTTCAGGTGAAGAATTAGCAGATTCACGTTCAATGCACTTCATACATGGTGGAATGAATTCTTCCTGAGCAGCGCTGATCTGTTGAGCAAGCAATGAATCATGTTCCTTTTGAAGGTCTTCATAAATCTCGCTTAGCTTTTCAAGATCTTGCTTTCTTTGAAGAAATTCATAAGAAAGCTTCTCATGATCAGATAAGAGAGTGTTATGATGACTCTGAAGGTTATCAAACTTGGACTGAAGTCTATGAAGATTATTAGCAAGGTTTGAGTGTGATCCATTTCTTCACCCAATAGGTCATCACTTTTGTCTAGCATATTTTGAACCTTTTCAAAAGCCTTTTGTTGTTTTACAGCAATCTTAGCAAGTTTAGAGTAGCTTGTCTTGGGGTTTTCATCAGATTCATCCTCACTTGATTCATAGGAGGGATATTTGAGTACCTTGGCAGTATTTGCCATGAAGCAATAAGTAGGAGCGTAGTTATCGTAGCCATCATCAGCCTTGTTGGGGAAGCCATTCTCCTCAAAGTTGAAGATGGACTTGCTGACGAACGCAGTAGCGAGGGCTAGGCTCGCCATGCCAGATTCTGACTCCTCAGATGCCTCCTCTTCCTCATTTTCCTCAGATTTAGCTTCAGAGTCCATTTCCTTGCCAATGAATGCCCGAGCCTTTTTGGAGCTGCTCTTCTTGTGAGATGAAGACTTCGAGGATTTTGATGATGAGGACTTTGAAGATTTCTTCTTCTTCTTCAAGTCATCGAAACTGTAATCCTTGTATTTCTTCTTCTTAGATTCCTTTTCCCATACAGGACAATCTTGGATGTAGTGATCAGGTTTCTTGCATTTGTGGCAAGTTCTCTTCTTGTACTGACGAGATGAGGAATCTGATCTTACGTCATCACTTCTTGAGGATTTGCCAAAGCGACCACGCCTTGAGAACTTCTGGAATTTCCTCATGAGCATTGGTAGCTCCTGGCTCAGTTCTTCAGGATCACCAAGGCTGCTACCAGAACCCTCACCTTCAGATTCAGAAACTGCCTTGGCCTTCAGGGCGCGTGATCTACCATAGCTCGGTCCATAGAGATCTCTCTTCTCAGCAAGCTGGAACTCATGAGTGTTCAGCCTCTCGAGGATATTAGCGGGATCAAGTGACTTGTAATCTCCACGTTCTTGTATCATCAATGCAGGGGTGTCAAATGAGGAATCAAACGATCTCAGCAATTTCTTCACCACTTCATGGTCGGTGATGTCAGTGGCACCAAGCGCTCGAAGCTCATTTGAAATGTCAGTGAGGCGATCGAAGGTTTGCCTAACATTTTCATTGTCGAGTCTTTTGAAGCGGTTGAAGAGATTGTGAAGAACATCAACTCAAGAGTCCCGTTGTGTTGAGACTCCTTCGTTGACCTTGGACAGCCTATCCCAGATGAGCTTAGCAGTCTCCAAAGCACTCACTCTGCCATACCGCCCTTTGCTCAGATGGACACATATGATGTACTTCGCGTGAGAGTCGAGTTGCTTGAATCTCTTCACATCAGCAGCATTCACAGAAGGTGTGACAGAGGGAACTCCATGTTCCACAACGTACCAGAGATCATTGTCAATTGCCTCAAGATGCATTCGCATCTTATTCTTCCAGTAGGGATAGTCAGTCCCATCGAAGGTAGGACACCCAGCAGAGACCTTGATCATACCTACAGCCGACATAACTAAAACTCCAGGTGGTTAAACCAAAATCACACAGAACAAGGGAGTACCTTGCTCTGATACCAATTGAAAGTGCGTTAAGTCGACTAGAGGGGGGTGAATAGGCGATTTTTATGAATACTTCACTGAGGAATTTCAGGATGAGGAAATTCCTAAGCAAAGAACTACTATCAGTAGAATAAGTACTCAGATGCATACATAACAGAACAGACGCATAGACATCTGATGAAATGAAAGCGAACACACAGTACAGAAAAGCGTAGCACATGATAAGCAGGCTGAATATAGACTGACTGAAGAAGTTGAACTGAGGAAATTGAGAAAGTCTTCAGTCAAAGTCTTAAAACAGTAACGATCAAGTACACAACACAGTAATGAGTAAATGGAAGGGTTGAGGAAATAGAACGAGTAGCTCGGTGAAGACAGTGATTTGGTAGACCAGTTCCAACCGCTGTGACAGTCGTACGTCTAGTTGGAGCGGCTAGGTATCTAAATCCGAGGACACACAGTCCTCACCGTATTCTCCTTGAGCTAAGATCACACAGACCTTGCCCAATCACTCGTGGTAAGTCTTCAGGTGACTTCCAAACCTTCACAAACTCAGTCACTCGGCGCTCCGCAATTTCCTCTTGGATGCTCTAGACCATGACGCCTAACCGTCTGGAAGATGCACAGTCTTCAAAGGTAACAAACATCGGATCCACACAGGAACAATCTCTTCAGTGATGCTCAATCACTTTGGGTTTGTAGGTGTTTGGGTTTGGGTTTTCCTCACTTGATGATTTTTGCTCAAAGTCCTCGGAGGATGGGATGCTCTCAAATGACAGCAGCCAACCAGCTAGTGGTTGTAGGGGGGCTATTTATAGCCTAGGGAGCAGCCTGACATGATAATACATAAATGCCCTTTAATGATATGACCGTTAGGTGGGTAGATATTTTGGGACAGCTGGAGCGTAGCACAGCAACGGTCGGAAATTTGACTATCAAATTCCTCAGGGCTATCATGTTCCTCACTGGTAGGCAATCCACACTGGCAAATTCCTAACTCCTCAGTCAGAACAAATTCCTCAGAGACCAGAAGAACTTCGTCTCTGTCACTGAAGAAATTGACTGAACTGCATGAGATTTCCAATGGCTTCACTCGAAAGGATTGGTAGGTGTAGGATTTTGAGATGAGCATCACTTGGAAACTTTTCCTTAGTTTTTCCTCGACCCCCTTTAATAGTACGGTGTTTCCTATGACTCAAGAAAGAGAAAAACGAAACTACGAAGACAAAAATCTTCACGCTTCATATTCCTCGCATGAATAAAGAGTCTTCACGGTCACACCAATTTCTTCACTTTCAAAGTCTTTGGAAAGCCAAAGTCTTCAGTTGAAGACATTCATTTTTAGGGTTCGACTTTCTCTGTAAATATCAAACTCCACATAGCCTTATACACCTGTGTACACTCACAAACACATTAGTTCCTTAACCTATAAGTGTTCAATACACCAAAATCACTAAGGGGCACTAGATGCACTTACAATCTCCCCCTTTTTGGTGATTGATGACAATATAAGTTAAGTTTTCAACGGGAATAAAAATATGAAGTGTAAATACTGATATTGAGGAATTTAATTACAAGATTTAGAAGAAATCCCCCTGAAGATGTGCATATGTGAGGAAATTGCGCTTGTGAGGAGATTTGTAGAGAGTAATATCATACTCCCTCCGTCCCAAAATAGCTGTCTCAACCTTAGTACAACTTTATAAGTAGTTATTTTGGGACCGTGGGAGTACTTTTCAATCAAAAAAGCAACTTCATAGGCACCCTTAAAAGCAACAAATTTTTCAATTTGTTCGATATCATAGTAACTATAATCATCCTTGGCATAAAAATATAAGATTTCATTGTCATTAAACTCACATAAATAGGGAAGGTATTTTTAGGATTCTTAGAGCAACAAGTAAGATCTAAATTTCGCATAGATCGCCATTTGCCGCATCGATGCTCAGCGAGTAGAGCTGGAGGAATTCTGCAGGGTCTGGGGTGCCATCATAGCATGGGGGCAGGTCTGGCTTGAACTTGCGAGGCCAAACAATGCGGCACAGCTCTGGGGTGAAGGCGCGGCGGCCTGCCACGCATACGTGTGCGGCCCGCGCAAGGGGAGCATGATCCTGACGCCCATGCGTTGCGGCCCCCGGAGCTGCCCGGTCTTGGTGCCAGCGTGGTGGTGCGGGGAATGCATGCGCATTGCCCTGCGGCTGCTGCACCACCTGGCAGCTAGCCTCATCCCGTGCCGGCACCGGCGCGCCGTGCTGGGTGTCGTGCGGACGTGCATCACGCTTAGGCTCAACGTTGGCACTGCACAGAGGAGGAAGAGGTGGTGCACCATGAGCCACGTCGCCCACACGGGGGGGTGGCGAGGGACTGAGCGAGTGGGAGGGCACCGGGGCCTCGCCGACGGTGTTGACGAGCTCGGTGATGCGGCCCAGCCAGGCGTCGTAGCCCTCGTCGGCGGGGCGGTAGCGCAACAGCTCGCGTGCCATGAGCAGCGCAGCCTGCGTGTCCACCGGCCTGCGGCGAGCGTGGGAAGACGACACCGTGACGGGGTGGGGGAAGGAGTGGCGATGCGGCCATCCTGCCACATGGAGGCCGGGAGCGAAGAGTCCTGCTGCTCATGAGCAGCGGGGTCGGTGGCAACATTAGCTACCGGAAAAGCGGAGCGGCGAGGAACACCACAGCCTGATGACCCACAAGTATAGGGGATCTATCGTAGTCCTGTCGATAATTAAGAGTGTCGAACCCAACGACGAGCAGAAGGAAATGATAAGCGGTTTTCAGCAAGGTATTCTCTGCAAGTACTGAAATAAGTGGTAACAGATAGTTTTGTGATAAGGTAAATTGTAACGAGCAACAAGTAACAAAAGTAAATAAGGTGCAGCAAGGTGGCCCAATCCTTTTTGTAGCAAAGGACAAGCCGGAACAAACTTTTATATAAGGAAAAGCGCTCCCGAGGACACATGGGAATATCGTCAAGCTAGTTTTCGTCACATTCATATGATTCGCGTTCGGTACTTTGATAATTTGATATGTGGGTGGACCGGTGCTTGGGTGCTGTTCTTACTTGAACAAGCATCCCACTTATGATTAACCTCTATTGCAAGCATCCGCAACTACAACAAAAGTATTAAGGTAGACCTAACCATAGCATGAAACATGTGGATCCAAATCAGCCCCTTACGAAGCAACGCATAAACTAGGGTTTAAGCTTCTGTCACTCTAGCAACCCATCATCTACTTATTACTTCCCAATGCCTTCCTCTAGGCCCAAATAATGGTGAAGTGTTATGTAGTTGACGTTCACATAACACCACTAGAGGCTAGACAACATACATCTTATCAAAATATCAAACGAATACCAAATTCACATGACTACTAATAGCAAGACTTCCACCTCACCTCCGGCGATCTCTTCCCACCACCACTAAAACCCTAATCCTTCCCTACCAAACTCTCCGGCGTCTCCCCCTCACCCAGGGGTGATGGTTTTCTCATCGGGATCAACCCTTGGATTGGACTTCTCCAAGGGTTTGGAGTTTGCGGATAAAGTTTTCAGATCTACTGGTTTTTCGGTCCACCCTACGGAGGACACAGGCCACTTCACATTGGTGGTGTCCTTTAGCCGTCATGTTTTCAGGCTTGATGATCATTCTGTGGCGGCGGCTCTGGAGGCTGCTGTTGGTGGATCTGCGATCGAGTTGGGTGTCTCATGTTTACGTGACAAGGTTTATTCCTTCAACGTTTCCTCCAAGCAAGTTGGTTTCTATATTGTTGATCTTCGATCTTTTGCTTGCCCGCAATTCAAATGTTATTTTAACCTTTGGGGCCGTGGATGACCAAATTGGGTTCGTGAGTTTAAACTATGGAAGTTACAAAGTGATGCGGAATGGATCTTAGTTAGTCCATCTAAGAGACGGGCGGCGCTCGGGATGATCACTATGCATAAACCACCGCCTAAGTCCTCTTTTAGATCTTCTGGTTTGGTGCAAAAGAAACTTTCTTTTGCAACTTTCCACAATTATGATGTGTGCAAGGGTTATAGATATCCGGCCACGCAACCTTGTATTGATACAGTTTCTGATGCTGGATATGTAGTCTCGGCAAATGAGCGTCTGATCATTCGACCCTCGCCGCCGGCGAATCTCAATTGGACTGTTGCTTCTCCGCCGATTGTTTTCGGTTCTGTTGGCTCGCCGCGGATTCAACGGCCTGCTTCTCCGGCTGAGATCTCTCACTTGCCTTGCGATCCACCTGAGGCTGTTAGTTTGGTTACATCCGCCCTCGATTCTCCTGCATCCCATGTTGGGCCAGTCCTCCATGATGGGCTACAGCCCACCACCCAGCCAATGGATATCCCATCTACTCAGGAAGCTGCGGATTCTAACTTGTTCCAACTGTCACCAGCAGGGCCACTTGTCGGTCTTTTGCCCTGTCTGCCTGGCTTGCTCACGCTATGGTCATCGTCGTCGGGATTGCATTAATTGGGCAGAGGATAATGGTTATGTTTGGAGAGTTAAACAAACGAAACAAAATCCAGAAAAATCTACACTGTTGATTCCCACGCCCGCCATGAGTCAGCCTCCTACTGCCTCGTCTAGGGACTCCTCGGGTATAGAGACGACCCACGCGCCGGTGCAGACGAGTCCCATCACGTCTTCACCTCTTCTTGTGCACCACCAACCTGCTCCACCTCCACCAGAGCAAGACATGGCAAATTTTCCCCTGGATCCTCTCGAGTTCCTTCCACCGGGGTTCGAGATCATCGATGGAGGGCCAACCCGCGTGCCTTGGACCTTCTACTCTCCAGCCATTGCGCCAGAGCGTCGCCATGAGCAGTTCGCCATTGGCTTTGTCGAGCCTCCGCCGCCACCTGGACAGATTCATCACTTCCGGCAACTGGTTAGTGATTTTGTGATGACTCAGCTTCACCGTGACGTTCTTAGTGATCAGCAATGGATTGAGGGTGTTGGTTTGTTTGAGTTTCGATCTCCTGCATCTAGGCATGCCATTATAAATCATCCTCCTTATGATCTTGGCAATGGTCACTTTGTTCGGTTTGTTCCTCATGATCAAGGCATCAATCACAGAGCTATTCAGGGTTTTCATAGGGGCTGGATTATGATGTTAGGTGTTCCTTTGGATTACCGCATGACACAGCATATTTCTGAGGCAGTTAGCACTTTTGGTCGCTTTCATATCTGGCATCAAGATGATCTGCGGCTAGTCAGAACTCTTGTTTATGTTTCTTTCCCAAGCCCTCAGCAAGTGCCTAGAGATGTTGTCTATCGTGAGTATGCAGACTTTGGACCTACACGTCTTTCTTGGACAGCACCTATCTATGTTCTCTCTGCAGAATTTGCTGACATTATGCCAGCTGATGAAGATCCGATGCCTTTCAATGGAAACCCTCACCCGCTGTCCGGGAACATGCCTTTTGTTGATGTTAATTTTGTCATGCCCGAGTTCCCAGAGCTGGGTTGGAATGAGGACCCTCATGCTCACAATGATGATCCGTTGCCTCATAACCAGCATGATAACGTCATTATTGAGGAGATTCATGAGGATGAAGCACAACCTGCTTCTCAAGAGTCAGTGGTTTTGGAGAACTCAGGGCTTGTTGATTCTGCTGAGGGATCAGTCAATGATCAGCAAGGTGTTGTCGCAGCCTATGTGCCTCCTCTGATTCAGCCTCCTGTTGTTATTGGTCAAGTAATGACAGTTTTCAGACCAGAGCTTCCTCCGGTAATGCAATGGACAAGATCTTTCCAGCATATGATGCCAGTCTTTGATATAATGCACATTCCTTGAGGGTTGCAGCTCTTCAATCCTTTTAAACTAGTCTTATTGTCTAAGCGCTCTTGGGAAGTGTCGTTCTCTTACTCTGCTATGAAGAACAAGATGGTTTTTCTTCCTTCACCTGTTCGTCGGACGGTGAATGTTCCTCCAAGGAAGCCGCCTGTTGCTCATGCACTTTGTTTTGACAATGTTGCTGAGGATTGTGCTATGGTTGATCTAGCCTTGTCTGCTGTTGAGATGTCTGCTTTCAACTTCTCTGCAGCTCCAAGTCAGCGTCAAGCTCGTGCTCGTAAACCAAAGCCTGTGATTGTTGAGTCTGAAGTTAGGCGCAGTGCCAGGCTCTCAGCCCTACGTGATGGCTTCAGGCATTCTACTCCAGCCAAGTCCCCTCTGAAGAAACCTGCAGCAAAGCCTCAGAAGAAACGCAAGGTTACTCTGGATGGTCAGCTGTCGCGGGCTCCTCCTCAAGATGCAGATCAACTTGCTGTGGCGCCGCCCACACCAATAAATGTGCTACAGCAGGTTGGCCTTCGCCTCGGCATTGGACCGGAGAAGCTCACTAAGGAGAAGCTTGAGGCTTCTTCTAGCAAGCATTCTGCTTCTACTAGTTCCAATGAAAGTTGATCATTTCAATTGGTGGGGTTTATGGTTAACCCTTGTGAAAACCATTTATCTACTTTTATTTCTTAGGCTTTGTTTGAACTTTTATGCTATCCCTTGGCTGAACTGGTACTGTCATTATGTGACAGTCTTTTGCTGTTACTTTATTATGGTCTGTAATGAATCAGTATGATGTTAGAGATTGGAAAGTCCTTTGTTGGAATGTGCGAGGTCTGAATTCATATGACAGAAAGCGTACAGTTCGTCAGAAAATTGATGAAAGTGCTTGTTCCATTGCTTGTCTCCAAGAAACAAAATGTGAGATCATTGATCAGCGTTTCATCCGTAAGTGCTGTCCACGAAGTCTTGATCAATTTATCCATGTGCCTTCGTCTGGAGCTTCGGGTGGGTTGTTAGTTGTATGGAATACGGCTTTGTTTGCTGGAAAGCTAATTGAGTCCAATAGCTTTGGTATTGTGGTGGAGTTCACGTCTGTTCATAACTCACAAACATGGACTCTAGTTTCAGTCTATGGACCCTGTCAGAACCCAGCTAGAGATAATTTTATTAATTGGTTACATGATATAATTATCCCTGATGATGCAAACTGGCAGTTACTGGGTGATTTCAATTTCATGCGATCGATGGAAAATAGAAATAAACCAGGTGGTGATATGAATGACATGTTTATCTTTAATGAGGTTATTGGGCACCTCGGCTTAATTGAATTACCTCTCAAAGGCAGAAAGTATACATGGACAAATATGCAAACTGCTCCTTTGCTTGAACAGATTGATTGGTTTTTTACAACCCCTTCATGGACATGTTCTTATCCTAACACTATGGTCCTACCTCTGGCTAGAACCGCTTCAAATCATGTGCCATGTGTGGTGCAAATCAAAACATCTATTCCCAAGGCCAAAGTTTTTAGATTTGAAAATTACTGGACTAATTTGCCTGGTTTTCTTGATTGTGTCAGTGAATCTTGGAGTAGGCCAGTTCATAAGAGATCTTCTGCTGCTATAATATCTGCAAAGTTCAAAGCTCTTAGGCGGGCACTCAAACAATGGCACATTAGTCTTTCTACAATCAAGGATCTAATTTCCAACTGCAATAAAGTAATTCTTTGTCTGGATGGTCTTGAGGAGTTAAGGCCTTTGTCTGGGCCTGAGGAAATTTTCAGGCAAATTGTAAAGTTGCATTTGGAGGAAACTCTAAGGTTGCAATTTATCTACTGGAAGCAGAGATGTACCATTAGAAGCATTAAAGTGGGAGAGGAAAATACCAAATTTTTCCATGCCATGGCCACTGAGAGATACAGGAATAACTCTATTTCTAGTATAACTTCTGATGATGGGCAAGTGATCTCTGATCATGCATCAATTGCTGGACTATTTTTGCAGGAGTTCAAGCAGAGGATGGGATGCACAAATCATACACAAATGGGTTTTGATGTGCCAAATATTATCAAGAAGGTTCAAGGACTAGATGACTTGACCAAGCCCTTTTCTGAGCAAAAATTGATTGTGTTATTAAGGAAATGCCTCCTGACAGAGCACCTGGGCCAGATGGTTTCACTGGCCTTTTTCTTAAGAAGTGTTGGCATATAATTAAGGATGACTTTCATCAACTGGTCAAAGAGTTTTCTGAGGGGCATCTTGATTTGGAGTGTATCAACAGTTCCCTCATAACCTTGATTCCAAAAAAGCTTTCACCTGAGGGTTTGAATGATTACAGGCCAATATCTTTGACAAATACCTGTTTGAAATTCCTCACTAAACTTCTAGCAAATAGGTTGCAGAAAGTTATTCTTTCCTGTATTCATAAAAACCAATATGGATTTATTAAATCCAGGTCTATTCAGGACTGTCTAGCTTGGTGCTTTGAGTACATCCACGAGTGTAATGCTTCAAAAAGACCAATAGTACTGCTGAAATTGGATTTTACTAAAGCCTTTGACACTATTGAGCATGATGCCATTCTTAGAATCTTAAGATACAAGGGCTTTAATGACAAATGGATTTCCTGGATGCAAACTATTTTGTCTTCTGGTTCTTCTTCTGTGCTTCTTAATGGTGTTCCTGGTAACCATTTTAAATGTAAGAGGGGAGTCAGGCAAGGAGACCCAATGTCACCTCTTCTTTTTGTCCTTGCTGCTGACCTGCTTCAGTCTGTTGTGAATGACATGTGCAGTAAAGGAATTCTGACTTTGCCAATCCCTTCTAACAGCCAGGATTATCCCATAGTTCAGTATGCTGATGATACACTAATGGTGTTGCCTGCTATTGATCACCAACTGCTTGCTCTTAAAGACATGCTTGATGTTTTTGCTGCCACAACAGGATTATCTGTGAATTTTGCAAAATCACTTATGGTGCCTATGAACATGTCATCTGATGAAGCTAACAGGTTGGCCTCAATTCTTGGATGCAGTATAGGAACCATGCCTTTTACATACTTGGGGCTGCCCATGGGGACTACAAGGCCCTCAATCCAAGACCTCATGCCTCTTGTGCATAGGATTGAAAGAAGATTGTCTGCCACTTCATGTTTTCTGAATCAAGGTAGCAGGTTGCAGTTGCTTCAGTCTGTTTTAACATCAATGCCCATATATTTCCTGTGCACACTTGTCATCCCACCTGGAATTTTGAAGCAAATTGAAAGGATTCAGAGACAATGTCTATGGAGAGGCAATTCTGATACCCCAAGACAATCCCTGGCTGCCTGGGACTTGGTATGCCTACCAAAAAACAAAGGGGGCCTTGGTGTGCTTAATCTCAGGGTGCAGAATGAGGCCTTGCTTATGAAGTTCTTGCATAAATTTTATAATCATCATGACATCCCTTGGGTTGGCCTTATTTGGAATGCCTACTATGCCAACTCTGTCCCCCATACTACCACACTCTGTGGATCCTTTTGGTGGCGTGATGTGTTTAAATTGGCTAACAAATATTGTCAGATGGCTACTCCAATGTTGGGTGATGGCAGGTCCATTCTCTTTTGGTCTGACAGATGGTTGGTTGAGCTTAAGGGTTCCTGTCTCAGTGAAAAATTTCCCAGTCTCTTCTCCTTTGTTATTAATGAGCAACTTTCAGTGTCTGATGTGCTTTCCCAGGAGCTTTTGTCAAATTTGCATTTGCCCCTCTCTACACAAGCCTTTGCTGAGCTTCAATGTCTGCAGCAGCTGACACATGATTATTCTTGTTCTGAAACTCATGACACATGGATTTGGCCTTTTGATAAGGGTTGTTTCAGACCCAAATCCTTTTATGTGTATGAGCACCAACATATTATTGTAGATCCAATCTTTCAATGGATTTGGAAATTTTCATGTACATTGAAAATCAAAATGTTTGGATGGTTACTGCTGAGGGATCGTTTAAACACCAGAGACATGCTACTCAGGAGGCATTGGCATGTGGAAGATCACACTTGTGTCCTATGTCCATATTTGATCCATGAAGATTGTGCACATTTGTTCTTCTCTTGTAATTTTAGCATAAGAGTCTGGAATTACTTGCAGATTATCTGGGACCCACAGCCTGGGATGACTACATACAACATGGCAGTTAAGGCTAGGTAGGATTTTGGGCATCCTTTCTTCACTGAAGTGGTCTTTACAGCAGCTTGGAACATTTGGATATTGAGGAATGTCAAGGTTTTCAGGAATGAGACACCTTCTTTCAGAGCCTGGAGGCACAACTTTATCCATGACATAACCCTTCTCTCTCATAGGGTAAAATGTAAATACAAGGATAGTCTTCTAACTTGGATCTCTAACCTCCCTTAGGTAGTGTTTTTCTTTTGCCCTGCTTGGGTTGTAAGTTTGTAAGTATTTCTGTTCTTCTTTTCTGTACTTGTTTGGACTTGTAACAGGACTTTTTACTTTGTTGTTTTCAATAAAGAGCTGTGAGGCTGTCGCCTTGCAGTACATATTCAAAAAAAATAGCAAGACTTCTCCCTTGTCCTCAGGAATAAACGTAATTACTCACAAAGAATATTCATGTTCATAATCAGAGGGGTAATAATATGCATATAGGATCTGAACATATGATCTTCCACCAAATAAACCAACTAGCATCAACTACAAAGAGTAATCAACACTACTAGCAACCTACTAGCACCAATCCCGGACTTTGAGACAAGAATTGGATACAAGAGATGAACTAGGGTTTGGAGATGAGATGGTGCTGGTGAAGATGTTGATGGAGATTGCCCTCTCCCGATGAGAGGAGCGTTGGTGATGACGATGGTGATGATTTCCCCCTCCCGGAGGGAAGTATCCCCGGCAAAACAGCTCTGCCGGAGCTCTAGATTGGTTCCGCAAAGGTTCCGCCTCGTGGCGGCGGAGTCTCGTCCCGAAAGGTTCCTTCCTATTTTTTTCTCATCGAAAGACTTCATATAGGAGAAGATGGGCGTCGAAGAGCCACCAGGGGGCCCACGAGGTAGGGGGCGCGCCCTAAGGGGGGCGCCCCCCACCCTCGTGAGCAGGGCGTGGGCCCCCTGGCCTTCATCTTTGGCGAGGATTTTTCTTTATTGATTTTAAGATGTTCCGTGGAGTTTCAGGACCTTTGGAGTTGCGCAGAATAGGTCTCTAGTATTTGCTCCTTTTCCAGCCCAGAATTCCAGCTGCCGGCATTCTCCCTCCTTATGTAAACCTTGTAAAATAAGAGAGAATAGCCATAAGTATTTTGACATAATGTGAAATAACAGCCCATAATGCAATAAATAACGATATAAAAGCATGATGCAAAATGGACGTATCACAGCCCGTGGGCATCGTCTAGGCTACGCGAGCAGCCCTGCGCTCGGTGCGGACTCGGCGGGTGATACGTCTCCGTCGTATCTACTTTTCCAAACACTTTTGCCCTTGTTTTGGACTCTAACTTGCATGATTTGAATGGAACTAACCCGGACTGATGCTGTTTTCAGCAGACTTTCCATGATGTTATTTATGTGCAGAAACAAAAGTTCTCGGAATGACCTGAAACTCCACGGAACGTCTATTTGGAAATAATAAAAAATCGTTGCAAAAGATGAAGACCAGGGGGCCCACACCCTGTCCATGAGGGTGGGGGCGCGCCCCCCTACCTCGTGGACCCCCTGGAGCTCCTCCGACGCTAACTCCAACTCTATATATTTTCTTTCGGGGAGAAAAAATAGGAAAGAAGAAATCATTGCGTTTTACGATACGGAGCCGCCGCCAAGCCCTGAAACCTCTCGGGAGGGCTGATCTGGAGTCCGTTCGGGGCTCCAGAGAGGGGGATTCGTCGCCGTCGTCATCATCAACCATCCTCCATCACCAATTTCATGATGCTCACCGCCGTGCGTGAGTAATTCCATCGTAGGCTTGCTGGACGGTGATGGGTCGGATGAGATCTATCATGTAATCGAGTTAGTTTTGTTAGGGTTTGATCCCTAGTATCCACTATGTTCTGAGATTGATGTTGCTATGACTTTGCTATGCTTAATGCTTGTCACTATGGCCCGAGTGCCATGATTTCAGATCTGAACCTATTATGTTTTCATGAATATATGTGTGTTCTTGATCCTATCTTGCAAGTCTAAAGTCACCTACTATGTGTTATGATCCGGCAACCCCGAAGTGATAATAATCAGGACCACTCCCGGTGATGACCATAGTTTGAGGAGTTCATGTATTCACTATGTGCTAATGCTTTGTTCCGATACTCTATTAAAATGAGGCCTTAATATCCCTTAGTTTCCATTAGGACCCCGCTGCCACGGGAGGGTAGGACA
The DNA here is from genome assembly GCA_032464435.1 of Aegilops umbellulata. Lineage (NCBI taxonomy): Eukaryota > Viridiplantae > Streptophyta > Magnoliopsida > Poales > Poaceae > Aegilops > Aegilops umbellulata. The sequence goes on along the minus strand of CP136056.1, from coordinate 511,430,440 downwards.
AAAGATGTCATGCAAGTTCTTTTCCATAAACACGTATGACTATATTCCGAATACATGCCTGCATTACATTGAAGAATTGGAGCTAGTTCTGTGTCACCCTATGTTATGATTGTTACATGATGAACCGCATCCGGCATAATTCTCCATCACCGATCCAATGCCTACGAGCTTTGCCTATATTGTTCTTCGCTTATTTACTTTACCGTTGCTACTGTTACAATCACTACAAAACACCAAAAATATTACTTTTGCTTCCGTTATTTTTGTTACTGTTACCACTACTATCATATTACTTTGCTACTAAATACTTTGCTGCAGATATTAAGTTATCCAGGTGTGGTTGAATTGACAACTCAGCTGCTAATACTTGAGAATATTCTTTGGCTCCCCTTGTGTCGAATCAATAAATTTGGGTTGAATACTCTACCCTCGAAAACTGTTGCGATCCCCTATACTTGTGGGTTATCAAGACTATTTTCTGGCGCCGTTGCCGGGGAGCATAGCTCTATTCTTTGAGTCACTTGGGATTTTTATCTGCTGGTCACTATGAAGAACTTGAAAGATGCTAAGACAACAATTTATCCCTCAACTACGAGGGGAGGTAAGGAACTGCCATCTAGATCTGCACCTGATTCACCTTCTGTTTTGAGTAAGCTTGCGACACCTAAACCTGCTTCTGCTATTTGTTTTGATATGTCGCATGTTATTGATGATGCCACTTCTGCTATGCATGATACTTATGATGAAGCTACTTCTATGCTTGATACTACTGTGTCACTTAGTGAATTTCTTGATGAACAAATTGCTAGGGCTAGAGAGAAAGAAATTATTGAAACTAATTATATTGATGAAAGTGATGATGAAGACTTGCCTGTTATTCCCGAGGGTTATGTTTTTTATATGGAAGCTTCTGCAGCCATTTTAGCTTGCAGAGATAGATATGAACTCAAAAGGTTATTAGCTAAATGGAATAAGCAATCTCTTAAAGATAGAATGAGACCTGACCCTGCTTTTGCTACTTCACCTATCTGTGTTTCCGATAAGGATTATGAATTCTCTGTTGATCCTGATATAATTACTTTGGTTGAATCTGATCCTTTTCACGGCTATGAATCTAAAACTGTTGTGGCACATCTTACTAAATTAAATGATATAGCCACCCTGTTCACTAATGATGAATATCTCGCTACTTTTATATCCTTAAAATATTTCCGTTCTCATTAAAGGGTGATGCTAAGATATGGTTTAATTCTCTTGATCATGGTTGTGTGCGTAGTCCCCAGCATATGATTTATTACTTCTCTGCTAAATATTTCCCTGCTCATAAGAAACAAGCTGCTTTAAAAGAAATATACAACTTTGTGCAAATTGAAGAAGAGAGTCTCCCACAAGCTTGGGGGAGGCTTCTCAAGTTACTTAATGCTTTTCCTGATCATCCTCTCAAGAAAAATGAAATACTTGATATCTTTTATAATGGACTAACCGATGCTTTCAGAGATTACCTGGATAGTTGTGCTAGTTCTGTTTTTAGGGAAAGAACACCGGATGAAGCTGAAATTCTATTGAATAATATGTTGACAAATGAAAATAATTGGACACTTCCTGAGCCATCTCCTGAGCCAATTTCTGAGCCTATTCCTAAACCAACTCCGAAGAAGAGAGGTGTTCTATTTCTCAGTCCTGAAGATATGCAAGAGGCAAAGTAATCTATGAAAGAAAAAGGTATTAAAGCTGAAGACGTTAAGAATTTACCTCCTATTGAAGAAATACATGGTCTTAATCTACCGCCTGTTGAAGAAATATATGATCTTAATCCTTCACCTATTGAAGAAACTCATGGTATTGATAACCCGACACAGGCAGTAAAGGTAAACTCTCTCTATAGATTTGATGAAGGTGATATTCCCCACTATAAGTCTGCTAGACAATGCTTAGAAGAGTTCGATAATTTTATTGTCAAACAAGAAAACTTCAATGCTTATTTTGGTAGACAACTGAAGTACAATTCAAATATGCTTAAACACTTGGGTAATGACATGGCTGATGTTAGAGGTGAACTTAAACTCATTACTAAACATGCTTCTATGGGTACCATTCAAGTAGAACAAGTACTTAAGGCTCAAAATGATTTGCTCAATTAAACGAATAGTAAGAAAAATGATTATGCTGTTAGAGTGGCTACTAGAACTGGTAGAACGACTCAGGAACCTTTGTATCCTTAAGGCCACCCTAAGAGAATTGAGCAAGATTCTCAGAGAAATAATATTGATTCACCTAGTACTTCTAAAAGGAAGAAAAAGAAAAATGATTGGACTTTGCAAACTTCTAGTGAACCTATTGCTGAACCACCTGATAATCCAAATGATATATCTATTTCTGATGCTGAAACACAATCTGGTAATGAACATGAACCTAGTGAAAATGTTAATGATGATGTTCATGATGATGCTCAACCTAGTAATGACAATGATGTAGAAATTGAACCTGATGTTGATCTTGATAACCCACAATCAAAGAATCAACATTATGATAAGAGAGACTTTGTTGCTAGGAAGCACGGTAAAGAAAGAGAACCATGGGTTCAGAAACCCATGCCTTTTCCTCTCAAACCATCCAAGAAAAAGGATGATGAGGATTTTGAGCGCTTTGCTGAAATGATTAGACCTATCTTTTTACGTATGCGATTAACTGATATGCTCAAAATGAATCCTTATGCTAAGTACATGAAAGATATTGTTACAAATAAAAGAAAGATACCGGAAGCTGAGATTTCCACCATGCTTGCTAATTATACTTTTAAGGGTGGAATAACAAAGAAACTTGGAGATCCAGGAGTACCTACTATACCATGTTCCATTAAAAGAAATTATGTTAAAACTGCTTTATGTGATCTTGGAACCGGTGTTAGTGTTATGCCTCTCTCTTTATATCGTAGACTTGATTTGAATAAGTTGACACCTACTAAAATATCTTTGCAAATGGCTGATAAATCAACTGCTATACCTGTCGGTATTTGTGAGGATGTGCTTGTTGTGGTTGCAAACGTTACTATTTTAATGGACTTTGTTTTTCTTGATATTCCCGAGGACGATAGTATGTCTATTATTCTTGGAAGACCTTTTCTGAATACTGCAGGGGCTGTTATTGATTGCAACAAAGGCAATGTCACTTTTCATGTTAATGGTAATGAGCATACGGTACACTTTCCGAGGAAACAACCTCAAGTTCATAGTATCAATTCTATTGGAAAAATTCCATCGATTATATTTGGAGGTTTTGAATTTCCTCTTCCTACTATCAAGAAGAAATATGGTATTCTTATTATTGGGGATGTTCATATCCCCATTGAGGTAACATAGTGTTATTCAAAATTTCTCCGGTTCCATGTTATTCAGAATGAGTTTATTAACAAGACCTGATCAACCTTGTTAGTGGGTTCCTTTTGATGTGCATGAGATGGATGAAACTAGAAGGCACAACCTTCTGTACCATCTTTCTACTTTCTGTTTTTTAGTTGAAATAAAGTAAAAATAGTATTTTTCTGTCTGTTTTCTGATTTATCTGTGCAATATAAAATGCCCCGAAAATAAAAGTTCTCCAAATGCCCTGAAAATGGAATATGATTTTTTCTAGAATATTTGAGAATTTCTGGAACTGAGAACACAGCAGGGGGTCAACCACCTGGCCACGAGGGTGGAGGGCGCGCCCTACCCCCAGGGCGCGCCCCCTGCCTCGTGGGCCCACGGTGGCCCTCCTCCACTTATTCCTGCACCCATACACTCCTTCTTCCTCCCACAAACACCAATATCTAGCTCAAGCATGAGTTTTAGCTCACTTTGCTGCGATTTTCGATCTCCTTGCTCAAAGCACCTCTCACAAAACTGCTTGGGGAGATTGTTCCTTGGTATGTGACTCCTCCATTGGTCCAATTAGTTTTTGTTCTAGTGTTCTATTCATTGCAAATTTGTGCTGCCTACGTGATCATGTTCTTGAGCTTGCATGTCAAATTTATATGGTTCCAAGTAGTTCTAATGCTTGATATAGTCCCCAGGCACTTGTAGGAGTAGTCGCTATCAATTTTATTGAAGTTGGTTCACTTTTGTTTGAAGCTACTAAAAATTTCAGAAATTTTTCAGAGGAAGAAATATGCTTAGGAAAATGTTCCAAGGTGGTTCTTCAAGGAAGCAAGGACCCAGGCTTGCAATGCATGATGCGGACGATGAGCCACCAAGGGACGCTCTAGTGCGGCCCTGTGAATGGCCTTCAGAAAATTTTATGGATCAAGCGGGAATCAAGGAAGATATGTTCTTACCAGAGAGGAGGCAGATGAGTACGAGAGGAGGGCGGAAGCAGCTCGCCGCCACGCTGCAGCTCAGGAGGCGATAACCGCTGCATCTCAGTACGACCCCGGCTACAACTATGGATATCCGCCAGGCCATCCTTGGCAATGAACCAACTTAGGCCAAAAGCTTAATCTTGGGGGAGTACGTATTTTCCACCGACATTACATTCGTGTTTACACACACTCATTGCTAGATGTAGGTGCTCATACTCTTTCACTGTAATATCCATGCTAGTTTATTTTCTTTTTCTTGCTTTCTTCTAGTGTGTTTGATAAAATTTAAGAAAAACAAAAAAATAGTAGTAACTTTTAGTTAGTTTACTTTTCTTGCTGTAGTAGTAATAATTAAAAAGAAAACCCAAAAATATTTCCCGTTCTTCTTTTCCTTGTTGGGAGTTTTCCCGTTTAAATAGTTTTTATTTCTTTTCTTTGGGGGTCGATAGGAGAAGACCATGATTAAATTGTTGAAGTGGCTCTTATATGCATTATTGTTGATTTAACCAAGAGCCCATATTACCTTGTCTTCTCCTGCTTATTGAATGCTCGCATATTCCAGCTTACTCCAATGCACGTGCACTCTTATTATTATTCACATCGTTCGGCTGTGCAAGTGGAAGGTAATTATGATGATTTATGATGGACTGACTGAGATGAGAAAAGCTGGTATGAACTCGACCTGTCTTGTTTTTGTAAATATGATGAGTTCATCGTTCCTGATTCAGTTTATTATGAATAAACATGTTTGCAATGACAATTAGAGATCATAGTTGCTCGTGCCATGCTTGATTAGCTATGAGTTATAATGGTTTACCTTGTGTTCCAACATGCTATCAAAATGGTTGTGATGTGGTATGATGGGGTGGTATCTTCCTTTGAATGATTTAAGTGACTTGACTTTGCACATGTTCACACATGTAGTTGAAACAAATCAACATATATAGCCTTCACGATATTTATGTTCATGGTGGATTATATCCTACTCATGCTTGCATCCAATGTTTATTAATTTTAATGCATGTTCATGACTGTTGTCGCTCTCTAGTTGGTCGCTTCCCAGTCTTTTGCTAGCCTTCACTTGTACTAAGCGGGAATACTGCTTGTGCATCCAATCCCTTAAACCCCAAAGTTATTCCATATGAGTCCACTATACCTTCCTATATCCGGTATCTACATGCCGTTCCAAGTAAATTTGTATGTGCCAAACTCTAAACCTTCAAATAAACATTCTGTTTTGTATGCTCGAATAGCTCATGCATCAACTAGGGTTGCCCTTATCTTCCATGTTAGGCGGGTTATTCTCAAGAGGAGTGGACTCCGCTCTTCACTCACGAGAAAATGGCTGGTCACCGGGATGCCCAGTCCCATGCTTTATGCAAACTAAATCAAAATTAATTGCAAACAAAACTCCCCCTGGGACTGTTGCTAGTTGGAGACACTCGTTGTTTCGAGCAAGTCATGGATTGATGCTTGTTGGTGGAGGGGGAGTATAAACTTTACCATTCTGTTTGGGAACCGCCTATAATGTGTGTAGCATGGAAGATATCGCCATCTCTTGGTTGTTATGTTGACAATGAAAGTATGCCGCTCAAAATATTATTTATCTCTATTTCAAAACCGAGCTGTGGTAACTCTACAAATCCCTGCTTCCCTCTGCGAAGGGCCTATCTATTTACTTTTATGTTGAGTCATCACCCTCTTATTAAAAAGCACTAGCTGGAGAGTGCAGCTGTCATTTGCATTCATTACTATTAATTTATATTGGGTATGACTATGATTGGATCTCTTTTACCATGAATTACAATGTCTAGTCAGTCCTTGATCTTTAAAGGTGCTCTGCATTTATGTTTTGCGGTCTCAGAAAGGGCTAGTGAGATACCATCTTGTTATGTCATATTATGATTGTTTTGAGAAAGTGTTGTCATCCGAGATTTATTATTATGGATCGCTAGTTGACTATGCTATTGATATGAGTAAACATGAGACCTGATAGTTATTGCAAATTTGGTTAGTCATAATCTTTGCTGAAAACTTGAATGCTGGCTTTACATATTTACAACAACAAGAGCAAACAGAGTTTTTAAAATTTTTTCTTTATCTCTTTCAGTTTATCAACTGAATTGCTTGAGGACAAGCAAAGGTTTAAGCTTGGGGGAGTTGATACGTCTCTGTCGTATCTACTTTTCCAAACACTTTTTCCCTTGTTTTGGACTCCAACTTGCATGATTTGAATGGAACTAACCCGGACTGACGCTGTTTTTAGTAGACTTTCCATGATGTTATTTATGTGCAGAAACAAAAGTTCTCGGAATGACCTAAAACTCCACAGAACGTATATTTGGAAATAATAAAAAATTGTTGCAAAAGATGAAGACCAGGGGGCCCACACCCTGTCCACGAGGGTGGGGGCGCACCCTCCCCCCTAGGGCGCGCCCCCTACCTCGTGGGCCCCCTGGAGCTCCTCCGACGCCAACTCCAACTCTATATATTTGCTTTCGGGGAGAGAAAAATAGGAAGGAAGAAATCATCGTGTTTTACGATACGGAGCCGCCGCCAAGCCCTAAAACTTCTCGGGAGGGCTGATCCGGAGTCCGTTCGGGGCTCCGGAGAGGGGGATTCATCGCCGTCATCATCATCAACCATCCTCCATCACCAATTTCATGATGCTCACCGCCGTGCGTGAGTAATTCGATTGTAGGCTTGCTGGACTGTGATGGGTTGGATGAGATCTATCATGTAATCGAGTTAGTTTTGTTAGGGTTTGATCCCTAGTATCCACTATGTTATGAGATTGATGTTGCTATGACTTTGCTATGCTTAATGCCTGTCACTATGGCCCGAGTGCCATGATTTCAGATCTAAACCTATTATGTTTTCATGAATATATGTGTGTTCTTGATCCTATCTTGCAAGTCTATAGTCACCTACTATGCGTTATGATTCGGCAACCCCGAAGTGACAATAATCGGGACCACTCCCGGTGATGACCATAGTTTGAGGAGTTCATGTATTCACTATGTGCTAATGCTTTGTTCCGGTACTCTATTAAAAGGAGGCCTTAATATCCCTTAGTTTCCATTAGGACCCCACTGCCACGGGAGGGTAGGACAAAAGATGTCATGCAAGTTCTTTTCCATAAGCACGTATGACTATATTCGAAATACATGCCTACATTACATTGAAGAATTGGAGCTAGTTCTGTGTCACCCTATGTTATGATTGTTACATGATGAAATGCATTCGGCATAATTCTCCATCACCGATCCAATGCCTATGAGCTTTTCCTATATTGTTCTTCGCTTATTTACTTTACCGTTGCTACTGTTGCAATCACTACAAAACACCAAAAATATTACTTTTGCTTCCGCTACTTTTGTTACCGTTACCACTACTATCATATTACTTTGCTACTAAATACTTTGCTGCAGATATTAAGTTATCCAGGTGTGGTTGAATTGACAACTCAGCTGCTAATACTTGAGAATATTCTTTGGCTCCCCTTGTGTCGAATCAATAAATTTGGGCTGAATACTCTACCCTCGAAAACTGTTGCGATCCCCTATACTTGTGGGTTATCAGCGGGCGTTGGCCATGGGAGCGACGGAGCGGAGACGAAACAAAGCGGAAGGGAGCTTCCACACGCCCCTACCTAGCGCGCCAAATGTCGGAATCGGGGCTCCGTGGACCCAAACAAGGTTCGAATTCTGGGGCGTGCACGAAGATCTACCCTAGCCTCAGCCTCAAGCTCGTCACCTCATTGCTTGGCCTCGTCGAGTTCGTGCGAGCGGGGAAGGAGATGAACACAGAGATTTACCCAGGTTTGGGCCACCTTGCGGTGTAAAACCCTAGTCCTTCTTTGTGGTGGATTGGCCTCGCGAGGAGGTTTGGAGATGAACTAGTACAGTGGGAGATCTACCTCGGGATCGGAGTGCTTTATGGCCGAAGGATTCGATCCCTCTCTATGGTGGAGACTAGACTATATTTATACAGGGCCCGGTCCTCTTCCCTCGTAGCTTAGGCGGGAAGGGATTCCGCAACGGCCAATTTGAAAAGGGACAAGAGGTACATCTTATCCTGACGAAAGGTGGTCTTTGCCTGCAAAGCTTCTAGCCATGACGTAGTGGTGGGATCAGTAATGACATCCGTCCTGCCGAGCTCGTGGTCTTGGTCTCGTTACACCGGAATGGAAACCTTTGGGAGGATCCCTCGGGAACCCGCTCTGGTCCTTGCCTCCTTAGCACCAAAGAGGAAACTGTCCTCCTCTGTGCCCGCCTGGCCTTGGTCGTCATGGCTCACGTCATTGCGAGCATCGTGAGGCGGGGTACCTGCATAGAAGTCTCCGCTCCTCGGGAGGCAGGCTCGGGGAACTTATCCTCGGGAGGTCTCGGCATCATCCGCCTCGCGAGGACGGGAGGGGGGGGGGCTCGCGAGGGTCTTGCTTGTGGAGTCTTGTAGCTGGGCCATACTGGGTTGTCAAGGGGGCCACGTACTGGGCCGCAGGCATGCAGGTTTGGGTACTACAACTTCTTGAGCTTGCGTTGGGTTTTCCCTTCAAGAGGAAAGGGTGATGCAGCAAAGTAGAGATAAGTATTTCCCTCAGTTGAGAACCAAGGTATCAATCCAATAGGAGAAACACGCAAGTCCCCAATATATGCACCTACACAGACAATCAAACACTTGCACCCAACGCGAAAAAGGGGTTGTCAATACCTTCACGGTCACTAAAAAAGGTGAGATCTGATAGAGATAGATATAAAAGATTACTAAAATGTAAAAGTAAATAAAAGTAAATAAATTGCAGCAAGGTAGTTTTGGTATATAGATCTGAAAATATATAAAGGAAAATAGACCCGGGGGCCATAGGTTTCACTAGAGGCTTCTCTCTTGAAGGCAAATAATACAGTGGGTGAACAAATTTCTGTCGAGCAATTGATAGAAAAGCGCAAAGGTATGACGATATCCAAGGCAATGATTATGAATATAGGCATCACGTCCGTTTCAAGTATACCGCTCCTGCCTGCATCTACTACTATTACTCCACACATCGACTGCTATCCAGCATGCATATAGAGTATTAAGTTCATAAAGAACGGAGTAACGCCTTAAGTAATGTGACATGGTGAGAGGGATAAACTCAAGCAATATGATGACAACCCCATCTTTTTATCCTTGATGGCAACAATGCAATACGTGTCTCGCTACCCCTACTTTTTCACTAGGTGAAATCACGCAAGATTGAACCCAAAACTAAGCACCTCTCCCATTGGAAGAAAAACCAATCTAGTTGGCCAAACCAAACCGATAATTCAAAGAGAAATACAAAGATATCAAATCAAGCATATAAGAATTCAGAGAAGATTCAAATAACATTCATAGATAAGCTGATCATAAATCCACAATTCATTGGATCTCGACAAACACACCGCAAAAGAAGATTACATCGAATAGATCTCCAAGAACATCAAGGAGAACATGGTATTGAGAATCAAAGACAGAGAAGAAGCCATCTAGCTACTAGCTATGGACCCGTAGGTCTGTGGTAAACAACTCACGCTTCATCTGAAGGGCAATAGGGTTGATGTAGATGCCCTTCGTGATCGAATCCCCGTCCGACAGGATGCCGGAAAAGGCCCCAAGATGGGATCTCACGGGAACAGAAGGTTACAACGGCGAAAAAGTATTTTGGTGGACGCTTCTGGTAGTTTGAGAATATTTGGGAATTTATAGACCGAAGAATAGGGTTAGGAGAGCTCTGAGGGAACCACAAGGAAGGGAATGCCCCCCTGGGGCGTGCCCTGCACCCTTGTCGTCGCCTCGGGACTCTTCTGACTTGGTTTCCATGTCCTACATGTGTCTTCTGGTCCAAGAAAAATTATCGTAAAGTTTTATTCCGTTTCGACTCCATTTGATATTACTTTTCTGCGAAACTCAAAAACAAGAAAAAACAGAAAATGGCACTGCGCTCTGGGTTAATAAGTTAGTACCAAAAATAATATAAAATAGCATACTAATGCATATAAAACATCCAAAACAGATAATATAATAGCACAGAACTATCAAAAATTATAGATACGTTGGAGACGTATCAGGTACCCCCGATCCCAGAACACCGACAGGCGATCCGGAGGAAAGGGAGCCCGACGAGGACGAGGACGAGGACGCCATCTTCGTTCGCCTCGGCGTCTAGGAGCTGCCGCAACGGTGAAAGAAGGAGTGGGGCGCTGGCTACTCCAAGCGCGGCGACTTGCCCTCCTCGATGTGCTCGAGGACGGCTTCGAGGGTGTGCCCGGGGACGCCCCACCATTGGCGCCGCCCCTCGGAGTTGAGACGTCCACGGGCCTCGACGCCGTTCGTGGCGCCCAGCTGGTCGGCGTGGCGGCGGTCGAAGTACGCCGTCCATAGGTTGTGTCGGGGGCGTACCTCAGCTGTTGCCTGATAACCCACAAGTATAGGGGATCGCAACATTTTTCAAGGGTAAAGTATTCAACCCAAATTTATTGATTCGACACAAGGGGAGCCAAAGAATATTCATGAGTATTACCAGCTGAGTTGTCAATTCAATCGCACTTGGAAGACTTAATATCTGTAGCAAAGTAGTTAGTAGCAAAGTAGTATGGAAGTAACGGTAACAGTGGCAAAAGTAACAGTAGCAGTTTGTAGTGATTGTAACAGTAGTAGCAACGAAAGTAACTTAGCAAAGATCAATATGTGAAAAGCTCGTAGGCAATGAATCGGCAATGATAATTATGTCGGATGATGTTCATCATGTAGCGGTTATAACCTAGGGTGACACAAAACTAGCTCCAGTTCATCAATATAATGTAGGCATGTATTCTGTATATAGTCATACGTGCTTATGAAAAAGAACTTGCATGACATCTTTTGTCCTACCCTCCTGTGGAAGCGGGGTCCTAATGGAAACTAAAGGATATTAAGGCCTCCTTTTAATAGAGAACCGGACCAAAGCATTAGCACTTAGTGAATATATGAACTCCTCAAACTACGATAATCATCGGAAAGAATCACAGTTATTGTCACCTTGGGTTATGCGGATCATAACTCATAATAGGTGTCAACAACTTGCAAGATAGGATCAAGAACACACATATATTCATGAAAACATAATAGGTTCAGATCTAAAATCATGGTACTTGGGCCCTAGTGACAAGCATTAAGCATAGCAAAGTCATAGCAACAACAATCTCAGAACATAGTGGATACTAGGGATCAAACACAAAACTAACTCGATTACATGATAAATCTCATCCAACCCATCACCGTCCAGCAAGCCTACAATGGAATTACTCACTCCTGGCGGTGAGCATCACGAGATTGGTGATGGAGGAAGGTTGGTGATGATGATGGCGACGAATCCCCCTCTCCGGAGCTCCAAACGGACTCCAGATCAGCCCTCCCGATGAAGAATAGGAGGCGGCGGTGGCTTCGTATCGTAAAATGCGATAATTCCTTCTCTCTGATTTTTTTCTCCTCGAATTGTTGGGAAACGTTGCATGGAAAACAAAAAAATTCTACGCACACGCTAGATCTATCAAGGAGATGCATAGCAACAAGAGGGGGAGAGTGTTTCTACGTACCCTCGTAGACCGTAAGCGGAAGTGTTTTAGAACGCAGTTGATGTAGTCGAACTTTCCTCGCGCTCCAACCGATCTATAGTACCGAACGCATGGCACCTCTGTGTTCTGCACACGTTCAACTTGGTGACATCCTCCGCCTTCTTGATCTAGCAAGACGGTGACGTAGTAGATGAGTTCTATCAGCATGACGGTGTGGTGATGGTGATGGTAATGGTGAAGTGATCTCCGCAGGGCTTCGCCTAAGCACTACGAAAATTTGACCAGGGGTGTAAACGGTGGAGGGGGCGCCGCACAAGGCTAAGGGATTGATGTCTTTTGTGCTAGGCACCCCCTCCCACATATATATAGGTGGGGGAGGAGGGAGCAGCCAGGAGGGTGCCCCAAGTAGGCCGAATCCTACTTGGGGTCCTCCCCAAGTGGCGCCCCCGCTTTCCTTATTTGCCGGAGAAGAAAGGAGAGGGGGAAGAGAAAAGGAAGGGGAGGCCGAATCCTCCCACCTTTCCTTTCCCACTTGGCCAGCTACCATGGAGGGCGCGCCAGCCCCTTGTGGGCTGGCGTGCTCCCCTCTTGTGGCCCAATAGGCCCAATACTCTCCACGGGGTGACTGGTACCCCCTCCGGTACTCCGATGACTATTCGATTTTCTTTGAAACACTTTCGGTGTCCGAATACCATCATCCTATATATCAATGTTTACCTCCCGACCATTCTGAGACTCCTCTTCATGACCATGATCTCATCCGGGACTCCGAACAACATTCGGTCACCAAATCACATAACTCATATAATACTATATCATCAACGAACGTTAAGTGTGCGGACCCTACGAGTTCGAGAACTACGCAGACATGACCGAGACACCTCTCCGGTCAATAACCAATAGCGGAACCTGGATGCCCATATTGGCTCCTACATATTCTACAAAGATCTTTATCGGTCGAACCGTTATGACAACATGCGTAATTCCCGTTGTCCATCCGTATGTTACTTGCCCGAGATTCGATCATCGGTATCTCTATACCTAGTTCAATCTCGTTACCGACAAGTCTCTTTACTCATTCTGTAATACATCACCTCGTGACTAACTCCTTAGTCGTTTGCTTGCAAGCTTATGATGTGTATTACCGAGAGGGCCCAGAGATACCTCTCCGATACTCGGAGTGACAAATCCTAATCTTGATATATGCCAACTCAACAAATACCTTGGGAGATACCTGTGGAGCATCTTTATGATCACCCAGTTATGTTGTGACGTTTGATAGCACACAAGGTATTCCTCCAGTATCCGAGAGTTGCATAATCTCATAGTCGAAGGAATATGTATTTGACATGAAGAAAGCAATAGCAATAAAACTGAACTATCATTATGCAAAGCTAACGGATGGGTCTTGTCCATCACATCATTCTCCTAATGATGTGATCCTGTTATCAAATGACAACTCATGTCGATGGTTAGGAAACCTTAACCATCTTTGATGAACGAGCTAGTCTAGTAGAGGCTTACTAGGGACACGGTATTTGTTTATGTATTCACACATGTATTTAAGTTTCCGATCAATAAAATTCTAGCATGAATAATAAACCTTTATCATCTATAAGGAAATATAAAATAACAACCTTATTATTGCCTCTAAGGCATATTTCCTTCACGAATAGGGTTATATAGAGTTGGAGTTGAGGTCGGAGGAGGTCCAGGGGGCCCATAAGCCTTATAGGCGCGCCCCAGGCTTGTTGCCTCTGGGTGGACCCCCTCTGGTTAATTCTTGCGCTAGTATTTTTTATATATTCCACAAAAATTCTCCGTAAATTTTCAGGTTAATCCGAGAACTTTGATTTCGGCACAAAAATAACACCATGGCAATTCTGCTAAAAACAGCTTCGGTCCGGGTTAGTTCCATTCAAATCATGCAAATTAGGGTCCAAAACAAGGGCAAAAGAGTTTGGAGAAGTAGATACGATGGAGACATATCAACTCCCCCAAGCTTAACCCATTGCTTGTCCTCAACCAAGTCAGTTGACAAACTGAAAGTGACAAAGAAAAACTTTTACAAACTCTGTTTCATCTTGTTGATGCAAATATGTCTAGCCAATATTCAGGTTTTCAGCAAGGATTATGAGCTAAGCCTATTCAAAATAACATTTAGGTCTCACATTTACTCATATCAAAGGCATAATCAACTAGCGAGTAATAATAATAAATCTCAGATGACAACACTTTTTTCAAAACAATCATGATACAATATGACAAAATGGTATCTTGCTAGCCCTTTCTGATACCGCAAAACATAAATGCAGAGCACCCCTGAAGATCAAGGACTGGCTAGACATTATAATTCATGGCAAAAGAGGTCCAGTCTCATACACAACATTAATTAATAACAAAGCATTCAAATGACAGTGGTGCTCTCTAACTGGTGCTTTTTATAAGAGGATGATGACTCAACAAAAAAAGTAAATAGATAGGCCCTTCATAGAGGGAAGCAGGGATTTGTAGAGGTGCCTGAGCTTGGAGCTTTTAAAACATAGGTAAATACAATTTTGAGTGGTATGCTTTCATTGTCTACATAAAAACCAAGAGATCTCACTATATTCCATGCTAGATACATTATAGGCGGTTCCCAAGCAGAATGGCAAAGTTTTTACCCCCCTCCACCAACAATCACACTCCACGGCTAGCCGAATTCACGGGTGCCGTACATACCAACAGCAGTCCTGGGGGAGTTTTGTTTTATGATTATATTTTGATTTGATTTTGAGCATGGAACCGGGCATCCCGATTACCAGCCACTCTCTCGTGAATGACAAGTGAATAAACACTCATCCTAAGAATAACCCACCTAGCATGGAAGATACTGACAACCCCCAGTCGCTACATGAGCGATTCGGGCATACAAAATGGATTATTATTTGAAGGTTTAGATTTTGGCACATGCAAATTTACTTGGAACGGCACGTAAATACCGCATATAGGTACATATGGTGAACAACTTTGGGTTTAAGGAAGTGGATGCACAAGCAGTATTCCCGCTTAGTACAAGTGAAGGCTAGCAAAAGATTGAGGAGCGACCAACTGGAGAGCAACAATGGTCACAAACATGCATTGAGATTAATCAACACTGAGTGCAAGTATGAGTAGGATATAAATCATCGTGAACATAAGTATCATGGAGGCTATGTTGTTTTTGATTCAACTACATGTGTGAGCATGTACCAAGTCAAGCCACTTAAATCATTCAAAGGAGGATACCATCCTATCATACTACATCACAACCATTTTAAACTACATGTTGGCACACAAGACAAACCATTATCCACTCCTAGCTAATTAAGCATGGCATGAGTAACTATAATCTATAATTGTCATTGCAAAAGATGTTTCATTCATAATAGGTTGAATCAGGAACGATGAGCTAATCATATTTACAAAAACAAAATAAGTTGAGTTTGTACCAGCTTTTCTCCATCTCAATCATTTCATCAAATATCATCATTATTGCCTTTCACTTGCATGACCGAACGGTGTGAATAATAATAAGAGTGCACGTGCATTGGACTAAGCCAGAATCTGTAAACATTAATTCAAAGGAGAAGACAAGGTAATAAAGGCTCTTTGTTAGATCAACAATAATGCATATGAGAGCCATTCATCATTTTCATCGTGGTCTTCTCCTTACGACCCAAAGAAAGGAAAAGAATTTCAAAGAAATACACTGAAATATTTTTGGAGTTTTTGTTTTTCTGGAGAAAGTAAAACGAAAAGGAGAAAAACTATTTACAAGGGAAAGCTCCCAACAAGCAAAAGAAGAACAAGAAATCTTTTTGGTTTTTCTTTTAGTACTACTACTAAATAAACTACAACGAAAAACTAAAAAGAAGAGAGAACTATTTTTTTTTGGATTTTCTCAAAGTTTTTCAAACACACAAGAAGAAAGTAAGAAAAATAAACTAACATGGATAATACAAAGAGAAAGTATGAACACCGACAACTGAAATGTGTGTGTGAACATGAATGTAATGTCGGTGAGAAATACGTACTCCCCCAAGCTTAGGCTTTTGACCTAAGTTGGTCTAGGGGCACGGCTCGAAATAATCCTCTCCTCGGTACTCCGGAGGGTCCTGGGGTTCCATTGGTTGGCGAGCTCCAGTGGTTCCCGCTGATAAATAGGTTCCTGATACGGATCAGGTGATATGGCTGGCTCGGGGACTAGGGATCGTGTCTGCTCCTTGTATGCATAAATGTCCTCGGGCATAATAATGTACTTGCCTAAATGAATATTGAACAAAGAAGGTGCAGGCAAAGTAATAATTTGACAAGTACCCTGACTGAATACTAGGTTATAGATGAGCCGCTTGTCATCGTCCTTGGCAATAAAATCATGTGCTACCATACTAGCATAGTTCAAATATTTAGAGGGTAACAACATCTCCTCCTCCTCATCATGCCTAATGGGTATCTCAAAATGTCTAGCAAGGCGGGAAGCATAGACACCTCCGAAAACAGGACCTTTCGAGCGGTTTGTGTTTAACCATCGAGCAACCATGGTGCCCAAACTAAAAGTCCTATCAAAATATAAAGCATGGCGCAAAATAGCAAGGTTAGGGGCACTAAGGCCTCCACTCTCTCCATGACCAGTCAAACATCTCCCAGCAAATAATGAATAATAGTGTAAAACAGGAAAAATGTAAACTAGCCACTCTCGCCTCTGACACTCCCCTCTCTTCCCCCTCAGTAGTTTCAGAAATAGTCCTCCACATCTCTAGGACGTGGCTCATGGACGCTGCCCTCATAAGGTATTTTGCAAATATCACAAAAATCATAGAGTGTCATTCTCTTAGGCACGTCATACAAGTGAAATTCTACCATGGGAGGATCCTTCCTCGTATGAAAGTGAAAATTTTGCAAGAAGGTATTAGTGAGTAGGAGGTATTGGTCACACTTATCTTTGAGAAAGGCGGTGATGCCGGCATTCTCCGCTAAATAATAAAAATCATCATAAATTCCGGCCTCTCTCAAGAATATGTCACTTGGCCACTCACACGACCTAACCTCCGCAGAGCGAGGAAGGTTGTACTTGGGCTTATTCTTCTCCTCATTGTCATTTCCCTCTGAATTCCGGCTTGAACAACCCCTTAACCACATTTTCATGGTTTCTTTTTCCAATGAAAATTTCTAAAAAATTTAGTGACTCAAAATAAAAGTGAATAAAACTAATAGCAACTACTCCCACAAGTGCCTAGAGGATATATCATGCAACAAAACTACTTTGGACCATATAAATTTGACATGCAAGCTCAAGAACAAGGTCACCGCAGCAGCAAAAATTTGCAATATATAAGGCACTAGAACAAAAACTAATTGGACCAACGGAGGAGACACATACCAAAGAACAATCCCTCAAAACAGTTTTGGAAACGGAGTTCCGAGCAAGGAGATCAAAAATGGCAGCAAAGTGAGCAAGAACACGGGTTTGAGCAATGGCAGGATTTTTCCGGAGGAAGACAAAGTGGATGGGTGCTGGAATAAGTGAGGGGGACCCACATGAAGGAAATATGCCCTAGAGACAATAATTAAGTTGTTATTTTATATTTCCTTATATCATGATAAATGTTTATTATTCATGCTAGAATTGTATTAACCGGAAACTTGATACATGTGTGGATACATAGACAAAACACAGTGTCCCTAGTAAGCCTCTACTAGACTAGCTCGTTCATCAAAGATGGCTAAGTTTCCTAACCATAGACATGTGTTGTCATTTGATGAATGGGATCACATCATTAGGAGAATGATGTGATGGACAAGACCCATCCGTTAGCTTGGCATAATGACCATTCAGTTTTATTGCTATTGCTTTCTTCATGTCATATACATATTGCTTTGACTATGAGATTATGCAACTCCCGAATACCAGAGGAATATCTTGTGTGCTATCAAACGTCACAACGTAGCTGGGTGATTATAAAGATGCTCTACAGGTATCTCCAAAGGTATTTGTTGGGTTGGCATAGATCGAGATTAGGATTTGTCACTCCGAGTATCGGAGAGGTGTCTCTGGGCCCTCTCGGTAATGCACATCATAATAAGCCTTGCAAGCAATGTGACTAATGAGTTAGTTGCGGGATGATGTATTACGGAAAGAGTAAAGAGACTTGTCGGTAACGAGATTGAACTAGGTATGAAGATACCGACGATCGATTCTCGGGCAAGTAACATACCGATGACAAAGGGAATAACATATGTTGTCATTACCGTTCGACCGATAAATATCTTTGTAGAATATGTAGGAGCCAATATGAGCATCCAGGTTCCGCTATTGGTTATTGACCGGAGAGGTGTCTCGGTCATGTCTACATAGTTCTCGAACCCGTAGGGTCCGCACGTTTTTCGATGTCGATTTGTTATTATATGAGTTAGGTGATTTGGTGACCGAATGTTGTTCGGAGTCCCGAATGAGGTCACGGACAGAACGAGGAGTCTCAAAATGGCCGAGAGGTAAAGATTGATATATAGGACGATGGTATTCGGACACCGGAAGTGTTCCGGGAAGCACCGAGTTCTTATCGGGTCACCGGAAGGGGTTCCGGGCACCCCCGGCAAAAGATATGCCTTATGGGCCAAGAGGGGAATCACACCAGCCACAAAGGGGCTGGTGCACCCTCTGCGGGAGTCCTGGATTAGGGGGTCCCCGGACGTCTGGGCTATGTGACATGGGCCGGACTGGTGGGCCGTGAAGATACAAGATGGAAGGCCTTCCCCTGTGTCCGGATGGGACTCTCCTTTGTGTGGATGGCAAGCTTGACGTTCGGATATGAAGACTCCTTTCTCTGTAAACCGACTCTATACAACCCTAGGCCCCTCCGATGTCTATATAAACCGGAGGGTGTAGTCCGTAGAGGCAATCATAATCACAAATCATACAGGCTAGACATCTAGGGTTTAGCCATTACGATCTCGAGGTAGATCAACTCTTGTAACCCATATACTCATCAAAGTCAATCAAGCAGGAAGTAGGGTATTACCTCCATTAAGAGGGCCCGAACCTGGGTAAACATTGTGTCCCCTGTCTCCTATCACCTTCGATCCTCAGACGCACAGTTCAGGACCCCCTACCCGAGATCTGCCGGTTTTGACACCGACATTGGTGCTTTCATTGAGAGTTCCACTATACCATCGACAGAAGGTTCGATGGCTCGATCGATCATCTACAATGATGATGTTTCGAGGGAGACTTTCCTCCTCGGCCAAATTTTCAAATTCGGCGGCTTCGCACTGCGTGCCAACTCGATTGGCCACCTTGAGCAGATCGACGACTATGCCCCCGGTCACCAGATCAGTTTCGGGAACCTAAACTATGTCATTGTTATCTGAGGAGACTTGATCTTCGAAGGGTTCACGGTCCCGACCATCACTCTGGCCCTAGATCCGGAGCAAACCACCATGTCCGAAGATGGGAGTGCAGAGCCCACTGGACTCTCTGTTGCATTCCGCATTATCAAGGATCCGGAGGCGATTGTGTCCACGGCGAACTCGGAATCAATCCAGGTTCCCCCTATCATTGAAAGGCCGGACTCGCCCCCGGACTCCAGATCCGAACTCTCGCCGAGTAGGCCGCGCCAGGAGGCTTTCACCTTGGCCAGCCCTGCGGACTCTCGTTTCCACATCCAAACCTCGCTCTTAAACTAGGCCCTGGACTTGATGAGATCCCTCGCTATCATAGAGGAATCACTTCTGAACTACGCCCAGCCCGGACTAGGGGCTGAGAGCGGGGAAATTTACGTCCCACCCACCACCCACTTCATAGCCACTGTCGAAGACTTAACCGACATGCTGGATTACACCTCCGAAGACATCGAGGGCATGAACGACGATGCCGGAGACGAACAAGGCCAAGACCCGCCGTTTACCAGACGGTGGACGGCCACCTCCACATATGACGTGTACATGGTGGACACACCCAAAGAAGATGATGGAGACGGCAGGAAGGATCCGATTGAGGACAAACCTGCTGAGGCACCTCCAAAGCATCGACGTCAGCGACGCCGCTCAAAATCACGTCGTGAAAAATATAGCAATACCGGCACCAGAGATAATAACACTCCGGAGAACGCCGAAGACCCTGAAGCCCCTGTCGAGCCAACATCCGAACAGGATGATTGGGAGGATGGGCAAGTTAATACCCTGACGATCCAGTCGGGAACGAGGACTCGGAGGATAGTAACTATCTACCAATCTTCGAGGATGATGTGAGCCTCGGCGATGAAGACTTCATCGTGCCTGAGGAACCCCTTGAACAAGAATGCTTTAAGCGCCAGCTAATCGCAACAGCGAGAAGCCTAAAAACGAAACAGCAGCAGCTTCAAGCCGAACAGGATACGCTCAATGACAGATGGACTAAAGTCCTGGCAGCCAAAGAATACGGCCTCGAACGCCCAACAAAGAGCTACCCGAAGCGCAAGCTACTACCACAACTTGATGATGATGCCCTTGAGCCAATACCGCCAAAGCATAAACCTGCGGACGAGCCTGACAGACCACCGCGCGGATGGGACAGAGCGGCTACTCATGCCGAAAACCAACCGGCACCACCTCGCCGTAAAAGAAAAGAGACAACGGCTCCAGGATACACCTACGACTTACAACAGGACATGTACAATAGAGCAGGCCAAGTCAGATCGATCTATGGATCAAGGGGGCATGCCCCAATACGACACGACGGCCATCAGGGCCCGCGTGATAGGCATAACCACACTCGGGCCGGAAACCGCATACAGACATCATCCGAACTGCGTCGCGACGTCGCCCGATATAGAGGCGCCACACACCCCTTATGCTTCACCGATGAGGTAATGGAGCACCAGTTCCCAGGAGGGTTTAAACCCATGAACATTGAATCATATGATGGAACGACAGATCCCGCAGTATGGATTGAGGATTTTCTTCTCCACATCCACATGGCTCGCGGTGACGATCTCCACGCCATCAAGTACCTCCCCCTAAAACTAAAGGGACCAACACGGCACTAATTAAACAGCCTCCCAGAAAATTCTATTGGTAGCTGGGAAGATTTGGAAGATGCCTTTAGAGACAACTTCCAAGGCACCTATGTCCGGCCTCCAAATGCCGATGACCTTAGTCACATAGTCCAGCAACCCGGAGAGTCAGCCCAGAAGCTCTGGACCAGGTTCTTAATTAAAAAGTACCAAATCATCGACTGTCTGGACGCCGAAGCCCTTGCGGCCTTTAAACACAGCGTCCGGGACGAGTGGCTCCCCCGACACCTCGGTCAAGAAAAACCGAAGTCCATGACATCCCTTACCGCACTTATGACCTGCTTTTGCGCGGGAGAAGATAGTTGGCTAGCTCGTAGAAGCAATAGCACCAGTGACCCTGGCACCTCCGAAGCCAGGGATGGCAATGGCAGGCCACGATGCAACACACATAAGCATCAAAACAACAATGAAGATACTGAAGATACAACAGTCAACACCGGATTCAGTGGCTCTAAAACCGGTCGGCAGAAGAAGCCATTCAAAGGAAACAAAGATGGTCCATCCAGTTTGGACCGAATACTAGACCGGCCTTGCCAGATCCATGGCACCCCAGACAAGCCTGCCAATCATACCAATAGAAATTGTTGGGTCTTTAAACAGGCCGGTAAGCTAAACACCGAACATAAGGGGAAAGGGCTGCCTAGAGAGGACAACGATGAAGAGCCTCGTCCGTCGAACACAGGGGGACAGAAGAAATTTCCCCCGAGGTAAAAACAGTGAATATGATCTATGTCACTCATAGCCCCAAGCGGGAGCGCAAGCGCGCACTCAGGGACGTTTAAGCCATAGAGCCAGTCGCCCCGAAATTCAACCCATGGTCGGCTTGCCCGATCACCTTTGATCGCATAGACCATCCGACCAGTATCCATCATGGAGGTTCGGTAGCATTGGTCCTTGATCCAATTATCGATGGATTCCATCTCATGCGAGTCCTTATGGACGGCGATAGCAGTCTTAACCTGCTCTATCAGGACACTATCCGCAAAATAGGCATTTATCCGTCAAGGATCAAGCCCACTAAAATCACCTTTAAAGGAGTGATACCTGGCGTAGAGGCCTGCTGCACAGGGTCCATAACGCTGGAAGTAGTCTTCGGCTCACCAGATAACTTCCAAAGCGAAGACTTGATTTTCGACATCGTCCCTTTCCGCAGTGGCTATCACGCACTGCTTGGACGAACCACGTTCGCCTGCTTCAATGCGGTCCCACACTATGCTTATCTAAAGCTCAAGATGCCCGGACCACGCGGCGTCATAACAGTCAATGGGAACACGGAGCGCTCCCTCAGTACTAAGGAGCATACCGCGGCCCTTGCAGCCAAAGTACAGGGTGGCCTCATTAAGCTGAATACTACATCGGCAGTCAAGCCCCGGACACTGTCAAACGAGTCCGGTCTACCCTGCAGACTGACAGTCCGACTCGTCCAGACCTAGACTAGCAATCCAGCCTCCGTCAAAACCTGAACTTCATAGCAGCATACGTACCGCGCATACATAATTACGCACTAAAAATACCATGGGCAAGGACGGAGGCACACCAAAACCAAGTTCCACAATACGGCTCGACCCTATGCGGACCCTCGTATCCTTTTATTTTTCTTTTTCTTTTTTCTTTTTAGGTTCTTTACGACCCACATCACTTTTCGATGATACCAAGGGCCCCTTTTCCAGGCTCCTATGTATACCCAATCATGAGATCCTCCCAAAGGATCATACACCAAGGTGAAAAGTGGCGCAGACGTGCGGCAGAATGTCCAAAGGATCTTCAAGATCATCCTTTTCTTTTTAGGACTTGTACACAGCTTTCCCTTGCATTCGGCATGTAAAATAGCCTCGGCGCTTATCGCATCCTCTGTAAAAATACATTTTGATGTATCAATCAGACTATAATGGAAATAGTTTTGCCCAATCCCGTGTGGTATTGGCTTATTTCCTAATCTGTATCCCCTCTTTACGTCAGATTATCGCATATACCCCGGGGCGATTCAAGTCGCTAGGGGCTGCATTTGGCCACATACATTTTTCAAACAAAAGAAGTCCGAACACTTTTGTAGTATACTTTGGCATACCGAATATGGCATTATATGCATCGGCTCCGAATCATGTCTTTGGTCAATAATTGGGTTGCCCGGCTCCTGTGATTACCACCTTACGTTCCGTTTGTTCGGCTAAGGTAGTAAAGGGAGAACTACTGTGATTGTGTTTCTGGTTTGTTCGGTTAAACACCTCAATAGAGAAAGCCGAAAACTGACTATCATGATGCGGTGAGAGCTGGTCAGCAACTCGGTGACCTGCTAAATCTCTAGCGATTTTTTTGTATTATACGAAGGACCGACTTTGGTTTGGTCACGTGCTTAAGGCATCCAAGTTTGGATAGCCGCACACGCACCAGGGGCTATCTCACAGTCCCATTGTCAAAATCCTATGGCTAAGTGAGAATGATAAAGCCACATGGTCCGATTGCCTGGTTCGCCGCACTAACACCTCCTTCACGGACCAAGACGTTGGGTCAAGAGTGGTTATGTGCTATCCCGAACACCCCCGTAGTATCTAAGTGGGGGCTGAAGTCGACGACTGGCAAACTCTCAGTGATAAAAATGGCCGCACAGGAGGAAAATCATTCAGATAAAAGCATAAATATATTACAAAGCCTTGGTTTATAATACATCATCCAGGAAGTTCAGATACATTTATTCGAACATGATATCCTTTGAGCACTGGCCCTCTATCAAGCAGGCACCCTCTAGGACGTCGTCGAAATAGTGCCCCGGCTTGCGGTGGTCCTTGCCTCCGAGCGGGCCCTCAACTGCCACGACAGCGGCCGTCATTTTTGCCCAGTGCATCTTGACACGGGCGAAGGCCATCCGCGCACCTTCTATGCATGCCGATCGCTTGACCGCATCAATTTGGGGTAGCGCGTCGACCAGTCACTGCACCAGGCCGAAGTAGCTGCTTGGAATGGGGTTGGTTGGCCATAGCCGGACTATGACATCCCTCATGGCCAATCCGGACATCCTATGCAGCTCGGCCCGTTGTGTCATCTAGTCGTTCAACAGCGCTGGGCGCTCTTGCATCACGAACTACGACCAAAATAGCTTCTCCGTCGTGTGCCCCTCCTGGGCCCGGAAGTACTGCGCGGCGTCGGCGACACTCTTCGAATGATCCGCAAAGGCGTCTGGAGAACTCCATAGTCGAGTAAGTAAGGCATACTTCGGACTGCCGAATTTACTCTGCAAAAGAAAAGGCTTACTGGCCGCTATATGTCCGGCCTGCCGGATCTCCTCGCGAGCTGCTCGGGATTCGATCCGTGCCTCCTTGGCCTCTTGAAGGGCCTTGGCGAGCTCGACCGCCTGGGCTTTATTTTTCTCTTCCAAGGACTCGCACTTGCTGGCGGCGTCCTTGAGCTCTTGCTCTACTTCGGCCACCCACTCCTCGTATCGGCGGCGGGCAACCTGCTCGGCCTCTAAATCTGCAGCCTCTTTGTCAGCGGCCGCTTGGCTCACCCGTGCCTGCTCCTTGGCCCAAGCAAGGTCGCCCTTCAGAGTTTCAACCACGGCTGCACTACCTGCAACAATGAACAGGGCAACACAGGAGCTTAGACTCTCGCATGGGTATACTACTTCAGGTGTGTCAACATTTTTTGCAAACACAACTCGCGCCTCGTCAAACCTATTGTTGATAAGGACGAGATCCTCATCAGCCCGCTCCAGCTTCTGCTTGAGTTCAGATACTTCGGCGGCCTGGGCGGTTGCCGCTAACAGTGAAGCATGTTTATTAAAATAGACAAGTATGTTATCTCCAGCGAATGTTTGATCCTTTGTTTGGCCGTTTTTCTCAAAAAACCGAACAGAGTCACAGGAGCTACTATCTATACACAGGCATATTTTTTCATATGTAAAGCGGCCAAAAAAATATTACGTCGCATACCTCAAAGCTTGTTAGCAAGCTCATGAAGGCTTCGTTTAGCCCGCTCTTGGCGGACTAAACCTTCTCAACCACCGTACCCATCAGGGTACGGTGCTCGTCCATGATGGAAGCACGTCGAAGTGTTTCCACCAAAGTGTCCGGCGCCTACGGATTAATGGAGGTCGCCGGTGGAGTCGACCCTCCCCCTCCTTCAAAGGAGGTTGTTCGCTCAATTCCGGAGCCGTGTGGGTCTCCGGAACAATGTTAGGATGGGGGCCGGATGGGTCATGGCCCCCGTCATTAGTCTCCATGGGGGTTTGTTCCCCCATGTTCTCGGCAGCCGAGGCATTACCCCCTGGCGCCGTCTTGGCGGCCTCCCGCACCTCTCCATGGTCCAGAGAGGCTTTGCAGGACAACACTTCGGCGTCGTCCATAGCGGTTGGCGGTGAGGCTCGTGGGGGTGTTTCGCTCTCCATCATCGATGGCGCTAGAGAGTTCCCCGAGGATGATGATTGTTAGGGGAAACCACGGGCCGGACTGACACACATAAATTGACATGTTATCCTACAGCTTACAAGAGATATGTAAAGCATTATAAGATACTTACAATTTAGCTAGGGGCTTTGCCCTAGGGCGCCCCTTGGGGATGGCTTTGGCATCCGAATCCGAGACATTCGAAAGGGATATCTTCCCCCTCTTGGACGCATCCGCCTCTGGATCTACGAAGGCCGCCCCTTTCTTCTTCCTCCCCTTAGGAGGAGAGTTGATTTCTTCCTCCTCCTCCTCCTCCTCTTCATCGCCTTCGTGGGAGGAGTGAGCCTCGATCTCTTCGAACAGGGTGTCCGAAGTACCTTTACGACGGAGGCTACTTTTGGCCTCCTTGCCCTTCTTCTTGGCCTTCTTCTCCGGCGCTTGATATGGCATCGGGACCAGCATCCACGTTAGCAGAGAGCCGGCTGGGTCTTCAGGCAGTGGAGCCGGACACTTGATCCACTCTGCCTTCTTTGTCCAGCCCTGATTAAAGGATGGGAGTTTTAACATGCCCCTCTAAATTGTGAACTAAGTTGTGTTCGGAAGTTGAACACTTACCTCAGTGGCTGGATGATCACAGTCGAGGCCGATGTCATTGGTCGTCTTCGGCCACTTCTTCTGGGCCTTGAAGAGCAACTTCCAGATCTCTCCATGCATCATGTCGAAGAATCACTGTAGGGTCCGCAGTCCTTCCGGATTGAACTCCCACATATGGAGAGGTCGGCGCTGACAGGGAAGGATCCGGCGAAATAGCATCACCTGGACTACGTCGGTGAGGCTGGTGTTCTTTTCAATAATATTTTTGATGCGCTTCTGCAGCATCATCACTTCGTCAGTCGACCCCCAGTCCAACCCTTGTTGGTCCACGACTCGAGCCGCATTGGGGGTCCGGATCTAAACTCAGGAGTGGCTGCCCAGTTGGCGCCGTGAGGTTCAGTGATGTAGAACCACTCCTGCTGCCATATGTTAACCATCTCCACAAAGGCCCCTTTGGGCCAGGTATCATTGCGGAGCTTGCTCACCATGGTGCCGCCGCAATCCGCGTGTTGCCCGTCGACCACCTTCGGCTTCACATTGAAAACCTTGAGCCATAAGCCGAAGTGTGGGGGGTGCGGAGGAGCACCTCGCATACGACGATGAATGCTGATATGTGGAGAAAGGAATTTGGGGCTAGATCGTGGAAATCTAGCCCATAATAGAACATGAGACCACAGACGAAGGGATGGAGGGGAAACCCTAGTCCGCGGGGGAAGCGGGGGATGAAAACCACCCTTTCGCCAGGCTCCGGGGTAGGGATAACCTGCTTCTTGTCAGGGATCCTGTGCGCGACGTTTGTGCTCAGGTACCCCGCCCCTCGGAGCTCCTTGATGTCCTTCTCTGTCACGGAGGAGGCCACCCATTTGCCTTGAGAGCCGGATCCGGTCATGGTCGGAGTGGTTGGTGGTAGTGGGAAAGATTGGAACTTGGGTGCTGGAGCTCGAGGATGGGGAGGTAGAGGAAAGAAGAAGGCGTGGGATGGAAAGGAGGATCTCTATACGCTTATACAGGGTGCAAATATCAAGCGTCCCCCACAAGCCTTAAAACTCGCATGTTCCCAAGGGGTCATGCGAATGGCACGGTTGGATTACCCAAACCCGCATTGATGAGAATCCCGCAATAAAAGGACACAATCTCTGCTTTGACAAGACGTGTCACTGAAGGCTGCATCTCGAAACACGAAGCGGGAGGCCGAAAAATAGTTCGAAATGATAAAGGAGCCAGGCATAATGTCTCGCTGAAAAAGCTGTCAGAAAACATGCCTTATTTTGTTGAAGTATTGTGCCCTTGTGGTTGAGGGTTGTAACTGTTATGCGGAGCCGGATATAGTTCTCTTGTTCAACAACTTTGAAGTATTCGGAGGAGTAACCTGCCTTGCAATGCCGAAGACAATCTGCGGCGGACACATCGTCATTGAAGCCTAGTTCAGGGGCTACTGAGGGAGTCCTGGATTAGGGTGTCCCCGGACGTCCGGGCTATGTGACATGGGTCGGACTGGTGGGCCGTGAAGATACAAGATGGAAGGCCTTCCCCCATGTCCGGATGGGACTCTCCTTTGCGTGGATGGAAAGCTTGGCATTTGGATATGAAGATTCCTTTCTCTGCAAACCGACTCTGTACAGCCCTAGGCCCCTCCGATGTCTATATAAACCGGATGGTTTAGTCCGTAGAGGCAATCATAATCACAAATCATACAGGCTAGACATCTAGGGTTTGGCCATTACGATCTCGAGGTAGATCAACTCTTGTAACCCCTATACTCATCAAAGTCAATCAAGCAGGAAGTAGGGTATTACCTCCATTAAGAGGGCTCGAACCTGGGTAAACAGTGTGTCCCCTATCTCATGTCACCTTCGATCCTCAGACGCATAGTTCGAGACCCCCCTACCCGAGATCTGCCGGTTTTGACATCGACACCCCCCCCCCATATGGGCTGGCCAAAGTGGAGAAGAAAAGGGGAAGGAGGAAAGGAAAAAGGGAATAGGATTCCCCCTCCCCCCCCTCTTCCCTTCCTACTCCGAATAGGAATAGGAAATGGGGGAGGCCGAATTGGGAGGATCCCAAGTAGGATTCCTCCTACTTGCGACGCCCCCTTGGCTGCCTCTCCTCCCCTCCAACCTATATATATGTGGGGGGCACCGCTAGAACACACACCAACAATTGTTAGCCATGTGCGGCGCCCCCTTCACAGTTTACGCCTCCGGTCATATCTTCGTAGTGCTTAGGCGAAGCCCTGCGCGGATCACTCCACCATCACCGTCACCACGCCGTCGTGCTGACGGAACTCATCTACTCCCTCACACTTTGCTGGATCAAGAGTTTGAGGGACGTCATCGAGCTGAACGTGTGCAGAACTCAGAGGTGCCGTACGTTCGGTGCTTGATCGTTCGGAGCAAGAAGAAATTCGACTACATCAACCGCGTTGTCAAACGCTTTCGCTTTCGGTCTAAGAGGGTATGTGGACCCCTCTCGTTGCTATGCATCTCCTAGATAGATCTTGCATGAGCGTAGGAATTTTTTAAATTGCATGCTACATTTCCCAACACCACGTGGGGTCCATAAGCCCTACAGGCGTGCCCATGGGGTGGGCGCGCCCTGTGTGCTTACGGCCCACTAGTGCACCTCCCTAAGGTGTTTTCAGTGCCAAAAATTCTTAAATATTACAGAAAAATTCATACTAAATTTTTAGGGCATTTGAAGAACTTTTATTTTCTGGTCATTTTTTATTGCACAGATAATTAAAAAAATAGATAAATAACAATATTTTGCTTTATTTATTCTAAATAACAGAAAGTAAAAGGTGAGTACAGAGAGTTGTGTTTACTAAATTCATCCATCTCATGCCCATCAAAAGGAATCCATTAACAAGGTTGATCAAGTCTTATTAACAAACTTCTTCCGAATGACATAAAACCGGAGAATCTCCGTATAACACTAGGTTACCTCAACGGGAATATACATGTCCCCAACAATAAGAATATCAAATTTCTTTTTGATGGTAGGGAGAGGGAATTCAAAACCTCCAATAGTAATTGTTGAAGTTTTTCCAATAGAATTGATACTATTCACTTGAGGTTGTTTCTTCGGAAAGTGTACCGTATGCTCGTTACCATTAACTTGAAAAGTGACATTGCCCTTGTTGCAATCAATAATAGCCCCTGCAGTATTCAAAAAGGGTCTACCAAGGATGATCGATCGACATACTGTCGTCCTTGGGTATATCAAGAATAACAAAGTCTGTTAAAATAGTAACATTTGCAACTACGACACGCACATCCTCACAAACACCGATGGTAGATTTATCGTCCATTTGCAAAGAGATTTCAGTTGGTGTCAACTTATTAAAATCAAGTCTACGATATAAAGAGAAAGGCATATCACTAACACTGGCTCCCAAATTACATAAATCAGTTTTAACATAGTTTCTTTTAATGGAGCATGGTATAGTTGGTATTCCTAGATCTCCTAGTTTCTTTGGTATTCCACCCTTAAATGTGTAATTAGCAAGCATGGTGGAAATTTCAGCTCCCGATATCTTTCTTTTATTTGTAACAATATCTTTCATATACTTAGCATAAGGAGACATTTTTAGAATATCAGTCAAACGCATATGCAAAATGACAAGTCTGAGCATCTCAACAAAGCGCTCAAAGTCCTCATATCCTTTTCCTTGGATGGTTTAGGAGGAAAGGGCATGGGTTTCTGAACCCACTAGTCTCTTTCTTTACCACGTTTCCTAGCAATGAAGTCTCTCTTATCATATATTTTATTTTTAGGTTGTGGGTTATCAAGATCAACAACAGGTTCTATCTCCACATCATTATCATTACTAGGTTGAGCGCCAACATGAACATCATCATCATTATAACTAGGTTCATGTTCATCACTTGATTGTGTCTCAGCATCAGAAATAGAAATATCATTTGGATTCTCATGTGTGTGTATAACAGGTTCACTGGAAGCATGCAAAGTCCTATCATCGTTCTTTTTATTTCTAAAAGGACTAGGTGTATCAGTATTAATTCTCTGAGAGTCTTGTTCTACTCTCTTAGGATGACCCTCAGGATACAAAGGTTACTGAGTCATTTTACCACCTCTAGTCATAACTCTAACAGCATGATCATTATTTTTATCATTCATCTCATTTGGCAAATCAATTTGTGCTTTGAGAACTTGTTCTACTTGAGTTTTTACCATGGAAGCATGTTTACTAATAATCTTGAGATCATTGACAGTTCTACACATATAGCACCCAAGCAGTCAAGCATATAAGCATTATGTTTCAATTGTCTACTAACATATGCATGGAAGTTTTCTTGTTTAACAATAAAGTTATCAAATTCATCCAAGCATTGACTAGTAGATTTATTATAAGGAATGCCACCTTCATCAAATCTATAGAGATAATTTACCTTTACTACCTATCAAGACCATGTATTTCTTCAATAGGTGGTAAATTCTTAACATATTCAGCTTTATTACATTTTTCTTTCATAGATTTCTTTGCCTGTTGCATATCTTCAGGACTGAGAAATAGAATACCTCTCTTCTTCGGAGTTGGCTTAGGTGGTGGTTCGGGAAAAGTCCAATCATTATCATTACTCAATATATTATTCAATAGTACTTCAGCTTGTTCAACAGTTTGTTCCCTGAAAACACAACCATCACAACTATCTAGGTGGTCCATAGAAGAATCGGTTAGTCCATTATAAAAGATTTTTTTTGAGAGTACGCTAATAGAGTACCGTATCTTTATAGAAGGGAGAAAGATAGTTTACAAGATTCGTGCGATCGATGCGAACATCCATCGCCCGAGCACCCACTCACACCTACAAGAAAATCAAGTGTGATCTCTTATGAAACGGTCTAATCCACCCGCACCCACACCTGCATTATACCACTCACGGATTTCCTCAAGGATGGCTCTAGCTAGCTCACTATAGTCTTTAACTTGCTTCGGCCGATTGAACACCTTGGCATTCCTTTGCTTCCACAGCTTCCAAGCCGCACCGATGACGACCGAGTCAAACCCTTGCTTGTGCTTCCCTTGGAAACCAGAGCGAGCCCTAAGCCACCACTCCATAAGTGTATCCGTGTCATTGGGAGGAAGGACATTGATTTGTAGGGAGTCAAAACATGTGTGCCGCACCTAGCAAGCGTAAACGCACTCACCACTATGTGCTCAACTATATCCTCCTCCTGCAAGCAAGTGTAGCAAGGCGAGGTGTTGTCCTGCAACCCATGTCGCGTCCGTCTGTCAGATGTCCAAAGCCGGTGTTGCACGCCTGGCCAAGCAAAGATCTTGCACTTTAGCGGTGCCCAGCTACGCCAAATCGCAGCAGTAGTAGGTGATCTGATCGCACCCTGATTAAGTTTGTCGTAGGTGGATCTCACTGTATACATGCCCGAAGGGTCATGTGGCCAAGCAAAGGTATCCTCCATCTGCACATCTTGTTGAACTGTGGCGACTGCGTGCCTCAGGTGGACAGTTTGTAGAAGTGCCCCAAAAGAAGCCTGTGGTTGGACATCGAGTGCCCATCTCTCATCTTCCAAGGCCTGAGCGACCGTACGGGAATTCCTGATCCTCGTTTCCACACCAGCCACCAGCGTGGATGCAATATCTCTGATAAAGAAGCCGTGGATCCATCTATCTCTCCAAAAAAGTACCTTATTTCCTTTGCCTACCGTGATGTGAACCAAACTGTCAAAGACTTGTCTAGCATCGTTGTCCACCATAAGCTCCAATCCATGCCACGGCCTTTGCGGGTCCGTACGCCGCAACCATTCCCAACGCACCCTAAGTGCCAGCGCGCGCAGACTTAGGTTTTTCACCCCAAGACCACCGAAACAGGTTGGCTTACATATTGAACTCCATGCCACTAGACACTGGCCTCCGTTAACTCGATCTTTTCCTGCCCAGAAAAACGCGCACATCCAGCCATTGACGTCCTCCAAAACCTAGCCTGGGGCCTTCATTACGAGCAATTGATGCACCGGTCTCGCCTGAAGCACCGACTTGACAAGCACAAGCCGACTTGATCTCTGCGATAAACCTCTCTGCCAAGCCAGAAGGCAGTGCTGAACTTGATCCAAGAGAGGCTGCCATTGCGCCTTGGTGAAGTACTTGATGGCCAGCTGCAACCCAAGATACTTGCACGGGAATTCTCTGATGGGGCACTGCAGTATCTGCTCGACTCTTGCTTTGTCTTCCTGATCCCGAGAGATCAAGATAGCCGAAGATTTCCTGTAGTTTACTCTCAGACCTGAAGCTTCTCCAAATAGTTGCAGCGCGACTCGGACAAATAGGAGATCCTAGGGTGTAGGTTTGACGAATAGTGCCACATCATCCGCATATATGGATAGGCGCTGCATCGCCATGATTCCAGTGAAGAAGCTCAAGACACCATCAGACATGGATTTAGAGATCATGGCTGTGAGGGCCTCCATGGCGATGACGAAAAGTAGAGGGAATACCGGGTCCCCTTGTCGCAGTCCTTTTGCATGCCAAATTCTCCTTCCCGATACTCCGTTAACCAACACTATGGTGCTCGAGGATTGCAGCAGCGCCGCCAACCACCCGAGACATCGATTTCCAAATCCCTTAGCACGGAGCACTTCAAATAAGAAAGGCCAAGACAAGGAGTCAAAGGCACGGGAGATATCCAACTTGAGAAAAACACCTCTGTTCTTTCTGGCGTGTATTTTCCCGGCCACTTGCTTCACTAACAGATAGTTGTCATGCAGATTTCTGCCACGGATGAAAGCCGACTGGTTGGTGGCCACAAGGTCTTTCATGCACGGTTGGATTCGATTAGCCAGGAGTTTGGCGAACAACTTGGAGAAGCTATGTGGCAAACTGATCGGTCGATAATCACCCACTTCTAGGGCATCCGGCTTCTTAGGTATTAGCACAATCAGCGCATGATTTAACCTCGCGAATCCACGGCCATCTCCGACGCAAAGCTTGAGTAGCGTTGCCATAATGTCGTCCTTGATAATAGGCCAAGCTCTTTGGTAGAACTCGGCAGTAAATCCATCCGGTCCAGGAGCCCGATCCGGGGCCATCTCCTTGACAACTGACCACACCTCCTTGTCCGTGAACAGCACATCCAAACAGCCCAGATCAAGCATGTTCATGCCCAGCGACTGTAGGTTTAGCGTGTGCACTCTTGCATGTTCCGTGCCAAGCAAGTTATGGAAGGCCTTTGTGAAAATTTCTTCCTTGCGGCTCTGATAAGTGGTGATCTCCTCACCTTGCCTAACCTGGGGTATGAAGTTCTTTGCTCTCCTCCTGTTGGCGACCAGCTAAAAAAACTTGGTATTGGCATCTCCCTCACGGAGCCATCTGTGTCTCGATCTTTGCCTCTCGATCGTGCGCTCGAGCGAAGCAAGCCCTAGGAGAGCTAACTTAAGGGTTCTTCTTAGCCACGTCTCCAACTCGGTGAGCCCTCTAGCTTCCATCGCTTGATCCAGGCGATAGATCACCATAGTGGCAATCGCCATCTGAAGTTTAATATTCCCTACTTTCCTCTGCCCCCGCGCTTGAAGTGTTGCCGCTGCATTCCGGAAGAGTGCATCAAGTCTCTTGAAAGGATCCACGATGGCCTGATCGCAAACCCATGCATCCTTCACCGCCTGCTCAAAGCCCTCTTGCTTGACCCAAAAGCTCTCAAATCGAAATCTTTTCCTCGGCCAGTAAGTAGCATTTGTCGAAAGATGGAGTGGGGCATGATCGGAAACGCTAGTCGAGAGTTCTTGTAAGAGGTAGTCAGGTCGCGCCAATTCCCAATCCACCGAGACGAGGATCATGTCGATTTTAGTCATTGTCGGGGCATCTCTCTCGTTCGACCATGTAAAATGACGCCCATGCATGTAGAGCTCTTTAAGTTCATTATTGTCGATGAAGCTCCTAAACTTGTTCATCATGGCCCTGTTAAGGTTCAAGTTGTTTTTCTCCGAGGCTCTAAGGATTAAGTTGAAATCGCCCATGACCATCCATGGCCCCAGGCAAGCCGCTCGCCTCGCAGTCAGCTCCTCAAGGAATAGTGTCTTGAGGTCGTCTCCTTGTGGCCCATAGACCACCGTAACCCACCAGTCCTCTCATGACTTGGGGTGTACCAGTCCAGTGATGGAGTTCGTGTCACGCGAGATGTGATCAACTATCATCATAGCTTGCATGAATCCCATTAGGGTGGGGCCCGACCGACGCGTGACCATCCGCTGGCTGGATGGCCTCCACTACCAAGGCCACGCCAGGTGGCACCACCGCAAGCACCTCCAACGCTCTATCATGCCTTGAATCCGCTGCAACCTGCTTGTCCACAAGCGACGCGCCCATCACTGGATTGGATGGGTCCCCCCGCGGCGCCACATGCAGATTGTCTGCACCGATCGAACACCCAATTGACTCTCTCCCTTGGGATCCCAGCACCCTCATCGATTGCCACCGGCTCGAGGATTGGCCCCACCTTTTCCAAGGCGACAGGAATCTCTGGAGCTGTCACCTGTGGCCCCACTGGCAGCGATCCAGACTGGACAGCCACAACGCATGTGCCCACCA
The DNA here is from genome assembly GCA_032464435.1 of Aegilops umbellulata. Lineage (NCBI taxonomy): Eukaryota > Viridiplantae > Streptophyta > Magnoliopsida > Poales > Poaceae > Aegilops > Aegilops umbellulata. The sequence goes on along the minus strand of CP136056.1, from coordinate 511,395,923 downwards.
CTTCCTCCCGTTGGTCTGTCGCACGCGCCCTTGCGGCCGGGGCGGGAGAATTTCCCTTGAGTTCTGCGCCAACGTTCTGCCCTCCTCCACTTGCTCTGAGGCCACCACCAATTGCGCGGCCAATCTTTCTTCGTTCTCGTTTGAAATCTCGTCAGCCTTGCTGTTCGAAGCATCCCGATTGGCTTGACCAGTCAAGCGCTTGAAAGCGGACAGGCGCCGCGTCAGCCTGCTCAGGATAGGGACAGCTGGGGCTTCCAACGCAGCGACAGGTGGGGACTCCATGGGGGGAAAGGCGCCAGACGTGTCCCGCTGGTCTGGACCAGGCCCCACCCCCTTCTCCAGCGGCGACACCGCCGTGACCGCCGATGCGGACATCCGGAATGACGAACTGCCATGCCAGCCTACGCGGCCTCAGACCGCCGCCTGCAAGATCACCGTCATCATTGTCTGGAAGGCCACTTTGACCACTGTCCGAAGAGCTCCCGAAGAACCACGGCTCCCCGGCCTCCCTCAAGTCCATGATCATGTCGATGTGAATTAGTACCTTATACTGCAGAAGGGCGGGCGGCGCCTCCATGCCCGGCTCCGGCACAGCCAACCATCGGAGCGCGGGGATATCTTGTGGGCTCGCCGTCCATGCCGTGAGCTTGAACAAGGACAAGTCGGAGCGGGAAGAGGGAAGCCGTCTGTGGAGACACCGCCTCAACCTTGCAAGACGACCCGAGCAGGTCCTCCACCACTGAGCGATCCCAAGCATGGGGGGGGGATGCCCTCAATTTCCAGCCACACCTTGAAACCAAACACCGAATGAACTGCCTGTGATTGCGATTCCACGGCCTGAAGTGCAGTCTGTCTCCTTCGAGCTCCACCGAGGGGCAAGCCGCCACTCTGTTCCACACCTCCGCCGAAGCAAAAACCACCAGAAAATCCTCTGGCCTGTAGCAATGCACTGACACGAGCTCTGGGGCGATTTCTAGCTTCCCGGCAAGAATCTCTTTCACGCGCGCCGGCGCAAGCACCCTCCTTTGGCCGCCCACATAGGCCACCATGGCGAACTGAAGGCGACGCTCCAGATTGGACACCATCGCGGAGCGCCTGACGACGCACAGCTTCGTGGACACCTCGATGGCCCTGGCCTCCACTTGAAGTCGCGGCGGCGCCAGGGGTGGCCACGCCGAGTCAACACCCCGGGACGCAGACTGGGGTGCCATGAACTGGCCAGAGCCGCTGGGCGCCGCCACGAGTGCCGGCCGCGGGGAAGGAGCCGAGCGCCGCGCAACCTTGGCGCTCCCTGCGCAGATCATCCACCGACGAGGGGCTTCTCGGCCGCTTGCAATCCTTGGAGCCATGGTCGGGCAGGCCGCATATGAAGCAGACGATCTGGTTGGTGCACTCGTTCTTGTAGTGGCCCTTCTCCAAACACTTGAAGCACTTATCTCTCATCTCCGCGCGAGATCTCGGCGACCAGCGACGCAGGCCGCGCGGGGGCCCTCGCACGACCGCTCGGACCGTCGAGGGAGTGCCTCATCCTCCAAAGTTCTTTCTTGGAGGGAGGCGGACACACCCACGGGGCCTGCACTGGCCCAGGGGCAGGAGCACCGTCCACCGCCGCGTCCGGGCCGCGGGCGTCCGAGCCCTCTGAGCTGGACGAGATCCCCAGACCCGACACCACCGGGCGCTCTCCCTGCGGGCGGAACGACGAGGTCTTAGATCTGGGGCTAGCGGCCATGGGGAAGGGGGAACCGGAGCCGGGAGGAGAGACCGGCGGCGGCGAGAGTGGTGGTCACCGCAGTCGGAGTGGCTGCGGCGAGAGCGCTTGGGCGCGGTGGACGCTGGCGCTGGAGTGGCGCATGACGGGAGGGAGCGGGGAGAGCGGGGGAGAGCGGGCTTTGGAGCATACGTGACTGAAGTGATTTAGCCAAGCTACATTTTAATCCTCGATGCGGTGGCAGTCCCATTATAAAAGATATCAAGTGTTTCATTTTTCTTGAGAGGATGATTAGGCAAAGCATTAAGTAACTGGAGAAGCCTCCCCCAAGCTTGTGGGAGACTCTCTTCTTCAATTTGCACAAAGTTAAATATTTCATGTAAGGCAACTTGTTTCTTATGAGCACGGAAATATTTTCCAGAGAAGTAATATATCATATCCTGGGGACTACACACACAACCAGGAGCAAGAGAATTAAACCATATTTTAGCATCACCCTTTAACGAGAAAGGAAACAACTTAAGAATATAGTAATAGTGAATTTTTTCCTCATGAGCAAACAGGGTGGCTATATCATTCAGTTTAGTAAGATGTGCCACAACAGTTTCAGATTCATAACCATGAAAAGGATCAGATTCAACCAAAGTAATTAACCCAGGATCGACAAAGAATTCATAATCCTTATTAGTAACAAAGATAGGTGAAGTAGCAAACTTAGGACCATATTGCATTCTAGCATTCAAAGATTTTTCTTTCCACTTGCATAGTAATTTTTTAAGGTCATCTCTATCCTTACAAGCAAGAAAGTCCCTAGCTACCTCTCCATCCATAACATAACCCTCAGGTATAATAGTCAATTCATACCTAGGGTCTAGCAGGTGTTTCAAAGTTTTCAATTTCAATAATTTCATTAGTTCCAGAAATATCATATGTTTCAGCATTCTCAATATCTTTAGCTCTAGCAAGTTGTTCATTAAGAAATTCACCCAGTGGCACAGCCTTATCAAGCAAAGTACTAGTATCATCATAAGCATCATGCATAGCAGAAGTAGCATCATCAATTACTTGCGACATATCAAAATCAATAGCAGGTGTAGGTGTCGCAAGCTTACTCAAAATAGAAGGTGAATCAAGTTCAGACCTAGATGGCAGTTCCTTACCTCCCATCGTCCTAGAGGGAAAAATCTTGGCTCTAGTATCTTTCAGATTCTTCATAGTGATCAACAAATATAAATCCCAAGTGACTCAGAGAATAGAGTTATGCTCCCCAGCAACGGCGCTAGAAAAAGGTCTTGATAACCCACAAGTATAGGGGATCGCAATGGTTTTCGAGGGTAAAATATTCAACCCAAATTTATTGATTCGACACAAGGGGAGCCAAAGAATATTCACGATTATTAGCAGCTGAGTTGTCAATTCAACCACACCTAGAAGACTTAATATCTGTAGTAAAGTATTTAGTAGCAAAGTAGTATGGAAGTAACGGTAACAGTGGCAAAAGTAACAATAGTAGCTTGTAGTGATTGTAACAGCAGTAGCAATGAAAGTAACTTAGCAAAGATCAATATGTGAAAAGCTCGTAGGCAATGGATCGACAATGATAATTATGTCGGATGATATTCATCATGTAGCAGTTATAGCCTAGGGTGACACATAACTAGCTCTAGTTCATCAATATAATGTAGGCATGTATTCCGTATATAGTCATACGTGCTTATGGAAAAGAATTTGCATGACATCTTTTGTCCTACCCTCCCGTGGCAGTGGGGTCCTAATGGAAACTAAGGGATATTAAGGCCTCCTTTTAATAGAGAACCGGACCAAAGCATTAGCACTTAGTGAATACATGAACTCGTCAAACTACGGTAATCACCAGAAAGAATCCCAATTATTGTCACCTTGGGGTATGCAGATCATAACTCGTAATACGTGTCTACAACTTGCAAGATAGGATCAAGAACACACATATATATTGATGAAAATATAATAGGTTCACATCTGAAATCATGGCACTCGGGCCCTAGTGACAAGCATTAAGCATAGCAAAGTCATAGCAACATCAACCTCAGAACATAGTGGATACTAGGGATCAAACACTAACAAAACTAACTCAATTACATGATAAATCTCATCCAACCCATCACCGTCCAGCAAGCCTACGATGTAATTACTCACTCCCGACGGTGAGCATCATGAGATTTGTGATGGAGGAAGGTTGGTGATGATGATGGCGATGAATCCCCCTCTCCGGAGCCTCGAACGGACTCCAGATCAACCCTCCCGATGAAGAACAGGAGGCGGCGGCGGCTCCGTATCGTAAAATGCGATAATTCCTTCTCTCTATTTTTTCTCCCGAATAGGTATATGGAGTTGGAGTTGAGGCCGGAGGAGGTCCAGGGGGCCCACAAGCCCTGTAGGCGCCCTCCCCAGGCTTGTGGCCTCTGGGTGGACCCCCTCTGGTTAATTCTTGCGCCAGTATTTTTTATATATTCCACAAAAATTCTCTGTAAATTTTTAGGTCAATCCGAGAACTTTGATTTCTGCACAAAAATAACACCATGGCAATTCTGCTAAAAACAATGTCAGTCTGGGTTAGTTCCATTCAAATCATGCAAATTAGGGTCCAAAACAAGGGCAAAAGAGTTTGAAAAAGTAGATACGATGGAGACGTATCACTTCAGCATGCTCTCTGGCAGCGATGACCTGATGCAGGCGATCTTGGTGCGCCGACCAACACCGGAGGGCGGCGGTGGCATCGGGACTCCGCAGGCGCTCAGCCTCCATGAGCCCGGCACCTGCATGTCCGGCGTCGCCTTGTAGTCCGCCTCATAGAGGAGGCGGGCCTCGTCCTCGTGCAGGTGGCGGTGGCCAAAGCCGTTGGCCGCCGCTCTGTCGCCAGGGTAGCGCTCGGCCATGGCGTCGGCGGGGAGAGGGCGTCGGCTGGGAGAGGGCGAGAGGGGCGTCGCCGGCGAGGAGAAGGGGTGTGGCGAGGAGTGTGCGGCCACCGACAAGGGAGGGGCGACTTTTATAACCGCGGTAGGCGGCGAGCGGGCGACAGCCGTGTGTACGCGTGGCGGGAGGGGGTGGGACGCGCGTCGGCGCGTCTTCACTGCGCCGCCCGTGAGGAATCAATGGAAGGTTTACCGGCGGCAGCCTTCGCATTGATTCCCCGCGGAAAACCGAGGCGATGAAGACGACGAAGGCGCCCAGTCGCTGACTCGGCGGGTCCACGCGGTTTCATGTCAAAATCGTTTCCCCCGGCGCCCCCAGCACGCTGGGTTCGGCCTGGGTCCGCCGACGCCAAATTCGGCCCTAACCGGTGAAAAATGGGCTTCTCGGGGGCGCGACTGGGCCGATTTTTTTCGAGCCGACCCTAAAAAAGGGGCTTGGGGGGGGGTGGAGATGCTCTTATAGCTAAACAATGAGCAACACTATTTTGATAACAATCTAATTTCTACGGAATAAACCCTCGCAATTCGATAAGCCTCTTAATTTCCAGCATGAGATTTCCATGATCGGATTTGTCGAACGACTAGTCCGTGAATGCAACGACCAATACAGAACAGTCATATTGAATTACAACGGGAAGACCCGACCTCTGGAACCAGAATGACATGCAGTTGTATCCATGTTTGGCTGATCGAGGATGGACAAGGACACGATCCAAATACGACGGTGCCTCCCGAAAGAACGTTGCGATGATGGATGATGGCCTCGACGTTTAAGCCGCAACACTTGCATATGTTGTTCGAGGATTTATAATTTAAAACGGGGGCAATGCCTTTGATTAAAGAATTTATGGATTGCTCGAAACCAAACTTTTAGGGATCCTATTACAATCTTTTCTAGAACTTTTTCTTGTAAAAGCTGATAAACCTATTTTATTAGTATTCCCTCCGTAAAGAAATATAAGAGCGTTAGTACTACTACTAATCGCCTATCTCGAAGTAGGACTCGATCGTCCTGAAAAATATTTTGCAAGAATTGGAGAATTTTCTCTTCGAACGAAATTACCTCGAAATCAACGGAGGTGAGGCGCGGTGCGGTGCTCCGCGGGTGAGCTGGAGCCGGACCCCCCACCGTCGTCGCCGTCCACGTTCAAACGCGCGTCGCCACCGCCCCGTTAGCCTCACCCCCCCACCCTAATCCCAAAGATTCCAATTTTCCAATCTAGCCAGTCGCCATCGGAAACCATTGGCCGGTCGCCACCCCACGCCGCCGTTGACGACCCCGTCGCGCGCCCAGGCGGCCAATAAACACCGCTCCCGCCCCCCCGCCCCCCGCCGTCGAAGGGAGCGAGGAGGAGCGAGGAGGATGGTGAGGCTCCCGTACCTTACCGCGCTCACCACGCTCTTCAGCTACGGCCTCCTCTTCGCCTTCGGCCACTTCCGCGACTTCTTCCGCCGGATCCTCGACGCCGGCAAATCCAGCAACCTCAAGGTCCGTCCGTTACTTCAGATTCGCCGTCTTCTTCTCCCCCCCGGCGCTGACGCTGCTCGTGCTGCTGACTCCGCAGGGTTACGCGCCCATTTGCCTGGGGTACGAGGATTTCTACACGCGCCGCCTCTACCTCCGCATCCAGGTGAGATCTCCTCCCCACTTCGACGATTCGTAAAACTAGAACTTTTTTTTTTCTCTGAAGGGGGGGCTTGGATCATGTGATTCTGAGTTGGTTGACTGGGTTGCCTAGTGGTGGTGGGCGTGGTGAATTTAGTGCCTGCTTAGGTAGATCACATGATGGAGACTTGGAAACTGTCCCAACTGAAAATTCATTTGATCTGTTGTTGTGCTTGCTAGCTTTTTTTAGCCTTTTTTCTTTTCTTTGCCCTTTATGTACATACATAAACCCCAATTTTTATGCCAGAACCATGAGATCTCAACTGAAACTTTGGTCCATTCGTCTAATTAATGGTTGAATGAAGTGAAAGGGTTGCTTGTTTTGAGCCATCTTGAATGTGTCATCCATTCTTCTGCATTTTTGTGTGCTATTCCACTCCAATGTGCAGAATAAATAGTTATCAGAAAGAGCTAACCTTTGGTCTGAGTAGATGTGTGTGAAACCATATCTCTACAATGCGGCCAATGATTTTGTATGGAGAGTGATGTGTGGGATGATGCTTTGCTATGATATGCACCCTCTGGAATGACATGTTGATCACTTTTTTTGTTTGCTTATTGGGCGGGCAGGACTGTTTCGGCCGACCTATTGCCAGTGCGCCCGATGCTTGGTTCGATGTAGTTGAGCGTCACTCAAATGATGGCAACAAGACACTCCAGTATGTTTTCCTCACATTTGACTCCACACCTAATAAGCATACGCAAATGTTATCCCCGGATGAATGCTAGTCTCTAATTCAGTGCATCTTTAACGCAGACGTACCACAAAAACATCCAAGTGTCTTAACTTGGGTTCCTACAACTACCTTGGTTTTGCTGCAGCAGATGAGTACTGCACTCCTCGTGTTATCGAGTCACTCAAGAAATACTCTGCCAGTACTTGCAGTGCCCGAGTTGATGGAGGTAGGTGCTTATATGTCCATGCCATAGTTTGCCTCCATTTAATACTTCAATAATATAGTGAAACTAACGCTAATTGATCTGTGTATAATCTTAGGAAATACTAAGCTGCACACAGAGCTCGAGGAACTAGTTGCACGATTTGTTGGCAAGCCTGCGGCTATTCTTTTTGGCATGGGTTATGTGACAAATTCTGCGATCATTCCTATTTTGATTGGGAAGGTCTGTGGTGAGCAGAGTATTTTATTTGTCTTCTTTTTTTCTGATATATGCTGGACTAATGTATTTTAATGATACCAGGGGGGGCTGATAGTTAGTGATTCATTGAACCATATTTCTATAGTGAATGGAGCCAGGGGTTCAGGGGCTACTGTCCGGGTTTTTCAACATAACAGTAAGCTCACTAACAGCTGCATCTCATGATGTGCACTTAACGATGAGGCAGGAAGTTTAATGTTTCCCTTACTTTCTTCCAGACCCTGCACATCTGGAAGACGTACTGAGGGAGCAGATTGCAGGGGGGCAACCTCGTACACACAGGCCATGGAAGAAGATAATTGTGATTGTTGAGGGAATTTATAGCATGGAAGGAGAGTTATGCAACCTTCCTGAGATTATGGCTGTCTGCAAGAAATACAAGGTGTGAGAATTGCGCATACTGACTCCTTGTTCTGTTATCAGTAATGAAAAACTGTAGTCCCTTTGCACGCTAGAAGTGTTACTTATGTCATACATAGTATTCCCTCCGATCCATAATAAGTGTCACAGTTTTGAACTAAGGTTGAACTAACCTTGGTTCAAAGTTGACACTTATTTTGGATCGGAGGGAGTACTGCAGTTCACAAGCTGTTCAAAAATTTCAAACTGGTAGTGATGTATCAGTTTATTGACTTGGAGTTCTTATAAACATCTTAATAGGCCTACACATATTTAGATGAGGCACACAGTATTGGAGCTGTTGGAAAGACTGGAAGAGGTGTATGTGAACTACTAGGAGTGGATCCAGCTGATGTTGACATCATGATGGGAACATTTACAAAATCGTTTGGATCGTGCGGAGGTTATATTGCAGCATCAAAAGTATGAAAGATCCACCTACCAATTCTTGACTGAACGATATATATTTGATAAATCTGACCCATATGCCATTCTTTATTCTTAGGAAATCATTCACCATCTCAAGCACGCATGCCCAGCCCATATTTATGCAACATCCATGTCGCCTCCAGCAGTCCAGCAGGTCATCTCTGCGATAAAGGTCGTCCTTGGGGAAGATGGATCTAACAGAGGTATATCAGGAAGCATTTAATGCTTTATGGCTTCCATGTGTCTCTTGTCTTGGGGAAATTCCTAACGCAGTCGTTGCTGTAAATAGGGGCCAAGAAACTTGCTCAGATTCGGGAGAACAGCAATTTTTTCCGTTCAGAGCTTCAGAAAATGGGTTTTGAGGTGCTGGGTGATAATGACTCACCTGTCATGCCTATCATGCTTTACAATCCTGCTAAAATTCCTGCATTCTCAAGGGAGTGCTTGAGACAAAATGTGAGTTTTCATATGTAGCGACCATCCATTAGATGCACGTTGTCATCTGTTTATTACATTTGCACGAGAATTTCTCAAGCATTTCATGTTTATGTGTTTATTTGGCGAAGTTCTGTTTTTCTTTTCGCTAATGTGGCATGTTCTGCAATTCTAGGTTGCTGTTGTGACTGTTGCATTTCCTGCAACGCCACTACTACTTGCCAGAGCTAGGATATGTATCTCAGCTTCTCAATCAAGGGAGGATCTAATTAAAGGGTTGGAGGTAAAGTCAACACTCTTGCAATGTCCCTACATGCTTTGTTGTGCATTTTCACTTTAATTCCAAATACAGAGTACAATTGATCAGAATCCATGGAATGTGAATGCATTTGTAGATTATGCGCTGTGTACACAATTCATCCCCTGATCATAATCTCATGCAAATTGTTCAGGTTATCAGCAAAGTTGGTGATCTCATCGGAATCAAGTACTTCCCCGTTGAGCAAGAGAAGGTTGCATCTGTTGACAAACTTAAGAAGCTTGAGTGAATAGTGACAATGGACAATTGGAAGAATTCTGCTGCTGTTATGCTAGATCTACTGGGTCATCTTGGTAGTGCACCATGCCTTGGTTTTGCTCTTTTGTGCACCTCAGGACCCTTCATTTTCCTTTGTCTGAAGTGGTTTTGATTTTGTACAGACTGTATTATCATCCATCATAGTTTGAAACTTAACACGGCTCTATACACTGTTTTGTCGAATTCAAGAAAAAAGAAATCCCTGTACAACCTTGTAATTGACTGAAATCATGTAGATACTAATTCCCTTCTTATTACTGACTTCCTTTCAAGGCGCAATATTAGCTGCATCGACCATGTCCGAAACCAGCTTGACAAAAAATATCTGAGAATCAGTATCTGCCAAATCTAGTTTATGTGACTTGATACTGGTGGGTCTAGTTTCATAAGCCTAGTGTCAGAACAGTTGAAACAAAATTGGATCTTAAAATCTCCCAAGTGCTCCACGTGTGTGTTTAAACACCCTTCTAGTGATCAGTGTGTAGGATAATACTGTTGTTTGATCATATTGAACTATCTCAACATGGCTCCCCATCAGGTGCAGCTGTGTAGGTTTTACAGCTGTGCTTTTTCTTCTTCTTTTGAGACCTCTCCTTTGAAGTACATCTGTAGACTGCTAGAATGTAGTATGGTTTTACAGTTGTGCTGCAAGGACATGCAGATATAATGATGAACTGGTATGGCAAGTCAAAAAAAGGAAGTTGGCCTTTTGCCAATGAGAAGAAACTAGTTGGGCCTTGGGCCCTTGGTTAATTTATGGATGTGAGCAATGTGCATATCAAGGGTGGACAGTCACTCAAGTGCTAGCATCATTGGGAGGCAGGTAATGGAAATGCTGTGCCATGCTGCTGGGATTGCACAAGCATGTGATTCAATTCAACTGGAGCAACACTGTCTTTCTGGTCCAATGTGCCTCTGCTTGTCCTGTTATGTTTTGGCTGCTAGTAAGATCAAGGAAGAGAAGAGAAAAAGAGATATTGCTGAGGGTGTGAGGCTGTAGCATGCATGTCTAGGGACTAGAGCATGCAGGAGAGGAGATGAGGGCTTGGTCATGCCTGTCATGATTCAAATGCCTGGTGCATTGTGTGCTGCTGCTCCTGTGGTCTGATTGCCTTGCATGGCACAAAAGGGCTATGTAGTACTCTACATGTCTGGTCAAACAGCAAGCCTGCAGCAGTAGGAAACAATATGCAGGTGCATATTTTGCAACTTTGCCTTGACAGGGATGAGAGGTAGGAGGACTATGTGGTGGTGTGGTTCTTTTAATAAAGCTTACTGGATTCTCTTTCTCTCTTTGAAGGAAAAAGAGCCTACTGGATGATTCTCTTTTTGGGTGATTCAGACCATATGCTGTACCATCTGCTGAGGCTGATATGATATGGTGTACTATGGGCAGTATATGGGAAACTGAATTGAGAGGCAATATTGCTTGCAGCATGGCAACAGTGAGAGGTATGTATGGCATGAGACAAAGAAGGCTTCTACCTGGCTACTTCTGCCAGTCCACCATCCAGTGTACATGGAATAGTAACTGTTAAATGCTGGAGTATTTTGAGCAGTCAGATTTTGGAAATTTGACAAGATGGGCTAGGTATCTCTGCTGGAGCCAGCACAGATTATTATTCCTGGTCCCTGATACTCTCAATCTCTGCTTCTGTATCTCTGTTGGAGCCAGCACAGGTGATTATTCCTGGTCACTGATACTCCCAATCTCTGCTTCTTTTCTTCCACTAATATTCTTTAGGTTTGTGCTGGACTCAAAGCCTGCCCTGTCAAGGCTACTAACTGCATTTTCTGCTTGGAGTGGAGTAGCTTAATTAAGACTATTTTCCCAGCCCGCAAACCAGAAAGCATGACACTGTCTAGGAGCAGCCCTTGAAAGAGAAAACTGTCTAGGAGCATGCATCAGTGAGTGCATTGCATTGCATAGAGCTAGGTGCTGTGCACATACGTGTGCGTGCATGCATTACTGCATAGTAGTGCTTTTTAATGCATGGCTCTTTTCAGAGGCTTGCATGCATAGATTTGTACCGCCAATTTGTACTGGCTAAGCTTTTTGCGAGTAGGAGTAACACATCTACCCCCACCCCCACAGCCATAGGCCATGAAAGAAGGATACAAAAACAGTAAAAGGAGACAGCACATGAACAGGGAGGAAAGATGCCCTAAGCCTGAGGCAGGCCTGTATCCTGCAATTATGTGTGTGCTGGCAAGTGAGTGAAGCAGCCAGCCATCCAGCCTGCATGCAGTGAGAGCACTAGCTAGCCACACCCACAAGGCTTTTTTCAGAGACAGCTAGAGACAAAAACAAAGCAGAGAACAAGCCTAGCTTGCCTGCCTGCCTCTGTGTGTGGTTTTGAGCTGGCTCACAAAGATTCAGTGATGTGCCTTTCCATGGCATGATCAGTGTGTGTGCATGGCTGCCTGCAGGCTTGTGTGCTGCCCTGCTGCAGCAATGCAAATGTTGCAGCATGCAGCCAACCTTGCATGCATGCATGTGTTGCATGGTCCACAAGATCTTCCTGCTTGACACATCACAGGAGACCATGATCAAGACCCTGACCTCCCCCAATCCAAACATCTTGTCATGCTCAATCTTTTCCTCCTCCCCCTGCCACATTGGAGATATGAGAGAGAGAGAAATGGGGAAAAGACACAGAGCTTTAAGTCTCTCTCTCTCTCTCTCCCTTGTGTGCTTGTGTGTGTGTGTGTGCGCGCGCACTTTATAGGCATGCAGAAGTGTGGGCAGGCCAAAACACTGCGGCAGCCTGCAGCACAAGGCAAAGTGAAATCCAATATCTATGTGTGTATCTAGTACCTATGCAAGTGCCAATATGCAGATGCAGGCAGCCAAACAGTGCTTGGCTATCAAGTGCCCCTGCCTTGGCTGCCATCATGATTCATGAGTTGTGTGTACATTTGTTTCAAGAAGGTGTGCCAAACAAAGGAAATCTATCACAAAAAGAGAGAGGAGGTGCATGTGTCTTATAGGATTGATGGATTGATTGATCACCACACAGAGATTGAGCAAAGCAGCAAGGACATGTCACTCCTATCATTCCCATCTTTACAGATTAGAATCCAGATTTGTTTGCATCTACATGCACATACCTTTGTGCTGATGTATACCTGTTTTCTGCTGACAGTAGACTGAGGAAAAGAATGAAGTTATGGAGTACTAAAATTAAAGAGTTAAATACACCACAGGTGCCCTAACTTGTCCGGTGCGGTCAGTTTGGTGCCTAAACTTGAAAAATACACAAAAGTGGTGCCTTAACTTGTTTAGGCATTCAAATACGGTGTCTCTGGGCGTATGCCGTCGTATCAAGTGCCCGGGTGGCATGCCAGCTTGTCGCTGGTCCACATGTCAGTGGCTGCGGGCGCGTTGTGAGCTGTGTGTACTTTTTTTTTACAGAAATGCCTTTGAACTTTAGTTAATTCTTGGAAAAAAAATCGTTACGGACACTGCATGCACACTGTTTTTTCTACGAAAACGCGCCTGTACTTTAATTAATTCGCAGAAAAATATAAACACAAGTTGGCATGAAGGGAATTCGAACCACGGACCTGCTGGTTGCCTAACAAACAGGCACACCAAGAGGCCTCACTTTGGTTTACATTTAAATGTTAGCTAGCAACTTATATTCACGATTCCATGTATCGCTTTGCCCATGTTTTCTACAGTTTTTTTGAAGTACTGCTTTGGGTTTTTTGAGCAAAGTTTCTGTTTAATTTTCATGATACATAAATTTTCCCATATGAAAAAGTAAAATAATTATTAATATGCAATTATTATTTATTTTATATCTTTATTAAATTTTTATTATTGTGTACCTTGATGAGATAAACATGATTTTTTTCTAAAATTAATGTGGACAAAAAGTTGAATGTATATTAAAAGTTATTGTGTAAGTGTATGCATCCTCATTGAGGACCATAAGCACGAACAATTATTGTGTATCTTCATTCTATTATTTAAATAAATAATTATTTAAAATTGACAATATTGTATTTTAAAAACTGTTCAACATGTATTATATATTATTGTGTGAAAATAATAATTTCTAGAACTGTACTAACATGTTAAGCGGGTTTGTAGAAATTTAAGAATAATATTACACAATATTATTTTAATATGCATTCAACATTTTCAAGAAACATGGTGAGCATTTTCTAAAATAATATGAAAATGAAAAATGAAAATCAATGTGAATGTGAACCTGAACGTTTATTTCAGAAAATGCTCGCTGTGTTTTAAATATAAGTTCAACTTTTTAGTTCCACATTAATTTTAGAAAAATTTCATGTTTATCTCTTCAAAGTACACAGTGATGAAAATAGAATGGAGATATAAAATAAACAAAATTTCATATTAATAATTATTTTATTTTTTCATATGAAAAAATGTATGTATCATGAAAACTAAACAGAAACTTCACTCGAAGAAAAATAAGATAGGAACTTGGAAATAAATAGAAATAAATTACTCCAGTAGAAGCATATGCAGGGCGATACGTGCAATCATCGATATAAACTGTTGGCTGATAATTAAGCGCAAACCAGACCGTGGCCGCCTGGTCCGCTTGATTGTCAGGCGACAAGGGTGTCCCATGTTCGAATTCCCTGCACGCTTGCTTTCTGATATTTTTTTGAGTATTAATTAAAATCAAGGGTTATTTTTTGCGAGAATTAATTAAAATCTAGGGGCATTCCTGTAAAGAACAGCACGCGTCGCGCCTGCAACCACTGACATGTGGCCCGGCGACACGCTGGCATGCCACGCGGTCACTCGATACGGCGTCATATGTCCAGAGGCACCGTATTTGAACGCCCAGACAAGTTACGACACCATTTTTGTGTATTTTTCAAGTTTAGGCACCAAACTGACCGCGTCGGACAAGTTAGGGCACCTGTAGTGTATTTAACTCAAAATTAAAGTACCGAGGAAAAGAATGAAGTTATGGACTACTAAAATTAAAGAAAATATGAACCACTTACTGTGTTTGGAACAGATGGGCATCTGTACTGACATTTTAACTGCCTTCTCAACATGTCGGGTGAGCGGTGCCATCTTGTGAGCATTCTATGGCTGCTCAGAATGTGCACCTGTATGTTTCCTGTAGAGATCATGCCATCCATCGTCTGCTTAATTTACCTACCATGTGCTCAGGCTCAAACTAAACCATCCCAGAGAGCAAACTGTTTTTTTTAAATGGCGGTTATCCTGCATACATTAAGACGAAAAGAGTTGCTCTGTTAATTAAGGAAAACCGAACGAAAACCAAATTGCCTAGTTAATTATGGGGAGAACCGGACGAAAACCATCACAACCACTGAGCGTCACACATAAGAAACCCCATGCACACCGCTCCAAAGAGGGCCTTGGCGAGACAGCACGCAGGCGTCATCGCCATCCCTACACTCTGAGCAACGGCTCCGATTTCGCCATAGGCAGTCATCGACTCAACCCATGCTGCAGAGGCCGTGAGGGTTGCATGAAGATCCGCGCCAAAACTCAGCCGCCTACGACCACACAACGCAGCTCCGACTCTGACGGAGAGGTACGAAGGACGAAACCAGGCACGGCTCGCGTCACGGAAGATAGCCGAACAGGCCACCTGCAGCCAGTCATCGTAAATTGTGGCACCTGAAGGACAAACTATTGGTCTCTTCAGCTGCGTAAAGGTTCACTTCTAGCTTATATTTGTTAACACAACGTGGGAAAGCAGTTTGTTAATACCATGACAGCTTTCTGTAATATACATGCTCCTAACGTAGCCTAGCCATTTGCATGTTCATAAACTATTTCTCCTTCGGCATGATTTTTTTTTTCTTCTAAACAAAGTCAATCAGCATCTACATATGGATTACAAGACATTGATTTGGTGCTGTTAGTGAGTAGTGACCGGCACGTATCAAGTCTTATGTTTTTGTGTGTACCATTTAATCAAGTAAATGAACAATTGAGTAATACAACATTTATATGATGGCCATGCATGTC
This sequence comes from Aegilops umbellulata, assembly GCA_032464435.1. NCBI lineage: Eukaryota > Viridiplantae > Streptophyta > Magnoliopsida > Poales > Poaceae > Aegilops > Aegilops umbellulata. Next base: position 511,380,599 of record CP136056.1, on the reverse strand, counting down.
AATGGAGAGAGGTGATCAACTTGCTAGTAATATATACACTGCAAATTTGTAGTTACAAACCGTGTGTGCGCAACGTGGAGGCACTATCCGTTTGCTGCATCTTCGAATTTTAATTTCAATAAAACTGTCGAACGCGCTGCATGATTGCATAATGATCTCGCAATCTTTCATTTGCCATAACCAATTGGTGAAATATAAAGCATGTATGTATGCGGCTGTCCTTGTGCTTGATTGTTTTGTGTTCATGTGCTAAATAAACTAATGCCCTTGCGCAGCTGTGCTAGCTATAGGTGTAGGCTAATTGATTGTATATTTACAGAGTCAGAGAGTGCTCATGCATGGAGTCCCTTAATTAATCTATGTTACGTGATGGCCTCACCTGCACATAACTGACAACGACTAACCAAGTATGTATGATATATCCAGCTGCTCTGGATAATTATGACACTGAGAATCCGTATATACACACTATACTAAGCTCAAGTGGATACATGTCGATCGTACACAAGCAAATAGTATAATGCTCAATTATCATCACCATCATAGTTCTCACTGTATACATGTACTGATTGATCCATGTTACATGCATGCATGCATGGCCCTTGACTTGGGATATGCTGGATCAAGAAACAGAGTAACATGATCTAGCTAACTGACAAATTACTCTCAGGAATATAGCAATTCTCAGTATAATAAAATGACCAATGGTGGGATATGTTCCAGTTTATTTGGTTAACATTTGTTGTACAAATAGTTGTCTGCTCATCTTTACAGTATCCATTACCACCACATCTCTAACCACCCTTGATGAGATGTATAATAAAAATGACCAATGATGAGATGTATGCTCATTTGATTGGTTGATACTATTTGTTCTACAAATAGTTGTCTGCTCATCTTTACAGGGTCCCACCCCATCTCCAATTACCCTTGAACATTTATCTATTTTGACAGCTAACTGCTCTTTATCATATCTCATCAGAGACAAAGTATCACAACTCCTGCACTAACCAACCCTCCATATCAATATCTACTCAAATTAAGACTTCAATCAAATAAATATTGTATTACACATCTAATTTAATTTGCCAAAAGCACGTCCGTATATGTGCTTCCTAGTAAGTGGCACCCCTTAACAAGAAGATCAACTCCTAAACTTGTTTGTTTTTCTAATCATGCGCTAATCGATGCATGCACCATCAATTATCTAGCGCTCAATGCGTACATTAACAGCTTGTTTCTCTAATGTTGCAAACAAGTAGGTGATCACCATATCATATCTGTCATGATCCATGACCTAGCAACAGAAAAAACTAAGCTTTTGGCGACTAAGGAATATTGCCGGCCGAATGACCCTGCAACAGGAACAGGGACATGGCATCTACAACTTAAATGCCCCAAAAAAGCAGCGTCCTAACTGAACAGGACCAGAACAAGATATCCCCCAAAGAAAGGTACATGGTGCCTCGTCCAACAGTGGCATTCCTCCTGAGCTGACCGACTGATTATTCAGCATTTCAGCATGTTTGTTATGTGTTTGGTGATATTGCGGTATGCTACTTTAACTCGTTTAGTCGAGCCTGATTGTACACACCCCGTTTCACTACTTGATAAAAGGGATATTAGAATCGGGTTTGCTAAAACTCAGCTAGCTGAGAAATAAATTGGTCTCATTCACATCTCTAGCCATCCGATCTAAAGATGCAGAGATTCGTGCGTGCTGTTTTTTTCTACGTGCAGGGACGCGGGCGCGGCAGCCCAATTGTTTTGTTTTGTCCGCCTGTTTGCCCACGCTGTAGCGACATGCACCAGCGTATTACTAGGCACCAGCTACCACAGTCCATACTCATGTTTTTTGTTTGTTTTTTTCATGTCTGTAGATTAATAGGGAAAGCTACCCTGCCGATCTTGATTCATGTGACTTATCTTTTGTCCTATTTTTTGTATTTTTTGTTGTTGTTATCATTTGATTTTTCTTTTTAACCTTTTCTTTACTTTTTGCTAAAAAAATCCTCATATGTAAATACTTGTAACTAAGTCTAGTCGGATGGTTTTTTTTAACGGAATGGCTAACTCACATCTAGATGTTTTTTAATGATCTCGCATCTAAGTATTTAACCATCGGATCTCTGTGTCTTTAATTTCGTGCACGAGCGATCCGCTCGACTCGTGATTATGGGTGTCGCGTTGTTACGTCGGGACGGAGGGCTACAGCGGGGCGAGATGGTTCCTGTTTTTTTTTTGTTGGGCCGGCCTTTGTTTGTTTTGAGCTCTAAGTGTTGGCCTTTGTTTTGGGCAATGTTATGAGATTGAGCTAGTAGCCTCGCTCACTTCGTCACAGGCTCAGTCTTGTGCATACGGAAGTGAAGGAAGTTTGCACAATGGCCAATGGTTGTGAGTTTTTATTTTTTGATATTGCAATCCTCATGTTCATGTCATTTTTTAGGAGAAGTTGTCTAGATATATTTCACCATTTACATTTTTTCTTTTAACCATTTTAGGTATGTATTTTTTTTTGCCCATGTCATCAGTGTCCTTTTTTGTTATTAGCCGATTTATTTTTTTCCTTTACTTTTTTGTTTGATGCACTTTTTCCATATCAAATTTCTACTGTCTATGCAAGTGTAAACCCTTTAACTCTGGAATTTGGTGTATTTTTTGCAGTTTGTAGTCATCTCATTTGCAAGTAGCCATCTAGCAATCGGATTTTTTTATAGTTTCAATTGCCCAGTTTTACAAATCCACCCTTGATTCACGAATGGTTTTTTCTTTCAAAGTTGTAGTTTGTCCTAGTTGCAAATCAATCATCAAGTCAAAATTGTCCCCCAGTGTCCAGTCAACCCTCAACTCGCAGCTGGGGCATTTTTTGCAAGTACCCTAGTTGCATGTCCACCTTCGTGTCACAACTAAGGTTAGGTCATAGTTTGTAACCGGCTTAGTTACAAGTCAACCCTCGACTCGCAACTAGGAGCGAGTTTTTCATAGTTTAAAGGCGCCCTAGTTGCAAGTCAACCATCGACTTGCAACTAGCGGGCCCAGTTGCGAGTCCACTATCGACTCGCAACTAGGTTTTTTGTAGTTGCGCCAGTTGCAAGTCAACCTTTGGCTTGCAACTAGGAGGGCGGGGGCAGTAGCAAGTCAACCATTGACTCACAACTAGGTTATTTTTTATTTTCTTGTAGTTCGCCTAAGTTGCAAGTCAACCATCGTCTGATAATCGTGCCCAGTTGCAAGTCAAACATCGACTCTCAACTAGTATGTGTTGTAGTTTTGTAGTTGCCCCAGTTACAAGTCAACCATTCATTCACAACTAGGTTATTTTTCATTTTTTGTAGTTTGCCTCAGTTGCAACTCAACCATTGACTCGCAACCGTGCCCCAGTTGCAAGTCAACCATCGACTCGCAACTGGGTTGTGTCATAGTTTTGTAGTTGCCCCAGTTGTAAGTAACCATTGACTCGCAACTAGGTTATTTTTTGTTTCGTTTTCTTGTAGTTTGCCTGAGTTGCAACTCAACCATCGACTTGCATCCGTGCCCCAGTTGCAAGTCAATCATTGTTGTTGTTGTTGTTGTTGTTGTTGTTGTTGTTGTTGTTGTTGTTGTTGTTGTTGTTGTTGTTGTTGTTGTGTGTGTGTGTGTGTGTGTGTGTGTGTGTGCGTTTGTGTGTGTCGAGGGTCCCCAGTTGCATGAAGCCCATCGACTCGCAACTAGGGTGTGTGTGTGTTTGTTAAGGACCCCCAGTTGCAAGTTGACTATCAACTCACAACAAGGGTGTGTGTGTGTGTGTTTTGTCGTGGCCCTAGTTGCAAGTCGACCATCGACTCGCAATTAAGGATGTGTGTGTGTGTGTGTGTGTGTGTGTGTGTGTGTGTGTGTGTTTGTTAAGGACCCCCGATTGCAAGTTGACCATCGACTCGCAACTAGGGGGTGTACGTTTTGTCGTGGCCCCCAGTTGCAAGTTGCCCATCGACTCGCAAGTAAGGATGTGTGTGTTTGTCAAGGGTCCCCAATTGCATGTCAACCATCAATTCGCAACTTGGGGGTGCGCGTGTGTGTGTGTTTTGTCGTGGCCCCAGTTGCAAGCCGCCCATCGACTCGCAACTAAGGATGTGTGTGTGTGTCGAGGGTGCCTAGTTGCATGTAGATAACCGACTCGCAACTAGGGGGGTGTGTGTGTTGAGGGTCTCTAATTGCATGAAGCCCATCGGCTCGCAACTAGGGTGTGTGTGTTTGTTGAGGACCCTCAATTGCAAGTTGACTATCAACTCACAACAAGGGTGTGCGTGTGTGTTTTGTCGTGGCCCCAGTTGCAAGTTGACCATCGACTCGCAACTAAGGATGTGTGTGTGTGTTTGTTGAGGACCCCCGGTTGCAAGTTGATCATCGACTCGCAACAAGGGGGTGTACGTTTTGTCGTGGCCCCCAGTTGCAAGTTGCCCATCGACTCGCAAGTAAGGATGTGTGTGTTTGTCAAGGGTCCCCAGTTGCATGTCAACCATCGACTCGCAACTAGGAGGTGCGCGCGTGTGTGTTTTTGTCGTGGCCCCAGTTCCAAGGATGTGTGTGTGTGTAGAGGGTGTCCGGTTGCATGTCGATAACCGACTCGCAACTAGGGGTGTGTGTGTCCTTTTGTCAGGGGTCCCTAGTTGCATGTACACCATCGACTCGCAACTAGGGGGTGTGTGTTTGTTGAGGACCCCCGATTGCAAGTTAACCATCGACTCGCAACTATGGGGTTTGTGTGTGTGTGTTGTCGTGGCCCCCAGTTGTAAGCCGCCCATCAACTCACAACTAAGGTTGTGTGTGTTTGTCAAGGGTCCTCAGTTGCATGTCAACCATCGACTCATAACTAGGGGGGGGTGTCTCTTTTTGTCAAGCGTCCCCAGTTGCATGTCAACCATCGACATGCAACTACAAGCGTTGTTACTTAACTGCAAATCCACGCGCGCATAGTGACCGCAATGAGGAGCATGAAGGGGTTGTCGGGTGGACGCAACTATTCTCATCTCGAGCTCAAATGACCCTGCATGAACAGTAAAATCATAAAAAAATAAATTAAAAAAATGAATTTTTTGTGCGAAACTTTGACAAAATTTCCGAGTGCTCGCAAATTTTTATATCACATCTGTGGAAGTGGTGAAAAAAAATCGGTTCTCCAAAAAATGCCATTTTCAAAAGCATTGTCAAGTGCTGATTTTGTTTTTTTCCTGCGACTTCCACGAATGTTATTTCTATGTGACAATTTGGAGGCTCTTAAAAACTTTGTTAAAGTTTATGACAAAAAAGTTCAAAAATTTTGAATTTTTTTCATTTTCTTTCGAATTTACTGTTCACCCGATCTCATTTGAGCTCGGGAGCAGAAGGATACTTTTGTTGTTTGACCAATTACTTGTCTGTTTGTTTTATCTTAGCATCAGATATGCAGATTTCCTATCATTTTCCCTTTTTATAGAGCATTTTAATTTCTATTTTGGCCTATTTGTGTGTTTCGTTTTATGAAATTATATTCACTCGTAGGTGCGCTCTAGCTACTCTCCACACATAGTCACAACCCAACACCGGTGTTCTCTAAAAAAAACACCGGTGTTTCCCATAGAAAAACAACACACCGTTGATTTATAAAGAAAGACAAATATAATTTATTTTTGAGAAACTAGAAAAAAAACTGCATGAGACTGCGAGCCAAGGGGAGAGAGAGAGAGACGGGCCTAGGCAGCTAGCCAGCATCAAACAACAAGTACTACGAGGCCCAGCAAATCAACTCACAGCCAGCCAAAAAAAGAAAGAAAAACAAAGCATAGACAGCCCACAAGGATGTCGCCCAGTCCAGAAAAACAACCCAGACGACGATGGAAAGGCTGAGGGACGCGTCAGCTGACTGAGACCAAATTACGTCTCAGTCAGCTGAGTTCTAGGCGATCCCTATTAGAATAGCGTCTTAGCTAAGATAAATGTATATCAAACAGCGCGGTTGGTCTGTCGTATGTGTTTCTATTATTGATATATGAACTGGAAAATTGCGATATTTTTCTATGACTGTACTTCTTTTTCTTGAGCACGACAGTTGCATAGAGTGTTTTTTTTCTCGAACACACAACAGTTACATTTTAGCAACCCGAGAGTAGCATAAACGTGCACACGAAGAAAAAGAGGAGTGGCGCAAAATGGCTACTAAGTAACTTTAGGGTGGTCAAAAGCTAACACTACTTAGACCAAATATAGTAACCTTGATGGAAACATCTGTGTTTTATGGACTACTATTAGTCATGTTTTAAGATTAGTGATAAGGTGAGTGCGTTGCCATGCTGCGGTCACTTCAACGTAGAACATACTTCACACTTACCTCCATCCATCCATCTCTCTCTAGCCTTCTCTTTCCTTCTCTTTCCCCCCCTCCCTCTCTAACCTCTCTCTTTTTTTGCTCTCTCTCTCTCTACCCTTGTCTCTCTCTAGCCTTCTCTTTCTTTCTGTACCCTATGTCCTACGAGAGCTTTTGTTGTTGGCGTAGGTAGTTTTCGTGTCCAGTGCCATGTCTGGGCCTTGCCCTTAGATTCTACAGCAAGACGGCATGCACCCTAGCTTATGTTAGTACGTACTGTTTATGAACTCACTTCCATCACAAATCACGCATATAATTGTAAATTAATTAACTCTACTGACATGACAGCCCTCTCCACATCCTATTTTTTAACCTTAAAATTCTGCATTTTCTCTCTCTCCCGTGGCTGTCCCCTCTCTCTCTTGAGCAACTTTTATTTATTTATTTATTATTTAAGCTTCTCTCTCCAGCAAAGACTGGTATTAAGTTTCAGACCAAGGGGGAAGAAACATCTCTATCCTCTCCTCTCCTCTCCCTCCTCATCTCCTACGTCTTCCCCGCTCCTTTGCTCCTGTGCCCATACCATAGGAGAGAAGAAGAGGATGGAGATGAGGCGGCCATGGATGCGCCTTGCCGTCTGATCAGCCACCGACATGAGACGTGCTGCCCGGTGGACGAGGTCAGCAACCGCAGGAGCACATCCACGGCGCCGCCATGGTCCCAACCACTAGGAATCACCTGGCGCAGCACCATGAACCCAGCGGCAAGAACAGCAAACCGCCGCCATCGTACTACTCCGGATACTACATCGCCTCCCAGCTGGAGGCTGCCTCGGCGGCCGCTCACGGCGTCGACGACCTCAAGCTGCAGCCGTCCAGGTCCCCTCGTCGGCTAGCCATGGCCGGCGACGACAACGCAGAGGAGGAGGCGGCGGCCGGCACGAGCTCCCGGGGCGGCGGAGGGGACTACGAGGACGGCAGCAACAAGGACTGGCTCCGGCTTGGTCTCGGTGCCGTGGCGTCGTCCTCGTCGACCACCACGTCCTCCTCCTCCGCTGGCGGCGACAACGACGGCGCCAGGGCTGCCCCGATGGAGCTGGACCTATTAGCCAGCGGCGACGGCAAGGAAAGCGCGAGGATGATGACCCGGCCGCCGCTGTTCCCGCTGCCCATCAGGAGCTATCACCACCAGTACGGCCACGGCCGGCATCGGCCTACGACGGCGGCGAGCGGGTCCATGACGCCGGCGCCGCCGTTCTTGCAGTTCGCGCGGCCGCTGAGGAGCTGCTCCGCGGATCTCTTGAGAGTCGTCAGCTCGCCGACAAGAACGGAGGCCGCCGGCTTGTGGCTAACTCTTCAGGCAGCTCCCAACCAGTAAGCATATTAATCTCTACATACACAGCGACTCTAAATATATGTACACCCATATTCAATTTGATTCTCTTCTGATTTTTTCTTTTGAATTTCATCATATTCATTTAATTACTTATAGCAATGTCTATATATATGCACATCACGAATATGCATCTGATAACAATGCAAACCCCCTTGCATGCCCTTTTCCAAAGAAAAAAATCCCTTGCATGCTGCATATCTTTTCTTATAACAAATTACACAGTTTTGCAAGTGCACATATGCCAACAAAGCTGCCTTAGATTGGATTTAATTTATAATTTTCAAGCTGCAGTGTGGAGCTCTAGTACTTAACTACTCTTCTTGCCATGCTTTGCAGAAGTAGAGAGCCCATTTTGCCTCAGATACCGAAGAGCTACCTAAGAATCAGGTATAATTTTGATTGCATTTTTTATTTCTTTTGTGCCCCTTCTCCATAGAGTACAAATAATATTAATGCACAACAGTGTTATCGGTGCACGTATGTGTATGTATATGTAGCTCTCCTTGTTTAGTTAGTTTCCAGCTACAACGGCCTATATATGTAGGACGTAGCTAGCTACTACCTAGCTGGTCTCAAAAGTGTCTAGGTAGTTCATGCGGCAGCTGGCTAGTTAATTAGCTATACATGTAGGATTTGTACCTATCGAATACAACTTTTGTTTTTTGTAATGATTTGGCATATATATGAATTGTTTAGTAAAAAAATGACACATCAGTATGTGAATTGAAAGGTCATCCTTGCATTTTCATACACACCTATATCTCAAAATGCATGTATATATTATTTTCCACAGGGATACCAGCATGAAGGTGGAAGTGGTGCTAAAGTACTTGGCGGAGAAGCTAGGACTCTCACAATCTCATCAGGTACATCTCGAAATCGACCTTTAAATATTGCAAACTTTATGGCGGCATAGCTATATTTATATGCAATTTTAGGATTGTTGTATACAAACAACTTTATCCTTGGCAGATTGGTATATAGCACCCACTTTTTTTTCCACAAAAACAAGCACTTTTCATCTGTTCTGAATTGCTCTATATATGAGTCTTTCTCCATCACGTTAGTGACATCAAATTTAGCTGGGAAGCGCCAATCAAGTGATTAACTGTGAATAGTCGCGCGATTGTTGAATTTACACTGCAAGGTATAGAGAGCATTGGTTTCTTGCTGTGTGGCCGCATGTATGGGTACGCTACTGGCACTTGGAATAATCATGAAAGAAACACTATACCTAATTAAACGTACCACATAGCTAAGCTATGTCAGCATCTCATATATTGTTGGATATAGACAAAGCAATAGGTCAGGGGGCCACATCATATATGCATCAAGTTCTCTTGAACTTAAATAGTTCAAGATATATAGCTAGGTTCCCTAAAAAAAGATATATAGCTAGGGATTTAATACAATTCACTTGAATAACATTCTTACATCTTCTATACAAAAAACTCGTCCCCACCAAAAAAAACCTCATAATTACGAGGGTTAACTTAATTAGCAACAAAAACTTTATTTGTCTAGATACATCTGTATGATCAACGGTGGACAATTATCATAAAAGTCAATGCAAATATAATAACTTTCGCTCTCTGCACCTAAATATGCACCGTCCAATATATTCTCACCGAAATTAATTAGTAACTAATGGAGCAGGTGGTGCTGCATAACTATCAGCATGCATGCATGCATGCTGCAAAATAACTTATACAGTATCACGTCAGCATCTTGTAGGACTTCCATGATCGATCCTATAGCTTGATGCACGCAAGAATATCGTGTTGCTTATGCCGTGTGTTTCTGTTGACACATGATGAAGTAGTTAAGACACGATGCATGAGGGAGGGCCGGCTGACTGTTGAGGCGTCGATGCATGTCATACTGTTTTTCGACATGGCCATCCCAACTCATCCGTTAAGAGTGCACCAGCTGCCAACTTCGTTTTCATCAAACTTAATACAGTTCGTGTATACATATCATTGTCAATAATTAATTGTCTGAACTATACTAATCAAGGTCAACTTGATTGTCTGATCTCGACGTGCTCTGCTCAACTTCTGCACGTTTTGTAGCATCCTTTGTGAATACAAAAATAATAATATTGCACATATTTAATAACATGATTGCGTATAGAAAGTTCACGACTGCAACTGTGGATGATTTGTTTTTTCTTATTTAGTACTGCACTAAAATAGTACTCCCTTGGAATGCTAAAACAGAGACGATCAATCGTTTAATTGCACCGTCTTTTGATTTTATTTCAAATAGTACAATATTGCATATGCTCACATACACTCATCCCTATAAATGCACGCACGAACTCCTACTGCTATGAGCACCTCCGAGATACCGAGTCTGCATAACATCTTGAGATTGATAAAATCACCACAGATGCCTCGTAGTCGATGGAAACGTCTCCTCTCATTGAACGAACATCGTCGAAAAGACTGAAATAAATCCAAGAAAATGCAATCACCAATTCCAAGTCTAGCTAGGACTTGAACTAATTAATTATATGGTCTCTTGCTGATATGAAACTTTGATCGTTACTTCCTGTATGGATACGTACACGCATAGCATAGCAAATTATATTGCCAAACTAATTAATTCCATCAAGTACAATAATATCTCCATGCAAAATAAATAAATATCCTTGACCTAACAAACCTCTACAAATAAACTACAGCTACATGCATATGTATTTTTTTCTTTCGAAAATGATCAGATCTATTATAAAAGTTCACCAAATTTAAAAAGTATCTCAAACATAATAAAAATTACATTGAGATTCCGAGACCATCAAACGACCACTACTGTCGCAAGAATGAGCCGCCGACGCGTCGCTGTGGCCGCTCCCCTACCAGATGGCATGCATATGTTTTTCTGACAGTATGTTTGGTGTAGTTTAAGTGTACTCATTATTAACCCATGCATAGAACTCACTTCACAAAAATAAAGAACATGCACATAACTGGTTCTTTTTTTGTAACTTTGTTGAGTGTGGTCTGATTGCTTACATTACATGCGTGGGTCGCGCGAGAATACCGGCACATATATTTTTTCCTGCTTCATATATGTTCGTTCATCATCTCGTCGTCACGCATGCGTGCGTACATGCATCACCATGCATGTACTCCAGTTTTCCTGCTGGTCATCGATCGGAGTTTGTTTGGACTGCGAGCACTCGTTCGTCCGTATATACTGTATGAAGTTATATACTCTGTGCACCACCCAGCTGAGCGACAGCTGGTATACGGTCGAGTACGTGGACGCCACACGTACCTTACGTACGATATGGATCGGTACATTTGGATGAGAAGAAACGTGGTGGATTGATGAGTGTGCGACCGGCGTGCCCCGGCCGGTCGGGTCGCTTTATGTACTGTAGTAGAGCACGTAGCTAGGTACGAGAGGTACGTGACATGGCCATCTGACGCCGGCCGGCCGGCCGGCCACTGGCGGCACGCGTGCGCGGGTAGGACCACTCGCTCGAGGTGCACGTACGTGTACCTGGTCGTACGACCAGTAGCGACGGGCAGCGTATAGGTACGCACGCGCACACATTCTAGGTACTACCTCATGCTCATTCTCTAGCACATGATTTTATTTCTCCTTGATTAGCTTCGTACGCCTATGAGTAAATAAATATGGCAGTGCAAGGAGATTCCAGTCCATCTGATTGATAACAACTTGCTGGAGTGCATGCAAGGTCTTGCCTGCACAATCAATTCTTCGAAACTTTTACGTTTGTACTGTAGTGTAAAAAACGGTGCTATATATATTATGGGACGGAGGGATTAGTTTATTCTGTTTTCTAGATATTCTTATAGTGACAATTAAGGAGAGGAGCAAACTAGCTAGCTTCTTGCCTTATTGCAATGGAGGAGTAGTTTGCACTGTAAGGTCGGCGGAGTGCGGTGTAGCGAGCTGGCATGGAATGAGTGTTGAGGAGGGGGAGAGGTTATGTACGTGGCTGCACAGCAAAGCCAACGTACGTACGTGAAAGCGATCGATATGCATGCTTGGCAACCAATCCCAATATCCCCTGTTTATCTGGTAGTCGTTCTGTATGCGTGCGCGCGCGTATGCATGCCATCATGCACGCGTATCTTAGGCTAGGCGGATCGTAGATAAACGTGGCAACGTGCATGCACGTACACACGATTATATATCAATTTCAAGGTATGAATTAGCTAACCGGGCTTGCTGCTCGGTCACACTATTATGTTACATGTCCTAATGTTCAAAAAAAGCTTATCTTATGTGTCCCTAAGAACACACGTTGTTTTTAGCAAATTTTTTAGCACAAACGTGGTACTAGGTTTTAGGGAGATAAAAAATAAGTAACAGTCCTTCGGGACACATACATGTATTGTGGTAGTTTTCGGTCAAATACTCATTTGAAAGCGCGTGCATGCGTAACTTAATTTTTTCCTTGATAAAAGACACTTTATTATTAATAATAATAATTTATAATGTAGCATCAAAGAGATACAAAATATTCCCTAAAAAGAGAGATAAGAAAACATATTGAGCTGGTACCTGGCCTCTGAATAATTAAGATGTATATACCCATCACGGTCTAACATATACTCCCTCCGTTCCAAATTACTAGTCGTGGTTTTAGTTCAAATTCCAAATTACTCGTCGTGGTTTTAGTTCAAGTTTGAACTAAAACCACGACAAGTAATTTGGAACGGAGGAAGTAGAAAACAACAAAGTTGAATATAACCGAAACTATGCCTATGTCGGTGAGGGTGGAAGAACTATCCAAAGACTTCTTGATGAGATTGCACTAGATGATCTTGTACTCACGCTTCTGTATGAGCCTGCAATGAGAGTATCACTGTTTGTCACTTACGAGGCGCCCTAAACGACTTACGTGCGTGTAGTAATAGCAAGAAAACTACATTGATTTTAAAATATGATAGTACATCTGGCACATTTCTCTGGCATTCTTAATGTTTAACCAGTGTATATGTCTGTTGTTCCCCGCACGCAGGTGGAGCTGACATGCCGAGGGCATCTCCTTCCTCCCTTCTTGCAGATGAGATACGTGAGGGACAGCATCTGGCGCGGCTCACCGGCGCCGAGCCAAGAGGAGGAGGCCGGGCTGCCATGTCGGCACTCACCGGCCACAACTACCACTGACCATGTCATGATACTCTTTTACAGCATAAGTGTAGGGAACCACTAGTTAGCTGATCAACCAAATCCCTCCCTTGTGATTATAATTAATCAAACAAGTTATTTGATTCATTTTTCCTGGTACTTCCTGCTTGTCTCTAATCTGCCGCTGATCTCGCTAACTTACGCTTAATTGGTCCCAGAATAACCAACTAATTAGCCATGAATCCTTCCTGTTCTTCTGTTAATCCCACTTTACTTTTGCAAACTTTTGGAATGAAGCATATTTAGTGGAGTCATATGTTTGGTACGGTTGTAAGCAGTTTTCATTCTAAAGCATCATGTGTTCAAGTGTATGCTTGCACTTGCCAGTTTATGTTCACTAGCTGTGTGCATGTGTGTTGCTGCAATTAAGGGAGCATACACGGAGAATTACTGATCTAAGTTTGGCACCTGATAAGGCGAAGCAGCAATCACGCATACAAAATATGTACACATGCACTGAACCGTCCAATTCATGATCAAAGTTTGAGGTGCCATTGGCTTTGCTGTCATTAGTGTCAGCATTGCTCCTTTTTTTTTTTGCAAAATGACAGCGCCAGGCGCATGCCATTTTGCCAGAATCTCTTTACTGGACTGGATTTGGACGAATCCGATCCCGTGCTGTGAATTTATGTACTAGTCCACTCCAATTTGCAAATCTGTAGACTGAACTAAACCCGCGGTGCAACTTTATGGATCTCTTGTGCATTGACTATTTAAAAGTAAGGTTATGATGAACTGAGCATAGCTCAGATGGTTTTATTCCTTGTGGTGGAACCAGCCCATCATGATTCAAGTCCTGGTGCTCGCATTTTTTTGAATTTATTTCAGAGTTTTCGGTGATGTTCGTTCAGTAGGAAGAAACGTTCCGGTCGACCACGAGACGTCTGTTGTAACTTTGTAAATCTCCGATGTGATGTTGACTTAGTATCTCGAAGGTGCTCATGGAGATAGGGTGTGCCGACGTGCGTTCATAGGGGTGAGTGTAGGTGCGTGTTGTGGGCATCTAAGATGTGTTAAAAAAAGGCTAGGTTATGGTGTTGTTGTTTCCTCGTTTGTATTGTTCCTTTTTCCATAGTGATGTGTATCTATTGCTAACTCTTCGAAATTGAGGTAACCTCTTGTCGTGTGAGGCTGTCTCTTGGGTCTGAACCCCAAAATACTAGATGATACCCCACATATTATTATTTTTCTTGCCAAAAATGATTAGATCTATTACAAAAATTCATCGGAAGTATAAACAACCTCAAATATAATAAAAATTACATCGAGTTCTAGACCATCGAACGGACACTGCCGCTGTCACCGCCTCCATACCAGAGCCGACATGATCTTGTTGATGACAGCAATTAGGAAGTCTTCGTGCACGTACCCCTAAGGACCAGCGCTCTGGAGCCGCGGTCATTGTCGTTGAATTCTTAAATCAAAATACTAGATGATACCCCACACATTTGTTGCAGAAATGTTTTGCCATATATTTTAGTAGATTCGATTGTATGGAACTTGAATATTTGAAGTAATAATATGAGAAATAAAATAAAAAAATACATGGTATGATTTATTGTGTTTGTTTATACTACAGTTGTAAAAATTCTCGTGTATGTTCGCATCATGAGGTTAGTTTTTTCACATGCATAATTTCTTATTGAGGCAAGTCCTTTTTATGTATGTTGCATGATGAGGTGGCACACTTGTATTTTGAGAAAAATAGGAAAACTGACAAAGAAGCATAAACAAAAAAAACAAAATAAGACGAAGAAAAAGCAAGATATAAATCAAAGTAGAACAAAATAAAGAAATAAATCGAAAACAAAAACAACGAGAAAACAAAGAAACCCAAAGCAGGATGACGAAAAAAAAGAAAAAAGAAATAAAACCGGAGAAGTAAAAAATCTATATCTATATCTATAACTACTAATAAAGTATGTAGTGTTTCTGCCTGTTTGCCGTCAAACGTTTACGTTTTACAAAAAAAGCCCCTAATTTTTCCTTTAAGTAATCCGCGTCCAACATTAAGTGCCCTTTGTCTTTTGGGTTTCGGCCTAACTGCGGCAGCCCGTATCTTGCGCTCCTGGGCGCTGGTTAGCATTTTGATTTTGCCCAGTTCGCTCTATTTTTGACCCATTTAGGTCCCTGGTCTTTTATTATTTAGAGAGAATAGGTTAAAGATGGCAATGCTATAACTTTGCAACGATAACTCGGACTAAAATAATTTCCGTATGTGATTTGATAAAAAAATGCATAGTTTCCAACCGTACTATTATCTGTTCCTCTTAACCATTTTAACATTTTGTTTAGGGCATAACCTTAGTTAAATTAATTAATTCCAATGGTGTACTTTTAAAAGAGCTAACACACAATATAACGTTTATATGAAGTATGTTAGGAGAGCCTATATGGATTGGAGGGAGTATGAATGATCAGTTTCAATGGGCATATAGAATAAAAAAAAAGGAGAGAATAAGGGCATGAACAGTGGGGATAAAAAAATGGGAGTTTCAAAAAAATATGAAGGAGTGAATCCTTCTATTGAGTTTTTTCTCACGACTTGGTGCAAATTCCAAACATTGCTTCAGCTTACAAATAATGCCTTGGTATGATTTTTCTTTTTGAAAATTAGCCTCTTTAAGATCAGAATCGTCGTACAAAAACCGTGCCAAAATTATTGTCTGTGTAGCTTGTACCATTGATATGAATTTCTGCTAGACCTCAGTATGCGCCTCTCTGCTGTGGACGGACACAATTCGAATGTTGTTGGGCCGTGCGGATGGATACTTCAGTGGACATGTCAATTATCTCCCCGCACGGTCTTATGTGCTAGCAAGAACGAAGGATAAAACATTAGGAAACGAAAAAGAAAAAAGAATCCCCGCAAAAAAAAAAGAAAAAAGAACATGGTAAACCGGACTTTTTTTAGGGGTGTAGCAAACAGGACCTACATGTACCTACAACGCGCAGCGTACAAAAACTCGCTACTGGGCCGGCCGGCCGCTAGACGTCGCCCGAAGACGATTCCAATTAGACACGGTACGGGCAATAATATATAGGCCTGGCGCCCTAACTCCTCTGAAAAAAGTCACAGAGGCCTGACAAATAATGCCTTGGTATGATTTTGTTTTTCTTTGAAAATTAGGCTTTTAAGATCAGAATCGGCGTACAAAAATTGTAGCAAAATTATTGTCTGTGTAGCATGTAACACTGATATGAATTTCCATTAGACCACAAGTGTGCACCTCTCTGCTGTGGCGGGACACAACTCGAATGTTGTTGGGTCGTGTTGATGGATATTTCAGTGGACATGTCAATTATCTCCCCCGCTGCAACGCATGGCCATATATGCTAGTAAGAACGAAAGATAAAACATTAGGAAACCAACGAAAAAACATGGCAAGCCGGACTATTTTTAGGGGTGTAGCAAACCACCTACAGCGCGCAGCGTGCAAAATCTCGCTACTGGGCCGGCCGGCCGCTAGACGTCGCCTGAGGACGATTCCAATTAGAGCATCTCCAACAGCCGCGCTAAACTAGCGCCGCGCCGCAAAAAAGGCCGTTTTAGCGCGCGCGCAACACGGCGGGTCGCTCCAGCGGGCGCGCAAAAACGGCGCGCGCGCTATAACGGGTTGGACGCGCGGACAAAAACACTTAGCCGCGCAGTGTATTTGGGGCGCCAGCTGCAGCGCGCGGCACATTCCAGCGCTCACGCCCGCACTTCCTCTCCCACTTCCACCCCCGTCCGGTCGCGCCGCCGCCGCCGCCCGCGCCCCCTGCGACCGTTCAAGCTTCCCTGGCCTATCCCCGCGCGCCCGCGCTTCCACCCCTTCCCCTCCTAGTCCCGCTGGCCCTCGCGCGCCTCCGTCGTCCGAGGAACAGCGCCCGAGCGCTCGCTACCGCGCCGCGCCCGCAAGGTGTTTGACGAAACGCCTACAAGGTATGTATTGCTCAAACTTCATGAATTTGATGCATGTTTTGAATTGTAGTTTTTATAGTATAGTATTGAACATTGTAGATGAGTTCGTCGTATGATTCTTCCGAAGAAGAATTTGATATGGAAGAGGAGGAGGATCTTGCAATGATCCCAGCTATGCATATAAAAAAAAACCGAAGCACGGTGGTTCGGTTATGGGTCGGCAGAAAATTTGGAGGGACAGGATCGATGCCCACAACAGATTGATCAGGCATTATTTTGCGGAGAATCCCATATACCCCGAGTCGTATTTTCATCGCCGGTTTAGGATGAGCACCGAGTTGTTCAGGCGCATTGCAGAGAAACTAGCGAGCCATGACCGGTTTTTTCAGCAAAGGAGGAATGCCGTCGGAGAGCTCAGGCATAGCCCCTTTCAGAAGGTGACAGCCGCTTTGCGTATGTTGGCATACGGTATACCGGTTGATCTTGTTGATGATCACTTGGCTATGGGTGAGAGCCAAGCCATCATGTGTGTCAAGCGCTTTGCAGTGGGAATTGTGCAAGTGTTTGACGAGGAGTATTTGAGATCTCCCAATGCTGAAGACGTCGCAAGGCTATTGGCGATGAACAAAGCTCGCGGTTTTCCTGGCATGCTTGGCTCAATAGACTGCATGCATTGGAGTTGGAAAAATTGTCCAAAGGCATGGCATGGGCAATTCCACGGCCAAAAAAAGGGTTCCACTATAATCCTTGAAGCGATGGCCGATCAGGAGACTTGGATTTGGCATGCATTCTTTGGAATGCCTGGATCTTTGAATGACATCAATGTTGTGAACCGGTCACCACTGATAAATAAGATTGCAAACGGTGAGTTGCCACCGGTGCAGTTTGTAGCAAATGGCCGTACGTACAACTATGGCTATTATCTAGCGGATGGCATCTATCCAAAGTGGCAAACCTTCGTGAAGCCGTTGAAAAAGCCGGAAGGTAAGAAATATCTTGACTTCCACAATGCTCATGCGGCGGCTAGAAAAGATGTGGAGAGAGCATTTGGGATTTTGCAAGCCCAATTTGCTATTGTGAGAGGACCGGCTAGATTTTGGGATCAAAAAATGCTTTGGTACATCATGCATACTTGTGTGATCATGCACAACATGATCATTGAGAATGAGCGTGGCCAAGATTTAGACTACTCACAGTATGATCTCTTGGAAAATCCCGTGCGAGTGCGACGGAGGGCTGAAAGGGTAGCCCGTTTTATTGCCTCCTATCATGCCATTCGGCGTCAATCAACGCACAATGAATTTCAGAATGATTTGATTGAAGAGTGGTGGGCATGGCATGGACGACAAAGAGCGTGATGATATCTGCATTCGACATTGTATTGTTCATGAACTATTTGTTGTGTTTATTGCATTTGTTGTACTGAATGATAAAGTATTTGTTTGAGTTCTAATGATAACGAAATTGAACTATTTATTGTTGATTTATTTTGTTTGTTTGATATTTTTGCTATATATATGTGGGCGCGCGCGCTGTATTTTTGCGCTCTGCTGGAGCGGCGCGCGCTGCATTATAGCGCGGCTGCTGGAGCCAGCGTAGGCGGACGCGCCAAACCAGACGAAGCACGCGCGGCAAACTGATTTTTTACGCGCGGCGCATAGCGCGGCTGTTGGAGATGCTCTTAGAACTCGGTACGGGCAATATATATACGCCTGGCGCCCTAACTCCCCTGGAAAAGGCACAGAGGCCTGACAGAACTCGATCTGGATGCATGGCGACGACTGCCGCCGCAACGGACCGGCTCTCCGAACTCCCCGATGACCTGCTCATCCGCATCCTGTCCTTCGCCCCGGCACGTGAGGCCGCCAGCACCACCGCGCTCTCCCGGCGATGGCGCCGCCCGCTCTGGCTCGACACCGGCGCCGTCAACGTCGACTACCGTTCCTATACCACCGGCGGCGGCGGCGATACTCTCAGGCGTCGCGTGCTGGACGACATGATAAACGCGAACCTCGCGTTCCTCGGCTCCCGCGGCCACGGCCCCAACAAGTTTACCTTTGTCGTGAGCTATGGCACCGGTTTCACCACGCGCGACGACGACACCTTGCACGCCGCGTGCAGCCCGGAAGACGCCGAGGAGGAGTTGGAGGAGGAGGAGGAGTCTGCGAGCCTCGATGAGGATGAGTTCACCGTTGGCACCGAGGAGAGCGCCTCCTGTGTCATGCTCAAGGACATCACCGTGGTAGAGGAGTTCCGGCTCGAGTGGCTAGACTACGGGAGGTCAGGTGCATGATCCCCTACTGCACGGGCTGGCTGCCGTTCCCCGCTCTCCGAGTCCTCGAGCTCACCGGCTACTCTCTCCAGCCCTGTCCGGACCTCGCGTTCTCGTGCCTGGAGGCGATGCGGCTCCGGCGGTGCCTCACGGACTACGCGACGCTTCAGGACATGATCTCCGCCGCGCCCAAGCTCGCTGACGTCCGCCTTGAGGACGTGAGATTCGTGAACTCGCAGCTCGAGTACCAGATCCGAATCCCATGCCCGGCGGCCACCGTCATCCTCATGGCCAACTGCGACTTCGAGTACCTCGACTTCGACGCGTGCCGCGTCGAGCTCAATGCGCCGCACCTCCGCCGCTTCTGTTACACCCGTCGTCACCTTCCTAGGCAGCTCCTTCTCCTTCGACTCGCCCATGAGGCACCTCGAGGAGGTCCACCTGGCGTTGCACTCCCCGGCGTCATGGCCACCGAGTCACTCCATGCTCTATTCCATTAACCGCGTGAGGGTTCTCAAGCTCTCGGTCTATTCCATGGCCGACCTCGCCGACGCTATGTCGGCACCTTTCCCCAAACTCGAGCGGCTCGAGATTGAAGAGCTCTGCGGGTGGTCTATCCATAACCAAGGGCACGGCGTCGCCACGGTGAGGGCTGTTGTGAGCCTGCTGCGTCGCTGCACCGCGGTGCGCGAGCTTCGGTTCAAGTTCAGACTTCAGATGGCTGGAGTACCTTGAGGAAATGGCAGAGCCGGATCGGGTTGCAGCCATGTCGGAGTTCTCCCTGTGCAGATCCATCAACGCCGGCCACGACGGCGACCACGACGACGAAGGCTGTTGTTATGATTTGGGCCTTCATGGACTTTACTGCGGCTGCACGTTGGAGTGCCTACGGAATTCGCTGAGGAGGGTGGTGGTGAAGTTTGACGCGGAGGAGCTGACCTGCTTCCAGGTTCGGTTCATCAAGTTCCTGGCGGAGAACGCCATGGTTCTCGAGGAGTTCATCGTCGACGGCGGGAAGGGATACGACTCGAGCCGGATCCGCCGGAAGGTGGCGAGATGGCAGAAACGGAGACCGCCGTCATCTCCATGACCGCTGATGACTCCCATTCCACAGTTGTCCGAGTTCCCGCCGCTCGGCAGTGCCCTTGATCCGGACTCAACCTCTTTCAATGCAAATGTGCTTAGATAAGGTTCTAAGCAACGTTTTTGATCGCGGGCTATTTGATTTAGCGGCAGCTTTTTCCAGCAGCTACAGCCGCTATAGCGGGCTATAGCGGCAGCTAAGCCATTTAGCGGCAGGTAGTACATGTGCATATTTAGTAGAATTACAGTGCATATTCAGCAGTAAAACATGGTATTTTCAGCAGGAAAACAGAGTACATAACTGTATATTCAGTTATTTACCAATTCACAAACATCTTCTGAAAGTATTACAACAAATAGCAACATCTTTATATATACAGATCTTCACCAACCAATAATAGAAAGAAAAACAGGTCATGCACAGCCATTAATTGATTCAAACAGAAAAGAACGAACACCACATGAAAATTAGCAAAATCTCAGAAATAAATCGATCCAGAAGCTCACTATGACTGTCGTGGTGCTTCCTACAGTATCATTTTTAGGACGCTGCAGGGATAAAGTTCAGCAATCCCCAGTTCACAAGAGATATCATATCTATTAGGATTAAACACAACAGCTTGTCCATGTTCGTTCCGTGCACATGTATATGCACGTGTCAAGATATCCCCTGAAATCTGTACAACGAAAAGAAAATCAATAGAAAGAAAAGATTAACAGGAGCGACAAGCCCCTGGCAGATCTGTAATGCATTGGAGAGCTATGTTGAAAATCTTAGCTACAAGCAACACGCTACGACCTGAACTACAAGTCTCCAATCCCAAGAGCATGCCATGGTGCTTATATTGAATCAACAAACGAATAAATAATGGATAGGATCAGAGGAATCTGTACCTCCTGGAGATGTGCTGGAATCGGGAGTTGGAGCCGTGTTAGACTGGGATTGGGATGTCATTGTGGTCGCAGGGGCCTTGCTGCCTTGCCTCCTCGTCACTGCATCCGGCTTCCGGCGATGCAGCAACCGGTCCACTGACCGCAGCTGGGAAAGAGTCGAGCAGCCGCCGCAGGTGGGAGGGAGAGAAGGAAATGGATACGATTCTAGGTTTCCTGGGGGTGCGGCTCTCTCTATTGAGTACATTTGGGCCAAGCTCTATTTGGGCCTCTATTTCAGACTTTCGGCCCGTCCCAGCGAAACTGCCGCGACGGCTAAGGCAAATCGCGCCGTTTCGCGCCGCGATCGTCTGAGTAGCGGCAGATCGCGTTTTTATAGGGATTGCGTCGCGGGGAGGCTTCAAGCCAGCGATTGCGCCGCAATAGCGCTCATTTCGTGCGCGATTTGAATCTTTGGTTCTAAGTGCATTAAATACCTTAGCAACTCAACACCCCAATGCATAGGTGCTTTAGCTTGTTGTTGCTAAGCACATTTTATTTAATGAGTTAGCACCTAAAGTCTTTCATGCATTGGTCAAATTGTTTCATTTAAGTGGTTTGCCTAGGTTCCTGTGCTTGGTATTGGGAGTGAATAGCAAAAAACTACCACATTACGGGCTATCGTTCCGAAAAACTACCGCTTTTTTTAATTTTTCAAAAAACTACCACAAAAGTGGCTGGCTGTTCCAAAAAACCCAAGTGGCCGAACGGTTAAGTTTTAACTGGGGTTATGACATGTGGGGCCCGCCCGTCAGGGTTTTGTCTGCCAAAGTGCTCACGGCGCGCGGGTGACGGCCGTTAGGGCGCACGGGCCGTCCCGACCAGGTCAAACGGATCCGGCCCGCCCTCACTTTGTCTTCCCCCTCTCTGTCTCCCTCTCTCTCGTGCGCGCCTCCCTCTCTGATGGCGGCGGCGGCGGCGAAACTAGGCGATGGCGGCCATTCAACGGGTGGAGGTGGAAGGGGGGATGGAGGCGGCGAGTTCTCAGAGGTTGATAACTGGCTGGGGAGCGGTAGCTTCGCAACCCAGCCGGCGGCGCCGCCGCCGCCGCCGCAGCGGACACCACAGGCTGCAGCTCTGATGCAGGCTCCTACGCCACAGGCTACACCGCCGTCGCCTGATGATTGCCAGTTCTCGCTTGAGTACAGAGCAGCGAGGTCTCTTGCTAGGGCTGTGCAGGCAGATCCGGCCAACTCCCAGCACTGGGCCTCTGCATTTGGAGGGGTGGAGTAAGCTTTTTTCCTCTTATGAGCTCCTTCAACAGTTTCTGCATTTCTGCTTGTTCATTTCAAACAACATAGCATAATTTAGTTAGTTTTTTGACGAAACCCTAGGTTGATGCTGCTGTGATTCATCTTAGAACATGAACATGCACTGAATAATAGTTGAGCAAACACTTTGTGGCATGTTTTGGATGCAACAGTATCAGTTAGCACTGAAGGATTAGTTAGATTTAGTAGAAATGCATGGTGGATTCAGAGAAGCATTTGTTGGATTCAGATTCCTTACTGTACTTTATAGTTAGTGTGCACTGAATTTTTGTAGCAAAAAACACTTAGTTAGTTGGGCTTTTCAAATAACATATTATGTAATGCAGGCTGGATGATGAAGTTTGGGAGGTTAGGCTGCATTTCCAGGGCAGAGATAATATGGAAAGGAGGTTTTCTGTTTCAGACATCACATTTCTGAACTTGATAGCACTTACTGAGACTGAAGGCTATGGGTCAGATGACTACATGTACTGGGTAAAAGAACAAGGGATTGGACAAGAAGGTTTATTTCTTCTGGACAGTCAAGATGCAGTTGAAGAAATGATAGACCACTCAGATTTCACAGTGCTCAATATCATTGTTTCCAAGGCAAATGAAGATAGAGATGTTGAATGTAACAGGGCTCACAATGTTTGTGAAGAACAAATTCCAATAGGCAGTCTAGTGGGGGGTCCTGGTTTTGTGTTAAGTCTGTCACAAGATGGAGTGGTCCACCCTCTTGAAGTTAATTGGAACACACAGCAAAGCTGTAACTTCAACATTTCAGAAGCTAATGGTGGAGATGATGATGGACAGGCTGCTGGTCAAGAGGATGATGATATTGACAAATCATCCTCAGACTTTGAGATTGATAGGGGTGACTATAGAGGGATAAAGATGTCTTACAAGGCTTGGAAGAGATGTGAAGAAAATATTGGAAATGAAGAAGAAAGAGATGCTATAGAAGACGGACCACAGTTTGAAGGTGACAGTGATGTTTCAGAGTTTTGGCAGGAGGAGAAATAGGCTGACAGTGGAGAGGAAATAGTTGTGGAAAAATGCAGGCCTGAGAAACTGAAGCCTGTGAGAAGAGCAGCAGCAAATCCAGGTCCAACTTCAAGAGCTCACAGTCAGCCAGAGATCCCAAAGTTTCAAGATTTTGTACCTGAAGCTGATGAGTATTGCTTCCCTGGTGATGTGGGCATTTCTGACTCAAATGGGGAGACTCCAAGACTACCTTCTGGAAGGAAGAGAAGATTGAAGAAGAAGAAAGAGAGGAAATGGTATGACCCAAAGGTACCTGATGCACATGAGCAGCTGTGCAAGGACCTTTGCTTCACCAACGTGTATGAGTTTAGAAAGGCATTGAGAAATTTTCATGTTAGGACTTTGAGAAACTTTCAGTACCATAGGAATGAACCATCAAGGGTTATTGTTTGGTGCCCAGAGAGGAAGAATGGATGTGAATTTTTCATGACTGCATCCAAAGTAGCCCATGAAGATACATTCACAATCAAGAAGTGCCACATGGATCATAGTTGTGGAGCTTGTGGAGAGAGTACAAAGGTTACTGCGGAATGGGTTGCAGAAGCTGTGGAGGACACAGTTAGATCAAATGTAAAGGCTGATGTAGAGACAGTTCTCAAACATACTAAGAAGAAGTTTGGGGTGCATGTACCTAGGAGTTTGGCATATAGGGCAAGACTGATGGATGTTGATGTTGTGCAAGGTGATCATAGAAAGCAGTATCTGAGGTTGAGGGACTACCTATAATGTGTGCTTGACACAAACCCTGGAAGCAGGTGCATAGTGACAACTTTTGAGGATCCTTTGAACCCAGCCCCCACACCAAGGTTCAAGTACATGTTCTATTGCCTCCAGGCATCAAAAGATGGATTTCTTGTTGGTTGTAGGCCTTTCATAGGTACAAATCAGTGATTTAATCATGTTAGAAATGTAATCAAGTTATTCAATTTTTCCCTAACTATCTCTGTTTATGCAGGACTTGATGGTTGCTTCATCAAGTTATCCACAGGCCAGCAGATATTGGCAGCAACTGGGAGAGATGGGAACAACAATGTGTTCCCAATTGCTTTTGGGGTGGTTGACAAAGAGGATGGGCCTAGCTGGACCTGGTTTTTAAACCAACTTAGAGTCTGCATTGGCACCAGCAACCAGTTTGGGAACTACACCATCATGTCTGACAGGCAGAAGGTATTTTCTCTGACTCTGTATTATTCTTATGCACATAGCAATGCTGCTATAGTTATCTCATTACAACCTTATGTAATCAAACAACAGGGCCTTCTTAAAGCAATTAATGAAGTATTTCCTCAATCCCCACAAAGATATTGTCTAAGACACATATATGCCAACTTCCAGTCAGCTGGCTTTAGAGCAGAAGAACTTAAGAAATGGGTTGACAAAGCTAGCTATTCATTCACTGAACATGGTCACAAAGAAGGAATGGCAGGTCAACAACACCAGGTCAAGTGCATCATCTCCAGCAAAGAACACCAGGTCAAGTGCAAGAGGTTTCAATGCTCCAAGGGCAGCATCAACATCAGGTCAAGCTGATGTTGGTTCTAAGAGGAAGAGGAAGGCCCCAAGCAAACTTGCTTTGTATTTCACAGCCAGTGGCAACCATTGAATGTGTTGCACTCAACTATGCTTTATGCCTTGAACTCTGCTTGTTAGGCATGCTTGCTATCTGTGTTATTGCAGTGAACTCTGCTTTCATTTGAACAATTAAGTTATGTGGTCTATGTATGAACTGCTTGGAACAATTAAGTTATATGGTATGTGTTTGAACTGCTTGATCCATGTTGAGTTATCTGCTGTCAAGCTCTATTTTGATTTGATATGTCCTAGGTTATGAATTGTTTCATAAGAAATTATTTCTTATGTTGAGCATTGTTATGTACATCAAGTGATTTATTTTGTTGATAGTTGATTGATATGATTAGGTCAATTTGGTCACTTTGGGGGGCAATGTCGACCAACCCCAAAAGTGGCTAGTTGTCGACCAACACCCAAAGGTGCCAAATGTGGCCACATTTGGCCACTTTGGGTGGCTACTTGTCGACCAACCCCAAAAGTGGCTACTTGTCGAGCAACCCCAAAGTGGCCACATTTGGCCACTTTGGGGGGGAACTTGTCGACCAACCCTAAAGCCACCAAAATTTGGCCACTTTGGGTGGCTACTTGTCGACCAACTCCAAAAGTGGCTACTTGTCGAGCAACCCCA
Source organism: Aegilops umbellulata (assembly GCA_032464435.1). Lineage (NCBI taxonomy): Eukaryota > Viridiplantae > Streptophyta > Magnoliopsida > Poales > Poaceae > Aegilops > Aegilops umbellulata. The sequence goes on along the minus strand of CP136056.1, from coordinate 511,355,027 downwards.
AAGTGGCCACACTTGGCCACTTTGGGGGGGAACTTGTCGACCAACCCTAAAGCCACCAAAATTTGGCCACCTTGGGTGGCTACTTGTCGACCAACTCCAAAAGTGGCTACTTGTCAAGCAACCCCAAAGTGGCCACATTTGGCCACTTTGGGGGGGATCTTGTCGACCAACCCTAAAGCCACCAAAATTTGGCCACTTTGGGTGGCTACTTGTCGACCAACTCCAAAAGTGGCTACTTGTCGAGCAACCCCATAGTGGCCACATTTGGCCACTTTTGGGGGGAACTTGTCGACCAACCCCAAAGCCACCAAAATTTGGCCACTTTGGGTGGCTACTTGTCGACCAACCCCAAAGTGGCTATCTAGGACCAAAACCTAACATATCAAAGCTAAAACAACAAGATATGGCCATCTGACCAAACCATAACATATCTAACTTAAAACATCAAGATCACCAGATTGATTCATCACATAGATAGATCATTCAACATTTTTCTTTCACCAGCTTCATACATTGCATTGCATCATAGACAACTTGATTCATCACATACATAGCTCATTCAACATTGTTCTTACACCAACTTCAAACATCACATAGATAGAAAGACAGATCTAGGAACACAGAAACATAACAGCAGCATCATGGGTACAGAATCCTAGTCCACCTTTGCCTAGTGACCTGAAAGGGATGGAAATTTGCCCTCCTCCTTGCCCAGTAGATGATATCATCATCGCTAGGGTTGGAACCAGGGGGAATGCCTCCAGGAACTGCTCTATGTCCTTGCGGTTGCGTGCTGCAAGGATCATCTCAGCAAGTTGCCTTCTCGCCCTCCTCCTTGCATCTCTGCGCCTGGCTTGCCTGGGCACCTCTTCTTCTCCATCTATAACCTCTCCAGGATCCATCTCTCCCTTGGATTCTAGGGTTTCTTTGGCGGTTGGGGGGTTGAGAAGGGTGGGGATGGGGGGGGGTTGACTGCGGTTTCACTCAAGGGGTGGGCTTTATAGACTACTAATGGTTGGTGGTAGGTAGGTGGAGTAATAAAACAACCCAGTCTAGGCCCACAATGTGTACATAATGGTTTTAGGCCCAAAAATATACTAGTTCAGCATTGCTACTTTCAGGAAAACAACCTAAAGAAATAAAACAGTTCTTCACTGCATTACTTAAGATAGATAGGTTCTTAACAGTACAATAACATAAACAAGACTTAGCAAAGGTTCTCCACCACTCTAGTTACCATAACTTAAACAGTTCATATAGGACTGCACAAAATATACTCCTACCATCATCTTGCAAGGCCTGTTATATGTGTAGGCCACCTTACTTACTTAACCACCATTGTCCAAATCTTCAAGCCTCCAGTATGGCCTTGATTTTCTCAAGCTTTTCCTTGCTCCCATGGCCAGCATTCAGCAGATCAGCAACTACTTTCTCAAGCTCTGTCTTCTCTTGTGCAAGAAGATCCCTATCCACCTTTATCTCTTTCATTGCCTTCCTGGTGTTGTGAATTATGTCTGCCTGTGCCTGAAGGATACACCTCTGTTCTTTTGCTAGCCTTAGCTTCTCCATCTTCATCTCCAGCTCTAGCTCTTCCTTCTGCTTCTCAAATTTCTCAGCATCCATTGCTTTTTGGTAGTCGATCTTGCCAACACCATCCTGCCAGTCAAACATCTTGCCCACATCATCAACCATTTTATGATACTCATTGCAGAGATGATCATAGTCCTTCTTCAACTTGGCAACCTCATCCTCATATGCATGCTTGTCTTGAATCCTTCCAAGGTTTTGCTCATGGAACATTTCCCACAACTTGATGAGGCAGTTCTTAAGTACATCAGGCCAGGCAGGATCAACCCACTGAACTACACCACAATTCACACCTCCCTGTAGTTTGATCAGAGAACACATACTTCAGAAAATGCATAAATTCAGTTCTAACTTCAATTCAAAATGAGGATTGGTACACAAGGAGGACATGTAACCATAAATTCAGTACTAAATTCAGTTTAAATAGAGTTAATGTACAAATTCCGTAACCACTGGGCATAACTGAATCCACTAGGCATAACTGAATCCACCCAGCATACTCAATTACTCACCTGAACAGGGCATCCATAGAACCTCCTCCCAGTGTTAGCACCTTCAAAAGCAACACACTTCCTAGGCTTCATATCGTGCAGAGTACACTTGGCAACTTCCTCCATGGGAGCACCACACCAGAGTGGCTCAGGGATGGTGTTAGATGTGTCCTACAAGCAGTAAAAGGTAGATCAGAACCAATGCATCAACTAGTTCAATTTAAGTCAACCCATGCTCATTCCCAAATCGATTCAACCCTAACCCTAACCCTAGATAATGACAGAGAGGAGGAAGATGAGGCTTACAAAGTACTCCATGTCCATCAGGTTGCCCCCCATGCTGTCGTCGGAGCTCTCATCCCCATCATTCCAAGAAGGCATCCTGGCCGGCGACGAGGAACTGAGGTGGTCGGCGACGATGGAGAGCCCGGCCAGGGGAAACAGAGCGAGGGGGAGACTGAGAGTGAGTGAGCGCGAGGGAGACAGAGTGAGGGCCGGATCCGTTTGACCTGGTCGGGACGGCCCGTGCGCCCTAACGGCCGTCACCCGCGCGCCGTGAGCACTTTGGCAGACAAAACCCTGACGGGCGGGCCCCACATGTCATAACCCCAGTTAAAACTTAACCGTTCGGCCACTTGGGTTTTTTGGAACAGCCAGACACTTTTGTGGTAGTTTTTTGAAAAATTAAAAAAAGCGGTAGTTTTTCGGAACGATAGCCTGTAATGTGGTAGTTTTTTGCTATTCACTCTTGGTATTGGTTCTTCCCGGGGTCACCAAAGTACTCTCTCCCCTCCTTAAATGTGATGCCATGTCATTTTTTCGCTTATGTGACATGCTTAGCATCTGTCCACGATGGAGCATTGGGAGGGGCCTCAGTTCCAGCCAACACACCCGTCGTGGCCTCGTCCATTATGCAGCAAGATGCAATTTTGTAGAAATAGAAAAGTAGGTGGAAGCAAAGGTACACTGAAATTGAACTATTCCGACTAAGACTTAAAAAAAATGTCAAACGACCTAGAGGCATAGATGCAATTTTTTCAGAAATAGCAAAGTAGGTGCAAAGTAGTAGTAGATGCAATTCTAGATGCATAGATGAGCATCGGAAACTTTTAGGTTATTGAAAGAGCTTCTACTAGCAAAATCTCCCCAGAAGAATCCATAGGCATAGGGAAGAAAGGGATTTTTTTTATCTGTTCAAGAGAAACAAAAGAAGCAACTTATATTTAAAAACGGAGAGAGCATAACTTAATTTGTTGAGGATGATATGCATGCATTCAGGGTCACATATACCAGCGTGTATTTTTTTTCCGCCTCATATGCTCATGCACGTAACAGCGTAATACATAGTGCACGCATGCACGCATCATCTCGCCGTCATGCTCGCATGTGCAAAATATACCGTGTACGCTCAGGCAATGTGCCCTATACTCTCTGCCGGTTTTTGTGGGGCAAACCTCTTTTTACCGGTGCCGGGATCTACCGGTGAACCCTTATCCAATAAGAGCGAGACACCACATAAGTCATTTATATACCGAAGTTGTATTCCCGACTGAATTTCGTGTTTTGACCCTTTTTCGGAACAAAATCGACATCTAACCCCTGTTTGAATTTTTTTCGTGGTTTGACCCTTTTTCCTACCGCCAGGACGTCTGGCGGTAGGGTTAGATAGCCTACCGCCACGGCCCATGGCGGTAGGAGACTTATCCACGTCAGCGCGTGGAGACGGAGCCGTCCCCTTCCGTCGCACCCTACCGCCAGGGTCTCTGGCGGTAGGTTGTCTAACCCTACCGCCGGGGGCCCTGGCGGTAGGGTCCGGGCAGTTATTTGCGCCGAAACCCCCGCGCCCCTGCCCATCTCCCCACCCCTCCCCCTCCCCCCCGTCGGCAGTTGCTCATATTCTCCCCCAAGTCGCCCCTCTCTCCCTCTCTCATCTCCTCCACTCCCCTCCTTGGATCTTCACCGATTCTTGACCGTTTTGGCGGATCGAGATGGCCCCGAGAAGAGAACCGTAAGCTCCTCCGATCCCTCCAATTACTTTTTGCAAACTTGCTTCCGATTCGACGCATTATTTGTTTGAATTTCCTCATGTTTTTGAACTTAGATTCGATTTTTTTTCACCTAAGATTGATTGTAGTTGTAGTTGTTAGTTCTTTAGTAAGTAGTGGTATTGGATATGAACTCTAATCAATAGTTCATATGTTAGTGTGAAGATGAACCCTAGTTCATAAATTTTTTTGTTAAAAAAATTATGATGTAATGTTGATATGAGGATGAACCCTAGTTTGATGATGCATGTGGTATGATGATATGATCTAGTGTGAAGATGAAGCCTAGTTTGATGATGCATGTTGATATGATGATATGAAGATGTTGTTTGGAAAATTTTTGTTTAAAAATATGAAGATATGATGTATGTTGGAGGTGTTTTTTTATATGATGCATGTTGATATGATTTGATCCATCATGTGTAGTAGATATTTTTGGAGGAATATGCTTAAAATTTTATTTTGATATGATTTGAGTTCATTGTTGTTTATGTATGCTTATGCTTATGGTGCTTTTGTTTATGAAACTCTATTAAGGCGGCCACCTCTTGCGGACAACATCGGCCAACGGTACTCCATGCTGGACTGGGCATTCGACAAGGGTCATCGTGCCCGTTTCATAGAGAACGGAGAGGTAAGTGATATGAAAGAAAATTTTGATCAAAGTTCTCGGATTGATGAAAATGATTTCCTAACTTTATGGCGTTCACTTTTTGACAGACGCTCCAGCCACTGCGTATGAGGGGTCACGGGGTTCATGGGCATATGGACTACGACGAGCGCTACGCGCCGTACTTCAAGAAAGCCCGTCTGTTGGGTTTCGTGTTGCAGTTCAAGCGTCAGCCGCCGACGCTTGTCCACGCGGCTCTCACAGCTCTGATTGATCGTTGGAGACCGGAGACCCATTCTTTCCATCTGCCATGCGGGGAGATGACGGTGACCCTAGAGGACTGGGGGATGATTACTGCAATGCCGATCGAGGGTCATGCACTCACTGGTCGAGTGGAGAGGGCCAACTGGCAGGAGAGGGTCACCACCCTCATCGGCGACTGCCCCGATGCCAAGAGTAACCGTACGTCCGGTGTGCCGTTGATCTGGCTCTCGGAGCACCGGAAGACATGCCCCCAAGACGCAGATGAGGCGACTGTGGAGTTGTACGCGAGGGCCTATCTGTGGTATATTCTGTCGGAGGTCGTGTTTCCAGACAGCTCCGGGAACTCTGCCAACTGGGCGTATCTGTTCTTCCTAGCGAACTGGGATGCAGGGTACAGTTGGGGGACGACATCTCTCGCCTACCTATACCGTTCGGTAAGATAGTGTCTAATTGCGTACCTACCTACGAAAGTGTGTCCATGATATTTTCTTATATCTGATCCTCATTTGATGTTTTGCAGCTTGACGACGCAACGCAGAGGACGGGAGACAAGTCCAATATGGGTGGCTTTGTCTGGGCCTTCTCCATTTGGATGTGGGAGCAGCTGCCGGTGGGGCGTCTAGAGAAGTTGCAAAGACGCCCATGGGAAGGCTATGGCGAAGAAGGCGATGAGACTCGAAACCCCACCGTAGCTTACGAGTGGGACGTTGTCAAACTCTACACGGGCCTAAACAAGACTTCATACAAGACATACACCAACGAGTTGGACGCTTTGACGTATACGCAGGTATATGAACTCGCCCAACACCTTTCTCTTTGATTCCACTATTGACCGAGAGTGCGAACTTACCAAGGTATATGTAATACGTAATCTGGTGCCCGTATCGACAAGAACGACAGTGGGACTTTGATCTGAACGTGATGTGCGATGCGGACCGTGGTCTCTGGCGGTGCATCGTGCCCATGATCTGTGTGTACGCTGTCGAGTGGCATTTGCCACAACGCGTGGCCACGCAGTTTGGGATTTATCAGCATACCCCACCGGGCCGGCCCGCCGATACCGGCGGCCACGCGCTCCATCTGTGAGCTCTTTGTTCTCCGTGAGATTATCATGTTTCTTGTTGCTTATGATGATCTCATTGCGCTTATGATGATTCTTGTTGCTTATGCCTTGCAGGATGAGCCGGCAGAAGAATCAGTCGATCACAGACTGGGGAGAGGAGCATAAGACTCATGTGGAGGCGTGGGACCGACGGAGGTACCGTAAAGACGTGGAGAGGAGAGTGACTAACTGGGATGATTACCTGGGCCGACATATGAGTTGGTATGATGATGGCCACAAGCACCGTCTTCGTCTCAGGCCTCGATGGACGGCGGAAGACATCGCGAAGCTGGAGTGGGCTGACCCCGATGAACAGGCATACCAGACCGGCATCAGAGACATGCACAGTGGATTTAGGGAGTTTGCACCCCTCATCAACAGAGTGGTACGTTCGAACCGCAGGTTGATTTTAAAATATTTTATTCGTCATCGTGACTGACTTATGTCGTTGCAGTCCGGTGAGCTGAACAGATGCATCTTCGATGCCTCAGATGCACTAGGTGATCATCCCGGGAGCATAGAATCGGAGACCAGAGTCAGGGGGACGATGAAGGTACAATTTCAGCCTCCTCGGAACAGATGCATCTTGTTCACTTGCAATCAGTCGTTCTGATACTTATTATGACCTTGCTTCATTGTGAGTGCAGAAGTTCGTGCAGCGTTGTCGCAAGCTGGTCGGGCTGCTTGGGTGTGCTGGAGCTGGGTCAGTTGAAGCTTATCAGCCTGTAGCCGCTCAGGGTCTCGTCGGATCATCGAGCCATGCTCCCTCGTCGTCTAGGTTGGTTGGGGAGGATGATGATGAGGATGATGATGATGATGATGATGATGAGGCTACATATGAAGAAGGGGAGCAGGTGGATGAGAGCAACGGGGAGGAGGAGTACGATGAAGAGTATGGACCTCCACCAACTCAAACATCTCAAGCATCTTAGCCGTCGAAGAAGAGGAATCCGAAGAAGAAGAATTTGCTGAGTCCGGACCCTTTCCAGAGACCGGTTCCTCGACGGCCCAAGAAGAAGACCGAAGAGACTCGTTCAAAGAGTAATGAGGACCGTACCTCCAAGAGGGGAAGGAGCCACTGATTATGCTCTTCGATAGTTGGCTCTTTTAGTTTGGTTGAACTTCGTTTGGTTGAACTTGTCTAGTGGTTATGAAACTACATGGAACTATGTGTTTGCTATTTGTGGATCTATGTGTTTGCTATTTGTGAAACTATGTGGAACTCCGTTTACTAATTAGGTGAATTTCGTTTGAAATGTTCTATGCACTTCAAGTTTTGTTAATGTGTGTGTGATGCCCAAGTTTAATTGCTTAAGATCTGTGATATTGCTGTCATATTTGTGAAACTTGCTGTGATATTGCTGTCATATTGAATTTGAAAAGAAGCAAGCAAATGAACTTAAATTCATAAAACACAGGGCCCTACCGCCAAGGACCCTGGCGGTAGGTTCAGACAGCCTACCGCCAGCCCCATTGGCGGTAGGGAGCACCTGCCGCCAGGGCCCTCCCATTCTTCGTCACAGTAAGTTTACACTAAAAACACAGGACCCTACCGCCATGGGCTCTGGCGGTAGGGTCGCACAGCCTACCGCCAGGGCTCTTCGATTCTTCGTCACAGTAACATTACACTAAAAACAGGACCATACCGCCATGGGCTTTTGCGGTAGGGTCGGACAGCCTACCGCCGTGGACACTAGAGGTAGGTACTTATCCACGTCAGCACCACCAAACGGCCGCCGTCCCCCTCCGTCGCACCCCTACCGCCATGGGACGTGGCGGTAGGCTATCTAACCCTACCGCCAGGGCCCCTGGCGGTAGCAAAAGGGTCAAATGTCGAAAAAAAATTCAAACAGGGGTCAGATGCCGATTTTGTTCGCAAATATGGTCAAAACACGAAATTCGACCTGTATTCCCTTCTTTCATCAGGATTCCTGCTCTGTATTCCCTCAGCTAGGTCCCACCAGCTAGGATGCCCCACCATGTGCATATGCAAGACCCCATATCATGTGCATGTCCAGGACAGCCGGCACCATAACCACCTATTTCACTTATTTTGTACAACTCAACTATACATAGTTATTTCAATACATATCTCGCTGAGTTCAAATCTTTTAAAAAATAGATTTGAATTATTTCAAAAACTAGTTTCAATTGCTTCAAACAGCAGATTTCAATTCTTACAAAAACACAAGTCAATCGTTAGCATAGTTAAAATAGATTTCAGTTCTTTCAAAAACTCTATTTCAATTATTTCAAAACATAATTTCACTTGATTCTAAATACTAAATTCACTCAATTGCCGAAACTGATTTCAAGTCTTTTACAGACCATATTCCAATTTCATATTTCACAATGATTGAAACTGAATATTCAACTCTCAAAGAACTGATTTCGATTCTTCAAAAAAGAACATTTCAGTCCACTAGAAAACATACACTACCATATTTTACAAAATACTGAAACTTAGTATTTCAATGACTGAAACTGCGTATTTCCAATGCCATATTTCACAGCGAGTGAAAATTCACTACCATATTTGAATTCTTTCTATCACATATTTCAATTATTTCAACAAACTAATTTCACTCATTTTTAGAAATTAATTTCAATAGTTTCAACAAAACTTATTATTCCAATAGATTTACAATGTTTCCAACTAAAATTGAAATCAACTTTTTCCAAAATTAGATTTGAATTATGGCAAGAACGTATTCCACTTACTTCAAAATAATAATTTCAATCATTTCAACAAGCTCCTTTCAATAATTCCGAAAAACAATTTCAAATCATTCAAAGGACACGCTGAAGTAACATATTACACTTCAGAGAAAATAGCTTCACAACTTGCAACAACACACTGAAATATCTGTTTCACTTCCTTTCCACAGAACATCACTTCTAGAACTATTAACAGACATATTTCACTTCTCATCAAACATCACTTTCTTCCACAAACTATATTCAAAAAAACCGTATTTCAGTTTTAGTAGCGGATCCATTCGAGTAACAAATAGTTCTTGAAATGTTCCTGAAAAATTTCAGTAACAAAAATATCATGAACTAGTACTAGTACTAGGGGAATCAAGGATAAGAAAAAACAGTCTGGCAATGGGGCATCAACTAGTACACGGTGCATCGGGGTGGAAATCCAGCATTAATACTAGGGGGGTGTTTGGTTAGAAGTCCTAAGACCTTTTCTAGTCCTAGGGACTAATCAAAAAAGACTCTCCAGTATAGTCTTTTTCTAGTCCCTGCAGAAAAAGTCCCTCTCGTTTGGTTCCTAGGGACTTTTTAAGGACTTTTTCTAGTCTCTGGGACTAAAAAGTCCCTGAACCAAACACCCCCTAGAACAGGCTCAACAAATCGATTAAACAAGGGAAGCGACTAGTGGTGAAGCCTGCATCGAACACGGCAACCTAAAAAATAATGGACCAGAGAGAAATCAAGGAGGGATGAGCCAGAACCAACCGTGTGCATGTCGATGGAGATGGCTTGATCCACGTGCAGTTCACCAGAGATGAGAAAGATCCTCGTACAGGTCGCCGGAGATCACATCCAGTAAGCACCGGCTCGGTTGGGATCGGCACCGGGGTGACGGGTCGGCGCCGTCCAGACGGCGCACATGTGGGACCCGCGTGCCCCCACGGGCAAGGACGGAGCTTAGTTGGGGCCGACCTGGGCCATGGCCCGCCCAGGATTTTGGGAAAAATAATAATACCTATGCTTTTGTAGTCCAAGTCCAGTAACCATGCAACGTCTATTCTGGCTACTACTCGTCGATCCAAGCCAGCAGCAGCGTATGAGCAGCCGTAGTACCCGTTAGTCATGGCCAGCATCCTCCTCCACCTGCAACAATATATGCCCGCTTTTGCTAGTCTAGCTAGGTTTAGCAGGGGCATAGGCACACCACACACAGTAGGGAGCAGCTGCCCAATGGGTCCACCACGTTATGACGCTCTGAGGCGATAGCTGGCGATCGCGAGGCGACCGCGCGGCTGTGCTAGGGTTAGCATTTCGGCAACGGGGGTGGCTTGTTTTCCGGCGGCGATCTAAGGGAGCGACGGCGCTCCTGCTGATCTCGGGCCGGCTGATCTGCAACCCTGCCCTGCAGCAGTGCTGATGACAGGGGGTGCAGAAGGGAAGACGTCGATGGCTACTGCGATGAGAACGAAGATGCCGCCTTCCACGTCGATGGCGACGCCGCAGGCGAGGAGGGATGTGGGAACTACCAGTCAGGGGGTGACGAAATCTCCTGAGGAGAGCAAAACGCCTGATCTGTCGGAAAGCCTTTCGGCGAGACTTGGCGGGATGGCCCTGATGGAGAAGGAAGAAGAGGGACTAGTTTTCGAAGATCCAAATCCGAACATCCAGAGGCGCCATAGATGGGCGGCAGTGGGCAAAGTATGCTCACCAAGGCCGCTGAAGATGTCTGCACTCGAGAAGACCATGCCAAGGGCCTGGGGACTTCATAAGGAGGCAAAATTCAGAGAGATCGGCCCAAAAATTATCTCAGTGCAGTTTGGCAGTGAGGGAGACTGGCGTCATGTCCTAAACAATGGGCCGTGGCAATATGACTTTGGGGTTCTAGTGATGAAGGATTATGAAGGTGATAAGAGGCCCTCGGAGATGGTTTTTGACACGATAGATGTATGGGTGAAGGTGGTTGATTTACCACCAGATAAAAGGACTGAATCGTTTGGCAAAGCGCTTGGTAACTAGCTGGGTGAGATTGTAAAAGTCAATGTGGACAGAGAGGGTCTTGCAAGAGGAAATCAGTTGAGGTTCAGAGCTAAGATTTCTATCTTCGAACCTCTGGTCAAGGGCTTTTTTCTCAAGAAATCTCGTGATGATGCGGAGAGGACTTGGTTTGACTTCTCTTATGAAAAAGTGCCTCATTTTTGTTTTGACTGTGGCCGGCTGGTTCATGTTAATGGTGTGTGTGACCCCCCTGTGGAACCATCCGCACAATGGGGAAGTTGGCTGCGGTCGGACCAAGGACGAAATGCTTCCAACAAGGAGGGGGCGGCAAGTGGAGCACCTAGCAGTGGAAACAACATGGGAAGCTCATGTGTTGGTGAATCTATGGAAGGGAAACCGGAAAAAATACGGATGAAGGATTTGCCGACCAAGAGGAATTTAGGAGCAGAGTTTTCCCGACATGAAGATCATCGCACTGGCGATTATCATGGGAAGCGTGGGGATGAGGAGGTGGTTAGTCCAAACAAAGAACGGTATATGAGGGGCTTGGCGAGTGCCAGTGATCTTTGGGACGAGCTAGAATCAAGGAGAGAGAAATACCTTAGAGAAAAATTGGTGGAGAGGCAGTCCCAACGACAGAGGGAATACGATATGGTGGGGGGAAGAGACAGAAAAGTTAAAGACAAGGCCCTGGATCAGGGACAACACTATGAGGAAGCGGGTCGGGTTAGCCCACTGGGGCAACCCGGTATGCATGGGGTGCATGCAAGACCACGTGGTCGCTACGTGAGGAAGCCAAGGAGGGATTTTGATGTTGGGCAGAGAGAGAGCTTCCGGAATCGATATGATTATGAAGGAAAGAAGAGGAGGCCACGTCAGGTGTGGGTGCCTAAAGGTGACCCAGACAGGAGGGGAAATACGAATGTCTTCATTCGCGATACAAGGCAAAAAACTACCTCAGTGTTTGAACGCATCTTTGATGATATGAGTAGATCGGCGGACCCCGACATCCGGGGCCGCCGGGGCCAATGAATATCCTTGCCTGGAACTGTCGAGGCTTGGGGTTGGACTCGATAGTTGGCGAGCTGCGTGACATGATTAGGTCCCACAACTCAGCAGTGGTTTTCTTGAGTGAAACAAAGAAGAGCGCGGGGGCGATGGAAAAATTAAAATGGAGTTTGGGTTTCAGAAGTGGTGTAGCTGTCAGCTGCGTGGGCAGAAGTGGTGGGCTTGCTCTGTGGTGGAGAGAACATGTGCAGGTATCCATTAGACCGTGGTGCCAATATTTTCTGGACGCTGAAGTGGTGGTAGACGGTAAAACCTTTAGAATCCTTGGATTCTACGGGGAACCGGACACCGATAAGAGGAAAAAAAATCTTGGGATGCGTTACGATATCTACGATGACAGGATAATCTCCCGTGGCTCTGTGCGGGTGATTTTAATGAAGCTATGTTTCAATCCGACCAGCAAGGGGGAAACATGAGGTGTTTTTCGCAGATGGAAGACTTCAGAGATTGCGCAGCTGAATGTGGTCTAGCGGACATGGGGTTCTCTGGGTATAGATACACTTGGGACAACAGGAGAGATGGTGATGCAAATGTCCAGGTCCGGCTAGACCGTGCACTGTGTACGGATGATTTTTTGGAGATGTACCCGGAGACTTATGTTGAGCATATCATCACGGAGGAACCTGATCATTTGGCTCTTCTTGTGCATGTGTTGGAGAGGACTCCAACACAGAGACAAAGGGGAGCGTTTCCTTTCAGGTTTGAAGAGGCTTGGATTAAGCATGAGGATTATGAACGCATGGTTGCGGACGTTCGGGAGCCAGAGAGATAGCAGCAGTTTGGGAGAAGATCCATCTTGTTTCAGCGGACATGCAGAGGTGGAGCCGGGCTGTTTTTGGGTCTATTCGAAGACAAATTTCAAATCTCAAGAATCATCTTGAAGGTGCAAAGGTGAGAGCGCTGGAGTCGGGTATCTCACTGGAGGTACGCGAACTTGAAGGCCAGCTCAGGGACATATATGCGCGAGAGGAGGTATACTACAGGCAGCGATCTCGTGTGGATTGGCTGAAGGATGGTGATCAAAACACTAAATATTTCCAGGGCCGGGCCTCACACAGGAAGAGGAAAAATATTGTATGTGATCTTCGACGCGATGACGGGACGAAGTGCATGGTTGATGAGGATATGAGGGAGATGGCTACGACTTTCTATGATCTGTTGTTCACCTCTGAGGGGTCTGCGGGTGTGCAGGAACTTCTGGAGATCATCAACCCAGCTGTCACGTTACAAATGAATGAAAAGCTGGTGCAACAAGTGACAGACGTGGAGATTGAGGAGGCTTGTTTCAGATGGGGCCAACAAAGGCCCCGGGTCCGGACGGGCTACCTGCGCTCTTCTATCAACGACACTGGCCGATGGTAAGGGGGGATGTTTGCCGGGCGGTCAGGGATTTTCTTGAGGGTGTTGCTGCTCCAGATTCTTTCAATGCAACGACGATTGTGATGATTCCGAAGGTTAACTCACCGGAGTTGCTTTCACAGTTTCGTCCAATAAGTTTGTGTAACATCTTGCACAAAGTGGCAGCGAAGGTACTTGCGAATAGGCTCAAGGCCATTCTGCCTGTGCTTATCTCTGAGGAACAGAGCGCCTTTGTACCGGCCAGGCTCATAACGGACAACGTTCTGGTAGCATATGAGTGTGTGCATGCGATTAGAACCCGAAAACAAAAGAAACCTTTATGTGCAGTCAAGCTCGACATGACGAAGGCTTATGATAGAGTGGAGTGGATGTTTCTTGTACAGATGTTGTCAAAACTTGGGTTTGCTGAGGGTTGGATTGCTATGGTTATGAGATGTGTGACCTCTGCCAGATTCACGGTGAAGTTGAATGGGGGCTATCTAGAGTTTTTATCCCATCCAGAGGTCTCAGACAAGGGGATCCTCTATCCCCCTATTTATTCTTGTTCCGTGTCGAAGGTTTCTCGGCTATGCTAAAGAAGGCACAAGATGAAGGAAGCATAAAAGGGGTGGGGTTTGGGGGCACTGACCCCCAAGTCAAACACCTCCTGTTTGCAGATGATAGTATAGTATTCATGCAGGGTAGTATGAAAAATATTCAGGTGCTAAAGAACATCTTGGCTACATATGAAGTTGCTTCTGGGCAAAAAATCAACCTCCAGAAATCATCAATCTTCTTTGGGAAAGGTTGTGAACAGCAGCATAAAGAGGTTCTGAAGCACACCATTGGCATTGAACAAGAGGCGCTTAATGAGAGATATTTGGGTCTACCAACAGTCGTCGGGAGATCTAAAGATGGAACCTTCAAATACTTAACGGAAAGCTGTAAAGGCAAGGTTACGGGATAGAAAGGACAAGGCCTCTCGAAGAAGGCACGAGAGGTACTTGTTAAGTCTGGGCTCCAGGCAACCCCAACTTTCACCATGAGTTGTTTTCACCTATCAAAGAAGATGTGCCGGAAATTGACTTCAATCTCTTTGAAATTCTGGTGGGGTGCAATAAACGGTGAAAGGAAAGTGCATTGGATCGCATGGGATAAAATGTGCCACTCTAAACGGATCGGAGGTATGGGTTTCCGGGACTATGAAGCTTTCAAGCAGGCGCTTTTGGCTAAGCAAGCGTGGAGGATCTTGCAGGTGCCGAACTCCCTCTGTGCTAGGGTCCTTCGTGCACGGTACTTTAAAGAGAGCTCAATTATGAGTGCAACCTGTCCGTCAGGTGGGTCGTACACATTCAGAAGCATCCTCCATGGGCGTGACCTGCTTCGAGAGGGCATCATTTGGCGGATCGGAGATGGCTTGTCCGTGAATATCCACCACGACCCATGGATTCCACGTCAAGGGAGCCTGCTGCCACTGGGCGCAGTGTTTCAACAGGGTGTGGTGAAGGTGGCGGACCTGCTAGACCAATCGGGTGCTACGGGATAACAGTAAGATTGAGGACATGTTCTCACCGGATGGTGCTGAGGATATCAACCTGATCGCTGTGGGTGGCCCCGGGGTTAATGACTATATCGCATGGAATTACACCAAGGATGAGAAGTTCACAGTGAGATCTGCCTATCACCTAAGGATGAGCCTTAATGCAGCAAGGTTGGGATGTCCAGGACCCTCCTCGGCTTCCCTTACTCATCGGGAGTGGCTGTCCATGTGGGACTCGTCTGCACCGGGCAAAGCAAAAGTGCATTTGTGGTGACTGATGAGGAACGGCCTGGCTACGGGTGCAGAGTTGATGCGACGGCGTATCAAGGCTGGAGTGTTCTGTGGCATGTGGACGGGAAGAAGATAGTCTCCATAGGTTTTGGGGGTGTCCGCACTCCATGTGCTTCTGGAGGCAGCTGAGCTCGGAGTTTGGAATCTCGGTGGCAAAGCCACCACGCAGCATTGATTCTCAGAGCAAACTTGAGAAGTGGTTGCTGGAATGGTTTGCACAAGTTGACGAGCTGGAGAGATCGGTGATGGTGCAGGCAATATATACCCTTTGGCTAGGAGAAATGATGCAAGGGATGGGCGCAAGATTACTGAACCCCATGAGTTATCAAGCAGGGTAGTTGCATATATCAATGAATGGGCCGAGGTGCATAAGAAGGAGGTGAGGCAAAGGGTGCCAACGATGCAACAAGCGTGGGAGCACTAGTAGAAAAAGGGTCAAACGTGAAGCACATTAGTGCCGGTTTGTATTCGAGCTGGCACTAATGTATACATTAGTGCCAGTTCCAACGGCTAGCCGGGCCGCTCTCATTAGTACCGGTTCGTGGAGAACCTTTAGCACCAGTTCGTGCCACGAACCGGTACTAATGAGTGTGGTGGCAGGATGTTGTCAGACTGGGTACCCTCAAGCCCCTTTAGTACCGGTTCGTGGCACGAACCGGTACTAAAGGTAACCCTACATAAACCCTTCGTCCACCCGAGCTCGCTCTGTTCTTCCCCTTTCCCCTCTCCTCTCTGTTCTTCCCCTCTCCTCTCGAGCTCATCACACATTTTGCCCAAAATTTGTCAAGATTTGAAGGCCCCCATCCATTCAAATGATCACAAAGGTTAGCAACATTGTCCTTTCATCTCTCATTGCTAGATTAGCTCTTGCAATGCTTTATATAGTGATTAATTTGTGAGTTTAGTAATTTGGGAGGAAATATATATATGTGCTAGTATTTGATTTATATGCAATTTGAGGTCAAAAATAACACTTAGTTTGCATATGTAGGTGTGGTTTACTTAGTGCCTTCTAAATCTCCGTCGTAACCACCGTCGATCGCCCGCACCGTCCCGTCGCCGGCACCACCTTGTGGTGAGCCTCTTTGTTCATGAAATGTTATATAAAAATTGATGTTTGTGTGATTTGGATATATAGCTAGTTACTCGTATAATTATCTTACCCGTACGTTCTTTGTTATACATATAGTGCCATGGTTTTGATATCCGTCCCCGTCGGCCCTCGTCCTTGTTATGATTCGGATGTGGTATATATATTCTCTTTTAAAACTAGTTGCTTTTCGTGTTTATGACAAATTATGCCCATCAAGTTTACATAGGAATTTTTTCTAGGAGGTATGTGAACCGGAAATTCCAACCGACCCTATTGTCGAGAGGTTAAATTTAGTTGAAAGAGAAAACGAGAATTTGAAAGAAAAATTGAAAAGAATTGAGGGGGAGAAGATGCAATTGGAGTTGCATGTTGCCGATGTCGTCGATGATCACAAGATCAAGATGGAGAAAATGCGCTTGAAGATTAGAAAGATTAGAAATATGCCATCGATAGTGAGGCTTGGTATCATTATGCTGTTGGATCCATTGTTACCTTAGTTGCGATCTTGATCACATTTGTTGTTGCATTTAAATGCTTTAGCTAGAGAGTTATTTGTTTGTTGCATTTAAGTGTTGTATGAACTTTATGTATGAACTTGTATTAATTTGGTCTATTCGGTGTTGTGTAATGAAGATGAGCCAGCAATGGATGTACGATGACCGATGCTCTCCCGAGTTCATTAATGGCGTGCAAACTTTTCTGCTTGCGGCTGAGGCAAACAAGCGGGCGGATGGTTTTATGCCTTGTCCATGTGCTGTCTGTAAGAATGGTCAAAATTACTCTAAGTCAAGAACCATTCACTTCCACCTGTTTAAGTCCGGTTTCATGCCCCACTATAATGTTTGGACCAAGCACGGAGAAAGAGGGGTTATGATGGAAGACAATGAAGAAGAAGAGGAGGACGACAGCTATCCTGGCCATGGGTTCCCTGAATACGATGATACAACAATGGGGGAAGAAGCTGAGCCGGTAATCCGGGAAGAAGCTGAGCCGTCAATGCGGGAAGAAGCTGAAGAAGAGGCATCAGATGAGCCCA
Source organism: Aegilops umbellulata (assembly GCA_032464435.1). Classification (NCBI taxonomy): domain Eukaryota; kingdom Viridiplantae; phylum Streptophyta; class Magnoliopsida; order Poales; family Poaceae; genus Aegilops; species Aegilops umbellulata. The sequence goes on along the minus strand of CP136056.1, from coordinate 511,337,864 downwards.
TTGATGATCTAGGTTGGGCCATTGCCGATGCAAAGAGAAACTGCGCAAGTGATTTGGAGAAGAAGAAGTTGCAGCGCATGTTAGAGGATCACAAAAAATTGTTGTACCCGAATTGCATAGGTGACAAGAAAAAGCTGGGCACCACACTGGAATTGCTACAATGGAAGGCAGAGAATGGTGTATCTGACAAGGGATTTGGAAAGTTGCTAGTAATGATAAAGGATATGCTTCCAAAGGACAACGAATTGCCCGAGAGTACGTACGAAGCAAAGAAGGTTGTCTGCCCTATAGGGTTAGAGGTGCAGAAGATACATGCATGCCCTAATGATTGCATCCTCTACCGCGGTGAGTACGAGGATTTGAACGCTTGCCCGGTATGTGGTGCATTGCGCTATAAGATCAGCCGCGATGACCCTGGTGATGTCGAGGGCGAGCGCCCCAGGAAGAAGATTCCTGCCAAGGTGATGTGGTATGCTCCTATAATACCACGGTTGAAATGTTTGTTCCAAAACAAAGAGCATGCCAAGGCGATGCGATGGCACAAAGAAGACCGTAAGAAAGACGGAAAGTTGAGAGTACCCGCTGACGGGTCGCAGTGGAGAAAAATCGTAAGAAAGTACGGGAAGGAGTTTGCAGATGACCCAAGGAGCGTATGGTTTGGTCTAAGCGCAGATGGCATTAATCCTTTTGGGGAGCAGAGCAGCAACCATAGCACCTGGTCTGTGACTCTATGTTTGTATAACCTTCCTCCTTGGTTGTGCATGAAGCGGAAGTTCATTATGATGCCAGTGCTCATCCAAGGCCCTAAGCAACCCGGCAACGACATTGATGTGTACCTAAGACCATTAGTTGAAGAACTCTTACAACTGTGGAATGGAACAAGTGTACGTGCGTGGGATGAGCACATGGGGGAAGAATTTGACCTAAAGGCGTTGCTGTTCGTGACCATCAATGATTGGCCTGCTCTCAGTAACCTTTCAGGACAGACAAACAAGGGATACCGCGCATGCACGCACTGTTTGGACGATACCGACAGCATATATTTGGCTAATAAGAATGTGTACCTGGGACATCATCGATTTCTTCCAAGCAGGCATCCCGTAAGAAAGAAAGGCAAGCATTTCAAAGGTGAGGCGGATCACCGGACGAAGCCTCGCCACCGTACTGGTGCTGATGTACATGATATGGTCAAGGATTTGAAGGTGGTCTTTGGAAAGGGTCCTGGTGGACAACCTGTGCCGAATGACACTGACGGACATGCACCCATGTGGAAGAAGAAATCTATATTTTGGGACCTGCCCTATTGGAAAGACCTCGAGGTCCGCTCCGCAATCGACGTGATGCACGTGACGAAGAATCTTTGTGTGACCCTGCTTGGCTTTTTGGGCGTGTATGGGAAGACAAAAGATACACCTGAGGCACGGGAGGACCAGCAACGTATGCACGGAAAAGACGGCATACATCAGGGTCATGCAAGCTACGCTCTTACCAAAGAAGAGAAGGAAATCTTCTTTGAATGCCTGCTCAGTATTAAGGTACCATCTGGCTTCTCGTCGAATATAAAGGGAATAATAAACATGGCAGAGAAAAAGTTCCAGAACCTAAAGTCTCATGACTGCCACGTGATTATGACGCAACTGCTTCCGGTTGCATTGAGGGGGCTTCTACCGAAAAACGTTCGATTAGCCATTGTGAAGCTATGTGCATTTCTCAATGCAATCTCTCAGAAGGTAATCGATCCAGAAATCATACCAAGGTTACAGAATGATTTGGTGCAATGTCTTGTCAGTTTCGAGTTGGTGTTCCCACCATCCTTCTTCAACATCATGACGCACGTCCTAGTTCACCTATGCGAAGAGATTAACGTTTTGGGTCCTATATTTCTACACAATATGTTCCCCTTTGAGAGGTTCATGGGAGTCTTAAAGAAATATGTTCATAACCGTGCTAGGCCAGAAGGAAGCATCTCCAAGGGCCGTCAAAATGAGGAGGTCATTGAGTTTTGTATTGACTTTATTCCTGACCTTAAGCCGATTGGTGTTCCTGAATCGCGGCATAAGGGCAGACTGGATGGAAAAGGCACGCTAGGAGGGGAACAAATAATATGTATGGACGGACATTCTCTCACTGAAGCACACTACACAGTTCTACAGAATTCCGCCTTGGTGGCTCCGTATATGGATGAACACAAGAATTTGCTACGCTCCAAACACCCGGAGCGGTCTGATGACTGGATTACACATGAACAAACCAGGAGTTTCGCCAGCTGGTTGCAAGCACGTACCATGCATGACACCTCTATTGAAGATGACCTGTACTTGCTGTCCCAGTTACCATCTTCGAATATAATGACTTTCAAAGGGTACCAGATAAATGGTAATACATTTTACACGATCGCCCAAGATAAGAAGAGCACCAACCAAAACAGTGGTGTCCGCTTTGATGCAGAAACCAAGACGGGAAAGGAAACATATTATGGTTATATACAGGACATATGGGAACTTGACTATTGACGTGGTTTGAAGGTCCCTTTGTTTTGGTGCAAATGGGTCAGTATGACACGAGGCGGGGTAACGGAAGACCCGCAGTACGGAATGACAACAGTGGATCTCAACAATCTTGCGTATGCAGACGAACCATTCGTCCTAGCCAATGATGTGGCACAGGTTTTCTATGTGAAGGACATGTCTACCAAGCCAAGAAAAAGAAAAGATAAGGAAGCGAATGCATCATACGATGAGCCAAAGCGGCACATAGTTCTTTCTGGGAAGAGAAACATCGTGGGAGTGGATGACAAGACAGACAAGTCATAAGATTATGAAAAGTTTGATGAAATTGCTCCATTCACAGTGAATATTGACCTGAGCATCCCGTTAAATGATGAAGATTTTCCATGGCTACGACGCAAAGGGACACACGCGAAGAAAAAGTTTCACACCCAAAGATCTGGGATGTGATCGGCTTAACTATATATCATCACTTTCTTCTGTGTTTCACACCCAGGAGGGATCTCTGTAATAGTTAGGCTAGCTAGTTATGTGTTTTGGCATTTGAAACGCGCAGAAACTTTCAACCTTTTATGTGCAAGCAAATTCTTTCATGCATTTACTGACTTTTTCAGCTAAATGACCCTGGAATTGAAAAGCATTTCAAATGAACTCAGAAAAGGTTGAAAGTTGGCATGGTATCATAATTTCACCCACATAGCATGTGCAAAAAGTAGAGAGGGTTACCGCAAAAACTGGATGCACTTCGTGTACAAAATGGACAATCTGTTTCGAAGTATCAGGGTTTCGGACGAAAACTCATCCGTTACAAAGGCATTTCATTTTTTAAATAACCTAAGCATCACCAAATTGAATATAATGATAAAACACACTAATATTAAACATAAGAAAAAAGAATCACTGAAAAATCTATTTTCAAAGTTAAGTTATTCACAAAAATAAATAAAGCAAAAAAATAGGAAAAAAAAGCCCACCTACTGGGCCACAGCGGCCTGCATACGACTAGAAACCCAAATTCAAGTTGGGCCAGGATGCAGGCCCGCTAGCCCAGTAGGCCCAACAAGGCATCGCAGAACAGGTAGGCCCAGAAGGCCTGCTTAAGAGAGGAGCTCGAGACAACAGCGACGGCGGGGCTTATAAGCAGGTGCGAGTGCCCCTCGGCTAGCGAGGTGGGACTAAACTTATGTGCCCCTCGCCTGGCAGCGGACCCCCCTTTAGTACCGGTTCGTGGCACCAACCGGTACTAAAGGGAGGGCCTTTAGTACCGGTTGGAGCCACCAGCCGGTACTAAAGGGGGTCGTTTCCGCCGCTTGGGCTAGCCAAAACAGACCTTTAGTACCGGTTGGTGGGTCCAACCGGTACTAAAGGTCCATCCTATATATACAACACTTGGAAAAATTTCAGTTTCCCTCTGTTTCCTCCCTCCGTCGTGCCTGCCCCGATCGACGTCGACGCCGCCGCCACCGCCCCTCGTCGCCGACCCCGGCCGTGCGCGCCCCCGCCCCTCGTCGCCGCCCCCGCCGTCCCCGCCCCGTCGTCCCCGCCGTCCCCGTCGCCGCGCCCCGGCCGCCCCGTCGTATGTCGCCGCCCCGCCCCGTCGTCGCCGCCCCGCCCCGTCGCCCCGTCGTCACCGCCCCGTCCCTTCGCCCCGTCGTCGCCGCCACGTCCCGTCGCCGCCCCGTCGTCGCCTCGCCGGTGAGCTCGCCCCGGCCGCCATGTCCAGTAGTTCCACACACACACACACTACACACACACACGCACACACACACACACACTACACACACACACACATTTTAGCAATTTTTCTGTTTTGTAGTTATATAAATATTAGAATTGTTATAGAAATGTTAGTTATATAATCAAGAAATTTTAGAATTAGTTTTAGTTATAGAAATAGTTATAAAAAAGTTAGAATTGTTAGAAATTTTTCTGTTTTTTAGTTATAGAAATATTAGAAATGTTATAGAAATGTTAGTTATATATAGCATTGTTAGAAATGTTATATAAATGTTAGAAATTTTAGTTATCAAAATCCAATCATTAAAAAAATGTTACTTTTTGCGGGCATGCATATAGCTACTATTTGTTGTCGACGATGCCCGGCCCGCATCCTCGCCGTCGACACGTCCGCGACGACGTCCAGCTGACCCATGTCCGGGACTGGGCTCCGCCGGGCTGGCACTGGGAGGTGCTGCCTGGAGGGGCGCGCCGCTTGATGAGGAACCCGGCCCCGGGTCCCGTCGTCGACCCTGAGCTCGTTTGGTGGCGTTCGCGTGGGCCAGTTTCGGTGCGGAGGGAGCCGGCCCCGCCGGAGGTGGTACGTCGTCGTGTCAGGGAGGAGGACGAGCACGTCCATCGCTACATGGTTGCGTTAGAGGGCAGCAGGTTCTCCAATACCTGGCTGTTTCTTCAGGGATCTCACTTCAGCTATGATCCTGTGAGGGTTCCTTCTCTTTGGGTGTCCACCGCCCACGCCGCAGGAACCGCGAGTGTCCTAGATTCTTCTGTAGTATTCGATCTTTATTAGCTACCTAGCCAGTGATGTATTCGAGATTATATATTCGAGACGATGTATTCGAGATTATATATTATTCGAGATGATGTATTCGAGATTATATCTGTTATTCGAGACGATGTATTCGAGATTATATCTATTATTCGAGATTATACTAAATTGTTTTATATTTCTTTTGGCATAGTTAAATAAAAGCTATGGCGGACAATACCGACAGAGAGAGAGAACAGACCATGTTCGATATGATACGCGGGCTAGATGATGATCGGAATGAAGAAGATTTTGACAGCTCCGAATTTCTAAACAACACCGGAGAGGGTGATATGATATTCGATCGCGATGACCGAATTGATGAAGTCATGAACTACGATTATGACGATGACGAAGAACATGTTGATCCTGAAACAACAAACACCGGCGAGGTATATATATTTATATAAGCAGGAATCTGGTGATCATCACATGTTTTAATAAATGAGTTGAAGATATATTAACGAATCGATCTTTCTTCTTTCAGCCATCCGGATCGAGCAAATCTTCAGGCAAAAGGACGAAACGAGGCCCGAACAAAAAGTTGAAGGAGGGCATAAAGTACAATATCGAGGCATTTAGACCTAATGGCGAACCATTAGCGCCTAAGAAGATTGCGGACAAGTTCGTTCGTCAGTGCGGAGTTCTTGTGAAGGACCTACTCCCGATCTCCCTTCAAGAATGGAGAAAGCCAGCAAAGCCACGTCCAGATGTTACTTTTGTCGACGAGAATAAAAAAAAACCTGCTTTGGGATACTCTCATGGAACATTTCACCCTACCAGATCATTTCACAAAAGCAGATGTGTAGAAAGTCAAGGACGCTGCTTTGAGGAAGATGGCGGTTGCATTCAAGAGCTACAAGAGAACGACGTGGGAGAAGTACGTCAAGGATGGAAGGAAGACTCCAGTATTCGAGGGGATACTAGAGAATCAAAGTGCTCATTGGGACGATTTCGTGAAATTCAAGGATTCAAAATTAGCTAAGGAACGGTCGAGAATAAACAAGAAGAATGCCGAAAAAAGGATAAGTTCCATAAGCTGGGGCCAGGTGGCTACGCGATGGCAATGCCTAAGTGGGATAAGTCTGAGAAAGAGATGGAGGATGCAGGTGTCACTCCGGTTACTAAGAGCTGCCCCCCCAGGTGCAGGACTTGGTTCTATGCGCATGGGGGGGAGTTGGACCCGAAGACAGACAATGTTTCGACGAAGGCATGTCTGAAGGGAGCCGACGATGCGATACTTGTTGCAATAGAAGAGGCTCGATCGGGGGTGTTCCAGCCCAACAGAGAGAACGACGAGCTTACGCGTGCCCTGGGAAATCCTGAACACCCGGGAAGAACACGAGGCAAGGGCGCTATTCCATGGTATGAGGGGTTTTCGGACTGGAACGCCGACTACAGAACCCGTGCGAGAAAGAAGATTGCGGAGGAGAAGAAGAGGAAGATGGAGGAGGAGCAGAGGAAGCGGGACTATGAACGCCTTCAAGGCCTTGAAGCAAGTCAAGCGGAATTGGCAGTTAAATTCCAGCGGCAGCAGGAGCAGATCGACTCACTTAGCCAGCAAAGGGGGTCTCAGCAGCTGCAGCAGCTAGCGGATGATCCAGCATTGGATAGCACCGCCCCATCCATGCCGAGAAGCAGCGTGGGTTCCGCCCCGGGCGACGCATTGCTGGATAGATACCCCGTGGATGACATCACGAAGAACAGTAACTGCGAGCTACACTTCAAGATGAAGAACATATCCATGAAAGTGGCGGACGCCGTTGCTTTTCCAAATTCCCCCGAGGCAACCTTCCATTGCAACCTGATTCTAGCGGGCTATGCTCGTGTCTTGGTTGATGAGGTGGTGGACCCATATTCGGAGCTTCAGCTTGACATTCCTGGAGGTGACGACGAGCACACATTGGGAGAGGCCATACATCATGTCATCCTATGGAGAAAGGATTGCATCATCTTTCGAAGGCCACCGACACCGCGTCACCCGACTCCTCGTCGAAGTCCGCCACCGATTCAGCAGACTCCCGCTCCTTTAAGTCCACCAACGCGTGAGGCCACTCCTCCTCCTCCAAGTCCGGCAAAGTGTCAGGCCACTCCTCCTCCAAGTCCGACACAGCGTCAGACGTCCACTCCTCCTCCAAGTCCGGCAAAGTGTCAGGCCACTCCTCCTCCAAGTCCGGCACAGCTTCAGGCCACTCCTTCTCGTCCAACTCAGCCTCGTCAGCCGTCTCCGCCGCCTCAGCAATCGCAGAAGAGACACCCCGCACATATGGTGCGTAGCGGTACCAGTCGAGTTCATAGCACAGGAAGTACAGGCGGAGGCAAGCGATATAAATATGGTCCAAACCTCGATACTCCTCTTCCTGAGAGGGCTTACGGCAGGACCAAGGAGCAAACCAATGCCATAGTGCGGGCAGAAGTCGACGCCCATTTTGGACCGAAACCGCCACCGCCGCCAAGGGAGAAAGTGCCTGTGGAAGTTATTGACCACTTCATTCGTATGGCTGAACCACCAGCTCTTAAGCCTGTTGACTCAGACTATGAGCGCCACATCAGGAAGTTAAATCGACAACGTCTACAGAAGGAGGCGAGCTCGAGCTCGAGCAAACAACAAGCAGCTGTCAAAAAATGTGGGAGAACCGTTGCCCAGCTGGGAGAACAGTGGGCGCAACCGATCCCCCCGCTTGTTGTGCCGCCAACAACACGTGACAGTATGCGCGGCCAATATTATTGTGGGCAAACAGTTTACGTTCCCCAGGTGGACGATCTGGTAATAACCCAGGAGCATATAAAGCAGGCTGAAGAACTCAAGATCACTGTTGGACAACTCCTCGAGATCGAGGACATGCCTGTGCTTACAGAGGAGGAAATAAAACGGAAATATGTCCGGGGCCAACCTTTGGTCAAGCCAGAAGATGTCAAGAAGCTCCCAACGAGAATGTATGAATTGCATCAATGGTACATGGACATTACCAAGAGATCCAATCGACAGTCCCTCATGGTGCAAATCAACAAGGAACATTTCTACCATGACAAACCTGGGACCGTTGAGTATTCTGAACTGTTTCAGTTATACAATCAAGACGCACTCGACAAATCTATCGTCAGTTGCTATTGTCTGTAAGTGATTTCTTTCTGTAATTTAAGTCTGAAGCTAGTTGTATTGATCCTTTTGATCAATCATTACCTGTAATTATCCTCACTATATTCTTTTCTGTGATACTATGCAGGATGAAGATGTATGAAATGAAAAAAGGTGGACGCTATGGCATTGGGTTCATTGACCCAAACACCGTTAATGAATTGACATGGAATATAAGCGACTATTATAAAAAGCAGGTAGAGGACAACATGTTCGAGTTCTTGAAGGACCTCAAATACAATGAAGATATACTACTTCCTTACAACTTCAAGTGAGTCACACTTTCTTGTACTACAAATTCTCTGTTTTTGCCTACTAGCTAGCTAGCTACATGTTTTTGCTTACATATATATGCCCGCTTAATTAAGACAAGCAAACGTGTGTGCATGCAGATTTCACTGGATCTTGTATATCATTAAAGTTGACGAAGGAACAGTTGAAATACTGGACTCACTACTCTCAGAAAATAAAGACTATAACATCTTGTTTGGGATAGTCAACATGTAATTTCAATCATTATTAACTATATATCTCGGCCTATTTAGTTCGTCATTTCATGATATGAACTATTTAATAACCCCTTTATTCATTTTCTTTGTCGGCGGGCAGGGCTTGGGCAAGGTTCGTCAGCATCACGGAAGGAGAATGGAAAGGACAGCTGAGATGGCTTCGACCCAGGGTAAGTAATTATGTAGTGTGGTAGCTAGCTGCCATCTTTTTAATATTATCATGCTTGATTAATTATTATCTGATCAAATTAAATTCCATTCTCGTAAAGGCCATAAAGCAGGCGCAGGGGACTGATCTGTGTGCATACTGCGTTTGCGAGAACATTCGCATGATGACGTCCGAAAGGAGCAGATCTCAAAGACAGGAATGGGTACGCTTGTCAGAACACTATTCACAATTTGTGCACCATTATCGATATCTAGTCACACAACTAATACACATGCATATTGATCTCCTTCTTAACAGTTCAGAGAGGTGCGGGACAAGCTCCTAGATACGGAGCGCGTAGAAGCACTTCAAGAGGAAATAGCGGGATTTTTGCTCGACCAGGTCATAAATCCGAAGGGAGAATACTATTACCCGCTACCGCCCCCATCGACCAATTAAGTCATGAACCACTTCCAATTTGTCATCGTGCTCCGAAGGCACCAATTAGGCTAATGCGAACTGGCTCCGAAGGCAACATGCATATGTACGAGAAATTGTATATAGCTATATACATGCATGTGTGTATGTGTGAATTAATATAGTGTGTTTTGTGTGAGACATTGATGATCTATATATATATATATATATATATATATATATATATATATATGATTGGTTCTACTAGCTACCATATATATGCATAACGTGTACAATGTGTAGTATCGTAAAATACCAGCAAACGAAAAAGAATTAAAATGGAAAACACAAAATTAAATGGAAAAGAAATCATAAAACCAAAAAAACCCCAAATATTTTAGTACCGGTTGGTGTTACCAACCGGTACTAAAGGGCTCCCGGCCCCCGTAGGTGGCTCGTGCCACGTGGTTGCCCTTTAGCACCGGTTCGTGCTGGACCGGTGCTAAAGGGGGGGGGGGGTTTAGTGCCCAAACTTTAGTGCCGGTTATGGAACCGGCACTAAAGGGCCTTACGAACCGGTGTTATTGCCCGGTTCTGCACTAGTGGAGTCCCCGGATGTTGGCTGGATTAAAGCCAATGCTGACGGAGCGGTGTGCAAACACGGGCAAAAAGGAGGCATTGGGGTGGTGCTGCGTGATCATGAAGGTGCCTTCAGGGCGGCAGCTTGTCAACCCCTAGGAGCGGTGTCCGACCCGGAGAAAGCCGAGTTGCTCGCGTGCAAGTCGGCGGTCCAACTGGCGACAAGCATGGGCGTGATGCAACTTCATCTGGAGAGCGACTCGGCATGTATGGTGCCGATGCTTAATAATGTGGAGAAGAATTTGTCTGCCCTTGGGCTGATTGTGGAGGAGGTTAAAGCATTGCTACGTACTTTTGTTTCCTTTCGAGTTACGTGGGTGCGCCGTAGTGCAAACGCCGCCGCTGATAGGTTAGCTAAGGTGGAAATGAGAGATGAACTGTCCCAAGTTTGGCTCTCTTCCCCCAGACTGCATTTTGGATATTGTATTGGATGAGATTGCGAGTTTCATTTCATAAATAAATAAAGCGGCGATAGTTACCATAAAAAAGAGGGAGCAGCCGCCCAGGGCATCTCGCGCAGACCTCGCGTCGTACAGTTTAGAGGGTTTGCGACTCGCCGGGCGGGCACCGGCCAGATAGGTCCAATAGCTGGGCAGGAGCAACGTCCAGTCGGCGGCCTAGTCAACGAGCAATCGGGCACTTAACAGGTAATCTAATTTCTTTCTCCAAATTCCGATTTCACTAACTCATGGCCTGATTTTTTCAGCTCAACTATTCTTTACGTTCTAAAAAATTGCAGCGGCGAGCCTTCTTCTAGTTTTCTAATTTTTTTTGAAACTGCCACAATCATTTGCTAGGTCACCACCTATAGGGTACGATTATAAGCAGAGACGATGCTCATGCAGGCCAAAGACCTTACAGAAAACCAACAAGGAAAAACTCATGGATAGTTGCAAACCGGATAGTTGTGTTTTCCTTTGAGTTGGCCCGCCCAATTTTTCGTTCGAAGCTCCGCCACTGCCCACGGGGCTCCACGGTGCGAACCGGCAACGGCCAGCTGTGCGTGGAGATTGCCCCGGCTTTCAGGCGACGCCGCGCTCCCAGATCCGGAGCAAGCGGCAGTGCTGTTGTTAGTCGAGTGCCCAGGCGGCGGCCCAGACGGCAGGGGCGGCCGCGGGGTCGGGGGCCCTACAGGTGAGAAGCTGGGCGTGAAGAGGAAGGGTGCCGGCGGCCATGAGGGAGAGGACGAGCGTGGCGGCGCCGGACAGAGTGTCACCGTGTGCCTTGCGGCCGGAATTTAAATTTAAACATTGCGAAAAAATCTGAAAAAAATCATGCATATTCACAGCACATATTAAGATAACTCTTAAAAAATTCAGATCAAAATTCGAAACATACATCGAGAAATAAAAAAGAAAAATCTGTCATGAATAGTTCGCGAATGGTTCTATGTAGAATATTCATATCTGAGTTTTTCTTTTTTGTTTCTCGATGTATGTTTTGAATTTTGATCTGAATTTTTTGGGGTTATCTTAATATGTGCTGTGAATATGCATGATTTTTTTCAGATTTTTTCGCAATATTTAAATTTTAATTTCGGCTGTGGGGCACACGATGACATGCAAACGTGCACGTCACCTGATCTCTGTCCGGCGGCGCCGGCCATGGGTGAGAGGAGGCGAGGTAGAGTGGGGGCGTGGGTTCGTGGGATGTGGGGATCGAGACGTGGGCTCCATCTCGTATTGCATCTGTATAGGTCTCGTATCCTGGAATCGGAGGGGAAAAAAGAAATCTTGTGAGGTCCACCCGCACGAATCTAGAAGCATTGACGGATGGTAGATTTCCCACCTGTAGCTCCTTGAACCGGTAAAATAACTTAGTCGGTTTTTGTGGTCATCGGGGTGAGCCGGAGACCGGAGTGCAGTCGTGCGTGCACGTACATGCACCACCCAGCTGACTGAGCGACAACTGGCATACGATACGAGTACGTGGACGCCACACGTACGATACGGATGGGTACATTCGGATCAGAAACGTGGTGGATTGATGAGTGTGCGCTCGGCGTGCCCCGGCCGGTCGACGGGTTGCTTTATGCATATAGTACTACACTCACATGGAAATTCCCCATGGTTTCTGGGTACATATACGTACCCTATATGGGGATTTGTTTTTAATAGTTAATAAAAAGTTAAAATAATTAAGAAATTATTTTTAGAATAAAGTTGACTTACTTGCGCACAAGCATACATTTTTTCACAAAAAAGAAAACTACGTTGACTTCACAGAGAAAAAGATAAAATTTATTTGCTATTATAGATCACTATTCACGCTATTTTGACCGAAAATTTGTCTTTTTTAAAAGAAGTCAAAGAGGAATTTTATGTTTTTGTAACTTCTCTCACTAGTAAAATGAAAGGTCAAATTTTTATTAAAAATATTTTTAGAATTTTTTGACTTTTTGTTGAATTACTATTTTTTTTACATATAAGGTACTCCTCTCTCACTGGGAGTAGTACATATGTACCAGGAACCAAAAGTTCCCCTCTCTCACGGGGCTATATAGGGGCACGCACGTAGTACGAGAGGTACGTGACATGGCCGTCTGACGCCGGCTGTCCGGCCGGCCACTGGCGGCACGCGTGCAAGGGTAGGACGGACCACTCGCTCGAGGTGCACGTACGCACCAGCTGGTACCACCAATAGCGATGGATGGCCAGCGTATTCTACCTAGCTCCTCTAGCTCTATGTGCACATTGTAGCTAGCTAGCACATGATTTTCTTTCTTTCTTAGCTTCGTACGCCTATCGGTAGATAGTGCAAGACATCTCAGTCCATCTGCGTACATGCGCCAATTTGTACTCCCTCAATTCCATAATGCAGTGCATATTTTATTTTTTTAAAGTCAAACATGTCTATATGCATTAGTAGAAAACAAGGCTTCGTTCTAGCCGGATCGAAGCAATAGTCCGGTCGCATTATGAACCGGGACTAATATGAGCATTAGTCCCGGTTTCAGATATTAACCAAGACTAAAGGGTACAAGTCTGTTTTCAGTCCCGGTCTTAGACTCCAAACGGGACTAAAATTTTGCCTATATATATCCTCGCCCCTGCCCGCCCTCCCCTCTGTTTTTTCCTCGTAGAAGATGGGAGATGTGTGCTAGTTTGTTTTCCCTTCCTATGCACAAGATGTGCTCGATGAAATGCCCGAGCCACACTTAAGCTTTCTCCTCTTTCTTCTCCTCTCTTCTTCCACCAAGCTCGACCTCCAAGCTCCATTTCCTCCGAGATTTGTCTAGATTTGCGGCGCACCAACTATCCAAGTGTTCTAAAAGGTTAGCAACTTCATTCTTTCATCTCTCATTGCTAGTTTAGCTCATTTCATGCTCTAAAAGTAAAGTGATTTGTGGGGTTTAGTGGAGGAGTGTCTGTGGGAGTTTATTGACTTAGATGCACAATTTGAGCTCAAATTAACTTTTTAGTTTGCACATGTGCAGGGTGCCGTCCCATCCCCGTCCCCGCCCTCACCGCCGTCGACCGCCCGTTGGACCATATCAAGTATACATCACCAGTACGGTGGCGAGACTTCTTCCGGTGATCTGCCCCACCTTTAAAATGTTTGGCTTTCTTTCTTAAGAGATGCTTGATCGGAAGAAATCGACGATGTCCCAGGTATACATTCTTCTTATATTTATCCAAAGACTAGTAAGCTTGCACGTGCAACGCACGTATATACTAAAACACATTGTATCAAATATTTGTAGTTCTAAAAAGCTATCTTCAAAAATCAAACAAGGTTTCCGAGTCAACCGAAACAAAAATCCAGAAACTAAGATAACATCATCCATTAGCTGCCATAAACATCTCATCACTTATCCTCTTTCTCCGCGTCGACAGCCTTCTTCATCCGGGCTCCCAACAGGTGTTGGTTAATCATCTCGACACGGAGCTTTCCGTATGCATGTGCTTCTCGCCGCCGCGAGTGATGGGCATGTAGTCGCCCTGGACCTCTGGATGGCTGTAGCAAGGCCGTGTTAGGATCAAATCACCATCCTTGAAGCAAAAGAGGTGTAAACATGAAGAAAAATAAACAGATTCAATAGTTGCAAGCACACCTTAGGAAGATAAAGCTTGCCAGGTTGGCGTTGTATCTTGCGCCTGTCGACATTAGACTGCATAACCTCCAGTTACATGTTCTTCTGTCGGTGGTCCATGAAGATGCCAATGGTCAGAACAAGTTTCTTTGGGATGCCCATGACTTGCATTTACAGTACATAAACATCAACAAGTAATAAAAGAAATCTGTATAATATAAGCCGGTGTCTCTACATATAATCTCATGTAGCATCCTAACCAAAAGTCTGAAATCTGCCATTCTGCAAACTAAAGTTTTTGCATATTATATAGACATACCAAGTTCAGTGTTGTGAGTTTAGAAAGACGCTGCAGTAAAATTTCAGAACCACCGTCAGTTATTTTCATCAAGGCTATTTTTTTGGCTTTGTCATTTACCATGTTCCCACGGGCTGGAAATATTCATAAGGATACAATTTCACAAGAACATCAACGGATAAGTAGATCAATCATTCTCTAAAGTTTGCATGACAGAAATGCAATTTCTAACCCAAGTGTATGGTGCATGATACGCCCACCTAAATATAATAAATCAGAATCGTTATGTCTAATATTTCCGTGCTTTTATATATTAGTTTTTTAAATTGCACTTTTAAGAGGAGAAATATTTCATGGACAGTTAAAATCCCCAGGCACTGGAACTGCATTTGCTCGATCCTTGAGTGGATACCTTCGTTATTACCTCTTTAGCATCCTAACTACTACAAATTTTAGTGGGGGTAGTCAGAGAAACAGGCAGAAAATAGGAAGTAAATTATACTCCCAAGAAAAGAAAAACAGAAGATAAGAGTAATCTGGATGTGGCATACCTGGAAAGTAGAGCTGAGACTAACCATTTTGCATTAAGGTTTGCAAATACATCATCTCGTAATTTGAAAAAGGGTCCTTATAATCAGAATAATCTATTTGGCAATAGCAGTTTCACCCAAGTTGGTTTTGCGATGCAAGAACAGAAACAAAATTCAGTTATTTTCTACATCAGGCTAATACAAGAGAAAAGTACACGCATAACCAAATGCAGGGCTTATCGCCCCTGATTATGCATACAAAACACGGAGCTAAGTATATGAATTTTAGATTTGGAATAAACATTTGGTAGGCTTGTCATCCTTACCATGCTCTTCAACAGATAACATGCATTTCAACAGATAATAGTAAGAAAGCAAGGCATCATCGAATTATTTGATCTGCTAAAAGTAAGGAATGCTCCTCCACGTTTGGAAGGATACGATAGGATTTCTTGCCCTCAAGTGACAACCTCAAGCTCTTGTTGCTACCTCTCTGTTGGACTGATGGTGATCCTTGTATTTGCAATGCAACTGCTCAATGCTTCATAAATCATAAGACAATGAAAAAGAATAAAAATCAAAAGGTATGGACAGACAAATCAGAGAATTAATTGGTAGGGCACTGGATAGTATCACAATAAATAGAACACAAAGTAACTTTCAGACAGAACCAACATAGTAGTTACTTGCTCAACACAAATCAGATGATCTTTGAGCATACTGGACATATAATGGTATTGTAATATACAGGAGAAAGCATAACAGGAAGTTATTCATTATAAACTTTTGGATACAAAAAAGGTAAACCAAAGGTAAGAAGTCATACCTTGAGAAGGAGAAAAGGTTCTTGCATCTCTCATAGATACTGAAACTTCAGTCCACTCCAGATCTAGATGAACAGGTAATTAGGAAAATTACGGAAGAGATTAACAAAATGCAGAAGGGATCTGTTTTAGTATCTAAAATCAAACCTCAAACAGGTTCAAGGGCATGCATTGATATCTATACATCAGGGAAGATTGAACCAAAGAATGGTTTCTGACAAGTGCGTGTAAGATAAAAATAGGTGCACAGGAAGAGATTAACATAATGGGTTTATGCTTCTATGGCCAACCTCAGTGTGGCGGCAGGTGTCCAGAAAAAGAGCAATCTCCGACATTTGTATCAGTATGTGGAGCAATAATAAGGCGAAAGTGAACCTGCTGCAAATGAAAGTAAAAGTTGGACCTAATTATCATTAATAGCTAAAAAATATGTACTGAAAGCAGTACTGTTTCAAGCATATTATGAAGAAAATTTATATAAAGAACTTAAATAGAAAAAACCAAACTGGTATTCTATTGGCATCTCTCAACTGAATAAACATTTAATAACTATATTATTTTTCAGTTCAAAGACATGTGTTGAATAATGTCCATCAGTAGTCAGAACAGGTCAGTGAGTACACCTTGATTTTGCACCATCGGAAAGAGTACGGAGATCTTCTTGTCTAGGAAGCTCGTCGTCGTGCACCATCACTTCCACGCTGGATAGAACAAATTAAACCAGCAACTTAGTGATCCTAAACTATTAACACTACATTCTTTGAGGCAATACCACAAGCACCTGGTGCAGCCGAGAGTGGTGTGCGTGTGGGTAACCTGCTCGGGGAGGTGTCAACAAGGCCACGGGGACCGTGCCGGTGCTGTGTACGGGCAGCTGGGAGCCGGGGAGGTCCGGCAAGGGGGCAGGGAGGGAGCTGAGGAAGCCCGGCGATGTCGGCATCCGTGAGGCTGTCGGCGACGTTGATTGGGAAGGGACATGACACACCAGTAGCAACGGGGTGCAGGATGGCTGTTGGAGGTAGATGGCGAAGCTCCGGCCGACGGTCGTCCTCCAGGGACCCTTTCGGCCGGCCAGCACGGATCTGGCGACTTGGCCTCCCACATCCATGGAGGCCACCAAGCAGAGGAGGACGACATCGATGGGCCACACACTTACCTCTCGGTGCGCGGCGTCCTCAGGAGTAGGGGCGGCGACCGGAGCAGCCGGCGCCGACGCGCTGGGAAGTTCTCCGTCGTGAGCGCACGAGGGGCCTGGGTCCCGAGCGGACGGGCTCTGGCCTCTCACGGGAAGCTAGCGCTAATTACGCGGCCTGGGATCCCTTCCTACTCTTGCGGGACGTGAGAACGACAGAGTTTTCGTCCGCCAACTAAAAATGCTAAACGCAGTTTTGGATGTGGATTAGGGTAATCTGGACGGTGAGATAAAATTACGTGAACGGATCGGGAGGCTGTAATTCTTTCGTGTTGTTTTGTGTAGGCTAGGCTGGGTGTACTTAGTAATGAATATGTTTGCTTGTTTAATAGTAGTAGAGATATACTTTCGGTCTCATCTAAACAGTGCAGGCATGCGTGGTATCCCTTATTTGTCTATCCTGAAAGGTTACTAAGAGCAGGCCAATCATTGATGATTACAAACAACAATGCTCACAGGTCAAATTCCTGCTGTTTGTGCTTATCCCATAGACGTACACCTTTTTTGTCCCACGGCTGTAAAAGTTCTTCAACTAATGGCCTTAAGTACACATCAATGTCATTGCCGAGTTGCTTGGGCCTTGGATGAGCACTGACATCATAATGAACTTCCGCTTCATGCACAACCAAGGAGGAAGGCTATAGATACATAGAGTCACATGCTAGGTGCTATGATTGCTGCTCTGTTCGCCAAAAGGATCAATGCCATCTGCACTTAAACCAAACCATATGTTCCTTGCGTCATCTGCAAAGTCCCGCCACTTCCTCTTGAATTTTCTCCAACGCGACCCGTTAGCGGGTACTCTCAACTTCTCGTCTTTCTTACGGTCTTGTTTGTGCCATCGCATCAACTTGGCATGCTCTTCGTTTTGGAATAAACGTTTCAACCGTGGTATTATAGGAGCATACCACATCACCTTGGCAGGAATCCTCTTCCTGGGGCGCTCGCCCTCAACATCACTAGGGTCATCGCGGCTGATCTTATAGCGCAATGCACCGCATACTGGGCATGCATTCAAATTCTCGTACTCCTCACCGCGGTAGAGGGTGCAGTCATTAGGGCATGCATGTATCTTCTACACCTCTAATCCTAGAGGGCAGCCAACCTTTTTTGCTTCGTACATACTGTCGGGCAATTCGTTGTCCTTTGGAAGCATCTTCTTTAACATTTTCAACAACTTTTGAAATCCAGGCCCCGCAATTTTAAAACAGAGGGAGTTTAATCCAGGCCCCGCAATTTTTTCCTTTGTATAGTCCAGAGACCGGGGTTGCGCACGAAATCAGTTTTCAGAAACTTTGACCTTTCTACGTAGTTTTATTCTGTTTTCTAAGGAAGGGAAGGTATATTCTTGTAATCACAAGGAGATCTAACTTGGTTCCTAGCTTGTTGCAGTGGAGTAGTTTGTACTATAAGGTCGGTGGAAGTGCGGTGTGGCGAGCTGGCAGGCATGGAAGGAGTCACTACTAGGAGAAAGCTTATAGATAGAAATTTAGTAGTAGCGCAGGTTACGTGGCCACCGCTACTGCTACTTAGTCGTAGCGCTGGGAGGCAACAAGCGCTACAGATACCAAAGTAGTAGTAGCGCTGGTTCCCCTGGCAACGCTACTGTGAAGTTGTCCCATCACCACCGGCAGGGGATACATGCAGTAGTAGCGGTTGGACGGAACCAACGCTACTACTAGATACTTAGCAGTAGCGCTGGTGGGCTACCCGCCGCTACCTCTAAGTTTGCACGGTGCTAGCAGGTGGGCCCAACTTAGCAGTAGTGCTGGTCCACCAGCCAGCGCTATTGCTAATGCTACCTTATCCTCCCCGGCCGGCCCGATCACTCCCTTCCCACTCTCTCACCGTCTAACCCCTGCTGCCGCCGCCTGCTGTTGTCATCGCACTACCGTCGTTGCCCGCTGCCGCCGTCGCCCGGTATGTCTCCCTCCCACCCTCTCCTTCCATCCCTTCCTTCTCCCTCCCTTCCTCTGACCATGCATCTCCCTCCATCCCTCCCTTCTCCCTCCCTACTACCTCTGATCGAACCTCTCCCTCCATCCCTCTCTCCCTCCCAGCCCTCTCCCTCTGACCCTCTCCCTCCCTCCGATCCCTCCTGCATTGCATAGATAGATGGATATATAGATGAATAAATAGATGGTTAGAACTATGGTATTTTTGATATATTACATAGATAGACAAATGGATGAATGGATATATTGATGGATATATATATATATATTCTGATCACGGGATCAGAATAATATTCTGATCACAACCTGAACTGCCTGAGTAACGCGTCTGACCTTCCCCGAGTACTAGGTTGAACTTCAGCTAAAAGGAGTCCAAATGGGGCTTGCGATATACCGTTGGAAAGCTATGGACACCAGTATCATGAGCCAAGTTATTTTTTTGGCAAAATGTAAGCGGTTTAAGAGCAGTTTTGAAAACCATTTTTTCTTCATACAAAAAACGTGAATGGTATTTTCGATCGCGTTTCTAAACCGTCTATCGGAATGAGGCAAACAATATGGCATTGGAAAGCTTCTGCGAAAACTCTCCTTCCACATGTTGAAAGTTTTCTCTAATTACCTACGTTTAAAGAGTAATTTAGAAAATCGTAAAATTTCGCAAACCGAACAACCAAGTTCGTATTTTCGATGTCATTTCTAAATGGCTAATTCAATTGAGGCAAATGATATGGATTTGGAAAGCTTATGAAAATGCGCTACTTTTTCATGTAGAAAGTTTTTTCTAATTTTTAACGGTTTAAGAATAATTTAGAAAACGGTACAAGCTCCATCGAGTTCGTATTTTCGAACTATTTTTTTAACCGTATGTCCGAATGCAGCAACTGATATGGCGTTGGAAAGCTTGAACAAATGCGAAACTTTTTTTGTATGTATTGTTTCTCCCAATTCCTTCGGTTTTAAGTCAGTTTTGAAAATGGATAAAAACGTATTTTCCCCGTAATTTCTACAAACTTTAACGGAAAGGTGCAAATAATATACCGTTGAAAAGCTACGAAAAATGCAAAACTTTTTCATGTTGATGGTTTTCTCTGATTCCTAGCCGTTTTCAAGTAATTGCGAAAATGACAAGATCATTCATTCTGCCTTTGTCGCGAAATTGATTAGTCGAAAATGCACCGCGTGAAGAAGCTGAACTTCTCGGCACGTGTACCTGAACTTCACTCTGTTTTTTCACGTGCTTTTGTTGCTCGTAGCTCTTCATCCACTGCTCGTAGCTCTTCATCCACTCACTGGAATTGAGCAAGTGATATATCGATGGAAAGCTATTGTAAACACGCAACTTTCCTGTGTTGATCATTTTTTCATACTCGCGACGATTTTAAAAGTTTTTCATCTCAAATTCATTCACTATAGTAGTTGAACTTCGTTCTGTTTTCACGTTGAACTTCTGTGACGTATTTTCCTTTGTTATTTTCTCATCCATTTCGTCAGTGTTACACAAATGATACTTTTTTGTACAAACCTCTCTCACAATATTTTTTAACTTTCTTCGATCGAGGACTTGAACTTACACAGATGATATTCTTGTCGTTTTGAAATAATTAGAGACATGACGAGATCATGATTTCTGCCTTCATTGCGAATGGAAACGCAGTGCGTAAAGTAGTTGAACTTCACAGGCATGTCTGTTTGAACCTCACTCTGTTTTTGACGTGCTGTTATTTGCACTGTGTGAAGTAGTTGAACTTCTGGGGCATGTCTATTTGAACTTCACTCTATTTCACTTTATTATTTTTTTCTTATATGAAATACACACCATGTAGTACGTGAACTTCTGGTCGTTATCACTTTGAACTTCTCTCTGGTTTGAGAGAATTAATTTAAAACACAAAAAACAACATATTTTTATGTATTTTGGATATCTAAATACACGATGAACCTCTCTCACAAGAATTTTTTGAACTTTTCCTCACCGAGCACTTGAACTTCTAGCAACCATTTTTTGTTTATGAGTTGTTTTTAGAAGTGCAAAAAATAGCGTTGCATTTTTTATTTTTTGAACAGGTAAATCCTAGGTTTTAATAAACTCCGAACTTCTCTATTATTTTCAATATGAATTTCACCTTTTTATATTTTGAGTAAAGAATTATATTTGATTTTTATACGGAAAAAATCGGACATGGAAATACAAGGTGAACCTCTCTTGCGAGAATATTTGAACTTCTCCGAACAGAGCTCTTAAGCTTCTTTTCACAAACCTTTTAAGCTTTTAGTTTTATATTCTTATATTATTATCTGAAACGCATTCCATGTAGTACTTGAACTTCTCGTTGTTTTCACCTTGGACTTCTCACGTATTTTTAATCCACCTTGAACTTCCAGTGGTGTGTTGAACTCTCCATTCAGGGAGACGCACATGAACTTCTTACAACAACCCTTTTATGCTTTTAGTTTTGTACTATTTTTAATCTCACCTAAAATGTATTCCGTGTAGTAGTTGAACTACTCGCGGTTTTCACCTTGAACTTCGCTCCCATATTTTTGTTCATAGTTCCTCACCCTGTTTGACGGAGTTGCGCAAATGATATACCTGTTGAAACTTGTTGAGAATACTCAATTTTTTTCCAATACAGTTAGACTTTTGTTCGAACAACATACGCCAATTTATTTTAACGGTATATTTTGGAATAAAGCATACGATATACCCTTGGAAAGTTTTCGAACAGGAGGAACTTTTTTCATGTAGAGCATTTTTGTTTCAAATCTGTAATGGATTGAAATAATTTTTGTAAAACACCAAAAAAACAACTTTTTACGTGTTTTTGAACTTGTAAATGCATTACAACTTTTTGTCCATCTCACAAAAGAAGTTTTGAACTTTCCAATGACGAGCACCTGAACTTCTAGAAACAAACTTGTTATACTTTGCCTTTTTATTTTATTTTTCTCATATGAAAACACACACTATGCAGTACGTGGACTTCTGGTTGTTTTCAATTTGAACTTATCTCTATTTTTTGCCCCTAACTCCTAAAGCAGTCATCAAATTGGAGCAAATGATACCAATAGAAAACTATTGGAAAGCAATTTTTTTACAAAATCATGATTGGTTACGAGCATCTTTTTGAACACGCTAAAACTTGTTTTGAACGATATACACAACATATTCAAATTATTTTATGTGAATAGTGTGTATGATATACCGTTGGAAAAGCTTACGTTTTTGTAGCATTTTTTCATGTAGATAATTTTTTTCAAATTATTTGCCGTTTGTTTGTAGTTTTTAAAAGGCCAAAAATGGTTTCAATTTCCTTAACATGTAAATATGTGTTTTTTTATAAACTCCGTACTTCTTTGTTCTTTTAATTTGAACTTCTTAGTTCT
Organism: Aegilops umbellulata; assembly: GCA_032464435.1. Taxonomy (NCBI): domain Eukaryota; kingdom Viridiplantae; phylum Streptophyta; class Magnoliopsida; order Poales; family Poaceae; genus Aegilops; species Aegilops umbellulata. The sequence goes on along the minus strand of CP136056.1, from coordinate 511,315,744 downwards.
ATTTTTATACAAGAAAAAAATCAATTTTCTAATAAAGCATCAAACAACTTTCTTCAACTTGAATTCAATACATTTTTTCTAGAAACATGAATAATCTCAGTTTTTTGTAGACATCGAGCTGCTCCATTATTTTAATTTCAACTTCTTTGTTTTATTCTTTAATAACGAGGAAATTTTGAGTTTTTCTAAAACTCAAAAATGTCTTTGTTTTTTGTTTTTATAAATATTAAAATGCTCTAATTTTCTAATTTGGACTTATTGGTTTATATTTTTAGTAACACAAAATACTAGTTTTGTAATAAATATTGAACCGGTCCGTTATTTACATTCGAAGTTCTAGAGTTTTTATATTAGAAATGGTGATTCTTTTTTATGAATTTTAAATTGTTCTATTTTTAAAATTTGATTGTCTTGTTTTTTTGTTTTGAACTTCTTGTTTTCATTCTTTAGTAATGAGGAAAATCTGAATTTTGCATATACACCGAACTGCTCCTTTTTTAATTAAGACTTCTTGGGGCTTTTTCAATTATTTATTTTGACATAGAACCACTCCTATTTTTATTTGAACTTCAACGAAAAGTCAATTATCTTTTGTTATCTTTTTTAGTGACGGAAAAATTCATGGTAATTTTTTTTGTACACCTATATCATTTTTTTGAAATCTTCAATTTATCAAATTTGAACTTTGAGAGTTAACCGATTTCTAGATGACACTAGTTTTCTTCTTAGTTTATAAAAATCAAACTACCGTGTTATTTTAATGTGAACTTCTTTGTTTTTTCAATATCCACCTTTTTGTGTTTTTTCATATTTTTCAGAAATGAGGCAATCATAAAAATATAGAAACATAACTTTTTACTATCATCCCGTTTGAACTTTCTTAATTTCACACAGTTCAATACATTTTTAAATTTTCAATTTTTTTATTGCACTCTGAAGTTCTCTTTTTTATTTTTATATATGAAATTTTCTATGTGAATTTACATGAACCTGGACTTCAATTCTTTGTAACCTTGAACTACTCATTAAAACACCTTTTTTGTTTTTATGAATGCGAAAATTCAACAAGCACCGAATATAAGTGAAACTATAATCATAAACAGACTGGCTCATAAGTGAGTGAGGGCACAAAAGGAAGGTTTTTTATGGCCACTATAGTGCAATTTGACCTTATGCACAGAAAAATGTTGAGAGAAAACGGTTGTAGCCTGCATGGAGCTTTCCTGTTGCGTGAACACTAGCGTGAAAATGTACAAAGAGAAAACAATTGTAGCCTGAAAATGACTAGACACGCAAAGAAAATGTTGAGAGAGAAAAATGTTGAGAGTATCAGCCATAACCTGAACAGTAACCTCCACACATGTAGATGGAAGTTCAGAGAAAAATGCGCTCGCCATTCTTCTTCTCTATCAGCAGCAGTACAAATACACAAATTAAAATAACAGTAAGTGACAAATCTAGTTGTTTCCGTAGCCTCCAGGCTCATCATGGAGCTCCTAATAGGACAGGGGATCGTTAACTAATAAAATAGGTAGATGTTCAGATGTACACTAAAGAAAACCATTTGCTTCAGGCGTTGATCCTTTTTCGTCAGTTAACTCAATATTCATCAAGTGCTGCTTTTCTACGTCAGTTTAACTCTGTCAGGCTTGCGTTCTTGGGCATCAGTGCAAGTCTCTATGGGATTGGCGCATCTGCAAAAAAAACAAAGAATATCTGTTAGTCATGGTGAACCACCAGTGGAGCGCATATGCCGAAAATCAATTGTGCATACAGGGCTTAGCTTGTACAACAGCGGCGGGTGAGCACAAGCTGCAATACGATAGCGTAGCACAGAAGGCCAGCAGCCGCGCACCCTTGTAAGCCGGTGGCAGAGCATTGGGAATTCGGAGCTGAGCTGCATCGCGAGCGTCGGTGTGCTCCATGCGTGCCGCAGCCGGCCAAGGTGAACGGTCTGCGGTGCCGTCAGCGAACGGCCTCGACTCTGCGGGAGCGAATCCCCACCAGGACTAGGCAACGGTGTGGCAGGGAAAAGCTCCGCTGGCAGGAGCTTGGTGGAGGCGGGAGCTCTGCCTGTGGGGTGCTCGCTGGGGGAACGGATTCGCAGCAGCAGGCGGCGAGGCAGGCGACAACGCCGAAAAACAGTGGCGGCGGATGGATCTCCCCTGCTCCTGCCCCAGTGCATTGGATGATGGACGTCAAAGGCCAAAGGACGCCACCGTCGCAGATGTAGTGGATGGGATTCAGTGCGTCGGCGCCACAGAACACGACGGCCGCAGGAGGAGGTGGCGGAAGGTCGGGTCCCCATGGGAAGGAAGGTCAGCATGTGGAGGGGGATGCAGAGTTTGCTAGCTACAGCGGGAGGACGGTGGGCGCGGTTGGAGCAGGAGCAAGGCGGTCATCACGCGGAAAACCATGGCCCGACGGCGGCGCGTGAGATCCAGGGTCAGCGGCGACGCGCGGGGATCCAGTACCGGCGGCGCGGGGGATCCAGGGCCGGCAACAGCGCGTGCGGATCCTGGGCCGGCGGCGGCGCGCGGGATCCACTGCTGGCGGCGGCGCGTGGGTACCCAGGCAGGTGGCGGTGCGGGCGATGGACCGGGGAGGTTGTCGGGGCTGGTGGGGGACTGGTGGGTCGTGGGTGTTTTTCTTTGTCGCTGCCACTTGGAGTTGGGAGGATCCACTTGGCGCCGCGAGGGTGATCCAAATAACTATTCTAATTCCAGAATTAGAATAGTGTTGTCCTATATATAGATGGATGGATGGATAGATGTTAGGGCTAGAACTAGGGTATCTTTAGTAAATGTATATGTCTTTTCAATTAGGGTTAGAACTAGGTTTTACGAATTTTTAGGGTTAGAACTAGGTTTTATAATTTTTTAGTAAATGCAGGTCTTTTGAATCAGCATAGTAAGGTTTAGTTGATAGCTTAGAGGGTTTCACTAAGTCCTAAGATGAGGATAATAATGTTTTTGTGTATATTTTATTTTTGTAGAAAACAAGGAGCCCTTGCATCATCCCCGCCGTCGTCTCAGTCACCGACCCCCTGTGACCTCGAGGTGAGACCAACCAAATCCCCATTCAATGATGATGTAGATGTTTTGATAGATTTTGTACAGTAGTAGCTAGATGAGTAGCTGTGACAATTTCCATGGAATAGAAAATTTTCAATGTAGGCCTTTCAAATATGGAGATATAGACACGTGATATGTAGTGTTGTGTACTACTAGTGCTTGCCCAAGTGGCCTATGTTTGCAGGGAACACCGAGTGTTGATTAATTTCCATTCCGGCAAATTTCATGCGCTCGATATATGTCCTTTTTAGCAAAGGTCATGCCGGATTTTCCCGTAAATCTTGGCATGACTTGTGCTAGAATATGTAGGAAATATCGAGTGGCCCGAATTTTCTAGAAAGATAAATAAACGACATTTCGGGTTGACTTTAAGTCTGTCGGGACTCCACCCTATATGAGAGAAAAAGAATGCCGACTATTGTCATGGGGGTCGTTCTTCCTCTTCTTTTTCGTGATAGACCTTTTGGTAATGCACGGGAAGGAAGAAAAGAACGACCATCACCGACGGTCGCAAATTTCAGAGAGGAATCAGTGAGGAATAGTCTCCACCATATATGGGAGGACGAAGAATCCCAACTGTTGTCATGTGGGTCGCTTCTCCTTCGTTCCCGCGTGCTAGATATTTTGGTGTAATTGCACTCGGGGACGAAGGAAGGAGCGACCATCACCGACGGTCGAATATATACTCCTCGTGAGCTGAGAGTTTTCAAGAAAAGACTCGACAGACCGATAGTCAACAAATGATGAATACTAATGATCTAATTTAATTGCTGTAGTACATATATTGAATTTTAGAAGTTTAATATTTGAATTATGAACATAGGAAATGTCTGACGACGACGATAGGATCCTGATACGTCTCCAACGTATCTATAATTTTTGATTGCTCCATGCTATATTATCTACTGTTTGGGCAATATTTGTTGGGGAACGTAGCAGAAATTCAAAATTTTCCTACGTGTCACTAAGATCTATCTATGGAGAAATCAGCAACGAGGGAAAAGAGAGTGCATCTACATACCCTTGTAGATCGCTAAGCGGAAGCGTTCAAGTGAACGGGGTTGATGGAGTCGTACTCGTCGTGATCCAAATCACCGATGACCAAGTGCCGAACGGACGACACCTCCGCGTTCAACACACGTACAGCCCGGTGACGTCTCCCATGCCTTGATCCAGCAAGGAGAGAGGGAGAGGTTGAGGAAGAGTCCGTCCAGCAGCAGCACAACGGCGTGGTGGTGGTGGAGGAGTGTGGCAATCCTGCAGGGCTTCGCCAAGCACCGCGGGAGAGGAGGAAGGAGAGATGCAGGGCTGCGCCATAGAGAGGTCCAAACTCATATGTTGGCTGCCCCCAAACCCTCAAGTATATATAGGGGGAGAGGGGAGGCTACGCCCCCACCTAGGGTTCCACCCTAGGGGCGGCGGCCAGCCCCAAAACCCATCTAGGGTGCGGCCAAGGGGGGGAAGAGGGGAGACTTGCCCCCCAAGTTAGGTGGGTGCGCCCCCTTCCCCAAACCCTAGGCGCCTTGGACCCTTGTGGGGGGGGGGGGGCGCACCAGCCCACCTGGGGCTGGTCCCCTCCCACATGTGGCCCATGCAGCCCTCCGGGGCCGGTGGTCCCACTTGGTGGACCCCCGGGACCCTCCTGGTGGTCCCGGTACGTTACCGATAAAACCCGAAACTCTTTCGGTGACCAAAACAGGACTTCCCATATATAAATCTTTACCTCCGGACCATTCCGGAACTCCTCGTGACGTCCGCGATCTCATCCGGGACTCCGAACAACATTCGGTATCCACATACAAACTTCCTTTATAACCCTAGCGTCATCGAACCTTAAGTGTGTAGACCCTACGGGTTCGGGAACCATGCAGACATGACCGAGACGTTCTCCAGTCAATAACCAACAGCGGGATCTGGATACCCATGTTGGTTCCCACATGTTCCACGATGATCTCATCGGATGAACCACGATGTCGAGGATTCGATCAATCCCGTATACAATTCCCTTTGTCTAGCAGTATAGTACTTGCTCGAGATTCGATCGTCGGTATCTCGATACCTTGTTCAATCTCGTTACCGGCAAGTCTCTTTACTCGTTCCGTAACACATCATCCCGTGATCAACTCCTTGATCACATTGTGCACATTATGATGATGTCCTACCGAGTGGGCCCAGAGATACCTCTCCGTCACACGGAGTGACAAATCCCAGTCTCGATTCGTACCAACCCAACAGACACTTTCGGAGATACCTGTAGTGTACCTTTATAGCCACCCAGTTACGTTGTGACGTTTGATACACCCAAAGCATTCCTACAGTATCCGGGAGTTGCACAATCTCATGGTCTGAGGAAATGATACTTGACATTAGAAAAGCTTTAGCATACGAACTACACGATCTTTGTGCTAGGCTTAGGATTGGGTCTTGTCCATCACATCATTCTTCTAATGATGTGATCCCGTGATCAATGACATCCAATGTCCATGGTCAGGAAACCGTAACCATCTATTGATCAACGAGCTAGTCAACTAGAGGCTTACTAGGGACATGGTGTTGTCTATGTATCCACACATGTATCTGAGTTTCCTATCAATACAATTCTAGCATGGATAATAAACGATTATCATGAACAAGGAAATATAATAATAACTAATTTATTATTGCCTCTAGGGCATATTTCCAACAATATTGGGCTTTATTATCCACTTTTATATTATTTTTGGGACTAACCTATTAACCGGAGGCCCAACCCAGATTTGCTGTTTTTTTTGCCTATTTCGGTGTTTCGAAGAAAAGGAATATCAAACGAAGTCAAAACGGAACGAAATCAACTAGAGAAGTTATTTTTGGAAGGAAAGCTACCGGATGGACTTGGAACCCACCTCAGGAAAGGAGGGAGGCGGCCACGAGGGTGGGGGCGTGCCCACCCCCTAGGGCGCACCCCTGCCTTGTGGGGCCCCCGAAGCTCCACTATCGGTGTTAAAACCGGCGGATCTCGGGTAGGAGGTCCCGAACTGTGCGTCTAGGCAGATGGTAATAGGAGACAAGGGACACGATGTTTTTACCCAGGTTCGGGCCCTCTAGATGGAGGTAAAACCCTACTCCTGCTTGATTAATATTGATGATATGGGTAGTACAAGAGTAGATCTACCACGAGATCAGAGAGGCTAAACCCTAGAAGCTAGCCTATGGTATGATTGTTGTTCGTCCTATGAACTAAAACCCTCCGGTTTATATAGACGCCGGAGAGGGTTGGGGTTACACAGAGTCGGTTACAACGGAAGGAGATCTACATACCCGTATCGCCAAGCTTGCCTTCCACGCCAAGAAAAGTCCCATCCGGACACGGGACGAAGTCTTCAATCTTGTATCTTCATAGTCCAGGAGTCCGGCCAAAGGTCATAGTTCGGCTATCCGAACACCCCCTAATCCAGGACTCCCTCAGTAGCCCCTGAACCAGGCTTCAATGACGACGAGTCCGGCGCGCAAATTGTCTTCGGCATTGCAAGGCAGGTTCCTCCTCCGAATACTTCATAGAAGATTGCGAACACAAGGATAGTGTCGGGCTCTGTAAAATAAGTTCCACATATTGCCATAGAGAGAATAACATTTACACCAATCTAATCTGGTGACGTACCCCGCAGTATGACATCACACCACGGCCAAGTCTTTATTCAAATCGTTTTGTTGTCCCACTTCAGCGTGTTTAGTGAGGAGGTTTCCTTGGCACGTCTTGTCAAAGCAGAGGTCGTGTCCCCTTATTCCGGGATTCTCATCAATACGGGCGTGGGTAACCCAACCGCGCCATTGATTACGGTGCTTGGGAGATAAGCGAGTTTTACCAGGCTGGTGGGGGCACGCAGTTTCGTCCGCCCATATAAGGGGATAAGGATCCACCTTTTCACCTACGCCTTCTTCCTCCTTTGCTCATCCATTTTCGCATACCCGAGCTCCAGCGCCTAAGTTCGCACTCCCCACCTCAACCTTCTCCAGCCATGTCCGGAGCGGGAGGCAAGTGGATGGTATCCTCCGTAACGGAGGGACACATCAAAAAGCTGAGGAAGGACGGATACTTGTCTGACGACATCGCGCACCGGCTTCCCAAAAAGGGGCAGCTCCTCCCCACCCCAAGGCCCCATGAGAGGGTGGTGTTCCTCACCCATTTCCTCCGTGGACTAGGTTTTCCTCTCCACCCATTTGTCCGGGGTCTCATGTTCTACTACGGCCTAGATTTCCATGATCTGGCCCCAAACTTTATCCTCAACATCTCGGCCTTCATCGTCGTGTGCGAGGCCTTCCTCTGCATCCCACCCCACTTCGGTTTATTGCTGAAGACCTTTAACGTCAAGCCAAAGGTAGTGCGCGGCTGCCAGGCGGAGTGAGGAGGTGCCATGGTGGGCAAAATGCCCAACGTCTTATGGCTCGAGGGCTCTTTCGTGGAGACCCTAAAAGGGGTGGCAATCGGGGTGGTTCTACATCACTGAGCCGTGTGACCCTAAATGGGTCGCAGCCCCTGAGTTCCGATCCGGAGCTCCTACGCGGCTCACCTCCTGGAAGGAGACGGGCCTATCGTGGGGCAAAAAGGGAGAGCTGACCGGACTCCAAACATGCGTCCAAACCCTGGTGAACAAGAAGCTAAAGCTTGTCAATGTAGTCCAGGTCATGCTCATCCACCGGATACTCCCATGCCAACAACGGGCTTTCAGCTTGTGGGAGCTCAATCCGGCCCAGCACCAAACCCTGAGCAGGCTCTTCGACACAACGTACGAAGATGCCTGGAAGGTGCTATTCAAGGGTGCCAAAGCTCCCGCATCCGCTAATGAGGATCGCGGTTTCAGCGCGCAGCGTCAAGCCAGCGCGGTAAGCTGTTTTTACTTTTTATAGGATATTTATTTTTCATAGTTTGACTCTATGCGGGATCTAAACTCCCTTACCTTCAGCAGGACTGGCAGGAGACGTCCAGACAGATCAACTGTCCGGCTCCTTTACCCGAAGACCCAGCGGACGCCCGCTTGACGGGGCTGCTGGTTCCGGCACCCTACATGGTGCCGGAGAAGAAGGCCAACAAGAAGGCCACGGGAACTCAAAAGAGTTCCCGGCATCTGGTGGTGTCGGAGTCGTCGTCCAACGGTTCCGAGGCGCACTCCTCCCGTGAAGACGAGGAGGAGGAAGAAGAGGCCTCTCCCCCTCCAGCGGGGGGAGGAAAGAAGAGGAAGGCCGCCCCAACTGGGGAGGCCGGTGGGTCCAAGAAGGGGAAACCCTTCTTCCGGACTACTCCACCAACGCCGACGACGGCGAAGAGGAGTGGCCGCACACGGCCAAGCCCCTGGCGAAATCGTAAGTGTTCGGATACCAGAATGACTCATAGCGTTCCTTTATTGCATAGCTTTTCCTGACGCCGAATATATTTATGCAGTCCGCCCAAAGGCGGGCTCGACACGTCGTCGAGCGGTTCCCTGGATTCGTCGGATGTGAACAGTACTTCACTTCCGGCCGCCTCCTCCCCTCACCCTATGGATAAGGCCGAGGTGTTGTCCCAGGAGGCTCCAGGCCAGGAGGAGGTGGTCCTGGAGGCGCCGCAAGGCGACCTCCCGGACTCCAAGTGCCCAGGGGACAAAGCCCCCAAGGGCTCCAAGTCCGGCCCTGGGCCGGACACCGCTCCGGAACCTTCAAAGGTTCCGGAGTCCGGCAGGCAGCCCCCTAAGAAGAAGGGCAAGCCTACAACGCCGGTGACCTCTGCCCAACCGGAGGCACCCGATAACTTGCTAGAGGTGCTTAACAGCGCCTCCATTGACGAGGAGCACCGCACTATTATGAGTGCGGTGATTCAGAAGGTTCAGTCCGCTAAGGGCGGGCTGACCGAAGCCTGTGCCAGCCTGTTGACAGGCTTTGAGATACGTAAAAAATATGTAAAAATATTACCGCATAGACAGTAGCCCCTGATGCTCTGTTTGGCGTTCGGAAAGAAAAGCCGAATAGAGGATCTAATAACATTCGCAGGAGTCTAACAAAAGTAAGTCAATATGCGTATGCAGGCTTCACTGCTGGCGTTCGCCGCACTGACTGCGGAGGTGGACACGCTGAAGCAGAACCTCAAGTGGTCCGAGCAAGAGCTCGGCCTTGCCAAGAAGCAGCTCGAGGACAAAGAAGGTAAGAGATACCTTATTGAAATATATAAAAGGTGCAATTGCAAAAAAATGACAGGATTAATGTGGCTATTGTAGGGGCCACAACTGAGGTGGCAAACCTTAAGCAAGCGCTGTCGGAGGCCGAAGAGAAGGCGGCCACGGAGCGTACCGAGCGGGAGAGGCAGGAGGCACGGGTAGGCGAGGTGCAGCAAGAGCTCCAGGCTCTCGTGAAAAAACATGAGAATTTGGAGCTTGACTCGAAGACGCGAGAGTGCGAGCTTGCGGCGGCCATTGAAAGTGCCAAGTCTGCCAAGGCCAAAGCCCAGAAGGCCCTCCAAGAAGTTGAGGCGATGAAGAAGATAGCGGCGGGTAAGGCTTTCTTTATGCAAAGCAAGCAGGTGAAAGTGAATTATTTGTTACTTACCAGAATCCGAAGCTCTCCAGGAGCATTCGCAGATTTGCCCTGCAGCGTGTCCGATGCTGCCGCCTTCTATCGAGCCGAGGAGGGCAGCTCGACCGAGAAGGTGTTCTGGCAGAGCGACCAGTTGAAGCAATTGGTCGAGCTCCACAAGGTGGCCGAACAGGCCCTGAAGGGCTTTATAGTTCGGCTGTGGCCTGGAGAGGCCCTGCCTGGGAGCTACTTCGGGCTGGTGAGGCGGCTGGTGGACGCCTGTCCGAGGCTTGAGGTCGTCAAGCGCTCCGTCTGCATCGAGGGTGCCCGTAGGGCCCTTGCCCGTGCTAAGGTGCACTGGGGCAAATTGGATGCCGTGAAGCTTGTGAAGGACGGGCCACTGCAGGGCAAGGAGCATCGCCACCCCGAGATATATTACGAGGGTGTCTTGAAGGGTGCCCGCCTTGTGGCAGATGAATGCTCAAAAGATGTAATATTTGAGTGAAACTTTGTTCATTTTATCCTGTGCACTGAAAACTTGTTCATATGCGCTATGCAACGCTTGTTTAATTTAAAATATTGCCTTCTGTGCGGCCGTTTATTACATTTGAGAGATGGCGAGTCGTCGGCTTCTGCCCCCATGCCACGAGTGCTGGGGTGTTCGGGATAAACCTGAGTACTCTTTTTCCCATTCTTGGGTCCTTCGAGGGAGGTGCTCACCACAACGAACAAGGCAATCAGACTATAATGCGTTATCACTCTCACTTAGCCATAGAATTCTATAATTTTAAATTTCGGCCAAGCCCCTAGTATTCGGAAGACCGAGTTCGGGGCGCTATACACGCCTAGGCCGGACAAAGCCGGCTCCTCGCTCTAAGCGGCATAAGTCTTTTAGGACTCGAAACCTTCCCGAACAGCGACCAGCTCTCGCCCTATCATGACAGTCAGTTTTAGCTTTCTCTACTGAGGTGCTTAGGCCTAGCTCAACTAGGGCACAATCGCAGTAGTTCTCCCAGCGCTACCTTAGCTGATATAGCGGAACGTAAGGTACCAAAACATTGGAGCCGGGCAAACCCAACTATTGACCAAAGACATGATTCGGAGCTGATGCATATAATGCTATAAGATCGGAGGGCCGCACTTGTGAAAGTGTTCGGACTTCTCACGTCATGTTATGGGGTGCTTGAGCCCCTGGCGTATTGGCCGTACCCAAGTGTACGGGTGCTAAATGTCAAAACTGAACATATATATTTAAAAAAGAAATGAATAGAGAATGCAGTAATAAGCTGAAGCTAAGCATTGTTTATTTTAAAATGCTGCTGTAAAAGCAGAACGATACAAATAGTGCGATAAGCAAGAGATGGGACTATTTGACATGTCCCCCTCCAGGGGCGAGCTGCGAGATGATATGTAAGACCGGTATGTTGCTCGTTATAGAGACCACCTGAGAATTCGGCGTAGCTTCTTGCCTCCTTGGTTGTTGCATCGTGTCTTCGGTGATTGTACTGCCGGACAGGCCTTCCGTATGATGAGTCCTGAAAGTGAGAAAAAATGACGAAATCGGGAGCCCCTAGTGCGGTCGAGCCGCATTTAGGGCATGCCGTGGACGTGCCCCTCCCCCTGTGCCCATGGAATTTTCAGAGCGTAATTATGTACGCGTAGTACTGATTTCGCAGTTTCGCGGGGGCTGGGGTTGGGGCCGTATTGCTACACTTGCTCGGAACATGCTAGGCGGTCTTGTTGTAGGTTACTCCGGGCGCGCTTGATTGTGTCTGCACGTTTTAAAGCCGGACTGGAGAATTTCCTTGAGAGGCTGCTCTGTACTTCCGCTGCCAGCGCCGCCGTATGCTCCTTCGTTTGGAGAGAGCGTTCGGTGTTTCCATTGACCGTAATGACTCCTCGCGATCCTGGCATCTTGAGCTTAAGGTATGTGTAGTGCGGCACCGCATTGAATTTTGCAAATGCAGTTCGTCCGAGCAGTGCATGATAGCCGCTGCGGAACGGGACTATGTCGAAGATTAACTCCTCGCTTCGGAAATTATCCGGGGATCCGAAGACCACTTCGAGTGTACGGAGCCAGTACAGTTGGCCTCTACACCTGGTATGACGCCTTTAAAGGTCATTTTTGTGGGTTTAATCCTTGAGGGATCTATGCCCATTTTCCGCACTATATCCTGATAAAGTAGGTTCAGGCTGCTGCCGCCGTCCATAAGGACTCTGGTGAGGTGAAAACCGTCAATGATTGGGTCAAGAACCAATGCGGCGAATCCGCCATGACGGATGCTAGTGGGGTGGTCCCTTCGACCAAAAGTGATTGGGCAGGAGGACCATGGGTTGAACTTTGGGGCGACTGGCTCTAACGCATATACGTCCCTGAGTGCACGCTTCCGCTCCCGCTTGGGAATGTGGGTTGCCTGTATCATGTTCACCGTCCGCACTTGTGGGGGGAAACCCTTCTGTCCACTATTGTTCGGCGGCCGGGGCTCCACCTCGTCATCGCTATGCAGCCCCTTGTCTCTGTTTTCGGCATGTAACTTGCCTGCCTGCTTGAACACCCAACAACCCCTGTTGGTGTGATTGGCTGGCTTTTCGGGGGTGCCATGTATCTAGCACGAGCGATCAAGTATTCGGTCCAAACTGCACGGGCCCGGAGTATTTCTTTTGAATGGCTTTTTCCGCTGACTGGGTTTAGAGCCTCCGAATCCGGCATTAACTGCCGTATCCTCAGCACTGTCGCCTTTAATGCGGCGCTTGTGCTTGTTGCGACGCGACCTGCCATTGCTGTCCTTGGTATCCGAGTTACCAGGGCTCTTGGTCATGTTGTTACTACGAGCTAGACATTTGTCTTCTCTCGCGCAAAAGCGAGTCATGAGTGTCGTGAGGGCTACCATGGATTTCGGCTTTTCCTGTCCTAGGTGCCGGGCAAGCCACTCGCCACGGATGTTGTGTTTGAAGGCTGCTAGGGCCTCTGCGTCCGGACAGTCGACGATTTGATTTTTCTTGGTTAGGAACCGTGTCCAGAATTGCCTGGCCGATTCCTCTGGCCGCTGAATTATGTGGCTTAGGTCATCGGTGTCTGGTGGTCACACATAGGTGCCCTGGAAATTGTCGAGGAATGCGGCTTCCAGGTCCTCCCAACAACCAATTGATTCTGCTGGCAAGCTGTTAAGCCAATGCCGAGCTGGTCCTTTAAGCTTGAGTGGGAGGTATTTGATGGCGTGTAGATCATCGCCACGGGCCATGTGGATATGAAGGAGATAATCTTCGATCTATACCGCAGGATCTGTTGTGCCATCGTATGATTCGATGTTTACAGGTTTGAAACCCTCTGGGATTTGATGATCCATTACTTCATCTGTGAAGCATAGTGGGTGTGCGGAGCCTCTGTACTGGGCTATATCACGATGTAGCTCGAATGAGCTTTGTCTGCTGCATTCGGCTTGGTCGGATTTGCTGTATCTGGCGTGACGGTTATCGTCTCGAGTCATGGGGCGCCCATGCAATCCGTAGATCGATCTTGTTTGCCTTGCCTTGTCCTCCAACATATCGCGCAGGTCTAGCGCGTTTCCCCGTGCCTTGGTGTTTTTTGAGCAACGCCGGGGTGCGGCTTGAATGGAGGGCCGTGAGGCCTCTCTGTCACGGCCACGAGGTGGCCGATCGGCCGCGTCATGTGCTGGTGATGTAGGTTTATGTGCTTCCTCCTCTAATCGGGGTAGCAGCCTGCGCTTTGGGTAGCTCTTGGAGGGGCGTTCGAGTTCATACTCTTCGGCCGCCAGGATTTCAGTCCATCTGTTGGCTAGCAAGTCTTGATCAGCTCTAAGCTGTTGCTGTTTTTTCTTGAGGCTGCTCGCCATGGCCATAAGCCTGCTCTTAAAGCGCTCTTGTTCGGCGGGATCCTTGGGCACGACAAATTCGTCGTCGCCGAGCCTTGCCTCGTCTTCGGAGGGAGGCACGTAATTGTCATTCTCTTCCTCTCTTTCTGCCGCCCTCTCAGGAGGGCTGACTTCTCCATCCTCCTGTGCTGAATCTTGCTGGAGGGAGTTGTCTTCGGCACTATCCGGGGTGTTATTGTCTCCGGTGCCGGTTTCACCGTTTTTGCTTTGGCGGGACTTAGAGCGGCGCCGCTGACGCCGGCGCTTTGGTTGCTTCTTGGAGGGGTCATCCCCCGTTGTTCCGTCGCCATTGCCTTCTTTGGGTGTATCCACCATATATATGTCATATGATGAGGTGGCTTTCCAGTGCCCTATAGGCGCTGGTTCCTGTTCGTCTCCTACATCGTCGTCCATACCGTCGATGTCTTTGGAGTCGAAGTCTAGCATGTCGGTTAAATCATCGACAGTGGCTACGAAGTGGGTGGTGGGTGGGCGTCGAATTTCTTCGTCGTCCGCATCCCAATCCTGTTGGCCATAATCCGACCAGGACTCTCCTGACAAAGAGAGGGACCTTAGTGAATTCAGAATATCGCTGAAGGGCGAGTGCTGAAAGATATCCGCGGCGGTGAATTCCATGATCGGCGCCCAATCGGATTCAACCGGCAAGGGCGCGGAGGGCTCGGAGTCCGGAGAGGAGTCCGGCACCTTGGAGTCACGGGCTTCGCATAGGGTAAGGCTGGTGTTCAGCTCGATCGCCGTAGAGATTGCAGCCCCCGAGGCGGTGTCCAGCCACCCGTCCTTGATCGGTGCAGTCGGCTCTGAGCTAAGGGTCGGAGCGGACACGGGTGCGGCCTCCAAGGCACTGTCCGGCGGTAGAGCTAGATCATGCCCTTCGCGACAGTGCGGCGCGCCCGGCTGTGGCTCGAATCCGTCGAAGATCAAGTCTCCGCGGATATCAGCCGTGTAGTTCAAGCTTCCAAATCTGACCTGATGGCCAGGGGCGTAGCTTTCAATCTACTCCAGGTGGCCAAGCGAATTGGCCCGCAGTGCAAAGCCACAGAATACGAAGATCTGTCCGGGGAGAAAAGTCTCACCCTGGACCGCATCGCCGTTGATGATCGAAGGAGCCATCGGGCCTAAAAATTGACGACACAAAGGAACTCTCAATGAAAGCACCAATGTCGGTGTCAAAACCAGCGGATCTCGGGTAGGGGGTCCTGAACTGTGCGTCTAGGCGGATGGTAACAGGAGACAAGGGACACGATGTTTTTACCCAGGTTCGGGCCCTCTCGATGGAGGTAAAACCCTACTCCTGCTTGATTAATATTGATGATATGGGTAGTACAAGAGTAGATCTACCACGAGATCAGATAGGCTAAACCTTAGAAGCTAGCCTATGGTATGATTGTTGTTCGTCCTATGGACGAAAACCCTTTGGTTTATATAGACACCGGAGAGGGTTAGGGTTACACAGAGTCGGTTACAACGGAAGGAGATCTACATATCCGTATCGCCAAGCTTGCCTTCCACGCCAAGGAAAGTCCCATCCGGACACGGGACGAAGTCTTCAATCTTGTATCTTCATAGTCCAGGAGTCCGGACAAAGGTCATAGTCCGGCTATCCGAACACCCCCTAATCCAGGACTCCCTCATCCACCGACGTACTTCCTGCACCCATATATACTCACGTACCCTAAAACTTCCAGAACGGAGAATAGATCGGGAGTTCCGCCGCCGCAAGCCTCTGTAGCCACCAAAAACCTCTCGAGACCCTGTTCTAGCACCCTGCCGGAGGGGGGGGGACCCTCACAGGTGGCCATCTTCATCATCCCGGCGCTCTCCATGACGAGGAGGGAGTAGTTCACCCTCGGGACTGAGGGTATGTACCAGTAGCTATGTGTTTGATATCTCTCTTTCTCTCTAGTGTTCTTGATTTGGCACGATCTTGATGTCTCGCGAACTTTGCTATTATAGTTGGATCTTATGTTTCTTCTCCCCCTCTACTCTCTTGTAATGGATTGAGTTTTCCCCTTGAAGTAATCTTATCGGACTGAGTCTTTAAAGATTTGAGAAAACTTGATGTATGTCTTGCCGTGCGTATCTGTGGTGACAATGGGATATCACGTGACTCACTTGGTGTATGTCTTGGTGATCAACTTGCGGGTTCCGCCCATGAACCTATGCATAGGGGTTGTCACACGTTTTCGTCATGATTCTCCGGTAGAAACTTTGGGCACTCTTTGAAGTACTTTGTGTTGGATTGAATAGATGAATCTGAGATTGTGTGATGCATATCGTATAATCATACCCACGGATACTAGAGGTGACATTGGAGTATCTAGGTGACATTAGGGTTTTGGTTGATTTGTGTCTTAAGGTGTTATTCTAGTACGAACTCTAGGGCTGTTTGTGACACTTATAGGAATAGCCCAACGAATTGATTGGAAAGAATAAATTTGAGGTGGTTTCGTACCCTACCATAATCTCTTCGTTTGTTCTCCGCTATTAGTGACTTTGGAGTGACTCTTTGTTGCATGTTGAGGGATAGTTATATGATCCAATTATGTTATTATTGTTGAGAGAACTTGCACTAGTGAAAGTATGAACCCTAGGCCTTGTTTCCTATCATTGCAATACCGTTTGTGCTCACTTTTATCATTAGTTACCTTGCTGCTTTTATATTTTCAGATTACAAAAACCTATATCTACCATCCATATTGCACTTGTATCACCATCTCTTCGCCGAACTAGTGCACCTATACAATTTACCATTATATTGGGTGTGTTGGGGACACAAGAGACCCTTTGTTATTTGGTTGCAGGGTTGCTTGCGAGAGACCATCTTCATCCTACGCCTCCCACATATTGATAATCCTTAGGTCATCCACTTGAGGGAAATTTGCTACTGTCCTACAAACCTCTGCACTTGGAGGCCCAACAACGTCTACAAGAAGAAGGTTGTGTAGTAGACATCAAGCTCTTTTCTGGCGCCGTTGCCGGGGAGGCTAGGTAAGCGGCACTCACACCCCGTCAACTAAGCAGTTTCTGGCGCCGTTGCCGGGGAGATGAGTGCTTGAAGGTATATCTTTAGATCTTGCAGTCGAATCTTTTTGTTTCTTGTTTTAGCACTAGTTAGTTTATAAAATAAAACTACCAAAAAAATGGAATTGAGTTTGTCTCATACGCTTCATCTTTTTAATATCTTTCGTGAGTATGATGGAAAGGAAAATTGTGCCAAAGTGTTAGAAGAAGAATGCATTAAATTGTTTAGCACTAAATCTTTGAATAATGAGCATGATTGCAATGTTGTTAGTATGAACTCCTTGAATATCCATAGTACTAATGATGATTGCACTAGTTATGATGAAAATGCCTCCTATCAACATGTCATTTTTTGTGGAGTGCATTGGGTTTGTAAGTACACACTAAATAGGGAAGATAGATATTGCAAGGGCCATAAGTACTTAGAAACCAAATTGTTGCAAGAAGAGCTAGATGAATGTGCTGAAAATTTATTTTTTTTCTTAGCCATACTTGTGAACTATGCAATGAACGTGATCATTTTAGTACCCAATGCAAATTGTCTCATGATCGTATCGTGTCCAAAAATTGTGATGACTTGATTTCCCTTGCACATCATAATGAACTTAGTTTGCTCTTGGGTTATGAAGAAATTAAACGTATAACTAAGGATATTCCAAAAAAATTCCTTGATAAAGTTCTTCATTTTGATCTAGAGAAAATTTATATGTATTGTGCGGTGAATTGCATTGAAAATCCTTATATTGCCAATTACATAAAGAAAAGAAAACAAATGGAGGATTAAGAGAATACTAATGAAAGGGAAGAGACTTCCCAATATCCTCCTATTATTTCTTATGATGAATCAGGTAACGCGGAGGATCCTTCTATTCAACCAATCTCATTAATAAGGAGCTCCAAAAAGAGGATTGAACCCACACATGACGTGAAGAAGAAGAAAAGAAAAAGGAAGAGAGGTAAAAAGGTATCTCTCCCAAATAAAGTTGCTCCTATTATTGTTGTGCCTCATGAAAATGAAGATGATACACTTGACGATGATCTCTGTCGGTGTCAAAACCGGCGGATCTCGGGTAGGGGGGTCCCGAACTGTGCGTCTAGGCGGATGGTAACAGGAGACAAGGGACACAATGTTTTACCCAGGTTCGGGCCCTCTTGATGGAGGTAAAACCCTACGTCCTGCTTGATTAATATTGATGATATGGGTAGTACAAGAGTAGATCTACCACGAGACCGAGGAGGCTAAACCCTAGAAGCTAGCCTATGGTATGATTGTTGTATGTTGTATGTTGTCCTACAGACTAAAACCCTCTGGTTTATATAGACACCGGAGAGGGTTAGGGTTACACAAAGTCGGTTACAATGGTAGGAGATCTAAATATCCGCATCGCCAAGCTTGCCTTCCACGCCAAGGAAAGTCCCTTCCGGACACGGGACGAAGTCTTCAATCTTGTATCTTCATAGTCCAGGAGTCCGGCTGAAGGTATAGTCCGGCTATCCGAACACCCACTAATCCAGGACTCCCTCAGTAGCCCCTGAACCAGGTTTCAATGACGACGAGTCCGGCGCGCAAATTTTCTTCGGCATTGCAAGGCGGGTTCCTCCTCCAAGTACTTCATAAAAGGTTTTAAACACTAAAGCTAGTGTACGGCTCTGCAAAATAAGTTTCCACATATTGCCATAGAGAGAATAAATTTACACTAATCTAATCTGCTGACGTATCCCGTAGCATGACATCACACTATGGCCAAGCCTTTATCCGAATCGTTTTTACTTCCCCACCTCAACGCATTTTGCGAGGCGGTTTCCTTGGCATGTCTTGTCAAAGCAAAGATCGTGTCCCCTTTATTTATGGGATTCTCATCAATACGGACGTGGGTAACCCAACCGCGCCATTTATCACGACGCTTGGGAGACAAGCGAGTTTTACCAGGCTGGTGGGGACGCTTAACCGCATCCGCCCATATAAGGGGATAAGGATCCACCTTTTTACCTACACCTTCTTACTCCTTTGCCTATCCATCTTCCGCGCACTCGAGCTCCAGCGCCCAAGTCCGCACTTCCCACCTCAACCTTCTCCAGCCATGTCCGGAGCGGGAGGCAAGTGGATGATCTCCTCCGTCACGGAGGGCCGTATCAAAAAACTGAGGAAGGCCGGATACTTGTCTAACGACATCGTGCACCGGCTTCCTGAAAAGCGGCAGCTCCTCCCCACCCCTAGGCCCCATGAGAGGGTTGTATTCCTTCCCCACTTCCTCCGCGAACTGAGTTTTCCTCTCCACCCATTCGTCCGAGGGCTCATGTTCTACTACGGCCTGGATTTCCACGATCTGGCCCCAAACTTTGTCCTCAACATCTCGGCGTTTATTGTCGTGTGCCAGGCTTTCCTATGCATCCGCCCCCATTTCGGCCTCTGGCTCAAGACCTTCAACGTCAAGCCAAAGGTGGTGCGCGGCAACCAAGCGGAGTGCGGAGGCGCCATGGCGGGCAAGATGGCCAATGTCATATGGCTCGAGGGATCGTTTGCGGAGACCCTGAAGGGGTGGCAGTCAGGGTGGTTTTACTTCATCGAGTCGCGCGACCCTAAGTGGGTCGCAGCCCTCGAGTTCCGGTCCGGACCCCCTATGCGGCTCACGTCTTGGAAAGAGACGGGCCTGTCGTGGGGCAACAAAGGAGAGGTAACCGGACTGCAAAAATGCATCCAAACCCTGGTGAACAAGCAGCTCAAGCTTGTCAATGTAGTCCAAGTTATGTTCGTCCGCCGGATCCTCCCGTGTCAACAACGGGATTTTAATTTGTGGGAGTTCGACCCGGCGCAGCACCCAACCCTGAGCAGGCTCTTCGACATGACGTACGAAGATGCCTGGAAGGTGCTATTCAAAGGCACCGAGGCTCCCGCATCCGCTTCCGAGGACCGCGGATTTAGCTCACAGCGTCATGCTCGCGAGGTAAGCTACTTTTACCTTTTACACGATGTTGGCTTTTCATAGTTTGACTCTATGCGGTATATAAGCTCCCTTTCCTTTGACAGGATTGGCAGGCGAAGTCCGGACAGATCGACTGTCCGGCCCCTTTGCCCGAAGACCCAGCCGACGCTCAATTAGCGAAGCTGCTGGCTCCGGCACCTTACGTGGTGCCGGAGAAGAAGGCCAAGAAGAAGGCCACAGGGACTCGAAAGAGTTCCCGACGCTTGGAGGTGTCAGATTCATCATCTGACGAATCCGAGACGCGCTCCTCCCATGAAAACGAGGAGGAGGAAGAAGAACCCTCTCCCCCTCCAGCTGGAGGAGGAAAGAAGAGGAAGGCCGCACCAACAGGGGAGGCCGAAGGGTCCAAGAAGGGGAAGACCCTTCCTTCGGACTACTCCACCGACGCCGACGAGGGCGAAGAGGAGTGGCCGCACAGGGCCAAGCGCCCGACGAAATCGTAAGTATTTGGATACCAGAGTAACTCATAATATTCCTTTATGGCACAGCCTTTCCTTATATCGAATATAATTATGCAGTCCGCCCGAGGCCGGGCTCGACGAGTCGACGAGCGGCTCCCTGGATTCGTCGGACGTGAATTCAGTTCCGCCCACTACCTCCCCCCGCACTACGGACGACGCCGAAGTGGCGTCGCAACAAGTTCCGGGCCAAGAGGAGGTAGTCCTGGAGGAGCCGCGAGGCACCTCCCGGACTCCAGGAGTGAAGGGGACAAGACCCCCCAGGGCTCCAAGTCCGGCTTTGAGCCGGACACCGCGCCGGAATCTTCAACGGTTCCGGACTGCGGTAGGCGAACTCCTTCCAAGAGGAGCAAGCCTTCTGAGCCGGCGGCCCCCGTCCAACCGGAGGCGCCGGACAATCTGCTGGAGGTGCTTAACGGCGCCTCCATCAACGAGGAGCACCGTACTATTATGATTACGGTGATCCAGAAGGTTCAGTCCGCTAAGAGCGGACTGACTGAAGCTTGTGCCAGCCTTCTAACAGGCTTCGAGGTAAGTAAAAAATATGTAAAAATATTACCGCATAGACAGTATCCCCTGATGCTCTGTTTGGCGTTCGGAAAGAAGAGACGAATAGAGGATCTAATTAATTCGCAGGAGTCTAACAAAAAAGAGAGTCAATATGTGTATGCAGGCTTCGCTGCTAGCGACCGCCGCACTGACTGCGGAGGTGGGCGCCCTGAAGCAGGGCCTCGAGCGGTCCGAGCAAGAGCTCGGCCTTGCCAAGCGGCAGCTCGAGGAGAAAGAAGGTAAGAGATACCTTATGGAAAAATACAAAAAGATGCAATTGCAAAAAATGACAGGATTAACGCGGCTTATTGTAGGGGCCACAACTGAGGTGGCGACCCTCAAGCAGGCGCTATCCGAGGCCGGGAAGAGAGCGGCCACGGAGCGCACCGAGCGGGAAAAATATGAGGCGCAAATTGGCGAGGTGCGGCAAGAGCTTCAGGCTCTCATGAAAAAACATGAGAGCTTGGAGCTTGACTGGAAGACGCGAGTGTCTGAGCTCGCTGCGGCGATTGAAACTGCCAAGCCTGCCAAGGCCGAAGCCCAGAAGGCCCTTCAGGAGGTGGATGCAGTGAAGAAAATAGCGGCGGGTAAGGCTTTCTTTATGCAAAGCAAGCATGTGAAAGTGAATTACTTGTTACTTACCCGGATCCGGAGCTCTCCAGGAGCATTCGCAGATTTGCCCCGTAGTGTATCTAATGCCGCCGCATTCTACCGAGCCGAAGAAGGCACCTCGACGGAGAAGGTGTTCTGGTCTCAGTATGTTGAGGCCGGACACCCTGTGCCCCTGAGCGACCAGCTGAAGCAGCTGCTCGAGCTCCACAAGGTGGCCAAACAGGCCATGAAGGGCCTCATAGTTCGGCTGTGGCCTGGAGAGGCTCTGCCTGGGAGCTACTTCGGACTGGTGCAGCGGCTAGTGGCGGCCTGTCCAAGGCTCGAGGTCATCAAGCGCTCAGTCTGCATCGAAGGTGCCCGGAGGGCCCTTGCCCGCGCTAAGGTGCACTGGGGCAAGCTGGACGGTGAGAAGCTTGTGAAGGACGGGCCACCGCCGGGGAAGGAGCACCGCAAACCCGAGAACTATTATAAGGACGTTCTGAAGGGTGCCGGCCTTATGGCGGATGAATGTACCAAGGATGTAATTTTTGAGTAAACTCGCTCGTATTGTCCCGTGCGCTGAAAACTTGTTCATATGCGCTAAGCAATGCTTGTTGAATTTAAAATATTACTTTCTGTGCGGCCGTTTATCGAAAATTGAGAGATGGCAAGTCGTCGGCTTCTGCCCCCATGCCACTAGTGCTGGGGTGTTCGGGATAAACCTGAGTGCTCTTGTTCCCATGTTTGGGACCTTCGAGGGAGGCGCTCAGCACAACGAACAAGGCAATCAGACTATAATGCTTGAACACTCTCACTTAGCCATAGAACTCAATAATTTTAAATTTCGGCGAAGCCCCTAGTATTCGAAAGACCGAGTTCGGGGCGCTATCCACGCCTTGGTCGGACAAAGCCGACTCCTCGCTCTAAGTGGCATAAGTCTTTAGGGACTCGAAAAAACCTCTCGAACAACGACCGGTCTCTCGCTTCATCATGACAGTTAGTTTTAGCTT
Source organism: Aegilops umbellulata (assembly GCA_032464435.1). Lineage (NCBI taxonomy): Eukaryota > Viridiplantae > Streptophyta > Magnoliopsida > Poales > Poaceae > Aegilops > Aegilops umbellulata. Next base: position 511,293,645 of record CP136056.1, on the reverse strand, counting down.
TCTCTACTGAGGTGCTCAGCCCAGCTCAACTGGGGCACAATCGCAGTAGTTCTCCTAGTGCTACCTTAGCCGATATAGCGGAATGTAAGGTACCAAAACATAGGAGCCGGGCAAACCCAACTATTGACCCAAGACATGATTCTGAGCCGATGCATATAATGCTATAAGTTCGGGGTGCCGCACTTGTGAAAGTGTTCGGACTTTTCGCACCATATTGAGGGGTACTTAAGCCCCTGGCGCATTGGCCGTACCACAGTGTACGGATGCAACATGTCATTAATGAGCATATATTCATAAAAAAATAGATAAAAGCTATGCATTGTTTACTAAAAATGCTGCGATCAAAGCAGAACGATACAAATAGCGTGATAAGCATAAGGTTGGTCTATTTAACATGTCCGGTCCAGGGGCAGGCCGCGGAATTGTATGCAAAACAGGTATACTGCTCGTGATAGAGACCACCTGGGAGTTCCATAATGCGGCATGGCTTTTCTGCTTCCCTGGTTCTTGCATCGTTTGTGCGGCAGTTGAATTGCCGAACAGGTTGTCCGAAGTATGGAGTCCTGAAAGTAGGAGAAAATAAAGAAATTGGCAGCCCCTAGTGCGGTTTAAGCCGTGTTTCGGGCGTGCCGTGATAGTGCCCCTCCCCCTGTGCCCATGGTATTTCAAGAGCGTAGCTATGTACGCGAAGCACTGGTTTTGCTATGTCGCGAGGGCTAGGGTTGGGGCCGCATTGCTACGCCTGCTCAGAACGTGCCAGGCGGTCTTGTTGTAGGTTGCTCCGGGCGCGCTTGACAGTGTCCGGCCTTTTGACGGCCGGAATGGATAACTGCCTGAAGAGGCTGCTTTGTACTTCCGCTGCGAGGGCCGCCGTGTGCTCCTCCGTTCGGAGGGAGCGTTCGGTGTTTCCATTGACCGTGATTACTCCTCGAGGGCCTGGCATCTTGAGCTTAAGGTCTGCGTAGTGCGGTACCGCATTGAACTTTGCGAATGCGGTTCGCCCGAGCAGTGCGTGATAGCCACTGCGGAACGTGACTATGTCGAAGATTAACTCCTCGCTTCGGAAATTATCCGGAGATCCGAAGACCACTTCAAATGTAACTGAGCCTGTACAGTTGGCCTCTACACCTGGTATGACACCTTTGAAGGTCGTTTTGGTGGGCTTAATCCTCGAGGGATCTATGCCCATTTTCCGCACTGTATCCTGGTAAAGCAGGTTCAGGCTACTGCCGCCGTCCATAAGGACTCTTGTGAGGTGAAATCCGTCGATAATTGGGTCTAGAACCAATGCGGCGACCCCGCCATGATGGATGCTAGTGGGGTGGTCCCATCGATCAAAAGTGATCGGGCAGGTGGACCATGGGTTGAACTTTGGGGCGACTGGCTCCATCGTGTATACGTCCCGTAACGCACGCTTCCGCTCCCTCTTGGGGATGTGGGTTGCGTATATCATGTTCACCGTCCGCACTTGTGGGGGAAAACCCTTCCGTCCATTGTTGTTCGGCGGCCTGGGGTCCTCCTCGTCGTCGCTACACAGCCTCTTGTCTCTGTTTTCGGTGTTTAACTTTCCTGCCTGCTTGAACACCCAACAATCCCTGTTGGTGTGATTGGCTGGCTTTTCGGGGGTGCCATGTATCTGGCACAAGCGGTCGAGTATTCGGTCCAAACTGGACGGGCCCTGAATATTTCTTTTGAATGGCTTTTTCTGCTGACCGGATTTGTAGCATCTGAATCCGGCATTGACTGTCGTATCCTTGTTGGTGTCCCTGTTAACGCGGCGCTTTTGCTTGTTCCGATGCGACCTGCCACTTTTGTCCTTGGTGTCCAAATTGACAAGGTTCTTGGTCAAGTTGTTGCTATGAGCTAGCCAGCTATCTTCTCCCGCGCAAAAGCGGGTCATGAGTGTCGTGAGGGCTGCCATAGATTTCGGCTTTTCCTGTCCAAGGTGCCGGGCAAGCCACTCATCGCGGATATTATGCTTGAAGGCTGCTAGGGCCTCTACGTCCGGACAGTCGACTATTTGATTTTTCTTTGTTAGGAACCGTGTTCAGAATTGCCTGGCCGATTCCTCTGGCTGCTGAATTATGTGGCTTAGGTCATCAACGTCTGGTGGTCGCACATAAGTGCCCTGGAAGTTGTCAAGGAATGCGGCTTCCAGGTCCTCCCAAGAACCAATTGATTCTGCCGGCAAGCTGTTAAGCCAATGCCGGGCTGGTCCCTTAAGTTTGAGTGGGAGGTATTTGATGGCGTGTAGATTATTGCCGCGGGCCATGTGGATATGGAGATAATCCTCGATCCATACCGCAGGATCTGTTGTGCCATCATATTCGATGTTCACGGGTTTGAAACCCTCAGGGATTTATGATCCATTACTTCATCTGTGAAGCATAGTGGGTGTGCGGCGCCTCTGTATTGGGCTATATCACGACGCAGCTCAAACGAGCTTTGTCTATTGTGTTCGGCCCGGCCGGATTTATTATATCCGGAGTGACGATCACCGTCACGTGCCGTGGGGCGCCCGTGCGATCCGTAGATCGATCTTGTTTGCCTTGCGTTGTCCTCCAGTATGTCTCGCAGGTCTGACGCATTTTCCCGTGCCTTAGTATGTTTTGAGCGGCGCCGGGGTGCGTCTTGAGTGGAGGGCCGAGAGGCCTCTCTGTCACGGCCACGAGGTGGCCGGTCGGCCATGTCATACGCTGGTGATGTAGGTTTAGGTGCTTCCTCCTCTAATCGGGGTAGCAGCCTGCGCTTTGGGTATCTCTTGGAGGGGCGTTCGAGTTCATCTTCTTCGGCCGCGAGGACATCCGTCCATCTGTCGGCTAGCAAATCTTGATCAGCTCTAAGTTGTTGCTGCTTTTTCTTGAGGCTGCTTGCCGTGGCCATAAGCCTGCGTTTAAAACGCTCTTGTTCGAAGGGATCCGCTGGCACGACAAATTCGTCGTCGTTGAGGCTTGCCTCATCTTTGGAGGGAGGCATATAATTATCATCCTCAACCTCTCTGTCTGCCGCTCTCTCATGAGGGCTGGTTTCTCCATCCTCCTGTGCTGAATCTTGCTGGAGGGGGTGTTCTTCGGCGCTATCCGGAGTACTATTATCTCCCGTGCCGGAATCACCGTTTTTGCTTTGGCGGGATTTAGAGCGGCGCCGCTGACGCCGGCGCTTAGGTTGCTTCTTGGAGGGGTCATCCCCTGCCGTTCCATCGCCATCTCCTTCTTTTGGGGTATCCACCATGTATATGTCATATGACGAGGTGGCTTTCCAGTGCCCTATAGGTGTTAGTTCTTGATCGTCTCCTGCATCGGCGTCCATACCGTCGATGTCTTCGGAGTCGAAGTCGAGCATGTCGGTTATATCATCGACAGTGGCTACGAAGTGGGTGGTGGGTGGGCTTTGAATTTCTTCATCGTCCGTATCCCAACCTTGCTGGTCGTAGTCCGGCCAGGGCTCTCCTGATAAAGAAAGAGACTTTAGTGACTTTAGAATGTCGCCGAAGGGCGAGTGCTGAAAGATGTCAGCAGCAGTGAACTCCATGATCGGCGCCCAATCGGATTCGATCGGCAGGGGCGCCGAGGGCTCGGAGCCCGGAGAGGAATCCGGCCCCTCGGAGTCACGGGTCTTGCGGAGTGCGGGGCTGGTGTTCGGCTCGATCGCCTTTGGGATCGTAGCCCCCGAGGTGGCGTCCAACCACTCATCCTCGATCGGCGCAGTAGGCTCCGAATTAAGGGTCGGAACCGATGCGTGTGCGGCCCTTAGGGCACTGTTCGGCGGCAGAGCTAGATCATGCCCATCGTGACAGTGCGGCGCGCTTGGCTGTGGCTCGAACCCGTCGAAGATCAAGTCCCCGCAGACATCAGCCGTGTAGTTTAAACTTCCAAACCTGACCTGATGACCGGGGGCGTAGCTTTCGATCTGCTCCAGATGACCAAGTGAATTGTCCCGCAGTGCGAAGCCGCCGAAGACGAAGATCTGTCCGGGGAGAAAAGTCTCACCCTGGACTGCTTCGTTGTTGATGATCGAAGGAGCCATCGTGCCTGAAAGCGACGACACAGAGGAACTCTCAATGAAAGCACCAATGTCAGTGTCAAAACCGGCGGATCTCGGGTAGGGGGTCCCGAACTGTGCTTCTAGGTGGATGGTAACAGGAGACAAGGGACACAATGTTTTACCCAGGTTCGGGCCCTCTTGATGGAGGTAAAACCCTACGTCCTGCTTGATTAATATTGAGTATATGGGTAGTACAAGAGTATATCTACCACGAGATTGAGGAGGCTAAACCCTAGAAGCTAGCCTATGGTATGATTGTTGTATGTTGTATGTTGTCCTACGAACTAAAAACCTCCGGTTTATATAGACACTGGAGAGGGTTAGGGTTACACAAAGTCGGTTACAATGGTAGGAGATCTAAATATCCGCATCGCCAAGCTTGCCTTCCACGCCAAGGAAAGTCCCTTCTGGACACGGGACGAAGTCTTCAATCTTGTATCTTCATAGTCCAGGAGTCCGGCTGAAGGTATAGTCCGGCTATCCGAACACCCCCTAATCCAGGACTCCCTCAATCTCGTTATGCCTATTGCTTGTTGTGATGATTGTGATAATGATACTTCTTATGAACTTGAAAGTCTTTTTGGCACTTGCTTGGAAGAATATGATAATAATGTTTGCTATACTATTGGTGCTATCCATACTATTAATGATGAGAGTGATTATGCTTATGATATGAAAAGGCCCAAGCTTGGGGAAGCTATGTTTGATGAGGATGACATATTTGAGAACATATTTGTTGTAATTAATGTTTGTCCCAAGCTTGGGGATGCTATGTTTAATAATGATAATGTTTTTAGCCTCCCAAGTTTTGATATACAAAGTTGTTATGATGATAGCATGCCTTCTACCTATGATGATTATATTGATGAAAGTGGGTTTGGAAGAGTGTCAACTTTAGGAAGTAGTGTTCCCACTATTTTGGAGGATGTAGAATCTTATAATATTTATGGAAGTGGATTTGGAGAGGTCATGACTTTATTTAGTGATGTATCCACTATTTCGGAAGAGGTTTCAATCGATTATGATGAGAACAAAGTTGCTACTTATGATGATTATTGTGATAAAACTTATGCTATAAAGAGTAGTGATGATTATATTTATAAAACTTGTCATGATTATGAGTACCCTTTCTCTGAACATTACTCTTTTAATGTGGAAAAAATTTATAATATTCAAGTCTCTTATGATACTCCCACTATTCCGAATGAGAAGAAATTTGCTTATGTGGAGAGTAATAAAATTTCTATGCTAGTAGATCATGAAAAGAATGCTTTAGCTGCTGGTTATGTTGTCGAATTCATTCATGAAGCTACTGAAAATTATTATGAGGGAGGAACATATGCTTGTAGGAATTTCAATAATATCAAGTTTCCTCTCTATGTGCTTAAAGTTTTGAAGTTATGCTTGTTTTACCTTCCTATGCAAGTTGATTATTGTTTCCATAAGTTGTTTGCTCACAAAATCCCTATACATAGGAAGTGGGTTAGACTTAAATGTGCTAGTCATATTCTTCATGATGCTCTCTTTATGTTTCAATTCTTATCTTTTATGTGAGCATCATTTAAATCATCATGCCTAGCTAGGGGCGTTAAAAGTTAGCGCTTGTTGGGAGGCAACCCAATTTTATTTTAGTTTCTTTCTTTTTGGTTATGTTTAGAAATAAATAATCCATCTAGCTTCTGTTTAGATGTGGTTTTATGTTTTAATTAGTGTTTGTGCCAAGTAGAACCTTTGGGAAGACTTGGGTGAAGTCTTTATGATCATGCTGTAAAAAAACAGAAACTTTAGCGCTCACGAGATTAGCTAGAACTTTTTACTGGAGAGTGATATTTAGTTGATTCTTTTTGCATATGATTACTTGACAAATTCCTCAGGTCCACCAATTTATTTTAGAATTTTTGGAGTTCCAGAAGTTTGCGTGAGTTACAGATTACTACAGACTGTTCTGTTTTTTACAGATTCTGTTTTTCGTGTGTTGTTTGCTTATTTTGATGAATCTATGGCTAGTAAAATAGTTTATAAACCATAGATAAGTTGGAATACCGTAGGTTTAACACCAATAAAAATAGATAATGAGTTCATTACAGTAACTTGAAGTGGTGTTTTGTTTTCTTTCGCTAACGGAGCTTACGAGTTTTCTGTTAAGTTTTGTGTTGTGAAGTTTTCAAGTTTTGGGTAAAGATTCGATGGGCTATGGAATAAGGAGTGGCAAGAGCCTAAGCTTGGGGATGCCCAAGGCACCCCAAGGTAATATTCAAGGATAACCAAGCGTCTAAGCTTGGGGATGCCCCGGAAGGCACCCCCTCGTTCGTCTTCGTTCATCGGTAACTTTACTTGGAGCTATATTTTTATTCACCACATGATATGTGTTTTGCTTGGAGCGTCATTTTATTTTCTTTAGTTTTGCTTCCTGTTTGAATAAAATACCAATATATGAAATTCTTAAATGGGAGAGTCTTCATATAGTTACATAATTATTCAACTACTCATTGATCTTCACTTATATCTTCTTGGAGTAGTTTGTCATTTGCTCTAGTGCTTCACTTATATCTTTTAGAGCATAATGGTGGTTTTATTTTGAAGAAATAGATGAACTCTCATGCTTCACTTATATTATTTTGGGAGTCTTAAATAGCATGGTAATTTGCTTAAGTAATCATAATATGCTAAGCATACAAGATTTGTAAGAATTCTTATGAGTGTGTTGAATAGTAAGACAAGTTTGATGCTCGATAATTGTTTTGAGATATGGAGGTAATAATATCAAAGTCGTGCTAGTTGAGTAGTTGTGAATTTGAGAAATACTTGCGTTGAAGTTTGCAAGTCCCGTAACATGCACGTATGGTAAACGTTATGTAACAAATTTGAAACATGAGGTGTTATTTGATTGTCCTCCTTATGAGTGGCGGTCGGGGACGAGCGATGGTCTTTTCCTACCAATCTATCCCCTAGGAGCATGCGCGTAGTGCTTTGGTTTTTGATGGCTTGTAGATTTTTTCAATAAGTATGTGAGTTCTTTATGACTAATGTTGAGTCCATGGATTATACGCACTCTCACCCTTCCATCATTGCTAGCCTCTTCGGTACCGTGCATTGCCCTTTCTCACATTGAAAGTTGGTGCAAACTTCGTCGGTGCATCCAAACCCCGTGATATGATACGCTCTTTCACACATAAACCTCCTTATATCTTCCTCAAAACAGCCACCATACCTACCTATTATAGCATTTCCATAGCCATTCCGAGATATATTGCCATGCAACTTTCCACCATACCGTTCTTCATGACACATTCATCATTGTCATATGCTAGCATGATCATGTAGTTGACATAGTATTCGTGGCAAAGCCACCGTTCATAATTCTTTCATACATGTCACTCTTGATTCATTGCATATCCCGGTACACCGCCGGAGGCATTCATGTAGAATCATACTATGTTCTAGTATAGAGTTGTAATCATTGAGTTGTATATAAATAGAAGTGTAATGATCATTATTCAATAGAGCATTGTCCCAAAAAAAAGAGAAAGGCCAAAAGAAAAAAAAGGAAGGCCCAAAATAAAATAAAAATAAAAAAAGGGCAATGCTACTATCCTTTTTTCCACACTTGTGCTTCAAAGTAGCACCATGATCTTCATGATAGAGAGTCTCTTGTTGTGTCACTTTAATATACTAGTGGGAACTTTTCATTATAGAACTTGACTTGTATATTCCAACGATGGGCTTCCTCAAATGCCCTAGGTCTTCGTGAGCAAGCAAGTTGGATGCACACCCACTTAGTTTCTTTTGTTGAGCTTTCATACATTTATAGCTCTAGTGCATCCGTTGCATGGCAATCCCTACTCCTCGCATTAACATCAATCGATGGGCATCTTCATAGCCTATTGATTAGCCTCGTTGATGTGAGATCTTCTCCTTTTTTGTCTTCTCCACATAACCCCCATCATCATATTCTATTCCACCCATAGTGATATATCCATGGCTTGCGCTCATGTATTGCGTGAAGGTTTATAAGTTTGAGATTACTAAAGTATGAAACAATTCCTTGGCTTGTCATCGGGGTTGTGCATGATGAGAGCATTCTTGTGTGACGAAAATGGATCATGACTAAACTATATGATTTTGTAGGGATGAACTTTCTTTGGCCATGTTATTTTGAGAAGACATAATTGCTTAGTTAGTATGCTTGAAGTATTATTATTTTTATGTCAATATGAACTTTTGTCTTGAATCTTTCGGATCTGAATATTCATATCACAATTAAGAAGAATTACATTGAAATTATGCCAACTAGCATTCCACATTAAAAATTATCTTTTTTATCATTTACCTACTCGAGGACGAGAAGGAATTAAGCTTGGGGATGCTTGATACGTCTCCAACGTATCTGATCCCGGAGTGCGACTACTGCGGCGACGACTGGGGTTTGTGCGACAGGCCTCACCTGGTAGACGGTCGACGCTTCAGTATTAAGCTCGACGAGACCTTCAATGTTGAAACGGTACGCAACGATGACAAGTCTTTTTTCGTAATTAAGCATGACTTCTGCTTCTTCAACGTGTAATTTCCGTCTTCTCGACTAGTTTATCCCATGCCATGCAAGATGCTATGTCTTGGAGAAGCTGAATTTCAAAGATCATGAGAATATGGAGACAAAGATAGTTCACCTCAGGACCCATCATGGTTATACCTTTGCTGTAAAGCTATACAATTCGGAGAGCGTATCCCATTTTGGTTGCTCGAATTGGGAAGCACCGTGCAAGGCGTATGATTTTCAGGAGGGTATGCATGTCACCTTCGATCTTGGTGATCCTGAAGATGACATCGATGAAAAGAATATGGACATTTGTGTGCTTTTTGATACGCTTCCACTTCTACCTCTATGTGAGTTTCTCTAACAAATTTATTAAGTAATTTATCTTGTTTATTTCAAAATAGTTGACAGCTTATCTTCATTGACATCTTATTTTCATTCTTTAAAAAATGTACGGAAGATGGTAGACAGAACCTACTACACTGATGGCGCTGAATTAACTTACGAGGAGAAAGATCATCTTATCTCATTTATTATTGATGTTGAGAATTACAATATCAATTACGGAACTCGTGCACATTATGATCAATACGTGCCACTAGTGCACGTGTTGAACTATGGTAACATCCATGGAAATGGCATGGTAAGATTTTTTACTATTACGGCATCCGTGCATCTTTGCATATATTCTTCTAAAGCTAAACTACATGGCTAACTACGACGTTATTATTATGTTTTTCAACAGAAAATCCCGAAGAATTGTATGCCTGATCTGATGTTTCCGAAAGGTCGCCTTGATGTTATTAGGCCAAGGCCGCCTAGGCTTCACCGCTGTTCATACCGGATTTGTAAAACCGATGAAGACATGACAATCATATAATGGAAAAAATGTATGAACAATCATAGGGAGCTACTTGGAAGCAAGATTGTGCGGAGCGCAAGAATTGGAGACAGGATAATCGTCATTCTCCATAATGGAGCGTCAGGGCCTATCTTGTTTTATGCTATTTTACCTTAGAGAGGGTAGTAGGTCCTAACTAATACTCATGATCATGTGCTAAGAACAATTAAATAGGGTTTGTTAGATGACTAAGATGATGATGAGTATGACTTGTTATTATCATAACGAGTAGAAGTTGTATGATGATGAGTATGACGTTTTATTATTAACGAGTAGAAGTTGTTAGATGACTATGATGATGATGAGTAGAACTTGTTATTAGGATATCAATGATGAGTTATGTATTCTTACGATGATGCATGATGCTAATTAAGTTGTTATATGAGCATGATGAGTTATTATATATATCAGTGGGTGAAATGAACATGGATTAGATTTAAGTAGAGGTAACATGGTGAATCGAAAGTACTACTAATCCAAACTTACATCATATAATGAAAGTACTGTATATAAAACATATACAAATACATCGGCAATAAGTTGCGGGAAAAAATACAGGAAAATTTAGCAGTAGTGCTAAACGCTACTGCTATTTACGGTCATCAGTAGCGCTGTTTACAGGACGCGCTACTGCTAATAAAGTATATCAGTAGCGCTGCCCAACCAGCGCTACTGCTACCGGTTAGCTGTAGCGCCTTAGTGATAACGCTTGTATAAGCGCTACTGATAGTTCTAATTCCAGCGCTACTGTGAGGGTTATCCTAGTAGTGAGTGTTGAGGAGGGGATGAGGTTACGTACGTGGCTGCACAGCAAAGCCAACGCGAAAGCGATCGATATGCATGCTAGGCTACAAGCAATCTCATTATCCCATATTTATCTGGCGGTCGTTCTGCATGCATGCGTGCGCGCGCGTATGCATGCCATCATGCTTTTGTTAGGCCAGGGGGATCGTTGATAGGCGTGGTTGTGTGTTTCATCAGCAGGATAAGGAGGGGAGACACAGAGGCAACGAGCTGTTCTACCGAGAGAGTGCCGGGAGAGAGGTAGGTGAAGCGGCACTGGGTTAATTAAAGATTGCATCGGAGAGAATGGCTGCTCAAGTGCAATTTCTATTTCCTTTTGGAAAAGAAGGAATACCCCGACCTTTGCATCAAAGCGATGTATATACAGTTTTGCTAGAACTCATCTAGATGAGATTTAATTTGGTCTCATTCACCTTTTATAGCCATTGGATGTGATGCTATAAGATGCGTGTGTGCTGACGTGGGTTGTATCTCTTCTTGTTTTCCAGGTGAATGAGACTAAATTATGTCTCATCTAGATGAGTTCTAGGTACTCCCATGTATATAACCATTTTATTAAATTATTGCACATAACTAAATGAAATAATATTTGAATCAATCCGAAGCCATCTTTCCGGTAACTACTGCTGCTACACCAACAACCTTGATGACATGCCCCTGCCCGCATATCAACACACTATATGTATTCCGGTGGCCTCAACAAGCCGCCCGCTGGCAAGCCGAGAGTATCAACGGGTCTAGCTAGACACCGCATTCGCACACTCTAGGACCATCTCCGCCGTCCTATCTTCAGGAGTGATCAATGTCTCCACCGCGTCAGGCCATACTGTCGTCGATGTCACCGCCACACCAGACAACACCACAATCCTGCACGTATCCATCCACATGCGCCCGTCGCCGAAACTCCGTTGCGCCATGTCGCTGAAATCCACCTTTGGCTTTGCGGTAGATGTAACACTGCTCCTCCTCTTGTCCCCTCCAGGGAACACTTGCTCCAAATAATGCCCCCAGGAGGGACTACGGCATCAAGGCGCCTTCATCGTGCGGTCCGGTAGACCCAGATCTAGGGTTTCGCCCGGAACATCCCGATTGATTTGTCGTAACTTGCACCGACGATGCCTTAAGAAGAAAACGACGTTAGAGACGCCGTCATCGTCCACCAAAACCGCAGTCAAGTGTAATTTCTATTATTATTCACAAATTATCTAAGCATCTAACGATCACAGTTTGCATCGGAAATAGGAACACTTATGATAGAATACTACTTCTATCCTCATGGTCATGCGGCTTAAGGGCCGGGCAACACACACAATGCCCTTAAGGCTAGGGAAATGCCCTTTGATTCTTGGGTGTACATACACCCTATATGGCTTATCTCAACCTAAATGGCACATTTCTCAACATTTAGGCGCATGGTCAACCTAAATGGCTTGCGTGGGTGTGATAATAGTTAGAAGACTACATTGATTTCAAAATATGATAGTACAACCGTCATGGCACATTTCTCTGGAACTCCCCCTTTCTGGTTTATAGGGCTTATCTCAATTTTTTTGTTTTTCCAATTTAAAGGGCTCATCACCATCTCATTTTTAGTTTGCAAGGTGCATTAATTCTTTGCATGCAAGAATTAAAAAGGGACACACTAATGCATGTAATGTTCCTACCCATCTAGTGGTCAAGCATGCATGAATTGCAATTAATCCAAATTAATGCATGAGTTTAATTGGGATAGTTTTATAAAGTACGAGATACATTCCTCCATTCATAAAATGTCTTGGTTGATGAGATTTTAGATTTGAGTCATATAAACCGAAAAGGAGGGAGTGTTCTAAATGTAGCACTCGTGCAAGTACATCATTTTTCTTTTTAACCGGGGCACCATTTTTTTTCCTATCCTTTTTTTGCGCAAAAGAAACTATTTCTTAGCCAGTGCGCAACATTGGATTAACCAGTGTATATGTCTGTTGTTCCCCGCACGCAGGTGGAGCTGACATGCCGAGGGACTGCATCTGGCGCGGCTCATCTGGCGCGCGCAGCGTACAAACCTCGCTACTGGGCCGGTTCGCTAGACGTACGTTGCCCGAAGACGATTCCAATTAGGACTCGGTATTTCCTCAAAAAAAAATTAGGACTCGGTACGGGCGATATATAGGCCTGGCGCCCTAACTCACCTGAAAAAAGATCCAGAGCCGTAACAGAACTCGATCTGGATGCATGGCGACGAACCCGGCGACGACCGCTACCGCACCGGACCGACTCTCCGAACTCCCCGACGACCTGCTCATTCGCATCCTCTCCTTCGCCCCGGCACGTGAGGCCGCCAGCACCACCGCGCTCTCCCGGCGATGGCGCCGCCCGCTCTGGCTCGACACCGGCGCCGTCAACCTCGATTACCGTTCCTACACCACCGGCGTCGGCGCTCCTCTCTCGCGTCGCCTGCTGGACGACATCATAAACGCGCGTCTCGGATTTCTTCGCTCCCGCGACCGCGGCCCCAACAAGATTACCGTCGTCACACGCGCCGACACCACGCGCGACGACGACACCTTGCTTGCTGCCTGCAGCGCGGAAGAAAAAGACGTCGAGGAGGAGGACTCCATCGGCACCGAGGAGGAGAATATCACCGCTGGGGTCGTGCCGGAGCCGGAGGAGTACTTTGCCGAGGCAGAAGAGTTCCGGCTCGAGTGGTTAGATTACGGGAGCTACACGCTCGCCTGCTGCACGGGCTCGCTGCCGTTCGCCGCTCTCCGAGTCCTCGAGCTCACCGGCTACTCTCTCCAGCCCTGTCCGGACCTCGCATTCCCGTGCCTGGAGGCGATGAGGCTCCGGCGGTGCCGCACAGACAACGCGACGCTCCAGGAGATGATCTCCGCCGCGCCCAAGCTCGCTGACGTCCGCCTTGAGGACGTGAGTTTCGTGAACTCGCAGCTCGAGTACCAGATTCGAATCCGATGCCCGGCGGCCACCGTCATCCTCATGGCCAACTGCGACTTCGGGGACCTCAACTTCGCCGCGTGCCGCTGCCGCATCGAGCTCCACGCGCCGCGCCTCCGCCACTTCCGCTACACCGTCGTCACCTTCCGAGGCACCTCCTTCTCCTTCGACTCTCCCATGACGCACCTCGAGGAGGTCCACCTGGCGTTGCACTCCCCGGCGGCGTGGCCACGGACTCGCTCCATGTTCTATTCCATTTACCACGTGAGGGTCCTCAAGCTCACGGTCTACTCCATGGCCGACCTCGTCGTCGTCGCCGACGCTATGTCGGCAACTTTCCACGAACTCGAGCGGCTCGAGATTGAAGAGCTCTGCGGGTGGTGTATCCAGAACCGCGGCGTCGCCGCGGTGAGGGCCGTCGTGAGCCTGCTGCGTTGCTGCACCGTGGTGCGCGAGCTCCGGTTCAAGTTCAGATGGCTGGAGTACCTCGAGGAAATGGCGGAGCCGGATCGGCTTGCCGCCATGTCGGACTTCTCCCTGTGCAGATCCATCAACGCCGGCCACCACGACGGCGACGACGACGAGGGTTGCTGTTATGATTTGGGCCTTCATGGGCTTTGCTGCGGCTGCACGTTGAGCTGCCTACGGGATTCGCTGAGGAGGGTGGTGGTGAAGTTCGACGCAGAGGAGCTGACCTGCTTCCAGGTTCGGCTCGTCAAGTTCCTGGCGGAGAACGCCATGGTTCTCGAGGAGTTCGTCGTGGACGGCGGGAAGGGGTACGACTCGAGCCGGATCCGCCGCAAGGTGGCGAGATGGCAGAAACGGAGACCGCCGTCGTCTCCACTAGCGCCGAAGACTCCCATCCCACAGTTGTCCGAGTTCCCGCCGCTCGGCAGTGCCCTTGATCCTGATCCAATCCCAGCCAACGCCGCCGCCGTGGCCTCGTCCATTCTACAGCAAGATGCAATTTGATCCAGAAATAGAAAAGTAGATGCAAGCAAAGGTATACTCAAATTGATCTATTCAAGACTTAAAGAAAATGTCAAACGAGATATTGTTCTATGTTGGCATCGAGCATTTTGAGGTTCTTGGAAGAGCTTCTACAACCATCCATAGCCTAAGAGCAACTCTAGCAGACCCCGCAAAAACTCGACCCGCAAAACGCGTTTGCAGTTTCACGAAGTTCTCGTTTGCGGGTCAAAAATTAGCGTGGCCGAACAGAAACCGTATCAAAAACTGCATAATTTGAAAAAACAGTTTCGCGGGAGAAATTGCACCTCGTTGACGCGAGTAGTTCATCACATACTATATAGATTTTACATGATCAAACACTGCAAACATAGTTCATACTGCATACTACGTTAATACTAGTACTAGAGGGGTGGGGATCTGACGGCAGCGAGGTCGCGGCCATGGACGACACCGTGGAGGAAAAGGACGCTCAATCCTCCTCGCCGGAGCTGCAGAGGTCGATGTACTTCGCCCTCTGCTCCTCGCAGATGCGGCGCCACTCCTCATCCTTCTCCTTGGCAGCGAGGTTGGCGGCGACCGCCTGCCGCCACTGGAGATCTTCGAGCTCCTCGGCGTGGCGCCGGCGCTCCGCCTCCTCGCGCACGCTCCGCTCGGCGATGGCGGCCGCAACGGCGTCGACGTCGGCGACGTAGTCTTCCGGCCTGACGACTCCGCGGCGGCCGAGCGGAGCGGGCTACTCGGGCTCCTCCTTGACGAGGACGAACTTGAACTCGTCCGGCTCCTCCTCGTCCTCCGACCACTCCCTCTTCACGGGGAGAAGGCCCGCGCCGTAAGAGGAGGAGCTCCCGGCGTACGAAGATCTCTCCGCGGAGGAGAAGGACGTGCGCCGGCGGTCGTACTCCTCCGTCTCGCGGACGCGGAAGCTCGCCGGCGGCGACAGGCCGCGGTTGGTCCACTTCCGTGCCCCACGCTTCCTCGCGCCGTCCGACCGGACACGCCCTCGCGCTCCGGGTCGCTTTCGCCGCCGGAGCCGCGTCCGAAGCTCCACATGTGGCCCACATGGTGGTTGGAGGCGGGGAGGTGGTCGTCGGCGGCGAGAAATGTGGAGAAGGGGTGAGGAATCGCGTGGCTCGGCGGCGGCGGAGGATAGGGTTTCGACCCGCAAACGAGCCGCGGAACCGTAGATATAGCAGTCGGGGCGTGCGGTTTGCGCGCCGCGGCAAATTTTTTTACGGACCGGGCGAGTATGCGGGCTCTGTTCTGGTCGAAAAATTGAGCCGAGCCCGCATACTCGCCGGAATTTTACGAGTCCGCGTGTTTTGCGGGTCTGCTAGAGTTGCTCCAAGGGAGTGGCTATATGTGTGTGTGGCCTGAATTATTCTTTCGCGTCAGTTGATTCCATGCACGCCGGCCTAACCTAGCTCCTGCACCCGTGGCGGGTACCGAAACCCTAACAGCCCGCCAGCCCGACCCCTAGGCATACTACTTTAAAAAAAAAATAGGCATACTACTTTTGGCTTACATAGGACCGAAGACTTCGCAAAAAGAAACGTGTTGCAACCAATCATCGAATATGTTTGAATTTGTGAAAGCATGTGTAGCACCCAACATCGACCTACATAATACTCTCTCGTTCCAAAATATTTTGCTATTTCAAATTGCCTAATTGCTTAAAAACGCAGCTGCGCTTTTTCATCGTCTTGAGTGCACACTCATGTCCGCTAATCTCCTTCCCCACATGTGGCTAATACAAAGTGCAATTAAGTCAACCCAATCATGGGGTTCACAAAGAGGATTAGCACGCATGAAAAGCACCTGGTCCCGGCGTATCCGCGCGCCCTCCCATCCCGTGATTTTTTCAGCAAGATACCATGTGCATGCATTCAATGTGTGTTTCAAATTTTTAAAAAGCTATAACTTTTGAACCATGTAGCAAAATTAAGATCCGCTTTCACTGCTGGGTTCCTCGCGATGAGCTCTTCAAAATTAGATCTCATATGAGTATGTTTTGACTAACTTTTTTTAGGAACAACTTTAAATACTATGGAAGCAACTTTAGGGCCAGTTCTTTTCGCCCGGGATTCTACAGAATCAAGATTCTGGAGAATTCTCCTAGAATCTGCTTCTCCCAGAATCTGTGGTCGAGTTCTTTTTTGAGATTGTAATTTGAGATTTTGGAAGGAGTTGTGTGTTGAAATGTCTATACTACCCTCGGGGAAATTGTTTGATGAATTGTTAACACTTTGTTTTTTCTAACAGTATCTACTAGTCGAATGTAACAACATCTTCATACAGTAGCAAAGATCACAACACCAATAGAACCAATATACACAGTAGCATCGACAATATGAACAAAAAAATTCTGGCATCATTCACCCATCTAACAAATTAAAAAATCAATCCATTCATCCATCTATCCAACAAACACATCATTCATCCATCTATGCAACAAAGTATTTGCATCTATCCAATTTATATAGCTAAAAAAGAAGAACAGAGAGTTGGGACAGAGAGGATGGCTCATCGTGGAGGAGTGGAGGACTGGATGAATGGTGGGCACTTCGGCTGCGGCTTCGGTATGGAGGCGCCGTGGGCAGCCGGTGTAGAGGGGCGCGGCGGCGGCTTCCTGTTGTCCCCGCTGCGGCAGAGGGCAGAGGGCAGAGGGCCGCGGAGGACGGCTGGGCTGCGGCTGGAGTGGGTACCGGCGGCGGCGAGGACCAATCCAGCGGCGGCGAGTACCGGAACGGCGGCGGCGAGGTCAGGGGCGGCGAGGCGGGGCCGGCGGCGGCGCTGGAACCCTAGCGCACGGCCCTTCTCGAGGTAAGCGGGGAGGTAAGCGATGCGAACAGGCATCGACAGGGGCTCGTTCTCTGTATCGACCGTGGCTGGCTCGGTGGCAGTTTGGCTGTAATAACCAGCTGCAATAGGGGTACTCTATTAAGTCCAAACGTTTTCTTTGGTGGGACTTGCCAGAATCCTGAGATTGTGGGACAAACCAGGTATATTGGGATTTTGGGATTGCACTAGGATTCTGGAGAATCCGGTTGAGATTTGGAAAGTTCAATCGAGTTCTTTTCGCTCGGGATTTTCGGGACCAAGATTCTCCATAATCTGCTCAAAAGAACTGGGCCTTAGTGTTATAGGAAAGCAACTTCTAGTTAATCTGTGTAGTATGAATGCCTATCATCGAAAATTCCTTCAAAATTGACTACCATACTACCAGGTTAACTAGCTTCACCTCTAAGTTTTCTACCATAACTAGCAAGTATTTTACCATAACTAGTTTCGCCTTCACGTTGATAGTATTATATGCAACTTAGTTTTCAAGGTAGGCTACCAATATCCTAAATTGCGTGCCATGACTAACGAGTAGCTTAACATCATCCTAAGTTGCTCATATATGAAAAGATTCATCTACTAGAGTACGTTGATTTTTGACGAACTCGTCCGACCAATCATATGAACCCAACGATGACATAACATTTCAGTACAAGAAAATTCCAAAGGCTGTAACTTTTAAACCGCGTGTTGGAATTATGATCCGTTTTCATCGTTGGATTTCTCATGACGAACTCTTCAAAATTAGATCCCATATTAATATGTTTTGATGCTTTTTTAAAGCAACATGGATGCTAGATGAGGCAACTTTAGTGCTAAATTGGAGCAACTTTGATGCTAAATGAAGTGCATTGTGTG
The DNA here is from genome assembly GCA_032464435.1 of Aegilops umbellulata. NCBI lineage: Eukaryota > Viridiplantae > Streptophyta > Magnoliopsida > Poales > Poaceae > Aegilops > Aegilops umbellulata. The sequence goes on along the minus strand of CP136056.1, from coordinate 511,275,760 downwards.
TACTGGTGATTCACCTACTAACCTACTAATAGTTGTGTGCAATAGTCTAATAGATGGTTACCATGGTTGCTAAGTTGCATACATAAAAAACTAAGTTGTCGACAGTTTAGTTGCCTACGATACTGTGAAAGTTGCTTACCGCAGAGTGGAAAGTTGTCTAACATGGCTTTTAAATTGCCTGCCTCAGAAATCAAGTTGCCTATATTGCTACAAAGTTTCCTACACACCCCTATTGCTTAAAATAGTATGGAAGTTGTCCATCAAGGGACCTAGTTGCCTACAATGTTGAAAAGTTTTTGTGGGATATAAGTTGTCTATCATGATTCCAAATTTCGAAACTATGTGGGAATGGATGGTGTGATAGCCTTATTATTTCCTTTTCTGTGGGAGTCTGTCGGCCAACACTACTGAGCGCGTGGGTGTTGGCTAGCCAAGTCGTGGGTGTTGACTGGTTGCATAAGTAGGGATAGATGATAAGTTGCATATGGGGTGATGATAAGTTTCATAGGGGGCAGATCAGATAGCTGTTGCCCACAAGCCTACACAAGTTTTTCATAATTTTTGCATGAGTTGCCAATGTAAATTATTGAAATATCTTGATATAATGATGGAAAACACACGAGTTGCTTGTTCAATGCACTGGAGTTGCACAAAAACACCCCAAAAGTTGCTAACTATTTTGTGTGATACTCGGGTTGCATAACGATCTTAAAATGCCAGTCATCTTAGCATCACCGATAGGTAACTTCACAGTGTTTTAGGAAACTTAGGAAAAATACAATGATAAGCAACTTCATAATTGTAGGCAACTAATTTGCAAAGTTAGACAACTAAGCAGTAATGATAGGTAACTAATTATCAATAGCAGGTAACTGGACATCAATGGTAGGTCAATTTCATAGTATTGTAGGCAACTGAGCATCACTGATAGGCAACTGAATATCCATGGTAGGCAACTGAGTAACCATGGTAGGCCAGTTATGATATTTTTAGCAAAATTCATTGATATACATAGTGCAATGTACTTATATGTAGCACTAAACATGTCTCATATTTTTATGTGATTTTCTCATTTTAACACAAACCAACCAAATAGACCGTCCTACTAGGCAAAAAAATGAAGTTGCTTTGCTATAGCACTAAAGTTGCCTCTATTGTACCCAAAGTTGCCTCGAAAAAAAGTTCGACGAAACCTATCTATATGAGATCTAATTTTAAAGAACTCGTCACAAGAAACCAAGCTGTGAAAGCGAAATTAGATTTCAATGCTTAAATCAAAAGTTATAGCTTTTTAACTTTTTGAACCTCCAAATAAATGCACGTGGGGACAAGATTCCTTTTTTGGTGGGCTACGTCGGACACGCCAGCAGCTCTTTCCATATTTGAGAGAGCGCTCGATCCAACCAATGGGCGCTCGGGCGCATGCTAGCCACATCCTTCAAACTGAACTAAGAAAACGTCTTATATTTAGAAAGGAACTGGGGAGTATGTTGCTCAAATTCGGAAATACCTTTCTACACCCAAGAGCAAATGCTCGTGGTATGAACGGTAAAATAAAAAATAAAAAAATATTCAAAAATTTCTGAAATTATTTTGTGAAATACTTTCACAAATATTTGTTGTGCATGCAAAATTTACAACGCCTTCCACCAATGTGATTTTGCGATTAAATTTTGTAGGCACAACAAACATTTGTGAAAGTATGGCACACAAAAAATTCAGAACTTTTTGAATTATTTTTGAATTTATTTTATTTTACTGTTCACACCAGGAGCATTTTCTCCTGGTGTATAAACTCCGTGTCCGTTCGAATTGGTCTTCTCCTCCCTTCCTGCATGTGAGAAGATATGTGAGGGGTCGCATCTGGTGGGGTTCACAGGCGCTAAGCGAAGAGGTGCCTGGGCCACCACTCTGACCATGTGATGGCCACAATGTGTAGGAAACATTCATTAGCTGGTCAACCAAACCCCTCCTGGCTCTGCTTAATTACTCCCAGATTTAACCAATCAATTGACCACGAATCGTTCATCTGTCTATCAGCCTCTGTTTCAATTCTTTCTAAGCAATTTTTTTGCATTTCTAAGCATATCACGGGTACAAATTGTAGACACGCATCAAACCATTCAGAATGCCAACACTTTTGTACTTCCCAGCGCATTGACAATCCAAAATGCGGCGCATCATTCTGATGCAGCATGCCGTCTCTCATAGTACTTGCTGTCAATGCAGCTCTTGACAGCGGCTCGGAAGCAGATGATTCTGTGTTAATTCTAGTGTCCAAGAGGCATACTCAGCGCCCTCCCTTCTGCATCTTGAATCTAGACACGGGCCTTGAAGAAGAAGCAGAAGTAGCAGGCTGCCATATATGTTCAGGCAAGGAGTTTACAGAGATCAGATAAAGCATAAATGCACACCACACAGTGCCAATGGAAAGACTCAAAGGATGGAGCTTACTTTCTCAATATCATTACTCCTTGGTTGTTCGATCGCTGAGAGACCATCATCGTGTTCAACAATAGATCCCGTGAAAGCCTGCTGATGGACATAAGCCAGGTGAAACGCAGTTCAAAAGGGCGTGCTAGTATACATGAGAGTACGAGCAAATGACCTTTTGTCCACCTGGTAGTATCTTCCGATCACGAGATGAAGAAACCTGCCAAGCAAATAACTCATAATCAGCCTTGTCAATAGGTAATACATCGAAACAATAGCAAACCACAAATGAAACATGAGATAAACTGCATCCCCAGGTCTCCAAAACGGTGCCTGATTTTACTTCACAGAGAACTACCACTGTTCACAAAATTATGAACTTCTAGAAAGCACACAGTCAAACTTCAGTAACTTTAACTACTAATACATGCATAAGAACTATTTAGATGGTGAGGTGTTGCAAAAACGACATCATTAAATATTTTATAAGAATATCTCCTGATTTATCATGTGCTCAAATATGTATACAAGGAATAGTCAAAGTTGCATGTTTGAGACCGTGTCAGTATCCAAAATATAATATACTCGCGAAAGGAGAGTGCAATAGTTCTACACCTCTACTAGCCTAAGGTAAAAGGGCAAACACACGGCCAGGTTAGCACAAAGTTTATGTTAACAAATAGACTAAGTTAACCGGGTGCGAAGATCTAAAGCGCAGCCAGACAATCATGTCTACATATGACATATGCAGACTGGATTCATAATATCAGAAGTATTTTGGACATCAGTGACCAAAAAGATTGACAAATTTTGTGAGAACTGAGGACAGCTAGTACTCACATCCATGCTGCCTCAGAATGTTCTCTTCGATAGAAGAACAGCGACCAAAAAATATGAAAAAAAAATTACACAGGCAAGGAATGATGAAAGTAATGTTGGAATAAATGGGCCATGGCCCAGTAAAATTTCAGATAATGTGAGAGAAGTCGAGGGGGTGGAGGGCACATTATTTCCAACAAAAATCCCTTCGAATACATACCTTGGGTCCTGAAGAGTACCTTGATGAACTAACTATTTGCCCATTCTCATCTTTAAAAGAAACAGCTGCAAGTAGGAAATTTAGGTCAAAGGCATATAAGCAGGGTAATTTTAAGAGCTTCAAGCAAACACGTTGGTGCAAAAAGGAGTACCAACTCTTACACAAACAAGATGACAATAAAAATCAGCAAAACAATTAGGTTTGTCACTAGGTATTCAAAAATATCATGTACACATCATCAGCATGGTGTCCCGCATGCCAGTATCACGACTAACCTTTTCTAAGCGAAGCCTGAACTTCAGAGTTTGTTATCTGCACATTAGATGAAACACACTGTTACTGTTACAGAAGCTAAGATAAAGAATTTTGACTGATAGCCATTCATCCACGCACAAAGTAGAAGGTGTTGAAAAAGGAATAATGAGCTTACGGAGGTACTGCCTGATGTTGCAAGAGAAGAACCTTGCAATGATTCCTTTTCTCCTAGCTTCTTTAGTGCGCTCTTCAGCTATTAGTTCGAACACCAAAATATAAATGTATTGGTCAAATTAAGATTACACCAAAATTATGTCACGGCAGCTAGACAAGCACAAAGATACCTGGGCATTTCCTTGACTCTGGCCATTACCACCACTTCCAGAAACTGAGGCACCAAAACTAACATTGTCATGCTCATTGCCATAACTTAATGTTTCCCCATTTTCCTCACCATCCTCACTTGTTCCAGCATCTTCATCGTCATCGTCGTCGTCATCATCGTCACCTTCATCTTCGGAAGTACTTCCAGCTTCCTTTTCTAACATTTCAAGCTCATCAAACCTAGCCATCATCCGAGCATGCTCCTCATCTGATATGCCCCCAGAAGAACTTGAAGCCTCTGGAAAAGAGAAGTAGAAAAACGAGTCATGCTGAAGCAGAAGTTTTTCTCAAATGCCTGAAGCAGAAGTTGTCACTTGCCAATAAATGGAAGTGATAAAGTTTTGTCACTGCTTCATTTCAAGGCAGCAATCATCTCAGCACAACAAGATGGTTTTGATATAATGTCTACAAAAATAAATATACTAAGAAAAAAATGCTCTCAGACAAACAACATTAAATTGTAGAATGAGATATCAATATGCCAACTTTCTGCAAGATTACTCTAGACCTTGTCAATTCAGGAATAATCAAGAAGTATAACATGTCAATAAAAGTCAATTTGGATAGGGTAAATTTGAATCTGAACCCCGAGGACTCACAAGTAGGATATGCATGTCAGTACAACATCATCATTACAGTTCAGCATACTAAGATGACAAAAAGAGCCAATACATTCTGAAGATAAGAAGGATGCAGAATATTAGTAGCTAAATAAACAAAAGCTCCAAATGATTACCTGTTTTAGATGAAATTATTTCTGTGTCTTCTTCATCATATTCTTCCCTTATTTCAACAAGACCCTCCTGCAGGCATCAATATAATTAAGCATCCAGTTAGAAGTAATTTTGCACAGAACCAAAACTCACAATTAAACCATAGGCTGAAGACCAACATGAGAATAGTAATTCTGTTCAATGACAGATCAATCATATTGAGTAATTCTGTTCGGTGCCAACAAGGTTAAATTGCTGCACCTCAATGTAGTATGCATAGCAAGACCACACCCATTTTATAAAGAAGGATCTACACTACTTTCCAGGGCATAGATTAAAAAACATGTTAGGAACAAGAAGCACCCAGCTTTCAATGTAACAAGGCTAAGATGTTATAGCTTAGTTTGCATGCTATATGAGTATCACAAGTGCAGAGTCCATATGTCAGCATAAGTCTACTGTAATTCAGTATCAATTTCCTTTTCCCCTTACCAGTGACCTCAACCAAATTGCTACCACAGTAACCTCTTGCTTAGCTGAACACTAGCATAGGAATACACCATGTCTGAAGATTTCACAAGAGGCGAGAGCCTTACTGAAGCCTCCGCAGCGGTGGACTCGAAGAACTTGGCCTCTGCCTCGAGGTCGGAGATGGTTGCCTTGATGGCCTCCATTTGAGCCTCCAACTCCATCCCTCTCCTGTGCAGTATCTCGGTTGTCTGCTTCGCCGACCTATCCGCGTAGTACCCATCCCCTAGAAGCACCTAAGGCACAACCCAAACAAAATTGTCAGCACACATGTTGCAGTTGCAGGCAGCAACCCAGGCAGGTAGGTAGAAGCTCCAAGGCCAAAGAATCTGTGGAATGCCATACCAGGAGCTCATTGGTGTGGATCAAGCTCCCTGGGAAAAAGGCGGCGCCACCAAAGGGGACCTGCGAAACCAGACCAGGGGATCACTAAATTGGCTCGTGGGAAGTAGCTATGCTGCTAAATAGGATGACGAGAGGAGGTAGGGATGAGTCAGAGACCATAATTTGGTGGGAGAGCTCGTCGGGGAGGCGCTGGACGAGGTTGACGAGGGCGGCGTTGTCGGCGAAGAAGCCCTGGACGCGCGCGAGGTCGGCGCGGCGGTCGGCGATGGCCTGGGCCACGCGGGACACGGCTCTCCTTGTCTCCTCCGGCGAGAACGCGGAGGCCAGCGGCGTCGCCGTCCCCTTCTTCGCCGTTGCCATCGCCGCCGCTGTCGCGCTCTGCTCTGCTACCCACAACCAAGCCTAAACCCAGCGTCTGCGCCGAAGGAGGCGGAAGAGGAGGCCGGGAGTTGGGTGTTGACGGCGGAGAGCGTGTATGGCGCGGTGGCCGCCTGCGGCGGCGGCGGCGGCGGCGGCGGGTCGTGAAGCTAGCTGGGTCGACCCACTAGTCCCGATGGGTCTTCGGTGACTCTGCCGCCTCCCGTGGCCCCAACCTGAAACCGGGGACGGCCCAGAATGCGCAAGTGGCCTTTAGTTTTTTGGGTCGGGCCGCTGAACCAATGGGTCCAGTAGGGGAACATATCTTTGTCTGAAAAAAATAGGGAGTATCTGGTTTGCTCAGAGCCGCTCAAGAAAAACTAGTTTGCTTGGAGGAACGCAATTCACTGGTCCGAGTTTCACCGCTCAGGACAAAAAGTTCTGAATTTCAACGAAATCGCTGGTTAAGGGTTACCCCCTGCAAATATCACTCCCTATCTTTACAAGTGACGCATTGCATGAGTTTTTTTTTCTTCAGTAGATTCGTTTATTTAAATTGTTTTATCTTTTGAACCGTGCGTACAAATACAAAACTGTTTCCATCGTTGGATGCATCATGATCTTTAAAACTAGATCTCACATTAAAAGGTTTTGACGAACTTTTTTCACAAAAGAGTTCGAAAACTGAAAAGAAAAAGAAAAAAAATGAAAAACCAAAAATAGGGCAATTGAAAGAAAAATGCAGCCCAGAAGCACATGATGTGGCACAATGTGCTTTTCCCTTTTTCGAGTTGTGCTTCCAGCAGAAGCACGACCATGCATCTCATGGAAGAAAAAGTTGTGGTTGTCCTTTTTTCTGAGAAGCACAATTGTGCTTAAAAAACCATGAAAACCTAGGGAAAGTCAGGCAAAAGCCGAAAACTTGAAAAGGTGTGCAGAAATGATTTTCCCGTATTAAATGCCTTACTATATATACCATGGGCTGTAGATGCCTTAAGGCTTCTTCAATCTGACGCGAGTTATGCACATTTGACAATTCAAGACAGACCACTCAGATTTTGCCAAGCCACATGCATAGACATAAGTCCTAAATCACCAAGAACACAGGTTTGTTCTCCATTCATGTTTACGAATCTTATTATTTTTCTTTCTGGGCATATTGCTAACCTCCTTAATACAAATTATTTTCATTTTTGTCTGAATTATGTGCATGTCCTGCATCCAACTTTAGTACTTCGGTTAGGCTCATATAAAGTAGTGAGTTTTGCTACATAATAATACAAAGAGGATACTGAATGAGGTGTATTGGAAACATACAGTCTGTTGGCCATTCCATTGGTAACATTGTCGTAAGAACCACCTAAAGTATTTTCCAACTTGTCAAATTCATGTGAATTGAGTAATTATTTTAGGGGGCTAACTACATTTCTGCATGTCATAATTACATGCATTGCACCATACTTGAAGAACCACCACATAAAAGCCAACATCAGAGCCTCACTTACGAATGTACATACAATTCAAATTCTTTGTCCTTACAGTTCAAATTCTTTGTCCAGATCCTCATAGTTAAAATTCTTTGTCCAGTTCCTTACAGATCAAATTCTTTGTCCAGTTCTGGTATCTGGCCTCTAAAGAAGGTCAAGGGTCCACAATGCATCATCAATCAGCTTAGTTTCGATGATGATTAAGGCCGCGTTCGGACTCCCTCCACTCCGCGGCTCCGCGCCGGAGGGGAGTAGCTTGCTAAGTATAATCTGCAGAGCTGCTAAAAGGGCGCTCCGCCGGCTTCGCTCCGCGGAGAGCGGCCGAACATGCGCTAAGACTCCCAAAATGCCTTTTTTTTCATAAGCTCTTCAAGGCACAACATCACCCATGATTCGTTTTGGAAATGTACTTGTTGCCATTATGCACCGCATAATCGAGCAAGAACAGAGCTCTGCCTGCCCAGCTGTATCATTCAATAATTCAAATAAATGACGAGTATTTACGAAAATGCTCAATTCCCCTTGTTTGAAATTTTAAGGTGTATTTATTTTTGAAAAATTCAAACTTATTTAATTTTGACCAAGTTTATAGAGAAAAATATAAATGTCTACTATAGCAAATTAGTATCATTAGATTCATAATGAAATATTTTTCCATGTTTGATTTATTTAGTATTGTAGGTGTCGGATGTATTTTGTTATATATTTGATCCAACATAGAAAACTTTAACTTTTGCAAAATTATTTCACCTTATATTTTGAAATAAAGGGAGTAATTGTTGGGACCAGATCCACGCACCATCATCTGAAACCCATGTCTTCATGAGGTGTGGCGTTAATTTTGACCAATCTACCCATGGACGGAACCTCACTACCATGATTGGCAGACCAACCCACATAGAATTCCTGGAGACTGACATCTACACCAAGTTCATGTTGTGGTCTATCCCTGAATTTTTCTGATGACAATGCTCTTAGAGCAACTCTAGCAGACACCGCAAAACGCCCGGCCAGCAAAAAATCCGGCGAGTATGCGGGCTCGGGCCAATTTTGCGGCCAGAACAGACCCCGCATACTCGCCCGGCCCGCAAAAACTTTTGCCGCAGCCCGCAACCCCCCCCCCCCCAAGCGCTATGAGTGTGGTTCCAACCCTTTTGCGAGTCCAAACCCTATCCCCCCCGCCGCCGCGAGTCACCCGATTCCCCTTTCCCCTCTCCCAATTTCTCGCCGTCGGCGACCCTCCGCCCCGCCTCCAGCCGCCATGTGGGGGCGAATGTGGAGCTCCGGACGCGGCTCCAGCAGCAGATCCGGCCGGGAGAGGGACCCGGAGCGCGAGCGGCGCGTCCGGTCGATGGCGCGAGGAAGCGCGGCGCGCGGAAGTGGACCAACCACGGGCTGTCACCGCCGGCGAGCTTCGACGCCGCGAGACGGAGGAGTACGACCGCCGGCGCGCGTCCTTCTCCTCCGCACGGTCTTCCTATGCCGGATCCTCCTCCTCCTCCTCCGTCGCGGGCTTCCTCCCCGTGAAGAGGGAGTGGTCGGGCGAGGAGGAGGAACCGGAGCCGCCGGCGCCGTTTGGCTTCGTCCCAGTGAAGGAGGAGCCCGAGGAGCCCGCTCCGCTCGGCCGCAGCGGAGTCATCGGGCCCGAGGACTACATCGCGGAGTTCGACGCCGTCGCCGCCGCCATCGCCGAGCGGAGCAAGCGCAAGGAGGAGGAGCGCCGGCGCGACACCGAGGAGCTCAAAGCCCTTGAGTGGCGGCAGGCGGTTGCCGACAACGTCGCCGCCAACGAGAAGGCGGACGAGTGGCGCCGCATCCGCAAGGAGCAGTCGGAGAAGTACGTCGATCTCTGCAGCTCCAGCGAGGAGGATTGAGCGTCCGGCTTCTCTCCAGCGTCGTCCAGTTGCCGCGACCTCGCCGCCGTCAGATCCGACCCCTTAGTACTAGTTTAACGTAGTATGTAGTATAACTATGCTTCTAGTTGTGATCAACTATGTAGTATGCCATGAACAATGTAGTATGTGATGAACCCTGTTCGTGCAATTTCTCCCGCGAAACATTTTTTCAAATTATGCAGGTTTAGATACGGGTTCTGCTCGGCGGCGTATGATTTTGACCCGTAAAAACGATTTTCGTGAACCCGCAACGTATTTTTGCGGGGTCTGCTAGAGTTGCTCTTAGTTGGGACACCATTAGTTTCCAAACCAAACCAAACCTGGGAGCACTATTGACTGGTAAATTAAGATAATTTTTGCATAAAAGTTTTGTCATAATTCGTCACCAAGATGGGTGGCACTGTATGAAGGTTTGCATAAAGATTTTGTCATAATTTTGCCAGCTTCTTCGATCTGATCGGTATGAATTGTCGATTTGTTCATTTTGATTTATAGCATTGCAAGTGTTCACCTCTGCTGCTAGATTTCCATAATGGAACGTCGTTCAGTGTATTTGAAGGATGTCAATTTAGGTGGCCTAAACAACTAGTGATCTTGTGTCAAAATAAGCATGGCATCTATTTGATTCTTTTAGAGGTCACTACATGGTGAAAGATGGTCACGCACACATCATTGTTGGGTTTTCTCATGTCATGCCATGCTTAGTCTGTAACTGAGTCTTGAGAATGTTCCGCGAGTGTGCAGTAACACTTGTATGACTTGACATACAAATGCATTATTCATAGTGAAATCAATATCATTGTGTGTGCTTAAAAATTATGTCATAATTCTGTAAAATAGATGGCACCTTCTACCAGATAAATAAGTGGTAATGGTAATAATAATATTTTTTTGGACAATCCCTATGTGTAGAAGGTTAGAGCGTTGAGATATTGGTTAGTATGCATTAGTTCTTCCCACGGTAAACCAGAATGAGAATAGAGAAATAAAATCCAGATTTCTTGATGTGTTTGTTTTTAAAACAATAAAAGTGCAAGATAGTAAATATTGTCGTATGTCTTGATAAAAGTCTAAAGAAATATGGATAGCAATGTATGCACACCACCAATACACACACGGATGGGTACCACCGCTATCCTAACCATTCAATTACTGGTTGGTTTCATTAACAATTTTTCATTTGTCGATAACAAATTATTGTGTTTGATAGTATGATCGGTGTTAGCTGATTGTCAAAATAAAAAAATGTTTGGTAGCTGAGACGACAATGTCCTTGATTATTTTCGCTCCGCTAATAACATCTTAATTTCTTTTAAAAGGCCGTGACAACGCATGGGTGTTCTACTAGTTAGAGGGAGGTGGGGAGACGCTAGATGAGTGACATGTTTGAGCACGGATGAGAACATATTCCGCGATCACGAATGAGTGCCTATGCTGGGTGTTGAAATATTAGGCAAATTATAATTAATTCTAGTAAATAATTTATGACTAGAACAAAAAGTAGCATGCAACAATCTAACATACTAGATGAATAGGAAATCATGCATAAACGCATTGCACATGTTACAACAACTACATAATGAGACATGAACATATCACGATGGATGTATTGTTTGTTATCTGCTACGGGAGCGACGTTGTTGATGACGATACTGGTGACTATCTATTGCTGGCGGCGTTCGAGATGACGATGAGTCACGCCGACCGACTTGGATGGAAGATGACCCATGATGACGAACTTGAGCGGTCGCACAGAGCTCTTCCCAAAAACCTAATTTGTCCTCTCCCGGTATAGGATCACAAGGACGAACGTTTTTGGAGACATGCTCTCCTTCACGTCGATGCACGCCGGCGTTTGCGATGAATTAGATTATGATGGCGGCGCAAGTTGCGAGATGACGCAAATCTAGGTGTTTTTCGATGTGTTTCTGGCCGTGTCCAGTAGGCAGTATATATAGAAGTATCAGAGACGGTATCGTGTCACGATCACGATCTCAAACTCACTTGGTTTTCAAATCGTATATTTACCGGACAAGAAACAATTAACTTGTCCGCTAAGTCATAAAAATGACAAAAGGAAGCTACGCCCATGCAAGGTGACAGATCAGATTTCGGCGAACCATTCATGTGCATGTCGCACGCACGCGCGCCCCCCACCCAGACAGGCGAGGCGAGCAAAGCGCATGTGGTCTCCTATTTCTCTTTTCAACACATCATTTAGTATGGTGGAGAGAATAAGTAGGGCGTTTTGGTGCCCAGGCTCATCTGCACCCGGTTAGAAAACAATTCATAAAAAATTCAAAACAAATTCAAAAAATTCCAAACAAAATTTGTATGGTAGACAATTTGATACGTGAGGCCCGCTACAAATTTCAAGTCATTTGGACGTCTGAGCAGCTCTTAGCAAAAAAGACAAATCGGGCCAGAATAGTACATGAACAGTAAACATTTTTACAGACCTCCAATTTGTCTTTTTTGCTGAGAGCTCCTGAGATGTCCAAATGATTTAAAAATTAGAGCGGACCTCACGCATCGAATTTTCTACCCCACAAAAAAGATGGAATTTTTTAAACTTTTCTAGTATTTATTTTGATTTTTTCGTCGGCGTGGGTGCAGATGAGCTCGGGTGCATGAATGTATTTTTGTAATCCACTATCTAAAGAGGTCAAATACTTTCTCTATTAACGACATGTGACTAAACTTTTAGCACCACCACCATTTATACACGGGCTTATTTAAGATTTCAGAAATTATACATGGGCTAAGCCCGTTATTTGTAACACCGGGACGGTAGGGATGGCAGTTTTGCCCATGGGTATGGGTACCCGTGGGTATCGTACCCGAAAACAACGCGCATGGGCAAGACTTGGAGAGATTTTGCCCCCACGGGTAATGGGTATCCATACCCGTAAAATATATAGGTAGGGCATGGGTATGAAATTATGCCCATGGGTAACCTAATGGATACCCATAAAACATTAATAAATGAAAATAACTCCTATGTCATGTGAGGTCAACATCAAAATCTTATGGCCCATCCTAAATCTCATATTCCTTCAACCGATCATAGCTCATAGGCCCATTATCACCTGCTTGCTACTCATCCTACACTACAAAAAAAAGACACATCCGTGACATTTTGGGCCGAACGAAAAAAATTTCTGTCATACATATGACACTTCTATGACGATAATTGTGACAAAACCCGGTATCATCATAGATGTGGTGGGCTCCTACTTCTATGACAAAAAATCATGACAGAAAATGGGCTTTTCGTCCTGGGCGGGCCGGAGACGCAGCTGCATGACATTCTTTGGGCCTTCCATGATGGAAAAAACCATGGTAGAAGCGAGGGGGAGGAAAATTTCGGAGAGTTCCTGATTACGGTGGGAGGTCGGGGGCCGAGCGATGCGCGTTTCTCTCGTACACGTACGCGTGTGTGTGCGAGGCGTTGGCTCTAACTGAACCCGAGCGAGGCGTTGGGCTCTAACTGAACCCGAGCGATCGATCGATGACTGTTAACTGAACCCGATCGAGCGATTCCTTCGCTACTACTGCTAACTGAAGCTGATCGATGCTGCATCTGGATGAACAGTGAGCGTTGCAGGGGGGGGGGGGTTGGATGAACAGTTCCCGGTGGGGGTGGATGAGCAGGACCCCGTGGTGTTGCCTCTAGATGAACAGGGCCCCGATCGATCGAGCCGGTTGGGGCTGGATGAACAGGACCCTGTGGAGGGCTGGATGAACATGACCACCCCGTGGAGGGCAGGATGAACAGTAGACGGTGGAGGGCAGGATGAACAGTAGCCCGTGGAGGGGTGGTTGAACATAAGCCCCTCGAGAGGGCTGGTTGAACAGTAGCCGGTGGAGTAGCGCACGGTGGAGGCTGGATGAGCAGGAGCCCGTAGATGAACAGTCGCAGGTGGAGGCCGGAGGAGCTCGACGGTGGATGAACAGTAGCTCATGGAGGCTGGAGGGGGTCGACGGTGGAGATGAACAGTATCCCGTGGAGTCCCGTTTTGCGGTACGCCACACCCCTCATGATGAACAGGACCCCCGTTTCGACCGTAACGCTTCAACACAAATCCGTTTCATCCGTTTTGCGGTACACCACACCCCTCCCGAGCAAAAGGACCCCCGTTTCGACCGTAGGAGGTCCGTTTCCTCCGTTTTGCGGTACGCCCGACCCCTCTCGATGAACATGATCTCGTTTCGAACGTGGCCGGTCGAACACAAGGCCGTTTCCTTCGTTCTGCGGCACGCCAGGCCTCGTTTCCATCGCCTGTTCCGTCCAAGCCCTCCCGATGAACACGACTCATTCCGTTGCCTCCCCATGAACACGACGCATTCTGTTGCCTCCCCATGAACACAACGCATTCTGTTGCCTCCCCATGAACACGACGACGACGTTGTTTCTCCGTTCCGACCCAGCCATGTACACGAGCCCTGGCCGTACGTATGCGCGAGTAGGCGTTCGAGACCCTGCCCGTATGTACACATACGTGACCGTATTTTCTTTCTTGCACCCTGACCGATGTACGTACGTGTACATGCTACGTGCGCGCCTCTACTACGACACGTGTGCGCCTCTACATCGATCAGTATATATGTATGTACACGTTCACGACCAGAATGACAACGCTACGTACGCTTCGACCAGGTGGGTCCCGACTGTCAAGCACTTCCTTGCGTACGAAGATGTAGCTGGTGGGTCCCAGCAGTCAGGGGCAAATGTTTTTTTCACGAAATACGGTGGCCTGTCCGGTGGGTCCCCGTTGTCAGGTGGAGGAATAATTATTTTGCACGTAATAAGGAGGCACTTCCTTGCTGCGGCCGTGGACCCAGCTGTCAGCCTCTCCACGTACAGTCCATGTCCGATGGAAGTCGTTCCTTGACCACGTTGACCACGCCGCGCTGAGAGCACCAGAGCGGTGGACGACGGTGAGGCCTAGGAATGGGACAACGCGGAGCCGAGGAAGACGCGGCAGTGGATGCCCACGCGTAGAGGAGTACGAGGGTTCATTGGTTCGCTGCGGTGTGAGGTTGCCGTTGCCGCAGAATAACAGGGGGTGTGGGTGAGTAGAGGGATGGCCTGGCCAGCGGTGGGAGTAGTAGGGGGCGGTGAGGCCTCCGCCGCATCGTAGCCGGCCACGGGAGGCAGGAGCACAAGGCACGACCGACGCTTGTTTGGGCGGCTGGAGCAAGAAGACCAGAGGTTGAAGAAGCAATACGGCCGTTGGATGGACATCGTACGGTCACTAGAGCTAGAATCGTGCATATTGACTAAGTTGACAAAGCCCTCCGTCCCCGTCAACTTAGTAGGACCACAAGTCAGCCTGCCACTATACTGGGTCCCAGCTAACAGGGGGAGTATTCATTTTTTTGTGCGTAATAAGGAGGCACTTCCTTGCGTGCGAAGATATAGCTGGTGGGTCCGAGCTGTCAGCGTCGGTAACGTTTTTTCGCGAAATACAGAGGCCCTTTCGATGGGTCCCTGATGTCAGGTGGATGAATCATTATTTTGCGCGTAATGAGGAGGCATTTCCTTGCGTGCAGCCGTGGACCCAACTATCGGCCTTTCCACGTAAAGTCCACTTCAGATGCATGTCGGTCGTTGACCATGTTGACCAGGCCACGCCGAGAGCACCAGGGCGGTGGACGACGGCGAGGCCTAGGAAGGGAACGACACGGAGGCAGGGAAGACTCGACAGTTGTTTCCCACGCGGAGGGGAGTACGACTGTACGAGGATTTACTGGTTCGTCTGCCGTCGCCGGAGAATAACAGCAGGTGTGGGTGAGTAGAGGGATGACTAGGCCAGCGATGGGAGTATGGTGGGGCAGTAGCAGAGCCGGCCGCAGGGAGGAGGGAGCAGGCAGTCCTGCCGGCGCCTGTTTGAGCGGCTGGAGCAGGAAGAGTAGAGATTGAAGAAGCATGACGGCAGTTGGATGGCCATCCATCAGTCACTGCTTGTGCGTCAACCTTTTTTTAGAAAAGCCTCAAATATGTGGAAAACAGCATACAACCCATCTGCCATTATTTCTAATAATTTACAGTCCATTTGCTAATTATTAAGGTTTTTTGGAGCCCATATTATTTTTGTTAGCATTACAACTCATATTACGGCCACGGTTAAAAAATTATATGAAATTTTGCATATTTCGGTGCGGTCTGAACTGTTTTAATCCCAAAATTTCGACTCACATTCAAACTGATTTTAAAAATAAATGTATATCAATATAAAATCCAACAAATTCTCCACGCATAAAAATTAGTGTAATTTCAAATCTCGAAATGAAAAAAATATATTTGAAACTAATTGCCGGTTTGATGTGTTTTAAAAATATACAGCCCATTTCTCATTACTGATGGGCCATTTTCTCGGCCAGCCGAATGAAAGCTCTCCTCGTCTTGAAAGATTTGCAGCACAACAGGCCTGACAAAGCGACTTACTTGGCAAATCATAAAAAAACTGGGCTATGGCCGTGGACCCAACTGTCAGCCTCTCCACGTACAGTACTTTTCCGATGGAATGTCGTTGACCACGCCGCACCGAGAGCACCAAGGCGGTGGACGACAACGAGGCCTAGGAAGGGGATGACGCAGAGCCGGGGAAGACGCGCAGTGGATGCCCATGCGGAGAGGAGTACGAGGGTTCACTGGTTCGGCTGCGGTGTGAGGCTGCCGTCGCCGCAGGGCCTGGCTAGCGGTGGGAGTAGTAGGGGGCGATGAGGCCTCATCGGCAGCACAGCCGGCCACTGGAGGCAGGAGCAGGCGGTCTCCCCGGTGCTGGTTTGGGCGGCTGGTGCAAGAAGAGCAGCGATTGAAGAAGCAGCAGGACCGTTCGATTCAAATCCAACGGTTACTGCTGCTAGAATCGTTTGTTGACTAAGTTGACAAGCCCTGCGTGCGCGTCAACTTAGTAGGCCCACAGGTCAGCCTCCCAACCGGTGCGCCCCAGATGTCAGTGGGAGGAATCATTTTTTTCGCGTAATAAGGAGGCAGTTGATTGCGCGCGGTCAGGCCAGCGGAGGGAGTAGGGTGGGCCGGGGAAGCCTGCACGGCATCACAGTGGGCCACAAGAGGAGGGAGCAGGCATTCCTGCCGGCGCTAGTTTAGGCGGCTGGAGCAGGAAGATCAGAGATCAAAGAAGCACGTCGGCCGTTGGATGGACATCCAACACTAACTGCTGCTAGAATCGTGTGTTCACTAACAAAGCCTTGCGTAAACGAGTCAGCCTCGAAATCTGTGGCGTGTACAGCCCATTTGCTATTATTTTTATAATGTTTACTCATTTTCTAATTCATATGGAATTTATTGCAGCCCGTTTTCCATTTTTAGAATTCCTGGCCATTTTCTGGTTAGTACCAGGGTCAAAATATTAACTAAATATGTGGGAAATGTTGAAAATTCGCAAATTTTTGCTGGGGAACGAAATATTCTTAATTCAAAAATTAATAGTCATACTAAAACAAATTTAAAAATAAATTAGTACTATGTCATGTTAAATCCAATGAAATACGTATAAAATATCAGTGAAGAACAAAAACAAAAAAAAGACTTATATCCCATTTGCTATAAATCTTTGGGAATTTTCAACCCATTTTGATATTACTTTTAACAGACATTGACCATACTCTTAAGCCAGGCCGGAATGCATCCCTCCTCTTCTTGAAAGATTTGCAGCCCAGTAATTCGGAGAAAACAAATAGGCCTAGCTTGGGTATTCTTCAAAAAGAAATATTGGGCTACCTATTTTCCCAAAGAACTGGTGCATGAGCATTTAGCTTTATTTATTTATTTACTTATTTATGTTTAGGGGACCATGAGCATGTACCTGAGCCAGATTCATGTGAGAGCCTCCCTTCCAGTTAATTATGGGCTTCTCTATTGGGCCTTCATCAGTGGGCTGCATGTTATCAACAAGTGGAAAATGTGTTCCGAGTTTCAAAACAAATGTGTTCCGTACGATAAATAGTATGCGCTACGTACGGTACGGGGTACTAAAGGATCGAACCATGCAACGACTTCCAAAACATTGTGTTTGTCGTTCTAACAACACATTTATTCAATCAACAGACGAAATATACTACTGATTGTACATTAAAAACAGCAGCAGCAGCAACCAGGGCTGGGGGTGCAACAGAAGCAGTAAGCAGGCCAGAAGAGTAAAGACGCAGCTCTCTCTTCCAAACCAAACATCAGCCATCATTACAAAAGGGCTACCAAAAAATAACAAGTGTATGCATCAAACTAAATAAAGATCCTACTACACCAAGTGTACGCATCTAACTAACTGGCTTAGTTAGACGTTACTATTTATTAAACTGCAATGGAGTTGCGGATGGAGAGGAGTGGGAAACTTCATTGGTTCGGGTGCGCGGCAGCACAGCCGCGGTGCCGCCCACGGGAGACAGGAGAAAGAACAGAGGTTGAAGAAGGAGCACGGCTGTTGGATTAACATCCAACGGTCCAGCTGCTAGAATCATTTGTTGATTAAGTTGACAAAGCCGTGCGTACACGTCCGCTTAGTAGGCCCACAAGTCAGTCACCAAATCTGACGGGTCCCAGCTGTCAACGGGATGAATAATTTTTTCGCAAAACAAGGAGGCACTTCCTTCCATGCGAAGACGGTGGGTCCCAGCTGTCAGGTGGAGGAAACATTTTTTTCAGCTTAATAAGGAGGAACTTTCCTTGCGTGTGACCATGGACCTCGTGGGTCCCAGCTGTCAGGCTCTCCACGTAAAGTCCTCTTCCGATGACTCCCGTTTGTTGACCACGCCGCACCAAACGCAGCGAGGCGGTGGACGACGGCGAGGCCCCGAACGGGAACGACTCGGAGATGGGAAAACGCGGCAGTGGAGTCGCAGATTGAGAGGAGAAGGGTTATAACTGGTTCTGTTGCGGCGTGGGGCTGTAGTTTGTGGAGAATAATAAGAGGTGTCGAGGGGTGGAGGGATAGCCTGGCCGGCAATGGGGTAGCGCTTCGCAGCGATGCGTGCTAAGCAGAGCCGCTAGCCGCCGGAGGCGGGACCAGGCGGTCCTGGCGAAGCTGGAGGAAGAAGGCGAGAGATTGAAGGTGCATACCGGCCGTTGGATATAAATCCAATGGCTGTGGATGACACAATCATTTGTTGACCAAGTTGACAACGCCCTGCGTAGGCTTCGACCTATTGGCCCACATGTCAGCCTGCAAAAATGTGGCATATATTTAACCCATGTTTTCTAGAATGTACAGTCCATTTGCTGGGCTGGGTGAACAAATAATTTCGCGTTAATCAGGCCCATTTATATTTTCTAAGAAATCCCAGCCCATTTGCACTTCCCTGAAATACACGTATTAGGTGGGCTCGTTATATATACTCCCTCCGTCCGGAAATACTTGTCATCAAAATGGGTAAAAGTGATGTATCTAGATGTATTTTAGTTTTAGATACATCCCTTTTTGTCCATTTTGATGACAAGTATTTTCGGACGGAGGGAGTATAATGTTATGTTAGAAGGAGCAATTAATATCAAAGAATAAACCAGAGAGGCACATTATATATATATATATATATATATATATATATATATATATAATTAAGAAATTAGCGAGTTATTGCTCAAAATAAAAATGAGCGCGTTATTATTAAATTGGTCCTTAAAATCTTTGCAAGCTTTTGTATGCAATCACCAGGATTTTCCTTGCCTGTGAGTCAAAAACAACCAGGATTTTTCTTTCCAACTTCTGTTAAACATTTACTTTTGTAAGTTGGGATGTTTTTATAATGTATATATAAGTCTCTATAAAATATACGATAATAGTAATAATATAAATATATATAATGTGGTTAGAAGGGAAAACATAAATTGGACACAACATTACTTTTATAAGAGACTTGCGTCTTATACCCTACAGTAGGCATACTAACAAGTTCACACACAAATACAACAGAAAAGGTAAACATTCATATCAGACTCAGGTTCACAGGACACGTTCATATCCATAGCCAACATTCACAATCAACAACTCAAAAGATTCATATATACACAAGCTCAGCATAGCTATGCATCCAAATGATTGATAGATCACACGACAATATCCATACATAATTTACAAAAAGATTCAGATATACACATGTTCAGTATGTTTATGCATCCAAATGATTGAGATCATAGCCAATATGATCCATGGATGAACTTTAATTACCTAGGGTACAGACTGGTAAATGGTGTTCAATCGGAGGTACTTCTTGCTAAAATTAGTTCTTGTACGAGTAAAGTTTCGAGTACATAAGAGGCAGCACAGACAATCTAAACTTTGCTTGTAGGTTTATCCTAAAATAGTGGCCTCGTGCCGAGGGAGGTTTGAGCAACTTGGGCACTACTTTCATCCAACCAGTTTACTGGCTCATCTTGGTCCTGTATCTCGCCAAAATTCTACATTGCAGACAAGAAAGGAGGCGGTTGAGAAAATGAACCACCCAAATTTTTTGTGCAGTTCAACTGAAATGGAGCATCCTTGGCGTGCAGACTAATTAAGTGCCAGATGAATATACGCGTCAACCAACTTGTCTGGAATCTTTAGACTCCATGCCATATAGTTCGCTACCATATGTGCCAATAACCAAAAGGCACAAGTTGGGACCAAAGACTGGACTGTGTTTTTCTGGGCTATGCACCAAGCAATATTTTTGGCGTTCACTCTCCTAACACTTGGAGTTTGACAATTGGTTGACGCCGGTTGATACTCGAATGAATATATGCACTTCTTGTCAACATCGATGCTTGTGTGAGTAAACTTTGGAGTACATAGCAGCAGCATAAGTACCTGTCCATCTGATCATTTTGTGCAGTTCTACTGAAATCACTCGATGTAATGATTTGCCTGCGAGTTCAGGCTCCAAATTACTCCTTTATGAAATCGGCAAACAGTAGCACAATACCAAACTACCAATACATATGACAGGCACAATAATCAGGATAAAGACCAGTACCAACTTGTGTGAGGTAGCATATCAATTACTATTTCCTTTGACTGGAAGCCGAGATAAGCCAAGCGACTGACAGCAAAGGAAGAAAGCATGCGGAGTTTAGCGACTGACAGGAAAGGATGGAAGCTATCGAGGCAATGAAGCACCCAAAGTTTTTGTGCAGTTCCACCAAAATCGAGCATCCCTGTTGGCACATATATTGAGAGAGTGAGATTACTGTAATAGTGGGACTAGTTTATGAAACATACACTAACAAATAGAAGCACCCTCATTATCTTAATGGGTAAAGTTAGCAACATAGTAGTCTTGGTTAAAGAGAGGTATTAGTTTATTTAATCAGTGCCAATTAGCTCAACTCAACACTCAAAGCATTGCCATTTATCATAGGTTGCAAAACTTTAACGTGCAAAGACAAAGGAGTTTCTCATTATAGGAGCACGATACAAATAGAGATGACAACAAACTAATATGGATGAAGGCCTTAGGCCCGTACCAACCTGAGAAAAAAAGCTTATTCATGTAGTCCCATAAGAGATGATAAAGCACTCACTGGAATCACACAATAGTATATATTTTTGTGCACTTCAAATGTATGGTTGAAATCACTCTTGTTTACTAGTGCTGAGATTATATCGAAAGATTATCAAGAACTTCCAGCAGAGTTAAAACACTAGCTGGGATACAATTCATTGTATTGTCTTGTGGTAGTTCCATTTAATGTATGATTGGCACAACATGATCCCTGTTTGCACAAGTAGGAATAAGGTGAAACCTTCATTAGCTTAGTGAGAAAGGATAGGAAGACATTAGCATATTACTCAACCAGTAGCATCAAATTCATGATGGACAATACACAAAACATTGCCTCATTGAACCAATGGCAATAAATTGACATGCAAAACAATAGCACTATTATGTCATGACACTAATAATATTCCCTCCCTGCTCCACCACATGATTGACCTCCATAGACAAACATACACACGTACATGATTCAGCATAGGGTCCTACTAAAGATTTGTTTAACCCCAACAGGAAAATTAGGAAGTAATAAATTAGTGGTACTTAAGTACTCCTAATTAAT
The DNA here is from genome assembly GCA_032464435.1 of Aegilops umbellulata. NCBI lineage: Eukaryota > Viridiplantae > Streptophyta > Magnoliopsida > Poales > Poaceae > Aegilops > Aegilops umbellulata. The sequence goes on along the minus strand of CP136056.1, from coordinate 511,254,266 downwards.
TAAGTGAGACAGCAGAAGTGGAAGGGCTCCCTGGAGGATCGTCTCACATGTAAGGTAGTCGTTGCCGGAGCCCTTGAATGGCCTCGACTGAGGCCTCTGGCTTCAGCAAGATCGCCTTGGCACTGTTTATTCTTCTTCTTCCTCCTCTTCATGCTCTGTTTCTCTTTCTCCTCACCAGTTGGTGAAACCAAGTACATAATTGGCCTTCTAATTCAGAATTGGTTTTGTCAGTGAGGGAGTACAAGTGTACTAGTAAAAACAACATTATTTTCTCATGGCAGTCGGAAAATAGAGATGAACACATGCATTAAATATCATTCTTACCTAAAGGAAGGTTATGGCACTAATATGGATGATGAGGATTGGAACACATGTCTCCCTTTGTGCAGTTCCACCAAAATGAACCAACTGTTCCATTCGGACATTCCAGTTAAACAGCACAAAAGTCACTTCTTTTAAGAAGAGTTTTGTGCAGTGCACCAAAAGGTCACAACAGCAACTAGGTGAATTGGATATACCTGTTTGCACAAAAAGGCACAGAGGAAACAGTCAGAGTCTCAAACAATTACAGGCAAAAACATTTGGCTAAACTTGTCATGGCTTATAACAGTGGCATGGCTTCATTTTTACTAGGGACATTAGATTAATAACAGCTAAGGTTGCGTTCGGTTCACAGGTTTGGTGCAGGATTTTCGTAGGAACACAATTCCTACGGTATTCTTTCCCTTCGAACCGTTCGGAACACGGGAAAGGTGAATAGTGTTTCATAGGAAAGCCGGTCTGGTAGTACTGATTCCATAGCATTAGAAACATCCATGCACTGCTCATTTTTTGGGCGGAAGCCCGAGGCAAGCGCTCGCTGCCATGCGTTAGACAGGTTGCTGTGCTGTGTTGCCGGAATAAAAAAATCAACCTATGTGTGGTACATGAGGTGAGGACAAGAGTAGTCACTGTGCAGCTGAATAAACAAATAGCATCTCATACTGCCAAGCATGCTACTCTAAAAAAACAAATCCGTACATTTCGTAGTCCATCTGAATACATTCTCTTGAGAGTTTCCTCCGATTCGCTGTTCCATAGATTTATACCTACATTCCTTTCCTATTCCTCTATTTTCATCAAGACGTATGTTTTCTGCCCCTTTATTCCGAACGGAGCCTAAATATTTGGTATAAGGGCATGGGACAATGGGTGCACCAGCAGTCCAGCGCCATGTACGTAAACATGGGCATAAAGTGGTGATTCATAGTTTGTTGCCCCGGAAACAAACATCCAAGAAACATATCTGGGTTGGTCCCATTTTTGTTCACTCTAGCCACCTACTCCTATGTGTGGATAGCAAATCTAGTCCTGGTCATACCACTGTGTACAGCGTTACCCCTATATTTCCCTTTTCGACCAAGAGACCAGTTGGATGACCAGTCTGTACTACTTTCACCCCCTTTCCTTCCTGTTTGTACCAAGTCTGATGTACATACTAAATTCCCCCACCCCCACTTTATTTCTTGTTTGAACCAAGTATGTACAAGATTCGACTCCATGAAGTAGCTTTACCTCTAACAATAGAAGAAAAAAAATGTGACGTTGGACCATCCGATCGAGACGGGCTGAGAGGTAGAAAATGATGCACATGCAGCGACGTACCGAGCTGGGGAAGTAGAGCTAAGGTGGTTTCGAACGAAGATATACCTGAAGGTCGTCGAGATGTGGATAGGTGGGCGGCGGGAGGCCGGATCAGCCCACAGGCAACGACGAAGGGATCGGAGGACCTCCCGCACCGGCGCTCGGCCAGAGATAACGGTGCGGCCTGTTGGGTAACGTAGTAATTTCAAAAAAAATCCTACGCACACGCAAGATCATGGTGATGCATAACAACGAGAGGGGAGAGTGTTGTCCACGTACCCTCGTAGACCGAAAGCGGAAGCGTTATAACAACGCAGTTGATGTAGTCGTACGTCTTCACGGCCCGACCGATCAAGCACCGAAACTACGGCACCTCCGAGTTCTAGCACACGTTCAGCTCGATGACGATCCCCGGACTCCGATCCAGCAAAGTGTCGGAGATGAGTTCCGTCAGCACGACGGCGTGGTGACGATCTTGATGTTCTACCGTCGTAGAGCTTCGCCTAAGCACCGCTATAATATTATCGAGGATTATGGTGGAGGGGGTCACCGCACACGGCTAAGAGATCTCAAGGATCAATTGTTGTGTCTATGGGGTGCCCCCTGCCCCCGTATATAAAGGAGTGGAGGAGGGGGGAAGAGGTCCGGCCCCTATGGCGCGCCCTGGAGGAGTCCTACTCCCACCGGGAGTAGGATTCCCCCCTTCCAAGTAGTAGGAGTAGGAGTCAAGGAAAGGGAAGAGGGAAGAGAAGGAAGGAGGGGGCGCCGCCCCTCCCCCTAGTCCAATTCGGACTAGTCAATGGGGGGGGCGCGGCCTGCCTCTCCCTCTCCTCTAAAGCCCAATAAGGCCCATATACTTCTTCCCCCGTATTCCCGTAACTCCCTGGTACTCCGAAAAATAATCGAACCACTCAGAACCTTTCCGATGTCCGAATATAGTCGTCAAATATATCAATATTTACGTCTCGACCATTTTGAGACTCCTCGTCATGTCCCCGATCTCATCCGGGACTCCGAACTCCTTCGGTACATCAAAACTCATAAACTCATAATATAACTGTCATCGAAACCTTAAGCGTGCGGACCATACGGGTTCGAGAACTATGTAGACATGACCGAGAAACGTCTCCGGTCAATAACCAATAGCGGAACCTGGATGCTCATATTGGCTCCCACATATTCTACGAAGATCTTTATCGGTCAGACCGCATAACAACATACGTTGTTCCCTTTGTCATCGGTATGTTACTTGCCCGAGATTCGATCGTCGGTATCTCAATACCTAGTTCAATCTCGTTACTGGAAAGTCTCTTTACTCGTTCCGTAATACATCATCTCACAACTAACTCATTAGTTGCAATGCTTGCAAGGCTTATGTGATGTGCATTGGGCCCAGAGATACCTCTCTGACAATCGGAGTGACAAATCCTAATCTCGAAATACGCCAACCCAACATGTACCTTTGGACACACCTGTAGAGCTCCTTTATAATCACCCAGTTACGTTGTGACGTTTGGTAGAACATAAAGTGTTCCTCCGGCAAACGGGAGTTGCATAATCTCATAGTCATAGGAACATGTATAAGTCATGAAGAAAGCAATAGCAACATACTAAATGATCGGGTGCTAAGCTAATGGGATAGGTCATGTCAATCACATCATTATTCTAATGATGTGATCCCGTTAATCACATAACAACTCTTTTGTTCATGGTTAGGAAACATAACCATCTTCGATTAATGAGCTAGTCAAGTAGAGGCATACTAGTGACGCTCTGTTTGTCTATGTATTCACACATGTATTATGTTTCCGGTTAATACAATTCTAGCATGAATAATAAACATTTATCATGATATAAGGAAATAAATAATAACTTTATTATTGCCTCTAGGGCATATTTCCTTCAGTCTCCCACTTGCACTAGAGTCAATAATCTAGTTCACATCGCCATGTGATTCAACACTAATAGTTCACATCACCATGTGATTTAACACCCATAGTTCACATCGTCATGTGACCAACACCCAAAGGGTTTACTAGAGTCGATAATCTAGTTCACATCGCTATGTGATTAACACCCAAAGAGTATTAAGGTGTGATCATGTTTTGCTTGTGAGATGATTTTAGTCAACGGGTCTGTCACACTCAGATCCATATGTATTTTGCAAATTTCTATGTAATCAATGCTCCGCACGGAGCTACTCTAGCTAATTGCTCCCACTTTCAATATGTATCCAGATGAAGACTTAGAGTCATCTGGATCAGTGCCAAAACTTGTATCGACGTAACCCTTTACGACGAACCTTTTTGTCACTTCCATAATCGAGAAACATATCCTTATTCCACTAAGGATAATTTTGACCGCTGTCCAGTGATCTACTCCTAGATCACTATTGTACTCCCTTGCCAAACTTAGTGGTAGGGTATACAATAGATCTGGTACACAACATGGCGTATTTTATAGAACCTATGGCTGAGGCATAGGGAATGCCTTTTTTTCTTCTCTTTCTATCTTCTGCCGTGGTCGGGTTTTGAGTCTTTACTCAATTTCACACCTTGTAACACAGGCAAGAAACTCTTTCTTTGACTGTTCCATTTGAACTACTTCAAAATCTTGTCAAGGTATGTACTCATTGAAAAAACTTATCAAGCGTCTTGATCTATCTCTATAGATCTTGATGCTCAATATGTAAGCAGCTTCACCGAGGTCTTTCTTTGAAAAACTCCTTTTAAATACTCCTTTATGCTTTGCAGAATAATTCTACATTATTTTCGATCAACAATATGTCATTCACATGTACTTATCAGAAATGTTGTAGTGCTCCCACTCACTTTCTTGTAAATACAGGCTTCACCGCAAGTCTGTATAAAACTATATGCTTTGATCAATTTATCAAAGCGTATATTCCAACTCCGAGATGCTTTGCACTAGTCCATAGATGGATCGCTGGAGCTTGCACATTTTGTTAACACCTTTAGGATTGACAAAACCTTATGGTTGCATCATATACAACTCTTCTTTAAGAAATCCATTAAGGATTGCAGTTTTGTTATCCATTTGCCAGATTTCATAAAATGCGGCAATTGCTAACATGATTCAGACAGACTTTAAGCATCGATACGAGTGAAAAAAATCTCATCGTAGTCAACACCTTGAACTTTGTCAAAAACCTTTTTCGACAAGTCTAGCTTTGTAGATAGTAACACTAATATCAGCGTCTGTCTTCCTCTTGAAGATCCATTTATTTTCTATGGATTGCCGATCATCGGGCAATTCCACCAAAGTCCATACATTGTTTTCATACATGGATCCTATCTCAGATTTCATGGCCTCAAGCCATTTCGCGGAATCTGGGCTCATCATCGCTTCCTCATAGTTCGTAGGTTCATCATGGTCAAGTAACATGACCTCCAGAACAGGATTACCGTACCACTTTGGTGCGGATCTCACTCTGGTTTACCTACGAGGTTCGGTAGTAACTTGATCTGAAGTTACATGATCATCATCATTATCTTCCTCACTAATTGTTGTAGTAGTCACAGGAACAGATTTCTGTGATGAACAACTTTCCAATAAGGGAGAAGGTACAATTACCTTATCAAGTTCTACTTTCCTCCCACTCACTTCTTTCGAGAGAAACTCCTTCTCTAGAAAGTATCCATTCTCATCAACGAATGTCTTGCCTTCGGATCTGTGATAGAAGGTGTACCCAACTATCTCCTTTGGGTATCCTATGAAGACACATTTCTCCGATTTGGGTTTGAGCTTATCCTGATGAAACTTTTTCTTATAAGCATCGCAACCCCAAACTTTAAGATACGACAACTTTGGTTTCTTGCCAAACCACAATTCATATTGTGTCATCTCAATGAACTTAGATGGTGCCTCTTTTTAACGTGAATGCAACTGTCTGTAATGCATGACCCCAAAACGATAGTGGTAAATTGGTAAGAAGCATCATAGATTGTACTATATCCAATAAAGTACGATTATGACGTTCGGACACACCATTATGCTGTGGTGCTCCAGGTGGCATGAGTTTGTGAACCTATTTCACGTTTTTTTAATTGAAGCATAACTCAAAATATTCGTCTCCGCGATCTGATCGTAGAAACTTTATTTTCTTGTCACGATGATTTTCCACTTCACTCTGAAATTCTTTGAACTTTTCAAATGTTTCAGACTTATGTTTCATCAAGTAGATATACCCATATCTGCTCAAATTATCTGTGAAGGTTAGAAAATAATGATACCCGCCGCGAGCCTTAACACTCATCGGATCGCATACATCAGTATGTATTATTCCAATAATTCAGTTGCTCGCTCCATTGTTCCGGAGAACGGAGTCTTAGTCATCTTGCCCATGAGGCATTGTTCGCAAGCATCAAGTGATTCATAATCAAGTGATTCCAAAAGCCCATCATTATGGAGTTTCTTCATGCGCTTTACACCAATATGACCTAAACGATAGTGCCACAAATAAGTTGCACTATCATTATTAACTTTGCATCTTTTGGTTTCAATATTATGAATACGTGTATCACTACGATCGAGATCCAACGAACCATTTTCATTGGGTGTGTAACCATATAAGGTTTTATTCATGTAAACAGAACAACAATTTATTCTCTTACTTAAATGAATAACCGTATTGCAATAAACATGATCAAATCATATTCATGCTCAACGCAAACACCAAATAACACTTATTTAGGTTCAACACTAATCCCGAAAGTATAGGGAGTGTGCGATGATGATCATATCAATCTTGGAACCACTTCCAACACACATCGTCACTTCACCCTTAACTAGTCTCTGTTCATTCTGCAACTCCCGTTTCGAGTTACTACTCTTAGCAACTGAACCAGTATCAAATACCGAGGGGTTGCTATAAACACTAGTAAAGTACACATCAATAGCATGTATATCAAATATACCTTTGTTCACTTTGCCATCCTTCTTATCCGCCAAATACTTGGGGTAGTTCCGCTTCCAGTGACCAGTCCCTTTGCAGTAGAAGCACTTAGTCTCAGGCTTAGGTCCAGACTTGGGCTTCTTCACTTGAGCAACAACTTGCTTGCCATTCTTCTTGAAGTTCCCCTTCTTCCCTTTGCTCTTTTTCTTGAAACTAGTGGTCTTGTTAACCATCAACACTTGATGTTTTTCTTGATTTCTACCTTCGTCGATTTCAGCATCACGAAGAGCTTGGGAATTGTTTCTGTTATCCCTTGCATATTATAGTTCATCACGAAGTTCTACTAACTTGGTGATGGTGACTAGAGAATTCTGTCAATCACTATTTTATCTGGAAGATTAACTCCCACTTGATTCAAGCGATTGTAGTACCCAGACAATCTGAGCACATGCTCACTGCTTGAGCTATTATCCTCCATCTTTTAGCTATAGAACTTGTTGGAGACTTCATATCTCTCAACTCAGGTATTTGCTTGAAATATTAACTTCAACTCCTGGAACATCTCATATGGTCCATGACGTTCAAAACGTCTTTGAAGTCCCGATTCTAAGCCGTTAAGCATGGTGCATTAAACTATCAAGTAGTCATCATATTGAGCTAGCCAAACGTTCATAACTTCTGCATCCGCTCCTGCAATAGGCCTGTCACCTAGCGGTGCATCAAGGACATAATTCTTCTGTGCAGCAATGAGGATAAACCTCAGATCACGGATCCAATCCGCGTCTTTGCTACTAACAACTTTCAACTTAGTTTTCTCTAGGAACATATATAAAACATAGGGAAGCAACAACACGAGCTATTGATCTACAACATAGATATGCTAATACTACCAGGACTAAGTTCATGATAAATTAAAGTTCAATTAATCGTATTATTTAAGAACTCCCACTTATAAAGACATCTCTCTAATCCTCTAAGTGATCACGTGATCCAAATCAACTAAACCATAACCGATCATCACGTGAAATGGAGTAGCTTTCAATGGTGAACATCACTATGTTGATCATATCTACTATATGATTCATGCTCGACCTTTCGGTCTCAGTGTTCCGAGGCCATATCTGCATATGCTAGGCTCGTCAAGTTTAACCTGCTGCGTGTGCAAAACTGGCTTGCACCCGTTGTAGATGGACGTAGAGCTTATCACACCCGATCATCACGTGGTGTCTGGGCACGACGAACTTTGGCAACGGTGCATACTCAGGGAGAACACTTTTATCTTGAAATTTAGTGAGAGATCATCTTATAATGCTACCGTCAATCAAAGCAAGATAAGATGCATAAAAGATAAACATCACATGCAATCAAAATAAGTGATATGATATGGCCATCATCATCTTGTGCTTGCGATCTCCATCTCCGAAGCACCGTTATGATCACCATTGTCACCGGCGTGACACCTTGATCTCCATCGTAGCTTCGTTGTCGTCTCGCCAAACTTATGCTTCTACGACTATCGCTACCGCTTAGTGATAAAGTAAAGCATTAAAGTGCGATTGCATTGCATACAATAAAGCGACAACCATATGGCTCCTGCCAGTTGCCGATAACTCGGTTACAAAACATGATCATATCATACAATAAAATTTAGCATCATGCCTTGACCATATCACATCACAACATGCCCTGCAAAAACAAGTTAGACGTCCTCTACTTTGTTTGTTGCAAGTTTTACGTGGCTGCTACAGGCTGAGCAAGAACCAATCTTACCTACGCATCAAAACCACAACGATACTTTGTCAAGTTGATGCTGTTTTAACCTTCGCAAGGACCGGACGTAGCCACACTCGGTTCAACTAAAGTTGGAGAAACTGACACCCGCCAGCCACCTGTGTGCAAAGCACGTCCGTAGAACCAGTCTCGCGTAAGCGTACGCGTAATGTCGGTCCGGGCCGCTTCATCCAACAATACCGCCGAACCAAAGTATGACATGCTGGTAAGCAATACGACTTATATCGCCCATAACTCACTTGTGTTCTACTCGTGCATATAACATCAACACATAAAACCAGGCTCGGTTACCACTGTTGGGTAACGTAGTAATTTCAAAAAAAATCCTACGCACACACAAGATCATGGTGATGCATAGCAATGAGAGGGGAGAGTGTTGTCCACGTACCCTCGTAGACCGAAAGCGGAAGCATTATAACAACGCAGTTGATGTAGTCGTACGTCTTCACGGCCTGACCGATCAAGCACCGAAACTACGGCACCTCCGAGTTCTAGCACACGTTCAGCTCGATGACGATCCCTGGACTCCGATCCAGCAAAGTGTCGGAGATGAGTTCCGTCAGCACGAAGGCGTGGTGACGATCTTGATGTTCTACCGTCGCAGAGCTTCGCCTAAGCACCGCTACAATATTATCGAGGATTATGGTGGAGGGGGGCACCGCACACGGCTAAGAGATCTCAAGGATCAATTGTTGTGTCTATGGGGTGCCCCTGCCCTGTATATAAAGGAGTGGAGGAGGAGGGAGAGGGCCGGCCCCTATGGTGTGCCCTGGAGGAGTCCTACTCCCACCGGGAGTAGGATTTCCCCCTTCCAAGTAGTAGGAGTAGGAGTCAAGGAAAGGGAAGAGGGAAGAGAAGGAAGGAGGGGCGCCGCCCCTCCCCCTAGTCCAATTTGGACTAGTCAATGGGGGGCGCGCGGCCTGCCTCTCCCTCTCCTCTAAAGCCCAATAAGGCCCATATACTTCTCCCCGTAATGCCGTAACTCCCCGGTACTTCAAAAATTACCGAACCACTCAGAACCTTTCCGATATCCGAATATAGTCGTCCAATATATCGATCTGTACGTCTCGACCATTTTGATACTCCTCGTCATGTCCCCGATCTCATCCGGGACTCCGAACTCCTTCGGTACATCAAAACTCATAAACTCATAATATAACTGTCATCGAAACCTTAAGCGTGCGGACCCTACGGGTTCGAGAACTATGTAGACATGACCGAGACACGTCTCCGGTCAATAACCAATAGCGGAACCTGGATGCTCATATTGGCTCCCACATATTCTACGAAGATCTTTATCGGTCAGACCGCATAACAACATACGTTGTTCCCTTTGTCATCGGTATGTTACTTGCCCGAGATTCGATCGTCGGTATCTCAATACCTAGTTCAATCTCGTTACTGTCAAGTCTCTTTACTCATTCCGTAATACATCATATCACAACTAACTCATTAGTTGCAATCCTTGCAAGGCTTATGTGATGTGCATTACCGAGAGGGCCCAGAGATACCTCTCCGACAATCGGAGTGACAAATCCTAATCTCGAAATACATCAACCCAACATGTACCTTTGGAGACACCTGTAGAGCTCCTTTATAATCACCCAGTTACGTTGTGACGTTTGGTAGCACACAAAGTGTTCCTCCGGCAAACGGGAGTTGCATAATCTCATAGTCATAGGAACATGTATAAGTCATGAAGAAAGCAATAGCAACATACTAAATGATCGGGTGCTAAGCTAATGGAATGGGTCATGTCAATCACATCATTCTTCTAATGATGTGATCCCGTTAATCAAATAACAACTATTTTGTTCATGGTTAGGAAACATAACCATCTTCGATTAACGAGTTAGTCAAGTAGAGGCATACTAGTGACACTCTGTTTGTCTATGTATTCACACATGTATTATGTTTCCGGTTAATACAATTCTAGCATGAATAATAAACATTTATCATGATATAAGGAAATAAATAATAACTTTATTATTGCCTCTAGGGCATATTTCCTTGACGGCCAGCAGTGGGTCTCCTCCCTCGCTGTCGACGACGGCCTAAACGCTGCCCCTCCTCCCCTTCACCGGCAGAGGTGGATACGTCCGGATCTGTAACCAGCGGTGAGGATAGAAAGCCAGTGTTTTTTGAAGGGAGAAAGACAGTGTTACTACCCCTATCTTGTTTAAATCTGGAGAGGATGAGAGTGTGTGAATAGAGCAACCCTAGCAAGCAAGCGCGGAGGCTCCAGCCTATATATACGTAGTGAGCAACCCTAGCAAGCAAGCAACCCCTATCTTCATCAACTCGTACAAGACTGAGAAATTTGATTACTACAACACCCTCTCCCTCTTGGACTGAGCTCCGGTGCCTTAACTACACCTGCCTTTGGCTGCATGACAGGAGGGCCAACCACCTGTTGGGCCCACCTGTCATAGACACAAAGGCAGGAGCAGTAAGTTGAAGCTTTCGCTATCCCTCCCGCACGAGGTGGACGGACATGCAGCAATGGATTCGATACTGTAGAAGTAGGAGTAACATCATTATTTTTCGTCTTCTCGAAGAGGCGAAGAGCCAAGCGCAACCCGAACGTGGTAGTTGCGAATGCTCACGTGGTGCGGTTCCTTGGAGTACTAGCTAGGCTCTTGCATGAGACAAAATTGCTATTGTTTAACAATTAAACTCCATTATCCATTGGTTGATACTCATTCTGCATAGGTCCACGCGCTTAGCACCGTTTCCTCCTGGGGTCACCAATGTTTATTTGCTAATTAATAGCATTGCATGCAATGAACTAGCCATTGCAAGTCATTAAAAGCATGCACACCTCTCATCTCTTATTGGTTGATATGTCAAGAAACAAGAAACAAGGTAGAAGTTAATGCACCGCGCCTAAGTGTTTTGGGACTATTTGGTTTTCGTAAGATGACTTACACACCTAGACGAAGGGAGTAGTATAGCCCTGTAAACCGGAAAGGAGTATTTGCCTTTCTAGAGATTTCAACAAGTGACTAGACTACACCGTGTGTAGTACTCCCTCCCTTCCGGTTTATAGGGCTCAAATCTCAAATCTCATTGTCGGTGTCAAAACCGGCGGATCTCGGGTAGGGGGTCCCGAACTATGCGTCTAGGCGGATGGTAACAGGAGACAAGGGACACAATGTTTTACCCAGGTTCGGGCCTCTTGATGGAGGTAAAACCCTACGTCCTGCTTGATTAATATTGATGATATGGGTAGTACAAGAGTAGATCTACCACGAGATCAAGGAGGCTAAACCCTAGAAGCTAGCCTATGGTATGATTGTTGTATGTTGAAGTTGTCCTACGGACTAAAACCCTCCGGTTTATATAGACACCGGAGAGGATTAGGGTTACACAAAGTCGGTTACAATGGTAGGAGATCTAGATATCCGCATCGCCAAGCTTGCCTTCCACGCCAAGGAAAGTCCCATCCGGACACGGGACGAAGTCTTCAATCTTGTATCTTCACAGTCCAGGAGTCCGGCTGAAGGTATAGTCCGGCTATCCGGACACCCCCTAATCCAGGACTCCCTCAGTAGCCCCCGAACCAGGCTTCAATGACGACGAGTCCGGCGCGCAGAATGTCTTCGACATTGCAAGGCGGGTTCTTCTCCAAATTCCGTGTACCTGTTGAATAATGTCCGGTTTTTATAATGTAGCGCTCCTTGGCTTCTACGCCCAATAATGGCCTTCTTCCACGTGTCAAACGAATATGAAAAGTCTGGGTGTTTTTACATTTACACCCCTAGCCGCGTAAATGAGCTGCCTATTTAAAGGAATGGGGATTTAGATCCGAACCACACCTTCTCCCTTCCGCGAGTGTTCATCAGAGTGCATCCGACAAAGGTCCATTCCACCATGGCCAGCCGTCGCAACTCCTCCTCTCGCCCTTCCAGCCCTAAGCCCGGAGACTGGGAGAGGTGCTCCACTCTGCATAGCGAGCTAGTATCGCTTCAGACCAAGGGATTCCTCCCTCCGGCCTACATGGTCCCGGTTAGAGCCGGACTCGCCGCCTATAACGGCGGAGAGCAAGCGGAGAGCGCTCCCACTCCCTCCAAAGGAGAGCGGGTATCCCTTGTCCCTTATCTAATCAGGGGACTCGGATTTCCAATTCATCCGTTTCTCCGAGGGCTTCTAGAGTTCTATGGCCTCCAGCTGCACAACCTCACACCTGCCTCTATATTGCATATCGCAGGCTTCGTTGCCCTTTGCGAGCTGTTCTTGGGTGTTGAGGCTCATTTCGCGCTGTGGAAGAGGCTATTCTGCCTGGTGCCCCGTTCTCAAGAGGCGTTAATATATGAAGTGGGCGGAGCCGAAATCTGGTGCATCGCCGGGACCGGATATCTATCCGGAACCCCAAAGAAGGCGTCCGAGGACTGGCCTTCAGAATGGTTTTATATGGAGGATGTCCCACTGCCGGATCCTATCCGGATCGGTCTCCCTGAATTCAACAGTGCTCCCTTAAAGAAACGCTTAAGCTGGCGTCCACGGAGCTCTCAGAGAGAAAGTGACAGGGACGTCCTCTACCTGATGGGCCGGATAAGACTATTGGCTCATTCCGGACTAACCATGGTTGCAGTCATGGCCATATGCATCATGCGGGGGGTGCAGCCGCTTCAATATAGAAGCCACCCCATGTGGGATTTTAACGGGGAGGATGACGCCACTCGTTATGGTCGTAAGGGACCGGACTGAGCTGACGCTCTAGTAAAGATCTTGTCCTCTTTGTACAAGGGAGAAGAGGAGGAATTCCTCCGCGTCAACCCGCAGGGTGGATTTACTATGTACAACCCTCCAAGTTGGGTAAGCGGACAATCTTGCTTGCCCGTCTGTTTTATATTCCCACGATTAAATATATAGTCTAACGACTCCTACGCAGGAACTGCGTCAGGAAGTAAAGGATATAAACAGCCGTCCTCCACAGCCCGAGGATCCTGAACGGTCCCTCGATCCGGCTTCCGAAGATGATCAGGACATTTCGGTGGAGCTGATTGACGGGGTGTTTTATCAGCTAAGCAAGGACGATACCTTGGTGGCCATTACGGCCGATTACCCAGGGTTAATCCCGGCCTCCCAGGTAACCGAGACCGGAGTCTCATCACCTTGTGAAGGGATCCATCCTCATGTGTTTTCATTTTTCCTGACAAAAACCGTGTTTTGCAGGGGAGGTTCCTGAGGCGGGAGGCCGAGCCTGCGGAGGCAAGCCAACGAGGGGCCGCAGGGCCCCGTGGGGCAAAAAGGAATGTAGTTCGGACTGAGGCGCCGGTGCAAAGGTATAGCGCGCCTGTTTAGCCCCGGTGTTATTCTTTTAAGGCATATTAACACTCGTGCTTGGTGCAGGACAGAGAGAGCTCGCCGGACTTTATCCGGAGAGGTTGCCAATCGCGCCTCCACCAGCCAGGCTCCAAAGCCCGGACCGGAGGCGGAGGCGAACACGAGGCATGCATTGGACGCTCCTCCGACAGAGGACGCGGACAGGCTGTCTGCCACCCCTTCCGAGGTGGAAAGTGCCATGAACCACAGGCGTCGCTGGACAGTTCTTCGCGACGCCTGTTTCTCCCAAGTGGCGTTGGATGCCTTCAATTCGGGAGATGCATATCTCCGTGCCGCTCAGAATGGTCTAGCTAGAGCCACGGAGCAATATGTAAAAGACATACGGGTGAGAAATTTTTAATGGTTATATATACCAGTAGCCCCCGAGACTTGAAGTAGTGAGAATAACTGATTTAAGGATCATGTAATATGCAGGTTCTTTCAGAGAAGAATACCCAGTTGTCTCAGGAGTTAAAAGAGTGCCAAGCCCAACTTGTGGCCGCACTGGCCGCAACAGGAGAGCCTAAGGAGACCCCCTCTGGTACTATATGCTTCAAAAAGATAAGTGTGAAATGCGGCATATGTGCAAATCTGACAAATGAAATTGCAGATGGCGCCGGACTAGATCCGGACCGGCAACAACTCCTACGCCAGCTAAAAGCTGGCGAGAGCGTGCTGACAAAGGTGAGGCGGGAGAAGAATGATCTTCAGGGTGCCAACACCAAGCTTGGTGTTGAATTGAAAGATGTTCGAGCCCAGCTGTCGGACTCCGTTAAGGAGAATCAACGGCTTCGACGCGACATATTTAGTAAGTGCTTAAACGAACTTTTGGAAAAAGAGTTCGGCGAGGAAGTTGACTAACAGAGTGATGTCTGTAGGTATGCTAACAGGTCGTCCTGCAGAGGAGACGCCCGGTTCGACGGGTGACCTTCTTCCCGAGCTCTTGCAACTGCACGAGCAAGTTCGGCAGGCGATGCAAGGCGTTGCCCAAGCCTTATGGCCATCCCCCCATGCTCGAAGGCCTTGGAGAGCTTGCGGAGAAGCTGAAGGGAGCGCGGCGGTGCTTCCAGTTGTGGAAGATATCGGCCTGCCATCAAGGCGCTAGGGAGGCCTGGGCCATGGTGAAGACGCGGTACACAAAGGCTTACCCAAACCACATGGACGAGGTCAGACCTGTGGGGCCCGATGGGAAGGAGATCCCTGTAAGCTTAGTATACAGCCAAGTAGAATTGGCTGCAAAGTATTCCCAGCAGGACTGTAAATTAGATAGCCTGTTAGATGGTATTGAAGAGGAATACAATCAGTCAGAGTGACTATGTAATTTTAATTGACAGGTGTAATGCCTTCTAGCCAGATTGTAGATCGTTTGTCGTTGCCGACCTTTTCGCTTCGACCTCGGGACCTGACGATCCAGAGTGTGTCCGAATACCCTAGCGGTTATATAAGAACCGGGGTATGCATGGAGACCAGGCGTAGGGGTCATTAGTGCTTTATCAGACAAGTGCCCAACTAGTTATGTTATATTACATGGTTAGTAAGAAACATCTTCCAGAGAGAATAGTTCCGTTAGGGGTTCCTTTCTCTGGGAGGCATGCCCTAAAGTGCATGTCCGGACTGCGAACGCAGAAAAAAAAGCATCTGGGGGCACATAAATAAATAAGTAAAAAAGGTCATCTTTAGTTCACCGACCGAATATTCCCTTAAGAACGCTAGCTTTCGGCTTCACCCTGTCTGAGGTACACATCCGGCTGACCCAGCAGTAACAATCGCAGAGGTGCTCCCTTTACCACCTAGCCGAACAATCGGGAACGTAGGGGTAAGCACAGGAGCCAGGCAACCCAGCTTGGCCAAAACTTAAGTCATATTGATGCATATAATGGTGAAGAAAAGGTACATGCGGAAGTGAGGGAGTCCTGGATTAGGGGGTGTCCGGGTAGCCGGACTATACCTTCAGCCGGACTCCTGGACTATGGAGATACAAGATTGAAGACTTCGTCCCGTGTCCGGAAGGGACTTTCCTTGGCATGGAAGGCAAGCTTGGCGATGCGGATATTCAGATCTCCTACCATTGTAACCAACTTTGTGTAAACCTAACCCTCTCCGGTGTCTATATAAACCGGAGGGTTTTAGTCCGTAGGAGGACAACTCCAATATACAATACTCATACCATAGGCTAGCTTCTAGGGTTTAGCCTCCTTGATCTCATGGTAGATCTACTCTTGTACTACCCACATCATCAATATTAATCAAGCAGGACGTAGGGTTTTACCTCCATCAAGAGGGCCCGAACCTGGGTAAAACATTGTGTTCCCAGTCTCCTGTTACCATCCGCCTAGACGCACAGTTCGGAACCCCCTACCCGAGATCCGCTGGTTTTGACACCGACATTGGTGCTTTCATTGAGAGTTCCTCTGTGTCGTCACTTTTAGGCCCGATGGATCCTTTGATCATCAACGACGATGCGGTCCAGGGTGAGACTTTTCTCCCCGAACAGATCTTCGTCTTCGGTGGCTTCGCACTGCGGGCCAATTCGCTTGGCCACTTGGAGCAGATCAAAAGCTACGCCCCTGGCCGTCAGGTCAGATTTGGAAGTTGAAACTACACGGCTGACATTCGCGGGGACTTGATCTTCGACGGGTTCGAGCCACAGCCGAGCGCGCCGCACTCTCTCGACGGGCATGACCTAGCTCTGCCGCCGAACAGTGCCCTGGAGGCCGCACGCGCTTCGGTTCCGACCCTTAATTCGGAGCCTACTGCGCCAATCAAGGATGAGTGGTTGGACGCCGCCTTGGGGGCTGCAATCTCAAAGGCGATTGAGCCAAACACCAGCCCCACACTCCGCAAGGCCTGTGACTCCGAGGGGCCGGATTCCTCTCCAGACTCCGAACCCTCCGCGCGCCTACCGATCGAATCCGATTGGGCACCGATCATGGAGTTCACCACCGCGAACATCTTTCAGCACTCGCCCTTCGGCGACATTCTGAAATCGCTAAAGTCTCTCTCTTTATCAGGAGAGCCCTGGCCGGACTACGGTCACCAAGGTTGGGATACGGACGATGAAGAAATTCAAAATCCACCGACCACCCATTTGGTAGCCACCGTCGATAATTTAAACGACGTGCTGAACTTCGACTCCGAAGACATCGACGGTATGGACGATGATGCAGGAGATGCATACGAACCAACGCCTATAGGGCATGGGACGGCCACCTCATCTCACGATGTGTACATGGTGGATACACCTAAAGGAAGCAACAACGAGGAACACAGGAAGGCAACGAGGGATCGATCTCTCGAAAAGCAATCAAAGCAGCGGCGTAAACGCCGCCCCAAGCCCCGCCTCGACACAGATCCTGCCATAGAGCAGGACGAGCCGGTAGACGACGAGCATGCCCTAGAACAATTGTCCGAACAGGGCAACCCGGACAAAGAAACTGAACAGCCCGTCCCCCGCAAAAGCGGCATTCCGGACGACCTTACGCCGGATAAGGCCACGGAGCATAAGAACCTCCACAAAAGGCTCGTTGCAACTGCACGTAACCTGAAAAAGCAGAAGCGGAAGCTAAAAACTACGGAAGATGCAATCAGAATCAGATGGAGCAAAGTAATCAACACCGCAGACAAATACAGCGACAGTCGCCGCACTAAAAGCTATCCAAAGCGAAAGCTACTGCCTGAATTCGACGAAGAGGCCTTAGAGCCCTCGCACTCAAAAAGTAAGAAAGCCACCCGGTCGGATAGATGACCCTATGGCCAGCATAAAGCGGCAAGCGGCGCCGCACTTAAGCCGGCATGCGCCACTTAAGGATTCGCATCAAAAAGATGGCCCAGCCAGGTCCATTTATGGGCCAAGGAAGCAAGCTCTCGTAAGCAATGCAACAAAGCCTGTATCCGAATCCGGCACACCCAAATACAGGGGCGCCGCACATCCCCTATGTTTCACCGATGAGGTCCTGGATTATGAATTTCCATCTGGATTCAAACCCGTAAACATAGAGGCATACGACGGAACAACAGACCCTGGAGTCTGGATCGAGGATTATATCCTCCACATACATATGGCCAGAGGAGATGACCTCCACGCCATAAAATATTTACCCCGCAAGCTTAAAGGGCCAGCCCGGCATCTGCTCAAAGTCTTCCTGAAAACACAATTGGAAGTTGGGAAGAGCTCGAGGACGCTTTCCGAGCAAATTTTCAAGGGACTTATGTCCGCCCTCCGGACGCAAACGATCTCAGTCACATAACTCAATAACCCGAAGAGTCAGCTCGGCAATTCTGGAACAGATTTCTTACTAAAAAGAATCAGATAGTCGACTGTCCGGACGCCGAAGCCCTAGCAGCTTTTAGGCACGACGTCCGAGACGAATGGCTTTCCAGACACCTCGGCCAAGAAAAGCCAAGAACAATGGCCGCATTGACAAGCCTCATGACCAGCTTTTGCGCAAGAGAAGACAGCTGGTTGGCAAGATGTAGCACCAGCGACCCAAGTACATCCGAAACTAGGGATGGAAATGGAAAATCGCGACGCAACAAGGATCGTCGCCGGACTAAGGAAAACAGTCCGAAGAGCACGACAGTCAATGCCGGATTCAAAAGCTCACGGCAGAATCAGAAAAAGCTGCCCCTCCAGGATAACAGAGATGATTTATCCAACCTAAACAAAATCCTGGACAGAATATGTCAAATACACAGTACTCCTGGGAAGCCTGCTAACCATACCCACAGAGATTATTGGGTCTTCAAACAATCCGCAGACTCAACGCCGAACAAAAGGGGCTCGACACACCAAGCGAAGACGATGACGAACCGCAAAAGCGGAGCACCAGGAAACAAAAGAATTTTCCACAAGAAGTAAAAACAGTAAACTTACTTCACATTACAAAACGTGCGGCACCCATAAAGGTACGCGCCATACGGCCTATCCCAAAGGAGTCTCGCCACTGGTTGTCAAAACCAATCGTGTTCGATCATCTGGACTACTCTAGAAGTATGAGGAACACAGGCTGGACTGCCTTGGTACTCGATCCAATAATTGACGGACTCCAGTTTATAAATGTCTTGATGGACAGAGGTAGTGGTCTAAACTTGATATATTAGGATACAATCCACCACAGGGGATAGACCCAAAAAGAATTCGCCATAGCAAAACCTCCTTTCAAGGGGTAATGCCAGGTCCGGACACCCATTGCATGGGTTTCCTCCGGCTCAAAGTTATATTCGGCTCTACCGATAACTTCGGCCGTGAAAAGCTAACTTTCCACATTGTCCCATTCTCAAGTCGCTATCAAGCACTGCTGGGACGCGAAGCTTTCGCCCGCTTTAACGCAATACCGCATTATGCATCTCGTACACTTAAGATGCCCGGTCCACGAGGCATCATCTCTTTGAAGGGGAAGCATTGAGTGCGCCTCCCCCGAGCGGAGGATTGTGCGGCCGCTTTAACAGCCCCACAATGAAATGGCTTCACCAGCCAAAACATCTGAACAGGTCATTAAGACCATGGACACGGATAGACGAGTCCGGCACAAAAGCATCATTGATAAAAGGCTTAGTGGCCATATACCCCTGCCCCAGGGGCTCCACACATATAAAATAAGAGATAATAAAGCTCAATTTTACATAATTTACTCTATACTTTGTTTATTTAATATGAATTTTGTTTGGCACGACCTTTTTTCAACTTAGTTCCTCTCTTTCACAGATGAATATCATGCTGCGCCCGTCCAGGATACGGCACAACGGAGACACAGGCGCAAACGTGCAGCAGGGACCCGTTACAAGGATTCTTTTCAGATTAAGATCCTGCGTAAACCTTTTTTACTGTCTCTTGTTGCTACACATCCCCTGATTCCCTGCAGTATAACCAAGGAGGAGGCTGGCGTCTTGGCATGTGGCCACGTCAGAATTTCTGCGCGTACTTGGACACTAGGGGCTTATACCTAAGAGCGTTACTTCGCCCGCTCTCATAAAGACCGAATACCTTAGGGAGTGTTCGGCGTCGCGAGTTTGGCCTTACATGCATCAGCTCCGAATCATGTCTTTGGTCAAATGTTGGGTTGCCCGGCTCCTGTGTTCGGCTGCCTTACGTTCCGCTCTATCGGCTAAGGCGGCACCAGGAGAACTACTGCGATTGTGCCCCGGTTTGGCCAGGCAAGCACCTCAGTAGAGAAAGCCGAAAACTGACTGTCATGATATAGCGTGAGACTGGTCAACCACTCGATGACTCTCCGGAATCTATAGGATTCCTCCGCATTAACGAAGGGCCGTTTCCCGGCCAGGCATACACGCGCCCCGAACTCGGGCGAGCGCAGTTGCCACCAGGGGCTATCTAAGTAGCATCACTGTCAAGCTCCTATGGCTAAGTGAAAGTGTTAAAGCATTATAGTCCGGTTGCCTAGCTCGCTGCGCTATCACCTCCTTTGTAGGACCAAGACGTTGGATTAAGTGTGAAAATGCGCATTCTGCAAGCACCCCCGCACTATGTGCGTGGGGGCTGAAGCCAACGACTGCCATCTTTCAGATTATATATATATATATATATATATATATATATATATATTTAACGGCCGCACAGGAGGTGTTACAATACTTGCAGGCACAAGTATAAAAAGTTCCTACAATTTATCAAACTACCGCCTTACAATGGCACATGCTATTCGAACATGGCATCCTTCGAGCACTGCGTCTCTATTACACGAGCGCCTTCAAGGACTTCCTGAAAATAGTGCTCGGAGGGTACTCGGCTTTTGTCCGAGTCTTGGGATGCAACAACGATGGTCTCCATCTCCGCCCAGTATGTCTTGACACGGGCAAGAGCCATCCGTGCGCCCTCTATGCATGCTGACCTCTTCATTGCATTGATACGTGGCACCGCACCAAGGAGTTGCTGCACCAAGCTGAAATAACTCTTCGGCTCTGATCTCCCCGGCCACAGATGACTCATGACTCACTTCATGGCGGGTCCGGACAACCTATTCAGCTCGGCCCATTCGGCCAGACGATCGGCCACTGACAGTGGACGCTCTGGATTGTGGAACTGCGACCAAAAGAGTTTCTCCACTTCGCGATCTCCTTGATCACGAAAGTGTTCGGTCGCATCAGCAGCACTTGCCGCCAAATCCAGATAGGTGTTTGTCGTACTCCATAGCTGTTCCAACGGAACATGCTCAGGATCACAAAACCTCCTCCGCAGCATAAAGGGCTTTCCAGCCATGACCTCTTCGGCTTCACGAAGCTCCTCCCTCGCAGCTCTCATTGCAGAGCGAGCATCCTTGGCATCGGCAACTGCTTTCTTTAAGTCCGTCAGTTCCGCCCGATCTTCTCTTTCCAGAAGCTTGCAACGGCCAGCAACGCTCTTTAGCTTCACGGCCATCTCGGCCATCTCTTTCTTGCTTCGGCAGTGAGCAGCCTGTTCGGCTCTCAGCTCTTCAAGGGCCTTCTCGGCAGCCGCATCACTTTTTTTGGCTTGTTCCTTAGCTCGGGCAAGTTCTGCCCGAAGACTCTCAACAGCGGCCGCACCATCTGCGTCAAGCACACACATTGTAAGATACTGGCATAAAGCTCCTCTTACCAGGTGCCGCCTGAGGAATTACATACCTTGAGCCTCATCAAGCCGCTTGTTGACGAGCATGATGTCGGCATCTGCCACGTCAAGTTGCCGCTTTAGCTCGGCAAAATCATCAGTCCGGCTGGATTCCGGACAACTCGCCACCTACATACAAAGGCGAAATTTTAGACCTGGGATTATGATCCTCTGCGCGCCGTCACTTTTGACAACGCACAGAGTCTCAGGGGCTACCATCTATACAGGGCGCATCTTATTTATGCACAACTGTCAGAAAATGTACATTATTTCACATACCTCAAAACCTGTCAGTAAACTTCTGATAGCCTTGTGCAATCCGCTTTCCACGGACGAGATCCTTTCAATCACCGTGCCCATCAATGCACGGTGCTCCTCTGAGATAGAAGCTTGCCCTAGCAGATTCTTCAGCTCCTCCGACCGAGCACCGGACGGTGCCGGATTCATCCTATGGCCTCTTTCGAAGGCCGGACGCGGAGAACCTTGGGGGGCCATGTGGCTACCTGCCGCCCCTGCTGGATTCGGAGAAGCCCTCCGCGACGACACCTCAGGGTCGCCCGCCTCGCTAGGTGGTACAGCAGGGGGAGGCGTTTCGCTCTCCATCATCTCTGGAAGAAGGTCCCCCGAAGACGAGCTCTGCTGAGAAGGGTTGAGGTTCGAACTACAAGGTAAAATTTTGGTTAATCTTCACAGATGTAAAACAAGGACCCCTCTCTCAAAAATATAATCTCTCCCTACTTACAGCTCGCTGGAGGGCTGGTCCCCTCGAGGGCATAGTTCGGCCGAGGTATCCCCCGACGTAGGACCCTCTGACAAGGATTCCCCCCCCCCCCCCGCTTTGAGGCCATAGTCTCCGCGTCGTCAGAGCCGGTCCTTTTCCTCCCCGGAGGAGAGGAATTTTTGGTTCCTTCCCTCCGAACAGCCTCCATCGAGGAGGCCAAAGCTTCCTTGTCCCCTCCCTCACTTTCCTTCAAAGGCACAATCTTCAACGTCCTGACTAGGACGGAATCCGGCCTGGTCTCAGGGAGGGGAGCCGGACACCTTATCAGCTTTGCTTTCGCTATCCACTCCTGTTTAAAGGGACAACTCTTTTAGGGGCAAGTTTATGACAAATATATGGATAACGAGTCCGGGCACAAGGCTACTTACTTGAGTATCCGGCGACTGCAGCTTAGACTTGCGTCCTCGGTCAAATCCGGACACATTGATTGTGATCCGAAGAACAGTTTATACATCTCCGTGGGCATCACGCCCATGAAATGCTGGAGAGCTCGCGGTCCCTCTGGATTAAACTCCCATAGGCGAAGGGGGCGACGTTTGCCGGGCAGGGTTCGGCGAATCAGCATGACTTGTGTCACTTTGACCAGGCTGAGGTCTGTCTCTAAGATATCCCTGATGCGGCCCTGCAACAAGGGCACGTCCTTGGACGGCCCCCAGTCTAGTCCTTTATTGACCCATGACGCTAACAGTGGTGGGGGACCCGAGCTAAAGGCAGGTGGCGCCACCCACTTGGTGCCCCTGGGAGCGGTGATATAAAACCACTCCCTTTGCCATAAACCGAGATCCTCTTGAAAAGAGCCCTTGGGCCATGGAGCATCAACATTCTTGCTTATAACAGCACCTCCGCACTCCGCGTATCGTCCCTCGATCATCTTCGGTTCGACCTTGAAGGTCTTGAGCCATAGTCCGAAGTGAGGAGTAACACGAAGGAAGGCTTCACACACAACAATGAATGAGGAAATATAGAGGATAGACTCCAGAGCTAAGTCGTGGAATTCCAGCCCATAATAAAACATCAGTCCCCTCACAAGGGATCCATCGGGAAGCCTAATCCCCGAAGGAAGTGAGACACGAACACCACGCTCTCACCAGGCTGGGGACTGGGGATGGCCTGCCCTTGAGCAGGCAACCCGTGCGAAATTTCGCAGGTCAAGAACTTGGCTTCTCTCAACTTTAGCACGTCCTCCTCCGTAACGGAGGAGGGCATCCATCGGCCTCGAAGGTCAGAACCGGACATTGTCGAAGGTCCGAAGCGCCTGGAATCTGGAGCCTAGGGTGTTGGAACTCGAGGCGACGGGCGAACTCGTTTGAGATTGAAAAGAAGTAAGGCCTTGGTCTCTTTATAAGAGGATGAATACCAAGGGCCCTCCCCGTAACCGTTTGGGACTCGCCTTTAATCGAGGAAGCACACTAACAGGCACGATTGGATTACCCACGTCCGTATTGATGAGAATCCCACAAATAAAGGGGACACGATCTTTGCTTTGACAAGATGTGCCAAGGAAACCGCCTCGCAAAATACGCTGAGGTGGGGAAGTGAAAACGATTCGAATAAAGGCTTGGCCGTAGTGTGATGTCACGCTATGGAATACGTCAGCAGATTAGATTTGTGTTAATATTATTCTCTCTATGGCAATATGTGGAAACTTATTTTGCAGAGCCGGACACTACCCTTAGTGTTTACAAACTTTTATGAAGAACTTGGAGGAGGAACCCGCCTTGCAATGCCAAAGACAATCTGCGCGCCGGACTTGTCATCATTGAAGCCTGGTTCAGGGGCTACTGAGGGAGTCCTGGATTAGGGGGTGTCCGGGTAGCCGGACTATACCTTCAGCCGGACTCCTGGACTATGAAGATACAAGATTGAAGACCTCGTCCCATGTCCGGAAGGGACTTTCCTTGGCGTGGAAGGCAAGCTTGGCGATGCAGATATTCAGATCTCCTACCATTGTAACCGACTTTGTATAACCCTAACTCTCTCCGGTGTCTATATAAACTGGAGGGTTTTAGTCCGTAGGAGGACAACTCCAATATACAATACTCATACCATAGGCTAGCTTCTAGGGTTTAGCCTCCTTGATCTCGTGGTAGATCTACTCTAGTACTACCCATATCATCAATATTAATCAAGCAGGACGTAGGGTTTTACCTCCATCAAGAGGGCCCGAACCTGGGTAAAACATTGTGTTCCCTGTCTCCTGTTACCATCCGCCTAGACGCACAGTTCGGGACCCCCTACCCGAGATCCGCCGGTTTTGACACCGACAGGAAGTTTGACACATGTGTTGGGCACGAGGCCCGTATAAATAAGCTTCTGTTTAGAGAAGCCCCCAGGTATAGGAGCGCGGGTTGCACGTCTCTTTATGAGCTTTTAAGGGAAGGAGAGAAATTTAAGACAGAAAATATAAAATATAGACAGAGGTAGGAGACGAACACAGAGTCCGGCGCTAGGCATAGAATCTTCGGAGACGGGCTGCGTTCCATGGGTTCGGCTCGAGTCGGTTGTCCGACGCATCTCGCAGGCGGTACGCTCCGCCAGTCAGGACTTGGTCGATTATGAAGGGACCTTCCCACTTGGGCTTCAGTTTGTCCTTTTTCTTGTCCGGCAGGCATAGAACTAGTTCGCCAACGTTGTAATTTTTGGCCCGTACTTCTCTGCTTTGATATCTTCGAGCCTGCTGTTGATAGAATGCGGAACGGGCTTTTGCCACGTCACACTCCTCCTCTAAGGCGTCCAAGCTGTCCTTCCGATCGAGTTCGGCTTCTCTTTCTTAGTACATGCGCACTCGAGGTGAGTCATGAATGATGTCGCAAGGCAAAACCGCCTCTGCGCCGTACACCATGAAGAATGGTGTGTATCCGGTGGTGCGATTCGGCGTGGTCCGCGGCCCCCAGAGCATGGAGTCGATCTCCTCTACCCAGTGCGTGTTGGATTCCTTGAGGGACCGCACTAATCTAGGTTTGATGCTGCTCATAATAAGACCATTTGCACATTTGACCTGGCCGTTAGTTTGTGGGTGATAGACGGATGTATAATCGAGCTTGATGCCCATGTTTTTGCACCAGAGTTTTACTTTGTCGGCCGTAAAGTTTGTGCCGTTATCAGTGATGATTCTGTGGGGGACACCGTAACGGTGTACGACCCCGGATATGAAGTCTATCACCGGTCCGGATTCGGCCGTCTTAACAGGCTTGGCTTCTATCCATTTGGTGAACTTGTCCACCATGACCAGTAAGTATTTTTTCTTGTGGCTTCCGCCTTTAAGGGGTCCAACCATGTCAAGCCCCCAGACCGCGAAAGGCCAAGTAATGGGGATAGTTTGGAGGGCGGTGGGTGGCATATGGCTTTAGTTTGCGAAAAGCTGGCAACCGACGCATCGTTGGACCAAGTCCTGAGCGTCTGCCCGGGCCGTCGGCCAATAAAAGCCTGCACGGAAAGCCTTGCTTACGAGGGACCGAGCTGCAGCGTGATGACCACCGAGTCCGGCATGAATTTCAGCCAGCAAGTTCCGCCCTTCCTCTTCGGAGATGCACCTTTGAAGGACTCCGTTAGTGCTTTTCTTGTAAAGTTCTCCCTCATGGACTTTATAGGCTTTAGATCGCCGCACTATGCAGCGTGCCTCATTTTGGTCCTCTGGGAGCTCCTGCCTAGTAAGGTAGGCTAGGAATGGTTCTGTCCACGGGACGATGACGACCATTATTACGTGGGCTGAAGTTGTAATTTCATTGGCAGAGCCTCCGATTGTGTCAGATTGTTCGGTGCCGGACAGTGCGGTTAGGTCCAGGTAGTTATTGCCAGGTTCCCCTTCCCATACTACGGATGGCTTGAACAACCTTTCCAAGAAGATGTTGGGGGGGGGACTGCATCGCGTTTTGCGCCGATGCATGCCAGGACGTCTGCCGCCTGATTGTTTTCCCGGGCTATGTGGTGAAATTCGAGCCCCTCGAACCGAGCTGACATTTTTAAGACGACGTTGCGGTAAGCTGCCATTTTCGGATCCTTGGCATCGAAGTCTCCATTTATTTGGGATATCGCAAGGTTCAAATCCCCGCGCACCTCTAGGCATTGAATGCCCATGGATACTGCCATCCGGAGACCACGTAAAAGGGCCTCGTATTCGGCTGCATTGTTAGAGTCTGCGTACATAATCTGGAGTACGTATTGAACTGTGTCTCCCGTGGGGGACGTCAAAACGACGCCAGCCCCCAGACCGGCCAAGATTTTGGAGCCGTCGAAATGCATGATCCAGTTTGAATATGTGCCGTACTCTTTAGGGAGTTCGGCCTCCGTCCATTCTGCGATGAAGTCAGCCAAAACTTGCGACTTAATAGCTCGCCGTGGCTTATAGGTTATGTCGAATGGGAGGAGCTCGATGTCCCATTTTGCAATCTGGCCCGTTGCTTCGCGGTTGTTTATAATATCATTAAGTGGTACTTCGGAGGCTACTGTTATCGAACACTCTTGAAAGTAGTGTCGCAGCTTCCGGGATGCCATGAATACCGCGTATGCAATCTTTTGATAGTGCGGGTACCGTGATTTGCATGGAGTGAGGACAGTGGACACATAGTAGACCGGCTTTTGTAGGGGGAATTTGTGTCCGTCCGTTTCTCGTTCGACGACGAGCACTGCGCTAACAACCTGGTGTGTTGCTGCAATGTACAATAGCATTGGTTCGCCAATATTTGGCGCGGCCAGGACTGGGTTTGTTGCCAATATGGCCTTTATTTCGTTGAGTCCGGTCGTGGCGGCATCCGTCGACTCGAAGTGTTCGGTGCGCCGAAGGAGGCGATAAAGGGGTAGTGCCTTTTCTCCCAAGCGGGAGATGAAGCGTCTTAGAGCCGCCACGCATCCGGTTAATTTTTGTATTTGTTTGAGGTCCTTTGGGATATCCAATTGCGACAAAGCTCGGATCTTGGCCGGATTTGCTTCAATTCCTCTGCCGGATATGATAAAGCCCAAGAGCTTTCCGGCTGGAACACCGAAAACGCATTTTTCCGGGTTGAGCTTGATGTCATACGTTTGAAGGTTATCGAATGTAAGCCTCATGTCGTCTACTAGAGATTCGACATGTCTTGTTTTTACGACCACATAATCCACGTATGCCTCCACTGTTTTGCCGATCTGGTTTGCCAGACATGTCTGAATCATGCGCTGATATGTTGCGCCGGTGTTTTTGAGCCCGAAGGGCATTGTGTTGAAGCAGAATGGGACGTATGGTGCGATGAATGCCGTTGCGGGTTGGTCTGACTCTACCATCTTGATTTGACGGTAGCCGGAGTATGCGTCGAGGAAACACAACGAATCATGTCCTGCAGTGGCATCGATAATTTGATCGATGCGAGGGAGGGGGAAGGGATCCTTTGGGCAGGCCTTGTTAAGGTCTTTGAAATCGACGCACAGGCGCCAGGATTTGTCCTTCTTTGGTACCATCACCAAGTTTGCTAGCCAATCCGGATGTTTTATATCTCTGATGAATCCGGCCTCCAATAGTTTGGCTAGCTCCTCTCCCATAGCCTGTCTCTTAGGTTCGGAGAAACGCCGAAGGGCTTGTTTGACAGGTTTGAATCCTTTTAGTATATTTAAGCTATGTTCGGCCATCCTGCGTGGGATTCCTGGCATGTCTGAAGGGTGCCAGGCGAAGATGTCCCAATTTTCACGTAGGAATTCTCGCAGTGCGGTGTCTACATCAGGGTTTAATTGTACCCCGATGGAAGCTGTTTTATTGGGGTCCGTTGGATGGACCTGGAATTTGACTATTTCGTTTGCTGGTTTAAAGGAGGTGGACTTGGATCTTTTGTCGAGTATCACATCGTCCCTGTTTACCGTGGAGCGAAGCGTAGTTAGTTCCTCAGCCACTAGGGCTTCGGATAGTGCCTCGAGGGCTAATGCGGCTGTCTTGTTTTCGGCGCAGAGTGCTATGTCCGGATCACTAGCGATAGTGATAATTCCGTTCGGCTCGGGCATCTTGAGCTTCGTGTACCCGTAATGGGGTATTGCTTGGAAGATTGTAAATGCTTCCCGCCCTAGCAGAGCGTGGTATCCGCTATTGAAAGGGGCCACCTGGAACGTGACCTCTTCGGACCTGTAATTATCCGGCGTGCCGAACGCCACATCTAGTGTGATTTTTCCTGTACAGCGCGCTTCCCGACTGGGGATTATTCCTCGAAAGGTTGTGCTGCTTCGCTCGATGCGCTTCCAGTATATTTCCATTTTTTGAAGGGTTTCCTCATAAATGAGGTTCAATCCGCTGCCTCCATCCATGAGTACCTTGGAGAGCCGAAAGCCGTCCACAATTGGACTGAGGACCAATGCGGCTGGTGCTCGGGCTGTTTGGAATTTAGGCTCATCACTGGCATTAAAAGTAATAGCCGTGTCACTCCATGGGTTTATTGTTGCTACTTGATAAACTTCAGCAAGACTGCAGAGTGTTATTTTTCGCATATTATTTGATGCGAAAGTCTCGAAGACTGTTAAGACTGTACTGGTGTCCCTGGGGTGGTTTTCTGCGGCCTCCGGGATTAGGAGGTCTTCGCCAATTTTGGCCACCTGCCGGAGTATCCAACATGCTCTAAGGCTGTGAGTTGGTGTGGCGTCCTCTGTACTATGAATTTTACAGGGTCCATTAAGCCATCCTTCCAGTACGGTTCCCTGCCCTATAGAGGGTTTTGGTTTTTTGGTTTTTAACCCAGGTGTCTGTCGATGATGCACCCTTTTATTTCAGACAAGGTTTCTATTCAGAGCCGGATTGTCCCAAAATTTTATTTCGGTTTTCCAGGCGCTTTCCATCGCACAGTACTTTTGTACTATGGACGCCAAGTCAGCGAAGCGTGTAATACCACGACGACTTATGGCGTTGAGGATTCCCTTGTCCGTGCAATTATTGCGGAAAATTGAGATTGCGTCTTCCTCGCGGCCGTCCTTTATCCTGTTCATAACCAGGAGGAATCTCGCCTAGTAATGATGTACTGTTTCTTCGTGCTTTTGCCTGATTTGGGATAGATCGCTTATGTTCGGGTGGGTGGGTGAAGTTAAATCCGAAACCTCACCCAATTTGAGGCTCAGTGGCCAAGGAGTTTCTGAACTCTGAAGTTTGGATTCTTGGATGTTGTCCAATGAATCTAGCCCGTTGCCTGATTCTAAGTTCAGGTCTTGAGTTACACCCTCCCCTCCGCGGGTATCCGGCTTGGAGGGATCAGGAATCCGGATGTAGCTAGTCCTTAGGATAGATGAAGGATCGCCGCACTGCGCCTCGACCACGGAAACGTGATGGGTTGCTTGGGGAGAGTTAATTTCTCTTAGATCGGGTTTAAGCCCAACTTGGTCGTAATCTGTAGCGACCCCCAGGGCGGCGATGCGATCCAAGAGCTCGTTTATGGAAGAGAGCTCCATTGGATCTAACTACTCGACGAGTTCCAAGCTGATGTGAAGATTGCTTTTGATGACCCGAGAGGTCACCGTCGACGCAACAGCCGAATAGGCGGTCATAAGAAAACCACCTAGCCGGAGAGTTTGGCCGACAACCAAGGCTCCCTTAGTAACGGCACCGTCTTTAAAGACGGGAAGAGGCATCCTTCCTGATCACGACGGCACAGAGGAACTCTCAATTAAAGCACCGATGTCAGTGTCAAAACCGGCGGATCTCGGGTAGGGGGTCCCAAACTGTGCGTCTAGGCGGATGGTAACAGGAGACAAGGGACACAATGTTTTACCCAGGTTCGGGCCCTCTTGATGGAGGTAAAACCCTACGTCCTGCTTGATTAATATTGATGATATGGGTAGTACAAGAGTAGATCTACCACGAGATCAAGGATGCTAAACCCTAGAAGCTAGCCTATGGTATGATTGTTTTATGTTGAAGTTGTCCTACGGACTAAAACCCTCCGGTTTATATAGACACCAGAGAGGGTTAGGGTTACACAAAGTCGGTTACAATGGTAGGAGATCTAGATATCCGCATCGCCAAGCTTGCCTTCCACGCCAAGGAAAGTCCCATCCGGACACGGGACGAAGTCTTCAATCTTGTATCTTCACAGTCCAGGAGTCCGGCTGAAGGTATAGTCCGGCTATCCGGACACCCCCTAATCCAGGACTCCCTCACTCATGAACCAAGGCATTTTGCGATTGGAGGAATGTATCTCGTACTTTACAAAACTACCCTAATTAAACTCATGCATTAATTACGTAGTTCTCTCGTTTTCCTCTCCGCCTTGGTCGCGGTGCACAATATTGAGCACTCCTATATGACTAGCCGCTCTATCTACATGCGGGACATTTCAAAGCATCTGGGCCCGCGTGCCATCAAGCAAATCACAGCGAGGTGCTACAGTCGAGACTCACCTGTCACCCCCGTGTGGCTGTCGGTGTCAAAACCGGCGGATCTCGGGTAGGGGTCCCGAACTGTGCGTCAAGGCCGGATGGTAACGGGAGACAAGGGACACGATGTTTTTACCCAGGTTTGGGCCCTGTCGATGGAGGTAATACCCTACTCCTGCTTGATTAGTATTGATGATATGGGTAGTACAAGAGTAGATCTACCACGAGATCAAGGAGGCTAAACCATAGAAGCTAGCCTATGGTATGATTGTGTATGAAGATGATTGTCCTACGGACTACAACCCTCCGTTTTATATAGACACCGGATAGGGTTAGGGTTACACAGAGTCGGTTACATAGGTAGGAGATCTTGAATATCCGCATCGCCAAGCTTGCCTTCCACGCCAAGGAAAGTCCCATCCGGACACGGGACGAAGTCTTCAATCTTGTATCTTCATAGTCCAGGAGTCCGGCTGAAGGTATAGTCCGGCTACCCGAACACCCCCTAATCCAAGACTCCCTCAGTAGCCCCTGAACCAGGCTTCAATGACGATGAGTCCGGCACGCAGATTGTCTTCGGCATTGCAAGGCGGGTTCCTCCTAAGTCCTTCATAGAAGATTGTAAACACCAAAAATAGTGTCCGGCTCTGCAAAATAAGTTTCCACATATTGCCATAGAGAGAATAACATTAACACAAATCAAATCTGCTGACGTATTCCACAGTGCGTCATCACACTACGACCAAGTTCTTTACGAATCGTTTTTACTTTTCCACCTCAGCACGTTTTGCGAGGCGGTTTCCTTGGCACGTCCTGTCGAAGCAGAGATCGTGTGCCCTTTTTACGGGATTCTCATCAATACGGACGTGGGTAACCCAACCGCGCCATTTACCACGGCGCTTGGGAGGCAAGCAAGTTTTATTAGGCAGGTGGGGACGCATAGCCGCATCCGCCCATATAAGGGGATAAGGATCCACCTTTTTACCTACGCCTTCTTCCTCCTTTGCCAATCCCTCTCTTGCGCACTTTAGCTCCAGCGCCCAAGCCCGCTCTTTTCACCTCAACCTTCTCCAACAATGTCCGGAGCAGGAGGCAAGTGGATGGTCTCCTCCGTCACGGAGGCCCAAGTAAAAAAGCTAAGGAAGGCCGGATACCTGTCCAAGGACATCCCGCACCGGCTTCCCAAGAAGGGGCAGCGTCTCCCCACCCCAAGGCCCCATGAGAGGGTAGTTTTCCTTCCCTACTTTCTCCGCGGACTGGGTTTCCCACTCCACCCATTTGTCCGGGGACTCATGTTCTACTACGGCCTGGATTTCCACGATCTGGCCCCAAACTTCATCCTCAACATCTCGACGTTTATCGTCGTGTGTGAGGCCTTCCTCCGCGTTCGCCCCCATTTTGGCCTCTGGCTCAAGACCTTCAACGTCAAGCCCAAGGTGGTGCACGGCAGCCAAGCGGAGTGCGAAGGCGCCATGGCGGGCAAGATGGCTAATGTCCTATGGTTCGAGGGCTCCTTTGTGGAGACCCTAAAGGGGTGGCAAGCAGGGCGGTTTTACATCACCGAGCCACGCGATCTGAAATGGGTCGCAGCCCCCGAGTTCCGATCCGGACCCCCCACGCGGCTAGTGTCCTGGAAAGAGACGGGCCTGTCATGGGGCAACGAAGAAGAGGTGACCGGATTGCAAACTTGCATCCAGTCCCTGGTGAACAAGCCAATCCGGCTTGTTAATATAGTCCAGGTTATGCTCGTCCGCCGAATCCTCCCGTGCCAACAACGGGGCTTCAATTTGTGGGAGTTCGACCCGGCGCAGCACCCAACCCTTAACAGGCTCTTCGACACGACGTACGAAGATGCTTGGAAGGGGCTCTTCAAGGGCGCCGAGGCTCCCGCATCCTCCTCCGAGGACCGTGGATACAGCTCGCAGCGTCACGCTAGCGAGGTAAGCTATCTTCGCCTTTTACAGGATACTAAGCTCTTTTTTCCTTTCACAATTTTGACTCTGTGCGGGATCTAAACTCCCTTACCTTTGACAAGCTTGGCAGGTGATATCCGGACCAATTAACTGTCCGGCTCGCCTGCCCGAGGACCTAGCCCCTGCGCTCCTAGTGAAGCTGCTGATTCCGGCACCTTATGTGGTGCCAGAGAAGAAGGTCAAGAAGAAGAAGACCACGGGGACTCGAAAGAGTGCCCGTAACATGGTGGTGTCGGACTCGTCGTCTGACGAGTCCGAGACGCCCTCCTCCCGTGAAAACGAGGAGGAGGAAGAAGAAAGCTCCCCCCCAGCGGAGGAAGGAGAGAAGAAGAAGGCCGCCCCAACAGGGGAGGCCGAGGGGTCTAGGAAAAGGAAGACCCATCCGCCGGACTACTCCCACGACGCCGAAGAGAGCGAAGAGGAGTGGCCGGTCTGGGCCAAGCGTGCGGCGAAATCGTAAGTTCGGACATCAGAGTAACTCATGATGTTCCTTTGTTGCGCATCTTTCCTTAATGTCGAATGTAATTATGCAGCCCGCCCTAGACCGAGTACAACGAATCGTCGGGCGGCTCCCTGGACTCATCGGACGTGAACTCCGTCCCGCCCGCTGTCTCCCCCCGCACTGTAGATGACGCCGAAGTGGCGTCGCGAGGGTAGGAGGAGGTGGTCCTGGAGGAGCCGCAAGGCAAACTCCCGGACTCCAGGAGTGAAGGGGACAAGACCCCCCAGGGCTCCAAGTCCGGCTTTGAGCCGGACACCGTGCCGGAATCTTCAACAGTTCCGGGCCGCGGTAGGCGAACTCCTTCCAAAAGGAGCAAGCCTTCTAGGCCAGCGACCTCCGTCCAACCGGAGTCACTGGACCATCTGTTGGAGGTGCTCGACGGCGCCTCCATCGACAAGGGGCACCGTACTATTATGAGTACGGTGATCCACAAGGTTCAGTCCGCCAAGAGCGGGCTGACTGAAGCTTGCGCTAGCCTTCTAACAGGCTTCGAGGTGAGTAAAAATATGTCAAAATATTACCACATAGACAGTAGCCCCTGATGCTCTGTTTGGCGTTCAGAAAGAAAAGCCGAATAGAGGATCTATTAATTTTCGCAGGAGTCTAACAATAAAGAGTCAATATGCGTATGCAGGCTTCGCTGCTATCCACCGTCGCACTGACTGCGCAGGTGGATGTCCTAAAAAAGGACCTCGGGCGGACCGAGCAAGAGCTCGGCCTTGCCAAACGGCAGCTCGAGGAAAAGGAACGTAAGAAATACCCTACAGAAAAAGGTGCCTATAGAGAGGCGTGATTGCCAAAAAATAACAGGATCATACTGCTTATTATAGGGGCCACAACTGAGGTGGCGACCCTCAAGTAGGCGCTATCCGAGGCCGAAAAGAAAATGGCCGAGGAGCGCACCGAGTGAGAAAGACTTGGGGCTCAGGTCGGCGAGGTGCAGCAAGAGCTGCAGGCTCTCATGAAAAAACATGAGAGCGTGGAGCTTGAGTCAAAGGCGCAAGCATCCGAGCTCGCGTCGGCCCTTGAGACCGCCAAGGGTGCCAAGGCTGAAGCCCAAAAGGCCCTCCAAGAGTTGGAGGAGATGAAAAAGATAACAGCGGGTAAGGCATTCTTAATGCAAAGTAGAAATATAAAAGTAAACTACTTGTCACTTACCCGAATCCGGAGTTCTCCAGGGGCGTTCGCAGATCTTCCCCGCAGCGTATCCACCGCCGCCGCATTCTACCGAGCTGAAGAGGGCAGCTCGATGGAGAGTTTGTTCTGGTCTCAGTATTCTGAGGCCGGACACCCTGTATCCCTGAGCGACCAGCTGAAACAGCTGGTCGAGCTCCACAAGGCGGACGAACAGGCCATGAAGGGCTTCATAGTTCGGCTGTGGCCCGGGAGGCCCTGCTTGGGAGCTATTTTGGGCTGGTGCGGCGGCTGGTGGAGGCCTGTCCAAGGCTCGAGGTCATCAAGTGCTCCGTCTGCATCGAAGGTGCCCCTCGACCCCTTGCCCGTGCGAAGGTGCACTGGGGTAAGCTGGACTGAGAGAAGCTTGTGAAGGACGGGCCGCTGGCGGGGAAGGAGCATCGCAAGCCCGAGAACTACTACAAGGATGTTCTTGCAGGTGCCCGCCTTGTGGCGGATGAATGCACCAAAGATGTAATTTTTGAATGAACTCGCTCGTGTTTATCCTGTGCGCTGAAAACTTGTTCATATGCGCTAAGCAATGCTTATTGAATTTAAAATATTATTTTTTGTGCGGCCGTTTATCAAAAAATTGAGAGATGGCCAGTCGTCGGCTTCTGCCCCCATGCCACTAGTGCTGGGGTGTTCGGGATAAACCTGAGCGCTCTTTTTCCCATGGTTGGGTCCTTCAAGGGAGGCGCTCAGCACAACGAACCAGGAAATCGGACTATAATGCTTGAACACTCTCACTTACCCATAGAACTTTATAATTTTAAATTTTGGCGAAGCCCCTAGTTCGGAAGACCGAGTTCGGGGCGCTATCCACGCCTTTGGCCGGACAAAGCCAGCTCCTCGCTCAAAGCGGCATAAGTCTTTAGGGACTCGAAAACCCTCTCGAACAGCGATCGGTCTCTCGCCTCATCATGACAGTCAGTTTTAGCTTTCTCCACTGAGGTGCTTAACCCAGCTGAACCGGGGCACAATCGCAGTGGTTCTCCTAGTGCTAACTTAGCCGATATAGCGGAACGTAAGGCACCAAAACATAGGAGCCGGGCAAACCCAACTATTGACCCAAATCATGATTCGGAGCCCATGCATATAGTGCTATAAGTTTGGGGTGCCGCACTTGTGAAAGTGGACGGACTTCTCACACCATAATAAGGGGTACTGAAGCCCCTGGCGTATTTGCCGTACCATGATGTACGGGTGCAATCATGTCAAAACATATATATATATATATATATATGAAAACAGGATAATACAAAAAATAGACAAAAAGCTATGCATTGTTTATAGAGAGGCTATTTATCAGAGCCGAACGATACAAGTAGTGCAATAAGCAAAAAATATATTGGACTATTTAACATGTCCTGACCAGGGGCAGGCCGTGGAATTGTATTCAAAATAGCTATACTGCTCGTAACAGAGACCACCTGTGAGTTCCATAATGCGGCATGGCTTTGTATGCTTCCCTGGATCTTGCATCGTTTGTGCGGCAGTTGAATTGCCGAACAGGTCGTTCAAAGTGTGAAGTCCTGAAAGTAAGAAAAAAGAATTCGGCAGCCCCTAGTACGTTTTAAGCCGTATTTTGGGTGTGCCGTTATTGTGCCCCTTCCCCCGTGCCCATGGTATTTCAAGGGCGTAGTTATGTATGTGAGGCACTGGTTTCGCTATATCGCGAGGGCTGGGGTTGGGGCCGCATTGCTACGCCCGCTCAAAACGTGCCAGGCGGTCTTGTTGTAGGTTACTCCGGGCGCGCTTGGCAATGTCTGGCTTTTTAACGGCCGGACTGGGGAATGTGGCGCGCCCGTAGCGCACGCTTCCGCTCCCTCTTGGGAATGTGGGTTGCGTATATCATGTTCACCGTCCGCACTTGTGGGGGAAACCCCTTCTGTCCATTGTTGTTCTGCGGCCTGGGCTCCTCCTCGTCATCGCTATGCAGCCCCTTGTCTTTGCTTTCGGCTCTTAACTTGCCTGCCTACTTGAACACCCAACAATCCCTGTTGGTGTGATTGGCTGGCCTTTCGGGGGTGCCATGTATCTCGCACAAGCGGTCGAGTATGCGGTCCAAACTGGACGGGCCCTGAGTATTCTTTTTGAATGGCTTTTTCCGCTGACCGGATTTATAGCCTCTGAATCCGGTATTTACTGCCGTATCTTCATTGCTGTCGCTGGTAACGCGGCGCTTTTGCTTATTTCGACATGTACTGCCACTTTTGTCCTTGGTATCCAAATTACTAGGGTTCTTCGATAAGTTGTTGCTGCGAGCTAGCCAGCTATCTTCTCCCGCACAAAAGCGGGTCATGAGTGTCGTAAGGGCTGCCATAGATTTCGGCTTTTCCTGTCCCAGGTGCCGGGCAAGCCACTCGTCGCGGATGTTATGCTTGAAGGCTGCTAGGTCCTCTGCGTCCGGACAGTCGACTATCTGGTTTTTCTTTGTTAGGAACCGTGTCCAAAATTGCCTGGCCGATTCTTCTGGCTGCTGAATTATGTGGCTTAAGTCGTTGGCATCCGGTGGTCGCACGTAGGTGCCCTGGAAGTTGTCGAGGAATGTGGCTTCCAGGTCCTCCCAAGAACCGATTGAGTCTGCTGGCAAGCTGTTAAGCCAATGCCGGGCCGGTCCTTTAAGTTTGAGCGGGAGGTATTTGATGGCGTGTAGATCATCGCCACGTGCCATGTGGATGTGAAGGAGATAATCCTCGATCCATACCGCCGGGTCTGTGGTGCCATCGTATGATTCGATGTTCACGGGTTTGAAACCCTCTGGGATTTTATGATCCATTACTTCGTCTGTGAAGCATAGTGGGTGTGCGGCGCCCCTGTACTGGGCTATGTCACGACGCAGCTCGGAAGAGCTATGTCTGTTGTGTTCGGCCTGACCGGATATTTTGTATCCGGAGTGTGGATCATCGTCACGTGTCATCGGGCGCCTACGCGATCCGTAGATCGACCTTGTTTGTCTTGCCTTGTCCTCCAGTACGTCTCGCAGGTCTGGCGCATTTTCCCGTGCCTTAGTTGAGCGACGTCGGGGCATGGCTTGGGTGGAGGGTCGAGAGGCCTCTCTGTCGCGGCTGCGAGGTGGCCGGTCTGCCATGTCGTGCGTTGTTGATGTAGGCGCTTCCTCCTCTGATCGGGGTAATGGCCTGCGCTTTGGGTAACTCTTGGAGGGGCGCTCGAGTTCATACTCTTCGGCCGCAAGGACTTCAGTCCATCTAACAGCTAGCAAATCCTGGTCAGCTCTAAGCTGTTGATGCTTTTTCTTGAGGCTGTTTGTCGTGGCTAGAAGCCTGCGTTTGAAACGCTCTTGTTCGGCGGGGTCTGATGGTATGACGAATTCGTCGTCATCGAGGCTTGCCTCGTCTTCGAAGGGTGGCATATAGTTATCATCCTCAACCTCTCGTTCTGCCGCTCTCTCATGAGGTTTCGCTTCTCCATCATCATGCGCCGAATCTTGCTGGGTTGGGTGTTCTTCGGTGCTATCCGGGGTAGTATTATCTTCCGTGCCGGAATCACCGTTTTTGCTTTGGCGGGATTTAGAGCGGCGCCGCTGCCGCCGGCGCTTTGGCTGTTTCTTGGAGGTGTCATCCCCCGCTGTTCCATCGCCATCTCCATCTTTTGGAGTATCCACCATATATATGTCATATGACGAGGTGGCCTTCCAGCGCCCTACAGGTGCTGGTTCCTGTTCGTCTCCTACCTCGTCGTCCATGTCGTCGAAGTCTTCGGAGCCGAAGTCAAGTATGTCGGTTAAATCGTCGACAGTGCCTAAAAAGTGGGTGGTGGGTGGGCTTTGAATTTCTTCATCGTCCGTATCCCATCCTCGCTGACCGTAATCTGGCCAGGGCTCTCTTGATAAAGAGAGAGACTTGAGAGAGTTCAGGATGTCGCAAAAAGGCGAGTGCTGAAAGATATCCGCGGCGGTGAACTCCATTATCGGCGCCCAATCGGATTCGATTGGTAGGGGCACGGGGGCTCGGAGTCCGGAGAAGAGTCCGGACCCTCAGAGTCACGGGTCACGCAGAGTGCGGGGCTGGCGTTCGGCTCGATCGCCTTTGAGATCGCAGCCCCCAAGGTGACGTCCAACCGCTCATCCTTGATTGACGCAATAGGCTCCGAATTAAGGGTCGGAACCGGTGCGTGTGCGGCCTCCAGGATACTGTTCGGAGGCAGAGCTAGATCATGCCCCTCGAGATAGTGCGGCGCGCTTGGCTGTGGCTCGAACCTGTCGAAGATCAAGTCTCCGCGGATATCAGCCGTGTAGTTTAAGCTTCCAAACCTGACTTGATGGCCAGGGGCGTAGCTTTCGATCTGCTCCAGGTGACCAAGCGAATTGGCTCGCAGAGCGAAGCCGCCGAAGACGAAGATCTGTCCGGGGAGAAAAGTCTCACCCTGGACCTCATCGTTGGTGATGATTGAAGGAGCCATCAGGCCTAAAGGCGACGACACAGACGAACTCTCAATGAAAGCACCAATGTCGGTGTCAAAACCGCCAGATCTCGGGTAGGGGGTCCCGAACTGTGCGTCAAGGCCGGATGGTAACAGGAGACAAGGGACATGATGTTTTTACCCAGGTTCGGGCCCTCTCAATGGAGGTAATACCCTACTCCTGCTTGATTAATATTGATGATATGGGTAGTACAAGAGTAGATCTACCACGAGATCAAGGAGGCTAAACCCTAGAAGCTAGCCTATGGTATGATTGTGTATGAAGATGATTGTCCTACGGACTACAATCCTCCGGTTTATATAGACACCGGATAGGGTTAGGGTTACACAGAGTCGGTTACATAGGTAGGAGATCTTGAATATCCGCATCGCCAAGCTTGCCTTCCACGCCAAGGAAAGTCCCATCCGGACACGGGACGAAGTCTTCAATCTTGTATCTTCATAGTCCAGGAGTCCGGCTGAAGGTATAGTCCGGCTACCCGAACACCCCCTAATCCAGGACTCCCTCAGTGGCCGTCATGACCCGTCATATCACAAAACCCACACCTTTACCAGCAGTGTTAAGGTGGCCTCCAAGTTGGACTGGACGAAGCAACCATCATTTCACTGGAACGCTTGTTCAAGCCCTTTCTTCCATTTCTTGAAGAAAACCTCACTCCAGGCTACTCACTTCTGCCATTTTTCTTCTTTACCGACGAAGGAAAGGTGGGCGAATCAGTTATTCTGCTATATTTTCATTCCAAGAATCTTCTTTTTGCGAAGCACCGACCGATTCTCACATCCTATTCTTTTCCCGTTTTGATTGTGATTGTGGTTTCCTTTCGATTGCTTTTTGTTTGTCAGTTCATTGATGGATCCTGGAGCACTAGGCAAAGAGTTGTCGGCGGACAACCCACTGGAGACAGCGATCTCCAAGAAGCGAGCACCGACCAACGAGTTGACCATGTTGGCGGGCCAACCCATGGAGACGAAGAACTCCAAGAAATAAGCACTGGCCCAAGAGTTGAGGACGTTGGCGGACGAACTCCTCAAAGAAAGTTGGAAGAACAGCAAGGGCCCCACCGTGCCTACCCCAGGAACTCTGATTGCCACGTATGTGAGGCTCAAGACTGAGTTTGAGGAGATAGTCGCCGTTGAGAAGCAGTATTCCCCTGGCAAGGTGATGGCCCCCATCGAGGACGAGGAGATGGCCCCCGGAGGGATGAGATCCCCCGTTGAGCTGCACAAGGTAAAAAATAATGGCTTACTACCATAGTTGTGGTTTTTGATTATTTGCAATGTGCTTGCTAATATGTTTGGCTTGTGCAGGTGCCGGTGGACGTCCTTGATGATTCCGATGTCGTGGCCCGTCCTGTTGGCATCGCCCCGGAGATCAATTCCGATGCCGCTGTCCATCCTGTGGACATCGCCCCAGAGATTGATTTCGATGTCGCGGTCAGTCCTGCGGACATCGCCCCAGAAATCAATTCCCATGCCGCTGTTCGTGCTGTGGTCATTGCCCGAGAGATCGATGACAAGAAATAGTTGGTCACGCTAATCCTTCAGGGTAGTTTACATTACCCTATGTTTAATTACCAGAACGATGCGTGTTATCAAACGATCTTAGGGCTAGTGCACTGTCTTGTGTGGGCGGATCTTGCTACTTTTGTTTGATAGTGAATCATGCGATGAATCATGCGAACCCTCTCCGAGTTATGGAAACAGATGTATCCTCACCAGCTTTTGATGTAATATATGGCATGATTAGATGTAAGTTTGAACTGTTTATCATATCAGCAGGGCTTGCTTGATGATTCTTGGTGTTAGTAGGCTAGCTACTGTGCGAGCTATAGTACTTGCAAAACACTCACCGAAGAGAAACGTTGGGGCTGATGAGCTCGTGGTACGCTTATACTTATCCCTCGTCGATCGACCAATAGCCCTAGCTCCTAAAATTGTAGGCTTAGCGATTGATGACCTAGGCGAGCAAGTTTGGCCTAGTGGGTTTTAGTGATATGACGTGCAACACAAAATCATAGCAGTGCAGAGACGTACTCCCGCCGTTCCAAAATAGATGACCTAGGCGGGCTAGTTTGGCCTAGTGGGTTTCAGTGATATGACATGGTACAGTGTCGTCCAGTCTTCGCGTGTGGTAGCAGTATTGCGGGTACAGTAAGTTTTCTTGAAGAAGCGGAATTCAACGAAGTCATGATGGTTCCTTCGTCCGAACAACTTACAGTGGGAAAGGTTGGTCCTGCGATACGACCGGGGTAGACCAGGATGATTTTGTGCATGGCAGGTGGACCAGGATGGTCGACGTCCCACATGTCAGCGAATGAAAGTATTCTTTCCGATATATAGGACGAACAACGAGTATTCATTGTTTATTTTTGATGAAAGCTATTGTCTCCACTGTTACGACGGAGGAGTGTGAAACACGGCAGCCCAGTGAACTTGGCATGTGCACCACTCCCTCCTTCCTCATGTAATGCATAGGTTATAGCTTTTTCTCACTTTCTCTCTATCTATTTCCTCTCAAATGTTTTTTACCTTTCTTTTTTTAAGACACAATTGTTTTTTATGCCTTTTTTAGAATTATTTTTTTATACCTAGGAGCACGTGTAGAGACGGGCTCTTGCAGAGCCCACTCATTGACTTTGTCAATGCCTCTCTCTCCTCCACATATGGAGTACTACTTGCTATGCATGCATGCGGCGGGCAGCTGGCATCTTGAGGGGCCAGGGCGGTGAGAGCGGGCTCCGGAAGCGGTCCGGACTCTAGCATAATTTTGGTTTTTACAGTATTTCTTTCTCCATTGACAGGTAGGCCCGCGTAGATAGATAAAGAACACGAGCTGATGAGGCGCATGCGGACTGTTTGACTGGTCAACCAGACAAATACGGAGCTATACGCTGAGCCAGTGACCGTATAATCACCATATCTCGTATACAATGATCAAAGTGAGCTATCAAGACAAGTTCGATGACCGCCAATGCATTTTACTCGGTAATAAATGACTAGGATTGAAGGGGAATCCAAATTTGCTTCGTCTTCTGTCCTTGAGCTCTTGACAAACCAATGCACTATACGGTTGTCCGGCCACTCCATCCCAGAGCTCTCACCAAGCGTCGTTCATGCCACCGCGCCGCATACTAACCGGTAAGGCAGCGATGGCATCCCGTCGTGTCGAGTTCCTCGCCGCCCACGACCGCACACAAAATGGTAGGAAAGCGATGGCATCCCGCCGTGCCGAGTTCATCGCCGCTCGCGACCTCACAACTATGTGGGAGGAATTTGAAGATGCCAAGGCCGAATGGGCGGTAGAGCAAGAGGCGGCCAAAGCCGCACAGAGGGAGCGGAAAAGTCAGAAAGCACTCAAGAAAAGAGAGGCCCGCCGCCGCAAGAAAGAAAAGGA
Source organism: Aegilops umbellulata (assembly GCA_032464435.1). Taxonomy (NCBI): domain Eukaryota; kingdom Viridiplantae; phylum Streptophyta; class Magnoliopsida; order Poales; family Poaceae; genus Aegilops; species Aegilops umbellulata. The sequence continues at coordinate 511,212,442 of CP136056.1, read as the reverse complement.
CGCACGCACTGCTGCGGAGAGGTCGGCGGAGATCCAAGCACGGTGGGGTGTGGCCGACAAAGCCGGGAAGGAGAACGACGACGTCTGGCCAGCATGTGAGAAGTAGTAGTACTAGTAGTTAGTTAGTGTGTGTGTGTGTGTGTCTGAGTACGAGCATGTACCAGTACTACTAGTTACTACTGTAGTTTTTAGAGCAAATTACCAGTACATTAGCCTAGACTAAATGGAAACATTCCTATCCTAAGCATCAAATGGCATCTCTTTCGCTATAGGAATTGAGATGCATGTCATCTCACTTCCTATGATTTTCATATTCCTATCCTATGAATGAAAGGAGGCCTCTGTTGGAGTAACTACTGTAGCTAGCAGTACTGCTGGTACAGTAGTTTTCTTCAAGAAGCGGGATTCAACGAAGTCATGATGGTTCCTTCGTCCAAGCAACTTCAAAGTGGGAAGTGGGCCTGTGATTTGACGGCCCATTAGTCATTGTTATTGCGACACGACGACCTGGGTGACTCCCTTGGAGTTCTGCGTGCATGGCAAGTGGACCAGGATGGTCGAAGTCCCACATGTTGGCGAACGGAAGTATTCTTTCCGATATCGAGGAGCAAGGAAACCGCGTGGTATAGTATCACTGCTGATTGGTTCGCAAATAAAATAGTATCACTCTCGATTTATAATTATTTTTTATTTCTGATGAATGCTAGCGTTTCAACTCTTACGACGAAGGGTGCCAAACATGGCACGTGCTGGATGTCCCACATGTCAGTGAAAGGAGTGGGACATGAACAGCGTGGTAGAGCCCAGCGTAAAAAAACAACGTGGTAGAGCGTCTCCACTTCTTCCACTTCTGGGTCGGAGACCACACGTAGTAGTACTTAGTGGTATGAACGATACAAAGTGCGACCTGGAGACAAAGACACATCTAGTTGGAAGGTCTCGGGGCATACACGTAAACAAATATAAAAGTCAATATGTGCCTCCAACTAATATAGTAGTAGTAGAGTACATAGGCATGTACTCCATAACATCACCGTGCATTGCACGTACAACATTTAGTGGTAGTACGTAGTAAGAGACAAATGCCGCCCAAGAGTTCCCTTCTCGACCTACTTTTGGGTGTTTGGTAGAGTGTATGGAGGGTGCATGAGTCCACACTACTTTAGCACAAATGCACTAGAAGCATGCATGAAGAGGGGTGTTGAGTTGAGCATGCATGAAGAGGGAACAACTATGCTGAGACGAGAACGCAACCAAACACACCCTATATGCCACGCATGTTCATACCATTTGTGCCTTTCTACTTCACTTACCGCACTACATTACTCAGGTCCGTACGTCCACTCCTGGGTATATCTTCGTATCGTAGTTCCAGTCCCACGTGTTCTTCATATAGATGGAACGATCCTTGCATAACACGTGCACCTTGATGCTAGATGTCTCGCGTGTTGGCAAAGGGATGAACAAAGCTCACGTAAAAAAATAGAGTGGAAGAACATAGATTCCGGACGACCGAGAAGGAGCAAGGAACCTCGTGGTGGAGCATCTGCACTCGTAATATTTAACATTATTCAGCGATATAAAATTAACCAATCATCTCCACAGTGGACTGGAAGAGTACTAAACATGACAGCCCAGTGTAGTATCATACTAGTACATGGCTAACCCACGCTATCACCATATTTCTTGGCTTTCGTGCGACACCTATCTCTAGTAATCCAGCAGCCTATATCGCTTCTCCCTCCTTGTCTCTATCAAAGTGCGGCGGGATGGCATTTCTGCCGTCTATTGAGGTCGGTTAACTATCACATGTTAGCGACATGCCAAGAGCATTTAAAAAAAATCCTTTCACGTTCCGTTTTCAAAAAGAAAAAAATCATTTCACATACGAATTTGCCTGTATGCTTTGAGCAACTTGCATGTCCTATACTGCTCCTGTTTGATACTCTAACTTAGCTAGAGGTTAGACTAATTCATGACTAGCCCTGAACTAACTATAGCCAAAGAGGTGTTTGGGTGACAGGGTTAGATTGACAATAAATGCACTTCATGAGAGAGAAAAGTGATTTTTTAGTGGTCCCAATGAGAACTATCTCCAGTTAGCACCTCTTGGGTGGGATAGTTTTTTTGGTGGGTTCGGTGCAACTTGCTCGAATTTAAACCCTCATGCTTGGATAGTTTAGGGCTATTTGAGCCCCAACTAGCTCAAACTAACTCTAACCCATGGATCCAAACAGGGCCTATGGCCAGTGTTGAAGCGGAGCAGTCGCGTGCACCGGGAAGCGGCGCTCTCTCGACCGTCGCGCCACTTCAAAGCCGGCGCCAGTGAGAGGTCGCCTCTGCTCTGGCCGGGCATTAATGCGGCACTGACGCTCCAGGGCGATGCTGACCGTTTCACGCGGGAAGTGCGCGCTGGCAAGGGAGTACAGGTTTTGAAGCGTTTCAGGTGTAGTACTAGTAGTTTGCAAAACTACTCAATTATTGCACTCAGTTTCCTAAGAAATTGTGGTGAAAAACGTTACTCCACAACCCGCTTCCCTTCTCCTTCCTCTTCCACCGCCCGCGCACGTCCGCGGGAAGCGACCGGTCAACCCTTATATAGGAGTGCTAGCACAAAAAGATGCATGCATGACCACTAAAATTTCCATATTAAAGCGCCGCTCCGGCGGGAGTATGGCGTATGTTGTTACCTTCGGCCGGCCCCTGGCTACCAGGCGACGGCGACCAGAGAAGAGGCGGCGGGAGGGGAATGAATGCAGCTACTGTTTGGGTTCGCCTTCCGGGTTAAATAAATGCGCAGCATCACGTGTACCCGCGGGTGCACAAATTGTAACATATGTGTCTGGTTAAGTGGGCGTCACGTAACTGGTGTGTGTGTGTGTGAGATTCTGAGAGACAGAGTGCGTGTGTGTGACTCTACTCTTCGGACATGTACTCAACCTTTTGCATCGGGATATAAGTATAATGGTATTTACTTTATCTAGTGATTTACGTGGCCATGTTAACGTGGTTGTGTCAAAAAAATGTCACTTCCTGCTCGTGATTTGCATTATATAATTACAAGCAAGATTCTCGTGCATTGCACGGAACATCAATATGCATTTTTTTACTGAACACCTATTGTGATTGACCCGTGCAGGAGTAATCCCATGTGTAAAAACTAATGATATCTCGAGAATTTTATCGGAAAACTGGTATCTCGAGAATGTCATCAAAAAAATGAAAGATGAGAGATAAGGCGAGGAGGAGTGGAGCGTGGTGGTGACTGGTGGTCGGAATGGCTGGAGGCATGGGGATGGACGGCACCGGCAGGCGGCAGTGGCCACCATGCATGCTAGATTGTTCCAGAGACTTATTCCTTTTTTAATTGCTGAGCAATGAGATTGCGGGAGATAATTATGTGGAGAGAGGTGCGGGTATCTTTTGTAAAATTATCATAGTTTGCTTTCTATCCTCGGATATAGATCATACGGTCTGTATTACAAGATGGCAGGCACACCATCACCACCAACTCGTTTTTATAAGGGTACAGATGATAAATTTGCTGACTACTAAAGTAAAGTGGAATTTGTCCATGTTATGCAAGTAAATAAAGGCGATTGTTTATCATACGGGTAAGGTTGGATGAAGGGTGGTAGGAACAAATGCTCCGCCTAGAGCATGTGTGTGTGAGATGGTGTCTTAGTGTGTGTGTGGGGTGTGTGTGTGTGTGAGAGAGAGAGAGGGGAGAGAGATGGAGTCTTAGTTTGTGTGTGTGTGAGAGAGAGGGAGAGAGATGGAGTCTTAGTGTGTGTGGGGGGGGCGGGCGTGCGTGCTTGCATGTGTTGTGTTTGTGTGTGTGTGAGAGAGAGAGATGGAGTCTTAGTGTGTGTGTGTTGGGGGGGGGGTGCGTGCGTGTGTGTGTGTGTGTGTGTGTGTGTCGCGGGGTCCTCTGTGGCGGATGTAATTTAAGTGTGCATTGGTTTCATCATAGATAGGTGATGTGTATGGAAGAGGCCACCAACGATGGGGTGCGAGAAAGAAAATGCCCGTAGAGAGGGAAGAGAAGGTGTGTGCGCGTGAGAGGAGTCGACTTCGAGAGAACATGTTTGTTCGAGAGACACCGAGGAAGACTACTATATATCGATGGTGCATGTAGGCGGAAATTAAACTAAGGGATGATCTTATTGGTTTCGGGGATATAGGGGAAGAGTGAGAGGCGAGGGGGATAGCTAGAAGGAGATTGTTAAGTGTGAGTGTGTGTTTTACCCATCCAGGCGGAAGTTATGTGCACAAAATAGGAGAATGATTCGATGTGGCGTTAGGATTGAGGGTAATTAACTACGTATGGAGACATAGAGACCTTGAACGTGCATGAGTGAGAGGTATACATGTAAACGTGGGATGTGTGTGTGTGTGTGCGCGCGCGCATGATCGAGATAAAAGAAAGAAGACATAAGTCATAAGATCAACGACATGGGAGAGACGGATCGGTATGACAATATGCATGCATGTGAGAATGCATGGAAGAAGTCCCGACAATTGAGCATGTGTTTTTCTTTAAGAGATAGTGGCGTGGGCTGGAACATGCATCTATGGCGAGGCAGAGGGAGTGAGGCGCAACGATTGTGCAAAAGAGACCAACCTGTAAATGCATATGTATGGAGAGACATACATAGTGTGGGTGATAGGAAGCAAGACTCCGTGCGAGAAAGAAATGTTGACGGAGAAACTACAGATAGATACAGAGATGAAGATGCTAGCTAGAGGGACATCCGCTAGTTTGGGTGTTGGAGATGACCGTCGGGTGGTTCAAAGGGTGAAGTTATATATGTGTGTGAGAGGGCACTTGACTGCATGTAGAGAGAAACATATGTAGTGTGTGTGATAGGAATCAAGAGTGAGGGCAAGGAAGAAGGTTGATGAAGAAACAGATAAAAAGAAAGATAAAGATGTTAGCTAGTGTGCGTTAGAGATAGGAGTCGAGTGGATCAGAAGGCTAGCTTATTTGTGTGGGTGTGAGAGAGATAGAGAGAGGGTGCGTGTGAGTCACAGACAAACAGATATCAGAGAAATGAGATCCAGAGAGACAGAGTTTTGTGTCTGCGAGAGAGAAAGATATTTCACAACGAGAGTGATAGCTAGAGAGACATACGAGGGAACACAAGATATCTCTAGGGAGAGAGGGTGTGTGTGAGCGACATACAAGAGAACAATGGAGAAATATGAGACCCTGGGAGACAGAGTTTGTGTTTGTGTGTGAGAAGAAATATTGAAGAGGAAGAGTTGTAGGTTCTCGTATCTAAGGAGCAAAAGACATCTCTGTATGAGGGGTGTGCGAGTGGCACACATGGGAATAGTAGATAGAAATGAGACCCGGGAGACAAAGTTTTGTGTTTGTGTGAGAGAAAGAGATTCCACATGGAGAATCATAGTTAGAGACACATAGCAGGGAGCGAGATATACTTAGAGAGAGATAGAGTGATGAAGGTCGAGGGAGAGAGTACCGTCAGTGTGTTACGAAGATAAAAGATCATTGTCGACATACAGGTAGCACGAGAGATACCTGAGAGACGATGAACGCGTATAGGTCCAGAGAGATAGTCCTATATAAGCATGAGTGATAGCTATATGAGACGAATATCTGGATTAAAGGGGATTCAAATATTTAAACTGGAGATCACGACATGGATAATATCATAACGCAAATTGGTGTATCAAACATGCATATTCATTTGAATTTGGGCACACATGTAATGTTATATAGTTTATCAATATTGGTGATCCATAGATTCTACAATTACAAACAATGCATGGTTTATATGCAATTAATGTCTAAACGTGATTACACTATATGTTGCGTGTGTGAAACACATTATACATGTTTGAGAAGTAAAACTACCCGCATGAAACACACATTAATTGGAGACAGTTAGCGAGGAATGCATACATTGGATTTCAACATAAAGTGGTTTCAAATATTTGTAAATCCAAATTGATGGATACGACCTTATGAATCTGAGATCATGCCATTTGTAAACCATATTTATGTATAAATGTTGTTGTGCTTTTGAAAGTATATATAAAAAATGATGTATATAGAATGTAATCCCAATTGAAAATGGATCCCGCCCAAAAAAATAGAATACAAACGGGATTCGAATTGACTTGGCACGGTAAACATGCACTCTGCAAAATTTGAACGACGTGGGGAAAGTCGCGGTAACCGCCTGAAACCAAAATCTGCGAGATGGAAATCACTACTGCCTATCCCTGCCACGCAAAGCCTATATGTTGGATTTCTATAGGTTTCGATAGGGGTAGGTTTGTAATTTCACCCAAACGTGACGTAACCGCCTCTCACCTGAATTCATACACGGTGGGCGCCAAAACACAGTGTGTCCTCGGCCGAAATCGACTCCCTCCCCGATTCATATTCATACACGGTGGGCGCCAAAAACAAACTCTCGTCGGCAAATATTCGGTGTATGCGAGATTACCGTCCTATCCCCAACCGACTAGTGTTGCTTTGATGTAGTAGAAATTTGAAATGGGGGCTAAGTTTGTAAATTTCCTCGCATTTGAGACAAGCGCGCCCTGAATACATGGTTACCCCCTTCCTCTCTACCTCCCTTTTCCCCATTCGTACTCCGTGGGCGCCGAAGCACCCTCTCCACCCCACCCTCCTCCGTCCGCCGCCGTCCGCCACCCCATCCACCGCCGTCCTCCTCCACCATGCCGGAGCTGATACCCCGACGCCGCCGTCCATTACAAGAGATCGACCTCTCTCATCCACGGCTTCGGACTGGGATCCTTTGAAAGCACAAGTGCTCCCCAGGTGGTTTTGGTAATTAATGTCAACATACCTCTTGTTGGACTAACACTTTTATCTAGTATGTTTCAGATAAGTTCAACAACGGAGTGGCATGGACTAAAGGATGTGGGAACTCCTTCAAGATGCTAAGGACAAAGGATTGGCTCAAGCTCAAAAGCTCAAGACTCTTCATTTTACATTTTAGTGATCCAAGATCACATTGAGTCCATAGGAAAAGCCAATACTATCAAGGAGGGATGAGGTGTTGCTTAATGAGCCTTTTGCTTCATGTGCTTAATGATATGCTCTAGAATCCTCAGCTACTTTCCCATATCTACAAATGACCTAAACCCTAAGCCAAACTCGGACCTACCGATTCTTTCTATCCGGCGCCACCGAGTTTCACATGTCATAAGCCACTACCAAACCCTAGCAAATCGGTTCTACCGACAGGGATCTCGGTCTCACCGAGATGGGATTGTAATCTCTCTGTGTATGTCCATTATCAAAATCGGTCTCACCGAGTTTGAGCAATCGGTACTACCGAGATTACAATGCAAACTCTCTGGTTAACTTATTACCAAAATCGGTCCAACCGAGTTTAGTAATCGGTCCCACCGAGTTTACCTGACCAACTCTCTGGTTAGATAATTACCAAATCGGTCTCACCGAGTTTGTGTAATCGGTCTCACCGAGATTATGTTATGCCCTAACCCTAACCATATCGGTCCTACCGAGTTGCATGTCAGTCCCACCGAAAATCTCTAACGGTCACTAGGTTTACTATTTTGGTCCGACCGAGTTTGTTGATTCGGTCCCACCGAGATTGGTAAATTGTGTGTAACGGTTGGATTTTGTGTGGAGGCTATATATACCCCTCCACCTCCTCTTCACTCGTGGAGAGAGCCATCAGAACACAACTACACTTCCAACTCATATGTTCTGAGAGAGAACCACCTACTCATGTGTTGAGACCAAGATATTCCATTCCTACCATATGAATCTTGATCTCTAGCCTTTCCCAAGTTGCTTTCCACTCAAATCTTCTTTCCACCAAATCCAAATCCTGTGAGAGAGAGTTGAGTGTTGGGGAGACTATCATTTGAAGCACAAGAGCAAGGAGTTCATCATCAACACACCATTTGTTACTTCTTGGAGAGTGGTGTCTCCTAGATTGGCTAGGTGTCACTTGGGAGCCTCCAACAAGATTGTGGAGTTGAACCAAGGAGTTTGTAAGGGCAAGGAGATCGCCTACTTCGTGAAGATCTACCGCTAGTGAGGCAAGTCCTTCGTGGGCGATGGCCATGGTGGGATAGACAAGGTTGCTTCTTCGTGGACCCTTCGTGGGTGGAGCCCTCCGTGGAATATCGCAACCGTTACCCTTCGTGGGTTGAAGTCTCCATCAACATGGATGTAGGATAGCACCACCTATCCGAACCACAGGAAAAACATCCTTGTCTTCACTTGCGTTTGAATTCTCCAAACCCTTATCTTTACATTCTTGCAAGTTGCATGCTTTACTTTCCGCTGCTCATATACTCTTTGCATGCTTGCTTGATATGTATAGTGTATGTTGAAATTGTGCCTAAAACTCCACCCAAACCGAAAAAGTTTAAAAATAGAAACTTTAGCACTAAGTCTCTAATCACCCCCCTCTAGACACACGTACTTCTAGATCCTACAAGTGGTATTAGAGCTTTGGTCTCCATTGCCTTGGTTTAATCACCATTGGAGGAAGATGGATGTGTCTACTTTAGGGAGTCTTAGACATAGAGTACTTATTCTTGATGGAGAGTATTTTCATGAGTGGAAAAATGAGATGCTTGTAATTTTCAATCAATATCATTTGAACAAGTATATTGCTAGTCCTTGTGCGCCTCATGTTGATCCTATGTATCCCACCCTAGATGAAGATATTGACATGATTCGCAATCTTAGAACCATTGAGCTCATCATTAGAGGATTGCCCAACAACTTGATTGCTAGTTTACCTACTCTAAATTGTGCCTATACTATATGGAAATTTCTTGAGGAACGATTTCCCTATTATTCCTTGAAAAATCTAGATGAAATTCTCCATAAATCTATTGCCTTGAGTAAGATGAACTCTAGTGATCCTAGTTTTGGTGATTGTCTATTTGAGCTTACTAATCTCATGCATGCTAAAGGAAATGTTGGAATCATTAGTGATATTATATCCGAAGCTATAAGAATTCATAAAGGTGACCACATTGATGATCATTTATCTAATGAATCACTCTCTCTAGGAAATGATGAGTCACAAGATCATGTTGAACATGGATACTATGATGAAGATGATGATAGTGACTTCGATCTTGATGATGCAATGAGACACTTTGGTCTTATGGCTAATCTTCGGGGATATGTGTCAGGAGGAAAGGAATGGGTTCTTTAAACTGGATGTACTGATCATATGACCAGAGATGAAGAGATGTTCCGTGAGCTTGTTGAAAACGACGACCCTCAAAAATACGTCACTTTTGGTGATAATTAAAAGCGTAAGGTGGTTGTCCTTGGTAAGGTGGCCATCTCACATGATAGCTCCATTCAAAATGTCATGCTCGTTGAATCTCTCGGTTACAACTTACTTTCAGTATCTAGACTTGCTGATTTCGGTTTGAATGTCCTATTTACTGAGGTAGATTGCCAAGTGTTTCGTCGAGACAATCATAAGATGGTCTTTACCGGTATACGTAGAGGTGATCTTTACATTGTCGATTTCTCTAAAAAGGCACAACCTAAAACTTGCTTTATCGCTAAGTCCTCAAAAGGTTGGTTGTGGCATAGACGACTAGGTCATGTTGGCATGAGAAACCTTGACAAGCTTATTAAAGGAAATCATATCCTTGGAGTTAACGATGTTATATTTGATAAGGATAGACTCTGCAGCGCTTGTCAAGCAAGTAAACAGGTTGGAGGAAGGCATCCCGTGAAGAACATCATGACCACAAGGAGGCCACTCGAGCTACTTCATATGGATCTTTTTGGTCCCAACGCCTACAAGAGTCTCGGTGGAAATTCTTTTGGTCTTGTTGTAGTTGATGATTTTTCAAGATTTACGTGGGTGTTCTTTCTTGATGATAAATCGCAGGTCCAAAAGATCTTCAAAAACTTCGCTAAGAAGGCCCAAAATCAGTTTGACGTGAAGATCAAGAAGGTTCGGAGTGACAACGGAACGGAGTTCAAGAACGCAAATGTGGACACCTTTCTTGACGAAGAAGGGATTTCACACGAGTTCTCGGCCACGTACACACCTCAACAAAATGGAGTTGTTGAGAGGAAGAACCGTCCGCTCATCGAAATGGCGAGAACGATGCTTGATGAGTACAAGACGCCGAAGCACTTTTGGGCAAAAGCGGTTAAGACAGCTTGTCATGCAACAAATCGCTTGTATCTTCACAAGCTACTCGGCAAGACGGCATACGAGCTCCTCACCGGTAACAAACCACAAGTTGGATACTTTCGAGTATTCGGCTCAAAGTGCTACATTCTTGATAAGCATCATCGTTCAAAGTTTGCTCCTAAATCTCATGAAGGTTTCCTACTTGGTTATGGCTCAAACTCTCACACTTACCGTGTCTACAACAATTTCACCCGAAAGGTTGAAGAGACGGTAGATGTGAAGTTTGATGAATCTAACGGATTGCAAGTAGAGCAATTGCCAATTGATGTAGGAGACAAAGACCCTTCAGAAGCAATCCAAGACTTGTCCATCCGCAAAGTTCGTCCAACGGAGGTGAAGGAGAGTACTTCATCGGTCTAAGTGGAAGCTTCTACTTCACGACAAGGTGAACCAAGATTCGACACGGAAGCATCCACAAGTGGGACACACCAAGATGAAGAAGACGAGGAAATGCATCAATACGGACCTCAACAACCTCCTTCACCACGACAAGAGAACGACATCGTCAACAATGAAGAAGGCCAAGAAGAAGAACAAGATGAAGAAGATGTTCAAAGAAGACCCAAGCAAAAGCTTTCACGAGTTCGAGCAAGAATCGCCAAAGATCATCCCATCGAGCAAATCTACAATGATATTCAAACCGGGAGAATTACTCGCTCAAAAACTCGTTTAGCTAACTTTTGTGAAAACTATTCATTCATCTCTAGCATTGAACCTATGAAGGTTGAAGAAGCATTGGAAGACCCGGACTGGATAAACGCTATGCATGAAGAGCTACACAACTTTGAGAGAAACCAAGTTTGGACATTGGTTGAGAAACCTGACAACAACCACAACATCATTGGTACCAAATGTGTGTTTCACAACAAGCAAGATGAAGATGGACAAGTGGTTCGCAACAAAGCACGTCTCGTCGCCCAAGGGTACACACAAGTCGAAGGTATGGACTATGGTGAGACATATGCTCCCGTTGCTAGACTTGAGTCAATTCGCATCTTACTTGCCTATGCTAATCACCATAATATCACCTTGTACCAAATGGACATTAAAATTGCTTTTCTAAATGGTGAAATAGAGGAGGAAGTTTATGTCAAACAACCTCCCGTGTTTGTCAATCCTAAGAAACCAAATCATGTTTACAAACTTCACAAAGCCCTTTATGGTCTTAAACAAGCTCCTAGAGCATGGCATAAATGCTTGACCAAGTTTCTTATTGCAAGTGGTTTTGAAATTGGAAAAATTGATTCCACAGTTTTTACTAAAAGAGTTAATGGACTATTTGTATGCCAAATTTATGTCGATGATATCATATTTGGTTCAACTAACCCTCTTTTTAGTGAAAAGTTTGGAAAGCTAATGTCAAAGAAGTTTGAGATGTCTATGATGAGTGAACTCAAATTCTTTCTCGGCTTGCAAATCAAGCAAACTAAGGAAGGTACATTTGTCTCTCAAACGAAGTACACCAAAGACTTATTCAAGAAGTTCAATATGCAAGAATGCAAAGGTATGCCTACACCCATACCTACTAGTGGACATAATGATTTGACCAAAGATGTTGAACCGGTTGATCAAAAGGTTTATCGCTCTATGATTGGTTCATTGCTATACCTATGTGCTTCACGTCCCGACATTATGCTAAGTGTGTGCACGTGTGCACGATATCAAGCTGCTCCTAAAGAATGTCATCTTAAGGCTGTGAAAAGGATAGTGAGATACTTAATTCATACACCAAATTTTGGCATTTGGTATCCTAAGAGGTCCTCTTTTGATCTTGTTGGCTATTCCGACTCGGATTACGCTAGAGACAAGGTTGATAGAAAGTCCACTTCGGGTACTTGTCAATTTCTTGGTAGATCTCTTGTGTCTTGGTCTTCCAAGAAACAAAACTCGGTATCCTTATCAACCGCCGAAGCGGAATACATTGCCGCTGGTTCATGTTGTGCTCAATTACTTTGGATGACCCAACTCTTAAAGATTATGGGATCTATGTGAAACTTGTTCCATTGCTTTGTTACAATGAAAGTGCTATCAAAATTGGTCATAATCCTGTACAACATTCTCGAACTAAGCATATTGAAGTTCGTCATCATTTCATTCGAGATCATGTTGCTAAGGGTGACATTGATCTTAAACATGTTCGCACTGATAGGCAATTAGCGGATATATTCACTAAACCACTTGATGAGAAAGTGTTTTGCAGGTTGATAGGAGAATTGAACATCATTGATGCTTCAAACTTGTAGTAGGAACTCATTTGATACATGCAAGACATGAGCTTATGACTAATCCATGATATATCTCTTACGATGACTATCTTATGTCTTGGATATATTTGTACCTTGTATGTTATCTAACCCATGTAGGTACTTGGTTGAATCTAATTCTATGAGATTGCAACTCACTCACATCTTGAGCAATCTCTACATCACCGAGTCTCTACACAACGGTGGTTGACGACAAGGAAGCACACAACCATTCAAACATATCCTTTGACAAATTCTATGTTGAGCTTCATGATTGTCATTTTTGGATATACAAGTGCTCTTCCTTGCAAGAACTAACCCATGTAGGTAGATGAACTCAAATTCCAAGTGGTGCTCCCAACTCGTGATGAGCTACATCAACTTTGAGCACCCACACAAGTTCAACTACATGAGCAAGATCCACACCACCACCCAAGGTATGATATTCCATCTTAGAAGAAGCTTTACTCCAAGTCATGAGTCAAAGCAACTCAACAAGATGTGAATACATCAAGATGCTTAAACGAAAAATGGTAACCCCATTTTGAGCTTAAACGATGAGTATGACCTATGATCAAGTGTTCTCACTTGACTCCTAAGTCGATATACTCTAAGATAGGTGACTATATCACCGCCCAATTCTAGATGAAGTTCTCTTGTGTTCTTTTCAGTGTTATTGCATTTGTCCCTTGCATATTTGTTTCCCTCTTTTTCAAAAAAAACTTCATCTAGAACTTTCATTCTTTTCTGTTTTTCTTTGTTCTGCATATTCTGCATCAAATTCCTTGCAAATCCTTCAGTTAATTCATTGCAAATCTTTGTGAAGATCTTATTTGACTAGTGAGCTGAGGTGACAAGTGTTTTTCTCTGTGATGAACTCGGCTTCACCGAGTTGTAGTTTTCGGTCCAACCGAATCCTTTCGGTACCACCGACACATGCCACTCGGTGCCACCGATTTCACAACAGGAAAAACAGTTTGCCACTTGTTCTATATTTCTTCTGATCCAGCTCCACTCAATGAATCTTGTCCTCTACAAGCATCACAGTTTTATCCATTGCTTTGTGCTGAGTCTCAAGGACCAAACCCATTCTACAGATTCCAGAAAGCCCTTCTTGGAAATTGATGTCAAAGGGGGAGAGAGAGATCACATCAAAGCTTATCACCTACAAAGGAGGAAGTATTAAGGGGGAGAAAGAGATCTCTAGGGGGAGAGAATACTCAAGGATCCCAGATGCTTGATGTTCAAGAGGAGAGATGCCACATGTCTTTTTGGGGGAAAGACATGCTCATATGTGCTTATATACATTAAGTTCTATCCACTTATATCTTTCAGCTCTGATTTTCTGTTCCCTATCTTCTCCCAATATCTCATATCAGATTCAGGGGGAGCAAGACATTTGAGGGAAAGAAATCACTCAAAATTCATTGCACATCTTTATTCTTGGGGACATGTCAATCCAATATGGTACCCAGTACTCACTCGCTACATGTCATCCCAGTCTTGGTATTCTTGTGGTTTCTTTTGGTTTGCTCTGGCTAGTGGATGTACCTGTGTTATCTAACCTTGTTTGTGCAGGTTCATTCCATCCTAAGCCAACTCAAGACTACAAGGTAAGTATATGCATCAAAATCATGAGTATGAGAAATTCTTGCTTATGTACATACTGTTTGCAAGGACTCATAAGCGTGAAGGTATTTTCTTTAATAATCTTTTGCTCTGATGCATATGGTCAAGATACATGTAACACATTGCCTACTCTGTCATGATTGTGCTCTCACATGCTTCTATATTTTATATTCACATGATTGCATACATCTAGGGGGAGCCTATGATTGTTACATGTTCTCCCAAAGCTTTACTTGCTATTCTTTGTATCTTTATCTAAAGCTTTGATGTGTGTTGCCATCAATTACCAAAAAGGGGGAGATTGAAAGCACAAGTGCTCCCTAGGTGGTTTTGGTAATTAATGTCAACATATCTCTTGTTGGACTATCCCTTTTATCTAGTATGTTTAAGATAAGTTCAACAATGGAGTGGCATGGACTAAAGGATGTGGGAACTCCTTCAAGATGCTAAGGACAAAGGATTGGCTCAAGCTCAAAAGCTCAAGACTCTTCATTTTACATTTTAGTGATCCAAGATCACATTGAGTCCATAGGAAAAGCCAATACTATCAAGGAGGTACGAAGTGTTGCTTAATGAGCCTTTTGCTTCATGTGCTTAATGATATACTCCAAAATCCTCAGCTACATTCCCATATCTACAAATGACCTAAACCCTAAGCCAAACTCGGACCTACCGATTCTTTCTATCCGGCGCCATATCTACAAATGTCATAAGCCACTACCAAACCCTAGCAAATCGGTTCTACCGATAGGGATCTCGGTCTCACCGAGATGGGATTGTAATCTCTCTGTGTATGTCCATTATCAAAATCGGTCTCACCGAGTTTGAGCAATCGGTACTACCGAGATTACAATGCAAACTCTCTGGTTAACTTATTACCAAAATCGGTCCAACCGAGTTTAGTAATCGGTCCCACCGAGTTTACCTGACCAACTCTCTGGTTAGCTAATTACCAAATCGGTCTCACCGAGTTTGTGTAATCGGTCTCACTGAGATTACGTTATGCCCTAACCCTAACCATATCGGTCCTACCGAGTTGCATGTCAGTCCCACCGAAAATCTCTAACGGTCACTAGGTTTACTATTTTGGTCCGACCGAGTTTGTTGATTTGGTCCCACCGAGATTGGTAAATTGTGTGTAACGGTTGGATTTTGTGTGGAGGCTATATATACCCCTCCACCTCCTCTTCACTCGTGGAGAGAGCCATCAGAACACAACTACACTTCCAACTCATATGTTCTGAGAGAGAACCACCTACTCATGTGTTGAGACCAAGATATTCCATTCCTACCATATGAATCTTGATCTCTAGCCTTTCCCAAGTTGCTTTCCACTCAAATCTTCTTTCCACCAAATCCAAATCCTGTGAGAGAGAGTTGAGTGTTGGGGAGACTATCATTTGAAGCACAAGAACAAGGAGTTCATCATCAACACACCATTTGTTACTTCTTGGAGAGTGGTGTCTCCTAGATTGGCTAGGTGTCACTTGGGAGCCTCCGACAAGATTGTGGAGTTGAACCAAGGAGTTTGTAAGGGCAAGGAGATCGCCTACTTCGTGAAGATCTTCCGCTAGTGAGGCAAGTCCTTCGTGGGCGATGGCCATGGTGGGATAGACAAGGTTGCTTCTTCGTGGACCCTTCGTGGGTGGAGCCCTCCGTGGACTCGCGCAACCGTTACCCTTCGTGGGTTGAAGTCTTCATCAACGTGGATGTAGGATAGCACCACCTATCCAAACCACGGGAAAAACATCCTTGTCTTCACTTGCGTTTGAATTCTCCAAACCCTTCTCTTTACATTCTTGCAAGTTGCATGCTTTACTTTCCGCTGCTCATATACTCTTTGCATGCTTGCTTAATATGTATAGTGTATGTTGAAATTGTGCCTAAAACTCCACTCAAACCGAAAAAGTTTAAAAATAGAAACTTTAGCACTAAGTGTCTAATCACCCCCCTCTAGACACACCAACTTCTAGATCCTACATCCTTGCATCCCGTCCTCTCGCTTCATCCCCGCCGTCATCCACCTTGTCGGCGCCGCTCCTACGACCGTCTCGTCCACCGCGCCCCGCCGCCACCGTCTACCTCCGAGATCTACTTCCATGCCGCCGACAGCCATCGCTACCGCAGCACCGTCAAATTCTCAGCAGATGCGTACATGGCGCCGCACCAGAGGCGGTACTCTTTTGTATCTGCTCAACTTATTTATCGCAGCAAGAAAATAGATCACCACTGCTTTACTCTGATTTCTTGTCTTGGTTGCGAAGTTGCCTTTGTCCGGTTTGCACCTTCTGATCCTCCATGGCACGCTCAACACCATACTCGCAATGCTTATGGTTTTCCCCTTTTATATTCCACAATAGTTAAATCACAGTAGACTAAATTTCAAAATTGGGTCAGTCGATTTTTCAGAGCTCGTCGGAGTTCGCAGGTGCGATCGAAGGGGCTCGGGGGGGACGGTGGTTGTGGGGGCGGTGGTGGGGCCTCGTCGAATGAATAAAACTTGACGTGGGTGGGGGCGGGGTGGGGGTGGCGGAGGAACACAGACGGTGGGGCCGGTGGTTCGGCCGGCGGCCCGTGCGGTGTTCTGTATGGGAAGCATAGTACGTTCCTTGTCAGGAAGGGGAGCAGGGACATCTGCAGTCACCAGCTGACAGAGCTGGCCTGTACGTGATCGATAGGCTTTAAATTACTAGTGGCGATACAACACCGTAATTTCCAGCTAGTTCCACTTTCCCGATTTATATATCCTGGTTATGGTGTACCCCTGTTATGTACACTATGATCTGCCTAGTTGTTGTGTGCTCTTGTTCTCATGGTTTGGCAATAAACTCTCTATACAGTACGTTATGAACCTATCATCTGCCAACTATCCTTACTTCTGGAGCCTAATTTTTTGTGTACTTGTGCTAGATTATATAAATGCACGCACCATACTACAACACACATTAGCTCTCTCATCAGAATTCAGTGATAGCACACAAGTGTTTACAGGGGCGCCCCTATATTAGAATATCATCTGCATTACAAAGATAATCTCACAACTATTTATGTTTTCATGGTTCTTAGATATTATACGCAATTACAGTGAATATCAGAATCCGCGCATCAGAAGAATATTGTGGAACACTGCAATGACTTACAAAATTGGCACCAAGGCATTGAGTGCCATTCTGGAAGCAATGAAACTCGTACGCTCCCCACCTGTTGATTCTTGTTCAGAATATCATCCTAATGACTATTCTAACCTCGAGGAGTCAAAGGCAGATGGCCTGTCCTGTTCACCCATCAAGGTGCCTGTTCTAATTTGGCAAGGTTTTATTGATTGCGCGTATCTTGCATATGTTGTCTTGCATTTCTTCTACTTTGTTGCACCTGTCGAGATGCCATGCCCATCCATTATCAATACATATTCCATCTGTCATCATACCATGTTTTTCCACTCAAATGTTGTTCTTGTGCATCAGACATCAAAAAGGAAGAGGGTGATTGCCGAACCTGAAGGAGCACCAGCAAAGTCCTTGAAAAACATGGTGGTGCCGGAGAAATCAGACAACACCCCATTTATATTGGCTGTACAACCAGTGACACAAAACGAAGGACCGACTCCAGCAGACTGTACCCATACTTCACTGGCCACACCACTAGCCCCACCACACAGGACCTGCACGCCAGCAAAAGGTATACCGATTTCATTTGTCATAGCACCAGCTGTACCACAGAAAAATCCCACTCCAGCAAAAAGTACAGCAAGTCCATCGGCCGAAGACCTATCCCAACTGCAGAGACGGCCAATTCCTGCAGATTGGAACCCCATTCCATTTATTCCCACTTTAAAAGACATTGCTTTCAATGCTCTTAGGGACTACGTGCATATATTCTCATCATGGGAAGATTATTGTGAAGAGAAACATCATTTTCACATCTTCCTGCCAACTTACGTGTAAGTGCTATTATTCATGGTTACTATTTTCCTGTTTTCTGCTGATTGTACACATCAATGATCTACATTACATTGTTGTAACTAGGCGAGGGTCAATCTGGATAGTCATGACGAGTAAAGCTTGCTTGTGCTTTTCAGGGAAGCATTGCAGCAGTATCGGTGTTACCTGAGGAAATCACACTTTGATGGCAAATCTATAAACGAATTTCAGGTGAAGTCTTCTGTGCTAAATTTAGAAAACATTGAATGGAAAAACCTTGTTATGCACTGGTCTCGTTCGTAGGATGAGGTACTGTCTATGAAATCACATGACAATTTGAACTTCTACTTTTCCGCATGTGCCTTACGGATCTTTTTTGCAGGAAATCTGCTCGAAGAAGAATTCCGGTTTGACAAGAACGACAGGATATCGCAAATATGTTGTCCGTTGCTTTGCACTTGTTAGTACCTGTTGTCCTGTAGCACTGTACTTGCATACATACCTGGTTCATTATGTGACAGCAGTATGCATGATAGCTTGCGTATCAATTGTTCGCTCCAAATTATCTGATCTGTATGAATGGTTACATTAGTGTAGAATATATCCAATGCCAATGTTCTTTTAGCTCTGCATTGTTCTTGTAAGTACATGCTGTCCTTTATCAGTGTACTTATAATGACAGGTAGTTGTTCATGTACCATCACTCTGCAGCTTATTTCCTTTGCCCTCCATTTTCTACACATCAGATCTATATTTACTCTTACCATAAGGTTGGTACTGAAGAAGTTTACCTGTGCATTGCTCTTGGCTGTACCTTTTGCCTGTATCACTGCACTTACATTTATAGCTACTTGGTTATGTAGCATCACTCTTCATCTTATCTTAAATATTCTCCATTTTTTCGTATATTATCACATCTATATTTACTCTTAACAAAATGTAGAATAAAGGCAATGCTTTTGAAGAAGATTCTGTGGAAAACTTCTTGAATTGCCCCCCCATCAGCATGGACAAGGCCTTTATAGAGCCTGTCTTCACCAATAATGTAAGTTTGTCCATCTCAAGCCTTCAAACTTTGTTGTATATATTTGGTTAGGCATGACTGCAACAGCTGTTAATTTTTGGTGTTTGCATCAAATTGCTTGTTCAAAGTTTATTATATGTAGTTCATAAACAAAAGTTTGTCCTTTCTCAATTTAAGTTTTTAGTTGTACAACCAACTTCCTTCTTCATACCATGTAAATTAAACTATACAGAGCAAGTGATCTTCTTTTGCACTACATGTATGCTTCTGTTCTTCATCCGTAATCCAGTGGTGTGGTGAACCTACCCACTACAGCAGAATGTCATATTCTGCAATGTCTTAACTATGAACACTGTCATATCATTCTACTATTATTTAAACCGTCTCTTTATTTGCCAATCTGAAATGGTATAAATTGACAGCACACTAACCATTGATACTAATGAGTTCCTGATCTGTAATCCAGTGGTGTCGTGAAGCTGCCAACTCCTTCACAATGTCATTTCCTACCATGTCTTGACCTGAACAATACCATATTGTGTTAATGCAAATTTAAACTGTGTCACTTTATTCGTCAGTAAGAAATGTGATGAATTGTCAGCACTGATACTTTTATGTGCAAAACCTGTCATCTGTCTGCTTGTTTATCTTTCAGAGTGAGGAAAATATAAGTGTTGAACAAGCGCAGTCTCATCATCTTGCTCAGCTGCTTGCGCTGCAGCTCCCCAGCAGGGCTAACCTTTCTTGAACTCTATTGAAGTGTTGTCGGTTTTGTATATTATTTTGTCGGCGTGTTTATTTGCACTGGTGGCGATCTTTGATGCCCAGTGTATGTAATCTGCTGTCTTCTTGTGCTTTATTATCATAGTGGCGAACTTTGATGCCCAGTGGATGTAATATGCCGTAATTTATTTATTGTATAGTCTAGGTTTTTCTTATTCATGATGCTGCAGTTATTTTACTGTATATATATCATGTATTCGCAGTAAACCGGCCAAACCGTAAAATTACGGTACATAATCGGGCCGTCATGCAATCACGATGTAGGTTGGGCCTGAACGCGCCGAATAGCTCACGGGCCGGCAGCAGCCCGAAATGAACCCCGACCCATGATTGTGCGAATCAAATCACGAGTTTTTAACTGGCCAAAAAATTGTCTCGGTCCTTGTTTGGCCCAATCAGATATCGGCTGCGAGCAGGCCGGATGCAAACCGGGCCGTAGTTAGGCCCAACTATATGACAGGCTTTTAACAGGCTGAAATTAATATAGGGACAAAATGTTAAACGGGCCCTTAACAGGGTAAAACTAATATCAGGCTAAATTACTAAGTGGGCCTTTAGCAAGTGGGCCCAAAAGCATAGTGTCCAGTTGACGGGCCGAATCTGATATGGGACATAATTGAGCCCAAAGCCTCTTAAAGGGTCGAACCTGATCTGGGCCCTAATTTGGCCCAGAACGTGGTAGGCCTTTAATGGGCCGGATCTCATATGGGCCACTATTAGGCCAGGAGCGTGGCAGGCCATTAATGGACCGGATCAAATATGGGCCGGCATTTGGCCCAAAACATGGCAGGCAGTTAATGGGCCAGCCTACTAGGGTCCTCAAAATCTTGTGGGCCTACAGCTGGGTCGGCCCATTAATTTTGGCGAAATCTCATGGGCCTTTAGCTGGGCCGGTCCATTATGATCCGCAAGAATCTTGTGGGCCTTTACCTGGGCTGGCCCATTACGGCACACAAAAATCTTATGGGCCTTTACCTCGGTCGGCCCATTATGGCCCGCAAAATCTTGTTGGCCTTTAGCTGGGCTAGCCCATTATGGTCTGCAAAATCTCGTGGGCCTTTAGCTGGGCCGGCCCATTATGGTCCGCAAAATCTTGTGGGCCTTTAGTTGGGCCGGCCCATTTAAACTTGTTGGGCCATGCCACGTGTCGACGTATCATAGGCGCCTTCTGTCCAGTGAGTGGATGACATCTGTCCCGACGATGAGCCGACACGTGTTTCCTCTAGCCAATGATGATTTTACACGTGGAAAATCCCCATTGGTCGGGGCTGTTAACGGTTTATCGGATCTAAAACCCGACCCGATAGCTTAATAGCGTTCCGTTACGGTGGATGCCACGTGTCGGTCACCCTTGACGGAAGCACTTCTGTGACGCGCGATTTATCGTCATGGAAGTGGACACTTCCGTGATGATAATTTTGGTAATGTCATGGAATATTTCTATGAAAGTACATGTATGACTATCTTGATTCTGTCATAAATTTGTCATGGATGTACATGCATGACAAAAAAAGCGACCTACTGTGACAAACACGTATCATCACGGAAGTGTATTTTTTGTAGTGCTAAGTCTTATGCGACTCTTTGAAAAACACGAAATCTTGACCCTTCGCTACCGAACTGCTGTCCAACTCTCGACTTAGCGATCCCCCATTCCCACCACCGTCTTCCACTACATTGGGATTCCACCAATGACTGATTATACTCCCTTGATGCCTCCAAGAGGCCACCCATCAGAGGAGGCCACGTTAGTGCTATACTGCTCGCCCATCGTCACTTGAATTTAACTCATTTCTCCATCTTTAAAAAAATTTAAATGTTATATATTGTACCCACTGGATACCCATTAGGTATAGGATACCCGATGGGTATGGGCATGAGTGCCAATTTATGCCCACGGGTATTGAAGTGGGTGGGTATGTAAATTTTCCATGGGTATTGGTTTGTGTAGAAGGAGCTCGTACCCGCCCATACCCTACCCATTGCCATCCCTACGGGAGGGCTGCATAGAAGTTAGACCCACGTCACAGTGACTATAAAACTGAGTATAGCTTGAGCTTTGGCCTAAACAGCCACGCTTAAACCATGAAAATATAATGGTCAAGGTGCCTGAGGCTGTGCTCATACTGTTTTTTAGTACACGCGATGCTCATACATACGCACATACACTTTCTATATATGCATGCACGCACACCCTATCCTATCAGCACCTACGAGAGACAGACCCGATATATCATTTTGAGATTGATAAAGTCACCACAAAAGTCTTCATAGTCGATGGGAAAGTCGTCTCCCACTAAACAAACATCGTTGGAAAGCCTGAACTAAATCCAGAAAAATACAGAGCTTGTTCTGACTGTACACGCCATAAAAAACAAAACAATTAATTAACATGTGTTTTTTCTCGGTTACTACATGCTTATCGGTCTACAACCTCCATTTGGCACTGACAGTACGTCAAAGACCTGAGTACTACTACTCTTGTTTGTATCCTGGTGTGCGTCCCTCTCCCAGACCTTGACCACGGTTCCATGATTAATGGTTACAGCTAATCAAGAGATACTTAATGGTGGTGTGGCTTAGGCCCTGTTTGGTTCATAAGTCCTAGGACTTTTTTTAGTCCCAACTTATAAGTCCCAAGTCCCTAAAAAGTCCCTATCTATTTGGTTCATGAGACTTAACATGGAGTAAAAGACCATATTACAACTATAAGTCCCTATAAGACTCTCCTTGAGAGTCTTATTTCATAAGACCCAAATGCCCACTTTAAGTCCCTATAAGTCCCTTCTGTTTGGTTTAGATGGAACTTATAAGAACTTTTTTAAGTCCCTAAACCAATAAGTCACTGGAAACAAACACCCTCTTAACACGGTACAGATGTGATGCTCATACATACACACATACATACATTCTTATAAATGCATGCACGTACACCCTATCTCCTGTGGCGGTGCCAGGGCACTAGTAGAAAAAGGGTCAAACGTGAAGCACATTAGTGCCAGTTTGAATTAGATCCGGCACTAATGTGTACATTAGTGCCTGTTCCAACGGCTAGCCGGGCCGCTCTCATTATTACCGGTACGTGGCGAACCTTTAGCACCGGTTCGTGGCACGAATCGGTACTAATGAGAGTGGTGGCAGAATGTTGTCAGTCTGGGGCCCCTCCAGCACCTTTAGCACCGGTTCGTGGCACGAACCGGTACTAAAGGTCATCCTACATAAACCCTTCGTCCACCCGAGCTCGCTCTGTTCTTCCCCTTTCCCCTCTCCTCTCTGTTCTTCCCCTCTTCCTCTCGAGCTCATCACACATTTTGCCCAAAATTTGTCAAGATTTGAAGGCCCCCATCCATTCAAATGATCACAAAGGTTAGC
This sequence comes from Aegilops umbellulata, assembly GCA_032464435.1. NCBI lineage: Eukaryota > Viridiplantae > Streptophyta > Magnoliopsida > Poales > Poaceae > Aegilops > Aegilops umbellulata. Next base: position 511,189,254 of record CP136056.1, on the reverse strand, counting down.
AACTTTGTCCTTTCATCTCTCATTGCTAGATTAGCTCTTGCAATGCTTTATATAGTGATTAATTTGTGAGTTTAGTAATTTGGGAGGAAATATATATATGTGATAGTATTTGATTTATATGCAATTTGAGGTCCAAAATAACACTTAGTTTGCATATGTAGGTGTGGTTTACTTAGTGCCTTCTAAATCTCCGTCGTAATCACAAAGGTTAGCAACTTAGGTCCAAAATAACACTTAGTTTGCATATGCCGGCGCCACCTTGTGGTGAGCCTCTTTGTTCATGAAATTTTATATAAAAATTGATGTTTGTGTGATTTGGATATATAGCTAGTTACTCGTATAATTATCTTACCCGTACGTTCTTTGTTATACATATAGTGCCATGGTTTTGATATCCGTCCCCGTCGGCCCTCGTCCTTGTTATGATTCGGATGTGGTATATATATTCTCTTTTAAAACTAGTTGCATTTCGTGTTTATGACAAATTATGCCCATCAAGTTGACATAGGAATTTTTTCTAGGAGGTATGTGAACCGGAAATTCCAACCGACCCTATTGTCGAGAGGTTAAATTTAGTTGAAAGAGAAAACAAGAATTTGAAAGAAAAATTGAAAAGAATTGAGGGGGAGAAGATGGAATTGGAGTTGCATGTTGCCGATGTCGTCGATGATCACAAGATCAAGATGGAGAAAATGCGCTTGAAGATTAGAAAGATTAGAAAATATGCCATCGATAGTGAGGCTTGGTATCATTATGTTGTTGGATCCATTGTTACCTTAGTTGCGATCTTGATCGCATTTGTTGTTGCATTTAAATGCTTTAGCTAGAGAGTTATTTGTTTGTTGCATTTAAGTGTCGTATGAACTTTATGTATGAACTTGTATTAATTTGGTCTATTCGGTGTTGTGTAATGAAGATGAGCCGGCAATGGATGTACTATGACCGATGCTCACCCGAGTTCATTAATGGCGTGCAAACTTTTCTGCTTGCGGCTGAGGCAAACAAGCGGGCGGATGGTTTTATGCCTTGTCCATGTGCTGTCTGTAAGAATGGTCAAAAATACTCTAAGTCAAGAACCATTCACTTCGACCTGTTTAAGTCCGGTTTCGTGCCCCACTATAATGTTTGGACCAAGCACGGAGAAAGAGGGGGTTATGATGGAAGACAATGAAGAAGAAGAGGACGACGACAGCTATCCTGGCCATGGGTTCCCTGAATACGATGATACAACAATGGGGGAAGAAGCTGAGCCGGTAATGCTGGAAGAAGCTGAGCCGGCAATGCGGGAAGAAGCTGAAGAAGAGGCATCAGATGAGCCCGTTGATGATCTAGGTCGGGCCATTGCCGATGCAAAGAGAAACTACGCAAGTGATTTGGAGAAGAAGAAGTTGTAGCGCATGTTAGAGGATCACAAAAAATTGTTGTACCCGAATTGCGTAGGTGATAAGAAAAAGCTGGGCACCACACTGGAATTGCTGCAATGGAAGGCAGAGAATGGTGTATCTGATAAGGGATTTGGAAAGTTGCTGGTAATGATAAAGGATATGCTTCCAAAGGACAACGAATTGCCCGAGAGTACGTACGAAGCAAAGAAGGCTGTCTGCCCTCTAGGGTTAGAGGTGCAGAAGATACATGCATGCCCTAATGATTGCATCCTCTACCGCCGTGAGTACGAGGATTTGAACGCTTGCCTGGTATGTGGTGCATTGCGCTATAAGATCAGCCGCGATGACCCTGGTGATGTCGAGGGCGAGCGCCCCAGGAAGAAGATTCCTGCCAAGGTGATGTGGTATGCTCATATAATACCACGGTTGAAACGTTTGTTCCAAAACAAAGAGCATGCCAAGGCGATGCGATGGCACAAAGAAGACCGTAAGAAAGACGGAAAGTTGAGAGTACCCGCTGACGGGTCGCAGTGGAGAAAAATCGTAAGAAAGTACGGGAAGGAGTTTGCAGATGACGCAAGGAGCGTATGGTTTGGTCTAAGCGCAGATGGCATTAATCCTTTTGGGGAGCAGACCAGCAACCATAGCACCTGGCCTGTGACTCTATGTTTGTATAACCTTCCTCCTTGGTTGTGCATGAAGCGGAAGTTCATTATGATGCCAGTGCTCATCCAAGGCCCTAAGCAACCCGACAACGACATTGATGTGTACCTAAGGCCATTAGTTGAAGAACTCTTACAATTGTGGAATGGAACATGTGTACGTGCGTGGGATGAGCACATGGGGGAAGAATTTGACCTAAAGGCGTTGCTGTTCGTGACCATCAATGATTGGCCTGCTCTCAGTAACCTTTCAGGACAGACAAACAAGGGATACCGCGCATGCACACACTGTTTGGATGATACCGACAACATATATTTGGCTAATGAGAATGTGTACCGGGGACATCGTCGATTTCTTCCGAGCAGGCATCCCGTAAGAAAGAAAGGCAAGCATTTCAAAGGTGAGGTGGATCACCGGACGAAGCCTCGCCACCGTACTGGTGCTGATGTACATGATATGGTCAAGGATTTGAAGGTGGTCTTTGGAAAGGATCCTGGTGGACAACCTGTTCCGAATGACGCTGACGGACGCGCACCCATGTGGAAGAAGAAATCTATATTTTGGGACCTGCCCTATTGGAAAGACCTCGAGGTCCGCTCTGCAATCGACGTGATGCACGTGACGAAGAATCTTTGTGTGACCCTGCTTGGCTTCTTGGGCGTGTATGGGAAGACAAAAGATACACCTGAGGCACGGGAGGACCAGCAACGTATGCACGGAAAAGACGGCATACATCAGGGTCATGCAAGCTACGCTCTTACCAAAGAAAAGAAGGAAATCTTCTTTGAATGCCTGCTTAGTATTAAGGTACCGTCTGGCTTCTCGTCGAATATAAAGGGAATAATAAACATGGCAGAGAAAAAGTTCCAGAACCTAAAGTCTCATGACTGCCACGTGATTATGACGCAACTGCTTCCGGTTGCATTGAGGGGGCTTCTACCGGAAAACGTTCAATTAGCCATTGTGAAGCTATGTGCATTTCTCAATGCAATCTCTCAGAAGGTAATCGATCCAGAAATCATACCAAGGTTACATAATGATTTAGTGCAATGTCTTGTTAGTTTCGAGTTGGTGTTCCCACCATCCTTCTTCAACATCATGACGCACGTCCTAGATCACCTATGCGAAGAGATTAACGTTTTGGGTCCTGTATTTCTACACAATATGTTCCCCTTTGAGAGGTTCATGGGAGTCTTAAAGAAATATGTTCATAACCGTGCTAGGCCAGAAGGAAGCATCTCCAAGGGCCGTCAAAATGAGGAGGTCATTGAGTTTTGTATTGACTTTATTCCTGACCTTAAGCCGATTGGTGTTCCTGAATCGCGGCATAAGGGCAGACTGGATGGAAAAGGCACGCTAGGAGGGGAACAAATAATATGTATGGACGGACATTCTCTCACTGAAGCACACTACACAGTTCTACAGAATTCCGCCTTGGTGGCTCCGTATATGGATGAACACAAGAATTTGCTACGCTCCAAACACCCGGAGCGGTCTGATGACTGGATTACACGTGAACAAACCAGGAGTTTCGCCAGCTGGTTGCAAGCACGTGCCATGCATGACACCTCTATTGAAGATGACATGTACTTGCTGTCCCAGTTACCATCTTCGAATATAATGACTTTCAAAGGGTACGAGATAAATGGTAATACATTTTACACGGTCGCCCAAGATAAGAAGAGCACCAACCAAAACAGTGGTGTCCGCTTTGATGCAGAAACCAAGACGGGAAAGGAAACATATTATGGTTATATACAGGACATATGGGAACTTGACTATCGACGTGGTTTGAAGGTCCCTTTGTTTCGGTGCAAATGGGTCAATATGACACGAGGCGGGGTAACGGAAGACCCGCAGTACGGAATGACAACAGTGGATCTCAACAATCTTGCGTATGCAGACGAACCATTCGTCCTAGCCAATGATGTGGCACAGGTTTTCTATGTGAAGGACATGTCTACCAAGCCAAGAAAAAGAAAAGATAAGGAAGTGAATGCATCGTACGATGAGCCAAAGCGGCACATAGTTCTTTCAGGGAAGAGAAACATCGTGGGAGTGGATGACAAGACAGACAAGTCAAAAGATTATGAAAAGTTTGATGAAATTGCTCCATTCACAGTGAATATTGACCCGAGCATCCCGTTAAATGACGAAGATTTTCCATGGCTATGACACAAAGGGACACACGCGAAGAAAAAGTCTCACACCCAAAGATCTGGGATGTGATCGGCTTAACTATATATCATCACTTTCTTCTGTGTTTCACACCCAGGAGGGATCTCTGTAATAGTTAGGGTAGCTAGTTATGTGTTTTGGCATTTGAAACGCGAAGAAATCTTTTGTGCAAGCAAATTCTTTCATGAATTTACTGGTTTTTTTCAGCTAAATGACCCTGAAATTGAAAAGCATTTCAAATGAACTCAGAAAAGGTTGAAAGTTGGCATGGTATCATAATTTCACCCACATAGCATGTGCAAAAAAGTAGAGAGGGTTACCGCAAAAACTGGATGCACTTCGTGTACAAAATGGACAATCTGTTTCGAAGTATCAGGGTTTCGGATGAAAACTCATCCGTTACAAAGGCATTTCATTTTTTAAATAACCTAAGCATTACCAAATTGAATATAATGATAAAACACACTAATATTAAACATAAGAAAAAAGAATCACTGAAAAATCTATTTTCAAAGTTAAGTTATTCACAAAAATAAATAAAGCAAAAAAAATAAGAAAAAAAAGCCCACCTACTGGGCCACAGCGGCCTGCATACGACTAGAAACCCAAATTCAAGTTGGTCCAGGATGCAGGCCCGCTAGCCCAGTAGGCCCAACAGGGCATCGCAGAAGAGGTAGGCCCAGAAGGCCTGCTTAAGAGAGGAGCTCGAGACAACAGCGACGGCGGGGCTTATAAGCAGGTGCGAGTGCCCCTCGGCTAGCGAGGTGGGACTAAACTTTTGTGCCCCTCGCCTGGCAGCGCACCCACCTTTAGTACCGGTTCGTGGCACCAACCGGTACTAAAGGGGGGGCCTTTAGTACCGGTTGGAGCCACCAACCGGTACTAAAGGGGGTCGCTTCCCGCCGCTTGGGCTAGCCAAAACAGACCTTTAGTACCGGTTGGTGGCTCCAACCGGTACTAAAGGTCCATTCTATATATACAACACTTGGAAAAATTTCAGTTTCCCTCTGTTTCTTCCCTCTGTTTCCTCCCTCCGTCGTGCCTGCCCCGATCGACGTCGTCCCCGTCGACGCCGCCGCCGCCGCCCCCGCCCCTCGTCGCCGACCCCGGCCGTGCGCGCCCCTCGTCGCCGCCCCAGCCGTCCCCGTCCCCGTCGTCCCCGCCGTCCCCGTCGCCGCGCCCCGGCCGCCCCGTCGTACGTCGCCGCCCCGCCCCGTCATCGCCGCCCCGCCCCGTCGCCCCGTCGTCGCCTCGCCGGTGAGCTCGCCCCGGCCGCCATGTCCAGTTCCACACACACACACACCACACACACACACACACACACAGACACACACACACACACACTACACACACACACACAAGTGATTTAAATATTTAGTTATAGAAATATTTATAAAAATTTAGCAATTTTTCTGTTTTGTAGTTATATAAATATTAGAATTGTTATAGAAATGTTAGTTATATAATCAGGAAATTTTAGAATTAGTTTTAGTTATAGAAATAGTTATAAAAAAAGTTATAATTGTTAGAAATTTTTCTGTTTTTTAGTTATAGAATAGTTATAAAAAAGTTAGAATTGTTAGAAATTTTTCTGTTTTTTAGTTATAGAAATAGTTATAAAAAAGTTAGAATATCTAGAAATTTTTCTGTTTTTTAGTTATAGAAATAGTTATAAAAAATTTAGAAATTTTTCTTTTTTTTAGTTATAGAAATATTAGAAATGTTAGTTATATATAGCATTGTTAGAAATATTATATAAATGTTAGAAATTTTAGTTATCAAAATCCAATCATTAAAAAAATGTTACTTTTTGCGGGCATATAGCTACTATTTGTTGTCGACGATGCCCGGCCCGCATCCTCGCCGTCGACACGTCCGCGACGACGTCCAGCTGACCCATGTCCGGGACTGGGCTCCGCCGGGCTGGCACTGGGAGGTGCTGCCTGGAGGGGCGCGCCGCTTGATGAGGAACCCGGCCCCGGGTCCCGTCGTCGACCCTGATCTCGTTTGGTGGCGTTCGCATGGGCCAGTTTCGGTGCGGAGGGAGCCGGCCCCGCCGGAGGTGGTACGTCATCGTGTCAGGGAGGAGGACGAGCACGTCCATCGCTACATGGTTGCGTTAGAGGGCGGCAGGTTCTCCAATACCTGGCAGTTTTTTCAGGGATCTCACTTCAGCTATGATCCTATGAGGGTTCCTTCTCTTTGGGTGTCCACCGCCCGCGCCGCAGGAACCACGAGTGTCTTAGATTCTTCTGTAGTATTCGATCTTTATTATCTACCTAGCCAGTGATGTATTCGGGATTATATATTCGAGACGATGTATTCCAGATTATATATTATTCGAGATTATATCTGTTATTCGAGACGATGTATTCGAGATTATATCTATTATTCGAGACGATGTATTCGAGATTATATCTATTATTCGAGATTATACTAAATTGTTTTATATTTCTTTTGGCATAGTTAAATAAAAGCTATGGCGGACAATACCGACAGAGAGAGAGAACAGACCATGTTCGATATGATACGCTGGCCAGATGATGATCAGAATGAAGAAGATTTTGACGGCTCCGAATTTCTAAACAACACCGGAGAGGGTGATATGATATTCGATCGCGATGACCGAATTGATGAAGTCATGAACTACGATTATGACGATGACGAAGAACATGTTGATCCTGAAACAACAAACACCGGCGAGGTATATATATTTATATAAGCAGGAATCTGGTGATCATCACATGTTTTAATAAATAAGTTGAAGATATATTAACGAATCGATCTTTCTTCTTTCAGCCATCCGGATCGAGCAAATCTTCAGGCAAAAGGACGAAACGAGGCCCGAACAAAAAGTTGAAGGAGGGCGTAAAGTACAATATCGAGGCATTCAGACCTAATGGCGAACCATTAGCTCCTAAGAAGATTGCGGACAAGTTCGTTCGTCAGTGCGGAGTTCTTGTGAAGGACCAACTCCCGATCTCCCTTCAAGAATGGAGAAAGCCAGCAAAGCCACGTCCAGATGTTACTTTTGTCGACGAGAATAAAAAACAACTGCTTTGGGATACTCTCATGGAACATTTCACCCTACCAGATCATTTCACAGAAGCAGATGTGCAGAAAGTCAAGGACGCTGCTTCGAGGAAGATGGCGGTTGCATTCAAGAACTACAAGAGAACAACGTGGGAGAAGTACGTCAAGGATGGAAGGAAGACTCCAGTATTCGAGGGGATACTAGAGAATCAAAGTGCTCATTGGGACGATTTCGTGAAATTCAAGGATTCAGAATTAGCTAAGGAACGGTCGAGAATAAACAAGAAGAATGCCGAAAAAAGTATAAGTTCCATAAGCTAGGGCCAGGTGGCTACGCGGTGGCAATGCCTAAGTGGGATAAGTCTGAGAAAGAGATGGAGGATGCAGGTGTCACTCCGGTTACTAAGAGCTGGCCCCCCAGGTGCAGGAGTTGGTTCTATGCGCATGGGGGGAGTTGGACCCGAAGAAAGGCAAAGTTTCAACGAAGGCATGTCTGAACGGAGCCGATGATGACATACTTGTTGCAATAGAAGAGGCTCGAACGGGGGTGTTCCAGCCGAACAGAGAGAACGATGAGCTTACACGTGCCCTGAAAAATCCTGAACACCCGGGAAGAACACGAGGCAAGGGCGCTATTCCGTGGTATGAGGGGTTTTCGGAATGGAACGCCGACTACAGAACCCGTGCGAGAAGGAAGATTGCGGAGGATAAGAAGAGGAAGATGGAGGAGGAGCAGAGGAAGCGGGACTATGAACGCCTTCAAGGCCTTGAAGCAAGTCAAGCGGAATTGGCAGTTAAATTCCAACGACAGCAGGAGCAGATCGACTCACTTAGCCAGCAAAGGGGGTCTCAGCAGCTGCAGCAGCTAGCGGATGATCCAGCATTGGATAGCACCGCCCCATCCATGCCGAGAAGCAGCGTGGGTTCCGCCCCGGGCGACGCATTGTTGGATAGATACCCCGTGGATGACATCACGGAGAACACTAACTGCGAGCTACACTTCAAGATGAAGAACATATCCATGAAGGTGGCGGACTTCGTTGCTTTTCCAAATTCCCCAGAGGCAACCTTCCATTGCAACCCGATTCCAGCGGGCTATGCTCGTGTCTTGGTTGATGAGGTGGTGGACCCATATTCGGAGCTACAGCTTGACATTCCTGGAGGTGACGACGAGCACACATTGGGAGAGGCCATACATCATGTCATCCTATGGAGAAAGGATTGCACCATCTTTCGAAGGCCACCGACACCGCGTCACCCAACTCCTCGTCGAAGTCTGCCACCGATTCAGCAGACTCCCGCTCCTTCAAGTCCACCAACGCGTGAGGCCACTCCTCCTCCTCCAAGTCCGGCAAAGTGTCAGGCCACTCCTCCTCCAAGTCTGACACAGCGTCAGACGTCCACTCCTCCTCCAAGTCCGGCAAAGTGTCAGGCCACTCCTCCTCCAAGTCTGGCACAGCTTCAGGCCACTCCTCCTCGTCCAACTCAGCCCCGTCAACCGTCTCCGCCGCCTCAGCAATCGCAGAAGAGACACCCCGCACATATGGTGCGTAGCGGTACCAGTCGAGGTCATAGTACAGGAAGTACAGGCGGAGGCAAGCGATATAAATATGGTCCAAACCTCGATACTCCTCTTCTTGAGAGGGCTTACGACAGGACCAAGGAGCAAACCAATGCCATAGAAGGAGGCGAGCTCGAGCTCGAGCAAACTACAAGCAGTTGTCAAAAAATGCGGAAGAACCGTTGCCCAGCTGGGAGAACAGTGGGCGCAACCGATCCCCCCGCTTGTTGTGCCGCCAACAACACGTGACAGTACGCGCGGCCAATATTATTGTGGGCAAACAGTTTACGTTCCCCAGGTGGGCGATGTGGTAATAACACAGCAGCATATAACGCAGACTGAAGAACTCAAGATCACTGTTGGACAACTCCTCGAGATCGAGGACATGCCTGTGCTTACAGAGGAGGAAATAAAACGGAAATATGTCCGGGGCCAACCTTTGGTCAAGCCAGAAGATGTCAAGAAGCTCCCAACGAGAATGTATGAATTGCATCAATGGTACATGGACATTACCAAGAGATCCAATCGACAGTCCCTCATGGTGCAAGTCAACAAGGATCATTTCTACCATGAGAAACCTGGGACCGTTGAGTATTCTGAACTGTTTCAGTTATACAATCAAGACGCACTCGACAAATCAATCGTCAGTTGCTATTGTCTGTAAGTGATTTCTTTCTGTAATTTAAGTCTGAAGCTAGCTGTATTGATCCTTTTGATCAATCATTACCTGTAATTATCCTCACTATATTCTTTTCTGTGGTACTATGCAGGATGAAGATGTATGAAATGAAAAAAGGTGGACGCTATGGCATTGGGTTCATTGACCCAAACACCGTTAATGAATTCACATGGAATATAAGCGACTATTATAAAAAGCAGGTAGAGGACAGCATGTTCGAGTTCTTGAAGGACCTCAAATACGATGAAGATATACTACTTCCTTACAACTTCAAGTGAGTCACACTTTCTTGTACTACAAATTCTCTGTTTTTGCCTACTAGCTAGCTAGCTACATGTTTTTGCTTACATATATATGCCCGCTTAATTAAGACATGCAAACGTGTGTGCATGCAGATTTCACTGGATCTTGTGTATCATTAAAGTTGACGAAGGAACAGTTGAAATACTGGACTCACTACTCTCAGAAAATAAAGACTATAACATCTTGTTTGGGATAGTCAACAGGTAATTTCAATCATTATTAACTATATATCTCGGCCTATTTAGTTCATCATTTCATGATATGAACTATTTAATAACCCCTTTATTCATTTTCTTTGTCGGCGGGCAGGGCTTGGGCAAGGTTCATCAGCGTCACGGAAGACGAATGGAAAGGACAGCTGAGATGGCTTCGACCCAGGGTAAGTAATTAAGTAGTGTGGTAGTTAGCTGCCATCTTTTTAATATTATCATGCTTGATTAATTATTATCTAATCAAATTAAATTCCATTCTCGTAAAGGCCATAAAGCAGGCGCAGGGGACTGATCTGTGTGCATACTGCGTTTGCGAGAACATTCACATGATGGCGTCCGAAAGGAGCAGATCTCAAAGACAGGAATGGGTACGCTTGTCAGAACACTATTCACAATTTGTGCACCATTATCGATATCTAGTCACACAACTAATACACATGCATATTGATCTCCTTCTTAATAGTTCACAGAGGTGCGGGACAAGCTCCTAGATACGGAGTGCGTAGAAGCACTTCAAGAGGAAATAGCGGGATTTTTGCTCGACCAGGTCATAAATCCGAAGGGAGAATACTATTACCCGCTACCGCCCCCATCGACCAAGTCATGAACCACTTCCAATTTGTCATCGTGCTCCGAAGGCACCAATTAGGCTAATGCAAACTGGCTCCGAAGGCAACATGCATATGTACGAGAAATTGTATATAGCTATATACATGCATGTGTGTATGTGTGAATTAATATGGTGTGGTTTGTGTGAGACATTGATGATCTATATATATGATTGGTTCTACTAGCTACCATATATATGCATAACGTGTACAATGTGTAGTATCGTAAAATACCAGCAAACGAAAAAGAATTAAAATGGAAAACACAAAATTAAATGAAAAAGAAATCATAAAACCAACCCCCCCCCCCCCCCAAACATTTTAGTACCGGTTGGTGTTACCAACCGGTACTAAAGGGCTCCCGGCCCCCGGAGCTGGCTCGTGCCACGTGGTTGCCCTTTAGCACCGGTTCGTGCTGTACCGGTGCTAAAGTGGGGGGGGGGGGCTTTAGTGCCCAAACTTTAGTGCCGGTTATGGAACCGACACTAAAGGGCCTTACGAACCGGTGCTATTGCCCGGTTCTGCACTAGTGGGGCTGTTCTGTGTAGTCAGTTGACTACACAGGATTAAGACAAAAACAGTAGAAATCCTCCAAAAAAATAATGTAGAATTAATCTAAATACAACTACTTGACATCACAAATTTGAATTGACATCACAACTTTGAACTCCTGGCTTCGCCACTATCTCTATCGGCACCTATGAGAAACTGAGTTGTCACGTTATTTTGAAATTGACGAAGTCACAAGTGCCTCCGTAGTCGATGGAAAAGTCGTCTCCCACTGAACGAACAGCGCCCAAAAGCCTGAACGAAATCCAGCAAAATACAGAGCTTGTTATGTCTGTATACACGCCATAAAGAACAAAACAATTAATTAACATATTTTATTTCTCAATTACCGCAGGCTTATCAGCCCACAACCTCCATCTGGCACTGACAGGAAGGATATCAAAGACTCTGCGCACTCTTGTTTGTATCCTGGTGTGCGTCCCTCTCCCAGACCTTGACCACGGTTCCAGTATTAATGGCTACAGCTAATCAAGAGATACTTAATGGTGGTGCGGCTTAAGTGGTTGCTGACAGTGGAATCCGGCTGATTGTCCTGTTGGTTTGTCCCCTGGCGAAGCGGCTGCGGCGCTGGCTGGCCGCACCTCCGGACTCGCACGGTTGTCTGCTTCCTCGCCTCGCTGTCGTTGGCTTGTTGACGACCAGGCTGATGGATCCACTTGGACCAACAGTGTGCCCGTGTGTGTACAATATTATCATATGTGGCACGTAGCCTTGCAGGTTGTGTTGTCTACTTGTCTGACAGATATGCGGTTGTAGATTGAGCCAAATGTGAGTTCATGCTGCACGATGTTTTACAGATATCACAAATGTCCTTGGCGAGGAGTGGCGAAAAAAAATGTACATGGCATACTACCTTTATTGGCCCCCTTCGTGTTTTGTGTCAAAGTCTGACTACAAATTTAACTAACAAAATGTTACTGTATGTCACTAAAAATTATATCTTTGAATTCATATTTGAATATAGTTTTTGTTGATATTATTTTTGCTATGTAAAACATATATTTTATTAGTTAAAATCATGGTCAAAATATGACCCTGAATATGAGGGGGGCTAATAAACCAGGACGGAGGTATTACCACTGTACTACTATCTCGACCTTTCCTTCCCGCAATCCGACAGTCTCCATAGCTGCAACGAAAATGCTTTTCGACCAATGCAACAAAGTTAATTTCAAGAAACTAAAATGATTTTGTCTTGCAGTTCGAGATGATGTGATACAAGCACATAACCCCATCCAGAACTATCTATTGTACTGAAACTGAAGCCACTAGGGCTCAATCTATTAGAGAATTGTCCAATTAATTAACAAAAAAATAGGCCAAAACCTCATAGTCTGTTGATCTTCACACGGTGAAAATTGTGAATGTGAGGTCCTGTGATTTGTCAAAACATATGAGGATTTTGCCGTGTACCTGATCAACGGACTGTGAAGTTTTCATCGGGTGAAATTATGCTTTTTTTGCTAAATCAATAAATACTTAACAACTAGGTGATTAGTAAATAAATTCTAAACATTATTTACTTAAACCCCGGGCGGAATTTAATAAAATATTTATTTACACAATCATACTAGTATATAGATAGGTAAATCACCGGCCAATGTATTAAAATATGTATATTCTGTAGCCGTGCACCAGCAATTATCTAGTAAAATAAAAAATACGAAGCTTGTTCTGTCTACTTACAACCCATAAAGGAAAAACAATTTTTCTAAAAAAAGAACAAATCAATTAATTAATATATTTTATTTTGTCTACAGCCTAAAAAAATGACACCAACCCAAGGACTAACTCTCATTGGCATTTTTTTATAGGAGAAACTCCGCAAGCACTGCACGTCCAAGCCAGGACTTGAACTCGGGTGGGCTGGCAGCAACCCCAGCTGTCCAGCCAGGGGTCTACAGCCTCCACTTGGCACTGAGTACTAGGGCCCGGCCATGAGCAACTACCCAACAGAAACAGAGCAATGCAGAGGTGGCCGCTCTGTTCTTCGTCCTGCACCTACACCGGCGGATTGGGCGCCATCGATCAGCAGCCACCGAGATCCATGACGAGCTCCAGCACCAAAGCATCAAGCAAAGCGGTCTCTATGTCCGCGCCGACGTCCCGTCGCTCCGGCTGCACGCTGGCGGCGTCCAGTCTCGACCTTGGCACCTCCGAGGAGACTAGCTCGGACACCCTGCCCAGCTCCGCTCGGTGCGTCGCCCAGTAGGCGGCGCTCGTGGCGGGGCTGCCGGCGGCTACGGTCTCGTTGTCTTCATGGAACTTCTTGGGGCTCGTGTGATAGTAGCAGTCGTCGTCGCCGTCGTGGTCGGCAAGATCGTTGGCGTCATTGGCGAGGTCCTCGGACTTGGCGAACAACTGGGTGCGCAGCGCAGGCGTGTACGCCGTCTCCATCTCCATGAGGAGCTCCCGGACGATGGCCATGGCGTTCTTGGGCGAGTCTTGCACGTAGGAGAACCTGCTCGGGCCGTGGACAGGAGAGCTCTCGAACGGGTGCTCCAAAACGGAGACCGGGCTCTGCTGTTTCTCGTCGTCGTATTCGGAGTCGGAATACTCCGTCTCCTGGTCGGCGACGACCCCTGCGTCGGCCCTGAGCTTCACGGCGTCGAGATGCTTGGAGGAGCAAGGCAACGGCGACGGCGCGACCCTCTTGAAGGACTCGGAGCACTGCAGGGCGGCGGGCTTCTGGTTGGCCGCCTTGCCATGGAGGATCTTGGAGAGCAGCAGCCGGAGGAGCCCGGAGCCCGCCGCCGGTTGCTGCTTACTGCGGGTGCTCGCTGCAGCCTTCTTCTTCTTGCTGGTGAGTCGTTTGAGCACGGACGCCGCATCGTTGCCGGCGGCTGCGGCTGGCCAGCACAGGGCGGTGTCATAGCCGTCGAGGAGCCGGCCCGAGCAGCCCTTCTCCAGGAGGTGGAGGTCGAGGAAGAAGGGCTCCTGCCTCTCCTCCAGCAGCTCCGACAGGCGCCGGCCGGATGGCGAGGGGGACAGGCACGCCATTCACAGGAGCTTGTGGGCGAAGTAGAGACAGAAAATATGAGTTTGAACTTTGAACAATGAGCTAGGAGAAGAGGAAGTGGGGTTGCAGATGTGTGTGTGGTGGAGTGCTTATAAGAAGAGAAGGCCAATTAAACGTGTTTTTCTGAGAAGAGACGATGAGACAAAGAATATATTGTGCAATGAGAGGAAGACATGCATGCATGAAGGTTAGGAGATTCTTTTAAGTTGATGTCTGTTTTGTCTCTTTGTTATGATCATCAGACAGAGTTTGATTTGTTGTGTTTTGTTAATACAGATGACTACATATGATTAGCACCTTAACAAAAGTCATGCCATTTTTGTTGTTTGGGCTGGGTGTTTGGATGCATGGGTGACCTCAATGTGTGCGTGTGCGTGTGCGTGTGACATCTAACACCACCGCGCGACTCCAAACGGACGTCCGTTTTATCCGGATTCTGTCCGGTTGGGTAGGGCGATGGGGTCGTGTCTGGGCCTGTCCTGGGTTGCGGTGGCGGTGCGCCCAGCGCGCGGCCGCATCCCGGCCGCATCCTGTTCGCGTATTATTTCTTTGCAAGTCCTTAACTTTATTTCATCATTCATTTTTGGTACATGGAAAATACATCATCACATTTTGACTAGTAAAGCAAGACCAAAGAAAACAAGAACCATAAGAATACATTTTAGAAGATACCCAACTTCCATAACTGCTCCCTTGAGTTGGGTTACGGCCTTCTCGATGCACTCATTGTTGATCTGTGGAGGAGGCTCGATCTGGCATCCTTCTTTGTTCTTCAAGTCAGAAATCGATGTTGCTTCCTCAGACCTAGTCTCGTGTCTAGCCTCTAATCTAGCAACAAGTGCACTTGTCTCATTTAGAGCCTCTATACTAGCTAAAAGTGCACGAACATGTATTAAATTTTGCTCTATCAATATATCGATGTACTCTTCTTCCCAATACCAAAACTTGCATCCATTCTACACAACAAAATTTAAAGTTAGCACAACTAGTCAAATCTAGAGCACAAACCAAAGCTAAAAAAAGCGCATACCCCCATCGTTTAAGCACTTGATGAACACCCATCCGGTATGTTCCGGCGTTGTAGACACGCGACACATGACCATCCTTGAGCAGTGGTCGCACTTAATGAGTGGCAACGGTGCGCCGGCGAGCTTTTGGGCAAGCACCGAGCCCGGCCGACCGCCATTCGTGTATCTGTCGGCGGACCACCGACGGTGCAGAACCGAGCGGCTAGAGGAGGAGCCACTGCCTGCATGTGGCCTTGCGGCCCTGCCAGGGCCTTCCGGCGAGGTGCCCGGCCAGTCCATGGCGCGGCCCGCCCTCCCATAGCCGGGCGAGCTCAAGACCGACCGGATCCGCCCTAAATCCGGCCGGCGGGTGCGCAAACCAGGTGGCAGTGGTTGGGTAGCTCGGCGGCGCCGAGGGGAAGGGGTTGGGCGAGCTCGCATTCGAACTGCACGGCTGCAATGGCAGTGGCGGCGGTGGCAGCGAGAGGAAGAGTGGGGAAGAGTGAAGGGGTGCGGCCGAAGGGAGGGAGGGGGCGGGTGGAAAAAGTCCCGCCCTGTGCCATCGACGGGCGGGCCGGGGGAGGACACGCGCTGACGACCCGCGCGTTCGCGTGGTGTCCGTTTCACCCCAAAAGCGGCGCAAACTTGGGCCGAGGATGGGTCAAAAGCGGACAGAAAACGGACAAAAGTCCGTTTGCTCCCGCGCGCTGGGCCGCCTCGTTTGTCCGTTTTACCCCAAACAGACGGGGCCGGACAGGATAGGGTCGAGCGGTGGAGTTGGCCTAAGGGCATGTTTGGCTGTAATATGAGTTTTTGACTGCATAGCATACACTTCTCAGTTGGGTCTGACTGAGGAAAAACAGGCAAAGAAACTAACATTTGCACCTCGTTCGGTTGCCTGCATCGAGACAGCCTACATTAGAGGAGGGGTTTGTGCATGATGTTTGACGTCCTGCATTGTCTCAACCCACATATCTACACGTTGTTTGGTTGCATATCGGTTGCAAGGTGTGCCAACCTTGTACCCTGCGTGGTGAGCTTACCCGTTGCATCTTACACACGATCACGGCGCCACACCAACGCCACAGCACTGCAATTGCGACGAACTGCACAATGATGATAAATTTCTTCACCCCAAAGTGTGGCGCCACCTTGCCAACTTCAACCTTGCATGTCTGCTTTCGCACAAACTTGGAGTAAGCATCTTCTGCCGCCTGCCTAGTTTTAAACCCTTTGTGGTTGTTATTGTTGTACCCTAACACTTGTTCATTGCAAGCTTCCCATGAACTGTAAATCCCTGGAGCCCTCCCGACGAACATCACATACCACTTGTCCTAGAAGTCCACAAGAGCAATAGTTGAAGCATCAAGTAATGGAGCACACCAGCAGCAAGCAATTGAGCACACAAACAACAAGCAATGGAGCAGAAGAGCAGTAGTAAGCATGCATGATCATACATCATAGCAAGTTCAACCTAGCACTACTATGGTGTCATCCTACCACTACATCCAAAAGAGGGTGTAACCCTACCACCGCAAGTTCACCATCACCGCGAGGGGTTAGTATATACCACCTCAGCAAAATATACAGACCATCAAATAGTTTTCTAGCCCTAGATACACAAAATGTACGTCGTCATCACCATCGCCGTCGAGGATCATGCTCGTGGTAACTAGAGGCGGTACTACATCTAGTAATAGTGCTTGCCCAGCCAGCTCCTGAGCCAGAGCACCCCGTGAGCGTCTGCCATGGCAACAAACCCAACACCCTAGTTTTTGTTGTCAAGCAGGTGGCTCAGAGCAGTTATCAGAGCCTCCTGGCTGAAGCCACCTTGGTCCATGATGGCGGTGTACAACTCAGGGTGGACGTCGATGGACTGGCTCTCCCTGATGACGGTTGCCACCTCCTTCATTGCATCAGTCATGCTGGTGAAGACACTGATCTCCTCCTCCATCAAGCCATCCCTCTTCCTCTTCCTATCATGCACAAGGACGGGCTAAAAGGTCTTGTCAGGGCCATCAAGGGCTGCCTCTGCACCCTGGGTGTCTAGGAACTCCGGCATGGGCGAACCGAGAGGCTCATCGGAGCCCATGGCATGCTTGACGGTTGCTAGCCCAAAGGAGAAAATGAGATGCATCTGGTTGTAGTTCAGGATGGGTGTGTTGAGGAACTCCGCGCCTTTGGGGTGGTCCTAAGAAACGGAAACACGACACATCATTGTCAGTTGCGAGAAGGCAATGGTTGAAAGGCTTAAAACAAGGGTTGCGTGAGTTGACCGCGACATGGCCGGTATAGTGCTCTGCCTCCAGAACGATCGAGCAAGTGCTCTAATCTCATGAGGCGTCGTTAAGGTCTCTGAGCTAGGACACTGGATCCATCGAGCTCTCCTCTTCCTGAGTTGGTTGTAGACTTAGGTGGATGTCACCTCCTCGCCACAAAACTCGAATCCTGCTTGGCAACGATGTTTAAGTGCACCTCTTTGAAGCCCTTGTCAGTCCTAACCCCACTAGATATGAGATCGCACATCTTTTTAAGCATGAAGGTGGACATGAACGACTGCCACTTCATGTTGTTCCCCTTCCATTGTGTTCAACATCACAACTATGCCAGGAGCGACGGATCTAGCATGATCACAACTAGCTACCAATCGCAGCACACATTGACATAAGCATAGCACACACTACCGAACAATCTACACTAGCATGCTTCAAATCCACCACCAATAGCTACCACAACATCACAATCTCACAGATCCGCACCCAAATACAACCCTAACATGCTACACGATGCTCATAGATCAAACCCTACCACAACCTCGAACATCAAACCCTACCAGATGGTCTCAGAACTAGCTACAACCGTGAAGGCGTGAACAAAGAAGGGGGTGATTGAACTCACAGAGTCCATCACTGCAGCTCTCGGGAGATGCCGAAATAGTCCGAGAAGATGAGGACACGAGTCGCCATCGCCGTGGTTCGTCGGTCTAGGAAGGAGCGCCTCTTACCTGCTCATCGGTGCCGACGCGCGTCAGCGGGAAAGCTTCAACGGGGGGGGGGGGGGTGTGGCGGGAGTTTCGGCAATGAGGCAAAGGGGGCTATATAGGGCGACCCAATCAGTGGGAGGTGAGCCAAAATCCTCGGCCGATTTTTCGGAGACACATGCGAGCTCGCGCCATCTTCGTGGTCACACGAGCTCAGCTTCGCGTTCCCTTTCCCTACTTCGGTCGAGCCTGGCTCGCTAGAAACTGCCGATTCGGCCATTCCTAGCGGGCCTGGCTGGGGATGCTTTAATGTTCATGCGAGCGGGCCAAATAGTGAACACGGGCTACCAAACAACCCAATTTCATCCCGTGCGGGCCTTGTTGGGATGTATGCTGGCTACCAAACACGCCCTAAGGGCATCTCAAAAGCTGGATGATACGCCTCCAATGTATCTATAATTTTTATTGCTCCATGCTATATTACCTACTATTTTGGACATTATTGCGCTTTATTATTCACTTTTATATTATTTTTGGGACTAACCTATTAACCGGAGGCCCAGCCTAGAATTGCTGTTTTTGCCTATTTCAGAGTTTCGCAGAAAAAGAATATCAAACGGAGTCCAAACGGAATGAAACCTTCGGGAACGTGATTTTTAGGAAGAATATGATTCAGGAGACTTGGACCCTACGTCAAGAAACAAAAGAGGAGGCCACGAGGTAGGGGCGCACCCTCCACCCTCGTGGGCCCCCTATTGCTCCACCGACGTACTCCTTCCTCCTATATATACCTATGTACCCCCAAACAATCAGATACGGAGCTAAAAACCTAATTCCACCGCCGCAACCTTCTGTACCCACGAGATCCCATCTTGGGGCCTGTTCCGGAGCTCCACGGGAGGGGGCATCCATCACGGAGGGCTTCTACATCATCACCATAGCCCCTCCGATGAAGTGTGAGTAGTTTACCTCAGACCTTCGAGTCCATAGTTATTAGCTAGATGGGCTTCTTCTCTCTTTTTGGATCTCAATGTTGGGGAACGTAGTAATTTCAAAATTTTCCTACGCACACGCAAGATCATGGTGATGCATAGCAACGAGAGGGGAGAGTGTTGTCTACGTACCCTCGTAGACCGAAGCGGAAGCGTTGACACAACGTAGAGGAAGTAGTCGTACGTCCTCCTTGCGATCCGCCCGATCCCAGCGCCGTTACTCCGGCGCCTCCGAGTTCTTGACACACGTACAGCACGATGACGTTCTCCGGGCTTCGATCCAACAAAGCTTCGTGGAAGAGTTCCGTCAGCACAACGGCGTGGTGACGATCTTGATGTTCTACTGTAGCAGGGCTTCGCCTAAGCACCGCTACAATATGACCGAGGTGGAATATGGTGGAGGGGGGCACCGCACACGGCTAAGGAACGATCACGAAGATCAACTTGTGTGTCCATGGGGTGCCCCCTGCCCCCGTATATAAAGGAGAAAGGGAGGGAGGAGGCCGGCCCTATGTTTGGCGCGCCAAGGGGAGTCCTACTCCCACCGGGAGTAGGATTCCCCCTTTCCTAGTCTAACTAGGAGTTCTTCCTTGTAGGGGGAGTAGGAGAGAAGGAAAGGGAAGAGAGAAGGAGAAGGAAGGAGGGGGGCGCCCCCCCTCCCTAGTCCAATTCGGACTAGTCCAAGGGGAGGGGTGCGGCCACCCTTTTGGCCCTTTCTCTCCTTTCCCGTATGGCCCAATAAGGCCCAATACGAATTCCCGTAACTATCCGGTACTCCGATAAATACCCGAACCACTCAGAACCTTTCCGATGTCCGAATATAGTCGTCCAATATATCGATCTTTACGTCTCGACCATTTCGAGACTCCTTGTCATGTCCCCGATCTCATCCGGGACTCCGAACTCCTTCGGTACATCAAAACTCATAAACTCATAATAACTGTCATCGTAACCTTAAGCGTGCGGACCCTACGGTTCGAGAACAATGTAGACATGACCGAGACACATCTCCGGTCAATAACCAATAGCGGGACCTGGATGCCCATATTGGCTCCTACATATTCTACGAAGATCTTTATCGGTCAGACCGCATAACAACATACGTTGTTCCCTTTGTCCATCGGTATGTTACTTGCCCGAGATTCGATCGTCGGTATCCAATACCTAGTTCAATCTCGTTACCGGCAAGTCTCTTTACTCGTTCCGTAATACATCATCCCGCAACTAACTCATTAGTTGCAATGCTTGCAAGGCTTAAGTGATGTGCATTACCGAGAGGGCCCTGAGATACCTCTCCCACAATTGGAGTGACAAATCCTAATCTCGAAATACGCCAACCCAACATCTACCTTTGGTGACACCTGTAGTACTCCTTTATAATCACCCAGTTACGTTGTGACGTTTGGTAGCACCCAAAGTGTTCCTCCGGCAAACGGGAGTTGCATAATCTCATAGTCAAAGGAACATGTATAAGTCATGGATAAAAGCAACAACAACATACTAAACGATCGGGTGCTATGCTAATGGAATGGGTCATGTCAATCAGATCATTCAACTAATGATGTGACCTTGTTAATCAAATGACAACTCCTTTGTCCATGGTTAGGAAACTTAACCATCTTTGATTAACAAGCTAGTCAAGTAGAGGCATACTAGTGACACTCTGTTTGTCTATGTATCCACACATGTATTATGTTTCCAGTTAATACAATTCTAGCATGAATAATAAACATTTATCATGACATGTAAGGAAATAAATAATAACTTTATTATTGCCTCTAGGGCATATTTCCTTCAGTCTCCCACTTGCACTAGAGTCAATAATCTAGGTCACATCACCATGTGATTAACTCACATCACCATGTGATTAACTCGATAGTTCACATCATCATGTGATTAACACCCATAGTTCACATCGCCATGTGACGAACACCCAAAGGGTTTGCTAGATTCAGTAATCTAGTTCACATCGCTATGTGATTAACACCCAAAGAGTACTACGGTGTGATCATGTTTTGCTTGTGAGAGAAGTTTAGTCAACGGGTCTGCCACATTCAGATCCGTTATGTATTTTGCAATTTTCTATGTCTACAATGCTCTGCACGGAGCTACTCTAGCTAATTGCTCCCACTTTCAATATGTATCTAGATCGAGACTTAGAGTCATCCAGATCGGTGTCAAAACTTGCATCGACGTAACCCTTTACGACGAACCTTTTGTCACTTCCATAATCGAGAAACATATCCTTATTCCACTAAGGATTAATTTGACCGCTGTCCAGTGATCTACTCCTAGATCACTATTATACTCCCTTGCCAAACTCAGTGTAGGGTACACAATAGATCTGGTAAACAGCATGGCATACTTTATAGAACCTATGGCCGAGGCATAGGGAATGACTTTCATTCTCTTTCTATCTTCTGTTGTGGTCAGGCTTTGAGTCTTACTCAATTTCACACCTTGTAACACAGGAAAGAACTCTTTCTTTGACTGTTCCATTTTGAACTACTTCAAAATCTTGTCAAGGTATGTACTCATTGAAAAAACTTATCAAGCGTCTTGATCTATCTCTATAGATATTGATGCTCAATATGTAAGCAGCTTCACCGAGGTCTTCCTTTGAAAAACTTCTTTCAAACACTCCTTTGTGCTTTACAGAATAATTCTACATTATTTCTGATCCACAATATGTCATACATATACTTATCAGAAATGTTGTAGTGCTCCCACTCACTTTCTTGTAAATACAGGCTTCACCGCAAGTCTGTATAAAACTATATGCTTTGATCAACTTATCAAAGCGTGTATTCCAACTCCGAGATGCTTGCACCAGTCCATAGATGGATCCCAGGAGCTTGCATTTTTGTTAACACCTTTAGGATTGACAAAACCTTCTGGTTGCATCATATACAACTCTTCTTTAAGAAATCCATTAAGGATTGCAGTTTTGTTATCCATTTGCCAGATTTCAGAAAATGCGGCAATTGCTAACATGATTCGGACAGACTTAAGCATAGATACGAGTGAGAAACTCTCATCGTAGTCAACACTTTGAACTTGTCGAAAACCTTTTGCGACAATTCTAGCTTTGTAGATAGTAACACTACTATCAGCTTCTGTCTTCCTCTTGAAGATCCATTTATTTTCTATGGCTTGCCGATCATCGGGCAAATCCATCAAAGTCCATACTTTGTTCTCATACATGGATCCCATCTCAGATTTCATGGCTTTAAGCCATTTTGCAGAATCTGGGCTCACCATCGCTTCTTCATAGTTCGTAGGTTCATCATGATCTAGTAGCATGACTTCCAGAACAGGATTGCCGTACCACTCTGGTGCGGATCTTACTCTGGTTGATCTACGAGGTTCTGTAGTAACTTGTTCTGTAGTTCTATGATCATCATCATCAACCTCCTCACTAGTTGGTTTTGACGTCACAGAAACTGGTTCCTGTGATGTACTGGTTTCCAACAAGGGAATAGGTACAGTTACCTCATCAAGTTCTACTTTCCTCCCACTCACTTCTTTCGAGAGAAACTCCTTCTCTAGAAAGGATCCATTCTTAGCAACGAATGTCTTGCCTTCGGATCTGTGATAGAAGGTGTACCCAACTGTCTCCTTTGGGTATCCTATGAAGACATATTTCTCCGATTTGGGTTTGAGCTTATCAGGATGAAACTTTTTCATATAAGCATCACAACCCCAAACTTTAAGACAAGACAACTTTGGTTTCTTGCCAAACCATAGTTCATACGGTGTCGTCACAACGGATTTTGATGGTGCCCTATTTAATGTGAATGCAGCTGTCTCTAATGCATGATCCCAAAACTATAGTGGTAGATCGGTAAGAGACATCATAGATCGCACTATATCTAATAAAGTACGGTTATGACGTTCGGATACACCATTACACTGTGGTGTTCCAGGTGGCATGATTTTGTGAAACTATTCCACATTGTTTTAACTGAAGACCAAACTCGTAACTCAAATATTTGTCTCCGCGATCAGATCGTAGAAACTTTTATTTTCTTGTTACGATGATTCTCTACTTCACTCCGAAACTCTTTGAACTTTTCAAATGTTTCAGACTTATGTTTCATCAAGTAGATATACCCATATCTGCTCAAATCATCTGTGAAGGTTAGAAAATAATGATACTTGTCGCAAGCCTTAATATTCATCGGACCATATACATCAGTATGTATGATTTCCAACAAATCTGTTGCTTGCTCCATTGTTCCGGAGAACGGCGTTTTAGTCATCTTGCCCAAGAGGCATGGTTCGCAAGCATCAAGTGATTCATAATCAAGTGATTCCAAAATCCCATCAGCATGGAGTTTCTTCATGCGCTTTACACCAATATGACCTAAACGGCAGTGCCACAAATAGGTTGCACTATCATTATTAACTTCGCATCTTTTGGTTTCAATATTATGAATATGTGTATCACTACGATCGAGATCCAATGAACTATTTTCATTGGGTGTGTATGACCATAAAAGGTTCTATTCATGTAAACAGAACAACAATTGTTCTCTAACTTAAATGAATAATCGTATTGCAATAAACATGATCAAATCATATTTATGCTCAACGCAAACACCAAATAACACTTATTTAGGTTCATCACTAATCCCGAAAGTATAGGGAGTGTGCGATGATGATCATATCAATCTTGGAACTACTTCCAACTTTCATCGTCACTTCACCCTTAACTAGTCTTTGTTCATTCTGCAACTCCTGTTTCGAGTTACTACTCTTAGCAACTGAACCAGTATCAAATACCGAGGGGTTGCTATGAACACTAGTAAAATACATATCAATAATCTGTATATCAAATATACCTTTGTTCACTTCGCCATCCTTCTTATCCGCCAAATACTTGGGGCAGTTCCGCTTCCAGTGACCAGTCCCTTTGCAGTAAACGCACTCAGTCTCAGGCTTAGGTCCAGACTTGGGCTTCTTCACTTGAGCAGCAACTTGCTTGCCGTTCTTCTTGAAGTTCCCCTTCTTCCCTTTGCCCTTTACTTGAAACTAGTGATCTTGTCAACCATCAACGCTTGATGCTCTTTCTTGATTTCTACCTCCATCGATTTCATCATTATGAAAAAGTTCGGGAGTCGTTTTCGTCATCCCTTGCATACTATAGTTCATCACGAAGTTCTACTAACTTGGTGATGGTGACTAGAGAATTCTGTCAATCACTATCTTATCTGGAAGATTAACTCCCACTTGATTCAAGCGATTGTAGTACCCAGACAATCTGAGCACATGCTCACTAGTTGAGCGATTCTCCTCCATCTTTTAGCTATAGAACTTGTTGGAGACTTCATATCCCTCAACTCGGGTAGTTGCTTGAAATATTAACTTCAACTACTAGAACATCTCATATGGTCCATGACGTTCAAAACGTCTTTGAAGTCCCGATTCTAAGCCGTTAAGCATGGTGCACTAAACTATCAAGTAGTCATCATATTGAGCTAGCCAAACGTTCATAACGTCTGCATCTGCTCCTGCAATAGGTCTGTCACCTAGCGGTGCATTAAGGACATAATTCTTCTGTGCAGCAATGAGGATAAACCTCAGATCACAGATCCAATCCGCATCATTGCTACTAATATTTTTCAACACAATTTTCTCTAGGAACATATCAAAATAAACATAGGGAAGCAACAACGCGAGCTATTGTTCTACAACATAGATATGCTAATACTACTAGGACTAAGTTCACGATCAATTAAAGTTCAATTAATCATATTACTTAAGAACTCCCACTTAGATAGACATCCCTCTAATCCTCTAAGTGATCACGTGATCCAAATCAAACTAAACCATAACCGATCATCACGTGAAATGGATTAGTTTTCAATGGTGAACATCATCATGTTGATCATATCTACTATATGATTCACGCTCGACCTTTCAGGCTCCGTGTTCCGAGGTCATATCTTATATGCATAGCTCGTCAAGTATAACCTGAGTATTCCACGTGTGCAACTGTTTTGCACCCGTTGTATTTGAACGTAGAGCCTATCACACCCGATCATCACGTGGTGTCTCAGCACGAAGAACTTTCGCAACGGTGCATACTCAGGGAGAACACTTCTTGATAATTAGTGAGAGATCATCTTATAATGCTACCATCAATCAAAGCAAGATAAGATGCATAAAAGATAAACATCACATGCAATCAATATAAGTGATATGATATGGCCATCATCATCTTGTGCTTGTGATCTCCATCTCCGCAGCACTGTCATGATCACCATCGTCACCGGCGCGACACCTTGATCTCCATCGTAGCATCGTTGTCGTCTCGCCAATCTTATGCTTCTACGACTATCGCTACCGCTTAGTGATAAAGTAAAGCATTACAGGGCGATTGCATTGCATACAATAAAGCGACAACCATACGGCTCCTGCCGGTTGCCGATAGCTCGGTTACAAAACATGATCATCTCTTACAATAAAATTTAGCATCATGTCTTGACCATATCACATCACAACATGCCCTGCAAAAACAAGTTAGACGTCCTCTACTTTGTTTGTTGCAAATATTACGTGGCTGCTACGGGCTAAAGCAAGAACCAGTCTCACCTACGCATCAAAACCACAACGATACTTCGTCAAATAGACTCCGTTTTAACCTTCTCAAGGACCGGGCGTAGCCATACTCGGTTCAACTAAAATTGGTGAGACAGTCTCCCGCAAGCCATCTGTGTGCAAAGCACGTCGAGGGAACCGGTCTCGCGTAAGCGTACGCGTAAGGTTGGTCCGGGTCGTCTCATCCAACAATACCGCTGACCCAAAGTATGACATGCTGGTAGGCAGTATGAGTTGTATCGTCCACAACTCACTTGTGTTCTACTCGTGCAAATAACATCAAACCATAAAAACCTAGGCTCGGATGCCACTGTTGGGGAACGTAGTAATTTCAAAAATTTCCTACGCACACGCAAGATCATGGTGATGCATAGCAACGAGAGGGGAGAGTGTTGTCTACGTACCCTCGTAGACCGAAGCGGAAGCGTTGACACAACGTAGAGGAAGTAGTCGTACGTCCTCCTTGCGATCCGACCGATCCCAGCGCCGTTACTCCGGCGCCTCCGAGTTCTTGACACACGTACAGCACGATGACATTCTCCGGGCTTCGATCCAGCAAAGCTTCGGGGAAGAGTTCCGTCAGCACAACAGCATGGTGACGATCTTGATGTTCTACTGTCGCAGGGCTTCGCCTAAGCACCGCTACAATATGACCGAGGTGGAATATGGTGGAGGGGGGCACCGCACACGGCTAAGGAACGATCACGAAGATCAACTTGTGTGTCCATGGGGTGCCCCCTGCCCCCGTATATAAAGGAGCAAGGGAGGGAGGAGGTCGGCCCTATGTTTGGCGCGCCAAGGGGAGTACTACTCCCACCGGGAGTAGGATTCCCCCTTTCCTAGTCTAACTAGGAGTTCTTCCTTGTAGGGGGAGTAGGAGAGAAGGAAAGGGAAGAGAGAAGGAGAAGGAAGGAGGGGGGCGCCCCACTCCCTAGTCCAATTCGGACTAGTCCAAGGGGAGGGGTGCGGCCACCCTTTTGGCCCTTTCTCTCATTTCCCGTATGGCCCAATAAGGCCCAATACGAATTCCCGTAACTCTCCAGTACTCCGATAAATACCCGAACCACTCAGAACCTTTCCGATGTCCAAATATAGTCGTCCAATATATCGATCTTTACGTCTCGACCATTTCGAGACTCCTCGTCATGTCCCTGATCTCATCCGGGACTCCGAACTTCTTCGGTACATCAAAACTCATAAACTCATAATAACTGTCATCGTAACCTTAAGCGTGCGGACCCTACGGTTCGAGAACAATGTAGACATGACCGAGACACATCTCCGGTCAATAACCAATAGCGGGACCTGGATGCCCATATTGGCTCCTACATATTCTACGAAGATCTTTATCGGTCAGACCGCATAACAACATACGTTGTTCCCTTTGTCCATCGGTATGTTACTTGCCCGAGATTCGATCGTCGGTATCCAATACCTAGTTCAATCTCGTTACCGGCAAGTCTCTTTACTCGTTCCGTAATACATCATCCCGCAACTAACTCATTAGTTGCAATGCTTGCAAGGCTTAAGTGATGTGCATTACCAGAGGGCCCTGAGATACCTCTCCCACAATTGGAGTGACAAATCCTAATCTCGAAATACGCCAACCCAACATCTACCTTTGGTGACACCTGTAGTACTCCTTTATAATCACCCAGTTACGTTGTGACGTTTGGTAGCACCCAAAGTGTTCCTCCGGCAAACGGGAGTTGCATAATCTCATAGTCAAAGGAACATGTATAAGTCATGGATAAAAGCAACAGCAACATACTAAACGATCGGGTGCTATGCTAATGGAATGGGTCATGTCAATCAGATCATTCAACTAATGATGTGACCTTGTTAATCAAATGACAACTCCTTTGTCCATGGTTAGGAAACTTAACCATCTTTGATTAACAAGCTAGTCAAGTAGAGTCATACTAGTGACACTCTGTTTGTCTATGTATCCACACATGTATTATGTTTCCAGTTAATACAATTCTAGCATGAATAATAAACATTTATCATGACATGTAAGGAAATAAATAATAACTTTATTATTGCCTCTAGGGCATATTTCCTTCACTCAATACAATGTTCTCCCCCTCTCTCGTGGAGATCTATTCGATGTAATCTTTTTTGCGGTGTGTTTGTTGAGACCGATTAATTGTGGGTTTATGATCAAGATTATCTATGAACAATATTTGAATCTTCCCTGAATTCTTTTATGTATGATTGGTTATCTTTGCAAGTCTCTTCGAATTATCGGTTTGGTTTGGCCTACTAGATTGATCTTTCTTGCAATGGGAGAAGTGCTTAGCTTTGGGTTCAATCTTGCGGTGTCCTTTCTCAATGACAGTAGGGGCAGCAAGGCACGTATTGTATTGTTGCATCGAGGATAACAAGATGGGTTTTTTATCATATTGCATGAATTTATCCCTCTACATCATGTCATCTTTCTTAAGGCGTTACTCTGTTTCCATGAACTTAATACTCTAGATGCATGCTGGATGGCGGTCGATGAGTGGAGTAATAGTAGTAGATGCAGGCAGGAGTCGGTCTACTTGTCTCGGATGTGATGCCTATATACATGATCATACCTAGATATTCTCATAACTATGCTCAATTCTGTCAATTGCTCAACAGTAATTCGTTCACCCACCGTAAAATACTTATGCTCTTGAGAGAAGCCATTAGTAAAACCTATGCCCCCCGGGTCTATCTTCATCATATTAATCTTCGAACACTTAGTTATTTCCTTTGCTTTTTTTACTTTGCTTTTATTTTACTTTGCATCTTTATCATAAAAATACCAAAAATATTATCCTATCATATCTATCAGATCTCACTCTCGTAAGTGACTGTGAAGGGATTGACAACCCCTATCGCGTTGGTTGCGAGGATTTATTTGATTTGTGTAGGTGCGAGGGACTCGTGCGTAGCCTCCTACTGGATTGATACCTTGGTTCTCAAAACCTGAGGGAAATACTTCCGCTACTTTGCTGCATCACCCTTTCCTCTTCAAGGGAAAACCAGCGCAGTGCTCAAGAGGTAGCAAGAAGGATTTCTGGCACCGTTGCCGGGGAGGTTTACGCAAAAGTCAACATACCAAGTACCTATCACAAATCCTTATCTCCCGCATTACTTATTTTCCATTTGCCTCTCGTTTTCCTCTCCCCCAGTTCACCCTTGTCGTTTTATTCGCCCTCACTTTTCCGTTTGCCTTCTTTTTCGCTTGCTTTTTGTTTGCTCGTGTGTTGGATTGCTTGTTTGTCACGATGGCTCAAGATAATACCAAATTATGTGACTTTACCAATACCAACAATAATGATTTCCTTAGGACTCCGATTGCTCCTCTTACCGATACTGAATCTTGTGAAATCAATACTGCTTTATTGAATCTTGTCATGAAAGATCAATTCGTCGGCCTTCCTAGTGAAGATGCCGCTACCCATCTAAATAGCTTCATTGATTTGTGTGATATGCAAAAGAAGAAAGATGTGGACAATGATATTGTTAAATTGAAGCTATTTCCTTTTCCGCTTAGAGATCGTGCTAAGGCTTGGTTTTCATCTTTGCCTAAAAATAGTATTGATTCTTTGAATAAGTGCAAATATGATTTTATCTCTAAGTATTTTTCCTCCCGCTAAGATCATCTCTCTTAGAAATGATATTATGAATTTTAAGCAACATGATCATGAACATGTTGCACAAGCTTCGGAGAGGATGAAATTAATGATACGTAATAGCCCTACACATGGTTTGAATTTGTGGATTATTATACAAAAAATTTATGCCGGATTCAATTTTGCTTCTAGAAATCTTTTAGATTCGGCCACGGGAGGCACTTTTATGGAAATCACTTTAGGAGAAGCTACTAAACTCCTAGATAATATTATGGTTAATTATTCTCAATGGCACATTGAAAGATCTACTAATAAAAAAGTGCATGTGATAGAAGAAATTAATGTTTTGAGTGGAAAGATGGATAAACTTATGAAATTATTTGCTACTAAGAGTGTTTCTTCTGATGCTAATGATATGCCTTTGTCTACTTTGATTGAGAATAATAATGAATATATGGATGTGAATTTTGTTGGTAGGAATAATTTTGGTAACAACGCGTATAGAGGAAACTTTAATCCTAGGCCTTATCCTAGTAATCCCTCTAATAATTATGGTAATTCCTACAACAAATCTTATGGAAATTTTAATAAGATGCCCTCTGAATTTGAGACTAGTGTTAAAGAGTTTATGAATTCGCAAAAGAATTTCAATGCTTTGCTTGAAGAGAAATTGTTTAAAGTTGATGAATTGGTTAGGAACGTTGATAGAATTTCTCTTGATGTTGATTCTTTAAAGCTTAGATCTATTCCTCCTAAGCATGATATCAATGAGTCTCTCAAAGCTATGATAATTTCCATTGATGTATGCGAATTTCCATTGATGAGTGCAAAGAAAGAACCGCTAGGATGCGTGCTAAGAAAAATTGCTTTATGAAAGTGTGTTCTTCAAATTTCTATGAAAATAAAGATGAAGATCTAAAAGTTATTGATGTGTCCCCTATTAAATCTTTTTTTGCAATATGAATCTTGATAATGATGGGATTGAATATGATACACCTTTACCTAGAAGGCGTTCCAAAAATTCGCAGTTTTTAGATCTTGATGCTAAAATTGATAAAAGTGGGATTGAAGAAATCAAAACCCTAGATGTTGCTAAACCCACTATTTTGGATTTCAAGGAATTTAATTATGAAAATTG
Organism: Aegilops umbellulata; assembly: GCA_032464435.1. Lineage (NCBI taxonomy): Eukaryota > Viridiplantae > Streptophyta > Magnoliopsida > Poales > Poaceae > Aegilops > Aegilops umbellulata. The sequence continues at coordinate 511,158,715 of CP136056.1, read as the reverse complement.
CTCTTTGATAGATTGTATTTCCTTGTTGCAATCCGTGCTAAATTCTCCTCATGCTTATAGTCAAAATAAAGCGTTTACTAAACATATCGTTGATGCCTTAATGCAATCTTATGAAGAAAAGCTTCAGTTGGAAGTTTCTATCCCTAGAAAACTTTATGATGAGTGGGAACCTACAATTAAGATTAAAGATCATGAGTTCTATGCTTTATGTGATTTGGGTGCTAGTGTTTCCACTATTCCCAAAACTTTGTGCGATTTGTTAGGTTTCCATGATTTTGATGATTGCTCTCTAAACTTGCACCTTGCGGATTCCACTATTAAGAAACCTATGGGAAGAATTAATAATGTTCTTATTTTTGCAAATAGGAATTATGTGCCCGTAGATTTTATCGTTCTTGATATAGATTGCAATCATTCATGTCCTATTATTCTTGGTAGACCTTTCCTTAGAACGATTGGTGCAATTATTGATATGAAGGAAGGGAATATTAGATTCCAATTTCCATTAAGGAAAGGCATGGAACACTTCCCTAGGAAGAAAATAAAATTACCATATGAATCTATCATGAGATCCACTTATGGATTGCCTACCAAAGATGGCAATACCTAGATCTATCCTTACTTTTATGCCTAGCTAGGGGCGTTAAACGATAGCGCTTGTTGGGAGGCAACCCAATTTTATTTTTAGTTTATTGCTTTTTGCTTCTGTTTAGGCATAAATATTTGTTCTAGCCTCTGGTTATATGTGTTTTTATGTTTTAATTAGTGTTTGTGCCAAGTTAAACCTATAGGATCTTCTAGGATGATAGTTATTTGATCTTGCAGAAATTTCCAGAAACTTTCTGTTCACGAAAACAATTGTTAAAAATCACCAGAACGTGATAAAATACTGATTCCAATTGCTGCTCATAAATAAACAAATTTCCTAGGTCTTCCTATTTTAGTAGATTTTTTGGAGTTCTAGAAGTTCGCGTTAGTTACAGATTACTACAGACTGTTCTGATTTGACAGATTCTGTTTTTCGTGTGTTGTTTGCTTATTTTGATGAATCTATGGCTAGTAAAATAGCTTATAAACCATAGATAAGTTGGAATACAGTATTTTAACACCAATATAAATAAATAATGATTTCATTACAGTACCTTGAAGTGGTCTTTTGTTTTCTTTCGCTAACGGAGCTCACAAGATTTTCTGTTGAGTTTTGTGTTGTGAAGTTTTCAAGTTTTGGGTGAAAGATTTTGATGGATTATGGAACAAGGAGTGGAAAGATCCTAAGCTTGGGGATGCCCATGGCACCCCCAAGATAATCTAAGGACACCATAAAGCCAAAGCTTGGGGATGCCACGTAAGGCATGCCCTCTTTTCGTCTACTTCCATCGGTAATTTTACTTGGAGCTATATTTTTATTCACCACATGATATGTGTTTTGCTTGGAGCGTCTTGTATGATTTGAGTCTTTTCTTTTTAGTTTACCACAATCATCCTTGCTGTACACACCTTTTGAGAGAGTCACACATGATTCGGAAATTATTAGAATGCTCTATGTGCTTCACTTATATCTTTTGAGTTATATAATTTTGCTCTAGTGCTTCACTTATATCTTTTAGGGCACGGTGGTGGATTTGTTTTATAGAAACTATTGATCTCTCATGCTTCACTTAGATTATTTTGAGAGTCTTAAATAGCATGGTAATTTACTTAAATAATTCTAATATGCTTGGTATTCAAGATTAGTAAAAACTTTCTTATGAGTGTGTTGAATGCTAAGAAACGTTTGATGCTTGATAATTGTTTTGAGATATAAAGATGGTAATATTAGAGTCATGCTAGTTGAGTAGTTGTGAATTTGAGAAATACTTGTGTTAAAGTTTGTGATTTCTGTAACATGCACGTATGGTGAACCGTTATGTGATGAAGTCGGAGCATGATTTATTTATTGATTGTCTTCCTTATGAGTGGCGGTCGGGGACGAGCGATGGTCTTTTCCTACCAATCTATCCCCCTAGGAGCATGTGCATAATACTTTGCTTTGATAACTTATAGATTTTTGCAATAAGTATATGAGTTCTTTATGACTAATGTTGAGTCCATGGATTATACATACTTTCTTCCTTCCACCATTGCTAGCCTCTCTAATACCGCGCACTTTTCGCCGGTATCATACACCCACCATATACCTTCCTCAAAACAGCCACCATACCTACCTATCATGGCATTTCCATAGCCATTCCGAGATATATTGCCATGCAACTTTCCACCGCTCCGTTTATTATGACACGCTCCATCATTGTCATATTGCTTTGCATGATCATGTAGTTGATATCGTATTTGTGGCAAAGCCACCGTTCATAATTATTTCATACATGTCACTCTTGATTCATTGCATATCCCGGTACACCGCCAGAGGCATCCATATAGAGTCATATTTTGTTCTAAGTATCGAGTTGTAATTATTGAGTTGTAAGAAAATAAAAGTGTGATGATCTTCATTTTTAGAGCATTGTCCCAAGTGAGGAAAAGGATGATGGATACTATGATTCCCCCACAAGTCGGGATGAGACTCTGGACTAAATAAAAAAAGATGCCATAAAAAAAAGAGAAAAGGCCCAAATAAAAAAATGAGAGAAAAAGAGAGAAGGGACAATGTTACTATCCTTTTACCACACTTGTGCTTCAAAGTAGCACCATGATCTTCATGATAGAGAGTCTCTCATTTTGTCACTTTCATATACTAGTGGGAATTTTTCGTTATAGAACTTGGCTTGTATATTCCAATGATGGGCTTCCTCAAAATGCCCTAGGTCTTCGTGAGCAAGCGAGTTGGATGCACACTCACCTAGTTTCTTTTGTTGAGCTTTCATACACTTATAGCTCTAGTGCATCCATTGCATGACAATCCCTACTCACTCACATTGATATCTATTAATGGGCATCTCCATAGCCCGTTGATACACCTAGTTGATGTGAGACTATCTTCTCCCTTTTTGTCTTCTCCACAACCACCATTTTATTCCACATATAGTGCTATATCCATGCCTCACGCTCATGTATTGCGTGAAGATTGAAAAATTTTGAGAACGTCAAAAGTATGAAACAATTGCTTGGCTTGTCATCGGGGTTGTGCATGATTTAAATACTTTATGTGGTGAAGATAGAGCATAGCCAAACTATGTGATTTTATAGGGATAACTTTCTTTGACCATGTTATTTTGAGAAGACATAATTGCTTTGTTAGTATGCTTGAAGTATTATTATTTTTTATGTCAACATTAAACTTTTGTCTTGAATCTTTCGGATCTGAATATTAATACCACAATTAAGAAGAATTACATTGAAATTATGCCAAGTAGCACTCCGCATCAAAAATTCTGTTTTTATCATTTACCTACTCGAGGACGAGCAGGAATTAAGCTTGGGGATGCCTGATACGTCTCCAATGTATCTATAATTTTTGATTGCTCCATGCTATATTATCTACTGTTTTGGACATTATTGGGCTTTATTATTCACTTTTATATTATTTTTGGGACTAACCTATTAACCGGAGGCCCAGCCCAGAATTGCTGTTTTTTTGCCTATTTCAGAGTTTCGCATAAAAGGAATATCAAACGGAGTCCAAACGGAATGAAACCTTCGGGAACGTGATTTCTAGGAAGAATATGATCCAGGAGATTTGGACCCTACGTCAAGAAACAAAAGAGGAGGCCACGAGGTAGGGGGCGCGCCCACCCCCCAGGGCGTGCCCTCCACCCTCGTGAGCCCCCCGTTTCTCCACCGACGTACTCCTTCCTCCTATATGTACCTACGTACCCCCAAACAATCAGATACGGAGCCAAAAACCTAATTCCACCGCCGCAACCTTCCGTACCCACGAGATCCCATCTTGGGGCCTGTTCCGGAGCTCCGCCAGAGGGGGCATCCATCACAGAGGGCTTCTAAATCATCACCATAGCCCCTCTGATGAAGTGTGAGTAGTTTACCTCAGACCTTCGGGTCCATAGTTATTAGCTAGATGGCTTCTTCTCTCTTTTTGGATCTCAATACAATGTTCTCCCCCTCTCTCGTGGAGATCTATTCGATGTAATCTTTTTTGCGATGTGTTTGTTGAGACCGATGAATTGTGGGTTTATGATCAAGATTATCTATGAACAATATTTGAATCTTCTCTGAATTCTTTTATGTATGATTGGTTATCTTTGCAAGTCTCTTCGAATTATCAGTTTGGTTTGGACTACTAGATTGATCTTTCTTGCAATGGGAGAAGTGCTTAGCTTTGGGGTTCAATCTTGTGGTGTCCTTTCTCAGTGACAGTAGGGATAGCAAGGCACGTATTGTATTGTTGCCATCGAGGATAACAAGATGGTTTTTTTAATCATATTGCATGAATTTATCCCTCTACATCATGTCATCTTTCTTAAGGCGTTACTCTGTTTCCATGAACTTAATACTCTAAGATGCAATGCTGGATAGCGGTCGATGAGTGGAGTATTAGTAGTAGATGCAGGCAGGAGTCGGTCTACTTGTCTCGGACGTGATACCTATATACATGATCATACCTAGATATTCTCATAACTATGCTCAATTCTGTCAATTGCTCAACAGTAATTCGTTCACCCACCGTAAAATACTTATGCTCTTGAGAGAAGCCACTAGTGAGACCTATGGCCCCCGGGTCTATCTTCATCATATTAATCTTCCAACACTTAGTTATTTCCTTTGCTTTTTGCTTTGCTTTTATTTTACTTTGCATCTTTATCATAAAAATACCAAAAATATTATCCTATCATATCTATCAGATCCCACTCTCGTAAGTGACTGTGAAGGGATTGACAACCCCTTATCGCGTTGGTTGCGAGGATTTATTTGTTTTGTGTAGGTGCGAGGGACTCGCGCGTAGCCTCCTACTGGATTGATACCTTGGTTCTCAAAAACTGAGGGAAATACTTACGCTATTTTTCTGCATCACCCTTTCCTCTTCAAGTGAAAACCAACGCAGTGCTCAAGAGGTAGCACTGGACCGGCAAACCAGATACCGCATCCTTTCGCGGACCGAGGGACCAGTCCACGAACACTAATGTGGGAGCGATACATCTAAAGCTATCCACATACATCCTCCCCAAATAATTCTTTTTAAGTCTGCGTGCTCAAAATAGCGGCATATCTAAAAATGTTCAGATGCTTAAATGGAGCAGTAGTTCTAATTTAAATTATAGTTGTTCAAACATGGATTTAACTAGCATATAAGTACTAGTTGTCCCAGACATTGTCAATATCCTCTCGGTGTTTGCGGCAATTGGTTCACTTAGGTACTGAGGTCCAAACATCGAGCACACGATAGTAGCAAATCTTAGCATGGCATCTTCGCATGTGCTCTCGGACATCCGTAGGTATTCATCCCAGGAATCAGCTGTCGTGCCATATGCAAGCATCCGCAGTGCGGCCATACACTTATGGTAGCCAGAGAATCTAATCCTTCCCACGGCATCCTTCTTCAAAATGAAGCCGTCATGAAAGGACCCGATGCCATGGTAGAGGCGATCTAAGAAAAAAATCGCATCCAAAAGTGTTGGCGAAAATTGTCATCGAATATGGCATCAGGGGCAAAGTAGTTGTCCAGTAATGTCAAATGGACGCGCGCCCTATTGCGTTGAGCACTCAATAACCCTTGATCGATCCCTTGAAATTAAGAACATGCTCTTTCACACGCTCTGTGTCTGCAATGACCGCCTGCATCATCGATGTCTCATTCGCGTAGTCCTCCTCATCGGATGACTCAACACAGTGCTTGTATATGTACTCCATATCCGAATCCATTGCTTCATAGAAGAAGGAACAAAAAATCGCACGAGCATTTCACCGAACACTTGCGGTGCATGGTGAGTACCATAGGAGCGGATGGTACCTGTGCGGCGGACGAAGGAGAGGTGTGGAACGACGGCGGAGGACAAGCGGTGTGGATCCCGGGTGTAGCTTTGGAGGTGACGGAGTCGTCGAGTTCCGGCAAGGATATGGCGGGGCGGCTGGGGTGGTGGAGCGGCAGCGAAGACAAGAGAGAAAACGAATGCAGGAAAAGATGGGAGGATGAAGGCTCGAGGTCCGTGAGAGGTTTTGGTGGTGTTTTGGGTTGGTCGGGGTGTCGGAGTCCTACATGATTGATTTCTGGACTCACACAAAGCCCCTCAGTTTGTCTTGAATTTGCGGGAAAAAATATGTTCAGACCGGTTGGCGGATTGATACAGACCTGCAGCAGGTGATTTGTGCGGAAAAGATATGGAGAATGTATATGGTGGGTCAAATCACCAGGTGAAAACATGGCTATAGTCTTGGTTCTGAGTTTGTGGGGAGGGCAGTGTTCAGACCCTCGCATTGACTGAAGGGGCTGCGGTTGCTGTGGGTTTTTTGAATCCTCAAAACTCAAAAGGACGAGTACCTGTACCCCTGTATCTGCACTCTGCGCTAGCCAGTGTTGCGTCCTAGAGAAAAGGGAAAGGCTGGCAGTGGGCACAGTAGTTACTGAATGCAAATTTGACCACCAAAGTCTGGCATTGGAACAACATTATCGTGGTAATTATCAAAGCATTTCCAAACGCAGCCAGATCAATTTACAAGGCAAAGCCTCCCTTTTCTTGATACCTATGGCCACTGCCCACTGCCACCTCACAGGCACTCCTTTGTCAGCCTCTACCGCATCGGCGATGTTGTTTAATGCCCTGGTCTCCCAAATCACCTTCGTCTCACCTTCCTGCACTTGTCTTATTCCTGCCACAAGAGACACACACATGACACACCTCACCGCCAATGCAGGTATCCACAAATCATAACAGAACAGAAAATTTATGTGGAGGTGGCGACACCGACACTTGTCCCTCGATCTCGTCTCAACAAACACTCGTGTGTACGTATTTTATTAGGTATTCTTGTGTGAATCCTAGTGTGCGTTCATCCCCCAGACTCATATACATGAGCGAATCAACCTGTGGTTGAGTTGGTTAGGTGGACAGTGGTATCCCCAACCCACCAGAGTTCAAATCCTGGTGCTCGCATTATTCCTGGATTTATTTCAGGATTTCCGGCGATGCGCTTTCAGTGGGAGGAGACGTTCCCGTCGACGACGAGCGTGTGTGCGTTCATAGGGATGAGTGTATGCGCGTGTATATGAGCGCTTGTGTCTGTACTGATGCTAAAAAAAAAAGACTCATATACAGGAGAAACATGGGGTGGGTGGACCTAGTTACTGTTGAATACCTAAACACTCAATTAACTGAATTCATGTTTACTTTTCTCTACTACTTAAAAAAATTGTAAGGTTTTCGTTTCACCTTTCTTCCCACCACCCTTTCGTCCAACCTACCCGTATAATAATTAATCACCTTAATTTACTTACCTTCTAAACCAATTTTATTTTAATTTATTTACCAAACTTCCGATCAAAATAGAAGATAAATCACGGACATAATTTGATAAACATTTATTTACACAATCATATACTATGAGCAAGTAAATCACTTCTGGTCAAAATATCTTTATCTTATTACATAAAAAGAATGTAAGGTTCCCGTTTCACCTTTCTTCCCATCATCCACTTTGTCCAACCTTCTTTGTATAATAACCAGTCACCTTAATTTACTTACCTTCTGAACCAATTCTATTTTAATTTATTTACCAAACTTCTGAACCAAAATAGAAGATAAATCGCAGACAAATTTGATGAACATTTATTTACACAATCGCATACTATGAGCATGTAAATCACTTCTGATCATAATATAGGTAATTTACGGCAGAATTTGACGAACATTTATTTACACAACCGCATACTATAAGCAGGTAAATCACTTCTGATCAAAATATAAGGTAAATTACGGGCATAATTTGACGAATATTTACTTACACAATCGCATACTATGAACAGGAAAATCACTTCTGATCAAGATATAAGGTAAATTATAGGCAAAATTTGACAAATATTTATTTACACAATCGCATACTATGAGCAGGTAAATCACTTCTGATCAGAATATAAGGTAAATTATAGGCATAATCTGACAAACATTTATTTACACAACCGCATACTATGAGCAGGTAAATCACTTCTAATCAAAATATCAGATAAATTACGGACAGAATTTGACGGATATTTATTTAAATAATCAAATACTATGAGCAGGTAAATCACTTCTGATCAAACTATAAGGTAAATTACAGGCAGAATTTGACAAACATTTATTTACACAATCGCATACTATGAGTAGGTAAATCACTTCTGATCAAAATATGAGGTAAATTATGGGCTGAATTTGACGAACATTTATTTACGCAATTGCGTACTATGAGCAGGTAAATCACTTCTGATCAAAATATAAGGTAAATTACGGGCAGAATTTGATGAACATGTATTTACACAAGCGCATACTATGGACAGGTAAATCACAAGTTAATGTATTAGAATATTTATATCCCGTGGCAACCCACGGGCATTGTTCTAGTCAGTTAACTAAATGTTTCTCATAGTGTATTCTTCCGGTGACGACGAGCCGCGGGGCATGACCGGACGCTAACAGCTGGGACCCGGGAGCAAAACTCTCTCATGACAAGGCGTGGGGTCCGGGTCCATTCCAAAAATAACAAGGAACCTTTCGGCAAAAATGCATGGCCACGTGGTGGCATCGCAGTGCTCTACCGTAGACAGGACCGTATATATGTATCGTATTGGAGCATTTCGCAAGCACCAGGACCTTTGTGTCATGCAGAGGCAAGTTCTGGGACTAAGTATGTGGTTTTCTCCATCTGCATTTTTTAGAATAACAACATTTTATTCAGATAGAAACATCAGTACACAGATTTTCCTGATAAGATCAGGGATTACACCACGACAGATCTGACTAGGAGTATGCTCACTACTATGAGCAAGTTTGTATGCGGGTACATTCAATAAACGTCTTACCTGAATAAAAGAGCAAGCTTGAAAACCTACTGACAGGGACTTAATGCCAGCAACCACCGTGCCTACAATCAGTGACGGAGCGTAGGTGGGACAATACCATGCCTTGGCCCCCCTTCCCAGAGGAAACCAAATATGCTTATATTTCTGTTAATCTCTCTACTAATTCTCCAGCGTCTCTGATCACCCTAGGCTTTTTTACCGCATACACTTATTTTGGCCCCTCCTAATATTTGGTTAACACTCTGCCAAATATGCTTAGATCGATTCTTGCATGCAACACCGAGTATATGAACTAAAGAGAGACTGCGAGAGGCTAGGATTAGCTTAGAAAAACCTTCATTGCAGTCGAGGGCCAGGGAATGGCGGCAAGCCAAAGCCTCAACAAGTTCAAGCTTCATGATCCCCTCAAGCTGCCTGTTACACAAGCAAGTTTTGTTGTGGTTCTGGATCACAACGCCGACCACCATCCTTTGGCAGCTCAAGAATAGTGCAACATCCACATTGATAACGACGGATCCTTTCGGTTGTGTAGTCCATTGAGCAATTGACGAAGAAGAATCACACCTAGAGGTCGAATCAGTTTGGGAAAGATGCTGCACAATCATATTCACATAACCTTTAATCTTCTTAACCATCCTACATCAATGCAACACAACAGCGTTGTTGCGAGCATCATTTCCAGCCTTTCAAATATGCCAAGCCGTTACATCGTTGTTGCGACAATCCTTATCCAAAAGGGCCGACCCTTGCTCAAGTAAAAAAAATCCATGGCTTGGCATTGACAAGTTTCTTTCTGCAGACTTGGAGGGGATAGCTCTAACTTCCAGACATCACGAGCAAACGGGCAAAAAAAGAAGTAGATGTTCCATTCTCTCCACCCAACCAGAGAAAAACCAGCCATCTGAATTAACAGTACGACGTCGCTGTAGTTGGAAACCAGTGGGAAGACGGTCATGTGCAATTCTCCAAAGGACAATTTTCATCTTCCCCGGAGCCTTACTAACGCGTAAAGCTTTCCCACTGAATCTTGTGTAACAAACACATGGTGGTGGATCAACATTTGCGTTAGATTCATTTTTTGATGAAACATGCACAGAAACTCAAATGGTGACTAAATACAACGAGATGAGATATAACACACAAGTTTGCAAATCATCTATAATGTATTGCCTGCATCATGGATAACTACTGTACACGGCGTTGGAATGCTAATATCACAAGGTGCTTCAAGAAGATCCTACATTTGATATGTTCAAAAAGTAGACACGAGTCAGCATCATCAGTTGGCAAGTTCAAATGTGAGGTTAAACTTGTGATCATCAATGCTATATGACATGACCCATGTGTTGGGGAACGTAGTAATTTCAAAAAAAATCCTACGCACACGCAAGATCATGGTGATGCATAGCAACAAGAGGGGAGAGTGTTGTCTACGTACCCTCGTAGACCGAAGCGGAAGCGTTGACACAACGTAGAGGAAGTAGTCATACGTCCTCCCGATCCGACCGATCGAAGCACCGTTACTCCGACGCCTCCGAGTTCTTGACACATGTACAGCTCGATGACGTTCTCCGGGCTCCGATCCAGCAAAGCTCTCGGGGACGAGTTTCGTCAGCACGACGACGTGGTGACGATCTTGATGAACTACCGGCGCAGGGCTTCGCCTAAGCACCGCGACAATATGACCGAGGTGGAATATGGTGGAGGGGGGCACCGCACACAGCTGAGGAACGATCACGAAGATCAACTTGTGTGTCTTGGGGTGCCCCCCTGCCCCCGTATATAAAGGAGCAAGGGGGAGGCCGGCCGGCCCTATTGGGGTGCGCCAAAGGGAGGGGGGAGTCCTCCTCCTAGTGGGAGTAGGACTCCCCTTTCCTAGTCCAACTAGGAAGAGAGGGGGGAAGGAAAGAGAGGGAGAGGGAGAGGGAAAGGGGGGCCGCGCCCCCCCTCCTTGTCCAATTCGGACTCCCATGAGGGGGGGCGCACGCCACCTCCTGGCTGCTGCCCTCTCTCTCCCCTTGGGCCCAATAAGGCCCATTACTTCCCCGGGGGGTTCCGGTAACCCCTCCGGCACTCCGGTTTTATCCGTAACCACTCGGAACCATTCCGATGTCCGAATATAGTTGTCCAATATATCAATCTTTACGTCTCGACCATTCCGAGACTCCTCGTCATGTCCGTGATCTCATCCGGGACTCCGAACTAACTTCGGTACATCAAAATGCATAAACTCATAATAACTGTCATCGTAACCTTAAGCGTGCGGACCCTACGGTTCGAGAACAGTGTAGACATGACTGAGACAAATCTCTGGTCAATAACCAATAGCGGGACCTGGATGCCCATATTGGCTCCTACACATTCTACGAAGATCTTTATCGGTCAGACCGCATAACAACATACGTTGTTCCCTTTGTCATCGGTATGTTACTTGCCCGAGATTCGATCGTCAGTATCCAATACCTAGTTCAATCTCGTTACCGGCAAGTCTCTTTACTCGTTCTGTAATACATCATCTTGCAACTATCTTATTGGTTGCAATGCTTGCAAGGCTTATGTGATGTGTATTACCGAGAAGGCCCTGAGATACCTCTCCGACATTCGGAGTGACAAATCCTAATCTCGAAATACGCCAACCCAACAAATATTTTCGGAGACACCTGTAGAGCTCCTTTATAATCACCCAGTTACGTTGTGACGTTTGGTAGCACACAAAGTGTTCCTACGGTAAACGGGAGTTGCATAATCTCATAGTCAAAGGAACATGTATAAGTCATGGAGAAAGCAATAGCAACATACTAAACGATCGGGTGCTAAGCTAATGGAATGGGTCATGTCAATCAGATCATTCAACTAATGATGTGACCTTGTTAATCAAATGACAACTCCTTTGTCTATGGTTAGGAAACTTAACCATCTTTGATTAACAAGCTAGTCAAGTAGAGGCGTACTAGTGACACTCTGTTTGTCTATGTATCCACACATGTATTATGTTTCCGGTTAATACAATTCTAGCATGAATAATAAACATTTATCATGATATATAAGGAAATAAATAATAACTTTATTATTGCCTCTAGGGCATATTTCCTTCAGTCTCCCACTTGCACTAGAGTCAATAATCTAGATTACACCGTAATGATTCTAACACCCATGAAGTCTTGGTGTTGATCATGTTTTGCTCGTGGAAGAGGCTTAGTCAACGGGTCTGCTACATTCAGATCCGTATGTATCTTGCAAATCTCTATGTCTCCCACCTGGACCAAATCCCGGATGGAATTGAAGCGTCTCTTGATGTGCTTGGTTCTCTTGTGAAATCTGGATTCCTTTGCCAAGGCAATTGCACCAGTATTGTCACAAAAGATTTTCATTGGACCCGATGCACTAGGTATGACACCTAGATCGGATATGAACTCCTTCATCCAGACTCCTTCATTTGCTGCTTCCGAAGCAGCTATGTACTCCGCTTCACATGTAGATCCCGCCACGACGCTTTGTTTAGAACTGCACCAACTGACAGCTCCACCGTTTAATGTAAATACATATCCGGTTTGCGATTTAGAATCGTCCGGATCAGTATCAAAGCTTGCATCAACGTAACCGTTTACGACGAGCTCTTTGTCACCTCCATATACGAGAAACATTTCCTTAGTCCTTTTCAGGTACTTCAGGATATTCTTGACCATTGTCCAGTGATCCACTCCTGGATTACTTTGGTACCTCCCTGCTAAACTTATAGCAAGGCACATATCAGGTCTGGTACACAGCATTGCATACATGATAGAGCCTATGGCTGAAGCATAGGGAACATCTTTGATCTTCTCTCTATCTTCTGCAGTGGTCGGGCACTGAGTCTTACTCAACTTCACACCTTGTAACACAGGCAAGAACCCTTTCTTTGCTTGATCCATTTTGAACTTCTTCAAAACTTTGTCAAGGTATGTGCTTTGTGAAAGTCCAATTAAGTGTCTTGATCTATCTCTATAGATCTTAATGCCCAATATGTAAGCAGCTTCACCGAGGTCTTTCATTGAAAAACTCTTATTCAAGTATCCCTTTATGCTATCCAGAAATTCTATATCATTTCCAATCAGTAATATGTCATCTACATATAATATCAGAAATGCCACAGAGCTCCCACTCACTTTCTTGTAAATACAGGCTTCTCCAAAAGTCTGTATAAACCCAAATGCTTTGATCACACTGTCAAAGCGTTTATTCCAACTCCGAGATGCTTGCACCAGTCCATAAATGGATCGCTGGAGCTTGCACACTTTGTTAGCTCCCTTTGGATCGATAAAACCTTCTGGTTGCATCATATACAACTCTTCTTCCAGAAATCCATTCAGGAATGCAGTCTTTACATCCATTTGCCAAATTTCATAATCATAAAATGCGGCAATTGCTAACATGATTCAGACAGACTTAAGCATCGCTACGGGTGAGAAGGTCTCATCGTAGTCAATCCCTTGAACTTGTCGAAAACCTTTCGCGACAAGTCGAGCTTTGTAGACAGTAACATTACCGTCAGCGTCAGTCTTCTTCTTAAAGATCCACTTATTCTCTATTGCTTGCCGACCCTCGGGCAAGTCAACCAAAGTCCATACTTTGTTGTCATACATGGATCCCATCTCAAATTTCATGGCTTCTAGCCATTTTGCGGAATCTGGGCTCACCATCGCTTCTTCATAGTTCGTAGGTTCGTCATGATCTAGTAGCATGACTTCCAGAACGGGATTGCCGTACCACTCTGGTGCGGATCTTACTCTGGTTGATCTACGAGGTTCTGTAGTAACTTGATCTGAAGTTTCATGATCAATATCATCAGCTTCCACACTAATTGGTGTAGGTGCTATAGAAACAGACTTCTGTGATGTACTACTTTCCAATAAGGGAGCAGGTACAATTACCTCATCAAGTTCTACTTTTCTCCCACTCACTTCTTTCGAGAGAAACTCCTTTTCTAGAAAGGCTCCGAATTTAGCAACAAAAGTCTTGCCTTCGGATCTGTGATAGAAGGTGTATCCAATAGTTTCTTTTGGATATCCTATGAAGACACATTTTTCCGATTTGGGTTCGAGCTTATCAGGTTGAAGCTTTTTCACATAAGCATCGCTGCCCCAAACTTTAAGAAACAACAACTTTGGTTTCTTGTTAAACCATAGTTCATAAGGCGTCGTCTCAACGGATTTCGACAGTGTCCTATTTAATGTGAATGCGGCCGTCTCTAAAGCATAACCCCAAAACGATAGCGGTAAATCTGTAAGAGACATCATAGATCGCACCATATCTAGTAAAGTACGATTACGACGTTCGGACACACCATTGTGTTGTGGTGTTCCGGGTGGCGTGAGTTGCGAAACTATTCCGCATTGTTTTAAATGTAGACCAAACTCGTAACTCAAATATTCTCCTCCACGATCAGATCGTAGAAACTTTATTTTCTTGTTACGATGATTTTCAACTTCACTCTGAAATTCTTTGAACTTTTCAAATGTTTCAGACTTGTGTTTCATTAAGTAGACATAACCATATCTGCTTAAATCATCTGTGAAGGTGAGAAAATAACGATATCCGCCACGAGCCTCAACATTCATCGGACCACATACATCTGTATGTATGATCTCCAATAAATCTGTTGCTCTCTCCATAGTACCGGAGAACGGTGTTTTGGTCATCTTGCCCATGAGGCACGATTCGCAAGTGCCAAGTGATTCATAATCAAGTGGCTCCAAAAGTCCATCAGTATGGAGTTTCTTCATGCGTTTTACACACCGATATGACCTAAACAGCAGTGCCATAAATAAGTTGCACTATCATTATCAACTCTGCATCTTTTGGCTTCAACACTATGAATATGTGTGTCACTACTATCGAGATTCATCAAAAATAGACCACTCTTCAAGGATGCATGACCATAAAAGATATTACTCATATAAATAGAACAACCATTATTCTCTGATTTAAATGAATAACCGTCTCGCATCAAACAAGATCCAGATATAATGTTCATGCTCAACGCTGGCACCAAATAACAATTATTCAGGTCTAATACTAATCCCGAAGGTAGATGTAGAGGTAGCGTGCCGACTGCGATCACATCGACTTTGGAACCGTTTCCCACGCGCATCGTCACCTCGTCCTTAACCAATCTTCGCTTAATCCATAGTCCCTGTTTCGAGTTGCAAATATTAGCAACAGAACCAGTATCAAATACCCAGTTGCTACTGCGAGCATTAGTAAGGTACACATCAATAACATGTATATCACATATACCTTTGTTCACCTTGCCATCCTTCTTATCCGCCAAATACTTGGGGCAGTTCCGCTTCCAATGACCAGTCTGCTTGCAGTAGAAGCACTCAGTTTCAGGCTTAGGTCCAAACTTGGGTTTCTTCTCTTGAGCAGCAACTTGTTTGCTGTTCTTCTTGAAGTTCCCCTTCTTCTTCCCTTTGCCCTTTTTCTTGAAACTAGTGGTCTTATTGACCATCAACACTTGATGCTCCTTCTTGATTTCTACCTCCGCAGCCTTTAGCATCGCGAAGAGCTCGGGCATTGTCTTATCTATCCCTTGCATATTATAGTTCATCACGAAGCCTTTGTAGCTTGGTGGCAGTGATTGGAGAATTCTGTCAATGACACAATCATCCGGAAGATTGACTCCCAGTTGATTCAAGTGATTATAATACCCAGACATTCTGAGTATATGCTCACTGACAGAACCATTCTCCTCCATCTTGCAGCTATAGAACTTATTGGAGACTTCATATCTCTCAATCCGGGCATTCTGTTGGAATATTAACTTCAACTCCTGGAACATCTCATATGCTCCATGATGTTCAAAACATCGTTGAAGTCCCGGTTCTAAGCCGTAAAGCATGGCACACTGAACTATCGAGTAGTCATCAGCTTTGCTCTGCCAGACGTTCATAACATCTAGCGTTGCTCTAGCAGCAGGCCTGGCACCCAGCGGTGCTTCCAGGACGTAACTCTTCTGTGCAGCAATGAGGATAATCCTCAAGTTACGGACCCAGTCCGTGTAATTGCTACCATCATCTTTCAACTTTGCTTTCTCAAGGAACGCATTAAAATTCAACGGAACAACAGCACGAGCCATCTATCTACAATCAACATAAACAAGCAAGATACTATCAGGGACTAAGTTCATGATAAATTTAAGTTCAATTAATCATATTACTTAAGAACTCCCACTTAGATAGACATCTCTCTAATCCTCTAAGTGATCACGTGATCCAAATCAACTAAACCATGTCCGATCATCACGTGAGATGGAGTAGTTTCAATGGTGAACATCACTATGTTGATCATATCTACTATATGATTCACGCTCGACCTTTCGGTCTCCGTGTTCCGAGGCCATATCTGTTATATGCTAGGCTCGTCAAGTTAAACCTGAGTATTCCGTGTGTGCAACTGTTTTGCACCCGTTGTATTTGAACGTAGAGCCTATCACACCTGATCATCACGTGGTGTCTCAGCACGAAGAACTTTCGCAACGGTGCATACTCAGGGAGAACACTATTACTATGATAATTTAGTGATAGATCATCTTATAATGCTACCGTCAATCAAAGCAAGATAAGATGCATAAAAAAGATAAACATCACATGCAATCAATATAAGTGATATGATATGGCCATCATCATCTTGTGCTTGTGATCTCCATCTCTGCAGCACCATCATGGTCACCATCGTCACCGGCGCGACACCTTGATCTCCATCGTAGCATCGTTGTCGTCTCACCAATCTTATGCTTCTACGACTATCGCTACCGCTTAGTGATAAAGTAAAGCATTACAGGGCGATTGCATTGCATACAATAAAGCGACAACCATACGGCTCCTGCCGGTTGCCGATAACTCGGTTACAAAACATGGTCATCTCATACAATAAAATTTAGCATCATGTTTTGACCATATCACATCACAACATGCCCTGCAAAAACAAGTTAGACGTCCTCTACTTTGTTTGTTGCAAATTTTACGTGGCTGCTACGGGCTTAAGCAAGAACCAATCTCACCTACGCATCAAAACCACAACGATAGTTTGTCAAGCCACCTGTGGAGAAACTGACACCCGCCAGCCACCTGTGTGCAACGCACGGCGGTAGAACCAGTCTCGCGTAAGCGTACGCGTAATGTCGGTCCGGGCCGCTTCATCCAACAATACCGCCGAACCAAAGTATGACATGCTGGTAGGCAGTATGACTTATATCGTCCAC
This sequence comes from Aegilops umbellulata, assembly GCA_032464435.1. Taxonomy (NCBI): domain Eukaryota; kingdom Viridiplantae; phylum Streptophyta; class Magnoliopsida; order Poales; family Poaceae; genus Aegilops; species Aegilops umbellulata. The sequence goes on along the minus strand of CP136056.1, from coordinate 511,141,529 downwards.
AACTCACTTGTGTTCTACTCGTGCATAACATCAAACCATAAAAACCTAGGCTCGGATGCCACTGTTGGGGAACGTAGTAATTTCAAAAAATTCCTACGCACACGCAAGATCATGGTGATGCATAGCAACGAGAGGGGAGAGTGTTGTCTACGTACCCTCGTAGACCGAAGCGGAAGCGTTGACACAACGTAGAGGAAGTAGTCGTACGTCCTCCCGATCCGACCGATCCAAGCACCGTTACTCCGGCGCCTCCGAGTTCTTGACACACGTACAGCTCGATGACGTTCTCCGGGCTCCGATCCAGCAAAGCTCTCGGGGACGAGTTTCGTCAGCACGACGGCATGGTGACGATCTTGATGAACTACCAACGCAGTTCTTCGCCTAAGCACCGCGACAATATGACCGAGGTGGAATATGGTGGAGGGGGGCACCGCACACGGTTGAGGAACGATCACGAAGATCAACTTGTGTGTCTTGGGGTGCCCCTGCCCCCGTATATAAAGGAGCAAGGGGGAGGCCGTCCGGCCCTATTGGGGCGCGCCAAAGGGAGGGGGGAGTCCTCCTCCTAGTGGGAGTAGGACTCCCCTTTCCTAGTCCAACTAGGAAGAGAGGGGGGAAGGAAAGAGAGGGAGAGGGAGAGGGAAAGGGGGGCCGCGCCCCCCTCCTTGTCCAATTCGAACTCCCATGAGGGGGGGCGTGCGCCACCTCCTGGCTGCTGCCCTCTCTCTCCCCTTGGGCCCAATAAGGCCCATTACTTCCCCGGGGGGTTCCGGTAACCCCTCCGGCACTCCGGTTTTATCCGAAACCACTCGGAACCATTCCGATGTCCAAATATAGTTGTCCAATATATCAATCTTTACGTCTCGACCATTCCGAGACTCCTCGTCATGTCCGTGATCTCATCCGGGACTCCGAACTAACTTCGGTACATCAAAATGCATAAACTCATAATAACTGTCATCGTAACCTTAAGCGTGCGGACCCTACGATTCGAGAACAGTGTAGACATGACTGAGACAAATCTCTGGTCAATAACCAATAGCGGGGCCTGGATGCCCATATTGGCTCCTACACATTCTACGAAGATCTTTATCGGTCAGACCGCATAACAACATACGTTGTTCCCTTTGTCATCGGTATGTTACTTGCCCGAGATTCGATCGTCAGTATCCAATACCTAGTTCAATCTCGTTACCAGCAAGTCTCTTTACTCGTTCCGTAATACATCATCTTGCAACTATCTTATTGGTTGCAATGCTTGCAAGGCTTATGTGATGTGTATTACCGAGAAGGCCCTGAGATACCTCTCCGACATTCGGAGTGACAAATCCTAATCTCGAAATACGCCAACCCAACAAATACTTTCGGAGACACCTGTAGAGCTCCTTTATAATCACCCAGTTACGTTGTGACGTTTGGTAGCACACAAAGTGTTCCTACGGTAAACGGGAGTTGCATAATCTCATAGTCAAAGGAATATGTATAAGTCATGGAGAAAGCAATAGCAACATACTAAACGATCGGGTGCTAAGCTAATGGAATGGGTCATGTCAATCAGATCATTCAACTAATGATGTGACCTTGTTAATCAAATGACAACTCCTTTGTCTATGGTTAGGAAACTTAACCATCTTTGATTAACAAGCTAGTCAAGTAGAGGCGTACTAGTGACACTCTGTTTGTCTATGTATCCACACATGTATTATGTTTCCGGTTAATACAATTCTAGCATGAATAATAAACATTTATCATGATATATAAGGAAATAAATAATAACTTTATTATTGCCTCTAGGGCATATTTCCTTCACCATGCCCATTATTGTCCATGTGACATGGACAATGACAAGTTTTGTTCATCGTAATCCTCTCCCATTGAATTGTGTGTAACGCACAGATCGTGCTGGATCAAATCTTTTCAAAGCAAAAGTCAAACAAACACTTGCCATTGGTTGCGCTACTTTTTCACCTCACTAATATGCCTATAGTAAGACCACTTGACAAATTTCACTTTTTTATCGACATTTGTGTTGGATTCCTTTCTTGATGAAAAATGCAAAGAAGCTCGAATGGTGACTAAATACAACTAGATGAGATATAACACATAAGTAAGTCTGCAATCATCTATAATGTATTGCCTATATCATATATAACTAGTGTACACGACGTTGGAATGCTAATATCACAAGGTGCTTCAAGAAGATCCTACATTTGAGATGTTCAAAGAGTAGACACGAGTCAACATCATTAGTTGGCAAGTTCAAATGTGAGGTTAAACTTGTGATCATCAATGCTATATGGCATGACCCATGCACATTATTGTCCATGTAACATGGACAATGACAAGTTTTGTTCATCCTAATCCTCTCCCGTTTCGTGTGTAACACAGACATGGTGGTGCATCAAACCTTTTCAAATCAAAGGTCAACCAAACACTTGCCATTGGTTGCGAGACCTTTTCACCTCACTAATACACCTACATTAACACCACTCAAGAAATTCCACATTTTGACCAACATTTGTGCTGCATTCATTTTTTATGAAAAATGCAAAGAAAATCCGAATGGTAACTAAATAGAACCAAATGTATTTTTTTCCTTCCCGCCTACTGTTCTAATTGTCGTGCTAATTTTCTCCACCTCCAGTAACAGGAACCGTCTCCTAAGATGCGATCGTAGGTGACGAAAACGTGGTACCGCCGAGATTTACTTTCGTGATGGAGATTCAGTGATGGTGGGGGTGACCATAAACAGAACATTTGCGGTGATGAAAAATGGTTTTACGTGACACAAGTCAACCGTCGCTAAAAGTCCATTGTTTTCTAGTGAGTAGGCAACCTCCGGGCACGTACAAACTTCATGGCTTCTTCACAAACTAGAAGACTTCCAAGCACACCTAGGCTATCTAGGAGGCACACACCGTGCAAAAGTAACAAGATAGAGATTGCTTGATAGTGGATCCCTTGCTCTTGTGCTTCAAAAGGTAATCTCCTCAAGACTAAAACACTCTCAAGAATTGGTCATGGATTTGGAGAAGGTAGGAGTGGAAAGAAAGAGGGGGTTATATCTCAAAGGGTTGATTGGATGCTTGGGGTGCATTGCGCTCTGAAATCAACACATGTTGTGCTGAGTGGCCCCGAGTTGAACAATAGTGTCAAATTTTAGATGCATCAGTGGGTATGACTTATTTCAATCGGTGGCTCTGAGGTGGGTACCTTGGCATTGGCACACTCTCTGTTAACGTAGAAATTTTTGATTGAATTTGCCGGAAATTTAGACATGAGAATAGAAGGTTTGCCAAATCGCTTTGGTGACTCCAAATGGAACGTCGGAGGCTCCGATTGAACTAGGGTTTGAAACAAAGACTATATCTGGTTGTATCGGTGGCTCCGAGTGAAAGTGCTTCGGCAACACCGAATGGAAATGAGTAGGTAGATATATTGAAAAATCTTGAAGGATTTTGAGGAGGTTTGGAGTTTGATCATCTTGAAGCACATGGAGCAAAAGGCTCATTGTAAAATCCTTATCGCCTTTTACTAGTATCGACATGCCTATGGACTCAATCAGATCTTGGATGAGTAAAATAAAAATATAGAATCCGTTGGCTTGTCCAACACCTATCTTTAAGCTTTTTAGGGGTCACCTTTCATTCCAATGTTGTAACTAAAAGAATTCTTCAAGATATGTTGGCATGAATTATCAAGATTTACCTTGGGGATTAGATGCACTTTCACAAGGTTTCGTGCTTTTTTTAGCTCAACTAGTGAGAAACGAGATGAAAAATTCTCAATATGACCTTGAATCCTAGAACGTTCACTACGAAAGTTGTTCATCTCATCGAGACAAATACTTTTGGGGGTGGGAGGGGGGCGGGGTCATTCGTGGTCATATGCGGCCTGTAAACCCCGCAAACAGTGCTATTGTTTGCAAATCTCGAGATGGCTGGACTATTTGGCCAAATTTTGGCTAGACAATCCGACCGGGTGGCCGTGGGTGATTCCGAGTTAGGTCGATTTTTGACACTTTGTACAAGAATTGTAGTCATTTTCTTATACGGGAAGTCTAGCCACCTCACATATATGTTAGATGTGATGGTTGATTGAACAACACACAATCGACAAATCAATCTATCACTTTTTTACCTTCACCATTTTTATTTATCTCTCCTTCGTTTTTCTTCTTCCTCGTTCTTCGTTGTTCTTCGTGTTCGACGACAATGAACCTTGAGGCCCTATGGTCGACCTGGGGCAGCCCATAGCCGCTGCTCGCATTGACGCAACACTCCTGGGCATGTGGGGCTTCGGGTCTTCAAAAAATCTCCACGGTGTGTCTTGCGTATAGCGCTCCCGAGGAGGCTCCTTCTCCAACGTATCTTGCGCAGCACACTCGACGTCGATGGTACACGATCACGTCTTCGTGTGCAAACCCAGAGATAGTTTATGTAGGGAAAAAAATACAGAGCTTGTTCTCTCTGTTTAGTTAAGCCATAAAGAACAAATGAATTCATTAATGTATATTTTTCTCAATTACTTCCTGATTATCATTCTACAGCCTCCACTTGGCGCTGAGTACTAGGGCCCGGCCTATGAGCAACTACCCAACAAATGAATAAAAACAGAGCAACGCAACGCAGAGGTGGCCGCTCTGTTCTTGGCCCTGCACCTACACTGGTGGATTGGGCGCCATCGATTAGCAGCCACCGAGATCCATGACGAGCTCCAGCACCAAAGCATCCAGCAAGGCGGTCTCTATGTCGGCGCTGACGTCCCGTCGCTCCGGCTGCACGCTGGCGGCGTCCAGTCTCGACCTTGGCACCTCCGAGGAGACTAGCTCGGACACCCTGGCCAGCTCCGCTCGGTGCGTCGCCCAGTAGGCGGCGCCGGTGGCAGGGCTGCCGGCGGCCGCGGTCTCGTCTTCCTCGTGGACGTTCTTAGGGCTCGTGCGATAGTAGTAGTCGTCGCCGCCGTCATGGTCGGCAAGATCGTTGGCGTCATTGACGAGGTCCCCAGACTTGGCGAACAACTGGGTGCGCAGAGCAGGCGTGTACGCCGTCTCCATCTCCATGAGGAGCTCCCGGACGATGGACATGGCGTTCTTGGGCGAGTCTTGCACGTAGGAGAACCTGCTCTGGCCGTGGACAGGAGAGCTCTCGAACGGGTGCTCCAAAACGGAGACCGGGCTCTGCTGCTTCTCGTCGTCGTATTCGGAGTCGGAATACTCCGTCTCCTGGCCGCCGACGACATCTGCGCCGGCCCTGAGCTTTACGGCGTCGAGATGCTTGGAGGAAGGCAACGGCGACGGCGCGACCCTCTTGAAGGACTCGGAGCACTGCAGGGCGGCGGGCTTCTGGTTGGCCGCCTTGCCGTGGAGGATCTTGGAGAGCAGCAGCCGGAGGAGCCCGGAGCCCGCTGCCGGCTGCTGCTGCCGCTTCTTACCACGGGTGCTCCCTGCCGCCTTCTTCTGCTTGCTGGTGAGTCGTTTGAGCACGGACGCCGCGTCGTTGCCGGCGGCTGCGGCTGGCCAACACATGGCGGTATCATAGCCATCGAGGAGCCGGCCCGAGCAGCCCTTCTCCAGCAGGTGGAGGTCGAGGGAGAAGGGCTCCTGCCTCTCCTCCAGCAGCTCCGACAGGCGCCGGCCGGACGGCGAGGAGGACAAGCACGCCATTAGCGTCGCGAGAGGACGAACACAACCGCAGGAGCTTATGGGCTATGAGGAAGTAGACAGTAGACAGAAAATATGTGTTTGAACTTTGAAGAATGAGCTAGGAGGGGAAGAGGAGGAGGAGGAGGGTTGGAGATGGGTGTGTGGTGGGGCGCTTATAAGAAGAGAAGGCCAACTAAACGTGTTTTCTGAGAAGAAGAGACGATGAGACAAAGAATATATTGTGCGGTGATAGGAAGACACGCATGAAGGTTAGGAGATTCTTTTAAGTTGGTGCCTCTGTCTTGTCTCTTGTTATGATCATCAGACAAGGTTTGATTTGCTCTGTTTTGTTAAATACAGATACAGATGACTACATATGACTAGCACCTTAGCAAAAGTCGTGCTATTTTTGGCGTTTGGGCTGGGTGTTGCGTGCATGGGTGACCTCAATCTGTGGCAAAATGTGTCCATGGTTTCAGAGATGAGAATGTATATGATGGGTCAAATCACCAGGTGAAAAAATGGCTACACAATGATCATAAAGAGCTCTTGGCTCTGAGTTGGTGCCCTCGCATTGAGTGACGGAGCTGCAGTTGGTTTGGGGTTTTTGAATCCTCGAAGCTCAAAAAGGCAAGTACACTTGTATAGCTGTATCTGCACTCTGACTTGCATCTGCACTCTGCACTCTGCACTAGGCACTAGCCAGCCAGCACTGCGCCCTAGAGAAATGGCTGGCAATGGGCAGTGGGCACAGTTGTTTCTGAAATGCGGATTTGACCACCAAAATTTGCATTGGAACAACACAATCGTGGTAAATATCAAGGCATTTCCAGAAGCACGCAGGCAAATCAAATTACCAAGGCAAAGCAAGGTGGAGAACAACCTCCCTTTGCTTGGATACCTACGGCCGGCCGCTGCCACCTCACAGGCACTGCTTTGTCAGCCTCTGCAGCATCGGCGGTGTTGTTTAATGCCCTGGTCTCCCGAGTCACCTTCGTGTGACCTTCCTGCACTTGTATTTCTGCCACAAGATACACACCTCACCGCTAATTAAGGTACTGTATCCAGAAATCACAACAGAACAAGAAAGAGAGACAAAACTACACGGAGGAGGTGACACTTGTCCATGTATCTCGTCTCAACAAACACTCTCGCGTGTATCTCCCTTTTTAAGGTACTCTTGTGTGTATCCTAGTGTGTGTTCATCCCCCCCAGTACACATATACAGGAGAGACATGTGGCGGGTGGGTGAGGCAATGTTCACCCGCTAGGATGGATCCGCCCGCGTGACGATACATGTTTGTGCGGAAAATACTATCTGGCCTTACCATTCCTTCTTCAGACAGTGTTTTCGAATATAGCTTCGATTTTATCATCTTTTCCATTATACCATAGATGTCATTCTCTTCGTGAAACTGCATATGTTAAAAGATCATGTATGTTAAAAGATCAGTTTTTTTTTTGAATTTTTCCTAGTATTTTTTTGAACATCAAGGGTTCTACACATAAACCAGAAAAAAGCAAAACACACACAAATATTACCATCATATAGGACATATAAAATTGCCAGGCGTCTAGAAAACTATAATGTATAAAGCAATAATACAAAAAGTCTGCCATGAATTGTAGAATAAAATTGTCGTCCATAAAAATGTGACCATTACTAACTTTATGAAAGCCTGGCAAGTTTCAAGAAAGATATGATATCATAGCACGTTGAAACAAACAAAAGTTAACATGGTATAAAGCATAATTTTTTTTTTTGCGAAAAAACTTTCAATCTATTCATCTTCAATCATGGTAGTACAACGGACACTAGAAATAATAAAAATTACATCCAGAACCATAGACCACCTAGCGACGACTACAAGCACTGAAGCGAGCCGAAGGCGCGCCGCTGTCATCGCCCCTCCCTCGACAGAGCCGGGCAAACATTGTTGTAGTAGACAGTCGGGAAGTCGTCGTGCTAAGGCCCCATGGAACCAACGCACCAGAACAGCAACCGCCGCAGATGAAGAGTGTAGATCAAAAGGATCCAACCTGAAGACACACGAACGAAGACGAACGACGAACAGATCAGAGGAAATCCACCAAAGACAGATCCGCCGGAGACACACCTCCACACGCCCACCGATGATGCTACACACATCACCGGAACAGGGACTAGACGGGGAGACCTTTATTCCATCTTCAGGGAGCCGCCGCCGTCTCGCCTTCCTGAGCAGGACACAAACCCTAACAAAGCTCGAAAAAAGATATGAAAGCGGAGCCCTCCCACCGGCAAGGGCCGAGATCCACTCCGCCTCCATGGCCCTAAGGCCACCGAAGACGGGACGGACCGGCGCCGGCGCCGGTGGGAGGCAAAGAACCCTAGTTTTGGGGAGGCGGCGGCTGGCTACGTTGGAGGCGGCGGCTGGCATAAAATTGTCTGTCATGTACAACATAACAATCTATCTACCTACCTATAATATACTTAAAACAATAGCAAACAAGCCAGCACGTTCGTCTACATAGATAAAAAATTCTTGACCATTAATTTTAGATACAAACGACTGAAATTTAAAGATGTAAGCGTTACATACAAATATTATATGTATGCACTATTTTGCCCATGTAAAGTTTATTACGTACATGTATCTATGATTGGAAAGCGCAATCACAAATCACGTGCATGTTAGAAGGCTAAACAAATTCACGTGCCGGAGAAGACATGGCAAGTTCAATTCGGGTTCGAATTCTACTAGGAGAGAACAATAAAAACAAGGCACACTACACATGACTCAACCTGCCACCTAATCCAACGTCACATAAGGTAAAAAAATAATCTCATGTGCATATGCATCACTAGAAAATACCTACAAAAAAACCATAACGGGATGAAAGCAGTCCAAAAATATATGTTCCGTCTGTCTTAATTTTAACAATTACAATTAAGGGAAATAATATGTTACATGCAAAAATATCATGTAGACTTATATTGCAAACAAAGAAATCATAGGTCCTATATTGTATATCTCCATGGTAGTTTTTATAAGATAATGGTATACATTTAAAATTTAACTTATATTTGAACCTCATGTTTCCTTCACATGTGATTAAATAAGCTTCCTATTATACAATATGTATTTAACATCTAAATACATATTTTAGATGTCAAACAAATATAAATATAAAAATAAATAACAACCAATAATCTAGCCGCGCAAATGCACGGGTTACTCCGCTAGTTTCACATATATCAAAAAGTAGAAAATAAGACACATAAAAGTTTGACATGATGAAAAGCATAAAATTGCTACATGCCTACAAAATCATATATGAAGACACATGCCCTACACCCATGCTCTCCTTCCATACTTCCCAAGATGGAAGACGAGGAGAAAAAACAAAGGTAATTCTGCCCTGCCCCTTCTACAATTTTTTTATCAATATATAATCATCGCAAATTCTTATACTCACACCATGGCTTGAAGGACGAAACATTGGCGTGAAGTGCATTTAAAGATGTAAAAATTCTCGACCATTAATTTTAATACAAATGGCTGAGATTTCAAGATGTAAATGTTACATACAAATATTATGTGTATGCACTATTTTGCCCATGTAAAGTTTGTCATGTACATGTATGTATGATTGGAAAGCGCAATCACAAATCACGTGCATGTGAGAAGCCTAAAGAAGAGGTAATAGCACCCCAGATCCACAAACTTGCACCGAATGTGATGTTTTAGTCCAAAACTTGCAAAATGTGACTGAGGACTCCACAAACTTGACACCCTATGTGATGTTTTGGTCCACAGCCATTCACAGCGTGACATGTGGCAGTCCAGAGGGTGGACCGGTCAGCTGTGGCAATTTTGCACGAAGGCCCCTGGCATTCACTCGATTCAACGCGCAGTGCTTACCGCCAAATACACATGTACTCCAGATCCCAGGACGGGCCGCTACAGTCCCACGTCGTATGGGGGGGGGGGGGGGGGGGTAGCAGCCGTGCCCATGCATTCATGCACGCAGATCCATCCATCCATGGCTTTAGTTAATGTCAATGAACTCCATGCGCATGAATGCATGATGCAGTACTACTACCACCACTACTGTAGATGAGCACGTACGACGCACTCTAGCCAGGTAGCCTTGTCGTGGATTAGGCCTCTCGTGTACATACGTACGTGCCCAGGCAGGATCTGTGGCGTGGAGGGCTCCATTTTGACACGCAGTTAATACTAAGAGCAAGCATTTGCATGCATGGTCCAACCCCTCGAATTACTCCTCCTACTACTACTCCATGCATGCGTTGCATTGCATTGCCTTGCCGGTAAAAACGATCAGGGTTGAAAGCTTAGCAATGCCGGATTTGAAAAGATTCTCGAGTAATGTGAGTTTTGGGACCTCTCTTGGCTAATGCTTTGGGCACGCAGTGAATTTTGAACTATCCTCTTGGAGCTAGCTACACACCCCTTTCTATGTGTAATGTGTTGATTAGCTGTAGAGGATATAAGATGTAGCACGAAAACTTAAATGCAAGGAGACAGTAAAAAGATCAAGAACAGGGTAAAAAATAATACTAACACAAACATTATTTCCTCACTGAAACAGAAAATGGCAGAAAAGCATGCTTGCTTGCAGCACTAGAGGAGGAGCACTGCAGGAAAGAAAGTTGAACGAAAGGCATACGCATGCTTTAGCCAAGCACAAGCATGCTAGGTTGCACAGCCTTTGCTAGCTGATCTCAGCACTTTGAGACTATTGACTATACCCTTAAGGTCTTTTTGCTCTCCTTCTTTTTTACCTACACACAAATTAATTAAAGGACACTGTTGGTACAGTGCTAGGCTTAGGCTGGTCACCACTCCATGGCTCCATGTACGGATCTCCAAGCTCACCTTCGTCGATCGGTCGTCTACATGAAGTCCACCTCAAAGAGATGCATGTTATTGTTGTTGTTGCCGCCGCCGTGGTTGCTGTTGTTGTTCTGGTCGGAGACCTCGCCGTTGGCCGCCCCGGCAGACGGCAACCCGCTGGAGCACACCGACGAGCACGACAGGATGTTGCTGTTGCCGTTGCCGTTGTTGTTCTGGTGCAGCAGCGAGGTGATGAAGTGCTGCTGCTCCTGATGGTGGTGGTGGAGCTGCATGGCGCTGTTGAGCTGCTGGTGGTGGCCGTCCTTCTCCCGCGGCTCTCCGAGCGTGAGTGTCATCGGCCTCGCCGCCGCCGCTTTGCTCTGGTCGTGCTGCTGCAGGCAGCTGATGGCGCTCGTGTTGGACGAGATGGTCGACTTGGTAGCGCTCAAAGCTGCTCGAATCGTACGTAAAAGGAAGAACTAATTAGAGGTAGTTAATGGTGATCAATTGCACTGGGTAGGATGCAAATGAAGCAAAGGTGCGTGCATGTTAGCTATAGCTTACTGTTTTTGTCGCCGTGCTTACTGTTGAATCGAGTGAACGCCAGGGGCCTTTGTGCAAAATTGCCACAGCTGACCGGTCCACCTTCTGGACTGCCACATGTCATGCTGTGAATGGCTGTGGACCAAAACATCACATAGGGTGTCAAGTTTGTGGAGCCCTCAGTCACATTTTGCAAGTTTTGAACTAAAACATTACATTCGGTGCAAGTTTGTGGATCTGGGATGCTATTACCTCCCTAAAGAAATTCACGTGTAGGAGAAGACACGGCAAGTTCAATTCGGGTTCAGATTCTACTAGGAGAAAACAATAAAAGCAAGGCACGCTACACATAACCCAACCTGTTGCCTAATCCAATTTCACGTAAGATTGTAAAAAAATAAATTTCATGTACATGTGCATAGCTAAAGAAAATACCTAAAAAAACATAACTGGAGGAAAGCAGTCCGAAAATATATGTTCCATTCGTTTTAATTTTAGTAACTACAATTAAATGAAAGATATATGTTACATGCAAAAAATACTAGGTAGACATATGTTGCAAACAAGAGATCACAGGTCTTATATTATATATCTCTGTGGTAGTTTTTATAAGATAATGATATACATTTAAAATTGAACTTATATTTGAATCTCATGTTTCCTTCACATGTGATTAAACAAGCTTCCTAATATACAATATGTATTTAACATCTAAATACATAATTTAGAATATAAATATAAAGAATAAGGACGTGGCTCGTTGGCGCTCGTGCGCTCGTACGCGGAAGCGAGGGCTCTCCCATATAAGGCCATCTCCACCGCGCGACTCCAAACGGACGTCCGTTTTGTCCTGTTTTTGTCCCTTTGGGTAGGGATTTGGGGTCGTGTCCGGGCCTGTCCTGGGATGCGGTGGCCGTGCGCCCAGCGCGCGGTCGCATCCTTTTGCCCCATCCTGTCCGCGTCTATTTTAAAAAAAGGGACGTTTCAAATGACAAGCCCCAGTTCACGACCCCAGTTCATCACGCCGGCAACACAGCCAGCGGCCTACACGACCATCGCCGGCAACACAGCTAGCGGCCGGCAACACAGCCAGCCTCCCAAATGAATAGTTGTCCTCGCCGGCAACACAGCCAGCGGCCGGCAACACAGCCGGCCTCCAAAGTGAATGTTTTTTCGTCGGCACACTGCCAGCGGCCCAGCGGGTGGGCGGCACCCATGCCAGCCTCCAAAAAGAACGGCCACGCCGATCGGACGACCTAGTTCAGGCCTTCGGCGTCGAGCATCTCCTTCTGCCTGGCCTCGAACCAGGCCCTCGTCTTGTCGCTCATCTTCGACAAGTCCACGCTCACGATCGCAAGGGCCACCTCCTTCGCTTTGGTGGCGGCATTGGTGGCCTCGATGTCGAGCTGCCTCTGCCTGGCCTTGACGTTGTCGGCCTCAATGTCGAGCTGCCTTTGCCGGGCGGCCTCTTCCATGTTGAGCTGCCTTTGCCGGGCCGCCTCCTCCATGTCTATCTTCCTCTTCTTGGTCGCCTCCTCCATCTCAAGCTTCTGTCTTTGGAGGTCTAGGTATTGCTTCATTTGCTCGTCCTTGCTTTGCCGCTTCTTCTCGTCCCTCACATCCTTATGTGACATCATGCCATGCAAAGTCTCATGCAAGGCCATGGATGAGGCGTCACGTATGTCGTCCACCTTGGAGTTGGTCTTGCCCCTCGGCCTCTTCAACGCCTCGCCATCACCACCTCCGGCGAACTTGGCCGTCTTCTTGCCTCTCTTCCTTTGAAGTTCACGGTATTGATCCTTGAACTTAGGGCAATTATTGATGGTCGTCCAACAATGCGTAAGAGTGAATGGCTTGTCATTGTGTCGGGCCTTGAATGCCTCCAAAGATTGAAATGCCTACATCACACGATCAACAACAAGTGAACACGCAAACATATACACGGCCTAAGTGTCATGGCCGTAGCAAGGAAATGGCTAGAAAGAGAAGAGCATACCATGTCCCCAACGCCGAGACCACTCACGGGCCGTGCTTCAACGCTCTCAAATGCGTCTTGATACTTGTTGCACTCTTGTTGGATGAACAACCATCTCTTTTGAATCGAACCGATGCCACGGTTGCTTGTAATTTGATAGGGCTCAAACATCTTCCTTTCATGGAATGTTTTGTGGACTCTCGTCCAAAACACAAGGCCCTTTTGTTGCGCGCCGGTCCTTGGATCTTGGCTAATCTCTATCCAAGATTGGCAAATCAACTTGTCCCCATCTTGTGTATATGAACCGGTGTGAATGCTCTTCCGCTTCTTTTGTGCTTCCGCTCTTTGGGTGAGCTTGTCGATGAACAATGGAGCACCACTAATATCAAAATCATTGCCTTCATCTTCATCTTCACCTTCGACATAGATGTCATCGTATTCATGCCACGAATCACCATGGTCGTAGTCAGCACGGTCGTCGGCCTCTTCATCGGGCACGTACTGGGCGCGGCCATCCTAACTTTGGGTCTCCTCGGGGTCGTAGGCACGGCCATGCCCACCCTGGAAGATCACGTCCTCCATGTACTGGTTGTCGAAGGGGTCGTCCACCGTCGGTGTTGAGGTTGGCATTCCATCAAACAACACGCGGGGGACCGGCATGGTGCCCGTGAACGGTGCACGCGCCTGCTTTCTTTGCATCTCGACGGACGGCCGCCCGCCGCTGCTGGACCCAGGCGTGACGTTGAGGTCGATGATGGCCGCGGGGCGCGGTGTGGACGGCGCGAACAAGCCCACGTCCGGCGATGCCGAGAAACGGGTCTGGCCGTCGTGCCTGGGCGGAGGAAAGCCGGGCGACATGGGCGCGGCGCGTGACGTCGGCGACTGGCAGTGCGTAGGCCGGGCGACCGACGAGCCTGTGCTCGTCGGGCCGACGGCCGCTGCATGGAACCCCGCCGGACGGCCCATGCCAAGCATGAGGATGGCGTGCGCTTTGGTGACGAGGTCCTCCTTCTCGTCGGCAGCGGCCTTGCACCGCCCGGCCTCCAGCTCCTCGCGCTGGGCGGCGAACTTGGCCACGGCGGCACTGATCTTGACGGCCGCTCTCCGTTCCTTCCTCTTCGCCGATTCCGCGTCCAACTTGGCGATCTCCTCCGGCGTGTACTCCGACCGCGGCTTCCTTGGCGCCTTCTTCTTCACCTTTGCGGTTGGGTCGACGGCCAGGCCGCCGGAACTCGGCGGGGCATCGGCCATGGACGGGGGAGAGAGGGGGAGGCGGGAGGGACATGGGAGAGTTTGGGGGAAATGGCGCCAAATGGCCGTGGGGGGGGGGGGTTGGTTTCTCCCACCGACAGGCGGGCCAGGGGAGGACAAGCGCGCGCGTCCCGCCCGTCCGCGTGCTGTCCGTTTCACCCCAAAACCGGCGCAAGTTTGGGCCGGGGATGGGTCGAAAGCGGACACAAAGCGGACAAAAGTCCGTTTGCGCCCGCGCGCTGGGCCGTCTCATTTGTCCCTTTTACCCCAAACGGACGGGGCCGGACAGGATAGGGTCGCGCGGTGGAGATGGCCTAAGGAAGGACCATCCCGCGCACTAGTAAGTACAAGCCAAAAAAGGAAGCCGAATGCGCGGGGATAACTATCCCACATGCATTTATTAGGGGATAAAAAAATTTAAAAACTTGTAACTTTTGATTAGATTGTCAAAATTCAAATCTGTTTTCACCATTGGGTTTCTCGTGATGAGTTCTTCAAAACTAGATCCCATATGAGTAGGTTTCGACAAACTTTTTTTTTTCGAGCAACTTTGTGTGCTATAGAGGCAACTTTACTGCTATAGAAAAGCAACTCCTTTTCCCCCCTAGTATGACTACCTATCAACGGAGGATCCTTATAAGTTTGTTACCATGACTACCATTGTCTAGCTTCACCCCTAAATCCCCTAGCATAAGGACAACTCCAACGTGGATCGCCAATAGGCCCCAAATATCGGAATCGGCCTCTCTAGACACTTTTAACCATCCAATGAGTCCAACTACTATTAGGCATGTCAAAAAGGTTTGCTGCCCCGTATGAGTTCCTTGCAGTAAAAATAGCATGCATCCCCTATGCAAAAGTAAAAAACATGCAGCAACTTTGCTATGATTTCAGACAACTCTTGTAAAATTTGAAGCAACTAGTGTCATGCATTAAAAGAGGGGTTGCTGCCCCATAAGCTCCTTGCAGTAATATCAAGCAACCCTTGTGCAAAAAAAACCCCACAAAAACAACAAGTAGAGACAACATATATAGATGGCACTAATGCATATATACGTGCATTGTATATACAAGTAAAAAAACACAGTGGCGTAATAGCACAATGTACTAGCCATGTGCTTCTTTTCCCAACTGCTTTTAAGCAACTATCATGTGTGATATAAGCAACTTTTTCCATGCAAAAAATGTAAGAAGCTTGTTCAATGCAAGTACAATCAAACTTTTTCCACACAAAATTAGGAACTGGTCTTGTTCTACAAAAAAAATATACAGAAAACTTGAAGAAAATGCTTACGTCCTACTAATTAAAAAGAAGCAACTTTCTTCCAGTTTCACTGGTGCCTGTGATCTAGATGATTTGAGTTAGCAGGCAACCATGTGGAGTCTTCTGAAAAACTCCGATGTTTTCTTTGGGTAACTAGACACACAACCATAGTCATGTGCCTCATATATCCAGCTATGACACCTCATATCTCCAACTATGACACCTAAGAAAAAAGGGGTCTTCATACACAAGTACTTTTTGGGAGGGCTTCATAGGATAACTTAATCATGTAAAAACACTATATCCTGTTGACCAGCTCCACCCCTCCCCTCTACGATCATTCTCACACCAAAGGGATCCCAGCCCGAGGAGAAGAAATTCTTGGTGCATGTCTGTGACACAAACGTAATTGAAAGGTATCTAAAACCTTTAAATATTGGCCAAAATATGGTCTTGGTGATGTTTCTGATCATGAGGATTGGGCAATTAGATACGTGATTTTAGGCAACTGTATGGTTGATTGTGGGCAATTATGTAATCTTTCATGTACTGTGCATAAAAAAACAAGAAAGTGCCCTAGCAAAAACAAGCAATTGTCCTATAAAAACCAAGCAACTCCCCTACCATCTACTTTAGGCGGAGGAAAAATGTATTAGCAACTTAAAAGCCTTTTATGGACAAATATTCGATCTAACCCCCCCCCCCCCTCTCATCCACCTTCTCGTATGTTGTAGCAGAAGATCAAAGCAACTCAATTACAAAGGAACACAAAAAAGTGGGAAACTGTTCTAGCAGAAACAAGCAGATGTCCCTAGCGCTACTACTTAGATTGTCTATTTTAGGCAGAAAAAAACATATGAGCAAGTTGAATAACCTTCGTGGTCAACTATCCTACCCCACCCCTCCCCCATGTAACTTCTCATCTGTTCTAGCAAAAATCCAAACAACTCAACTATAAAAGGACACAAAATGCAAAACTGTACTAGCAAAAAAACAAAGCAACCGCCCTAGAAAAAGGAAGCCATTTTCCTAGCAAAACCAAGCAACTCCCCTAGCATCTACTTTAGGAAGAGGAAAAAATGTATGAGCAGCATGAATAGCCTTTTATGGACAAATATCCCATCTACTTCCCCTCCCTCTCATCCACCTTCTCGTATGTTGTAGCAGAAGATCAAAGCAACTCAATTGCAAAGAAACACAAAAGGTGGGAAACTGTTCTAGCATAAACAGATGTCCGTAGCATTAATACCTAGATTGTCTATTTTAGGCAGAAAAAACATATGATCAAGTTGAATAACCTTTGTGGACAACTATCCTACCCCGCCCCTCCCACGTGTAACTTTTCATCTATTCTAGCAAAAAATCCAAACAACTCAACTACAAAAGGACACAAAATGCAAAAATTTTCTAGCAAAAAAAGGAAAGCAACCGCCCTAGAAAAAACAAGCAATTGTCCTAGCAAAACCAAGCAACTCCCCTAGCATCTACTTTAGGCAGAGGAAAAAATGTATGAGCAACTTGAATAGACTTTTATGGACAAATATCCGATCTACCCCCCCCCCCCCCTCATCCACCTTCTTGTATGTTCTAGCAGAAGATCAAAGAAACTCAATTACAAAGAAACAAAAAAAACTAGAAAACTGTTCTAGCAGAAACAAGCAGATGTCCCTAGCATTAGTACTTAGATTGTCTATTTTAGGCAGAAAAAACATATGAGCAAGCTGAATAACCTTTGTGGACGACTATCTTACCCCCCTCCCCCATGTAACTTCTCATCTGTTCTAGCAAAATCCAAACAACTCAACTACAATCCAAACAAGCAACTGCCCTAGCAAAAACAAGCCATTTTCCTAACAAACCAAGCAACTCCCCTAGTATCTACTTGAGGCAGAGGAAATGTATGAGAAACTTGAATAGCCTTTTGTGGAAAAATATTCGATCTACTCCCCCCCTCCTCTCATCCACCTTCTCGAATGTTGTAGCAGAAGATCAAAGCAACTCAATTACAAAGAAAAGCAAAATGTGGGAAACTGTTGTAGTAGAAACAAGCAGATGTCCCTAGCATTACTACTTAGATTGTCTATTTTAGGCAGAAAAAACACATGGGCAAGTTGAATAACCTTTGTGGAGAACTATCTTACCCTGCCGCTCCCCCATGTAACTTCTCATTTGTTCTAGCAAAAATCAAAACAACTCAACTACAAAAGAACAAAAAATGCAAAACTGTTCTAGCAAAAAAATCCAAGCAACTCTCCTAGCAAAACTAAGCAAATGCATTACAAAAAAATGCAAAAAAATGTCCAGGACGAATCTGAGCAACGCCCCGACAAATATAATCAACTATGTTACACACACAAAATGCAACTCTTATAATGAAATCCAAGCAACTACTCTGACTCCTACAATGAAAAGTCATGTTGTGAATCCAACGCTACCCACCTCCTGTGAAAAATCCAAGCAGAATGTATGATAGACTTACACTTGTACATGTGTATTTGTTCTGCCCACCAAGTTCCCTGCAACATGATCCTTCTAAATAAACGATAATACATGCTATTTTCTGTAAAATTATATCTAGAAAATAACTTATTTGGAAACTTATAAAGTTTGTTATAAATCAAACTGTGTGATGACCCATGTAGTTGCATTCATTTGATGCATGCTTTGACTCGTTCTTTTGTTTAGGATCACAATTATGTGATCAGTGTCATTTCAACATACAAAGTTGATTGCATGAAGAACCTCGTGTGTATGCAACATACAGGAGGGAGATAAACAAAACAAAAGAGATGGTGGACAACTATAGATGGTTATAAATTGGATCCGATCTGCGCACGTAGGAAACATACATCCTCCAAGTGCCATCTGATTCGTGAGCAACTCTAACCCCAGCGAAAAGCAACTGCTTGGCCTGCCTCCACTCATTAATCTCTCCTCCCTCATCAGCTATGACTTTTTTGAGCAACTCTTACATCCGTATTGAGATACTACTAGCCTGGTGAATACAACTTCTGTAGAATTACCTCTTCAGCAGCAAGCCAGTCGTGCTCATCTACTAGAAGAACACAGTAGGCCCAGAGCTTCGGGTGCATCCTAGTGGACACACACATGGACTCCTTCGCCCCGACCAGCAACTCGACGTCGTAGATGTCGCTCCATCCATTGAGCTCCGTATAGGACCGTTAACTTGAAGGACCACGCCCGCTGGTGGTGCCACCCTTCCCTTGTCTCCATGGAATCCTCGAGCAGCAACATCAGCGCCCGCCTAGTGGAAAGAGGTTGAATGGGTTGGCAATCGGCGTCAGAGGGGATCGGGGGAGCAGGCCCTGCCAGGCACGGTGTGCAAATCCCCATGAGTAGGCAGGATGAGGGGGTGGTCAGGCGAGTGCCGGCAGTGGGGCTGTGGCCGCATCTCAGAAAAGAGGCGCGGGGCGGCGGCCACAACGGGAGGAGGTGTGATGACCCACAAGTATAGGGGATCTATCGTAGTCCTTTCGATAAGTAAGAGTGTCGAACCCAACGAGGAGCAGAAGGAAATGACAAGCGGTTTTCAGTAAGGTATTCTCTGCAAGCATTGAAATTAACGGTAACAGATAGTTTTGTGATAAGGTAATTTGTAACGGGTAATAAGTAATGAAAGTAAACAAGGTGCATCAAGATGGCCCAATCCTTTTTATAGCAAAGGATAAGCCTGGACAAACTCTTATATAGAGAAAAGCGCTCCCGAGGACACATGAGAATTATCGTCAAGCTAGTTTTCATCACACTCATATGATTCGCGTTCGTTACTTTGATAATTTGGTATGTGGGTAGACCGGTGCTTGGGTACTGCCCTTTCTTGGACAAGCATCCCACTTATGATTAACCCCTATTGCAAGCATCCGCAACTACAAAAGAAGTATTAAGGTAAACCTAACCATAGCATGAAACATATGGATCAGAATCAGCCCCTTACGGAGCAACTCATAAACTAGGGTTTAAGCTTCTGTCACTCTAGCAACCCATCATCTACTTATTACTTCGCAATGCCTTCCTCTAGGCCCAAACAATGGTGAAGTGTCATGTAGTCGACGTTCACATAACACCACTAGAGGAGAGACAACATACATCTCATCAAAATATCGAACAAATACCAAATTCACATGACTACTTATAACAAGACTTCTCCCATGTCCTCAGGAACAAATGTAACTACTCACAAATCATATTCATGTTCACAATCAGAGGGGTATTAATATGCATAAAGAATCTGAACATACGATGTTCCACCAAATAAACCAACTGGCATCAACTACAAGGAGTAATCAACACTACTAGCAACCCACAGGTACCAATCTGAGGCTTTGGGACGAAGATTGGATACAAGAGATGAACTAGGGTTTTAGAGGAGATGGTGCTGGTGAATATGTTGATGGAGATTGACCCCCTCCTGATGAGAGGATCGTTGGTGATGACGATGGCGATAATTTCCCCCTCCCAGAGGGAAGTTTCCCCGGCAGAACAGCTCTGCCGGAGCCCTAGATTGGTTCCGCCTCGTGGCGGCGGAGTTTCTTCCCGAAAGCTTGCTTATGATTTTTTCCAGGGTAAAAGACTACATATAGCAGAAGATGGGCACCGGAGGCCTGCTAGGGGGCCGACGAGGCAGGGGCGCGCCTAGGGGGTAGGGCACGCCCCCACCCTCGTGGCCAGGGTGTGGGCCCCCTCTGGTGGATTCCTTCGCTAGTATTTTTAATCAATTCCAAAAATAACTTTTGTGAAGTTTCATGACTTTTGGAGCTGTGCAGAATAGGTCTCTAATATTTGCTCCTTTTCTAGCCCAGAATTCCAGCTGCCGGCATTCTCCCTCTTCATGTAAACCTTGTAAAATTAAGAGAGAATAGGCATAAGTATTGTGACATAACGTGTAATAATAGCCCATAATGCAATAAATATCAATATAAAAGCATGATGCAAAATGGACGTATCAACTCCCCCAAGCTTAGACCTCGCTTGTCTTCAAGCGGAAGCTGATAACGAAAAATATGTCCACATGTTTAGAGATAGAGGTGTCGATAAAATAAAATACGGACATGAGGGCATCATGATCATTCTTATAACAGCAACATATGTAGATATTGTCATATGATTTCTTATGCTCAAGTAACAATCTATTCACAATGTGAAGTATGAATCAGAAACTTCATTGAGAACTAACAAACTATAATCTCAGTCATTGAAACAATTGCAATTTATCATAACATCGGAAAGAGTCAATATAAGAGTTTTTTAGCAAGTCCACATACTAAACTATCATTTAGTCTTTCATAATTGCTAACACTCACGCAATACTTATGGGTATGGAGTTGTAATCAGACACAGAGAAAGATAGGGGCTTATAGTGTTGCCTCCCAACCTTTTACCTCAAGAGTAATGTCAACAATAATAGTTCATGCTAAATTACAATTGGATATATATATATATATATATATATATATATATATATATATATATATATATATATATATATATATATATATATATATATATATATATATAGGTAAAACTGTGTCTAACATAGCTTGCCACAGAACTAGTTAAGGGCCGCTAAACTTTTAACGGTTTAAAAGTTTTCAAAAATATGAAATAAATATGGGAGCATCTCTCTAATGTAATAAGATGATCCAACAGAGGGATTGTCAAAATATGCATCTATGTGTCCTCGGCAAAAATAATAAGCATTTCAACTCACTGTGACATAAATATATACTGAACTATTTGTTTTTTTTGTCCAGGACACATACAGTCGTATTTTTTTAATCCCTCTGTTGGATCATGTAATATTATAGGTGTGTTGGTTCAGTATTTTTTTCAGAATTTTTGAGAACTTTTGCACCGTTGAAACCCTTAACTAGTTCTGTGGCAAGCACTTGTAGAAAATATATATATCAGGATCTTTCTGATAATCCCCAAGTGCAGGGAATCATCGTAGCAATCACTACTAGGAAAAGGGCTATAGATGATATGGCCACTAATGGCGCACGAGACATGTGGTGCACGAGACACTAATGGCGCACCAACTCATGGTGCGCCATTACTATATAGTAGTGGCGCACCACATGTCTCGTGCGCCATTAGTGTGGTAGACACTAATGGCACACCAGACCCACGGTGCGCCACTAGTAACAATTTTTTTTCCAAAAATACTAATGGCGCATCAGGGCACAGTGCGCCATTACTAGTTTAACTAGTAATGGCGCACCTGCCACACAGTGTGCCACTACTATATTTTTTTGCAAAACTACTAATGGCGCACCTAAAGCTGGTGCGCCATTAGTAACCAGGGTTACTAATGGTGCATTTGTGGGTGGTGCGCCATTAGTAACTTGGGACCAGCTAGATATTTTGGACAGCCACACCTACACACTCACTTTCCCCACTTCATTCTCTCACCTCCTCCTCCAAGCTTGTGTCGGCTGCCTCCTCCTCACCTCATTTGCACCATAGATTCATCCAAATTAAGTGGTTAAATTACCTTTTTTGATAGGTAAGTAAGGGGAAACCTATCTTTATGTTGTAGATCTACTTTTTTTCTCCCTCCAACAACGTGCACATGCACTTTTTATGGCCCAGCTAGATCTATGTATGTTTGTGGTGTTGCATATGTTTGTGGTGTTGCATATATGTTTGTGTTTGCAGGTACCGGTATTTGAAATGCGATAGTAGCCAATATTTTTCCGGAATGTTGATTCATTTCCGTTTCGGCGAGAATTTTGGCACTATGCATTCTTTTTGGTCCTATTTTTAGGGAAAGTCATGCCAAATTTTTTCTTGGTTCTAAAATATCATTTTGCTCTACCCCGCAAGCGACCATGGTCCGCACGATGACCGAAGGCATCGTGAATAGGTTTTTGAGCTCCGCGAAGGCCGAGATGCTTCAAAAGAACGAGACAGAGATAAGATGTCCGTGTCGAAGATGCAAGCTGAAGAGCCTTATTGCGGACCTGTTGGAAATATGCCCTAGAGGCAATAATAAATAGGTTATTATTATATTTCCTTGTTCATGATAATCGTTTATTATCCATGCTAGAATTGTATTGATAGGAAACTCAGATACATGTGTGGATACATAGACAATACCATGTCCCTAGTAAGCCTCTAGTTGACTAGCCCGTTGATCAATAGATGGTTACGGTTTCCTGACCATGGACATTGGATGTCATTGATAATGGGATCACATCATTAGAAGAATGATGTGATGGACAAGACCCAATCCTAAGCCTAGCACAAGATCGTGTAGTTCGTATGCTAAAGCTTTTCTAATGTCAAGTATCATTTCCTTAGACCATGAGATTGTGCAACTCCCGGATACCGTATGAATACTTTGGGTGTTCCAAACGTCACAACGTAACTGGGTGGCTATAAAGGTGCACTACGGATATCTCCGAAAGTGTCTGTTGGGTTGGCACGAATCGAGACTGGGATTTGTCACTCCGTGTGACGGAGAGGTATCTCTGGGCCCACTCGGTAGGACATCATCATAATGTGCACAATGTGATCAAGGAGTTGATCACGGGATGGTGTGTTACGGAACGAGTAAAGAGACTTGCCGGTAACGAGATTGAACAAGGTATCGAGATACCGACGATCGAATCTCGGGCAAGTACAATACCGCTAGACAAAGGGAATTGTATACGGGATTGATCGAATCCTCGACATCGTGGTTCATCCGATGAGATCATCGTGGAACATGTGGGAACCAACATGGGTATCCAGATCCCGCTGTTGGTTATTGACTGGAGACCGTCTCGGTCATGTCTGCATGGTTCCCGAACCCGTAGGGTCTACACACTTAAGGTTCGATGACGCTAGGGTTATAAATGAAGTTTGTATGTGGTTACCGAATCTGGTTCGGAGTCCCGGATGAGATCCCGGACGTCACGAGGAGTTTCGGAATGGTCCGGAGGTAAAGATTTATATATAGGAAGTATGGTTTTGGCCACCGGAAGTGTTCTGGGCGTCACCGGTAGTGTACCGGGACCACCGGAGGGGTCCGGGGGTCCACCGGGAGGGGCCACCAGCCCCGGAGGCCTACATGGGCCAATAGTGGGAAGGGACCAGCCCCTAGGTGGGATGGGGCGCCTCCCACCATGGCCCAAGGCGCCTCCAAGAGGGGAGGGGGCAAACCCTAGTGCAGATGGGCCCTAAGGCCCACCCCAGGTGCGCCTCCCCCTTCTCCCCCTTGTGGCCGCCACCCCAGATGGGATCTGGGGCTGCCGCCACCCCTGGGGAGGGAACCCTAGGTGGGGGCACAGCTCCTCCCCTCCCCCTATATATACTTGAGGTTTGGGCTGCCCAATACACGCGATTCAATCTCTCTCTTGGCACAGCCCTGCTTCTCTCCCTCCTCCTCTCCCGCGGTGCTTGGCGAAGCCCTGCAGGATTGCCACGCTCCTCCACCACTACCACGCCGTTGTGCTGCTGCTGGATGGATTCTTCCTCAACCTCTCCCTCTCTCCTTGCTGGATCAAGGCATGGGAGACGTCACCGGGCTGTACGTGTGTTGAACGCGGAGGTGCCGTCCGTTCGGCACTTGGTCATCGGTGATTTGGATCACGACGAGTACGACTCCATCAACCCCGTTCACTTGAACGCTTCCGCTTAGCGATCTACAAGGGTATGTAGATGCACTCTCTTTCCCCTCGTTGCTGGTTTCTCCAAAGATAGATCTTGGTGACACGTAGGAAAATTTTGAATTTCTGCTACGTTCCCCAACAGTGGGATCAGAGCCAGGTTTATTGCGTAGATTCCATGCACGAGTAGAACACAAAGTAGTTGTGGGCGTTGATTTTGTTCAATATGCTTACCGTTACTAGTCAATCTTGATTCGGCGGCATTGTGGGATGAAGCGGCCCGGACCGACCTTACACGTACACTTACGTGAGACAGGTTCCACCGACTGACATGCACTAGTTGCATAAGGTGGCTAGCGGGTGCCAGTCTCTCCCACTTTAGTCGGATCGGATTCAATGAAAAGGGTCCTTATGAAGGGTAAATAGCAATTGACATATCACGTTGTGGTTTTGCGTAGGTAAGAAACGTTCTTGCTAGAAACCCATAGCAGCCACGTAAAACATGCAAACAACAATTAGAGGACGTCTAACTTGTTTTTGCAGGGTATGCCATGTGATGTGATATGGCCAAAAGGATGTGATGAATGATATATGTGATGTATGAGATTGATCATGTTCTTGTAATAGGAATCACGACTTTCATGTCGATGAGTATGACAACCGGCAGGAGCCATAGGAGTTGTCTTTAATTTATTTATGACCTGCGTGTCAACATAAACGTCATGTAATTAATTTACTTTATTGCTAAAGCGTTAGCCATAGTAGTAGAAGTAATAGTTGACGTGACAACTTCATGAAGACACGATGATGGAGATCATGGTGTCATGCCGGTGACGACGATGATCATGGAGCCCCGAAGATGGAGATCAAAAGGAGCAAAGTGATGATGACCATATCATGTCACTATTTGATTGCATGTGATGTTTATCATGTTTATACATCTTATTTGCTTAGAACGACGGTAGTAAATAAGATGATCCCTCATTAAAATTTCAAGAAAGTGTTCCCCCTAACTGTGCACCATTGTGAAAGTTCGTCGTTTCGAAGCACCACGTGATGATCGGGTGTGATAGATTCTTACGTTCACATACAACGGGTGTAAGCCAGATTTACACACGCGAAACACTTAGGTTG
The DNA here is from genome assembly GCA_032464435.1 of Aegilops umbellulata. Classification (NCBI taxonomy): domain Eukaryota; kingdom Viridiplantae; phylum Streptophyta; class Magnoliopsida; order Poales; family Poaceae; genus Aegilops; species Aegilops umbellulata. The sequence continues at coordinate 511,116,268 of CP136056.1, read as the reverse complement.
ACTTGACGAGCCTAGCATGTACAGACATGGCCTCGGAACACAAGAGACCGAAAGGTCGAGCATGAGTCGTATGGTAGATACGATCAACATGAAGATGTTCACCGATGATGACTAGTCCGTCTCACGTGATGATCGGACACGGCCTAGTTGACTCGGATCATGTAATCACTTGGATGACTAGAGGGATGTCTATCTGAGTGGGAGTTCATAAGATGAACTTAATTATCCTGAACATAGTCAAAAGATCTTTGCAAATTATGTCGTAGCTCGCGCTTTAGTTCTACTGTTTTAGATATGTTCCTAGAGAAAATATTGTTGAAAGTTAACAGTAGCAATTATGCGGACAGTAGAAGGCTTATGTCCTTAATGCATGGCTCGGTGTGCTGGACCTCGAACGTGGTCTGTGGATGTTGCGAACATCTGACATACACGTTTTTATGACTACATGATAGTTCGGTAATGATAAATGGTTTAGAACTGAGGCATCGAAGACATTTTTGAAATGTCGCGGAACATATGAGATGTTTCGAGGGCTGAAATTGGGATTTCAGGTTCATGCCCACGTCAAGAGGTATAAGACCTCCGACGATTTTCTTGGCCTGCAAACTAAGGGAGAAAAGCTCAATCGTTGAGCTTGTGCTCATATTGTCTGAGTACAACAATCACTTGAATCGAGTGGGAGTTGATCTTCCAGATAAGATAGTGATGTTTCTCCAAAGTCATTGCCACCAAGCTGCTAGAGCTTCGTAATGAACTATAACATATCAGGGATAGATATGATGATCCTTGAAATATTCGCGATGTTTGACACCGCGAAAGTAGAAATCAAGAAGGAGCATCAATTGTTGATGGTTAGTGAAACCACTAGTTTCAAGAAGGGCAAGGGCAAGAAGGGATACTTCATGAAATGGCAAATCAGCTGCTGCTCTAGTGGAGAAACCCAAGGTTGAACCCAAACCCGAGACTGAGTGCTTCTGTAATAAGGGGAACAGCCACTGGAGCAGAATTACCCTAGATACTTGGTAGATGAGAAGGCTGTCGATATAAGTATATTGGATATACATTATGTGAATGTGTACTTTACTAGTACTCCTAGTAGCATCAGGGTATTAGATATCGGTTCGGTTGCTAAGTGTTAGTAACTCGAAATAAAAGCTACGGAATAAACGGAGACTAGCTAAAGGTGAGCTGACGAGATGTGTTGGAAGTGTTTCCAAGGTTGATATGATCAAGCATTGCACGCTCCCTCTACCATCGAGATTGGTGTTAAACCTAAATAATTGTTATTTGGTGTTTGCGTTGAGCATAGACATGATTGGATTATGTCTATCACAATACGGTTATTCATTTAAGGAGAATAATGGTTACTCTATTTATTTGAATAATACCTTCAATGGTCTTGCACCTAAAATGAATGGTTTATTGAATCTCGTTCATAGTGATACACATGTTCATGCCAAAAGATATAAGATAGTAATGATAGTACCACCTACTTGTGGCACTGCCATGAAAGTCATATTGGTATAAAACGCATGAAGAAGCTCCATGTTGATGGATCTTTGGACTCACTCATTTTTGAAAAGGATTGAGACATGTGAACCATGTCTATTGGTATATACGCATGAAGAAACTCCATGCAGATGGACCGTTTGGACTCACTTGATTTTGAATCGCTTGAGACATGCAAATCATGCCACATGGGCAAGATGACTGAAAGCTTCGGTTTCAGTAAAATGGAACAAGAAAGCAACTTGTTGGAAGTAACACATTTTGATGTGTGCAGTCCTATGAGTGCTGAGGCACGCAGTGGATATCGTTATGCTCTTACTTCACAGATGATTTGAGTAGATACTGAGTATATTTACTTGATGAAACACAAGTCTGAATTATTGAATGGTTCAAGTAATTTCAGAATGAAGTTGAAGATCTTCGTGATAAGAGGATAAAATGTCTATGATATGATCATAGAAATGAATATCTGAGTTACGAGTTTGGCACTGTGGAAATTGTTTCACAACTAATACCGCCTGGAACACCATAGTGTGATGGTGTGTCCGAACATCATAGTTGCACCCTATTGGATATGGTGCGTACCATGATGTCTCTTATCGAATTACCACTATCGTTCATGGGTTAGGCATTAAAGACAACCGCACTCACTTTAAATAGGGCACCACGTAATTCCGATGAGATGACACCGTATGAACTATGGTTTAGAGAAACCTAAGCTGTCATTTCTTAAAAGTTTGGGGTTGCGACGCTTATGTGAAAAAGTTTCAAGCTGATAAGCTCGAACCCAAAGAGGATAACTGCATCTTCATAGGACACCCAAAACAGTTGGGTATACCTCCTGTCTCAGATCCGAACGCAATAGGGATTATTTCTCAAATCGGGTCCTTTCTCGAGAAAAAGTTTCTCTCGAAAGAATTGAGTGGGAGGATGGTGGAGACTTGATGAGGTTATTGAACCGTCACTTCAACTAGTGTGTAGCAGGGCACAGGAGTTGTTCCTATGGCACCTACACCAATTGAAGTGGAAGCTTATGATAGTGATCATGAGACTTCAGATCAAGTCACTCCCAGACCTCATAGGACGACAAGGATGCGTACTACTTCAGAGTGGTACGTAATCCTGTCTTGGAAGTCATGTTGATAGACAACAAAGAACCTACGAGCTATGGAGAAGCGATGGTGGGCCCGGATTCCGATAAATGGCTCGAGGCCATAAAATCCGAGAGAGGATCCATGTATGAAAACAAAGTGTAGACTTTGGCAGAACGGCTCGATGGTCGTGAGGCTATTGAGTACAGATGGATTTTAAAAGGAAGACGGACAATGATGGTAAATGTCACCATTAAGAAAGCTCGACTTGTCGTTAAGATGTTTCCCGACAAGTTCAAGGAGTTGACTACGATGAGACTTTCTCACTCGTAGCGATGCTAAGAGTCTGTTGGAATTAGCAGGTACTGCATTATTTATGAAATCTTGCAGATAGGATGTCAAAATATTGTTTCCTTGTTCTTGAGGAAAGGTTGTATGTGATACAACCAGAAGTTTTTGTCGATCCTGAAAGATGCTAACAAGTATGCAAAGCCCCAGCAATCCTTCTAAGGACTGGAGTAAGCATCTCGGAGTTGGAATGTACACTTTGATGAGATGATCAAATATTTTTGGGTTTATACAAAGTTTATGAGAAACTTGTGTTTCCAAAGAAGTGAGTGGAAGCACTATAGAATTTCTGATGAGTATATGTTGTTGACATATTGTTGATTTGAAATGATGTAGAATTTCTGGAAAGCATATAGGGTTATTTGAAAAGTGTTTTTCAATGGAAAACCTGGATTAAGCTACTTGAACATTGAGCATCAAGATCTATAAGGATAGATCAAAATCGCTTAATAGTACTTTCAAACGAACACATACCATGACAAGATTTTGAAGGAGTTCAAAATAGATCAGCAAAGAAGGAGTTCTCGGCTGAGTTACAAGGTGTGAGTATTGAGCAAGACTCAAGACATGACCACAGCAGAATAGAGAGAAAGGAAAAAGGTCGTCCCCTATGCTTTAGTCGTAGGCTCTAAAGTATGCTATGTTGTGTACCGCACCTGAAGTGTGCCAAACCATGAGTCAGTCAAGGGGTACAAGTGTGATCTAGAAATGGATCACAGGACAATGGTCAAGGTTATCCTTAGTAACTAGTGGACTAAGGAATTTTCTCGATTATGGAGGTGGAAAAAGAGTTCGTCGTAAAGGGTTACGCCGACGCAAACTTTGACACTAATCCAGATTATTCTGAGTAGTAAATTGGATTCGTATAGTAGAACAGTTATTTGGAATAGCTCCAAATAGAGCGTGGTAACTGCATCTAGGAGATGACAAAGATATTTGTAAAGCACACACGGATCTGAAAGGTTCAGACCCGTTGACTATAACATCTCTCACAAGAATAACATGATCAAACCCAGAACTCTGTGAGTGTTAATCACATGGCGATGTGAACTAGATTATTGACTCTAGTGCAAGTGGGAGACTTTTGGAAATATGCCCTAGAGGCAATAATAAATAGGTTATTATTATATTTCCTTGTTCATGATAATCGTTTATTATCCATGCTAGAATTGTATTGATAGGAAACTCAGATGCATGTGTGGATACATAGACAACACCATGCCCTAGTAAGCCTCTAGTTGACTAGCCCGTTGATCAATAGATGGTTACGGTTTCCTGACCATGGACATTGGATGTCATTGATAACGGGATCACATCATTAGAAGAATGATGTGATGGACAAGACCCAATCCTAAGCCTAGCACAAGATCGTGTAGTTCGTATGCTAAAGCTTTTCTAATGTCAAGTATCATTTCCTTAGACCATGAGATTGTGCAACTCCCGGATACCGTAGGAATACTTTGGGTGTGCCAAACGTCACAACGTAACTGGGTGGCTATAAAGGTGCACTACGGGTATCTCCGAAAGTGTCTGTTGGGTTGGCACAAATCGAGACTGGGATTTGTCACTCCGTGTGACGGAGAGGTATCTCTGGGCCCACTCGGTAGGACATCATCATAATGTGCACAATGTGATCAAGGAGTTGATCACGGGATGATGTGTTACGGAACGAGTAAAGAGACTTGCCGGTAACGAGATTGAACAAGTTATCGAGATACCGACGATCGAGTCTCGGGCAAGTACAATACCGCTAGACAAAGGGAATTGTATACGGGATTGATCGAATCCTCGACATCGTGGTTCATCCGATGAGATCATCGTGGAACATGTGGGAACCAACATGGGTATCCAGATCCTGCTGTTGGTTATTGACTGGAGACCGTCTCGGTCATGTCTGCATGGTTCCCGAACCCGTAGGGTCTACACACTTAAGGTTCGATGACGCTAGGGTTATAAATGAAGTTTGTATGTGGTTACCGAATCTGGTTCGGAGTCCCGGATGAGATCCCGGACATCACGAGGAGTTTCGGAATGGTCCGGAGGTAAAGGTTTATATATAGGAAGTATGGTTTTGGCCACCGGAAGTGTTCTGGGCGTCACCGGTAGTGTACCGGGACCACCGGAGGGGTCCGGGGGTCCACCGGGAGGGGCCACCAGCCCCGGAGGCCTACATGGGCCAATAGTGGGAAGGGACCAGCCCCTAAGTGGGCTGGGGCGCCTCCCACCATGGCCCAAGGCGCCTCCAAGAGGGGAGGGGGCAAACCCTCGGGCAGATGGGCCCTAAGGCCCACCCCAGGTGCGCCTCCCCCTTCTCCCCCTTGTGGCCGCCACCCCAGTTGGGATCTGGGGCTGCCGCCACCCCTGGGGAGGGAACCCTAGGTGGAGGCGCAGTCCCTCCCCTCCCCCTATATATACTTGAGGTTTGGGCTGCCCAATACACGCGATTCAATCTCTCTCTTGGCACAGCCCTGCTTCTCTCCCTCCTCCTCTCCCGCGGTGCTTGGCGAATCCCTGCAGGATTGCCACGCTCCTCCACCACCACCATGCCGTTGTGCTGCTGCTGGATGGAGTCTTCCTCAACCTCTCCCTCTCTCCTTGCTGGATCAAGGCATGGGAGACGTCACCGGGCTGTACGTGTGTTGAACGCGGAGGTGCCATCCGTTCGGCACTTGGTCATCGGTGATTTGGATCACGACGAGTACGACTCCATCAACCCCGTTCACTTGAACGCTTCCGCTTAGCGATCTACAAGGGTATGTAGATGCACTCTCTTTCCCCTCGTTGCTGGTTTCTCCATAGATAGATCTTGGTGAGACGTGGGAAAATTTTGAATTTCTGCTACGTTCCCCAACAGGACCCGGATTCTGGGCAGGTGCGGGACCACCTGCTCTTGCATGGTTTCATGGATGGCTATCGGTGGCAAGGTGATGAAGATGAATATGAAGTCTTCCATGGGGGCCGGGCAAGAAATGAGGAAGGGCAGCAAGACAACCACCGTGGCGAGGGTGGGCGAGAAGATGAAGAATCTCCAGGACATGATCACGACAGTGATGCTGTACACAGTCATCATGTAGAAGATGCCAGACATGATGATGAGGAAGATCAAGACGAAGGGCATGATCATGAAGATGAAGATGCCGGAGCAGACGACGATGGAGGCTGGGTGCAGGACCCTCATATTCAAGAGCTGCTTCTCAAGCAGACGGATAACACAAGAGCTGCTGCCCGAGAGAAAGCCAAGCTGGATCACCTGGAGATAGACGCGGTTACTCCATTGTATGAAGGATGCAGGACCGAGGATACCCGCCTGAAAGTAACGCTCATGGCTCTGGAGATGAAGGTAAAACAAAATGACCGACGCATGCTTCGACGAGAACATGTCATTTTGGCACGAACGTCTTCCCAAGGGGAACAAGTGCCCGACCAGTTTCGAGGAGGCAAAGAAAATCGTGTGTCCTTTGGATTTACCGCACGTGAAATACCATGTGTGCATGAACAATTGCATCATTTATCGGGATGAGCACGCGGAGTCTACCATATGTCCGGTGTGCAGAGTCACTCGATACAAGAAGAGGAAGAAAGCTCCTCAAAAAGTGGTGTGGTACTTTCCGATCACTCCTCGTCTGAAGTGGTATTTCGCGGACCCTAAGGTAGAAAAGCTCCTGCTCCACCGTTACAAATGAATGCAACTAAAAATCCAAAAAAATAAATTTGATTATATTTTCAAATAACAAATTGAATGATATTTTTAAATAACTAATTTAATGAATGCAACAAAAAATAAAAAAAATACTTATGGCGCACCGCTGGCTGGTGCGCCATTGCTATGCAAAAAAAAAGTTACTTATGGCGCACCGCTGGGGGGGTGCGCATTGCTATCTAAAAAAAACTTACTTATGGCGCACCGCTAGGTGGTGTGCCATGCCTCCCCCGACTAAATCTTGGCCCCAATCCCCGGCCGATCCCATCTCACATCTCTCAGCCCCTGCGAGTCGCTGCCTCGACGACCACGGCGTCGCCGCCCCTACGTGCGCCGCCCCCGCGCCCCCACCATGCAGCTCCTCCGCCGCCCACTGAACAGCAAGCCGCCGTGACCCCCACCCATCCCGCCGCCGACGACCACACGGGGTGCAGGACGACGACCGCCGCCGACCCGCAACCGTCCCGCCGCCGCCCGTAAGCCCCCCCTCCTCTGCCCATCCTCCTCCGCCCGTAAGCTCCCCCCCCCCTGACTGACTCGACTCCCCTGGCCTCCGCACGTAGTTCACTGTCCCGGATCTCTGACTGCATCACCTCCCGCGGCGGCAACATCCACAACATCGACGTCTTCGTCCCCGAGGACGCCCTCGTCTTCTACGCCCGCAGGTACCCCACCCAACTCACCCCCGCCTCCATTTCCCACCTCTCCTCTCTGCTCCTCCCTCCTTGCCCTCTCCCTCTCTGCTCGATCCCCTCTATGAAGAATGGATGCTGCTATTCTCTAAAGACATAATTGATGTCCATGAATGTGGATGGGATACTTACATTCTTGTAGCATGATAAACTTAGTTTCAAGTCTAAACCTTGAACAATTTACCTGATATGTTCCATGCCAAATGGTAAAATTTTCAGAAATGTTTGGGTATAACTCAATCTGTGTGGTGAACTGGTGTGGATAATCACAACTACAGTTCAACTTGCTTTGATAAAGCCAACCAAAGGGTAGCTTCCTAAATCGTTTGCCACTATATCCTTACTAGAATTAGAGCTTTGTAGTTTACTAGTCTATCAGCCCTTTCTTGAAAAAAATAAATTATAAAGGGAATTTCATCAATCATTGCATCAAGGTGATACAACTGCACTGAGTGCAAATCCGGCCTCTTGATAAAGCACTTTCTTGCATTGATGCAGAAACAACTAAATCTCTTTGACCTTACATTCCTAATGAGTACTGATTATTTTGCTTAGACAACTAATTTTATCGGTTTTTATGCTTTTTCAATTTGCAGTTGCTCATCACTTCCTTAGTTTACCCTAGAGATCAATTTTAGTTTCTTGCTACATACATACTTTGTCCAAAACTATAGATCTTTATATAACTAGTTTGGTCAGTATTTCTAGGCTTTAGTTGTGCACTTGTTTCTTACTTTCTTAGTTTAACTTGAGCTAAACAAGTTCTAATCTCAGAAACTTCATGAGTATATTCTATAAGATACTAATATTCTATAAGATATATTCTTTTTTCAAGTTCTTTCCTCATAGTTCTTCCACATTCATGGAACATATCAGGTAAATTTCAGCTACTCCAGCCGTTCCTCCGGTTGCCTCCCTCCTCTCCACACTCCAGACAGGACAACCGACGGTCGACTCCCTCCGCTACTGAACAGGAAGTTGGTAATATGAACTCTCTCTTCTTCTCTCTGTTTACTAATTCTACTATTGTATAGAAACATCTTTATGTGATATGTCAACTTGTGAAGTTTGTGAACTACGAGAATTAGAAAGATTAGGGAAAGGAACTAATTTCCATGAAGTTGTGATTTGTGATACGAGTAGTACATACTAGTACTACCGACATGCATTTACAATCACTAGTATTTCTCAGCTATACATATATGATAGCCATTTCATATAGTGCATTCGGAGGTAAGAACCCAACTACCGAAGTATAGCTATCTTGCTGCATCCATTTACAAAAGAGAAAGCTTGCATTGATTTCTTTCACCTAGTATAGCTAAGACCGGTGCATGCATGCATGCACCAGTCAGTCACAAAAATCAGTTACTGCATCAGAAACAGTGCACACATGCACATACACTACACACACATGCTCATTAGCTTTTTTTCTTTCGGTTGCAAAAGCCTTGTGCTCCCCCTGGTTTGCAAAAGCTGCTCCATTACTAAATGCTTGTCTAGTCCACTCCACACAAAATTCAGAGAAATGCATGCAGAAGCTAGATCAGTACTAGCTAGCTAGCTAGCTAGCTAGTAGTAGTACTACCGCTACTGTTCTTTCCTTTCTTTTTCTCTCTGCTCATAATTTTTTCCAGGATTTATCTGTTCATACGATGATATACTAATAATTATAAAGAAAATCTTGGACCTCCATGGATTCAAGAGTTAGCTAGCTAGATGATAAGAGGGATGCATCAGAAACTAGCTACACTGCCATGAACTTTGTTTTTCCTTTTGACAAACACTCTTGTTAAGATCAGGAATTAAAAATGCAGCATAGAACAAGATATATAGATAGCTGAAACAAAGAGGTGTGCTTTGAAAGAAAAAAATGTGCACCTGCAAGTGAGACTTGACATGTGCCAAGCTAGTAAACAAAATCTGTATATGTACATACTCTCATAAGGTTCTAAGAGATTTTGTTATAAGTTTGATGTTCCTTGTCGTTGACTTATCACTGTTAAACAGAGACGTCTGAGCTGATACTCTGCGTGTATGCACACAAACAATAATCCTATGAGGCTGGTCATCAACTCTGATCCAGAAGTTTTAAGTTGGTGATAACAACACATATATTCCCTTCCAAAAAGAAAAAAGAAAGAAATGTATGCATTTGCTACTGTTTATAATTAGCCCCTCCCTCCCTAACTAACTAGAGTAATTAACAACACTAGCTAATTAACAATACTAGCCAGCTTGCTAGCTTGATGAGTCATCACCAGTTTCTCAAATCTTGTTTCCTCTGGTGATCAATACATATGTTCAGAGATTAATATGCTAGCTTGATGAGTCATCACCAACCAATATGATGATCAAAGCTTGTCTGTAATTGCTTCTCCGTCTGTCTGTAATATGCTAGCTTGATTAACAATACATATGATGCAAATCAACCATTAGAGATTGTGGTTGGGATTTTATGGACTGTTCATTTTGGCTGTTACATGTTACTGTGCTGGCTGGCTGGCCAGCGTCTTCTCTGACTTGTTTGCCTTTCCCACTGCTCACATGTTACTGTCATATTTTCTAGCAAAGTCTTGGTCAGGCATTGGCTAAGGCACTTGGATTTTGTCCATATGAAAGCAGAGGACCATATGGTCTGTGGCCTTTTCATCCATATGAAAGTAGAGGCACATTGTGGTGCTAGTTTGCTGGGTTTTGTCTCCGACCATCGTGTCGTGATGATTTTGCAGGTACCCCGAGAGGCCCTTGAGTTTGCCGGAATGTCGATTAACTTCCGTTCCGGCAAATTCGGGTACTCCATATGTCCTATTTTCAGCAAAGGTCATGCTGAAATTTTCCGTGAATTTTAGCATGACTTTGCTAAAAATCGGACATATGGGGTACTTGCTACTAATGCATGGGCCGGGGTATCTTAGTACTTAATTAAGTAGGATCAACTGCCTCTTGTGTTATGCATGGGCCTCAGCGTCGACAAACCCTAAATTATAAAACCTTGGCTTTTAGGGTGCCTCGGTGTCGATAAAAACCTAAATGATGAAAGCTTAGGCTTTTAGGGTGCCTCGGCGTCGACAAACCCTAGATGATAAAAGCTTAGCTTTTAGGATGCCTCTCGGTGTCGACAAAACCTAAATGATGAGACCATGATCTTGTTCCTTGACAATAACCAACTTTTTTACCAAACTTTTTTCCTATTTAGAGCGAAACATGGCCCACAACGATGAGGCCGGCGGTTCGGGCGGCAAGCAATTCTGGGAGCTTTCCCAGGAGATGGAGGAAGAACCTCACCGCTATGAGGACGCCGCGGAAGACACTGATCCTGACTACACAACCCCTAGTGGTGTCGGGGATGACACCACTGATGGTGCCGCCGAGGATGCCACCACTGATGATGACAGCGCACGCACAGATGGTAGCCAACCGAAGAGGCAACGGAAGGACCAGCGCCCGAACGTGCTCCGCACCGTCAAGGAGGAATTTACTGAAGTGAACTCCGACGGGCATCCAACGACGCCCAAACAAATAGTCAAGGGGTACTCGGTTCAGCTCGGATGCATTCTCTGGAGCACCGTCTTTATCAACACCGAGAACCTAAGGCATAAGGACCGAGGGAATTTGCGCAACCTCCTCTTCACGAAGCTGCACAAACGATACAAGTTCCCTGCTGAATTTGAAAACACACGCCTCTCAGGGAATAAAGTGAACAGTGCCGCCCTCACGAGGATGAGCACGGCCCTGTCTACTTGGAGAAGTGCGGTGAAGATAATGATTGACAAAGGTGATAGTTATGAGAAGATCAAGGCAAAAAATCCTTCGATCAGCGAAGATGACTACAAGGAGTTCAAGATCAAGTGCGAGAGCAGCGCAACCTCCGAATCAAGTCGGTGGGGGAAAGAAATGCGGGAGTTGAACTTAGGGGAACACAAACTCGGTCCCGGAGGTTACAGAGTGGCAGAGCCTATATGGGACAAGGAGGACGCGGAGCGTGCCGAGTAAGGCCTATCGCCCCGCTTCGAGAAATACCGTGACAAGCAGACCAAGAACTATGTCAGGGCCCAGTACAAGGAGGACCCGGTAACAAAGGAGCTTACCACGGATCCAAAGACCAGGGCGCTTGAGCTTGTTCTGGTAAGGAATACACCCCCGCATAATTAGCTCCATATGGTTGCATTCTAATTAATGAAGCCACATTTCTAAATGGTTCACATTCCTTCCGTAGGAGACTGAAAGCAGTAGCGCGGGGTCGGCTCAGAGCACCCCTTGGGACAGCACTCTAAATAGGGCGTTGAACATAATGAAAAACAAGGATCAGCTCAGTAAGCCATCGTCAGTTGGTCATGTGGCCGGCAAAGGCTTGTCCATAAAATGGTCGTCATACTATAACGTTGGTGGGCGAAAGACGAGAAAGACCAGCTCGAAAAGCCAGTCGTGCGAGGTTTAAGAACTCAAGGCACAAGTGGCACGGATTCCGGAGATTGTCCAAGAGCAAGTGCAACAACAACTGGGATCGACGCTCACCGGCATTATGCCTACCTTGATTCATGGGCTGATGACGTGGATTGCGGGCGGCTAATAGGGGCCGCCCCCGATTCCCAGCTTCACGGCTAGCAACTCGCACAATGCGTAGGCGGCGCCATTGGTGTCTCCGGCGGAGGCGGTATTGGTGTCTCCGACGCCGGCACGGGCATGGGAGCTTAATGCACCCAGGTGTACGCCCGCCGGCACCTCGGCAGCCAACGGCCCCTCCGTTAATTGCACGCCCGCCGTTGGCGGTGCCTCGACATTAGCCGAGCTCGACGCCATCACGGTAACTAATTAAGCCTCTCGGCCGAGGACTTCATCACCTTGCCTTTGACTGGGCATCCCTGACGCCCTACATGTTTTCGCACGGCGCCGCCGATGTTCCGTGCACTCTCCTGCACTTCGTGAACGACGAGTTGGTCGATGTCGCCAAGGGAAGAATTGTTCAACCGGGCAACCCCGTGTTCCACGGTAATCCGATGCCACCCACCGTGTATAGGGTTCAACTGGTTCGGGTGCTGCCAGGCTACGACGAGTTATTACCTTCGATTCGACCCGCCGGGGCCGACGAAGATGATGTGATGACCCTCAGCGACTGCCTAAGCTGGCCCCTGCTTTGGCCGAAGAGCCAGATTCATTTGGGGGCGGGGGACACCACCCCAAAGACAACACCGCCAGTCGTGCCGGCGCCAAGCCATGGCAAGACCGCCGCAACGCTACCGGACATGCCGGACATCCCTATGGCACAGGATCCGAACATGCATATGGCACAGGATCCGGACGACGACGACAACGACGACGGTACAATTACCAACGTCGATAAGTACTTCGCCGAACATGGGTACGATGACGAATTCTTGGGGCCTCCTTCTCAAGAACCCAACCCTACAAAAGACGATCGCGATCTAGCTGGTACCGCGAAGAAACCCAATTGCAACAGGCGTCGTCTGGCGTTCAGTTCTCAGGAGACGCCTCTAGCTGCCGACTTCACCGAGCCTCAGATAGCCGAGGTGCGAAATATTATCAGCCCCAACACACTCAAGAAGGCGGTCTGTGAGCAGAACTCGGTCCCATTACAACAGAAGAAGAAGGGATGGAAAAGAAAGAGTAACAAGGGTGCGAGCCAGCCGGCACCGAGTACGATCCGTGCTCAGGACGGGCCACCTTCACCTAAAGATATCTCGAGGAGGGTGCATGTGGCGGGTAGGCCGATGCTACCGACTAATATGCTCAATGCTGCAACCGGTGCTATGCAGAGTCTGCATGACAGTGTTCTTTCTTTGGAGAAGTGACGTCTCTCCGAGAATGATGTGGCATACCCGGTTTTCGTGGCCAAGGTGCCAGAGGGCAAGGGCTTTGTGGATAACTCCATCGGGGGTACGATCGTCCTGCGGTTTGATGACATCTTCGCTATGTTTAACCTTCATCCGCTGCACTACACCTTCGTTCGGCTATTTTCGCTGAGTATGGAGATGCGGATCATTAGAGACAAGACCCCGAACATCGTGATAGTCGACCCCTTCTACATGCGTGCCAAGATCTTGGGCAGCGCTGGGGACCGGCAAGTCGCGAGTTCTTACCTCGAAGGCGTCATTCTGGCAAACCCAGATAAGGATAACTTCCTCGTGCCTTACTTTCCCGAGTAAGTCATCCCCTCACCGCCCCGTAACATATGATTTCTTATATTTCGATCTTTTTTTTCTAACATTCCGTGTTTTGTGCAGTGACATACATTGCACACTCATCCTCTTAAGCCCGAAATATTCCATGGCCACGTATTTCGACTCGGACCGTCAGTCGAAGAAAGACTACACAAATATCAAGAAAGTTATTGATGATGTTCTCCCTAGCTACGCCAAATCTGGAGGCACCTTCACCAGGCCAGTTCGTAGGTACGGCAAGCACGTGTTCGCCCATAATACGATATTCTGCTGCGTCAAGCAGCCGCCTGGCGGTCAGAAGGATGCCTACTACGCCCTCCATCACATGCGGGCGATCGTATGGGACCATAATCACCTTCTGCTACCAAATAATCTCAAAGATTGGGCCGCGAGCTTGTCGGCAATCCAGGACGCGGACATCAGACAAGAATTCTTTCGCATCCAGTCGGAGTTTGCAGAAATCATCCATCAAGATCTCCTTCGTACCTCGGGGCAGTTCAACGTTAGATATGAACCGTCCAGCAGTGAGATAGACACAACGCTACAAATGCAGGCTGACAACGCCCGCGATTTCATGACCATCACGAGAGACGGCGGCTTCATCCACGCTCCGGTCCCTTGAGTCAAGTCGAAAGTAGTGATGCTATGTGTAGTTCTGAAACATCGATTGGCTCATGTTGTAATTAAACTTTAATGAACTTGTATGTCTCTTTGGTTTGGACAGTCCTTCAACTTAGATGTAATCGATGCTTTTTATTAGTAGGACCATGAATCGTGCTATTAATGTCTTGCTTTTCTCTTCCGATCCTTTTGTTGCATACTTATATATTGCTTATGTATTGTCTGTGAATTGCTACTAACGTTTTGTTTGGCTAGTGCATAGAGATGCCGTCGTATGTCGTGTACAAGGGTAAGGTTCCCGGAGTCTACAACGACTGGGAGGAGTGTCGGAGACAGGTTCACCCTTTCAGCGGTAACAGTTACAAAGGGTACACCACTAGGGCAGAGGCGGAATATAGATACGCGCGCTATCTAGCGGGAGAGAGGAGGGAGCGTTGGAGGAACCGGATGAAGACCAGTTTCATCGTGATGATGGTCATCGTGATGACCGCAACTCTCTTCTATGTGATGATAGTTTAGATGATCGATATCGACTTGTAATGTGAAGACAAACTCGCTACTCGCGGTCTCGATACTTGTAATGTTCTATCTTTGTTCGATCTTTTGAATTCGGAGACTAATATGATGAATTGTATTCGGAGACTAACCTTCTATTGTATTCGATGAATCTGCTGTTACTGTGTGGTGTTGTCTATATTTTGTCCAATAATATATTTTGTAACCTGTGAAAATATCAGAAAAGAAAAAAAATAATCCCTAATATTCATACTAGTGGCGCACCACCACATAGTGCGCCATTAGTAAGCCAGAGCACACTAATGGCGCATCATCCACCAGTGCGCCATTAGTATACCAAAGCACACATGGGTAAATATGGCCCCCTGGGAGGCATACTAATGGCGCACCGTGGGCTATGCTAATGGCGCACTGCATGGTGCGTCATTAGTATACCAGATACTAATGGTGCACCAGTGGTGCGCCATTAGTAATAAATTCTAATGGCGTGGTGCTAGTGGCGCACCTGTAGTGCGCCATTAGTAGGCAAAACAGGTGCGCCACTAGCAGGCCTTTTCCTAGTAGTGAATTTCCAAAGGTGGAAGTGATAAGTATGGAGTGTTGAACCCACAAGGAGCTAAAGGTAAGATCAATATTCTCTCAAGCCTTATCTGCCACTGATACGACTCTACGTGCACCGAACGTTTGCTTCCAACTAGAAATGAGAAATAAAACTACGTTGCGCATATGAAGAGGATAACTTTGCATGGTATCGGAGAGCTAAAATATAAAAGTAGGTGATGTTATCATAAAGTTAGAATATATTACTAAATATTATAAATAGCGAGTGTGGAATAATGGTGGATCGGTGTGCGGAATTGTCCTAGGCAATTATTAACAAGACCGGTAGTCGTCATTGCAATTTCATATGAGGGAAAGGCATAAGCTAACATACTTTCTCTACTTGGATCATATGCAATTATGGTTGGAACTCTAGCAAGCATCCGCAACTACTAAAGATCATTAAGGTAAAACCCAACCATAGCATTAAAGCATCAAGTCCTCTTTATTCCCATACGCAACAACCCCCTTACTCGGGTTTGTGTTTCAGTCACTTACCAACCAACTATAAGTGAATCATGAACATATTGCAACACCGTACAGAGGGAAGCCCCCACGCTTGCGCGACACAGAGGGCACCATAGGACAACACCAAAATGAAACATACAACTCGTACCAATCTAGATCATCAATCAACCCGAAGATAAAGGATATCTACTCAAAACATCATAGGATGGCAACACATCATTGGATCATAATATATGGCATAAAGCACCATGTTCAAGTAGGTATTATAGCGGGGTGCGGGAGAGTGGACCGCGTAAAAGAGATGAGGATGGTGATGATGATGGTGATGTTGATGAAGACGATCACTGCGGCGATGATTCCCCTCCCGATGGCACTCCGACGCCACCGAGAGAGAGGAGGAGAGGTTCTCCCCCTTGTGCTTCCTCCTCCATGGCCTCCCCCCTAGATGGGGAGAGGTTCTCCCTCTGGTCCTTGGCCTTCATGGCAATGATGGCCCTTCCGGGATCCTCCTCCATGGCCTCCGGTAATGATGGCCCCCTCCGGCAGGGTGCCAGAGAGGGCCTAGATTGATTTCTCGTGGCCACAGAGGCTTGCGGCGGCGGAACTTCCGATCTAGGTTAATTTCTGGAGGTTTCTGTATATATAAAAGGTTTTGGCGTCGAGAACAAGTCAGGGGGGGTCTCTGGGCTGTCCACGAGTTAGGGGCCCGCGCCCAAGACTAGTGGGCAGCCCGGGACTCTTCTGTCCCAACTCTTTTACACCATGGCCTTCTTCTAGCCCAAAAATAAGCTCTGTCAAGTTTCAGGTCAATTGGACTCCGTTTGGTTTTCCTTTTCTGCGATATTCTAGAACAAGGAAAAAACAGAAACTGGCACTAGGCTCTAGGTTAATAGGTTTGTCCCAAAAACCATATAAAATAGCATATAAATGCATATAAAATATCCAAGGTTGATAATATAATAGCATGAATACTTCATAAATTATAGATACGTTGGAGACGTATCACTTTCCAACACAAGGTGCTTGCCAAAGGATAAAATGTAAAAAGGAAAGGTGAAGATCACCATGACTCTTGTATAAGGTATAAGACAAAAGTAAAAGATAGGCCCTTCGCAGAGGGAAGCAGAGGTTGTCATGTGCTTTTATGGTCGGATGCACACAATCTTAATGTAAAAGAACGTCACTTTATATTGCCACTTGTGATATGAACCTTTATTATGTAGTCCGTCGCTTTTATTGCTTCCATATCACAAGATCGTATAAAGCTTATTTTCTCCACACTAATAAATCATACATATTTAGAGAGCAATTTTTATTGCACACAACAATGACAACTTACTTGAAGGATCTTACTCAATCCATGGGTAGGTATGGTGGACTCTCATGGCAAAACCGGGTTTATGGATATTTGGAAGCACAAGTAGTATCTCTACTTGGTGCAAAGAATTTGGCTAGCACGAGAGGGAAAGGCAAGCTCAACATGTTGGATGATCCATGACAATATACTTTATTTCGGATATAAGAAAACATAACCCATTACGCTGTCTTCCTTGTCCAACATCAACTCTTTAGCATGTCGTATTTTAATGAGTGCTCACAATCATAAAAGATGTCCAAGATAGTATATTTATATGTGAAAACCTCTCTTTATTTATTACTTCCTATTAATTGCAACGATGACAAAAACTATGTTTGTCAACTCTCAACAACTTTTATTCATCATACTCTTTATATGTGAAGTCATTACTCTCATTAAGATCAGTATGATCTCTTTACTTCTTTTTATTCTTTCTTTTTCTTTTATTCCCTCATGATCATAACAAGATAATCAAGCCCATGACTCAACACTAATCTTCATTATATATAGCTCACGGACTCGATTACAGAGAAGGATCATAAAGCAAAACTCAAAACTAAATCGTACCAAAACTTTTATTCTACTAGATCAAGATATTACTAAAAGGATCGAACTAAGAAAAACGGTAAAGATAGGAGTGTGATGGTGATACGATACCGGGGCACCTCCCCCAAGCTTGGCAGTTGCCAAGGGGAGTGCCCATACCCATGTGATTATGTCTCCCTCTTCGGAGGTGGTGATGTGATATTCTTGGCGATGATGCCCCTCAGGATACGATTCTCCTCCTCGAGCTTATTGACTTGCTGCTTGAGACCCATTATTTCCTTACGGAGCTTACCCGTGATGGTTAAAGCTCCTTTCACCCATGGATGTTGCATAGCTACGGGAGAACAAGTAACACTCTTTTTCATATTTTCATAAGAGAGAAATTTAACATTGGAAGGGATGACCGAGGTTGGAATGACTGAGCTCTGTAGTCCCCCCATCGTGAGTCCGGATCAGAAATGGGAAGTAACTTCTTGATCCTCCTCCATGGCATCTATCCATTTCAAGTTGGCCTCCATCTCTTCCTCCGTTGATTGCCCAAGGTGGTCAGCATCACTGTTTGCTCTTGGTCCCGGTGTCGGATTAGACACCCGGCTCTCCCCGACTGATTCTTGAGAAGACATCTTGCTCTAATCTGCAGCAGAAACAACTCGAAACAAAAAATAGAGGATATTGCATAGTACGGTGGTTAAAACCTTCGGGAGATTATATAATGAATTTTTACCGACCAAAAGAAGTATCGTGCAAGAAAACGGAGTCTGGAGGGCATACGAGGTGCCCACGAGGCAGGGGGCGCGCCCAGGGAGGTAGGGCGCGCCCTCCACCCTCGTGGACGCCTCGTGTCCTTCCCGGACTACTTCTTATTTTCCTTTTTTTCTTACATATTCCAAAATGGAGAAAAGTTGCCATTAGAACTGTTTTGGAGTCGGTTTACTGTAACGCCCTCGATGCGGCTATATCTCCTACATGTCGAAGCACGACTTAGAGGCATAACCGCATTGAAAGCAATGTCGCAAGTGAGGTAATCTTCACACTACCCATGTAATACATAAGGGAAAAGGATACATAGTTGACTTACAATCGCCACTTCACACAAAACATGAGTAAAGCATTACATCATACAGATACAATCAGGGCCCGACTACGGAGCCAAAATAAAAGAAGAACCCCAAAAGCGACAAAGGTCCCCGATCGACCCCAACTGGGCTCCACCACTGATCGACTAGAACGAAACAACATAAAGGATAAGATCGCCATCGAACTCCTCCTTGAGCTCGGGTGCGTCACCTGCATGGTTACATCGGCACCTGCAAACTGGTTTAGGAAGTATCTGGTGAGTCACGAGGACTCAGCAATCTCACACCCGCGAGATCAAGACTATTTAAGCTTAAAGGTAGGACAGGGTAGTGAGGTGGAGCTGCAGCAAGCGACTAGCATATATGGTGGCTAACATACGCAAATGAGAGCGAGAAGAGAAGGCAAAAGCACGGTCGAACAACTATGATCAAGAAGTGATCCTGAAACTACTTACGTCAAGCATAACTCCAACAACCGTGTTCACTTCCCGGACCCCGCCGAGAAGAGACCATCACGGTTACACGCGCGGTTGGTGTATTTTAATTAAGATCAACTTTGGGTTTTCTACAACCAGACATTAACAAGTTCCCATCTGCCCATAACCGCGGGCACGGCTTTCGAAAGTTCAAACCCTGGAGGGGTGTCCCAACTTAGCCCATGATAAGCTCTCGCGATCAACGAAGGATATTCCTTCTCCCCAGGAAGACCCGATCAGTCTCGGAATCCCGGCTACAAGACATTTCGACGGCAATAAAACAAGTCCAGCAAAGCCGCCCGATGCGCCGGCATCCTGATAGGAGCTGCACATATCTCGTTCTCAGGGCAACACCGGATAAGCTAAGCGTACAGGTACCAACATAACCCAAGTTGCCAAGGGACGGTCCCGCACGGTGCTCTAGTTTGGACCAACACTTAGACAAGCATTGGCCCGGGGGGCTAAATAAAGATGACCCTTGGGTTAATTACTCCCAAGGGAAAGTAGGTGGTGGTGAGGCAAATGGTAAAGCCAAGGTTGGGCCTCGCTGGAAAAGTCTTATTCAAAGCGAACTGTCAAGGGGGTCCCATAAATCACCCGACCACGTTAGGGACGCAAAATCCGGGAACATAACACCGATATGACGGAAACTAGGGCGGCAAGAGTGGAACAAAACACCAGGCATAAGGCCGAGCCTTCCACCCTTTACCAAGTATATAGATGCATTATTTAAATAAGATATATTGTGATATCCCAACAAGTAAACATGTTCCAATCAAGGAAAAACATCTCCATGTTCCAACAAGGAACAAACTTCATCTTCACCTGCAACTAACAACGCTATAAGAGGGGCTGAGCAGAGAGGTAACATAGCCAAACAACGGTTTGCTAGGACAAGGTGGGTTAGAGGCTTGGTTTGACAATATGGGAGGCATGATAAGCAAGTGGTAGGTATCGCAGCATAGGCATAGCAAAAGAGCGAGCAACTAGCAAGCAAAGATAGAAGTGATTTCGAGGGTATGGTCATCTTGCCTGAGATTCCGCTAGGAAGAAGAACGAGTCCAAGAAGAAGACAAACGGACGGAGTCGAACGAATCCTCACAACTCCGGAACGAAACCGAAGCTAACGAGAGAAGCAACCCGGAAAGAAACAGGCAACAAAGTAAACAACCATCACATAAACATGGCATAATGCACAATCAAGTATGATGCATGTCCGGTTTAATGAGCAAGGCATGGCAAAGTGCAACAAACAATACTACAAGTTAAGTGGAGCTCAATATGCAACGAGTTGCATATTGACGAAACTTCACAACATTTATTTAGTTCACTCTTGTTTAGGCTACCCAACAATATTAAATGTTGTTAAACATGGCAAGGGGTGATGCATATGAAAACTACCTATCTAGGCAAGTTTAAATGAGGCCGGAACAACAAACAACAAATCCGGAATATCCTCATATGCATATTTTTAGATTTGGTACTGTTCTGTCCTAAAGCATATTTTATTGTTGTTAAACAGGAAAATAAAGTGCAACATGTTAATCTATGCATTTTTCTACCCCATTTACATATATAAATTATTAAATTCCGAGTTACGGTTATTTAGTTATGAAATAAATCATTTTAACATGCCATTTAGCAAAATAAATGCAAACAACAATTTTAAGCATTTTAAATGTTGTTATCATGATGCGGATGACAATTGCAAGTTTTAAGCAATTTTATGAAAATGTTGACAAGAGCATTAAGAAGCATTTGTCATCGTGGCGGAAAGAAAGTGTGCCACGGCAACGAATCCGAAAATGGTGCCACGGCAACATATCGGTTCCGGTAGCTCATGGAGATACTGGTGCAAAAGGAGATGTGCGGATGTGCGGAACATGCTAGAGATGGTGGGGTGCTCCCGACTACCGGGTTCCCACGTGTTAGAGGCATGGAAACGAGTGACAATCCGGACACGGTGCAAACGGTACAACTCATTCAACACATGCATTCGTTCCACGGTGGTCGTACTCGGCGGTTATACCTTCCAAGGGAGCGCTTTCGGAGCGGTTCGAGTTCAACGAAGCGAGTAGTGGTACACGGGCCGTAGTGGAAGTAGTCGTTCTCGCGGCGGTAGTGGAAGTAGTGGTACATGTCTCGAAGAAGGACTTGACGCATCCGATGGGTACTTGGTGAATCCACACGTAGAGGTACTTGGCGAAAATCCTGGAGACAATGCGTCCACGTACGGTTCTTGGCGATGATCTTGCTGGACCAAAAGAAGCAAGACAGGAGGCCGGAGGTGCAGCAGCGGCAACAACACGTCTTGGACACGGGGAGAGGTGCGGGGCAGAGGACGGTGCTTGACGTGGCTCCGGCGAGAAGACGAAGCAGAGGAGGTCGAGGTCGAGCACGGGGAGGTTGGACGTCGGCGGGGCTCGAGACGGGGGCGACGACGTGGATCCGGCGGGGCGGAGCTTGGGGAGGCGACGCCATGGAGGTCAACGTGTGCGGCCGTGCGGTCGTACTCCTCCTCGAGGCAGAGGATGCAGGGGCGACGACCACGGCCGGACTTGAGGACGGGTATGGCAAGGAGGCGCGACGCCGCAGAACTGCTAGTGGCTAAGGAGCTCGGGCATGAGCTCCTGCTCGGGGAAGACGACGGGGAGGAGCTGCTGGAGGCGACGCCGACGCACGGGCAGAGGGACGAGGAGCGGAGATGGTGCAGAGCAGCAGCCTCCAGGGTCGCCGGCGCGGGGCTCTACTCCTCTCTGCGTGTGACAGCGGAGGAGGAGGACGATGGGGAGAGGGGATCAAGAGGAGGGGCGATGGGATCGGGAGAGGTGGCTGGCGGCGCTGGGTGGAAGGGAACGAGAGGGAGAGGGGGGATCGGGCAGGGGGGGTTTTCGGGCTAGGGTTAGGAGGGATGGTGGGGGCGGCTGGGCCGGATGGGCCTTAGGGCAGGGGTGGCTGGTTGCAGCTGGGCTGGGAGGCCCAGCTAGGCTCTCTCTCCTCTCTCTCTTAACACTAAAATGCCAGAAAACAAAAGAGAGAAAGGGAAAAAAAGGAAGAGGGGTTTAGGGAACGAATTTGAATGGAAGGACAATTTTTCTGGGCTCATAAAAATAAACATGGCCACAGAAAAATATAAGTGACAAGATTGCAGGAATTAAATTCAAATTCATTTGAATATAATTCAAATGGTTTTGAATTGGGACTAGGTTTGGAGTGGCCTAAAATGTTGAGAATTTTGGTAGAGCTCCGGAAAAAGGATGAAAGAATAAAAGACAAGGTTAGAGGTCCAGAGTTGTGATAACAAAGGCATTGGGATTATTTTGCAAGTGGGTTATGGTTAATTCCAAATAAATGGAATATTTATTATAGCTCTCTAAATATCGAGAGGATAAGTTTTAAAGAGAATCACCATGTGAATTCCCTCGATTTAAATGGATCAAAGATCCATGCCATTTATTTAGATGAGTTGCAAAAGATTTATGAGATGATGGCATGATGACATGATGCAATGCAAAAAAAAAAGAGCAAGCACAAATGAAACACACGGCGAAACCCGGAATATATGGAAGTCTTCTCGAGCATCGGCCTCGGGGCGTTACAACACTCCACCACTACGAGAGGATCTCGTCCCGAGATCTAGAATGGCACCGGAGGGAAAACGGAAGAGGAAGATAAGAGGTAAAACTAAGTTGCTTCTTTGACAAAAGAGTGAAACCAACGAACCTTGAGAGGTTGAGCAATTTAAAAGAAAGAGTACGACAGAGATGAACGAGATTGGAAACAATCCGGTAGAAAAGAGGAACACGGAGTATTACGAGAACTTGAAGGTTGAAAGACATGGAAATAAGAGCTTCACAAACGAAAGAATATGACCACCTCGGTATGATTAGATAGCCAAGGAACAAGAATGACCGAATTTGGACGGCACTCCGATAGAAAAGAGAAGAAAACTTGATGAGATGAAAAGATATTGAAGAGATGATACAACACTCCGGTTAAATGGATAAGCAAGAAAAGAACACGATCCTCACAAAACGAGGTGATGGGTGAAGAGCACAACATCACAATGCCTCCGAAAGAAAAATTGAAGATAGATCATTGGAATAAGAGAACGGAGAAGGAAATGATAACTTCTACCACAATTGAATTTGGGAAGCATCCTTGCAAGAATGTTAGAACGGAGTTGTGGAAAACCAACAGCGAAAAAATAAGCTTGTAGTGGGCTTATGGAAACATCTCAAAACTTGAGGTGAAATTCTGCCACTAACGAAAACAATTGCTTGTTTGAGATCAACGAAGATATGAAAAACTTGTTCCACCAAAAGGATAGGAGAAAACTTGGAGCATTAATAAGCACCACACTAGCAACATTCCCAATGGAAGGCTTTAAGTGGAATATAACCCAAGATAACTCCAATGACGAGATTGATGGATTTAAACACCTCATTCTTGACAACATGTGAACCATGAAGTAGGAGGAGAAATTGCCAAGGATGACATAACACCATCTCAAAAGGTAAGGTAGAAAGAATTACACTTCGGAATGCAAGATGAAGAATGCTTGAACTCCTCCAAACAAAACATGTGTTGAACGCCATGTTTATTTTGAAGTATGGCTTGACGGATCATAACTCCGAGAGAAACCTTGATGAACAATTGAAGAATGAAAAGAACCCTTGACGAACCACCATGTAGAGCCTCCATGAAAAAACTCCGGTAAACAAAAGGATGATAGAAAGAAATAGAAGTTGAAAACACCAGGTGAAACCTTGCAATGATTTAGATGGATCTCCGTGATGATGAGAGTTTGGAACTCCGGGAAAAGAAAAGATGAAACAACTGAAACCGAGAATTTATTCATCATGAACAAACTCCGAAAGAAGGAATTAATCACTTGGATGAAACAAGAACAAGAATTATGTTATGCGCATCCTTCACCAATTAAATTGATGACAAGCAATGGATTAGGCATACTACTTATTCTCGTTGAAAAAGGATTGAAGAGAGATATTGCTCAACTTGGGAAGGTCTTCAATGATCCGCCGGTAGGATTTGGGAATAACGAATGAATCTATATAATAACGACGGAAGAGAACTCTTGAGCGAACCACCGTAAGAATCGGAAATGAAAGTAGCGAAGGCACAATTCACCGGGAAGAAATAAAAAAAACGAATAAAGTGAAGGAAATATGCCCTAGAGGCAATAATAAAGTTATTATTTATTTTCTTATATATCATGATAAATGTTTATTATTCATGCTAGAATTGTATTAACCGGAAACATAATACATGTGTGGATACATAGACAAACAGAGTGTCACTAGTATGCCTCTACTTGACTAGCTTGTTAATCAAAGATGGTTAAGTTTCCTAACCATAGACAAAGGAGTTGTCATTTGATTAACAAGGTCACATCATTAGTTGAATGATCTGATTGACATGACCCATTCCATTAGCTTAGCACCCGATCGTTTAGTATGTTGCTATTGCTTTCTTCATGACTTATACATGTTCCTCTGACTATGACATTATGCAACTCCCGTTTACCGTAGGAACACTTTGTGTGCTACCAAACGTCACAACGTAACTGGGTGATTATAAAGGTGCTCTACAGGTGTCTCCGAAAGTATTTGTTGGGTTGGCGTATTTCGAGATTAGGATTTGTCACTCCAAATGTCGGAGAGGTATCTCAGGGCCTTCTCGGTAATGCACATCACATAAGCCTTGCAAGCATTGCAACCAATGAGTTAGTTGCGAGATGATGTATTACAGAACGAGTAAAGAGACTTGCCGGTAACGAGATTGAACTAGGTATTGGATACCGACGATCGAATCTCGGGCAAGTAACATACCGATGACAACGGGAACAACGTATATTGTTATGCGGTCTGACCGATAAAGATCTTCGTAGAATATGTAGGAACCAATATGGGCATCCAGGTCCCGCTATTGGTTATTGACCGGAGACGAGTCTCGGTCATGTCTACATTGTTCTCGAACCGTAGGGTCCGCACGCTTAAGGTTTCGATGACAGTTATATTATGAGTTTATGCATTTTGATGTACCGAAGTTAGTTCGGACTCCCGGATGAGATCACGGACATGACGAGGAGTCTCGAAATGGTTGAGACGTAAAGATTGATATATTGGACGACTATATTCGGACATCGGAATGGTTCCGAGTGGTTTCGGATAAAAATGGAGCACCGGGGGGGTTACCGGAACCCCCCGGGGGTTAATGGGCCTCATGGGCCTAATGTGGAGAAGAGGAAGGGGCTGCCAGGGCTGGCTGCGCGCCCCCTCTCCCCCTAGTCCGAATTGGACAAGGAGGGAGGGGCGGCGCCCCCCCTTTCCTATTCTCCCTCCACCTCTCCTAGTTGGACAAGGAACGGGAGGGGAGTCCTACTCCCGGTAGGAGTAGGACTCCTCCTGCGCGCCACCATAGGGCCGGCCGCACCTCCCCCCCTTGCTCCTTTATATACGGGGGCAGGGGGCACCCTAGGACACACAATTGATCAATGTTATCGTTCCTTAGCCGTGTGCGGTGCCCCCTCCACCATATTCCACCTCGGTCATATTGTCACGGTGCTTAGGCGAAGCCCTGCGTCGTTAGTACATCAAGATCGTCACCACGCCGTCATGCTGACGGAACTCCTCCCCGAAGCTTTGCTGGATCGGAGCCCGGGGATCGTCATCGAGCTGAACGTGTGCTAAGAACTCGGAGGCGCCGGAGTAACGGCGCTTGGATCGGTCGGATCGGGAAGACGTACGACTACTTCCTCTACGTTGCGTCAACGCTTCCGCTTCGGTCTACAAGGGTACGTAGACAACACTCTCCCATCTCGTTGCTATGCATCACCATGATCTTGCGTGTGCGTAGGAAAATTTTGAAATTACTACGTTCCCCAACAGTGGCATCCGAGCCAGGTTTTTATGGTTTGATGTTTTGCACGAGTAGAACACAAGTGAGTTGTGGACGATACAAGTCATACTGCCTACCAGCATGTCATACTTTCGTTCGGCGGTATTGTTGGATGAAGCGGCCCGGACCGACATTACGCGTACGCTTACGCGAGACTGGTTCTACCGACGTGCTTTGCACATAGGTGGCTGGCGGGTGTCAGTTTCTCCAACTTTAGTTGAACCGAGTATGGCTACGCCCGGTCCTTGAGAAGGTTAAAATGGAGTCTATTTGACAAACTATCGTTGTGGTTTTGATGCGTAGGTGAGATTGGTTCTTGCTTAAGCCTGTAGCAGCCACGTAAAATTTGCAACAAACAAAGTAGAGGACGTTTAACTTGTTTTTGCAGGGCATGTTGTGATGTGACGACAACGATGCTACGATGGAGATCAAGGTGTCGCGCCGGTGAAGATGGTGATCATGACGGTGCTTCGGAGATGGAGATCACAAGCACAAGATGATGATGGCCATATCATATCACTTATATTGATTGCATGTGATGTTTATTTTTTTATGCATCTTATCTTGCTTTGATTGACGGTAGCATTATAAGATGATCTCTCACTAAATTATCAAGAAGTGTTCTCCCCGAGTATGCACCGTTGCCAAAGTTCGTCGTGCCCAGGCACCATGTGATGATCGGGTGTGATAAGCTCTACGTCCATCTACAACGGGTGCAAGCCAGATTTGCACACGCAGAATACTCGGGTTATACTTGACGAGCCTAGCATATGCAGATATGGCCTCGGAACACGGAGACCGAAAGGTCGAGCGTGAATCATATAGTAGATATGATCAACATAATGATGTTCACCATTGAAAACTAATCCATTTCACGTGATGATCGGTTATGGTTTAGTTTGATTTGGATCACGTGATCACTTAGAAGATTAGAGGGATGTCTATCTAAGTGGGAGTTCTTAAGTAATATGATTAATTGAATTTAAATTTATCATGAACTTAGTCCCTGATAGTATCTTGCTTGTTTATGTTGATTGTAGATAGATGGCTCGTGCTGTTGTTCCGTTGAATTTTAATGCGTTCCTTGAGAAAGCAAAGTTGAAAGATGATGGTAGCAATTACACGGACTGGGTCCGTAACTTGAGGATTATCCTCATTGCTGCACAGAAGAGTTTCGTCCTGGAAGCACCGCTAGGTGCCAGGCCTGCTGCTGGAGCAACACCAGATGTTGTGAACGTCTGGCAGAGCAAAGCTGATGCCTACTCGATAGTTCAGTGTGCCATGCTTTACGGCTTAGAACCGGGACTTCAACGACGTTTTGAACATCATGTAGCATATGAGATGTTCCAAGAGTTGAAGTTAATATTCCAACAGAATGCCCGGATTGAGAGATATGAAGTCTCCAATAAGTTCTATAGCTGCAAGATGGAGGAGAATAGTTCTGTCAGTGAGCATATACTCAAAATGTCTGGGTATTATAATCACTTGATTCAACTGGGGGTTAATCTTGATTGCGTCATTGACAGAATTCTCCAATCACTTCCACCAAGCTACAAAGGCTTCGTGATGAACTATAATATGCAAGGGATGGATAAGACGATTCCCGAGCTCTTCGCAATGCTAAAGGCTGCGGAGGTAGAAATCAAGAAGGAGCATCAAGTGTTGATGGTTAACAAAACCACTAGTTTCAAGAAAAAGGGCAAAGGGAAGAAGAAGGGGAACTTCAAGAAGAACAGCAAACATGTTGCTGCTCAAGAGAAGAAACCCAAGTCTGGACCTAAGCCTGAAACTGAGTGCTTCTACTGCAAAGGGACTGGTCACTGAAAGAGGAACTGCCCCAATTTGGCGGATAAGAAGGATGGCAAGGTGAACAAAGGTATATGTGATATACATGTTATTGATGTGTACCTTACTAGAGCTCGCAGTAGCACCTGGGTATTTGATACTGGTTCTGTTGCTAATATTTGCAACTCAAAACAGGGACTACGGATTAAGCGAACACTGGCAAAGGACGAGGTGACGATGCGCGTGGGAAATGGTTCCAAAGTCGATGTGATCGCAGTCGGCACGCTACCTCTACATCTACCTTCGGGATTAGTATTAGACCTAAATAATTGTTATTTGGTGCCAGCGTTGAGCATGAACATTATATCTGGATCTTGTTTGATGCGAGACGGTTATTCATTTAAATTAGAGAATAATGGTTGTTCTATTTATATGAGTAATATCTTTTATGGTCATGCACCCTTAAAGAGTGGTCTATTTTTGATGAATCTCGATAGTAGTGATACACATATTCATAATGTTGAAGCCAAAAGATGCAGAGTTGATAATGATAGTGCAACTTATTTGTGGCACTGCCGTTTAGGTCATATCGGTATAAAGCGCATGAAGAAACTCCATACTGATGGATTTTTGGAACCATTTGATTATGAATCACTTGGTACTTGCGAACCGTGCCTCATGGGCAAGATGACTAAAACACCGTTCTCCGGTACTATGGAGAGAGCAACAGATTTGTTGGAAATCATACATACAGATGTATGTGGTCCGATGAATGTTGAGGCTCGTGGCGGGTATCGTTATTTTCTCACCTTCACAGATGATTTAAGCAGATATGGATATATCTACTTAATGAAACACAAGTCTGAAACATTTGAAAAGTTCAAAGAATTTCAGAGTGAAGTTGAAAATCATCGTAACAAGAAAATAAAGTTTCTACGATCTGATCGTGGAGGAGAATATTTGAGTTACGAGTTTGGTCTACATTTTAAACAATGCGGAATAGTTTCGCAACTCACGCCACCCGGAACACCACAACACAATGGTGTGTAAGAACGTCGTAATCGCACTTTACTTGATATGGTGCGATCTATGATGTCTCTTATAGATTTACCGCTATCGTTTTGGGGTTATGCTCTAGAGACGGCCGCATTCACATTAAATAGGACGCCATCGAAATCCGTTGAGATGACGCCTTATGAACTATGGTTTAGCAAGAAACCAAAGTTGTCGTTTCTTAAAGTTTGGGGCTGCGATGCTTATGTGAAAAAGCTTCAACCTGATAAGCTCGAACCCAAATCGGAGAAATGTGTCTTCATAGGATACCCAAAAGAAACTGTTGGGTACACCTTCTATCACAGATCCGAAGGCAAGACATTTGTTGCTAAAAATGGATCCTCTCTAGAGAAGGAGTTTCTCTCGAAAGAAGTGAGTGGGAGGAAAGTAGAACTTGATGAGGTAACTGTACCTGCTCCCTTATTGGAAAGTAGTACATCATATAAATCTATTTCTGAAGCACCTACACCAATTAGTGAGGAAGTTAATGATGATGATCATGCAACTTCAGATCAAGTTACTATAGAACCTCGTAGATCAACCAGAGTAAGATCCGCGCCAGAGTGGTACGGCAATCCTGTTCTGGAAATCATGCTACTAGATCATGGTGAACCTACGAACTATGAAGAAGCGATGGTGAGCCCAGATTCCGCAAAATGGCTTGAAGCCATGAAATCTGAGATGGGATCCATGTATGAGAACGAAGTATGGACTTTGGTTGACTTGCCCGATGGTCGGCAAGCAATAGAGAATAAATGGATCTTCAAGAAGAAGACTGACGCTGATGGTAATGTTACTGTCTACAAAGCTCGACTTGTCGCAAAAGGTTTTCGACAAGTTCAAGGGATTGACTACGATGAGACCTTCTCACCCGTAGCGATGCTTAAGTCTGTCCGAATCATGTTAGCAATTGCCGCATTTTATGATTATGAAATTTGGCAAATGGATGTAAAGACTGCATTCCTGAATGGATTTTTGGAAGAAGAGTTGTATATGATGCAACCGGAAGGTTTTATCGATCCAAAGGGAGCTAACAAAGTGTGCAAGCTCCAGCGATCCATTTATGGACTGGTGCAAGCCTCTCGGAGTTGGAATAAACACTTTGACAGTGTGATCAAAGCATTTGGGTTTGTACAGACTTTTGGAGAAGCCTGTATTTACAAGAAAGTGAGTGGGAGCTCTGTAGCATTTCTGATATTATATGTAGATGACATATTACTGATTGGAAATGATATAGAATTTCTGGATAGCATAAAGGGATACTTGAATAAAAGTTTTTCAATGAAAGACCTCGGTGAAGCTTCTTACATATTGGGCATTAAGATCTATAGAGATAGATCAAGACGCTTAATTTGACTTTCACAAAGCACATATCTTGACAAAGTTTTGAAAAAGTTCAAAATGGATCAAGCAAAGAAAGGGTTCTTGCCTGTATTACAAGGTGTGAAGTTGAGTAAGACTCAATGCCCGACCACTTCAGAAGATAGAGAGAAGATGAAAGATGTTCCCTATGCTTCAGCCATAGGCTCTATCATGTATGCAATGCTGTGTACCAGACCCGATGTGTGCCTTGCTATAAGTTTGGCAGGGAGGTACCAAAGTAATCCAGGAGTGGATCACTGGACAGCGGTCAAGAATATCCTGAAGTACCTGAAAAGGACTAAGGAGATGTTTCTCGTGTATGGAGGTGACAAAGAGCTCGTCGTAAACGGTTACGTTGATGCAAGCTTTGACACTGATCCGGACGATTCTAAATCACAAACCGGATACGTATTTACATTAAACGGTGGAGCTGTAAGTTGGTGCAGTTCTAAACAAAGCGTCGTAGCGGGATCTACATGTGAAGCGGAGTACATAGCTGCTTCGGAAGCAGCGAATGAAGGAGTCTGGATGAAGGAGTTCATATCCGATCTAGGTGTCATACCTAGTGCATCGGGTCCAATGAAAATATTTTGTGACAATACTGGTGCAATTGCCTTAGCAAAGGAATCCAGATTTCACAAGAGAACCAAGCACATCAAGAGACGCTTCAATTCCATCCGGGATTTAGTCCAGGTGGGAGACATAGAGATTTGCAAGATACATACGGATCTGAATGTAGCAGACCCGTTGACTAAGCCTCTTCCACGAGCAAAACATGATCAGCACCAAAACTCCATGGGTGTTAGAATCATTACTGTGTAATCTAGATTATTGACTCTAGTGCAAGTGGGAGACTGAAGGAAATATGCCCTAGAGGCAATAATAAAGTTATTATTTATTTCCTTATATATCATGATAAATGTTTATTATTCATGCTAGAATTGTATTAACGGAAAACATAATACATGTGTGGATACATAGACAAACAGAGTGTCACTAGTATGCCTCTACTTGACTAGCTTGTTAATCAAAGATGGTTAAGTTTCCTAACCATAGAAAAAGGAGTTGTCATTTGATTAACAAGGTCACATCATTAGTTGAATGATCTGATTGACATGACCCATTCCATTAGCTTAGCACCTGATCGTTTAGTATGTTGCTATTGCTTTCTTCATGACTTATACATGTTCCTATGACTATGAGATTATGCAACTCCCGTTTACCGTAGGAACACTTTGTGTGCTACCAAACGTCACAACGTAACTGGGTGATTATAAAGGTGCTCTACAGGTGTCTCCGAAAGTATTTGTTGGGTTGGCGTATTTCGAGATTAGGATTTGTCACTCCGAATGTCGGAGAGGTATCTCAGGGCCTTCTCGGTAATGCACATCACATAAGCCTTGCAAGCATTGCAACCAATGAGTTAGTTGCGAGATGATGTATTACAGAACGAGTAAAGAGACTTGCCGGTAACGAGATTGAACTAGGTATTGGATACCGACGATCGAATCTCGGGCAAGTAACGTATATTGTTATGCGGTCTGACCGATAAAGATCTTCGTAGAATATGTAGGAACCAATATGGGCATCCAGGTCCCGCTATTGGTTATTGACCGGAGACGAGTCTCGGTCATGTCTACATTGTTCTCGAACCGTAGGGTCCGCACGCTTAAGGTTTTGATGACAGTTATATTATGAGTTTATGCATTTTGATGTACCGAAGTTAGTTCGGAGTCCCGGATGAGATCACGGACATGACGAGGAGTCTCGAAATGGTCGAGACGTAAAGATTGATATATTGGACGACTATATTCGGACATCGGAATGGTTCCGAGTGGTTTCGGATAAAAACGGAGCACCGGGGGGGTTACCGGAACCCCCCGGGGGTTAATGGGCCTCATGGGCCTAATGTGGAGAAGAGGAAGGGGCTGCCAGGGCTGGCCGCGCGCCCCCTCTCCCCCTAGTCCGAATTGGACAAGGAGGGAGGGGCGGCGCCCCCCCTTTCCTATTCTCCCTCCACCTCTCCTAGTTGGACAAGGAACGGGAGGGGAGTAGGACTCCTCCTGCGCGCCACCATAGGGCCGGCCGCACCTCCCCCCCTTGCTCCTTTATATACGGGGGCAGGGGGCACCCTAGGACACACAATTGATCAACGTGATCGTTCCTTAGCCGTGTGCGGTGCCCCCTCCATCATATTCCACCTCGGTCATATTGTCGCGGTGCTTAGGCGAAGCCCTGCGTTGGTAGTACATCAAGATCGTCACCACGTCGTCGTGCTGACGGAACTCCTCCCCGAAGCTTTGCTAGATCGGAGCCCGGGGATCGTCATCGAGCTGAACGTGTGCTAAGAACTCGGAGGCGCCGGAGTAACGGCGCTTGGATCGGTCGGATCGGGAAGACGTACGACTACTTCCTCTACGTTGCGTCAACGCTTCCGCTTCGGTCTACAAGGGTACGTAGACAACACTCTCCCATCTCGTTGCTATGCATCACCATGATCTTGCGTGTGCGTAGGAAAATTTTGAAATTACTACGTTCCCCAACATAAAGATACTTGACAGAATTTAGATACATGAGAACGAAGAGATCATGAACTGATTAGAGAATATTGAATGATGCATCGGTAAGATTTGGAGAACAAGAGCTGAAAGCTGAGAACGAATAATTCTGAGATGATAGGCTCAGAAGAGTCAAACTTAAAAGACTCCTGAATTGCTCCGGATGGGTGAAAAGAATTCTCACAATCAAAATAGTTATGAGAGGATTGCATCAAGCTAGAACCATGAATCTTGAAGAGAATGGAGCAAGATTTAAGAGAAACTCTTCTTCGGTCTTCAAATGTTGAAAATGATGACGAGAAACACCACCATGAATTGTTGAGATACCCCGGGATGAACATTGGAAAGGTTGAACCAGCGATGAAAAGAATTTGAAAGATCTTGAAGAAAGACGTATGACTGATGGAATATATTCTTACGTCAAGC
Organism: Aegilops umbellulata; assembly: GCA_032464435.1. Lineage (NCBI taxonomy): Eukaryota > Viridiplantae > Streptophyta > Magnoliopsida > Poales > Poaceae > Aegilops > Aegilops umbellulata. Next base: position 511,082,981 of record CP136056.1, on the reverse strand, counting down.
CTCGAAAAGAATTTGAGAATAACTTTGGGATAATTAGAAGAGTCAGGTAAGATCCTGGGAAAAGACCTGTGGGTTAGGGCCCACTCAAAAGAAACACCATTGAATGATTGCTTGAAAGGAGAGATTGCATCGGTTGATTTAAATGGCTTGAATGAGATAACATCCTCAAAAGAACTTGAGTGAATTGAGAATGGAAACTTGAATCTTCTAAGATATCTTCATCACTCCGGAACAATTGAATAGCGAGAAGTGGATGATTAAGAAATACACCGGCATAAGAAAGAATTTGAAATGAGAAAAGGAATGTGATCAACACCGAAAGCTTGAATTGAGTCCACCGGAGAAGAAAAGAATGACGAATGATGAACTGGAAACTCATGATAATCATCGGATAAGAACATTGAAGGAAAGAATGAAGAAACTTCCATCAATAAAAAGGATACTTGATTGAGAAATCTGAGTCCTTGAAGAAATAAGGGTGGGAGGGCGGGAAAACAAACAGAACTTGGAACGGATGAAGCAAACACCGTTGAGAAGAACTGATAATTGATCTTGCGAATGTTGAAGTGATCGGATCCACTTGAAGAGGGACACACCGGTTGAAAAAGAATTAACATGATAACCTCGATGATCAAGAAGGATTAGTATTCACATAGCAATATGCGAACACCGTTTAGGAAAAAGTATGGATTCAACACTTGACTTCGAAGCAACTCGAATACCACAAAACGGAACAAAAACAAAGGATTTGGCTTGCAGAATAAGCCGGAACAAATACATATGATAGAGATTTACCCAATCCCATATCATGCATCTATCGGGAAGATATTCTAGGAGCTACATGAATTCCCACCTATAAACTCCCGAAACTTTCTGGTTATGCAATCAGGTGTTGGGGATACAGGGGACACAAAATATATCACCCAAACTAACAATACCTAGATCTAGCTGTATCCATCCTTCAACACATAACCAAGAAAACTCCGGAAATCGTCTACCTCAACCTTCGAAAAGCATCCGTTATACGAGTTATGGCAATACTCCCGCACTCGCCTCAGTACTGGGCTATCAGGGTTATCTCACCAACAACTGTACAAAAGAGATTTTCGATGCCGGCGTACTAAACTCAGGTATTCCAGAACTGCAACGATAAAATTATGACGACAACACCTCGGAGCTCAACTCCCCAGGACACCTCCACTAAACCCCTGCTGATAGGAGGCACCAAGACAATGTTGTCATCATAAAACCATCGGAACGATTCTAAGATACCCGTGTGATCCTAAAAAAAAATTTAGTGAAATTTGAGAAGAGAAGAGACAAAACTCTACGTCAGGATGCCTTACCAGAGCGATGAGGAGACTGAGAAGTAAAAAGAATTCCTAAACTCTCCGATATATAATTCCTAAATGACTCAAAACATTTTTCTAGACACAACTCGGCCGCTAAAAACGATCAATCAGTGGGGGCCCTAAGGTCGGGGATGGCTCTGATACCAACTTGTAACGCCCTCGATGCGGCTATATCTCCTACGTGTCGAAGCACGACTTAGAGGCATAACCGCATTGAAAGCAATGTCGCAAGTGAGGTAATCTTCACACTACCCATGTAATACATAAGGGAAAAGGATACATAGTTGACTTACAATCGCCACTTCACACAAAACATGAGTAAAGCATTACATCATACAGATACAATCAGGGCCCGACTACGGAGCCAAAATAAAAGAAGAACCCCAAAAGCGACAAAGGTCCCCGATCGACCCCAACTGGGCTCCACCACTGATCGACTAGAACGAAACAACATAAAGGATAAGATCGCCATCGAACTCCTCCTTGAGCTCGGGTGCGTCACCTGCATGGTTTCATCGGCACCTGCAAACTGGTTTAGGAAGTATCTGGTAAGTCACGAGGACTCAGCAATCTCACACCCGCGAGATCAAGACTATTTAAGCTTAAAGGTAGGACAGGGTAGTGAGGTGGAGCTGCAGCAAGCGACTAGCATATATGGTGGCTAACATACGCAAATGAGAGCGAGAAGATAAAGCAAAAGCACGGTCGAACAACTATGATCAAGAAGTGATCCTGAAACTACTTACGTCAAGCATAACTCCAACAACCGTGTTCACTTCCCGGACCTCGACGAGAAGAGACCATCACGGTTACACACGCGGTTGGTGTATTTTAATTAAGATCAACTTTGGGTTTTCTACAACCGGACATTAACAAATTCCCATCTGCCCATAACCGCGGGCACGGCTTTCGAAAGTTCAAACCCTGGAGGGGTGTCCCAACTTAGCCCATGATAAGCTCTCGCGATCAATGAAGGATATTCCTTCTCCCCGGGAAGACCCGATCAGTCTCGGAATCCCGGCTACAAGACATTTCGACGGCAATAAAACAAGTCCAGCAAAGCCGCCTGATGCGCCGACATCCTGATAGGAGCTGCACATATCACGTTCTCAGGGCAACACCGGATAAGCTAAGCGTACAGGTACCAACATAACCCAAGTTGCCAAGGGACGGTCCCGCACGGTGCTCTAGTTTGGACCAACACTTAGACAAGCATTGGCCCGGGGGCTAAATAAAGATGACCCTTGGGTTAATTACTCCCAAGGGAAAGTAGGTGGTGGTGAGGCAAATGGTAAAACCAAGGTTGGGCCTCGCTGGAAAAGTCTTATTCAAAGCGAACTGTCAAGGGGGTCCCATAAATCACCCGACCGCGTTAGGGACGCAAAATCCGGGAACATAACACCGATATGACGGAAACTAGGGCGGCAAGAGTGGAACAAAATACCAGGCATAAGGCCGAGCCTGTTGGGGAACGTTGCAGAAAATTAAAATTTTTCCTACGGTTTCACCAAGATCCATCTAGGAGTTCATCAAGCAACGAGTATTCAGATTAGATAGTATCTACATACCACTTTGTAGATCGCAACGGAAGCGTTCGAGTGAACGTGGATGAGGTAGTCGTACTTGCCGTGATCCAATTCACCGATGACCTAGTGCCGAACGGACGGCACCTCCGCGTTCAACACACGTACGGAAAGCGTGACGTCTCCTCCTTCTTGATCCAGCAAGGCAAAGGAGAGGTTGGGGATGAAGGCTCCAGCAACAGCACGACGGCGTGGTGATGGTGGAACTGCAGTACTCCGGCAGGGCTTCGCCGTGCTCAATGGAGGAGGAGGAGGTGTTGGGGAGGGAGAGGGAGGCGCCAGGGCAATGGGTGATCAGCCCCCTCTCTCCCCCCCTCTTTATATAACCCCCAAGGGGGGCGCCGGCCCTAGGAGATGAGATCTCCTAGGGGGGGACGGCGGCCAGGGCAGGGGGGCTTGCCCCCCAAGCAAGGGGGGGCGCCCCCTTTAGGGTTTCCCTCCCCCAAACCCTAGGCGCATGGGCCCATGGGGGGAGGCGCACCAGCCCACTATGGGCTGGTTCCCTCCCTCATACAGCCCATGGGGCCCTCCGGGATAGGTTGCCCCACCCGGTGGACCCCCCGGGACCCTCCGGTGGTCCCGGTACAATACCGATAACCCCAAAACTTGTCCCGATGTCCGTATGATGACTTTCCATATATAAATCTTTACCTCCGGACCATTCCGAAACTCCTCGTGACGTCCGGGATCTCATCCGGGACTCTGAACAACATTCGGGTTACTGCACATACATATCCCTACAACCCTAGCGTCACCGAACCTTAAGTGTGTAGACCCTACGGGTTCGGGAGACATGCAGACATGACCGAGACGGCTCTCGGGCAATAACCAACAGCGGGATCTGGATACCCATGTTGGCTCCCACATGCTCCACGATGATCTGATCGGATGAACCACGATGTCAAGGATTCAATTAATCCCGTATACGATTCCCTTTATCAATCGGTATTTTACTTGCCCGAGATTCGATCGTCGGTATACCAATACCTCGTTCAATCTCGTTGCCGGCAAGTCACTTTTCTCGTTACCGTAATGCATGATCCCGTGATCAAACACTTTGATCACATTGAGCTCATTGTGATGATGCATTACCGAGAGGGCCCGGTGATACCTCTCCGTCAAGCGGAGTGACAAATCCCAGTCTCGATCCATGTCAACCCAACAGACACTTTCAGAGATACCCGTAGCATACCTTTATAGTAACCCAGTTACGTTGTGACGTTTGGCACACCCAAAGCACTCCTACGGTATCCGGGAGTTACACGATCTCATGGTCTAAGGAAAGGATACTTGACATTGGAAAACTCTAGCAAACGAACTATGCGATCTTATGCTATGTTTAGGATTGGGTCTTGTCCATCACATCATTCTCCTAATGATGTGATCCCGTTATCGATGACATCCAATGTCCATAGTCAGGAAACCATGACTATCTGTCGATCAACGAGCTAGTCAACTAGAGGCTCACTAGGGACATGTTGTTGTCTGTTATTCACACATGTATTACGATTTCCGGTTAACACAATTATAGCATGAATAAAGACAATTATCATGAATAAGGAAATATAATAATAAAGCTTTTATTATTGCCTCTAGGGCATATTTCCAACAGAGCCTTCCACCCTTTACCAAGTATATAGATGCATTAATTAAATAAGATATATTGTGATATCCCAACAAGTAAACATGTTCCAATCAAGGAACAACATCTCCATGTTCCAACAAGGAACAAACTTCATCTTCACCTACAACTAACAACGCTATAAGAGGGGCTGAGCAGAGCGGTAACATAGCCAAACAACGGTTTGCTAGGACAAGGTGGGTTAGAGGCTTGGTTTGACAATATGAGAGGCATGATAAGCAAGTGGTAGGTATCACAGCATAGGCATAGCAAAAGAGCGAGCAACTAGCAAGCAAAGATAGAAGTGATTTCGAGGGTATGGTCATCTTGCCTGAGATTCCGCTAGGAAGAAGAACGAGTCCAAGAAGAAGACAAATGGACGGAGTCGAACGAATCCTCACAACTCCGGAACGAAACCGAAGCTAACGAGAGAAGCAACCCGGAAAGAAACAGGCAACAAAGTAAACAACCATCACATAAACATGGCATAATGCACAATCAAGTATGATGCATGTCCGGTTTAATGAGCAAGGCATGGCAAAGTGCAACAAACAATACTACAAGTTAAGTGGAGCTCAATATGCAACGAGTTGCATATTGACGAAACTTCACAACATTTATTTAGTTCACTCTTGTTTAGGCTACCCAACAATATTAAATGTTGTTAAACATGGCAAGGGGTGATGCATATGAAAACTACCTATCTAGGCAAGTTTAAATGAGGCCGGAACAACAAACAACAAATCCGGAATATCCTCATATGCATATTTTTAGATTTGGTACTGTTCTGTCCTAAAACATATTTTATTGTTGTTAAACAGGAAAATAAAGTGCAACATGTTAATCTATGCATTTTTCTACCCCATTTACATATATAAATTATTAAATTCCGAGTTACGGTTATTTAGTTATGAAATAAATCATTTTAACATGCCATTTAGCAAAATAAATGCAAACAACAATTTTAAGCATTTTAAATGTTGTTATCATGATGCGGATGACAATTGCAAGTTTTAAGCAATTTTATGAAAATGTTGACAAGAGCATTAAGAAGCATTTGTCATCGTGGCGGAAAGAAAGTGTGCCACGGCAACGAATCCGAAAATGGTGCCACGGCAACATATCGGTTCCGGTAGCTCATGGAGATACCGGTGCAAAAGGAGATGTGCGGATGTGCGGAACATGCTAGAGATGGTGGGGTGCTCCCGACTACCGGGTTCCCACATGTTAGAGGCATGGAAACAAGTGACAATCCGGACACGGTGCAAATGGTACAACTCATTCAACACATGCATTCGTTCCACGGTGGTCGTACTCGGCGGTTATACCTTCCAAGGGAGCGCTTTCGGAGCGGTTCGAGTTCAATGAAGGGAGTAGTGGTACACGGGCCGTAGTGGAAGTAGTGGTACACGTCTCGAAGAAGGACTTGACGCATCCGATGGGTACTTGGTGAATCCACACGTAGAGGTACTTGGCGAAAATCCTGGAGACGATGCGTCCACGTACGGTTCTTGGCGACGATCTTGCTGGACCAAAAGAAGCAAGACAGGAGGCCGGAGGTGCAGCAGCGGCAACAACACGTCTTGGACACGGGGAGAGGTGCGGGGCAGAGGACGGCGCTTGACGCGGCTCCGGCGAGAAGACGAAGCATAGGAGGTCGAGGTCGAGCACGGGGAGGCTGGACGTCGACGGGGCTCGAGACGGGGGCGATGACGTGGATCCAGCGCGGCGGAGCTTGGGGAGGCGACGCCATGGAGGTCAACGCGCGCGGCCGTGCGGTCGTACTCCTCCTCGAGGCATAGGATGCAGGGGCGACGACCACGACCGGACTTGAGGACGGGTACGGCGAGGAGGCGCGACGCCGCGGAACTGCTAGTGGCTAAGGAGCTCGGGCATGAGCTCCTGCTCGGGGAAGACGACGGGGAGGAGCTGCTGGAGGCGACGCCGACGCACGGGCAGAGGGACGAGGAGCGGAGATGGTGCAGAGCAGCAGCCTCCAGGGTCGCCGGCGCGGGGCTCTACTCCTCTCTGCGTGTGACAGCGGAGGAGGAGGACGATGGGGAGAGGGGATCAAGAGGAGGGGCGATGGGATCGGGAGAGGTGGCTGGCGGCGCTGGGTGGAAGGGAACGAGAGGGAGAGGGGGGATCGGACAGGGGGTTTTCGGGCTAGGGTTAGGAGGGATGGTGGGGGCGGCTGGGCCGGATGGGCCTTAGGGCAGGGGTGGCTGGTTGCAGCTGGGCTGGGAGGCCCAGCTAGGCTCTCTCTCCTCTCTCTCTTAACACTAAAATGCCAGAAAACAAAAGAGAGAAAGGAAAAAAAAGGAAGAGGGGTTTAGGGAACGAATTTGAATGGAAGGACAATTTTTCTGGGCTCATAAAAATAAGCATGGCCACGGAAAAATATAAGTGACAAGATTGCAGGAATTAAATTCAAATTCATTTGAATATAATTCAAATGGTTTTGAATTGGGACTAGGTTTGGAGTGGCCTAAAATGTTGAGAATTTTGGTAGAGCTCCGGAAAAAGGATGAAAGAATAAAAGACAAGGTTAGAGGTCAAGAGTTGTGATAACAAAGGCATTGGGATTATTTTGCAAGTGGGGTATGGTTAATTCCAAATAAATGGAATATTTATTATAGCTCTCTAAATATCGAGAGGATAAGTTTTAAAGAGAATCACCATGTGAATTCCCTCGATTTAAATGGATCAAAGATCCATGCCATTTATTTAGATGAGTTGCAAAAGATTTATGAGATGATTGCATGATGACATTATGCAATGCAAAAAGAAAAGAGCAAGCACAAATGAAACACACGGCGAAACCCGGAATATATGGAAGTCTTCTCGAGCATCGGCCTCGGGGCGTTACATTTACTTACCGTACCACATACCTATTCCTTTTCGGAGTCTGAAGCATTTTGGAAAGTGTCCCTTATGTATTCCTCCGGGGTTACGGTTTCAATAACATTGGTTTCAACATTTATGGGATTACCTGAGATATAATGTTTGATTCTTTGACCGTTCACCACCTTTGGATTTGTGCCTTCTAAGTTGTTGATTTTTATGGCACCGGAATGATAGACCTCCTCAATAAAGTAAGGCCCTTCCCATATAGAGAGAAGTTTTCCTGCAAAAAATCTTAAACGAGAGTTGAATAGCAACACATAATCACCTACGTTAAACTCACGCTTTTGTATCCTTTTGTCATGCCATCTTTTAACTTTTTCTTTAAATAGTTTGGCATTCTCATAGGCCTGGGTTCTCCATTCATCAAGTGAGCTAATGTCAAATAGCCTCTTCTCACCGACAAGTTTGAAGTCATAATTGAGCTCTTTAATGGCCCAATATGCCTTATGTTCTAGTTCGAGAGGTAAGTGACATGCTTTTCCATAAACCATTTTATACGGAGACATACCCATAGGATTTTTGTATGCAGTTCTATAGGCCCATAAAACATCATCAAGTTTCTTGGACCAATTCTTTCTAGATCTATTAATAGTCTTTTGCAAAATTAATTTGAGCTCGCTATTACTCAATTATGTAGACTGCGGGTGATATGGAGATGCGATTCTATGATTAACATCATACTTAGCAAGCATTTTACGGAAAGCACCATGAATAAAATGTGAACCACCACAGTCATTAAATATCCAGGGACTCCAAACCTCGGAAAAATAACTTCTTTAAGCATCTTAATAGAGGTGTTATGATCAGCACTACTAGTTGGAATAGCTTCTACCCACTTAGTAATGTAATCAACAGCAACTAAAATATGTGAATACCCGTTAGAGGAAGGAAACGGTCCGATATAATCAAAGCCCCAAACATCAAATGGTTCAATAACAAGTGAATAGTTCATAGGCATTTCTTGACATCTACTAATATTACCAATTCTTTGACATTCATCACAAGACAAGACAAACTTACGGGCATCTTTGAATAGAGTAGGCCAATAAAAACCGGATTGCAATACCTTATGTGCAGTTCTATCTCCAGCGTGGTGTCCTCCATAAGCCTCGGAGTGACACTTGCGTAGGATCTGTTCCTGTTCATGCCCAGGTATACAACGTCTAATAACACCATCTACTCCTTTATAAAGGTGTGGGTCATCCCAGAAGTAATGTCTTAAATCATAGAAAAACTTTTTCTTTTACTGGTATGTGAAACTAGGTGGTATAAATTTAACAACAATGTAATTAGCATAATCAGCATACCATGGAGCAGTATGAGAAGCATTTATGACAGCTAATTGTTCATCAGGAAAGCTATCATCAATAGGTAGTGGGTCATCAAGAACATTCTCTATCCTAGACAAGTTGTCTGCAACGGGGTTCTCAGCTCCCTTTCTATCGATAATATGCAAATCAAATTCTTGTAGCAAGAGAACCCATCTAATAAGTCTAGGTTTAGCATCTTTCTTTTCCATAAGGTATTTAATAGCAGCATGATCAGTGTGAACAGTTACTTTAGAATCAACAATATAAGGTCTGAACTTATCACAAGCAAATACAACTGCTAAAAATTCCTTTTCAGTAGTAGCATAATTTCTCTGGGCATTGTCTAGAGTTTTACTAGCTTATTGGATAACATTTAATTTCTTATCAACTCTTTGTCCTAGAACAGCACCTACAGCGTAATCACTAGCATCACACATAATTTCAAAGGGTAAATACCAATCAGGTGGCTGAACAATTGGTGCAGATATCAAGGCTTTCTTAAGTATTTCAAATGCTTCTACACAATCATCATCAAAGACAAAAGGAATATCTTTTTGTAAGAGATTAGTGAGAGGCCTAGAAATTTTAGATAAGTCCTTAATGAACCTCCTATAAAAACCGGCATGACCAAGGAAACTTCTTATACCTTTAATGTCCTTGGGACACGACATCTTTTCAATAGCATCCACTTTAGCTTTATCAACTTCCATACCTTTTTCAGAAATTTTATGCCCCAAGATAATACCTTCATTAACCATAAAGTGGCACTTCTCCCAATTCAAGACAAGGTTAGTTTCTTCACATCTCTGCAAAACTTGATCAAGGTTGCTCAAGCAATCATCAAAAGAAGTTCCATATACGGAGAAATCATCCATGAGAACCTCACCAATCTTTTCACAAAAATCAGAGAATATAGCCATCATGCATCTTTGAAAGGTAGCAGGTGCGTTATATAAACCAAAAGTCATATGTCTATAAGCAAAGGTACCGAAAGGGCAAGTAAAAGTGGTCTTTTCTTGATCCTCTTTTGACACAGGTATTTGAGAGAAACCAGAATAACCATCTAGAAAGCAAAAATGTGTACGTTTGGGTAGTCTTTCTGGCATTTGATCAATAAAAGGTAAAGGGTAATTAATGATCCTTTTTATTTGCTTTACTTAATTTGCGGAAATCAATTACCATTCTATAACCTGTAATAATTCTTTGTGGGATTAATTCATCTTTATCATTAGGAACAACAGTAATACCTCCCTTCTTAGGGACACAATGGACAAGACTTACCCACTCACTATCAGCAACGGGATAAATTATACCTGCCTCCATAAGCTTTAGTATTTCTTTCCTTACCACTTCTTTCATCTTAGGATTTAACCGTCATTGGTGATCAACAACTGGTTTAGCGTCTTTCTCCAATTTTATTTTGTGTTGGCATAGAGTGGGACTAATGCCCTTAAGATCATCAAGAGTATATCCAATAGTAGCACAGTGCTTCTTCAGAGTTTTTAATAATTTCTTTTCTTCATGCTCTGAAAGGTTAGCACCAATAATAACATGATATATCTTCTTTTCATCAAGATAAGCATATTTAAGAGTATCAGGTAACGGTTTAAGCTCAAACACGGGATCACCCTTGGGTGGAGGAGGATCCCCTAGGATTTCAACAGGCAAGTTGTGTTTCAAAATAGGTCCCTGTTTAAAGAATACTTCATCTATTTCACTTCTTTCATTCATAAACATATCATTTTCATGGTTGAGCAAATATTGTTCTAAAGGATCATTAGGAGGCACGACAATAGAAGCAAGACCAATAATTTTATCTTTACTAGGAAATTCCTCATCACGGGGTTGTCTACGAAATTTAGCAAAGTTAAACTCATGAGACATATCCCCCAAACCAATAGTAACAACCTTTTCGCAGTCTATCCTAGCATTAGGGTCTACCAAATATGATGGGACAAAAGTCATCTTGTGGGGAACCAAGAACAAGAAAATCAGCATGATATTTAACTTTCCCACACAAGACTTCAACATCTCTAACAATCCCAACTGGTGACATAGTGTCTCTACTGGCAAGCTTAATTATAACATCAATTTCCTCTAACTCAACAGGTGCAATATCATGCATAATTTCTTGTATAAGGAATGAGGTATTGCACTTGCACTAGCACGCATATCACATAAGCCATGATAACAATGATCTCCTATTTTAACAGAAATAACAGGCATGCCTACAACATGACTATGTTTATTTTTAGCATCAGGTCTAGCAATTCTAGCAGCTTCATTGCAGAAGTAAATAACATGCCCATCAATATTATCAGCCAAGAGATCTTTAACCATAGCAACACTAGGTTCAACTTTAATTTGCTCAGGGGATTTGGGTGTCCTAATATTACTTTCGTTGACCACAGTTGAAGCTTTAGCACGATCCTTTATTCTAAGAGGGAAAGGTGGTTTCTCAATATAAGCAGTAGGAACGACATGATCATTATAAGTGATAGTCTTTTCTTCAACTTTAATAGGTGCAACTACTTTTACTTCAATGGGAGGATTATATTTAAACCACTTCTCCTTAGGGAGATCAACATGAGTAGCAAAGGATTCACAGAAAGAAGCTACTATCTCAGAGTCAAGTCCATATTTAGTGCTAAATTCACGGAAAACATCGATATCCATAAAAGATTTAACACAATCAAACTTAGGTGTTATACCTGACTCCTTACCTTCGTCGAGGTCCCAATCTTTAGAGTTGCATTTAATTCTTTCCAATAAATCCCATTTGAATTCAATAGTCTTCATCATAAAAGAGCCAGTACAAGAAGTATCAAGCATGGAGCGATTATTGAGAGAAAGCCGAGCATAATTTTTTTGAATAATCATTTCTCTTAGGAGCTCATGATTGGGGCATGAATATAACATTGATTTAAGCCTCCCCCAAGCTTGAGCCATGCTTTCTCCTTCGCGGGGCCAAAAATTATATATATAATTACGATCACGATGAACAAGATGCATAATATAAAACTTCTGATGAAATTCCAATTTCAATCGATTGTAGTTCCATGATCCCATATCATCACATAGCCTAAACCATGTCAATTAATCTCCCTTCAAACATAAAGGGAAGACCTTCTTATTGATAACATCCTCGAGCATACCTGCAAGCTTAAATAATCCACAAACTTCATCCACATAGATTAGGTGCAAATCGGGATGTAATGTTCCATCTCCTATAAAAGGATTAGCTAGCAGTTTCTTTATCATACCCGAAGGAATTTCAAAGTAAACATTTTCAGTAGGTTCAGTAGGTTGAGGAGCAACTCTTTGCTCTACTGTCCGGGGTGAAGATACCCCGAACAAGCCCCTCGAAGGATTATGTTTCATAGTAACAAGTGACAGTAAATTTCAGCGCACTATATAAATTTTTCCTTATCAAATTCCACCTACCAAAGGCGCTTCACTCCCCGACAACAACGCCAGAAAAGATCCTTGATGGCCCACAAGTATAGGGGATCTATCGTAGTCCTTACGATAAGTAAGAGTGTCGAACCCAACGAGGAGCAGAAGGAAATGACAAGCGGTTTTCAGTAAGGTATTCTCTGCAAGCACTAAAATTATCGGTAGCAAATAGTTTTGTGATAAGGTAATTTGTAACGGGTAATAAGTAATGAAAGTAAACAAGGTGCATCAAGATGGCCCAATCCTTTTTATAGCAAAGGACAAGCCCGGACAAACTCTTATATAGAGAAAAGCGCTCCCGAGGACACATGAGAATTATCGTCAAGCTAGTTTTCATCACGCTCATATGATTCGCGTTCGTTACTTTGATAATTTGGTATGTGGGTGGACCGGTGCTTGGGTACTACCCTTTATTGGACAAGCATCCCACTTATGATTAACCCCTATTGCAAGCATCCGCAACTACAAAAGAAGTATTAAGGTAAACCTAACCATAGCATGAAACATATGGATCCAAATAAGCCCCTTACGAAGCAACTCATAAACTAGGGTTTAAGCTTTTGTCACTCTAGCAACCCATCATCTACTTATTACTTCCCAATTCCTTCCTCTAGGCCCAAACAATGGTGAAGTGCCATGTAGTCGATGTTCACATAACACCACTAGAGGAGAGACAACATACATCTCATCAAAATATCGAACAAATACCAAATTCACATGACTACTTATAGCAAGACTTCTCCCATGTCCTCAGGAACAAACGTAACTACTCACAAATCATATTCATGTTCATAATCAGAGGGGTATTAATATGCATAAAGAATCTGAACATATGATGTTCCACCAAATAAACCAACTAGCATCAACTACAAGGAGTAATCAACACTACTAGCAACCCACAGGTACCAATCTGAGGCTTTGGGACGAAGATTGGATACAAGAGATGAACTAGGGTTTTAGAGGAGATGGTGCTGATGAAGATGTTGATGGAGATTGACCCTCTCCCGATGAGAGGATCATTGGTGATGACGATGGCGATGATTTCCCCCTCCCAAAGGGAAGTTTCCCCGGCAGAACAGCTCTGCCGGAGCCCTATATTGGTTCCGCCTCGTGGCGATGGAGTTTCTTCCCGAAAGCTTGCTTATGACTTTTTCCAGGGTAAAAGACTTCATATAGCAGAAGATGGGCACCGGAGGCCTGCCAGGGGGCCCACGAGGCAGGGGGCGCGCCCCCACCCTCGTGGCCAGGGTGTGGGCCCCCTCTGGTGGATTCTTTCGCCAGTATTTTTTATTAATATCAAAAATAACTTCCGTGAAGTTTCAAGACTTTTGGAGCTGTGTAGAATAGGTCTATAATATTTGCTCCTTTTCCAGCCCAGAATTCAAGCTGCCGGCATTCTCCCTCTTTATGTAAACCTTGTAAAATTAAGAGAGAATAGGCATAAGTATTGTGACATAACGTGTAATAACAGCCCATAATACAATAAATATCGATATAAAAGCATGATGCAAAATGAACGTATCAAGGCGCGGGGCGGCTGGTGGTGGGACGACGAGTATAGGAGGTGGGATGAGTGGATAGGGTGCGGGAGTTGGACGACATGTATGGTTTTTTTGTCGGTAGCACGTACGCTCGCGGTGACTAAATCGTGCAGCTGGATACCACGATTCTTGAAATGTATGTTGACGCATCTCTATGCCACGAACTTGAAAAAGTATCTCAAACCTTTACATATTGGCCAAATTATGGTCTTGATAATGTTTTTGTTCATGAGTATTGGGCAACTGGATGCATGGTTTTAGCAATTGTATAGTTAATTATGGGCAACTGGATACATGATTTTACACAACTGCATGGTTGATTGTAGGCGACTAGATACATGGTTTTAGGCAATATTATGATTGATTGTAGGCAACTATGTCACCTAAGAAAGGATAAAAGAACATGCACATGTTCGTTTTTTGAGTGGTCACAAATAAACTTACTTCCCTAAAAACACTTCATGGTTTTAGTCTACTTTTACAGATGCGTAAGACAACTAAACATATGCTGGTTTTCTAAACTCCATGACAATCCTTGTGTAGAAAAATGTAAGCAGGAATGGTACAATTACTAGAGCAATATGTATGATTTTAGACGGGAAAGGAATCATAGATTGAAAAGGTCCCAACATGTCAGGTGCTCAAGGCCAGCTGAATCATAGGTTGAAAAGCTCCCAACACGTCAGGTGCTCAAGGTCAGCTTCTCTCTCTAGCAATAATGTAAGCAGTAATCTACAAAGCACACTTACGCATCAAGCACACATCAATCACGCACAGCACGTATGGATCAACCCACACATGTGCATATCAAGCACGCGGCTCCGTTTGATGCTGATGGCTGTGGGGTTCGTCGACGGCGCTGCCGACCCAAACTGCACCCCGCAGGCCACGGAGAGACGCCTTGCGAGGGGTTGGCGGGGAATTCGAGGACGTGCTCGTTAGCCGCGACGGCGAGGCAGGGATGGTCCGTCGTAGATCTGAGAGCGCCGCCTCCTCACCTGCTCGATCTGGAATCCCCAGAGGGGATGGAGAGAAGGTGAGGGGAGAGGGGAGATGCTGTGGGCGGCGACTGAGTAGGGAGACCGGGATGGTGGCTGAGCAGGAAGACGGTGGCGGTGGCGGCGCATCGGAAGATGGGCACGCGACGCATCTAGAGAAGAAGAGCGAGAGAGGAAAGAGGTGGCCGCATCGGGAGAGTGAAGGAAAGGAAGTGGGTGGTGGTTTCAGACCGTACATCACCTAATTTGGATCCGACGACTCTCGCGTGTGCGCTCGCGATGTTCATTGGGCGCAGCTGCACGATTGAGTATTTGGGAAAGAATAAATAACAACGATAATCTAGCTGCGCAAATGTGCGGGTTACTCTGCTAGTTTCACATATATCAAAAAGAAAAAAAAAAGACATAAATTTTTGCCATGATAAACACATAATTATTTTATCAATAATATAATCATCGCACGTTCTTATATTCATACCCTTGAAGGAATGAAGGAAGAAACATTGGCGTGAAGTGCAATGCACCAAGACACATTTCGCAAAATCAAATCACGATGTTGCATGAAAAAATTCAAAAAGATTTCAAAGTAGAGATTCATTCCAAAGTCCACATTTTCAGTCAAGAAATTTGGAAGACAACCTTAAATACTCCTACAAATCACTGGAGAAGTAGGTGCCAAAGTGAGAATTACAGTTGACCTTTTCTCCTGCGACTAATCCAGACCCAAATGACCGCCGGCTCCCGACGGAGGCGGCGGGCCTCCTCAATGGCGCCTGTCCCCCTGTCCGTACCCGCCCCCGGCGCCTCCCCGGCGCCGCGGCGCCTTCGCCGCCCGGCCATCGCGGCCGCCGGCGCCGCGCTCGCGGCGCTCCTCCTCCTCGCGGCGGCCGCCGCCGTCTGGCGCCCGGACTACCTCCCCGCCGCGCTCCTCCGCCGCCCCGCGCCCGCCGCCGCCGGGTTCTACTCCTTCGACCTTGTCCGCGAGTACCCCCACGACCCCGAGGCCTTCACCCAGGCACGCATCCCTCCTGATCTCATTCGCTCCTCTCCTCTCCCATGGGGAAATTTTTCCTCAGATCGCGTGTTTTTCGTTCTTTCGCAGGGTCTCCTGTACGCGGGAAACGACACTCTCTTCGAGTCCACTGGCCTCTATCACCAGGTAATGTAATGCAATGCAATGTGGATCTCTTCCCGTGGATTACGGTGATGTAAATGTGATATGCTAAGAATACTTCCGTGGTTTTTCCACAATAAATTACCTCTAGTCTCACTTGAATTATGAACCTTGGTATTCATGCCTCCCTAGTGGAAACAAGCAGACTGGCTATCAGTGTTATGAGCTGTTGAGAATCTGTTCCTTGAGTTTGCAAGTTGCATTCTAATTTTGTTTCTGAACAGTCGTCGGTCCGAAAAGTTGATCTTCAAACCGGCAAAGTACGTTCACTACTGTACTTTCCTTATTTAACATTGCGCAGCAATGGTCCACCTACCCTACACTAAATCACTAGTTATTACTTTGTCATTTGTCAGGTTTTAGATCAGCACCAAATGGATGGGCATATGTTTGGAGAAGGCTTAACACTTCTCGACGACAGGTAGATGAACCTCGACTATACCCGACATGAGAATTGCTTTCTTGAACACGATGGCTCTATTTGCTTCCGTGGTCCTGTTAAATCTCATTTCATTTGCTTTGTAGATTGTTTCAAGTTACTTGGTTGAAGAATGATGGATTCATATACGACCGACATAACTTTAGCAAAGTAATGCTGCTGCCCCTGTTTCTATGTTAGTGCATTTACAGATGATTCAGATCTTTTCTGTTTAAAGTCTCGGCTAATTATCTCCAAACCCTGACCTATCATATCTATTTTCTGGTGATCTTCTGAAATATGGGTTTACAATCATTCACTTCGCATCTTACTGGTCATTTCTCAAGTTTTTCAGTCATTTCTTGTTGATGTCTGAGGTAACAAGTTACCGTGCTCTCTGCTGCAGCGTGAAAGTTTTACCCATAAAATGCGTGACGGGTGGGGGTTGGCTACGGATGGAAAAATCCTATTTGGCAGTGATGGTACTTCAAGGTTGTACCAGCTGGATCCAATATCACTTGAAGGTATATTAAGTTAATCACACACTTGATATTCTGTTAGCTTTGAGACATAATTTCTTTTGTTTGATGTCTCTGTTGATACAGTAACGAAGACAGTAACTGTGAAATATCAAGACAATGACATTTCCTATATTAATGAACTGGAATATATAAATGGTGAAGTATGGGCAAATGTCTGGCAGGTTAGAGTTGTTATGCACTACCTTGACCATATTGCTTTCATGTTTTATTATATTGATCAAGATCTCAAGGACCAGAAGATTTTCATTAGTATACCGTAGTGTTGATGTTAAAGTGCTCCCTGGTGTCATTTATGAGGTTTTAGTTTAACAATTAACTATGGGGTGTGACTCAATTTGTACTGAATTGTATCCAAGTTTTATCCTGTGTTGTCCTTTGTTACACTTGATACTCTGAAATAGGCAATTGATGTACAATTAACTAGTCTGATTTTTTAATATCTTCTACAAGACATGACTAGCTTTTTTTTAGAAAAGGTCATTTGACTTGGCAATTAGGTAACCGAGGTCTTAGCATGACTAGCTAATATCATTTGTGTCTTAGCTCTGTTTTCCATGCAAAGTTTGATCATATACAATGCGAACTGCCTACCAATTTGCTAGAATGTTGTGAAGTGCGCCTCTCAGTATCGAAAGTTATGATGTGTAGACAGATTGCATAGCTAGAGTTTCTCATGAAGATGGCCAAGTGGCGAGCTGGATCCTTCTTCATGAGCTGAGGTATGCTCTGAGTAGAAATCACTGCTGTTGTTCTATGCCTATTTCCTGACCACTGAGTTTCTTCATAAGATTGCTCTTTTTACCTGTAATGTCTGCATTTGAAGTAATAATCGATCCTTGTGTCCTTAATTTTGCAGGCAGCAGTTGTGGAATTCTGGCAACACGGTGAGCAGCCCCTATGGTTCATTGGCTAATTGCATTGCTAGACGTACATAATCCAAATCCAGTATCTGGAGTGGCATGGCACTAAAAATCCGGTCCATGTTCCAGGAAATTGATGTTTTGAACGGCATAGCTTGGGACGAAGAAAATGACAGACTGTTCGGTAAGTCCTTCTGCACTTGCAGTTTCGGTCCGTGGATCAAAGCCTCTAAGGTTCTTGAGCAGCTAACCCTTCCACCCTGCTCACAGTGACCGGGAAACTGTGGCCAAAGCTTTACGAGATTAAGCTGCGCCCGGTGGATGGGCCACCGGATGGGTCCGTGGAGAAATTGTGCCCAAGGGCAAGCTTTTATCGCTGACAAGCGTCGACTCCTCGGCGAGGATATGTACATGTATTATGTGCCTCCTGGTCGATTCAAGGCAATTGGCGGTTTGAAGATAGGTTTTTTGTTGTTGTGACTTGGTTGTGAACTGGCGGGGGAGTGCAGGACGAAGAGCTGACCCTGGAAATACATCATCAGAGCTGAATGCACCTCCCTTTATTATGTAAAAATATAAAATAAATAAATATAGATATAGATATAGAGCTTGAATTGAACTCCTGGTCATGCCGTTTCTAGCTTTGCTGTTGGAATGGTCTGAAAATCCGATGGCGATGACTGATGAGTTGATGGATCGATGCAACAACATCTAAAAGAAATGTAAAAGAAATGGGTTGACGCAAGCTAGAGGAAGCTTGAGAGAGGCCGAAGCAAATCGATTGAATTCACGGAGAACTGAACCGACCCGATGGAGGATTCTTCCTTCCATCATCTCGTTGGCCATCAATCATCAGATGAACACCACATAGAAAATATTGCTGGATGATCTCACAAAGCAGGGAACAGATCTCACTCACAAGACGATGCGATTCCCTTTATTAATTCATGCAATCTCCGACCACCAGCGCTCGCAGATCAACGCGCGCATACACATACAGACATATAATAGATCTGCCATCGTTCAGCTAACATTACATGGAATCATGCATCTAGTACGCGAGAACAAACTAGCCAGGGCCATCTAGGCATCTAGCAGTCCTTGATGCAGTGGCAGTGGATGCCGTCACACTTGCCGCGGGTGAAGCCCTCGGTCTCGCAGACGTTCGCGCAGTTGGTGTCGCTGAAGCACGCCCCATGGAACTTGTGGCTATCCGACTTGCAATCCCTCGCCAGAGCCACCTGCACGGATCCCCCCTGCTCCTCTGCACCGCCAAAATCAACAAAGCGTGCAGATCAGTCATCATCTCACACAATTCTAGCAGCAGTATGTAGGATGCATCATCAGTTATCTCAAATAATTCCGAAGGTAGGCATGTATACATAACATACCCGTGGCAACGAGCAGCAGCAGGAGGACCACGAAGACCTTCGCGGACAGACCCATCGCGGTTCCTTGTGTGAAGGATGGAGAGGATGGTATGGTATAGTAGAATGTGAAAGCCTTGGAGCTGGGTTCTATGGTAGATGGGTGTAGAGGGGAGGGGAGCGGGCTTGTTATATAGGCGTATTTCCCTTGTGGCAGCGTACATTGCTTCTAATTTTTTTAGCATTAATTTTGTGCTGCTTCCAGGCTTCCAGGCTAGGCAAATAGATTTTTGTCGGGTAGTGTAACTGACAATGTGAAAATGGACACGCTAAGCAAACCATTTTTGTATGATAGTGTAACTGACATATGAGTGAAGATAGAAAGGATAAGCAAACACATTTTTGTATGGTAGTGTCACAAACAATTAAAGGCTGTAAAAGAACACGTGAAAGTGGAAAAATTGGTCACGTCTTGTCCATATATCAGCCACTGTACACTGTACTAGAAATGCGGTTAAGGTTACACGATGGATTCAAGTGCCCTACAAGTTCTCGTGGCATGGTTTGGGTGTCAAATGGTGTTGTTGGGTTTGCAGGCTGTTGCACTCTTCATGTTCTCAAGTTCTCATCAGACAAGACATGTGAATGGTTTGCGTCAAGGCCAAGGCGATCCCCTCTACCCTCTGTTATTTGTTATTGTCGTGGATGTTTTAGGAAAGCCTTTCTCACTTGCGTGGGAGAGAGGTCTGCTACGGCCTTTCATCGCAGCAAGCTATTAGGCATCTTCTCTCTCTGTGCGCTGATGATGTTGGTTTGATCATCCGGCCATCTGCTCGAGATCGACACCACCATCACAATCCTTTTTTTTAAAGAGCACCGCAACATTGATTCTTTGTCATGATTATCCCAGAGACATTGCATGCGCTCTGCCTCTTGGATTTCCTGTTTTACCTGTAATTTTTTTATGGGGCTGCCTCTTTTTTTTTTTGCGAAAAAACTTCCAATCTATTCATCTTCAATCATGGCAGTACAACGAACACCAGAAATAAAAATTACATCCAGATCCGTAAACCACCTAGCGACGACTACAAGCACTGAAGCGAGCCGAAGGCGCGCCGCCGTCATCACCCCTCCATCGCCGGAGTCGGGCACAACTGGTTGTAGTAGACAGTCGGAAAGTCGTCGTGCTAAGGCCCCATAGGACCAGCGCACCAGAACAGCAACCGCCGCCGATGAAGAATAACGTAGGTTGGAAGGATTCAATCCGAAGACACACGAACGTAGAAGAACAACGACGAGATCCGAGCAAATCCACCAAAGATAGATCCGCCGGAGACACTGCCCCTTGTGCTTTCTTGCTTAAAAAAGTCTGACCTTCAGCTATATGTCAACAAAGTGATGTGGTGACTTCAGTGCAGTGCAGGAAGGCTAGTCTGTCATCATGCCAGTTCAGGCAGTCCTTGCGGCTATGTCAATCTATGCGATAATAGCAATGGAACTCTCCAAATGGATGATTGCGTCTACCATCACTGCAACAACATTGCTCGAAATCTATTATGACTGCAAAGTCACCAACTCGGCGGGAGTCTTGTTTGATAGAATTAAATAGGAGGCCTCGCTTTGGAGCCTTGCACGGGCTAAACACCTCAGTAACATATTGCTGCAAGAATGATTGTTGTAACCTCGCCTTGGCCTTGGGCCTTAACCTCTAAAATTTCCATCTTAATCAATGAAAATGATAAATCTTTTGCCTCATTTAAAAAAAATT
The DNA here is from genome assembly GCA_032464435.1 of Aegilops umbellulata. NCBI lineage: Eukaryota > Viridiplantae > Streptophyta > Magnoliopsida > Poales > Poaceae > Aegilops > Aegilops umbellulata. The sequence goes on along the minus strand of CP136056.1, from coordinate 511,062,084 downwards.
CATATAGGGTGTGGCTATTTTATTCCATACTTATAGGTAAACAATCAAAGGAGCCAGCGAACCAGTAATCATAACACACCTCAGTAAAGAAGATAAAAGTTCAAAGCAACATCTGCGGGAGGTCGAGTCAACTCATGGTCATCATCCATGTATTCCACACCCTCTTTCATGTCCCCATATTCACCATCTTTTTATCGGTAACGATAACTCCCGAACGTGCCTTGTTTTGTGCTCCCGCCCCGAACGCCCTCGTTTTCGTTGGATCGAGCACACAGATCTTGGCGCACGTAACTCGCCACGTCATCACCGATTCACCGGTGTATCCTTCGGAAAAATAAACATCCATCCCGAACGCCCCCTCCCCCACTCTGTCGCACACCTTTTCCCTTCTACTCCCCACTCCTCCATCTTTCCCCACTTCTCTAGTCCACTCACAAGGCGGCGACCAGAGTCCACACAGATATGAGAAAATTCCTTATTTAACACTATCTTAAAATCTGCTTCCTTATTTGACACTGGAAAAGTTTTCCTTCCCTATTTGACACAAGTTCTAAATTTTATTCCCTATATGACATTTCCGTCCATTTTGAGCCTAAATGACACCTGAAAAGACTCTTTTGCCCCTCATGTGGTATGTGTGTGAGGGGCAATAGCGCACACGCGCAGCATCAGTGCGAGGGCAGGAGCACACACGCAGCAACACATACACATGCACAACACACACACGCGCGCGCATGCACACACACACACACGCGCACCAACACACATGCACGCGCACACACACGCACGCAACACACACCACATACACACACACGCAGCAGCAGCACACACGCAGCAGCAGCACATAGGCACGCAACAGCACACACACACACGCACACACGTACACACGCAGTAGCAAACACACACGCAGCAGCACACATGCACACACACACATGCAGCAGCAGCACACATGTGCGCGTGCACCCACACACGCAACAGCACACACGCGCGCGCGCACACACATACCGCATGAGGGGCAAAATTGTCTTTTCAGGTGTCATTTAGGCTTAAAATGGACGGAAGTGTTGTATAGGGAATAAAATTTAGGACTAGTGTCAAATAGGAAAAAAAAACTTTTCCAGTGTTAAATAAGGAACCAGATTTTAAGACAGTGTCAAATAAGGAATTTTCTCTTCACAGAGATCTCGAGCAGTTTGCCGGCATCAGGGGGGCGTGGTGCGTGACATGGATGGGATGCAGGGGCTCGCAGGCGCGGGAAGGAGATGCTCGCGCGCTTCTGTTGTCGGGGCTCGCTGTGATGCAACGGGGGCGGTCCGGCGGTGACGGCAGCGGCTTCCGGCAGTTCGGTGTTGCGTCGGATGTCGGGAACGCGGCGGAGATCGACGACTAGGGATGGCAGTTTGGCCCATGGGTATGGGTACCCGCGGGTACCCTACCCGAAAACAACGGGTATGGGCAAGACTTGAAGAGATTTTTTACCCATGGGTAATGGGTATCCATACCCGCAAAATATATGGGTAGGATATGGCCATAACATTGCGCCCATGGGTAACCCAATGGATACCCAGAAACAATTAATAAATGAAAATAACTCCTATGACATGTGGGGTCATCATCCAACTCCTATGGCCCACCCTAAGTCTCGATTCCTTAAATTGGCCATAGCTCATAGGCCCGTAATCACCTGCTCGCCACTCCTCATGCCTATGTGACTCGTTGAAAAGATGAAATCTTGACTCTTCGCTACTAGACTCCTATCCAACGCTCGATCCAGCTATTCCCCATTCCCAGCACGACCTCCCACTGTACCGGGTTTCTACTAACTGCCGCTCATACTCCCTTGATGCCTCCAAGAGGCCACCCACCATAGTAGCCCGTGTTAGTGATACACTACTCGTCCATGATCACTTGAAGTTTAAACCCATTTCTCTACATTTTAAAAAATTTTGAATGCTAGATATTATATCCACTGGATACCCATTGGGTATAGGATACCCGATGGGTATGGGCATGGGTGCCAATTTGTGCCCATGGGTATTGAAATGGGTGGGTATACAAATTTTCTATGGGTATGTGTTTGGGTAGAAGGAGGTTGTACCCGCCCATACCCTACCCATTGCCATCCCTATCGACGACGTGGTGTACGTGTGATGGTCCGAGGAGATATGCAGTTGCTCGTGAGAGCTCTGGAGCGATCTTGACACGCAAGGTGCAGCGAGGGTGTGGCAACGCTCAGCAGAAAATGGCGCGGGGTGCGCCGGCGAGAAACGCGACGCCTGCGAGGCCCTAGCTGTCCTCGTGTGCGCTCGGGAAGTTCTGCCCTGGGAGGTCGCAGTGGCGGCCTCCCGCGACAGTAGAGCAGCAATAGAGCGCATCAGATATCATAGTGAGGAGCAGCAGCAGAGGTGAGGGCACCGATGTCGGCGTGTTGAAGCGACGTCGACGGGGCGGCACCGCTGTGCAGGTCATCCAATCTTCTCCTATTCCCGCTTCAATCATTTTGCAGCAAATTGGCATCCAGACGGGATTATTGTTGCATCAGTTGTTCATGCATCGTGAGAGATAGATGCGTTAAACACTATGGGACTCATCACCGAATTGAATGCTACAATTCATTTTTGACATTTCTTTACAAATCACAGCATGCTTGTTTATAGTTTCATCAGTGTGTTATCAAATAATTGCCATGTTATATACACAGCTTTGTTCAAAATTTTGCCATTTATGTCATCAGTTTTTCAGTTTTCAGGAATTTTGCCATGTGTTTTCAGCAAATTTTCATAATGTCTTACAGAAGAAACCTTTTTTTGTTAGATTTTCCTCTGTACCCCTCATTTTTATTCAAGTTTTGTCCATGTTACTTTAAGTTGGCAAAATTGGTTATTAAGCAGAAACCATTTTTGCAGACATATGGGATCAGTAACGTGTTGGTTTTGCCGAATGTTTTAGTGTTAACCATGGCAACTATAGGATCTTAGTGACGCAGTGTTAACCATGGCAACTATAGGGTCTCGGTGAAGGCAATTGATTGCTTTTCTATTATGCATATTTTGCGGTGGAATCTTTTTTCGATGTGCTACCATGGCAACTAAAGCGTGTTATGATGGTTACTTTAAGGTGTTTTTGCCATCGATGAAAAGGCAAATTCCGAAAGCTATGATGTGTTTTGCCATGGATTGAATTTCCTAATATATTACCCCTAGTTTGAAATTTGCCATAATGTTTGCCATATGGCAAATTTATTTTTCATTTTGCCATGGCAATTTCATTAATTTTCATCTACATAGCATGGGATTTTTTTTTGTGAAAATGAATGGAGTAATAACATGGCAATTTGTATGGATTTTGTTTTCTCTATGACATGACAAATTTAACTTAATTGCCATGGCAAACTTACTTTAACATACACGGCAAATTTACACTACGGGCCATGGCAAATTTACCTTTTATTTTTTCCATGGCAATTTAATGAAATTTCATCAACATAATATGGCAATTTTTGTGAAAATGAATGGACTAATCACATGGCAATTTCTATGGATTTTCGTTTTCTCTAGGACATGTCAAATTACTTCTAATTTTTGCCATGGCAAATTCAGTTTTATTACTAATGGCAAATTTACTTTTCATTTGCCATGGAAAATTTACTTTTTATTTGCCATGGCAATTTCATGAAATTTTATCTACATAACATGGCAATTTTTTGTGAAAAGGAATGGACTAATCACATAGAAATTTCTACGGATTCTCGTTTTCTCTAGGACATGGCAAATCTACTTTTAGGGTTTTCCATGGCAAATTTAACTTAATTTCCATGGCTACATAACATGGCAATTTTTGTGTGAAAATGAATGGACTAATCAAATGGAAATTTCTACGGACTCCCGTTTTCTCTAGGACATGGCAAATCTACTTTTAGGTTTTTCCATGGCAAATTTAACTTAATTGTTGTGGCAAACTTAGTTTCACATACATGGAAAATTCACTTTTATTACTAATGGCAAATTTACTTTTCATTTTCCATGGCAAATTTACACTACGGGCCATGGCAATTTTTTTACCATGCCAATTTCATGAAATTTTATCTACATAATATGGCAATTTTTTGTGAAAAATGAATGGACTAACCACATGACAATTTGTATGGATTTTTATTTTTTCCAGGACATGGCAAATTTACTTTAAATTTTTTCCACGGCAAGTTTAACTTAATTTCCATGGCAAACTTAGTTTCACATACATGGCAAAATTGACTTTTATTACTAATGGAAAATTCACTTTTCATTTGCCACGGCAAATTTACACCATGGGCCATGGCAAATTTACTTTTTATTTTGCCATGTAAATTTCATGAAATTTTGTCTACATAATATGGCAAATTTTTGTCAAAATGAAAGGAATAATCAGATGGCAATTTGTATGGATTTCCATTTTCTCTTGGACAGTGCAAATTTAACTTAATTTCCATGGCAAAATTAGTTTCACATACATGGTAAATTCACTTTCATTACTAATAGCAAATTAATTTTCATTTTTCGATGGCAAATTGATTTTTTATATATCACGGCAAATCATTTATTTTGTTTTTGCAAGGTTTTCCTCCTTTCTTTCTTTCTTTTTTCTTATTGTTTCTTGTTTTTGGTCTTGTTTTAGTGAAACAATAGACAACTCATAACATCAAGGCAATTGTTTTCACCCTCAAATATCATGAAGTGCATTTGAACATCATGGCAACTCATAATTTTTTAACCTTTTTTATAAATATATGGTAGTTTTATAAATTTTCCATGGCGTGTAGTGTAATTAGCATGGCAGTATTACTTGCAAATGATCAGGAGTATTAATTGCCATGGCTATTTTTATGGACGTCAAATTGCATGCATACATGTATTTTTTGAATCCATATTTAGGCTGTTGTTTTATTTAAATAAGGATGGCAACTTTCTCTATATGTTAAACTAAAAAGTTAGCTAGTGCTTTGGGTGTGAGATAGTTCGGCCTGGAGCGTGTTTCCTTCCGAACTGTTTTGTTCGCTGGCGTGATCGCTTCTGTACGAATCTTTCGTTCGATGGTTCGGTCCTCCAGACCGAACGTTTGGCTGTTATCGCGGTCCAAATTTCTGTAATATACTTTTTTTCATGGTTATATGGTGAGTAGTTTCTTTCATTATAGCATGGCAACTTTTTGTTCCTAGATTTTTTTTCAGGGAGTGTTTTTCTTGGCCCAGTGCATTTTTTAGGCTTTTTTGTGTTTTCTCTATTTTTTTGGGACAGAAACAGTTTTGGGCCTACAATATTTGTAATTCTTTTTTATTTTTTTAATTCTTGAAGGCAATGTTGTTTCTGGGCTGGTCTCATTGGGCTAGGCCACTGGAGGAGAGGTAGCAGGTCGTTCGGGAGAGAGGGGGATCGTACCGAATGAAATCGTTCGTTCTCTCCCCTTTCCTCTCCGAACGTTTATGTTCGATCTGGGGCACCCTCTCCCCGAACGTTCGGGAGATATCGAAGTCCCTTTTTATTCCTTGTCCTTGGGGAAAATTGTAGAATAAGAGGCATCAGTCAATAAAGATCCAATTTTTTTCTCCAATCAAGTGATACGCAGGTTCAAGGAGCATACTTGTAATGTATAATAATCGAGACGGAAGTTATTGAACTGTTTCAATTTTGTTTTCCACTTTGATTAGGACTGTCAATTTTGTCAAAGCACTCCTTTTTGTGAAGAATCATCCTCCTACATGTAAGAGTATGTAAACCCAACTCTCGGTTTGCCCCAGCTCCCAGCAATCCATGGCAGCTTACATCGCGCGAAACACACCCATTGCTTGAGTTATTCCTTGAACGAACAATTTTTTCTTTCGAGAAAACGCAAAAGAGCTTGCGTTTCATTATATTGAAAAGACGGGGTTTAATAGTTACAATCCTCCTGGGAGGTGGTTACAGCTTGGGATGAAAGTCAATGGACGTCCCAGGTTTGCGGGATAATGTCTCTTAGCCCTAACTCGCGGGCGGAGGCCCAAAGGGCGGCCTCCTCCTTGATTTTTGCGAGCAGGTCGGCAACCAGGGGGCGGCCACGGTTGAAGACACAGTCATTTCGGTGCTTCCAAAGCATCCAAGGGACTAGAAGGACCACAGAAGCCAGGCCTTTACGCATGGGCTTGGGCGCGAGCTGCCTAGCAGATTGCCACCAGTCATTAAGAGATGGCTCATAATCAAGCGTGGGGCATGGGACTCGGAGCCAGATGAACACCTCGTGCCAGGCCTGCCGGGCGAAGGGGCAGGCAAGGAGGAGGTGGTTCATGGTCTCGGGCGCCTGGTCGCAATGTGGGCAGCGCGCGGGGTGTGGCAAGCCGCGGCGGGCGAGGCGGTCAGCGGTCCAGCAGCGGTCCAGGTGAGCTAGCCAGTGGAAGAGCCTGCCACGCGGTGGCGCCCAACACTTCCAGGTGAGCTCCCATGTGTCACATGTGATGGAGCCGTGGAATGTGGCGAGGTAGGCAGATCTGGCGGAGAAGGTGATGTTCGTGCTCCACTTTCAGGTTAGGCGGTCTGGCTCCGCGGAGAAGGTAGTATGCGTGATCTTGTGCCATAGCTGCAGGTACTTCCCAATCTCCTGGACTCCCACGATGCCCTGGATATCCTACGCCCACCGGTTGGCAAGGAGACCGTCCGCCACGGTTCGGAGCTTACAGCGGCGTTTGGGGATGCACGCGTGGAGGTGAGGCGCAATCTCGCGGACGGAGCGGCCATCAATCCACTGGTCCTACCAAAAAAGGGCTTGTGTGCCATTCCCAACTGACATGGTGGTGGAGGCGAAGAGGAACGCACGCTCGTCGGCACTGAACTGCAGGTCCAGCCCGGCCCTACCTTGGTCAGTGCGGCTGAACCACAAACACCGTGTGCGTAGCGCCAGGTCGCGGACGCCCAACCCGCCAAGAGAGATCGGCCTGGCGACGCGCTGCCAGTTGACGTGGCAATTGCCGCTATTAGCCTCCGCGCGCCCAGCCCAAAGAAAGCCTCGCTGGATCTTCTCAACTGCCTTCAGGGTCTTCTTAGGGGGGGAGCACGAGCAGCTGATGGATAGGGATCGCTGCCAGGATCGCCTTGACAAACGCGAGGCGGCCTGCCTTGTTCATGAGGCGCGCCTTCCAGCAAAGTAGCATGCCAGCGGCCTTGTTGACGACGGGCTGGAGCTGGGCGACAGTGGGTCGCCGCACCATGAGCAAGATGCCCAAATATGTGATCGGCATAGCGACAATGGGGCATCCCAACAGGTCGAGGGCCGGCGCGGCGGCCTCCGCGTCGCCTCGGATCAGGGTGGCGGAGCTCTTCGAGAAGTTGACATGAAGGCCGGAGGCACGCCCAAAGAGCTGCAGAATGCTTCTGACGGCAGATGTGTCACCCACCGTGTGATGACAAAACAGGACCACATCGTCCGCGTACAGCGAGACAGATGGGATCACACGTCGGGGGTGGAGCTGTTGCAGGATGCGCAACTCGGTGGCGCGACGGAGCAGGCGGCCTAGTGTGTCCACCGCGAGAATGAAGAGCTGGGGCAAGATGGAGTCGCCTTGCCGCAGTCCTTGGCAATGCCAAATGGGCAGGCCTGGTTCGCCGTTCAAGACCACCTTGGTGCTGGCCAACGATAGCAGAATTGCGAGCCAGCCAAGGAACCTGGCACCAAACCCATATTGGCACAGGACGTCGAAGAGGAACGGCCAGCTGATCGAGTCGAAGGCGCAAGTTAGGTCTAGCTTCAGCAAAACGCGCGGCGCGCCTAGCTGGTGTAGCAGATGCGCGGACTGCCGCATGAGGACGAAGTTGTCATGCAAGCTTCTTCCCGGGATGAACGCATTTTGGCTCGTGCTAACGAGGTCGTTCAGCTTGGGCGCAAGGCGGAGCAAGAGGACCTTGGCGAAGATCTTGGCGACGAGGTGGATGAGGCTTCTGGGCCTATAGCCGCCGAGGCCTCTGGCATCCGCGCGCTTCGGGAGCAGCGTGAGGAGCGCCTGGTTGAGGCAGCTGAATTCGCGCCCTCGCAGCTCATAAAGTTGCTGGAAGACAACAATGAAATCATGCTGGACAGTGGGCCAACAAGTGCGGAGGAACTCGGCGGTGAATCCGCCGGGGCCAGGGGCCTTGCGCGAGGGCAGGTGCACCACAGAATTCCATATCTCCTCGGCGTTGAATGGGTCCTCGAGGTCATCCAAGTTGACTGGCGTGATTAGCGCCTCAAGCTCTAGAGCGCACTCGCGGGGTGGCGCGCAGCCCAGGATCCCGGTCGAAGTATGCATTCGCCGCGGCGGCCATGTCGCAGGGGTCCGTGACCGCGTGCCCGTCAACCACAAGGATGTGGATTCTGCTCTTCTGCCGTTGATACGTGCACTGCCGGTGGAAGAAGGACATGTTGGCATCCCCGTCCTTGAGCGAGGCGAGACGGGAGCGCTGCCGGGCAATAGTTCGCTCGAGCGAGGCGAGACCAAGATAGGAGGCCTTGATTTGTCGGCGCAGCCAGTCCTCGTGGGGAGACAAGACTCTGTGATCTTGCACGGTGTCGAACTTGAGGAGGAGCTCCCGAGAGATCGCAAGCTTTAGGAGCACATTACCCATGGTTTTGGGGCTCCAGCTCGTGAGCCCACACGCGGTAGCTTGCATGCGCAGCATGAGGCGGCGAAAGGGGACGGCGTCGCTCACGGATTGCCAAGCCGCCTCAACGGTGTTATGGAACCGTCCATGCGCGTCCAGAATGAAGGAAATATGCCCTAGAGGCAATAATAAAGTTATTAATTATTTCCTTGTATCATGATAATGTTTATTATTCATGCTAGAATTATATTAACCGGAAATATAATACATGTGTGAATACATAGACAAACAGAGTGTCAGTAGTATGCCTCTACTTGACTAGCTCATTGATCAAAGATGGTTATGTTTCCTAGCCATTGACATGAGTTGTCATTTGATTAAAGGGCTCACATCATTAGGAGAATGATGTGATTGACATGACCCATTCCGTTAGCTTAGCATACGATCGTTTAGTATGTTGCTATTGCTTTCTTCATGACTTATACATGTTCCTATGACTATGAGATTATGCAACTCCCGTTTACCGGAGGAACACTTTGTGTGCTACCAAACGTCACAACGTAACTGGGTGATTATAAAGGTGCTCTACAAGTGTCTCCGAAGGTACTTCTTGGGTTGGCGTATTTCGAGATTAGGATTTGTCACTCCGATTGTCGGAGAGGTATCTCTGGGCCCTCTCGGTAATGCACATCACTTAAGCATTGCAACTAATGAGTTAGTTGCAGGATGATGTATTATAGAACGAGTAAAGAGACTTGCCGGTAACGAGATTAAACTAGGTATTGAGATACCGACGATCGAATCTTGGGCAAGTAACATACCGATGACAAAGGGAACAACATATGTTGTTATGCAGTTTGACCGATAAAGATCTTCGTAGAATATGTTGGAACCAAAATGAGCATCCAAGTTCCGCTATTGGTTATTGACCGGAGACGTGTCTCGGTCATGTCTACATAGTTCTCGAACCCGTAGGGTCCGCACGCTTAACGTTTCGATGACAGTTATATTATGAGTTTATATGTTTTGATGTACCGAAGGTGGTTCGGAGTCTCGGATGTGATCACAGACATGACGAGGAGTCTCGAAATGGTCGAGACATGAAGATTGATATATTGGAAGCCTATGTTTGGATATCAGAAGTGGTCCGGTTGAAATTGTGATTTTACCGGAGTACCAGAGGGGTTACCGGAACCCCCCGGGGACTAAATGGGCCTTAGTGGGCCTTGGTGGAAGAGAGGAGAGGCGGCCAGGGCAAGGGCCGCACCCCTCCCCCCTAGTCCGAATAGGACAAGGAGAGGGGGGCGGCGCCCCCCTTCCTTCTTCTCCTCCACCTCTTTCCCCCCTCTCTCTCCTAGTCCAACAAGGAAAAGGGGGGTCCTACTCCCGGTAGGAGTAGGACTCCACCTGGCCCGCCCCTCTCTAGGCCGGCCGCCCCCCTTGCTCCTTTATATACGGGGGCAGGGGGCACGCCATAGACATAACAATTGAACGTTTGATCTTTTAGCCGTGTGCGGTGCCCCCCTCCACCATAGTCCACCTCGATAATACTGTAGCGGTGCTTAGGCGAAGCCCTGCGTCGGTAGAACATCATCATCGTCACCACGCCATCGTGCGGACGAAACTCTCCCTCAACACTCGGCTGGATCGGAGTTCGAGGAACGTCATCGGGCTGAACGTGTGCTGAACTCGGAGGTGCCGTGCGTTCGGTACTTGATCGGTCGGATCGTGAAGACGTACGACTACATCAACCACGTTGTGCTAACGCTTCCGCTTTCGGTCTACGAGGGTACGTGGACAACACTCTCCCCTCTCGTTGCTATGCATCACCATGATCTTGCATGTGCGTAGGAATTTTTTTGAAATTACTACGTTCCCCAACAGTAGCATCCGAGCTTGGTTTTATGCGTAGATGTCATATGCACGAGTATAACACAAGTGAGTTGTGGGCGATATAAGTCATACTGCTTACCAGCATGTCATACTTTGGTTCGGCGGTATTGTTGGATGAAGCGGCCCGGACCGACATTACGCGTACGCTTACGCGAGACTGGTTCTACCGACGTGCTTTGCACATAGGTGGCTGGCGGGTGTCAGTTTCTCCAACTTTAGTTGAACCGAGTGTGGCTACGCCCGGTCCTTGCGAAGGTTAAAACAACACCAACTTGACAAACTATCGTTGTGGTTTTGATGCGTAGGTAAGAACGGTTCTTGCTAAGCCCGTAGCAGCCACGTAAAACTTGCAACAACAAAGTAGAGGACCTCTAACTTGTTTCTGCAGGGCATGTTGTGATGTGATATGGTCAAGACATGATGCTAAATTTTATTGTATGAGATGATCATGTTTTGTAACCAAGTTATCGGCAACTGGCAGGAGCCATATGGTTGTCGCTTTATTGTATGCAATGCAATCGCCCTGTAATGCTTTACTTTATCACTAAGCGGTAGCGATAGACGTAGAAGCATAAAATTGGCGAGACGACAACAATGCTGCGATGGAGATCAAGGTGTCGCGCCGGTGACGATGGTGATCATAACGGTGCTTCGGAGATGGAGATCACAAGCACAAGATGATGATGGCCATATCATATCACTTATATTGATTGCATGTGATGTTTATATTTTATGCATCTTATCTTGCTTTGACGGTAGCATTATAAGATGATCTCTCACTAAATTTCAAGATAAGAGTGTTCTCCCTGAGTATGCACCGTTGCCAAAGTTCGTCGTACCCAGACACCACGTGATGATCGGGTGTGATAAGCTCTACGTCCATCTACAACGGTTGCAAGCCAGTTTTGCACACGCAGAATACTCGGGTTAAACTTGACGAGCCTAGCATATGCAGATATGGCCTCGAAACACTAAGACCGGAAGGTCGAGCGTGATCATATAGTAGATATGATCAACATAGTGATGTTCACTATTGAAAACTACTCCATTTCACGTGATGATCGGTTATGGTTTAGTTGATTTGGATCACGTGATCACTTAAAAGATCAGAGGGATGTCTTTCTAAGTGGGAGTTCTTAAGTAATATGATTAATTGAACTTAAATTTATCATGAACTTAGTAACTGATAGTATCTTGCTTGTCTATGTTGATTGTAGATAGATGGCCCGTGCTGTTGTTCCGTTGAATTTTAATGCGTTCCTTGAGAAAGCAAAGTTGAAGATGATGGTAGCAATTACATGGACTGGGTCCGTAACTTGAGGATTATCCTCATTGCTGCACATAAGAATTATGTCCTAGAAGCACCGCTGGGTGCCAGGCCTGCAACTAATGCAACTGACAATGTTAAGAACGTCTGGCAGAGCAAAGCTGATGACTACTCGATAGTTCAATGTGCCATGCTTTACGGCTTAGAACCGGGACTTCAACTACGTTTTGAACGTCATGGAACATATGAGATGTTCCAGGAGTTGAAGTTAATATTTCAAGCAAACGCCCGGATTGAGAGATATGAAGTCTCCAATAAGTTCTACAGCTACAAGACGGAGGAGAATAGTTCTGTCAGTGAGCATATACTCAAGATGTCTGGGTATAATAATCACTTGATTCAACTGGGAGTTAATCTTCCGGATGATATCCTCATTGACAGAATTCTTCAATAACTGCCACCAAGCTACAAGAGCTTCGTGATGAACTATAATATGCAAGGGATGGATAAGACAATTCCCGAGCTCTTCGCAATGCTAAAAGCTGCGGAGGTAGAAATCAAGAAGAAGCATCAAGTGTTGATGGTCAATAAGACCACCAGTTTCAAGAAAAAGGGCAAAGGAAAGAAGAAGGGGAACTTCAAGAAGAACAACAAGCAAGTTGCTGCTCAAGAGAAGAAACCCAAGTCTGGACCTAAGCCTGAGACTAAGTGCTTCTACTGCAAGCAGACTGGTCACTGGAAGTGGAATTGCCCCAAGTATTTGGCGGATAAGAAGGATGGCAAGGTGAACAAAGGTATATGTGATATACATGTTATTGATGTGTACCTTACTAATGCTCGCAGTAGCACCTGGGTATTTGATACTGGTTCTGTTGCTAATATTTGCAACTCGAAACAGGGACTACGGATTAAGCGAACACTGGCCAAGGACGAGGTGACGATGCGCGTGGGAAATGGTTCCAAAGTCGATGTGATCGCGGTCGGCACGCTACCTCTACATCAAGCTTCGGGATTAGTATTAGACCTAAATAATTGTTATTTGGTGCCAGCGTTGAGCATGAACATTATATCTAGATCTTGTTTGATGCGAGACGGTTATTCATTTAAATCAGAGAATAATGGTTGTTCGTAATATCTTTTATGGTCATGCACCCTTAAAGAGTGGTCTGTTTGTGATGAATCTCGATAGTAGTGATACACATATTCATAATGTTGAAGCCAAAAGATGCAGAGTTGATAATTATAGTGCAAATTATTTGTGGCACTGCCGTTTAGGTCATATCGGTGTAAAGCGCACGAAGAAACTCCATACTGATGGGCTTTTGGAACCACTTGATTATGAATCACTTGGTACTTGCGAACCGTGCTTTATGGGCAAGATGACTGAAACGCCGTTCTCCGGAACTATTGAGAGAGCAACAGATTTGTTGGAAATCATACATACAGATGTATGTGGTCCGATGAATGTTGAGGCTCGTGGCGGGTATCGTTATTTTCTCACCTTCACAGATGATTCAAGCAGATATGGGTATATCTACTTAATGAAACATAAGTCTAAAACATTTGAAAAGTTCAAAGAATTTCAGAGTGAAGTTGAAAATCATCGTAACGAGAAAATGAAGTTTATACAATCTGATCATGGAGGAGAATATTTGAGTTATGAGTTTTGTCTACATTTGAAACAATGCGGAATAGTTTCGCAACTCACGCCACCAGGAACACCACAGCGTAATGGTGTGTCCGAACGTCGTAATCATACTTTACTAGATATGGTGCGATCTATGATGTCTCTTACTAATTTACCGCTATCGTTTTGGGGTTATGCTTTAGAGACGGCCGCATTCGTGTTAAATAGGGCACCATCGAAATCCGTTGAGATGACGCCTTATGAACTGTGGTTTGGCAAGAAACCAAAGTTGTCGTTTCTGAAAGTTTGGGGTTGCGATGCTTATGTGAAAAAGCTTCAACCTGATAAGCTCGAACCTAAATCGGAGAAATGTGTCTTCATAGGATACCCAAAGGAGACTGTTGGGTGCACCTTCTATCACAGATCCGAAGGCAAGACATTCGTTGCTAAGAATGGATCCTTTCTAGAGAAGGAGTTTCTCTCGAAAGAAGTGAGTGGGAGGAAAGTAGAACTTGATGAGGTAACTATACCTGCTCCCCTATTGGAAAGTAGTTCATCACAGAAACCGGTTTGTGTGACGCCTACACCAATTGGTGAGGAAGTTAATGATGATGATCATGAAACTTCAGATCAAGTTGTTACTGAACCTTATAGATCAACCAGAGTAAGATCCGCACCAGAGTGGTATGGTAATCCTGTTCTGGAAGTCATGTTACTAGATCATGATGAACCTATGAACTATGAAGAAGCGATGGTGAGCCCAGATTCCACAAAATGGCTTGAGGCCATGAAATCTGAGATGGGATCCATGTATGAGAACAAAGTATGGACTTTGGTTGACTTGCCCGATGATCGGCAAGCAATTGAGAATAAATGGATCTTCAAGAAGAAGACTGACGCTGACGGTAATATTACTGTCTACAAAGCTCGACTTGTTGCGAAAGGTTTTCGACAAGTTCAAGGAATTGACTACGATAATACCTTCTCACCCGTAGCGATGCTTAAGTCTGTCCGAATCATGTTAGCAATTGCCGCATTTTATGATTATGAAATTTGGCAGATGGATGTCAAAACTGCATTCCTGAATGGATTTCTGGAAGAAGAGTTGTATATGATGCAACCGGAAGGTTTTGTCGATCCAAAGGGAGTTAACAAAGTGTGCAAGCTCAACGATCCATTTATGGACTGGTGCAAGCCTCTTGGAGTTGGAATAAATGCTTTGATAGTGCGATCAAAGCATTTGGTTTTGTACAGACTTTTGGAGAAGCCTGTATTTACAAGAAAGTGAGTGGAGCTCTGTAGCATTTCTGATATTATATGTGGATGACATATTACTGATTGGAAATGATATAGAATTTCTGGATAGCATAAAAGGATACTTGAATAAGAGTTTTTCAATGAAAGACCTCAGTGAAGCTGCTTATATATTCGACATTAAGATCTATAGAGATAGATCAAGATGCTTAATTGGACTTTCACAAAGCACATACCTTGACAAAGTTTTGAAAAAGTTCAAAATGGATCAAGCAAAGAAATGGTTCTTGCCTGTGTTACAAGATGTGAAGTTGAGTAAGACTCAATGCCCGACCACTGCAGAAGATAGAGAGAAAATGAAAGATGTTACCTATGCTTCAGCCATAGGCTCTATCATGTATGCAATGCTGTGTACCAGACTTGATGTGTGCCTTGCTATAAGTCTACCAGGGAGGTACCAAAGTAATCCAGGAGTGGATCACTGGACAGCGGTCAAGAACATCCCAAAATACCTGAAAAGGACTAAGGAGATGTTTCTCGTGTATGGAGGTGACAAAGAGCTCGTCGTAAACGGTTATGTTGATGCAAGCTTTGACACTGATCCGGACGATTCTAAATCGCAAACCGGATACGTGTTTACATTGAACGGAGGAGCTGTCAGTTGGTGCAGTTCTAAGCAAAGCGTCGTGGCAGGATCTACGTGTGAAGCGGAGTACATAGCTGCTTCGGAAGCAACGAATAAGGAGTCTGGATGAAGGAGTTCATATCCGATCTAGGTGTCATACCTAGTGCATCGGGTCCAATGAAAATCTTTTGTGACAATACAGGTGCAATCGGCTTGGCGAAGGAATCCAGATTTCACAAAAGGACCAAGCACATCAAGAGACGCTTCAATTCCATCCGGGATTTAGTCCAGGTGGGAGACATAGAAATTTGCAAGATACATACGGATCTGAATGTTGCAGACCCGTTGACTAAGCCTCTTCCACGAGCAAAACATGATCAGCACCAAGGCTCCATGGGTGTTAGAATCATTACTGTGTAATCTAGATTATTGACTCTAGTGCAAGTGGGAGACTAAAGGAAATATGTCCTAGAGGCAATAATAAAGTTATTATTTATTTCCTTATATCATGATAAATGTTTATTATTCATGCTAGAATTGTATTAACCGAAAACATAATACATGTGTGAATACATAGACAAACAGAGTGTCACTAGTATGCCTCTACTTGACTAGCTCGTTGATCAAAGATGGTTATGTTTCCTAGCCATTGACATGAGTTGTCATTTGATTAACGGGATCACATCAATAGGAGAATGATGTGATTTACATGACCCATTCCGTTAGCTTAGCACACGATCGTTTAGTATGTTACTATTGCTTTCTTCATGACTTATACATGTTCCTATGACTATGAGATTATGCAACTCCCGTTTACCGGAGGAACACTTTGTGTGCTACCAAACGTCACAACGTAACTGGGTGATTATAAAGGTGCTCTACAGTTGTCTCCGAAGGTACTTGTTGGGTTGGCGTATTTCGAGATTAGGATTTGTCACTCCGATTGTCGGAGAGGTATCTCTGGGCCCTCTCGGTAATGCACATCACTTAAGCCTTGCAAGCATTGCAACTAATGAGTTAGTTGCAGGATGATGTATTACAGAACGAGTAAAGAGACTTGCCAGTAACGAGATTGAACTAGGTATTGAGATACCGACGATCGAATCTCGGGCAAGTAACATGTCGACGACAAAGGGAACAACGTATGTTGTTATGCGGTTTAACCGATAAAGATCTTCGTAGAATATGTGGGAACCAATATGAGCATCCAGGTTCCGCTATTGGTTATTGACCGGAGACGTGTCTCGGTCATGTCTACATAGTTCTCGAACCCGTAGGGTCCGCATGCTTAACGTTTCAATGACAGTTATATTATGAGTTTATATGTTTTGACGTACCGAAGGTTGTTCGGAGTCCCGGATGTGATCACGGACATGACGAGGAGTCTCGAAATGGTCGAGACATGAAGATTGATATATTCGAAGCCTATGTTTGGATATCGAAAGTGGTCCGGTTGAAATTGTGATTTACCGGAGTACCGGAGGGGTTACCGGAACCCCCCGGGGACTAAATGGGCCTTAGTGGGCCTTGGTGGAAGAGAGGAGAGGCGGCCAGGGCAAGGGCCGTGCCCCCTCCCCTAGTCCGAATAAGACAAGGAGAGGGGGGGTGGCGCCCCCCTTCCTTCTTCTCCTCCACCTCTTTCCCCTCTCTCTCCTAGTCCAACAAGGAAAAAGGGGGAGTCCTACTCCCGGTAGGAGTAGGACTCCCCCTGGCGCGCCCCTCTCTAGGCCGGCCGCACCCCCTTGCTCCTTTATATACGGGGGCAGGGGGCACCCCATAGCCACAATAATTGATTGTTTGATCTTTTAGCCGTGTGCGGTGCCCCCTTCACCATAGTCCACCTCGATAATACTGTAGCGGTGCTTAGGCGAAGCCCTGCGTCAGTTGAACATCATCATCGTCACCACGCCGTCGTGCTGACGAAACTCTCCCTCAACACTCGGCTTGATCGGAGTTCGAGGGACGTCATCGGGCTGAACGTGTGCTGAACTCGGAGGTGCCGTGCGTTCGGTACTTGATCGGTCGGATCGTGAAGACGTACGACTACATCAACCGCGTTGTGCTAACGCTTCCGCTTTCGGTCTACAAGGGTACGTGGACAACACTCTCCCCTCTCGTTGCTATGCATCACCATGATCTTGCATGTGCGTAGGATTTTTTTTTGAAATTACTACGTTCCCCAACACAGAAGTCCTCGAAGCGGAAGCGCCGATGTGCCGGCGGCACCGGCGAGCAATCGAGCAGCAAGGGGCTGTGGTCGGAGACGACCAAGGCGAGGCAATGGAGGTGGCATTCACGATGCAACTCCTCCCAGTCGGTGGTGCAAAGGACACGGTCGAGGTGGACCAGCGTCGGGGGTGACTGCTCGTTTGACCACGTGTAGCGGCGGCCATTGAGATAAACCTCCTTGAGCGCCAAGTCGTTGAGGGTGCGCCGGAAGCGGCCCATCATGCGTCGGTTTACATTCCTGTTGCTCTTATCTTCATCATGATATATGAGGTTGAAATCCCCGCAAATCATCCAAGGCCCGGGGCAGTCCATGCGTATGTCGCGGAGCTCCTGCAGGAAGGCGATCTTGGCCTCGTCCGGCTGCGGTCCGTAGACCACGGTGATCCACCACGGTGTGCGAGCGCCGGAGGGAGTGGAGACGCGGGCGGTCAAGGAGTTGGCGGTGAATAGGGGGTCGGAGATGACAATCTCCCTACTCTTCCAGGCCAACAGGATGGCACCACGGGTTCCTTGCGCGGGCAGGTACACGTAGTCATCGAATTCCGAGCCTAGGGCTTCGAGGACAGTCGACGAGCAGATCAAAGCCATCTTAGTTTCTTGCAAACAGACGAGGGATGCGTTGGCGGTTACAACAAGCGATTTGACAGCAGTACGACGTGCGCGCGCATTGAGGCCGCGCACGTTCCATACCAGGATCCTGGGGTTGTGCTCCATGGGGGCGAGGTTGACGAGGGGCGGGAGGGCGCAACTATGCCTCGATCGGGCTGCCCGCGATCGCCGTGGTGATTGGCGCGACAATAGGATCCACGGGGAGCTCGCGATCCTCCAAAGCGGCGATGGCCGATAGGACAGACAGGGGGATGGGCGCTGCAAAGAGGCCATCGTACGCCTTCATCTCAGCGGCTGTGATCCTCTGGTTGACACCAATGACACCGAGGGTGCGCAGAATGTGGACTTGGGCGCGTCGCTCGGCCGTGGGTGGAGCGACGGACTTGTGAGCTGCGGTCGAGGCCGATCGCCCGCGGCGTGAGAAGTTGGGCGGGCATCTTCGAGGCCGCTTGCCAGGGGTCGGGGAACAACAGATATTGATTGCCTCTGCAATTTTTTATAAAAAAAATCAGAACAGAAAAAGGCCGGGGATCTATATGATGCTACCTGACGACTATGGAGGATTGTTATTCTCAAGCAAAAGAAAGCTACACCATTAAACAAAGGACGCTTGCAATTAAAAAGGGAGGTAGCTACTCACAACCACAGATCAATAGCAGTAACAAGAGCAAGTGGCAAGTGGATGATCACATTGTGGCAGGAATAAAACTGAACAATAGGATGTAAAATAAGTGCAATCATCTGTACATAAGAAGCCCGCAGTCAGAACATGAATATCTTACATCCAAATCATCGTGTTTTTGCTTGTTTTAAGGATGCTATTCATGGGCGAATGACACTCTCTTTCAGGCACATCTTGCTATTTAGTTCAATGGCACGTATATCCTAGAATGGAGCTGTTACAAATTTAACTATAACTAATGTGGCAAAATACAATATCTTTAGGATACTTAGCAAGTGTGGTCAAAAAATATATTTAGCGAGTGTTGCATGTGTTTCTACCTACTGAGAGAACTGCCAACTTGATTTGGCGCTACAAAGCGTATGATTGAAACTAAACAAATGCAACATCGTTTAAAGAAAACAGGTACTAAAGTTGTCAACACTTACGAGTGCAAAGTGCAATATAGTAATATCCTCTTGATTTCGAATGAAAACAAATGATGGGGAGAGGCGCATGATTCAGACTAAAAAAATTTATGCAAAGCGCATGCTTCAGGCTAAAAAATGCAGAAAAATAGTAATAAAACATCTATCCTCTTGACTTTTTTCTCGAAAAGGGGGGACTCCCCGGCCTATGCATCAGAACGATGCATACGGTCACATCAATAGATTAAAAAATATGTTCAACAAGGTCTTATAGTCTGAAAATAAAATAACGGCAAGCTCACAAAGAGCCATAACGCTAAAAACAAAAAGCCCAAAAACCACAACCGGCTGGCACAACAAAGATAGGTAAACTAATCGCCTATCCTATTACATGACCGTCATCCAAACCGGTTGAAGATATCCCGCGCTACCATCTTCCACCGGACAGATCCAGTAACCAAACGCTCCCTGGCCTCCGTCGGAGTGAGTAACGACCACATATGGATCAGCGCAGTAGCTCGGAATAAAACATGCAAAAAATGAATATTTGTTGTTCTGTTAAAAGCCAAATCATTTATGCAGTTCTAAATTGCCCACAACAAAGCACATACTCCTACGCGAATGTGTCTAGTTGTTTAGGACTCTATCCTAACAAATCACGTTCCAAATAAGGTACTGACCGAATTCGAAGAAGTAATGTTAAAGGCAATATGCACCGTGTGCCACAACACTCTCGCCAACGGGCAGTCAAAGAGGAGGTGCTATCCTCTTGACAATCGAATGAAAACATTGATGGATGGAGAAGAAGCACTCACTCGGGGCAGAAACGCGCTGGCGAAGGAGCCGGGCCGGCCGACGATCTGTGTGATTAAGTGGCCCCTCACGATGAAGAAGAGGTGGAGTATTCTTTCTCTCGGGAGCTCCTAACCGGCGCCTATGAGCGTTCACGTACCTCCAGTCATGGGACGGCCCAAGATAAAGAGTGCGAGCGCTGGTTCATTCCCTTGATCGCTCGTTCAAAAAACAAAAGGTGTTGCTTCCCTTTTTTTTTGGTTCGATCGTTTTACTCAGTTTTGAATTAACCGGTCGTTGTTGACCGCTGATCAGTTCAACATTGACCGTTGACTTTTCAGAAAAGGTTCACAAAAAACATGATTTTTTTTCAAAAATCACGAACTAAAAAAAGGTTCTTGGAATCCGAAAAAAGGTCAAATATTTTTGCAAAAAAATTTGCAAATTTTAAAAAGTTCGTAAATTTCAAAAAAAAGTTCATCTAAATTAAAAGAGTTCACCAATTTTTAATAAAAATTCATCTAATTTGGACAAAAAGTTCACCGACTTTCAAAAAAAGTTCATTGGTTTTGAAAAAGGTTCACAAACTTGAGAAAAAGTTTATCGAACTTTAAAAAAAGTTCATTGAATTTGGAAAAAGTTCATCGACTTCAAAAAAGAGTTCACCCAAATTTAAAAAAAAGTTCATCGAATTTGAAAATAGTTCACCAGTTTTGATAAAATGTCATCGAATTAGAAATAAGTTCATTGAATTTGAGAAAAAGTTCATTGAATTTGAAAAGGCGTTCATAAATCTGGTGAATTTTTTATATCGAATTAGAAAAAGAAAAAGAAGACTAAAAACAAAAAAGAATGAATAAAAAGAATAAAGAATAAATGAAAAGAAAAACGAAAAAAAAAGAAGAGGAAAAGAAAGAGAGAAAGAATAAAAGAGGGAAGAAGCTATACGTAGTAATAGAACTCAACTAGCGCGGGTGGCTAGCGATTTCTGCGCTATAACCCCGCGCTGCGGGATCGAATCCTTCTCAGCACGTCGGTTTTTGCATCATCGCGGAGGAGGGGTGTGCGCCTTGTACCATTAACGCTATAACGGGCGCTACGGGCGCCGTTTAGGGTTTGCCCTTTTTCTCGACGGGAACGAGAAGGCAGTTTATCTCTCGTAACCAGGCCCATCAGAGGCCATTTGAACCGTCGCTTATTTTTTCTCAGTCAAATCCCTTCTAGGCCCACGCTCATTTTCAGAAGTAAAAAAGTGTTAGCTTTGATTCTTCTACGAGCTTGTACATAATATTATAGGTTTATCTTTTTTACACTTTCGTTGTAGGTAAGTCATCTCAATTGATTTTGGATCAGTCAAAATTTCAGCCATTGATCTTTTCTTTGAAACTCATACTTCTTTTCCTGCGCTGTTTTGTGAGTTGGTTGGGCTGTTTCTAGAATCACCACATATTTAGGTCATTTAATTTGCTATTTGCCGCGTAGCAGTCCCTCTCTCCATTTGTGTTTTTCTGTTTTTATGTGCTTCTCCTTCTGTTTTTTCTTTATTAGTTGGTTTTTATTTTTTATGTTTAGGTATTTTGGGACGTTGGGCGAGTGTAAATATATATACACAAATACTATGTTATGTGTGTGAAAATTACACTATTACATGATTATTCTTTGCATACTACTACAAAAACTGCAATTTTAGTGTAAAGTTGCATGCATTTTTTTAAAATCACTATCTTTTTTTTCTTAAAAGAGTAATACCAATGTCACTAATTCATTGTTCCTTATAGCACTTTATTATTTTGATTCTGATTGAGTTGTTATTTCCTTTTATTTATTCTTTGAGGATAATACCGATGCCACTAATTCATTCATTCGTAGGATTTTGTGTGTGCGTAAATTCACTATCATATGCTTATTCTTACATATTTTTAAAAGGCACAATTTGTGCATATTTTGCGCAAATTTTGTTATTGTTTGTTTTAATTAATTTTTTCATTTTCGTTCTTCGAAAAGGCTAATAGTAATGGCAACAATTCATTTTTTTCTTCGAAAAAATCATTATTTTAATTTTGGTTTAGTTGTTAGTTCATTTTATTTCTTCATAAAGGGTAATACAAAAGCTACTAATTCATTCATTCTTATAATACTTCATTAATTTGATTTTTAGTTACTATTTCATTTTGTTTCTTCTCAAAGGATAATACTAAGGCCACTAATTCATTTGTCCTATAATACTTCATTATTTTGTTTTTGCTTTTATTTTATTTTATTCTTCGTTATTCGTAACACAATGCAACGAATTCATTTTTCTAGAGAAAACTAATATTGTTTCGCGAAAATTCCAATATTATATGCTTATTCTTGCATATTATAAAAAGCTCAATTTTTGTGAAAATTGTGACCAAATTTTGTCATAGTTTTTTTATTTTATTTCTTATTAAAGGTTAATACTAATGCCACTTATGCATTCTTTATTAGAAACTTTACTATTTTGATTATGTTTTAGTTTTTATTTCATTTTGTTTTTTCTTTAAAGATAGTACCAATGGCAATGCCACTAATTCATTCTTTCTTAGGGAACTTCTTTTTATTGAAATTCCACTATTGTGTGCTTATTTTTCCATATTATAAAAAAATGCAATTTCTACGAAAATTTTGTCATTGTTTGTTTCTTCTTAAAGGGTGCGTCAGACACCTTCTTCCTAATGAACTTCTTTTTATTGAAATTCCACTAATTCATTGTATATTATAAAACTTTATTTTATTTTATATTATTTTTTATTTCAATTTTTCTTCTTTATGGGCAATACCAGTGCCACTAGTTCATTTTTCCTTCTAAAACACCAATATTTTAGTTTTTTTATTTCATTTTCTTCTTCCTTTAAGGATAACTAGCAGGGTCACCCGCACATTTGTGCGGCTAGACTTTTGACATATATCTACATGTGATATTTTGGATTTTAAGAGGGTCTCGAAATCAATAGTTTGATCACTCTTCATATGAATATGTTTTATAGAATATAATGTTAGTATTGAGAGTAAATTATTGATATATTTATGCTATTTCACCTGGACAATCTAAGTATTATTAGGTTATTCACACCCTATTTTATAAATTTTGTAAACACACATTCTTCTCTGCCTATCTTTTATTGTAGCTTATCGGTTGGCAATAGAACCAAAACATGGATACTAAATTTTGATTCATAAATAATTTGTAAATAAATTTTGACCCAAGAACTAATCAAACAAATCGATGTCCTAAATCTCAACATGGTTTTATGTTTCGACATCACCTCGTCATTAGCATTGTGGTGGCACATGTTTTCATTCCATGTGTTTCTCTTGGTAATTTGTCCTTCCATGCTAATTTTTCTTTAATTGCTAGTAAGGAAAAAAGCTGCCAACAAAATATATTGACCGATAGACATCACCACGTGATGTCATTGTTTGCACTACTATGGGATGCCAATTTATACGAATTTGATTCCACCATGGCACTGCTTTTTTTCTAATTGGCATGAATCCAGAGAACACCACTCTTGCCTTAAGAACGTCTAATGTAAGAACCAGACTGCTGTAGATTTTTTTTTGTCCATCGAGTTCGGCCGCCGTCAAATATTCTTATTTGTGACATGAATCCTTGACACCATCCTTGCCTTACAAACGTGTGAGAACGGGACTGCTCTGGTTACTTTTTTTGTCCAGCAAGGTTGGCTGTACTTGAGTACCTTTTCGATTCCAATCTGGTCTTGGTCCAAAACGTTTTGACTCCTACATACAGATCTATATTAGCTTCTTTAAATCTGCACCTTTCTTTTTTGCTACTTAAATCTAGTCCGTTCGTTTTCTATCGTTTTAATAATATAATAGATACCAATGCCACTAATTCATTCCTTGTTAGAGAACTTCTTTCTTACAAAAAAAAACACTATTATATGTTGTTTTAGATTCTAAAAAAGCACAATTACTGTTGTTTTACAAAATTCGATTTAATTTTTAATATTTTCTTTCTTTTAATGATAATACCGATACGACTAAATTGTTCCTCTTCTTTGAAAACTACTTTTTAATGGAACTTTCACCATTATATGATTATTCTTGCATATTATAAAAGACACAATATCTACATAAATTGTCTGCAAAGTTTGCCCTTATTTGATTTATTCATTTTATATTTTCTTTGGTTTTAAGGTAAAACCAATGTCACTAATTCATTCTTCCTTAAAAACTTCAATTTTGTTTATCTATATTTTAATTTTTATTCATATACTCCCTTCGTCCGAAAATAAATGTCTTTGACTTAGCACAAAGTAGTACCAAATAAAAAATACTTATTTTGGGGCGGAGGAAGTATGTTATAAGGTGAAAGCACCACAAGTATTAGAGTTTGAGGTGACCGCCCCTTTTTCTACTTTTGGTTATCGGGTTTACAACTCATAGTGATTTAAATCATGCTTGTTAAAACTGGTAGCCGGTCCCATGGTTTTTTTTACACTATTTTATTCAAACTTGCCTTAGGTTAGGTGCTTAAATTGTTAGCCACACTTTCGCTTGTCTATGGTAATTGTGCCATATATTTTGTCTGTATGACATGTGGGCCTTATTCTTCACAGCAAGAAACTTACTCGGTAAAAAAGTGTGAGAAATACTAACTATGAACCAAACATGGATATGTACATCTGATATTTTAGGGCCCATGTTGCATGATTGCATCATCACGCTGACGCTGGTGATTCAATTGCAGCAACCTTAATGATGTGCACATTCCCTGAAATGTGTGCGTGCATGGCATTCGAAATGCACTAGAGGCTGTCGCGCGCTTTGCCGGCGCTGTTTCTCTCTTGTCGGGCATCATTTATGCTAGACTCGGTGTTTTTTCTTGCAATGGTTCTTGTTGGAGGCACAATTTAGATGCGAGAGGAAAAATAATGTTAATTACATACGGTATGTAATTTCTTTTTTTTTTGCGGCAATACGATACGTAATTTCAATGAAATTCACACAAGCGTCGACCATAAAGACAATTAACCATGCCATCCCATCCACCCCTCCCTTCCCTAACCCCGCGGCGCATAGCATACCAACACCGGGTTGCTTTTGGATTCTTATAGAGTCCAATAGCACTGTTTTGTCTGCTAATTTATATATTGGGCCGATCCATTAATATCCGCTGACCAGCTTTAGTTTCTTTTATTTTTTACTCCCTCTGTCCTGAATTGCTTGTAGCAGAAATGGATAGTCTGCAACAAGTAATTTAGAACGGAGGGAGTATTTATGTTGCTTTTTTACTTAAATTCTAAAAAACAACTAAATGTGTAAGTAATTTCACAAGGTATTTTAGAAAATGTTCCTTTTTTAAATATGTTTGTACATTTTAAAATATGTTCATGTCTCATAAAGTGTTCACATGATATGTTCACACTTTTTAAAAAATGTTCATAAATTAAAAAAAGGTCTCCATGCTTTAAGAATGTTTGCACATTCGAAAAATGTCCATATAATTACAAGCCGTGTTCCTGTATTGCTTCAAACGTGTTCACACATTTAATAAATGCATAAAGTTTTAAATGTAATCATGTATCTACCAAAATATGTTCACATTTTAGAAAAAAGAATCATGAAATTTTAGAATGGTTAGACCATCTCCAAAGGTGACCCGCAAATTTCCTCCCGCATCCATCCATGGACCCGGGGGGGGGGGGGGACCAGTCCACTAACACGGATACGGGAGACAGCCATCCAACCGTAACCGCATACATTTTTAGAACAACTCGAACCAACTGGACGAAATTCGTTCAAACAAGTCCGGATTTCATATAAACACGGCTGGATTTCATATAAACATGTCGGATTTCATATAAACATGACAGATTTTATTCAATTACATCAAAGCAGTGCTAGTCGGGCACTAACCTAAATGATTGCCGACGTCCGATCCCTGTATCCGGCCATCAACCCCGAGAACTGAAGCTTCAATGTCTCCAGTTCTGCCTCGACGCTCTCCAGCTCCGCCTCCGTAACCTCCGCCTCCAGAGCCCTGGGAACTAAAGTTGTCCGCCTCCACGTCGCCGCCAAGCGACTAATAAACCGCCGATGTTGAGCCCACCAAGCTTGGCCTCGACGGGAGGGGTGGAGCATTGGCCTTCCTGGGACCAGAGCGGCGGTGACCTACCGTGCACTACTCTTCCATGCCGCCGGTGGTGCTTGCGGACGTGTCGGCTTCTTCGTGGTCGTGGCGGCGGGCCGCAACTGATACGTCTCCAACGTATCTATAATTTTTGATTGCTCCATGCTATATTATCTACTGTTTTACGCAATATTGGGCTTTATTATCCACTTTTATATTATTTTTGGGACTAACCTATTAACCGGAGGCCCAGCCCAGATTTGTTGTTTTATGCCTATTTCAGTGTTTCAAAGAAAAGGAATACCAGACAGAGTCGAAACGGAACCAAATCAACTGGAGAAGTTATTTTTTGAAGGAAAGCCACCAGATAGACTTGGACTCTACGTCAGAAGATACGGGAGCTGGCCACGAGGGTGGGGGGCGCGCCCACCCCCTTAGGGCGCGCCCCCTGCCTCGTGGGGCCCCCGCAGCTCCACTGACGCACCCCTTGCACCCATATATACCTACGTATCCTAAAACTTCCAGAACGAAGATCAGATCGGGAGTTCCGCCGCCGCAAGCCTCTGTAGCCACCAAAAGTCAATCGGGACCCTGTTCCGGCACCCTGCCGGAGGGGGGAACCTTCACCGGTGGCCATCTTCATCATCCCGGCGCTCTCCATGACGAGGAGGGAGTAGATCACCCTCGGGGCTGAGGGTATGTACCAGTAGCTATGTGTTTGATCTCTCTCTCTCTCTCTCTCTCTCTCTCTCTCTCTCTCGTGTTCTTGATTTGGCACGATCTTGATGTATCGCGAGCTTTGATATTATAGTTGGACCTTATGTTTCTTCTCCCCCTCTTCTCTCTTGTAATGGATTGAGTTTTCCCTTTCGAGTTATCTTATCGGATTGAGTCTTTAAAGATTTGAGAACACTTGATGTATGTCTTGCCGTGCTTATCTGTGGTGACAATGGGATATCACGTGATTCACTTGATGTATGTTTTGGTGATCAACTTGCGGGTTCCGCCCATGAACCTATGCATAGGGGTTGGCACACGTTTTTGTGGTGATTCTCCGGTAGAAACTTTGGGCACTCTTTGAGGTTCTATGTGTTGGTTGAATAGATGAATCTGAGATTGTGTGATGCATACTGTATAATCATACCCACAGATACTTGAGGTGACATTGGAGTATCTAGGTGACATTAGGGTTTTGGTTGATTTGTGTCTTAAGGTGTTATTCTAGTACGAACTCTAGGGCTGTTTGTGACACTTATAGGAATAGCCCAACGGATTGATTGGAAAGAATAACTTTGAGGTGGTTTCGTACCCTACCATAATCTCTTCATTTGTTCTTCGCTATTAGTGTCTTTGGAGTGACTCTTTGTTGCATGTTGAGGGATAGTTATATGATCCAACTATGTTATTATTGTTGAGAGGACTTACACTAGTGAAAGTATGAACCCTAGGCCTTGTTTCTACACATTGCAATACCGTTTATGCTCACTTTTATCTTTAGTTACCTTGATGTTTTTATATTTTTAGTTTACAAAAACCTATATCCACCATCCATATTACACTTGTATCACCATCTCTTCGCCGAACTAGTGCACCTATACAATTTACCATTGTATTGGGTGTGTTGGGGACACAAGAGACTCTTTGTTATTTGGTTGCAGGGTTGCTTGAGAGAGACCATCTTCATCCTACGCCTCCTACGGATTGATAAACCTTAGGTCATCCACTTGAGGGAAATTCGCTACTGTCCTACAAACCTGTGCACTTGCAGGCCCAACAATGTCTACAATGTTAAGGTTGAGTAGTAGACATCAAGCTCTTTTCTGGCGCCGTTGCCGGGGAGGCTAGGTAAGTGAAGGTATATCTTTAGATCTTGCAATCGAATCTTTTTGTTTCTTGTTTTAGCACTAGTCTAGTTTATAAAAGAAAACTACAAAAGAAAAATGGAATTGAGTCTACCTCATACGCTTCATCTTTTTAATATCTTTCGTGAGTATAATGGAAAGGAAAATTGTGCCAAAGTGTTAGAAGAGGAATGCATTAAAATGTTTGGCACTAAATCTTTGAATGATGAGCATGATTGCAATGTTGTTAGTATGAACTCCTTGAATATCCATAGTACTAATGATGATTGCTCTAGTCATGATGAAAATGTCTCCTATAAACATGTCAATTTTTGTGGAGTACATTGGGTTTGCAAGGACATACCAAATAGGGAAGATAGATACCGCAAGAGGCATAAGTACTTAGGAACTAAATGGTTGCAAGAAAGGCTAGATGCATGTGCTGAAAATTTATTTTTTATTAGCCATGCTTGTGAACTTTGCAATGAACGTGATCATTTTAGTACCCAATGCAAATTGTTTCATGATCGTATCGTGTCCAAAAATTGTGATGACTTGATTTCCCTTGCACATCATAATGAACTTAGTTTGCTCTTGGGTTATGAAGAAATAAAACATATAACTAAGATTATTCCGGAATTTGCCCTTGATAGAATTCTTCATTTTGATCTAGAAGAAATTTATATGTATTGTGCGGTGAATCGCATTGAAAATCCTTATATTGCCAATTACATAAAGAAAAGGAAACAAATAGAAGATGAAGAGAATACTAACGAAAGGGAAGAGACTTCCCCATATCCTCCTATTATTTCTTATGATGAATCAGGTAACGAGGAGGAGCCTTCTACTCAACCAATCTCATTATTAAGGAGCTCCAAAAAGAGGATTGAACCCACACATGATGTGGTGATTAAGAAGAAAAGAAAAAGGAAGAGAGGTAAAAAGGTATCTCTCCCAAATAAAGTTGCTCCTATTATTGCTGTGCCTCATGAAAATGAAGATGATACACTTGATGATGATCTCGTTATGCCTATTGCTTGTTGTGATGATTATGATTGGGAAGATAATGATACTCCTTATGATCTTGAAAATCTTTTTGGCACTTGCTTGGAAGAATATGATAATAATGTTTGCTATACTATTAATGATGAGAGTGATTATGCTTATGATATGAAAAGGCCCAAGCTTGGGGAAGCTATGTTTAATGAGGATGACATATTTGAGAATATATTTGCTGCAATTAATGTTTGTCCCAAGCTTGGGGATGCTATGTTTAATAATGATGATATTTTTAGCCTCTCAAGTTTTGATATGCAAAGCAGTTATGATGATAGCATGCCTTTTACCTATGATGATTATATTGATGAAAGTGGGTTTGGAAGAGTGTCAACTTTAGGAAGTAGTGATCCCACAATATTGGAGGATGTTGAATCTTATAATATTTATGAAAGTGGATTTGGAGAGGTCATGACTTTATTTAGTGATGTATCCACTATTTCGGAAGAGGTTTCAATCGATTATGATGAGAACAAAGTTGCTACTTATGATGATTATTGTGATAAAACTTATGCTACAAAGAGTAGTGAGGATTATATTTATAAAACTTGTCATGATTATGAGTATCCTTTCTCTGAACATTACTCTTTTAATGTGGAAATAATTTATAGTATTCAAGTCTCTTATGATACTCCCACTATTCCGAATAAGAAGAATTTTGCTTGTGTGGAGAGTAGTAAATTTTCTATGCAAGTAGATCATGAAAAGAATGCTTTAGGTGATGGTTATATTGTTGAATTCATTCATGATGCTACTGAAAATTATTATGAGGGAGGAACATATGTGAGGGAGTCCTGGATTAGGGGGTGTTCGGATAGTCGGACTATACCTTCGGCCGGACTCCTGGACTATGAAGATAAAAGATTGAAGACTTCGTCCCGTGTCCGGAAGGGACTTTCCTTGGCGTGGAAGGCAAGCTTGGCGATACGGATATGTAGATCTCCTACCATTGTAACCGACTCTGCGTAACCCTAGCCCTCTCCGGTGTCTATATAAACTGGAGGGTTTAGTCCGTAGGACAACAACAAGAACAACAATCATACCATAGGCTAGCTTCTAGGGTTTAGCCTCCTTGATCTCGTGATAGATCTACTCTTGTACTACCCATATCATCAATATTAATCAAGCAGGAGTAGGGTTTTACCTTCATTGAGAGGGCCCGAACCTGGGTAAAAACATCGTGTCCCTTGTCTCCTGTTACCATCCGCCTAGACGCACAGTTCGGGACCCCCTACCCGAGATCCGCCGGTTTTGACACCGACATTGGTGCTTTCACTGAGAGTTCCTCTGTGTCGTCACTTTTAGGACCGACGGCTCCTCCGATCATCAGCAGCGATGCGGTCCAGGGTGAGACTTTTCTCCCCGGACAGATCTTCGTATTCGGCGGCTTTGCACTGCGGGCCAACTCGCTTGGCCATCTAGAGCAGATTGAAAGCTACGCCCCTGGCCATCAGGTCAGATTTGGAAGTCTGAACTACACAACTGACATCCGCGGGGACTTGATCTTCGACGGATTCGAGCCACTGCCGAGCGCGCCGCACTGTCACAAAGGGCGTGATTTAGCTCTGCCGCCGAATAGTGTCCTGGAAGCCGCGCTCGCGTCAGCTCCGACCCTTAGTTCGGAGCCGATTGCACCGATCGAGGACGGGTGGTTGGACGCCGCCTCGGAGGCTGAAATCTCTATGGAGATCGAGCCGCACAACAGCTTTGTCCCTTGCGAAGCCCGTGACTCCAAGGTGCCGGACTCCTCTCCGGACTCCGAGCCCCCTGCGCCCCTGCCGATCGAATCCGATTGGGCGCCGATCATGGAGTTCATCGCCGCGGACATCTTTCAACACTCGCCCTTTCGGCGATATTCTGAATTCACTAAAGTCTCTCTCTTTATCAGGAGAGCCCTGGCCGGACTACGGTCAGCAAGATTGGGATGCGGATGATGAAGAAATTCAAAACCCACCCACCACCCACTTTGTAGCCACTATCGATGATTTGACTGACATGGTCGACTACGGCTCCGAAGACATCGACGTTATGGACGCCGATGCAGGAGACGATCAGGAACCAGCACCTATAGGGCACTGGAAAGCCACCTCGTCATATGACATATACATGGTGGACACCCCAAAAGAGGGTGATGGCGATGCAGCAGCGGAGGATGACCCCTCCAAGAAACAGCCTAAGCGTCGGCGTTAGCGGCGCCGCTCTAAATCCCGCCAAAGTAAAAACGGTGATTCCGCCACGGGACATAATAACACTCCGGACAGTGCCGAAGAAAACCCCCTCCAGCAAGATTCAGCACAGGAGGATGGAGAAGCCAGCCCTCATGAGAGAGCGGCAGACAGAGAGGTCGAGGACGATAATTACATGCCTCCCTCCGATGACGAGGCAAGCCTCGACGACGACGAATTTGTCGTGCCTGAGGATCCTGTCGAACAAGAGCGCTTCAAACGCATGCTTATAGCCACGGTGAGCAGCCTCAAGAAAAAACAGCTGCAGCTTAGAGCTGATCAAGACTTGCTAGCCGACAAGTGGACGGAAGTCCTTGCGGCCGAAGAGTATGAACTCGAACGCCCCTCCAATTAGAGCTACCCAAAGCGCAGGTTTCTACCCCGATCAGAGGAAGAATCACCTATATCACCAGTGCATGATGCGGCCGACCGGCCACCGCGTGGCTGCGACAGAGAGGCCTCCCGGCCCTCCACTCAAACTGCACCCCGACGCCACTTTAAAAATACCAAGGCACGGGGAAATGCGCCAGACCTGCGAGATATATTGGAGGACAAGGCAAAGCAAACAAGGTCGATCTACGGATCGCGTGGGCGCCCCACGACACGAGACGGTAATCGTCACGCCGGATACAGTAAATCTGGACGGGCCGAACACAGTAGACAAAGCTCGTTTGAGCTACGTCGGGATATAGCCCAATACAGAGGTGCCACACACCCACTATGCTTCCTAGATGAAGTAATGGATCATCAAATCCCAGAGGGTTTCAAACCCGTAAGCATCGAATCATATGATGGCACAACAGATCATGCGGTATGGATCGAGGATTATCTCCTCCATATCCACATGGCCCGCGGTGATGACTTACACGCCATCAAATACCTCCCACTCAAGCTTAAATGACCAGCTCGACATTGGCTTAACAGCTTGCCAGCAGAATCAATTGGTTGTTGGGAGGACCTGGAAGCCGCATTCCTCGACAATTTCCAGGGCACTTATGTGCGACCACCAGACGCCGATGACCTAAGCCACATAATTCAGCAGCTAGAGGAATCGGCCAGGCAATTCTGGACACGGTTCCTAACCAAGAAAAATCAAATCGTCGACTGTCCGGACGCAGAGGCCCTAGCGGCCTTCAAGCATAATATCCGCGAGGAGTGGCTTGCCCTGCACCTTGGACAGGAAAAGCCGAAATCTATGTCAGCCCTCACGACACTCATGACCCGCTTTTGTGCGGGAGAAGACAGTTGGCTGGCTCATAGCAATAACATAACCAAGATCCCTGGTAATTCAGATACTAAGGACAACCGTGCCAGGTCGCGTCGTAACAAGCACAAGCGCTGCATTAACGGCGACAATGCTGAGGATACGACAGTTAATGCCGGATTCAGAGGCTCTAAAGCCGGTCAACGAAAAAAGCCATTCAAGAGAAATAGTCCGGGCCCGTCCAGTTTGGACCGAATACTCGACCGCTCGTGCCAGATACATGGCACCCCCAAAAAGCCAGCCAATCACACCAACAGGGACTGTTGGGTGTTCAAGCAGGCCGACAAACTAAATGCCAAAAACAGAGACCAGGGGCTACATAGCGACGACGAGGAGGAGCCCCGGCCGCCGAATAGTAGTGGACAGAAGGGATTCCCCCTACAAGTGCGGACGGTGAACATGATATACGCAACCCACATCCCCAAGAGGGAGCGGAAGCGTGCGTTAAGGGGCGTATACGCGATGGAGCCAGTCGCCCCGAAGTTCAACCCATGGTACTCATGCCCGATCACTTTGATCGAAGGGACCACTCCGCTAGCATCCGTCACGGCGGATTCGCCGCATTGGTTCTAGACCCAATTGTTGACGGATTTCACCTCACTAGAGTCCTTATGGACGGCGGCAGTAGCCTGAACCTGCTTTATCAGGACACAGTGCGGAAAATGGGCATTGATCCTTTGAGTATTAAACCCACTAAAATGACCTTTAAAGGCGTCATACCAGGTGTAGAGGCCAACTGTACAGGCTCAGTTACACTTGAAGTGGTCTTCGGATCTCCGAATAATTTCCGAAGCGAGGAGTTAATCTTCGACATAGTCCCGTTCCGCAGTGGCTATCACGCACTGCTCGGGCGAACCGCATTTGCCAAGTTCAGTGCGGTACCGCATTAAGCATACCTCAAGCTCAAGATGCCAGGCCCTCGAGGAGTCATTACGGTCAATGGAAACACCGAACGCTCTCTCCGTACGGAGGAGCATACGGCGGCTCTCGCAGCGGAAGTACAAAGCAGCCTCTCAAGGCAATTTTCCAGTCCGGCCACTATACGTCCGGACACCGTCAAGCGCGCCTGGAGTAACCTACATTAAGACCGCCTGGCATGTTTCGAGCAGGCGTAGCAATGCGGCCCCAACCCCAGCCCTTGCGAAATTGCGAAATCAGTGCTGCGCATACATAACTACGCTCTGGAAATACCATGGGCACAGGGGGAGGGCACTATCACGGCACGCCCAAAACACGGCTTAAACCACACTAGGGGCTGCCGATTTCTCACTTTTATCTTATTTTCAGGACTCCATTCTTCGGCAGGCCTAACCGCAGTACAAGTGCCGCACAAACGATGCAAGAACCAGGGAAGCAGAAGGCCACGCCGCACTATGGAACTCTCAGGTGGTCTCTATAACGAGCAGCATACCTGTTTTGCATATCATTCCGCAGCCCGCCCCTGGAAAGGACATGTTAAATAGTCCCACCTTTTGCTTATCGCACCATTTGTATCGTTCTGCTTTGATCGCAGCTTTTTCAAATAAACAATGCATAGCTTTTGTCTATTATTGTATTACTCTTTTTTAAAGAATATATGTTCATTAATGACATGTTGCACCCGTACACTTTGGTACGGCCAATACACTAGGGGCTTAAGTACCCCTACAACACGGTGTGAGAAGTCCGAACACTTTCACAAGTGCGGCACCCCGAACTTATAGCTTTATATGCATCGGCTCCAAATCATGTCTTGGGTCAAATGTTGGGTTTGCCCGGCTCCTATGTTTTGGTACCTTACGTTCCGTTGTATTGGCTAAGGTAGCGCTAGGAGAACTACTGCGATTGTGCCCTAGTTGAGCTGGGCTAAGCACCTCAGTAAAGAAAGGTAAAACTGACCGTCATGATGAGGCGAGAGCTAGTCGCTGTTCGAGAGGTTTTTGAGTCCCTAAAGACTTATGCCGCTTAGAGCGAGGAGTCGGCTTTGTCCGGCCTAGGCGTGGATAGCACCCCGAACTCGGTCTTCCGAACACTAGGGGCTTCGCCAAAATTTAAAATTATAGAATTCTATGGCTAAGTGAGAGTGTTCAAGCATTATAGTCCGATTGCCTTGTTCGTTGTGTTGAGCGCCTCCCTCGAAGGACCCAAGAATGGGAAAAAGAGCGCTCAAGTTTATCCCGAACACCCCAGCACTCGTGGCATGGGGGCAGAAGCCGACGACTTGCCATCTCTCAAAATTTGATAAACGGCCGCACAGAAGGTAATATTTTAAATTCAAAAATCATTGCTTAGCGCACATGAACAAGTTTTCAGCGCATAGGTCAAAATAAACAAGTTTTACTAAAAAATTACATCTTTCGAGCATTCGTCCGCCATAAGGCGGGCGCCCTTCAGTACGCCCTTATAGTACATCTCGGGGTGGCGATGCTCCTTGCCCAATGGCGGCCTGTCCTTCACAAGCTTCTCCACATCCAGCTTGCCCCAGTGCACCTTAGCACGGGCAAGCGCCCTACGGGAACCTTCGATGCAGACGGAGCGCTTGATGACTTCGAGCCTTGGACATGCCTCCACCAGCCACCACACCAGCCCGAAGTAGCTCCCAGGCAGAGCCTCTCCAGGCCACAGCCGAACTATTAGGCCCTTCATGGCCTGTTCGGCCACCTTGTGGAGCTCAACCAATTGCTTCAGCTGGTCGCTCAAGGGCACAGTGAGTCCGGCCTCAGCATACTGAGACCAGAACACCTTCTCTGTCGAGCTTCCCTCCTCGGCTCGGTAGAATGCGGCGGCATCGGACAGGCTGCAGGGCAAATCTGCGAACGCTCTTGGAGAGCTCCGGATTCGGGTAAGTAACAAGTAATTCACTTTCACATACTTGCTTTGCATAAAGAAATCCTTACCCGCCGCTATCTTCTCCATCGCCTCAACCTCCTGAAGGGCCTTTTGGGCTTCGGCCTTGGCAGACTTGGCATTCTCAATGGCCGCCGCGAGCTCGGACTCTCGCGTCTTTGAGTCAAGCTCCAAACTCTCATGTTTTTTAATGAGAGCCTGGAGCTCTTGCCGCACCTCGCCATCCCGCGCCTCATACTTCTCCCGCTCGGTGCGCTCCGTGGCTGCCCTCTTCTCAGCCTCGGATGGCGCTTGCTTAAGGGTCGCCACCTCCGTTGTGGCCCCTACAATAGCCACGTTAATCCTGTCACTTTTTGCAATTGCACCTTTTATATATTTAAATAAGGTATTTCTTACCTTCCTTGTCCTCGGGCTGCTTCTTGGCAAGCCCGAGCTCCTGCTCGGACTGCTCGAGGTTCTGCTTCAGCGTGTCCACCTCCGCAGTCAGTGCGGCAGACGCCAGCAGCGAAGCCTGCATACGCATATTGACTTAATTATGTTAGACTCCTGCGAGTATTATTAGATCCTATATTCGGCTTTTCTTTCCGAACGTCGAACAGAGCATCAGGGGCTACTGTCTATGCGGTAATATTTTCAATATCCTTTACTTACCTCAAAGCCCTTTAGAAGGCTGGCACAGGCTTCAGTCAGTCCGCTCTTGGCGGACTGAACCTTCTAGATCACCATACTCATCAAGCACGGTGCTCCTCATCGATGGAGGTTCCGTTAAGCACCTCCAGCAGATTGTCCGGCGCCTCCGATTGGACGGGGGCCACCGGCTCAGTAGGCTTGCTCCTCTTGGAAGGAGGTCGCCTGCCGGACTCCGGAACCTTTAAAGGTTCCGAAGCGGTGTCCGGCCTAGGGCCGGACTTGGAGCCCTTAGGGGTTCTATCCCCTTGGCGCCTGGAGTCTGGGAGGTCGCCCTGTGGCGCCTCCAGGACCACCTCCTCCTGGCTTGGAGCCTCCTGGGACAACACTTCGGCGGCGTCCGTAGGGCGGGGAGAGGAAGCGGGCGGAAGTGAATTCACATCCGACGAATCCAGGGAGCCACTCGACGACTCGTCGAGCCCGGCCTCGGGCGGACTGCATAATCGTATTCGACATAAGGAAAAGCTGTGCAATGAAGGAATACTATGAATCACTCTGGTATCCGGATACTTACGATTTTGCCAGGGGCTTGGCCCTGAGCGGCCACTCCTCTTCACCGTCGTCGGCGTTGGTGGAGTAGTCCGGAGGAAGGGTTTTCCCCTTCTTGGACTCTTGGGCCTCCCTAGTTGGGGCGGCCTTCCTTTTCTTTCCTCCCCCCGCTAGAGGGGAAGAGGCTTCTTCTTCCTCCTCCTCGTCTTCACGGGAGGAGTACGTCTCGGAGTCATCAGACAATGAATCCGACACCACCACACGACGGGCACTCTTTCGAGTCCTCGTGGCCTTCTTCTTGGCCTTCTTCTCCGGCACCACGTATGGTGCCAGGACCAGCAGCCCTGTCAAACGGGCGTCCGCTGGGTCTTCAGGCAAAGGAGCCGGACAGCTGATCTGTCCGGACGTCTGCTGCCAATCCTGTCAAAGGTAAGGGAGCTTAAATCCCGCATAGAGTCAAACTATGAAAGGCTAATACCCTGTAAAAGGTAAAAATAGCTTACCGCACTAGCGTGATGCTGCGTGCTGAATCCGCGATCCTCGGTAGCGGATGAGGGAGCCTCGGTGCCCTTGAATAGCGCCTTCCAGGCATCTTCGTACGTCGTGTCGAAGAGCCTGCTTAGAGTTTGGTGTTGCGCCGGGTCGAACTCCCACAGGTTGACACGGGAGGATCCGGCGGATGAGCATAACCTGGACTACGTTGACAAGTTTGAGCTTCTTGTTCACCAGGGTTTGGATGCATGTTTGCAGTCCAGTCACCTCTCCTTTGTTGCCCCACGACAGACCCGTCTCTTTCCAGGACGTGAGCTGCGTAGGGGGTCCGGATCGGAACTCGGTGGCTGCGACCCATTTAGGGTCACGCGGCTCGGTGATGTAGAACCACCTCGATTGCCACCCCTTCAGGGTCTCCACGAAGGATCCCTCGAGCCATAGGACGTTGGGCATCTTGCCCACCATGGCGCCTCTGCACTCCGCCTGGTTGCCGCACACCACCTTTGGCTTGACGTTGAAAGTCTTGAGCCATAGGCCGAAATGGGGGAGGATGCAGAGGAAAGCCTCGCACACGACGATAAACGCCGAGATGTTGAGGATGAAGTTCAGGGCCAGATCGTGGAAATCTAGGCCATAGTAGAACATGAGCCCCCGGACAAATGGGTGGAGAGGGAAGCCTAGCCCGCGGAGGAAATGGGGGAGGAACACCACCCTCTCATGGGGCCTAGGGGTGGGGACGAGCTGCCCCTCTTCGGGAAGCTGGTGCGCGATGTCGTTAGACAAGTATCCGGCCTTCCTCAACTTTTTGATGTGTCCCTCCGTAATGGAGGAGACCATCCACTTGCCTCCCGCTCCGGGCATGGCTGGAGTAGGTTGAGGTGGGGAGTGCAGACTTGGGCGCTGGAGCTCGAGTGCGTGGAAATGGATAGGCAAAGGAGGAAGAAGGCGTGGATGAGAAGGATGGATCCTTATCTCCTTATATGGGCGGACGCAACTAGTGTCCCCACCAGCCTGGTAAAAATCGCTTATCTCCCAAGCGCCGTAATCAATGGCGCGGTTGGGTTACCCACGCCCGTATTGATGAGAATCCCAGAATAAGGGGACACGATCTCTGCTTTGACAAGACGTGCCAAGAAAACCGCCTCGCATAACACGCTGAGGTGGGATAATAAAACGATTCGAATAAAGGCTTGGCCGTAGTGTGATGTCATGCTACGGAATACGTCAACATATTAGATTGGTGTAAATGTTATTCTCTCTATGGCAATGTGGAAACTTATTTTGCAGAGCCGGACACTATCCTTGTGTTCAAAATCTTCTATGAAGTACTTGGAGGAGGAACCTGCCTTGCAATGCCGAAGACAATCTGCGCGCCGGACTCATCGTCATTGAAGCCTGGTTCAGGGGCTACTGAGGGAGTCCTGGATTAGGGGGTGTTCGGATAGCCGGACTATACCTTCGGCCGGACTCCTGGACTAAGAAGATACAAGATTGAAGACTTCGTCCCGTGTCCGGAAGGGACTTTCCTTGGCATGGAAGGCAAGCTTGGCGATACGGATATGTAGATCTCCTACCATTGTAACCGACTCTGCGTAACCCTAGCCCTCTCCGGTGTCTATATAAACCGGAGGGTTTAGTCCGTAGGACAACAACAAGAACAACAATCATACCATAGGCTAGCTTCTAGGGTTTAGCCTCCTTGATCTCGTGGTAGATCTACTCTTGTACTACGCATATCATCAATATTAATCAAGCAGGAGTAGGGTTTTACCTCCATCGAGAGGGCCCGAACCTGGGTAAAAACATCGTGTCCCTTGTCTCCTGTTACCATCCGCCTAGACGCACAGTTCGGGACCACCTACCCAAGATCCGCCGGTTTTGACACTGACAATATGCTTGTAGGAATTGCAGTAATAGCAAGTTTCCTCTCTATGTGCTTAAAATCTTGAAGTTATGCTTGTTTTACCTTCCTATGCAAGTTGATTATTGTTCCCATAAGTTGTTTGTTCATAAAATCCCTATGCATAGGAAGTGGGTTAGACTTAAATGTGCTATTCATATTCTTCATGATGCTCTCTTTATGTTTCAATTCTTATCTTTTATGTGAGCATCATTGAAATCATCATGCCTAGCTAGGGGCGTTAAACGATAGCGCTTGTTGGGAGGCAACCCAATTTTATTTTAGTTTTATTTGTTTTTGCTTATGTTTAGGAATAAATAATCCATCTAGCCTCTGGTTAGATGTGATTTTATGTTTCCATTAGTGTTTGTGCCAAGTAGAACCTTTGGGCAGACTTGGGTGAAGTCTTTATGATCATGCTGTAAAAAAACAGAAACTTTAGCGCTCATGAGATTAGCTAGAACTTTTTACTGGAGAGTGCTATTTAGTTGATTCTTTTTGAAGATGATTACTAGAGAAATTCCTCAGGTCCACCAATTTATTTTAGAATTTTTGGAGTTCCAGAAGTTTGCATTTGATACAGATTACTACAGACTGTTCTGTTTTTGACAGATTCTGTTTTTCGTGTGTTCTTTGCTTATTTTGATGACTCTATGGCTAGTAAAATAGTTTATAAACCATAGAGAAGTTGTAATACAGTAGGTTTAACACCAATATAAATAAATAATGAGTTTATTACAGTACCTTGAAGTGGTGTTTTGTTTTCTTTCGCTAACGGAGCTCACGAGTTTTTTGTTAAGTTTTGTGTTGTGAAGTTTTCAAGTTTTGGGTAAAGATTCGATGGACTATGGAATAAGGGTGGCAAGAGCCTAAGATTGGGGATTCCCAAGGCACCCCAAGGTAATATTCAAGGATAACCAAGCGTCTAAGCTTGGGGATGCCCCGAGTGGCATCCCCTCTTTCGTCTTCGTTCATCGGTAACTTTACTTGGAGCTATATTTTTATTTGCCACATGATATGTGTTTTGCTTGGAGCATCATTTTATTTTCTTTAGCTTTGTTTGCGGTTTGAATAAAGTACCAAGATCTGAAATTATTAAGTTAGATAGTCTTCACATAGTTGCATAATTATTCGAGTACTCATTGATCTTCACTTATATCTTTCGGAGTAGTTTGTTGTTTGCTCTAGTGCTTCACTTATATCTTTTAGAGCATGGTGGTAGTTTTATTTTGAAGAAATAGATGAACTCTCGTGCTTCACTTAGATTATTTTGAGAGTCTTAAATAGCATGGTAATTTGCTTAATAATCTTAATATGCTAAGCATACAAGATTTGTAATACTTCCTTATGAGTGTGTTGGATACTAAGAAAAGATTGAAGCTTGATAATTGTTTTGAGATATGAGGATGGTGATATTAGAGTCATGCTAGTTGAGTAGTTGTTAATTTAAAGAATACTTGCGTTAAAGTTTGTGATTCCCGTAGCATGGACATATGGTGAACCGTTATGTGATGAAGTCGGAGCATGATTTATTTATTGATTGTCTTCCTTATGAGTGGCGGTCGGGGACGAGCGATGATCTTTTCCTACCAATCTATCCCCCTAGGAGCATGCGCGTAATACTTTGCTTTGATAACTTCTAGATTTTTGCAATAAGTATATGAGTTCTTTATGACTAATCTTGAGTCCATGGATTATACGCATTTTTTCCCTTCCTTCCACCATTGCTAGCCTCTCTATCACCGCGCACTTTTTGCCGGTATCATACACCCACCATATATCTTCCTCAAAACAGCCACCATACCTACCTATCATGGCATTTCCATAGCCATTCCGAGATATATTGACATGCAACTTTCCACCGTTCCGTTTATTACGACACGCTCCATCATTGTCATATTGCTTAGCATGATCATGTAGTTGACATCGTATTTGTGGCAAAGCCACCGTTCATAATTCTTTCATACATGTCACTCTTGAATCATTGCATATCCCGGTACACCGCCGGAGGCATTCACATAGAGTCATATTCTGTTCTAAGTTTCGAGTTGTAATTGTTGAGTTGTAAGAAAAATAAAAGTGTGATGATCATCATTATTAGAGCATTGTCCCAGTGAGGAAAGGATGATGGAGACTATGATTCCCCCACAAGTCGGGATGAGACTCCGGACAAAAAAAAGAGGCCATAAAAAAGAGAAAGGCCCAAATGAAAAATAAAAAATGAGAGAAAAAGAGAGAAGGGGCAATGCTACTATCCTTTTACCACACTTGTGCTTCAAAGTAGCACCAAGATCTTCATGATAGAGAGTCTCCTATGTTGTCACTTTCATATACTAGTGGGAATTTTTCATTATAGAACTTGGCTTGTATATTCCAATGATGGGCTTCCTCAAAATGCCCTAGGTCTTCGTGAGCAAGCGAGTTGGATGCACACCCACTTAGTTTCTTTTGTTGAGCTTTCATATACTTATAGCTCTAGTGCATCCGTTGCATGGCAATCCCTACTCACTCACATTGATATCTATTGATGGGCATCTCCATAGCCCGTTGATACGCCTAGTTGATGTGATACTATGTTCCCCTCTTTTTGTCTTCTCCACAACCACCATTCTATTCCACATATAGTGCTATATCCATGGCTCAAGCTCATGTATTGCGTGAAGATTGAAAAAGTTTGAGAATGTCATAAGTATGAAACAATTGCTTGGCTTGTCATCGGGGTTGTGCATGATTTAAATACTTTGTGTGGTGAAGATAGAGCATAGCCAGACTATATGATTTTGTAGGGATAACTTTCTTTGGCCATGTTATTTTGAGAAGACATGATTGCTTAGTTAGTATGCCTGAAGTATTATTATTTTTATGTCAATATAAACTTTTGTCTTGAATCTTTCGGATCTGAATATTCATATCACAATTAAGAAGAATTACATTGAAATTATGCCAAGTAGCACTCCGCATCAAAAATTCTTTTTTATCATTTACCTACTCGAAGACGAGCAGGAATTAAGCTTGGGGATGCCTGATACGTCTCCAACGTATCTATAATTTTTTATTGCTCCATGCTATATTATCTACTATTTTAGGCAATATTGGGCTTTATTATCCACTTTTATATTATTTTTGGGACTAACCTATTAACCGGAGGCCCAGCCAAGATTTGTTGTTTTATGCCTATTTCAGTGTTTCGAAGAAAAAGAATATTAGACAGAGTCGAAACGGAACGAAATCAACTGGAGAAGTTATTTTTGGAAGGAAAGCCACCAGAAAGCCACCAGGTGGGGGGCGCGCCCCCTGCCTCGTGGGGCCCCCGCAGCTCCACCGACGTACCCCTTGCACCCATATATACCTACATATCCTAAAACTTCTAGAACGAAGATTAGATCGGGAGTTCCGCCGCCGCAAGCCTCTGTAGCCACCAAAAGTCAATCGGGGCCCTGTTCCGGCACCCTGCCGGAGGGGGGAACCTTCACCGATGGCCATCTTCATCATCCCGACGCTCTCCATGACGAGGAGGGAGTAGATCACCCTCGGGGCTGAGGGTA
The DNA here is from genome assembly GCA_032464435.1 of Aegilops umbellulata. NCBI lineage: Eukaryota > Viridiplantae > Streptophyta > Magnoliopsida > Poales > Poaceae > Aegilops > Aegilops umbellulata. Next base: position 511,019,674 of record CP136056.1, on the reverse strand, counting down.
TGTACCAGTAGCTATGTGTTTGATCTCTCTCTCTCTCTCTCTCTCTCTCTCTCGTGTTCTTGATTTGGCACGATCTTGATGTATCGCGAGCTTTGCTATTATAGTTGGATCTTATGTTTCTTCTCCCCCTCTTCTCTCTTGTAATGGATTGAGTTTTCCCTTTGGAGTTATCTTATCGGATTGAGTCTTTAAAGATTTGAGAACACTTGATGTATGTCTTGCCGTGCTTATCTGTGGTGACAATGGGATGTCACGTGATTCACTTGATGTATGTTTTGGTGATCAACTTGCGGGTTCCGCCCATGAACCTATGCATAGGGGTTGGCACATGTTTTCGTCGTGATTCTCTGGTAGAAACTTTGGGCACTCTTTGAGGTTATATGTGTTGGTTGAATAGATGAATCTGAGATTGTGTGATGCATATCGTATAATCGTACCCACGGATACTTGAGGTGACATTGGAGTATCTAGGTGACATTAGGGTTTTGGTTGATTTGTGTCTTAATATGTTATTCTAGTACGAACTCTAGGGCTGTTTGTGACACTTATAGGAATAGCCCAACGGATTGATTGGAAAGAATAACTTTGAGGTGGTTTCGTACCCTACCATAATCTCTTCGTTTGTTCTCCGCTATTAGTGTCTTTGGAGTGACTCTTTGTTGCATGTTGAGGGATAGTTATATGATCCAACTATGTTATTATTGTTGAGAGGACTTACACTAGTGAAAGTATGAACCCTAGGCCTTGTTTCTACACATTGCAATACCGTTTACGCTCACTTTTATCTTTAGTTACCTTGCTGTTTTTATATTTTCAGTTTACAAAAACCTATATCCATCATCCATATTACACTTGTATCACCATCTTTTCACCGAACTAGTGCACCTATACAATTTACCATTGTATTGGGTGTGTTGGGGACACAAGAGACTCTTTGTTATTTGGTTGCAGGGTTGCTTGAGAGAGACCATCTTCATCCTACGCCTGCTACAGATTGATAAACCTTAGGTCATCCACTTGAGGGAAATTTGCTACTGTCCTACAAACCTGTGCACTTGCAGGCCCAACAACGTCTACAAGGAGAAGGTTGAGTAGTAGACATCAGCAACCTCGGCGTTGTCCTCATCCTCCTCCTCGTCGTTGTCCTCATCCTCCTCCTCGTCGGTCTTGCCGAACACAGCCTCGGCCGCCTCGTCGTTGCACTCCTTGCCAGCGGCCGCCACCTCTGTCACGCGTTGGCGGTATCGCCAGTGGGTGAGCTGGATCTTGCAGGCGGAGCAGTAGGACTCGAGCAGCGCCACCTGCTCCGCCATGTCCGTGTCCGGCGCGACTGCCCTGCTGCCAGCAAGCTGCTCCTCCGCCTGCAGATGCTCCTGGAGAAGGTGGTGGTTGTAGGCGGCATTGGCCCGCGCCTCCCGGAACTGCTCCGCCTACTCCTCCCGCACCATGTCCATGTAATGGGCACGGGCCTCGTCGATATTCATGGTGCAATGCACCGGCGAGGGTGACGTGGAGGAGGAGGCTGACATCGCCTCATCATTAGCATCGTCCTCCATTCAGACATCATCTTTCTCCGGCTCCCTGCCAGCCAACCAGCCAGCAGCAATGGTGGCCATTTCCTTCTTCTGGTCCGATGTCAACCCGTCCCAAAGAGCTTTTGCCGGGGAGGAATCCATGGCGGGAGTGGTGTGGAGAGGGATCGGAGGTGGGATGACTGCGGCTATGGTTGGGGAAGAGGTTTATATAGCTATGGCAAGTGGCGGAGGAACGGACAGGTGGCGTCGTCTGAGACGCCTTGGCAACCGCGTGCCATCAATGTGGGCGGCAGACGAACGAACGGGCGGCAGTCGTGCCGTTTGAACGCGTCGTAGTCACCTGCAATGGGAAGCGAAGCGGGCGGCGTTCTCTCGGTCGGTGCCCTGCTTCAATTACGGCGCTAGTGAGCGGTTGCGTCCGCTCTAGCCGGGCATTGATGCGTCCACTGACGCTCAGGAATGACACTGGCATTTTGGGTGGGAAGCGTGCGCGGGATGGATGAGGGGCTTTTGGTGGGCCACGGTGGTCAGAAGCGGGCTTGGAAGCGGTCCAGACTCCCACAAAGTCCCTACGATTTATCTCCAGTTTGCGTGAGAAATCATGTCCGGACCGCCCTGCGGACCGATACAAGACCATGTTGGATGGCTTCCGCGGTACGGAAGCATGCGGAAGGTTTGCACGTCGGAGTTGGAAATGCCCTTAGTGAGTCTTTAATTGGTCGGATGTGGTAATAGACTTTTTTTTCGGACAAACAAAGGAGCATGGAAATCAGCTACCCCGTATACAAGAAAAATAGTCATGTATAAAATCAAGCTGCCAACGCAACACGTTCTGCCCACTGTCACCTGGGGCCCACGCATTGTTCACACTCGTCGATTCACCAGAGGAGCCTATTTCAAGGGAGCTTAGTAACTCTATAGATACTAGCTCACGTCAATTGCAGGTGGATAACTATGAACCAAACATGGATCTATGCATTGTGATAGCACTTGCAGTACTGAACCAAACTTGACAGAAACAAATTTTAGGTCAGTCGACTAAGCCAAATTCTGCTTTCAGTCATCAAATGACAAGAAGTTGGTCCTCTTTTTTAACATAGTACAAACGTATATGCTCACATACACAAATACACTTGCCAGATGAATGCACACATGGCACGTCCGATCTTATAAGCGCATTTGAGATAGTAAGTCGTGACAACATCTTAAGATTGAGAAAAGCCTATCCCTTTCTGACAGTCTCTTGTATCCACATCAAGAGTTTGGTTACCGAATGGTGCATTTTTACCGAGGGGATCGGTAAACGTGGTTACCACGATTACAAATTTTTGAGCAAATTTTGAACAAAATTTATAATTGAATTTTGAATTCAAATTATTTCAAAATAGATATACATAGCACTTGAACTTATATTTATCATAAAAGAGCTACTAGCTAGTGGAACATTGTCTACACACGTGCTGTCAAGTGCTGCCATACTTTACTATACATTGAGCCTTTGAATTCAAAAAATTCAAGCATTCGACTTTTTTTGCTTGAAATGCCCATTTACCTAGGGGCCGAAATTGTTGGGGAACGTAGTAATTTCAAAAATTTCATACGCACACGCATGATCATGGTGATGCACAGCAACGAGAGGGGACAGTGTTGTCCACGTACCCCCGTAGACCGAAAGCGGAAGCGTTATGACAACGCGGTTTTTTTTGACCTGAAACTGTAGGGAAATGTCCCACAGCAATTTTATTCCTCCCAAAAAAAGATTACATATGTACACAACTTACAAGGTCCAAGAGACCCAAAGAAAGAAAAAAGAGTAAAAAGAGTAAAAAACAACATGCTAACCTCAAGGTGGCAAAAAGGAGATCCATCTAAGCAGATCCTCTTTGAACTTAGGCTTAATCCTATGAACCAAGAAGGAGATGTCCAAAATAAAAGAAGACCTCCACCTACGAAAAGAAGGCCTAATATTCCTGAAAACCCTATCATTCCTAACATTCCAGATGTTCCATCATGCCAGGAAAACCACTTCAGAGCAGAAGGGCTTGCCAAACTCCCTTCTAGCATGATAAGCAATGGCAATCATATCATCTCCAGCCATCCAATTGATTTGAAGATAATTCCACACCCTGCAACTAAATTTACATTGAAAGAATAGGTGGTCTCTATCCTCCTTGGTGTGTGTGGGATAGAGTACATAGAGATTTGAATCAGATACATTCCAGTGCCTTCTTTCCAGCATATCCTGAGTGTTTAGCCGATCCATGATCAATATCCAGGCAAAGAACTTGATTCTCATAGTGCAACAACTAGCCCAAATCTAGGATAAAATTGGGTTGGACACAATGTGCTTATGCAAGAAGGAGTAGTATTTCTTGGCAGAATAACCTTTGCCATCCTCCTTCCATACCCACTCATCATTCAACTGAAGGTTATGCTTTGAATGCAGAAGCAGGTTTTGCAAAGACTGCAACTCTCCAAAAGCTCTCTCAAAGAGAGGTAAATGAAATAAGGAAGTGAGCTCAGTTGAGTCAAAAACCTCAGCAGCAGAGATAAGGGGATCAATGGCAAAAGAAAAAAGCATGGCAAACCTTTGTTCTAGAGGGATACTAGTGTCCCCCAAGGACCAAGAATCAGACCAGAACAAAACAGTGTCACCCTTGTTAACATGCACTGCACTAACCATCCTGAACTTATCCATTAACTTGCATATATCTCTCCACCACAAGGAGCCACAGATGATGGTAGCATGAGGGACTCTGCCATGGTAGTATGTATTCCAAATGAGTTGGACCCAGGGCACATCAACTTTATTGTAAAATTTACTAGCATGTTTGAGAAGCAAAGCCTCATTCTGCAGCTTTAGATTTAAAATACCCAGCCCACGTTTGTTTTTGGGTTTACAAACCAAGCCCCAAGCTGCCAGAGACTGACCAGAATCTTGCCCATACTTCCTCCAAATGCACTGCCTCTGTATTCTCTCCAATTGTTTTAAAATACCAGGAGGCAAGTCCAGGCTACACAGGAAAAAAATTGGCACAGAAGAGAGGGCAGAGATCAGATACTGCAGCCTTCCTCCATGAGCAAGGAAAGAAGAGCTCAACGCGGTTGATGTAGTCGTACATCTTCACGATCGACCGATCCTAGTACCGAACGTACGAGACCTCTGTGATCTGCACACGTTCAGCTCGGTGACGTCCCATGAACTCACGATCTAGCAGAGTGTCGAGGGAGAGCTTCATCAGCACAACGACGTGATGATGGTGATGATGAAGCTACCGGCGCAGGGCTTCGCCTAAGCACTACGACGATATGACCGAGGTGGATTATGATGGAGGGGGGCACCGCACACGGCTAAGAGATCAATGATCAACTTGTGTGTCTTGGGGTGCCCCTGCCCCCGTATATAAAGGAGCAAGCGGGGAGGCTGGCCAGCCCTAGCAGGGCGCGCCAAGAGGAGGAGTCCTCCTCCTAGTGGGAGTAGGACTCCCCTTTCCTAGTCACACTAGAAGGGGGAGGAGTGGGGCGCGCGGCCTGTCCTGGCAGGCCCCTCTCTCTCCCCACAAGGGCCCATCAAGACCCATTAACCCCCGGGGGGTTCCGGTACCCCCCCCCCCCAACACTCCGGTAAAATCCCGATTTCACCCGGAACCATTCCGATGTCCAAATATAGGCTTCCAAAATAACGATCTTTATGTCTCGACCATTTCGAGCCTCCTCGTCATGTCCGTGATCATATCCGGGACTCCGAACTACCTTTGGTACATCAAAACACATAAACTCATATTACCGATCATCACCGAACGTTAAGCGTGCGGACCCTACGGGTTCGAGAACTATGTAGACATGACCGAGACACGTCTCCTGTCAATAACGAATAGCGGAACCTGGATGCTCATATTGGCTCCTACATATTCTATGAAGATCTTTATCGGTCAAACCGCATAACAACATACGTTTGTTCCTTTTGTCATCGGTATGTTACTTGCCCGAGATTCGATCGTCCGTATCTCAATACCCAGTTCAATCTCATTACCGGCAAGTTTATTTACTCGTTTCGTAATACATCATCCTGCAACTAACTCATTAGTTGCATTGCTTGCAAGGCTTATAGTGATGTGCATTACCGAGAGGGCCCAGAGATACCTCTCCGACGATCGGAGTGACAAATCCTAATCTCGATCTATGCCAACTCAACAAGTACCATCGGAGACACCTGTAGAGCACCTTTATAATCACCTAGTTACGTTGTAACATTTGGTAGCACACAAAGTGTTCCTCCGGTATACAGGAGTTGCATAATCTCATAGTCATAGGAACATGTACAAGTCATGAAGAAAGCAATAGCAGTATACTAAATGATCGTATGCTAAGCTAACGGAATGGGTCAAGTCAATCACATCATTCTCTAATGATGTGATCCCGTTAATCAAATGACAACTCATGTCTATGGCTAGGAAACATAACCATCTTTGATTCAACGAGCTAGTCAAGTAGAGGCATACTAGTGACGCTCTGCTTGTCTATATATTCACACATGTACTAAGTTTCCGGTTAATACAATTCTAGCATGAATAATAAACATTTATCATGATATAAGGAAATATAAATAACAACTTTATTGTTGCCTCTATGGCATATTTCCTTCAGTCTCCCACTTGCACTAGAGTCAATAATCTAGAATACACAGTAATGATTCTAACACCCTGGAGTCTTGGTGTTGATCATGTTTTGCTCGTGGGAGAGGATTAGTCAACGGGTCTGCAACATTCAGATCCGTATGTATCTTGCAAATCTCTATGTCTCCCTCCTTGACTTGGTCGCGGATGGAATTGAAGCGTCTCTTGATGTGCTTGGTTCTCTTGTGAAATCTGGATTCCTTTGCCAAGGCAATTGCACCAGTATTGTCACAAAAGATTTTCATTGGACCCAATGCACTAGGTATGACACCTAGATCGGATATGAACTCCTTCATCCAGACTCCTTCATTTGTTGCTTCCGAAGCAGCTATGTACTCCGCTTCACACGTAGATCCCACCACGACGCTTTGCTTAGAACTGCACCAACTGACAGCTCCATCATTCAATATAAATACGTATCCGGTTTGTGACTTAGAGTCATCCGGATCAGTGTCAATGCTTGCATCGACGTAACCATTTACAACAAGCTCTTTGTCACCTCCATAAACGAGAAACATATCCTTAGTACTTTTCATGTATTTTAGGATGGTCTTGACCGCCGTCCAGTGATCCACTCCTGAATTACTTTGGTACGTCCCTGCTAAACTAATAGCAAGGCACACATCAGGTCTGGCACGTAGCATTGCAAACATGATAGGGCCTATGGCTGAAGCATAGGAAACATCTTTCATTTTCTCTCTATCTTCTGCAGTGGTCATGCATTGAGTCTGACTCAACTTCACACCTTGTAACACATGCAAGAACCCTTTCTTTGCTTGATCCATTTTGAACTTCTTCAAATATTTATCAAGGTATGTGCTTTGTGAAAGTCCAATTAGCCGTCTTGATCTATCTCTATAGATCTTGATGCCCAATATATAAGCAGCTTCACCGAGGTCTTTCATTGAAAAACTCATATTCAAGTATCCTTTTATGCTATCCAGAAATTGTATATCATTTCCAATCAACAATATGCCATCCACATATAATATTAGAAATGCTACAGAGCTCCCACTCACTTTCTTGTAAATACAGGCTTCTCCAAAAGTCTGTATAAAACCATATGCTTTGATCACACTATCAAAACGTTTATTCCAACTCCGAGATGTTTGCACCAGTCCATAGATGGATCGCTGGAGTTTGCACACTTTGTTAGCATCCTTTGGATCGATAAAACCTTCAGGTTACATCATATACAACTCTTCTTCCAGAAATCCATTCAGGAATGCAGTCTTTACATCCATTTGCCAAATTTCATAATCATAAAATGCGGCAATTGCTAACATGATTCAGACGTACTTAAGAATCGCTACAGGTGAGAAAGTCTCATCGTAGTCAACTCCTTGAACTTGTCAAAAACCTTTCGCAACAAGTCGAGCTTTGTAGATAGTAACATTACCGTCAGCGTCTGTCTTCTTCTTGAAGATCCATTTATTCTCGATGGCTTGCCGATCATCGGGCAAGTCAACCAAAGTCCACACTTTGTTCTCATACATGGATCCTATCTCAGATTTCATGGCCTCTAGCTATTTTGCGGAATCTGGGCTCATCATCGCTTCCTCATAGTTCGTAGGTTCGTCATGGTCAAGTAACATGACATCCAGAACAGGATTACCGTACCACTCTGGTGCCGATCTTACTCTGGTCGACCTACGAGGTTCGGTAGTAACTTGATCTGAAGTTACATGATTATCATCATTAGCTTCCTCACTAATTGGTGTAGTAGTCACAGAAACAGATTTCTGTGATGAACTACTTTCCAATAAGGGAGCAGGTACAATTACCTCATCAAGTTCTACTTTCCTCCCACTCACTTCTTTCGAGAGAAACTCCTTCTCTAGAAAGGATCCATTCTTAGCAACGAATGTCTTGCCTTTAGATCTGTGATAGAAGGTGTACCCAACAGTCTCCTTTGGGTATCCTATGAAGAGACATTTTTTCGATTTGGGTCCGAGCTTATCAAGTTGAAGTTTTTTCACATAAGCATCGCAGCCCCAAACTTTAAGAAACGACAACTTTGGTTTCTTGCCAAACCACAGTTCATAAGGCGTCGTCTCAACGGATTTAGATGGCACCCTATTTAACGTGAATGCAGCGTCTCTAAAGCATAACCCCAAAACGATAGCGGTAAATCAGTAAGAGACATCATAGATCGCACCATATCTAGTAAAGTACGATTACGACGTTCGGACACACCATTACGCTGTGGTGTTCCGGGTGGCGTGAGTTGCGAAACTATTCTGCATTGTTTCAAATGAAGTCCAAACTCATAACTCAAATATTCTCCTCCACGATCAGATTGTAGAAAATTTATTTTCTTGTTACGATGATTTTCCACTTCACTCTGAAATTCTTTGAACTTTTTAAATGTTTCAGTGAGGGAGTCCTGGATTCGGGGGTGTCCGGGTAGCCGGACTATACCTTCAGCCGGACTCCTGGACTATGAAGATACAAGATTGAAGACTTCGTCCCGTGTCCGGATCGGACTTTCCTTGGCGTGGAAGGCAAGCTAGGCGATGCGGATATTCAGATCTCCTACCATTGTAACCGACTTTGTGTAACCCTAACCCTCTCCGGTGTCTATATAAACCCTCTCCGGTGTCTATATAAACCCTCGCACACGACAATAAACGCCGATATGTTGAGGATGAAGTTCGGGGCTAGATCGTGGAAATCTAGGCCATAGTAGAACATGAGCCCCCAGACAAATGGGTGGAGAGGAAAACCCAGTCCACGGAGGAAGTGGGGAAGGAATACTACCCTCTCATGGGGCCTTGGGGTGGGGAGGAGCTGCCCCTCTTCAGGAAGCCGGTGCGCGATGTTGTTGGACAAGTATCCGGCCTTCCTTAGTTTTTTGACATGGCCCTCCGTAACGGAGGAGACCATCCACTTGCCTCCCGCTCCGGACATGGCTGGAGAAGGTTGAGGTGGGAAGTGCGGACTTGGGCGCTGGAGCTCGTGTGCACAGGAGGTGGATAGGCAGAGGAGGAAGAAGGCGTAGGTGAAAAGGTGGGTCCTTATCCCCTTATATGGGCGGATGCGACTATGCGTCCCCACCAGCCTGGTAAAACTCGCTTATCTCCCAAACGCCTTGATAAGTGGCGCGGTTGGGTTACCCACGTCCGTATTGATGAGAATCCCGTAAATGGGGGACACGGTCTCTGCTTTGACAAGATGTGCCAAGGAAACCGCCTTGCAAAATGTGCTGAGGTGGGGAAGTAAAAACGATTCGAATAAAGGCTTGGCCATAGCGTTTCACGCTACGGAATACGTCAGCAGATTAGATTTGTGTTAATATTATTCTCTCTATTGCAATATGTGGAAACTTATTTTGCAGAGCCGGACACTACCCTTAGTGTTTATAAACTTCTATGAAGAACTTGGAGGAGGAACCCGCCTTGCAATGCCGAAGACAATCTGCGCGCCGGACTCGTCGTCATTGAAGCCTGGTTCAGGGGCTACCGAGGGAGTCCTGGATTAGGGGGTGTCCGCGTAGCCGGACTATACCTTCAGCCGGACTCCTGGACTATGACGATACAAGATTGAAGACTTCGTCCCGTGTCCGGATGGGACTTTCCTTGGCATGGAAGGCAAGCTAGGCGATGCAGATATTCAGATCTCCTACCATTGTAAACGACTTTGTGTAACCCTAACCCTCTTTGGTGTCTATATAAACCGGAGGGTTTAGGTCCGTAGGACAACAACTCCAACATACAACAATCATACCATAGGCTAGCTTCTAGGGTTTAGCCTCCTTGATCTCGTGGTAGATCTACTCTTGTACTACCCATATCATCAATATTAATCAAGCAGGACGCAGGGTTTTACCTCCATCAAGATTGCCCGAACCTGGGTAAAACATTGTGTTCCCTGTCTCCTGTTACCATCCTCCTAGACGCACAGTTCGGGACCCCCTACCTGAGATCCACCGGTTTTGACACCGCCATTGGTGCTTTCATTGAGAGTTCCTCTGTGACGTTGCTTTTAGGCCCGCTGGCTCCTTTGATCATCAACGACGATGCGGTCCAGGGTGAGACTTTTCTCCCCGGACAGATCTTCTTCTTCGGCGGCTTCGCACTGCGGGCCAATTCGCTTGGCCACCTGGAGCAGATCGAAAGCTACGCCCCTGGCCATCAGGTCAGATTTGGAAGTTTAAATTACATGGCTGACATCCGCGGGGACTTGATCTTCGACGGATTCGAGCCACAGCCGAGCGCGCCGCACTGTCTCGATGGGCATGATCTAGCTCTGCCGCCGAACAGTGCCCTGGAGGCCGCACACGCTTCGGTTCCGACCCTTAATTCGGAGCCTACTGCGCCAATCGAGGATGAGTGGTTGGACGCCGCCTCGGGGGCTGCGATCTCAAAGGCGATCGAGCCGAACACTAGCCCCGCACTCCGCAAGGCCTGTGACTCCGAGGGGCCGGATTCCTCTCCGGACTCCGAGCCCTCCGCGCACCTGCCGATCTAATCCGATTGGGCTCCGATCATGGAGTTCACCGCCGTGGACATCTTTCAGCACTCGCCCTTCGGCGACATTCTGAAATAGCTAAAGTCTCTCTCTTTATCAGGAGAGCCCTGGCCGGACTACAGTCAGCAAGGTTGGGATACGGACGATGAAGAAATTCAAAGCCCACCCACCACCCACTTCGTAGCCGCTGTCGATGACTTAACCGACATGCTCGACTTCGACTCCGAAGACATCGACGGTATGGATGACGATGCAGGAGACGACCAAGAACCAGCACCTGTAGGGCGCTGGAAGGCCACCTCGTCATACGACATATATATGGTGGACACTCCAAAAGACGGAGAGGGCGATGGAACAGCAGGGGATGACACAGCCAAGAAACACCCCAAGCGTCGGCGTCAGCGGCGCCGCTCTAAATCCCGCGAAAGCAAAAACGGTGATTCCGGCACGGGAGATAATAATACTCCGGATAGCGCCGAAGAACACCCCCTCCAGCAAGATTCAGCATAGGAGGATGGAGAAGCCAGCCCTCACGAGAGAGCGGCAGACAGGGAGGTTGAGGATGATAATTACATGCCTCCCTCCGAAGACGAGGCAAGCCTCGACGACGACGGATTCGTCGTGCCAGAGGATCCAGCCGAACAAGAGCGTTTTAGACGCAGGCTTATGGCCACGGCAAGCAGCCTCAAGAAAAAGCAGTAACAGCTTAGAGCTGATCAAGATTTGCTAGCTGACAGATGGACTGAAGTCCTTGCGGCCGAAGAGTATGCACTCGAATGCCCCTCCAAGAATTACCCAAAGCGCAGGCTGCTACCCCGATTAGAGGAGGAAGCACCTACATCACCAGCGCATGACATGGCCGACCGGCCACCTCGTGGCCGTGACAGAGAGGCCTCTCGGCCCTCCAATCAAGCCATGCCCCGGCGCCGCTCAAAACATGCTAAGGCACGGGAAAACGCGCCAGACCTGCGAGAGATACTGGAGGACAAGGAAAGACAAAAAAGATCGATCTACGGATCGCGTGGGCGCCCTACGGCGCGTGACGGTGATCGTCACTCCGGACACAATAAATCCGGCCGGGCCGAACACAGTAGACAAAGCTCATTCGAACGGCGTCGTGATATAGCCCAATACAGAGGCGCCGCACACCCACTATGCTTCACAGATGAAGTAATGGATCATAAAATCCCTGAGGGTTTCAAACCCGTGAACATCGAATCATATGATGGCACAACAGATCCTGCGGTATGGATCGAGGATTATCTCCTTCATATCCACATGGCCCGCGGCGATGATCTACACGCCATCAAATACCTCCCACTCAAACTTAAGGGACCAGCCCGGCATTGGCTTAACAGCTAGCCAGCAGATTCGATCGGTTCTTGGGAGGACCTAGAAGCCGCATTCCTCGATAATTTCCAGGGTACCTATGTGCGACCACCGGACGCTGATGACCTAAGCCATATAATTCAGCAGCCAGAGGAATCGGCCAGGCAGTTATGGACACGTTTCCTAACAAAGAAAAACCAAATAGTCGACTGTCCGGACGCAGAGGCCTTAGCAGCCTTCAAGCATAATATCTGCGACGAGTGGCTTGCCCGGCACCTGGGACAATAAAAGCCGAAATCTATGGCAGCCCTCATGACACTCATGACCCGCTTTTGCGCGGGAGAAGACAACTGGCTAGCTCGCAGCAACAACTTAACCAAAAACCTTGGTAATTCGGATACCAAGGACAAAAGTGGCAGGTCGCGCCGGAACAAGCAAAAACGCCGCGTTAACAGCGACAGCAACGAGGATACGGCAGTCAGTGCCAGATTCCGAGGCTACAAATCCGGTCAACGGAAAAAACCATTCAAAAGAAATACTCAGGCCCGTCCAGTTTGGACCGAATACTCGACCGCTTGTGCGAGATACATGGCACCCTCGAAAGATCAGCCAATCACACCAACAGGGATTGTTGGGTGTTCAAGCAGGCAGGCAAGTTAAATGCCGAAAATAGAGACAAGGGGCTGCGTAGCGACGACGAGGAGGAGCCCAGGCCGCCGAACAACAGTGGACAGAAGGGTTTTCCCCCACAAGTGCAGACGGTGAACATGATATACGCAACCCACATCCCCAAGAGGGAGCGAAAGTGTGCAATACGGGACATATATGCGCTGGAGCCAGTCGCCCCAAAGTTCAACCCATGGTCCTCCTGCCCGATCACTTTTGATCGAAGGGACCACCCCACTAGCATCCGTCATGGCGGGTTCGCCGCATTGGTTCTAGACCCAATTATTGACGGATTTCATCTCACAAGAGTCCTTATGGACGGCGGCAGCAGCCTGAACCTGCTTTAGCAGGATACAGTGCGGAAAATGGGCATAGATCCCTTGAGGATTAAACCCACCAAAACGACCTTTAAAGGCGTCATACCAGGTGTAGAGGCCAACTGTATAGGTTCAGTCACACTTGAAGTGGTCTTCGGATCTCCGGATAACTTCCGAAGCGAGGAGTTAATCTTCGACATAGTACCGTTCCGCAGTGGCTATCACGCACTGCCCGGACGAACCGCATTCGCAAAGTTCAATGCGGTACCGCACTATGCATACCTCAAGCTCAAGATGCCAGGCCCTCGAGGAGTAATCACGGTCAATGGAAACACCGAACGCTCTCTCCGAACGGAGGAGCATACGGCAGCGCTCGCAGCAGAAGTACAAAGCAGCCTCTCCAGGAAATTCTCCAGTCCGGCCTTCAAAAAGCCGGACACTGTCAAGCACGCCCGGAGTAACCTACAACAAGACCACCTGGCACGTTCCGAGCAGGCGTAGCAATGCGGCCCCAACCCTAGCCCTCGCGAAATAGTGAAACCAGCACTTCGCGTACATAACTACGCTCTCAAAATACCATGGGCGCAGGGGAAGGGGCACCATCACGGCGCGCCCAAAACACGGCTTAAACCGTACTAGGGGCTGCCGAATTCTTTCTTTATTTTCTCTTACTTTCAGGACTCCATACTTCGGACGACCTGTTCGGCAATTCAACTGCCGCACAAACGATGCAAGAACCAGGGAAGCAGACAAGCCATGCCGCATTATGGAACTCCCAGGTGGTCTCTATTACGAGCAGTATACCTGTTTTAAATACAATTCCGCGGCCTGCCCCAGGACAGGACATGTTAAATAGTCCAATTTCTTTTGCTTATTGCAGTATTTGTATCGTTCTGCTTGGATAGCAGCCTTCTTATAAACAATGCATAGCTTTTTGTCTATTTTTTTCATTACTCTATTTTTATATATATGTTCATTAATGACATGTTGCACCCGTACACTGTGGTACGGCAAATACGCTAGGGGCTCCAGTACCCCTTAATATGGTGTGAGAAGTCCGAACACTTCCACAAGTGCGGCACCCCGAACTTATAGCATTATATGCATCGGCTCCGAATCATGATTTGGGTCAATAGTTGGGTTTGCCCGGCTCCTATGTTTTGGTGCCTTACGTTCCGCTATATCGGCTAAGGTAGCACTAGGAGAACTACTGCGATTGTGCCCCAGTTGAGCTGGGCTGAGCACCTCAGTAGACAAAGCTAAAACTGACTGTCATGATAAGGCGAGAGACTGGTCGCTGTCGAGAGGTTTTTCGGGTCCTTAAAGACTTATGCCGCTTAGAGCAAGGAACCGGATTTTGTCCGGCCAAGGCGTGGATAGCGCCCCGAACTCGGTCTTCCGAATACTAGGGGCTTCGCCGAAATATAAAATTATAGAGTTCTATGGCTAAGTGAGAGTGTTCAAGCATTATAGTCCGATTGCCTTGTTCGTTGTGCTGAGCGCCTCCCTCGAAGGACCCAAACATGGGAAAAAGAGCGCTCAGGTTTATCCCGAACACCCCAACACTAGTGGCATGGGGGCAGAAGCCAACGACTGGCCATCTCTCATTTTTTTATAAACGGCCGCACAGAAAGTAATATTTTAAATTCAACAAGCATTGCTTAGCGCAAATGAACAAGTTTTCAGCGCACAGGACAACACGAGCGAGTTCATTCAAAAATTACATCCTTGGTACATTCATCCGCCACCAGGCGGGCGCCCTTCAGAACATCCTTATAATAGTTCTCGGGTTTGCGATGCTCTTTCCCCGGCGGAGGCCCGTCCTTCACAAGCTTCTCGCCGTCCAGCTTGCCCCAATGCACCTTAGCGCGGGCAAGGGCCCTCCGGGCTCCTTCGATGCAGACGGAGCGCTTGATGACCTCGAGCCTTGGACAGGCCTCCACCAGCCGCCGCACTAGTCCGAAGTAGCTCCCAGGCAGGGCCTCTCCAGGCCATGGCCGAACTATGAAGCCCTTCATGGCCTGTTCGGCCGCCTTGTGGAGCTCGACCAGCTGCTTCAGCTGGTCGCTCAAGGGCACAGGGTGTCCGGCCTCAGCATACTGAGACCAGAACACCTGCTTCGTCGAGCTGCCTTCTTCGGCTCGATAGAATGCGGCGGCATCAGATACACTGCGGGGAAGATCTACGAACGCCCCTGGAGAGCTCCGGATTCGGGTAAGTATCAAGTAACTTACTTTTATATGTCTGCTTTGCATAAAAAATGCCTTACCCGCCGCTATCTTTTTCACCGCATCCAATTCCTGGAGGGCCTTCCGGGCCTCGGCCTTGGCAGACTGAGCAGTCTCGATGGCCGCGGCGAGCTCGGACGCTCGCGTCTTCGAGTCAAACTCCAAACTCTCATGTTTTTTCATGAGAGCCTGAAGCTCTTGCTGCGCCTCGCTGACCTGCACCTCAAACTTCTCCCGCTCGTTGCGCTCCGAGGCCGCTCTCTTCTCGGCCTCGGACAGCGGCTGCTTGAGGGTTGCCACCTCAGTTGTGGCCCCTGCAACAAGTAGCATAATCCTGTAATTTTTTGCAATTGCATCCTTTTATATATATTTCTATAAGGTATCTCTTACCTTCTTTCTCCTCGAGCTGCCGCTTGGCAAGGCCGAGCTCTTGCCCGGACCGCTCGAGACCCTGCTTCAGGGTGCCTACCTCCGCAGTCAGTGCGGCGGTAGCAAGCAGCGAAGCCTGCATACGCATATTGACTCATTTTTTGTTAGACTCTGCAAAATTATTTAATCCTCTATTTGGCTTTTCTTTCCGAACACCAAACAAAGCATCAGGGGCTACTGTCTATGCGGTAATATTTTTACATATTTTTACTTACCTCGAAGCCTGTTAGAAGGCTAGCGCAAGCTTCAGTCAGTCCGCTCTTGGCGACTGAACCTTTTGGATCACCGTACTCATAATAGTGCGGTGCTCCTCGTTGATGGAGGCGCCGTTAAGTACCTCCAACAGATTGTCCGGCACCTCCAGTTGGACGGAGGCCGCCGGCTCAGAAGGCTTGCTCCTCTTAGAAGGAGTTCGCCTACCGCAGTCCAGAACCGTTGAAGATTCCGGCATGGTGTCCGGCTCAAAGCCGGACTTGGAGCCCTGGGGGTCTTGTCCCCTTTACTCCTGGAGTCCGGGAGGTCGCCTCGTGGCTCCTCCAGGACCACCTCCTCTTGGCCCGGAGCTTGTCGCGACGCCACTTCGGCGTCGTCCGTAGTGCGGGGGGAGGTAGCGGGCGGAACTGAGTTCACGTCCAATGAATCCAGGGAGCCGCTCGACGACTCGTCGAGCCCGGCCTTGGGCGGACTGCATAATTGTATTCGACATAAGGAAAAGCTGCGCTACAAAGGAATGCTATGAGTTACTCTGGTATCTGAATACTTACGATCCCGCCGGGCGCGTGGCCCTTTGCGGCCACTCCTCTTCGCCCTTGTCAGCGTTGGTGGAGTAGTCCGGCGGAAGGGTTTTCCCCTTCTTGGACCCTTCGGCCCCCCCTGTTGGGGCGGCCTTCCTCTTCTTTCCTCCCAACGCTGGAGGGGGAGAGGCTTCTTCCTCCTCCTCTCTTTCATGGGAGGAGCGCATCTCGGATTCGTTGGATGAAGAATCCGACACCTCCTGGCGCCGGGAACTCTTTCGAGTCCCCATGGCCCTCTTCTTGGCCTTCTTCTCCGGCACCACGTAAGGTGCCGGAGCCAGCAGCTTCGATAAACGAGCATCTGCTGGGTCTTCGGGCAAAGGGGCCGGACAGTTGACCTGTCCGGGCTTCGCTTGCCACGCCTGTAAAAGGTAAGGGAGTTTAGATCCCACATAGAGTCAACCTATGAGAAACGAATTTCCTGTAAAAGGTAAGGATAACTCACCACGCTAGCTGGACGCTGCATGCTAAATCCGCGGTCCTCGGACGCGGATGGGGGAGCTTCGGCGCCCTTGAAAAGCACCTTCCAGGCATCTCCGTACGTCGTATCGAAGAGCCTGCTCAAGGTTTGGTGCTGCGTCGGATCGAACTCCCACAGAGTAAAAGCCCGTTGTTGACACGGGAGGATCCGGCGGACGAGCATGACCTGGACTATATTGACAAGCTTGAGCCGCTTGTTCACCAGGGATTGGATGCAGGTTTGCAGTCCGTTCACCTCTTCCTCGTTGCCCCACGACAGGCCCGTCTCTTTCTAGGACGTGAGCCGCGTAGGGGGTCCGGACCGGAACTCGGGGCTGCGGCCTGTTCAGGGTCGCGCGACTTGGTGATGTAAAACCACCCCGATTGCCACCCCTTCAGGGTCTCCACAAAGGAGCCCTCGAGCCATAGGACGTTGGCTATCTTGCCCGCCATGGCGCCTCCGCACTCCGCCTGGTTGCCGCGCACCACCTATGGCTTGGCGTTGAAGGTCTTGAGCCAGAGGCCGAAATGGGGGCGGATGCGGAGGAAGGCCTCGCACACGACAATAAACGCCGATATGTTGAGGATGAAGTTCGGGGCCAGATCATGGAAATCTAGGCCATAGTAGAACATGAGCCCCTAGACAAATGGGTGGAGAGGAAAACCCAGTCCACGGAGGAAGTGGGGAAGGAATACTACCCTCTCATGGGGCCTTGGGGTGGGGAGGAGCTGCCCCTCTTCAGGAAGCCGGTGCGCGATGTTGTTGGACAAGTATCCGGCCTTCCTTAGTTTTTTGACATGGCCCTCCGTAACGGAGGAGACCATCCACTTGCCTCCCGCTCCGGACATGGCTGGAGAAGGTTGAGGTGGGAAGTGCGGACTTGGGCGCTGGAGCTCGTGTGCGCAGGAGGTGGATAGGCAGAGGAGGAAGAAGGCGTAGGTGAAAAGGTGGGTCCTTATCCCCTTATATGGGCAGATGCGACTATGCGTCCCCACCAGCCTGGTAAAACTCGCTTATCTCCCAAACGCCGTGATAAGTGGCGCGGTTGGGTTACCCACGTCCGTATTGGTGAGAATCCCGTAAATGGGGGACACGGTCTCTGCTTTGACAAGATGTGCCAAGGAAACCGCCTCGCAAAATGTGCTGAGGTGGGGAAGTAAAAACGATTCGAATAAAGGCTTGGCCGTAGCGTTTCACGCTACGGAATACGTCAGCAGATTAGATTTGTGTTAATATTATTCTCTCTATTGCAATATGTGGAAACTTATTTTGCAGAGCCGGACACTACCCTTAGTGTTTATAAACTTTTATGAAGAACTTGGAGGAGGAACCCGCCTTGCAATGCCGAAGACAATCTGCGCGCCGGACTCTTCGTCATTGAAGCCTGGTTCAGGGGCTACTGAGGGAGTCCTGGATTAGGGGGTGTCCGGGTAGCCGGACTATACCTTCAGCCGGACTCCTGGACTATGACGATACAAGATTGAAGACTTCGTCCCGTGTCCGGATGGGACTTTCCTTGGCATGGAAGGCAAGCTAGGCGATGCAGATATTCAGATCTCCTACCATTGTAACCGACTTTGTGTAACCCTAACCCTCTTTGGTGTCTATATAAACCGGAGGGTTTAGGTCCGTAGGACAACAACTCCAACATACAACAATCATACCATAGGCTAGCTTCTAGGGTTTAGCCTCCTTGATCTCGTGGTAGATCTACTCTTGTACTACCCATATCATCAATATTAATCAAGCAGGACGCAGGGTTTTACCTCCATCAAGAGGGCCCGAACCTGGGTAAAACATTGTGTTTCCTGTCTCCTGTTACCATCCGCCTAGATGCACAGTTCGGGACCCCCTACCCGAGATCCGCCGGTTTTGACACCGACATTCAGACTTATGTTTCATCAAGTAGATATACCCATATATGCTCAAATCATCTATGAAGGTGAGGAAATAACGATACCCGCCGCGAGCCTCAATGTTCATCGGACCACATACATCAGTATGTATGATTTCCACCAAATCTGTTGCTCGCTCCATAGTTCCAGAGAACGACGTTTTTGTCATCTTTCCCATGAGGCATGGTTCGCAAGTACCAAGTGATTCATAATCAAGTGATTTGGAAAGTCCATCAGAATGGAGTTTCTTCATGCGCTTTACACCAATATGACCTAAACGGCAGTGCCACAAATAAGTTGCACTATCATTATCAACTCTTCATCTTTTAGCTTCAATATTAAGAATATGTGTATCACCACTATCGAGATTCATCAAAAATAGACCACTCTTCAAGGGTGCATGACAATAAAAGATATTACTCATATAAATAGAACAACCATTATTCTCATATTTAAATGAATAACCGTCTCGCATCAAACAAGATCCAGATATAATGTTCATGCTCAACGCTAGCACCACATAACAATTATTCAGGTCTAAAACTAAACTAATCCCGAAGGTATATGTAGAGGTAGCGTGCCGACCGTGATCACATCGACTTTGGAACCATTTCCCACGCGCATCGTCACCTCGTCCTTAGCCAATCTTCGCTTAATCCGTAGTCCCTATTTCGAGTTGCAAATATTAGCAACAGAACCAGTATCAAATACCCAAGTGCTACTGCGAGCATTAGTAAGGTACACATCAATAACATGTATATCACATATACCTTTGTTCACCTTGCCATCCTTCTTATCCGCCAAATTGGGGCAGTTCCTCTTGCAGTGACCAGTCCCTTTGCAGTAGAAGCACTCAGTCTCAGGCTTAGGTCTAGACTTGGGTATCTTCACTTGAGCAGCAACTTGCTTGCCGTTCTTCTTGAAGTTTCCCTTCTTCCCTTTACCCTTTTTCTTGAAACTGGTGGTCTTGTTGACCATCAACACTTGATGATCCTTCTTGATTTCTACCTCTGCAGCCTTTAGCATCGCGAAGAGCTCGGGAATTGTCTTATCCATCCCTTGCATATTATAGTTCATCACGAAGCTCTTGTACCTTGGTGGCAGTGATTGAAGAATTCTGTCAATGAAACTATCATCCGGAAGATTAACTCCCAGTTGAATCAAGTGATTGCAGTACCCAGACATTTTGAGTATATGCTCACTGACAGAACAATTCTCCTCCATCTTGTAGCTGTAGAACTTATTGGAGACTTCATATCTCTCAATCCGGGCATTTGCTTTAAAAATTAACTTCAACTCCTGGAACATCTCATATGCTCCCTGACATTCAAACGTCGTTGAAGTCCCCGTTCTAAGCCGTAAAGCATGGCACACTAAACTATCGAGTAGTCATCAACATGCGACTGCCAGACATTCACAATGTTTGCAGTTGCCGGCGCGGGTGGTACACCTAGCGGTGCTTCCAGGATGTAATTCTTCTGTGCAGCAATGAGGATAATCCTCAAGTTACGGACCCAGTCCGTGTAATTCCTACCATCATCTTTCAACTTTGCTTTCTCAAGGAATGCATTAAAATTCAACGGAACAACAACACGGGCCATCTATCTACAAACAACATAGACATGCAAAATACTATCAGGTACTAAGTTCATGATAAATTAAAGTTCAATTAATCATATTACTTAAGAACTCCCACTTAGATAGACATCCCTCTAATCATCTAAGTGATCACGTGATCCAAATCAACTAAACCATGTCCGATCATCACGTGAGATGGAGTAGTTTTCAATGGTGAACATCACTATGTTGATCATATCTACTATATGATTCACGCTCGACCTTTCGGTCTCGGTGTTCTTAGGCCATATCTTCATATGCTAGGCTCATCAAGTTTAACCCGAGTATTCTGTGTGTGCAAAACTAGCTTGCACCTGTTGTATGTGAACGTAGAGCTTATCACACCCGATCATCACGTGGTGTCTCAGCACGAAGACCTGTCGCCAATGGTGCATACTCAGGGAGAACACTTGTACCTTGAAATTTAGTGAGAGATCATCTTATAATGCTACCGTCGAACTAAGCAAAATAAGATGCATAAAGGATAAACATCACATGCAATCAATATAAGTGATATGATATGGATCATCATCATCTTGTGCATTTGATCTCCATCTCCAAAGCACCGTCATGATCACCATCGTCACCGGCGCGACACCTTGATCTCCATCATAGCATCGTTGCCGTCTCGCCAACTATTGCTTCTACGACTATCGCTACCGCTTAGTGATAAAGTAAAGCAATTACATGGATGCATTTCATACAATAAAGCGACAACCATATGGCTCCTGCAAGTTGCCGATAACTCTGTTACAAAACATGATCATCTCATACAATAAAATTTAGCATCATGTCTTGACCATATCACATCACAGCATGCCCTGCAAAAACAAGTTAGACGTCCTCTACTTTGTTGTTGCAAGTTTTACGTGGCTGCTACGGGCTGAGCAAGAACCGTTCTTACATACGCATCAAAACCACAACGATATTTCGTCAAGTATGTGCTGTTTTAACCTTCACAAGGACCGAGCATAGCCACACTCGATTGAATGAAAGTTGGAGAAACTGACACCCGCCAGCCACCTGTGTGCTAAGCACGTCGGTAGAACCAGTCTCGCGTAAGCGTACGCGTAATGTCGGTCCGGGCCGCTTCATCCAACAATACCACCGAATCAAAGTGTGACATTCTGGTAAGCCGTATGACTTGTATCGCCCACAACTCACTTGTGTTCTACTCGTGCATATAACATCTACGCATAAACCTGGCTCGGATGCCACTGTTGGGGAACGTAGTAATTCAAAATTTTCCTACGCACACGCAAGATCATGGTGATGCATAGCAACGCGAGGGGAGAGTGTTGTCCACGTACCCTCGTAGACCGAAAGCGGAAGCGTTATGACAACGCGGTTGATGTAGTCGTACGTCTTCACGATCGACTGATCCTAATACCGAACGTACAACACCTCCGCGATCTGCACACGTTCAGCTCGGTGACGTCCCAAGAACTCAAGAACCAGCAGAGTGTCGAGGGAGAGCTTTGTCAGCACGATGGCGTGATGGCGGTGATGATGAAGCTACCGGCGCAGGGCTTCGCCTAAGCACTACGACGATATGACCGAGGTGGATTATGATGGAGGGGGCACCACACACGGCTAAGAGATCAATGATCAACTTGTGTGTCTTGGGGTGCCCCCTGCCCCCGTATATAAAGGAGCAAGCGGGGAGGCCGGCCGGCCCTAGCAGGGCGCGCCAAGAGGAGGAGTCCTCCTCCTAGTGGGAGTAGGACTCCCCTTTCCTAGTCCCACTAGGAGGGGGAAGGAAGGAGTGGGAGAGGGGAAAGGCAAGGGGGGCACCCCCCTTCCTTGTCCTATTAGGACTCAAGGGGAGGGGGCGCGCGGCCTGCACTGGCCGGCCCCTCTCTCTCCACTAGGGCCCATCAAGGCCCATTAACCCCCGGGGGGGTTCCGGTAACCCCCCCGGCATTCCGATAAAAGCCCGATTTCACCCGGAACCATTCTGATGTCCAAATATAGGCTTCCAATATATCAATCTTTATGTCTCGACCATTTCAAGACTCCTCGTCATGTCCGTGATCATATCCGGGACTCCAAACTACCTTCGGTACATCAAAACACATAAACTCATATTACCGATCATCACCGAACGTTAAGCGTGCAGACCCTACGGGTTCGAGAACTATGTAGACATGACCGAGACACGTCTCCGGTCAATAACCAATAGCGGAACCTGGATGCTCATATTGGCTCCTACATATTCTACGAAGATCTTTATCGGTCAAACCGCATACCAACATACGTTTGTTCCTTTTGTCATCGGTATGTTACTTGCCCGAGATTCGATCGTCGGTATCTCTATACCTAGTTCATTCTCGTTACTGGCAAGTTTCTTTATCGTTCCGTAATACATCATCCCGCAAGAAACTCATTAGTTGCATTGCTTGCAGGGCTTATAGTGATGTGCATTACCGAGAGGGCCTAGAGATACCTCTCCGACGATCGGAGTGACAAATCCTAATCTCGATCTATGCTAACTTAACAAGTACCATCGGAGACACCTGTAGAGCACCTTTATAATCACTCGGTTACGTTGTGACATTTGGTAGCACACAAAGTGTTCCTCCGGTATTCGGGAGTTGCATAATCTCATAGTTATAGGAACATGTATAAGTCATGAAGAAAGCAATAGCAATATACTAAACGATCGTATGCTAAGCTAACGGAATGGGTCAAGTCAATCACATCATTCTCTAATGATGTGATCCAGTTAATCAAATGACAACTCATGTCTATGGCTAGGAAACTTAACCATCTTTGATTCAACGAGCTAGTCAAGTAGAGGCATACTAGTGATGCTCTGTTTGTCTATATATTCACACATGTACTAATTTTCCGGTTAATATAATTCTAGCATGAATAATAAACATTTATCATGATATAAGAAAATATAAATAACAACTTTATTATTGCCTCTAGAGCATATTTCCTTCAGAAATATGTGGTAACTGTGGTAAATCTTGAAATTTCGAGCGGTAACCAAAACCTTGATCCACATTCACAACTTCACTGCCAAGCCAACCTCGAGATCTACTACAATTTTATTTTCACTAGTACTTCCTCCGTAAAGAAATATAAAAGCATTTAGATCACTACTTTAGTGATCTAAACACTTTTGTATTTCTTTATAGAGGGAGTACAATGTAAATCTGCTGAGGATGATTCCTGGACCCCAACCCCATCCCTGCTTGGATCATATATCCAAGAAAAAGAAAAAAGAAACAAACAAATACTCGGTTTGCCTGGCAACAAGGGAATAGATGGTGGATAGTGACAAGATCAAAGATATGCATCATCCAAAACTGGGGAATAAGGGGCTAGACGATGGATCCAGATACACGCATACGGCTGCAGGGATGAGCGATAGCTTGGACTACTCGGTTTGCTTGGAAGCACAAGAGCGCCCTAGGTACGAACTTACCGGACAGAGGATGAAGAGGACTGAGGCTGAACCCACTGACCTGGACTGCAGCATGCACGGCGGCGGCAGCGGCAGCAGGGTGTCCGGCGGCTACAACGACTACTGGAGCTGGAGCTCCCCGGTCACCCGATACTCGAGCTCCCCAGTGGTGTCGGCGGCGGTGTCGGAGAGCAAGAGCAACGTTGTCGTCACGAGGAGGCTACGCGGCCGGACGCTCAATGGCAAGCTCTACGCCCTCCGGAGCGTCGTCCCAAACATCACCAAGGTGCGTACATAGCTGCCAACGAGCAAACTTCATTTCATTTGGCATGCATGTGAGATGTGCTAGTTGAATGAAACACCGACCATTCTTCCTGGCAGATGGATAAGGTGTCCATCCTCAGGGACGCCGTCGAGTACATCCAGCAGCTGCAGGAGCAGGAGCGCCGGATGCTCGCCGAGATATCCCTCCTTGAGTCGGCAGCGGAGGTGCATGGCCATGGCCAGCTGCTTACTGCTACACTACAGCCCGTCCTTCCGAACGGCTGCGCCGGACATGCCATGCCGCCTGTGAATAAAACGAGGAGGCCCCATTCATTCTCGCCGGCGGTGACCCCCGCCCCCGTATCCGCCATGGCCATCGCATCTCCGCCGGTCGAGATTGTCGAGGTAAACGCACCCACCAACGTACTTTATCTATTTAATCATTAAGCAATAATTGCGAAAGGTGACAAGCGACCGGCAGACAGGGGCCTACCCTGATGTTGACGCCATGCATGGTCCTCCGATCTTGAGCGGCATCGTCTGCTCTGCCCGCCCGCCGCACGCGGAGAGCGAACACTTGGCTCGATCTTGTAGTACTTACTTTCGGTTCGTTACATGGACAGGTGAGGGTGACGGGCGCTGGCGATAAGCTGCTGGTGGTGAGCGTTGCGTGCCGCCACCGGAAGGACGCCATGGGCAAGGTGTGCCGCGCGTTCGAGAGCCTCCGGCTCGCCGTCATCTCGGCTAACGTCACGGTTGCGTCCGGGACGGTGACGCACACCGCGCTCCTACAGGTAGTAATTGTGTCCTTCGCCAAAACTTGTGTTGTCAAACTTTCTAGAGTTTCATAAGAAAAAAATACGTCCTAGAAATTAACAGCGCGTCAATAGATTTAAAACTGTCATGAAGAAGGGATTTTTAGTTTCAGAAGAATCTCATCAAAATATCAGTCATTTAGGTAGAATACTAAAATGATTATCTTTTGGTGAAAATATTTCAGCCATTACAACACACCATGCAATTTAAAATTATTTTCAAAAAATTTATAAATACTTGGTTTGATTTTTGTCACATTCAAGTAGATATTTTGGTTATTAATTTGGCCAAGCCGAATTCATTTGAAGTTCGGTGATAATGGCTACGACTGAGATATTTCTGAAACGGAAATTCAGAACCAATCATAATTAGCCATATAAAGTTACTCTGTATTCTAGACTTTATATTATTCTCTTCCTATATATGGCCATTTTTTTTGGGTGGCTTAAAAATTATGTTGCCTTTCCTCAGCTTACAAAATAAGTCGTCCCTAAGTTTGTTGAGATTTTTTAATTAGTTATTCCGTAACTAGTTTAGAAACCCCAATGCATAAGAGAGGCGACTTACTTTCTAAGCTGTCAAAAGAACTGGCCCCTAATATATATTATTACTAGTCAACTAATACATCCTAATGTAAAGTCGAGAAAGGTAATAGATATAGGATCTTAAAGAATTTTTAAATATAATAAAATAATCGTCAACTCAAAAGAACATGCATGGCGGTCATTGTGTTGCTGGTTATAGTTGTATTGTTTTGTGATTACATAATTCTTATTTCTCAGAGACAGGAAATACATAAGAGCGAAATGAAGGAATTGATCGAGACTGCAATCGCCCATGTTGATGTCGCAGGAAGTACTCTAAGTAGTATGAATTACTAAGTGACTCATGGGAAGTTATGGTATGCATGGTTGCATGTTCATCTTAGTTAGTTACACATGATCACGTGTACTCCAGGAAAACCAGAACACTATAGTGTTTTGGCAAAAATGGAAAGAGAATAAATATTATTTAGCAGCCCCACTGTGCTTGTCTCATGGTCAGTTAATAAGCAATAACCTCTTATAACATGTGATATCCATTGGAGATCACACAAAATAAATAGCTCGTGCTAGGAGTGTCTCAACATGCCAATATGATGTACTCTATACGTTGTATCTAAACTATTGCACTTTTGGTCAAAAAGAATATGACCGTTGGTTCTTCACATTTGCTGGTCTATTCATAGGATACAGCTTTCTCACCACCTCTCTGTATTTTTATGTCAGTTTTTATGTAGGTGCATGGCTATAGATATTGATGGATAGTGCTATAGGCTTGTGAATATATGGGTTAACCACCTCCAGTCTTTCACTTGAAATCTTACAACTTGCATTGTCTTTTTCTTCCAGGTCACAACTCGCATTGTCAAAGTTAATAGAATTTAAACTACCTATGGACTTAAAACGATCGAGATTGGCTATATATGAAGTTACTTTGTACTATTATATCTGGAATGGTTCTCTTCGTGATATTATTAGTCTACTAATATCTCAAGGTAAAGTTGAACATAATAGTTGTAGCATCTCAAACACTTCAAATAAAAATAATTAATTGTCACGTAAAAGGAACATTGGTATCATGTGGATTGCAAATTTTGCGTATTCCCGCAATCATTTATTAAGATAATTTAGTTTGTGTTGCGCATGTGGCAACTGGTTACTCAGAATAATATCTGCGACAAGTTATATGCTCATAAATTACATCATATGACCACAATAAATAGTGTTGCATATTGTTGGATGTTGCCCCCATCCGCCTCTTGCAAATCTGTCGGTGGGCCCTGGCGAGAGGGTTGAGGGGCGAGAGGAGGTCACGACTTCAGTCTCCACCCAACCTGGAAGGCACGGTGACAAGCAACAAAGGATGAATGGAAATGGAGGCGCCACAACCAAAGATGGACGACAACGTCCGGCGAACACTTTGCACAATGCAGTTTTCCCAAATAATCCAATTTCACTTCTTTTTCCGCCCCGCGCCTCATGTCGGGCCAAGCTGCGGCTTGTTTTCTACCTAGTTCTAGGCGTATTACCCGGTATCGCCTCCATCTACGGGCCAGATTTTATTTGGCCCCCTCTCCCTATTGCCAACTCAATGACCCATACAATTTTATAGACCGTGATCCATTGACTGGAATGCACAACAATCATCACATCCATCGACCGAAGCCACGCACTTGCCGCCGGTGAAGCCCTCGGTTGCAGACGTTCTCACAGTTGGTGTCGATGAAGTACGCCCCATGGAACTGGTGGCTCTTCGACTCACACTCCCTCACCAAAGCGACCTGCACCGCCAAAATCAACAAAGTGTGCAGATCAGTCATTGCAGCACACCTGGCACTAGAAAGATTTGCGTCAAGGTCAAGGCGATACTCTCTCCCCTCTATTATTCATGATTGTCCTGGACGTTTTAGGAAAACATTTCTCACTTGCGGAAGAGAGAGATTTGCTACGGCCTTTCATCGTAGCATGCTATTAGCCATCACCTCTCTCTATTCGCTGATGATTTTGGTTTGATCAGTTGGCCATCTGCTCGACATCAACACCACCATCGTCATTCGGATCTAGTTCGTGATGCTTCTAGGTTGTATACATTTTTTTAAAGAGCACCGCAACATTGATTCGTTGTGATGATTATCCCAGAGAGATTGTCTCTGCTCTGCCGCATGGATTTCCCATTTTCCTTGTAAATTTTTTATGGGGCTTCCTCTTTGTGCTTTCTTGCTTAAAAAAGTCTGACCTTCAGCTATATGTCAACAAAGTGATATGGTGACTTCAGTGTAGGAAGGCTAGTCTGTCATCTGATGCCGGTTCAGGGGGTCCTTGCAGCTATGTCAATCTATGCGACGATGGCAATGGAACTCTCCAAATGGATGGCGTCTACCATCACTACAACAACATCGCCCAAAATCTATTATGACTGCAACGTCACCATCCTGGTGTGAGTCTTGTTTGCTAGAATTAAATAGGAGGCCTCGCTTTGGAGCCTTGCACGGGCTAAAGACCTCAGTAACATATTGCTGCAAGAATGATTGTTGTAAACTCGCCTTAGCCTTGGGCCTTAACCTCTAACACTTCCATCTTAATCAGTGAAAATGACAAATATTTTGCCTTGTTTAAAAAAAACTTTAGGTGGGGTGTGGGTATTTTATTCCTTACCTACAGGTCAACAATCAAGCCTGTAAAAGGAGCCAGCAAACCAGTAATCATAAAACACCTCAATGAAGAAGATAAAAGTTCAAAGCAACATCTACGGGAGGTCGACTCAACTCATGGTCATCATCCATGTATTCCACACCCTCATTCATGTCCCCAAATTCACCATCTTTTTATACCTTATCCTTGGGGCGGGCTACAGAATCAGAGGCATCAGTCGATAAATATCCAATTTTGTTTCATCCAATCAAGTGATACGCAGATTCGAGGAGCATACCTGTAATGTACAATAATCAAGAATGAAGTTGTTGAACTGTTTCCATTTTGTTTTCCACTTTGATTAGGACTATCAATTTTGTCAAAGCACTCCTTTTTGTGAAGAGACGTCCTCCTACATGTAAGAGTATGTAAACACAACCCTAGCTTCTGCTCTCGATTTGCCCCAGCTCCCAGCAATCCATGGCAGGTTGCATCGCGTGAACACACGCCTGTTGCTGGAGTTGTTCTTTGAAGGAACAATGGAACAACACATATTGATTGCATCTGCAACAAAAGTACAAAAAGATCAGAACAAAAAAAGGCAGGGGGTCTATATGATGCTACCCGACGACTATGGAGGATTGTCATTTCCAAGCAAAACAAAGCTACCATTAAACAAAGGATGCTTGCAGTTAAAAAGGGAGGTAGCTACTCACAACCACGGATCAATACTAGTAACAAGAGCAAGTGGGAAGTGGATGATCCCATTGTGGCGGGAATAAAACCTAACAATAGGAGGAAAATAAGTGCAATCATATGTACATAAGAAGCCAACAGTTCGAACATGAATATTTCACATCCAAATCATCGGTGTTTTTGCTTGTTTGAAGGAGGCTATTCATGGGCGAATGACACTCTTTCAGGCAAATCTTGCTATTTAGTTAAATGGCCCTTATATCCTAGAATGGAGCAGTTACAAATTTAATTATAACTAATTTGGCAAAATACAATATCTTTAGGATACTTAGCAAGTGTGGCCGAAAAAATATTTAGCGAGTGTTGCATCTGTTTCTAACTGCTGAGAGAACTCCAACTTGATTTTGCTCTGCAAAGCGTATGACTGAGACTAAACAAATGCAACATCGTTTAAAGAAAACGGGTACTAAAGTAATCAACACTTACGAGGGCGAAGTGCAATATAGTAATATCCTCTTGACTTCGAATGAAAACAAATGACAAGGAAAGGCGCATGATGGAGACTAAAAAAATTATGCAAAGCATGCTTCATAATACAAAATGCAACAAAATAGTAATAAAACATCTATCCTCTTGGCAACCGAATGAAAACATTGATGGATGGAGAAGAAGCACTCACTCACTCGAGGGATAAACGCGCTAGCGGAGGAGCCCGGCCGGCCGGCGATCTGTGTGATTAGGTGGCCCTTCTCGATGAGGAAGAGGTGGAGTGTTCAACAGGATAATGAATCTCACGTGATGTATTGCCTTAGTCAGAGCCGGTTACATATACACGGTGCTGCCCTACATGCAGGGCATGATTACAGGAGATGGCGCTAGACTAGGAAGGCTCCTGGAGACTAGGACTAATAGTTACAACATCAATAAGATATACATCACAGGTTTACAAGAGTAACGTGACAGTTCAACACCCCCCCGCAGTCCGAACGGCGCCAGGGAAGACGTTCAGACTGGAGCGAAAGTCACGAAAAACCGAAGACGGCAGCCCCTTGGTGAAGACATCGGCGAACTGGGACTCTGTCGGAACATGTAGCACCTTGACCTCTCCAAGGGCCACACGGTCGCGCACGAAATGCAAATCAATCTCCACATGCTTGGTGCGCTGGTGCTGAACGGGGTTGGATGAGAGATACACGGCACTCACATTATCACAATACACAATGGTGGCTCGTCGAGGAGGGCGATGAAGCTCAGCAAGAAGTTGGCGAAGCCAACAGGACTCGGCGACGCAGTTGGCAACTGCGCGGTACTCAGCCTCAGCACTGGATCGGGACACTGTGTGTTGTCGCTTGGATGACCAAGAGACGAGGTTAGAGCCAAGAAACACACAAAACCCGGAGGTGGAACGACGGGTGTCGGGGCAACCAGCCCAATCAGCGTCACTGTAGGCGAGAAGATCATGCGAGGAAGAGCGGTAGAGCTGGAGCCCGTAGTGAGTGGTGCCACGGAGGTAGCGCAACACACGCTTGAGCAGCTGGTAGTGTCCCTCCATCGGTGCATGCATAACAAGACATAGCTGCTGCACTGCATAGGAGATGTCCGGGCGAGTGAGCATGAGATACTGGAGTGCACCAGCGAGGCGACGGTAGTGTGTGGGATCACTGTAAGGGACACCGGCGGCACCAGAAATCTTGCTGCTAGTGTCAACAGGAGTAGAGATGGGCTTGCAGTTGAGCATATGGGCGCGGTCGAGTATCTCAAGCGTGTACTGCTCCTGGGAGAGAAAGAGACTGGTGGTGGAGCGATGGACGTTGATCCCAAGAAAATGGTGAATGTCACCAAGATCACTCATAGAAAACTCGCCGGTGAGAGCGTGCACGAGCGATTCGAGGAGAGAGGTGGTGCTGGCGGTGAGAATGATGTCATCAACATACAAGAGTAGATACGCGAGAGAGGTGCCGCGCTGGAGGATGAAGAGCGAGGTGTCACACTTGGAAGACACAAAACCGAGGGAGTGCAGAAAACGGGTGAACCGGAGGAACCAAGTGCGAGGCGCCTGTTTAAGCCCATAGAGGGACTTGTTCAGACGGCAAACATGTGTGGGAGAGGTGGCATCGACGAAACCGGAGGGTTGCTGGCAATACACAACCTCGGCAAGATCACCGTGGAGAAAGGCATTCTTGACATCCATTTGTCGAATGGGCCAAGAATGGGCGGTCGCAATGCTGAGGACCACCCGGATTGTGGCCGGCTTGACCACAGGACTGAATGTCTCCCCGTAGTCCACACCCGGCTGTTGGGTGAAACCACGCACCACCCAGCGTGCCTTGTATCGCGCCAAAGAGCCGTCAGGATGGAGCTTGTGACGGAAAGTCCATTTCCCGGTCACCACGTTGACACCTGCAGGACAAGGAACCAAAGACCACGTATCATTCCGAGTTAGCGCGTTATACTCATCGACCATCGCGGCATGCCAGTGCGGGTCCTTAAGGGCTGAACGGTACGAGGAAGGGATAGGGGAAGGTGCGTCGGCAACGTGGAGATCAAGGACTTGTTTGGGCATGGCATAGCCGGTTTTGCTCCTGGTACACATCGGGTGTGGGTTGCTGGGCGGGGAAACAGGGACGGCACGTGGCGGTAGCTGGGGTTTGGGAGAAGGCAGCGGAAGGCGTGGCGGCGTGGGACTGGGAAGGAAAGGAGACCGCACGGAACGCGAGTGCGATGCGCGGGGCGATCCTGACAGATGCGATGGGGTCAAACCCCCTGGCGGTGATCCCGAGGGAGGCGCGGTGCGAGGCGTGAGTGGTGGGGAGTCGGGCGCGGAGGACGGGGAACACGCGGGAGACGTGGGCGGGGTAGGTGGTGCATGGCTGGAGGGGCCCGCAGCTCGCGGCTGGTTGGCTGCATGGCGGGCGGGTCCAGCGGCGGGACTGGGAGGGGATGGTGGAGGCGCGGTGGTTGGGACAGCTGGCGGTGCGGGAGAGGCGGGGTTGCCGGGCGGGAGATCTGGCAGGGTGCAGCGGTACGAGGTACGGGGAACGTGAGGGTTAGGATTTTCTGCGGCTGCGGATCCGGCGGAAACAGAGAAGGGAAAAACGCTTTCGTCAAAAATGACGTGCCGGGAAACGATAACCTTACGGGTGGCTAGGTCGAGACACCGGTAACCTTTCTGTTCGCGTGGATAGCCAAGAAAAATACAACGTGCGGAACGGGGCGAGAGCTTGTGTGGGGTTGTGGCGGAGAGGTTCGGGAAGCAGAGGCATCCGAACGTCCGGAGGTGGTCGTATGTAGGATGGACACCATATAAAAGGAAATATGGGGTGAAGTGATGAATGACACGAGAGGGTCGAATGTTGAGAAGCATGGTGGCGGTGTGTAGGGCCTCAACCCAGAAGGGAGGTGGTAGGGCGGCTTGGAGGAGCAGCGTGCGGACGACGTCGTTAGTGGTGCGAATATGGCATTCCGCTTTCCCGTTTTGCGGAGAGGTGTGAGGGCAGGTGAGACGGAACACAACACCGTGGGAAGAAAAATAATCACGAAGAGACGTGGTGAGAAACTCGCCCCCGTTATCGCATTGCACACACCGGATGAGTACGTCGAACTGTGTAGAGATAAACTTGAAGAAGCGAAGAAGGGTGTCACATGTGTCAGACTTGGCGCGTAGAGGAAAAGTCCAGGAAAAATGCGTATAATCATCAACAATGACCAGATAGTACTTGTAGCCAGAGTAACTAACAACAGGGGAGGTCCAAATATCACAATGTATTAATTGAAACGGGGCACAAGTATAAGAGGTGGATGTGGGAAAAGGTAGCCGAGTATGTTTGCCCATTTGACACACATCACACAAGTGCGAGGAACGAGCCTCATTATTACATGCAGAAAGAAAATCTGAAGGAAAATGGGAAAACGTGGAGGAGCTAGGGTGCCCAAGCCGCCTATGCCAGAGATCAGTCGTGGAGATGACGAAGGCAGTGGAGGTGGTAGCACCATTATTGCCGGAGAAAGGATAGAGGTCCCCGTCACTGTTGACCCTCAGGAGCAGCGCCTTGGTGGCTAGGTCCTTCACGGAAAAACCATTAGGGTCAAATTCCACAGAACATAAATTGTCACGGGTGAACTGGCGTACGGAAATAAGATTTTTGACAATATTGGGAGAAAGAAGGATATGGCGCAAATAAAATGGCTTGGGAGGGAGGTGAGCACTACCAACAGCAAGGACGGGAAGGCGAGAACCATTCCCAACGATGATGTGACGAGTATAAGGAGCTAAAACAGAATGATAAGAGGACAAGGTACCTGGATCCCCGGTGACATGGGAGGCGGCGCCGGTGTCCATGATCCACTCGGCGTTGGCGGGGAAGGCGGAGCCGTAGCCGGGAGGAGCGTTGTAGGGTGCAGGAGCCGGGGGTGGCGGGGCGTGGCTCAACAGGAGCGGATACGCCTGGTGCGGCGCGCCGGGGCGGGAGCCGAGGACGCCGGCAGAATTGGGAGGGATCCAGGGCGCGCGTGGAGGTGGAAACGGAAGTCCCATCGGCGCGAAGTACCCAAGCCAGGGCTGGGCGCCGGCGCCGCGGCCGGCAGGAGCGTCACTACGCCCACGCCCACGGCCGCGCCCACGGCCTCCACGCTGGGCGCGCCCTGCTCCGAGTTGGCCGCCGCGCCCATTGCCACCGTTGGGGGCGCGATCGCCACCGCGGTCGCCACGGTCACCGCGGTCGCCGCCGCGAGGACCGCCGCGATCGCCAGCGCGCTCATCATGCTGGACGGCAAGGACCTGCGCCCCCTCGGCGCGCGCGCGCTTGTCCATGGAGAGCTCGGCGAGGACGAGCCGATACCGCGCCTGGTTGAACGTCGGGAGGGGCACGGTCGACTGGATGATGGCCGCCTGGATCGCGAACTTGGGCCCGAGGCCGTCGAGCATCTGCAAAGTCAGGGTGCGGTCGGTGACCGGCTCCCGGACATCAGCAAGAGCAGCGGCGAGGCCCTGAAGGCGACGGCAGTAGTCGTTGACGCTGAGATCGCCGCGGATGGTCGACCGGAACTCTTGGCCCAGATGCATGGCCTGCTCTGCCTCGTTGTCCAGGAAGTACTCGTGGAGCCGGGACCAGATGGTGAAGGCAGACGAGCCGGCCGACGCGACCACGTCGAGAAGGTCCCCCTCGATGGTGGAGAAGAACCAGAGGACGACGGTGTTGTCGTCATCGCGCCAGTCGGGATCGCCCATCCGACGAGCCGAGACAGCCCGCACATGGTCCTCCGCGTGGTAGCGCGCGAGCAGTAGGGTAATGTAGTTGCGCCAGCGGGCGAAGTTGGCCCCGTTGAGGGCGAGCTTGAAGTCGATCACGCCGGCGACGCTACTGGGAAGAGGTGGTTTGGGGTTGGAGGAGGACGGCAGGGTCACAGTGTTGGCAGTGGTGTTGGGAGGGAGGGTGGAAAGAGGGAGACCGGTGGAGTCGGAGATGTCGACGGAGCCAGAGGCGTCGGCGGTGGCCGGAGCGCGAGGGCGCAGGTCTACGGCAGGGAGGGTGGCAGCTGCGGCGGCTGCGGCTTCGGCGGCGGCGGCGGCTGCGGCAGCGGCGGCTTGATCGGCATCAGCCTCGCGCGGAGAGGAGGGAGGAGTAGTCACGGCTCTGATTACCAAACAGGATAACGAATCTCACGTGATGTATTGCCTTAGTCAGAGCCGGTTACATATACACGGTGCTGCCCTACATGCAGGGCATGATTACAGGAGATGGCGCTAGACTAGGAAGGCTCCTGGAGACTAGGACTAATAGTTACAACATCAATAAGATATACATCACAGGTTTACAAGAGTAACGTGACAGTTCAACATGTTCTTTTTCTCGATGGGAACAAAGAGATGGTTTATCTCTGGTGATTCATGTAACCAGGCCCATTAGAGGCCAATTTGAACTGTCGCTTATTTTCCTTCGTCAAATCCCTTCTAGGCCCACGCTCATTTTCGGAAGTAAAAAAGCTTTGATTCTTCTACGAGCTATATGCAAGTCATCTGAAAATTGATTTTGGATCAGTCAAATTTTCAGCAATTGATCTTTGCTTTGACATTCATACCTTTTTTTCCTGCGCTATTTTGTGAGCTGGTTGAGCGGTATTTTGAATCACCACATTTTTGTGTCATTTAATTTGCTATTGAGCTGAAGCCCATTACCTATGCCGCCATCAGTCCCTCTCTCCCTTTTGTTTTTTCTGTTGATATGTGTTTCTCCTTCTGTTTTTTCTTTATTAGTTGGTTTTTATTTTTTATGCTTAGGTATTTTGGGATGTTGGGCAAGTGTAAATATATACAGACAAATACTATGTTATGTGTGCGAAAAATACACTATTACATGATTGTTCTTTGCATACTACTACAAAAACTGCAATTTTAGTGTAAAGTTGTGTGCAATTTTTTGAAATCATATCTTTTTTCTTAAAAGAGTAATACCAATGTCACTACTTCATTGTTCCTTATAACACTTCATTATTTTGATTTTGATTTAGTCGTTATTTGCTTTTCTTTATTCTTTAAGGGTAATACCGACGCCACAAATTTATTCGTTCGTAGGATTTTTTTTGCGCGTAAATTCCACTATCATATGATTATTCTTACATATTTTTAAAAGGTGCAATTTGTGCATGTTGTGCGCATATTTTGTCATTGTTTGTTTTAGAAAAAAAACTCACTTACTTTCTTCAATAAGGCTAATACTAATGGCAACAATTCATTTTTTCTTAGAAAAACTCATTATTTTGATTTTGGTTTAGTTGTTTCATTTTCTTTCTTCATAAAGGGTAATACCAAAGCACTAATTCATTCGTTCTTATAAGGAATTGATCGAGACTGCAATCGCCGAAATTGATGTCCAATGAAGTACTATGAGTAGTAGTATGAGTTACTAAGTGACTCGTGGGAAAGTATGCAATGCATCGTTGCATGTTCATCTTAGTTATTTACACATAATCACGTCTACTCCAGGATAACCAAGAACACCATATTGTTTTGGCAAAAATGGGAAGAGAGACTAAGTATTATTTAGCACCCCCACTGTATTTGTCTCGTGGTCAGTTAATAAGCAACAACCTCTTATAACACGCGATATTTGGATCACAAAAAATACATAGCTAGTGCTAGGAGTGTCTCAAAATGCCAATATGATGTATTATATACATTGTATCTAAACTATTGCAATTTTGGTAAAAAAAAATAATATGACTATTGGTTCTTCACACTTGCTGGGCTATTCATAGGATACAACTTTCTCACCACCTCAATATTTTCATGTTAGTTTTTATGTAGGTGCCTGGCTATAGATATTCATGGATAGTGCTATAGGCTTGTGAATATATGGTTTAATTACCTCCAGTTTCTCAATTGAACTCTACAACTTGCATTGTCAAACTTAATAAAATTTAACTACCTATGGATTTAAAACTATTGAGATTTGTTATATATAAAGTTACTTTGTACTATTATATTTTGTTTTGCTCTCTTTGTAATATTATTAGTCTACAAATATCTTAATGTAAAGTTAAATATGTGATAGTTGTAGCATCTCGAACATTGCAAATAAAAATAATTAATTGTCAAGTAAAAGGAAAATTGGTATTACTTGGATTGCAATTTTTGCATATTCCCGCCACCATCTATTAAGGTAATTCAGCTTGTGTTGCGCATGTGGGAAATGGTTACTTAAAATAACATCAATGACAAGTTCTATGCTCATTTCACAAAAAAAACAAGTTCTATGCTCATAAATTGCAGCATATGACCAAAATAAATAGTGTTGCATATTGTTGGATGTTGCTCCCCATCCTCCTCTTGCAAAATTGTTGGTGGGCCCTGGCAAGAGGGTTGAGGGGCAAGAGGAGTTCACGACTTCAGCCTCCACCCAACCTGAAAGGCGCAGTGACAAACATGGAAGGATGAATGGAAAATGGGGGCGCAGAACAGAATATTGTGCAACCTCCGGCGAACTCCCTCGGCTCCCCAACAGCAACACGCCCCTTGTGAGAGCTCCCACTATGACGTGAAAAGCTCTTAGATGATGGAGGATGCCGTCGGTTGCACATGAGGCCACATTCACGAGACATGACACAATAACGGATAAGCAACGGGAGGCGGCGGAGGCGGTGTAGCATGCATGGAGAGGAGTGAGCGTGAGCATTTTTGTCCCTCAACTATCACTGTTCCCACTGTGGGCCCTAAAAGGAAAAAGAGGCGGATGGTAAGGGCATCTCGTCGATCGCGAGAAGACGGAGAGGAGGTGGGAGTTGGGGCAAAGGTTCGGAGTCAAAGAGGAGAAACGGCGAGAGTAATCAGAGGAGAGAAACGATGAGAAGGGTGATGCATGGACGTGAGGGCGTTGGGGGTTGGTTCGGCCGGGGAAATATCTAGTGCACCGGAGCTTGTGGTGCTACCGGTGCACCGAGCTCATATTGTACTTTTAAAATGTTTAAAAAATTCTGGAAAAAAATTAGCACACTCATACAATATCAATGTAGGTTGTCACAAAATTTCAAGTCCAATTTCAAAACATAACTTGAAAAACAAAAATGACAAATTCAACACTGGATAGTACATAACATAATTTGGGCTTTAGATTTGGCCCATTATCACATTGAAGACAAATTTGTCATTTTTGTATCTCAAAAAATATTTTAAATCTTTGCACGAAATTTAATGACATCATACATTAATATTGCGTCAACGTGCTAGATTTTTTTCAGATTTTTTGAAACATTCTATGACATCCGGTGCACCGGTAGCACCACAAGTTCTGGTGCACCGGATACATTCCCTGGTTCGGCCACCCCATCGAGTAACGACATGGGGTATTATTAGCGGTAATGTGTAGTTATGCTAATCGTGATTAGCTTGCCGCCATGGGACACATAACAATTGCCGAACGGCCCACGCGCACCTAGGAAATGAGTTGTTCGTCTAGATGGAGACCTCCTATAGTGCATTGCATC
The DNA here is from genome assembly GCA_032464435.1 of Aegilops umbellulata. Taxonomy (NCBI): domain Eukaryota; kingdom Viridiplantae; phylum Streptophyta; class Magnoliopsida; order Poales; family Poaceae; genus Aegilops; species Aegilops umbellulata. Next base: position 510,981,915 of record CP136056.1, on the reverse strand, counting down.
CAATAGCAGTACTTTGCACAATGCAATCCGGCTGGGTTGGCCCATTCGAGCGGGTGCAGGTTACGTAATACCCAATTACTGTAGCAACATTTTTTGAAAAGCTTGAACAATGTTCGGAAACTAAGAATATTTTTTGAACAACGCACATTTTTTAATTTGTGAACAAACTTTAAAATCCTGAATAGTTTCTGGAAACATGAACACTTTTTGAATCTGTGAACAACTATTAAAAAAGATTTATTTTTTGTCTAAAATTCTGGACACAATTTGAAAACGCGTACATTTTGTCAAATTTATCAACATTTTTTGAAAACACATACATTTTTTAATATGTGAACAATTTATGAAAATGAATTTTTGAAGTTTCAAACAAACTTTGGAAACGCAAACATTTTTAAGATGCAAACAGTTTTCTGAATATGTAATTTAAAAAAACAAAAATACTTTTTGAAATTTTGAACTAAATTTTTAAATCACAACATGTTATTTGTGAGCTTTTGAAACTATTAACAAAATAATGAAATCATGAACTTTTTTTTGAACATTTTAAAAAAAGAAAACAGAAAAGGATAAGGAAAAAATTAAAAAGGTAGAAAATAAAACAAACCGAATAAAAAGGTTTGCTCCAGGCATTTTTAGGAATATTTTTTCAATCCTCGCCATTGTTTTCAATCATAATTAAAAAATGGTATAATATTAAGTTCAACTGAAAAAAACCGGAAAACGATAAAACAAAACAAACAGAAGAAAAAAAAACAGTTGGCTCCAGAACGGGTTGGCTCGCCCTGCGTAAACGCTAGAAGTGGGCCGATCATCTCTTTTCGCTCGCATCCGTGGCTGCGGTTTGCGTGAATCAGCGACAATTCGCCGCAGCGAGCGATGAATACGAAATCCGGTCTGGATGGGTGCACGGTTTGTGGTACACGTTTGTCTAAAAAGGGGTCGGTGCTCCTATAGGGCGCCTTGGGCGCCAGAAACATGAGCCAGCGCTCACGCGCGCCTCAAGTAGGCCGCGGCCCATCAGAGTTTGCTTCCCTACCCTTCTTCTCCGAAATCACTAATTGAGGAGTACTTATTGGAAAATCACTCCCACCTTCCCAAGTTGCGACAAGTGGTGCACTGTATGTGCATCACTTGTCGCAACCTGGGAGTTTTCTTTTTTTTTCGTCAATCCGTCTATTCAAAACGTTTTATCTTAAATCGTGCGTCCAAATCTCGAATCGTTTTCATCGTTGGATTCCTCGCGTCAAGAACTTCAAAATTAGATCCAATGTTGATAGGTTTTGATAAACTTTTTTTTTACGAAAAAAACCGGCCAAGAGTACGGGTTTTATTTATGTCGCAACCTGGGAGCGCTCGTCAACTAGTTGCTCCCCTTCTTCTCTCGCTCGGCTACTCACTACGCATCCTAATTGTCTAAAAAGAAAAAATTACACATCCTAGTTTTATTTTTTTCTTCCATCAACAGTTGACCGATCGGCATTTTACCAATTGACCGGTCAACCATTGACTTTTGAAAAAAATGAAAAACTTTAAAATATTTTTTTTGCAAAATTAGAATAAACACGATTTTAGAAAAGTTCATGGATTTTACAAAAAATATATTTCATTGAAGCTCATCAATTTTGAAAGAAAAAGATTCACAAATTTGAAAAACTTCATTGGTTTTGACAAAACAATCATTGACTATGGAAAAAAGTTCACAAATTTGAAAAGTGTTAATCATTTTTAAAACAGTTCATGAATTTCAAAAAGTTCATCGATTTTTTAAAAAAAGGTTCATGAGTTTTAAAAAACTTCGTGGATTTTGAAAAAAAATGATTTTGAAGAAAATTTTCATGAATTTTTAAAAAAATCATTGATTTTGAAAAAACCTCATATTTTAAAAAATAAAAAGGAACAAGAACAATAAAAAATGATTGGCTAATAAAACGTCTGGAACTAACCAGCAAATTGGGAACAACCGAAGAAAGTAATTAAAGGGAACAAAAAGCAGAAATGCACAAGCAGGCAGCTAGCGTAGTGGTTAATGTGGTTCCCTCTGAACTGAGAGGGTGTGAGTCAAATCCGTCGCCCACACCTTTTTCTGGAGTTTAAACAGAAGGAAAAAAACGGTGTGTGGGCCGGCCAAGAGCGTAACGGCGGATGTGCGCCCGATTGAAGAAAGACTTGTAACTTCCCGCGCCGTATAGAAAGACTTGGAGAAAAAAGGGTTTACGGGCCAGCGGAAATTCAATTTGGCTCCCGGGCCAAAATTTATTTTTCAAAAGTCAAAACAATGAGATAATTTTTTTATCTTTGTCACATGCAAATGCTACCTGTAAATTTTCAGGCAAAAACGTTAAGCATTTTGGCCTGCAAAAAAAAGTCGAAGACAAAATGTCCCCCCAAATTTTTTTTTACTGACAAAACACCGCTGCTCCATTCCATATGAAGATTATCACGCATGCTTGTGACATCAACACGATCATCTACAAAAAAATCAGAATTTTCATCGCCGCTCCCTCCATGGGCCAGCCAAGAACGTAGTGGGGGGTGTGCGCCCGATTGCAGAAAGACTTGTAACGGGCACAGAAAGAGCCGTTTGGGAATTGCCAAAGAATAATGAGTGAATACCCCTGAGGCTGTGACTAATGGGGGAGCCACTGGTTAACGAGCGCTCCTTCTGGAGCCTCGCAACTATCAGCGGCACTTGGCGCGCTCTCAGCCATTCGCCACGTGTCGCGCTCTGGGCGCTCCCTCCGGATTTTGTTTTTTCTTTTTCCGCACGTGTTTTCGGCTATTTAAACGGGTTTTTTTTTGGGTTTTTTCGACGTTTTGCTTTTCCACCAGTCTTCCTTAGCTTTTCGACCAAAAAATCGAAAAAAAAAGTTCCATGCGAAAAAACGCGTTTTCTTTTTTTTCTTTTCGCGAGAGTCACGGTTTTGCTTCTGCGAGAGGCAAGGTTTTGCTTTCGCGAGAGTCACCGCCGTCCCTCTCGGAAACGAAAAAAACATGTTTTTGTTTTTTTTTCTTTCGCGAGAGTCACGGTTTTGCTTCCACGAGAGGCACGGTTGTGCTTTCGCGAGAGTCACGGCCGTGCCTCTTGGAAACGAAAAAAAATGTGTTTTTCTTTTTTCCGCGAGATCACGGTTTTGCTTCCGCGAGAGGCACCATTTTGCTTTCGCGAGATTCACGGCTGTGCCTCTCGGAAATGGAAAAAATGTGTTTTCTATTTTTTTTTCCTTCGCGAGAATCAAGGTTTTGCTTCCACGAGAGGCACCGGTGTGCTTTCGCGAGAGTCACGGCCATGCCTCCTCGGAAACGAAAAAAAAACGCATTTTCCCTTTTTTCTTCTTTCGCGAGAGTCATGGTTTTGCTTCCGCGAAAGGCACGGTTGTGATTTCGTGAGAGGCACGCGCATGCCTCTTTCAGAAAGGGAAAAAACACGTGCTCCCGGTTCAGTTTTTTCGTCCGGTTTTTTTCATGAAAAAAAGTTCGTCAAAACCTATTGATACGTCTCCAACGTATCTATAACTTTTTATTGTTCCATGATGTTACATTATCAATCTTGAATGTTTTATAATCATTTTATATTATTTTTTGGTACTAACCAAGTGCCAGTTACTGTTTTTTGCATGTTTTTTACATCGCAGGAAATCAATATCAGACGAAGTCCAAATGCAACAAAACTTCATGGAGATTTTTCTTTGGACCAGAAGACACCTAATGGGCCAAGGCTGCGCCTGGGGGGTGCTCTGAGGAGAGCACAACCCAGCAGGGCGCGCCAGGAGGCCCAGGCGCACCCTGGTGGGTTGTGCCCACCTCGGGTGCCCCCCGGACCGCCTCTTTGCTCTATAAATACCCCAATATTCCGAAAACCCTAGGGGAGTCGACGAAAATCAATTCCAGCCACCGCAGAGTCCATAACCACCAGATCCAATCTAGACACCATCACGGATGGGGTTCACCACCTCCATTGGTGCCTCTTCGATGATGCGTGAGTAGTTCTTTGTAAACCTCCGGGTCCGTAGTTAGTAGCTAGATGGCTTCCTCTCTCTCACTGAATTCTCAATACAATGGTCTCTTGGAGATCCATATGATGTAACTCTTTTTGCGGTGTGTTTGTTGGGATCTGATGAACTTTGAGTTTATGATCAGTTATATCTTTTTATATCCATGAAAGTATTTGAGTTTCTTTGATCTCTTTTATGCATGATCTCTTATAGCCTCGTATTTCTTCTCCGATATTTGTGTTTTGTTTGGCCAAGTTGATCTATTTATCTTGCAATGGAAAGAGGTGCTTTGTAGTGGGTTCGATCTTACGGTGCTTGATCCCAATGACAGAAGGGGAACTGACATGTATGTATCGTTGCTACTAAGGATAAAATGATGGGGTCTATCTCTACATAGATAGATTTTGTCTACATCATGTCATCGTTCTTATTGCATTACTCCGTTTCTCCATGAACTTAATACACTAGATGCATGATGGATAGCGGTCAATGTATGGAGTAATAGTAGTAGATGCAGGCAGGAGTCGGTCTAGTAATCTTGGACGTGATGCATATATAATGATCATTGCCTAGATATCGTCATGATTATTTAAAGTTCTATCAATTGCCCAACATTAATTTGTTCACCCACCGTTTGCTATTTTTTCTCGAGAGAAGCCACTAGTGAAACCTACGGCCCCCGGGTCTCTTTCTCATTTGTTTTCCTTTGCGATCTACTTTTTCTTTGCATTTATTTTCAGATCTATTAAACCAAAAATACAAAAATACCTTGCTACGTTTTATTTTATTTGTGATCTATTTATTCAATCTATTAGAACTTTTTCCCGTCCATGCACCATCTCTGGCGCCGTTACCCAAAAGGGATTGCCAACCCCTTTAACATATTGGTTGCGAGTGGTTGTTATTTGTGTGTAGGGGTTGTTTACATTGTGTTGTTTGGTTCTCCTACTGGTTTGATAACCTTGGTTTCTTCACTGAGGGAAATACCTACCGTCGTTGTGCTGCATCATCCCTTCCTTTTTGGGGAAATACCGACGTAGTCCTAGCAGACATCAAAAGGAATTTCTGGCACCGTTGCCGGGGAGGGATTGACAACCCCTTTAACATGTCGGGTTACGAGTGGTTGTTATTTGTGTGTAGGGGTTGTTTACGTTGTGTTGCTTGGTTCTCCTACTACGATAATCTTGGTTTCTTCACTGAGGGAAATACCTACAGTAGTTGTGCTGCATCATCCCTTCATCTTTGCGGAAATGCCGACGTAGTCCTAGCAGACATCACCTATCAACATATACCAGGTTCCTCAACATATCAAAAGTTTGCGGCGGTCTTCTGGTATACCAGGTTCTTCCCCATATCAAAACCAACATATATCAATATATACCAGGTTCCTTTTCCCATTATATCAAAAGGAATTTCTGGCGTCGTTGCCGGGGAGGATCTTCAACATATACCGGGTTCCTAATCACAAATCTCATCTCCTCGCAATTTACATTATTTGCAGTTTGCCTCTCGATTTCCTCTTCCCCACTTCACAAAATTTTTCCGTTTTATTCACCCTTCTTTTTCGTTCGTCGTTTTCTTGCCGGATTTGTTTTTGAGTGCAATCTTGTTGTGTAGTCATCATGACTCAAGAGAACACCAAGTTATGTGATTTCTCAAATACCAACAACAATGATTTTATTGGCTCCGATTGCTCCTCCCGCCACTAGTGCGGAGTCTTGTGATATTAATATTGCTTTGCTGAATCTTGTTATGAAACATCAAATTTCCAGTACTCCTAATGAGGATGTCGCGTCCCATCTTAATACCTTCGTGGAATTATGCGAGATGCAAAAGAAAAAAGATGTGGACAACGATGTGGTGAAGATGAAATTATTTCCGTTTTCTTTGCGTGATTCTGCAAAAAATTGGTTCTCTTCTTTGCCTCACAATAGTATCGATTCTTGGAATAAGTGCAAAGATGCTTTTATCAATAAGTATTTTCCGCCCGCAAAAATTATTTCCCTTAGAACCCAGATCATGAATTTCAAGCAACTTGAACATGAGCATGTTGCACAATCTTGGGAAAGGATGAAAATGATGCTAAGGAATTGCCCAACTCATGGGTTAAATCTTTGGATGATCATACAAAAAAATTATGCGGGGGCGAATTTTGTTTCTCATAATCTTTTAGATTCTGCCGCGGGTGATACTTTTATGGAAATTACTTTGGGTTAACCCACCAAATTGCTTGATAATATCATGGCAAATTATTCACAATGGCATATCGAAAGGGCTCCTACTAGTAAAAAAGTTAATTCGGTTGAAGAAATTTCTTCTTTGAGTGAAAAAGTTGATGCTCTTATGAAATTGGTTGCTAATAAAAGTGCCCTATTGATTTTAATGATACGCCTTTGTCTAATTTGATTGAGCAAAATAATGATGCAATAGATGTTAATCTTATCTCCTGAAATAATTTCAATAATAATGCTTATAGAGGTAATTTTAATCCTGGGCCTTTTCCTAGTAATTCCTCTAATAATTATGGTAATTCCAATGGAAATCAATCTTATAATAATAAGAACACCTCTAATCTTGAGAATAATATTAAAGAATTTATCAACACGCAAAAAAATTTCAACACTACCATGGAAGAAAAGTTGAATAAGATTGATGATTTGTCTAGAAGTGTTGATAGAATTTCTCATGATGTGGAAAATCTCAAGATGAAATTTTTTGCCTAAGGTTGATGAATCAATTAAAGCTCTTTATGTTTCTATGGATGAAAGTAAGAAAAGAACCGCTATGCTTAGAGCTAGAAGAGAATTTTTAGGAAAAACGTTCTCTCGTGATTACTTTCGTAAAAGTGATGAAGATCTTAAAATGATTGGTGTTTCTTCTATTGATTCCTTGTTTAGTAAAGTTAATATTGATGAAAAAGGGACTGGAGAAGAGTCAACTTTAGCTAGAAGGTGTCCCGATAATTCGGAGGGTGAAAATCTTGTTGAGAAAATTAATGAAAGTGGGTTTGGAGAGGTCAAAACTTTAACTAGTGATGTGCCCACTCTTTTGAATTACAAAGACTTTAATTATGATAGTTGCTCTTTGGTTGATTGTATTTCTTTGTTGCAATCCATGATAAATTCACCTCATGCCTATGAACAAAATAAAGCTTTTACTAAACATATTGTTGATGCTATGATGAAAGCTTTTGAAGAAAAAATGGAATTAGAAGTATCAATCACTAGAAAATTGCATGATGTATGGGAACCTACTATCAAATTCAAGATTAAAAATTATGAGTGTTTTGCTTTGTGTGACTTGGGTGCTAGTGTTTCTACCATTCCGAAATATTTATGTGATGTGCTTTGTCTTACCGATATTGAATCATGTTCTTTGAATTTGCACTTGGCGGATTCTACTATTAAAAAGCCTATGGAAAGAATTAATGATGTTCTTATTCTTGCAAATAGGAATTATGTGCCCATAGATTTTATTGATATTGATATTGATTGCAATCTGTCTTGTCCAATTATTCTTGGTAGACCGTTTTTACTCACTATCGGTGCCGTGATTGATATGAAAGAAGGCAATATCAAGTTAAATTTCCTTTGAGGAAGGGTATGGAAAATTTTCCTAGAACAAGAATTAGGCCACCATATGAATCAATCATGGGGGCATATTATGGATCTCAAACTAAAGATGACAATACTTAGATCCTTGCTTTATGCCTAGCTAAGGGCGTAAAACTATAGCGCTTGTTGGGAGGCAACCCAATGAATAAAATTTATTTTTGCTTTTTTGCTTTCTGTTCGTGTGTGTTTACACAATTATGCTACTATTATGATTCTGTTTTTTGTGTTTTAGTTAGTGTTTGTGCCAAGTAGAGCCTTTAGGATCTTCTTGGATGATAGTTGTTTGATCTTGCTGAAAAACAAAAACTTATGCGCTCACAAAATAATTGTTAAAAATCACCAGAGCATGATAAAATGCCAATTATTTTTGCATAAGATTAATATACAAATTACCCGGGTCGTCCTAATTTTTCAGAATTTTTGGAGTTACAGAAGTATTCGAAATAGTCAGATTGTTACAGGTTGTTCTGTTTTGACAGATTTTGTTTTCTTTGCATTGTGTGCTTATTTTGATGGCTCTATGGTTTTCTTTGATGAGTTTTTGCCATAGATAAGTTGGAATACAATAGATATAATGCAAAAACAAAATATGAATTGGTTTGATATAGTACTTATAGTAGTGGTTTGCTTTCTTATACTAACGGATCTCACGAAGGTTTTGTTGAGTTTTGTGTGATTGAAGTTTTCAAGTTTTGGGTTATCTTACGATGGATGAAGGAATAAGGAGTAGAAGAGCCTAAGCTTAGGGATGCCTCGGCATCCCAAGCTATTATCCAAAAGTGAGCAAACAACTAAGCTTGGGGATGCCCTCGAGTGGCATCCCCTCTTTCTACTAACGACCATCGGTATTTTACTCAGAGCTATATTTTTATTCGTCACATACTATGTGTTTTCCTTGGAGCGTCTTGTATGATATGAGTCTTTGCTTGTTTTATTTTTTATTTTAAGTCTTGATCCCTTGCTGGAGACACCTATTTGAGAGAGCCAAAATTATGTCATGACTTGTGAGAATTGCTTTCTATGCTTCACTTAAATCTTTTATGAGCTATGGACTTGCTCTAGTGCTTCACTTATATCTTTTTGAGCATGGTGTGCTTTAGTATTTTTGAAGAAGTGCTCTCTTGCTTCACTTAGATTTATTTGGGAGTTCGTAATTTTTTTAAGAAACTCTCTCTTGCTTCACTTAAATTATTTTGAGAGAAAGAAAAAAAATTATGCTCATGATCTTCACTTATATTTGTTTGAGCTTATGAAAAGCAACACATGAAAATTAGTCCGAAAGTGATAGATATCCAAGAAGGATATAATAAAAACTTTCATGGAGATCATTGGACAAAATAAACTTGATTCTTAGTAATAGTTTTGAGATATGATGATATGATATGTGAGTTATGTTGATGAGTAATTATGCTTTACTAAGAATATTGGTGTTAAGGTTTGTGATTCCCTATGCAAGTACGAAAGTCAATAGTCATGCAATGAAATTATATCCTACTTGTGGTGCATTATTTGGTGTTAATTATGCTTAATGCTTGCTTATGAGATTATTCTTTTCTTGGTTGGTCGCTTCTCAATCTTTTGCTAGCCTTCATTTTGCACTAAGTATAATCTCTACTTGTGCATCCAAAATGCTTTAAACCAGTTTTGCCACATGAGTCCACTATATCTACCTATATGCGGTATTCTTTTGTCGTTCTAAGCAAATTTGTATGTGCCATCTCTAATTTTCAAAATAAACTTCTCTTTTGTGTGTTCGTTTCGCTCGGGGAGCGGTGAGGGGTGGCTAGATGTGTTATTCTCATGATGAGTGTTTATTCACTTGTCATTGCACGAGAGTAAGGCAAAGGTTTTAGGGATGCCCAGTCCCGAAATGAAAAATGAATTTACTTTATGTTGTCAAATAATAAATTCCTTGGAAAGTGTTGGTATGGAGGGCCACCGTGGATACGGCTAGCCATGGAAAGTGAAAGTATGGTGGAAAAAGGAATAAACTTTATTTTCTGTTTGGGAACCACCTATGATATATCTAGCATGGAAAGTGTTGGGAACTCTAAGTCGTTTTCGTTGGTGGGAAGGATACACCTCTCAAAATGTTTTTATCTCTAAGTTTTTTTGCTTTGAGCTCTGGCACCTCTACAAATCCCTACTTCCCTCTATGAAGGGCCTTTTTTTACTTTATGCAATTTTTATTTTGAATTTGAGTCTCTATCTTCTCTTATAAAAGCACCAACTAAGAGGCAATATGATCGTACTTGAGTATTGGGTGTAGCTAATATGCAAGCGTGTTTCATGAATGGATCAATGGTTGAGCATGATGGGCTAGGGATAACTTATTTTAGCATTGATATTTTGAAAGACATGGTTGCTTATTGATATGCTTGAGTATTTAAATTATTATGTCAAAACTAGACTATTGCTTTCAATCACATAAAAGTCCAAATGTCCATGCTATAAAGAAAAGAATATGATATGACATGTTAGGCAGCATTCCACATCAAAAATTCTATCTTTATCACTTACCTACTCGAGGACGAGTAGGAGTTAAGCTTGGGGATGCTGATACGTCTCCAACGTATCTAAATTTTTTGATTGTTCATTGCTGTTATATTATCAATCTTGGATGTTTTATAATCATTTTATATCATTTTTTGGTACTAACCTATTGACATAGTGCCAAGTGCCAGTTGTTATTTTCTGTATGTTTTTTACATCACAGGAAATCAATATCAGACGGAGTCCAAATGCAACGAAACTTCACGGAGATTTTTTTGGACCAGAAGACACTGATACGTCTCCAACGTATCTATATTTTTTTATTGTTTCATGCTATTATATTATCCATCGTGGATGTTTTATATGATGTTTTATATGATTTTTGGGACTAACCTATTAACCTAGAGCCCAGTGCCAGTTTCTGTTTTTTTCCTTGTTTTTGAGTTTTACAGAAAAGGAATACCAAACGGAGTCCAATTGACGTTCCAATTTTTGATGATTTTTTATGGACCAAAAGAAGCCCCCGGAGTAAAAGAGTTGCCCCAGAAGAGTCCCGAGCCATCCACGAGGGTGGAGGGCGCGTCCTAACCCCCTGGGCGCGCCCCCCTATCTCGTGGATGACTCGGAGACCCCCCCTGACGTGAGACCGACGCCAAAAATTCATATAAATACAGGAACCCCCAGAAAGAAACCTAGATCGGGAGTTCCGCCGCCGCAAGCCTCTGTAGCCACCAAAAACCAATCGGGGCCCTGTTCCGGCACCCTACCAGAGGGGGGATTCATCACCGGTGGCCATCTTCATCATCCCGGCGCTCTCCATGATGAGGAGGGAGTAGTTCACCCTTGGGGCTGAGGGTATGTATCAGTAGCTATGTGTTTGATCTCTCTCTCTCTCTCTCTCTCTCTCTCTCTCTCTCTCTCGTGTTCTTGATATGACACGATCTTGATGTATCGCAAGCTTTGCTATTATAGTTGGATCTTATGATGTTTTCCCCCTCTACTCTCTTGTAATGGATTGAGTTTTCCCTTTGAAGTTATCTTATCGGATTGAGTCTTTAAGTATTTGAGAACACTTGATGTATGTCTTGCATGGGATACCCGTGGTGACAATGGGGTATTCTACTGATCCACTTGATGTATGTTTTGGTGATCAACTTGCGGGTTCCGTGACCTTGGGAATCTATGCATAGGGGTTGGCACACGTTTTTGTCTTGACTCTCCAGTAGAAACTTTGCGGCACTCTTTGAAGTTCTTTGTGTTGGTTTAATAGATGAATCTGAGATTGTGTGATGCATATCGTATAATCATACCCACGGATACTTGAGGTGACATTGGATTATCTAGGTGACATTAGGGTTTGGTTGATATATGTCTTAATGTGTTATTTTACTACGAACCTTAGGGTTGTTTGTGACACTTATAGGAATAGCCCAATGGATTGACCGGAAAGAATAACTTTGAGGTGGTTTCGTACCCTACAATAATCTCTTTGTTTGTTCTCTGTTACTAGTGACTTTGGAGTGACTCTTTGTTGCATGTTGAGGGATTGTTATATGATCTAATTATGCTATTATAGTTTAGAGAACTTGCACTAGTGAAAGTATGAACCTTAGGCCTTGTTTCAAAGCATTGCAATACTGTTTTCGCTCACTTATATTACCTGTTACCTTGCTGTTTTTATAATTTCAGATTACAAAAACCTATATCTACCATCCATATTGCACTTGTATCACCATCTCTTCGCCGAATTAGTGCGCCTATACAATTTACCATTGTATTGGGTGTGTTGGGGACACAAGAGACTCTTTGTTATTTGGTTGCAGGGTTGTTTGAGAGAGACCATCTTCATCCTACGCCTCCCACGGATTGATAAACCTTAGGTCATCCACTTGAGAGAAATTTGCTACTTTCCTACAAACCTCTGCACTTGGAGGCCCAACAACGTCTACAGGAAGAAGGTTGTGTAGTAGACATCAAGCTCTTTTCTGGTGCCGTTGCTGGGGAGGTTAGTGCTTGAAGGTATATCTTTAGATCTTGCAATCGAATCTTTTTGTTTCTTGTTTTATCACTACTTTAGTCTATAAAAGAAAACTACAAAAAAAAATGGAATTGAGGGTGCCTCATATGCTTCATCTTTTTAATGTCTTTCATGAAGATGATGGAAAGGAAAATTGTGCTCAAGTGCTAGAATAAGAATGCATTAGAATGTTTGGCACTAAATCTTTGTATGATGGGCATGATTGCAATGTTGTTAGTATGAGTTCTTTGAATATCCATGATGCTAATGATATGCAAAGCCACAAGCTTGGGGATGTTATGTTTGATGAAGATGATATTTTTAGTCCCCCAAGTCTCGATGAGAAAATTTATTATGATGAAATCATGCCTCCTATTTATGATGATTATTGTGATGACATGTATGCTATAAATAGTAATGATAACCATGAAACTTGTCATCTTGATTTTAATTCTCAATTGGATTATGCCTCACATGATAGTTATTTTGTTGAGTTTGCTCCCACTACTATTCATGAGAAGAAATTTGCTTATGTGAAGAGTAATAAATTTCTATGCTTGTAGATCATGAAAAGAATGATTTGTGTGGTGGTTATATTGTTGGATTCATTCATGATGCTACTGAAAATTATCATGAGGTGGGAACATATGGTTGTAGGAATTGCAACAATATCAAGTTTCCTCTCTATGTGTTGAAAATCTTGAAGGTATGCTTGTTTTGCCTTCCTATGCTAGTTGATTCTTGTTCCCATAAGTTGTTTACTCACAAAATCCCTATACATAGGAAGTGGGTTAGAATTAAATGTGCTAGTCATATTCTTCATGATGCTCCCTTTATGTTTCAATTCTTATATTTTATGCGAGCATCATTGAAATCATCATGCCTAGCCAAAAAGGCATTAAAGAATAACGCTTGTTGGGAGGCAACCCAATTTTATTTTTGTTCTTTGCTTTTTGCTCCCGTTTAGTAATAAATAATTCATCTAGCTTCTGTTTAGATGTGGTTTTATGTTTTAATTGGTGTTTGTGCCAAGTAAAGCCTTTAGGATCTTCTTGGGTGATAGTTGTTTGATCTTGCTGAAAAAGACAGAAACTTTGTGCTCAGGAAAACAATTGTTAAAAATCACCAGAGAGCGATAAAATACCAATTCCAACTGCAGTAGATCAATTTACTTTTTATCCTGGTCGTCCTAATTTTTCAGAATTTTTGGAGTTACAAAAGTATTCTAATGATACAAATTGCTAGAGACTGTTATGTTTTTGACAAATTCTGTTTTTTCGTGTGTTGTTTGCTGATACGTCTCCAACGTATCTATAATTTTTGATTGCTCCATGCTACTTTATCTATTGTTTTAGGCAATATTGGGCTTTATTATCCACTTTTATATTATTTTTGGGACTAACCTATTAACCGGAGGCCCATCCCAGATTTGCTGTTTTATGCCTATTTCAGTATTTCGAGGAAAAGGAATATCAGACGGAGTCAAAACGGAACGAAATCAACTGGAGAAGTTATTTTTGGAAGGAAACCCACCTGATGGACTTGGACCCCACGTCAGAAGAGCCACGAGGCGGTCACGAGGGTGGAGGGCGCGCCCTCCCCCCTGGGCACGACCCCTGCCTCGTGGGGCTCCCGTAGCTCCACCGACGTTCCCCCTTCACCCATATATACCGTCGTACCCTAAAACTTCCAGAACAGAAGATAGATCGGGAGTTCTGCCGCCGCAAGCCTCCAGAACCACCAAAAACCAATCGGGACCCCTTTCCGGTACCCTGCCGGAGGGGGGATCCATCTCCGGTGGCCATCTTCATCATCCCGGCGCTCTCCATGACAAGGAGGGAGTAGTTCACCCTCGGGGCTGAGGGTATGTACCAGTAGCTATGTGTTTGATCTCTCTCTCTCTCTCTCTCTCGTGTTCTCTCTCGTGTTCCTCTATGGCACGATCTTGATGTATCCCGAGCTTTGCTATTGTAGTTTGATCTTATGATGTTTCTCCCCCTCTACTCCTTTGTGATGAATTGAGTTTCCCCTTTTGAAGTAATCTTATCGGATTGAGTCTTTATGAGAACACTTGATGTATGTCTTGGTGATCAACTTGTGGGTTTCGTGACATTGGGAACCTATGCATAGGGGTTGGCACACGTTCTTGATTCTCCAGTAGAAACTTTGGGGCGCTCTTTGAAGTACTTCTATGTTGGTTGGATAAATCTGAGATTGTGTGATGCATATCGTATAATCATGCCCACGGATACTTGAGGTGACAATGGAGTATCTAGGTGACATTAGGGTTTTGGTTGATTTGTATCTTAAGGTGTTATTCTAGTAAAAACTCTAGGGTTGTTTGTGACACTTATAAGAATAGCCCAACGGATTGATTTGAAAGAATAACTTTGTGGTGGTTTCGTACCCGACCATAATCTCTACGTTTGTTCTCCGCTATTAGTGGCTTTGGAGTGACTCTTTGTTGCATGTTGAGGGCTTGTCATATGTTCTATCTATGTTATTATTGTTGAGAGAACTTGCACTAGCGAAAGTATGAACCCTAGGCCTTGTTTCCTATCATTGCAATACCGTTTACGCTCACTTTTACCACTTGTTACCTTGCTGTTTTTATATTTTCAGTTTACAAAAACCTATATCTTCTATCCATATTGCACTTGTATCACCATCTCTTCGCCAAACTAGTGCACCTATACAATTTACCATTGTATTGGGTGTGTTGGGGACACAAGAGACTCTTTGTTATTTGGTTGCAGGGTTGCTTGAGAGAGACCATCTTCATCCTCACGCCTCCTACGGATTGATAAACCTTAGGTCATCCACTTGAGGGAAATTTGCTACTGTCCTACAAACCTGTGCACTTGCAGGCCCAACAACGTCTACAAGAAGAAGGTTGTGTAGTAGACATCAAGCTCTTTTCTGGCGCCATTGCCGGGGAGGCTAGGTAAGTGAAGGTATATCTTTAGATCTT
Source organism: Aegilops umbellulata (assembly GCA_032464435.1). NCBI lineage: Eukaryota > Viridiplantae > Streptophyta > Magnoliopsida > Poales > Poaceae > Aegilops > Aegilops umbellulata. The sequence goes on along the minus strand of CP136056.1, from coordinate 510,966,825 downwards.
GCAATCGAATCTTTTTGTTTCTTGCTTTAGCACTAGTTTAGTTTATAAAATAAAACTACAAAAAAATGGAATTGAGTTTGTCTCATACGCTTCACCTTTTAAATATCTTTCGTGAGTATGATGGAAAGGAAGATTGTGCCAAAGTGCTAGAAGAAGAAATCTATAAAATGTTTGGCACTAAATATTTGAATGATGAGCATGATTGCAATGTTGTCAGTACGAATTCTTTGAATATCCATGATGCTAATGATGATTGCACTAGTTATGATGAAAATGTCTCCTATAAGCGTGTCAATTTTTGTGGAGAGCATTGGGTTTGCAAGGACACACCAAATAGGGAAGATAGATATTGCAAGAGGCATAAGTGCTTAGAAACTAAAGAGTTCCAAGAAAGGCTAAATGCTAGTGCTGATAGTTTAAGATATATTAGCCGTACTTGTGAACTTTGTAACGAACATGGTCATTTAAATATCAATTGCAAATTGTTTCATGATCGAATCGTGTCCAAAAATTGTGATGACTTGATTTCCCTTGCACATTATAATGAACTAAGTTTGCTTTTGGGTTATGAAGAATTGAAATGTCAAACTAAGCATATTCCAGAATATAACCTCAAGAAATTCCTCGATATTGATCTAGGAGAAATTTATATGTATTGTGCGGTGAATTGCATTGAAAATCCTTATATTGCCAATCTAACATTCTTAAGAAGTTGCTCCCCACTTCTCCCTATTATCTCACCATGCACACTGTCCACATCAGCATATTGCCACGTCAACATTCTCTCAACAGGCAGCCTCCACATCAGCAGGAAAAAAATCAACAGATCATTAGATTCCCATCTGAGTGGGTCATCAGTGTTGTTTTAGGTGTTGATCCCCTCTGATATCTAAGTGGATATCTAATCTACTACATGCGTGGGATCTCATCTAGACTTGCATGTGGTCCTTCGTTTGCAGTCTTAAAATACCACCGAAGCCCCAATGGTGTCAATTCACATACAGGGAAGAAAGCCCAATCGTCCTGCCCCCACGATCCTTTTCGTTTCCTCTCTCTCCCCTAAATAAATGACAAATCTTTTCCCCTCACAATAGATCCCTGCGCGCGGTCCGCTCCTCTGGCACAGTCGCTAGTCCGCGGCACCTCCCCTCCTCCTTCGCCTCTGCCGGCGCTGCCTGCTGCCTCCCCTCCTCCTCCGTCCCCGCAGCTGTCCTTGGTGGCCTCCGCAGATGGAAGGCATGGATAGTCATGTGTTTGTGGGCGGAATCAGACTGGCCGATGGAGTCTCTCTGGGAAGGATGCTCTGCCCGGCGACTCAAACATGGAGTAGATGTCGCGCCAGCCAAGTGTTCAGCCGGTGAAAGTTTCTTTTCGGCCTGGAAGGTATCTGTTGATGGTAACGCAGGGTTGGATCGACTCGAGTTTTCTTTAGAATTGCAGGGTGCTTGACCAGAGAACCAACACAACCTCATGCATATGTTAAAGGAGAGTCGGAGATATAGTAGGAAAGGTAATTCTAACTTCACTATATTTGTTTTTTAAACCATATTCTGTCTTGAAACGCTTGATTCTCGTGCATTGGTTGTTTCTTCAGGTTACTAATAGCATGGTCTAATCAATTGAGACCCATCTTTGCCTTGAAAAGTATGGATGACTCTTCAGTTCATGTTTTCCTTACGCGGGTGAGCACTGGCAAATCTCCTGGCTTACAGTACCAATTCAACAAGTGTTTTTTATCATTATCTCTTCTTAATTATTTCGTGGTTCACTGGTTTTCTGCTGTTGATTTTTAAACAGTTACTTTTAGTTTAGCCTGCTACTGTTATATTATGCCTACCCTGCACCCACTATGTTTAAGTTGTACTCCTATTTGGCAAGCTTCATCCTCATGCGCACTAAGAAAGCCCAATCTATCACTGCCATACAAAGTAACTAGATATGTATAATATACTAATATGTTTATATTTCTCAATTTTCTAATTTTATTGATGTGCAACAAGTCAGTGTCTTGGCTAACAGCCCAAGTCATCACTCATCAGCCATCACAGGAAACGGTCAGGGCCATTACAGCCATAAGGTCGGGTCCTTCTCCATCGGATGTTTTTAGCCAAGCCCACAGTTTTGGAGCGCTGGCCAATACGTGATGCCGCTGGCCATGTATAGCTATGTGCAGTGTGGATTTGCCTAAATGATGCTCTTGAGAGAAGTCTTGGTCACTTTCACATTATCTGTGACAGCAAATTTTCGTATCTCCATCTCAGTGTCCACAAGGCTTTCTCACAAAAAAGGGTGTGTCACAAGGCGTTTGATGAAACTCCAAGTAGGCTTGCATGTCAAAATTTATATATGTAAATTTTAGGATCCCTCAGTTTCTGCTATAGCTGTTCATAATGTTCTTTTTTGGAATGAAAGAAGTTCAACAGGTATGTTCCTAATCCACATTTTATGTCATTGATTCTTGGGTATATATCAGCTATCCACAGCTTGCTCTCAGGTTATTTTAATCCATAAGCATATGGTACTGTTGCGCAACTCTGTACTTAAGCCATGGTCATGTATCGCTCAAACATATGTTACTTCTCCAAAAAATACTTCTCGGTATATATATCGTTATATAGTTAGCCAATTTTTTAGCATTGCAATTTTACCAATATGGATAAAAAAACTTACAAAATTATCTCCTCACCATATACAACATGTAAACTGATTGCCTTACATTTCCAGGTTAATTATACTTCCATATGATTTATCAAGTGAGCTTTCTCCATGCTAATAAATCTACATTAAACATATATGTTGTGCAGGACATCAGGTATATGTGAATTTTTCCTTTTCCCTTTTGAGGGAAGAAGGGATCATAATTAAGAAACTATAGCAGTATAAGTACAGTCTAGCAACAACATGAGAGATCTGGTCCAATACCTGGGAGCTCCACACACCTCAGATACCGACCTGACGAACATAAGCCACAATCTCATGGGCTACAAAAATACTCTTCTGATCATAAGAAAAATATAATAAGAAAACTCTGGAATTTTGCGCCCCATGTCACTACAAATAGCACCAAGCCATGATATGTCCCATCCTTCATTCTTCAGAGCAGATACAAACAGCAGTTACTTTAAATGTGATGGGCACGCCTACATGACCGACATAAAGGCAAGCTCCCTATAAGCACTACAGGCCTACACTACCGACATCAAGGCAAGCTCCCTACAAGCACTTGGAAGTTTCCTTTGCCCCATGACATCTAACGAGGACTCTATGTGTATATATGTTTTAAATTTGAAATTAGTTACCAAGGTCTACAACTGATTGCTGCATATGTTTACTAATTCCAATTTTATTTTTTAATGTTCTGACTTGGCTGCAATTAATGTTGCTTTACTTCGAAAATCATTCATCTTCCTATTTAATCCTAAACCAATGCATCCTACAAAGTTCCGCAGCAACGCGCGGGGTATTTTCTAGTTACATAAAGAAAAGAAAACAAATAGAGGATGAAGAGAATACTAACGAAAGGGAAGAGACTTCCCAATATCCTCCTATTATTTCTTATGATGAATCAGGTAACGAGGAGGAGCCTTCTATTCAACCAATCTCATTAATAAGGAGCTCCAAAAATAGGATTGAACCCACACAAGATGTGGTGAAGAAGAAGAAAATAAAAAGGAAGAGAGGTAAAAAGGTATCTCTCCTAAATAAAGTTGTTCCTATTATTGCTATGCCCCATGAAAATGAAGATGATACACTTGATGATGATCTCGTTATGCCTATTGCTTGTTGTGATGATTATGATTGGGAAGATAATGATACTCCTTATGATCTTGAAAATCTTTTTGGCACTTGCTTGGAAGAATATGATAATAATGTTTGCTATACTATTGGTGCTATCCATACTATTAATGATGAGAGTGATTATGCTTATGACACGAAAAGGCCCAAGCTTGGGGAAGCTATGTTTGATGAGGATGACATATTTGATAATATATTTGCTGCAATTAATGTTTGTCCCAAGCTTGGGGATGCTACGTTTAATAATGATGATATTTTTAGCCTTCCATGTTTTGATATGCAAAGTGATTATGATGAGAACAAAGTTGCTACTTATGATGATTATTGTGATAAAACTTATGCTATAAAAAGTAGTGATGATTATATTTATAAAACTTGTCATGATTATGAGTATCCTTTCTCTGAACATTACTATTTTAATGTGGAAGCAATTTATAGTATTCAAGTCTCTTATGATACTCCCACTATTCCGAATGAGAAGAATTTTCCTTATGTGGAGAGTAATAAAATTTATATGCTTGTAGATCATGAAAAGAATGCTTTAGGTGCTGGTTATATTGTTGAATTAATTCATGATGCTACTTAAAATTATTATGAGGGAGGAATATATGCTTGTAGGAATAGCAATAATTTCAAGTTTCCTCTCTATGTGCTTAAAATCTTGAAGTTATGCTTGTTTTACCTTCCTATGCAAGTTGATTCTTGTTCCCATAAGTTGTTTGCTCACAAACTCCCTATGCATAGGAAGTGGGTTAGACTTAAATGTGCTAGTCATATTATTCATGATGCTCTCTTTATGTTTCAATTCTTATCTTTTATGTGAGCATCATTGAAATCATCATGCCTAGCTAGGGGCGTTAAACGATAGCGCTTGTTGGGAGGCAACCCAATTTTATTTTAGTTTCTTTCTTTTTGGTTCTGTTTAGGAATAGATAATCCATCTAGCCTCTGTTTAGATGTGGTTTTATGTTTTAATTAGTGTTTGTGCCAAGTAGAACCTTTGGGAAGACTTGGGTGAAGTCTTTATGATCATGCTGTAAAAAACAGAAACTTTAGCGCTCATGAGATTAGCTAGAACTTTTTACTGCAGAGTGATATTTAGTTGATTCTTTTTGCAGATGATTACTAGACAAATTACTCAGGTCCAAAAATTTATTTTAGAATTTTTGGAGTTCCATAAGTTTGCGTTAGTTACAGATTACTACAGACTGTTCTGTTTTTGACAGATTCTGTTTTCATTGTGTTGTTTGCGTATTTTGATGAATCTATGGCTAGTAAAATAGTTTATAAACCATAGAGAAGTTGGAATACAGTAGGTTTAACACCAATATAAATAAAGAATGAGTTCATTACAGTACCTTGAAGTGGTGTTTTGTTTTCTTTCGCTAACGGAGCTCACGAGTTTTCTGTTAAGTTTTGTGTTGTGAAGTTTTCAAGTTTTGGGTAAGGCTTCGATAGACTATGGAATAAGGAGTGGCAAGAGACTAAGCTTGGGGATGCTCAAGGCACCCCAAGGTAATATTCAAGGACAACCAAGAGCCTAAGCTTGGGGATGCCGCGGATGGCATCCCCTCTTTCGTCTTCGTTCATCGGTAACTTTACTTGGAGCTATATTTTTATTCACCACATGATATGTGTTTTGCTTGGAGCATCATTTTATTTTCTTTAGATTTGCTTGCTGTTTGAATAAAATACCAAGATCTGAAATTTTTAAATGAGAGAGAGTCTTCACATAGTTACATAATAATTATTTAGCTACTCATTGATCTTCACTTATATCTTGTTGGAGTAGTTTGTCATTTGCTCTAGTGCTTCACTTATATCTTTTAGAGCACAATGGTGGTTTTATTTTGAAGAAATAGATGAACTCTCGTGCTTTACTTATATTATTTTGAGAGTCATTAATAGCATGGTAATTTGCTTAATGTTAATATACTTAGTGTTCAAGATATGTGAAACTTTCTTTTGAGTGAATTGAATACTAAGATAAATTTAATGCTTGATAATTGTTTTGAGATATGGAGGTAATAATATCAAAGTCGTGCTAGTTGATAATTGTGAACTTGAGAAATACTTGTGTTGAAGTTTGCAAGTCTCATAGCATGCACGTATGGGTAAAGTTGTGTAACAAATTTGAAACATGAAGTGTACCTGGCTTGTGCATCCTTATGAGTGGCGGTCGGGGACGAGCGATGGTCTTTTCCTACCAACCTATCCCCCTAGGAGCATGCGTAGTAGTACTTTGCTTCGAGGGCTAATAAACTTTTGCAATAAGTATATGAGTTCTTTATGACTAATGTGAGTCCATGGATTATACGCACTTTTACCTTTCCGCATTTGCTAGCCTCTTTGGTACCGTGCATTGCCCTTTCTCACCTTGAGAGTTGGTGCAAACTTCGCCGGTGCATCCAAACCCTGTGATACGTACGCTCTATCACACATAAACCTCCTTATATCTTCCTCAAAACAGCCACCATACCTACCTATTATGGCATTTTCATAGCCATTCCGAGATATATTGCCATGCAACTTTCCACCGTTCCGTTTATGATGACATACTTTACTTTTGTCATATTGCCATTGCATGATCATGTAGTTGACATCATATTTGTGGCAAAGCCACCACGCATTATTTTTCATACATGTCACTCTTGATTCATTGCACCATCCCGGTACACCGCCGGAGGCATTCATATAGAGTCATATTTTGTTCTAAGTTTCGAGTTGTAATTGTTGAGTTGTAAGAAAAATAAAAGTGTGATGATCATCATTATTAGAGCATTGTCCCAAGTGAAGAAACGATGATGAAGACTATGATTCTCGCATAAGTCGGGATGAGACTCCGGACAAAAAAAATAAAAAAATAAAAAAGAGAAAGGCAAAAAAAGGGCCCAAAAAATGAGAGAAAAAGAGAGAAGGGACAATGCTACTATCCTTTTACCACACTTGTGCTTCAAAGTATCACCTTGTTCTTCATGTAGTGAGTCTCATATATTGTGCTTCAAAGTAGCACTAAGATCTTCATGATAGAGAGTCTCTCATTTTGTCACTTTCATATACTAGTGGGAATTTTTCATTATAGAAATTGGCTTGTATATTCCTACGATGGGCTTCCTCAAATGCCCTAGGTCTTCATGAGCAAGCAAGTTGTATGCACACCCACTAGTTTTCTTTTGTAGAGCTTTCATATACTTATAGCTCTAGTGCATCCGTTGCATGGCAATCCCTACTCCTCGCATTGACATCAATTGATGGGCATCTCCATAGCCCGTTGATTAGCTTCGTCAATGTGAGACTTTCTCCTTTTTTGTCTCCTCCACACAATCCCATCATCATATTCTATTCCACCCATAGTGCTATATCCATGGCTTGCGCTCATGTATTGCGTGAGGGTTGAAAAAGCTGAAGCGCATCAAAAAGTATGAAACAATTGCTTGGCTTGTCATCGGGGGTATAGAAGTTGGGAACATCTTTGTGTGACGAAAATGAAGCATAGCTTAACCATATGATTTTGTAGGGATGAACTTTCTTTGGCCATGCTATTTTGAGATGACATAATTGCTTAGTTAGCATGCTTGAAGTATTATTATTTTTGTGTCAATATGAACTTTTGTCTTAAATCTTTCGGATCTGAATATTCATATCACAAGTAAGAAGAATTACATTGAAATTATGCCAAAGTATCACTCCGCATCAAAAATTCTTCTTTTTATCATTTACCTACTCGAGGACGAGTAGGAATTAAGCTTGGGGATGCTTGATACGTCTCCAACGTATCTGTAATTTGTGATTGCTCCATGCTACTTTATCTACTGTTTTAGGCAATATTGGGCTTTATTATCCACTTTTATATTATTTTTGGGACTAACCTATTAACCGGAGGCCCGGCCCAGATTTGCTGTTTTATGCCTATTTCAGTATTTCGAGGAAAAGGAATATCAGACGGAGTCAAAACGGAACGAAATCAACTGGAGAAGTTATTTTTGGAAGGAAACCCACCTGATGGACTTGGAACCCACCTCAAAAGAGCCACGAGGCATTCACGAGGGTGGAGGGCGCGCCCCCCTGCCTCGTGGGGCTCCCGTAGCTCCACCGACGTTCCCCCTTCACCCATATATACCGTCGTACCCTAAAACTTCCAGAACAGAAGATAGATCGGGAGTTCCGCCGCGCAAGCCTCCAGAACCACCAAAAACCAATCGAGACCCCTTTCTGGTACCCTGCCGGAGGGGGATCCATCTCCGGTGGCCATCTTCACCATCCCGGCGCTCTCCATGACGAGGAGAGAGTAGTTCACCCTCGGGGCTGAGGGTATGTACCAGTAGCTATGTGTTTGATCTCTCTCTCTCTCTCGTGTTCTCTCTCGTGTTCCTCTATGGCACGATCTTGATGTATCCCGAGCTTTTCTATTGTAGTTGGATCTTATGATGTTTCTCCCCCTCTACTCCTTTGTGATGAATTGAGTTTCCCCTTTTGAAGTAATCTTATCGGATTGAGTCTTTATGAGAACACTTGATGTATGTCTTGGTGATCAACTTGCGGGTTTCGTGACATTGGGAACCTATCATAGGGGTTGGCACACGTTCTTGATTCTCCGGTAGAAACTTTGGGGCGCTCTTTGAAGTACTTTTATGTTGGTTGGATAAATCTGAGATTGTGTGATGCATATCATATAATCATGCCCACGGATACTTGAGGTGACAATGGAGTATCTAGGTGACATTAGGGTTTTGGTTGATTTGTATCTTAAGGTGTTATTCTAGTAAAAACTCCAGGGTTGTTTGTGACACTTATAGGAATAGCCCAACGGATTGATTTGAAAGAATAACTTTGTGGTGGTTTCGTACCCGACCATAATCTCTACGTTTGTTCTCCGCTATTAGTGGCTTTGGAGTGACTCTTTGTTGCATGTTGAGGGCTTGTCATATGTTCTATCTATGTTATTATTGTTGAGAGAACTTGCACTAGCGAAAGTATGAACCCTAGGCCTTGTTTCCTATCATTGCAATACCGTTTACGCTCACTTTTACCACTTGTTACCTTGCTGTTTTTATATTTTCAGTTTACAAAAACCTATATCTTCTATCCATATTGCACTTGTATCACCATCTCTTCGCCGAACTAGTGCACCTATACAATTTACCATTGTATTGGGTGTGTTGGGGACACAAGAGACTCTTTGTTATTTGGTTGCAGGATTGCTTGAGAGAGACCATCTTCATCCTCACGCCTCCTACGGATTGATAAACCTTAGGTCATCTACTTGAGGGAAATTTGCTACTGTCCTACAAACCTGTGCACTTGCAGGCCCAACAATGTCTACAAGAAGAAGGTTGTGTAGTAGACATCATTTGCTTATTTTGATGAATCTATGAGTAGTATCGGGGGGTATGAACCATAGAGAAGTTGGAATATAGTAGGTTTAACACCAATATAAATAAAGAATGAGTTCATTACATTACCTTAAGGTGGTGGTTTATTTTCTTATACTAACGGAGCTCATGAGATTTTCTGTTGAAGTTTTGGGTTGTGAAGTTTTCAAGTTTTTGGGTAAAGATTTGATGGATTTTGGAATAAGGAGTGTCAAGAGCCTAGGCTTGGGGATCCCAAGGCTCCCCAATGTAAAATTCAAGGACAAGCAAAAGCCTAAGCTTGGGGATGCCCCAGAAGGCATCCCCTCTTTCGTCTTCGTCTATCGGTAATTTTAGTTGAGGCTATATTTCTATTCACCACATGATATGTGTTTTGCTTGGAGCGTCTTGTATGATTTGAGTCTTTGTTTTTTAGTTTACCACAATCATCCTTTCTGTACACACCTTTTGGGAGAGACACGCATGAATCAGAATTTATTAGAATACTCTATGTGCTTCACTTATATCTTTTGAGCTAGATAATTTTGCTCTAGTGCTTCACTTATATCTTTTTAGAGCACGGTGGTGGTTTTATTTTATAAAAATTATTGAACTCTGTGCTTCACTTATATTATTTTGAGAGTCTTTTAGAACAGCATGGTAATTTGCTTTTGGTTATGAATTTAGTCCTAATATGATAGGCATCCAAGAGGGATATAATAAAAACTTTCGTATAAAGTGCCACTACACGAAATATGTCAACTTGTGACCACCACTATTGTTCACTGAAAGGTCACAAATTTCCATTTGTGACCCTTTTGTGACCAAAAACAGAAGGTCAAAAGCTGGCGGTCGTAAACTGACTATAGCGACCTTTCTTCTGGAATGGTCGAAGACGTTTACGACCAAAATACGTCTACTGTGGCGTTTTGGTCACTAGCAACCTCCCCAGGCCACGTAGGCATCCAGCGTGGCAATCTGACGTGGCACAAGATTCAGCCCGGTCCAATTCGATTTTCTACATGGGCCTAGCCCAACAATTCAGCCAATTTTGTTTTTTCTGTCTGTCAATTTTTGGTTGGGTTCATGGGCAAAGCCCAATATTGCAGCCTTTTTATTATTGGGTTGTGGCCTTTTTGTCTAAACGAATTTAGCTTTTCTTTTTTTCCCAAAAGAAGGGTCCACTAGTCAGATGGGTCCCAGTTGTCAGGTTCTAGTAACATCATCACTTGGATGTACCTTTTCAGGCGCAGTACACAGGAATACAATTTTGCCCATATATATTGTTGAGAAATTTTCATAATTTTGCGGTCAAAGCAGCATGTACACAGGAATACAATTTTGCTATCAAAGCAACATTTCAAACGTACATCTTCATGACATCGTACATAAAAACCAGCAATAAAAAGATTACAATATGCCATTTGGCTCAAATCACATAACATATGACATCCAGGTTCTAGCAACGAAAAAAGATAACCACCACATCATACCATCTGCACATTCAAAGAGAACAAACTATATGTCAAAAGAGAACTGAGCAGAAAATTGCCAATAAAAGAAAGAAGATAATATACTCTATAATTACTACAGATTTGCTCACTGGATACACACACGCACACTTTGCATATACAGATTTGCTCCCCGCAAAAACAATTTTGAACAGTTGGCTATAATAATTTACGGCAAAGAAATTCCCAAAACAGAGAATGGTACATCTCGAAATTCCCCAAAAACAGAGGAAATGCGACATCCATGACAAGTTGTGGCTTTACTAGAGGATTTGATTAAACCAACATGTTGGAGTGTGTTGAATAGATAAAACAAACTCAATTAATGGGGCAATGCAAATTCTTTACTCACTACCGCACGGCATTCACCTGTGATTGAACCCTGCGGGCACATACAAATTATCACTTGACCCGGTTATGGAATGAGTTGGTGCAAGAATGAGGTAATTCCTACTTTACGTTGGACTAACCAAACACTGTCCTTTAGTATGTAAAACCTTCTGTTCTTCCAAAAGATTCAGTAGAGTGGGCTAAATTCTTTACTCACTACAGTTTCAACTATTCTATATGGAAAAAATTACCAGAAAATCTCTGCAGAGTACCATTACCACCAATCAGTTGTGACTCAATTCTTCTTTCTTGACCCAAATGCATTCTTTCAGGCCAAACAGAATTGAGCCTCCTAGCGAAATCTTCAACTTCCCTGTTTGTTCAGAAATGAAGCATGCCATTAATTCGCACGAGGTCTTTTGTACAGGAATATGAGCAGTAAATTTGTTATATCATTTTCAGTATACATAATAATAGAATAATCAAATATAAATAGCAGTGAGCCCAAGTACTAGCAAATAGATCTTCTACATAGAACACTACATCTTAGAAAAGAGAACTAGGGGTAGGAGAGGGAGCCGCTCACCGATGAGCTTGTGGTCGCTGCCATACACAGCCGCCGTCACGCCGGTCACTGTGCGCAAGAGCAGAGCACCGTTGCACCGGTGACACACGCCATGAGCTACCTGGGGAAAACAATATGAGCCACAGTTAGCCAATTCACATGACAGCAGGCAGGTAAAAGCAGAACCAGAGGATCATGAAGCAGGCGGAGCTGGGATTTCACTTTTTCTCTGGAACTAATAGAACATGCTAACAAGTTATCGGAACCATTCCAACAGCAGGGCACACCACAGCTACCCACTACTCCATTAGTTAGTATGTACCAACCACAGCATGCTAACAAGTTGTACCATGGCACCAGCGAAAGAAACATGCAGCAGAACTCTCAAAGAATCTCCCCCCAATCACTTCTCAAATATGTTTCACTTCTTATTGGAAGCAAATGTCATTGTACTATACATTTGTACACACGAAACAGTTACCGTACATTTGTTACTACTGCCATATTTGATGCAGCTTGACTAGTATAATCAATGCAAATACTTCTAATCCCCATGAATCATAATATCAGTCAGGTTAAATGAAATCAGTTATCCCAAAGCAATGAAGCTTAATGGCACCGGACCAAGAAAGACCAAACAAAACTCGCCAACGTATCTTTCTGATGCACAATGGTCTCAGCGACCACCATCTCTATGTATAACCAGGTGTGCCTCAATATCAGCCACGCTAGCGTCCTGTAGTGGTTGTCTGTCCAGTCCATCATCGGCACCACGCTGCGGGAGCAGGGGGATGGGAGCAAGAAAACAAGTATCAGTCAGCTCCGACCATGGCCAGGTATATTGTCCAACTCGGCACTGGACACAATCAACAGAGAAGAAACGCACAATTGACAACAACTCCCACCAGATGGAGGAAACGAACCTGGCGTGGATGAGCTTGACGCTGGTCTTCATGCCGGGCCTAGACCAGTTGTAGGCGATGGGTCCCGCAATCCCTGTGAGCCACAGCGTCCCTGCAAGCACACACGACAGACTGGATCACACCCACAGCCCATCCGTACCATACCAGAATTATGCATCTACCTCTAAACACGAAACTAGTTGGTACAGAACAGTATAGGGGAATTTGGACATGGCCGGCGAGATCCGGCACTAAACCCCGGCCAGATCCGATCCCTGGGAAGGAGACAAAGCCATGATCCGGCCCGGGCCTCGCGAGATCTGGCCTCTGGAAATGCATTTCGAGGAGGGAGGAGGGTAGGGGTAGTACCGAGATGTAGACGAGGTGCGCGACGAGGCTCTCGCCGTCGATGAGCGACGCGGCTTTGGCGACCGTGACCTTGGATTTCTTCACCTTGGGCGCCTCGGCCTGGGGGCGGTCCTTGGTCGCGCCGTCCGAGTCAGAGCCCTCGTCGGAGGAGCGGGAGGCCCAGGGGACGCGGCGTTGGCGTTGGCGTCGTCGGAGTTGTAGCCGGCCGCGGCCTGGATCGTGCGGTGGCGCTCCTGCGAGCACTTGTCGAGGCCCTCGAAGATGCCGGGCTTGCCCAGATAGGGCGTCACGGCCGCGACTGGGGCCACGGCGGCGGGCTTGTGGCTGCTGCGCTTGGCGTAGGTCACCTTCTGCCAGCCGTGCGAGGGGTCGGCGGACGCAGCGGAGGAGGAGGAGGCGGCGAGCGCATCCATGGCGGACGAGGAGGAGCCCGCGGCGAAGGCGACGTCGTCCATTGCCATGGCTAGGGTGGGGCGGGGTCGGCACGGGGAGCAGGCAGGGGAGAGGCAAGTCGTTCGCTCTGGTTGCGCGTTGTGTTGGGGAACATAGTAATTTCAAAAAAAATCCTACGCACACGCAAGATCATGGTGATGCATAGCAACGAGAGGGGAGAGTGTTGTCTACGTACCCTCGTAGACCGAAGCAGAAGCGTTGACGCAACGTAGAGGAAGTAGTCGTACGTCTTCCCGATCCGACCGATCCAAGCGTCGTTACTCCGGCGCCTCCGAGTTCTTAACACACGTACAGCTCGATGACGTTCCCCGGGCTCCGATCCAGCAAAGCTTCGGGGACGAGTTCCGTCAGCACGACGGCGTGGTGACGATCTTGATGTACTACCGACGCAGGGCTTCGCCTAAGCACTGCTACAATATGACCGAGGTGGAATATGGTGGGGGGGGCACCGCACACGGCTAAGGAACGATCTCGAAGATCAACTTCTGTGTTCTAGGGTGCCCCCCTGCCCCCGTATATAAAGGAGGGAGGGGGAGGCCGGCCGTCCCTATGGGGCGCGCCAAAGGGAGGGGGAGTCCTCCTCCTAGTGGGAGTAGGACTCCCCTTTCCTAGTCCAACTAGGAAGAGAGAGGGGGAAGGAAAGAGAGGGAGAGGGAGAGGGAAAGGGGGGCCGCGCCCTCCCCCCCCCTCCTAGTCCTATTCGGACTCCCCATGAGGGGGGGCGCGCCACCTCCTGGGCTGCTGCCCTCTCTCTCCCCTCAGGCCCACTAAGGCCCAATACTTCCCCGGGGGGTTCCGGTAACCCCTCCGGCACTTCGGTTTTCTCCGAAACCACTTGGAACAATTCCGGTGTCCGAATATAGCCGTCCAATATATCAATCTTTATGTATCGACCATTTCGAGACTCCTCGTCATGTCCGTGATCACATCCGGGACTCCGAACAACCTTCGGTACATCAAAATGCATAAACTCATAATAACTGTCATCGTAACCTTAAGCGTGCGGACCCTACGGTTCGAGAACAGTGTAGACATGACTGAGACAAATCTCTGGTCAATAACCAACAGCGGGACCTGGATGCCCATATTGGCTCCTACACATTCTACGAAGATCTTTATCGGTCAGACCGCATAACAACATACGTTGTTCCCTTTGTCATCGGTATGTTACTTGCCCGAGATTCGATCGTCGGTATCCAATACCTAGTTCAATCTCGTTACTGGCAAGTCTCTTTACTCGTTCTGTAATACATCATCTCGCAACTAACTTATTGGTTGCAATGCTTGCAAGGCTTATGTGATGTGCATTACCGAGAAGGCCCTGAGATACCTCTCCGACATTCGGAGTGACAAATCCTAATCTCGAAATACGCCAACCCAACAAATACTTTCGGAGACACCTGTAGAGCACCTTTATAATCACCCAGTTACGTTGTGACGTTTGGTAGCACACAAAGTGTTCCTACGGTAAACGGGAGTTGCATAATCTCATAGTCATAGGAACATGTATAAGTCATGGAGAAAGCAATAGCAACATACTAAACGATCGGGTGCTAAGCTAATGGAATGGGTCATGTCAATCAGATCATTCAACTAATGATGTGACCTTGTTAATCAAATAACAACTCCTTTGTCTAAGGTTAGGAAACTTAACCATCTTTGATCAACAAGCTAGTCAAGTAGAGGCATACTAGTGACACTCTGTTTGTCTATGTATTCACACATGTATTATGTTTCCGGTTAATATAATTCTAGCATGAATAATAAACATTTATCATGATATAAGGAAATAAATAATAACTATATTATTGCCTCTAGGGCATATTTCCTTCAGTCTCCCACTTGCACTAGAGTCAATAATCTAGATTACACAGTAATGATTCTAACACCCATGGAGTCTTGGTGCTGATCATGTTTTGCTCGTGGAAGAGGCTTAGTCAACGGGTCTGCTACATTCAGATCCGTATGTATCTTGCAAATCTCTATGTCTCCCACCTGGACTAAATCCCGGATGGAATTGAAGCATCTTTTGATGTGCTTGGTTCTCTTGTGAAATCTGGATTCCTTTGCCAAGGCAATTGCACCAGTATTGTCACAAAAGATTTTCATTGGATCCGATGCACTAGGTATGACACCTAGATCGGATATGAACTCCTTCATCCAGACTCCTTCATTCGCTGCTTCCGAAGCAGCTATGTACTCCGCTTCACATGTAGATCCCGCCACGACGCTTTGTTTAGAACTGCACCAACTGACAGCTCCACCGTTTAATATAAATACGTATCCGGTTTGCGATTTAGAATCGTCCGGATCAGTGTCAAAGCTTGCATCAACATAACCGTTTACGACGAGCTCTTTGTCACCTCCATACACGAGAAACATCTCCTTAGTCCTTTTCAGGTACTTCAGGATATTCTTGACCGCTGTCCAGTGATCCACTCCTGGATTACTTTGGTACCTCCCTGCCAAACTTATAGCAAGGCACACATCGGGTCTGGTACACAGCATTGCATACATGATAGAGCCTATGGCTGAAGCATAGGGAACATCTTTCATTTTCTCTCTATCTTCTGCAGTGGTCGGGCATTGAGTCTTACTCAACTTCACACCTTGTAACACAGGCAAGAACCCTTTCTTTGCTTGATCCATTTTGAACTTCTTCAAAACTTTGTCAAGGTATGTGCTTTGTGAAAGTCCAATTAAGCGTCTTGATCTATCTCTATAGATCTCAATGCCCAATATGTAAGCAGCTTCACCGAGGTCTTTCATCGAAAAACTTTTATTCAAGTATCCCTTTATGCTATCCAGAAATTCTATATCATTTCCAATCAGTAATATGTCATCTACATATAATATCAGAAATGCTACAGAGCTCCCACTCACTTTCTTGTAAATACAGGCTTCTCCAAAAGTCTGTACAAACCCAAATGCTTTGATCACACTATCAAAGCGTTTATTCCAACTCCGAGAGGCTTGCACCAGTCCATAAATGGATCGTTGGAGCTTGCACACTTTGTTAGCTCCCTTTGGATCGATAAAACCTTCCGGTTGCATCATATACAACTCTTCTTCCAGAAATCCATTCAGGAATGCAGTCTTTACATCCATTTGCCAAATTTCGTAATCATAAAATGCGGCAATTGCTAACATTATTCGGACAGACTTAAGCATCGCTACGGGTGAGAAGGTCTCATCGTAGTCAATCCCTTGAACTTGTCGAAAACCTTTTGCGACAAGTCGAGCTTTGTAGACAGTAACATTATCATCAGCGTCAGTCTTCTTCTTGAAGATCCATTTATTCTCTATTGCTTGCCGACCATCGGGCAAGTCAACCAAAGTCCATACTTTGTTCTCATACATGGATCCCATCTCAGATTTCATGGCTTCAAGCCATTTTGCGGAATCTGGGCTCACCATCGCTTCTTCATAGTTCGTAGGTTCACCATGATCTAGTAGCATGATTTCCAGAACAGGATTGCCGTACCACTCTGGTGCGGATCTTACTCTGGTTGATCTACGAGGTTCTGTAGTAACTTGATCTGAAGTTGCATGATCATCATCATTAACTTCCTCACTAATTGGTGTAGGTGCTACAGAAACAGATTTCTGTGACGTACTATTTTCCAATAAGGGAGCAGGTACAATTACCTCATCAAGTTCTACTTTTCTCCCACTCACTTCTTTCGAGAGAAACTCCTTCTCTAGAAAGGATCCATTTTTAGCAACAAATGTCTTGCCTTCGGATCTGTGATAGAAGGTGTACCCAACAGTTTCTTTTGGGTATCCTATGAAGACACATTTCTCCGATTTGGGTTCGAGCTTATCAGGTTGAAGCTTTTTCACATAAGCATCGCAGCCCCAAACTTTAAGAAACGACAAATTTGGTTTCTTGCTAAACCATAGTTTATAAGGCGTCGTCTCAACGGATTTCGATGGTGTCCTATTTAACGTGAATGCGGCCGTCTCTAGAGCATAACCCCAAAACGATAGCGGTAAATCTGTAAGAGACATCATAGATCGCACCATATCAAGTAAAGTACGATTACGACGTTCGGACACACCATTGCGTTGTGGTGTTCCGGGTGGCGTGAGTTGCGAAACTATTCCGCATTGTTTCAAATGTAGACCAAACTCGTAACTCAAATATTCTCCTCCATGATCAGATCGTAGAAACTTTATTTTCTTGTTACGATGATTTTCAACTTCACTCTGAAATTCTTTGAACTTTTCAAATGTTTCAAACTTGTGTTTCATTAAGTAGATATACCCATATCTGCTTAAATCATCTGTGAAGGTGAGAAAATAACGATATCCGCCACGAGCTTCAATATTCATCGGACCACATACATCTGTATGTATGATTTCCAACAAATCTGTTGCTCTCTCCATAGTACCGGAGAACGGTGTTTTAGTCATCTTGCCCATGAGGCACGGTTCGCAAGTACCAAGTGATTCATAATCAAGTGGTTCCAAAAGTCCATCAGTATGGAGTTTCTTCATGCGCTTTATACCGATATGACCTAAACGGCAGTGCCACAAATAAGTTGCACTATCATTATCAACTCTGCATCTTTTGGCTTCAACATTATGAATATGTGTATCACTACTATCGAGATTCATCAAAAATAGACCACTCTTCAAGGGTGCATGACCATAAAAGATATTACTCATATAAATAGAACAACCATTATTCTCTGATTTAAATGAATAACCGTCTCGCATCAAACAAGATCCAGATATAATGTTCATGCTCAACGCTGGCACCAAATAACAATTATTTAGGTCTAATACTAATCCCGAAGGTAGATGTAGAGGTAGCGTGCCGATCGCGATCACATCGACTTTGGAACCATTTCCCACGCGCATCGTCACCTCGTCCTTTGCCAGTGTTCGCTTAATCCGTAGTCCCTGTTTCGAGTTGCAAATATTAGCAACAGAACCAGTAACAAATACCCAGGTGCTACTGCGAGCTCTAGTAAGGTACACATCAATAACATGTATATCACATATACCTTTGTTCACCTTGCCATCCTTCTTATCCGCCAAATACTTGGGGCAGTTCCGCTTCTAGTGACCAGTCTGCTTGCAGTAGAAGCACTCAGTTTCAGGCTTAGGTCCAGACTTGGGTTTCTTCTCTTGAGCAGCAACTTGTTTGATGTTCTTCTTGAAGTTCCCCTTCTTCTTCCCTTTGCCCCTTTTCTTGAAACTAGCGGTCTTGTTGACCATCAACACTTGATGCTCCTTCTTGATTTCTACCTCCGCAGCCTTTAGCATTACGAAGAGCTCGGGAATTGTCCTATCCATCCCTTGCATGTTATAGTTCATCACGAAGCCTTTATAGCTTGGTGGAAGTGATTGGAGAATTCTGCCAGTGACACAATCATCCGGAAGATTAACTCCCAGTTGAATCAAGTGATTATAATACCCAGACATTTTGAGTATATGTTCACTGACAGAACCATTCTCCTCCATCTTGCAGCTATAGAACTTATTGGAGACTTCATATCTCTCAATCCGGGAATTCTGTTGGAATATTAACTTCAACTCCTGGAACATCTCATATGCTCCATGATGTTCAAAACGTCGTTGAAGTCCCGGTTCTAAGCCGTAAAGCATGGCACACTGAACTATCGAGTAGTCATCAGCTTTGCTCTGCCAGACGTTCACAACATCTGGCGTTGCTCCAGCAGCAGGCCTGGCACCCAGCGGTGCTTCCAGGACGTAACTCTTCTGTGCAGCAATGAGGATAATCCTCAAGTTACGGACCCAGTCCGTGTAATTGCTACCATCATCTTTCAACTTTGCTTTCTCAAGGAACGCATTAAAATTCAACGGAACAACAGCACGAGCCATCTATCTACAATCAACATAAACAAGCAAGATACTATCAGGGACTAAGTTCATGATAAATTTAAGTTCAATTAATCATATTACTTAAGAACTCCCACTTAGATAGACATCCCTCTAATCTTCTAAGTGATCACGTGATCCAAATCAAACTAAACCATAACCGATCATCACGTGAAATGGATTAGTTCTCAATGGTGAACATCATTATGTTGATCATATCTACTATATGATTCACGCTCGAACTTTCGGTCTCCGTGTTCCGAGGCCATATCTGCATATGCTAGGCTCGTCAAGTATAACCCGAGTATTCTGCGTGTGCAAAAACTGGCTTGCACCCGTTGTAGATGGACGTAGAGCTTATCACACCCGATCATCACGTGGTGTCTGGGCACGACGAACTTTGGCAACGGTGCATACTCGGGGAGAACACTTCTTGATAATTTAGTGAGAGATCATCTTATAATGCTACCGTCAATCAAAGCAAGATAAGATGCATAAAAAGATAAACATCACATGCAATCAATATAAGTGATATGATATGGCCATCATCATCTTGTGCTTGTGATCTCCATCTCCGAAGCACCGTCATGATCACCATCATCACCGGCGCGACACCTTGATCTCCATCGTAGCATCGTTGTCGTCTCGCCAATCTTATGCTTCTACGACTATCGCTACCGCTTAGTGATAAAGTAAAGCATTACAGGGCGATTGCATTGCATACAATAAAGCGACAACCATACGGCTCCTGTCGGTTGCCGATAACTCGGTTACAAAACATGATCATCTCATACAATAAAATTTAGCATCGTGTCTTGACCATATCACATCACAACATGCCCTGCAAAAACAAGTTAGACGTCCTCTACTTTGTTTGTTGCAAATTTTACGTGGGTGCTACGGGCTGAAGCAAGAACCAATCTAACCTACGCATCAAAACCACAACGATAGTTTGTCAAATAGACTTTGTTTTAACCTTCTCAAGGACCGGGCGTAGCCATACTTGGTTCAACTAAAGTTGGAGAAACTGACACCCGCCAGCCACCTGTGTGCAAAGCACGGCGGTAGAACCAGTCTCGCGTAAGCGTACGCGTAATGTCGGTCCGGGCCGCTTCATCCAACAATACCGCCGAACCAAAGTATGACATGCTGGTAGGCAGTATGACTTGTATCGTACACAACTCATTTGTGTTCTACTCGTGCAAAACATCAAACCATAAAAACCTGGGCTCTGATGCCACTGTTGGGGAACGTAGTAATTTCAAAAAATTTCCTACGCACACGCAAGATCATGGTGATGCATAGCAACGAGAGGGGAGAGTGTTGTCTACGTACCCTCGTAGACCGAAGCGGAAGCGTTGACGCAATGTAGAGGAAGTAGTCGTACATCTTCCCGATCCGACCGATCCAAGCGCCGTTACTCTGGCGCCTCCGAGTTCTTAACACACGTACAGCTCGATGACGTTCCCCGGGCTCCGATCCAGCAAAGCTTCGGGGACGAGTTCCGTCAGCACGACGGCGTGGTGACGATCTTGATGTACTACCGATGCAGGGCTTCGCCTAAGCACTGCTACAATATGACCGAGGTGGAATATGGTGGAGGGGGGCACCGCACACGGCTAAGGAACGATCTCGAAGATCAACTTCTGTGTTCTAGGGTGCCCCCGTATATAAAGGAGGGAGGGGGGAGGCCGGCCGGCCCTATGGGGCGCGCCAAAGGGAGGGGGAGTCCTCCTCCTAGTGGGAGTAGGACTCCCCTTTCCTAGTCTAACTAGGAAGAGAGAAGGGGAAGGAAAGAGAGGGAGAGGGAGAGGGAAAGGGGGGCCGCCCCCCCACCCTCCTAGTCCTATTCG
The DNA here is from genome assembly GCA_032464435.1 of Aegilops umbellulata. Lineage (NCBI taxonomy): Eukaryota > Viridiplantae > Streptophyta > Magnoliopsida > Poales > Poaceae > Aegilops > Aegilops umbellulata. The sequence continues at coordinate 510,945,846 of CP136056.1, read as the reverse complement.
GACTCCCCATGAGGGGGGCGCGCCACCTCCTGGGCTGCTGCCCTCTCTCTCCCCTCAGGCCCACTAAGGCCCAATACTTCCCCGGGGGGTTCCGGTAACCCCTCCGGCACTCCGGTTTTCTTTGAAACCACTTGGAACAATTCTGGTGTCCGAATATAGCCGTCCAATATATCAATCTTTATGTCTCGACCATTTCGAGACTCCTCGTCATGTCCGTGATCACATCCGGGACTCTGAATAACCTTCGGTACATCAAAATGCATAAACTCATAATAACTGTCATCGTAACCTTAAGCGTGCGGACCCTACGGTTCGAGAACAGTGTAGACATGACTGAGACAAATCTCTGGTCAATAACCAACAGCGGGACCTGGATGCCCATATTGGCTCCTACACATTCTACGAAGATCTTTATCGGTCAGACCGCATAACAACATACGTTGTTCCCTTTGTCATCGGTATGTTACTTGCCCGAGATTCGATCGTCGGTATCCAATACCTAGTTCAATCTCGTTACCGGCAAGTCTCTTTACTCGTTCTGTAATACATCATCTCGCAACTAACTTATTGGTTGCAATGCTTGCAAGGCTTATGTGATGTGCATTACCGAGAAGGCCCTGAGATACCTCTCCGACATTCGGAGTGACAAATCCTAATCTCGAAATACGCCAACCCAACAAATACTTTCGGAGACACCTATAGAGCACCTTTATAATCACCCAGTTACGTTGTGACGTTTGGTAGCACACAAAGTGTTCCTACGGTAAACGGGAGTTGCATAATCTCATAGTCATAGGAACATGTATAAGTCATGGAGAAAGCAATAGCAACATACTAAACGATCGGGTGCTAAGCTAATGGAATGGGTCATGTCAATCAGATCATTCAACTAATGATGTGACCTTGTTAATCAAATAACAACTCCTTTGTCTATGGTTAGGAAACTTAATCATCTTTGATCAACAAGCTAGTCAAGTAGAGGCATACTAGTGACACTCTGTTTGTCTATGTATTCACACATGTATCATGTTTCCGGTTAATACTATTCTAGCATGAATAATAAACATTTATCATGATATAAGGAAATAAATAATAACTATATTATTGCCTCTAGGGCATATTTCCTTCATGCTGGTGGGTGGGGGTGCGGGGCGGAAGAGGAGAGCGATGAGAGCCGTGGCAGCGGCGAGGACTAGATCTGAATCGGGGGAGAGGGGACGGGAGGAGTGGAGTTAGGGTTTGGGCTGCGGGTGGGTGGGTGGATGGATGGATGGATGTGTGCCATGTCATCAATCCATGGCACAAACATCTCCACCAATGAAAATTAAACTTATGTATATGTGGTTTTTTTTCTTTTTCTCTTTTTTGTTTTCGCCTATGTGAAGAACGTATCAAATATTAGTTACAAAATTGGACCGCAACAATTTTCAAAAATATTTGACCGTGTATTATGTACAAATTGACCAAAGGTTCCCTCTTAAAAGTTTTTCGTCCACCTCTCGTCCATTTTCCGAGTGCCCAAAATAAGTTTTTTTAAGGACCTACCATATATTTGTTGCAAAATTGGACCAAGTAAATTTTCTAAAATACTAGGCCATATTTAATATACAATTGACCAAATGGTTGGGTGTCAAAAGCTTTGATCCACCTCTCGTGAAAAAGACAAATTTCCGTCGGTTTAGCAGGAAGCGGGTCAAATTTGAACTGCAGCGTCCTCATTGTTTGTTATTTATTTTTTTTCCAAAAATCATTTCTAGGTACAAAAGTATCTATTTAATCAGAGAAACACCAAAAAAATTCCAAGATTCAAGCACTAGCTAGGAACGGTCATTCCCGCCGTTTTGACCGCATTTTGAAACAGGCATAAAAATTCAAAAAAATCAAAAAATTGGGAAACCTTTGCATTGTGTCATTATATGTGGCCAAGTTCCTAGGAAAATAACAAACTTGTAATACGGCAATTATTTTAAAAAAGTGTTCTCAGAAACGAGCTATCACTTGTGGAGATCAATGGCTTTCAAGCCAAATGATCAATCTTATGGCCACATTCATGGCATAGTTTTTTCAAATTATCTCATATTGTGCACAAGGGTGCATATTGGAATTGCAAACAATGTTGCCTAAGGAAGTTTTCATTTTCTTTGGACGAAAAAACCATTTTCCATTTTTCGAGTGCCCAAAAGGAGGTTTTTTTGTGAAGGACCTCCCAAATAATTGTTGCAAAATTGGATCAAATCATTTTTCTAAAATACTAGGCCATATTTAATGCACAATTGGCCAAATGGTTGGGTGTAAAAAGTTTTGATCCACCTCTCATGAAAAAGACAAATTACCGCCGATTCAGTTGGAAGCGGGTCAAATTTGAACTGCAGCTGCCTCATAGTTTGCTATTTATTTTTTTTCAAAAAATCATTTCTAGGTACATAAGTATCTATTTAATCAGATAAACACCAAAAAAATTCCAAGATTCAACCACTAGCTAGGAACGGTCATTCCCGCCGTTTTGACCGCATTTTGAAACGGGCATAAAAAATTCAAAAAAATCAAAAAAATGGGAAACCTTCGCGTTGTGTCATTATATGTGGCCAAGTTCCCAGGAAAATAACAAACTTGTAATACGGAAATTATTTTAAAAAAGTGTTCTCATAAATGAGCTATCATCTCTGAAGATTCATCGCTTTCAAGCCAAATGATCAATCTTATGGCCACATTCATGGCATAGTTTGTTCAAATAATCTCATATTGTGCACAAGGGTGCATATTGGAATTGCAAACAATGTTTCCTAAGGGAGTTTTCATTTTCTTTGGATGAAAAATCAATTTTCCATTTTTTGAGTGCCCAAAATGAGTTTTTTGTGAAGGACCTACCATATATTTGTTGCAAAATTGGACCAAATCAATTTTATAAAATACTAGGCCATGTTTAAAGCACACTTGACAAAATGGTTGGGTGCCAAAAGTTTTTATCCACCTCTGGTGAAAAAGACAAATTTCTGCTGATTCAGAAGGAAGCGGGACAAATTTGAACTGCAGTTGCCTCATAGTTTGCTCTTTATTTTTTCAAAAAATCATTTCTAGGTAGAAAATTATCTATTTAATCAAAAATACATGGTTTGGTGGCGATACGTTTAGGTTTGGATGGTGGCCCAGGGCCCCAACTCCAAAGCGCGTAGACTCGCATGCCCGCCGCGTGGTCACCGCGTGACCGTGGTGTTGCCACGCGTTCCGGGCGGCCTAGGCATGTCTAGTGGGTTGGGAACTCCCCTGATAGGTGTCAGGAAGAATAAGGCAATAGAAGAATCTCACAGGGAGACTGAACCGAGCTCAAACATGAATTAGCACCCAAGTGTTTGATTAGTGGTACGGGAAATGCACATGGCCAATGGGCGTGAGTTTTGGCTGAGGATGATCAGTTACTAAGAAGACCATCTTCACAAATTTTCAGCTCAAAAGGAGGAGCCTAGGTGGTACTTGCTTTGCAAACCACCACACTGGACATAAATACGAATGTTGAAGCTCGGCTCAAAATAATGAATGGATTGAGCTGGCATTTGGTGGAGGATGGTTATTTGGGCATAGGAAAGCACTGTAGAAAATAGATACTATTTGGACATGCCAAAGTGGTACTTCCTTCACAAACTGTTACTCTGAACAGAATAGGAAAATGAATATTTTTGAATTATGTTTGAACTAGGCAAGGAAGGTTTTTACATATTTGATGAAGATATGACCCAAATAATTTATGAGATTTTTTTGGGAATTTTGGGAATGACAGAAATATAGGTTGCTTCACAACCTAGGGCAAAAACTGCCACATGGACATGACACATAGGCAAAACTGATGAGGTGGCGCCTAGTCATAGCAAGCCACCATAATTTACAAGGCTATGACCATCTATATTGGTCGTTAACAACTAGAAATAAGGCAGCGGACCAGCGCTGTTTGCTTTATGACCATTTCCTGTAATGAAATTACGACCTTTCTGACCAAAATGGTCGCAATGGTTTAGGGTTTGGAGCCCCCCGAACAGCTTTTGACCAATTGGTCTGAAATGGTCATAAATTTATGACCAATTCTTCGAGGGTCACTGACAGAAGGTCATAAGTTGACATATTTCTTGTAGTGTGCATTGAATACTATGAGAAATTTGATTCCTTATGATTGTTTCGAGATATGAAGATGGTGATATTAGAGTCATGCTAGTGAGTAGTTGTGAATTTGATAAATACTTGTGTTGAGGTTTGTGAGTCCCATAGAATGCACGTATGGTGAACCGTTATGTAACGAAGTTGGAGCATGAGATAGTTTTTATTGTCTTCCTTATGAGTGGCGGTCGGGGATGAGCGATGGTCTTTTCCTACCAATCTATCCCCCTAGCAGCATGCGTCTAGTACTTTGTTTTGATGATTAATAGATTTTTGCAATAAGTATGTGAGTTCTTTATGACTAATGTTGAGTCCATGGATTATACGCAGTCTCATCCTTCCACCATTGATAGCCTCTCTTGTGCCGCGCAACTTTTGCCGGTACCATACACCCACCATATACCTTCCTCAAAACAGCCACCATACCTACCTATTATGGCATTTCCATAGCCATTCCGAGATATATTGCCATGCAACTTCCACCATTCCGTTTATTATGACACGCTCCATCATTGTCATATTGCTTTGCATTATGATGTAGTTGACATCATATTTCTGGCAAAGCCACCGTTCCTAATTCTTTCATACATGTCACTCTTGATTCATTGCACATCCCGGTACACCGCCGGAAGCATTCATATAGAGTCATATTTTGTTCTAGTGTCGAGTTGTAATTCTTGAGTTGTAAGTAAATAAAAGTGCGATGATCTTCATTATTAGAGCATTGTCCCATGTGAGGAAATAAAAAAAGGGCCAAAGAAGCCAATGAAAAAAAGGGGAGGCCAAAGAAGCCAAACAAAAAAAATGAGAGAAAAAGAGAGAAGTGGCAATGCTACTATCCTTTCACAACACTTGTGCTTCAAAGTAGCACCATGATCTTCATGATAGAGAGTCTCCTATGTTGTCACTTTCATACACTAGTGGGAATTTTTCATTGTAGAACTTGGCTTGTATATTCCAACGATGGGCTTCCTCAAATGCCCTAGGTCTTCATGAGCAAGCAAGTTGGATGCACACCCACTTAGTTTTCCTTTTGAGATTTCATACACTTATAGCTCTAGTGCATCCGTTGCATGGCAATCCCTACTCACTCACATCGATATCTATTGATGGGAATCTCCATAGCCCGTTGATACGCCTAGTTGATGTGAGACTATCTCCCTCTTTTTGTCTTCTCCGCAACCACCATATTCTATTCCACCTATAGTGCTATGTCCATGGCTCGCGCTCATGTATTGCGTGAAAATTGAAAAAGTTTGAGAACATCAAAAGTATGAATCAATTGCTTGGCTTGTCATCGGGGTTGTGCATGATTTGAGTATTTTATGTGATGAAGATGGAGCATAGCCGGACTATATGATTTTGTAGGGATAAGCTTTCTTTGGCCATGTTATTTTAAGAAGACATAATTGCCCTGTTAGTATACTTGAAGTATTATTGTTTTTATGTCAATATTAAACTTTTATTTTGAATCTTATGGATCTGAATATTCATGCCACAATAAAGAAAATTACATCGATAATTATGTTAGGTAGCATTCCACACAAAAAAATCCGTTTTTATCATTTACCTACTCGAGGACGAGCAGGAATTAAGCATGGGGATGCTTGATATGTCTCCAACGTATCTATAATTTTTTATTGTTTCATGCTAATTATATGATCCATCTTGGATGTTTTATATGAATTTATATGCTATTTTATATGATTTTTGGGACTAACCTATTAACCTAGAGCCTAGTGCCAGTTTCTGTTTTTTCCTTGTTTTTGAGTTTTACAGAAAAAGAACACCAAATGGAGTCCAATTGACGTGCCAATTTTTGATGATTTTTTATGGACCAAAAGAAGCCCCCGGAGTAAATAGTTGGGCCAGAAGAGTCCCTAGTCATCCACGAGGGTGGAGGGCACGCCCTACCCCGTGGGCGCGCCCCCTATCTCGCGGATGACTCGAAGACCCCCCCCCCTGACGTGAGACCGACGCCAAAATTCCTATAAATACAGAAACCCCCAGAAAGAAACCTTGATCGAGAGTTTCGCTGCGGCAAGCCTCTGTAGCGACCAAAAACCAATCGGGGCCCTGTTCCGGCACCCTGCCGAAGGGGGGATTCATCACCCACTACTAGAAAAAGGCCTACTAGTGGCGCACCTGTTTTGCCTACTAATGGCGCACTACAGGTGCGCCACTAGCACCACGCCATTAGAATTTTTTATGGCGCACGCCATTAGTATAGCCCCCGGTGCGCCATTAGTATCTGGTATACTAATGGCGCACCACATAGAAGTGCGCCATTAGTAACAATTTAAAAAAATATTTTAGATTTTTTTTTCAAATTTTTTAATTTTTTTTTGTTTTTTTCTTAATCTCATGTCACTATTGCTTAATCTCGGGTCAATATGCTTAATCTCAAGTCAAATCGCACTCTCTGGTCAAATTTTTCGGAAGGTCACCCATCCTCACACTATTTCAGCCCGAGCACGCTTAACTTCGCAGTTTTATCCAACCCCAGCACCAGCTCACTTCACACAAACTTATTGATATATCTATCATATCAATCCTATTAAACCTTGTTGATGTCTAGGACTTTGTTCATGTTCATGAGTATGATGAAATTTTGAAAAAATATTTCAAATTTCCCTGTCATATTACGTATCATATTTTAAACAAAAAATTCGATTTTTTTTAAACCAAATTTTTTATTCTGTTACTAGTGGCGCACCTAGCAAATGGTGCGCCACTAGTAAGTTTGTCATTTTTTTCATTTTTTCCCTCTAGATCTTAAAAGCCCCGTAACTTTTTTTCTGTTAGGTTTTTGAGGATTTTGAAAATGTTTAAAATTTGGATGTAACTTTTCATGTAGATGATTTTTCATATAAAAAACTTTTTAATCCGAGTTCGTATGCAAAACTTATGCCCATTTTACAAATTCCACAGAGATTTTGCAAATAAAGTCGAAATTCATATTTGTAAATTTTCCCAACAAGTAGACCACATATCACATGGGAAACTTGTTTTCTTTTATTTTTTTGACATTTCCATCATTTTCTTTTATTTTTTTAAACTGAAAAGGCAGTCCAGGGGGTGTGCATTCGGTGAAATTTTTGGGCCAAGTCAGTAATGGCGCACCGTGGGAGTGGTGCGCCATTACTAGTTCAACTAGTAATGCCATTACTGGTTTTGAAAAAAATTGAAAAAAAATTAATAGCGGCGCACCGTGGATGTGGTGCGCCATTACTGGTTTAACTAGTAATGGCGCACTATCCACTGGTGCGCCATTACTAGTTTTGAAAAAAAATAGAAAACAAATTTGAAAACAAATTTGAAAAAAAATACTAGTGACGCACCGTGGATGTGGTGCGCCATTACTAGTTTAACTAGTAATGGCGCACTATCCACCGGTGCGCCATTACTAGTTTTGAAAAAAACAAAAAAGAAATTTGTTACTAATGGCGCACCAACACATGGTGCGCCATTAGTATATAGTAGTGGCGCATCACATGTCTGGTGCACCATTAGTAGCCATATCATCTATAGCCCTTTTCCTAGTAGTGACAGGTGGCCATCTTCATCATCCCAGCGCTCTCCATGACGAGGACGGAGTAGTTCACCCTCGGGGCTGAGGTTATGTACCAGTATCTACTGTCCTACAAACCTATGCACTTGTAGGCCCAACAACGTCTACAAGAAAAAGGTTGTCTAGTAGACATCAAACACCTAATGGGCCAAGGCTGCGTGTGGGGGGTGCTCCGAGGAGAGCACAACCCACCAAGGCATGCCCTGGTGGGTTGTGCCCACCTCGGGTGCCGCCAGGATCGCCTCTTTTACTCTATAAATACCCCAGTATTCCCAAGACCCTAGGGGAGTCGACGAAAATCAATCCCAGCCGCCGCAGAGTCCAGAACCACCAGATCCAATCTAGACACCATCACGGATGCGGTTCACCACCTCCATTGGTGCCTCTCCGATGATGCGTGAGTAGTTCTTTGTAAACCTTCGGGTCCGTAGTTAGTAGCTAGATGGCTTCCTCTCTCTCACTGAATTCTCAATACAATGGTCTCTTGGAGATCCATAGGATGTAACTCTTTTTGCGGTGTGTTTGTTGGGATCTGATGAACTTTGAGTTTATGATCAGTTATATCTTTTTATATCCATGAAAGTATTTGAGTTTCTTTGATCAATTTTATGCATGATCTCTTATAGCCTCGTATTTCTTCTTCGATATTTGGGTTTTGTTTGGCCAACTTGATCTATTTATATTGCAATGGAAAGAGGTGCTTTGTAGTGGGTTCGATCTTACGGTGCTTGATCCCAGTGACAGAAGGGGAGCCGACATGTATGTGTCGTTGCTACTAAGGATAAAACTATGGGGTCTATCTCTACATAGATAGATCTTGTCTACATCATGTCATCGTTCTTATTGCATTACTCCGTTTCTCCATGAACTTAATACACTAGATGCATGCTGGATAGTGGTCGATGTGTGGAGTAATAGTAGTAGATGCAGGCAGGAGTCGGTCTACTAATCTTGGACGTGATGCATATATAATGATCATTGCCTGGATATCGTCATGATTATTTGAAGTTCTATCAATTGCCCAACAGTAATTTGTTCACCCACCGTTTGCTATGTTTTCTCGAGAGAAGCCACTAGTGAAACCTACGGCCCACGGGTCTCTTTCTCATATATTTTCCTTTATGATCTACTTTTCATTTGCATTTATTTTCAGATCTATTAAACCAAAAATACAAAAATTCCTTGTTTTGTTTATTTTATTTGCGATCTATTTATTCAATCTATTACAACTTTTTCTCGTCTGCGCACCTTCTCTTGCGCCGTTACCCGAAAGGGATTGACAACCCCTTTAACACATCGGGTTGCGAGTGGTTGTTATTTGTGTGCAAGGGTTGTTTACGTTGTGTTGCTTGATTCTCCTACTGGTTCGGTAACATTGGTTTCTTCACTGAGGGAATACCTACCATCGTTGTGCTACATCATCCCTTCCTTTTTGGGGAAATACTGACGTAGTCCTAGCAGACATCAAAAGAAATTTCTGGCGTCGTTGCCAGGGAGGGATTAACAACCCTTTTAACACGTCGGGTTGCGAGTGGTTGTTATTTGTGTGCAAGGGCTGTTTACGTTGTGTTGCTTGGTTCTCCTACTGGTTCGATAACCTTGGCTTCTTCACTGAGGGAAATACCTACCGTCGTTGTGCTGCATCATCCCTTCCTTTTTGGGGAAATACCGACGTAGTCCTAGCAGACATCACCTATCAACATGGGATCTAGTTTTGAAGATCTTGACACGAGGAATCCAACGGTGAAAGCGGTTTGAGATTTGGACGCATGGTTTGAGAGGTAAAACATTTTGAATAAACAGATCTACGAAAAAAGGGTAAACTCCCGGGTTGTGACAAGTGGCGCACTGCATGTGCGCCACTTGTCGCAACATGGGGAGTTGGAGTGATCTCTGCAACGAGTACTCCTCAACTAGTGATTTCAGACTAATGCCTCGGCCCAATAGGCTCACCAACTCAGAGATGTTCCGTTCTGGGAACTCCTATTTGCCGCATTCTGCGGCAAACAGACGTCCATTCGCACAAGGCGCGCTCGACTGGGCCGGCCCATTCGAGTTCAACAGTGTCGGTCGAAAAATGCGTAAAAAAATTATGGCGCTTTCTAGGATTCGAAACATTGACCTGCTGCTTCTACACCAATCAGACTAACAACTCCACCTACCCAGTGCTATTGACATAAGAAGCAGAGCAAATCTAAAGAACTAAATTTAGAGGCCTAAACTAAACATTACTTAAAAAATTGCAAACATTGTTTCAAATTTCGAACACTTTAAGTTACGAATAATTTTTAACAGACGCGAACAATTTTAGAAATTTCTCATTAACTTTCAGAATAATAAAGAAATATTCAAATTCCCGATCATTTTTTGAAAACATGAACAGTATTCGAATTTGTAAACAAAACTCGAAAAATGCAGCATCATTAAAAATCTGAACAATTGATTTAAAACTCAAACATTTTTTAAATTTTCAGAACATGTTTTGAAAACGTGAACATTTTGTGAATTTATGAACAAAATTTGAAAACAGGGAACAAATTTAATTCAGAGCAAAAAAATAAACTGAGAACAATTGGAAAATCCTTAAAATTTTGAAAATGCAAAAAATGTTTTATATAGGTGAAGAAAAAGTTGAAACGGATTGTATTTCTAAACCTTAGAACATTTTTTGAAAATGCGAACGTCTTTTGAGTTAGTGAACAAAATTTGAAATCAGGGACAACTTTGGAATCCAGAACAAAATTATAAAACTGAGAATAATTAGGAAATCCCGAATTTGTGATAGGAACATTTTTTAAAACACCCGAACAAAAATCATAAATGCAAACAAATTTTGAAAAACACGAACATTTTTTAAAACTCCGAAAAAATAAAAATAGGAACAAATTTTGGAAGTAGGAACATTTTCTGAAACTCCCAAACAAAATTCAGAACGCAAATAATTTTGAAAACTCGAACATTTCTTGAAAACTGAAACATTTTATGAAGTCCCGAACAAAATTTTGAAAACACGAACATTTTTTGAAAAAAGGAACATTTTTTTGAATTTTGTGAACACGTATTTTTGGAAAACATGGATTTCTTGAAAATTCTGCAACTTTTGAAAAAGAGAAAAAATTAAAAAATAATAAAGCAAAAAAGAAACAGAAACAGAAAAAGGGAAAAATAGACAAAAATGAAAATAAATTACAAAACAAAAACCCGGTTCAGGAACCTTCTAGAAGGTTCCCAAAACCAGCAAAAACCAGCTCGGATCATCTAGAAGGTTCCCAAAACCGTTCACGAGAAAGCTACGCGGAATGTTATACACGGGCCGGCCCAATTGCTCGATAGGTCGACTTGCCTGTGGAAAGCCCCGACTGTACGACGCAGAGAGCGGCACATAGGGAATTCCGTTCTATTTTTCGGCGGCATGTTCAGCTCGAAGGTGTTGTGTCGTCGCCACTATTCTGCCCATATCTCTACTCCTAATGGAGCAGTTGGTAGTCTTGTTTCCAGTTTTTTTTCGTTCCATTTTTCATGGTTTTTTTTGGTACCTCCTCCCACCTGCGACTTAGCCACCACAAACTAAAAAAACCTTGTGCTGAGGCCCAACCCGCGCCCATGCACGTACGACCGAAAAAAGACCTACCATGGTTAACCAACGAAAAAAAGACCTACCAAAACTAACCAGCGACAAAAAAAAACCTAAACCTATCGCCCGCACGTGCGATCGACGACTCCTGCCCTCGAGCGAGGTCTCCCTTCGCCGCCGCCCTTGATCCCTTCGCCGCCGCCGCTCCACCCAGAGCCGCCCTCTTCCCCGCTGCAACGCCCGTGCCGATCCATCCCTTCGCCCCAGATCCATCCCTCCGCCGCCGCCGATTCATCCCTTCGCCGCCGCCGTTCCATCCCTCCGCCGCCGATCCATCCCTTCGCCGTCGCCCCGCACATCAAAGCTGCCGCCCTCCTCGACCAGCCCCAGCTTCTGCCGCCTTGCCCCTATCTTCCCTCCAAGCTTGACGCCCTCACCCCCTCCCCCTCTTGGAGGCAGGCCACCCGCCGCTCATTTTGGTGGCGTCAAGCGCGGGCGTCCCTACCATGGCATCGACGGCGCAGCGGCTCCTTGGTCCGATCGCGGCGCTGATGCATCTGGATCGGCGGGGGTAGCTGGCTCGCTGGCTGGCGTTTCCTTGGATGCGTACATGTTCTAATGGTGATGGCATGACCATAGATCGTATGAGTCTAGAAGACTTTGAGGCGGCTCATCTGCGTGGATGGTTGTGCCCTCTTTTTCCTCTTTGCATTTTTTCTTGTTAATTTTTTTAGCTTGTTTGCGTTGGCAACTGGAAAAAAGACTTAGAATCCTAGATTTCTACTTTTTACGAGAAGCTCGTACCTGATCTGTATGCTCACCAGCCAAGCTGTCCATTTGGACTTCAGTAGATATATGGAGTATATTTACTCACCTTGCCCACAACCTGTTTGAAGAAATTTCTCTTCTGATTTGTTGGTATGAGGTGGCTGTTTTTTATGTGTGTGTGTGTGTGTGTGTGTGTGTGTGTGTGTGTGTGTGTGTGTGTGTGTGTGTGTCCTGGGTGTCTATTCTTATCCTTTTTAGGTTCAAAGATAAGCGCGCTCATTAGATTAAATTTTGGTATTGCATTGTTGAGCACTTCTTGTGAATGTTCTATAGCCTCTATTGTGCAGTTTTCCTTTTTTTATCAGGTTGTCCAGATGAGCACCGGAAAATGGCAACTTGGTTGAACTGAATCAGCTCTAAGCTCCTAAATTTGTGCATATCTTAAAAACACTACAGTGCTACTCCCCGTAGTAATAATAGGTATATTATGATTTTTTACATGTTCAATCAATTGCACTGATAAATCATTTATGCTTTTTTAGAACAAGCATCAAGCATCACTGATAAATCATTTATGCTTTTTTTAGAACAAGCATCAAGCATCAAGACTTATGATGGTGTTTGGTGACCGATAAAGATGACTGGAAAGGCTTGCATAAGGTGAATCTTGTACATTTCACTTCTTCATATAATTTGGCCAGTGCGATGTTTATTTTCTGAAAACTATATCCCTGTTGTGGGTTATCTGACTAAACTTGCATTCTCTGCTTGGCACTGATACATACTCCCTCCGTCCCAAAATTCTTGTCTTAGATTTCTCTTGATACACAGATGTATCTAATACTAAGAAGTGACTTGATACATCCATATTTAGACAAATCTAAGACAAGAATTTTGGGACGGAGGGAGTATATATTAATATGGGCAAAGGAAATTCAAAATATTTTATGTCAGGGAAAGAATTCTAAAACCACATAAGTATCTTGGAGCTGGTTAGGACAGTGCTCATATTGTTTGAAACTTTACTATATTTGATACTCTAAATCTAATGCGAGCTACCGATGGGTGTGCTGTTGATCATGCGAGAGAACTAACCCACGATAGAGAGCTATTGTTAGCAGTGTGCAGGGGTTAGGAGATTCTCTGTAGAAGGGATGGACATCGACAACATTGACTTCAACGGCCGCGCTGTATCCTACGCACCATGGCCGCCTGGATGGCCAGGCACCATATGCAGGCGACTGCCGCGCTAGGTATCCTCGACCGTTGCTGCTGTTTTTCTAAAGATATGCTTATTCCATTTGCACCAACCTTGCTGTTTAGTAACATGAACGTCTCTGTTTCTTCTACTACAAAGACAGGATAAGAGTACCTTATCCCTTTCAGCGGGGTGCTCCAACTTCTGATGCTGGTGAAGCTTTTGCAACGATGGCTGCATCATCCCCGTTGGAGGTTTAATTAAACTGAGGTAAATATGCCAAAATCTTTTGTCAAATAAAAACATGACTGTCTATTTTGCTTGTCAGGATCAAGCTCTCTAGCTATAAATGAAATTTTCAGAGTAGTTTTTGTTGGCTTTGTGTAACCCTGATAGCAGCTTCTTGGAAGGTTCAGATGTGTGGCAAAGGATTTCAATTTTCCTATTTTACACAAAGGAAACTCGAGGAAGGTTCAAATTTCTCATGCTTGGTTCTGTGCTCTGAGGGTTACATAGACAAAAATGCCTCCTATTTACACAAAGGAAACCCGAGGAAGGTTCAGATTTCTCATGACTGCTTCTTGGGTATTTCATGCTTGTACCATCTATTAGGAAAATATAGTTTGTTTTATAGCTGATGATGCTCGATGCTTTTTATCGATAAGTAAATGCTCAGTTTTAGCTCATACACTACATGGCAAAAGCTAATTCTGATGGGTCTGATGCAAATAATTTTCATCTTATGACATGCCTTGAGTTGAGTAGTTAATTCTGAAGAATCTATGTAGCTTTGTATTGTTGCAGTTTCATTATATATCCATTTACCAATGCATCTAAAGATTCAACAGTGTAGAAACCACCATCAGTCTTGGGATTGCAAATTGTTTCTTCATTCCTTAGGTGCGAAGGAGCCGAGGTCGTATGTTCTCGAGGCATCAATACACTTCATTTTCCTTTTCATTTTCCCTATTTATGTTCTTGCATTTATTTCTTCTTCTCGGACCTCTCTGTCCGCTGCTTTAATATGGTTCCGATTGGTGCCCTGCATCTCCTGAGATGTATGGATTTTGGTCGAGGCAGTCATCACATAAATAAAACTAACATCTTCTCAATTTTTGAATGGATTTGTTAAATTGCCTTTCTCTTGTTGGATCACATACCTCATTTGTTTTTTGTCCTTGAAGCAAATACCATGACATGAGCTTGAAGATTTCAAAGATACAGAAGGTCGACAGAAAGAGGATACACTGATTTCAGTTGGGGTCACTTAAGAGTTGAGTCTCTCCCTAACAGGTAACTCAACTTTCAACATATCCATTGCAGAAGCAGAAACAACGGGATACATGACCTGAATACTTGCATTGAGACATGTTTTTGCCCGTGCCTCAAACTGGAATGATGTCCATGTTGTTGACCTCTACAAGTTACCCACACTTCAAATAACCCAATAGCTGGAGCCCCAACAATTTGGGTAATATATGACAAAATTTTAAACTGCTTGGGTCATGTTGGTCAATAGAGTAATTCACGTGTTGGTTTTGTTTTGAGATGATGTAAACTTGATGTATAGGGTATTAACATAGATCCTTTTTCTTTCAACATCTATCTTTATTGCATATACTTGAAGTAATATATTTATGTCTAAGTGTACATGGTGAGTTCTTTCCTCTTGCGCGAAAGTCTTCCATTATTGGCCTACTGATTTCTCTGTGCTTTATTAATGTCTCTGTTCTTGTTTTATCCTTTTTTTCCTATACTATTTTGCAGGGGGGTTCTACTTTGCCTCTTGAGGCAAGTGTGGATGTATATTGATTGTGGTTGTTCGGACAAAAATATTGCGTGCAAACATTATTGAGTACTGATGGGAGACTTTCCATTCCTTTATCCTTTGTCTTTGTAATCAACAACAATGTTTAGAGCTTACGTGGTTGTCGAAATTTAGTTCTGTAAGAGAAATATTGATTTCATGCTTGGACGCATGTGATTTGATCTACTACCAAGTCAATCTTGGTCCATATTGTCGGTGTTTTCTTATTAAGTTTTTTTGTTGCTATTAGTATTTCATTTATGCAGAGGCCGGGTGTAATGCTTAAACCTTTAAAGTAATAAAGCGTCATTAATCGAAAAATAATAGTATTTTCATTTAAACTGGAAGTTTATGTGAAGAAGGGACTGTGTTGAAATGTATGAGTTTGTTTTCCTATTTTCTTTGGAAGAATGAGACTACCAGGAACAGTATCAAGTTTGTAGCTGCTCATAGTCTTCATCCTTAAAAAAAGGTTGTAGCTGCTCATGTAATATTCACACATCATAGGTGGCATGTCAGTGGCCGGTGGAAGGAAGCTTCTGTTTGACACATCTCATTTTTCTAGCAACTATAAGAAATCAGTAAAGCAGTAGGAAGTAGAAACTCAGTCCAGAAGATTATCTGATGACCTGATATGCTACCTGGTGCCTTTTAGTACGTAACAAATGTAACTTCTTCTCCAACAAAAATAATAATGTGAGGCAAAAAAAAAGAAACATCTTGAGTACCATGCCTAGATACATATTTTGTTCCATTAGAAAATACAACTATATTTTGTTACATTCAGGTCATGTTATATCCTGCACGTATGTTACAGGTGTTTCTCTCTACTTTGTGCTCCAGACTTGTTTTCCCTACAATATGGCAAATTAATGTATATTCTTCTGAAGTCATAGTACATTGTTTAATCTGGGGTTTACTCCGGTGCCAAGTGTACCATATTGCTAGATTTAACTTTAATCTATGAGAGTTGCTCTGTAGCTATTTTAGCATAAATGGTCCATCATACTAGGATTTAATTAGTGATCTAACTTCTGTTACTTCTTGGTGAATATGAAATATATTGCGTTTTCATGGAAGCAGGAGCTGAGTAGTTGTGGAGCGGGTCGTGGGTGAGACGGTTGGTGAGCGCGGGCTAGACGGGAAGGTGATGCCTGTGATGGAGACCAAGCCGGCGGGCAGGACAGGGGCGACCGTGGCCATCATGTTGTTTTTGAGGGAGAGCGCGGGAACCGCCATCACGCAGCTGAAGAAGTCGAAGCCCGGGGGCGAAGTTGGCCATCGTGGTCAGCGTGAAGCTGACAGACCTAAATACTGGTGGTAGGTTAGTCGCTGTCGCACCGTCTTTGAACTTGGTGGAGACACAGAAGGAGAGCGGTGGTGCCGTGAAGACCTCGACGCCTGCTGCCATGACCACGTCCATGACGATTGAGTTGGTAATAAAGATACTAATTGTATACAAATCCCCCAGCTTTGAAAACATTAGGTTATCCAACTTATTATTGAAAATCGTGATTCAAGATAAATGGAACATTTCCTATATACAACGAGCTTATTATTGAAGGTTGCATCAATTATGCTATTATTGCTGAAATAAGAGGCTTATGAATTTACAGTGAGAACACTAATACTATTTATAAATGGATGATATATATCCAGTTATAAGTTCTCGAGTGGCGAGCAATTTGACTGCTTAAGGAGATAGAAAGATTGCGGAGAAGGAAAAAAAAGTGGAAGAGAATTTATATTTGTCGTTGCATGATGAAAACTGGATGTAACCATGCTTAACCCGTATTTCTAAATTAGAAGAATAATTTGATCAATGTGTCCATATTTTTATTATTCCATGGCAACGCATGGGTATTCGGCTTTTGCCCGTAGCAACGCACGGGCATTCTACTAGTGTCTCCTTGTTGTCCTGAAGCTGAAGGTATCCCCACTTTCTTGTGTTCTCGCTCAATGCTCCGCGATTTAGGCAGCTAACTCCATGCGGTGCTTACGCCTCTTCTGTTGTACATCCATTTTGGCTTCCTCTTTGGCTTTGAAAAATATAAATTATCGGTCTACATTGAGATGACCAAATATGAATCCTCTGAGTCTCTGCCTTGCCTTTAGAACATCTTGAATAAATGATGTAGATATAATAATAACTCATTTTTGCATCTCTGAGACCCCCAAACCCCTCTATAACAGATGATGTAGATGCAAAAATAATTACATCTCCATCTCGAGAAGATGTAAAATACAACACTTGAAGATACAAATTTGCATTTCCACCTACTGAACATATAAAATCAGCAGCCGCGCGCCAACCGCCCAACTACCTTCACTTTGTTTCCGCCCCGCCCGACCCCCATCCACCGCACAGCCGCTGCCGCCCCATTCGCCCTCAGAACTGCTGCCGCCGCCCGCCTGCGCGCCACCCCCACTGCCCCTCCTCTGCCCCTTCGCCGCTCTTCCTCCTTTCTTCGTCTCAAATCGCCCTCCTCCGCCGATGCACCGCCGCTCCTTCGCCGCCCCGATTCGCCATCCCCGCCGCCCCTCCGACGCTCCTCCTCTCTCCGCCTTGAATCGCCGCTCCTCTGCAGCTGCACCACCGCCCGGATTCGCCACCCTCGCCGCCCCTCCGACGCTCCTCCGCCGTCGCCCCCACGCACAGCTACCGCTGCCCCGAATCGAGTTGTGCCACCGCCGTCCCCATTGCCGCCGCCTACTAGTTTTTATATCTCCATTTTACATCATCTATTGGAGTTGCTCTTTTACATCTTTTTTTTTTTGAGGGATGCATCATCTGTTGGAGTTGTCTCTTTTTTGGAGATGTAAAATGCACTTTTTGATGATGTAAATTTTACATCTCCTAGTTTTACTTCTCCAAATTTGGATCATTTATTGGAGATGCTCTTATTTAGATCATATATCCGTCAATATTTGTATCGATTATTATATGTTGTAATGACCTTCTAGCTAAGCCTTGGGTTTTTTTCTTCTGGGTTCCCCACATTGTATTTCTCTCTTTCTTTTTTTTTCTTTTGCGGGGGTATTTCTCTCTTTCATTGCTTGTTCTATCCGCATGACTTCTTTATTGTGGGTAGCTTGAGAGGCGTCCTGGCATTCCCGCAAAAAAAATAAAAAAAAGAGGCGTCCTGGCGTGCTCATTTACTTGTAACCGTTCATGGCTCTCAGACGAGCATCAGTCACAAATGCATATGCTTGCATACACACATACATAGATATAGATCTACTATTATTTATTCAGTAGTTATTACACAAAAACACGTATGCAATAGACAAATCAGGGCCATCTAGCAATCCTTGTGGCAGGAACATGCAAAGCCCTTGCACTTGCCTCTGGGGAAACCCTCGGTCAGGCAAACACTTGCACAATTGTCATCGCGCACGCACATCCCCTTGAACTTGTAGCTCTGTGACTTGCAGTCCCTCGCCAAAGCTACTTGCACTGGTCCCTGGTCCTCTACATGCACGGGGCAAAATTAATAAAGCAAATCAGTCATCTCACATATGTAATTTTAGCAGTATTGTGAATTATCTCAGATAATGACATACATACCAGTGGCCACAAGAAGCAGGAGGACGACCACAAAGACTTTCATGGAGAGATCCATGAAATTTCTTATCTGAAGACTAAGAGGATTGTATGACAGATTAAGACCTTCAAGATGAACTGTATGATAGCTGGATGTACAGGAGGGAGGGGGCTTGTTATATACTTGCATCAACGCATAGATTTCTCTCTTGCTTCGAGTCTAAGCGAACAAATTTTTGTAGGGTAGTGTAACTAACTACCAACTTTTGTATGGTAGCCTAACAAATTACCAGCTTTTGTAGGGTAGTGTAATTGACCGCCCGCAAAAAAAAATCAAGGGCAATGTAACTGACATGTGAAAATAGAAAGGTTGTCAGAAAAATATATATGTGAAAATATAAAGAGCGGCCATGCCATGCCCACGTGGCAACAACTAGACCCACTTAAGGTCAATGATGAACTCTCATGCTCTTCAAGTCCTCTTGGCATGGGAATTAAATAGCATGGTGAATTCGTTGTTGATTCTCGTTGTTTTGAATGTTTGTGTAACACCCCACAACTACATATGCGCTCACATAACACATGTATCTATCTATATTCATATCCATATCCATATCAATATCTATACTTCTATATTTATAACTACCTATATCGAAAATCCATATCTATATTTCTATATTTATATCTACCTATACTTACTGGGTCTGTCTAGGGCACATCTAGATGTGCCCTAATTATTGCACATCTAAGTCTCCAATCAAACTAGAAAGAAAAAGGAAAAATGACAAAAGAAAATGCTTGCACGAATCTTAGTGTAAAACCAATGATATATGACTTAAATGTGCAATACTTATAGCACGTCTAGATGTGCTTTAGCAAAACTGATACTTATATTTGTTAGTTGTGTCAAATATTTTATACAAGGTATGTTACAATTGGACTCTAAGTCGTATGGTGTGTAGATAAGGTATTTAGTCTTGTCCTAATATGACATTTGTATCCTATGTCTCTTACATAATGTGGGGCTAGACACATGATATAATCTATGCTAACATAATAGATGCACATAGGGGCAAACGGGCCGGCGCCCTGGTGGCCGGTGTGTGGTATTGTGACGGTGTCACAGAGAGGAGCACATGCAGTCATGTTCTGGGGATGTAGGCATGTTCGGTGAATCTCGTTAACAAGTCTTGGTGTTCTATCGTGTATGATTGCTTGGTCCTCAGATGATCGACGATGCAACTAAGATTATTCTAACAAGTGGTATCAAAGCTAAGTTATTCGAAGGTCGTTGGTTGTTGATATAAAGGAAGGAGTTGAGCAAAATAATGATAGATTATCTATCTACATTGAGATGATCAAATATGGATCCCTCAAGTCTCCACCTTTCTTCAGATCATACATCCGTCAAGCTTTGTTTTGATTATCATACGATGTAATGACTTGCTAGCTAAGCCTTGTCTTCTTCTGGGTTCCCCGCACTATATTCCGCTCTTTCATGGCTCATTCTATCCGTGCGACATCTCTATCGTATATAGCTCGAGAGGCGTCCTAGGCGTGCTCGTTTACTTGTATTGGTTCACGAATCTCAGACGAGCATCACTCACAGAGGCACGCATAGATACATAGATATAGATATATTATTCTGTTATTAGCTACACGGAAGCATATATGCAATAGACAAATCAGGGCCATCTAGCAGTCCTTGGTGCAGTAACAACGATGCCAAAAGCCCTTGCACTTGCCTCCGGTGAAACCCTCGAGCAGGCAAACACTTGCACAGTTGTCATCGCGCACACACATCCCCTTGAACTTGAAGCTCTTTGACTGACAGTCCCTCGCCAAAGCTAGCTGCACTGGTCCCTGGTCCTCTACACGGGACAAAATTAATCAAGCAAATCAGTCATCTCACACATATAATTTTAGCAGTATTGTCAATTATCTCAAATAATAGCATACATGCCTGTGGTCACAAGAAGCAGGAGAACGACCACAACAACCTTCATGGAGAGATCCATGAGATTTCCTGTGAAAGACTAAGAGGGTTGTATGACAGATTAAGACCTTCAAGATGGATTATATAATAGGTGAATGTAGAGGAGGGAGGGGGGCTTGTTATATACTTGGGAAACGCTTATCATCACCCGGCGGATGACAACAGCCGCATCCGCTACCTTCCATGCATGCCACGCGTCCAAGTGACTGCCACCTTCCCTGTATGCCACACGTCCAAGTGAGGACCCGTATATCGTCTTTCATCGAACGCGCTTTCTGCAACATGTGCTTTGTTTCTGAAACATATGCGATGCTGCAATAATTTACGACATGTTTATGTTTCGCAACAAACCTCCGTTGCGGAAATTTCCTGCAATAAAATCTTAGTTGCAAAAATTTACAACAATACCTCAGTTACAAAAAAAAAATTGCAACACAAGAGTTGTTGCAAATAGAAAAATTCTGCAACAAGACCTGTGTTGCAGAAATAATTTCGCAACAAGACTTGTGTTTCAATTGTGGAGGTGCGCTCGGCCGCTCGATGCGGCTGATCTTACGGTTCGCGACCCGGCTGATCTTTTAGAAAGATCAGCCGGCAGACGCGTAGTGCGCCCCTATATACTTGCAGCAAACACATTGTTTTCTCTCTTGCTTCCAGCCTAAGCAAACATATTTTTGCAGGGTAGTGTAACTAATTACCAACTTTTGTATAGTAGCGTAACAAGTTGCTCACTTTTGTAGGGTAGTGTAACTGACCGCCCAAAAGAAAAATCAAGGGCGGTATAACTGACATGTGGAAATAGGAAGGTTGTCAGAAAAAAAAAGTGAAAATAGAAAGAGTGACCACTCCATGTCCACGTGGCAGCAACTAGACTTACTAAGGTTAAAGATGAACTCTCATGCCCTGTAAGTGTCTCTTGGCACGGGAATTAAATAGCATGGTGAATTTGCTGAGAATTAAATAGCACGGTGAATTCGTTGTTGATTCTCTTGTAGTTTTGGATATTGGTGTAACACCGAGTCCAACACGCCACCACCACATATGCGCTCACGCAACACATCTATCTATCTATATCTATATACCTATTAATATCCATATCTATCTATCTATATTTATATCTAAGAATACTTATACTAACTAGAGACTATCTAGAAATTCTCATGTTAATCAGAAATGAAGTGTCTTTCATTTATTGGGACCGATTTACTACGATGGAGATTAGCCTGTATGATTCTCAGGCAAAATTCTCATGCTAATTACTCCCTCCGTTCCTAAATACAAGTCTTTATAGAGATTACACTATGGACTACATACGTAGCCAAATTAATAAATCTACACTCTAAAATGCATCTATATACATCTGTATGTGGTTCGTAGTCGAATCTTTAGAAAGACTTATATTTAGGAACGAAGGGAGTAGAAAATTTAATGAAATTGTCCATTGAATATGTGTGTTATGTAGTTGCAGCCATCAGACTGAATCCCTCATGAAGCCCCCGCAAATATTGCACACGCACGCCTCTTTACAAAAGAACCCTCTCTACCCCATTGGCCCGTTTTCCTCCAATGGTTCCTCTCCATGCCCTAGAGACTCTCGTCCTTGACCTCAATGTTCCATTTGTGTTGCAATCCAATCTCTCCTCGGTCCCCTTCCTTTCCAACCTGTAGACCTCCTCTTATTTCAATTTTTCAAGTCCATGATGGTTGATGCATGTGATGAGGTGGTGTATGTGAAGGAAATATATGCCCTAGAGGCAATAGTAAAGTTATTATTTATTTCCTTATTTCGTGATAAATGTTTATTATTCATGCTAGAATTGTATTAACCAGAAACATAATACATGTGTGAATATATAGACAAACAGAGTGCCACTAGTATGCCTCTACTTGACTAGCTCGTTGATCAAAGATGGTTACGTTTCCTAGCCATTGACATGAGTTGTCATTTGATTAACGGGGTCACATCATTAGGAGAATGATTTGATTGACTTGACCCATTCCGTTAGCTTAGCACACGATCGTTTAGTATGTTGCTATTGCTTTCTTCATGACTTACACATGTTCCTATGACTATGAGATTATGCAACTCCCGTTTGCTGGAGGAACACTTTGTGTGCTACCAAACGTCACAACGTAACTGGGTGATTATAAAGGAGCTCTACAGGTGTCTCCGAAGGTACATGTTGGGTTGGCGTATTTCGATATTAGGATTTGTCACTCCGATTGTCGGAGAGGTATCTCTAGGCCCTCTCGGTAACGCACATCACTTAAGCCTTGCAAGCATTGCAACTAATGAGTTAGTTGCGGGATGATGTATTATGGTACGAGTAAAGAGACTTGCCGGTAACGAGATTGAACTAGGTATTGAGATACCGGCGATCGAATCTCGGGCAAGTAACATACCGATGACAAAGGGAACAACATATGTTGTTATGCGGTCTGACCGATAAAGATCTTCGTAGAATATGTAGGAGCCAATATGAGCATCCAGGTTCCGCTATTGGTTATTGACCGGAAACGTGTCTTGGTCATGTCTACATTGTTCTCGAACCCGTAGGGTACGCACGCTTAAGGTTTCGATGACAGTTATATTATGAGTTTATGAGTTTTGATGTACCGAAGGAGTTTGGAGTCCCGGATGAGATCGGGGACATGACGAGGAGTCTCGAAATGGTCGAGACGTAAAGATCGATATATTGGACGACTATATTCGGACATCGGAAAGGTTCTGAGTGATTTGGGTATTTTTCGGAGTACCGGAGAGTTACGGGAATACGTATTGGGCCTTATTGGGTCATACGGGAAAGAAGAAAAAGGGCCTCAAGGGTGGCCGCACCCCTCCCCTTGGTCTGGTCTGAATTGGACTAGGGAAGGGGGACGCCCCCTTCCTTCCTTCTCCTTTTCCCTTCCTCTTTTCCTATTCCATATGGGAGATGGAATCCTACTAGGACTAGGGGGTCCTAGTAGGACTCCACACTTGGCGCGCCCCCTCCTAGGGCCGGCCTCCTCCCCCTTGCTCCTTTATATACGGGGGCAGGGGGCACCCCAAAGACACAACAATTTATCCTTGAGATCTATTAGCCGTGTGTGGTGCCCCCCTCCACCATAATCCTCGATAATATTGTAGCGGTACTTAGGCGAAGCCCTGCGACGGTAGAACATCAAGATCGTCACCACGCCGTCGTGCTGACGGAACTCATCCCCGACACTTTGCTGGATCGGAGTCCGGGGATCGTCATCGAGCTGAACGTGTGCTAGAACTCGGAGGTGTCATAGTTTCGGTGCTTGATCGGTCGGACCGTGAAGACGTACGACTACATCAACCGCGTTGTTATAACGCTTCCGCTTTCGGTCTACAAGGGTACGTGGACAACACTCTCCCCTCTCATTGCTATGCATCACCATGATCTTGCGTGTGCGTAGGAAATTTTTTGAAATTACTACGTTTCCCAACAGTGGCATCCGAGCCTGATTTTATGCGTAGATGTCATATGCATGAGTAGAACACAAGTGAGTTGTGGGCGATATAAGTCATACTGCTTACCAGCATGTCATACTTTGGTTCGGCGGTATTGTTGGATGAAGCGGCCCGGACCGACATTACGCGTACGCTTACGCGAGACTGGTTCTACCGACGTGCTTTGCACACAGGTGGCTGGCGGGTGTCAGTTTCTCCAACTTTAGTTGAACCGAGTGTGGCTACGCCCGGTCCTTGCGAAGGTTAAAACAGCACCAACTTAACAAACTATCGTTGTGGTTTTGATGCGTAGGTAAGAACGGTTCTTGCTAAGCCCGTAGCAGCCACGTAAAACTTGCAACAACAAAGTAGAGGACGTCTAACTTGTTTTTGCAGGGCATGTTGTGATGTGATATGGTCAAGACGTGATGAGATATAAGTTGTTGTATGAGATGATCATGTTTTGTTGAAGTTATCGGCAACTGGCAAAAGCCTTATAGTTGTCTCTCTATTGCATAAGATGCAAGCGCCAAATAATTGCTTTACTTTATCGCTATGCGATAGCAATAGTTGCAAGAGCAATAGTTGGCGAGACGACCATATGACGACACATTGATATAGATCAAGATGATGGAGATCATGGTGTCATGCCGGTGACGATGGAGATCATGACGATGCTTTGGAGATGGAGATCAAAGGCACAAGATGATGATGGCCATATCATGTCACATATATTATGATTGCATGTGATGTTTAACTTTTATACATCTTATTTTGCTTAGTTAGGCAGTAGCTTTATAAGATGATCTCTCACTAAATTATCAAGGTATAAGTGTTCTCCCTGAGTATGCACCGTTGCGAAAGTTCTTCGTGCTGAGACACCACGTGATGATCGGGTGTGATAGGCTCTACGTTCAAATACAACGGGTGCAAAACAGTTGCGCACGCGGAATACTCAGGTTAAACTTGACGAGCCTAGCATATAACAGATATGGCCTCGGAACACTGAGACTGAAAGGTCGAGCGTGAATCATATAGTAGATATGATCAACATAGTGATGTTCACCATTGAAACTACTCCATCTCACATGATGATCGGACATGGTTTAGTTGATATGGATCACGTGATCACTTAGAGGATTAGAGGGATGTCTATCTAAGTAGGAGTTCTTAAGTAATATGATTAATTGAACTTTAATTTATCATGAACTTAGTCCTGGTAGTATTAGCATATCTATGTTGTAGATCAATAGCTCGCGTTGTTGCTTCCCTATGTTATATATATGTTCCTAGAGAAAACTAAGTTGAAAAATGTTAGTAGCAATGATGCGGATTGGATCCGTGATCTGAGGTTTATCCTCATTGCTGCACAGAAGAATTATGTCCTTGATGCACCGCTAGGTGACAAACCTATTGCAGGAGCAGATGCAGATGTTATGAACGTTTGGCTAGCTCAATATGATGACTACTTGATAGTTTAGTGCACCATGCTTAACAGCTTAGAGTCGGGACTTCAAAGACGTTTTAAACGTCATGGACCATATGAGATGTTCCAGGAGTTGAAGTTAATATTTCAAGTAAATACCCGAGTTGAGAGATATGAAGTCTCCAACAAGTTCTGTAGCTAAAAGATGGAGGAGAATAGCTCAAGCAGTGAGCATGTGCTCAGATTGTCTGGGTACTACAATCGCTTGAATCAAGTGGGAGTTAATCTTCCAGATAAGATAGTGATTAACATAATTCTCTAGTCACCATCACCAAGTTAGTAGAACTTCGTGATGAACTATAATATGCAAGGGATAACGGAAACAATTCCCAAGCTCTTCGTGATGCTGAAATCGACGAAGGTAGAAATCAAGAAACATCAAGTGTTGATGGTTGACGAGACCACTAAGAAAAGGGCAAAGGGAAGAAGGGGAACTTCAAGAAGAACGGCAAGCAACTTACTGCTCAAGTGAAGAAGCCCAAGTCTGGTCCTAAGCCTGAGACTAAGTGCTTCTACTGCAAAGGGACTGATCACTGGAAGCGGAACTGCCCCAAGTATGTGGCGGATAAGAAGGATGGCAAAGTGAACAAAGGTATATTGGATATACATGTTATTGATGTGTACTTTACTAGTGTTTATAGCAACCCCTCGGCATTTGATACTGGTTCAGTTGCTAAGAGTAGTAACTCAAAACGGGAGTTGCAGAATAAACAGAAACTAGTAAAAGTCGAGGTGACGATGTGTGTTGGAAGTAGTTCCAAGATTGATATGATCATCATCGCACTCTCCCTATACTTTCGGGATTAGTGTTGAAACTAAATAAATGTTATTTGGTGTTTGCGTTGAGCATAAATATGATTTGATCATGTTTATTGCAATACGGTTATTCATTTAAGTTAGAGAATAATTGTTGTTCTGTTTACATGAATAAAACCTTAGATGGTTACACACCCAATGAAAATGGTTCATTGGATCTCGATCGTACTGATACACATATTCATAATATTGAAGCCAAAAGATGCAAAGTTAATAATGATAGTGCAACTTACTTGTGGCACTGCCGTTTAGGTCATATCGGTGTAAAACGCATGAAGAAACTCCATACTGATGGACTTTTGGAACCACTTGATTATGAATCACTTGGTACTTGCGAACCGTGCCTTATGGGCAAGATGACTAAAACACTGTTCTCCGGTACTATGGAGAGAGCAACAGATTTGTTGGAAATCATACATACGGATGTATGTGGTCCGATGAATATTGAGGCTCGTGGTGGATATCGTTATTTTCTCACCTTCACAGATGATTTAAGCAGATATGGATATATCTACTTGATGTAACATAAGTCTGAAACATTTGAAAAGTTCAAAGAATTTCAGAGTGAAGTGGAAAATCATCGTGACAAGAAAATAAGGTTTCTACGATCTGATCGCGGAGACAAATATTTGAGTTACGAGTTTGGTCTTAAATTAAAACAATGTGGAATAGTTTCATAAATTCGTGCCACCTGGAACACCACAGCATAATGGTGTGTCCGAACTTCATAACCGTACTTTATTGGATATAGTACAATCTATGATGTTTCTTACCGATTTACCTCTATCGTTTTGGGGTCATGCATTAGAGACAGCTGCATTCACGTTAAAAAAGGCCACCATCTAAGTCCATTGAGACGACACAATATGAACTGTGGTTTGGCAAGAAACCAAAGTTGTCGTTTCTTAAAGTTTGGGGTTGCAATGCTTATAAGAAAAAAGTTTCATCATGATAAGCTCAAACCCAAATCGGAGAAATGTGTCTTCATAGGATATCCAAAGGAGACAGTTGGGTACACCTTCTATCACAGATCCGAAGGCAAGACATTCGTTGCTAAGAATGGATACTTTCTAGAGAAGGGGTTTCTCTCGAAAGAAGTGAGTGGGAGGAAAGTAGAACTTGATAAGGTAATCGTACCTTCTCCCTTATTGGAAAGTAGTTCATCACAGAAATCTATTCCTGTGACTACTACACCAATTAGTGAGGAAGCTAATGATGATGATCATGTAACTTCAGATCAAGTTACTACCGAATCTCGTAGGTAAACCAGAGTGAGATCCGCACCAGAGTGATGCGGTAATCCTGTTCTGGAGGTCATGATACTTGACCATGACGAACCTACGAACTATGAGGAAGCGATGATGAGCCCAGATTCCGCAAAATGGTTTGAGGCCATGAAATCTGAGATGGGATCCATGTATGAGAACAAAGTATGGACTCTGGTTGACTTGCCCGATGATCGGCAAGCCATTGAAATTAAATGGATCTTCAAGAGGAAGACGGACGCTGATAGTAGTGTTACTATCTACAAAGCTAGACTTGTCGAAAAAGGTTTTTGACAAAGTTCAAGGTGTTGACTACGATGAGATTTTCTCACTCGTATCGATGCTTAAAGTCTGTCCAAATCATGTTAGCAATTGCCGCATTTTATGAAATCTGGCAAATGGATAACAAAACCGCAATCCTTAATGGATTTCTTAAAGAAGAGTTGTATGTGATGCAACCAGAAGGTTTTGTCAATCCTAAAGGTGTTAACAAAATGTGCAAGCTCCAGCGATCCAACTATGGACTGGTGCAAGCATCTCGGAGTTGGAATATACGCTTTGATGAGTTGATCAAAGCATATAGTTTTATACAGACTTGCGCTGAAGCCTGTATTTACAAGAAAGTGAGTGGGAGCACTACAACATTTCTGATAAGTATATGTGAATGACATATTGTTGATCGGAAATAATGTAGAATTATTCTGCAAAGCATAAAGGAGTGTTTGAAAGGAGTTTTTCAAAGAAAGACCTCGGTGAAGCTGCTTACATATTGAGCATCAAGATCTATAGAGATAGATCAAGACGCTTGATAAGTTTTTTCAATGAGTACATACCTTGACAAGATTTTGAAGTAGTTCAAAATGGAACAGTCAAAGAAAGAGTTCTTGCCTGTGTTACAAGGTGTGAAATTGAGTAAGACTCAAAACCCGACCACAGCAGAAGATAGAAAGAGAATGAAAGTCATTCCCTATGCCTTGGTCATAGGTTCTATAAAGTATGCCATGCTGTGTACCAGATCTATTGTATACCCTACACTGATTTTGACAAGGGAGTACAATAGTGATCTAGGAGTAAGATCACTAGACAATGGTCAATATTATCCTTAGTGGAATAAGGGTATGTTTCTCGATTATGGAGGTGACAAAAGGTTCGTCGTAAAGAGTTACGTCGATGCAAGCTTTGACACCGATCTGGATGACTCTAAGTCTCGATCCAGATACATATTGAAAAGTGGGAGCAATTAGCTAGAGTAGCTCCTTGCAGAGCATTGTTGACATAGAAATTTGCAAAATACTTACGGATCTGAATGTGGCAGACCCGTTGACTAAACTTCTCTCACAAGCAAAACATGATCACACCGTAGTACTCTTCGGGTATTAATCACATAGCAATGTGAACTAGATTATTGACTCTAGTAAACCCTTTGGATGTTGGTCACATGACGATGTGAACTATTGGTGTTAAATCACATGGCGATGTGAACTAGATTATTGACTCTAGTGCAAGTGGGAGACTGAAGGAAATATGCCCTAGAGGCAATAATAAAGTTATTATTTATTTCCTTATTTCATGATAAATGTTTATTATTCATGCTAGAATTGTATTAACCGGAAACATAATACATGTGTGAATATATAGACAAACAGAGTATCACTAGTATGCCTCTACTTGACTAGCTCGTTGATTAAAGATGGTTACGTTTCCTAGCCATTGACATGAGTTGTCATTTGATTAACGGGGTCACATCATTAGGAGAATGATTTGATTGACTTGACCCATTCCGTTAGCTTAGCACACGATCGTTTAGTATGTTGCTATTGCTTTCTTCATGACTTATACATGTTCCTATGACTATGAGATTATGCAACTCCCGTTTGCCGGAGGAACACTTTGTGTGCTACCAAACGTCACAACGTAATTGGGTGATTATAAAGGAGCTCTACAGGTGTCTCCGAAGGTACATGTTGGGTTGGCGTATTTTGCGATTAGGATTTGTCACTCCGATTGTCGGAGAGGTATCTCGAGGCCCTCTCGGTAACGCACATCACTTAAGCCTTGCAAGCATTGCAACTAATGAGTTAGTTGCGGGATGATGTATTACGATACGAGTAAAGAGAGTTGCTGGTAACGAGATTGAACTAGGTATTGAGATACCGACGATCGAATCTCGGGCAAGTAACATACCGATGACAAAGGGAACAACGTATGTTGTTATGCGGTCTGACCGATAAAGATCTTCGTAGAATATGTAGGAGCCAATATGAACATCCAGGTTCCGCTATTGGTTATTGACCGGAGACGTGTCTCGGTCATGTCTACATTGTTCTCGAACCCGTAGGGTCCGCACGCTTAAGGTTTCGATGACAGTTATATTATGAGTTTATGAGTTTTGATGTACCGAAGGAGTTCGGAGTCCCGGATGAGATCGGGGACATGACGAGGAGTCTCGAAATGGTCGAGACGTAAAGATCGATATATTGGACGACTATATTCGGACATCGGAAAGGTTCTGAGTGATTTGGATATTTTTCGGAGTAACGGAGAGTTACGGGAATACGTATTGGGCCTTATTGGGCCATACGGGAAAGAAGGAAAAGGGCCTCAAGGGTGGCTGCACCCCTCCCCTTGGTCTGGTCCGAATTGGACTAGGGAAGGGGGGCGCCCCCTTCCTTCCTTCTCCTTTTCCCTTCCTCTTTTCCTATTCCATATGGGAGGTGGAATCCTACTAGGACTAGTTTAATGCCCGTGCGTTGCCACGGGCTGACAAAAGGATCTATGACGACTCACTCAACTAAGCTCCTCGGCCATTGTATTATTGCTTTGCTATGTTTTCACCCCGCTCCAAATATGCCTTGTGTTTTCTCCTATTTTGCCAAATTTTCATAGTCATTCCCATCGTCCCTAACCCATGGACTAAGAGATGAATATATCAAGTTGCTTGGCTTCAACTGTAGCTATAAGTGAGTTGTTTGGATTGCCTCCCCCCTCCCCGCGTTGTCTCTTCTGAGGTGACTCGGGAGCCAACCCTAGCCGCCACCTCCACTCACCCCCTCCTCCTCCGCCACCTGAGGTGGCTCTAGCGCGGTCGCGCATCACCGATAAAGGTGGCGGCTCCACCTCACGTGGAGGGCCTCGGCTCCCAGGGCGGCACCCCCAGTCGGTGGTGCGCGGCATAGTGTGGGCGGTAGGTTGTGCCGGTGGGTGTGCAGATGGGTTGTCCCTCGGTTGTGCGGGTGGCATGGGGTCGCGGTCATCGGTTGTGTGGGCAGTCGCAACTGATCTGCCTTCCATCGAGTCCTGGTTCTGCTCTGCCCGCGGCCCGATCTACTCCGTTCTAAGCTGGCTACGATGCCTGGCCGCCGTGTTCACTGTCCCCGTGTGTTGGCTCCACAGACCTGGTGGGAAGGCATGGACCCGGAGGAATCTTCTGGCCGACGTGGCGGCCACATCGATGTCGAGACCTTTTGGTGTCGACCCCCTTCCGGGAGGCTTTGGTGAGGATCTTCCCCTGTCCCCCCCCCTAGCGTGGGTGAAAGCCCTTGGTCCCCTGCTTTGAACGACGATGGCATCATGGTGTCGTGCTCCTTCCAGAAGGCGTCCCCCGGGATCTATTAGAGGTGGGGGAATAGTGGTGGCGTTGTCGACCTGTTCTCATCTCTGGCAACTTGTTGCTTGACTTCGGTTGGTACTTGGTGTTGGCCCTTTTGGCCTGCCCCATGGATTGTTCCTTCGATAAGCAACTCTCGACCGAAGTGGTGCCTTTCTGATGCCGACGACAGTGCCAATGTGGTTGGTTACTCATTGCTTGTGGGTTCGTTTATGCTATTCTCCTTTGACAGCTTGGGCATCGTGGCTCTGGGTTCTAGGGATCCACTTTGCCGCCCGTCGGTGCGGCACCCATCAAGCCTGGGTGAAGTGTAGTGGCCCTTTGCGGAGGTCGAAACAGACCATGTTTGGTCCCTGCATGCAGATAGCGACACGATGCAAGCGCGAGGTGCTCTCTTCTCATGGTCCTGTTGGGTTGCCAGTGTTGGCACGGCGGTGGTCGGTTGAGTCTGTTCTGTTTTGTACCTTGTATCGGTTACTTCCGTTTCGCTTTTATTTTCGTTGTATTGTATTGCTCTTGTAATCCTGGCTGGTTGATGGCTTTGTTATTTCAATGTTGGGAAAGGTTGGGCTCGACCTTCGCCTTTTCTCTAAAAGAAAGCTCTAAAGTACCACCCATCTACAAATTTGCATATGTTTTCTCCAAGCTCGCCACATTGCCATACACATACCCATCATCCCTAACTTAGAATAACTTGCAACATTCGTCATCACTTCCATCCTCGAAGTTTTGACAAATTCAACAATTTTCCCATACAATTTTGCAATGATATACATAAAAGATCACAAAGTCCTCTGATTTGTTCCTTTCCCCTTTTAGCATTGCATGAGAGGTGATAGTTGCACTCATACAAACCCTCCTACCTCAGGATTTAAATCACATGTACAAAGAAAAATAGCCTAACAACTTATATTATCCTAATAACGTTTTCCTCTATCATTGATCCTCTAACATAGCCAAATATCACTAATCTTCCCAAGGTTGAAGATGCAGTCAACTGCGGCATCCGTGGATGCGTCTCTTTCCTGTAAGAATTGGTACATAAATATGCCAAGAAAAAACATCCCTTGATAACACAAACATCTTTAGTTTCATAAGAACAAACGTCCATTATTCATCAACAGGTAAGAAGATTCAAACAACAGGAATTTTGGAGCAAATCAGTAAATAAGTATTTGATGTGTGATAGCAATACCTGGAAAGTACAAAAGCTACAATAGTCTGTCAAACAAACCAAAGGAATAGTAAATTGGCAATATTCATTTGATGGTAGCAACTGACCGATTATTACATCATTTCCGAGAACAAGCAGAAATAAATATGCTCCAAGCAAAAATGGGAGGTTCTGAAGGAGAAAAAAAAGGATAAACCTACTGGTTTCCATCGCCATGAACTGAAGTCGCTGAAAATCCATTCATACAAAACCAGTTCTCCAGTGAGTCGGCAACCCTTTTGGTCTCCACTCTCCGCTAAGACAAGTATGAGAGCTTGCTGCAGCAAAGGACGGCAGAAAAATGATCACTTGGAATAAAGATCTGCTTTCTCTACTTGGAGCACCTCCAGAGTACTTCCACAACTAATTTTAAGAGAAACTAAAGAACAACCAAACGCCAGAGTAAGTGATTGAATAATAAAAATAACGGACAATCAAAATATTACCTCCCTTGATCTGAACTGTCTCTTTGCATATGGAGCAGATCCATCAAGTGACTTCTTTTATCAGCCTCCTATACAAACTCAACTCTCTGGGCAATCAACTCAGTACTTGACCTGACCCTTCCAATACCCAGGAATATGTAGTTCTCCGGGAAGTCAAACGACATGATCTGTGTTCATAGAGTAACCTCAATGTCATTAAGAATGCAAGCTGAAAACTTTTTACATAACAAAAAAAATAGAAAACATCCTACATGACATAGATATTCAGCATAGCACAACAAACCCAATTAGAAAACTCAAATAAGTCAGCACCAGGACACAACCTTGAGTTAATGTAAGGATGGTAGAAAATTTGTGCCCATAGAATAATGCGGCAGAACACTTCTACTAAAGCAAAAAAAATGCAGAGTAGAATTATCAGAAGTCTACCTAATGACATGATATTTATTGTTGCCGTTGCACACACAGTGGATCTTGTTCTTCCACCTACAGTTAGACAAACAAATACATGCTTGCGAAGATTGCATAATACTTGTTATATGGGCACGCTACATTATAGCAGGGGTCAATAATTTAAAAATCATAATGCAGGTGATATTGGCACAATTTATCAAAAAAAAATTAATGTGCAAATTAGCAAACGCCTTCTGTCCATAGTAGCATCAAGAGGTGAAAAACAAGTGAAATGTAGCATCATGGAACCACTGAATCAACAAGGATAGTTAGAATGCACACATATTGGAGATGAGAACTCAATTAACCTTTTATCTGGCACAAGCTTCACATCAGATCAGCTTCATGGAGAAACTTACTTGTCAACTTCCATCTCCGCACGACAACTTCCATCGACGATAGTGCTGACTTGCTTGATTACTTGTCAAATTCTCCTTTAATAGTAGAGATAAGTAATGGTGTAGTAGCATGTATTAAATCTAATTTTGAGGGGTTGAATACCAGATTAAAATTCAATAATTCATATGATAGTAAAAAAATCATAGTTATCTTTCACACTCAATATTTACTTGTCTTCTCCTTTATAACATATTATATATCTACTTCTCACATTAATATGCTCGATACCCATGTTTCTTTAATCGCCAATCCCAAGTCACTACATGACCATCAGGTTATGTAGGTGCTAAACATTACAACTGATAAGCTTCTTGTAAGCAAAAATGGTTTAAAAGTCAACCTGCACACACTTTATATTGGCTTAAATTTTAAAAAAGTTGCATTTTGATCCCAAAATTTTGAACATTGCAAATTTTAGGTGAACTCTGAAATGATAGTATCTACTGGAAGCAGTGAGAATGCAGCACACAATTACATATAAAGGTAGTTGGCAGATGATCTTAACTCGCAACAACTGATATATGTGCACGTGTGTGGCATGCACACACAATTAGCTAGCTTCTTGCTAATGGTCAACAACTTACAACCAAACGAAGATGGTGGACGGTGATAACCAATAATAGTTAGCAAATTACAGGTTAATTCAAGAATTAACTAATTAATTAATAGATATTAGCTCGCAAACCAGTAACAAGCATATATCTAGCTAGATTCTTGCTCATGGTCAAGGACTAATAATTAAACTAAGACGTACTTACATATCAAGCTTGCATCCAACTGTACTTAGTCCCAGGTTAGAATAATCAAAAGACATGTGAGTGTTTCAAAAAGAGGAATATTCTAATTCCGAACAAATTGATACCACTCTTTTAGAAAAAGAGAAGATTTGTTTCAAGCACACATGATGCCCGCGGTAGTGCTTCTTGGTGTTGTATTTAATTATAGAACCTTAAATTGGATTTCTATTAACTATGCGAGGACAGGGTAAGGTAGCGACCAACCTTGATTGCTGAAAATTATGCATCAAGAAGAACGGAGCAATTAGACGTCAAACTTGAAAATAAGTGTGTCACTCCTAACTTGTAATGGGGCAAAGAAGCATCTCAGTAAAACTTTTGACCTTGCAATTAAATGCACATATCAATCATGTATGACCTGAACCTTTCAAATTCCTTAACTGAATGTCCAGATCGGTGAAATGCAGTTCCTCTAAAAAAATTGAATGAGAGTGATTGTAGGTACAGTAGTATGACCAGAAGTATGGTTGATGAAACTACAGGTTACTGTCCAGAATCATATTCTTGGGCTCTGCATTGCCATGTGCATACCAAGGTGCCTGAAACCCCAAAGTGATTATCTCCCAAATAATTACTAAACCAAACAGGAAGATGACGAAGGATTCCAATAGCTAAATTAACATACAAGTATTAATAGCAAAACTTCAGCATGAGAAATAGAAGATTAAAAAGAGGAGGCATAATATGTGGTATCATTTACCTTAGACTGAAGCTTGGTTAAAAAGAGTGCAATCACCGATTAAGCTTCGTTCCTCATAGCAGCTAGAAATCATTTCATCCAAATTGTGGCACATCACACTTTTTTTTACATCATTCCACTACGGCGCTGCTTCAAAGAATTATTGTGTCTGGACCACAACGCCAGCGGAACCCATCCTACCCAACAACTGTGAGATGAAGTGAGCAGTTAAAGTAAAGACAAATCATGGAATGAGAGTATATACCGACAACCGTACTCTGTAGTGAGCAGTTAAAGTAAAGATAAACAGGCAGCAAACGACACATCAAGATCAAGCGAACAACAATTAGATCATATCACGATGAGGAGAGCATGTGCCACTACCTTGTCAGGTTATATGTCAATGATGGAACTGATTACTCATCGGCGTCGGAGCGTCAATGGCCAGCATGTCTCCAGAGCCAGTGAAGGCCGCTGGTGTAGTAGGAGAGGAGGTCACTCCTGGTCTGCTTGGCTATAAGGCGGTGAAGCAAGAGGAAATACACGTCGCCCCTGCGGCGGAGGTGGGATCCATGTGGCCTCCAGCCACGACACCTGTGACGACACACAAAACAATCAAGAAGAGGAATAACTACCAGCCTTGATAGGAAAAGGATACGAAGGATCGGGAAAACCGAGCGAGTTATTGCAAAATAGAGGAGGACGGAACATATTGGTTTCTTGACTGGACTATCAAATATCGCAGAGGCATTTTCCTGTGTGAGGGTGGTGATCAGTGTTAGTGTGTTAACCGATATGACTTCGGCAATGCTAGATGCTCTGAACTCATTGTCAGCACAAAGCACGGTACATTTATAATGAATTCATAGGTCAAATAATCTAATATGCATAGAAAGAAAATGCAGCTGCTGGAAGCTGAACCAAGTTAGTGATAAAAATACCTTATACGTTCAACTTCTCCTCCTCTTTCTTCTGCAAGACTACAGAGGTGCACTTGGCTGCAGGGTCAATGTGGAAAAGCTTAGCTACATCAGGACTGGTAGTATGGTAGAAGCTGAATGTTTCTTCCAACCTTGAAGCAGCAGCAAACTCATTACTTCGAGCACCCTACAACATTTGACATGATTTATTGACCACCACACCGCAGTCTGCAATATATAAACTTCAGGAACTACTACTCTTAGTAAAGCTACACATATGACTGCTTTTTTTGGTAGTTAGTAGCCACGATTGGTGGTTGGAATATTAATTAAGCCGGCCATACGACAGTACTGCTACTCTTAGTCATCTTTCAAACACATCAAATTTGACATATTTACAGAGAATATAATGTTAAGCAAACGAATGGAAGAAAAAGAATAGCATAAGATTGTAGAAAATAGGATGACAACAGAGCTCAGCGTTATGAAAATACATCAAATTTGGGCCTAATATTGTTAAAATAGGATGACAACAGAGTTCATGTCCAAGCATTGATGAACACCATTTGGCCTTATGAAAATAAGAACCCAGTGTGAACTTGACCAGATCAAAACAATATTAGGCCCAAACAGATTTTCCCGTGTTTGCACGTTCAATAAATATTAGGCCCAAACAGATCAAAACATAGGTGCGTCACACACTTATTGCCATCCAATAGATTTTCCCGTGTTTGCACGTTCTGTGCGTTACATGTGTGCGCTCATCTAGCTGAAGATTAACTAATCAAGCTAACTTCTGTATTAGCGCATCTGGCCGAAATCAATTAGTGAATCTAAGTTGTTTCACGTGAGTGTACGGGAAGAAGTAATCAGCAAGAAGGCATGCTATCTGCAGTGAATCACAGGGGGGGACATGGGGCAGTGGAAGGTGAGGACTACAACATTGATACCTTCAGCAAGGAAACGGCCTGCCGGTGCCGCCATCGACAACTCCGGCCACTGCCGGAGTTCAGCTTTCGCCGGCAACCTTAACCATCCAACCAATGGACCCGAGTAGCCCACCTCGCCAACCCTCACCGTGTAAGACCAGCCCGCCTACAGCCCCTCCAACCACCGACCATCTCCTTCCGGCCGCCTGGACACCGTAGCAGCAGATCGAGCCAGAGAAACGACCACTTCGCGCTGCCATGCCCAGATCCGCGCCAGCCCTCACGTGCAACCGCAGCAGCCGCACGCCCCACACAGCCGCGTCAAGGAGCACGTCCAAGAACGCCCGCCCTCTGGAGGCCAGCAGCGCCATCAGCAGGGACGCCCGCCTCCACAGACAGCCAGATCTGGCCGGCCCGCCTGCCCACTCGAGCAGCAGGGCGCCGCTAGACCAACGGCCGAGGCCGCATCAACTCTGGCGCCCTGCGCCGCACGCCGGCGACGCGCCCGCGAGCCTCCTTGCGGCCCGGAGCACGGGCGCTCCGGCCCATGCCCTCCAGATCGACGCCCTGCTCCACGGCGCCCTCCACCACACAGCCACAGCGCCGCGCCCTCCCGCACGCTGCGACGAGCTCGCCTGCACGGGATACGCCGCACCTCTACGCGCAGACACCGCGCAGTCCATACTCCGGGCCGCTCAGGCAGCCATGGCCTACGAAAACGGACGAAGGGCCCCACCGTCGCCTTCCTTGGAGGTGACGCGGGCTTCGTCGGCCACTCCTCCAGCGACGGCGAGACGAAGGGCAGGAAGATAGGGTGGCGGAGCGCGTGATCTAGGGTTTCCCCTGTGCCGTCAGGCAAGGCGACGGCGGAGCGGGAGATGGGGCGGCGGCGGTGGAGCGGGAGACGAGGGAAGAGAGAGGTCGCAACGGGAGGGGAGGATCGAGAGGAGGGGCGGCGGGTTTTTTTTTACCTGGGAGGTGAGATGCGGGGGGCGGGCGGCGCCGGGAGCCGGGGAGGAGGTCGGGGGCTGGCGGCGCCGGGCGGAGGCGAAGGGATCTGGAGGGCGGCGGCGAAGGGACGAAGGGCGGCGGTGGGCGAACGAGGGCAGAGAGTCGGGCGACTGTTTCTCGCTCGAGGGCACGATACCTCGTCGTACGTGCGGGAGTTTGGTTAGCGATTTTTTTCGTTGGTTAATCTTCGCCGGTTTGTTTTCGTTCGTGACAGATGGGTTCTATAGAAGGTTAGGCGCGTGGGGGCGGGTGGGGGATTTGGCTGGAGGGTTTTTTTGGTTTTTCACGGTTGAGAGGGAGGTGGGAGGAAGTACCAAAGAAGTACCAAAAAAGATCGGATGAGGTGGGACGAAAATAAAACCCGGAACGCGACCTACCAAATGAGACATTAGGAGTTTAGACTATGGAGTCCTAGTAGGACTCCACACTTGGCGCGCCCCCTCCTAGGGCCGGCATCCTCCTCCCTTGCTCCTTTATATACGGGGGCAGGGGGCACCCCAAAAACACAGCAATTGATCATTGAGATCTATTAGACGTGTGCGGTGCCCCCCCCCCTCCACCATAATCCTCGATAATATTGTAGCGGTGCTTAGGCGAAGCCCTGCGACAGTAGAACATCAAGATCGTCACCACGTCGTCGTGCTGACGGAACTCATCCCCGACACTTTGCTGGATCGGAGTCCGGGGATCGTCATCGAGCTGAACATGTGCTAGAACTCGGAGGTGCCGTAGTTTCGGTGCTTGATCGGTCGGGCCGTGAAGACGTACGACTACATCAACCGCGTTGTTATAACG
Source organism: Aegilops umbellulata (assembly GCA_032464435.1). Taxonomy (NCBI): domain Eukaryota; kingdom Viridiplantae; phylum Streptophyta; class Magnoliopsida; order Poales; family Poaceae; genus Aegilops; species Aegilops umbellulata. The sequence goes on along the minus strand of CP136056.1, from coordinate 510,906,969 downwards.
CTTCCGCTTTCGGTCTACGAGGGTACGTGGACAACACTCTCCCCTCTCGTTGCTATACATCACCATAATCTTACGTGTGCGTAGGAATTTTTTTGAAATTACTACATTCCCCAACAGTATGCATGATAGTTTGAAGAAAGGAGGCCACCATTGATACTTGAGGCTGCCGAGTTGAGGAATACTTTAATTGATTCTTGAGGATGCTGAGTTGAGGAATTACGTTGGACTGGTGGTATGACAACTCACACTCTGAATCCCACCCCACCGGTAAGTAACCCCGCATCGTTAAATCCCTCCTCTCTAGATGCATGTGGTCACAAGAAGCAGGAGAACGACCACAACAACTCTCATGGACAGATCCATGAGATTTCATATGAAAGACTAAGAGGATTGTATGACAGTTTAAGACCTTCAAGATGGATTGTATGAAAGATGGATATAGAGGAGGGAGGGGGCTCCTTTCTACTTGCAGCAGCGCATGGATTTCTCTCTTACTTCGAGGCTAAACATCTCCATTTTTTAGGGTAGTGTAACTAATTACCCACTTTTGTAGGGTAGTGTAACTGACCGCCTGCAAAAAAAAATCAAGGGCGGTGTAACTGGCATGTGAAAATAGAAAGGTTGTCGGAAAAAACATGTGAAAATAGAAGAGTGACCACACCATGTCCACGTGGCAACAACTAGACCCATTTAACTATTCGCAAAAAAATAGACCCACTTAAGGTTAATGATGAAGTCTCATGCCCTGCAGATCCTCCTGGCATGGGAATTAAATAGCATGCTGAATTTGCTGGAAATTAAACAGCACTATCAATTACTGTTAGTTCTCGTTGCTCTGGATGTTTGTGTAACACCGAGTGCAACACCGCACAACAACATCTGCGCTCATGCAACACATGTGTACTACTCTACTAAAGATTGAAATGGTTGTTGAGTTCAAAGATTGACGAAATTATCATAGACGTCTCACTGTCCACGGACACACCACATGTCGTCGAAAGAATAATATGTTTTTTTAACAAGATAAATAGAATGTCAAAACATCCGGCGTAGAGCTAAGAAAAACTCCACTAACCACTCGAGTAGAGCTTGGTTGTGCAACTCCCCAAACCCCCATGCAAGTACAGGCAAATCAGCACAAGAAACAATACTAGCTGAGAAGGCCGCTACTTACCAAATCTGAGGAGAAAATGTAACCTGAAAAGGCAAACTAACAAAGGGGGAATCCACCAAATTACATAATTACTATGGCCTTTATAGACCAGACCACACACACAATCACAATACGAAGGCACGAAACATTCTGATTGGCAAGTCATGAATTACAAAGACAGTAGCTACATGGCGAATTGAAGAGACAAATGATGAAGGACGTGCTACAAGGAAGCAACTAACATGAGCATGTAGAACAGCAAATCTAATCATGCTGAAATAGCTGAAGATATATAAGAACTAGCTGGACCAGCGTGCACGCGAGCAAAGTGGTGCAGATTAAGAACCAAAGCCAGAGCTACACATCTGTGGTTTTCCCTTGGAATTTGCCCCCGTCATCTCCAGCTCCTCCCTGCTTGCCTTGGCTGCTCTTCTTGGCCCTGACGAAGCAGAAGCATGCGCAGCAGGGGCACTGGAACAGGAGCTTCATGCCGATGATCCGTCGCCGACGATGAACTGTGTAGTGGAGAACAATGCAACTGGCAGATCTATGCTTGGGCGGTCTCTCCCTCACGCACTCACCCAAGCAAAATTATGAATGTAGATGGATCTGATCTGCCTCACTCGGACTCACTCTCACAGACTCACACACACTCGAGGACGTGGGCATAGCCCAGTGGTTGGGGGCGCATGATTGTAAACCTAACGACCAGAGTTCGATCCACGTCGGGGACGAATTTCTGGAATTCTCATGAGGGATGCTTCTTCTATATCAATAAACCGTGGGTGCTAGTGCCCATGGAGTTTCATTTTTTTTTTTCAGACTCACACACACTCCAGCTATATAGCCGCCTTGAGCCTTGGCACTCACACACTCCGGCAGCTGCTGGCTTGAGCCTTGGCACACACCACACCACACACTCTCCGGTCGATCTGGTTCCATTTTAAATGGACGCAAATGGATCCTGCCCATGTGCCCTTTTTTTCCTCCGCGGAAGAAGATGGCCCAGTGATAGACAGACAGGTAGTACATCTGTTTGTTAGGCTATATGGTTCAACATTCATATGTTCCTCTGTACGTAGCATTCCCTGACTCACTTTTCTATGTAGGTTACTGTTGGGCAACATGAGCTAGCTAGCTAGCTGCTTTTGTGAGTGGACAGCACGTACATTAAGCAAGATGTGGCTTGTACTAAGGGCATGGTCAATGCATAAGCCCAGGGTGATGCCCCGCAGGCCACGTAGGATCGGATCTCAGAAAAAGTAGGTTCAGATGAAGCAACAAGATCTCTGCGGGAGGCGGGTGTTTGGGGAGAAGAGACGTGGTTCGGTGTATTAAGCTGAAAAGGTTGAAGTGAAGAATAGACATACATGTGTAGCGGAAGTCTTTTATTTTCTATTTTTTAATGAGGTCCACTGATGGTAGCTTGGATTGAGAAGAAAAAATCAATGTAGATGTCTTAAGCTATTTTTTGTCACGTGGCATCTGTATTCATATGTTATCATTGTACATGCCCCAATGTGCATTAGTATAAGCTAAGGGATCTGCCGTGCATGTTGCTCCATGTGCCATGCATGTATGCCTGTCCCTGGCGTTGATGAAGCAAAATCAAGCTAGGCAGGAGGCGGAGCGAATATACAATCAAGGAGAGAGAGGGTGATTGATCAAAGCAAAGCAGCAGACATGCCAATCGCAAAGCAGTATAACTGCATGTTGCCGGTGGAAAAGGCTATGCGTGCGCGTCACGTGGATAACAAACTATTGGTGCTGACGGACGGTGTCACCGGCCGTGCGATGGTTACCTGTATATATCGACTTCGGCTAGCTGTAGGTCAGTCGGTGGCCAATCTAATTCATCTGCAGTTTCTGCAAAGGTGCCGCTGCATGCCTGCTGCATGCAGCATAAGAATGCAGTGGCAATGATCGAGCTCGTACTCCCTTCGTTTCTTTTTAGTCTGTATATAAGGTTTGATCAAAGTCAAGCTTTGTAAAGTTTGACTAACTTTATATTAAAAAATATAAACATTAATAATATGAAATGAACATTATCATATGCATCATGAAATGTATTTTCATACTATATAGTTTTAATGTTCTAGATGTTCATATTTTTTATATAAATTTGGTCAAACTTTGTGTAGTTTGACTTTGATCAAACCTTATATGCGAAGTAAAAAGAAACGGAGGGAGTATATAGATGGCGTAACTATTTTGGCGGGTAACGAGCTACAACTATGATGCACGAGCGATCTACTAGTATTCAACATTTATATGATAGCTAATCTTCATACATGTAACCAACGGGGAGAGTTGAGAGCACGTCTCTCTGTCATGAGGATTAATAACCGGGCAGGCAGACAAAGAGATGATCTTGAAGTGCCGTGCAAATGCTTGTATGCCTAGCTCGCTGATTGGTGACGGTCAATCAATCGGCCGGTCATGTGGCTGGATGCGCATGCATGCATGCACATACTGTAGTTTTTTTTTTTTTTAGGCAAATGCACATACTGTAGTGTGATGGACGGAGCGGATGGGCCGTCGCAACCACCATCTACTTGCGAGCCATCGAGCGCGCGCGCGCGCACATGGCCAGCCTGGCCACCACGCACGGCCCACTCCGGCCTCTGTGGCGCGTACGGTCGTGGAGTCAGACGTGCAGCGTGCGCGCGCCCGTCCACCCCGTGCCCCCCGCGAGCGCGAGCGCTCTGCTCTCCGCATGTGTGTACGTGCATGCGGTGCCCAGCGCAGCGCAAGCAACGAATACGTTGCCACGGATCTGGTCTCTCTCAATCATCGGATCAATCGATCGGTTACAAGAGGTTGGTTGCCTCGTCCATACGGTACGTACACATGCATCTTTAACCAACTGGTGATTGAGCCAGCACGTTCGTACAGCACGTACGTACTACGATTCAAATGCTTTTATACGAGGAATATTGCTGTTGTTGTTGCCGCATTGTCAACGTACTACCCCCTCTACAGAGGGAGTACTTACGAACGAACGAGAGAGGATGATGACGATGGTGATGATGTTATGCGAGACGTGTGGCCTATAATTAAGCGGCCAGCCATGATGATGAGATGTTTATGCCACAGCCAGATGTGTGGCCTAATTAAGCATGCCAACGATTTCATGCCTGGTGCAATTTCATCACCCCTCGTCTACTTGCCGGAAATTTTGGATAGGAAGCCAAGCCCCAAGCCATGATGATCGTGGCAGCTGCCGCGTGGAGACCCTCGCCACCTTCCAAACTTTATGACAATAAGAGATGCCAACACAAGCGAACCAACCTGTGGTTGATGGTTAGGTGGGCAGTGGTATCCCCAGCCCATCAGGGTTCAAGTCTTGTTGCTCACATTATTCCTGGATTTATTTTAGGATTTCCGGACGACGAGGAGCCTACGCTGACTTCGTAAATTTCAAGATGATATGTCGGCTCGGTCTTTTGAAGATGCTCATAGGATACGTTGGGGATGAGTGTATGCGCGTATGTATGAGCGCTTGCGTCAATACTGTGTTAAAAAAAAGATGTGAACACAAAATGTAGAAACTAGAAAATAATCTTCATGATAACGTTCATCTCCATTTGATTCTGGGAAAAAGGTGCGAGTTTAATGCCAGCTAGAGGGCTCCATTTTTAGGTGCTTCTTCAAGTTTTGTTAAAGTCTATGTCCTGCTCAAGAAAACGAGACGGCAGCGGCTTCCTGAATATGAAATAAGGTTCTTACTGCCTAGCCCCCGTTCTGATGGTGCGTCTAGCATCGTCGGAGGATGTGTGGACGTGTGTCTTCGATAGATCTTGTGGGATTCGGTCGGTGGTTGTTTGGTGGATTTGTTCGGACCCGGTCTTTGTTCATCTTTGTTCATGTGTCTTCAGGTTGGATCCTTCCGATCTAACTTTCTTTTCATCGGGGATGGTTGTTGTTCTGGTGCGTTGGTCCTATGGGGCCTTAACGCAACGACTTCCCAATCGTCTACTATAACAAGTTATGTCCGACTCCGGCGAGGGAGGGGCGATGATGGCGGCACGCCTTGGGCTCACTTCAGTGTTTGTAGTCGTCGCTAGGTGGTCTATGAATCAGGATATAATTTTTATTATTTTTGTGTTCGTTGTACTACCATGATTAAAGACGAATAGATCTTTTCCACACAAAAAAAGACATTAACATAAAACTTGTAGAAATTAAAAAAAATTAGGCATCTTGTAGAAATTAAATTGCATTGCTATGTAGCTGAGAAACAATTGTATTGCAAAGTTAGACTCCATGAATATGTATTTTTTGAATTGCATGCAAGTGGTACACTGAAGAAAAAAACTTAGAGTATCCAATCCCGAGACCATAATTACCGGAAGTCGATGACTAAAATTGCTATATATCATGATAATCATCGTCTTCCCAACCATCTTTTCTCTATAATTAGTGTTTAGCTTACCCATCTTTTTTTTGCAGGAATTTGCTTACCCATCTTTAACTACTCATAGAGTGAGCCTTCGGCTACATTTTGGCATTGCGGTGGATAATCATAATCTTGCTTGTCTACACTTTTGTCCATTTTAGTGTTTCTTCAAGTCGCAATTGCCAAATTTTATGCCTGCTCCCTTGGCATCACAAATAAGTGATGTTTTTTTGCCACGGTCTTCAAAATTTTAACTTTGAGCACTAATTTAATATACATATAGAACGCAAGAAGGAAAAAGGATATTCCGGATATACTTTCCGAGACAAACGTATACATGCGGGTTTTTCAGTTTTTTAATCAAACCAATAAAATGGAATCCGGACCCCCCCCCCAACCCATCCCAAAAGAATATCGGCGGACAATTTTTTGAAGGACTGCATGAAGTCATCTCCAAAACATCAGTTAGGGCATCTCCACGGGCAAGTGATATGTGTCGACAACAAGGGATTGAGTCCAATGGGACCCTCTCTACTCCAATGGTGAAAGAACATGCGGTGCCCCCATGTTTGGTTTTGGTAATTGATGACAATCTCTATGGACTAATGGTTGCCTTGAGTTATATTTGAAGGGTTTGCCCATAGGCTTTTCTTGGAGTCCATTTGTTGGTTTCAAGGAGAGTTTGTGATGACCAAGGTGCTATTAAGGAATTATCCAAAGATTGATCTTGGTTTGTCCATAGGCTTTTCTTGCAGTCCATTTGTTGGTTTCAAGGAGAGTTTGTGATGACCAAGGTGCTATTAAGGAATTATCCAAAGATTGGCCTTGTGAGTGTTGAGCTTATTGCAAGCATGTCTTGAAGAAGAAGTGTGTGTGATCATTCATGTTTACCTTCAAGACAACATCCAAATGAAGAGAGTTGGAAAGATTCAAGGTTGATCAAGACTAAGTCAAAGAGTGAATCAACTTGATCAACACACAAATTGTAGAAGATGTACCGAGAGGGATCACGTGATCGCATGGTAAGGTATGTTTCCATGGGCTAGCGTCAAGAGGAAGATATTATACAACCCATGGAGGATGGCATCAAGTGGTGGTCGTCATCAAGTTTGCGGTGTGCAAGTTCAAGCGGAGCATCACGAAGAGATCAAGTGCTTGAAGCTTGCCATCCATTATGGTGACAATGGACTTGTGAAGATGTGCCGAAGAATGGCTCACTCATAGTGGAGTATGGGGGAGCAATCTACTAGTCTTCAGCAAGCCAACGCAATCAAGAAAGGTAGTCTAGCTTGAGGGAGTCAAGATCATCATCATCCAGCTCAAGTGGACTATATGCAAGGCAGAGGTTTGCCCTTGATAGTTTTTCTATTTTACCGGTCTCATGGTAGTTGTGGGAGACCGGGTTATAGGATTGATTGTCGTTCTTTCAACGGGGGCTCTCGATGAGTAGCTTGATCGTATCGTTCGTAGAGAGCTCAAACCATTGCATCCTTGCATCATCTTTATTGGTTCTTGTTTGGTTTTTCTCCTTGTGAGATTTGGAGCTTTTGGTCATCTTCATGACAAGCTCGAGTTCATCAAAAACGGAGTTAACATGCATATTCTATGATGTTTTCGATGTTGGAGGTTATGACGGTTCTTCTCGGTTGGAGGTTTCTCTCCTCTATATATTAGGCATACCTCCCCTGCCTCTTCTCATTATAACCTTTTGTTGTTTGGATGCTACTCGTTGTCTTCTATCCAACAAGCTTGAGTTTGCCCAATTCGGAGTTCATTTGCAGAAATTTCGGCTTTATTGCATCCTCTGTTTTCTCTGTTGTGTTCTTGAAAGCCTCAAGCGGTAGTACTGCTCTCTCGAGCGGCAGTACCACTTGTAAGCGGTAGTACCACGTCCTTGTGCCGCGCGTAGTACCGTTGCTTTTGGGGATGCGTTTTTCGTGTCGGGTTTCACGATAAGCGGTACTACCTCTCCCCTCGAGCGGTAGTACCTCTTATAAGTGGTACTACCTCTCCCCAGAGCGGTACTACCTCTCTGGCAGATTTTCAGCTCGTGTTTTTCTCTCTCGTTGGGGTTTTTGACTGTGCTAAGCGGTAGTACCGCTCCTCCAGCGGTAGTACCGCTCGTGTGCGGGCTGAGCACATAACAGTTGGATTCGGGAGGCCCTATAAAAGGGGGTCTTCTTCGCCAATGAACCTTATCTCTTGAGCTCGTGTTCTTCCCCCATTGTTGACCTTCTTCGAGCTTGCTAACTCTCCAACCCTCCATGGATTCTTGCTAGTTTTGGGGGGAAAGGAGAGAGGAGATCTAGATCCACATTTCCATCAATCACTTTCTCCTCTATGTGAGGGGAACCCCTTGGATCTAGATCTTGGAGTTCTTGGTGTTCTCCTTCTTGTTCTTCCTATCATTTTCCTCCCTAGCATTAGTTGCTTTTGTGGGATTTGGGGGAGAAGGACTTGGGCACTCCATGTGCCCTTGCCATTGCATTTGGTGCATCAGTTTGAGTTCTCCATGGTGATACGTGGAAGTTACAAGTTGAGAAGCTTATTACTCTTGGGTGCTTGGGCGCCCTAGATGGTTGGTGGTGTTCGGAGCTCAATCATTGTGGTGCAAAGCTCCGGGCAAGTATTGGGGTCTCCAATTAGGTTGTGGAGATCGCCCCGAGCAATTTGACGGGTACAGGTGACCGCCCCCAAGGGTTGCCAAAGTGTATGGGTTCGGTGACCGTCCCCAAGGGTTGCCATTTGTATGGGTTCAGTGACCGCCCTCAAGGGTCCCTTAGTGGAATCACGACATCTTGCATTGTGCGAGGGCATGAGGAGATTACGGTGGCCCTAGTGGCTTCTTGGGGAGCATTGTGCCTCCACACCGCTCCAAATGGAGATTATCATCTGCAAGGGTTTGAACTTCGGGATACATCGTCGTCTTCGCGTGCCTCGGCTATCTCTTACCCGAGCCCTTTACTTATGCACTTTACTTTGTGATAGCCATATTGTTTCTTGACATATATCTTGCTATCACTTACCTGTTTATCTTGCTTAGCATAAGTTGTTGGTGCACATAGGTGAACCTAGTTGTTGTAGGTTTTGTGCTTGTCAAATTAACCGATAGCTTTATTCCGCTTTTGTTCAAGCCTAAACCGTAATTATTTTTAAACGCCTATTCACCCCCCCTCTAGGCGACATCCACAATTTTTTAATTGGTATCAGAGCCTCGTCTCTCTTTATAGGGCTTAACCGCCTAGAGAGTAAGGATGTCGACTAGGGGTTTAGAATTCTCTGACACTCTTAGTTTTGATGGCACAAATTTTGATGTTTGGGTAATTCGCATGCTTAATCTCTTTAGGGTCATGGACCCAAATTTAGAGCGAATTGTAGATATGGGGTTTTTCTCCTCCAAAGGATCCCCAAAGATTATCTTTAAAGTATGAGAAAAACTCTTATCTCAATGCTCAAGCTTCTAATGTGCTTTTCGATGCTTTGAGCAATGTAGTTTTATTTCAACTCATGCCGTTCCGGGATGCTCATGAGTTGTGGACAAAGCTTCAAGATAAATATGGTGTGTCCAAGATTTGTAAGGATGTTTGTTCTCCCTCCACCTCCGGTCGTGTTGCGTTCTCAACTTCTTCTACTTCACTTACATGTGGTTTGCCACAAGGTAATGACATGGTTAGTAGTGGTGTTCATTGCAATGATGATAGTGGGCTTATTGTTGATAATCCTTCATCACTTTCTTATTGCAATGCTTCATCTTTGGACTTTAGCACTTCGAGCACTCCAAATGTTTCACATGCTTGTGTTGATAGTCCTTGCATATCATGTAAAAATTTCTTGACTAAATCTCATGATGATATGCTTGCTATATCTTGTTGCCATGATAAAAATGCATGTATTTCCTCGAGTTGTTGTGCTAACAATGTAGAGGAAACCCAACACTCCATGGAACAAGATGTGGTCTTGGATGGTGCTTCAAGGGATCCTACATCATCATCTATTGCATTTTGCCTTATGGCCAAGGCTTCAAAGAGCTCAAGGCCCAAGTAACTTCTTTGAAGAAAGACTTGGAAAAGTGTCATGAAGGGAAATCCACACTCAATAATATCTTGAGTGTGCAAAAATCCCCCAATGACAAAGGTGGACTTGGATTCAACTCCAATAAGAAGAAGAAGTCCAAGAGCAACAAGAAGAAGGGCCAAGAACAACTCACGAATTCGGCCAAGATTATTTGCTTCAAGTGCAAAATTGAAGGGCATCATGTTAGATCATGCCCATTGAAGAAGAAGTCCGTTAATGACAAGCAACAAGGGAAGAGGCCACAAGTTCAATCTCATGCTCAACCACAAGTTGAAGAAAGGCCACTTCCCAAGAAGACTCAAGTGCATGCTTCTCTTGTTGAGAAATCAAGTGAGAAGAAAATGAAGAGTAGACGTTGCTACTTATGTCGTGAGAAAGGTCACGTCGCTTCTTCATGCACTACTGGTAACTTATCCAACCCAATTATTATTGATGATATCTATTCTCTTGGGAAGGATAAGGTTGGCAATGTGTTTGCCAAGTTTGTTTGTACTCAAAGTGGTGTCAAGCAAAGAACCATTTGGGTAGCCAAGCCTATTGTGACTAACCTCTTAGGACCCAACTTGGTTGGGGACCAACCAGCTCAAACTTGATAAATAGGTGTTTTTGGAGGTCATTGGAGACTTGGCTACATTATGGAGATTTAAGGGGTCCTCGTCATTCATATTGCCTCAAGCCAAGTCATTCAGATTATCTTTCTATCGTATATCCAATGTTCCTCCTTGCGGTAACTCGTGCTTAAATTGCTTACATTGAAAGTTAATTACCCCTTAGCATGTTGTGGTTTTGTACCTTGCATGTGCTTGCATATGTTGTGCTTCCAATTTGCTTATCTTGAGAAATCAAGTATGTGTATGTTGGTTTGCACATCATGTACGTGTGTGTTATGTGTTGAGCCTTTTTGCATCTTGTTTATTTCTTAGTTGGCTCTTGTGAGAGATTAATGGAATATCCCATTATGGGGGACTGATGTGCTTTGTGCACCTCACAATCCTATAAATGTCTGTACATGAGTAATACCATCTAGTATTCATATTTCAAGATTATCTAGTCTCTATGTGGTATGTCTTCTCATGGGAAATTCAAATTCTAAATAGTCCATTAATTATCTCTTGTTGGATCCTTTTATTTGCCTCTTGTTTATCCTTAATTGGTATCACATTATGGGGGAGTAATATGCTATGTGTATGTTACTAGCCTAGAAAATGTGTACATTTGAGATATTGTCACCTAGAGTTGATATTGTAAATTATCTTGTTCCTAGGTGGCATGTTAGCTCTACAAGTTGCAATTTGCCTTTTGTTTGGTGTGTATATGATGTTGGATATCCTTGCTATCTACCACCGGGAATTATTTCCAAATACTTCTTGTCTTTTAACAATTGGTACTCACTTATGTGTGGTAAAAATAATTGATCTTCTCCACGTTGGTGTTTGCTTTTATTTGCCTTATCTCTTGCCTAGGATTGTGTAAACTCCCTTTGTCTTCCATACCACTTGTGGATTTTGTTAATTTCTTGATCTTGTCTAGTGTTTTCTTGATATAGTGAAAGTGTTGATCCCACCTTGTGCATTTTATATTCAAATGCAAATTCTCTATAATGCACTAGTCTTGGGGGAGCTATCATATTCTCTATAAAACACTCATCTTGTGATCCTTATCAAGTGTGTGTTGGTGGAATGCAACCCATTTCTTTTTGGTACTTGTGCCATCATGAAACTTTGTAGAGGGCCTGGTTTGTTTGGAACCATTCTTTCTTTTGGGAGTTTGACATCTTTCTTTTTGCTTGTATTCTTGGATATCTCATTCCTTGATGTATCTTTCATTTGATATCCTCCAAGTGATGATTTATTCATTTGGTATCTTTTCTTCATTTTTTTTCTTGTCAATTGGTATCGGTTCTTGAAAGTATTGAGCATGCATATTAACTTCATGTAGTCTCCTTGGCATGCTTTCTTTCTTTCTTTCTTTGACCCAATATATAGGGAAACTCCACCAAGTCTCAAATTGGATGAGATGTGCATGAAATTCATTCTCATATATGTATGCACATACTTAAGTGGAGTTTGTCCTATGTATTGTTGGTTCTCTAACTCTTTGGTCCCAATGAGTTTGGGTACCATTTTGTTTGTGTTGTTGTTCTAGGAACAATTGGAGATGCATTGGATGCTCGGCTCACTCACAAGGAATGTGGTGTCACCATGTGCTTATTGGACTCAAGCTAGGATGATCAATGAACTATCTACTACCTTCAATTGGTTTCTTTTACATCCTTCCAATGATATCTCAGCAACAAGTATCTATTCATGCATTCCTTTCTTGCATTCAACCTTGTGTAGGTTGCATCTTGGTATGATATTCATTCCATCTTGTGATACCTCGTTTCCTTTCTCAAAGCATCTCAACGATGATCTCATGTTGCTAGTTGTGATGTCTTTGATGTTCGTGTGATCGGAATTCATTTGTATACAATAAGACCATATCTAGCCATGTGCTATGCTTTCAAGCAAATATCTTATTGGTATATTTATGACTTCCTTGTGGATATCTTATTCTTTCCTTTTTGTAACTATTTCGTGTATACATCCTTATTTGTGGATCGATATCATCATGATTTTCATCTACCTAGAATCTTATACACTTGAGAGAAATTGCATATCTAGAAGATATCCTTTCTTTCACGTCCACCTTTTATTTCTTGTATTATTTCTTTGGTGGCCCCGTGAAAGCTTTGCCTTGAGTACGGATCATACCTGGTTGCATCTTGATGCACTCTTGTGTGATGAAGATATTTTGTCTCTTGCTTGTCTTGATGAGGCTTTTGCCATCTCGTTTGGTATCCCTCCTCTTGACATAGCTTTCACTTTCTTTCTTCACCATGGGTTGTCACAAGTGTTGTTTATTCTTTTTGCATGTTGAGTGTGCTTGTGAACCCCTTTGCTTGGTGTGTGTGGGAAGGACATGTCATACACCTTGTATCTCCACTATTCAAGACTATGTTGATGCTTAATGCTCATCCGTACATTAGTCTTCTCAAGTGCATTGCCTTGACTCACACACATCATTTTGGTTGAGCCCTTTCTTAAGTTGCCACTTTTACATGTTGCTCAACCATGTGTTTGTTGCTTGTGCTAGGCTTTGTTTCCTACATGCTCACTTGCACTTGTTGTAAGTTTCTAATGATTTTGGGGGAGCTATGATCATATTTTGTGCACTTTGTATCCTAATACAAAAACTGTTGATGTGCACAAATCATGGGGAGCTTCTCTAGTTTCTTTAGAACACTCCTCTGCTCATATCATAATATCTTTATTCATGTGGCACGTAGATTTATTGGTCTAGTTGGTTCAATTGGTATCTTTTGATTGCTTGATTGCTTGTTTCTCTCTTTGTTATGTCTTTGTGGCATATCATTCTTTTGCAATCTTGGTGCCTCAATATAGTGGTCTTCCTCCAAGTATTACCTTTGGATATGTGTATGGCATTCCACTCTCTTGTTGAGAAATACACAACTTTTGGAGGAACCCCTTTTATATTGGTCTTCTTAGCTTTTCGCCCATTTTGGCAATCGATGCCAATGGGGGAGAAGTTCCAGAGAGTTTTGTGGAGAAGTCTTCAGAGTTTTCCCCTTGCTTTGGTTTTGTTCCTAAGCATTTGCATCTCATACGCATGCATTATTGGTTGTTGCATTGCATGTGATGCATAATTCCTTATATAAACTCTCTTGAAAGTGATTGTCACCAATTACCAAAATGGGGGGGGTTGAAAGAACATGCGGTGCCCCCATGTTTGGTTTTGGCAATTGATGACAATCTCTATGGACTAATGGTTGCCTTGAGTTATATTTGAAGGGTTTGTCCATAGGCTTTTCTTGGAGTCCATTTGTTGGTTTCGAGGAGAGTTTGTGATGACCAAGGTGCTATTAAGGAATTATCCAAAGATTGGTCTTTGTTTGTCCATAGGCTTTTCTTGCAGTCCATTTGTTGGTTTCAAGGAGAGTTTGTGATGACCAAGATGCTATTAAGGAATTATCCAAAGATTGTTCTTGTGAGTGTTGAGCTTATTGCAAGCATGTCTTCAAGAAGAAGTGTGTGCGATCATTCATGTTTACCTTCAAGACATCATCCAAATGAAGAGAGTGAATCAATTGATCAACACACAAAGCGTAGAAGATATACCGAGAGGGATCACGTGATCGCATGGTAAGGTATGTTTCCATGGGCTAAAGTCAAGAGGAAGATATTATACAACCCATGGAGGATGGCATCAAGTGGTGGTCGTCATCAAGTTTCCGGTGTGCAAGTTCAAGCGGAGCATCACGAAGAGATCAAGTGCTTGAAGCTTGCCATCCATTGTGGTGACAATGGACTTGTGAAGATGTGCCGAAGAGTGGCTCACCCATAGTGGAGTATGGGGGAGCAATCTACTAGTCTTCACCAAGCCAACGCAATCAAGAAAGGTGGTCTAGCTTGAGGGAGTCAAGATCGTCATCATCCAGCTCAAGTGGACTATGTGCAAGGCAGAGGTTTGCCCTTGATAGGTTTTCTATTTTACAGGTCTCATGGTAGTTGTGGGAGACCGGATTATAGGATCGATTGTCGTTCTTTCAAGGGGGGCGCTCGATGAGTAACTTGATCGTATCGTTCATAGAGAGCTCAAACCATTGCCTGCTTGCATCATGTTTATTGGTTCTTGTTTGTTTTTCCTCCTTGTGAGATTTGGAGCTTTTGGTCATCTTCATGACAAGCTCGAGTTCATCGAAAACGGAGTTAACATGCATATTCTATTATGTTTTCGATGTTGGAGGTTATGCCGGTTCTTCTCGGTTGGAGGTTTCTCTCCTCTATATATTAGGCATACCTCCCCCGCCTCTTCTCATTTAAAACTTCTGCTGTTTGGATGCTACTCGTTGTCTTCTATCCAACAAGCTTGAGTTTGCTCAATTCGGAGTTCATTTGCAAAAGTTGTGGCAGTTTCGGCTTTATTGCATCCTCTGTTTTCTCTGTTGTGTTCTTGAAAGCCTCAAGCGGTAGTACTGCTCTCTCGAGCGGTAGTACCACTTGTAAGCGGTAGTACCACAGCCTTGTGCCGCGCGTAGTACCGTTGCTTTTGGGGATGCGTTTTTCGTGTCGGGTTTCGCGATAAGCAGTACTACCTCTCCCCTCGAGCGGTAGTACCTCTTATAAGTGGTACTACCTCTCCCCCCGAGCGGTAGTACCTCTTATCAGCGGTACTACCTCTCCCCTCGAGCGGTAGTACCTCTTATAAGCGGTACTACCTCTCCCCAGAGCGGTACTACCTCTCTGGCAGATTTTCAGCTCGTGTTTTTCTCTCTCGTTGGGGTGTTTTGACTGTGCTAAGCAGTAGTACCGCTCCTCCAGCGGTAGTACCGCTCATGTGCGAGCTGAGCACATAACGGTTGGATTCATGAGGCCCTATAAAAGGGGGTCTTCTTCCCCAATGAACCTTATCTCTTGAGCTCGTGTTCTTCCCCCATTGTTGACCTTCTTTGAGCTTGCTAACTCTCCATCCCTCCATGGATTCTTGCTAGTTTTGGGGGGAAAGGAGAGAGGAGATCTAGATTCACATTTCCACCAATCACTTTCTCCTCTATGTGAGGGGAACCCCTTGGATCTAGATCTTGGAGTTCTTGGTGTTCTCCTTCTTGTTCTTCCTCTCATTTTCCTCCCTAGCATTAGTTGCTTTTGTGGGATTTGGGGGAGAAGGACTTGGGCACTTCGTGTGCCCTTGCCATTGCATGTGGTGCATCGGTTTGAGTTCTCGACGGTGATACGTGGAAGTTACAAGTTGAGAAGCTTATTACTCTTGGGTGCTTGGTACCCTTGAGCTTGTTCCTCTTGGGTGCTTGGGCGCCCTATACGGTTGGTGGTGTTCGGAGCTCAATCATTGTGGTGCAAAGCTCCGGGCAAGTGTCGGGGTCTCCAATTAGGTTGTGGAGATCGCCCCGAGCAATTTGACGGGTACCGGTGACCGCCCCAAGGGTTGCCAAAGTGTACGGGTTCGGTGACCGCCCCCAAGGGTTGCCATTTGTACGGGTTCAGTGACCGCCCTCAAGGGTCCCTTAATGGAATCACGACATCTTGCATTGTGCGAGGGCGTGAGGAGATTACAGTGGCCCTAGTGGCTTCTTGGGGAGCATTGTGCCTCCACACCGCTCCAAACGGAGATTAGCATCCGCAAGGGTGTGAACTTCGGGATACATCGTCGTCTCCCCGTGCCTCAGTTATCTCTTACCCGAGCCCTTTACTTATGCACTTTACTTTGTGATAGCCATATTGTTTCTTGTCATATATCTTGCTATCACTTAGTTGTTTATCTTGCTTAGCATAAGTTGTTGGTGCACATAGGTGAGCCTAGTTGTTGTAGGTTTTGTTCTTGTCAAATTAACCGCTCGCTTTATTCCGCTTTTGTTCAAGCCTAAATCGTAATTATTTAAAATGCCTATTCACCCCCCTTCTAGGCGACATCCACGATCTTTCAAACGATACCCCTCATTTCTCTTCTCCCCATATGTCCACCTTCTTTTTTGCGTATATTTCAACCAAACTTGTTGAATACTAGAAGGATATAGTTTGAACATAGAAATAAATGGTTCAAATCTTAAAATACACAATTTGAACATAAATCTTATTCAGAGTACATAGTTCAAGTATTAAAGTCAAACGACATTGTGGATTTAATGGTTTCTATGATGTATCCATAAATGCTCTACAAGATCAACATAGCCCTTTGACCTATTACGGTTAATAGGTATCATCATGGCCAACGTTGAACCTTTAATGTTTAGAGCATGCCCCTCTTTCTCCATTGATTTGAGGATGCTCATCATCAGCAGCAGCAACAACTCGTAGTCACCGTCATCACCTTCCGATGACGACGAATCAAATAACTCGTTGTAAATAAATTCATATTCTTAGCGCACCGGGTGTACCTACAACTGTGCAACAGCTAAAAAGGTCAAAACCCTGTCTGGACATTTTGTTTAACATATGGTGTGCTAGGTGTATGGCGCCGCCGCCGGGCAAGTAGGGTGTACCGTGGTGGCGTTAGGGGCGGCAACGATGTCCCAAGGCGGTGCGCGTAACAGAGGAGGGTGGTCGATTTGTAGGATTATGGATGGGCCTGACCTGTATGATCCAACAGTGAGGAACATGTCCAGACATCCCCATATCCGTCCCACATATGGACTGAATTTGAAGAGATCTCGACAGTCCGGACAAATGAGGAAGGCTTGGAGAGGTCCGTTTGATAGACATCGTCTGAACAGTTCAGGTAGACAAATGTAGAAGGTTTTGAGGAGTGCCCTCGTGTGACATACTGAGGGAATAGTAATTTTTAGAATAAGCACAAGGGCATCTTCAACACCGACCCTCAAAACACCCGCATACATTCAGACCAAGCTACCTAGATGTAGTTTTTCATCCAACACTATACCCCATCGATCCACGGATGCGCCTGGTTGTCCGAAATCCCGCAACCAGACACAAACTAGAGGGAGCTTTGTGGGAGGCTGGATTGCCGCCACGTAGGAGTCCGACACCCCTGGCCCACTCACATCCCCCTCACGGGCCACTTTTCTTCCACTCTGCCTTTGTCCACCTTGCTCTGCACATGCACCCTCCTCGTCTGACCACCTGTCTGGTTGCCGCCCAGGCATTGTTGGACGTCGGCAAACCCACACGCATGCCCGCCTTGGGCTACACCACCGCCCATCCAGGATCCATTCGTAGCCAGGTATCCTCCGCCCCTTGCCGACGCCGTCCATGGCGGACACCACGCCTGATAGGTGTTCACTCAAAATGCAATTGAGCTTTTATGTTGAACTTCTTGTTGTTTTCTAGAATAAGCACGATGGCGGGCGGTGTACTTGGTGATGAAGGACGAATTGTTGTGTGATGCATGGAAGGTCGTATACTTTTTCGGCATAGGCAAGGGGGCTCAACCTTTTCGCGAAACGTGAATGCTTAGTTCATAAGCAAAGCACTTCGCGCCCTATGACTTGCACGTGATTCACGATCACAATGTAAAGTCGCCAGCCCATCGGTGGTACACCATCACCGTACCAACTCTGTCACGGAGTTTTGTGGTGCGATTGCAGAAATGGAGAGAAGGTGGACACCGGGTTCGCAAAGCCATTAAGATAGTAAGTTTTGCTTCTTGTTGCTCTATATGTTGGTCAATTCATTCATTCACACAATGTTGAACTTGATAATCATCACATTGTATAGCCCAAACGTCCCGTCGTGTTGTGCCATAGGACTGAGGGCATGCCATTTACATTCATACATTGTTGGGTGAAGCTTAAGTGGCACAGTGCGTGGGAGGACATGTGCAGAGTCTAACTCAAGTATCGTTAAATTCGAAAAACTTGTTGAACATCCAGTTATCTCAGATATATTTTTTACATTTGAATTATTGTTGTACTAAGAATATTTGCATGCTATTTTCTATAATTATTTTGGGTATCACGGACTTAAAAAATAGTGCGTACATAGTCTGGGTCAGTCTACGGACAAATATCATGTCCAGAACCACAAATCGAGTCCTAGTGGTGCTATCGTGTGCAGCACTGGAACTTATCTTGGTAACCACGGGTGTGATCTTCCATGAGCCACCGAGTTCCAAACGTCGACATTTGCTCTTCCTGCCCGGTACACCATGGAGCCCGCTTTCTTCGGTCCGTTATTTTTGTGCCCTCCCGCAGCAATCCTGACGGGGATGGATGCCGTAATTCTGCCACAACCGTTCACCTGCGGATCCGCTGCGCGGCCCGCGCGCTCGAGGGCCCCTCGGAGGCGGCGTTCCGTCCGTCAGATCAGGCAGATCGACGGTGGCGGAGGAGCGAAAAAGGAGCGTTCTGTTCGGTCGCGCCGCGCAGCGGATCGATCGGGCTCACGCGGCACGCGGCGCCAGCACGCACCGAGAACATCGCTCTCGGCCCCTGCGGCGGGAGATGTGGAAAACCAGACTGGAAATTCGCTTCCACGATTGTTGCACTCCGTTTCACTTGCATGATGCCCCCTCACCTTTCATGGTATTTGTTTATTAGTAGTTCTTTGCACTATTCGGTTGTATAGAATGTTTGTGCTTTGTTTTCCGATGTGTATATCACATGTGGATGCAACTGATAGAAAGAAGGCTATGCTCTTTCTGAAAGGGGGAGAATACCTATTTTCCTGGAGAGAGAGAGCGAGTACGGCTTGTGAAAAGAAACATTCTCAAGCTAGAATGTCCGCTTGGTACATATTTGCACATCTATATGCCGTATGTATGCAATGCACACAAATTAGACTTGCTTTTTTGATGAAATACATGGTTGCCAACGTGTGTTCTCTCGGGCCGGCCTTTCCTTATTCGCTAGATCTAGTTTCTTTAGATCAAGGTGTCTGGCGATACGAACTGGTCATTCAGGATCGAGGTGTTTTCCATCTCATGTTTTGGTACCGTTTCACTTTTTTCGGCCATGTTCCCCTTTCTAATTTTATGCACCAAACAAGATCCCTATCAGCTATTGACCATGTGCAATCCTTTCATGCTCAACTCCACTTCAACCTCCATCAGAGGCCTCGTCTCGGGTTCCTAGGCTAGGCAGGTAATTGTAGAGACATGGAGTTCAAAGCTTTGTCGTCATCTATTGCCTATTTTACGGGGCATGTTTTCCTCTATCGAATGCTTCGACTTTGTCTTCAACCTCCTCATATCCTCTTTGGGGATAAAAAGAGAGACCTCTTTTCAAGCGGTGTCTCTTTACTACGCTGGCGGGGTCTTCACATGTTTCTAGTTGTAGGCGTGGTTGGTACTAATCAACGGCGAGCATAGCACCTCATATATAACGCCCCATGTGTGCTGACCTGGCATCCTCATGTGTCACTCAAGGACATGTGGAGGTTCCCTCGAGGGCGATTCTACACGTGTGCAATGGTGATTGGCGAACCTACGTGTAGCTCGTGGGGCCAACCGACCACAACTTTTCTATAACAACCCCTTGGTTTTCTCATTTTAATGCATCACTCCTTGTAACTTCAAAAGATTACCCCCCAGCCCCCAAAAGTTTTTCCTGCTAGTGCCGCCACCTCACGTGCGTATAATACTCTATGAGGTGCGTTTGGCCTCACTTGGAATTTTAATATATAAATCAAGTTCTTATATTTACCAAAAAAGCAATCACATGCGATTACATAACATCTCACATTATAAACTCACTGTTGAAGATCACCCAAAAAAATACTAAGCAAAATTACCTTGTAAACCATATTTTGAAACAGGCGCAGCTGCTGAAAATGACGAAAAGCGAGGGGCCAAAATGCGAGAAGCCAATAACCGAAAAACTCCACCGGAATCGCGAGCGTACTCTGCCCCACTACTACCTTCCACCACTTGCCGCCCCTGCCCCTCCCCCGCCTCGCCATCTCCGCGTCGTGCTGCCGCGCGGCCTCCCCCCGCACCGCGCTCTCCCGGCGGCCCAGATCCCTCCCCGCTCCGGCGAGCCCGCCCGCCATGGACCGTCTTCGGGCGGGGAGCCCCGTCTACGGGCGGCAGCGCAGCGGGAGCAGCACGGGCTCCACCTCCCCGGGCGGCGTCTCCCCCTCGCACCACCGCTCCTCCTCCACCTCCTCCGCGGCCTCCCTCCCGGGCGGCGCCGCCGCCGGCGTCGGGGGCATCTCCAACGTGCGCCGCACGCAGAACGTCGCCGCGCGCGCCGCGGCCGCCAGGCTCGCGCAGGTCATGGCCTCCCAGAGCGCCGCCGCGGCCGCCGGGGACGACGACGACGAGGACGACTACGCCAACGACCACCCGCCCCCGCCCCCCGCGAGGTTCGGCAGCGGCGCCCGCGCGGGGCACGGCAGCAACGGCGTCTCCCTGCTCGGCCGCACCGCGAGATCTCCCTCCCCTGCGGTAATTCTGCTCCCCGGATCTCCCGCTGGCCCCGCTCGAGGCCGCGCCCCTGCTTCGGATTCGGCTGTTTCGAGCTCGAGCTATGGGCGAATTTAGTCGCGGCTGGTCAAATCGCGGTCAAATCGGTGTCAGAGCATGCGTCATTAGTTGAATTTGCGAATGAAGCTAGTTCCCATTTGCTAATGCCATGCGTATTTCTAGTCCCTTTTCATCGGCAGTGTTCGGCAGACTGATGAGTGATTACGAGTTTTGAATTGGTGTCTCTGATCTGCTCAATTTGCTTGCTCTGTGGCCTTCTGCTAATTTGATCTCCTCGTGTTTTCATTAGTTAGGTCGGAACATTGTAGAGCCGCCTCCTACAGTCCGCTCAGCATCAGCCGGGAGGACAGCCGCCATTGCATCACGACCGACAGCCACAGTGGTTCCACCGATCAAAACCAGCACTACGATCCGAACCCCATCTCCTATTCCGCCTGTGGCTGTGGAGTCTCCAGTGGAGCGCCCTCGACAGAAAAGGTACATGCAGTGACATACCCGCTGATCTGCAGAATGTACATGTATGCTGGAGCTCTACATAACGAACGCATGATACTAGTGTGCGTCTGAGCAATAGTTAGTGAATTTTACTTCCTGTGCCACTTATTAAAATAAGTGATGATACTAGCTTACTGAATTAATCAACTCTTCCTATGGGCTTAAATTGACTTGACTTATCATTAGGTCTTTTTACATGTTGTAGTTAATGAAATTCTGGTATGGCCAATGTTTATTTAACGATCCAGCATGATGATGTATCAATGTAGCATTAACATATGATCCAACCCTTATGTGCCCGTTAACCAACAGGTAAACATGAACTGGACACACTATTAAGCTTCTGGGCTGTTATTTGTGAAGGATGTCATTGCCACATCAGTATCATAAGTTGGAACATCTGTTACAGCAGAGAGCTTCTGATCTTCTACCTAATAAATTGAAGCATTGAGTCCAGTTGTGCATGCCTACTAGCCTGCTACGTGCTGCAGTGGTTACTGATGTGACTGAAATGAAAAAAAAATCTCATCTAAATTGTGAATCTAATTTTAGATTAGGTCAACATCATTGCTGTGTGACTAGTATGCCTCATGGACAGTAAGACATTACTGTGCTTTGCTGACTTGTGCTACATAATCTATTTAGTTGCCAGGAGTATTACCAATTATAGCAAATCATTGGTTTTGACGCCCTAAAATGGAGGTTACTGATTAGTTAATACATCTACAGACAGCACATTGTAATTTATTTAAATAATTCAACATCATGTGAAACTCACTCCTACATTTTCTGTATGTTACCATGGGCACTGAATTTCTTGTTTGAATTACCACATTATTAACTTTTTTCTAGCTTGAGTTTCCCTGCACTCCTTTTCTATATATCCTAATGAAAAGAGCAACATGTATATGTTTTGACCTTTCCTGCTCCAGGTTTGATACAGCGCCAATTAACTCTAGAGAATCAGCACCACGGAGAGAGTCATCTACGCTTCAAGATGAGGTTTTCTTTTTTCTATGGAAACTACTCCATCCGTTTCTAACTAGATAACATTCTAATTCTTATGCACAGAAACCAGGGAACATATGCAAATATCCATCTTTCTCACTCAAGACATTCATTAGGACACCTATTCTCTCGTGGTTTGGGTTACTAGTCTGTAGTAGTAAATGACTTTAGACAATGAAGATGAGGGGCATCCCAGGGAAAAGAGATGGTACAGAAGGTCACATTGATATCGTGCAATCTCATGTTTCTAGGAACAAATTTGAAAGCTGGAATGGCATGTTTTGGGGAACAGAGGAAGTAGTTATTTGCATTTATTCATAGTTTCTGGTTTAGCTGTTAGAATTTTTTTACTAGAGAACTGAATAGTTGAAGAGTGCATAAGCTATATGAATACTAATGCACTGATGTCTTACAGCTTGATATGCTACAAGAGGAGAATGAAAGTGTTCTAGACAAGGTAATGACAAACACCATCATTATAGTGCAATGCACTAATATTTTCTATGACGGGCTTATCTGAGCTTATTCTGAATCTGGAACAACAGTTACGGCGTGCTGAAGAAAAATGCGAGGAAGCGGAAGCTAGGGCCAAGGAGCTTGAGAAACAGGTGAAATTAGGATCCACTAAAAAAAAAATCTCCTGACGTGTTTTATATTTTGACATGTTTGCTCATTTGTGAAACGTATTTTGAGTCCATCTCAACTATAGAGTTCTGAAACATTGGAATAAATGAATCCTTCTGTGTCAAGAGAATGCGCGTGCTCCTTGCAAAAATGAGCTCTATGCACCTTACGTTTGCTAATATCATAATTTACTAATATACAAAGGTAGCTGCTCTCGGAGATGGGGTATCCTTAGAAGCTCGCCTCTTGAGCAGGTTTGTTCCATGCCTGAATATGCCAATTTCACAAGTTCAGAACTGGTCATAGCATAACATTTACATGAATGCTGGCAGGAAGGAAGCGGCACTTAAACAGCGGGAGGTTAGTTATTCTCGTGTTCTACTCATGGGTTGCTGCCAAGTCATCTTTTCACTCTGTTTATTTAGCCATGATCTTGATGTGTATGGTGAAATTGCCTCTATAATGTCGTCTATTATTCAAACAAGAGGACAAATCCTCTGCAGAACTCCCATGCCATCGCTTTGTAGTTGTTGTGTCTAAATGCATATCGCCATGCTAGATCCTTACTCCAAAATTCGCTGAATGAGTGATCTTCTGTATGCATTTAACAGTTGAAGAGTTGACCAACACTTGAGTGATCTTCTGTATTTTATTTGTATATATGTGTCCATAGGCTGCACTAAAGGCTGCAAGGGAATCAAATGATGGTAGAAATGGAGAAGTATCAACAATAAAACATGAACTTGAGGTAATGATACTCAACATCCGGCAGCTTTGTTGGTTTGTATATGGTCTTATATTTAACTCATTTGTGTTCACTCATGCATTAAACAGTCTGCCAAAGAGGAGGTTGCAGCTGTTATGGACCAGCTAAAGGAGGCAGAGTCCGAGACAAAGGCTCTCCGGTCCATGACTCAGAGAATGATCTTAACCCAAGAAGAAATGGTTGGTCTGATTTATGTACTATTGTAATCACTTTGTTTGTTCTTGACATGGATTTTGATCTATTTGCAACTTTATGCTAGGAAGAGGTTGTCCTAAAAAGGTGCTGGCTTGCACGTTATTGGGGCTTAGCGGTTCAATATGGTAAGTTGCGTACGAAACCGTTTTAGTGGTATATTGTTCAACATGATGTCATTGTCCACTTGCCCAGTATGATCTACTCCCTCCGTTCCTAAATAATTGTCTTTCTAGAGATTTTAGCAAGTGACTACATACGGAGCAAAATGAGTGAATCTACACTCTAAAACAGGTCTACATACATCCGTATGTTGTAGTCCATTTGAGATGGCTAGAAAGACAATTATTTGGGAACGGAGGGAGTATTCTCTAATTATGCTCACTAGGCATTTACTGAAATCAAAGCTTATGTAACCTCTGGAGAAATGTTATCTACTGCTCTCTCTTGAAATGATGTTGACTGGCTGGGCTTCTTTTTAAACTGAGAACTGTAGGGGAGGCCTTGACACTAAATTTATCAATACATTGATGATACATACTCTGATACTCCCTCCGTTCGGAATTACTCGTCCAAGAAATGAATGTATCTAGATGTATTTTAGTTGTTGATACATCCATTTTTGTGACAAGTAATTCCGAACGGGTATGTACAAGAGAGTATTTGGGGGGGGGGGGGGGTCTAAGCTAAAATGTGCATATTTTGTAACTATTGTCAAAAAGGAATTGTGAAAACTCAATTACTATGTTTGGTAAATCTAATTAAAGATAGGTAAATTTATATCCAATGGTTTTGATCTCACATCTTATCACATATATTTTGGAACACAACAATATCTCTCTCTGCAACTGATGAGAAAAAGAACAGCTACCTTAACGCCCTCATGTATCTACAAGCAGCTCAACCAAACACGATTGTCATGACTCACCACAGATGCCAATGGGACTATAGACTACAAAAGGAAGTCTTGAAAACAGTAGGAAAGTATAGGATTTCACCCTGTTACAGAATAAAATAAGGGGAAGTAAAATAAGCTAAGCACCAGTAGGAAGGGCGACGAAGAGGATTATAGAGGCAATTTTACATGGATGGGATGCTTCCTTAGATAGCTAGCTTCCATGGATTTTTAGCAGGTATTTTGACTGTATGGTTGATGTTTTAGCTTTGTTAGGCTGGCCTGATGTCCTAGGGACTCTTTTGCACTTTGCTCTATGGCTGACAATAGATCAAGTGTGATGGACGGTAGGATCAAAAGAGAGCTAATTAGTTGTAAAGACTTTGTAATTTTGTGCTATCTGTTTTTTGAGTGCAAAACTGGTCATAGATTATAGGTTGTCTGTGGATACTAGTAATCTGTAGTGTCAGTAGGGTAGGCACATTTGGCTCAGCCTCACCCCAAATTTGGGGCTGGTTCAGGCTTAGACTAGTGGAGCTAACCGGCCAATTGCCAACCAGTCCAGCCCAGCCCAACTATGTGTAGGGCTGGGCCTGTGCCTAGATTAGGGCACCAAAAGGAACAGGACCTGGCAAAGGCTCTGCCTGGAAAATGCTCAAGTCTAGTTCACACGAGCAAGCAAGGCTAATTTTTGCATGTACTTCTATTCCTATCCTGGTTTTTGGTTATCTGATGGCCTCCTAATAAACTTGCAGGAGTTTACCCCGAGATCGCGGTGTCAAAGCATGAACATTGGTCATCTTTAGCCCCTCTTCCTCTCGAGGTTGTTCTCTCTGCTGGTCAAAAGGCTATTAAGGAGGAGCCTCGTAAGCAAGGCAAGTCTGCATTTTTATATTGTATAAGTTGTAGATCCCAGTTTATTCCATGCACACTCCAATGAACTATTCTTAGAATTCATTCAAGCAGGTGAGGATGATGCTCAGAGGAGAAATAGGCTTGTGCGAGAAATGAGTGACGTAATGGGAGAAGGCAACATTGAGAGCATGCTCTCAGTTGAAATGGGACTTAGGGAGCTTTCATCTTTGAAGGTATTCGTCTGCCCTTTTCACCAGCTTATGTTAACTGCTATTTTCTAGATTTCCCAATTGCAAAACTGCAGATGTACACTTGCAAACTTAGGCCCTGTTTGGGGATTCACCAGCTCCTAGAATCTGCAGAGCGGCGGTTTGCTCGCTCCCAGATTTTGTACTACAGCTCCGTCCGCTCCCGGAGCGGAGCGTGGAGCGGAGTATTCCCAAACGGGGCCTTAAAATGCAGGAACAAGCTTCTGCAGCAAAACTCGTGGGGCATTAGCTGGCTTGCACATTATTGGGCAAACTATTTATGCTCGCTAGGCAGTTAATAGCTTAAGTATCATCTGTATGGGGATTCTTTCAACTATTGTACAAATGACACAGGCCATATGTGCACTTTTGCTCTTTTATTACCGTACAGTTCCTCTCCTTTTTGCAACTGCTCACTGGCTTTGCTTAGCCGTCACTGTGGTCCTCAATTTAGCTATTGTCATGTAGGTGGAAGATGCTGTTGTGGTTGCACTTGGTCAGCACCGGAGACCTAGCATTGTTCGGCAATTCACATCAGGTTTGCTTCTTTTTTTTTCATTAGTTCAATCATGGAGAACTGCTTCCTTACTATGCATGGTGGTGGTACAGCTTTATTATTAGGCTTGACTTCAGTTAACAAATTGTAGTCCAATTTATTTGCTTCTTTCTTTATCTGCTTTTAAGTCTACACTGTAGTGGTAGGGTACATGACCTGTGACGCTTAATTTTTTTAACATAACTATTTTTAAGGCTCGTCAGCAGAACTTTGTACGGTGTGATTATTAAAGGGAAACACCTTATCAACAATCAATAGGGTCTCGTGCCGAAGTTTGAGATTTCCATGTCATATAAGGCGGTGTGTCCATTTGAAACATCACAAATCCATCACATAATCAATGATCTTTCCAATAACTGTTTCAATAACATCCAGACTTGGTAGTGGTCATTACATGAAACAAAGAAGTGTTGATTGTAGGGGTATCATCTGCAGGTGCATGCACTATATTTTTTCTGTAGGAAATAATGATTCCCCAGTGAGTCAATTCAAATGCAAATGCTTGTATTCGTACTAAGCAAGCTAAAATTTCTTTTCAGATTATAAGTCACCTGGCGAACCTAAATTCTTGGAGGCATTTGGTAATTCATCCTTCTTTTTTCTTATAGATTATCTTTCTGAACTTTCCTTTTACTGTTTGACATTGTATTATATGTATACATTTTTAACTTGATTTTAATTCCATTAAACTGAAACTATTTGACATATTGCAGACCTTAGCAACGAGGAGGCGGAGGATGTTAGCTTTAAGCATGTAAGCCTTCAGTAATGTGAATTGTTGATTTTTTTTCTTCCAAATATTACTTGTTATTTATGGACACCATACCACCAAATGCAGGCATGGCTTATATATTTCTGGAGAAGAGCCAAAACTCATGGTATCGAGGAAGATATTGCTGACGAACGGCTTCAGTTTTGGATTGCTCGCAACGCGGTTGCTCCAAATTCTCATGATGCTATAGATGGTACGATGCTTGTTCCCTGTTACTTATTACTGTTAAAAAACTAACCATTGGCAGATACCTGTGTTAAACGATTAGTTTATCTCAATATTTAATTAGATTGTTCTTAGAAGCCATTTCATGATTTCAGTAGTGATTTGCAGGGAACCAAAATATTGTTGTAATTTTATTTATGCATAAACCAGATAAGTTTCCTGTACAGAAGCATTTTCAGCGCTCCCTGTTGTATTATATGTTCTCCGACTGTTGTATTTTTCAATTGATTTGTACCTGGTTTCATGCATGCCATCAAAATTTTCTGGGTCAATAAAAATATGCCATGATTTCCATTCTCTGTTTTACTGAACATTGTGAGCCTTGTCACTGCAGTGGAGCGAGGTCTGACAGAGCTGAGGAAATTGGGCATAGAGCAGCAGTTGTGGGAGGGCACGCGTGCAGACATCGACGAAGCTGCCTCAGCGGCGATGGAGGACGAATAGGGAGGGCGCGCGTCATGAGTTCATGATCGGTTGTGGTCTATGCTAGTGTATCACCCCAGTTTTGGACAGACGGGAGCTCCGGTTCCCAGCAGGTCTCAGGCCCTTGGTATACCATGGAATCATCGGTCTCCAAGCAGCAGCGATGCTTCAGTCCTCCAGCGTTGAGCAATGGACTTGTCCAGATTCCGACGAGTTTGTGTAGCTGATTTTATCTCTTTGTTGCATTAGTTCCGTGAAATGTGTAATTGGCTTTGTCCTGGCAAAGACGATGATGACCTCACCTCACCTGGTAATTGTGAATTTCTGTGATTACTCCGTCTCCATGTTCACTCTCTGCTGTCTAGTCTCACGAACTGAACGAATGAGCAGAGAGCTAGCCATCTTGTGTTGGTTGTCCACCTGTCCTGCTGAGAGAAAAAAGAGATGCACCACCTGTTAACTAGTGTTGGTTGTCCACCTGTCCTGCTGAGCTTCTGCTGTAATCTTTGTGGTAAAGACTGGCCTTATCACGAAAATACGACTCTGTGTGGTAAGGAGCTGACTTTCTGCGCGGGTTGATGCAGGGTCTGAGGTTGGGATGGGAACGCGACTCTTTGGGAGTCTACTACTACCACTGAGACGGTTGGACAGGTGAAAGCTCCCCTCCGCTCTCCTGTCTCGCTGCCCGTCCCTCTCGCTAGTCACATGACCTGCGATTTCCATACACCCCAGAATAGACAGAGCCCAACTCAGACTCGTCCTGCACGGACACCACATTGCAAAACCCAGTACGTTTTTGCTCAAGAGTTTGTTTCTCCGTCATGATTACCGAGACCCTGTCTACATACGCTACGACTGCGACGGAATCTCCTCGATCGGTGCCGTGCGCCGGGGCGGATCTCCACCGGTTTCCTGGCGCCGAGGGCAGAGCCCGCGGCGCGTCGCTGGCCGGCGGCGATTGGCGTGGATGACGGACGGTCTGGTCCGGTCCACACCATACGCGCTAGCTGGGAATTGATCGCCCTGCCGATCCATCCATCCATGGATCGCTAGACGCATCCATCTCTTCCTTCTTTTTGGGGGGTGGAGGGTCAAGAATGGTTTAGGGGCTTCACGGGAAGCCTGGGACGCGCTGCCGCTCTCCGGCGCTCGCCTTTGCTGCCTCCTATTTATTCTCCACTCCCTTTCATACCTCGCGCCCCTGGGCATTCATTCGTCCATCCATGGTGCCCATGGACGCTCATTCCCTCGCCTACACGTTAAAGCCAGCCGGCCGGCCAGCGATCCATCGACCGATCGATCGCGCCTCGCTGTCGTACCATCGCCGTCTCATACGGTTGGCGTTCGCCACTGCCTAGCGCCTACTAGCTAGCACTGCTTTCTACTATAGCTTAGACTACAGTTAGGTACGGCTATGTATGTATACTGTATGCATGCGTACGTGCAGGGAAAATACATGCATGCTTGCTTGCTCGCATGCATGAAGAACCAAACATCATTTCTCGTCCGTCGAGCGCACGCAAAATAACTGATCACGAGACCGCATGCATGCCTCGTGGATATGCCACGACATATGTTTATCTGCTTCTGCTATGTGTTACGTATATACTTGCACACAATGGCCTCGGCATGACAACTACAGTATGTATGTATGTATGTATGTATGTATGTATGTATGTATGTATGTATGTATGTATGATGATGCGTTGCGTAGACGTTGATTTAGTTCTGAATGATGTTGGTACGTACTGCAGGGTATAGACGATGGACGACAGTTCTACTCCTTGCATGCAGCTGGCTCCTCCAAGTGGCACCTACAAGTGGCCCTCTCATCAAACCAATCAACAGTCCCGATCTAATCAAATCTTGCTAGCTGTAGCTGTACAAAGTTGCAACCGACCTTTCAGCGGCACGTATCTGAGATGTACAGGGAGTTTCAACAGCGGCGATCACATTCATGCCCCTTCAACGGCTGAATCGCATTAACTAATTCAGTGGCGCATTCATTTGTACTTCTATCCGAGGGAGGTACGTTCCTATATTTAGCCCAAACTAAAACAACATTAATTTGTTCTAAAGAAAGTACTCCAAAGATATGAATATTAGTATTAAAACTGCGCCTAATATTTTGTAAGGGAGGTAGTAATATGCACAATTAATAGTCTCCTTGTATATCATTTTATTTACCGACTTCTATTTTTTCTTTGTTTAGACAAACCTCAAAGACTTCTAATTTTACAACGAAGACTTAAATCTATAGAGCTTTTTACATAAACCCTATCCTACCATACTTGTGAGCTAATAACACTATTAGCCGCCAGATCACAAAAAGGTACAATTTGGGCGTGTCTAAACATTTCTCACGATAGGAATCCAATCAACTTGCGACTTGGTCATACATAACAACTAATCAAATTTGGAGTCTCGTACGTTCTTTAGAAAATGACCACCTAAGCATGATAAATATCCAATCAACTTGTGACTTATCATACGACAACAATTTGCTTTACAAAAGTCGAACTTGTAATTTCTCTTATACCATATCACAAGTTGTTGCAGAGCACCAATTAACAACGAGTTGCTTTAGCGTGCCAACTTGTCGGCTTGTGATTTAGTTCTTCAATCGTATAGCAAGAGGTCGCATCAGATTTTTATTTGTTCGACATATTGGAAGATAAACTCGTGGTCTCTGTACATACGATGCACACAACCAACTTGGCAACGCGTAATTTCTCCGATGGTAGTAGCTCGGATAGTGTCCACATCAAATTAGGCCGGCGAACGACAAGAAAAATTGAATTCCCTTCCTCTCGCTTTGCACACATGTGAGTCCTGGTGGGGAGGGCAAACCTTTTTGAGTTTTCTCTCCAATAATTCCATTCCATTGTGTTGCATCCGATGATGTTCTCTTTCTCAGCTCCGGCAGGGTCACAAGATGCATGGGAGAGCTTGTAATTGGCATTGTGCACATACACACTCACTCACACACTCGAGGGGCTGAGGAGGAATTCAATCATGTACCCTTCCCTCATTCTCAAACCGTGAACAGAATGATCTCCCTTTTTTACCACATTTTTTTAGAGAAGCATGCAACCATTGAACTATCATGTGAATAAAGATAATGCAAGCAAACAACCCAAACTATGGCTAATATATCATATCCGGCTACAGCCGCACTTAGAGGAAAGCTAGAGTTGGATTATGTTGAATAGGTGGAGGCCAGGAACTACATTTTTTCGTAGTTATGCGGCAACAACTATACCTATCGAGTTGGTTGATGATTATCTACACGTCTGGAACACCACATAAATACGTTCCGTTAACCGACTTTCGTGCCATACACAAAATTGAAACAAATTTTGTTACACAGTTTAGCCAAAGCCGAGACAAGTTAGTTTTGCAAAGTGAGTGGCAAAGCATTTCTTGCTTCTTTTCGTGGTTCGAAGTAAGCCTCTCTTTTTTGTTTGCAGTACGCTTCTCTCTTTTTGTTTGTTTGAAGGTTATCTTGTGGGCAAACACTGCAAGAAAAACCAACAGAGAGCATTTGATTTTTTGCACAACACCCTTCAAAGATAATGAGAAACAAAAAGGCCAGCTCATTCTCCATCCGTGGCACCACACACGTGTCGCCCTGCTAGCAAAACCTTTCTTGTAAAAACTTGCGATGTTTAATCTCTTCCCGTCCTTCCATCTTAGCTCACACACAGGGAAACCATCATGCCAACTCACTATTTGATCCTTCAATTAGGTGCAACAACTTTTATATGCTACAAGACGGCACAAACGTTGCGTAAAAACAAAACTCATGTTTTTTTATGTTGAAGAAGACAAAAGCTTACTGTTCCCAAGTGATGCATACACGCACTCCATCTCCAAGTAAGAAACCACGGCGCATGGCACACAGAATTCTCATGCTTTTCGTGCCCGTCGAATCTTCCTCTTCCTTTCCATGTCACATACATGCGTGTGCCTAGCCATTGACAAACATATCCAGCGCCATGGTCCGTTTATAACTCTTCCAAAAAGAACCATACTTCTCTGCAAGAAAAAGGAGCTATAGTTACAAAACTAAAAATAAATCACACCTCAAGTTCCCGGTGGAGTGGCGGAGTTGGGGAGGAGGCAATGGCCCTAGTCACCACGGTTCAAATTTCGCGCCAAAATGCATTTAACAATGAGGAATTTTGCGAGTTTTGTAGAATTACATTTTATCTCTTTTAAACGTGGAAATGTGTTAAGGAGGCATACTCGTGTCGCGGCGCGATGTATCGGCGACGTTGCTTTCGTCCATTGCCTTGACGGTCGGATGTTGCTTTGAGATTCGTGCGATGGTGCATCAGACGGCCATGATTTCCAAAAGCGTCTGGATGTAACATATTTTAGCTGTACACGCTGCCACTAGCCTCTACGTGCCTATAAGAAGGGAAGGTAGCATCCCGAACCCAGTACCCAAGGAGGGCTGGAGTTGCAGAGATAAGTTGCAGTAACTGACCGTGCGAACTTGCCAAGAATCTGTGGGAGGGGAGGGGCGGAGGGCGTGATGGAGAACTCGGCGGCGGCGGTGGGGGTGGAGAAGGAGGACGAGCTGGTGGGGGGCGGCGGGGGCGACTGGGGGTACCTCACGTCGGAGGCCATGGCGACGGCCGGGTTCCCGGCGTTCGGGTTCCCCTGCGGCGCCAGGGGCGGCGTCACGCCCGCGCCGACCTCGGCGTCGCTGCTCATGTCCATGGAGCACGCCGCGCTGTTCGACTACAACGCCGCCTTCCCGTCGTCGTCGTCCTCCGCCGCCGCCGCGCCCCCGGCCTACCACGACTTCGGGTCCGGCGGCAACCCCTTCAGCGTCGACGCTCCGCCGTTCCTTCTCGAGGCCCCGCCGCCGCTGACGATGGCGCCGGGAGGGCCGAAAGGGGGATTCTTGGCGCCCCCGCTGTCGGCGTTCGGCGACGGCATGGGTTGGGACGACGAGGACGAGCTGGATCAGCAGAGCGTGGACGCCTCCTCCTTGGGGGTCTCGGCCTCGCTGGAGAATGCCGTAGTCGGCGCGCCGGGGGGCGGTGGTGGTGGTGGCGGCGGCGGCGGCAACGGCAAGGGGAAGAAGAAGGGGATGCCGGCCAAGAACCTGATGGCGGAGCGGCGGCGCAGGAAGAAGCTCAACGACCGCCTCTACATGCTGCGCTCCGTGGTGCCCAAGATCAGCAAGGTGAGGAATGCTCCCGCCGTCATTTCTGTGGAAATTAATCACCTATACATATTATTGTCAATTTACAAGTTTTAGTTCATGATGTGCGTATATTAGGATGGATTGTTACTGCACTTGATGGTGAATTTTGGTGGTGAATTCTTGAATTGGGATGAATTTATGTCACAAAAGTACCCATTTTTAGTAGTAGATCTATGTCACTCTTAGTGCCATGTTGGTTCTTATCTAGGGCAATGTCCAGGAAGTAATAAAACTCGTACATTATCAGAAAAGAAAATCTATAGCGGTGTTTCGAGCGCGGGAAATTTTCTAATGTCTTGCAGGAATTGAACTTATTCACGTGAAATGGGAGCGATAAAACTATTCCATTGTCCGCAAAATCTCTTGGCCCCGTTCGGGGCGCGGGAATTTTCTTATTGAACTTGTTCACGTGAAACGGGAAGCAATAAAACCCTTCAATTGTCTAAATAATCTCTAGGCTCCGTGAAATTCACACGTTGCAAAACATTTTTTGTCATGACAAATTCATGGAAATTTAGCACCATGAATCCCTTCTCAGCTTGTTGAATGTTTGTTTTACTGTTCTGCCTTGGTAAATTTCAGTACTGAACCTACCAGCCAAGTGTGTTTGTTGGGGAATTTTTCTTTTGATGTTTGCTTAATGGTGCAAACTGAACACAGTGCCATGCACAAGGTGTCATCGAAAAGCCACCTGCCACTGGATAACCCACAAAGCTCCTTTTCCCCCTTGTATACTTGACAGTTGTTCGAGCGTTGGAGGTTTCTGCCTTTTGTTTGTTTCCTTGGAAAAGTCCAATTTCTGCATGTTTTGGCGTGTAAAGTGCATTTCCTCCAGTTGTTTC
Source organism: Aegilops umbellulata (assembly GCA_032464435.1). Taxonomy (NCBI): domain Eukaryota; kingdom Viridiplantae; phylum Streptophyta; class Magnoliopsida; order Poales; family Poaceae; genus Aegilops; species Aegilops umbellulata. Next base: position 510,873,265 of record CP136056.1, on the reverse strand, counting down.
ATGTAATCAACTTGCTTTTCTTCACAATCATCAGGATAGTTTTGAACAGTAAACAAGGATCTTCTCTGAAGGAAATCTCATGGTGCATGTGACACGTTACAGTCTAGCCGTTTTCCTAGTGTATCAGTAGAACATGATTATGTCAAGATGTTACTAATTCTAAGTTTCTAACAGTGTTTGCATGGTTGTATGCCACATCCTCTGTTCCTGAATATAAGACGTTTTGGCAGCTCAAATTGCGTCAAATTGAACTGCCAACGTCTTATATTTAGGAACAGAGGTATAGTAATTTGTAGTATTAGTTGATCGGCAGCTCATCACCACTTTTGTTTTCCTGTGCAATCCAACAAATTTCCTAGCATATCGACAGAACATATTTATAATTCTAACAGTGTTTGCACTGTTGCATGATAATTTGTAGTGATTGATCAGCAGCTCATCACCTGTTCCCTTCTCCTGTGTCGTCAGATGGACAGGGCTTCAATCCTTGGTGATGCAATCGACTACCTGAAGGAGCTCCTGCAGAGGATCAGTGACCTTCACTCCGAGCTGGAGTCTGCTCCCAGCTCTGCTGCACTCGGTGGACCATCGACAGCCAATAGCTTCCTCCCGTCGACGCCCACCCTGCAGCCGTTCCCCGGCCGCATCAAGGAGGAGCGGTGCCCGCCGGCCCCTTTCCCTAGCCCCAGCGGCCAGCAGGCGACGGTCAGTCCATTTCTTTGTGCCATGCCATGGAGCTTGATGCTCCTTTTCCATTGTGTCATTGTGTATGAACAGAGCAGTGGAACTCAACTGTTCTTGATTGGTTGTGTGCGTGTGTGTGTGTGTTCAGGTTGAGGTGAGGATGAGGGAGGGGCAGGCGGTGAACATCCACATGTTCTGCGCGCGCAGGCCGGGCATCCTGCTGTCCACCATGAGGGCGCTGGACAGCCTCGGCCTGGACATCGAGCAGGCCGTCATCAGCTGCTTCGACGGCTTCGCCATGGACGTCTTCCGCGCCGAGGTTCGTTCGTAATTCCCGCCCAAAAACTCTCTCCTCTGCTCCACTGCGCAGCTGTGGCGATGCGTGCTGATCCTGTCGCTGACAGTGCCCATTTCGATCAAATGAAACCTTACCGTTGCTCGCTGTTCACCATCTTAATGGTCTGTTGTGTTGTTCTGGGTGTCCAGCAATGCAGGGAGGGCCCTGGGCTCCTGCCGGAGGAAATTAAGGCCGTGCTCCTGCACTGCGCCGGTCTCCAGAACGCGATGTAGGCGAGTGAACCCCGGGAGACAAGACCGCCAGGATGGTGTTGATGATCATGGGCTCTCTCTCCTGACTGTCTGGTCAGGATGATGCTAGATGTACAAAACTTTGTGCTGTTTTTCTTTTACCAGTTTCTTGGACAACTTCATATGGGATGAGGCTCGCCATCTCCCTCCCTGCAGACATGAGACCGATCTTCTCTCTGGTGCTGTGAACCTGTGTGATGTAATGGTTATCTTTTCCTACCGTTGAACTATCTCCAGTCAGTCGGTCCTCCATGGTGATGATGAAATGAGATGAGGTAGAATATGAACCGAGTGCATGTCCTTTTGCAAGCATTACAGTACATAGTAATACCCCATGGCCATGGCCATGGCGTGGTCGTGCCGCATATTTCCAAGAGATTCAGCCTGTCAGGGGACAATGATTGCACATGCAGCTCGTAGCATGCTGCAGACGAGCTGCGGCCGGACGGAATTGAATTCTCTGTCCTCTTGTGATTACTGTTTTTTGAAAGAACTCTGGCGTCTTGTGGTTTATGCAATGCAAACTGTTTCTGCAGCCTCTGCCGGCTGGTCATGGTAGCCCATGTGCGATCCTGAGATGGATGGAGGATTAGTTGGGGATTGGATTGGGCGACTGGCTGCTTCTCTGCCATGCATGAATGCAGGATTTGGCAGGATTATGCGTGTGTGTGTGTACGTACTTGAATGCATGCAGCCATGCAGCAGCAGGCAGGTAGGCAGAGGGCGGTTCTTGAATTCTGCCGTCTCTATATGCCACAGGCCGCGGCAAGATTTGCAGCTGCAGCAGTGCCGCAGTCGTGGCTTGGTTGGCTTCACTGTAGTAAGTTGAGTGAATATAATATCCCAGTCTTGACAGGATTTGACCGTTCGTCCTGCCACATGGAAAACAGGAGCAGATTGGACATGAGTTTTTTAAAAAAAATCAAAGTTTCGCTCATTCATTAACACAAACATGTATTATTGAGAGTTTACGACATTCTGGATGCAACCGGGGGTAAACTGTTGGAAGGCTGAGTAAGCAACAAGCTCGCTCGCCCTAACAAATGAGTATACCTTATTAGCACAACGGCCCACATGGATGAATGGAAAACGAAACAAAGTTGCTCGCTAAAGATTTGATATCAGCAACACCAGGACTTGTGAACGAGCGACCCCTATCCGGTGCACATCAACGTGAGGCAATCGGAGTGCAAGACGAGATTGTGAAAAGTTTCATCCAACACGAGAATGACAACAACGATGAAGAGCTAGAGCTTCTGTAAATTCTGGGGTTGGGCTGACATGGAAGGATTGACGGCAACCCACCAAACACCTACCCATATGGTCCCGCGTCACCGCACTCTCCGCCGAACTCGATGAAGATGTGAAGATTGGTCAATCAACATCCAGGCAAACCAAGCCAATAAGCGGTGGAGTCCGTTTCTCAACTTGCCTAAGAACTACACACCTTGGTGAATGATTCGGCTTCAAACAATGCAAAGCAACCATATCTACACAGGCTTGAATCTTCTTGATTGTCACATGAGGGTTCACCATAGTCTGAATTCCATGTCTCATTTCGAGCGTCCCAAATATGCCAACATATCACTGCCACACTTTGCACCACATTGCTATGGTTAAGAAGGTCAAACAACCTTTGCTCAGCATTACGAAAATATTTCCATTGCAAGTGAATACCAAACTGCCCCTTAATCACATTGTAGATAGCCATATCAAAGAGAGGCACATAAATAAATGGTCAGCATACATCTCCCAACCACATAAAAAACACAAAGGGTGTGTTTGGATGCATGCATCATTTTTTTGCCTCTTTGCATGTACGTCTCGGTTGGGTTTGACTGAGGTAATACAGCCCAAAACCTAACATCTCCACATTGTTTGGTTGCCTGCATGTAAGCTGGCTGCATCAAGGAACCAATTTTGACTTGGCGTTTGGTTGCCTCCATTGCACTGGGTTGACGAGCTACATGGTGTTTGGTTGTACACGGTATAAGGTGTTATCACCCTTTCTCACCAGTGGTGACCTTACCACACACAACTGAAACATCGTTTCGGTCCTAGTTAGGAAACAAATGACAGTTCATCCTAACTACTAACAAATAACAATACAAATTTAACAATCATATGGCTCAATACGGGAAAGTGAATCGATGCCAAACTAGGTGGAAGTCCATCCTCGTCCTCTTCTTCCGTTGATGTTGTTTCTTCTTCTGTTGCTGCTCCTTCTTCTCTTCTTCTTCTGCCGCATCTCCTTTTTCTTCAGATCCTTGACTGAACTCTGTTTGCCGACATTTCCTCACACCACTCCATCCTTTTGTTCTTCCAGGCGTCATTGTCAAATGCCTCCACACCATGGTCGGAGCTAACAACATCATCAAGTGCCACATCTTCCTCCTCCGGCACGACGACCCCATTGTACGATCCAATTATGAAGGATGCAACATGCAAGAAGAAGCTTAACCTGTGTGAGGAAAGTGTGGAATGGCTTCTAATCCAGGATCTTAAATATATTCTAAAGAGCTCAAAATCCCCTCTCAGCCATAACTCTAAGGCTAGAGTGTTTGAGATTAAAAAATTCCTGTGCAGTCCTACTAGAGAAATCGTTCAGATGGTACCCGGTTTTCCTAAAGGCTGGAAGAACACCGGGCCGACATACATAGCCAGCACCTCCTAGGTAAAACTTGTCATCGGGGGTATTGATGCCATCAGGTTGAGACGTGTTGTTAGATAGAATGTTAGCATTATGGGTTGATCCTTCTCAGTCAGCTAACACATATGTGAACTTCATATCGAAGTCAATACCAGCAAGAACATTCTGGCTTGTGTAGTGCTTTCTACCCCTATATGATGCGGCCTATGCGTTCGACACTCTAACAGTCACGTGAGTACCATCTATTGCGCCAATGCAATCCTGGAAATGGCATGAAAACATGGTATTATGGTTGTACCAGAACAATACAAGCGTGTCATTGGCATGAACTACGAGTAGTGCTCACCTTGAAATATGGTTGCCATCTTGGGCTAGTGTGAATCTTGCTAGGAGTTTGCCCGGTTGGTGACTTGATCATCTCTTCTCTAAGCTCCCCAATAACATACAACACTTGCCTGAAATACCTGGAAATGGTCTCCATTGATCTTCTAAAAGTGTTGTAGATAACATTGAACCCTGATTATGACCTACAACATGGAGGAAGATGGCAATTTGCTCTTCTACAGTGGTGTGGATGCTATCTTGTAGTAGCCCTTCGCTCCTGAACATCTGCACAAGCCTGGTGAAAGATGCTCTTTTCATTCAAACCATCCACAGAGCATCTATGTTGTTGCAGTTATAGATGTAGGTCAGATTCGCTATCCTATCCCTATCCCGGGTTAACATTGGAGTACAACGAATTATAGGCTTATCACCTCGACGAGCAGCTCCCTTGTGGACCAACATGAGCCAGGCCTGTATCATAGCTATCAGTGTTACTTCCTAAACCACCAGCTTCATCCGTTTGTCTGAAACCTAGGCGACATCAATGGTGCGGTGGGCAATGGCGAATTCGATCCTACATCTTACCTAATGGCCTAACAAATGACCTAACATAGGAAGAGGGGGTTGTATGCTGCTTACCAACTTTGGAGCCAATAATGGGGACGGGGGCCATGGCTGATAATGGGGATGGAGGCCAAGAAGAAGGGGAGAAGCAACTTTTGCCGCCGAAGAATGATGTTGCTGCCACCACTTCAGCAAATCTGAGTCGTCGCCACTGCTGATGCCGATAAATGAGTATGGGATTGTCCTAGAGAAAGTGGCGAGCAAGTAAATGGGGGGTGAGGCTAGATTTAGCGCCATCCCGCATCGGCCGATATCTTTTTCCCGCCATCCGCCCCGATTTCCCCTACACCGAGCGTAGACTGATGAGACACAAGTGTAGGTGATCAATCGTAGTCCTTTCGATAAGTAAGAGTGTTGAACCCAATGAGGAGCACAAGGAAATGACAAGCAATTTTCAGCAAGATATTTTCTGCAAGCACTGAAACTATCGGCAGTAGATACTTTGGTAGCAAGATAATTTTTAACAAGTGACAAGTAGCAATAGTAACAATAAGTGCAGCAAGGTATCCCAATCCTTTTTGTTGCAAAGGACAGGCCGGAACGGTATCTTATAATAAGTAAAACATTCTCGAGGACACATGGGAAATTCATCTAGTCACTTTCATCCTGTTTGTTTGATTCACATTCGCTACTTTGATAATTTGATATGTGGGTGGACCGGTGCTTGGGTGCTGTTCTTACTTGAACAAACCTCCCACTTATGATTAACCCCTCTCGCAAGCATCCGCAACTACGAAAGAAGAATTAAGATAAAATCTAACCATAGCATTAAACATATGGATCCAAATCAGCCCCTTACGACGCACATAAACTAGGGTTTAAGCTTCTATCACTCTAGCAACCCATCATCTAATAACTACTCCACAATGCATTCCCTTAGGCCCAAAGATGGTGAAGTGTCATGTAGTCGACGTTCACATAACACGACTAAGGAAATCACAACATACACATCACCAAAATATCAAATGAATACCAAATTTACATGATTACTTATGACAAGACTTCTCTTATGTCCTCAAGAACAAAAGCAACTACTCACAAATAATCTCCATGCTCAAGACCAGAGGGATATTAAATAGCATAATGGATCTGAACATATAATCTTCCACTAAATAAACCAACTAGCATCAACTACAAGATTTAATCCACACTACTAGTCACCCACATGTACCAATCTGAGGTTTTGATATAAAGACTGAACACAAGAGATGAACTAGGGTTTTGAGATGAGATGGTGCTGGTGAAGATGTTTATGAAGATTGATCCTCTGTAACGCCCTCGATGCGGCTATATCTCCCACGTGTCGAGGCACGACTTAGAGGCATAACCGCATTGAAAGCAATGTCGCAAGTGAGATAATCTTCACACAACCCATGTAATACATGAGGGAAAGAGATACATAGTTGGCTTACAGTCGCCACTTCACACAATACATAAATAAACACCCATCATTCAAAATACACTCAAGGTCCGACTACGGTACCAAAATGAAAGAAGACTACCCCAAATGCTACACAGATCCCCGGATCACCCCAACTGGGCTCCACTACTGATCATCTGGAAAAGAAACATAGTAACGGCCACGTTCCTCGTCGAACTCCCAAGTGAGCTCGGTCGCGTCATCTGCACTGGCATCGTTGGTACCTGCAACTGTTTTGGTAGAATCTGTGAGTCACGGGGACTCAGCAATCTCACACCCGCGAGATCAAGAATATTTAAGCTTATAGCTAGGAAAGGGGTTGTGAGGTGGAGCTGCAGCAAGCGACTAGCATATATGGTGGCTACAACGCAAAAGAGAGCGAGAAGAGAAGCAAAGCACGGTCGTGAAGCTAGAAGTGATCAAGAAGTGATCCTAGAACAACCTACGTCAAACATAACTCCAACACCGTGTTCACTTCCCGGACCCCGCCGAGAAGAGACCATCACGGTTACACACGCGGTTGATGTGTTTTAATTAAGGTCAACTTCGGGTTGTCTACAACCAGACATCAACAAATTCCCATCTGCCTCATAACCGCGGGCACGGCTTTTGAAAGATAATACCCTGCAGGGGTGTCCCAACTTAGCCCATTATAAGCTCTCACAGTCAACGAAGGATATTCCTTCTACCGGGAAGACCCGATCAGTCTCGGAATCCCGGACTACAAGACATCTCGACAGTAATAAAACAAGTCCAGCAAAGCCGCCCGATTGTGCCGACAAATCCTGATAGGAGCTGCACATATCTCGGTTTCAGGGCACATCCGGATGAGACTAGCTACGAGTAAAACCAGGCCTCGAGTTTCCACGAGGGGGCCCCGCAGGCAGCTCAGTTCGGGCCAGCACTTAGAGAAGCACTGGTCCGGGGGGGCTAAAATAAAGATGACCCTCGGGCTCGCGAAAACCCAAGGGAAAAGTGGTAGGTGGTAGGCAAATGGTAAAACCAAAGTTGGGCCTTGCTGGAAAAGTCTTATTCAAAGCGAACTGTCAAGGGGGTCCCATAAATCACCCAACCATGTAAGGAACGCAAAATCAAGGAACATAACACCGGTATGACGGAAACTAGGGTGGCAAGAGTGGAACAAAACACCAGGCATAAGGCCGAGCCTTCCACCCTTTACCAAGTATATAGATGCATTAATTAAATAAGAGGTATTGTGATATCCCAACAAGTAAACATGTTCCAAAAAAAGAACAACAAGTCCATGTTCCAACAAGGAACAAACTTCATCTTCACCTGCAACTAGCAACGCTATAAGAGGGGCTGAGCAAAGCGGTAACATAGCCAATCAACGGTTTGCTAGGATATGGATGGTTAGGGGCTGACATGGTGATATGGGTGGCATGATATAGCAAGTGGTAGGTATCACAGCATAGGCATAGCAAAAGAGCGAGCATCTAGCAAGCAAAGATAGAAGTGATTTCGAGGGTATGGTCATCTTGCCTGCAAGGTTCTCAGAGTTGTCGAAAGCTTGGTCCTCGTAAGCGTTCTCAACAGGTTCCTCGTTCACGTACTCGTCTCCCGGCTCTACCCAAAGCAAGAACACAAGCAAAGAGGACAAACATCAATCACGATGCAATGCACACGCAACATGATGCAAAACATGGCATGATATGCGAGATGTGATATGCAATGCATACGCGTGCTCCGGAAGGAAAAAGATGAACAATGCATAATCTTGGCAAACCAAGTATGCCACTGGATAGGTGAGGTGATTTCGGTTGAAATCGATATAAAGATCACCGGAAACGGATGCACGGTTTGCAAATGACAAGCAATACAATAATGACAATAATCTGCCATTAACAGCATGATGCTACTTAGCAAGCAACAAGAAATTAAGCTACTGCATCCAAACATATCAACAAAGCATATGAGAGTAATATACTCAAGATGCTTGACAAAAGATGAACACTGAGCTACGGCTAAAACACACCACAACAGGTTCAAACAAGCATGGCAAAAGTGCAAAAGATAACAGGTTCACAGACTTGGTGAAAATAACATGCCAGAAATGAACATCAGGATGACATGTTTAGAGCAATGAAACAACATACTACAGGAACAGGACATAGCAAAATAAGGCATGGAATGAATCTAATCAAAGCACTTAACAAAAGTCCCTTACTGACCATAAGCCAAAAAGGATCAGAAAATATAATAACACCCATGTCAATTAAGCAAGTTTCGTTACAGGTTTCAGACTTAGCAGAAAACTAGACATGTTAAAAACAGATAACAAGTAGGCATGTTCGTGAGCTCGATGCACTCACTACAGAGCATTGCATGATAAACTAAGCATACATAAATCAAGAAGACATGGCATAGAAGCTAGAAATGGCAAGAACAACATCATAGCATGCAAGGATCAACTACAACAAGCTTGGCAAAATCGAATAACATGTAAACAATCTGCCAGCAACATTTTATAGCAAAAATAGAGCTCGATTGACTCAAGCTATGGCACTCCATAAATACCAACAAAGGCATGGCTGGATAGAGCAAAACCATATTCTCAAAACACTCTTACTGATCATGCTCAAAAGAGGCATAGATCTCTCTGAAACAACATGAACACATGACATAAAAAAAAAGCAGGCAGGGACTTATTTCACTAAGTCTCTGAAATCAGCAACATTAAGTACCCTAGTTTGCATGCTTGTGCTAGTCACCACAAAGGCCACAAAAATACATGTCATAAATCTCTGGAAATATGGCATGGCATATTACAAAACTCATGTAGGACTCAACTTCATAGGATGCACACATCAATCATGGCAAAAATGGCAAAAGTGCATGTTCTGATAAGAATCAGAAACTAACATCACATAGCCCTCTTCTAACAGAATTTCGGGCATCAAGATGAGCTCAAATAAAAACGATGCAATGAGATGAAATGATGTACTCATCGATACGAACAATTTGACATATTATACGCACGAAACGGAGCAATATAAAGCAAGTTATGATGCGATGAACATGCGACAATTATGCAAATATTTCGGGACTTAGACAAAACGGGGGAGGAAGAAAAAATCAACCGAGGCGCGGGCTCGCCGGAGTGCTCGCTGGGGATGGCCGGAGGAGGCGCGGGGTGGCCGGATCCGGGGCCGGGGAGGCCGGATCTGGCGCGGGCGGCGGCGGAGGAGGCGGGGACGGCGACGCGGCGGCCGGCGTCGCGCGGGACGCGACGGGCGCGGGGCCGGGGCGGCGGCGGGTGCGGCGGCGCGGCGAGGCGGGTGCGGCGGCGTGGGCGCTCGGGCGCGGGGCGCGCGGCTCGTGGGAGCGGGCGGCGGCGGCGGGCCGCGGGGGCCGGCTTCGGGCCCGGCGGGCTCGCGGGGGCGGCGCGGTACGGGCGGCGGCGGGTGGACACGTGGTGCCCCGTGATTGGTTGGCGGCGGCGGGCGAACACGTCCGCCCGTCCGGATTTTGTCCGGCGGCGGCGGGAGGAGAAATGGACTAGGGTTAGGGTGGATTGATCCGGGATTTTGGAGGGGGAGGTATATTTATAGGTAGAGGGGGCTAGGAAGCTCCAAATGGAGTGCGGTTTTCGGCCACGCGATCGTGATCGAACGACGATGGACATGGGAGTGATTTAGATGGGTTATTGGGCTGTTTTGAAGGGGTTTTTGGCTGCAACACACATGAGGCCTTCACGGTTACCCGGTTAACCGTTGGAGTATCAAACGACCTCCGATTGACCCGAAACTTGACAGGCGGTCTACCGGTGCTATACCAAGGGCACTTGACAAACCTCGGTCCATTCCGAGAAGGTTTAATACCCGCTCATTGAAAAAGGTAAAAGGGGACGCCGGGGGACATAGGAGCGCCAGATTGCAAAACGGACAACGGGGAAAATGCTCGGATTCACGAGACGAACACGTATGCAAATGCGATGCACATGATGACATGATAGGAAATGCATGACATGAACAAAATGTAAAACGACGGGAAACCCAACCACGGAGGGAATATCATATCACATAGCCAAAAATGGCAAGAGTTGGATTACAAATATGGCAAGTTACATCCAGGGTGTTACATCCTCCCACAATGAGAGGGTTGTTGGTGATGACGATGACTTTGATTTCCCCCTCCCGGAGGGAAGTATCCCCGACGGAATCGCTCCACCGGAGAGCAACAATGCTCCTGCCCAAGTTCCACCTCGAGACGGCGACGTTCCTTCCCGAAAGTCCTCTCCTTATTTTTTTCTAGGGCAAATAGGCTTATATACTAGAAGATGGGCACTGGAGGCTGGCTAGGGTCCCCACTACCCGCGAGGGCCCGCCAGGGGGGAGGGGGGTAGGCGCGTCCTGGTGCCTAGTGGGCACCTGGGTGGCCCCCTCTAGTATTTCTTTTCTCCAATAATTCTTATATATTCCAAAAGTAATCTTCGTGAAATTTTAGCTCATTTGGAGATGTGCAGAATAGGTATCTCTAACGTAGCTTTTTTAGGTCCAGAATTCCAGTCGTCGGCATCTCCCTCTTCATGTAAATATTGAATATTAAGAGAGAAAAGGCATTAGAATTGCTCCAAAAAGTGTTATATTGAATAAAAACACTATAAATAACAGTAGGAAAACATGATGCAAAATGGACGCATCAACTCCCCCAAGCGAAAGCCGATATCGATAATTATGTCCACATGCTTTAGATAGAGGGGTGTCGATAAAACAAAATACGAACATAGTAGCATCATGATCATCATTATAACACCAATAAACTTTATCATAATACTTCTCGTGAGCAAATAACAATTCATCACAACATCGAAGTATAAGGAATAAACTTTCTTGAAAACTAAAAAACTGTGTTCTCAGTCAACAATGCAATTGCAATTCATCATATTTTCAAGAAGAGTCTCGTGTCGGAGCTTTTGTTTATCAAGTCCACATACTCAATCATCATTTAGTCTTTTATGATTGCTAACACTCACAACATATATATGGAGCAAAAAGTTCCAGCCAAACACATAGAATGATAGGGGCTTATAATTTCGCCTCCCAACCTATTCACCTCAAGGGTGATGTCCAATAATTACTCATGATCACTCATATCCAACTGGATATATGTGCCTAGATCTTTCCCCACCACATGATGCTTGCAAAAGAGAAAAATAAAAAGGAATAGAGGAGAACACTATTGACTCTTGCATAAAAAGTAAATACATAAAAGTAAAGGATATGGCCTTCACAGAGGGAAGCAGAGGTTGCCATGCGCTTTTTATTTTTGGATGCACAAGCTCTTAATGCAAAAGAACGTCACGTTATAATGCCCCTTATGATAGCAACCTTTATTATGTAGTCCATCGCTTTTATTTATTTGCCATCACAAGTTCGTACAACACTTATTTTCTCTTACAATAAAAGATCATACATATTTAGAAGCAATTTTTATTGCCTTATGCACCGATGACAACTTACTTTAATGATCTTATTCAATCCATATAAAGGTAGGTATAGTGGACTCTTGTAACATGAAACTGGTTTTAAGGTTTTTGGATGCACAAGTAGTATCTCTACTTGGTGCGGATTTTTGGCTAGCAAAGATATTGGGCAAGCACCACATGTTAGAGGATCTATGACAATATAACTTCTATGTGAATATGAACAACCATAAATCATTATGTTGTCTTCCTTGTCCAACATCAATAATTTGGCATGAAATATTTAATGGGGGCTCACAATCATAAAAGATGTCCAAGATAGGACATTTGCATGTGAATCTTCTCTTCCCTTATTAACTTTTTCATGAATTGCATCATTGACCAATGCTATGTTTGTCAACTTTCAATAAACTTTACCACTTATACTTTTCCTTATGTAATGTCATTACTTTCCATGAGATTAGCATATGATACTTTTAATTATTTTCATTGTTATGATTGAAACATAAAAGTAAAGAAGCAAAATCTCAAACTAACCTTTATTATATAGGGTTAATTAGATAAATGCCACTCCAATTATGGCGATTCATAAAAATGCCATTGCAATTTTTGCGAACTTTGAAAAACGCCACTGCAGACTTCGAAAAATGCCACTGGAAATGGCATGAAATCGCATTTTTCAAAGTTTGGAAATTGGAGCGGCATTTCTCAGAATAGCCAAATTTGGAGTGGCATTTATCAAATTAACCCTATTATATAACTCTCACTCGATTACATAGATAGATTGATCACGAAACTAGCACTCAAAAATAGATCATACTAAACTTTTATTCAGCTAAATCATGAAATAGCTAAGCACCAAACTAAAAACTAGTAAAGATAATAAAAGTGATGGTGATACGATACCGGGGCACCTCCCCCAAGCTTGGCGAAAGCCAAGGGTAGTGCCCATACCCGTGTACTCAAGTTTCCTTTGTCAGTGTTGGTGGTGATGATGAAGTAGTGGGCTCGCACTTCAGCCTTAGTAGGTACTCCAACCTATGGTTGATGCTCCGAAGGGCGGTGTTTTGCTCTTCCAACAAAATAACTTCACGAGTGAGATATGTATTCTAAACACAAACCGTTTCAAAGACCCTTAGGGATTCGATTTCAAATGGGGTAAGATGATCATAGAGAGGTGGAAGGATATCTCCCTATTACGCAGTTTCCTCCATGGGCATGACTTGCCCTCCATCTTGGGCATGATTCCCTGTAACTTCTTCGGCCTTGTCCTCCTTGGTGGCCTCCTTTGTTCCCTCTCTCTTTAGTTCCATCTTTAGCTACCAAGCATAGTTTCCCCTGTTGTTGGAAGTGGAAGAAGACATGATGCCTGCCTTAGGAAACCTGACACGAAACAAGAACAGAGGATATTTATGCGATACAGTGGTCAAAACGTCCGAGAGTATATATAAATAATTTTTATCTTGCGAAACAAGTATACCAGAGGAAAACGAAGTCGGGAAGGCTCATGAGGGGCCCACTACCCACCAGGGCGCGCCAGGGGGGTAGGCGCGCCCTGGTGCCTAGTGGGCACCTGGGTGGCCCCCCTCTGGTATTTATTTTCTCCAATAATTCTTATATATTCCAAAATAAATCTCAGTGAAATTCCAGCTCATTTGGAGATGTGCAAAATAGGTATCTCTGACGTAGCTTTTTCAGGTCCAGAATTCCAGCTGCCGGCAATCTCCCTTTTCATGTAAATCTTGCATATTAAGAGAGAAAAGGCATTAGAATTTCTCCACAAAGTGTTATATTGAATAAAAACCCTACAAATAACAGTAGAAAAAACATGATGCAAAATGGACGTATCATAGACGTACCCCACTTTTGGCCTGACTCATCCTGGCTTGCTGGAAACGGCTATTTGAGCGTTCCCAACGAGCCAGGCTATGGGTTGCTTTAAGGTTCATGCCGGTGCAAGCCAGGCCTCCCTGTATGCAACCAAACAACTTTTTCTCATGCAAACTAGGACTGTTTGGGGGTAATACATGCAACCAAACACGCCCAAAGGTTTAGCAGTAATGTGTCGCTTCTGTAACCGACGTCATGTGACCAAACAATCACCACCAATGCGCCACAAGACTATCTTCATCTTACTTGGAGCTTTAATATCCCACAACTTCTTCTAGTTTTTCTCCTCACATGAGTTCTAGGGTCCATATCATGTCATTTTTATGTGGAACTATTGTGGGATGCTCTCTACCACTAGAAGAAATGAAAATAATTAGTTGTAACTGTTGTGGGATGCTCTCTACCACCGCACTTTGTGAGCTCTTGGAGATCCAAGGGCGAGTTTCTGGGGATCTTATTTTTCTTTCAGAGATGCATTTAAATCAATTAAAGGCTGAAGAGCTACATCTTAAGTTAGGTTTCGGATCCATGTTTATTTCTGAGAGTGATGGTAAGGCTGGAGGTCTTGTGTTTTTTCTATCAAAAAGAGGATAAAATTGAGTTGGATTATGTGTCGCCCCATTTTATTGATGTTATGTTATGAATGAGGATATTGTGGATTGGCGATTTATAGGTTTCTATGGTTATCCTGCTTGGAATGATGAACACTTATCTTGGATTGATTTTTGCGATTTACATGCTTCTTGTCCTTGGGTTGTCTTCAGAGATTTCAATGAAATATGATATTCTCATGAAAAATAAGGATGTGATGCAAGACCAAATGCAATGATACGATTTTTTTGTGGGAGTGGGGTTTGGATGACTTGGGTTGTATTGGTGATTCCTTCACTTGGAGAAGATGCTGTTGGAAATATGCCCTATAAGCAATAATATTGTATTATTATATTTCCATATTTATCATTAAGAATTTATATTCTATGTTATAACTACTATGATCCTGGAATATGTGACTCAGTGGAAAACTCGTATGCACGTTTGGAATGGTAAACGGTAAAATATGATTCCTAGTCTCGCCTCTAAAACTAGCTCAGGTGTTGTTGGTGATCAAATTTTCTGGATCTTAGGATATCGTTAAGTGCAAGCCCTAAAACAAAATTGAGAATATGACGTTGGAAGAACGATCATATTGAACCAACCCAAACTTGTTTGTTATACTTTGAGATGCAATCGTCATTAGTCAATTATTATAATACATAGAGTTAACGTGTGATTTAATTCCTTAGATCATGAGAGTATATTGATGACCCACAAGTATAGGGGATCGCAACAGTCTTCGAGGGTAGTATTTCACCCAAATTTATTGATTCTACACAAGGTGAGCCAAAGAATGGGGTTGTGATGCTTATATGGAAAAGTTTCATCCTGATAAGCTCAAACCCAAATCGGAGAAGTATGTCTTCATAGGATACCCAAAGAAGACAGTTGGGTACACCTTCTATCACAGATCCAAAGGCAAGATATTCGTTGCTGAGAATGGATCCTTTCCAGAGAAGGAGTTTCTCTCGAAAGAAGTGAGTGGGAGGAAAGTAGAAAACTTGATAAGGTAATTGTACCTTCTCCCTTATTGGAAAGTAGTTCATCACAGAAATCTGTTCTTGTGACTACTACACCAATTAGTAAGGAAGCTAATGATAAGGATCATATAACTTCAAAATCAAGTTACTACCGAATCTCGTAAGTAAACCAGAGTGAGATCCGCACCAGAGTGGTACGGTAATCCTGTTCTGGAAGTCATGTTACTAGACCATGATGAACTTGCGAACTATGAGGAAGCGATGATGAGCCCAGATTCCGCGAAATGGTTTGAGGCCATGAAATCTGAGATTTGATCCATGTATGAAAACAAAGTATGGACTTTGGTGGATTTGCTCGATGATCGGCAAGCCATAGAAAATAAATGGATCTTCAAGAGGAAGACGGACGATGATAGTAGTGTTACTATCTACAAAGCTAGAATTGTCGCAAAAAGGGTTTTCGACAAGTTCAAGGTGTTGACTACGATGAGAGTTTCTCACTCGTATCTATGCTTAAGTCTGTCCGAATCATGTTAGCAATTGCCGCATTTTATGAAATCCGGCAAATGGATAAACAAAACTGCATTCCTTAAAGGATTTATTAAAGAAGAGTTGTATACGATGCAACTAGAAGGTTTTGTCGATCCTAAAGGTGTTAACAAAATATGCAAGCTCCAGCGATTCATCTATGGACTGGTGCAAGCATCTCGGAGTTGGAATACACGCTTTGATAAGTTGATCAAAGCATAAAGTTTTATACAGACTTGCAAGAAAGTGAGTGGGAGCACTACAGCGTTTCTGATAAGTATATGTATGACATATTGTGGATCAGAAATAATGTAGAATTATTCTGTAAAGCACAAAGGAGTGTTTGAAAGGAGTTTTTCAAAGGAAGACCTTGGTGAAGCTGCTTACATATTGAGCATCAATATCTATAGAGATAAGATCAAGACGCTTGATAAGTTTTTTTCAATGAGTACATAACTTGACAGGATTTTGAAGTAGTTCAAAATGGAACAGTCAAGGAAAGAGTTCTTTCCTGTGTTACAAGGTGTGAAATTGAGTAAGACTCAAAGCCTGACCACGGCAGAAGATAGAAAGAGAATGAAAGTCATTCCCTATGCCTCGGCCATAGGTTCTATAAAGTATGGCATGCTGTTTACCAGATCTATTGTATACCCTACACTGAGTTAAGCAAGGGAGAACAATGGTGACCTAGGAGTAGATCACTGGACAGCGGTCAAAGTTATCCTTAGTGGAATAAGGATATGTTTCTCGATTATGGAGGTGACAAAAGGTTCGACGTAAAGGGTTACATCGATGCAAGTTTTGACACCGATCTGGATAACTCTAAGTCTCGATCTAGATACATATTGAAAGTGGGAGCAGTTAGCTAGAGTAGCTCCGTGCAGAGCATTGTAGACATAGAAAATTGCAAAATACATAACGGATCTGAATGTGGCAGACCCGTTGACTAAACTTGTCTCACAAGCAAAACATGATCACACTGTAGTACTCTTTGGGTGTTAATCACATAGCGATGTGAACTAGATTACTGAATCTAGCAAATCCTTTGGGTGTTGGTCACATGGCGATGTGAACTATGGGTGTTAATCACATGATGATGTGAACTATCGGGTTAATCACATGGTGATGTGAGTTAATCACATGGTGATGTGACCTAGATTATTGACTCTAGTGCAAGTGGGAGACTGAAGGAAATATGCCCTAGAGGCAATAATAAAGTCATTATTTATTTCCTTACATATCATGATAAATGTTTATTATTCATGCTAGAATTGTATTAACTGGAAACATAATACATGTGTGGATACATAGACAAATAGAGTGTCACTAGTATGCCTCTACTTGACTAGCTTGTTAATCAAAGATGGTTAAGTTTCCTAACCATGGACAAAGGAGTTGTCATTTGATTAACAAGGTCACATCATTAGTTGAATGATCTGATTGACATGACCCATTCCATTAGCATAGCACCCGATCGTTTAGTATGTTGCTGTTGCTTTTATCCATGACTTATACATGTTCCTTTGACTATGAGATTATGCAACTCCCGTTTGCCGGAGGAACACTTTGGGTGCTACCAAACGTCACAACGTAACTGGGTGATTATAAAGGATTACTACAGGTGTCTCCAAAGGTAGATGTTGGGTTGGCGTATTTCGAGATTAGGATTTGTCACTCCAATTGTGGGAGAGGTATCTCTGGGCCCTCTCGGTAATGCACATCACTTAAGCCTTGCAAGCATTGCAACTAATGAGTTAGTTGCGGGATGATGTATTACGGAACGAGTAAAGAGACTTGCCGGTAACGAGATTGAACTAGGTATTGGATACCGACGATCGAATCTCAGGCAAGTAACATACCGATGGACAAAGGGAACAACGTATGTTGTTATGCGGTCTGACCGATAAAGATCTTCGTAGAATATGTAGGAGCCAATATGGGCATCCAGGTCCCGCTATTGGTTATTGACCGAAGATGTGTCTCGGTCATGTCTACATTGTTCTCGAACCGTAGGGTCCGCACGCTTAAGGTTACGATGACAGTTATTATGAGTTTATGAGTTTTGATGTACCGAAGGAGTTTGGAGTCCCAGATGAGATCGGGGACATGACGAGGAGTCTCGAAATGGTCGAGACGTAAAGATCGACATATTGGACGACTATATTCGGACATCGGAAAGGTTCTGAGTGGTTCGGGTATTTATCGGAGTGCCGGAGAGTTACGGGAATTCGTATTGGGCCTTATTGGGCCATACGGGAAAAGGAGAGAAAGGGCCAAAAGGTGGCCGCGCCCCTCCCCTTGCTCTAGTCCGAATTGTACTAGGGAAGGGGGGTGCCCCCTTCCTTCCTTCTCCTTCTCTCTTCCCTTTCCTTCTCTCCTACTCCCCCTACATGGAAGGACTCCTAGTTGGACTAGGAAAGGGGGAATCCTACTCCCGGTGGGAGTAGGACTCCCCTTGGCGCGCCAAACATAGGGCCGGCCTCCTCCCTCCCTTGCTCCTTTATATACGGGGGCAGGGGGCACCCCATGAACACACAAGTTGATCTTCGTGATCGTTCCTTAGCCGTGTGCAGTGCCCCCCTCCACCATATTCCACCTCGAATATATCGTTGCAGTGCTTAGGCGAAGCCCTGCGCCGGTAGAACATCAAGATTGTCACCACGCCGTCGTGCTGACGGAACTCCTCCCCGAAGCTTTGCTGGATCGGAGCTAGGGGTGCGTCATCGAGCTGAACGTGTGCCAAGAACTCGGAGGTGCCGGAGTAACGGTGCTTGGATCGGTCGGATCGGGAAGACGTACGACTACTTCCTCTACGTTGCGTCAACGCTTTCGCTTCGGTCTACGAGGGTACGTAGACAACACTCTCCCCTCTCGTTGCTATGCATCACCATGATCTTGCGTGTGCGTAGGAAAATTTTGAAATTACTACGTTCCCCAACATATGATTCAGAACAATAACAAGTGCATACAACTAGCAGATAGGATCAAGAACCCAAATATATTCACGAAAACATAAAGGCTTCAGATCTGAAATCATGGCACTCGGGCCCTAGTGACAAGCATTTAGCATAGCAAAGTCATAGCAACATCAACCTCAGAACATAGTGGATACTAGGGATCAAGACCTAACAAATTGACCTGATTACATGATAGATTTCATCCATATCCATCACCGAGTAGCAAGCCTACAAAGGAATTACTCACTCCCTGTGGTGAGCATCATGGAATTGTCGATGAAGAAAGGTTTACGATGACGACAACGACGAATCCCCCTTGCCGGAACCCCGTACGGACTCCAAATCAGCCCTCCCGGTGAAGAACATGAGGTGGTTGTGGCTCTGTATTGTAAAACATGATGAAAATTCTTCTCCTATTGTTTCTCGGGAAGATGGTATATATAGGTTTGGAATTAGGTCAGACGGACGCTCATGGGCCCCATAAGACACCAGGGAGCGCCCAGGGGGTGGGCGCACCCTACTTCCTTGTGAGCAGTTGGTGGCCCACCTCTAGTGGATATTTGCACCAGTATTTCTAATTTATCCAACAAAAAATCTCTGCCAAGTTTCGTCCATTTCTGGGAACTTTTATTTTTGCACAAAAACAACACCATGGTAGTTCTGCTGAAAACAACATCAGTCCGGGTTAGTTTCATTCAAATCATGCAAATTAGATTCCAAAACAAGATCAAAAGTGTTTGTAAATGTAGATACGCTGGAGATGTATCAGTATCATAGTCACTTCTTACCGTACGATAGACTTTGGGGTTGCTCAAACGTCATCTGTAACGCAATGGTCATAACGATAACTGAGAGGTTCATCCAAAAGTTTGACAAGGGACTAGATAGCTCAAGAGTGGGATTTGCTCCTCCGAGAATGGAGAGATATTCTTAGGGCCCTCTCGGTGTGACGGCATCCATCATCGTTTGGCCAGACACAGGTGACTAGGTCACGGGGGTTGATGGCTCATGTCCGGGTCAGTTTTTCCCCGAAGAGGAAGGGATGATGCAGCACAACTACGACAGGTATTTCCTTTAGTTATGAAACCAAGGTTATCGAACCAGTAGGAGAACCAAGCAACACTATTGTGATGCCCTTGATTCAATCGTACACTAATCATACACACAAATGTGTACGATCAAGATCAAGGACTCACGCGAAGATATCACAACACAACTCTAGACACAAATTAAAAAAAATAATACAAGCTTTATATTACAAGCCAGGGGCCTCGTGGGCTCGAATACATAAGCTCGAATACACAAGAGTCAGCGGATGCAACAATATCTGAGTACAGACATGAGTTAGACAAGTTTGCCTTAAGAAGGCTAGCACAAAGCAACAACGATCGAAAAGGCAAGGCCTCCTGCCTGGGAGCCTCCTAACTACTCCTGGTCGTCGGCGGTCTCCACGTAGTAGTAAGCATCGACGGTGGCATTTGGCTCCTGGGCTCCGACATCTGATTGCATCAACCGGAAAGAAGAAGAAAGGGGGAAAAGGGGGAACAAGGCAACCGTGAGTACTCATCCAAAGTACTCGCAAGCAAGGATCTACACTACATATGCAACATTATCAAAGGAAGGCTGTATATGTGGACTGGGCTGCAGAAATGCCAGAATAGAGAGAGGGCCTAGTCCTATCGAAGACTAGCATCCTCTGGAAATCACGATCTTGCAGCAACAGGAGGGAGTAGAGTAGCATAAAGTAAAGCAGTAGAAGTGTTATCAACCTCGGCCGGAGATCCTTTCCCGACTCCCTTCGAGAAAGGCATCCCAGAGCCACACTATCCAGTTATCATCACAATCCATTCCTCATCACCATCCAGTTCTCATCACAAGTATCCAGTTCTAGTTGTATCGATCGGGATACAACTCCAAGTGTCCTTTACCGTAGGACAGACTATCGATAGATGTTTTCTTCCCTGCAGGGGTGCACCAACTTACCCACCACGCTCGATTAACTCCGGCCGGACACACTTTCTTGGGTCATGCCCGGCCTCGGCCAAACAATACGCCGCAACCCGACCTAGGCTTAATAGAGAGGCCAGCACGCCAGACTAAACCTATGCCCCCAGGGGTCATGGGCCATCTCCCCGGGAACTCCTGCACGTTGCGTGGGCGGCCGGTGAGCAGACCTAGCTACCTCCTTCAACAAGGCAGGCGCTTACGCAGTCCAACCCGGCGCGCGCCGCTCAGTCGCTGACGTGTATTAAGCTTTGGCTGATGTACACGACGCAGAACGCCCATACTATGCCCACGTGATGGTTAGTGCTATCAGGCCAGAGGCCCCTCGGATCAAATATCCAAATCATAGTGGATTAGGAACGCGCGGTAACAAGCAGAGACTCACGAAAGATGTGACCCCGTTGCCCCGTCTCGAGGACTTGCGGCAAGGGCTAGGAATGCCCGGCCACGCCTCGTAATTATCTCGCGGGCACCTTCCAGGTCCACCCGACTCCACATCACTCGCAATTAAGCTCGCGCGGGTACCCCTCAGGGCCAACCCGTCTTTAGTAACTGGGTCCGGTGCAAAGTCATAGTAACCATAGTAACCGTGTGTCTAAACATCAAGGGGGAAAACCTGAGGAATCACCCTTGTCGGATTCCCACTCGATGTAAACATCAAGGTGAACGTAAGAGGAACCACCCTCGAGGTTCACACTTGAGGGGTTGCACGACAGAGTCGTATCGGAAGTGGTTAAGGAGGAAATCACCCTCGATGACCACGAACGAATAGCTACGCTACAGGTTAACATCAGAAGTGCTGTAGAGGGCTCACCCTCGGCACTCGATAGTAACCCAGTAGTGTCGAGCAACTAAGGGGAAAGTGATGTGCGGTGCCGGGGCCTGGTCTTCGATCCCGTTGATCGGGTCTTCAATGATGAAGCAGGGGCAACAAGGACAAGGTGGGGGTCACTGATGGATCACTAACCAACCTATACTAAGCAGTTTAGGATAAGCAGATAAGGTACAACAGCAGATACAAAAGCAGGCTATGCATCAGAATAGGAGCAAACAATAACAGTAGCAAAATCTAATGCAAGCATGAGAGAATGGAATGGGCGATATCAGGATGATCAAAGGGGGGGCTTGCCTGGTTGCTCAGACAAGAAGAAGGGGTCGCCGTCGACGTAGTTGATCACAGCGGCATCAGCGGCAGTCTCGGGTTCTACCAGAGAGAAGAGGGGAGGAGAAACAATAAATACATAGCAAGCAAGAGCATAACAGGACAACAGGCAGAGCTAGACGTGTTCTAACGCGGTGCTACACGATACCGTGGAAGGGGGGAAACATCCGGGAAAGTTTTCCCGAAGTTTGCATTTTTCGGACAGATGAAACGGAGGGGAGAGTTGCATGTTCGCTATGCTAGGAGTGTGTAGCGTACGAATGGAGGACATATTCGGATTCGTCATAATTTTCTGAGCAACTTTCATGTATAAAACTTTTTCATCCGAGCTACGGTTTAATTTCTATTAATTTTCAAAGTTTAATAATATTCTGAAATTAATTTTAATACAAAAGTAAATGCTAAAATGCTAGGCACACCCAGCACAAGTGTACACCAAAGTGTACCCAGTGGCTGACAGGTGGGCCAGGGGGTCCCAGTTGACCAGTCAACGTTTGACTGGTCAACAGGGGGTGGGCCCCCCTGTCATTGACTGTGCCTAGTTAGCTAAAACAGTTTCAACTAATCTAGTGATTAGGCTAATTAATCCCAAGTTAAATAAGTTAATAATTAATTAATTTATTTATTGTTATGTTGTTTTTAAATCAATTTTTTTAACAGGGGTGTGGGGCCTACTGGGCAGTGGCCCATAGGTCATAGCGGGCGCGGGCGAGCGGGGCTGCGGGCGCCTGGGCGTGGTCGCCCGCCCGAACAGCCACGGGAGAGGGGAGAACGGCAGAGGCGAGCGCGGGCACCGGTCGGGACGGACCCGGGGTCGCGGTGGCCTGAAGCAGTAGGGGCCGCGGCAGAGGCCGTGGCCAGGGGCGCAGCCGGCCGGAGCAAGGGGCGGCCAGGCTGCGAGCGGCGGGCCACAGGGGAGCGAGCAGCGCAAGGCGGGGCGAAGTGCAGGGAAGCGGAGGGAAGGTGGCCGGCGGCGAGGCGCGGCCGCGGGTCAGAGGTGGAGCGCGGGGCGGCGGGCGCGTACTGCGGGGCGGTGGGCGACTGCGGCAGCGGCGGCCACGGCGCGGCAGGCACTGGAGGGACTCGCGCGGGCAGCGCGGTTGGGATGGACGCCGGCGGGCGCGACGGTGGGCTGCAGTTAGCAGCAGCAGTAGCGAAGCAAGCAGGGGCAGTGAGAGTGGGAAGCGGCAAGCGCGGCCGGGCGTGTCGGGATACGGACGGTGGCGACATGATTCAGCGGCAGCGATGGCGTTAGTAGAGCAGCAGAGGCATAACGAGTAGTGGTGGCGGGAGCTCCGGTAATGGCGGCAACGGCGCGGGGAACAAACTAGCAGATCGACGGCGTATAACGGAGGAAGGGAGAGGGGCGGGAGCTCATGGTGCGGCACACGAAGGCCGTCGGGGGGCTTAGTAGCGCAGGGCGGTGGCCGGAGTCGAAGGCGACGGCGGCGACCCGAGGAAGACGACGGAGGGGATCCGGTGTCGTAGGGGTCCGCGGCTTGGGCTCGTGGGCGAGGAAGACATAGAGGTAGCAGCGGATGCTGGCGGAGTGGTTGGACCAGTCGAAGGAGCACGGGGAAGGTGGTCGCCGTGGTGGTGGGCGACGAACGGCGACGGAGGCGATCGGGCGCGTGGATCTGGCGAGGGAGGGAGAGAGGCCAGAGGGAGAGGGGAGGAAGTGGGAGTGGATGGGGAGCCCGAGGAGATGAGGGGGAAGCCGTGGCTGCCTTATCCCCTCGACGGGGGTAGCGAGGCGGTCGGGCGGAGACGAGCTGGAGCCCCTCCTCCCGGTCGGTCGAACAGGGAAGGAGGGAGACGACCTGGGGAGGGGGTTGGGCCGGTCGGGAGAGGTAGGTGGGCTGGCCTGCTGGGATGGGCCGAAGCCCAAGGGGAGGCCAGGGGCTCTCCCACCCCTTCTTCTTTCCTTTTCTTTTTATCCTTTTGATTTCCCCCCTTTTTGCAGCTTTTGCATTTTCTTTTAGCCACAAATGACTTTGCAAAAATATGCCACTGGCCAAAACAAATTTGAACAATTATTGGGCACTGCCACAAAAAGTTTGGGGCCATCAGGAGTTGTCCAAGCATTTAAAAAAATGAAAAGGACATCTTAAATACTGCTGGACTAGATAATAAATTCCTAGGGCAATTTGGGAATTCCAAAAATGTTGGCTTCAACATGACAAATATCTATGGATTATTTGCCATAGGATGAACTATTTTATTTGCATGAAATAAGACGCAAATATGTGACATGCAATTTGAATTTGAATATGAAGCAGATTTTGGACAAGTGGGATTTTGGCATGATGATCATGACGACATGACCTTCATTAGGGGGGATTACTATAGTGTGATGCTGGGGATGTTACAACTATGTAAACGGTACCTGCACACAAAGAACAAATAGTTGCAGCCGGACGCGTAAGAGGGGTTGTCAATCCTTCTCGGGTAAAAGATCGGTAAAGTGATAAATTGGTAGATGCAAATAAAATAAAGGAAAATAAAATTAAGCGAGGTATTTTTGGGTTTTCGGTAATATAGATCTGAAAATAAAAGATGCAAATAAATAAAAAGGCAAATGGCAATATAGATCTGAAAATATATGATGAGGAAATAGACCCGGTGTCGGTGTCAAAACCAGCCGATCTCGGGTAGGGAGTCCCGAACTGTGCGTCTGAGGATCGAAGGTAACAGGAGATGGGGGACACGATGTTTACCCACGTTCGAGTCCTCTTAATGGAGGTAATACCCTATTTCCTGCTTGATTGACTTTGTTGAGTATAGGAGTTACAAGAGTTGATCTACCTCGAGATCATAATGGCTAAACCCTAGATGTCTAGCCTGTATGATTTTGTGATAGCCTCTACGGACTAAACCTTCTAGTTTATATAGACACCGGAGGGACCTAGGGTTGTACAGAGTCGGTTTACAGAGAAAGGAAACTACACATCCGGACGCCAAGCTTGCCATCCGCGCAAAGGAGAGTCCCATCCGTACACGAGGGAAGGCCTTCTACTTTGTATCTTCACGGCCCATCAGTCTGGCCCATATCGCATAGCCTGGACACCCAAGGACCCCATAATCCAGGACTCCCTCACTAGCCCCCGAACTTGCCTTCAATGACAACGTAGTGTCCGACTTGTGTCTTCGGCTTTGGAAGGCGGGTTCTTTATCATACTTTGAATTGACAATAGTCTGGCTCTGACCTCGATGTGCTGCCTTCATGATTCCTTTTTGTAGACGCCTCGATTCCCGCGCACCAAGTGAATGCAAACGGTCCTTGGCCTTTTGCAAATAGGCCCCTCATTACGCTCGAACGACATCTATATAAGGGGACTGAGATCCCAAATGCCGTCTCACATCACGTAGAGGAAAAAATGCCAAAGTTAGCCACGAACAAAATCTCCAGTCATGGACGGCGCTCCAGGCTCCTCTTCTTGTCCCCACGACCCTCAGGAGGGTGATTGGCAAAGCTACTCTATGCCTCATCTTCAACTGAGCTGACTTCAGACGTAGGGCTATCTTCCCCCCGCAGATCTAGTCCCTGTTCGGGCGGGCTTGTACTCAACCGGCCATGATGCGATGGCTGAGAATTTGCCCAACCCTAACAAGGAGGAGAGGGTGTGTTTCATCCCGTTTCTATTGCGGGGTCTGGGATTTCCAATCCATCCCTTCCTCCGGGGTTTGTTGGAATTTTACGGCATCCAACTGCACAACCTCACCCCAGGTTCGATCCGGCACATCTCAGGCTTTGTTACCCTCTGCTAGCTATTCTTAGGCATTGAGGCTCACTTTGAACTATGGAGGAAATTCTTTTGCCTCATCGTCTGTCATCAAGGAGGCTCCATATTTGAAGTGGGCGGCGCCGAAGGGCGCATAGCCGGCTCCGGATAACTCATCGGGGCTCCCAAGGAGGTATACCCGCAGTGGTCTTCGGAATGGTTCTACATAGAGGACGTCCCACTATTGGACTCAGTCTGGCACGGCCTTCCTGAATGTTCCAATGCCCCTTTAAAGAAGCGCCTCAACTGGCATCCCCGGAGTCCTAAAGAAGAGGATAGTGCGGAGATAAAGAGGTTGGTCAGCAAGGTCAGGTTGCTCGCCCATTCCGAACTCTCGATAGTCGAAGTCATGGCGATTGCAATAAAGAGGTGCATTCAGCCTCTCCAATCCAGGGCAACTCCCTTATGGTGTTACAACGGAGAAGACGACGTGGCCCGTTGCAGGCTGAAGGGCCTGGATACCCCAGCTGAACTGGCTACAATGTTGGCCGAGCTGTATAAGGGCGAAAAAGAAGATTTTCTCCGGTTAAACTGCTGGGAAGGTTATTCCATGAACACTCATGTCGAATGGGTAGGACTTCGATCATCTGCGCTTATTTTATTGCGTTTACAGACACTAATCTAGTTTGCCCTTTATTGCTTTCAACAGTCATGGAGGAAGATGACCGAGGATGTCCACTGTCCCGCTCCCCAGCCAGAGGAGCACAACTGTGAGGAAAACCCTGGCTTTTGCGAGGATCCGGACGTGTATATAGAGTTTGATGACGGTGTATTTTATCAGGCGAGCCTTGATGGCTCGGAAGTGGTTATGATCGCCGACTACCCTCGCCTCTATCCCTTCTGCAACGTGAGTATCCAGCGGCTTCTTAAAAGAAGATCTTTATCTGCATCCTTATCCGATGTACTGACCCAGATTTTAACAGGACCGACGCTCTCGGGACCATACCTCCACAAGGGCGGCCTCTACACAAGGTCGTCGTTCGAAACGAAAAGGGACCAGGATCACTACATAGAACTCACAGGCTTCCAAGCGGTACGTATGCCTTAATACATGCCTAAGCATGAGTCCGGATTATTGAAAGTCTCCCCTTTTTATCCTTGATATTAGGAGAAGTACACGACAGACAATGGGAAAACGCCCGATTAGCCAAATGTCCGCTAATCTGATGCAGGATTCGTCAACTAGGATGCGAGCCAACGCAATGTCCGTTCCGCCTCCTCAAGAGGATTCAGATGACGTATCAGTCATGAATTCTGAAGTGGAGAGCGTGATGAATCACCGCCGATTACTGCTACCTCTTGAGCTTGCGTTGGATTTCCTTGAAGAGGAAAGGATGATGCAACAAAGTAGCGTAAGTATTTCCCCCAGTTTTTGAGAACTAATGTATCAATCCAGTAGGAGGCTACGCGCGAGTCCCTCGTACCTACACAAAGCAAATAACTCCTCGCAACCAACGCGAATAGGGGTTGTCAATCCCTTCACGGTCACTTACGAGAGTGAGATCTGATAGAGATGATAGATAATATTTTTGGTATTTTTGTGATAAATATGCAAAGTAAAATAAAAAGCAAAGTAAAAAAGCAAAGCAATAATAAAGTGATGGAAGATTAATATGATGAAGATAGACCCGGGGGCCATAGATTTCACTAGTGGCTTCTCTCAAGAGCATAAGTATTCTATGGTGGGTGAACGAATTACTGTTGAGCAATTGACAAAATTGAGCATAGTTATGAGAGTATCTAGGTATGATCATGTATATAGGCATCACGTCCGAGACAAGTAGACCGACTCCTGCCTGCATCTACTACTATTACTCCACTCATCGACCACTATCCAGCATGCATCTAGAGTATTAAGTTCAAGAAAACAGAGTAACGCCTTAAGCAAGATGAGATGATGTAGAGGGATAAATTCATGCAATATGATAAAAAAAACCATCTCGTTATCCTCGATGGCAACAATACAATACGTGCCTTGCTGCCCCTACTGTCACTGGGAAAGGACACCGCAAGATTGAACCCAAAGCTAAGCACTTCTCCCATTGCAAGAAAAACCAATCTAGTAGGCCAAACCAAACTGATAATTCGAAGAGACTTGCAAAGATAACCAATCATACATAAAAGAATTCAGAGAAGATTCAAATATTGTTCATAGATAATCTTGATCATAAACCCACAATTCATCGGTCTCAACAAACACACCGCAAAAATAAGATTACTTCGAATAGATCTCCACAAGAGAGGGGGAGAACATTGTATTGAGATCCAACAAGAGAGAAGAAGCCATCTAGCTACTAACTATGGACCCGAAGGTCTGAAGTAAACTACTCACACTTCATCGGAGAGGCTATGGTGAAGATGTAGAAGCCCTCCATGGTGGATTCCCCTTCCGACGGAGCTCCGGAACAGGCCCCAAGATGGGATCTCGTGGATACAGAAAGTTGCGGCGGCGGAATTAGGTTTTTGGCTCCGTATCTGATCGTTTGGGGGTACGTAGGTATATATAGGAGGAAGAAGTACGTCGGTGGAGCTTCGTGGGCCCCACGAGGGTGGAGGGCGCGCCTAGGGGGGGGGGGAGGGCGCGCCCCCTACCTCGTGCCCACCTCCTTTCTTTCTTGACATAGGGTCCAAGTCTCCTGGGTCATATTCGGTGAGAAAATCACGTTCCCGAAGGTTTCATTCCGTTTGGACTCCGTTTGATATTCTGTTTCTTCGAAACTCTGAAATAGGCAAAAAAACAGCAATTCTGGGCTAGGCCTCCGGTTAATAGGTTAGTCCCAAAAATAATATAAAAGTGGAAAATAAAGCCCAATATTGTCCAAAACAGTAGATAATATAGCATGGAGCAATCAAAAATTATAGATACGTTGGAGATGTATCAATTAGAAGAGGGTTATGTGGGCTCCGACTTTTTCCGAAGAGGAGTTTGCTGCACTAAGTTCGGTGGATGCATATTTCCGGGCCGCTCGAGACGGATTTGCGGGAGTCATTCAGTTGTTCTTGAAGGATATACATGTAATCTTTTGATGCAATTTGCATAGTCATGTGCCAGTAGCCCCCGAGACTTAAAGCGGTAAAGCGGACCCATTTAAGGATCGATAACTTATGTAGGTTCTGAAAGAAAAGAACACTATGCTACCCCAGGGACTAAGCACAAGCCAGACGCAGCTGAATGCGGTCACCGCCGAACTAGCGGAATTAAAAGAGACCGCAACGGGTGCATCTAGGGAAAGAAAACTTGAGGAGGAGAAGGACGAATAGTCTGAAGAGACAGAGAGCTTAAAGGCTCAGTTATCTGCCGTTCAGGAGGAAAATGAAAAGCTGAAGGGCAGCATATTCGGTATGTCCTCTCCTCTTATTCCGAATTGCGCATAGGTGCTCATGTGTAGTCCTTAATACGGAATATCATGGCTGTGTTGTTGCAGGCCTATTAACTGGTCGGCCAGAGGAGGAAGTATCCGAATTTCAAGGCGACGTGCTAAAGGAGCTGTCTGCCGTGCATGTTCGGGCCCGTAAGGCCATGAGGAGTATGGTGAAGGCGTTATGGCCATATGATACCCCGCCAGAAAGTATGGAGGGCCTGGCAAACCTATTCAAAGCTGCCCGGCGCCGGTTCGAGCTATGGAAGATGTTTGCCTGTCATGAAGGCGCACGAGAAGCCTGGGCCATGGTGAAAACACGCTTTACGAAACTGGACCCAAATCATATGTCCCGAGTTGGACCAAAGGGACCAGATGGGAAGGAAATCCCTGTAAATTTGGTCTATGATCAAGTAATGGCCGCTGCGAAACATTTGTAGGAAGACTATAAATTAGACAGCCTTATAGACGGAACAGAGGAGGAATAGGTTTTTGACTTAATGTATTAGTGCACATTTATGATGAACCTTTAATTAAATCTGAACATGGAAATGAGTTTGTCATCGCAGGCCTTCGGCTTTAACCTCCAAACCAAAATGGTGGAGTGTTTCCGAATAATTAATAAGTAAGTATATATCCGAAAACCAGGCAACCCGGTCATCGTGCTCAAACAGACAAAAAATTTGAGTTCGGGAGATATGTTATATTACATATGTAAGAAACATCTTCCAGGGAAAATAGTTCCGTTAAGGGTTCCTTTCCTTGGTTTGGCATTATTATGTTTACACGTGCCGGGGCGTGTGGTCCGTAATACGGAAGAACCGTCTAACGGTGATTAAAATGGTTGCAATACGGCAACAATCAATCGTTTTAGTGCCGACCAATTATTCCCTTAAGAATGATAGCTTTCGGCTTCACCCGTCTGAGGTACATGTCCGGATGACCCTTATGTAACAATTGCAGAGGTGCTCCCTCTATGCCCTAGCCGAACAATCGGGAACGTAGGGCATAAGCACACGAGCAAGGCAACCCAGCTTGGCAAAAACTTAAGTCATAAAGGTGCATATAATGGCGAAAAGGATGTATATCCGCAAACGACACATATATTGTGAGCTCTAGGCTTGGTATAATAATAAGTTTTACAGAAGGCCCCAGTCATGGTGGGGTGTGTACATTTAATGATGTGCACCCCTCAAGTGTTCAGCTGATCCGAACACACCATGGGAAACGTATACATATATGAAAAAGAAAAAAGATTAAAAGGGAGAAAAATAGAACGAATAATAAGCATAACCGGATTTAAGCATAGAATCTTTGGAGCCTGGCCGCGTTCCAAGGGTTCGGCTCCAGGCGATTGTCCGATGCATTGCGAGGGCGGTATGCTCCTCAAGTGAGAACTTCATCGATAATGAAGGGACCCTCCCATTTTGGTTTGAGTTTGTCCTTTTTCTTCTCTGGAAGGTGTAAAACGAGCTCCCCGGCGTTATAAGTCTTTGCCCGCACTTCTCTGCTTTGGTATCTTCGAGCTTGTTGTTGATACAATGCGGAACGGGCCTTCGCAACATCACGCTCCTCCTCCAGGCCATCTAGATTGTCCTGCCGATCAAGCTCGGCTTCTCTCTCTTCATACATGCGCACTCTAGGTGACTCATGAATAATGTCGCAGGGCAAGACAACCTCTGCGCCGTACACCATGAAGAATGGTGTATATCCGGTTGTGCGGTTGGGCATGGTCCGCAGCCCCCAGAGTCGAGTTCCTCGACCCAGTGTTTATCACTAGTCTGGGTTTGATGCCGCTCATTATCAGGCCATTAGCCCGTTCGACCCGACCGTTTGTTTGAGGGTGATACACGGAGGCATAGTTGAGCTTGATGCCCAAGTTAGCACACCAAGTTTTCTCCTCATCGGCTGTGAAGTTAGATCCATTGTCAGTAATGATACTGTGAGGGACACCATAACGGTGTACAACACCAGATATAAAGTCGACCACCGGTCCAGCTTCAGTTGTTTTGACTGGTTTGGCCTCTATCCACTTAGTTAATTTGTCCACCATAACTAGCAAATATTTCTTCTTGTGGCTTCCCCCTTTAAGGGGTCCGACCATATCTAGCCCCCAGAGCGCAAAAGGCTAAGTAATGGTGATTGTTTTCAAGGCAGTGGGTGGCATGTGACTTTGATTGGCGAAAAGCTGGCATCCGACACAGCGCTGCACAAGAGCCTGTGCGTCTGCTTGGGCTGTAGGCCAAAAGAAACCTGTACGGAAGGCCTTACTTACAAGGGCCTGAGCTGCGGCGTGATGGCCACCGAGACCAGCATGTATTTCGGCCAAGAGTTGCCAGCCCTCCTCTTCGGAGATACATCTTTGAAGAACTCCAGTAGTACTTCTCTTGTAGAGTTCTCCTTCATTAACCTTGTAGGCTTTTGAGCGTCACACTATGCGACGGGCCTCATTTTGGTCATCAGGGAGCTCCCGCCTGTTGAGGTACGCTAGGAAGGGTTCGGTCCATGGAGCAATGACAACCATGATTACATGGGCAAAAGGTGTCATTTTGGTGCTGGAGCCACCGACGATATCGGAATTGTGTTCGGCATCTAGGGGTATGATCGGTTCTGGACTAGCATTGCCGCTCTCGTCTTGCCATACCACGGATGGCTTGAAGAGCCTTTCCACAAATGTGTTAGGTGGGACGGGGTCACGTTTAGCGCCCATTCGATCAAGGACGTCTGCTGCCTGATTACTCTCTCGAGCAACGTGATGAAACTCGAGTCCCTCAAACCGAGCTGATATTTTGAGTACGGCGTCGCGGTATGCCGTCATCTTTGGACCCTTTGCATCGAAATCTCCATTTATTTGGGATATTGCGAGGTTTGAATCCCCACGCACCTCTAGGCATTGAATGCCCATAGAAACGGATATCCGGAGACCGTGCAGTAGTGCCTCGTATTCGGCTGCATTGTTAGAGTCCGTATACATTATTTGTAGTACATACCGGACTGTGTCCCCTGTAGGGGATGTTAGGATGACACCAGCCCCAATCCGGCTAACATTTTGGAGCCGTCGAAGTACATCACCCAGTTGGAGTATGTGCTGTATTCTTTAGGGAGTTCGGCTTCTGTCCATTCAGCGACGAAGTCGGCCAACACCTGAGATTTAATAGCTCGATGTGGCTTGTATGTTATTTCAAATGGCAAGAGCTCGATAGCCCATTTGGCAATGCGGTCGGTGGCGTCTCGGTTGTTTATGATGTCATTGAATGGTACTTCGGAAGCCACTGTGATCGAGCACTCTTGAAAGTAGTGTCGCAGCTTCTGAGATGCCATGAACACCGCATAGGCTATGTTTTGATAGTGCGGGTACCGGGATTTGCATGGTGTAAGGACCGCCGATACATAGTATACTAGTTTTTGGAGTGGAAATTTATGTCCCTCTTCCTCTCGTTCGACGACGAGCACTGCGCTCACCACCTGGCGAGTTGCAGATATGGAGAGTAACATGGGTTCGCCGACGCTTGGTGCAGCAAGGATTGGGTTGCTTGCTAACAAGGTTTTTACTTCTTTCTGTCCGGCTGTTGCCGCATCCGTCCACTCAAAGTGGTCGGTTCGTCGGAGTAGGCGATAAAGTGGCAATGCCTTTTCTCCCAAACTGGAGATAAATCGGCTCAAAGCTGCCACACACCCAGCTAGTTTTGGACCTGTTTTAGGTCTGTTGGAGTTGCCAATTGCGACATGGCTCGAATTTTGGCTCGGTTCGCTTCGATTCCTCTATTGGAAACAATGAACCCGAGTAGTTTCCCGGCTGGAACGCCGAAGACACATTTTTCCGGATTGAGCCATATGTTGTATGTTCGGAGGTTGTCGAATGTGAGGCGTAGATCGTCCACCAATGATTCGACATGTTTGGTCTTCATGACCACATCATCTACGTATGCCTCCACTGTCTTGCCAATTTGTTTTTCCATACATGTTTGAATCATGTGTTGGTAGGTGGCGCCGGCGTTTTTGAGTCCGAATGGCATGGTGTTGAAGCAGAAGGGCCCATACGGGGTAATGAACGCCGTTGCGGGATGGTCGGACTCCTTGATCTTAATTTGATGGTATCCGAAGTATGCGTCGAGGAAGCACAGTGAATCGTGCCCTACAGTCGCGTCAATGATTTGGTCAATGTGGGGCAGCGGGAAGGGGTCCTTAGGGCAGGCTTTATTGAGGTCTTTGAAATCGACACAAAGGCGCCATGATTTATCCTTCTTCAGCACCATGACCAGGTTTGCTAGGTAGTCCGGGTGTTTGATCTCCCTGATGAACCCTGCTTCAAGAAGTTTAGCTAGCTCCTCCCCCGTGGCTTGTCGTTTGGGTTCGGAAAATCGCCGCAACATTTCCTTGACTGGTTTGAACCCCTTTATGATATTGAGGCTATGTTCGGCCAGTCTGCGTGGGATCCCGGGAATGTCCGAAGGGTGCCAGGCGAAGATATCCCAATTTTCGCGCAGGAAGGCTCTTAGTGCGGCGTCGATCTTTGGATCCAGTTGGGCTCCAATGGAGGCTGTCTTGTCGGGATCCATCAGGTGGACTTGAAATTTGACTATTTCGTCTGCTGGCTTGAAAGAAGTGGATTTGGGCCTCTTATCGAGGATTACATCGTCCTTGTCCACTATAGAGCGCAGATTGGTTAGTTCCTCGGCCACGAGGGCCTTGGATAGCGCCTCAAGGGCCAGTGATGCAGTTTTGTTTTCGGCGCAGAGTGCTATATCTGGATCACTGGTGAGAGTGATAACTCTGTTGGGCTCTGGCATTTTGAGCTTCCTGTACCCGTAATGGGGTATGGCTTGAAAGCGTGAGAATGCATCTCACCCTAACAGGGTGTGGTATCCACTCTTAAAGGGTGACACATGGAAGAGCAACTCTTCGGACCTGTAGTTCTCCGGTGTGCCGAATAAGACGTCGAGTTTGATTTTTCCCGAGCTTCGTGCTTCTCGACTGGGGATGATGCCTTGGAAAGTGGTGCCGCCTTGCTCAATGCGGCTTTTGTCCATCTGCATTTTGTGGAGCGTATCTTCGTAAATAAGGTTCAGCCCGCTGCCGCCATCCATGAGCACTTTGGTGAGCCGAAAGCCATCCACTATTGGGTTTAACACTAAGGCGGCTGGTGCTCGAACAGATTTGGCCCTTAGGCTCGTCGTCGGCGGTGAAAGTTATTGCCATGTCATTCCAAGGATTTACGCGGCTACCTGGTTGACTTCGGCAAGGTCGCGTAATGCCCTTTTGCGTCGGTTGTTGGAAGAAAACGTCTCGAAGATCGTGAAAACATTGAGATCGGCATCCTTCGAAGAGTGCTTCTCTATAGAGATGTTGGTGAGGATAGCCTCGCTGCTCTTAGCTACCTGTCGGAGTACCCAACATGCCCGAAGGCTGTGTGTTGGTTCGATATTCGGCGTCGTGTGTATCTGACAGGGCTTGTCGAGGAGTTCGTCGAGGACAGTTCTATGTCCCGCGAAGGATTTGATTTTGTTGTCAATGAGGTGATGATCAGGTGCCCCATAAGGGTGCATCCTTTTTGTCCGTCCGGTGGGCTGCTTCAAGGCAGGAGGATCCCACTGGGCTGACTGGGCTTTCCAGGCGCTTTCCATTGCGTAGTATTTCGGTACTATATATTCTAGATCTGCGAAGTGCAGTATGCGGTGATGGTTGAGGGCATTGCGGATTCCCTCATCCGTACAGTTGCGGCAAAATACTGAAACCGCGTCCTCGTCGCAACAATCTTTAATCTTGTTTTTAACAAGCAGGAATCTGGCCCAGAAGTGATGGACCGTTTCCTGAGGTTGTTGTCGTACATACATTAGGTCACATACGTCTGGAGGACCTGAATTGCTTGGAGAATATTACTTGTGGTGGGTGGATGGGCTAAAATCCGAACCCCGACCCACTATTTGATTCGGAGTTTGAAGAATCTCCGAGGTCACTAGGTCAGGATCAGGAGAGTCCTGGTGACTTTCAGGCTCAGAGCCTGATTCTGTGTTCGGAGGACCTATGGTCTCTTCCCAAAGATGGATATCCAACTCGCAGGGCTCGGAAATCCGAACATATCTTGTTATCAACTTAGGGGGGGAAGTATTCTCGGCTTGTTCCTCCACGACTGCTATCAGATGGTGGGTGATCGGCCGGGACTTGATTTCCCTCTGATCGGGTTTAAGCCCAATCCGATCATAGTATGTGGCAACTCCCAGGGCGGCGATGCGATCTAGCAGTTCATTCAGGGACAAAACATCTGCCGGATCCATCTTTTTGGAGTGTTCGAGGCCGATGCAAAGATGATGTTTAGTGATTTGAGGGGTCGCCTCTGGCTTAAAGGCCGAGCAGGCACCCATGGTAAAACCGCCGAGTTGGAGGGTCTGTCCCGGAGCCAGGGCTCCTCCAGAGGTGATGTTGTCATTGATGATGAGGCGATCCATCGATCCTTCCGTCAACGACACAAAGGAACTCTCAATGAAAGCACCAATGACGGTGTCAAAACCGTCCGATCTCGGGTAGGGGTCCCGAACTGTGCATCTGAGGATCGAAGGTAACAGGAGACGGGGGACACGATGTTTACCTAGGTTCGGGCCCTCTTAATGGAGGTAATACCCTACTTCCTGCTTGATTGACTTTGATGAGTATAGGAGTTACAAGAGTTGATCTTCCTCGAGATCGTAATGGCTAAACCCTAGATGTCTAGCCCGTATGATTTTGTGATAGCCTCTACGGACTAAACCCTCCGGTTTATATAGACACCGGAGGGACCTAGGGTTGTACAGAGTCGGTTTACAGAGAAAGGAAACTACACATCCGGACGCCAAGCTTGCCATCCACGCAAAGGAGAGTCCCATATGTACATGGGGGAAGGCCTTCTACCTTGTATCTTCACGACCCATTAGTCCGACCCATATCGCATAGCCCGGACACCCGAGGACCCCATAATCCAGGACTCCCTCACCCGTGGGCCGTAGATTTCACTAGTGGCTTCTCTCAAGAAAATAGCATACGATGGGTAAACAAATTACTCTTGGGCAATTGATAGAACCACAAATAATTATGACGATATCCAGGCAATTATCATTATATAGGCAGCACGTCCAAGATTAGTAGATCGACTCCTGCTTGCATCTACTACTATTACTCCACACATCGACCGCTATCCAGCATGCATCTAGTGTATTAAGTTCATGGAGAAATAGAGTAATGCATTAAGAACGATGACATGATGTAGACAAGATCTATTCATGTAGGAATAGCCCCCATCTTGTGATCCTTAATAGCAACGATACATATGTGTCTTGCTGCCCCTTCTGTCACTGGGAAAGAACACCATACGATCAAACCCATCACAAAGCACCTCTTCCCATGGCAAGAAAAGATGATCTAGTCGGCCTAACTAAACCAAATATTTGAAGAAGAAATACGAGGCTAGAAGTAATCAGGCATATAAGAGATCAAAGAAACTCAAATAACTTTCATGTCTTATAGCCCCCGATACAAACCATAGATTCATCAAAATAAGCACACAATGCAAAGAAAACAGAATGTGTCAAAAACAGAACAGTCTGTAAAGACACGAATTTTGCTCATACTTCTGTAGTTCAAAAAAAATATGAAAATTAGGACAACATGCAAAATTTGTATATCAATCTTGTGAAAAAATGTCAGAAGTTTTCGCCGCTTCTATGGATTTTGATAATTGTTTTACTGGATGCAAAAGTTTTTGTTTTCTGACAAGATCAAGTCAACTATCACCCAACATGATCCCAAAGGCTTAGCTTGGCACAAAAACTAATTAAAACATAAAAACACAATCATAACAGTAGAATAATTGTGCAAACACTCAAGAACAAAAATAAAAAGGTGAAAATAAATTTTATTCATTGGGTTGCCTCCCAACAAGCGCTATCGTTTTATGCCCCTAGTTGGGCATAATGCATAGTTTCAAGTATTGTCATCTTTAGTTTCCAACTCTTCAACCAAACACTTAGAATTCTTCAAAGATTTAGCATACACATTTTCAATAACAATACTTCTAGGAACGACATTGAAAATTTCATTCTTGCAAGTAGGGTCTCATATCACTTCAATAAAACCGGGGTGAATACT
The DNA here is from genome assembly GCA_032464435.1 of Aegilops umbellulata. Classification (NCBI taxonomy): domain Eukaryota; kingdom Viridiplantae; phylum Streptophyta; class Magnoliopsida; order Poales; family Poaceae; genus Aegilops; species Aegilops umbellulata. Next base: position 510,836,155 of record CP136056.1, on the reverse strand, counting down.
AATCATCTTAAGATCTTCCTTATTATTACTACTAGAAGCTGCACCCTTGTTCTTAGTGACTTGAGTAATCTTGCCAATTTTGTCGGGAGTTTTTTCAATAGTCTTCACGGAACAGAAAGCCGAGCTTAAATTACTAAAAATTTCTTCCAACTTATCAATTCTAGCGGGACTCTCTTCTATTCTCTGGTTTACCGCAGATTTCTTTTCTTTTAGTACCTTAAGAGCATCTCTCGCTTTTGACCCTATTCTATTAGCAAGATTGTGAATCCTTTTATATAGTTTTTCAATGTTTTCTTAAGTGAGCATTTTCTTTTCAATAGCATCTAACCTTCCCATAACATGCTCAAGGGTTAAAGTTGTTTCATTAGTCATGAGAGGTGGTGAACCTACTAGATTTCCCATAGCATTAAAAGCATCCAAAGATGGACACATCAAGAAGTTCCCACCGGTAATCGTATCAAGAATGAATCTATACCAAGTGGTGATGCCCACATAAAAATAGCGAAGAAGAACAATGGTAGATTGCTTACTAATAGATCTATTATGAGCATTGCAAAATCCTATACCAAGCATCTTTTAGAGTTTCTCCTCCCCTTTGCTTAAAATTAAGAACTTCGTTCTCGTGGGTACACGCGATAGAGGAAGAGCTAGCCATAGTAACAAGGTAGAGCAAGCAATATCACACACAAAAGGATAGATCTAACGAGAAAAGGCGAACGAAAAAGAGGGGCAAATAAAACGACAAATTTTGTGAAGTGGGGGAGATGAAAACAAGAGGCAAATGGCAAATAATGTAAATTGCAAGGAGATGAGATTTGTGATTAGGAATCTGATAGATGTTGATGATGAGTCCCCGACAACGGCGCCATAAATTGGCAGGTTGACGAGAGACTACCTTGACTTGATCCTCCCCGACAACGGTGCCATAAATCCTTTTTTGATGGCTTGTGTCCGCGTCAGTTTTTTCCCCAAAGAGGAAGGGATGATGCAGCACAACTACGTTAGGTATTTCCCTCAGTTATGAAACCAAGGTTATCGAACCAGTAGGAGAACCAAGCAACACTATGTAAACGGTACCTGCACACAAAGAACAAATACTTGCAACCCGACGCGTAAGAGGGGTTGTCAATCCCTCTCGGGTAAAAGATTGGTAAAGTGATAAATTGGTAGATGCAAATAAAATTCAGCAAGGTATTTTTGGGTTTTTGGTAATATAGATCTGAAATAAAAGATGCAAATAAATAAAAAGGCAAATGGCAATATAGATTTGAAAATATATGATGAGGAAATAGACCCGGGGGGCGTAGATTTGACTAGTGGCTTCTCTCAAGAAAATAGCATACGGTGGGTAAACAAATTACTGTTGGGCAATTGATAGAACCTTAAATAATTATGACGATATCGAGGCAATGATCATTATATAGGCATCACGTCCAACATTAGTAAACCGACTCCTGCATGCATCTACTACTATTACTCCACACATCGACCGATATCCAGCATGCATCTAGTGTATTAAGTTCATGGAGAAACATAATAATGCATTAAGAATGATGACATGATGTAGATGAGATCTATTCATGTAGGAATAGTCCCCATCTTGTTAACCTTAATAGCAACGATACATACATGTCTTGATGCCCCTTCTGTCACTGGGAAAGAACGCCGTACGATCAAACCCATCACAAAGCACCTCTTCCCATGGCAAGAAAAATCTATCTAGTCGGCCTAATTAAACCAAAGATTCGAAGAAGAAATATGAGGCTATAAGTAATCATGCATATAAGATATCAAAGAAACTAAAATAACTTTCATGGATATAAAGATTTGATCATAAACTCAAAGTTCATCGGATCCCAACAAACACAACACAAAAAAGAGTTACATCAAATAGATCTCCAAGAGACCATTGTATTGAGAATCAAAAAGAAATAAGAAGCCATCTAGCTACATCCTACGGACCCGTAGGTCTACAATGAACTACTCACGCATCATCGGAGAGGCAGCAATGAGGATGATGAACCCCTCTGTGATGGTTTCTAGACTAGATCTGGTGGTTCTGGAACTTGCGGCGGCTGGAATTGTGTTTCGCTGACTCCCCTAGGGTTTTTGAATTTTTGGGGTATTTATAGAGCAAAGAGGCGGTGCGGGAGGCCACCGAGGTGGGCACAACCCACCAGGGCGCGCCTAGGCCCCCAGGTGCGCCCAGGTGGGTTATGCCCCCCTCGGGGCACCCCTCTAGTACTTATTTGCCCGAACTTGTTCCTTCTGGTCCATAAAAGTTATCCAAAAAGTTTCGATGCGTTTGGACTCCGTTTGGTACTGATATTCTGTGAAGTAAAAAACAAGCAAAAAACAACAACTGGCACTGGGCACTATGTCAATAGGTTAGTCCCAAAAAATGAAAGTTGCTATAAAATGATTGCAAAACATCCAAGAATGATAATATAACAGCATGGAACAGTAAAAATTTATAGATACGTTGGAGACGTATCAGGGATGCCGGAACATGTCAACACGAAAGAAGAACAAAACCGGTACCGAGCAGACCTATATAGTGAGCATGAGAATGACTCAAGAGGATACCGATACATCTTACCTCAGGTTTGGTAAAGTATCACAAAGCAAAGGGAATAGCACATGATAACTAAAGGTTCACTCGAATGTCATTCGTGTCTCATAGGGATCGATATGGATGTCCACGGTTCCGCTATTGGTTATTGAACGAAAGGGGTTTTGTTCATGTCTATGTTTTATTGAACCTGCAGGGTCACAAGATGAGTGTTAGTAGGATGGGAGTAATGAGAAAATAGTTGTGAAATAGTTTCACTAATATCCAAAATAGTTTTGAGAGGAACCGAAAGCGTTTCAAGGCTTATCGGGCAATACCGGATATTACTGATAAATTATATATAGGTGGGAATAGTTTCTGGTGATGTTAAATTAACATTAAAAGGCTCTAATAATAGTTAAGAGTCTTTTATATTTAATCTAATATCAACGGGCCTTAAAAGGCCAACTGGTCGAGAGCTACTTGGGCCACTTGGTCCCAAATAGAGGTGGTGCCCCTTCCCCCTTGTGGAAGGAAGCGGGATGCCGAATTGGAGGGGAAGTCTCCCTCCTCTTGGTTGGCCAATGGGGGAGACTTTCCCCCTTGTATGGCACCCCCTCCTCCTCCTCCAACCTATATGTACTAGAGGTTTTGGCACCTTTTGTACGCATATAAATTTTGGAGCCTCCTCTTGTTCTCTAGTCTAGTTCTAGTTGTTCCAATTAGAGAGAGATCTAGTTCCTTTAATCCTCATAATTAGTAGCCCGGTGTGGTTATAATATTCTCCCTGTAATTCTTCGGCAACGATTAGCTCTCGATGGTGAAGCGCTACCGGATCGTGAAGACCGTACGCTTGCAATCTATGGATAGGTTGTGCTTTCGGTTTTCCGTTCGAGGGACTGTTTGTGGGCAGTTTGCTGGATCATTCATCTACATTTTGAGGGACTCCAAGTATGCTCTACACTGACTCGTCTTCTTCCGGTGCAACTCAAAGTTGGCAATGGTCTGATCTGAACCGTCTATCGCATGTTCATAGTGTTCATGGGTGATCGTATGGCGGATTTTTATGTTTCCTACTACGTTACCCAATAGAGGCGATATTAAGATTGGTTCGTGTCGTTTGTATGTGGAGTAGGCAAACAAATCCCCTTGTGTTGCCGTTATTGATGAGGAAAATGTGCATTCAGATCACCGTCCTTTCGTTTTGGATACATGTAATTTTGATGGTAGTGTGCATTCACTCGAAGGGCCATGTGAAACGGTTTGAAGCCAGATGACACAAAGAAGAGACAATTGTTGAAGTAGTGAATATGGCTTGGGAGAAGCCCAAGATGGCGAGTGTGGTCCATTCCTCATTACGCCTACTCAAGTGGTGCATGCTGATTTGCATAATTGGAATCAAAATATTCCAAAGGGGCCGAAATGAAGAATAAAAAAATTAAAAAAAGATTTAGAGAAGTTGTGATGTGGTCATATGACTGGTGAATCACGTCCGCAATGGTAGAAGAAAATTCCCGTCCTTATTGAAAACCTTATGGATCAAGAAGAAAATATTTTTGTTACAAAGAGGATGAGCAAATTGGCAGATGCACGGGGACTGTAATAATTCTTTTTCCATAACGCGGCTACAACTAGAAAAAGGAGAAAACTTATTAAGAAATCTTTTGATGACACGGGTATCTGGTGGCAAGTTACGGATTTGAAGGATCATATTACAAATTATTTTTCTAATATTTCCACTTCAGAAGTTTCGCAGGCGAATCAGGAATTTTTATCCATTGTTAGAAGAAGTGTGTTTGATGAGATGAAGAATGCCCATCTCGCCCCTTATACTGATGAACATGTTCAAAAGGCTCTTTTTGATATTGGTGATTTAAAAGCTTTGGGACCTGATGGACTTCATGCAATATTTTATAAAAGGTGTTGGTCCATGTTATAGGGTGATTTGGTTGATGAGGTGTTGCAAGCGATGAATACATGTACTATTCTATTTGGATGGAATGAAACAATCATTGTGATGTGGAAGTACCCACTTTAGACCAATTGGTCTTTGTAATGTGGTGTATAAGATTATATAAAAAATGGCAGCTCTTTTTTGAAGGTCTTTCTGCCAGAAATTATCAATTTGACTCAAAGTGATTTTGTACGTAGAAGAGTGATTATAGATATTTTTTAGTGGCATGTGAGTATTTATGCACCATAGAGAATACGAGGGAAGGTAAAGATGGTCTATCTACTACTCCCCCCGTCCAAAAATACTTGTCAGAAAAATGGATAAAAATGGATATATCTTGAACTAAAATTGAAGGAAATATGCCCTCGAGGCAATAATAAAGTTGTTATTTTATACTCCCTCCGTCCGGGAAAAGTTGTCTCCGTGACGTTTTTGCAGAAAACCCCTCCCCAAACTCCCGACACAACCCGCGCGGCTCGTCTTCTCCAATCGACGCTCCGACACGGACGCATGGACGCCGGAGCTCCCCTGCTCAGATTCGCCGCGCTGCTTCCTTGCTCTCCTGTGCCGAAGCTCCCCTGCTCAGCTTCGCCGTGCTGCTCTCTCACGCGTCCTCCTCCATCACTCCCTCCTGCCTTGCGCAGCTCCCCTGCCCCCCTTGCCTGCCTCCCAAACCTTCCCTCTTTCACCCGCAAAATCGTTTCTTCTTCCTCCCGCTACGTCTCCTGCTTGCGCGCGGTGACGACACGCCCTCCTCGTTGCCCCCGACGCTGGAGGAGGCACGGGGCAAGCAGCAGTGGCTCGCGCTGCGCTGGCGCAACCTCGGGTGCGTGTGGGCATACCTGCCGGTCACCGCCTGGTCCATGCGCCAGTCCGTGAAGAAGGAGGAAGGGGATTCCGTTCACCGCCAAGACGCCCTGGGAATGCTCCTCGAGTCCCCGCTCCTCGGGCCCCTCGTCACCTCCCTCCTCATGAAGCAGAACAACATGACATAGGTCCTCTCCTCCCTTGTCAGCCTTCATTTTGTTTGAGATTATTTTGTCCAGCAACTCCGTGGTTTGCTTTCATTGCACTCAGCATGATTCTGGTCTTATTAATGTTGAGGGCGAGCACATGCTGCAGCGCACGGTGATTCAGTTCTTTCATTCAGTCATGTTCTTTCATTCAGTCAAATTCAGTCAAGTTCTACTAATCCCGCCGCAGGGTAAGACAGTGTGTGTCCCTTTGAAATTGTCACTTGAATTTTGTATAGTTAGGATAGATGTTCTAGTGATTTCATCCAGTCAAGTTGTACTGAAACTTTCCGCAAAAACAAAAAAAATAAAATTCTGCTGAAACTGAGAAAAGGCACAATAACATGAATGTGCTGCCATGTGCCTGAATGTGCTGATAATTCTTTCTCAAATTAGATAGTGTATTCTTCCAAATTATGCATGAATCTGTAGCACACCATGACACTACTATTGGATCATCTCCATTTTTATTTTCTCCTTTAGCTCATCTCCATTTTTATTTTCACTTTTCAGTTTTACATGTAGATTTTGACCCCAAAAAACACATGGTCTTTTTAACACTTTTCAGTTTGCATTATCCTGGATATAGAACATGGATCTCTGAATAATTTAAATATTCTGAATAATTCAGTAATTGACAGAGGTATAACAATTGAAATGTAGCTTCAAATGTCAAAACTTAGTGTCCTGGATATAGAACATGGATCAGTTTTTAGTTTGCGTAACACTTTTCAGTTTGCATTATCCTTCTCTGAATAATTCAAATGTCCTGGATACAAAACATGGATAACACTGTATATTTAGTGTAGAATATTTTTAGTAACATGGTTAGCATATAATCATAACAAGAGTAGTGCATAAGATATCTTGGTCCAGTAAGATCATTTGCATGATGGATTCTATCTTTATTTTCAATTACATTCATAACACTTTGATCTAACTAATTTTTTTTGCTCTCACATGCTTCTATCAGTGGTTATCTAACTGAAATTCTCTTTATTCAGTTTAGAAGAAGAAGAATCTTCAAGGACAACAGTGGCGTAAATGGTTATGTGCTCCTACTCCACTTTATGAGTGTTTTTAAACTGCCAAATGACAATTTACTGAAGATGCAGAGAAGATGCTAGTAGTATCTCTCACAAGTTAACTTAATCTTGGAAAGTTCACTTTATGTGCTCACATTCGATCGCGTGTAATAGTTCTACGAAAGTAATCTTGTAGAGAATAGGCTTAACAACCCTGCTTTTATACAAAGTTTAATTTTATGCTCAATAGACCAGCAACATGACTCTACTTTTGTATGTTGTGCAATTAATTAATCCAGAGTAAGAATCTTGGAAAGTTGGAAGGCCTATCTGCATGAAGAAAAACTACAAGCGAATGCCCACCATTTTGAAAGCTTTTCCTCCTGTGGGTGCTCTAACAGCTCAAAAAAAAGTGATGACTTATTAAATTCCTCAATAATGTTCTTTTATATTGAGGATAAATGATTATAGATGCAGAGCCTTAATCATCATCCAACCACTTAGCCATCATTCCTTATAGCGTTATAATCTACTGCAATTTGATCTAGATGCAGAGAAGATGCTAGTAGTATCTCTCACAAGCAATTTGATCTAGATGCAGAGAAGATGCTAGTAGTATCTCTCACAAGTTAATTAGAATAACTGATAGTAAATTGACTGCAATAGTAGATCAGAAATTGCTTCTACTCTAGGTGAGGATCAGAAATTATCCAAAGATTCAGTTAACTTCTGTTAACATTCAGTTCACTGATGAACTTTGGACATTGAGGGACACATTCAGTTAACTTCTGTGTTAACTGTGTCTTTTTTGCAACATTTCTGCAGAGTACATGATGCATCTTTGGTGTTTTTACATCAGAACAGAAATGTGATTTTAATGCTAATGCATCTTTGTACATCCTTTGTCCTAGATTATTTCTCTAGCTTTGTATCCACTGACTGAATTTCATCCACAACTTGAGAACCAGAGTAAACTGATGTACTGAGAACAACAAATTTGGCAATAAATTGAACAGCAGCAGTAGCAGAGGCGGGCATGGCAGGATCACCAGCACAAGCGGGAGTGGCAGCAGAGGCGAGGCAAGGGAAAAGGCAAAGACAACATCAGAGGTCCACGGCGTCGGTGTTGCCCACCAGTAGCAACATCATAGGCAGGAGTGGCCGGAATTGTCCACGGCGCCGACAGCTGAAGCAGACAAAATCGGAGGCGCGGGTGGGCGACGAAGGTGGGCGGACATTGGTGGCGACCGTGGGCTATCGTGGGCGGCGAGCTTCAACGGGGCCGGCGGCGTAGCTTGAGGCGGGCGCCAGCGCAGGTCGCCTTCATGGCGGGCAGTGCAGGTGGGAAGCCGCGACGCGGTTCCAAGCGGGCGATGGCGCTGTTGTTGGCCACGCGCTGGGACGCGGCGCTGGTGTTGGTCGCGGCGCAGGTCCAGGCGGGCGGCGGTGCCCTAGTGGATGGATGGGTAGCCGGCGATGGCTGCAAGGCGTGGGCGACGGGGGAGGAGGAAGGAAGGAGATGGAGTTATTCCTGACATGTTTAAAACTCTGTGGGGTTTTTTGAAAAAAACAAACACACTGCCCGGTGGACAACTTTTCTCGGACGGAGGGAGTATTTCCTTATATCATGATAAATGTTTATTATTCTTGCTAGAATTGTATTAACCGGAAACATGATACATGTGTGAATACATAGTCAAAACACCGTGCCCCTAGTAAGCCTCTACTAGACTAGCTCGTTAATCAAAGATGGTTAAGTTTCCTAACTATAGACATGTGTTGTCATTTGATGAACGGGGTCACATCATTAGGAGAATGGTGTGATGGACAAGACCCATCCGTTAGCATAGCATATTGATCGTTCAGTTTTATTGCTATTGCTTTCTTCATGTCAAATACATATTCTTTCGACTATGAGATTATGCAACTCCCGGATACCAGAGGAATGCCTTGTGTGCTATCAAATGTCACAACGTAACTGGGTGATTATAAAGATGCTCTACAGGTATCTCTGAAGGTGTTTGTTGGGTTGGCATAGATCGAGATTTGGATTTGTCACTCCGAATATTAGAGAGGTATCTCTAGGCCCTCTCGGTAATACACATCATAAGAAGCCTTGCAAGAAAAGTAAATAATGAGTTAGTTGCACGATGATGTATTACGGAACGAGTAAAGAGACTTGCCGGTAACGAGATTGAACTAGGTATGAAGATACCGATGATCGAATCTCGGGCAAGTAACATACCGATGGACAATGGGAATTATGTATGTTGTCATAACGGTTCGACCGATAAAGATCTTCATAGAATATGTAGGAGCCAATATGGGCATCCAGGTTCCGCTATTGGTTATTGACCGGAGAGGTGTCTCGGTCATGTCTACATAGTTCTCGTACCCACAGGGTCCGCACGCTTAACGTTCGATGACGATATAGTATTATATGAGTTATGTGACTTGGTGACCGAATGATGTTCGGAGTCCCAAATGAGATCATGTACATGACGAGGAGTCTCGAAATGGTCGAGAGGTAAATATTGATATATATGACGATGGTATTCAGACACCGGAAGTGTTTCGGAGGGTACCGGGTACATATAGGGTCACCGGAAGGGGTTCCGGGCACCCCCGGCAAAGATATGGGCTTAATGGGCCAAGGGAGGGATAGACCAGCCCACAATGGGCTGGTGCGCCCCTCCACCAGGCCGGCCATCCCTAGGGAAAGGAAAATGGGGAGGGAAGTCCCTCCTTCCTTCCCCTCCTCAAGGGAGAAAGGAAAGGGGGGGGGGGGGGCGCCACCTCCCCCTTCCTTCCCCTGGCACCTATATAAGGAAGGGGGCCGAAACTGGGCAGGAGCCCGTGTGGGATTCGGCCCCACTTGGGGTGCCCCTTGGCCTCTCCCCTCTCCCTCCCACCTATATATATAAGGAGGGGGTGCCTAGCACACACAACATCAATTGTTAGCCGTGTGCGGCGCTCACCTCCACAGTTTACACCCCCGGTCACATTCTCACGGTGCTTAGGTGAAGCCCTGCGCGGATCACTTCACCATCACCGTAACTTCGCCATCGTGCTGACGGAACTCATCTACTTCCTCGACATCTTGCTGGATCAAGGGGACGAGGGACGTCATCGAGCTGAACGTGTGCAGAACTCGGAGGTGTCGTACGTTCGGTACTTGATCAGTCGGAGCTAGAAGAAGTTCGACTACATCAACCGCGTTGTGAAACGCTTCGGCTTACGGTCTACGAGGGTACGTAGACACACACTCTCCCCCTCATTGCTATGCATCTCCTAGATAGATCTTGCGTGAGCGTAGGATTTTTTTTAAAATTGCATGCTACGTTTCCCAACAGTGGTATCAGAGCCAGGTCTATGCGTAGATGATATGCACGAGTAGAACACAAAGAGTTGTGGGCGGTGATCTTCATACTTCTTACCACCAATGTCTTATTTTGATTCGACGGTATTGTTGGATGAAGCGGCCCGGACCAACCTTACATGACCACGTTCATGAGATCGGTTCCACCGACAGACATGCAACTAGTTTTGCATAAGGGTGGCTGGCGGGTGTTTGTTTCTCATACTTTAGTTGAATCATATTTGACTGCGGCCGATCCTTATTGAAGGTTAAAACAACAAACTTGATAAATCACCGTTGTGGTTTTGATGCGTAGGTAAGAACGGTTCTTGCTAGAAGCCCGTAGCAGCCACGTAAAACTTGCAACAACAAAGTAGAGGACGTCTAACTTGTTTTTGCAGGGCATGTTGTGATGTGATATGGTCAAGACATGATGTGATATACGTTATTGTATGAGATGATCATGTTTTGTAAAAGTTATCGGCAACCGGCGGGAGCCTTATGGTTGTCTCTTTATTGTATGAAATGCAAACACCATGTAATTGCTTTACTTTATCACTATACGTTAGCGATAGTTGTAGAAGCAATAGTTGGTGAGATGACCACGACACAACGATGGAGATCAAGGTGTCGATCCGGTGACGATGGAGATCATGACGATGCTTTGGAGATGGAGATCAAAAGCACAAGATGATGATGGCCATATCATGTCACATATTTTGATTGCATGTGATGTTTATCTTATATGCATCTTATTTTTATTAGTACGGCGGTAGCATTATATGATGATCCCTTAACTAAATTTCAAGGTATAAGTGTTCTCCTTGAGTATGCACCGTTGCGACAGTTCGTCTTGTTGAGACACCACGTGATGATCGGGTGTGGTAGAATCTACGTTCACATACAACGGGCGCAAGATAGTTTTGCACATGAGGAATACTCGGGTTAAACTTGACGAGCCTAGCATGTACAGACATGGCCTTGCACAGGAGACCGAAGGGTCGAACGTGAATCATATAGTAAATATGATCAACATAGAGATGTTCACCATTCATGACTACTCCATCTCATGTGATGATCGGACATGGATTAGTTGATTTGGATCACGTATCATTTAGATGACTTGAGGGATGTCTATCTAAGTGGGAGTTCTTAAGTAATTTGATTAATTGAAATTGATTTGTCATGAACTTAGTCCTGATAGTATTTGCATATCTATGTTGTGGATCAATAGCTCGCATTTGTAGCTCCTGAAGGAAATATGCCCTAGAGGCAATAATAAAGTTATTATTTATTTCCTTATATCATGATAAATGTTTATTACTCATGCTAGAATTGTATTAACCGGAAACATAATACATGTGTGAATACATAGACAAACAGAGCGTCACTAGTATGCCTCTACTTGAGAAGCTCGTTAATCAAAGATGGTTAAGTTTCCTAACCATAGACATGAGTTGTCATTTGATTAACGGGATCACATCATTAGAGAATGATGTGATTGACTTGACCCATTCCGTTAGCTTAGCACTCGATCGTTTAGTATGTTGCTATTGCTTTCTTCATGACTTATACATGTTCCTATGACTATGAGATTATGCAACTCCCGTTTACCGGAGGAACACTTTGTGTGCTACCAAACGTCACAACGTAACTGGGTGATTATAAAGGTGCTCTACAGGTGTCTCCGAAGGTACATGTTGGGTTGGCGTATTTCGAGATTAGGATTTGTCATTCCGATTGTCGGAGAGGTATCTCTGGGCCCTCTCGGTAATGCACATAACTCAAGCCTTGCAAGCATTGCAACTACCGAGTTAGTTGCGGGATGATGTATTACGGACCGAGTAAAGAGACTTGCCGGTAACGAGATTGAACTAGGTATTGAGATACCGACGATCAAATCTTGGGCAAGTAACATACCGATGACAAAGGGAACAACGTATGTTGTTATGCGGTCTGACCGATAAAGATCTTCATAGAATATGTAGGAGCCAATATGAGCATCCAGTGTCGGAGTAAATGACCATGGGTAGCCTAGCCGGCTCCCCATGGGGCTTCTGAAAAAATTACGAGCCGATCCGACCCTCAAGAATCCAAGACGTGGGGCCGCCTTCCCCTTGCCGGCTGTCTCCCAGGCCGACTATCGGAAGGCGGCCCGGCCTTAACCCTCATGAAGAAAGCCGCGGGAGGGCCGGCCACGAGAAGGCCGACTCCAAGGAGCCGGCTCCCACAAAGCGGTCAAGATCGTACCCTCGAAGTCTGCATCCACATAACGGCGATGAGACGGGGCGTGGATATAGTAAAGCCTGCCACCCCTGAATCCCGGAGCACGCTTGACACAGTGCACCGTACGGGGTGGCCATGACCCGTGCGGCGCGGCACTGTTGCCATGTTGACCATCATGCCATCCACAACGGGCTGTCAGCACGGCCCATGGACGATGGGCCCCTTCAGGCAGAGAGACACCCGAAGGCGGCCAGGCCTCCCCCAGTCGGCCCGAGACAAGGCCGGCTTCCCATAGTCGGCTTACTTCCTCCCTCGAAGGAGGCGCCCCATTAAGGAGACAAGGTGAGGTGAGGCTATAGTGATCGCCCGCCGGGCGGCGGCACTGTAGCCACGCTTACCTCGACAAAGCCCTCGACACCAGGATTGAGGCAACAGTAACCAGCCCCCGACAAGGACCTTGGCAGTGGGGCCAGCCTGTCGAACAAGGAGCCGGCAACCGGCGGGCCCCGGCAGCCGGCGCAGAAGCTGGCGAGCGTAGACACTGACGGCTAGGGCCCGTGCCCCGTCGGATTACCATTGTACCCCCGGGGGGTAGGCCTATATAAACCCCCCGGGGCACCCATGCAAAGGGTTGATCTCAGCTAGTTTTAGACACCACATAGAGAGAAGAGGAAAGCTAGCCGTGCCCTTCTTCTTCCCCTCACCGAACAGCTCAAGGAGCATCTTGTAGCCACTTGTTCGTCTAGTGATCATGCGGAGACCCCGCAGAGCAGCAGTAGGGGTGTTATCTCCACGGAGAGCCCCGTAGCTGGGTAAGATTCGCCGGCGTGCATGTCTTCGCCTCATCCCGCTTCCAGGCACCGGCGACGTCTTATTGGCTCCCACAATGATAAGCCACCCGTTGGCATATGTCGCACCTACCACCCGACACTTGGTGCCCACCGTGGGGCCAGGTGCACCGTCGTCCGGAGACCTATTCTGGACGGGAACCCTCTTCCTCCCCAGGGAGCGTAGACAGCCCGGCACGCCCGATGGCGCTTGCCACGACGCGCTGCAAGGCGTCACCAACATCTGCGCAGCGAGCGACCTCACCGATCTCCTTGGCGAGACCCACATCTTCGACGAGCCCGCCTCCGACGCGGGCACCAACCACCTCGTCAACCTCCTCGGCCAGCTCCACGTCTCTAGTGAGCCTGTTGTGGATTTGGAGTCTGTTGGCTCCACCGATCCGATGCCACTCGACTCCGACACGGCCTCGCTCGACGCTTTCCCCACCGACGTCGTGATCTACAACGACCCGCTTCCCCGAGCCGACGGCTGTGACGGTGCCATCACCGAGGTGATGGTCATCATCCACGGCGGCGCTTCTGGCGAGAACGCCCTCGATGCCCCGCATGCGGCGATCCACGACTTGTCCATCCCCCTCCCGGTCGATGCCGACGCCGAAGCACTGGAGGCTCGCCGCCTTGCCCTCCTCGCGGAGGGCCGGAAGTTAGCTTCCATGAGACGCCTCACCGAGGCCCACCAGCGCGAAGTCGACCACGCTGCCTTTGGCACGCCACCTCCTGGCGGGCCAAGCCGAGCCGGCATTGTCAGGCAGCGCGGCGCTTCCATCGCCGACATGCTAGGAGTTGACCGCCCAGTCTACGCCACTCCACTCGAGAACCTGCACACCGCCCAGTCGGCCGTAGATGAGCTGAATGGACTGGGGGCCGAAGAACTCCCCCACATGACCAGACGCATCCAGCAGCTAATCGATGCAGCCGCACAGCGGCACGAAGCCGGCGCCCGCATGGAAAGCCCTCCCCCGCGCCAAGAGCACGAGGCGACGTCCCGGACGTCGATTGCGGGTAAAACCCACGCACGACACGAGAAAGAATCGACTGCCAGCCGAAGCCGAACCCAGATCTCCATCGAGCGAGACGCAGAAGGCCGCCCCCGAGCCGTGGAGCGGCGGGGCAACCCGCCTCCGCCTCCGCCTCGTGGGGAGATATATCCCACCCCGCCGCCTGTCACGCATCCGACTCTCAGTGGCCGACTAGGTCGCCGCGAAGGAGTCGGCGAGAACGATGACCGCCATCGGATCGACCGCCTAGCGCGATCCCTGGCGCTAGAAGAAGAAGATGATGTCGGCCCGCCTTGCTTCGGCCCCCCGCATCCACGACAAGCCCTTCCCCAAAGGGTTCTCGCTCCCAAGAGACACGCCCAAGTACAACGGCTCCGTGAAGCCGGAAGATTGGTTGATCGACTACTCCACAGCGGTTCGCATAGCAAACGTCAACAGGCGCGTTGCCGTGAAGTACGTGCCCCTCATGCTGCAGGGCACGGTGCGGACCTGGCTCAATAGCCTCAAGCCATACAGCATCAACAGCTGGCTAGACTTCACAGAAGCCTTCGTCCGCAACTTCACCAGCACCTACAAGCGGGCTCCCAAGCCCAGACAGCTCTCATTGTACGTGCAAGGCCCTGCTGAATCCACTCGCGACTACCTCACGCATTGGGCCGAGCTTTGCAACTCCTACGAAGGGGTGCACGAGGTGCAAGCCATAGAATACTTCACTGCCGGGTGCCAAGAAGGCACCCTCCTAAAGCACAAGCTCCTCTGCGGCGAGCCGACTAGCCTCAACGAGCTTCTAGTCATAGCGGACAAGTACGCCACCGCCGACTCCTCAATGAAGACCGAGCTCCGGGTAGACGCGTCCGGGAAGGTACTCAACCCGGAGCCCAAGACGCCGGCTGGGGACTCCAGCCGACGCCCGTACCAGAATGACCACAAGCGCAAGGGCCCCATGCCGCCCTCCACCAGTCGGAAGGTGGCCACAGTCGAAGACGAGCAGCCCGAAGGGCGGCCCACACCCAAGAAGCAGAAAGGCGGCAGGCCGGTTTGGCAGTCGGCCTTCTCCTACGAGCAGGCTCTCGACGCCCCATGCAAGTTCCACAGCGGCGCGAAGCCGTCCAACCACACAACTCGGAAGTGCAATTGGCTCACCCGAATCTCCAAAGGCGAAGGGCTCGCGCCGCCTCCACCTGCTGGTCAGCCGCTTCCGGCTCCTCAGCAGCCGGCCGCTCGGCCAAAAGTCGGAGTTGTGCACGATGAGTTCCCCGACGAGCATGCTGCCTATGTCGTCTTTACAAGCCAGCTCGAAGGCCGGCGTAGCAGACGCCGAGAGCACCAGGAAGTCAACGCGGTCGCTACCAACCCCTCCGAGCACATGCACTGGTCAGAAAAGCCTATCACCTGTAGCCGGGCCGACCACCCAGAGGTGATGCCATCTCCCGGCTCTTATGCGTTGGTTCTGGATGCCACCCTTGCAACGGACAGACGCGCCGCCCGTTTCTCCCGCGTGCTGATAGACGGCGGGAGCAGCATCAACATCCTGTACTGTGACACCCTGGAGAAGCTGAACGTCAAGACGAAGCAACCCATGCCTACTCGGACTGTGTTCCATGGCATTGTACCTGGCCTATCCTGCGCCCCCATTGGCAAGATCAAGATTGATGTCCTCTTTGGGGACAAGGATCATTTCCGCCGGGAAGCGATCTGGTTTGAAGTGGTGGACCTTGAGAGCCCATACCATGCACAGCTTGGCCGTCCTGCCTTGGCCAAGTTCATGGCTGTTCCCCACTATGCTTACCTCAAGATGAAGATGCCGAGCACCAAGGGCATCATCACCATAGCCGACGATTACAAGAAATCCTCCGAGTGCGCAGCAGCCAGCAGCCGGCTGGCCGAGTCCCTTGTTATCGCCGAAGAAAAGAAGATGCTGGACCGAGTCGTGGCCATGGCCGGCAAGCAGCCGGCCCTGTCCCCCAATCCCAAGGAGTGTGATGCCCAAGGTTCCTTCCAGCCGGCCAAGGAAACAAAGAAGATACCTCTTGACCCCGAGTACCCAGAAAGGTTTGCCGTCATTGGGGCAAACCTGAACAGCAAATAGGAAGGCGAGCTCGCCGACTTCCTCCGTGAGAATCGGGACATCTTCGCATGGTCCCCCAAGGACATGCCGGGTGTTCCGAAGGAATTCGCCGAGCACAAGCTACACGCCCGAGAAGACGCCAAACCGGTCAATTAGCCCCTCCGTCGACTGTCGGAGGAAAAGAGAAGGATTGTAGGAGAAGAGATAGCCCGGCTTCTGGCAGCCGGCTTCATTATGGAGGTTTTCTTTCCGGAGTGGCTCGCCAACCCGGTCCTCGTACTGAAGAAGAACAACAAGTGGCGCATGTGTATAGACTACACGAGCCTCAACAAGGCCTGCCCCAAAGATCCTTTCGCCTTGCCAAGGATAGATCAAGTGATAGACTCCACAGCCGGATGCGAGCTGTTGAGTTTCCTGGATGCTTACTCAGGATACCACCAGATAGAGTTAGACCCGGCTGACCGCCTGAAGACCGCCTTCATCACGCCATTCGGAGCCTTCTGCTACCTGACTATGACATTCGGCTTGAGAAATGCCGGTGCCACTTTTCAGCGTTGCATGCAGAAGTGCCTCCTCAAGCAACTCGGCAGAAATGCCCACGTCTACGTAGACGACATTGTGGTGAAGACGAAGAAGCGCGACACCTTGCTGGAAGACCTCAAGGAAACATTTGAGAACCTGCGCCGGTTCCAGATCAAGCTCAACCCTGAGAAATGCGTGTTCGGAGTGCCAACCGGCCAGCTCCTAGGCTTCCTGGTCTCCGAACGCGGCATCGAATGCAACCCAGTAAAGATCAAGGCCATTGAGAGAATGGCGATTCCCACCAAACTGTGAGATGTCCAGAAGTTTACCGGGTGCTTGGCCTCCCTGAACCGCTTCATCAGCCGGCTTGGAGAGAAAGCTCTCCCCCTCTACCGCCTCATGAAGAAGACCACTCACTTCGAGTGGAACGACCAAGCCGACCAAGCTTTTCGCGAGCTGAAGAAGATTCTGGCCACGCCGCCTGTCCTGGCGGCGCCGACTGAGAAAGAGCCCCTGCTCCTTTACATTGGCGCAACCAGCCGGGTGGTCAGCACCGTCATCATAGTCCAGCGC
This sequence comes from Aegilops umbellulata, assembly GCA_032464435.1. NCBI lineage: Eukaryota > Viridiplantae > Streptophyta > Magnoliopsida > Poales > Poaceae > Aegilops > Aegilops umbellulata. Next base: position 510,819,019 of record CP136056.1, on the reverse strand, counting down.
CCAGAAGAGGGCCGAGCCCAGCCGGTCCAGAGGCCGGTGTACTATTTGAGTGAGGTGTTGTCTACCTCGAAGAAGAACTACCCGCACTACCAGAAGATGTGCTATGGCGTGTACTTCGCCGCCAAGAAGCTGAAGCCCTACTTTCAAGAGCACCCCATCACGATCGTATGCACCGCCCCGCTTGCCGAGATCATAGGCAGCCGAGATGCATCTGGCCGGGTGGCAAAATTGGCCATCGAGCTGGCCCCTTACACGATCTTCTACCAGCCTCGCACCGCCATCAAGTCCCAAGCATTGGCCGACTTCCTCGTCGACTGGGCCGAGACCCAGTACCTGCCGCCGGCTCCCGACTCCACTCATTGGCGCATGCACTTCGACGGGTCCAAGATGCGCACCGGCTTAGGAGCCGGCGTCATCCTCACCTCCCCCAAAGGCGACAAGCTCAGATACACGCTGCAAATTCACTTTGCCACCTCCAACAACGTGGCCGAGTACGAGGCGCTCATACACGGGCTCCGGCTTGCCAAAGAACTCGGCATCCGCCGAATCCTATGTTACGGCGACTCGGACTTGGTAGTCCAACAATCATCCGGCGACTGGGGCGCCAAGGACGCAAATATGGCAAGCTACCGCTTCCTCGTTCAGCAGATCAGCGGGTACTTTGAAGGATGCGAGTTCCTTCACGTGCCACGAGCCGACAACGAGCCAACAGATACCCTGGCTCGAATAGGATCCACTCGGTAGGCAATACCAACCGGCGTCTCTCTGCAACGCCTCCTCAAGCCGTCTATCAAGCCGTCTCCAGAGTCCGATTCCATCTTCGTGCCGCCTAACCCCGACGCAGCCGGATCCGGCTTGAAGAACCAAGCAGGCGGCCCGGGGACTTCGATAGGCGGCCTGGGGACTTCAGTAGGCGGCTCGGGGACTTCCGTAGTTACACCCGACCCGGGGACTGCCGAACCCGGCTCGGGGACTGCGGTAGTCGGCCCGGGGACTGCACCAACACAACAGGAGGCGGCCGACTCCAGTGTTTCACCACCCAGCCCGCCCGCCCTGGTCGCAGTAGCCGTGTTGGCAATAGAAGAAGTCACAGCTCCATCATGGGCCCAGCCCACCCTCAACTTCCTGATAAACCAAGAACTGCCGGCTGACGAGACAGAGGCAAGACAAGTCCAACGCCAAGCCGGAGCATACACAATCGTCAACAGAGAGCTCGTCAGGCGCAGTGTCACTGGAGTCTTACAGCGATGCGTCGAGCAAGAGAAGGGCATAGCAATCCTCAGAGACATCCACCAAGGCGAATGCGGCCACCATGCGGCCTCAAGATCACTCGTCGCCAAAGCTTTCCGCCATGGATTCTTTTGGCCGACTGCTTTGGACGATGCCAAGGAGTTAGTCAAACATTGCAAAGGGTGCCAAGTCTTCAGCTCCAAGCAACACCTGCCGGCTTTGGCACTCAAGACCATTCCCCTCACTTGGCCCTTTGCCATTTGGGGACTGGACATTTTGGGCCCATTCAAGACGGCGCGCGGCGGCATGACACATCTGCTTGTCGCTGTGGACAAATTCACAAAATGGATTGAAGCAAAGCCGATCAAGAAGGTGAATGGGCCGACTGCCATGACATTCATCGCAGATATTACAACTCGGTACGGCGTGCCACACGGCATCATCACTGACAACGGCACGAATTTCGCCAAGGGAGCATTGGCACGTTTCTGCGCGACGCAGGGCATCCGACTGGACTTAGCGTCCGTTGCCCACCCGCAGTCAAACGGCCAAGTCGAGCGAGCCAACGGCCTCATCCTTTCCGGCATCAAGCCCCGACTGGTCGAGCCACTGGAGCGTTCGGCCGGCTGTTGGCTCGATGAGCTGCCGGCCGTCCTCTGGAGTCTGCGCACTACCCCAAACAAGTCAACCAGCTTCACTCCTTTCTTCCTCGTGTATGGCGCCGAGGCGGTCATCCCAACTGACATCGAGTTCGACTCGCCTCGGGTAACCATGTACATGGAGGCGGAGGCCAAGGAAGCACGAGAAGACGGCGTCGACCTACTGGAAGAGAGCCGGCTGTTAGCCCTCAGCCGGTCCGCCATCTACCAGCAGGGTTTGCGCCGCTACCATAGCCGGAAGGTCAAGCCAAGATCTTTCCAAGAGGGCGACCTTCTGCTCCGGCTGATCCAGCGAACAGCCGGCCAGCACAAGCTCTCGGCCCCTTGGGAAGGCCCCTTTGTCATCAGCAGAGCGCTGGGAAACGACTCCTACTACCTGATCGACGCACAGAAGCCGAAGGCACAAAAGAGAGACGACTCCGGCAAGGAGTCGGAACGACCATGGAACGCCAATCTCCTCCGAAGATTTTACAGTTGAAATGCAGTATGTATCACGCTACCTTTTGTACTAAGTACGAGACAATAGGCCCCCCGAGGAGAACTCGGGGACTGCCATCTTTTATCTATGAATGAAGTGTATCATGCTTATGATTATGTCATTACATTCACTTTTCTCATCCGGCACCGGGTTCGACTAGTCGGCCCAGGGACTGGCCGCCTTGAGTTATATTGGAGGTCCTACCCGCGGTCAGACAAGTAGTGTGCCGGCACCCAAGCCCTCTCTTGCCGAAAGTCGCAGTTCGTAGAATCGGCTGTCCGGCTGGCAAGAGTTAAAGGTAGGAAAGGACGCCCACATGAAAAACGGCTAGGGACTAACGGACTAATATAACAAAAGCCGGTTTTTCTCCCACCACCGACCGACTACCAGAGTAGCCGGCTGCCCGGCTTCCATTCACCTCGCTACAATCTAAGAAAGCTCGAGTACTTGCCTTCCCCCAAAAAATAGCCAAGTTCTTCCCTAGCCACAGACTGCAGAGCAGCTGCCGGGTGGGAAGGCAGCAGCCAGGGGAAGGTGGCAAAGGAAACAACCTAAGGATAAAAAGCATACGCGAATGGAAGCCAAACACATGCATGATTATATTTACACAAAAGACCTTCGAAAGGCCAGCATCCAACATAGTTTGAATACACCCCCAGTGGGTGGAACTGCGCAAGTTTAATAAAAATTGTTCAAAGAGTAACAAGCAGGAAAAGCAAGGACGGCAGATTAAGCCAGGGGAACGACTGGTGAGTCGGGCAGGTTGGTAGAGACGGCAGTGCTGGCTGGAGGAGTGGCCGGCTGGCGAACCTTGGCATGATCACCGCCTCCCGCAGAGAGCGCGCTAGCACGCGCCTCGTTGCTGGAGGCACGATCAAGCTGAGGCTGGCTGGTCGCTTCACCGGCTGGCTCGACGTCCTCACCACCCTCTCCCTCTTCCCCTTCTTCGTTTTCGCCTTCATCGCTGGAAGCGATCTCCTCCGCCGAGTCCTCACCCTCTGTCGGGTCCAACCCGAACCATTCCTCCGGCTGGGCAACGCCGTTGTCATCTATCTCAGGAGCAAAGGCGCTGATGTGAGTGCACTCGGCGATCGTCGAGGCACGCTGAGCGATGGCCGGCCGCGCCTCCTCCATCTCCTCGTCGGCTTCCAGCCGCCAGGTGCGTAGTTGGTCCAGGTTCAGCCCGGGATACCAGGCTCGGACGAACTCCAGCGCCCGCCCAGCACCAAGCCGGGCCGTCGATGCCTTCAAAGCCTCGAAGCGGCCGACCGCCACCTCCAGCCAGTCGGCAGTCCGGCTGGGGGTGCGGGGAATCGCCTCGCCAGGCCAGAGGGCGTCCAACACTTGCGCCCCGGCGCGCTGGAGGCGGCGGAGCATGCGGTGAGCCGGCTGCAGCCGGGCTTGGATCGCCAGGAGCTGCTCCTCAAGCGTCCGGCTCGCATCCGGCGCGATCTCAACCCCCGCTTGCCGGCGTGCCTCGTGGTGGGCCTCGATGGTCTGGGTGGCAACGATGGAGTAGCCGAGGAAGAAGTCGGCACAAAGAACAAAAAAGCAGCATAAATCAGAGGGAAAGGGGCAAGCAAGGAGTGAGGAAGGCGGCTTACCATCGATCAGATCCTCAACCCGGCCATAGCCCTCACTCAGCGCTTGTTTTGCCTCAGCCCAGCCCGCCGCTTCGGTCTCGAACTCGGCTTTGAGGCCGGCCTCGCTGTCCTGCACCTTCTTCAGGGCCACCTTGTGGCTCTCCTCCTGGTCGGCCAACTTCTTGGCCAGGCGGTCACGCTCCTGGCCCAAGGCGCTGCACTCGGCCTCCTTGGCACGAAGGGCGGTCTGGACCCTGCCGAGCTGCTCCCTCAAGTCGGCGTTGGCTCCTGCAAGCATGAAGGAAAAGGAAAAATCAATAAGGAAGAAGTCGTCGGGGAAGATCCGACCCGACTACTTGGCAGTCGGCCCGAATCTCGGGGACTACACCCAGTGGGTGCGCTGACGCGCCCCCACAGGAGATGAAGGAAACAAAGCATGCACTCCGGCAGTTGCTCAGGTCCTCGGCCTTCTGGCTCAGCTCCTGAGCCTGGGAGTTGAAGGCAGCAACGCGGAGGTTATGGTATTCCTGGAAGATCAGACAGGATGCAAGAATAAGATAGCTGTCAGGACCTAGTAAGTTCCAAGCCGCCTACTCAGCAGCCGACTCGGAACTTGAGGACTACACCCAGTGGGTGCGCTGACGCGCCCCCACGGAAGAAATCAAAAAAGCAAATCAACCAAGGACAGAAGACTCACCCGGATGATGGCCCGCGTCGAGAGGAACTCTTGGGTATATCGTTGCAGCGAAGCGGCCTGGGCGTGAAGCCGGTTCCGGACCTCCTAGGCCGCCGTGTTCAGCTCGGCCGTCCCCCCGCTGGGCGTCCACTCGGACGTGCTGGTGCTGGACGCCTCCAGGGCCTCCGCTGTCAAGCTGGCGCCCGCAGCTCTGTGCGGCTCCGGCACGGAGCTAGCTCCCCCTGCGCGCCGACGAAATGTCGGCTGCACCTTGAGGCCGGCTCCTGCCACCGGCTCGCTCCCGGCCGGCTGCTTTGGCGCCGCGGCTGGTTGGCCGCTTTGACCCGCTCCATTCGGCGCCGTCCGCGGCACCTCCTCCAAGACGACCACGTTGTCCTCCCTCCTCTCCGTCTCCGACCGGTCGTGGTCGGCTTCCTCTGACGGGGGCACGGGGACGTCGGGGGCCACACCGCGGAGGGGAACTATGAGCTGTGGAGGCTGGTTGCGTGAGGCCTCCGCCTCCTTCTCCGCGGTCGCCGCCTCTGCCCGGGCCTTGGCTGCCGCGTCAGCTTTCGCCTCGGCCGACTTCTCATTCGCCGCCTGGGCGGCCCTTCGCTCCGCCACCTCCCACTCCTCCTGCGCCTCCCGCGCGTTCCGCTCCGTCGCCTCCATGAGGTCAGCGCGGGGATCCACGCGGCGGGAGCCTGAGGACCCTCCAGCCGGCCCGACTACGAAGCCGGCAGGACCCCGCTCGAGGGAAAGCGGCGCCCTGATCGGCGAGCCAAGAAAAAGTTTAGAAGAGCCTCAATCGAAGAAGACAACAAAAGTACAAGACGTTTAACACTTACGCCGAAACCGCGTGCAGCTGCTTCACCACCTTGCGAAAATGGGCCGCCTTCGCGGCCGCTTCGTCCCGCTTGGTCGCGGCGGCGGTGCCCCTGGGTTTCTTCGGCTGACTGCCGAAGTAGGTCGACGCGGCCCGGCGTTTCTGCGCACCGCCACGGGCAGCCGACGCGGCAGATGGGCCCGCACCTTGATGATCAAGCGTCGGCTGGCGGTGCGGAACGACTTCGACCTCGTCGTCATCCGCCCAGTCCTCGAGGGCGGCCCCAAGCCCCGCGCCGCCTGCCTCGTCGCCTTCCCCTACGACGGCGTCTTCCATGGCGGCCACTCCTAGGTCCGGATCGTCGACGTTATCCACCGTGCGATCGGGGAGGAGCTGGCTCTCTAACCCTGCGGCCCCGGCCGCCGGCGGAAGAAGGGGGTTCTGCTGAAGACAAACTGGCTGATCAGAAGTCAGCCATCATGAGGCCGGCTACAAAAAAGAAAGAAAAGAAGAAAAACTTAGAGCAGGCGGAGGGCTGGCGCGAGAATACGGCTCCTTGCCGTATCGCCAATCCTCGGCGAGCTTGTAGTTGGAGATGTAGTTCACCATATAAGACACCTCGACATGGGGCATCTCCCTGGTGCTCAGCCGGCACGGGTTGAAGCGGCCGCTCATCTAACAAATCATGTGAGGCCGGCCTTGGAGCGGAAGTACTCGGCGCTCCACGAAGGCGGCCACCAGGTCGGCTCCGGTCAGGCCCTCCGACTGGGTCATCACCCGGAGCCGGGCAATGGCGGCGTTCCCGGCCTGAGACAGCGACCTGGCCTGGTAGCTCCATGAGGGTTGCCTCCCAGCCGGCGGGCCGGCTACGCAAGCCAGCAGGTTGACGAAGTCGCCTTGCTGGGCGACGTTCCTCACGTAAAAATAGGACTTCTACCAGAGCTTCACCGACTGGATCAGCGGGATGGACGGGAACGTATTGTTCTCGCCCGTCTGCCCCATGGCGATGAAGGGTCCGCATGGGGCAGGCACGCCCGCGACAACGGTGCCGAGCTTGCACTGGAAGAATTCTCCCTAGAGCTCGAGAGTGGGGAGAACACCAAGAAAGCCCTCGCACAGGGTGACGAAGGCCAACAGCAGCATCACCGCGTTGGGTGTGAGGTGATGCGGCTGGAGGCGGTAAAACTCAAGAAAAGAGCGAAGGAACCGGCTCGCCGGGAGGCCGAAGCCGCGCAGGTAGTGCGAGCGGAAGATTACCCGCTCGCCCTCCTCCCGTGCCGGCGAGATCTCCCTCGCCGGTGCGCGACGAACCCGCATGTAGTTCGGGCCCGGCAGACGCCGCGGCCGGCGAAGGAACTCGATGTGGTCTTCATGGACGTTGGAGCCGTCCCACGAGCTCGACAACGCCATGGGAGCGGCGTGGCGAGGAACAAGGTGCGGCGGCGGAGACGCGCGCGACCCCGCTACGGCGGGACCGGAGGAACCGAGAGGTCCGACGGCGGAGCGGCGCGGCAACGGGACGCTGCGACGGCGGAAGGAAGGAGAAGGAAGTTGGGAAAGGGTGGAGCGAGGGAGAGCATGCGAGCCTCTGCCGCTCCCTCTCCTCCCCCTACTTATAGGCCCGCGCGGCGGGACCAAGGAGTCGAGGTGTGGGGGAACGTGGGATTAACTACGCCCACTCCCCCACGTCTCGCGATTATTGCGACCTAATGGCGTGATGAAACCGCCGCGGGAAGGCGAGCGGCCCGTTTTGGGCCGCAGAAGATCCGCGCTTGGGCCGAGGCCTAGACGTGGCGGGCCCGGGCCTGCGACGACGTCCCATCACGCGCGTGCGTTGGCAGACCTTCTTTGCCATGTAACCCGCGTTCCCACCTACAAGACCACGAAGATTTCCGAAGACGGCGCGCATAAGCAAAGCCGGCTCCTCAGGATAGGAAGCTGACCGAGCTTCTTGTCCCCTTTTCATCCTCGAAGCTCGACCAACTTCGGGGACTACTGTCGGAGTAAATGACCACGGGTAGCCTAGCCGGCTCCCCATGGGGCTTCTGAAAAAATTACGAGCCGATCCGACCTTCAAGAATCCAAGACGTGGGGCCGCCTTCCCCTTGCCGGCTGTCTCCCAGGCCGACTAACGGAAGGCGGCCCGGCCTTAACCCTCATGAAGAAAGCCGCGGGAGGGACGGCTCCAAGAAGCCGGCCACGAGAAGGCCGACTCCAAGGAGCCAGCTCCCACAAAGCGGTCAAGATCGTACCCTCGAAGTCTGCACCCACATAACGGCGATGAGACGGGGCGTGGCTACAGTAAAGCATGCCACCCCAGAATCCCGGAGCACGCCTGCCACAGTGCGCCGTACGGGGTGGCCATGACCCGTCCGGCGCGGCACTGTTGCCATGTTGACCATGACTCCATCCACGACGGGCTGTCAGCACGGCCCACGGACGGTGGGCCCCTTCAGGCAGAGAGACACCCGAAGGCGGCCAGGCCTCCCCCAGTCGGCCCGAGACAAGGCCGGCTTCCCATAGCCGGCTTGCTTCCTCCCTCGAAGGAGGCGCCCCATTAAGGAGACAAGGTGAGGTGAGGCTACAATGATCACCCGCCGGGCGGCGGCACTGTAGCCACTCTTACCTCGACAAAGCCCTCGACACCAGGATTGAGGCAACAGTAACCAGCCCCCGACAAGGCCCTTGGCAGTGGGGCCAGCCTGTCGACCAAGGAGCCAGCAGCCGGCGGGCCTCGGCAGCCGGCGCAGAAGCCGGCGAGTGTAGACACTGACGGCTAGGGCCCGTGCCCCGTCGCATTACCATTGTACCCCCGGGGGGCAGGCCTATATAAACCCCCCGGGGCACCCATGCAAAGGGTTGATCTCAGCTAGTTTTAGACACCACATAGAGAGAAGAGGAGAGCTAGCCGTGCCCTTATTCTTCCCCTCACTGAACAACTCAAGGAGCATCTTGTAGCCACTTGTTCGTCTAGTGATCATGCGGAGACCCCGCAGAGCAGTAGTAGGGGTGTTATCTCCACGGAGAGCCCCGAAGCTGGGTAAGATTCGCCGGCGTGCATGTCTTTGCCTCATCCCGCTTCCAGGCACCGGCGACGTCTTATTGGCTCCCACAATGATAAGCCACCCGTTGGCATATGTCCCACCTACCACCCGACATCCAGGTTCCGCTATTGGTTATTGACCGGAGACGTGTCTCGGTCATGTCTACATAGTTCTCGAACCCGTAGGGTCCACACGCTTAACGTTACGATGACAGTTATATTATGAGTTTATGTCTTTTGATGTACCAAAGGTTGTTCAGAGTCCCGGATATGATCACGGACATGACGAGGAGTCTCGAAATGGTCGAGACATAAAGATTGATATATTGGACGACTATATTCGGACACCAGAAGTGTTCCGGGTGATTTCGGAGAAAACCGGAGTGTCGGAGGGTTACCGGAACCCCCCGGGAGAAGTATTGAGCCTTATGGCCCTTAGTGGAGAGAGAGAGGGGCTGTCGGGGGTTGGATGCGACATATGCCAAAGGATGGCTTATCATGGTGGGGGCGAGTAGAACATCGCCAGTGCCTAGAAGCGGGATGAGGCGTAGGCATGCACGCCGGCGAATCTTACCCAGCTTCAGGGCTCTCCGAGGAGATAACACCCCTACTGCTGCTCTGCGGGGTCTCCGCATGATCACTATAGCAATGTGTATACAAAGTTGCTCCTTGAGCTGTTTCTTGGAAGTAGGAGAGGGCAAAGCTACCTCTCTCCCTCTTGTGTCTCTGGTCTAGTGCTAAAAGGATCGAACCCTTTGCATGGGTGCCCCGGGGGGTTTATATAGGCCTACCCCCCGGGGGTACAATGGTAATCTGGCTGGGCGCGGGTCCCAGCCATCTGTCTCTCAGGCCGCCGTCTTCTCTGCCGACTACTGGGGCCCACCGCTAGTGGGCCCCGCCGACTGACTCGACCACTGTAGCCGTGCTTCTGATGACGTTGGCTTGGTCGTGGGGTCGTGGCAACAGTGCCACCGCCTGACGGGCGATCACTGTCGCCACTCCCCATCTTGTCTGGTTAATGGCGTGCGGGGCCCGTGGGAGGAGCTGGCCGACCCTCGGAGGCGGACCCCCACGGGATCTGTCCTATGGTGCTCTCGCCGTCTTCGGTCCCCCCGCTGACTAGCGGGACCCGCCGTCTCCAGGCCATACAGGCGGGCCAACGTGGGAACAGGGTTCCGCCACCGGGGCGGATGTCACGGCTGGCATGGCAACAGTGCAGCACCGGACGGAGATCTCCTTTGGTACGGCGCACTGTAGCCATACCCGCCCTTGGTAATCGGGGTGGGGGGGCGTACTGTGGCCATCCCCCGTCCCGTCTTTCTTCTTGAAGGCAGAGGGTGGTGAAGTCGCGGGCCGACTCCCCATATTCGGCTTCTTTGGAAGTCGCCAGCTGGGAGTCGGCTCATTTCGTAGTCGTCTCTGGGATTCGGCCGTGAGTGGGTAGTCGGCGGTGCTGCAGCCGACTCCCTGAGGCGGCCCTTCCGCCTTAGGATTCTTGAGGGGCGAAGCCTGCCCCGATGTCTTGAAAGGTTCTGGGTCTCGGGTTTGCCTACCCGTGGCCCATTACTCCGACAGTAGTCCCCGAAGCTGGTGAGGGGCCATGGGGGATACGTCGAGGAGCCTCAACAGTTTCTTCCTTCTAGTGGTTGGATCCGGGACTCGCCCGCCGCCTTCCTTCGAGCCGACTATTGCGAGGCGAACTTGCTCGGGCCGGCTCCGCCAAGCCGTCTACAGAGAGCCGGACTCGTTGAAGGTCGTCTTACTCCTTAAAGAGTTTTGAAAGTCGTGGTGGGATTCAGACGGCGTGCTTGATAAGCTACACGATCGCCGCCCACTGCGGACCCGCCGGATGGCAACACGTGGCCCGGCCAGTCTGCCAGCCCACGCGCGCGACGGGACAGGCCCGCAGGTGGGACCCGCCATTACCGCACCTCGGCCTTTGAACGGATCTGCTGCGGCCGTGCGGGCGGTTGGGATTCTAGCGCAGTAACTCGTGTGGTAAATCGTGGGGGTCGTGGGGGCGCGAGCGCAGTTAATCCCACGACGCCCCCTCGGCTTCTCATCCTGCAGGCCTATAAGTAGGCGGAGGGAGTGGGGCGGCTGAAACACGCGCGCCCGCCCTCCCTCGTCTCCCTCTGCTTCTTCCTCTTTCTTCTTCCTCCCGCCGCTGCTGCGCCGAACCGCGTCCCGCTTGCAGCGATGAGCTCATCCTCTGCCGCCGCGCCTGCCGCCGTGCGCTCCAGTGTGTGGGACGGCTCTGAGATCGACGACGACATCATCGATTTCCTCCGCAAGACGCGTCGCCTCCCCGACGCGAACCTCGTGCGGGCCCGTGTGAAGGAGGTGACGCCGACGCCGGAGGAGAGCGAGCAGCTCGTATTCTGCTTGCACCTCATGCGCGGCCTGGGGCTGCCGGCGAGCGGGATCTTCCGCTCGTTTTTGGAGTTCCACGGCCTCCAGCCGCACCACCTTACCCCAAACACGATGGTGCTGCTGGCGGCCTTCACCACTTTGTGCGAGGGTTTCCTCGGCGTTCTCCCCACCATCGAGCTGTGGGGGGAATTCTTTCAGTCCAAGCTCGGCACGCACGTTGTCGGCGTGCCAGCCCAGTGCGGCGCCTTCATCGTGATGCGGAGAACGGTGGCCGACAATGCATTCCCCGCCATCCAGCTAATCAAGTCAGTGAAGATGTGGCAACGCTCTTACTTCTACGTGAAGAACGTCGCCTAGAAGGCGACTGGGTCAATCTGCCAGCTTACGAAGCCGGCGTGCCGGCTGGGAGGCTCCCCAGCTGGTCCTACCGCACCAAGACGCTGACTCCGGTTGGTGCCGCCGCCATCGCGCGACTCCGAGCACTGACGCAGTCGAAGGGTCTGACTGGGGCCGACTTGCTGGCCGCCTTCATGGCGCATCGAGTCCTCCCGCTCCAAAGCCGGCCTCATCTGATCTGCCAGATGAGCGGCCAACGGGACCCCAGTCAGATGTGCACCAAGGACATGCCCCACACGGAGGTGGCGGACATGGTGAATTTTATCGCGAATTGCGGCCTCTTGGAGGATTGGCAGTTCGGCATGGAGCCGTACTCACGCGCTAACCCCCCGCCGGTTGTAAGTTGTCTTTCTTCTTCTTCTTCCGTTTCCTTTTGCGGCCGAATCCGACTCCTGATCTTATTTTTTGAATCAGAATCCTCTCATCCAGCCCTCGGCCGACACCGCAGGGCCAGCCCACCAGTTTGTCCCCGATCGGGCGGAGAGCGACATCGACGACCCCGACCTGGGGGCGGCGGCGATGGAGGCCGACGCCGACGGAGGCGGCAGAGGATAGGAAGGCGGCCTCAGGCCCTCGGCCACCTTCGCCAACTGGCCCGTTGATGATGACGGGGAAGTTGCCCCGCACCACCAATCAAGAGCCGGCTATCACGGTGCGAGCTCGTTCGCCGGCTTGGGCGGGTTAGGCGGCGCGAGGAAGCGCCGGGCCGGGCCGAGTTCTCTTGGTGGCCGGGAGAAGAAGTTCAAGGGGGCGGCCGTGGCGACCAAGCGGGAAGAGGCGGTCGCGAAGGCCAACCGCTACAGCAAGGAAGTGAAGAAGCCGCCGCTATCCTCTGGGTAAGTGCTTCTGTCTTTTGCCTTGTTTTCTCTTCTGGTGGATTTTGTCCAGATCCTTTACACGCTTTCCTTGTTCCAGAGCTCCTCTCACCCTTGGGAGGGTCGCCGCCGCCTCCATCAGGGGGTCGGCAGAGTCGTCCGCCACCACTCAGCGCATTGACCCCGCCGCCGACCTCCGGGAGGCGACGGAGCAGAACGCGCAGGAGAAGCGCGACGACGACGCAGATGCCCGCCGAGAGAAGGCGGAGGCCGAGAAGGCGGCCGCCTCTGCCCAGAAGAAACTGGATGACGCCGAAGCCGCCATCACGGCAAGGCGGCAAGCAGAGGAAGCCACCCGCCTCCATCACTGCAAGGCGGCAAGCAGAGGAAGCCGCGCGCCGCTAGTCGGCACTGCTTGTCATCCCGCTGAACTCGGCGCGGCCACCTCCGGATTTCTCGGAGCAGACTGGGGAAGTCGGCGGCGAGCATCCCATCATGGAGAGGGAAGACGGCGAGGCCCCTGTGCCAGACACAGCCGTGCCGCCACCACCGCCTCCGCCGCCGTCTGGGAGCGCGCGAGGCGAACAGCCGGCGGACCCGCCGGTGCCGCCGACCGCACACAAAGCTATGGCGAATCTGCTCCTCCAAGTCGCCTCGCCAACGCGCCGCCGTCTGGAGAAGGCGATCTCAGCGCCACGCCCTCTGGAGACCGGCGCAGCCAGCTCGGCCAACCCAGACGTTGAGGCGATGAGCGCTGTGCCTGTCAGGTGGGTGCGAGGAGGCGGCACAAGCCCGCTGAACCGGGCGCTCTTGGACGTCCAGGCGAAGCTGCGACCCGAAGGCGACGCCATCCAGAACTGCACCAAGGCGCATCTGGCGTCGCGAGCGGCCGTCCAGGTATGCTTTCCTCTGACTTTGTTTTTTCTTGCTCTTCCCTGTGGGGGCGCGCCAGCGCACCCACTGGGTGTAGTCCCCGAGTTCCGGGCCGGCTGCTGAGCAGGCGGGTCGGAACTCTATTGGCGAGTTCCAAATGCTTATTCTTGTTTGAAATGTTTATCATAGGATTACCACAACCTCCGGGTCACCGTCTTCAACCGCAACGTTGAGGAGCTGGGCAAGCGGACCGCCGATTTGTCGGAGAGCCGGAGTGAGTTTCCTTTTCTTCGTGGGGGCGCGCTGGCGCACCCGCGGGCTGTAGTCCCCGAGATTCGGGCCGACTGCTGCGCAGTCGGGCCGGATCTTCCTGGCGACCTTCTTGTTTGACGACTTACGTCATTTTTTCTTTTTCTTCAGAGTCCAACGCCGTTCTTCAGGAGCAGCTGGGCGCAGCCAACACCGCCTTGTGCGCCAAGGAGGTGGAATGAAGAAGCTCGTCACAGAGCGCGACCTGGTGGCTGTGCTGCTGGCGGAGCAGAAGGAGCTGCTCAAGAAGGCGCAGGAGGAGGCGAAGGAGAAAGAGACTGAACTCCTAGCCGAGTTCGAGACCGAGCGCTCCTCCTGGACCGACAAGGAGGCAATGCTGACCTCCGGCTTCCACGAGATTGAGGATATCATCGATGGTGAGTTTTCTTTACTCTGTTTCTTTGAGCCGCCGACTGCAGGTCGGGCCGACTCTTGCTTTTTCTAACTTGCTTCTTTTTCGTCTCGGCAGACTTCTTCCCGGACCACACGCAAGCTGCCACTCAAGCCATCGAGGCCGATCGCGAGGCACGAAGGGCAGCTGGCGAGGAGGTTGCCGCCAATGCCCCCCGGACCCTTGATGAGCAGCTTTTGAGGATCGAGGCTCGCCTGCGGCCGGCGCACCGGATGCTGCGCCGGCTTCAACGTGTCGACGCCCAGGCGATTGCTTCCTTGTGGCCAGACATGCCGATTCTGCGCACTCCCAGCCGGACTGCCGACTGGTAGGAGGTCGCAGCAGGCCGTCTGGAAGCTTGGAAAGGCTCCTCGGCACGGGCTGGAGCGCGTCAGGCCTTGGAGTTTGTCAAGGCGTGGTATCCAGACCTGGACCTGGACCAGCTGGCCACGCTCCGGGCCGAGGCCCAGCGGGAGCTGGCAGCCGTGGAGGACGCCCTTGTCAAGCGCGCCGCAGCGATCGCCGAGTACGCCGATACCAACGTCTTCGTTCCTGAGCGAGCTGACAACGGCGAGGAGGCACTGCCGGAGTGGTTTGGGATGAACCCGGACTACGACGAGGACTCGGCGTAGGTGATTGGCTCCAGTGCCGAGGAGGGAGACGAGGCGTTGGTCGGAGGCAAGATGGAGGCGCCAGAAGACGGAGCGGGCGATCAGCCTCAGCTCGACCGTGCCTCCAGCAACGAGCCGCGCCCAACCGAGCCGACTGCCGCTGGAGGCGGTCAAGCCAAGACTGCTCAGCCAGCTGCCCCAACGTCCGACACCGCCATCTCCTCCGAACCTCCAAACCCGTCTGCTGCTTCATAGGCCGCCGCCTTGTCTTTATTTATCTGCTTTAGTAGTTTCTCAAAGAACTTTGTTAATTCACACAATTCCACCCGCGGGGTGTATTTTGAACTTCCGTTCGAGGATCCGGCCAAGGGCCTATGTTATGTAAATATTTATCTAGGTTCTATCATTTCTTGCTTATTGCTCTTTTGGCTTTTTCCTTTGCCGCCTTCCCTTAGATGCCGTCTTTGCCAGTAGGACAGCCGCTCTGCGGACTGCCGCTGGATCAAATACTTGGCTACTTTGGGAAGGCAAGTACTTAGCCATTCTAGAGTTTTCTTAGCAAGTCGGATAGAAAATGGCAAGCCGACTACTCAGGAGTCGGTTTTGCGAGGAACGGCTGGAAAGCCGGCTTAAGCTATGTTTATGCTTTGAGTCCTTAGCCATTTTTCATGTGGGCGCCCATTCTTCCTTACTCCTGCCCACCAGACAGTCGCTCTGCGAGCTGCAGCTTCTGTCAGGAGACGGCTTAGGCGCCACACACTACTTGTCCGACTGCCGGAAGCGTTTTCATAGCGCAAGACGGCGAGTCCCCGGGCCGACTAGTCGAGCCCGGTGCCAAGTGGCATAACAAAGAGTAGCATACTCGGAGGCATAATACTTATCATATAGATAACAAAAAAGGGCAGTCCCCGAGCTCGTCTCGGGGGGCCCGGAGTCTTGGTACTTCAAGACAAAAAGGGTAGCGTGGTACATACTGCATCAACTGTAAAATCTTCGGAGAAGATTTGCATTCCATGGTCGTTCGTCTCTTTGCCGGAGTCATCCCTCTTGCGTGCTCGGGGCTTCTGAGCATCGATCAGGTAGTAGGAGTCGTTGCCCAGCACTTTGCTGATGATGAATGGGCCTTCCCAAGGCGCCGACAACTTGTGCTGGCCGGCTGTTTGCTGGATCAGTCGGAGCACAAGGTCGCTCTCTTGGAAAGATCTCGGCCCGACCTTCCTGTTGTAGTATCGGCGCAGGCTCTGCTAGTAGATGCTGGACCAGCTGAGCGCCAACAGCCGGCCCTCTTCCAACAGATCGACGCCATCTTGTCGTGCTTCTTCTGCTTCCTCCTCGGTGTACATCGTGACTCGCGGGGAGTCGAACTCTATATCCGTTGGGATGACGGCTTCAGCACCGTAGACGAGGAAGAAGGGCGTGAAGCCGGTCGACTTGTTTGGAGTCGTGCGCAGACTCCAGAGGACGGCTGGCAACTCGTCAAGCCAACAACCGGCCGAATGCTCCAGTGGTTCGACCAGCCGAGGCTTGATGCCGGATAGGATGAGGCCATTCGCCCGCTCCACCTGGCCGTTTGACTGCGGATGGGCAACGGACGCTAAGTCTAGTCGGATGCCCTGCGTCACGCAAAAACGGGCCAAGGCGCCTTTGGCTATGTTGGTGCCGTTGTCGGTGATGATGCTGTGCGGTATGCCATACCGAATCGTGATGTCTGAGATGAAAGTCACGGCAGTCGGACCATTCAACTTCTTGATGGGCTTTACTTCTATCCACTTGGTGAACTTGTCCACTGCGACAAGTAGGTGAGTTAGGCCACCTCGTGCCGTCTTGAATGGTCCCACCATATCCAGGCCCCAAACTGCAAAGGGCCAGGCGATTGGGATAGTCTTGAGCGCAGAGGCCGGCTGATGCGGCTTGGAGCGGAACTTCTGGCACCCCTTGCATTTCTGGACCAATTCTTTGGCCTCTTCTAGGGCAGTCGGCCAGAAGAAACCATGCCGGAAAGATTTGGCGACGAGTGCTCTTGAGGCCGCATGGTGGCCGGACTCGCCTTGATGGATGTCTCTGAGAATTGCTTGGCCTTGCTCCGTCTCGATGCAGCGCTGGTAAACACCAGTGATGCTGCACCTGACTAGCTCTCTGTTGACTATGGTGTATGCTACCGCCCGGCGTTGTACTTGCCGAGCCGAAGTTTCATCAGTTGGCAGCTCCTTGTTCACCAGGAATTTGAGGATGGGCTGTGCCCATGAGGGTGCTGCTATTTCTTCAACTGCCAGAACTGCGACTTGGACGAGGGCGGCTGGGCTGGGAGGCGGCGGGCTGGAGTCCGCGGCCGCTTGCTGGATCAACGAAGTCCCCGGGCTGACTGGTGCAGTCCCCGGGCCGAGCTCTGGAGTCTTTTGTCTGGTCACCGCAGTCCCCGGGCCGGGCTCTGAAGTCCCCGGGCCGGCTTTGACTGCGGCATTCTTGGAGTCGTTTGCAAGCCATCTGCTGGGGCTCTTGAGCCGGATCCGACTTCTTCAGGGGGAGCCGGCACAAAGATGGAGTCTGACTCTGGTGAGGGCTTGATAGACGGTTTGAGGAGGCGATGAAGAGTGACGCCGGATAGTATTGCTTGGCGGGTGGAGCCGATTCGTGCCAAAGTATCTGCTTGGTTGTTGTCGTTTCTTAGCACGTGGAGAAACTCGCACCCCTCGAAATATCCGCTAAGTTGCTGCACGAGGAAGCGGTAGCTTGCCATGTTTGCGTCCTTGGCATCCCAGTCGCCAGATGACTGCTGGACCACCAAGTCAGAGTCGCCATAACACAGGATCCAGAGAATGCCAAGCTCTTTGGCAAGCCAGAGCCCGTGAATGAGCGCCTCATACTCAGCGACATTGTTGGAGGCGGTGAAATGGATCTGCAGCGCATACTTGAGCTTGTCGCCTTTAGGAGAAGTGAGAACAGCGCCGGCTCCCAAGCCAATGCGCATCTTGGAGCCATCGAAATGCATCCGCCAATGGGTGGAGTCGGGCGCTGGCGGCAGGTACTGGGTCTCGGCCCAGTTGACAAGGAAGTCGGCCAGTGCCTGCGACTTGATGGCGGTGCGGGGCTGATAGTAGATCGTGTAAGGGGGCAACTCTATGGCCCATTTGGCCACTCGGCCAGACGCATCTCGGCTTGCGATGATCTCGGCTAGTGGGGCTGTGCATACCACAGTGATTGGATGCTCTTGGAAATAAGGCTTCAGCTTCATGGCGACAAAGTGCACACCGTAACACATATTCTGGTAGTGGGGGTAGTTCTGCTTGGAGGTCGACAGTACTTCGCTCAGGTAATATACCGGTCCCTGGACAGGTAGTGCCTTGCCTTCCTCCTTGCGCTCAACTACGATGACCGTGCTGACTACCCTGCTGGGGGCGGCGATGTACAGGAGCATGGGCTCTTTGGGAGTCGGAGCCGCCAACACAGGGGAGTAACCAACATCTTCTTCAGCTGGAGAAAGGCCTCGTCCGCCTTGTGGTTCCACTCGAAAAAATTGGTCTTCTTCATGAGCTGGTACAAGGGGAGAGCT
The DNA here is from genome assembly GCA_032464435.1 of Aegilops umbellulata. Taxonomy (NCBI): domain Eukaryota; kingdom Viridiplantae; phylum Streptophyta; class Magnoliopsida; order Poales; family Poaceae; genus Aegilops; species Aegilops umbellulata. Next base: position 510,801,206 of record CP136056.1, on the reverse strand, counting down.
TTCTCGCCCAGCCGACTGATGAACCGGCTAATGGATGCCAGACAGCCAGTGAATTTTTGCACATCCAACAGTCGGCTGGGTACCTCCATCCTCTCGATGGCCTTGATCTTCATGGGGTTGCACTCTATGCCGCGTTTGGAGACCAGGAAGCCAAGGAGTTGGCCGACTGGTACTCCGAAGACGCACTTTTCGGGGTTGAGCTTGATCTGGAATCGGCGCAGGTTCTCAAAAGTCTCCTTGAGGTCTTCCAGCAGAGTCCCGCGCTTTTCCGTCTTCACCACCACATCATCCACATAGACGTGGGCATTTCTGCCGAGTTGCTTGAGGAGGCACTTCTGCATGCAACGCTGAAAGGTGGCGCTGGCGTTCCTCAAGCCGAACGTCATGGTCAGGTAGCAGAAGGCTCCAAACGGCATGATGAATGCGGTTTTCAGTCTGTCTGCCGGGTTCAGCTTGATCTGGTGATATCCTGAATAGGCATTTAAGAAGCTCAATAGCTCGCATCCGGCTGTGGAGTCTATCACCTGATCGATTCTCGGCAAAGCAAACGGGTCCTTGGGGCAAGCTTTGTTGAGGCTTGTGTAGTCAATACACATCCGCCACTGCTTGTTCTTCTTCAGTACTAGGACTGGGTTCGCTAGCCACTCTGGAAAAAACACTTCCATGATAAAGCCGGCTGCAAGGAGCCGGGCTATCTCCTCTCCAACAACTCTTCTTTTCTCTTCTGACAGGCGGCGCAAAGGCTGCGTGACGGGCTTCACATCAGACCGGACATGTAACTTGTGCTCGGCGAATTCCATCGGCACACCCGACATGTCTTTGGGGGACCATGCAAAGATGTCCCGATTCTCACGGAGGAAATCGACGAGCTTGCCTTCCTATTTGCTGTCAAGGTTTGCACCTATGACAGCGTACCTCTCCGGGTGCTCTGGGTCCAAGGGTATCTTCTTCGTCTCCTTTGCTGGCTTGAACGAGCCCTCAGCTTCCGACTCCTTGGGGTTGGGCGACATCTCTGGCTGTTTGCTGGCCATCGGCACAACCCGATCAAGGAGCCGCTTCTCTGCTGCAATAACCAGGGACTCGGCCAGCCGACTGCTCTCAGCCGCACAAGCGAACGACTTTCTGTAGTCGCCGGCTATGGTCAGGATTCCCTTGGAACTCAGCATCTTCATCTTGAGGTAGGCGTAGTGGGGGACAGCCATGAACTTAGCCAGAGCAGGTCGGCCAAGCAGTGCATGGTACGGGTTCTCAAGGTCCTCCACTTCAAACTAGACTGGCTCTCGGCGGAAATGATCCTTGTCTCCAAAGAGGACATCTATCAAAATCTTGCCGATTGGGGAGCAGGAAAGGCCAGGGACAATGCCATGGAATACAGTCCGGCTGCTCTGAAGCTGTCTTTGCTTGATTCCATGGTATCCTTGTATAGGATGTTGATACGGCTACCTCTGTCTATCAGAACTCGCGAGAAGCGAGCGGCCCGCCTATCAGTGGCAAAGGTGGCATCCAGGACCAGGGCGTAGGAACCCAGATTCGGCATCACCTCTGGTGATCAGCTCTGCTCCAACTGATAGGCTTCTCGGACCAGTGCATGAACTCTGGAGTGTCTGACGCAACTGCGTTCACCTCTTGTCGCTGCAGCCGCTTGCTGTGTTTGTCATTTGCCACACTGGTGAACACCACATAGGCCCCATCCTCTTCTGGGTACTCGTCTTGTACTGCGCCGAACGGCCTGACAGCCGGCTGCTGGGGCGGAGGCGGCTGCCCAGCAGGCGGCGGAGGCAGGAGGCCGTCTCCCTTGGCGATCCTGGTGAGCCAGTGACACTTTCGGGTGGTGTGATTTGACGGCTTGGCGCCGCTGTGAAACTTGCATGGGCCATATAGAGTCTGCTCGTAAGAGAAAGTCGGCAACTAGTTGGACTTGCCGCCCTTTTGCCGCTTGAGCGGAGGCTGCCCCTCTGGCTGCTGGTCTTCGACTGTCGCCACCTGCCGGCTGCCGGAAGCCGGCTGCGGGGCCTTGCGCTTGAGGTCGCTCTGCTGCTGTCGCCGACTGGCGTCTTCGGCCGAAGTTCTGGGAGCCTGAGGGGCCACTTTGCCGGTTGTGCTAACTTGGATCACCATCTTCATGGAGGAGTCGGCTGTGGCGTACTTGTCTGCTATGATCAGCAGCTTGTCCAGGGTCTCTGGCTCATCGCAGAGGAGTTTGTGCTTGAGGAGGGTGCCTTCTCTGCACCCTTCGGTGAAGTACTCGATGGCCTGCACCTCGTGAACGCCCTCGCAGGAGTTTCGGAGCTCGGCCCAACGCGTGAGGTAGTCGCGAGTTGACTCATTGGGGCCCTGCACGCACAAGGAGAGCTGGCGAGGCTTGGGAGGTCGCTTGTATGTGCTCGTGAAGTTGCAGACGAAAGCTTCGGTGAAGTCGACCCAGCTGTGGATGCTGTGGGGTTTCAGGCTGTTCAACCATGTCCGGGCCGTGCCCTAGAGCATGAGTGGAACGTACTTCACGGCAACGCGCTTGTTGCCGCTTAATATGTCGACGGCCGTGGCGTAGTCAACCAACCAATCTTCCGGCTTCACGGAGCCGGTGTACTTGGGAGTATCTCTGGGGAGAGTGAACCCTTTGGGAAAGGGCTCATCCCGTATGCGGGGGCCAAAACACGGCGGACCCAACTCGTCTTCTTCTTCCAGCGCCAGGGATCGGTGGAGTCGGTCGATCCGGTGGCGGGCATCATTCTCTCCGACTCCTTCTCGGCGGCCAAGGTGACCGCCGAGAGTCGGATGCTCAATTGTCGGCGGGGAGACTTGCCTTTCTCTGCGAGGCGGAGGAGGCAGATAGTCGTCCCGCCGCTCCACTGCTCGCGGGCGGCCGTCTTGGTCGCGCTCGATGGTGATGTGGGTCCGACTGCGGCTAGCAGCCGGATCCTTGTCTTTCCTTCCGCCGACGCCGCCAGTCGGCGTCCGAGATGTCGCGCCTTGGTCTCGGCGGGGTGGTAGGTCGTTGTTCTGTCGTTGCGGCGCCTCTGTGTGGCAGTCGGCCGCGTTCTGTGCGGTAGCCGCGTCGAGGAGTCGCTGGACTCGCTTTGTCATTAAGCAGCGCTCTTCGCCTTCGAGGTTGTCCAACTCGTCTGCCGCCGCCTGGGCGGCTCGGATGTTCTCCGCGGGCGTGGCGTATACGGGCCGATTGGCCCCGAACATGCTGGCAATGTCTGCGCCGTGTTGCCGGACCACGCCTAGGCGGCTAACAAGCGTCCACATCGGGGCCGGCGAGCCGCCCACATCACGATCCATCTCACGCTGGTAGGCCTCTAACAAGCGTCTCATGCTTGCCAGCTTCTTTGCGCCTTCGACGAGCTGGAGGCGGCGTGCGTCCAGCGTCTCGGCATCAGCATCCTCTGGAATGGGCGCATCCAGGTCTTGTAGTGCCGCATCGAGCGGGTCATGAGCTCTTCCGTCGGAGTGCTCGCCATGGCCGATGACGAGCACTTCTGTGACGGTGCTTCCGCCGCTCTCCGCGCGAGGGAGCGGCTTGTCGTAGACTACAATGTTGGTGGGGAACGCGTCGAGCGACGCGGTGTCGGAGTCGACCAACATCGGGTCGGTGGAGCCTACGGCAGGCTCGCCAGCGACGTGGAGTTGGTCGAGGAGGCCCGCGAGAAGGCTCTCGGGGCCGCCGGTGCCTGCGTCGGATGCAGGCTCGTCGGAGAGGCGAACCTCGCCGACAAGTTCGGCGAGGCAGCTGGCCGCACAGGCGATCTCAGCGTCGTGCAGCGCGTCGGTGCAAACTCCCTCGGGCGTGCCAGGCTGGTTGCGCTCGCCAGGGAGGAAAAGGGTTCCCGTCCAGAACAGGTCTTCGGACGACGGTGCACCTCGAACCACGGTGGGCGCCAAATGTCGGGGGTTGGATGCGACATATGCCAAAGGATGGCTTATCATGGTGGGGGCGAGTAGAACATCGCCGGTGCCTGGAAGTGGGATGAGGCGTAGGCATGCACACCGGCGAATCTTACCCAGCTTCAGGGCTCTCCGAGGAGATAACACCCCTACTGCTGCTCTGCGGGGTCTCTGCATGATCACTATAGCAATGTGTATACAAAGTTGCTCATTGAGCTGTTTCCTGGAAGTAGGAGAGGGCAAAGCTAGCTCTCTCCCTCTTGTGTCTCTGGTCTAGTGCTAAAAGGACCGAACCCTTTGCATGGGTGCCCCGGGGGGTTTATATAGGCCTACCCCCCAGGGGTACAATGGTAATCTGGCTGGGCGCGGGTCCCAGCCGTCTGTCTCTCAGGCCGCCGTCTTCTCCGCCGACTGCTAGGGCCCACCGCGTGTGGGCCCCGCTGACTGACTCGACCACTGTAGCCGTGCTTCTGATGACGTTGGCTTGGTCGTGGGGTTGTGGCAATAGTGCCGCCGCCTGACGGGCGATCACTGTCGCCACTCCCCATCTTGTTTGGTTAATGGCGTGCGGGCCCATGGGAGGAGCTGGCTGACTCTGGGAGGCCGACCCCCACGGGATCTGTCCTATGGTGCTCTCGCCGTCTTTGGTCCCCCCGCTGACTAGCAGGACCCGCCGTCTCCAGGCCGTACAGGCGGGCCAACGTGGGAACAGGGTTCCGTCACCGGGGCGGATGTCAGGGCTGGCATGGCAATAGTGCTGCGCCGGACGGAGATCTCCTTCGGTACGGCGCACTGTAGCCATACCCGCCCTTGGTAATCGGGGTGGGGGGGCGTACTGTGGCCATCCCCCATCCCATCTTTCTTCTCGAAGGCAAAGGGTGGTGAAGTCGCGGGCCGACTCCCCATAGTCGGCTTCTCTGGAAGTCGCCAGCTGGGAGTCGGCTCATTTCGTAGTCGTCTCTGGGAATCGGCCGTGAGTGGGTAGTCGGCGGTGCTGCAGCCGACTCCCTGAGGCGGCCCTTCCGCCTTGGGATTCTTGAGGGGCGAATCCTGCCCCGATGTCTTGAAAGGTTCTGGGTCTCGGGTTAGCCTACCAGTGGCCCATTACTCCGACAGGGGCGGCCAGGGTGGGCTGTGCGCCCCCTCCCCCTCTGGTCCGAATTGGACTAGGAGAGGGGGGCGGCGCCCCCTTTTCCTTCTCCCTCTCCCCCTTCCTTTCCCCCTCCTAGTAGGAGTAGGAAAGAAGGGAGTCCTACTCCTACTAGGAGGAGGACTCCTCCTCCTGGCGTGCCTAGCAAGGGTCGGCCAGCCCCCCCTTGCTCCTTTATATACGGGGGCGGGGGGGCACCCTAGAGACACAACAATTGATCATTGATCTCTTAGCCGTGTGCGGTGCCCCCCTCCACCATAATCCACCTCGATAATACTGTAGCGGTGCTTAGGCGAAGCCCTGCGTTGGTAGAACATCAACATCGTCACCACGCCGTCGTGCTGACGAAACTCTCCCTCAACACTCGGCTGGATCAGAGTTCGAGGGACGTCATCGGGCTGAACGTGTGCCGAACTTGGAGGTGTCGTGCGTTCGGTACTTGATCGGTCGGATCGTGAAGACGTACGACTACATCAACCGCGTTATGCTAACGCTTCCGCTTTCGGTCTACGAGGGTACGTGGACAACACTCTCCCCTCTCGTTGCTATGCATCACCATGATCTTGCATGTGCGTAGGAATTTTTTTGAAATTACTACGTTCCCCAACTGCTCCCCTATGTTTTTGATATGTTCCGAGAGAAAACTAAGTTGAAAGATGGAAGTGGCAATGATGCAGACTGGGTCCATGATCTGAGGATTATCCTCGTTGTTGCACAGAAGAATTATGTCCTTGATGCACCGCTAGGTGACAGACCTATTGCAAGAGAAGATGCAGACGTTATGAATGTTTGACAAGCTCGGTATGATGACTACTTGATAGTTTAGTGCACCATGCTTTACGGCTTAGAACCGGGACTTCAAAAATGTTTTGAACGCCACAAAGCATATGAGATGTTCCAAGAGCTGAAATTGGTATTTCAAACTCATGCCCACGTCAAGAGGTATGAGACCTCTGACAAGTACTTTGCCTACAAGATGGAGGAGAATAGCTCACTCAGTGAGCATGTGCTCAGAATGTCTGAGTACGACAATCGCTTGAATCAAGTGGGAGTTAATCTTCCCAGATAAGATAGTGATTGACAAGAGTTCTCTAGTCACTATCACCAAGCTACTAGAACTTCGTGATGAACTATATTGTGCAAGGGATGACGAAAACAATTCCCTAGCTCTTCGCGATGCTGAAATCGATGAAGGTAGAAATCAAGAAAGAGCATCAATTGTTGATGGTTAACAAAACCACTAGTTTCAAGAAAAAGGGCAAGGGATAGAAATGGAACTTCAAGAAGAATAGAAAACAAGTTGCTGCTCCTATGCAGAAGACCAAAAGCTAGACCCAAGCCTGAAAATGAGTGCTTCTACTGCAAAGGAAATGGTCACTGGAAGCGGAACTGCCCCAAATATTTGGCGGATAAGAAGGATGGCAAAGTGAACAAAGGTATATTTGATATACATGTTATTGACGTGTACCTTACTAATACTCGTAGCAGCACATGGGTATTTGATACCGGTTTAGTTGCTAAGATTAGTAACTCGAAACATGAATTGCAGAATAAACAGAGACTAGTTAAGGGTGAGGTGACGATAAGTGTTGGAATTGATTCCAAGGTTGATACGATCAATATCACACACTCACTCTACCTTCGGGATTAGTGTTGAACCTTAATAAATGTTATTTGGTGTTTGCGTTGAGCATGAATATGATTGGGTCATGTTTATTGCAATACGGTTATTCATTTAAGTCAGAGAATAATTGTTGTTATGTTATATGAATAAAATCTTCTATGGTCATACACCCAATGTCAATGGTCTATTGAATCTCGATCGTAGTGATACACATATTAATAATATTGATGCCAAAAGATGCAAAGTTGATAATTATAGTGCAACATATTTGTGACACTGCCGTTTAGGTCATATTGGTGTAAAGCGCATGAAGAAACTCCATGTAGATGGACTTTTGGAATCACTTGATTATGAATCATTTGATACTCGCGAACCATGCCTCATGGGCAAGATGACTAAAACTCCGTTCTCCAGAACAATGGAGTGAGCCAATGACTTATTGGAAATAATGCGTACCGATGTATGCGGTCCAATGAGTGTTGAGGCACGCGGTGGGTATCGTTATTTTCTGACCTTCACAGATGATTTGAGCAGATATGGATATATCTACTTAATGAAATACAAGTCTGAAACATTTGAAAAGTTCAAAGAATTTAAGAGTGAAATGGAGAATCATCGTAACAAGAAAATAAAGTTTCTAGGATCTGATCGCGGATGCGAATATTTTTTTTGACAGAAAGACTGTAAGGGAACCCCCTACAGTATAATTGGTGCAACAAACCCAAATTGCAAGTACCGCGCCTTGAACCTGGGTGGGTGGGAAGGCATCAGCCCCTTCCTACCACTAGGCTATGCCTTAGTCTGCCGGAGGCGAATATTTGAGTTACGAGTTTGGCCTTCATTTAGAACAATGTGGAATAGTTTCACAACTCACGCCACCTGGAACACCACAACATAATGGTGTGTCCGAACATCGTAGTCGTACTTTATTAGATATGGTGCGTTCTATGATGTCTCTTACCGATTTACCACTATCATTTTGGGGTTATGCATTAGAGACAACTGCATTCACGTTAAATAGGGCCCCGTCTAAATCCGTTGAGATGACACCGTTTGAACTATGGTTTGGCAAGAAACCTAAGCTGTCTTTTCTTAAAGTTTGGGGATGTGATGCTTATGTAAAAACGCTTCAGCCTGATAAGCTCGAACCTAAATCGGAGAAGTGCATCTTCATAGGATACCCTAAGGAAACAATTGGGTACACCTTCTAGCACAGATCCGAAGGCAAGATCTTTGTTGCAAAGAATGGGTCCTTTCTAGAGAAGGAGTTTCTCTAGAAAGAAGTGAGTGGGAGGAAGGTAGAACTTGATCAGGTAATTGTACCTTCTCTCAAACTGAAAAGAAGCACATCACAGAAAACCTCCCGTGATGCCTACACCAACTAGAGAAGAAGCAAATGATAATGATCAGAAAACTTCAGATCAAGTTACTACTAAACCTCGTAGGTCGACCAGAACACGATCCGCACCAGAGTGGTATGGTAATCCTATCCTGGAAGTCATGTTACTAGACCATGGTGAACCTACGAACTATGAAGAAGCTATGATGAACCCAGATTCCGCAGATGGCTTGAGGCCATGAAATCTGAGATATGATCCATGTATAAAAACAAAGTGTGGACTTTGGTGGACTAGCCCGATGATCGGCAAGTCATAGAAAATAAATGGATCTTCAAGAAGAAGACTGACGCTGATGGTAATGTTACTATCTACAAAGCTCGACTTGTCGCAAAGGGTTTTCGACAAGTTTGAGGGGTTGACTACGATGAGAATTTCTCACCCGTAGCGATGCTTAAGTCTGTGTGAATCATGTTAGCAATTGCCGCAATTTATGATTATGAAATCTGGCAAATGGACATCAAAATTGCATTCCTTAATGGGTTTCTTAAAGAAGAGTTGTATATGATGCAACCAGAAGGTTTTGTCGATCCTAAAGGTGCTAACAAAGTGTGCAAGCTCCAGCGATCCATCTATGGACTGGTGCAAGCATCTCGGAGTTGGAATATACGCTTTGATGAGGTGATCAAAGCATATGGTTTTATATAGACTTACGGTGAAGCCTGTATTTACAAGAAAGTGAGTGGGAGCTTTGTAGCGTTTCTGATATTATATGTGAATGACATATTGTTGATTGGAAATGATGTAGAATTTCTAGATAACATAAAAGGATATTTGAATAAGAATTTTTCAATGAAAGACCTCGGTGAAGCTGCTTACATATTGGGCATCAAGATCTATAGAGATAGATCAAGACGCTTGATAAGACTTTCAATGAGTACATACCTTGACAAGATTTTGAAGGAGTTCAAAATGGATCAGTCAAAGGAGTTCTTGCCTGTATTGTAAGGTGTGGAGTTGAGTAAAGACTCAAAACCCGACCACGACAGAAGATAAAGAGAGAATGAAAGTCATTCCCTATGCCTCAGCCATAGGTTCTATAAAGTATGCCATGCTGTGTAACGAACATGTTGTGTACCTTGCCATGAGTTTGGCAAGGGGGTACAATAGTGATCCAGGAATAGATCACTGGACAGCGGTCAAAATCATCCTTAGTTACCTTAAAGAGGACTAAGGAAATGTTTCTCGGTTATGGATGTGATAAAGAGTTCGTCGTAAAGAGTTACGTCGATGCAAGCATTGACACTGATCTAGATGACTCTAAGACTCAGTCTAGATACGTATTGAACGTGGGAGAAATTAGCTAGAGTAGCTCCATGGAGAGCATTGTAGACATAGAAATTTGCAAAATACATACGGATCTGAATGTGGCAGACCCATTGACTAAACTTCTCTCACAAGCAAAACATGATCACACCTTAGTACTCTTTGGGTGTTAATCACATAGAGATGTGAACTAGATTACTGACTCTAGTAAACCCTTTGGGTGTTGGTCATATGGCGATGTGAACTATGGGTGTAAATCACATAAAGATGTGAACTATTGGTGTTAAATCACATGGTGATGTGAACTAGATTATTGACTCTAGTGCAAGTGGGAGACTGAAGGAAATATGCCATAGAGGCAATAATAAAGTTGTTATTTTATATTTCCTTATATCATCATAAATGTTTATTATTCATGCTAGAATTGTATTAACCGGAAACTTGATACATGTGTGAATACATAGACAAAACACCGTGTCCCTAGTAAGCCTCTACTAGACTAGCTCGTTAATCAAAGATGGTTAAGTTTCCTAACCATAGACATGTGTTGTCATTTGATGAACGGTATCACATCATTAGGAGAATAATGTGATGGACAAGACCCATCCGTTAGCATAGCATATTGATCGTTCAGTTTTATTTCTATTGCTTACTTCATGTCAAATACATATTCCTTCAACTATGAGATTATGCAACTCCCGGATACCGGAGGAATGCCTTGTGTGCTATCAAACATCACAACCTAATTGGGTGATTATAAAGATGCTCTATAGGTATCTCCGAAGGTGTTTGTTGGGTTGGCATAGATCGAGATTAGGATTTGTCACTCTGAATATCGGAGAGGTATCACTGGGCCCTCTCGATAATACACATCATAAGAGGCCTTGCAAGCAAAGTGACTAATGAGTTAGTTACATGATGATGTATTAAGGAACGAGTAAAGAGACTTGCCAATAATGAGATTGAACTAGCTATGAAGATACCAACGATTGAATCTCGGGCAAGTAACATACCGATGGACAAAAGGAATTATGTATGTTGTCATAACGGTTCGACCGATAAAGATCTTCGTAGAATATGTAGGAGCCAATATGGGCATCCAGGTTCCTCTATTGGTTATTGACCGGGGAGGTGTCTCAGTCATGTCTACATAGTTCTCGAACCCGTAGGGTCCGCACGCTTAATGTTCGATGACGATATAGTATTATATGAGTTATGTGATTTGGTGACCGAATGTTGTTCGGAGTCCCATATGAGATCACGGACATGACGAGGAGTCTCGAAATGGTCGAGATGTAAATATTGATATATAGGACGATGGTATTCGGACACCAGAAGTGTTCCGGAGGGTACCGGGTACATATAGGGTCACCGGAAGGGGTTCCGGGCACCCCCGGCAAATATATGGGCTTAATGGGCCAAGGGAGGGACAAACCAGCCCACAAGGGGCTGGTGCGCCCCTCCACCAGGCCGGCCAGCCCTAGGGAAAGGAAAAGGGGGAGGGCAAGTCCCTCCTTCCTTCCCCTCCTCAAGGGAGAAAGGAAAGGGGGCCGCCACCTCCCCCTTCCTTCCCCTGGCGCCTATGTAAGGAAGTAGGGCCGAACCAGGGCAGGAGCCCAAGTGGGATTCAGCCCCACTTGAGGCGCCCCTTGGCCTATCCCCTCTCCCTCCCACCTATATATATGAGGAGGGGGCGCCTGGCACACACAACATCAATTGTTAGCTGTGTGCGGCGCCCCCTCCACAGTTTACACCCCCGGTCACATTCTAACGGTGCTTAGGCAAAGCCCTGCGCGGATCACTTCACCATCACCATCACTTCCCCGGCGTGCTAACGAAACTCATCTACTTCCTCGACATCTTGCTAGATAAAGAGGACGAGGGACATCATCGAGCTGAACGTGTGCAGAACTCGGAGGTGTCGTACGTTCGGTACTTGATCAGTCGGAGCTAGAAGAAGTTCGACTACATCAACCGCGTTGTCAAACGCTTCTGCTTACGGTCTACGAGGGTACGTAGAAACACTCTCCCCCTCGTTGCTATGCATCTCCTAGATAGATATTGTGTGAGCGTAGGAATTTTTTTAAATTGCATGCTATGTTTCCCAACAAAAATACGTCTAGATACATCCGTTTCCCCGACAAGTATTTCCAGACGGAGGGAGTATTAGACTTGATATTTATAAATAATATGATTAGGTTGCGTGGTCTTTCCTCAAGGAAATTATGTTGAAACTTGGCTTCCAAGAGACTTTGGTCAATTTTATTATTCAATGTGTATCCGTTGTTGAATACCAAGTTTGATTTAATGCGGAAGAAAGTGTGAGTTTTAAGCCTACAAGAGGTGAGGGAGTCCTGGATTAGGGGGTGTTCGGGTAGCCGGACTATACCTTCGCCGGACTCCTGGACTATGAAGATACAAGATTGAAGACTTCGTCCCATGTCCGGATGGGACTTTCCTTGGCGTGGAAGGCAAGCTTGGCGATGCGGATATTCAAGATCTCCTACCATTGTAACCGACTCTGTGTAACCCTAACCCTATCCGGTGTCTATATAAACCGGAGGGTTGTAGTCCGTAGGACATCAACTCCATACACAACAATCATACCATAGGCTAGCTTCTAGGGTTTAGCCTCCTTGATCTCGTGGTAGATCTACTCTTGTACTACCCATATCATCAATACTAATCAAGCAGGAGTAGGGTATTACCTCCATCGAGAGGGCCCGAACCTGGGTAAAAACATTGTGTCCCTTGTTTCCTGTTACCACCCGGCCTTGACGCACAGTTCGGGACCCGCTACCCGAGATCCGCCGGTTTTGACACCGACATTGGTGCTTTCATTGAGAGTTCCTCTGTGTCGTCGCCTTTAGGACCGATGGCTCCCTTGATGATCAACAACGATGAGGTCCAGGGTGAGACTTTTCTCCCCGGACAGATCTTCGTCTTCGGCGGCTTCGCACTGCGGGCCAATTAGCTTGGCCACCTGGAGCAGATCGAAAGCTACGCCCCTGGCCATCAAGTACGGTTTGGAGGCTTAAACTACACGGCTGACATCCGCGGAGACTTGATCTTTGACGGGTTCGAGCCACGACCAAGCGCGCCGCACTATCTCGAGGGGCATGATCTAGCTTTGCCTCCGAACAGTGTCCTGGAGGCCGCACCCGCACCGGTTCCGACCCTTAACTCGGAGCCTATTGCGCCGGTCGAGGATGAGCGGTTGGACGTCACCTCGGGGGCTGCGATCGCAAAGGCGATCGAGCCGAACGCTAGCCCCGCACTATGCATGACCCGTGACTCTGAGGATCCGGACTCTTCCCCGGACTCCGAACCCCCCGCGCCCCTGCCAATCGAATCCGATTGGGCGCCGATAATGGAGTTCACCGCCGCGTACATCTTTCAACACTCGCCTTTTGGCGACATCCTGAATTCTCTCAAGTCTCTCTCTTTATCAGGAGAGCCCTGGCCGGACTACGGTCAGCGAGGATGGGATACGGACGATGAAGAAATTCAAAGCCCACCCACCACCCACTTTGTAGCCAGTGTCGACGATTTAACCGACATGCTTGACTTCGGCTCCGAAGACATCGACGGTATGGACGACGATGTAGGAGATGAACAGGAACCAGCACCTGCAGGGCGCTGGAAGGCCACCTCGTCATATGACATATATATATGGTGGACACTCCAAAAGATGGACATGGCGATGGAACAGCGGGGGATGACACCTCCAAGAAACAGCCAAAGCGCCGGCGTCAGCGGCGCCGCTCTAAATCCCGCCAAAGCAAAAACGGTGATTCCGGCACGGGAGATAAAACTACCCCGGATAGCGCCGAAGAACACCCACCCCAGCAAGATTCGGCACATGAAGATGGAGAAGCCAGCCCTCACGAGAGAGCGGCAGACCAAGAGGTTGAGGATGATAACTATATGCCTCCCTCCGAAGACGAGGCAAGCCTCGATGACGAAGAATTCGTCGTACCATCAGACCCCGCCGAACAAGAGCGTTTCAAACGCAGGCTTTTAGCCACGGCAAACAGCCTCAAGAAAAAGCAGCAACAGCTTAGAGCTGACCAAGATTTGCTAGCTGATAGATGGACTGAAGTCCTTGCGGCCGAAGAGTATGAACTCGAACGCCCCTCCAAGAGTTACCCCAAGCGCAGGCCGCTACCCCGATCAGAGGAGGAAGCGCCTACATCACCAGCGCACGACATGGTAGACCGGCCACCTCGCGGCCGCGACAGAGAGGCCTCTCAGCCCTCCACCCAAGCCATGCCCCGACGCCGCTCAACTAAGGCACGGGAAAATGCGCCAGACCTGCGAGACATACTGGAGGATAAGGCAAGACAAACAAGATCGATCTACGGATCGCGCAGGCGCCCTACGGCACGTGACGATGATCTTCACTCCGGATACAACAAATCCGGCCGGGCCGAACACAACAAACATAGCTCTTTCGAGCTGCGTCGTGATATAGCCCAGTACAGGGGCGCCGCACACCCGCTATGCTTCACGGATGAAGTAATGGATCATAAAATCCCGGAGGGTTTCAAACCCGTTAACATCGAATCATACGATGGCACAACAGATCCGGCGGTATGGATCGAGGATTATCTCCTTCACATCCACATGGCACGCGGCGATGATCTACACGCCATCAAATACCTCCTGCTCAAACTTAAAGGACCGGCCCGGCATTGGCTTAACAGCTTGCCAGCAGACTCAATCGGTTCTTGGGAGGACCTGGAAGCCGCGTTCCTCGACAACTTCCAGGGCACTTACGTGCGACCACCGGATGCCGACGACTTAAGCCACATAATTCAGCAGCCAGAGGAATCGGCCAGGCAATTCTGGACACGGTTCCTAACTAAGAAAAACCAGATAGTCGACTATCCGGACGCAGAGGCCCTAGCAGCCTTCAAGCATAACATCCCGCGACGAGTGGCTTGCCCGGCACCTGGGACAGGAAAAGCCGAAATCTATGGCAGCCCTCATGACACTCATGACCCGCTTTTGTGCGGGAGAAGACAGCTGGCTTGCTCGTAGTAATAACTTAGCTAAGAACCCTGGTAATTCGGATACCAAGGACAAAAGTGGCAGGACACGTCGGAATAAGCAAAAACACCGCATTAGCAGCGACAGTAATGAAGATACGGCAGTTAATGCCGGATTCAGAGGCTATAAATCCGGTCAGCGGAAAAAGCCATTCAAAAAGAATACTCAGGGCCCGTCCTGTTTGGACCGAATACTCGACCGCTTGTGCCAGATCCATGGCACCCCCGAAAGGCCAGCCAATCACACCAACAGGGATTGTTGGGTGTTCAAGCAGGCAGGCAAGTTAAGAGCTGAAAACAAAGACAAGGGGCTGCATAGTGATGACGAGGAGGAGCCTAGGCCACCGAACAACAATGGACAGAAGGGCTTTCCACCACAAGTGCGGACGGTGAACATGATATACGCAACCCACATTCCCAAGAGGGAGCGGAAGCGTGCGCTACGGGACGTATATGCGATGGAGCCAGTCGCCCCAAAGTTCAACCCATGGTCCTCCTGCCCGATCACTTTTGATCGAAGGGACCAGCCCACCAGCATCCGTCATGGTGGCTTCGCCGCATTGGTTCTCGACCCAATCATCGACGTATTTCATCTCACAAGAGTCCTCATGGACGGCGGCAGTAGCCTGAACCTGCTTTACCAGGATACAGTGCGGAAAATGGGCATAGATCCCTCAAGGATTAAGCCCACAAAAACGAACTTTAAAGGCGTTATACCAGGTGTAGAGGCCAACTACACAGGCTCAGTAACACTTGACGTGGTCTTCGGATCCCCGGACAATTTCCGAAGCGAAGAGTTAATCTTCGATATAGTCCCGTTTCGCAGTGGCTATGACGCCCTGCTCGGACGAACCGCATTCGCAAAGTTCAATGCGGTGCCGCACTACGCATATCTCAAGCTCAAGATGCCAGGCCCTCGAGGAGTAATCACGGTCAACGGAAACACCGAACGCTCCCTCCGTACGGAGGAGCACACGGCGACTCTCGCAGCGGAAGTACAAAGCAGCCTTCTTAGGCAATTCTCCAGCCCGGCCGTTAAAAAGCCAGACACTGCCAAGCGCGCCCGGAGTAACCTGCAACAAGACCGCCTGGCATGTTCTGAGCAGGCGTAGCAATGCGTCCCCAACCCCAGCCCTCGCGACATAGCGAAACCAGTGCCTCACGTACATAACTACGTCCTTGAAATACCATGGGCACAGGGGAAGGGGCACAATAACGGCACGCCCAAAATACGGCTTAAAACGTACTAGGGGCTGCCGGATTCTTTTTTTCTTACTTTCAGGACTCCATACTTCGGACGACCTGTTCGACAATTCGACTGCCGCACAAACGATGCAAGATCCAGGGAGGCAGACAAGCCATGCCGCATTATGGAACTCCCAGGTGGTCTCTGTTACGAGCAGTACACCTGTTTTAAATACAATTCTGCGGCCTGCCCCTGGTCAGGACATGTTAAATAGCCCAATATCTTTTTTTCTTATCACACTACTTGTATCGTTCGGCTTTGATAAATAGCCTCTCTATAAACAATGCATAGCTTTTTGTCTATTTTTTGCATTATCCTCTTTTCATATATATGTTTATTAAATGACATGATTGCACCCGTACACCATGGTACGGCAAACACGCCAGGGGCTTCAGTACCCCTCATTATGGTGTGAGAAGTCCGTACACTTTCACAAGTGCGGCACCCCGAATTTATAACACTATATGCATCGGCTTCGAATCATGATTTGGGTAATAGTTGGGTTTGCCCGGCTCCTATGTTTTGGTGCCTTACGTTCCGCTATATCGGCTAAGGTAGCACTAGGAGAACCACTGCGATTGTGCCCCGGTTCAGCTGGGTTAAGCACCTCAGTGGAGAAAGCTAAAACTGACTGTCATGATGAGGCGAGAGACCGGTCGCTGTTCAAGAGGTTTTTCGAGTCCCTAAAGACTTATGTCGCTTCGAGCAAGGAGCTGGCTTTGTCCGGCCAAGGCATGGATAGCGCCCCGAACTCGGTCTTCCGAACTAGGGGCTTCGCCGAAATTTAAAATTATAAAGTTCTGTGGCTAAGTGAGAGTGTTCAAGCATTATAGTCCGATTGCCTAGTTCGTTGTGCTGAGCGCCTCCCTCGAAGGACCCCAACCATGGGAAAAAGAGCGCTCAGGTTTATCCCGAACACCACTACAACAAGACAGAGCTTTTGTAACACGGTCTTATGTTACTAGAGGCCCAAAATAGTGTTACTAAGCCTGGTAGTAACACATTCTGAAATGTGTTCCATTAGACCATGTTACTAAGTTGTGTCCACTGTCACAGATAGTAATTGTTACAATATATTAAAAATTGTGTTACAGTTACGTTATAGTAACATGCATATTATGTGTTACCAAACACGCTGGTAACACATTTTTGAAACTACAGTAACACCTGCAGTAACATATTTTCGTCAATGTAGAACATTGTGGTAACATGTTTTCATAGCTATAGTAACACAACATGTAACATATTATCCAAATATCATAACACTATAATCTATGGTTGTCAACTACACTAGTAACATATTGTGCAACTATAGTAACACCATTAGTAACACTACTATATTAGTACGACAACATAATTAATGTATTTCTTTTTAATTATTAACCACAAAATTAGGTAACCAGTTTTATGTAATATACATTTATTTAATATAAAATCGATGCAACTGCTTAAATAGTTTATTATTTTATTATGATGCTTGGCACCACAAAAAGGAGAGAAATTGAAGCACGACACATACACAAATAAAAAAATCAAGATATTTATTTTAAATATACAAGAGTGTAGGATACATATGCATTACAATTTAAAAATACCAATATATTGGTGCAACAACATATCATTCATATCAATTTGACTATAGAGAACACAACTATGGAGAATATTACACCATAGAATTTGCATCAATTCGACCAAAGAAAAAGATCTTGCGAATGATATTACATTTTTCAATCTACCAGTGTAAACTACAAACTATAGGTATTGCTAAGTAAAATCTTCTATTTTTATTTGCTGCTTGATCCAACCGGAGAATTCAGCTGCAACTCAATTATCCTTCTTTTGAATCTGTAAAAGAAAATCAGACCTTACAGTTGTGTGATTAAATGTATACAAATATAATTTTGGAATATGAAAGAAAATACTTTAACTTACAAAAGCTGAAGTCCATGCAATTAAGTATGCTGAAGCACAAGCATCACCAATTCTTTTGCAATCAGAAACCCTTGCTAACTCATTATCCAGAATAGGTTCATCCATGGAAAAGTTATAAATAATATCACACTCTATAGGAATAATCAACGAGCACGTCCAGATGACTACATAAACATATTACATATACCTGGAAACCAGTAGCCATCATTACAATCTACGGCTGAAATGATCGTACATCTACTGCTGTACGGCCTGCAGAACCCTTACCATATAAGCACTATGTATTACACCTACATTCCCTCTCAGTAAGGTAGATATCCATATTGCTCTTCACAATCTCTACTACCCAATCTGGGACGCCATCTTCTCCAACACTGCCTCTGCATTAATTCATGGAATGACATGAGCACATAAGTATATCAAGTAGAAGAGTAAACTCATCAAAGGAACTCAAAGTAATGATACAACATTCTGCAAGATACTTATGTTCCTGAGAGGTATGCACTAGGCTAGCCTGAATCTATGATGCTTACATATTTGAAAGACATGTGCTAGACTACACTGAATCTGTGATACTAACTTTCCTGAAATATATGTGCTAGGCTAGACCGAATCTGTGCCAAATTACTATCACTAGACGAACTAGAAAGACACATACAACAATGATTTGCGCTAAATCAATTGCGTGCCCAACTAATTTAATTCCCAAATTGCTAATTGACTGGGAACTACAAGCAGCCAAGCAGAAATCATTCATGAGTATTGGGTAGAAAGCAGCAGCAGTGCTAGTATTCAATCAAGTGAGCAGCTAAACACAAGATCTGCAAGCCACCCACAGCAGACTCATTGTAAACCTGTGGAGAGCTCGCAAAAACTGCGTACAATACACCTAGTAAATTTCCACGAGATGCCACAAAAGCATGCACCCACGGTTTTATGTTCCAAGAGATGTCACAGTATTCAGTCAGCTATCTTCAGGTAATGACAATGTCCACCGCAGGCCTTTCTGGCTTTTGGCATTATCCAATCTGGTCCTGCTTAACACGGAGAAGTACTAGTGTTATTAACAGAACAATAAGTTGAGAAATGCGTAGCTAGCTCATGCGTGTGAATCCTAGTTCTAAGCTGTCTGTCAGCGGACAGTCTGGCCAGGTGAAGTGCATGCCTGGCTGTACGTACCCTAATCGTGAATGGCATGCAGAACCTAGAAACAGATTTCCACTGGGCGTCGAGGTAGCAACGACTGTGTATCGTACACCCTAAATTAACAGCCAATATACAAAAGGGTCATTGTAATTGTTGAACATAATGTGCATGTGTTCAGCAGGATTCAAATCATGTGTTCGTGGTTAGATAATCAGATGCCTGTTTACAGAACATGACATCTTACATGTGCAGGATGAACACAATCCAATTCATCAGTATACGCGCTTGTTTACAAAACATGACATCTTTAAAATTTATAGAATAATTCCACTTGATCCAGTGCATACAATATATTGCGATGCGGTCCACTAAGTTCACACCTCACAGCACAAGAAGCTAGTACATCGTAGCAGAATACACACCCCAAAGTACCACTTACTCTCCAAATCAGAAAGCAATAACATATAAATCTTCAGCAGTTCAACTACACAAGCCGGCAACTCAACGGATGAAAACAAAATCACAGAGATGAAGACATGAGAGGATGATGAGTTTGTGGTTACCTGCCGTCCGGAGGAGAGGATGCTGGGGAAAGCCGTCGCCGGTCTAGTCCAGGCGGCGAAGGTGGTGTCGAGTCCAGCGGCAGTGACAGCATTGAGCCCATGCGGCGGCGGCGGCGGCGGCGGAGATCTAGTAAGGGGCGGCGCGTTGTTCGCTGCTGCTGGAAGCACCTTCGTTCGTGCGACCCCCTGGTAGGTTTTTTATATGGGCCGAGGCTGTTAATAGGCCCAGCCGTATCCCTAGCTTATCACGCACGTATCCCACCCGTGTCCTTGTGTTTTCCGGGGTTTTTTAATTAAAAAATCATGGGATACTATAGGATATACCTTATTTTAGAAAACTTTCTATCTATTCATCTTTAACATCTTTAATAATGACTGTACAACAAACACAAAAATAATAAATATTGCATCCAAATTCTTAGACCACTTAGCAACGTACAAGCATTGAAGCCATCTGAACGTGCGCTGCTGTCGTCGCCCTCCCTCGCCGGACCCGGACAAAACTTGTTGTAGTAGACAGCCAGGAAGTCATCGTGCTAACGACCATAGGACTAGCACACCAGAAAGCAACCGCTGCCGATAAAGAGACACGTAAAACAAAAAAAAAGCATAGACGACGTAGACCGGACCCGAGTAGATCCACCAAAGACAACCACCGATCGAATCCTGCAAGATCCGCTGGAGACACACCTCCACACAACCTCCGACAAATGCTAGATACACCATCGAGACGGGTGCTAGGTGGGGAGAATCTTATTCCATCTTTAGGAAGCTGCCGTCGTCTCGCGTTCTTAAGTAGGACACAAACCGTAACAAAATCCAAAGAAATATCTACGGAGCCCTTCCGCCGGCAATAGGAATCTTTTGTATCATTTCAATCAAATTTAGTATTCAAATTATACAATTGATTACAAAATTATCACAATATATGTAAACATATTATGAATTACTTGCAAATTAGCCACCAAGAACGTGTATGTACTCATGAATAGTGTACAACATGTAAGTGTGAGCACCCCTCCCATCGTGTGATCTGATCAAGCCATTACAAAAACTAGTTACCTTATTAGTCCATGCTAATGGTTTATATGTCTATGAGTCAGGGTAACTATTTATGTGAGAGATTCATCGATTATGAAAGATAGGTTTCCCATATTTGTGGGATCATCTCATCATATCGCATCCCCCCATAAATAGCTATGAAACTACCAGCGCTTGACTACTATAAGAGAGACCTCGCCGAGGCTTCGTCGAAGCGGGGACATTCTAGAGGATCTTGGCCCGTGCTCTATGTCAAAGTAGATTGACACAACATTATTTATGACCCTCATCAAATGGCGGGGCCAAGGGTTACTGTCAGTGTCGGGGTGCCCCGAGCACACTATAATTATGAACCCTCGCAGGCAAGGGATCAAACCATAAGTTTAACTGTGATGTGGTATGGCCAATGTGGATTTACTATAAGGGTGAGATTAAGATCTACTAGTGGATAAAAAAAGCATTAAGGTTGAAGACGACCTGCTAGAACCATATACGTCCTTGGTCTGCTATCCCGGTGGCCAGATGGAGCATGCTTCTCTACCTCAAGGGAGTTAGCGGCACCCAAAACATCGGTTAAGGTTATACTAACCACAAATGATGGTGAACATTGGTAGCGATGGTCGAAATAGACCGCGACAAAGCTATCATAGATGGTCTCCTGGTTGTGGGGTCGACATAGCTCTCACCGGTGATGGACAACATCGGGAAATTCCCACGAAACCACACCAACTCCCAACAAAAGGAACCAATTTTGTTGTCCATGAAGAACATACAGTTGATGGATCCTTCTCGGATGATAGCTCGGCGGGTGTAGGAATGATATTACTGAATGGACGTGGCGAGGTGATCTTTGCATCTTGCCAGGTGCTCTTTTTCTGTAACAACGCTCTCGCAGCAGAGATTCAAGCGATCAAAATAGGAATGTCACTAGAGTGGTATAATCTTCTTGTTATTGTGCAATCGGACACGCTAGGAGCATTATCTTCTATGCAGGATGCTTCACTAATCAAATCACCTTATCCTAAACTAGTTATGGAGATCAATCTCTTAATGGAAGAACGAGAGTTTAAACATTGTAAGATAGATAGATCACATAATAGATTGGAATAAAAATTCCCGGTTTCCCCGGAGAAAAACATGATATAATATATGCTATTTTTATTAAAAGAAACCTATTTGGTAGGGTTCACGACCGAATTGGGAGCAGTTCTCCCTTTTCCCCCATGAAGCAGCCCTATCGGGCGCCGCCACCCCTGCCTCGCCGCCGCCTGGGGAGAGGGTACGCCGTCCCGCGCGATCTCTACTGGCGCCTGGGGAGAGGGTACGCTGCCGCCTGGTTCAACACTTCAACTCCGACCTCCCTGTTCCAGTACAGCGCCGACCAAAACTCCCTCCGGTTGACCAGTCCAGGAGCAGCCAACCAAGACGACCAGGACGCTCGACGGTCACCTCCAGACCTCTACTCCAGTCTCCAGACCAGGACATTCGGCCGACGCTGGTAAGATCTCTCTCTGCTGTTCTGCACCTCCCCATTCTTCTATCAATTATCAATCTTGAACTACTGAACCGAACTGTGTTGTTTTTGCTGCCCTGATGAAAGTTGTTGATAAATAATGAGAGATATTGGAGAAAAGAATTAGAATTTGTTATTGGTATTTGGTAATTACTATTTGTTTGATTGTGTTGTGCATTTCTTTGTCAAATTGCAGGCTTGGAACCGTAGGATGGATTTGTTGCTTGCTGCTTGATTTAGAGAATATCATGTATATGAATTAGTCAATTAGACATCATCATGTATTTGCTGGTTACAATTGTCATGTTACTACCAATTTTGTTATCTATTGGTTGGTGTATGCTAAACAGTAGGATGGAGTTGTTACAAATTCTTATTTAGGCTTTGCACTTTGTTGTCTATTGCGTCAATCAGGTGGAAGAGTCAAGTCTATTGCATTAACTAAACAATCATATTTGCTATCCAGTACATGAACACACAGTCATGTGAAGACATACACATAATTTGCTATCCCGTACATGAACAGTTAACCATTGACAGAATAATGATTTGTCTGATTGTTTCCATTCTAACAAGTTACTCTAATAAAGCCACTCTACGAAAGTAACAAGGACACATAGTCTTCTTTGCACTTCTCAGCGTATTTATTATGTATGCTTCTCTTATACAAAATTGATCATTTTAGTATGCACGTAAGACCATATTGATCTATTTGTATGTGCTATTGTTAAATTAATTAGAACGTTGGCATCTCATTTTTGTTAGCACATTTTTTTGGTGGACCGCCCTGTTTTGAAATCATAGATCCGCCACTGCATTGTAGGTAGACATGTTATTTCTGTACCTTGTCACTCAACGCAGTTACTATATTTCTTTTTGTTACACAGTGTATCAATGGATTTAGAATCTATAAAGGAGCTATTGCTTTCTCCTAGACCAAGTGAGGAATGCTTGGCTGGTGTAGCTAGTTTTCTTGACTTCGCGTACATAGAGGACAAGTCAAAGGATAATTTGAAGGCACAGCTAGACCTGCAGGACATGAAAATCATGCCAGAGCTACATCCTAAAAATAAACCTAATGACAAGTATTTTCTTCCTGCTGCTTCTTATACCATGTCAAAGAGACAGAAGCAACAGTTTTGCAAACTACTTCATGATATAAAAGTTCCAGATAGGTACTCGGAGAACTAAAAAACAGAAGGAACAGTTTTGCAAAGTACTTCATGATATAAAAGTTCCAGATGGGTACTCGGGGAACTCAAAAATCCGAAGGAACATTTTGCAAAGTACTTAATGATATAAAAGTTCCAGATGGGTATTTGGAGGAATGAGGTCAGCCATTGAACATATAAAGCCAACCTTTGTTTTTCTTTATTGCCTTTTAGTTTCTCGTTTATATTTTCCATTGATGCTGCCATTGTGGTAACTGTTAGTACTTCATCCTTATGGTCGTGAGAGTTACTTGGTTGAGAATATTATGCAAAATTTCATGCACGAGTCAAATAACTTATTGTTAAGAGATGTAGCAGTAGCTCTGTGCTTTGCCTCGTGCCTTTTACTTGTTTTCTAAAGCTCTGTGAGATGTTGTGTTCTGCTTGTTTTCTGAAGCTATATGAGATGGTATTCCCCTCTTAATAAAGATACTTTTTTTTCCTGGAGCTTCCTTTTATTAGAAACAAATGTTGTTTTCCTGGTATATTTCACTCTATCATGATACACGATACTATTTTTGCTGGCCCTCTTGTGTTTCTGTCTAGTTTGTATGATTAAGCATGTCTGTGCTGAATCATACTCCCTCCGTTCCATAATATAAGTCTTTTTAGAGGTTCCAACAAGTGACTACATACGGAGCAAAATGAGTGACTACACTCTAAAATATGTCTACATGCAGGTGTATATTGTAGTCCATTTGAAATGTCTAAAAAAACTTATATTTAGGAATGGAGGGAGTACATGTTATCTATACCTGACAAATAGGAACTTAGCGTTAACTAAGAAATCTCATGCTCTACATAAAGCAATAAGTTAACAGTATGTTATAATTACAGACCATATATGTATTGAATATATCTTGACTCTTTTGACTAGTAATGAACTTCTGCTCAAGCGCTTCAGTGAATCTTATTTTTCAGGAAATTTTGCCACTGGAGATTAGAAGGATTGTTCTAAACTGGTGCATGAAGCTATGCGTTCTTTTAGCGGACATTTATATATGTCTGCATAGTTCTTGCTCTTCAACCATGAAGCTTGAAAAAACTCCGAAAATTGTTCTGAGTTAAACTTCATGTATGACGGATTGTCATTGGAAATAGATAGATACACTTTTGTGAAAGAAGTATTATGTCACATTTACCATCTTGTAAACTAAGCTTACGTCTGTTTGAAATTGATGTTTTGAGTCAAAACCTGGATGTCTAATTCAATGTTTTCTTCTCTGTTGTTGGTGCTAGCTGTGGTGCGTGTGTGACTTCTGTTGCTTGCACTTGCAGCTGGTCGCTAACCATCTTCCGCCCAGTCAACTAGGCGACGTACGCTGCAATAGCTGCAGTGTGTGTGTATGTTCTTATGAAAAAAAATTACTAGCACACGAACAACTTTCTTGTCTATGTTTCATGCAAGTACTACACTGGTCTACTAGATTGCAGATTAGTACTAGATTACTGTTTTCTTCTTATACAAACCATATATGACTATATATGTATATGCATGGATTCATGCCTTATTAGTTATGGATGTGTTTAGCGTTTTTGAAGATAAAACTGACTACGTTCCAAGAAAAAATGGACGTGCATAGCGGGTGACGTCTGTACAATAAAAATTGACTAAGTATGGTTGTTCGCCTGAAGAAATATAAATATATTTTTTACTTCACTGTATTCGGCTAACCGTTTGGTTTCTCGTTGTATACCATAAAAACAGAAAACAAAACCTTATGGAAGTTAATACCATACCGAAACTAGAAACCATAAAAACCGTAAAAAAAATTGGTTCGGTTTATTTTCATTATATTTTTGGTTTGGTTTTAAAATGCACAAAGTGATTCAATAGTGAGA
This sequence comes from Aegilops umbellulata, assembly GCA_032464435.1. Lineage (NCBI taxonomy): Eukaryota > Viridiplantae > Streptophyta > Magnoliopsida > Poales > Poaceae > Aegilops > Aegilops umbellulata. Next base: position 510,776,336 of record CP136056.1, on the reverse strand, counting down.
AAAATACAGAATATTTAAGTGATTTATCTAAAAAATTGACCTCTCACCAAATGAATCACTTATTATTGTTTTTAGGGGAATCACTTATTATTGGTTGTAATCCATTATTAAATCACAAATTGCAGCAAGCCCATTTGGTATTGGGCCGTTGGGCATGACTTGGCTCAAGGATAATGGTTCAATTCCTAGTTTACACATGATTTTTTTGACATTTCACTATTTTTTGTTAAAAGACCGACTTACCTAAAATATTGGGCGATGTCTTGGTTTCGGTTTTTTCCGTTCTGACCGTTGGTTTGGTCAAGTTTTGAAAACCATGTTCAAAAGTTAAGCTGTCATTTGTTGTTGTTCTTCCACTCCTTCGTGAGTATTGTCGTCAAATACTTAATTTTATATGGTCATTTTAAATTGTGCATTTGGCTTTTATGGTCGCTGTGTCATTATAAAATTCATGTAAAAATATGGTTAATAGCATATTCACAACAACCATATTGAAATAGTTTGATATTTACAACCAAATCGTATTGTTTTTTCATATCATATTGACCAAAGAATGAAAACTCTATTACCAAAACAAAAACATATTTATAGAAAAATATTATTAAGACGTGGGAACTATGTGTCAAGGTATCGGTGGTCTATATATGCGCTTGATTTTAGTTTTTCTATTTCCCCCTATATTAGAGCTTGTAACACTATACCAACACATGATTATGTGTTACTATAACTAAAAGTACGTAACATTTTTGCACCAACACATATTTATATGTTACTGGTAGAAAATTTATGTAACACATTGGTACCAACACATACTTATATGTTACTATCATAATACCTTTGTAACACATTTTGGGGCCTGTTACAGTGTGTGTTACTGGTTGTCGTTCAACAAAAAATATGTGTTACTGTAATTTTCCTTGTCACACATTTTTCTATCTGTTACATGATTGTGTTACTTAAAGTCTGTTTTGTTGTAGTGACCCCAGCACTAGTAGCACGGGGGCAGAAGCCGACGACTGGCCATCTCTTAATTTTTGATAAACGGCCGCACAGAAAATAATATTTTAAATTCAATAAGCATTGCTTAGCGCATATGAACAAGTTTTCAGCGCACAGGATAAACACGAGCGAGTTCATTCAAAAATTACATCCTTGGTACATTCATCCGCCACAAGGCGGGCACCTGCAAGAACATCCTTGTAGTAGTTCTCGGGCTTGCGATGCTCCTTCCCCAGCGGCGGCCCGTCCTTCACAAGCTTCTCACCGTCCAGCTTACCCCAGTGCACCTTTGCACGGGCAAGGGCCCGACGGGCACCTTCGATGCAGATGGAGCGCTTGATGACCTCGAGCCTCGGACAGGCCTCCACTAGCCGCCGCACCAGCCCGAAATAGTTCCCAGGCATGGCCTCTTCGGGCCACAGCCGAACTATGAAGCCCTTCATGGCCTGTTCGGTCACCTTGTGGAGCTCGACCAGCTGTTTCAGCTGGTCGCTCAGGGGCACAGGGTGTCTGGCCTCAGAATACTGAGACCAGAACACCTTCTCCGTCGAGCTGCCCTCTTCAGCTCGGTAGAATGCGGCGGCGTCGGATACGCTGCGGGGAAGATCTGCGAATGCCCCTGGAGAGCTCTGGATTCGGGTAAGTAACAAGTAGTTTACTTTTATATTTCTCCTTTGCATAAAGAATGCCTTACCCGCTGCTATCTTCCTCATCTCCTCCAACTCTTGGAGGGCCTTTTGGGCTTCGGCCTTGGCAGACTTGGCAGTCTCAAGGACCGTCGCGAGCTCGGATGCTTGCGCCTTTGACTCAAGCTCCAAACTCTCATGTTTTTTCATGAGAGCCTGAAGCTCTTGCTGCACCTCGCCGACCTGAGCCCCAAGTCTCTCTCGCTCGGTGCGCTCCGCAGCCGCTTTCTTTTCGGCCTCAGACATCGCCTACAATAAGCAGTACAATCCTGTTATTTTTTGCAATCACGCCTTTTTATAGGCACTTTTTCTATAAGGCATTTCTTACCTTCTTTCTCCTCGAGCTGCCGCTTGGCAAGGCCGAGCTCTTGCTCGGTCCGCCCGAGGTCCTGTTTCAGGACACCCTCCTCCGCAGTCAGTGCGGCGGTGGATTGCAGCGAAGCCTGCATACGCATATTTACTCTTTATAGTTAGACTCCTGCGAAATTTAATAGATCCTCTATTCGGCTTTTCTTTCCGAACGCCAAACAGAGCATCAGGGGCTACTGTCTATGCGGTAATATTCTTACATATTTTTACTTACCTCGAAGCCTGTTAGAAGGCTAGCGCAAGCTTCAGTCAGTCCGCTCTTGGCGGACTGAACCCTTTGGATCACCGTACTCATGATAGTACGGTGCTCCTCGTCGATGGAGGCGCCGTCAAGCACCTCCAGCAGATTGTCCGGCGCCTCCGGTTGGACGGAGGCCGCCGGCTTAGAAGGCTTGCTCCTCTTGGAAGGAGCTCACCTATCGCGGTCCGGAACTGTTGAAGATTCCGGCACGGTATCCGGCTCAAAGCCGGCCTTGGAGCCCTGGGGGGCCTTGTACCCTTCACTCCTGGAGTCCGGGAGGTTGCCTTGCGGCTCCTCCAGGACCACCTCCTCCTGCCCCGGAGCTTGTCGCGATGCCACTTCGGCGTCGTCCGTAGTGCGGGGGGAGACAGCGGGCGGAACTGAGTTCACGTCCGATGAGTCCAGGGAGCCGCCCGACGATTCGTTGAATTCGGCCCGGGGCGGGCTGCATAATTACGTTCGACATTAGGGAAACCTATGCAACAAAGGAACATCATGAGTTACTCTGATATCCGAACTTACGATTTCGCCGGACGCTTGGCCCTGTTTGGCCACTCCTCTTCAACTTCTTCGGCGTCAGGGGAGTAGTCCGGCGGAGGGGTCTTCCTTTTCCTAGACCCCTCGGCCTCCCCCATTGGGGCGGCCCACCTCTTCTCTCCTCCCTCCGCTGGGGGGGGGAGAGTTTTCTTCTTCTTCCTCCTCGTTTTCGCGGGAAGAGGGCATCTCGGACTCGTCAGATGACGAGTCCGACACCACCATGTTACGGGCGCTCTTTCGAGTCCCCGTGGTCTTCTTCTTCTTGACCTTCTTCTCCGGCACCATGTAAGGTGCCGAAACCAGCAGCTTCACTAGGAGAGCAGGGGCTGGGTCTTCGGGCAAGGGAGCGGGACAGTTAATTGGTCCGTATATCGCCTGCCAAGCCTGTCAAAGATAAGGGAGTTCAGATCCCGCACAGAGTCAAACTGTGAAAGGAAAAAAGAGCTTAATATCCTGTAAAAGGTGAAGATAGCTTAGCTCGCTAGCATGACGCTGCGAGCTGTATCCGCGGTCCTCGGACGCGGATGTTGGAGCCTCGGCGCCTTTGATCAGCACCTTCCAGACGTCTTCATACGTCGTGTCAAAGAGCCTGTTAAGGGTTCGGTGCTGCGCCGGGTCGAACTCCCACAGATTAAAGTCCCGTTGTTGACACGGGAGGATTAGACGAACGAGCATGACCTGGACTACATTGACAAGCCTGATTGGCTTGTTTACCATGGACTGAATGCATGTTTTCAGTCTGGTCACCTCTTCTTCGTTACCCCACGACAGGCCCGTCTCTTTCCAGGACATAAGCTGCGTGGGGGGTCCGGATCGAAACTCGGGGGCTGCGACCCATTCCGGATCGCGTGGCTCGGTGATGTAAAACCACCCGGCTTGCCACCCCTTTAGGGTCTCCACGAAGGAGCATCAAACCATAGGATGTTGGCCATCTTGCCCGCCATGGCGCCTCCGCACTCCGCCTGGCTGCCGTGCACCACCTTGGGCTTGACGTTGAAGGTCTTGAGCCAGAGGCCGAAATGGGGGCGGACGCGGAGGAAGGCCTCACACACGACGATAAACGCCGAGATGTTGAGGATGAAGTTTGGGGCCAGATCGTGGAAATCCAGGCCGTAGTAGAACATGAGTCCCCGGACGAATGGGTGGAGTGGAAAACCCAGTCCGCGGAGGAAATGGGGAAGGAACACTACCCTCTCATGGGGCCTTGGGGTGGGGAGAAGCTGCCCCTTCTCAGGAAGCTGGTGCGGGATGTCCTTGGACAGGTATCCAGCCTTCCTTAACTTTTTCACTTGGACCTCCGTGACGGAGGAGACCATCCACTTGCCTCCTGCTCCGGACATTGCTGGAGAAGGTTGAGGTGGGAAGTGCGGGCTTGGGCGCGGGAGCTCGAGTGCGCAGGAGATGGATAGGCAAAGGAGGAAGAAGGCGTAGGTAAAAAAGGTGGATCTTTATCCCCTTATATGGGCGGATGCGGTTATGCGTCCCCACCTGCCTAATAAAACTCACTTGCCTCCCAAGCGCCGTGGTAAATGGCGCGGTTGGGTTACCCACGTCCGTATTGATGAGAATCCCGTAGAAAGGGCACACGATCTCTGCTTTGACAAGACGTGCCAAGGAAACCGCCTCGCAAAACGTGTTGAGGTGGAAAAGTAAAAACAATCCAAGTAAAGGACTTGGCCGTAGTGTGATGACGCATTGCGGAATACGTCAGCAGATTTGATTTGTGTTAATATTATTCTCTCTATGGCAATACATGGAAATTTATTTTGCAGAGCCGGACACTACCCTTGGTGTTTATAATCTTCTATGAAGGACTTGGAGGAGGAACCCGCCTTGCAATGCCGAAGACAATCTGCGCGCCGGACTCGTCGTCATTGAAGCCTGGTTCAGGGGCTACTGAGGGAGTCCTGGATTAAGGGGTGTTCGGGTAGCCGGACTATACCTTCGCCGGACTCCTGGACTATGAAGATACAAGATTGAAGACTTTGTCTCGTGTCCGGATGGGACTTTCCTTGGCGTGGAAGGCAAGCTTGGCGATGCGGATATTCAAGATCTCCTACCATTGTAACCGACTCTGTGTAACCCTAACCCTATCCGGTGTCTATATAAACCGGAGGGTTGTAGTCCGTAGGACATCAACTCCATACACAACAATCATACCATAGGCTAGCTTCTAGGGTTTAGCCTCCTTGATCTCGTGGTAGATCTACTCTTGTACTACCCATATCATCAATATTAATCAAGCAGGAGTAGGGTTTTACCTCCATCGAGAGGGCCAGAACCTGGGTAAAAACATCGTGTCCCTTGTCTCCTGTTACCATCCGGCCTTGACGCACAGTTTGGGACCCCCTACCCGAGATCCACCGGTTTTGACACCGACAAGAGGTTTAAGGCATGGAGGTCCTTTATCTCCTTATATACTTTAGTTATGTAAGGAGGGTTTTACTTCTCTGTTGGTGCATGCGAAGGAAAATGGAAAGATTGTTCGAGTGAAGGTCTGCAAATATGCCCCTCTCATTACCAATCTTTTGTTTGCTGATGACTTATTGATCCTTATCAAATCTAATCTTCATAACACTTAGGCATTGAAGTCTGCTCTGGATTCTTACTGCGTCTTTGGCTAGATGCAGCATTGTTACAATCGGATCCTCCAACATTCCATTCAGAGCCACCTAAGCAAGTCGGCAAACCATTTCTCATACGCCAGAAATTCTAAGAAAAACCTTCTATTTACTAGATATAGCCATTGTTACAAACCCTAGTTCAATCGGAGCCTCCAACATTCCATTCAAAGCCATCGAAGCAAGTTGGCAAACCATTTGTTGTTATACGTCAGAAATTTTGAGCAAAATCAATCGGAACTTCCAAAGCATGAATAGAGAGTGTGCTAGTGTCGAGGTACTCACCTCGGAGCCACCGATTGATTTCCATTCGGGCCTACCAATGCATATAAAAGTTGGCACTTTTGTTCACTTTGGAGCCATTGAGCAAATCCAGTGAGAGCCTCCGTATGTGCAAAAATGTGTGTAATGGTCAGATTTATGGTCCAACCTATATATACCCCCAACTATCCCACCAGTTCAATTCGAAGCAAACTCCACTCCCATCACTTGTTATCAGGGAGAACTTCATCACCCCCTTGTGATGATTTCAAAGGGGTTTCTACTCCAACCATCTAATCTTACTCACTACAAAAAAAAATACACTTCCGTGATGATACGTGTTTGTCACAGTAGGTCGCGTTTTTTGTCATGCATGTACATCCATGACAAATTTATGACAGAATCAAGATAGTCATACTTGTGCTGTCGTAGAAGTGTTCCATGACATTACCAAAATTATCATCACGGAAGTGTCCACTTCCATGACGATAAATCGCGTGTCACAGAAGTGCTTTCGTCAAGGGTGACCGACATGTGGCATCCACCGTAACGGAACGCCGTTAAGCTATCGGGTCGGGTTTTGGATCCGATAACCCGTTAACAGCCCCGACCAATGGGAAATTTCCACGTGTAAAATTCTTATTGGCCGGACGAAACACGTGTCAGCTCGTCAGTGGGTCAGATAGGCGCCTATGATACGTTGACACGTGGCACGGCCCAACAGAGGCCCATTCCTGTGAAAAGGCCGGCCAGTTTGACTTGGTCAAAAGCTGGCGGGACGGCCCATGGAAAGCCTGTTAACGGCCTGTTCGCATATAGCCCATTTACAGCCCGCTAACCCAAGGTGTAGTGGAATTGTCACGGCAGATGTCCTAGTGTGAGGACTTAGTCGTGAGGCCAACGCATCTTTGGAGTAGATTGAGAGGGGTTGAGCGGAATCGAGAGACGCAACACAAGACAAGGATTTAGACAGCTTCGGGCCCCGGGAAACATCATCCGGTAATAACCCTACATGTTGTTTGTGGCTAGGTCTCATTATGATCATGAGGGAGTCACCGTAAACCGGCTCTCCTCTTTGTGTCTAGCCCTAGATATTGTTTCTTGTTGCTTGTCCCTCTTTGGGGAGCCCTGCCCCTCCTTATATAAGTTGAAGGGGCGGCTTACATGTAGAGTCCTAGTAGGATTAGAACTAACTTATTCTCTATTACAAGTCGGATACAAGTACGGGTCTTGCTTCCTCGTAAAGGAAATATTCCTCATGCCTTCTGTCTTAAGCCGGCCCACCATAATATGAGCCGACCTACTGGGCCTTGGGCCTAGTCCTCTATGTGACCCGTCGTCGGGGTCATCCGTGAGTCGTTTGACCAGTGAACCGCCAGACCCGTGAGCCGCCAGTCCTCTGGCGGGTCATCGGTGAAGCGCCAAGTCCGGCCGGGTCATACTTCCGACATTAGCCCCCAGTTTAATTTGGATTTATCCATGTTAAACTAACCATGTAAAACAAACAGAAGGACAACTTTGACAGATTGTGTTTCGGGTTAAAAATTCTTGTACGTCGGCACCTGATCATCCTTAATTCCTTGTGCTCCGGGTTAAATATTCTCCTGAGACGGGACCTGATTATCCTTAAGTCCAATTGTCATTTCCTTTATCTTGAAAATCCGGGTCAAATAAGCTAGCTTCATACTCAATTTGCTGATGTTGATTTCTCACAGAAAAATATTGTGAAGAATAATCCACTTGAGTCGGCTTCCAAGGTGTCGGTTTAAATAATTTTTGTCTTCAAATACTCATCTGATATTCAGCTGGCTTGAAGATGTAAAACTTGCCGGCTAATCATTACCAAAACTGCCGGATTATAAAACAGACGATGTCGGGTCATAATTGTTGTTGACACCGGTTTATGTAATTGATCCTCCTGATTTGCTCAAAACTGATAATTTGAAGATTTTTCTCCCTTATATCCATATTACCTGTAGCCCCCAAGTCTTGAGCAGAACAAAGTGATGGTTCAAGACTTGCTCCAATAAATTTTGCAACCTTGAAGAAATCCGGTTTATTCATCTCAATCATATAAACTGAATATTCCACACATGTAGCCCCCAAGTGCCGGGTTGTCATGCTTGCAACAACCTGGGACTTGTAATTGCTTTATGCTCATGAAAACTTCAACCAGTGTACCCCCCAAGGGCCGGGTCATTATGCAAGGATGAGCAGGGACTTTGTAGATATAACCATGTAAATTTGAACAGCAATGTGTAGCCCCCAAGGGCCGGCTTAGTAAGATAATACTGAGCTGGGACTTTGTATATAATTGATAATAACATCATAATATAGTCTCCACCATGGAGCTTGAACCCACGTCCACAAGGTTAAGAGCTTTGTACTCCACCAACTGAATAGTGGACCGTTCAATATAATGGATTAATGCTTGTGTACCTTAAATTTTTGTCAGGAGCAATTGGTAGCCCCCAAGGGCCAACTCATTTAGAATGTGATGAGTCGGGTCTTCAATAAGTTCAGCAAAAAATGACTTTGCATTAGCCCCAAAGTGCCATGGTGCATGCTGGCAGTGACATGGGACTTGCATATTTGATATAATCCCAATCTGAATAATGTAGCCCCAAGTGCCGGGTCGTAAGCCTGCAGCGACTCGGGACTATTCCTTCCATTGTAGAATAAATCATATCCATTGATAAAAATAATAACCGTTGCGCTAAAGCGACTTTGAAAACCTCAATCATAACACTGGTTATTGATAATCACAATAGAAATCCAGCCATGTTGGCTATTCAAGATTTGAATAATATAATCCGGTATGAAAACCTCAATCATTCAATATCATCATGAAAATCCAGCCAGTTTTGGCTATTAAAGATTTGAATACCTCATCGGTTGACAAGTAAATCCGGAGTTTAAATACCTGGCGGCTCTTGACCGATGACGACTTAACGCGCATTCATTGTAAGCAGAATTTTTGTAACCCGATGGCTTATAGCTCTTGAGAAAATCAATAATTGATAACCCTTTTGAGACACCAATTTCAGTGATGAGCTAGGACTGAAGCATTTATATAAGGCATAACTCTGCAAACCCTGCACGGAGTTTAAACAACATATGCCCTGGCGACTTAACATCAAGAGCCAGGGCGGGTAACCACCCAAATGTAGTCTTACCCTGCACACAAGTAGATCACAAGAACCCTTGGCGGTTTACCGCAGGGCGGGTCATAATACCTCACATATAACCACTGTGATATTGAATTTGTACTGTCGGTTTACATGACCTGTGCAGTGAGGGTGAGAACCCAATTCTGTAAAAGCCGGCACATATGATGTTTGTTATGCGCTGACAACTTTATTGACCAAGGTTAAGCCGGTGGAATCAAAGCCACTCCCTAGATGCTTTCAAATATGATCAAAAAAGTCCCAAGACAAAGTCAAATAACTATGATGGCAAAAAATTGTACAAGAAACAAATAAAATTTTGAGGCTTCTGATTCGAATATGATCAGTAAACCGTTCCAAATGGGTTAAGCTAAGATTCGAATACAATCATATAGCCCCCAGTGGCTTTGGCGATGCCGATCAAGAGGGTATCGACAGCTATGTTCTCTTTGGTTCGAATACGACCTATGTTTGAACAGGAAGCCCCCAAATGACCTTAAGAGTTGTTTAGCGACGCTGATTCGAATACGATCCACGTCGATTCCCAAAGGGGTAGAGCTATGATTCGGATACGATCAAGAAGCCCCCAAGTGGGTTCGGCAGTTTGCCAATCAAAAGGGTATCGACAGCTATGTTCTCTTTGGTTCGAATACGACCTATGTTTGAATAGGAAGCCCCCAAGTGACCATATAAGTTTTGGCATTGCGCTGATCAAGAGGGTACTGATAGCTATGCCCGATGAGCAGGAAGCCCCCAAGTGATCATAATAAAATAAGGCGTAAGGTAGGATACCCATGTTTTGAACCGTGCATCATGGCAGCAAGTTCTCTTTGGCAACCTTTAAGAACTTGAACTTGTGAGAGATTAATTCTTTTTGAACCGGAACTTTAAATCGGATTTGAAAACTTCAAAAATTTGTGAGGGACAAATTTACCTTGAGCCGGATTTTGAGACCTTCAGTGCTTTGTGGGAGAAAGATGTCTCTTGAACCGGATTTTAAACCAAAGTCCTTATTTTGAGCAGGAAATCCTCTGACAGCTTTTAAATTTTCATCGATCTAGCAATAATCTCCGAGGCCCGTGTTATTTTTCCCTTCAATGACCCGGAGTTCTTGAATTCATTGAAACCGGCTAATTTTGCCGAGTCATACCATTGTAGCCCCCGAGTCTCAAGACTAGTCGAGGAGTTGGCTTGAGACTCTCCATGCTAGACCACAACATAAGAGGTGTATTGTTGGCATTGATAATGCGATGTGAATCCATAGAAGGTTGAGGTGACTGCGGCGGGTTATAAATGATCCCGTATGAGCCGTGCCAGCAACTCGGCCAATGGTTCCTCCCAACTGACTGTTTGAAGTTAACCAAACTGTAGTGGCGGCGACTTGTGCGCATACCCATTGAGCCATCGAGTGCAGACGACGGCTGATAATACATGATAATTTGCCTCCAATTTGTTGGAAGAAAACCGGGCTTCCCAAGCAGTGACTTGCTCATACTCAATAAACAGCTCATGCAGACAGGTGCGGCCCGGTGTGTTGATGTAGACCAGGCCGCGAGAGACAGACGGTAAAGACGACCGCAACATCTGAGGCGGCACAGACAGATGAACCGGTCGTGGCGTTGTAAGCCGGTGTGGACGGGCGAGTCAACCGTAGGCGCGGTAAAACCGCGTGGACGGACAGGTCAACCTCGTCGTGTTGATGTAAACTGAGCCGCAGAGGCGGTGACTTGCACATATTATGGCGGGTCAGATGCTGACTCATGATATCTGAGGGAGTCCTGGATTAGGGGGTGTTCGGGTAGCCGGACTATACCTTCGCCGGACTCCTGGGCTATGAAGATACAAGATTGAAGACTCCGTCCCGTGTTCGGATGGGACTTTCCTTGGCGTGGAAGGCAATCTTGGCGATGCGGATATTCAAGATCTCCTACCATTGTAACCGACTCTGTGTAACCCTAACCCTATCCGGTGTCTATATAAACCGGAGGGTTGTAGTCCGTAGGACATCAACTCCATACACAACAATCATACCATAGGCTAGCTTCTAGGGTTTAGCCACCTTGATCTCGTGGTAGATCTACTCTTGTACTACCCATATCATCAATATTAATCAAGCAGGAGTAGGGTATTACCTCCATCGAGAGGGCCCGAACCTGGGTAAAAACATCGTGCCCCTTGTCTCCTGTTACCATCCGGCCTTGACGCACAGTTCGGGACCCCCTACCCGAGATCCGCTGGTTTTGACACCGACATTGGTGCTTTCATTGGGAGTTCCTCTGTGTCGTCGCAATCAGGAAGGATGCCTCCTCCCGTCTTTAAAGACGGTGTCGTTACTAAGGGAGCCTTGGCTGTCGGCCTAACTCTTCGGCTAGGTGGTTTCCTCATGACCGCCTATTCGGCTGTTGCGCCGACGGTGACCTCTCGGGTCATCAAAAGCAACCTACACGTCAGCTCGGAGCTCGTCGAGCAGCTAGATCCAATGGAGCTCTCTTCCGTAAACGAGCTCTTGGATCGCATCGCCGCCCTAGGGGTCGCTACGGATTACGACCAGGTTGGGCTTAAACCTGATCTAAGAGAAATTAACTCTCCCCAAGTCACCCACCACGTTGCCGTGGTAGAGGCGCAGTGCGGCGACTCTTCATCCATTTTAAGGACTAGCTACGTCCGAATTCCCGACCCCTCCAAGCCGGATACCCGCGGAGGGGAGGATGTAACTCAAGACCTGAGCTTAGGATCAGGCAACGGGCTAGATTCATTGGACAACATCCAAGAATCCAAACTTCAGAGTTCGGAAACTCTCCGGCCTCCGATTCTTGGATTGGGTGAGGTTTCAGATTCAACGACACCCGCCCACCCGAACATAAGCGATCTCTCCCAAATTAGGCAGAAGCCCGAGGAAACAGTACATCATTACTGGGCCAGATTCCTCCTGGTTATGGACAGGATAAAGGATTGCCGCGAGGGAGACGCAATCTCAATTTTCTGCAGTAATTGCACGGACGAGGGAATCCTTAATGCCATAAGTCGTCATGATATTACACGCTTCGCTGACTTGGCGTCCATAGTACAAAAATACTGTGCGATGGAAAGTGCCTGGAAAACTGAAATAAAATTTTGGGATAATCCGGCCTTGAATAGTAATCCCGTCCAAACTAAGAGGGTGCATCATCATAGGACACCCGGGATAAACACCAAAAAGCCAAAAACCTCTACAGGGCATGGAACCGTACTGGAAAGGTGGCTTGATGGACCCTATAAAATTCACAGTACAGAGGACGCCACACCAACTCACAGCCTTAGAGCATGTTGGATACTCCGGAAGGTGGCCAAAATTGGCGAGGACCTCTTAATTTTGGAGGCCGTAGAAAGCCGGCACGAGGACACCAGTACCGTTCTCACAGTCTTTGAGACTTTCGCATCAAATAATATGCGAAAAAGAACACTCCGCAGCCTCACCGAAGTCTATCAAGTAGCAACAATAAACCCATGGAGCGACACTGCTATCACCTTCAACGCAAGTGACGAACCTAAATTCCGAACAGCCCGAGCACCAGCCGCATTGGTCCTCAGTCCCATAGTGAACGGCTTTCGCCTCACCAAGGTACTCATGGATGGAGGCAGCGGACTAAACCTCATTTATGAGGAAACCCTTCAAAAAATGGAAATAGACTGGAACCGCATCGAGCGAAGCAGCACAACCTTTAGAGGAATAATCCCCAGTCGGGAAGCGCGCTGCACAGGAAAAATCACACTAGATGTGGTGTTCGGCACGCCGGATAATTACAGGTCCGAAGAAGTCATGTTTCAGGTGGCCCCGTTCAAAAGAGGATATCACGCTTTACTAGGGCGGGAAGCTTTCACAATCTTCCAAGCAATACCCCATTACGGGGGGCCGAAAGGAATTATCACTCTAGTTAGTGATCCGGACATAGCACTCCGTGCCGAAAACAAGACGGCCGCATTAGCCCTTGAGGCACTATCCGAAGCCTTAGCGGCCGAGGAACTGACTGCGGTGCGCTCCATGGTTAACAGGTGTGATGTGATACTCGACAAGAGATCCAAATCCACATCCTTCAAGCCAGCCAACGAAATAGTCAAATACCAGGTCCATCCAACGGACCCCAATAAAACAGCTTCCATCGGGGCGCGACTGAACCCTGATGTAGACGCCGCACTGCGAGAGTTCCTACGAGAGAACTGGGACATTTTCGCCTGGCACCCTTCAGACATGCCAGGGATCCCACGTAGGCTGGCCGAACACAGCTTAAATATCCTAAAAGGATTCAAACCTGTCAAACAAGCCCTTCGGCGTTTTTCCGAACCCAAGAGACAGGCTATGGGAGAGGAGCTAGCCAAGCTATTGGAGGCCGGATTAATTAGAGACATAAAACATCCGGACTGGCTAGCAAACCTGGTGATGGTACCAAAGAAGGACAAATCCTGGCGCCTGTGTGTCAATTTCAAAGACCTTAACAAGGCTTGCCCAAAGGATCCCTTCCCCCTCCCCTGCATCGATCAAATCATCGATGCCACCGCAGGACACGATTCGTTGTGTTTCCTCGACGCATACTCCGGTTACCATCAAATCAAGATGGCAGAATCAGACCAAGCCGCAACAGCATTCATCACACCATACGGCCCATTCTGCTTCAACACAATGCCCTTCGGGCTGAAAAACGCCGGCGCAACATATCAGCGCATGATCCAGACATGTCTGGCAAACTAGATCGGCAAAACAGTGGAGGCGTATGTGGATGATGTGGTCGTCAAATCAAGACATGTCGAATCTCTAGTAGACGACTTGAGGCTTACATTCGATAACCTCTGAGAATATGACATCAAGCTCAACCCGGAAAAATGCGTCTTCGGCGTTCCAGCCAGAAAGCTCTTGGGCTTCATTATATCCGGTAGAGGGATCGAAGCAAATCCAGCCAAGATCCGAGCTTTGTCACAATTGGATATCCCAAAGGACCTCAAACAAATACAAAAATTAACCGGATGTGTGGCGGCTTTAAGCCGCTTCATCTCCCGCTTGGGAGAAAAGGCACTACCCCTCTATCGCCTCTCCGGCGCACCGAACACTTCGAGTGGACGGATGCCGCCACGGCCGGACTTGATGAAATAAAAACCATATTGGCAACAAATCCAGTCCTGGCCGCACCGAATACCGGCGAACCAATGTTACTGTACATTGCAGCAACACATCAAGTTGTCAGCGCAGTGCTCGTTGTCGAACGGGAAACGGACGAACACAAATTCCCCCTTCAAAGGCTGGTCTACTACGTGTCCACTGTCCTCACTCCATGCAAATCACGGTACCCGCATTATCAAAAGATTGCATACGCGGTATTCATGGCATCCCGGAAGCTACGACACTACTTTCAAGAGTGTTCCATAACAGTAGCCTCGGAAGTACCACTCAATGATATTATCAACAACCGCGACGCAATGGGCCGGATTGCAAAATGGGCCATCGAGCTCCTCCCGTTCGATATAACCTATAAGCCACGGCGAGCTATTAAATCGCAAGTTCTGGCCGACTTCGTCGTAGAATGGACGGAGGCCGAGCTCCCTAAAGAGTACGACACATATTCAAACTGGATTATGCATTTCGACGGCTCCAAAATGTTGGCCGGACTGGGGGCTGGCGTCGTTCTGACATCCCCCACAGGAGACACAGTCCAATATGTGCTCCAGATCATGTACACGGATTCCAACAATGCAGCCGAATACGAGGCCCTCCTACATGGTCTCCGGATAGCAGTATCCATGGGTATCCAGCGCCTAGAGGTACACGGGGATTCAAACCTCGCGATATCCCAAATAAATGGAGACTTCGACGCCAAGGATCCAAAAATGGCAGCTTACCGCAATGCCGTCCTAAAAATGTCAGCTCGGTTCGAAGGGCTGGAGTTTCACCATATAGCCCGAGAAAACAATCAAGCAGCGGACGTCCTGGCACGCATCGGAGCAAAACGCGATGCAGTCCCCCCCAACATCTTTTTGGAAAGATTGTTCAAGCCATCCGTAGCATGGGAGGGGGAACCCGCAGATAACAGCCCGGACCCAGCCGCACCACTCGATGCCGAACAATCTGACATAATTGGAGGCTCTGCCAATGAAATCACACCTTCAGCCCACGTAATAATGGCGGTTATCGCCCCGTGGACAGAACCATTCCTAGCCTACCTTACTAGGCAGGAACTCCCGGAGGACCAAAACGAGGCCCGCTACATAGTGCAGCGATCTAAAGCCTATAGAGTCCATGAGGGAGAGCTTTATAAGAAAAGCACTACCGGAGTCCTTCAAAGGTGCATCTCCGAAGAGGAAGGGCGGAACCTCCTGGCTGAAATTCATGTCGGACTCGGTGGTCACCACGCCGCCGCTCGGTCCCTTGTTAGCAAGGCTTTCCGTACAGGCTTTTATTGGCCGACGGCCCGGGCAGAGGCTCAGGACCTAGTCCAACGATGCGTTGGTTGCCAACTTTTCGCCAACCAAATCCATATGCCACCCACCGCACTCCAAACTATACCCATCACCTGGCCTTTTGCGGTCTGGGGGCTTGACATGGTCGGACCCCTTAAAGGTGGGAACCATAAGAAAAAATACTTACTGGTGATGGTGGATAAGTTCACCAAATGGATAGAAGCCAAGCCTGTCAAAACGGCCGAATCTGAACCTGTGATAGACTTCATATCCGAGGTTGTACACCGTTATGGCGTCCCCCACAGCATCATAACCGACAACGGTACAAACTTTACAGCCGACGAGGTAAAACTCTGGTGCAAAAACATGGGCATCAAGCTCGATTATGCTTCCGTCTATCACCCACAAACCAACGGCCAGGTCGAACGTGCAAATGGTCTTATCATGAGCGGCATTAAACCCAGACTAGTGCGGTCCCTCAAGGAATCTAACACGCGTTGGGTAGAGGAGCTCGACTCCGTGCTCTGGGGGCTGCAGACCACGCCAAATCGCACCACCGGATACACACCATTTTTTATGGTGTACGACGCAGAGGCAGTTCTGCCCTGCGACATAATTCATGACTCACCTAGAGTGCGCATGTACGAAGAAAGAGAAGCTGAGCTCGATCGGCAGGACAACTTGGACGCCTTGGAGGAGGAGCGTGACATGGCAAAAGCCCGTTCCGTGTTTTATCAACAGCAGGCCCGAAGATATCAAAGCAGAGAAGTACGGGCCAAAAATTACAATGTTGGCGAACTAGTTCTACGCCTGCCGGATAAGAAAAAGGACAAACTCAAGCCCAAGTGGGAAGGTCCATTTATAATCGACCAAGTCCTGACTGGTGGGGCGTACCGCCTACGAGATGCGTCGGATAACCGACTCGAGTCGAACCCGTGGAACGCCACCCGTCTCCGAAGATTCTATGCCTAGCGCCGGACTCTGTGTTCGTCTCCTTCCTCTGTCATTTTTTTGCATTTTTCTGTCTTACATTTCTCTCCTTCCCATATTATCTTTTATAGCCCTTAAAGGCTCATTAAGTGACGCGCCACTCGCGCTCATTAAACCTGGGGGCTTCTTTAATAGAAGCTTATTTATACGGGCTTCACGCCCAACACATGCGTCAAACTTCCGCATGTACCTTTTTCTTCACCATTATATGCATCGATATGACTTAAGTTTTGGCCAAGCTGGGTTGCCTGGCTCCTGTGTTTACCCCTACGTTCCCGATTGTTCGGCTAGGCGGTAAAGGGAGCACCTCTGTGATTGTTACTGTCGGGTCAGCCGGATGTGTACCTCAGACTGGGTGAAGCCGAAAGCTAGCGTTCTTAAGGGAATATTCGGTCGGTGAAATAAAAGATGATCTTTTTACTAATTTTTCGCGCCCCAGATGCTTTTTTCTGCGTCTTTTCACGCAGCCTGGACATGCACTTTAGGGCATGCCTCCCCAGCGAAAGGAACCCCTAACGGAACTATTCTCTCTGGAAGATGTTTCTTACTAACCATGTAATATAACATAACTAGTTGGGCACTTGTCTGATAAAGCACTAATGAGCCCTACGCCTGGTCTCCACGCATACCCCGGTTCTTATATAACCGCTATGGTATTCGGACACACTCCGGACCGTCAGGTCCCGAGGTTGAAGCGAAAAGGTCGGCAACGACAAACGATCTACAATCCGGCTAGAAGGCATTACACATGTCAATTCAAAATTACGTAGTCATTCTGACTGATTGTATTCCTCTTCTATACCATCTAACAGGCTGTCTAATTTACAGTCCTGCTGGGAATACTTCGCGGCCAACTCTACTTGGCCGTATACTAAGCTTACAGGGATCTCCTTCCCGTCAGGCCCCACTGGTCCGACCTCGGCCATGTGGTTTGGGTCAGACTTTGTAAAACGGGTCTTTACCATGGCCCAGGCCTCCCTAGCGCCTTGTCGGCAGGCCGATATCTTCCACAACCGGAAGCGCCGCGGAGCTCCCTTCAGCTTCTCCGCAAGCTCTCCAAGGCCCTCGGGCATGGAGTGGGCAGGCCATAAGGCTTGGGCAACGCCTCGCACCGCCTGCCGAATTCGCTCGTGCAGTTGCAAGAGTTCGGGAAGAAGGTCACCCGTAGAACCGGGCATATCCTCTGCAGGACGACCTGTGAGCATACCTACAGATATTACTCTGTTAGTCGACTTCCTCGCCGAACTCTTTTTTAAAAAAAAGTTTGTTCAAGCACTTACTAAATATGCCGCGTCGAAGCCGCTGATTCTCCTTCATGGAGTCCGACAGCTGGCCACGAACATCTTTAAGTTCGACGTCTAGCTTGGTGTTGGCATCCTGAAGATCATTCTTCTCTCGCCTCACCTTCGTCAACGTACTCTCACCAGCCTTTAGCCAGCGTAAGAGTTGTTGCTTTTCCGGATCGAGTCCGGCGACATCTGCAATATGATTTGTCAGATTTACACCCAAACCGCACAATACTAATCTTTCGAAGTGTATCTTACCTGAGGGGGTCTCTTTGGGCTCCCCTGCTGCGGCTAGTGCGGCCTCTAGTTCGGCCTTGCACTTTTCCAGCTCCTGGGACAGTACGGTATTCTTCTCTGTAAGAACCTGCATATTAAATGATCCTTAAATCAGTTACTCTAACTGTTTCAAGTCTCGGGGGCTACTGGTATATATATATTTGACCAAAATTTTCTTACCCGTATGTCTTTTACATACTGCTCCGTGGCTCTGGTTAAACCATTTTGAGCGGCACGGAGGTACGCATCTTCCGAATTAAAGGCATCTAAAGCCTCTTGGGAGAAACAAGCGTCGCGCAGAACTGTCCGGTGATGCCTGTGGTTCATGGCACTCTCCACTTAAGAATTTGGGGCAGACAGCCTGTCAGCATCCTCTGTCGGAGGAGCGTCCGGTGCGCGCCTTGTGCTCGCCTCCGCTTCCTGGCCAGACGTTGGAGCCTGGCTGGTGGAGGCGCGATTGGCAACCTCTCCGGATATAGTCCGGCGAGGTCTCTTCGTTCTGAAGATAGCACAAACGTTAATATGCCCTGACAGAATAACACCAGGGAAACAGAGGGTGCGATATACCTTTGCGCCGGCATCTCAGTCCGGACTGCATTCCTTTTTGCCCCACGGGGCCCTGCGGCCCCTCGTTGGCTAGCCGCCGCAGGTTCGGCCTCTCGCCTCGGAAATCTCCCCTGAAAAACACGGTTGTCATCAGAAACACCCGAATACGTAAGAATGGAATCTCTCTCAAGGGAATAAGACTCCGGTTTCTGTCACCTGGGAGGCGGGGATTAACCCGGGGTAATCAGACGTAATGGCTACCAAGGTATTGTCCTTTCTTAGCTGATGGAACACTCCGTCGATAAGCTCCACCGATATATCCGGATCCTCTTCGGAGTCCGGATCGAGGGACCGTTCTAGGTCCTCGGGCTGTGGAGGGCGGCTGCTTATATCCTTTACCTCCTGTCGCATTTCCTGCATTGAAGTCGTTAGACTACATATCTAACCGTGGGAGTATAAAACAAACGGGCAAGCGCAATTGTTCACTTACCCAACTTGGAGGATCGTACATAGTAAATCCGGCCCGCGGGTTGACGCGGAGGAATTCCTCCTTTTCTCCCTTGTACAAAGAGGACAAGATCTCTACTAGGGCGGCGGCTGAGGCCGGCCCCTTACGACCATAACGCGTGGCGTCATCCTCCCCGTTGAAATCCCACATGGGGTGGCCTCTATATTGAAGCGGCTGCACCCCCCGCATAATGCATGTGGCCATGACTCCAATCATGGTTAGTCCGGAATGAGCCAACAATCTTATCCGGCCCATCAGGTAAAGGACGTCTCTATCGCTTTCTCTATGAGAGCTCCGCGGACACCAGCTCAAGCGTTTCTTCAATGGAGCACTGTTGAACTCAGGGAGACCGACCCGGATAGGGTCCGGTAGCGGGACATCATCTATGTAAAACCATTTCGAAGGCCAGTCCTCGGACGCCTTCTTTGGGGTTCCGGATAGGTATCCGGTCCCGGCGATGCGCCATACTTCGGCTCCGCCCACTTGATATATAGACCCCTCGTGGGAACGGGGCACCAGGCAGAATAACCTCTTCCACAGCGCGAAATGAGCCTCAACGCCTAAAAATAGCTCGCAAAGGGCGACGAAACCCGCAATATGCAATACGGAGGCGGGCGTGAGATTGTGCAGCTGGAGGCCGTAGAACTCCAGGAGCCCGCGGAGAAATGGGTGAATTGGAAATCCCAGTCCCCTTATTAGATAGGGGACAAGGCACACCCACTCTCCTTTAGAAGGATTGGGGGTCCTCTCCGCTTGTTTTCCGCCATTGTAGGTGGCGAGACCGGCTCGGACTGGGACCATGTATGCCTGAGGGAGAAATCCCTTGGCCTGAAGCGACACTAACTCGCTATGCGGGATGGTGCAACTCTCCCAGTCCCCGGGTTTAGGACCGGAGGGGCGAGGGGAGGAGCTGCGACGGCTGGCCATGTTGGAATGGACCTTTGCTGGGAGCGCTCTGATGATAACTCGCGGAGAGGAGAAGATGTGGTTTGGATCTGAATCCCCATCCCGTTAAATAGGCGGCTCGTTTGTACGGCTAGGGGTGTGGATGTAAAAACACCCCAACTTTTCGCATTCGTTTGACACGTGGAAGACAGCCATTATTGGGCATGGAAGCCGAGGAGCACTACATTACAGAAATCGGACATTATTCCTACAGGTACACAGGATTTGGAGGAGGAACCCGCCTTGCAATGCCGAAGACAATCTACGCGCCGGACTCGTCGTCATTGAAGCCTGGTTTGGGGTCTACTGAGGGAGTCCTGGATTAGGGGGTGTTCGGGTAGCCGGACTATACCTTCGCCGGACTCCTGGGCTATGAAGATACAAGATTGAAGACTCCGTCCCGTGTCCGGATGGGACTTTCCTTGGCGTGGAAGGCAAGCTTGGCGATGCGGATATTCAAGATCTCCTACCATTGTAACCGACTCTGTGTAACCCTAACCCTATCCGGTGTCTATATAAACCGGAGGGTTGTAGTCCGTAGGACATCAACTCCATACACAACAATCATACCATAGGCTAGCTTCTAGGGTTTAGCCTCATTGATCTCGTGGTAGATCTACTCTTGTACTACCCATATCATCAATATTAATCAAGCAGGAGTAGGGTATTACCTCCATCGAGAGGGCCCGAACCTGGGTACAAACATCGTGTCCCTTGTCTCCTGTTACCATCCAGCCTTGACGCACAGTTCGGGACCCCCTACCCGAGATCCGCCGGTTTTGACACCGACAATATCCATGGCATGACCATCGCTCTTACAGTAAGTACTTGTCCTGCATCAAAAAATATCACAAGCCAAAGTAATTGCCCTTTTTAATGTAATTAATATGTAATAAAAATATACTGGATGGATTTCACCTGATATGTTAGGTCGAAAATTAAAAACCAATCACGGATGAGTCGCCCGTAGGAGCAGACGGATGAGTCGGCCGTGGCATTGTAAGCCGGCGCAAACAGGCAAGTCGTCCTCCTCATTGTAAGCCGGCGCGGTTGCGTGAACCGGCCGCGAGATCGGACGGGCGAGTCGTCAATGGCGTTGTAAGCCGGTGCGGACGAGAGAGTCGGCAACGGCGTTGGAAACGGCACGGACGCAGGCAAGTCGATCATGGGCACGGACAATGAGTCAGTCCCGGGTGTTGATGTAGCGGGGTGGCAACTTGCGCAGGACGAGCGCTAGTGCCAAAATAATATTTGCTCACGCCCCTTTTGCGACACCTTTTTGTCAGGAATAATGGTCCTGCGAAAAAATACCACAGACCAGAGTAATTGTTTTGAAATAAAATACGTACCGATAAAATACTTAGAAAAATAGCACCTGATGTTTGTCGGATGAGCGTAGACTTTGATAATGTGCAGCATGGACAAATAATAGATGAAATTTTGCTCTGCGAATGTCATAGCACTTGTAGTATTGTACCAGGCCTCCACACGTGGCAGTAGTCCACCAATAGTTAATCAAAAAAGTCTTGACGTAATTGATCTACCAGTGTACTTTGCTTGGTCTGGTGGTTTAGAACTGTAGCGATCCGCGGCAGGTGAGGTGAACCAGCGAAGACGATGGGCGTGCAGTACTGCGGAACAGGGGCCGGCCCTCGGCAAGTGGTGACTTAATACTGGCCATAGCAAGGGGCTCAAAGCAGGGACGAGGCGAGTCAGCCCGCCGGCGGAGATAGCGTAAGCCGGCTGCATGTTAAGGCGGCGGCGGCCGTTGACCACTGTGGTGAAGACAGCAACAAGTGCGGCCACTCAGCGGTCGGGGCGGCTCACAAGAGAAGCAAGTGCATGCCGGACCAGCGAAACCCAGCAGATCCACAGCAGAAGCCGTGCTGCGTCAGCAGCCATGCAGAATCCGGGTCGTGGTCGGTTGATCGAGTCTTCCTCGGAATCGTGGACTCCCCTTCTTCTTCCTTTTTTTATCCAAGCGCCTACCATAACCATTACCCGTAGGAAGTAGAACTCCGATGTGAACATGGTAGTGCTCTTTAAATAATGCAGGTTTGATCCTTTTCTCATCAAGTACTAGTACGATGGTTAATGGAAACGTCTTTTAGCTTTTGGATTAGCCTCTGGACTTTGTAACTTCTCCGGTCGCGGTTCTCCCCAGGATTGAGACATATATTCAATTGTTGCCTGCTAGTCCTCAGTTGATCTCCGCATGTAGTTGGCCGGTACTCATAGTAGTACTGGTTCTTTGTTTTAATCTCCACTTGATTTATTTTTGTATCCACGTGAAGTAGCAGTACTAAACAACCTTGGGATTTGAACCTGTAATCCAGCCGTAGCAACTTGACGGACCGGACAGTGGAAACCTTTTACCCGTTTCGATGGAAACTGTGACTTGACATCTTGTAGGAATCGACGAAACCAATCTCTCGTCGGTTTAGACAGGTTGTCTCGCGTCGGCAGCATACAGAACGCGAACCCTAATTTATTTAATCTCAATCTTGTATGTTGCTCCGACTGCTTACCATAGGGACAACGTGTATCCTTCTGCGCCGGCTCTTTTTCATCCAACACATCACGAGCTTCTCGATCCCTGAAGAGATCCCTTCAAGAACTCATCACCACCGTGCGCGAGCCCCACGGTGGGCGCCAACTATCATGGAATTGTCACGGCAGATGTCCTAGTGTGAGGACTTAGTCGTGAGGCCAACGCATCTTTGGAGTAGCTTGAGAGGGGTTGAGCGGAATCGAGAGACGCAACACAAGACAAGGATTTAGACAGCTTCGGCCCTCGGGAAACATCATCCAGTAATAACCCTACATGTTGTTTGTGGCTAGGTCTCATTATGATCATGAGGGAGTCGCCGTAAACCGGCTCTCCTCTTTGTGTCTAGCCCTAGATATTGTTTCTTGTTGCTTGTCCCTTTTTGGGGAGCCCTGCCCCTCCTTATATAAGTTGAAGGGGCGGCTTACATGTAGAGTCCTAGTAGGATTAGAACTAACTTATTCTCTATTACAAGTCGGATACAAGTACGGGTCTTGCTTCCTCGTAAAGGAAATATTCCTCATGCCTTCTGTCTTAAGCCGGCCCACCATAATATGAGCCGGTCTACTGGGCCTTGGGCCTAGTCCTCTATGTGACCCGCCGTTGGGGTCATCCGTGAGTCGTCTGACCAGTGAACCGCTAGACCCGTGAGCCGCCAGTCCTCCGGCGGGTCATCGGTGAAGCGCCAAGTCCGGCCGGGTCATACTTCCGATGGGGTCATACCGCGGGGTATATCCCCAACACAAGGCCTATTACGCCCTATCCGAATTAGGACCAGTAGCGTCATCTGGGCCATCCAATATGATTCCAGTCCGTTTTCACTTCTGGACCATGTATGGCCCATGACGTCTTTCGGCCCATATGAGGCCCTATGTAACTCTTGGCCTATTAACGGCCCGTGGTGAAACTGGCCCGTAATGAACAGTGTATCACTTTACACCCATTAACGGCCCGTGGTGAAACTGGCTCGTAATGAACAGTGTATCACTTTATACCCATTAACGGCCCGTTATTCCGTTGGGCCGTTTCCAGCCCATGTTATCTTTCGGCCTTCTCGGAGCCCATTTATTCTTTGGCTCATTTCCAGCATTTGTTTACTTACGGCCTGTTACTGTCATTTTCTGCTTGTGGGCCAAATTCAGCCCGTGGTTATAGTCGGCCCGTTTGTGATCCGTTAATACGTTGGGTCGTTTTCATAGCGTCATCAAATACGGCCTATTAACGATGGCCCGTTACGGTCGGCCCATGAACGGACGATTCCAACTCTAGACCGTTTACGGCCATAATGCGGCCTGTTATTGGCCCATGTTTGGCCAATCGATCATAGGGCCCGTATAAGGCCCATTGATGATACGGCCCGTAGAAGGCCCATTGTTTCTATGGCCCGTAGAAGGACCACTGTTTCTACGGCCCGCAGGAGGCCCAGTGTCACTACAGTAAATATTAGCCCATGGTTATTGTGGCCTAGTTTTAAAAAATAGGTTATTGCAGCCACTAGTTAACCGCGGAAAAAGAACTGCAATGACTACAAGCAAACAAATAAACAAGACAACAAGGAAATAAATAAGCAAGCAACTAACGCTAGGCTATCACGGCTATTACACATATTACATCCACTGGGCATCAAAGTTCGCCACCAGTGCAAATATAGGGAACAAAGCAGCATATCATATGCACTGGCCGTCAAAATTGGCCACCAGTGCAAATAAACGCGGCAGCAAAACAAGAGCATAACTGAAACAACTTCAGAAGAGCTCAAGAAACGTTATCCTGGGTATCCACCATGCTGGCAATAAGCTTAGCAAGCTGATTAGCTTTGTCCTGTTTGGAGCTAAAATCCTCCAATGCTTGCTGTTGCACCAGAAAGTATGCATCTGAATGCTCCAAGGACTTCCGCAGTCCTTCCGCTTCTTGTCGCAACACAGCTGATCGATGTCTTTCAACTTGTAGTTGAGACTCAAGAAACCGAACTGATTCAGACAGTGAGTTTGAATAGCTTGTGCAAGCGGTAGTGGCCAGTAACTCCAACACTAAACCAAGACAGGATGTGTCACTATCCTGAACCTTATCTGCATTACTTTCTTTACCGTTGCTTAATAAGGCACTCTTCCCCAATATTCTGTCAGCATTCTAAAAGAAGAAACAAGCAGACACATAACAAGTTGAGCATGTACTACTATATGAAACTCATTTCGGTGAACCAGTTCATTAGTAAGGTGGACAGGATTAAACTACCAAGTCTTCTATTGCCAAGTACTAGTACATAATAAAAGCATCAAACAAACATATATCTATGTCCTATGGTAGCAATGGAATCTTAAATTAGAACAATTGTTCTTCAGGTTTAGGCACTTGTTCTACATGAACAGAGTACAGTAAGACGCAAGAATATAATACTAAAAAATAGAAAATGAGCTCATAGACCTTACCACATTCTTGGTTCGGGACCAGTACAGAACAAGGCGTTCCCAGTCATCGTCCAGTGAATGTGTCTCAGGAGAACATAAGGGAATTTGATGAGTTTCTTGTTGGAAATATGCCCTAGAGGCAATAATAAATAGGTTATTATTATATTTCCTTGTTCATGATAATCGTTTATTATCCATGCTAAAATTGTATTGATAGGAAACTCAGATACATGTGTGGATGCATAGACAACACCATGTCCCTAGTAAGCCTCTAGTTGACTAGCTCGTTGATCAATAGATGGTTACGTTTTCCTGACCATGGACATTGGATGTCATTGATAACGGGATCACATCATTAGAAGAATGATGTGATGGACAAGACCCAATCCTAAGCCTAGCACAAGATCGTGTAGTTCGTATGCTAAAGCTTTTCTAATGTCAAGTATCATTTCCTTAGACCATGAGATTGTGCAACTCCCGGATACCGTAGGAATACTTTGGGTGTGCCAAACGTCACAACGTAACTGGGTGGCTATAAAGGTGCACTATGGGTATCTCCGAAAGTGTCTGTTGGGTTGGCACGAATCGAGACTGGGATTTGTCACTCCGTGTGACGGAGAGGTATCTCTGGGCCCACTCGGTAGGACATCATCATAATGTGCACAATGTGATCAAGGAGTTGATCACGGGATGATGTGTTACGGAACGAGTAAAGAGACTTGTCGATAACGAGATTGAATAAGGTATCGGGATACCGACAATCGAATCTCGGGCAAGTACAATACCGCTAGACAAAGGGAATTGTATACGGGATTGATCGAATCCTCGACATCGTGGTTCATCCGATGAGATCATCGTGGAACATGTGGGAACCAACATGGGTATCCAGATCCCGCTGTTGGTTATTGACTGGAGAACGTCTCGGTCATGTCTGCATGGTTCCCGAACCCGTAGGGTCTACACACTTAAGGTTCGATGACGCTAGGGTTATAAAGGAAGTTTGTATGTGGATACCGAATGTTGTTCGGAGTCCCGGATGAGATCCCGGACGTCACGAGGAGTTCCGGAATGGTCCGGAGGTAAAGATTTATATATGGGAAGTCCTGTTTTGGTCACCGAAAGAGTTTCGGGTTTTATCGGTAACGTACCGGGACCACCAGGAGGGTCCCGGGGGTCCACCAAGTGGGACCACCGGCCTCGGAGGGCTGCATGGGCCACATGTGAGAGGGGACCAGCCCTAGGTGGGCTGGTGCGCCCCCCCCCCCCACAAGGGCCCAAGGCGCCTAGGGTTTGGTGAAGGGGGCGCACCCACCTAACTTGGGGGGCAAGTCTCCCCTCTTCCCCCCCTTGGCCGCACCCTAGATGGGTTTTGGGGCTGGCCGCCGCCCCTAGGGTGGAACCCTAGGTGGGGGCGCAGCCTCCCCTCTCCCCTTATATATACTTGAGGATTTGGGGGCAGCCAATATATGAGTTTGGACCTCTCTATGGCGCAGCCCTGCATCTCTCCATCCTCCTCTCCCACGGTGCTTGGCGAAGCCCTGCAGGATTGCCACGCTCCTCCACCACCACCACGCCGTTGTGCTGCTGCTGGATGGAGTCTTCCTCAACCTCTCCCTCTCCCCTTGCTGGATCAAGGCATGGGAGACGTCACCGGGCTATACGTGTGTTGAACGCGGAGGTGCCGTCCGTTCGGCACTTGGTCATCGGTGATTTGGATCACGGCGAGTACGACTCCATCAACCCCGTTCACTTGAACGCTTCCGCTTAGCGATCTACAAGGGTATGTAGATGCACTCTCCTTCCCTCGTTGCTAGATTACTCCATAGATTGATCTTGGTGTTGCGTAGTAAATTTTGAATTTCTGCTACGTTCCCTAACAGTGGCATCATGAGCTAGGTCTATTGCGTAGATTCTATGCACGAGTAGAACACAAAGTAGTTGTGGGCATTGATTTTGTTCAATATGCTTACCGTTACTAGTCCAATCTTGTTTCGACGGCATTGCGGGATGAAGCGGCCCGGACCAACCTTACACGTACGCTTACGTGAGACCGATTCCACCGACTGACATGCACTAGTTGCATAAGGTGGCTGGCGGGTGTCTGTCTCTCCCACTTTAGTCGGAACGGATTCGATGAAAAGGGTCCTTATGAAGGGTAAATAGCAATTGGCATATCACGTTGTGGTTTTGCGTAGGTAAGAAACGTTCTTGCTAGAAACCCATAGCAGCCACGTAAAACATGCAAACAACAATTAGAGGACGTCTAACTTGTTTTTGCAGGGTATGCCATGTGATGTGATATGGCCAAAAGGATGTGATGAATGATATATGTGATGTATGAGATTGATCATGTTCTTGTAATAGGAATCACGACTTGCATGTCGATGAGTATGACAACCGGCAGGAGCCATAGGAGTTGTCTTTAATTTATTTATGACCTGCGTGTCAACATAAACGTCATGTAATTACTTTACTTTATTGCTAAAGCGTTAGCCATAGTAGTAGAAGTAATAGTTGACGTGACAACTTCATGAAGACACGATGATGGAGATCATGGTGTCATGCCGGTGACGACGATGATCATGGAGCCACGAAGATGGAGATCAAAAGGAGCAAAGTGATGATGGCCATATCATGTCACTATTTGATTGCATTTGATGTTTATCATGTTTATACATCTTATTTGCTTAGAACGACGGTAGTAAATAAGATGATCCCTCATTAAAATTTCAAGAAAGTGTTCCCCCTAACTGTGCACCGTTGCGAAAGTTCGTCGTTTCGAAGCACCACGTGATGATCGGGTGTGATAGATTCTTACATTCACATACAACGGGTGTAAGCCAGATTTACACACGCGAAACACTTAGGTTGACTTGACGAGCCTAGCATGTACAGACATGGCCTCGGAACACAAGAGACCGAAAGGTCGAGCATGAGTCGTATGGTAGATACGATCAACATGAAGATGTTCACCGATGATGACTAGTCCGTCTCACGTGATGATTGGACACGACCTAGTTGACTCGGATCATGTAATCACTTGGATGACTAGAGGGATGTCTATTTAAGTGGGAGTTCATAAGATGAACTTAATTATCCTGAACATAGTCAAAAGATCTTTGCAAATTATGTCGTAAGCTCGCGCTTTAGTTCTACTGTTTTAGATATGTTCCTAGAGAAAATATAGTTGAAAGTTGATAGTAGCAATTATGCGGAAAGTAGAAGGCTTGTGTCCTTAATGCACCGCTCGGTGTGCTGGACCTCGAACGTGGTCTGTGGATGTTGCGAACATCTGACATACACGTTTTGATGACTACATGATAGTTCGGTAATGATAAATGGTTTAGAATTGAGGCACCAAAGACATTTTTGAAATGTCGCGGAACATATGAGATGTTTCGAGGGCTGAAATTGGGATTTCAGGCTCGTGCCCACGTCAAGAGGTATAAGACCTCCGACGATTTTCTTGGCTTGCAAACTAAGGGAGAAAAGCTCAATCGTTGAGCTTGTGCTCAGATTGTCTGAGTACAACAATCACTTGAATCGAGTGGGAGTTGATCTTCCAGATAAGATAGTGATGTTTCTCCAAAGTCATTACCACCAAGCTGCTAGAGCTTCGTAATGAACTATAACATATCAGGGATAGATATGATAATCCTTGAAATATTCGCGATGTTTGACACCGCGAAAGTAGAAATCAAGAAGGAGCATCAATTGTTGATGGTTAGTGAAACCACTAGTTTCAAGAAGGGCAAGGGCAAGAAGGGATACTTCATGAAACGGCAAATCAGCTGCTGCTCTAGTGGAGAAACCCAAGGTTGAACCCAAACCCGAGACTGAGTGCTTCTGTAATAAGGGGAACAACCACTGGAGCAGAATTACCCTAGATACTTGGTAGATGAGAAGGCTGTCGATAGAAGTATATTGGATATACATTATGTGAATGTGTACTTTACTAGTACTCCCAGTAGCATCAGGGTATTAGATACCGGTTTGGTTGCTAAGTGTTAGTAACTCAAAATAAAAGCTACGGAATAAACGGAGACTAGCTAAAGGTGAGCTGACGAGATGTGTTGGAAGTGTTTCCAAGGTTGATATGATCAAGCATCGCACGCTCCCTCTACCATCGAGATTGGTGTTAAACCTAAAT
Source organism: Aegilops umbellulata (assembly GCA_032464435.1). Classification (NCBI taxonomy): domain Eukaryota; kingdom Viridiplantae; phylum Streptophyta; class Magnoliopsida; order Poales; family Poaceae; genus Aegilops; species Aegilops umbellulata. Next base: position 510,747,372 of record CP136056.1, on the reverse strand, counting down.
AATTGTTATTTGGTGTTTGCGTTGAGCATAGACATGATTGGATTATGTCTATCGCAATACGGTTATTCATTTAAGGAGAATAATGGTTACTCTATTTATTTGAATAATACCTTCAATGGTCTTGCACCTAAAATGAATGGTTTATTGAATCTCGATCATAGTGATACACATGTTCATGCCAAAAGATATAAGATAGTAATGATAGTACCACCTACTTGTGGCACTGCCATGTAAGTCATATTGGTATAAAACGCATGAAGAAGCTCCATGTTGATGGATCTTTGGACTCACTCATTTTTGAAAAGGATTGAGACATGTGAACCATGTCTATTGGTATATACGCATGAAGAAACTCCATGCAGATGGACCGTTTGGACTCACTTGATTTTGAATCGCTTGAGACATGCAGATCATACCACATGGGCAAGATGACTGAAAGCTTCGGTTTCAGTAAAATGGAACAAGAAAGCAACTTGTTGGAAGTAACACATTTTGATGTGTGCAGTCCAATGAGTGTTGAGGCACGCAGTGGATATCGTTATGCTCTTACTTCACAGATGATTTGAGTAGATACTGAGCATATTTACTTGATGAAACACAAGTCTGAATTATTGAATGGTTCAAGTAATTTCAGAATGAAGTTGAATATCGTCGTGACAAGAGGATAAAATATCTATGATATGATCATAGAGATGAATATCTGAGTTGGGAGTTTGGTACACAATTGAGACATTGTGGAAATTGTTTCACGACTAGTACCGCCTGGAACACCATAGTGTGATGGTGTGTCCGAACATCATAACTGCACCCTATTGGATATGATGCATACCATGATGTCTCTTATTGAATTACCACTATCGTTCATGGGTTAGGCATTAGAGACAACCGCACTCACTTTAAATAGGGCACCACGTAATTCCGATGAGATGACACCGTATGAACTATGGTTTAGAGAAACCTAAACTGTCATTTCTTAAAAGTTTGGGGCTGCGACGCTTATGTGAAAAAGTTTCAGGCTAATAAGCTCGAACCCAAAGCGGGTAAATGCATCTTCATAGGACACCCAAAACAGTTGGGTATATCTCCTGTCTCAGATCCGAAAGCAATAGGGATTGTTTCTCGAATCGGGTCCTTTCTCGAGGAAAAGTTTCTCTCGAAAGAATTGAGTGGGAGGATGGTGGAGACTTGATGAGGTTATTGAACCATCACTTCAACTAGTGTGTAGCAGGGCACAGGAGTTGTTCCTATGGCACCTACACCAATTGAAGTGGAAGTTTATGATAGTGATCATGAAACTAGGGATCAAGTCACTATCAAACCTCGTAGGACGACAAGGATGCGTGCTACTTCAAAGTGGTACATAATCCTGTCTTGGAAATCATGTTGGTCGACAACAATGAACCTACGAGCTATGGAGAAGCGATGGTGGGCCCGGATTCCGATGAATGGCTCGAGGCCATAAAATCCGAGAAAGGATCCATGTATGAAAACAAAGTGTAGACTTTGGCAGAACGGGTCGATGGTCGTGAGGCTGTTGAGTACAGATGGATTTTAAAAGGAAGATGGACAATGATGGTAAATGTCACCATTAAGAAAGCTCGACTTGTCGTTAAGATGTTTCCCGACAAGTTCAAGGAGTTGACTACGATGAGATTTTCTCACTCATAGCGATGCTAAGAGTCTGTTGGAATTATGTTAGCAGTTACTGCATTATTTATGAAATCTTGCAGATAGGATGTCAAAACATTGTTTCCTCGACGATTTTCTTGAGGAAAGGTTGTATGTGATACAACCAGAAGGGTTTGTCAATCCTGAAAGATGCTAACAAGTATGCAAAGCCCCGGCAATCCTTCTAAGGACTGGAGTAAGCATCTCGGAGTTGGAATGTACACTTTGATGAGATGATCAAATATTTTGGGTTTATACAAAGTTTATGAGAAACTTGTATTTCCAAAGAAGTGAGTGGGAGCACTATAGAACTTCTGATGAGTATATGTTGTTGACATATTGTTGATGATGTAGAATTTCTGGAAAGCATATAGGGTTATTTGAAAAGTGCTTTTCAATGGAAAACCTGGATTAAGCTACTTGAACATTGAGCATCAATATCTATAAGGATAGATCAAAATCGCTTAATAGTACTTTCAAACGAACACATACCATGACAAGATTTTGAAGGAGTTCAAAATAGATCAACAAAGAAGGAGTTCTTGGCTGTATTACACGTGTGAGTATTGAGTAAGACTCAAGACCTGACCACGGCAGAAGAGAGAGAAAGGACGAAGGTCGTCCCCTATGCTTAGACGTAGGCTCTACAGCATGCTATGCTGTGTACCGCACCTGAAGTGTGCCTTGCCATGAGTCAGTCAAGGGGTACAAGAGTGATCCAGGAATGGATCACAGGACAACGGTCAAGGTTATCCTTAGTAACTAGTGGACTAAGGAATTTTCTCGATTATGGAGGTGGAAAAAGAGTTCGTCGTAAAGGGTTACGCCGATGCAAGCTTTGACACTAATCCAGATTATTCTGAGTAGTAAACTGGATTCGTATAGTAGAACAGTTATTTGGAATAGCTCCAAATAGAGCGTGGTAGCTGCATCTAGGAGATGACATAGATATTTGTAAAGCACACATGGATCTAAAAGATTCAGACCCGTTGACTAGTAACCTCTCTCACAAGCGAGATATGATCAAACCCCATGGGTGTTGGAATCATTGCAATCACATAACGATGTGAACTGGATTATTGACTCTAGTGCAAGTGGGAGACTGTTGGAAATATGCCCTAGAGGCAATAATAAATAGGTTATTATTATATTTCCTTGTTCATGATAATCGTTTATTATCCATGCTAAAATTGTATTGATAGGAAACTCAGATACATGTGTGGATGCATAGACAACACCATGTCCCTAGTAAGCCTCTAGTTGACTAGCTCGTTGATCAATAGATGGTTACGGTTTCCTGACCATGGACATTGGATGTCATTGATAACGGGATCACATCATTAGAAGAATGATGTGATGGACAAGACCCAATCCTAAGCCTAGCACAAGATCGTGTAGTTCGTATGCTAAAGCTTTTCTAATGTCAAGTATCATTTCCTTAGACCATGAGATTGTGCAACTCCCGGATACCGTAGGAATACTTTGGGTGTGCCAAACGTCACAACGTAACTGGGTGGCTATAAAGGTGCACTACGGGTATCTCCGAAAGTGTTTGTTGGGTTGGCACGAATCGAGACTGGGATTTGTCACTCCGTGTGACGGAGAGGTATCTCTGGGCCCACTCGGTAGGACATCATCATAATGTGCACAATGTGATCAAGGAGTTGATCACGGGATGATGTGTTACGGAACGAGTAAAGAGACTTGTCGATAACGAGATTGAATAAGGTATCGGGATACCGACGATCGAATCTCGGGCAAGTACAATACCGCTAGACAAAGGGAATTGTATACGGGATTGATCGAATCCTCGACATCGTGGTTCATCCGATGAGTTCATCGTGGAACATGTGGGAACCAACATGGGTATCCAGATCCCGCTGTTGGTTATTGACTGGAGAACGTCTCGGTCATGTCTGCATGGTTCCCGAACCCGTAGGGTCTACACACTTAAGGTTCGATGACGCTAGGGTTATAAAGGAAGTTTGTATGTGGATACCGAATGTTGTTCGGAGTCCCGGATGAGATCCCGGACGTCACGAGGAGTTCCGGAATGGTCCGTAGGTAAAGATTTATATATGGGAAGTCCTGTTTTGGTCACCGAAAGAGTTTTGGGTTTTATCGGTAACGTACCGGGACCACCAGGAGGGTCCCGGGGGTCCACCAAGTGGGACCACCGGCCCCGGAGGGCTGCATGGGCCACATGTGAGAGGGGACCAGCCCTAGGTGGGCTGGTGCGCCCCCCCACAAGGGCCCAAGGCGCCTAGGGTTTGGGGAAGGGGGCGCACCCACCTAACTTGGGGGGCAAGTCTCCCCTCTTCCCCCCCTTGGCCGCACCCTAGATGGGTTTTGGGGCTGGTCACCGCCCCTAGGGTGGAACCCTAGGTGGGGGCGCAGCCTCCCCTCTCCCCCTATATATACTTGAGGGTTTGGGGGCAGCCAATATATGAGTTTGGACCTCTCTATGGCGCAGCCCTGCATCTCTCCTTCCTCCTCTCCCGCGGTGCTTGGCGAAGCCCTGCAGGATTGCCACGCTCCTCCACCACCACCACGCCGTTGTGCTGCTGCTGGATGGAGTCTTCCTCAACCTCTCCCTCTCCCCTTGCTGGATCAAGGCATGGGAGACGTCACCGGGCTGTACGTGTGTTGAACGCGGAGGTGCCGTCCGTTCGGCACTTGGCCATCGGTGATTTGGATCACGACGAGTACGACTCCATCAACCCCATTCACTTGAACGCTTCCGCTTAGCGATCTACAAGGGTATGTAGATGCACTCTCCTTCCCTCGTTGCTAGATTACTCCATAGATTGATCTTGGTGTTGCGTAGAAAATTTTGAATTTCTGCTACGTTCCCCAACATTTCTTTGCCGGTGAAGTACGTTTTCTTTAGGTAATTCCGATGCTGCCACCAAGTATTCTTGAAGATAGCAGAGGTATTAGCACAGGTTACCTCATCCTGAGTTTCCAAATCGGTCCTTCTCTATAGAGAAAAATGGGAAAATTTGCTGTATTATAACCATCATGGAGGTAGGATCTATGGGACGAAGCAAAGTAATTGCCATGAATAACATTACTTACACATAACTCCTGGACAAACACCTGTAACAGGCATTTTCCTTCATCTTCAGTATAATATTTCCAAGATGGGAAGATACGCACATACGATTTAACAACATCAAATGCGATTGTCGGTGTCAAAACCGGCGGATCTCGGGTAGGGGGTCCCAAACTGTGCGTCTAGGCGGATGGTAATAGGAGACAAGGGACACGATGTTTTACCCAGGTTTGGGCCCTCTTGATGGAGGTAAAACCCTACGTCCTGCTTGATTAATATTGATGATATGGGTAGTACAAGAGTAGATCTACCACGAGATCAAAGAGGCTAAACCCTAGAAGCTAGCCTATGGTATGATTGTTGTGTTGTCCTACGGACTAAAACCCTCCGGTTTATATAGACACCGGAGAGGGTTAGGGTTACACAGAGTCAGTTACAATGGTAGGAGATCTACATATCCGTATCGCCAAGCTTGCCTTCCATGCCAAGGAAAGTCCCTTCCGGACACGGGACGAAGTCTTCAATCTTGTATCTTCATAGTCCAGGAGTCCGGCTAAAGGTATAGTACGGCTACCCGGACACCTCCTAATCCAGGACTCCCTCAGTAGCCCCTGAACCAGCCTTCAATGACGACGAGTCCGGCGCGCAGATTGTCTTCAGCATTGCAAGGCGGGTTCCTCCTCCAAGTACTTCATAAAAGATTTTGAACACTAAGGATAGTGTCCGGCTCTGCAAAATAAGTTTCCACATATTGCCATAGAGAGAATAATATTTACACAAATCTAGTTTGCTGACGTATTCCGTAGTGTGACATCGCACTACGGCCAAGCCTTTATTCGAATCGTTTTTACTCCCCCACCTCAGCCCGTTTTGCGAGGCAGTTTCCTTGGCACGTCCTGTCAAGCAGAGATCATGTCCCCTTTATTTACGGGATTCTCATCAATATGGACGTGGGTAACCCAACCGCGCCATTGATTGTGGCGCTTGGGAGATAAGCGAGTTTTATCAGGCTGGTGGGGACGCGCAGCCGCATCCGCCCATATAAGGGTTTAAGGACCCACCTTTTCACCTATGCCTTCTTCCTCCTTTGCTTATCCGTTCTCCGCGTACTCGAGCTCCAGCCCCCAAGTCAGCACTTCCCACCTCAACCTTCTCCAATCATGTTCGGAGCGGGAGGCAAGTGGATGGTCTCCTCCGTCACGGAGGGACACATAAAAAAACTGAGGAAGGCCGGATACTTGTCTAACGACATCGCGCACCGGCTTCCCGAAGAGGGGCAGCTCCTCCCCACCCCAAGGCCCCATGAAAGGGTAGTGTTCCTTCCCCACTTCCTCCGCGGACTGGGTTTTCCTCTCCACCCATTCGTCCGGGGGCTCATGTTCTACTATGGCCTGGATTTCCATGATCTGGCCCCGAACTTCATCCTCAACATCTCGGCGTTTATCGTCGTGTGCGAGGCTTTCCTCTGCATCCGCCCCCATTTCGGCCTATGGATCAAGACCTTCAACGTCAAGCCGAAGGTGGTGCGCGGCAACCAGGCGGAGTGCGGAGGTGCCATGGCGGGCAAGATAGCCAACATCCTATGGCTCGAGGGCTCCTTTGTGGAGACCCTGAAGGGGTGGCAATCGGGGTGGTTTTACATCACCGAGCCGCGCGACCCTGAATGGGTCGCGGCCCCCGAGTTCCGTTCCGGACCCCCTACGCGGCTCACGTCCTGGAAAGAGACGGGCCTGTCGTGGGGCATCAAAGGAGAGGTGACTGGACTGCAAACATGCATCCAGACCCTGGTGAACAAGCAGCTCAAGCTTGTCAATGTAGTCCAGGTTATGCTCGTCCGCTGGATCCTCCCGTGTCAACAACGGGATTTCAACTTGTGGGAGTTCGACCCGGCGCAGCACCAAACTCTGAGCAGGCTCTTCGACACGACGTACGAAGATGCCTGGAAGGTGCTTTTCAAGGGCGCTGAGGCTCCTGCATCCGCTTCCGAGGACCGCGGGTTCAGCACGCAGCGTCACGCTAGCGCGGTAAGCTATTTTTACCTTTTACGGGGTGTTAGTTTTTCATAGTCTGACTCTATGCGGGATCTAAGCTCCCTTTCCTTTGACAGGATTGGCAGGTGAAGTCCGGACAGATAGACTGTCCGGCCCCTTTGCCCGAAGACCAAGCCAATGCTCGCTTAGCGAAGCTGCTGGCTCCGGCACCTAATGTGGTGCCGGAGAAGAAGGCCATGAAGAAGGCCACGGGGGCTCGAAAGAGTGCCCGGCGTCTAGTGCTGTCGGATTCATCATCCGATGACTCCGAGACGCACTCCTCCCGTGAAGACGAGGAGGAGGAAGAAGAAACCTCTCCCCCTCCAGTGGGGGGAGGAAAGAAGAGGAAGGCCGCCCCCACAGGGGAGGACGAAGAGTCCAAGAAGGGGAAGACCCTTCCTCCGGACTACTCCACCGACGCCAACGACGGCGAAGAGGAGCGGCCGCACAGGGCCAAGCGTCTGGCGAAATCGTAAGTATTCGGATACCGGAGTGATTCATAGTACTCCTTTATGGCACGGCTTTTCCTTATGTCGAATATAATTATGCAGCCCGCCCAAGGCCGGGCTCAACGAGTCGTCGAGCGACTCCCTGGATTCGTCGGATGTGAATTCACTTCCGACGGCTACCTCCCCCCGCCCTACGGACGACACCGAAGTGTTGTCCCGACAGGTTCCAAGTCAGGAGGAGGTGGTCCTGGAGGCGCCGCAAGGCGACTTCCCGGACTCCAGGAGTAAAGTGGAGACCCCCCAGGGCTCCAAGTCCGGCTTTGAGCCGGACACCGCGCCGGAATCTTTAACGGTTCCGGACTGCGGTAGGCGAACTCCTTCCAAGAGGAGCAAGCCTACTGAGCCGGCGGCCCCCGTCCAACCGGAGGTACCGGACAATCTGCTGGAGGTGCTTAACGGCGCCTCCATCGACGAGGAGCACCGCACTATTATGAGTGCGGTGATCCAGAAGGTTCAGTCCGCCAAGAGCGGACTGACTGAAGCTTGTGCCAGCCTTCTAACAGGCTTCGAGGTAAGTAAAGAATATGTAAAAATATTACCGCATAGACAGTAGCCCCTGATGCTCTGTTTGGCGTTCGGAAAGAAAAGCCGAATAGAGGATCTAATAAAATTTGCAGGAGTCTAACAAAAAATGAGTCAATATGCGTATGCAGGCTTCGCTGCTAATGACCGCCGCCCTGACTGCGGAGGTGGGCACACTGAAGCAGGGCCTCGAGCGGTCCGAGCAAGAGCTCGGCCTTGCCAAGCGGCAACTCGAGGAAAAAGAAGGTAAGAGATACCTTATAGAAAAATGTATAAAAAGTGCAATTGCAAAAAGAGGACAGGATTAACGTGGCTATTGTAGGGGCCACAACTGAGGTGGCGACCCTTAAGCAAGCGCTGGCCGAGGCCGAGAAGAAAGCGGCCACGGAGCGCACCGAGCGGGAGAAATATGAGGCGCAAGTTGGCGAGGTACGGCAAGAGCTCTAGGCTCTCATGGAAAAACATGAGAGTTTGGAGCTTGACTCAAGGACGCGAGCGTCCGAGCTCGCCGCGGCTATTGAAAATGCCGAGTCTGCCAAGGACGAATCCCAGAAGGCCCTCCGGGAGTTGGACGCGGTGAAAAAGATAGCGGCGGGTAAGGCATTCTTTATGCAAAACAAACATATAAAAGTGAGATACTTGTTACTTACCCGAATCCGGAGATCTCCAGGAGCATTCGCAGATCTTCCCCGTAGCGTGTCCAATGCCGCCGCATTCTACCGAGCCGAGGAGGGAAGCTCGACGGAGAAGGTGTTCTGGTCTCAGTATGCTGAGGCCGGACACCCTGTGCCCCTGAGCGACCAGCTGAAGCAGCTGGTCGAGCTCCACAAGGTGGCCGAACAGGCCATGAAGGGCCTCATAGTTTGGTTGTGGCCTGGAGAGACTCTTCCTGGGAGCTACTTCGGGCTGGTGCGGCGGCTGCTGAAGTCATCAAGCGCTCCGTCTGCATTTAAGGTGTCCGTAGGGCCCTTGCCCGTGCTAAGGTGCACTGGGGCAAGCTGGATGTGGAGAAGCTTGTGAAGGACGGGCCACCGCCGGGGAAAGAGCATCGCAAGCCCGAGAATTATTATAAGGATGTTCTGAAGGGTGCCCGCCTTGTGGCGGATGAATGTGCCAGGGATGTAATTTTTGAGTAAACTCGCTCGTTTTGTCCTGTGCGCTGAAAACTTGTTCATATGCGCTAAGCAATGCTTTTTGAATTTAAAATATTACCTTCTATGCAGCTGTTTATCAAAATTGAGAGATGGCCAGTCGTCGCTTCTGCCCCCATGCCACTAGTGCTGGGGTGTTCGGGATAAATCAGAGCGCTCTTTTCCCCATGTTTGGGTCCTTCGAGGGAGGCGCTCAGCACAACGAACAAGGCAATCGGACTATAATGCTTGAACACTCTCACTTAGCCATAGAATTCTATAATTTTAAATTTTGGCGAAGCCCCTAGTATTCGGAAGACCGAGTTCAGGGCGCTATCCACGCCTTTGGCCGGGCAAAGCCGACTCCTTGCTCTAAGCGGCATAAGTCTTTAGGGACTCGAAAAACCTCTCGAACAGCGACCAGTCTCTCGCTTCATCATGACAGTCAGTTTTAGCTTTCTCTACTGAGGTGCTCAGCCAAGCTCAACTGGGGCACAATCGCAGTAGTTCTCCTAGTGCTACCTTAGCCGATATAACGGAACGTAAGGCACCAAAACATAGGAGCTGGGCAAACCCAACTATTGACCCAAGACATGATTCGGAGCCGATGCATATAATGCTATAAGTTTGGGGTGCCGCACTTGTTAAAGTGTTCGGACTTCTCACACCATATTGAGGGGTACTGAAGCCCCTGGGGTATTGGTCGTACTAAAGTGTACGGGTGCAACATGTCGTTAATGAACATATATTTGTAAAAAAGAGTAATGCAAAAAATAGACAAAAGCTATGCATTGTTTATGGAAAGGCTGCGATCAAAGCAGAACGATACAAATAGTGCGATAAGCAAAAGCGGCACTATTTAACATGTCCTTTCCAGGGGCAGGCTGCGGAATAGTATGCAAAACAGGTATACTGCTCGTGATAGAGACCACCTGGGAGTTCTATAATGCGGCGTAGCTTTTCTGCTTCCCTGGTTCTTGCATCGTTTGTGCGGCAGTTGTATTGCCGAACAGGTCTTCCGAAGTATGGAGTCCTGAAAGTAAGAGAAAATGAAAGAATTGGCAGCCCCTAGTGCGGTTTAAGCCGTGTTTCGGGCGTGCCGTGATGGTGCCCCTCCCCCTATGCCCATGGTATTTCAAGAGCGTAGTTATGTACGCGAAGCACTGGTTTCGCTATTTCGTGAGGGCTGGGGTTGGGGCCGCATTGCTACGCCTGTTCAGAACATGCCAGGCGGTCTTGTTGTAGGTTACTCCGGGCGCGCTTAACAGTGTCCGGCCTTTTAACGGCCGGACTGGAGATCTACCTGAAGAGGCTGCTTTGTACTTCCGCTGCGAGGGCCGCCGTGTGCTCCTCCGTTCGGAGGGAGCGTTCGGTGTTTCCATTGACCGTAATTACTCCTCGAGGGCCTGGCATCTTGAGCTTAAGGTATGCGTAGTGCGGTACCACATTGAACTTTGCAAATGCGGTTCGCCCGAGCAGTGCGTGATAGCCACTGCGGAACGGGACTATGTCGAAGATTAACTCCTCGCTTCGAAAATTATCCGGAGATCCGAAGACCACTTCAAGTGTAACCGAGCCTGTACAGTTGGACTCTACACCTGTTATGACGCCTTTAAAGGTCGTTTTGGTGGGCCTAATCCTCGAGGGATCTATGCCCATTTTCCACACTGTGTCCTGGTAAAGCAGGTTCAGGCTGCTGCCGCCGTCCATAAGGACTCTTGTGAGATGAAATCCGTCAATAATTGGGTCTAGAACCAATGCGGCGAATCCGCCATGACGGATGCTAGTGGGGTGGTCCCTTCGATCAAAGGTGATCGGGCAGGAGGACCATGGGTTGAACTTTGGGGCGACTGGCTCCATCACATATACGTCCCTTAACGCGCGCTTCCGCTCCCTCTTGGGGATGTGGGTTGCGTATATCATGTTCACCGTCCGTACTTGTGGGGGAAAACCCTTCTGTCCACTGTTGTTCGGCGGCCGGGGCTCCTCCTCGTCATTGCTATGCAGCCCCTTGTCTCTATTTTCGGCATTTAACTTGCCTGCCTGCTTGAACACCCAACAATCCCTGTTGGTGTGGTTGGCTGGCTTTTCGGAGGTGCCATGTATCTGGCATAAGCGGTCGAGTATTCGGTCCAAACTGGACGGGGCCCTGAATATTTCTTTTAAATGGCTTTTTCCGCTGACCGGATTTATAGCCTCTGAATCCGGCATTGACTGTCGTATCCTCGGTGTTGTCGCTGTTAATGCGGCGCTTTTGCTTGTTCCGACGCGACCTACCACTGTTGTCCTTGGTGTCCGAATTACCAGGGATCTTGGTCAAGTTATTGCTACGAGCTAGCCAGCTATCTTCTCCCGCGCAAAAGCGGGTCATGAGTGTCGTGAGTGCTGCCATAGATTTCGGCTTTTCCTTTCCAAGGTGCCGGGCAAGCCACTCGTCATGGATATTATGCTTGAAGGCTGCTAGGGCCTCTGCATCCGGACAGTCGACAATTTGATTTTTCTTTGTTAGGAACCGTGTCCAAAATTGCCTGGCCGATTCCTCTGGCTGCTGAATTATGTGGCTTAGGTCATTGGCGTCTGGTGGTCGCACATAAGTGCCCTAGAAATTGTCAAGGAATGCGGCTTCCAGGTCCTGCCAACAACCGATTGATTCTGCTGGCAAGCTGTTAAGCCAATGCCGAGCTGGTCCTTTAAGTTTGAGTGGGAGGTATTTGATGGCGTGTAGATCATCGCCGCGGGCCATGTGGATATGAAGGAGATAATCCTCGATCCATAGCACGGGATCTGTTGTGCCATCGTATGATTCGATGTTCACGGGTTTGAAACCCTCAGGGATTTGATGATCCATTACTTCATCTGTGAAGCATAGTGGGTGTGCGGCGCCTCTGTATTGGGCTATATCACGACGCAGCTCAAATGTGCTTTGTCTATTGTGTTCGGCCCGGCCGGATTTACTATATTCGGAGTGACGATTACCGTCACGTGTCGTGGGGCGCCCACGCGATCCGTAGATCGATCTTGTTTGCCTTGCCTTGTCCTCCAATATATCTCGCAGGTCAGGCGCATTTTCCCATGCCTTAGTGTATTTTGAGTGGCGCCGGGGTGCGGCTTGAGTGGAGGGCCGAGAGGCCTCTCTGTCATGGCCACGAGGTGGCCGGTCGGCCATGTCATGCGCTGGTGATGTAGGTTTAGGTGCTTCCTCCTCTAATCGGGGTAGCAACCTGCGCTTTGGGTAGCTCTTGGAGGGGCGTTCGAGTTCATACTCTTCGGCCGCAAGGACTTCAGTCCATCTGTCGGCTAGCAAATCTTGATCAGCTCTAAGCTGTTGCTGCTTTTTCTTGAGGCTGCTTGACGTGGCCATAAGCCTGCGTTTAAAACACTCTTGTTCGACGGGATCCTCTGGCACGACGAGTTCGTCGTCGTCGAGGCTTGCCTCATCTTCGGAGGGAGGCATATAATTATCGTCCTCGACCTCTCTGTATGCCGCTCCCTCATGGGGGCTGGCTTCTCCATCCTCCTGTGCTGAATCTTGCTGGAGGGGGTGTTCTTCGGCGCTATCCGAAGTATTATTATCTCCTGTGCCGGAATCACCGTTTTTGCTTTGGCGGGATTTAGAGCGGCGCCGCTGACGCCGGCGCTTAGGCTGTTTCTTGGAGGGGTCATCCCCCGCTGTTCCATCGCCATCTCCTTCTTTTGGGGTATCCACCATGTATATGTCATACGACGAGGTGGCTTTCCAGTGCCCTATAGGCGTTGGTTCTTGATCGTCTCCTGCATCGGCGTCCATACCGTCGACGTCTTCGGAGTCGAAGTCGAGCATGTCGGTTAAGTCGTCGACAGTGGCTACAAAGTGGGTGGTGGGTGGGCTTCGAATTTCTTCATAGTCCGTATCCCAACCTTGCTGACCATAGTTCGGCCAGGGCTCTCCTGATAAAGAGAGAGACTTTAGTGACTTCCGAATATTGCCAAAGGGCGAGTGCTGAAAGATGTCCGCGGCGGTGAATTCCATGATCGGCGCCCAATCGGATTCGATTAGCAAAGGCGCGGAGGGCTCGGAGTCCGGAGAGGAGTCCGACCCCTTTGAGTCATGGGCCTTGCAGAGTGCGGGGCTGGTGTTCGGCTCGATCACCGTTGAGATCGCAGCCCCCGATGCGGCGTCCAACCACTCATCCTCGATCGGCGCAGTTGGCTCCGAATTAAGGGTCGGAACCGATGCGTGTGTGGCCTCCAGGGCACTGTTCGGCGGTAGAGCTAGATCATGCCTATCGTGACAGTGTGGCGCGCCCGGCTGTGGCTCGAATCCGTCGAAGATCAAGTCCCCGCGGATGTCAGCCGTGTAGTTTAAACTTCCAAACCTGACCTGATGGCTAGGGGCGTAGCTTTCGATCTGCTCCAGATGGCCAAGCGAATTGGCCCGCAGTGCAAAGCCGCCGAATACGAAGATTTGTACAGGGAGAAAGGTCTCACCCTGGACTGCATCGGTGTTGATGATCGGAGGAGCCATCGGGCCTAAAAGTGACGACACAAAGGAACTCTCAAGAAAGCACCAATGTCGGTGTCAAAACCGGCGGATCTCGGGTAGGGGGTCCTGAACTATGCGTCTAGGAGGATGGTAACAGGAGACAAGGGACACGATATTTTACCCAGGTTCGGGCCCTCTTGATGGAGGTAAAACCCTACGTCATGCTTGATTAATATTGATGATATGGGTAGTACAAGAGTAGATCTACCACGAGATCAAGGAGGCTAAACCCTAGAAGCTAGCCTATGGTATGATTGTTGTGTTGTCCTACGGACTAAAACCCTCCAGTTTATATAGACACCGGAGAGGGTTAGGATTACACAGAGTCGGTTACAATGGTAGGAGATCTACATATCTGTATCGCCAAGCTTGCCTTCCACGCCAAGGAAAGTCCCTTCCGGACACGGGACGAAGTCTTCAATCTTGTATCTTCATAGTCCAGGAGTCCGGCTGAAGGTATAGTCCGGCTACCCGGACACCCCCTAATCCAAGACTCCCTCAGCGATAGATGCTAAACTACGACTAGCTGGCTGTGCTTCGTCCACAGGAATAGGCGTACTAACTGGTGGAGTTGGGGTTCGCCGTGATAGTACTGGCCCTTTGGGCACTGGAGCTGCCTTACTAACTGCTCTTGTTTGGGAGCTCTATGGTGGAGATGGTGTTGTGTCAACAGGAACTAGGTTACTATCGGCTGGGGTTGGGGTTAGATTGGGTGAAGCTAGTTCTCTGTCCATCGTAGTAGGGGTACAATCTGCGAGAGTTTGGGTTATGTGTGGTTGGGCTGGTTCTTGTGCATGTACAACCGGGGTGCTATCTCCACCAAGAGGTAGCACTATTTTATTTGAAGACCGTGTTTTTAGTCCGCTAGATACTGGCATCACCCGCTCCAATTCAAATGGCTGATAAACAGGAAACATAGTTGAATGTACAGACATTGTATGAGAGACAGATGCAATAGATAGTGTGGAAAAAAGAGGGCATGAAATAGTTGACATGTATATTGTTTAACTAAAACGGATAGCATGACATAATTTCACATATATGATGTCTATCTAAACTGGATAGCATAGCATAACATAATTCAAAGATATGATGAATAACTAAACAGGATCGCATGACATAATTCACCTACATGTTATCTAAGTAATCAGGATCGCATCATTTAATTCACATATGTGATTTATATGCTAAACAGAGGGCATTCGATATGATGTCTGAACTAAGAACATGGTGTTGAATATTGTGTATATGATGTCTAAACTATGCAATGCAAGAAACCGTATGCATGATATGAGGAGTATAACCGTGCCAAGTTAGAGCATACACCTCGGTGGGGGAATAGGACTGGTCATCTGTCTCTGAATCCATCTCTGAGGAGCTATCGGGACCCAGCAAGAGATCTGCTTCGACAGGTAGCACTGTCTGCTCTGAAGGCCTTGTTTTCACTCCAGATTTTTCCATCTCCCACCCAAATGGTTGATTCACAGGAAGATTAGTTTAATGTACAAACATTGTCGACAAATGGAAATGTAATGAAGAAAAGGAAGGGCAAGATATCATTCAAATATATGATGCCTGGTTAAACAGGATGGCATTGCACATTTCATATATATTATGGCTGGCTAAAAGACATGGGACTGCATAATTCCCATATATGATATAGAAACTAAACAGGTGGCATTACAGAACATGTCTAAACTAAGCAGATGACATATATGATGTCAAAAGTAGGCACTGCAAGGCAACAAATGCATGATATGACTAACATCATCATGCCAAGATAGAGCAAACACCTTGGGGGTAAATAGGAGTGGTTAGCGGCGTCCGAATCCGCCTCAGAACAGATATCTTCCTCTGGATTACAATCTGGAGAGGGGTGGGGAGGGTTTGCCATTGAACCCACCATGGAGCGATGTCTGCATGACATTGTATTGCCGCGCAAAACTCTTCTCTTTTTCTCTACATGTTCAGCATGACTGTGTACAATATCTGACATGCATACGAAAAAAATATGGCGAGATTATGTAAGGAGAGCATGCAGAAATTTAGAGTGATGGTAACAACCAGTGGATCGATGTTTTTCCATTGAACCAAAATATCCCTAATGGATCGACGTGAATGTATAGTAATAAGTGATGCAACAAGTGTACAACCTCTTTGTCGTAGCCGTGTCGACCTCAGCATCATTGGGTTGGTCGCTGAAGCAGTTGAGGCAGAGGTGGCTGTCGGGGGTGTGGAGGAAGATCTGAGGAATCTGTAGACGGCGTCCAGGGCACTGCTCTGTTGTGATGGATCGTTCTGTCGTTGGAGCAGCTCCGGTGAGCCGTAAGATGTCAAGGCTGAAGCAGCACAAGACAGACATCGTCAATCTCAAGTGGGATTCTAATAGCATCTCCAATAGATGATGTAAAATGGATGTAAAATTAACATCACCAAAAACCACCTGACTACAACAGATGAGGTAAAAAATGTTGACTCTGAACTTAACTGCCAAAACTGAAATTTACTGTGGAATCTGAATGATACTATCGAAACTGAACGCAATGGTAGCAGAGAGGCACTTGACATGTAGTTTAGGGAGGGCCTGCAGTTCATCTTCAACCCGCACCCCCCTGAGCTGCCAGCCACCACCGGCCGAACCACCGGCCCCAGCGTCGCCTCACCGCCTCGAAACAACTCGCCACCGCCGCCCTGGCCAGCCCTCTAGGCCCCCCCACCTTGAACCCTAAGATAGATAGTGGGGTACCTCTCCGGCGAGCCCCCGTCCCTGCTGCGGGTGGTTCTTCCTTAACTCCGGCGAGCCCCCCCCCCCCCAACCCCTGAAAATCGACTGACCCAAAAGTCGATTCAGTCGACTGAAGTGTGGCTTAATCGGAGCAGAGCAGCAGCACGAGCGAGGGGGAGAGCAGCAGCAGCAGCTAGGCGAGCGAGCGATCGAGCGAGAGCCGGAGCAGCAGCAGCAGCAGATCCGGCTGGTATGGACGCCGCCGCCGAAGGGGCCTCGCACTGGGGGAGAGCCGCCGTGGAGATGTCGCCCGCGGCGCCGGCTTCAAGGTAGCCGCTCCATAGGGGTGCGGGATGGAGCACCGTCGGCGCCAAGAGGTTGAGTTAAGGAGAAGGTGCGATGCGATGAGTGTACAACCTCTTTGGTGGCGCCGAGTAGGCCTCAACTTAGTCCGAGGAGTCGGTGAGGATGTTGCGGTTCCGGTGGAGCAGGTTAAGGCGGCGCTGTGGGGATGGAGCAGTCGCGATAGACGAGGCGGTCGTCGGAGTAGCTCCTTAGAGGTAGAGGACGGGGCGGCTGAACCGGCGGGACAGCGAGATGGACGACGGATCCTCATCCGGGGAGGTGGACGAGGGACGTCGAGCTGTTGCGGTGGACGACGTCGTCGAGGAAGAGGCTCCGGCTGGGCAGCGGTGATGTGACGGACGGAGGAGGGTGGGGTTTCGCGGCTGGAGCGGAGAGGTTATGGCGGCCTGGGATTTCGAATGGCGAAAAGGGGGTAATGGGAGGGGGTGAAGCATGACTTAGTTACGCGCTTGTCCAAAATGTAGGGTGTGTTACAAAAGTACCCCCCACCGATTTGAACTAGCGGCCCTTTCCGCTCAGGGTTAGAAAGGGGATTTCGCGTGTCGGGATTTGGCAGCTGGAGGGAGTTTTCGCGTGCGTTGTAATTTTGGGGATAGCAAGGTGCGGGTTGTGAAGGCGCCAGTTTTGGGAGCACGATATCTGAATTTTCGGGATATAACAAGATGCGGGTTGAATTTTAGGGACAAGCCTAACGTGTCGTAATATTGTACTTGTACGTACCAAATCAATTCGCACTTCCCTCAACCAAAAATAAAACGAAAAAAATAAAACTATTCACACCACACAAAGAGGGAGTCTTGCCCCATTTTACTATACAAATGCTATTCAAAGCTACTCCCTCCTTCCATCTATATAGGGCCTAATGCGTTTTTCGATGCTAACTTTGACCAAATATTAGAGCAATGATATATGACATGCAACTTACACAAAGCACACCATTAAATTCGTCTGTGAAAGGTTCTTTCAATGATATAATTTTCACATTGTGCATGTCATGTACTATTAATCTTGTTAATAGTCAAAGGCGGTCTTAAAAATCTCATTACGCCCTATATAGATGGAAGGAGGGAGTATGAATCCATGTTATGTCCGATTAATTTTTTTCGCTTGCTGTATAATGCATGTAACCTACTCATACCAACATTTTAGTGCATTCCAAATGTCTATACTAACGCTGCAATTCAAACTAAATTTGAATTCGTTTCTCTATTTCAATAAGAATCTACAATCATGATTGTTGCCAACTTCAACCATCAAAGTTTCCTTGCTATCCGCCAGATATAAATCAGACGGCCTATAATGCAGGATGACAGGCACACCGTCATCAACAACTCCGTTTTTTATAAGAGTAGAGATAAAACATATTAAATGTAGTATACCATGTTCATAACCACACCGTATTTATCATCGTTATATATATTCACACATCCGTCGGTTTGAAACACTATGATAAATTCTTCAAATATCCAAATTCGTTTTTTATAATGAAGTATATATGATCTCTATTCGTCTTTTACACCCACACAACCCTCTTATCTTTGTAGCTAGCGCTAACTTTCTCTTGTGCATGCACACGCCCGCATCCCTCTCACCCTCCCTCAGCATTCTCTAGCTCCATCACGCAAACTCATCTTTTCACTTTAGGTCGTTCACCCATGGTGTGTGTAGCCCCCCCAGCTCCTTCTTTACGGCACACATCGATCGATATGCCTCTCTAGCCAGGTGTGCCTAGCACAAACACAA
Organism: Aegilops umbellulata; assembly: GCA_032464435.1. Lineage (NCBI taxonomy): Eukaryota > Viridiplantae > Streptophyta > Magnoliopsida > Poales > Poaceae > Aegilops > Aegilops umbellulata. Next base: position 510,729,102 of record CP136056.1, on the reverse strand, counting down.
GCTTCCCCTCTTCTCTTGTTACCGTCCATGCCTCACTCCCACCACTCTTTTCATCGTTCTCGTACTCGCACACTCCTCCCCCTCGGTATAGTATGCCTCTCGTACCACCTCCTACATGCATCCCTCTCTCTCTATCCTTCTCCTCGTGCCTCATTTGCTTCTAACACACACACATGCATGTATACTGATCGATCTCCCAACATATACCTAGATCGACTTTAACTACCCCCCCCCCCCATCGATCGACGTACCTCACAAGTTATGTCTCTCATTTCTCTTACAAAGGGCGATTGATCTTCCTATGTAGTTACGTCTGCTTACCACAGCCACATCGTCCCCCCTCATCATTCGTGCATGCCTCCTGGACCGTCTCTCACACGCACGTGCACAGACAACAAGCAGCCATCTCCTCTCTTATTGATATTGCGGGCATGCCCTCCGTTTGTCTAGCAAGCCTATCCCACCATTTGTTAGAAGCAACTCCACTACCACCCCCTTTGTCGGTGTCAAAACCGGCGGATCTCGGGTAGGGGGTCCCGAACTGTGCGTCAAGGCCGGATGGTAACAGGAGACAAGGGACACGATGTTTTTACCCAGGTTCGGGCCCTCTCGATGGAGGTAATACCCTACTCCTGCTTGATTAATATTGATGATATGGGTAGTACAAGAGTAGATCTACCACGAGATCAAGGAGGCTAAACCCTAGAAGCTAGCCTATGGTATGATTGTTGTGTATGGAATTGATGTCCTACGGACTACAACCCTCCGGTTTATATAGACACCGGATAGGGCTAGGGTTACACAGAGTCGGTTACAATGGTAGGAGATCTTGAATATCCGCATCGCCAAGCTTGCCTTCCATGCCAAGGAAAGTCCTATCCGGACACGGGACGAAGTCTTCAATCTTGTATCTTCAAAGTCCAGGAGTCCGACGAAGGTATAGTCTGGCTACCCGAACACCCCCTAATCTAGGACTCCCTCAGTAGCCCCTGAACCAGGCTTCAATGACGACGAGTCCGGCGCGTAGATTGTCTTCGGCATTGCAAGGCGGGTTCCTCCTCCAAGTCCTTCATAGAAGATTATAAACACCAAGGGTAGTGTCCGGCTCTGCAAAATAAATTTCCACGTATTGCCACAGAGAGAATAATATTAACACAAATCAAATCTGCTGACGTATTCTGCAGTGCGTCATCACACTACGGCCAAGTCCTTTACTCGAATCGTTTTTACTTTTCCACCTCAGCACGTTTTGCGAGGCGGTTTCCTTGGCACGTCTTGTCAAAGAAGAGATCGTGTGCCCTTTTTACGGGATTCTCATCAATACGAACATGGGTAACCCAACCGCGCCATTTACCACGGCGCTTGGGAGGCAAGCGAGTTTTATTAGGCAGGTGGGGACGCATGACCGCATCCGCCCATATAAGGGGATAAGGATCCACCTTTTTTACCTACGCCTTCTTCCTCCTTTGCCTATCCATCTCCTGCGCACTCGAGCTCCAGCGCCCAAGCCCGCACTTCCCACCTCAACCTTCTCCAGCAATGTCCGGAGCGGGAGGCAAGTGGATGGTCTCCTCCATCACGGAGGTCCAAGTGAAAAAGTTAAGGAAGGCCGGATACATGTCCAAGGACATCCCGCACCGGCTTCCTGAGAAGGGGCAGCTTCTCCCCACCCCAAGGCCCCATGAGAGGGTAGTGTTCCTTCCCCACTTCCTCCGCGGACTGGGTTTTCCACTCCACCCATTCGTCCGGCGACTCATGTTCTACTACGGCCTGGATTTCCATGATCTGGCCCCGAACTTCATCCTCAACATCTCGGTGTTTATCGTCGTGTGTGAGGCCTTCCTCCGCGTCCGCCCCAATTTCGGCCTCTGGCTCAAGACCTTCAACGTCAAGCCCAAGGTGGTGTGCGGCAGCCAGGCGGAGTGCGGAGGCGCCATGGCGGGCAAGATGGCCAACGTCCTATGGTTCAGGGGCTCCTTTGTGGAGACCCTAAAGGGGTGGCAAGCCGGGTGGTTTTACATCGCCGAGCCACGCGATCCGGAATTGGTCGCAGCCCCCGAGTTTTGATCCGGACCCCCCACGCGGCTTATGTCCTGGAAAGAGACGGGCCTGTCGTGGGGTAACGAAGAAGAGGTGACCGGACTGAAAACATGCATCCAGTCCCTGGTAAACAAGCCAATCAGGCTTCTCAATGTAGTCCAGGTCATGCTCGTTCGTCTAATCCTCCCGTGTCAACAACGGGACTTTAATCTATGGGAGTTCGACCCGGCGCAGCACCGAACCCTTAACAGGCTCTTTGACACGACGTATGATGACGTCTGGAAGGTGCTAATCAAAGGCACCGAGGCTCCAACATCCGCGTTCGAGGACCGCGGATACAGCTCGCAGCGTCACACTAGTGAGGTAAGCTATCTTCACCTTTTACAGGATATTAAGCTCTTTTTTCCTTTCACAGTTTGACTTTGTGCGGGATCTGAACTCCCTTACCTTTGACAGGCTTGGCAGGCGATATCCGAACCAATTAACTGTCCGGCTCCCTTGCCCGAAGACCCAGCCCCTGCTCTCCTAGTGAAGCTGCTGGTTCCGGCACCTTACGTGGTGCCGGAGAAGAAGGTAAAGAAGAAGAAGACCACGGGGACTCGAAAGAGCGCCTGTAACGTGGTGGTGTCGGACTCGTCATCCGACGAGTCCGAGACGCCCTCTTCCCGCAAAAACGAGGAGGAGGAAGAAGAAAACTCTCCCCCCCCCAATGGAGGGAGGAGAGAAGAGGAAGGCCGCCCCAACGGGGGAGCCCGAGGGGTCTAGGAAAAGGAAGACCCCTCCGTCGGACTACTCCCCCGACGCTAAAGAGGGCAAAGAGGAGTGGCCAAACAGGGCCAAGCGTCCGGCGAAATCGTAAGTTCGGATATCAAAGTAACTCATGATGTTCCTTTGTTGCACAACTTTCCCTAATGTCGAACGTAATTATGCAGCCCGCCCCGGGCCGAATTCAACGAATCGTCGGGCGGCTCCCTAGACTCATCGGACGTGAACTCAGTTCCGCTCGCTATCTCCCCCCGCACTACGGACGACGCCAAAGTGGCGTCACAACAAGCTCCGGGGTAGGAGGAGGTGGTCCTGGAGGAGCCGCAAGGCAACCTCCCGGACTCCAGGAGTGAAGGGGACAAGGCCCCCCAGGGCTCCAAGGCCGGCTTTGAGCCGTACACCGTGCCGGAATCTTCAACAGTTCTAGACCGCGGTAGGCGAGCTCCTTCCAAGAGGAGCAAGCCTTCTAAGCCGGCGGCCTCCGTCCAACCGGAGGTGCCGGACAATCTGCTGGAGGTGCTTGACGGCGCCTCCATCGACGAGGAGCACCGTACTATCATGAGTACGGTGATCCAAAGGGTTCAGTCCGCCAAGAGCGGACTGACTGAAGCTTGCGCTAGCCCTCTAACAGGTTTCGAGGTAAGTAAAAATATGTAAGAATATTACCGCATAGACAGTAGCCCCTGATGCTCTGTTTGGCGTTCGGAAAGAAAAGCCGAATAGAGGATCTATTAAATTTCGCAAGAGTCTAACAATAAAGAGTCAATATGCGTATGCAGGCTTCGCTGCTATCCACCGCCGCACTGACTGCGGAGGTGGGTGTCCTGAAACAGGACCTCGGGCGAACCGAGCAAGATCTCGGCCTTGCCAAGTGGCAGCTCGAGGAGAAAGAAGGTAAGAAATACCTTACAGAAAAAGTGCCTATAAAAAGGCGTGATTGCAAGAAATAACAGGATTGTACTGCTTATTGTAGGGGCCACGACTGAGGTGGCGACCCTCAAGCAGGCGTTGTCTAAGGCCGAAAAGAAAGCGGCCGCGGAGCGCACCGAGCGAGAGAGACTTGGGGCTCAGGTCGGCGAGGTGCAGCAAGAGCTTCAGGCTCTCATGAAAAAACATGAGAGTTTGGAGCTTGAGTCAAAGGCGCAAGCATCCGAGCTCACGACGGTCCTTGAGACTGCCAAGTCTGCCAAGGCCGAAGCCCAAAAGGCCCTCCAAGAGTTGGAGGAGATGAGGAAGATAGCAGCGGATAAGGCATTCTTTATGCAAAGCAGAAATATAAAAGTAAACTACTTGTTACTTACCCGAATCCAGAGCTCTCTAGGGGCATTCGCAGATCTTCCCCGCAGCGTATCTGACGCCGCCGCATTCTACCGAGCTGAAGAGGGCAGCTCGACGGAGAAGGTGTTCTGGTCTCAGTATTCTGAGGCCGGACACCCTGTGCCCCTGAGCGACCAGCTGAAACAGCTGGTCGAGCTCCACAAGGTGGCCGAACAGGCCATGAAGGGCTTCATAGTTCGGCTGTGGCCCGGAGAGGCCCTGCCTGGGAGCTATTTTAGGCTGGTGCGGCGGCTAGTGGAGGCCTGTCCGAGGCTCGAGGTCATCAAGCGCTCCGTCTGCATCGAAGGTGCCTGTCGGGCCCTTGCCCGTGCAAAGGTGCACTTGGGTAAGCTGGACGGTGAGAAGCTTGTGAAGGACGGGCCGCCGCCGGGGAAGGAGCATCGCAAGCCCAAGAACTACTACAAGGATGTTCTTGGAGGTGCCCGCATTGTGGCGGATGAATGTACCAAGGATGTAATTTTTGAATGAACTCGCTCGTGTTTATCCTGTGCGCTGAAAACTTGTTCATATGCGCTAAGCAATGCTTATTGAATTTAAAATATTATTTTCTATGCGGCTGTTTATCAAAAAATGAGAGATGGCCAGTCGTCGGCTTCTGCCCCCGTGCCACTAGTGCTGGGGTGTTCGGGATAAACCTGAGCGCTCTTTTTCCCATGTTTGGGTCCTTCGAGGGAGGCGCTCAGCACAACGAACCAGGCAATCGGACTATAATGCTTGAACACTCTCACTTAGCCATAGAACTTTATAATTTTAAATTTTGGCGAAGCCCCTAGTTCGGAAGACCGAGTTCGGGGCGCTATCCACGTCTTGGCCGGACAAAGCCAGCTCCTCGCTCGAAGCGGCATAAGTCTTTAGGGACTCGAAAAACCTCTTGAACAGCGACCGGTCTCTCGCCTCATCATGACAGTCAGTTTTAGCTTTCTCCACTGAGGTGCTTAACCCAGCTGAACCGGGGTACAATCGCAGTGGTTCTCCTAGTGCTACCTTAGCCGATATAGCGGAACGTAAGGCACCAAAACATAGGAGCCGGGCAAACCCAACTATTGACCCAAATCATGATTCGGAGCCAATGCATATAGTGCTATAAGTTCGGGGTGCCGCACTTGTGAAAGTGTACGGACTTCTCACACCATAATGAGGGGTACTGAAGCCCCTGGCGTGTTTGCCGTACCATGGTGTACGGGTGCAATCATGTCATTTAATAAACATATATATGAAAAGAGGATAATGCAAAAAATAGACAAAAAGCTATGCATTGTTTATAGAGAGGCTATTTATCAAAGCCGAACGATACAAGTAGTGCGATAAGCAAAAAAGATATTGGACTATTTAACATGTCCTGACCAGGGGCAGGCCGCGGAATTGTATTTAAAACAGGTGTACTGCTCGTAACAGAGACCACCTGGGAGTTCCATAATGCGGCATGGCTTGTCTGCCTCCCTGGATCTTGCATCGTTTGTGCGGCAGTCGAATTGCCGAACAGGTCATCCGAAGTATGGAGTCCTGAAAGTAAGAAAAAATAAGAATCCGGCAGCCCCTAGTACGTTTTAAGCCGTATTTTGGGCGTGCCTTTATTGTGCCCCTTCCCCTGTGCCCATGGTATTTCAAGGGCGTAGTTATGTACGCGAGGCACTGGTTTCGTTATGTCGCGAGGGCTGGGGTTGGGGCCGCATTGCTACGCCTGCTCAGAACGTGCCAGGCGGTCTTGTTGCAGGTTACTCCGGGCGCGCTTGGCAGTGTCTGGCTTTTTAACGGCCGGACTGGAGAATTGCCTAAGAAGGCTGCTTTGTACTTCCGCTGCGAGAGCCGTCATGTGCTCCTCCGTACGGAGGGAGCGTTCGGTGTTGACCGTGATTACTCCTTGAGGGCCTGGCATCTTGAGCTTGAGATATGCGTAGTGCGGCACCGCATTGAACTTTGCGAATGCGGTTCGTCCGAGCAGGGTGTGATAGCCACTGCGAAAGGGACTATATCGAAGATTAACTCTTCGCTTCGGAAATTGTCCGGGGATCCGAAGACCACGTCAAGTGTTACTGAGCCTGTGCAGTTGGCTTCTACACCTGGTATAACGCCTTTAAAGGTCGTTTTTGTTGGCTTAATCCTTGAGGGATCTATGCCCATTTTCCGCACTGTATCCTGGTAAAGCAGGTTCAGGCTACTGCCGCCGTCCATGAGGACTCTTGTGAGATGAAATCCGTCGATTATTTGGTCGAGAACCAATGCGGCGAAGCCTCCATGACGGATGCTGGTGGGATTGTCCCTTCGATCAAAAGTGATCGGGCAGGAGGACCATGGGTTGAACTTTGGGGTGACTGGCTCAATCGCATATACGTCCCGTAGCGCACGCTTCCGCTCCCTCTTGGGAATGTGGGTTGCGTATATCATGTTCACCGTCCGCACTTGTGGTGGAAAGCCCTTCTGTCCATTGTTGTTCGGCGGCCTGGCTCCTCCTCGTCATCGCTATGCAGCCCCTTGTCTTTGTTTTCGGCTCTTAACTTGCCTGCCTGCTTGTACACCCAACAATCCCTGTTGGTGTGATTGGCTGGCCTTTTGGGGGTGCCATGGATCTGGCACAAGCGGTCGAGTATTCGGTCCAAACTGGACGGGCCCTGAGTATTCTTTTTGAATGGCTTTTTCCGCTGACCGGATTTATAGCCTCTGAATCCGGCATTAACTGCCATATCTTCATTACTGTCGCTGCTAACGCGGCGTTTTTGCTTATTTCGACGTGTCCTGCCACTTTTGTCCTTGGTATCCGAATTACCAGGGTTCTTAGCTAAGTTATTACTGCAAGCTAGCCAGTTGTCTTCTCCCGCACAAAAGCGGGTCATGAGTGTCGTGAGGGCTGCCATAGATTTCGGCTTTTCCTGTCCCAGGTGCCGGGCAAGCCACTCGTCGCGGATGTTATGCTTGAAGGCTGCTAGGGCCTCTGCATCCGGACAGTCGACTATCTGGTTTTTCTTTGTTAGGAACCGTGTCCAGAATTGCCTGGCCGATTCCTCTGGCTGCTGAATTATGTGGCTTAAGTCGTCGGCATCCGGTGGTCGCACGTAAGTGCCCTGGAAGTTGTCGAGGAATGCGGCTTCCAGGTCCTCCCAAGAACCGATTGAGTCTGCTGGCAAGCTGTTAAGCCAATGTCGGGCCGGTCCTTTAAGTTTGAGCGGGAGGTATTTGATGGCGTGTAGATCATCGCCGCGTGCCATGTGGATGTGAAGCAGATAATCCTCGATCCATACCACCAGATCTGTTGTGCCATCGTATGATTCGATGTTAACGGGTTTGAAACCCTCCGGGATTTTATGATCCAATACTTCATCCGTGAAGCATAGCGGGTGTGCGGCGCCCCTGTACTGGGCTATATCACGACGCAGCTCGGAAGAGCTATGTCTGTTGTGTTCGGCCCGGCCGGATTTGTTGTATCCAGAGTGAAGATCATCGTCACGTGTCGTAGGGCGCCTGCGCGATCCGTAGATCGATCTTGTTTGTCTTGCCTTATCCTCCAGCACGTCTCACAGGTCTGGCGCATTTTCATGTGCCTTAGTTGAGCGGCGTTGGGGCATGGCTTGGGTGGAGGGCCGAGAGGCCTCTCTGTCGCGGCCGCGAGGTGGCCGGTCTTCCATGTCGTGCGCTGGGGATGTAGGCGCTTCCTCCTCTGATCGGGGTAGCGGCCTGCGCTTGGGGTAACTCTTGGAGGGGCGTTCGAGTTCATACTCTTCGGCTGCAAGGACTTCAGTCCATCTATCAGCTAGCAAATCTTGGTCAGCTCTAAGCTGTTGCTGCTTTTTCTTGAGGCTGTTTACCGTGGCTAAAAGCCTGCGTTTGAAACACTGTTGTTCGGCAGGGTCTGATGGTATGACGAATTCGTCGTCATCGAGGCTTGCCTCGTCTTCGAAGGGAGGCATATAGTTATCATCCTCAACCTCTCGGTCTGCCGCTCTCTCGTGAGGGCTGGCTTCTCCATCTTCCTGTGCCAAATCTTGCTGGGGTGGGTGTTCTTCAGCGCTATCCGGGGTAGTATTATCTCCCGTGCCGGAATCACCGTTTTTGCTTTGGCGGGATTTAGAGCGGCGCCGCTGACGCCGGCGCTTTGGCTGCTTCTTGGAGGTGTCATCCCCCGCTGTTCCATCGCCATCTCCATCTTTTGGAGTGTCCACCATATATATGTCATATGACGAGGTGGCCTTCCAGCGCCCTGCAGGTGCTGGTTCCTGTTCGTCTCCTACATCGTCGTCCATACCGTCGATGTCTTCGGAGCCGAAGTCAAGCATGTCGGTTAAATCGTCGATAGTGGCTACAAAGTGGGTGGTGGGTGGGCTTTGAATTTCTTCATCGTCCGTATCCCATCCTCGCTGACCGTAGTCCGGCCAGGGCTCTCCTGATAAAGAGAGAGACTTGAGAGAATTCAGAATGTCGCCAAAAGGCGAGTGCTGAAAGATGTCCGCGGCGGTGAACTCCATTATCGGCGCCCAATCGGATTCGATTGGCAGGGGTGCGGGGGGTTCAGAGTCCGGGGAAGAGTCCGGATCCTCGGAGTCACGGGTCATGCAGAGTGCGGGGCTGGCGTTTGGCTCGATCGCCTTTGCGATCGCAGCCCCCGAGGTGACATCCAACCGCTCATCCTCGACCGGTGCAATAGGCTCCGAGTTAAGGGACGGAACCGGTGCGGGTGCAGCCTCCAGGACACTGTTCGGAGGCAGAGCTAGATCATGCCCCTCGAGATAGTGCGGCGCGCTTGGCCGTGGCTCGAACCCGTCGAAGATCAAGTCTCCACGGATGTCAGCCGTCTAGTTTAAGCCTCCAAACCTGACTTGATGGCCAGGGGCGTAGCTTTCGATCTGCTCCAGGTGGCCAAGCGAATTGGCCCGCAGTGCGAAGCCGCCGAAGACGAAGATCTGTCCGGGGAGAAAAGTCTCACCCTGGACCTCATCGTTGTTGATGATCAAGGGAGCCATCGGGCCTAAAGGCGACGACACAGAGGAACTCTCAATGAAAGCACCAATGTCGGTGTCAAAACCGGCGGATCTCGGGTAGGGGGTCCCGAACTGTGCGTCAAGGCCAGATGGTAACAGGAGACAAGGGACACAATGTTTTTACCCAGGTTCGGGCCCTCTTGATGGAGGTAATACCCTACTCCTGCTTGATTAATATTGATGATATGGGTAGTACAAGAGTAGATCTACCACGAGATCAAGGAGGCTAAACCCTAGAAGCTAGCCTATGGTATGATTGTTGTGTATGGAATTGATGTCCTACGGACTACAACCCTCCGGTTTATATAGACACCGGATAGGGTTAGGGTTACATAGAGTCGGTTACAATGGTAGGAGATCTTGAATATCCGCATCGCCAAGCTTGCCTTACACGCCAAGGAAAGTCCCATCCGGACACGGGACGAAGTCTTCAATCTTGTATCTTCATAGTCCAGGAGTCCGGCGAAGGTATAGTCCGGCTACCCAAACACCTCCTAATCCAGGACTCCCTCACCCTCCAACACTCTAGCTCTGTCTCTCTCCCAACCTTATTCATCTCCTGCACATATGCATGGATGCCGATCGATCTCCCTTAATACATGAGGCAGATCGATCTCCTTAATACATGAGGTAGGCCTCTCTCCTCCTCCACACATATACCAGCCATTGTACCTCTATAGTTAATTGGGCCTCCCTCTTCCCCCACCACACACCGATAGTCGAGCGCTGCAGGTAGGTATCCATGCCACAAAGACAAACTGCACATGTCCCATCTCACGTTCCAGTAGGCCAGCCACTCTATATCTTTGACGTGGGCACACACAAATTCGATGGCACTCTTTATCGATCGCGCGCGCACACACACACATCATCATCCCTCTCTTCGATTCTATGGACACCTCAAGCCGATGATACCTCCACTCTCTTCTCATGGATCGCCCCCTCTATATATATGTTATATCCAGGACTCTATTTCACACACATTGCATATGTTAAATTTTTTGATTGACCCCCCCCCCCCCCAAAAAAACTCTCAAGAACCCACACACTATATCTCTCTAGGTTTGTATCTCTCTCACACAACCCCACGTAGGTGGTGTATGTATACAAGAAGAGAATAGGTGCACCGTGCACGTACTCACGCTTCGTGCCCAGCCACACCCGCGCGGGTACACGGTGGAGCTCATTTCTTTACGAAATGGCAGCCCACGTGCTAATTTGAACTCATGTAGCAGTTATTTACCTAGGGAGGTCGTGTACCACGCGTGCACGAAACAAAGTTCGACTTGACGCGTTGCCACGTTATTTTTAAATAAAGTTATAGCGCTCAATGGCACGTACACAGAATATAAAACAATTTTTATGGAGGAAAAGGTAGTCCGCTCTTTAGAGTATCTCACACAAGGCTCCGGTGGCCTCTCTCTCTCACCGTTGGTCACTGATCCGGCCGCATCCCGTCCGCCGGGGGAAAGGGAGTGCGGTGGCCTCTCTCTCTCTCTCTCACACCATTGGTCACTGATCCGTCCGCCGGGGGAAAGGGAGGAAGTGCATTGTTTCTCCGTTCGACGGCGCCAAGGCAGCACGTCCCGATCTGCGGTACACGCCGTTCTCTCTGTCCAAGCTCCGGCGCGGCAGGGCCTACGCCACCTGCTCGTAGATTCCGCCCGCCGCCGCTCACCTAGTTACATCCCGACGACCTCCAGGTATCCCCTCCGGCCTTGCTCCACTGCCCGTTTTCCCACGTCGCTGCATGTGGATCTTCCATAGTTCTTTGCCCAAAACATAGCTCGTCCAGCGTACTTTCCATATTGCATTCTCGTCCTCACACCGTTTTAGACAAACAAAGCCGTGTTGTTATCTTCCCTTAGCATAAGGAATATGCTTCTTTTTTGTCGTCGCATGTGTCATCAACTGTTATTGGCCAGTAATTGTTTCCTTTCTACCTCTTTGTTGCAAACAGGGCTATCCATTTCACCTAGTTGCTATTGCGACCTTTTGGTGAACTGCACAAATCACTTTTTTCTTAAGAGTGTTTTGTGCAGTTGTACTAAAATGTCACACGGGCAACGTCTCTACATTTCAGTGTGACTGCGCAAAGGGAGATTGGTTTTGCTCTATCCTCCTCATCCAACTCCGAGCCTAATCTTCTTCAACTAGTTAGTCTTAAGAGAGACTGCAGAGGTGACCGGCTTCTATTTATGTGTTTATTGTTTCATCAGCAGTCCTCTATTATCGTAATCACACTTGATATCTTTGGAACAAGGACGCACTGCTCTATTTTAGTGGAACTGCACAAATTGATCGGAATGTTGCATGCTCCAGACAACTACTTTTTTCCCAACATGCCTTGTTGATTTAGACAGAGCTGGGGGGACGTTGCTGCCAATGAAAGCATGGATCAATTTTAATTTAACACCTTATCACAACTTTGTCTTCAGTTGTGATGTAATTATTAGCTCTGATCTGCTAATAATTGACACGCATTAGCAAGGAAGTTAGTTTTTTATTGTTTCCGAAAGAGCATCGATGGCAAGACACGCGAAACAAAAGCTGAAAGCTCACACCATTGTACAATTTCATGTCGCTGGAAAATTATTTGTATAGTACGTCAATTATGTAAACAAATGATGGAAGCTTGATAGCATTGCCAGAAGCCTCTTCATAATCCGGGTCCATGTGCCATGCACAAAATTATACTCCTTCGTTCCTAAATATTTGTCTTTTTACAAATTTCAAACGGACATATTTTAGAGTGTAGATTCACTCATTTTGCTTCGTATGTGTACTCCCTCCGTTCCTAAATATTCTATTCGTCTTAACAGAGATTTCAACAAGTGACTACATACGGCGCAAAATGAGTGAATCTACACTCTAAAATATGTCTATATACATCCGTATGTGCCAGTCCATTTGAAATCTCTAAAAAGACAAATATTTGAGTAGTCACTCGTTGAAATCTCTAGAAAGACAAATACTCCGGAGTATATTTAAGAACCGAGGGGGTAGTGCACAACCGCATGGGAGACTCAGCCCGGTCGTTGCGCCGCATTAATAGTGAGTAATGAGCAGTCAAATCATAAGCCCCACCTTTCCCACTGTAAGTTGCTCTGAAGAAGCAACCATCAATACGCTCTTCTTTGAATCCGCTCATACTACTCCATCCGTCACTGTTTATACAACGCGCTTCAGAAAAAAGAAAAAAATCCGTGGGACCAAGGCGACTAGCGATCGGCCTGAAAAATAGCATTGGTAGTTATAGCACGGTGTCTATTACTAGAGGGAATAATGCGTACACACATGCATGCAATGCTTCCACCCCGGGTACACACATGCATGCACTCCGTAGTAGTACAGTACATGAAGAGAAAATTGTGGACTTGATTGCGGTTACCATGCCCTAATTAATTGAGCATTAAACCAAACGCGTCTAAAGTCTCTCTGGTGGTAGAAATGCATTGAGAGAAATGCATCATAATGAAGCGCGCCCTGTAAACTGTGATGGAGGGTGGAGTAGTATGAAGGTGCAAAATCAAGTACGCGTACTACTGCGCTTGGCTCTTTGCCCCTTCGTGAAGTCGAACAATGATGGTACTCTGCATGTTGGGTACTACAGTGTATGCCTCTGACAATCTGACACCGAATGGACTGATGCATGTCCACCGAGGGTAGGTTGCATTAGTCAAAAGGCGTAAGCGAGCTTCACCTTGTCCTGCAAGCTTCTCCTCGTTCTGCGAGTTGACGGGACACACCAAAAAGTAGTGCTAGTCCATACTCCCTCCTTTCCGGTTAATATGGCTTAATCTTTTTTGCGGGTAAATGAGAGATCTTTATTAATATATAAGCATTCTTAGGATGATCAGCCAAGACACTGATCACTAGGAAGCGAGGTACCCCGCAAAAAAAGAAGTAGGAAGCGAGGTGTTTCATCAAGCCAGCTCTCGGCCACATTCAAAGTGCAGCAAGCACGGTTCGCACGAAGATGCGCCGCAAGGTTTGCTGACCTGTTTACATGCTGAATAACAAAAAAAGAGGAAATATTACTGAGCGCTACTATTTGTAATAGGATATGAGTCAGAATTAAGCGAGAATTGTGGCGAGTGTTCCATGCAATCAACTTCCATTATCACATGCGAGAACCCTCGAAGAGAACCAAATGTGTTGAAGATTGCTTTATCACATTTTAAAATTATAATAAGAGTGCAGACGCTCCTCCATCCGGTTCCTAGTACTAGTATAGCACGTACCTTTATGGACTATAGTAGTAGTACTACTCCTAGTAAACTTTGCGCTTGGTTGTTCGGGAAGTCGAACAATAATAGCACTAGTAGTATAGTGTATGCTTCTGGCAATCTGACACCGAATTAACTGTTGCACGTCCACTGCCTGAGCGAGGGAGAGCTTGCATTAGTCAAAAGTTTCTCCTTGTCCTGCGAGCCACCGCGCGCAAGCTTCGACCGTCCTGCAACCTTCTCCTCGTTCGGCAAGTTGACGGGACACAGCAAAGTAATGCTAGTCCATGTTGCCTCCTCCCCGGTTAATATGGCTTAATTTCAAATGAGATAAATACACTGTCTGTCACTGTATATTTGTAAAAAACGGTCAGTGGACTTCATAATACGCTCATTGCGCTCAATATATATATTTTCCGGTGTTCATACGGTCACTAGCTCACCCTGACTGAGTATGTGTGTGCATGCACGTGTAGGTTGAGCACTTGAGCGTGACCGTGTGTGTTCCGTCGTGTGCTCGGACATGCATGCATTAGGGCGTCGCGCACGTTTTTGCGTCCATGTGTATGTGTGACTGTTGCATACATGTAGGGGGAGTACGTGTAGGGGCCACTAAGGAGCAGTCAAATCACACAGTAAGTTAGTCGGCAGAAGCAACCGTCATTTCACTCTTGAATGACACATACGCAATATAAAATGGTTGATATGGAGAGAAAAGGAAAATCACTATATATACACTAGCAGGAGCCTAAGCTACAAGCCTGCTTGCTTAGGTTGCTCTGTTCACAAGCATAGAACGACGGGCCTGATCCCGCAGCTGGGGGAAGGGAACAATGTTCTGCGTAGACGCGGTCGACATCGGCGAGGGAGAAAACCCACAGTCGGTGCGTCCCAATCGGGGGTCACTGCGGTATGGGCCGATGTCGCGTCCCAACCGCCCTTCTAGCTACAGCCCGACGTCCCAGGTAGTCCATCTTCCTTTTGGAGCCGGCTTGCTCCACTGCCATAGCTCCATCTCCATGTCGATCTTTCTCTACTTCTACCGGCTTCTACTTGTGATGAGTCTATGTCTCATGAACTAGTGATAGTACTATTATTCTAATCACACTTCTTCAATATCTTTGCCATCAGGGATGCTCAGGTCGATTTTAGTGGAACTGCACAAAAGCATCGTATGATCCGAGGGTGCTAGTTGTCTTTCCTTCGACAGGTTCTACCTGGCCAGGAAATTAAATCATGTTTAGGGTTTAGGGTTTAAGTCATAGTGACCCCATCAGTAGTTTTTCTTCCGTACACGCTCTCACAACTTTTTTCTTTAGTTGTGAAGTAAATATTGGCTATGATCTGTGAATCATTGAGATGCATCAGCATGCGTGTTAGTTTTCCTTTGTATTTGATGGAATGTTGTAACGGGGCAACCTTGGAATAGGAATGAAAATGGAGTGGAAAAGTTTCTATTTTTCCGGAGAAAAAATGGAAACGGGGAGAAACCAACGTTTCGTTTCGTTGGATCGCGCCATCGAGCAAAACCAACGTTTAAAGCACGTCTGTCGTGTTCGTGTCTCACCCTCCTCCATGGCTCGACCCCACACAGTCGCTCGGCATGCCACTCACTGCAAACCGAGTAGTATACCATAACTTTCCCGCCTACTTGTCGATGGATCGCGCAATGGAGTACTAGCACTACTGGAAGAGATTGATGAGTTGGGGGAGGACAGCTAGCTGTAGCACGGACTCCCAAGAACTTTTTACATGCATGTTGTAGCCGGCTATTGCGAGCTTTGAATGCAGAGCAGCCGCGTGCACCCGGAAGCGGCGCGGGCGACGCTCTCTCGGCCGGCGCACCGCTTCAATGCCGGCGCCAGTGAGAGGTCGCGTCCGCTCTGGCCGGGCATGAATGCGGCACTGACTGTTTCGGGCGGGAAGCACGCGCGCGTGATGAAGAGGGTTTGGGTTGGTCAGGACCGGCCGTGGTAGCGGTCCGGACGTGCGCAAACAAGAGATGTTGTATGTTAATATTGTTGCATATGTAATTAACAACGTAAATAATGTGCCAGTTGGACAAATATGATTGGAGATGGAGATGGAAATGGAATTTTACGTAAACACGGATATGCATGTCTATGTCTATGTGTGTGTGCGCGACGACTCTCGCGACCTGGAAGCGGGGGCGTGTTTTTGATCGAGTTTTCTTTCTTGGTACATTAGAAAATCAGTTTGTCTAATTCACATCTAGATGTTATTTAAGGATATCACATCTAAGCTCCCACAAGTATATAATGTAGCAACAAGAAACAAAAAAACTAGGAAAAGACCACAAACAGGGTGGACATTAACTTATATGTGACATAACTATGTCACATCTAGATGTGTCCTAGACAGACCCTTAAAAAATTGTCCGCCAGTTTTCGTTTCTTTTTTTCGGGAACGCGCGTATTCTATTTAAAACCACTGCTATGGAGAGATTTTTTTTACTCCATTATAGCCTCTTGTTTGATAGAGTTTCTCGCGTCTCGCTCTCTCACCCTCTCCATATCAAAACAAGATGACAGTGTCCACTCTATCTCTCTCCTCACCGGTGGTCAGAGATCCGGCCGAATCCCGTCCGCTGCGGGAGGTGAGGAGGTGCAGCGTTGACGTTGTCGCCGTCGGCGACAGAGGAAGCCGATGCGCACCGTCCTCTCGGAGCCGGCGCTGGCACGGACGAAGATCCTCCGCGCCCTTGTTCGCTGCCGTCGTGTGGGCAGATCCCGCCCGCCCGCCTAAACGACATCTCGCCCACCTGAGGTATAACTTCTTGTACTTGTCCAGCTCCCCAGGTCGCTGCGTGCGGGTTTTCTTCTATGCGACTACTCCCCAGCTCCCCATGCATAGTAGCTAGGGTTCGTCGGCTGGTCCAACATCACCTACTAGTACTACTACTATTATAGAGGAAATGCCACTCAAAAAGTTGTCCTGATTTATGCCTCGGTGGAGGTATACATGTTGTTTCGACAAAAAGTACATGGTGGTTGTGCGGTCATTGTCCATATGGTGGTAGTACTATCACTGGTTAAATGAAGAAATGCTTTTTTTCTCGGGTATCCTGGTTTAGTTCCCATCAAGATAATTATGATGCTTCTGTTTTTTGGTGTACTTTTCATTAATTCTTATTGACAATTGAGATGTCGTTGCTAACCCTTTTTTATATTTTTGGAAACAGCGATGCGTGTCTCCATACCCGGGCATGTCTTCCTCAATTTTGGTGGAACTGCACAAAATTGGATGGCCATTGTTGTTCCGCCTCACTGTCCTCTGCCACGTGGTTCTTCCTTCCTCGAGCTTGATTACTGAGAAGAAACAGACCACAGTGAGGATTTGTCGAACTTCTTAGGTGCCTCACCCTAACTTGATGCCAAATGGATGATGCATCACCACGATGACCTATCGATGCTCATGGTTGCGCCTCATGGTTGCATCGGCTGGTGAAGCTGATAGATTTTCGACGAAAAACAAGCTGTCTTCCATCAGTAGCTAGTCAAACTTTGTAATACTCTCAAACCTTTCCGATAATTGAAATTAAATTTCTTTATTTGTACACACTCTCACATGTTTCTGATAATTTGGCGCATGTGTGGTTATTCACTTAAGGGAGGGTAGTGTACCACACGTGAAGGACAGGAAGTGTGACCAGGACGCGTGGGCGTGGATCGTTAGTTCATCGGAAGTAGTACTAGTTTTCTTCACTGTACATTAAATAAAGAGTTTCATTTCGTACTTACACAATTTAAAACGATTGTTATGGAGAGAATAAGAAAACCACTCCACTATATATTAGTCGTATACACGAGAGTACTATATGGACGCAGCTTCATTGACTTAGTGCACCTGCCTTTGGATTTATGACAGGTGGGCCCAAAATGTGGCTGGCTCACCTGTCATACAGCCAAAAGCAGGCGCAGTGAAGGCACCGGAGCTCAGTCCGTACTACAGTAGTATATATATAAGCGGGAGCCTCAGCGCTTGTTCGCTAGGGTTTGCACTCTCCACATGCTGGCCGCACTACATATATGTTACACGCTGGAGGCTCAGCGTTCATTTGCTAGGGTTTGCTATATTCACAGTCTCTCACCCTTTCTTCACCAGATCTAAACAAGACTGTGTTGGCCTCTTGTCTCTCTCTCCCCCCCTCACTGCTGGTGAAGGAGGCGTCCGTATCCCGTCGCACCGGGAAGGGGAGGAGGTGCAGCGTTCACTCTATCGCCTTCGGCGAGGGAGGCAATCCACTGCCGGCTGCGCTGTTCTCTTTCACCCAGCGCCTGTGCGGGAGGGCCACCGACCCCTTCTTCCTCGTTGTCGTACGTAGTGTGGGCAGATCCGGCCTCCCGCCGCATGCCTTGCCACATCCCAATGACCCTAAGGTATAAGTTTCTTTGAAACCGTCGTTGCTCTAGCTGCATGTGGATCTTTTTCGATCTGTAGTCGAATCTAGGTCTTGGTTCAAAGAGGAAAGAAGGGTGCGGTGGGCTGGAGCAAGAATCTAGGACATGGTTCAATGAGGAAAGGAGGGGCGGAAAGTAGTATAGACTGGCTATCCAGCCGCTTTGTAGGTCAAAAAGGGAAAAAGGGGGGTAACCCAGTACACACATCTGTAAGGAACCGATCTCTTTGTTGAAAAGGGAAAGAAACTGGGGGGTCGGGTAGTTTGTGCACGACTAGATTTGCTGCCCTCACATAGGAAGAAGGTTCAAAGAGAACAAATATGGGACATGCGCATATATGCTGCTTGGCTACATACTCTGCATCACCCATTTATACGTGTGGACGCACATGGTGCTGGCATGTCCCATGCAGCTATTTTGTTGTTGTTAATCTAAGAATGCCGCCGGAAAATTGAAGCAATGCCACTGTTAAAAGTAAATTACATTTTTTAACGAATGCTGTTTCAAGAGAATGCCTCTGTTAATATGAATCAATGCAACAGTTTTAGAAATGCTACTGTCCTACTTTGTTTTCCATCCAAGATAAGTTAGATGCTTCTTTCTGTCACCGTTTGTTTCATCCTCCTTTATCGGCAAGTAATTGTTTCCTTTTTTGCTTCTGTTAAAATAGGGGTATCGATTCAACTTGTTGCTATTGTGACACTTTGCTTCGCTACTCGAAACACTTATGTTTTAAGAGTGTTTTGTGCAGTTCAACTTGAATGTCACACCGGTGACTTTGCTTAATTTTTGTGGAACTGCACAAAAGGAGATCGAGATTTGTTTCCAGTCTTCGTGGCGAGTTGTTTCAAATCTTGGTCTCAACCACATGATGTGCAGTGTGCTTTGAGATGTTGTGCTATTTGTTTTGGTACTGTTTTTTCCCATTAAGTAGTGAACAAAAATGGGACCAACCCAGACATGATGCTTGTTGCTTTGTTACAATAAATTCAGCATCACCCCCTTTATAAGCCAGTAATTGATGCCACTCTCAGAATTAACTACTGATCTGTTTTAAGAGAATGTCTCTGTTAATATGAATCAATGCAACCGTTTTAGAAATGCTATTGTCCTATACTTTGCTTTCCATCAAGATAAGGTAGATGCTTCTTTTTGTGGCCGCATGTTTCATCCTCCTTTATTGGCCAGTAATTGTTTTCCTTTTTTCCTCTTAAAACAGGGATA
Source organism: Aegilops umbellulata (assembly GCA_032464435.1). NCBI lineage: Eukaryota > Viridiplantae > Streptophyta > Magnoliopsida > Poales > Poaceae > Aegilops > Aegilops umbellulata. Next base: position 510,710,115 of record CP136056.1, on the reverse strand, counting down.
TCTATTCAACTTGTTGCTATAGAAAACTTAAATGTCCCACTGGCAACTTTGCTTGATTTCAGTGCAACTGCACAAAACTTGATTCGATTTCCTATTCGTGTTGGTCGATTCGTATTTTATGTTGGTCGTCTCATGAAAGGTCAGTACAGGCCTTCATCCACATGATTGTGCAGTGTGCTTTGAGATGATGTGCTACTTGTATTGGTACTGTTTTAAATAAATGATGAATTGAAGCTATTGTATTGCTGTCTTTTCTCATTAAGTAGTGAACAAAAATGGGACCAACCCAGACATGATGCTTGTTGCTTTGTTATAACAAATTCAGCATCACCCCCTTTATAAGCCAGTAATTGATGCCACTCTCAGAATTAACTACTGAATCTTATTTCAAAACTGCAACACTTGTTAGGGATTGGCGGGATTACCATTTTTGTGCCCGCATGTTTCATCCTCCTTTATTAGCCAGTAATTGATTCCTTTTTTGCCTCTGTTTATACAGGGATATCTATTCAACTTGTTGCTATTGCGACATTTTGCTTCGCTACGCGTGACACTTTGCTTGATTTCAGTGCAACTGCACAAAACGAGATTGGATTTCCTATTCGTGTTGGTCGATTCGTATTTTATGTTGGTCGTCTCATGAAAGGTCAGTACAGGCCTTCATCCACATGATTGTGCAGTGTGCTTTGAGATGATGTGCTACTTGTATTGGTACTGTTTTAAATAAATGATGAATTGAAGCTATTGTATTGCTGCCTTTTCTCATTAAGTAGTGAACAAAAATGGGACCAACCCAGACATGATGCTTGTTGATTTGTTACAACAAATTCAGCATCACCCCCTTTATAAGCCAGTAATTGATGCCACTCTCAGAATTAACTACTGAATCTTATTTCAAAACTGCAACACTTGTTAGGGATTGGCGGGATTACCATTTTTGTGCCCGCATGTTTCATCCTCCTTTATTAGCCAGTAATTGATTCCTTTTTTGCCTCTGTTTATACAGGGATATCTATTCAACTTGTTGCTATTGCGACATTTTGCTTCGCTACGCGTAACATTTTGCTTGATTTCAGTGCAACTGCACAAAACGAGATTGGATTTCCTATTCGTGTTGGAAGATTCGTATTTTATCTTGTTCGTCTCATGAAAGGTCAGTACAGGCTTTCATCCACATGATTGTGCAGTGTGCTTTGAGATGTTGTGCTACTTGTATTGGTACTATTTTAAATAAATGTTGAATTGAAGCTATTGTATTGCTGTCTTTTTCCCATTAAGTAGTGAACAAAAATGGAACCAACCCAGACATGATGCTTGTTGCTTTGTTACAACAAACTCTGCATCACCCCTTTATAAGTAGATGGAAGCACATACTGTTGTTGTGCCCACTCTACCTTGGAACTGTTTATGCTTTTCGTTAATCTAATGCCGCTGGTAAAATTAAGCAATGCCACTCTCAGAATTAATTAACTACTGAATCTTAGTTCAAAATTGCAGCACTTGTTAGGGATTGGCGGGATTACCATTTTTGTGGTCGCATGTTTCATCCTCCTTTATTGGCCAGTAATTGATTCCTTTTTTGCCTCTGTTAAAACAGGGATATCTATTCAACTTGTTGCTATTGCGACATTTTGCTTCGCTTAATTTTGGTGGAACGGCACAAAATGAGACCGGATTTCCATATATGTGTTGAGATCTCTTTTAGATCCACCTCAAGCGTTGTTTCAAATCTTGGTCTTGAAAGGTCAGTACCTACTTTCCTCAGAATTAACTACTGAATCTTAGTTCAAAACTGCAACACTTGTTAGGGATCGGCGGGAGTACCATTTCTGTTAGGGATCGGCCGGAGTACATGTTTAAGAAATGTATTGTTCAGATAATGTCTCTGTTATTATATATCAGTTACAGTGTTTTACAAATGGTACTATCCTGCTTTGTAGTTCTTTCTACATGTATAACCAAGGTATTGTTAAGATAATGTCTCTGTTAAAATGAATCAGTCGCATTGTTTTAGGAATGATACTTTTCTGCTTTTTCGTTCTTTATACATCTTGAAACAAGGCATTGTTAAGATAATGTCTCAGTTAATATGAATGAATCACATTGATTGAGAATTGCTACTCTCCTGCTTTGTTTCCCATTAAGATAAGGTAGATCAGTAGATGTTTTTCTTCTGGGAGTACAAGTCATCAACCGTTATTTCTCAGTAATTGTTTCCCTTATACCTTTTGTTGCTTACATGGATATCAAAATTAAAGCTCGGTTTTATTCCGACTTCGATTTTAGTTTAACTGCACAAAAGGAGCCAATGTGTCCAAAGCAAACTGCTGCATTAATGGGTCCAGTTGGTCGTTCCACTTTGCAGAAAGAAGCAGTCACTGTTTGCACTACATTACAGAAGGAATGACCGAGAAGCTTTACAGAGTATTATTAGACACCGGTGACATGACTAGTTTGTAGAGACCATTGGCAATTTAACAACACATGGAGTGCCTCCACGATCATAGGCATTACATATTTTGAATGGGAAAAGCTTGTCAAAGTTTAATCATTGATGTTAGCAAGAAGCGACAGGACTCCACGATCATAGGCATTACATATTTTGAATGGGAAAAGCTTGTCAAAGTTCAATCATTGATGTTAGCAAGAAGATGTTAGTTTAATATATTGGAATTCGAAAACCTTGTCAAAATTTGCTCATTGATGTTAGCCAGAAGACATGCATTTGATATTTTTGAGTGGGACGCCCTTGCTGTGAGCAGCGTCGAGTGTTTTTTCCTATTCATGTGTTCAGTTTAGAAGTAAATAGTTACTCTGCTGAGATATTCCTGTGTTAAGAGTTTGTTTTGAATATTGTCTATGTAATGCCAGGCCTTGTGTTTGATTGCAAAGTTGAGCTTGGAATGCTGTGGCATGCGGCATCACGAGCTGTTCACCGTGCCTCCTGAGAATAATGCTTCGTATTGTTTTGCATGTCGATCTAATGCCAGTGATTTGCTTGTTAAGAAGATCATCCTCTTCTGTTGATTCCGTGCTTAAGAAGTTCATCGTCTGATGTTTCATTCATAGCCTATACGACAAGTCGGGTAGGTTAGACGTGAAACCATATGATCTTCCAACCAACTCATGATATTAGGCCGTGATTGGATCATCGTTTTCCAACCAAAACCGCTTGTAAAACTGACGCTTGTAAATTAAAGCAGATGGTCTCGGGCGAAGGCGCTTGGTTGGTCGATTTCGACTAGTAAAATATCGGAAGTACTTGACACATGATAAAAACGCTGAACGACACTCGGACAATTGCTAATCCAGTCGTTAGCTACTGTTTCAGCCTTGCCCATGGATGGCATGATACGCACGTCGTGCATGTATCGTCTGGTAATGTCGTCCATATAGCAGTGCTCGTAAAATATACACTGGTCTCTCAAATTACATGCGTAACCCGCCGGTTTTACTTATAGAGCTCAGGCCCTCGGTTTCATTACGCCTGTATTTTACGCGTTGTTTTCGATGACGAGTAAATTACACTTGTATGTTAATACAGGTTTGAAATAAACCAGAGCTCCCAAGCGCGGCCTTACCGTTTCATGCCGTCTCAGTTTCTCGAAGGTGCTCATAGGTGTCCGATGATCCTAGCTTCCTGAATGAGTAGCAGGCGCTGTATCAGACAATCCGTAGGGCCCGCGAGGCCCTCTCCGTTGCCCTTCGAGTTGTTGCGCTCGTCGTGGTGCCGAGCATTGTTAACATCGTCAATGAACATGAGGATTCAGGAGATGACTTTATTTTGACTGGATGACACTAGGGACCCACTAGGGCCATAGCCGTACGTACGCAAGTGCCTCCTTATTATGTACAACTATATATTTTTTTGCTTTCTCCTGGTTTCCTGACATCACGGTCCCACACCATTGTCAACCTATGTAGTCAATATAAACGAGAGAATTGCACAAGGTGCGGCCGACAGCTGGGACAAAGCAGCTCGAGCAGTATTTGTGTTTTTGAGGCGTGAGCACTGCAGAGTTTTTCTTGGCGATGATTTCATTCTTGTTCAGAGGAGAGCAGGGTATTAACTGGGCGGGCTGTGGCCCGTCTAGCCCAGGCCAGATATTCAGCCCAGATACTAATTTTTTCAAGATGAAAATGGCTAGCCCAGCTATACGTCTTGTTGAGAAATACCCAGGCAAAGTCAACTTGTTATTCTCCGCCCCGCTGGGCTGCAAATCTTTCCTAGGAGGGATGCATTAGGCTTAACAGGAAAATGGGATTTAAAAAAATAATAAATGGGATTTAATTATAAAAACTGGGCAGCAACTATAAAAAAATGCACCAAACACGAAATTATTTTATAAAATATTATTTATGGATTTTGAAAATCTTAAATTTTCATTGTTGCGCGCGCAATGTTTCGTTGGATTTTTACATAATACAAATTTATATTTAATCTGACTAGAAATTTTGGGATAAAAATATTTCGGAGCCCATCAAAATGTGGAAAATTTTATTGAATTCTGTCTTCAACGGTTGGTTGAAATTATTAATCATTGTCCTAACTAGAAAATGGATTGTACTTTTAACAAACTGTAAATGGGCTGTTGTAAATTCCATTAGAATTCCAAAATTGGTTGTACATTCTTACAAAACGTAAATGGGCTATAAGTTCTCTGCCACACACTTGTGGGCCTACTAAGTGACGCGTCCCTTAAAAAAAATAAGTTGACGCGTATGCAAGGCTTTGCCAACTTATTATAGTCAACACACGGTTCTAGCAGCAATGACCGTCGGATGTCTATCCAACGGATGTCGTGCTTCTTCTTCAATTTTGGATATTCTTAGCTTCGGCCGCCCAAAAAATGATTCCTCCCACTGACATCTGGGGCACACCGTTTCAGAGGCTGACCTGTGGGCCTACTAAGTTGGAGCGCACCAAGGGCTTTGTCAACTTAGTCAATAATAAGCGTTTCTAGCTTCAGTGACCGTACGATGTCCATCCAACGGCCGTAGTGCTTCTTCAACCTCTGGTCTTCTTGGTCCAGCCGCCCAAAGAAGCGCCGGTCATGCCGCCTGCTCCTGCCTCCCGTGGCCGGTTGTGCTGCCGCGGAGGCCTCACCGCCCCCCTACTACTCCCACCACTGGCCAGGCCATCCCTCCACTCACCCACACCCCCTGTTATTCTGCGGCGACAACAGCCTCACACCGCAGCCGAACCAGTGAACCCTCGTGCTCCTCTCCGCGCGGGCTTCCACTGATGCGTCTTCCCCGGCTCCGCGTCGTCCCCTTCCTAGGCCTCGCCGTCGTCCAGACCACCGCCCTGGTGCTCTCGACACGGCGTGGTCAACGACCGACTTCCATCGGAAGAGTACTGTACATGGAGAGGCTGACAGCTGGGTCCAGGCGGCCGCAAGGAAGTGCCTCCTTATTACGCGTAAAATAATTATTCCTCCACCTTACAGCAGGGACCCACTGGACGGGCCACCTTATTTCGTGAAAAAACGTTGCCCCCCTGACTGCTCGAACCCACCGGACGGGCTAGCGTATTTCGTGAAAAAAATGTTCCCCCCGCTGTCAGCTCGGACCCATCGAAAGTGCCTCCTTATTACGCACAAAAAAATGAATACTCCCCCTGCTAGCTGGGACCCACCAGGTGGGAGGCTGACTTGTGGGCCTACTAAGTTGACTGGGACGGGGGCCTTTGTCAACTTTAGTCAATATGAATGATTCTAGCTCCAGTGACCGTACGATGTGCATCCAACGGCCGTAGTGCTTCTTCAACCTCTCGTCTTCTTGCTCTAGCCGCCCAAAGCAGCGCCGGTCGTGCCGCATGCTCCTGCCTCCCGTGGCCGGCTGTGCTGCCGCGGAGGCCTCACCGCCCCCTACTATTCCCACCGCTGGCCAGGCCCTGCGGCGACGGCAGCCTCACACCGCAGCCAAACCAGTGAACCCTCGTACTCCTCTCCGCGCGCGGGGGGGCTTCCACTGCCGCGTCTTCCCCGGCTCCCCGTCGTCCCCTTCCTAGGCCTCGCCGTCGTCCACCGCCCTGGTGCTCTCGGCGCGGCGTGGTCAACGTGGTCAAGGAACGACTTCCATCGGACGTGGACTGTACGTGAAGAGGCTGACAGCTGGGTCCACAGCCGCAGCAAGGAAGTGACTCCTTATTACGTGCAAAATAATTATTTCTTCACCTGACAGCGGGGACCCACTGGACGGGCCATCGTATTTCGCAAAAAGAACATTTGCCCCTGACTGCTGGGACCCACCAGCTACATCTTCGCACACAAGGAAGTGCCTGACAGTCGGGACCCACCTGGTCGAAGCGTACGTAGCGTTGTCATTCTGGTTGCGAACGTGTATGTACATATATACTGGTCGATGTAGAGGCGCGCACGTGTCGTAGTAGAGGTGCGCACGTAGCATGTACACGTACGTACAAGGGTCAGGGTGCGGCCACGTATGTGTACATACGGGCGGGGTCTCGAACGCCTACTTGCGCATACGTACGGCGAGGGCTCGTGTACATGGCTGGGTCAGAACGGAGAAACAACGTCGTCGTCGTGTTCATGGGGAGGCAACGGAATGCGTCGTATTCATTGGGAGGGCTTGGACGGAACAGGCGATGGAAACGAGGCCTGGCGTACCGCAGAACGGAGGAAACGGCCTTGTGTTCGACCGGCCACGTTTGAAACGGGATCCTGTTCATCAGGAGGGGTCTGGCGTACCGCAAAACGGAGGAACGGACCTCCTACGGTCGAAACGGGGGTCCTGTTGATCGGGAGGGGTGTGGCGTACCGCAAAACGGACGAAACGGACTTGTGTTGGAGCACTATGGTCGAAATGGGGGTCCTGTTCATCGGGAGGGGTGTGGCGTACCGCAAAACGGGACTCCACGGGATACTGTTCATCTCCACCGTCGACCCCCTCCAGCCTCCACGAGCTACTGTTCATCCACCGTCGACCTCCTCTAGCCTCCACCTGTGACTGTTCATCCACGGGCTCCTGTTCATCCAGCCTCCACCGCGCGCTACTCCACCGGCTACTGTTCAACCAGCCCTCTCCACGGGCTCCTGTTCAACCACCCGTCCACGGGCTACTGTTCATCCTGCCCTCCACCGTCTACTGTTCATCCTGCCCTCCACGGGGTGGTCCTATTCATCTAGCCCTCCACGGGGTCCTGTTCATCCGGCCCCAACCGGCTCGATCGATCGGGGTCTTGTTCATCCACCCCCACCGGGAACTGTTCATCCAACCCCCCCCCCCAACAATGCTCACTGTTCATCCAGAGGAAGCATTGATCGGCTTCAGTTAGCAGCAGTAGCGAAGGAATCGCTCGATCGGGTTCAGTTAACAGCCATCGATCGATCGCTCGGGTTCAGTAACGCGTAGCCTGCAGTGCAATCACTCGGGTTCAGTTAGAGCCCAACGCCTTGCTCGGGTTCAGTTAGAGCCAACGCCTCGCACACACGCGCGTACGTGTACGAGAGAAACGCGCATCGCTCGGCCCCCGACCTCCCACCGTAACCGGGAACTCCCTGAAATTTTCCTCCCCCTCGCTTCTACCACGGTTTTTTCCGTCATGGACGGCCCAAAGAATGTCATGCAGCTGCGTCTCCGGCCCGCCCAGGACGAAAATCCTATTTTCTATCATGATTTTTTGTCATAGAAGTAGGAGCCCACTACATCTATGATGATACCGGGTTTTGTCACAATTATCGTCATAGAAGTGTCATATGTATGACAGGAAAAAAATTCGTTCGGCCCAAAATGTCACGGATGTGTCTTTTTTTTTATAGTGACTCTTTGCTATCTAATCCCCTCTTGCTTTCCGCTTGATCATACTTCTCCAAATCTATAGCCGAATATTGAGAGAGTTTGAGTGTTGAGGAGATTATATTTTGAAACACAAGAGCAAGGGATTCATCGTCAAGAAACCTCTATCGTGTTACTTTTGGAGGGTGTGTGTGCCTCCTGTTGGGGAACGTTGCATGGGAAACAAAAAATTTCCTACGCTCACCAAGATCAATCTAGGAGATGAACATCTACGAGAGGAGAGATTGAATCTACATACCCTTGTAGATCGCTAAGCGGAAGTGTTAAGAAATGCGGTTGATGTAGTCGAATATCTTCGCAATCCAATCATGATCGTCTCGCGAACTCCCGACCCAAGTGCCGAACGGACGGCACCTCCGCGTTCAACACACGTACGGCTTGATGACGCCTTCACCTCCTCGATCTAGCAAGCGATGGTGAAGTGGTAGCTCGAGTCCTCCGGCGGCACGACGGCGTGGTTGCTACGTTTGGTACACACAAGGTACTCCTCCGGTGTCAGTGAGTTGCATGATCTCATGGTCATAGGAACATATACTTGACATGCAGAAAACGATAGCAATAAACTTGATACGGTCATATGCTACGTTCATAGTTTGGGTCTTGTCCATCACATCATTCTCCTAATGATTTGATCCCGTTATCAAATGACAACTCATGTCTATGACTAGGAAACCATAGCCATCTTTTGATCAACAAGCTAGTCTAGTAGAGGCTCACTAGGGACACGTTGTTTTCTATGTATCCACACATGTATTTGAGCTTCCAATCAATACAATTAAAGCATGGATAATAAATGATTATCATGAACTAGGAAATATGATAATAACTAATTTATTATTGCCTCTATGGCACGTTTCCAATACCTCCTAGATCAGATAGGTGTTCCTGTAAATCTTCAAGTTTGTGAAGAAGACATGAAGTTTGTACGGGCTCAGAGATCGCCTACTTCGTGAAGATCTACCCTAGTGAGGCTAGATCTTCATGGGACTAAGCCATTGTGGATTAGGTTGGGTTGCTCCTTCAAGGACCATTCATGGTTGGGTGTCCTTTTGTGGGTTGTTCCTCTATGGAATCTCGCAACCGAGATCCTTGTGATCTTAGATCCTTCGTGGATCGAAATCTCCATAAATGTGGATGTAAGATAGCTCCAACTATCTGAACCATGGGGAAAATCTTCACTGAGCCAATTGTGTTTTTGATTCTCCCAACTCCACCTTCTTATTACTTTATACTTGCATGTGTAGGGTGCTCTATAGATTGCTAGAAAATCTTAAAATATGCAAAAATAAATAAAATGGTGGAAAAGAGTACATTATTGTGTTTATTAGTCTATTCATCCCCTCCAACCTTTAGACATACTTATCAATCCTACAAATGCACTTAGACCGACTTCAAAAGGAGATGATTTTTCTTGGTCATTTGTCTGAGGCAATTAAGGTACAGGGTCAAGAGCAGGAGCTTCAGCAGCTGGCAAATACTTCACATGCTCCACAGTAGAACAGAAACACCTCTTAGCGTTCTTCATGATGAACTGCATCAACCTAGGAGTACAAGGCTTTTGCTCGATGAGTTTTTGGGCAACTATGAGCAATCTCCTCAAATATAAATCCTCCACATCAAAGCGTATGTAACTCATGATGGACACACGCAAGTTCCTCAAACGCCTTCAACTTCTGTGCAGGGACCTATCTTGGGAGCCAATGTCTTCAGCATGATTCACATGATGTGGTACATTGTCTTCGCAGAGAACACATGTTCTTCACTTAAAGAGATTGACCAAATTCTCTAGGACTGTTTGCTGGCTTTCAGACATATTCAATAGTTCAGACTTGACTAGGTCTCGAGTATGAAGCCTTTGCACTTCATTGCTTGCACACTTAATCGACTAGAGAGGATTGAATGTCACAAGTTCTTCAACACTAGCTTGACAAAGAGTATGCTGAGTCATAAACTGTAGTTTCGAGGTGCTAGTATCTTCTACTTTCCCTAGTATAAACAATGTAGAGCAGAACTAAAGACTATTTCTTCATTTCAGTCTTGATGGAAAGTTGCGAAGTTCTTGAGCCCAATCGCCTGAAGTGAATCAAGCACCGCCTTAAATCATGCAAGCTATTGCATCTCAATTATATTCAGATATTTGTGAGGAACCTACTCCTCGTGACACACAGCAGTCACATAAAAATTCTGATGTCCCATAGTTCAGAACCTTGTAGCAGTTGCAGTTTTCTCATTAAGGTAAGGGTTTCGGCCCGTGAAGGATTCCTTGTCAATCTTGAACGCAATGGGATCAAAAGCTAGAATTTCATTAGTCTCACCAAATCGAGGGAGAAATGGCTTCACGGACAAGTCAACAACTTCGTCAGAATCTCCTCTGATGGCTGCAAGTCTTCGATGAGCAACGCTTCTGTTATGTGAAATGTGATTGAGATATTCTTTGGAAACAGTGTCTTGAGCAACATCAAAGTTGCCCCACCAAGATCCACCAACTACTTCGCTTGATTGACACACCAACTGTCAAGATCTGAAGAGATCCAACAAATCTGACAACATCTACCCTCAAGGCCTTCGTCGACGCCGGACCGAACGTCATAGAGGTAGGAGATGCTGAAAAGACCTTTATCCCAACATGTAATCGCGTCACCACCTCATCGATGTCGCTGGAGAAACAAAAACCTAAGAAAAACAAGAACCAAGAAAAACGAAAGGACGATTCTCCACTCCCTTGGTCATTGACGAATCACCGGACGAAAGAGAGGAGGGGGCAATGCGGCTGCAGGGAGGAGACTTTGTGACGGATAGGGTTAGAGAAAGGTAGGCTTAGAGGAAATGCTTTTTTACGCCATGCATAGCACTAGTTTCGTGTTATGAATGCTGGAAAATTACCATTACGCCTGAAGTGTCTCTATAACGTAATATAGGAAAGCCGCCTTCGCTCGCCGTACAGTGAAGGAGTCAGCAGTCCAGTCCCCCCTGCTGCCGGAAGAATGGCGATCGCGCTCAGATTCGCCGCCACCCCGCCCCGCCTCGCCGCGCCGATACCTCCGACGAGTGCCCCTCGCGCTCATGGAGGAGTTGCGCGCGTCCGCGCCCAGGGCGGGACTCGCCGTGGCAGGAGACTGGCAATGGCGGCCGCGGATTCCGCTCGCTGTCGGGCCAAGAGAGAGGGTGACGGCGACGGCGTCCTCGCGGAAGTCGCCGTCCACGGAGGGACCGGAGCGGAAGGGGAAGATCAGCTGAGCGTGGTGATGAAGTTCGGTGGTTCGTCCGTGTCGTCGGCGGCGAGGATGAAGGAGGTGGCGGGGCTCATCCAAGCTTTCCCCGAGGAGCGCCCCGTCGTCGTCCTCTCCGCCATGGGGAAGACCACCAATCTACTCCTCCTCGTACGACTGCTTTCTGGTCATTCTTTAGACTTACAGCCAAAATAAGTTGTAAGGCTCACTGTTTCAGTACATCAAGAATCTTCAGTCACGGGACTACGGGAGTGCTAGCTAAAGTGAAGTTTGCATCTTTTGTCATAATTCAGCTGAAAATCGTCAAGAATCTGTTAAGATTCAGCCAATGCTATAAACTATAGCTTTGTACATAATTGCAGAATTGCAGTAGGTCAACAATGGCTATAACCAATGTAACTGAAGACTAAACCTTGCCTTGGGATTCACTGTCATTATAGCTAACATGTTTGAGTGTCTGAGCACATGTGAACTTCTGCTAAAATGCATGGTGTGTTTGCTCTTATTTTTAGGCTGGAGAGAAGGCAGTGGGATGTGGAGTGACCCGCGTTTCCGAAATAGAAGAGTGGAACATGCTCAGAGATCTCCACATCAAGTACGTGCGCTTTTCAGTGAGTTTACTAGGGGAACACGTTTCACACTTCCGGTTTACAGTGACTTCTTTACTGTCAATCCAGGACAGTTGATGAACTTGGACTGCCAAGATCTGTTATACATGGTAACCCCGCTAACTGACCTCTTGTGGATCTGCTTTCCAGTTTTCTTTGAAATTATAAGCTTACTGTTCCTAGTGAACAAAATTTGCAGCTAAGCTAGATGAACTGGAGCAGCTCTTGAAAGGTGTTGCCATGATGAAAGAGCTGACACTTCGCAGCACTGATTACCTTGTGTCATTTGGAGAATGCATGTCCACACGGGTTTTTGCGGCTTATTTAAACCAGATTGGTGTCAAAGCACGTCAGGTACTTCTTGATGTTGTTCTTGATTTTCACTGTGAACCACTATGCTTCACAGTTTATGACTTATAACAAGTTGGCAACATAAATGAATACACAGGAGTATAGTTACATCTATAATTTTGTTACAATAGTATATAAGTGTCCCTCCGCCATGGAGGATAGTCTCAAAAGTTTGATATCTTGTCCCTGAATTTCATATCATGATTCACTCCATGTTCTCAACACATGTGGTGTTAGTAGCATCACACCACTTCTCAGCATCATGCATTTCCATTTAGTTTCCACATTAGGTATGTGCTTCCTTCCCCTAAGGTCTCAGCCTGACGCAAGGGCCCATGAAGTTAGCTAGTCTCTAAATTCCCAGCGGATTAAATTTCTGCTGCATTTTTTTCATTATTCGAAATCTTGTTGGTTCTGAATTGTCTTCATTAACGCCTTTGCAGTGTGACGCGTTTGATATTGGTTTCATAACAACAGACGATTTCGGTAATGCTGAGATATTGGAAGCAACTTATCCTGCTGTTGCAAAGAGATTACATGGGGACTGGATTCGGGATCCAGCAATACCTATTGTTACTGGGTTCCTTGGGAAGGTATTCTCACAGATGAATTAGCTTTTCATTTGTGGAGCAACTTTTTAGTTCATTGCGGTTGCCATCATTTGCAGGGCTGGAAATCAGGTGCCGTTACTACTTTAGGCAGAGGTGGCAGTGACTTGACTGCTACAACCATTGGTAAAGCCTTGGGATTGAGAGAAATTCAGGTCCATGTGAAATCTGAAATAGATAATTAACAAACCATACTATTGATTTCTGGAAAAAAAATACAGCCTAAAATTGACTGTTCCAGTTTGTTATCATGCCAATTTGTTTAGTAGCTGTATCCCTCGTTATTAGAAGTTTTGTCTCAAAGTTTACCTCTGCTTTGCGATAGGTGTGGAAGGATGTTGATGGTGTACTTACTTGTGATCCAAATATCTACCCACATGCAAGGACTGTCCCGTACTTAACATTTGATGAGGCTGCTGAACTTGCTTATTTTGGTGCCCAGGTATGCTGTTTTGCGTATATAAGAAGTTAAGAACAATATGTTCAAGAAGAAGATTATATACTGAACTGAATTTTTTTAGAACACACACCCATGTGTGTGCCATTTGTATCAAGAGAAAGCATCCAAATGATGCTGCAAAAACTGCACTGCGATGATATCTCAAAATGGAGATAATTCATGTTTCTTCGTTGCAGTTTCGTATCACTCAGAAAGTTAGAAAATGAATTGTGTGGTTTAAATCCTTGCATAAGGAATACATGTTTGATTATCTTTATTTTTCTGGGAAAACATTTGGTGTGCTAGTCAAAGATCAGAAGATCTTATGGGTTTCAGCTCTTGCCTAACCCAACTTGTTTGGGACTAAAGGCTTAGAATTAAAGGTGCATAGATATGCATTATCTCAGTTTCGGTTACCCTTCATGGAGTGGTTATCAGGCTATGAGCCTTTCATGCAAGGATTTGTGTATTCTGAAATAAGTTACTTCTACTGTTAAAAAGTTGTTTTTGTTTGCCTCATGGTTATTCATTGTTGTGCTTCTACAACAGGTTTTACATCCACAATCGATACGACCTGCTAGAGAAGGTGATATACCAGTTAGGGTTAAGAATTCATACAACCCTAAAGCTCCAGGCACCCTTATCGCCAAAGGAAGAGATATGGATAAGGTTTGTACGCAGTATATTAATTAGGTGTGTTCTCACATCAGAACCGTTTACCTCTCAAGCAGCCATCGACTTTGTCTCCCCGCTGCATAGGTCGTGCTTACAAGTATAGTTCTGAAGTCAAATGTCACTATGCTGGATATAGTGAGCACTCGGATGCTTGGTCAATTTGGTTTCCTGGCAAAGGTATGTCAAGCTGCCGAAACATTCAGTTTGGTTCGCGTTTGTTGATACTGATCGTTATCCACTATTTGTATACGCTTGAGCAGGTGTTTTCTATATTCGAAGACCTAGGCATATCTGTAGATTGTGTGGCGACCAGTGAGGTCAGCATTTCTGTGTCGCTCGACCCATCGAAGATCTGGAGCAGGGAACTTATTCAACAGGCAAGTTCATCCATGTTCGTGCTAAGTGTCAAGTAGCTGTACCTGTGATTGAACTGTGCTCCTTCATGTGGAAAACTAGGACCATGGCTCTGTAAAATGAGTGGATTGTTTGTTTCTTGACCATTGCTTCGGAAAATGTGCTAGTATGCTACTTAGCTTTCTCATGGCTTGGTAGCATATGAAGCAGCTTCCTCCCTTTGATCCTCTTCACTGTCCTTTCTAAATTCTGTAGGAGCTTGACCATGTGGTGGAAGAGCTGGAGAAAATTGCATTCGTCCATCTTCTCCAGCAGAGAGCGATAGTCTCGCTCATCGGGAATGTGCGAAAATCATCTCTCATACTAGAGAAGGTACGGTGCTGATCTGGTAACCAACTTTACACACAAACATTTCCTCAGGGACGACAGTCGCAGACAAACATCACACTAACCATATATTCTCATCTCAAGGCCTTCCATGTGTTGAGGAGAATCGGGGTCAACGTCCAGATGATCTCGCAAGGCGCGTCAAAGGTAACCAACCAGCAACGCCCATTGCATCAAACTACTGCATTATAAGGAGTAAAAGAACATCTATTCACGGTGCCTGTCGAATTAAAACATTTTTGGCACGGCCTTTGTCGCCATTGCCAGGTTAACATGTCGTTGATCGTCCACGACAGCGAGGCGAAGCTGTGCGTGGAAGCCCTCCACCAGGCCTTCTTCGAGGGCGATGGCGATGATCGCCTGACGGCAGAATTCGACGAGGAGAACCTGCGGCTTGAGCTGTGAATCTCTGATGAGTATTCAGCAGTATGTATTTTCAGTCAGGACGCCCTGGAGAAACCGCTGCTGCAAGAGGAAAACAACGGCCAGGTGTGGACTTGTAGACTGTGATGTACTCCTTCACGTGGAGTAGTAGACGATGCGTACGTGCGTGCGCGCACACATGTACTGTATATGTGATGAATACTACTGAATAATCGAGTCAGATGACGACCTGTGGTCGTCGTCTCGACTGTCTGGTACGTACATGTAAACGATGCACACGTACGTACGTACACAACACCTGTACATGTGATTGAATAACCGAAGTCCCATGACCGGGCCTGTGGTCGGGCTCGTCTCGACCGTCTGCTCGCCGGCCGGCCGGTCGCCGTTGACAATATGTCAACGATGATACTGGTGTCTTCTGCTGGTCGTGTGAAACATACGGGCGATATTTGTCAAAAAAGCTGCTGCTAGTCTTCGTTCTCGGTGCAGAACTGCAGACCACTGTGCGTGCATGATCCATCTCTAATGGGTCATGAGCCTCCCCGTTCACCACGGCACGGCATGGATGATGGATGCATGCACCAGCGCCACCAACGAAGACGACCAGCCCACCCACACAGAGCACGACGACGCGGCGGCCGGCCATGCACGCACGCACGCGAAGGCCCATGCCATTGCCATGGTACCGCGACCACACACGTAGCATGGGGAAAACGAGGCCATGATGAGTGCCGACCAAAACCGACGGGCCGGCCGGCCGCCACGCCGGCGAACCAAACCGCGGCAGACGGGACGAGAGATCCGAGGCGAGCCGCATGGCGGGCCCCTTCCCCTCGGCGCCAGCGGCCCACGGGCACGCACGCACACAGTAGTAAAAGCGAGCCTTGTCGCGGCGCGCTTGGCATGGCTCGGATTCGATTCGCCGTGTCAGCCCGCGACCGGCGCGGCGAGAGGGGTGGGCGTACGAAGACCGGCCGGCCGGCCGCCCGGGAATCGACCGATCGATCTCCGGTGGCGGGCCCGCGCGTGGCGCTGTCAGCCCACGCGCTCGCCTCTGCGCCTGCGACCACCCACGACCGCCACGGCGACCGGCTGCCGTGGAGCCGGGGTCATGTCACGTGACCGCCCGCGCGCGCCAACAGTGCTGGCCCCGGGGCCCGCCTGTCGGTGCCCGCGCCTGCCGGTCACGCAGGACGGGCAAGATTCCCCGTCCTCCTTCCCGGCCACGAGACGGACGGGCGGTGTTCGTCACCGCCGTCGTGGTCGCCGTCACGCTCCGCTCGCTCCTCCGGTCGACCCAGTCAAAGGTGTCCGCTGGTTAAGCGTGTAGTCAGTCAGAGAAACTTAACCAGTCGTGGTAACATGTTTTTTTCGAGTAATAATAACCCTGGTCGTGGCATTTCGGGGGCCCTGGCCCGTGGTCAAAGCTTTGCTCACTCGGTCCTCCAGGACCGGTATGTAGTACGTGCGCAATCCCTGGTTGGTTGCACCCGCCGTGCCGCTCACTCCCTCCCCACTTCCGGTCACTCGCGACCACGCCACGATCCATCTCCGTCAGTCAACACCCTCTCCCAGCCATGATTAGCGGCGGTATATGCTAAACAGTGGATGGAATCACACAAGAATCTACGCGCTTGGTTAATAAAAACTTGCGGAAACATGAGCGCTGATCTCTTGGCCGTTCTGCTGGTTGTTTGCATGGTCCGTACGATCCGAACCTGTGGGCCGTGGCGCGTCGGTATCGCCGCCCGTGCCGAGCATATCGCCTCCCCCCTCCGGCCGGCGGCGCGGGGAGGAGGGAACGGACGGGACTGACTTGCTTGCACACAAGAGAGACCCAGCGCACGCCCCCCACGGCCGTTGCGGTTGCTTTACCGGCACGGCGGCTGGCTCCAGCGTGTCACTCCCTTCCACCTCTCTCTCTCTTCCCAGCGGCGTGGACCAACTGCACGAGCCAGCCGGGACAGATACATACACACACGCAGTAACGCAGACAGGCATACATACAATACAGAGCACGAGGCCAAACCGGACACGTCCACCGTCGACCTCATCTCGGTCTCGCCGGCGGAGATGGCACGGCACCTAGTGGCAAAGGGATTGGCGCTTTCTCCCCGCGGAGAGGGACGGGCGGGGCAAGCTGGTTGGCCCGTGTTTGTTTTCCACGGGAACGGAAACAGGGCCGAGACAGGGGAGGCACGCACGCGACGGCCACCCCCAACCCCACCACCACCAAGTCCGCGACGCCTTTCTTTGCCCCCTTCCTACCACTTTCACCTCCCTCGTACCAACCAACCCGGCACCAACACCGCCACTGCGCCGTTCCTTTCCTCGACCGAACAGCAGCCCGATGCGTCCACACCAACGGCCTCCATTTGGCGCTGGCCTGTAGTCTAGTCTCCCACTCGGCCTACGACGGATGAGGCCAGGCAAGGGACCCACCGGACGGGTGGATGGACGGACACGCTTGCCTTCCACTGCTCCGTGGTGTGTATCCATCCGACTGATAAATCAATCATGCCGCCCGCACCGGATCAGTTGTGCGTGCGTGCGGGATTGCATTGCACATAGAGATACGGTGCCGGGCGCCCATCATGCGTCCCGGGATCGACACGGACAGCGACGCGCCACCGCACACCACCACCAGGTCTCGTCCCACTCACACTCTATACCCATTAATAGTACATTAAACAGGATCAGACGTACATATACCATCGTCTTTGCCAGTGTTTTACTACTCCCGGAACAGCTACTGCGGGTCGGTTAAATAATACAGGGTACTTGCTTACTTACTAACGCTAGCTAGCAAGGTAGATAAATATTTACATCAGGGAAAGAGGAGGGAGGGCTAAGGATCAAGCATGCATTCAAGCAAGGGGGGCAACGGTAATAATAAATCTTGGCCCTAAATCTTACTGCCAAGAGCAAGCAAACCAGCGGATAAACAATCGCGCAGCGCAGCAAAGTCTCTCTCTCTCTCTACATTACCTAGCAAGTAAATAGCTAAATCCAAAGGGTTGGGTTGGGTTGTCGTTGCTGCGTCACAAGGGGGAGGGGGCGATCACCAAAAGACATCAGGAGTTACTTCATTGGCTGGCTGGCTGGCTGGGACCCGAGCGAGGGCAGGACAAAGCTCCCCGCCGTGCGATACCTCACCTCATGCCTCAAATCGGCTTAACGCAACCTGCAGACACCGAGGCCAACAACGACCCAAAGGTTAGTCGCTTTCGGTGATGCGAATCATATCATGCTCTAGCAAACAATAATATCCTGTGGCCATGCTTGCACGATCAGGAATCCACCGAGGGAGTTAAGGTCAAGTAGAATTTGATGCACTGGAACGACGTCAGCTTAACCAATAGAAAGGATTCGAAAGGCACACATACCTAGTTGGCTAGTTATCTAAATGGCTTGACGTGGCGAGATGAGCCTTCTCGTTTGCGCCATCGGCATCCGCGGAACCCTCCTCCTTTCTCGGGGTAGATGATTTCGAGTTCATCTTCTGGACCTCCTCCTTGGTGTAGATGAAGATCTTGCGCACTATGTTGCAGAACTCCCTGCTCACAAAACAATGCAGTAAGCAACGGGAAGCAGATTTCTGCGGCATACGTATCAAAGCAAGCACCAAGATAGATAGAGGGCTTACTCCCATGGATCATCTCCCACCAGCATCATGTCACCCTCAGGATCAGTATACACAATCTGCCAATCTTTGTTTGAAGACATCAGTTCACCATCAAACTCAAACATCCTGTCTAGCTCAGCTGTGAGTTCGTCGTAGTCGACAAACTTTGACAGATCCACTGATCTACCAAGTGCGACACCTTGCTTATGAACCTGCAAAACCATGGGGAGTATCACATAAGTTAGTGGTCAGACCAAACAAATAACGCAAGAATACACAATTAAGCAGACAGGATAGTGTTCCTCAAAAAAAAAAAAGCAGACAGGATAGTGCAATTGAATTCAGCAACCATGTGTACAGTATTTAAGAATGTGCACACACATAGTATCCTGCTGTATCTTGCTCATAACAACATAAATTAACAAAGAGATTCACATACAGAGGCAACAGATTTATGACAAAGTACTCAAGGCTTGCTCAACTCAGGTTGTAAATAGCAATCATATTGACCAGCATATGGCATGAACATAAAGAAAGCACGGCAATACCTTTGTGCAACTCCTTGTGGAAGCACCATGGGACTTGCTTTGGACGTCTTTCGAACTGTGAGGAGCTTGCTGAATGCTTTTCTCATTCTCAGTAGTCCCAGCAGTGCTTACGGACAGCTCAGGAATACAATCAGCGTGTGCATGCTGCAATTGAGTTAATGATGCGGATGCTTGGGTTTGTAGCACAGGCTCGTGGATTGCAGCCATTGTGGAGCTCAAATGGTTAGAAGGGGCGCTGGTAGTATCAACCTTAAACCCAAAAATCTTGAAACCACTGCCTTCTCTTGTTTTCTCCAAGTCAACAGGAGCTATTGATGCGTGAGGCCGGATCACTCGGGGTTGTTCAACCGGGGAGAACTGCTGCTGCTGCCTTAACCAATTTGATGGGTGCTCTTCAAATCTGAAACCTTGTGACTGATCTCTTGGATTACCGTACACGGTGCTTTGGCTATTCCAGAAATGAAATTCATTGGCCTCTGTCTGCATCTTTGTGTACGGGTCTGAGAAGTGACGAGCAGAACTGTGATCCTGGAACTGATTCTTGAATGAGCCATGACGGTTAGGAGCCTCATCAAAGGTCTGCATGAAGAAGCCTTGGGAATCACCAAAAGATTGAGCACCAGAACTAGCATCACATCTTCCCAGCTGCATCCAATTATCCATAGAGGGCCTCTGCTGAAACGCAGATGCATGGTTTTTTCCGATGTTGGGGGATGGAGACCACATCATAGGCTTCTGAACAGTAGCATCAGATTCATTGCTGGCAGTCAGGTTGTTGGTCCTCAAGGTCATGTGCTCTTGACCTTGCAAGACCATATTATTTTGATTTCTTTGTTGTGCTTGAGCAGAATCCATATCAATCTTAGCTGCAACTGCAAATGGCAGCGACATTTCAAGAGCGTCACATTTGGAACCTATTTCATCAATCTTCTAGTAAGAGTAATGAGCTTATATCGTTACCTTCTTTTGTAAGAACAGATGATTCAGGAGAAACTGGAGGAACATTTGGTCTAGGTCTTTTGACCCGAGAAAGAGGAAGCGGGTTAACAGGAGGTGATGAAGCTGGTTCTATTTTCCAAGGAGAGACTCTATCCGGCCGCGGAATAGTTGACGGCTCATCCCAACGCACCTAAGTTTCAGAAGCAAACCTCCATGAACATGACACTCTTCAAGTTGAAGCAAAATAACAATTGTGATCAAACAGTTACCTTAAGAGATCTCCAGTTTGATTCAGGCCACAATTGGTCAAGATTTTCACTGCCAACTATAGTACCAGTAAACCTACATGACAATGGAAACAACAGATTAGAAATGATCTACTCGGTGCGGTTGGGGGATATTGCACACAAAACTATACTTGTAGGGAAAGCAAATACAACAATCACCTCTGCTCTGGTGCCTCTTCACCTTCAAACCTCATCCTGAATCTCATCCCAATTGAATAATTGTTTTTCACAGACTCCATATATTGATCATATGGTATAATGAACTCTGAAGGGCTCGTTCTAGAATCAACCAAAGATTGGACACAAGTGTAAGTACTCAGAATGAGCCAATGGGAACAAATTACATATAGAAGAGTATGATTGCCGTAGACATGTTCATATACCTAGGTTTGTAGTAGACAGTGAACATGCTTTTCGTGTTGATGGCGTGCCATGCAGTTGCAAGGACTCCAAGGTGCATGCTATGACTAGATATGACTGAAGAAGGCACGTTGGACAGCTGTCTCATAGCCCGCCTAACACCAACACGAAGCTCACCACTCTCTCCTCTGCATGGAGCAGAACACACTTAGCACCGGGTTAAGAATTGTTATGCTGGCGAGTAAGGAAACAGCAACAGACCTGAGGAAAATGAAGGCATCCCCAGCTACAAGCCTTTTGGAACTGACGAACACACTCCAACCACTCTGAAGGAGATGCCTCCTAGGTTGCCCTGTTGATTTGCACTCGGTTAACACAATTATGATAGATGCCATCAACATCATCAAGTACAAGATAAACCCTCAAAATTTATAGACAGATTGGATGTTTTGATGTGTTGGGGTGTCACTGATTGCTAAGCTACAACCAAATGGTCTACTGAATTTATCAGCTTCAGATCACACACACACTGGCATGCATGGCGATGTAGAAGAGCCACAGATCAGAGCAAGGCAAGGAACAAAAACTTACCGCGGAAGATGTGGCGGAAGCGCCAGTCCATGCCATGCAGATCCTTTGCCACAAGCTCTTGTGTTGGAGGCGACTGGGTCATGTCCTGCCAAATAGATCAGGTCAGCAAATGCCGCAAAACCGAAGGCAACAAGCCCCATACGCATGATCCGGTGTAGAATCGACACATACCAGGGGAGGGAGGCACTCGTCAGCGTGGCGGCGCAGCACGGAGAAACCGCCATGCGTGCTGGTGTCGGATGCCGTCAGGGTCTTGCAGAAGGACCGTACTGCCGGCCTCGGAGGCGTGGCGCCCGTCGTTGAGGTCGACTTGTCCACCGCCATCTCGTTTTGCTGAGAAATTACAGAGAGGAGGGGAATTAGCACCTCAAGCGGAAGAGGACGAAAATCCCCAAAGTTTGAACCCAGCGAAATTCACGGTGGAGCTTACTTCGGGCTCCGGCATGAGCATGACTTGCGCGTAGACCTCGTCGGTGTCCGCCTCCGCCTGCCAAAATCCCACAGACAAATCAGCTGACCGAATCGAATTTCCCAGCAAACGAACAAGTGGAAGCCAATTTTCCGAAGGCGGAGCGGAATTGAGCAAGGGAAGCGGGCGAGAAAAGGGAGGGGGTAAGCGGGCACCTTGAGCTCGACGTTGATGACCCGGCAGAGCAGCTTGGAGGGCAGATCGTAGAGGCGCATCTGGTTGCCGGCGACCTGGTTCATGGAGGCCTCCACCTGGAAATTCGAAAAAACGCCGCGAGAGCAAACAATTCAGCGCGCGAACCTAAGCCGAAGAGCCTCCCCTCGTCGGAACAGAGAGAGGCGTGGGTAGAATTAAGCTTGGAGGAAGGGAGGGAGGCGGGCTTGACCAACCTGCTCGATGTGGCCCTGCGGGAAGTAGAAGACGAGGTCCCCGACGCGCGGGACGGTGACGAGCGGGCCGGCGCAGGCGTGCCAGAGCTCGTCGTAGAGCGGATCCCCTGCTCGGAAAACCAGCACCGGTAAACGTCAGCGACCAACGAGGAGGAGGCAGTGGAGGATTACGGCCCTGCTGGCCAGATCCGGAAGCCTGCGTACCTGCGGAGGGGGCCTGCGGCGGCGCCATGGCGGCGGGCGGCATCTGCTGCTGCTGCTGGCCGGCGGCGTGGCGGGAGGAACCCTAGCCGCTGCGCGAGGCGGGGGGCGAGGGTGGGGTGGGAGATGGAGGAAAGGGGAAGCGAGAGGAGTAGTAGTAGCGGAGCGGCAGTAGAAAGAGAGGAAGGAAATGTTTTGTGGGGAGGACGGGGGAGGGGAGGGAGGGGATATGGGGTAGGCGGATTTGGTGGTGGTCTCTTTGTAGGGGGTAGAGAGAGAAACACACTCACCCACGCATAAACACAAAGCGGAGGAGAGAGAGAGACGGACAGACGGGCGCCCGAGCCGGGTCGACGGGCCGGGAGCCGACCCGTTAAGCCAAGCCGAGCCGATGTTGGTGGTGCTGGCGGTGCTGGACCGGTGGCGGTGACCGGACCGCGTGGACGGGGGGTCGGGTCGGGGTCCGGCGGGCTCGGTGGGTCCGGGGTCGCGGTCTGCGCTGCGCTGCGTTGCGTGTGCGGGGGCGGCCTGTCTGGTCCGGTCTGACCGGGGTGCAGCGAACGGGGTGGGTGGGCGCAGCACTGCCTGCCGCTGCCGCACCTACGGGACAGCTTTTTACGACCCAGCCCCATTCATTTCCCGCTGGGACGCGCCAGCCAGCCAGTCACTGCCGCCCGCCCGGCCTCCACACGCGCGCCACGCTCCCTCTCCCCTCTCTCCGAAAACATTTGTTTTGGACCATCGTCGTTGTTTTTTCATAATCATAAATGAAATGAACGTGCTTCGGTTTCGTAGAGTGAAGTGAGTAAACTCCCGCCGGTTTCACTTGCTACCGTCAGCCGTTGCGATCCATTTAATTATATTAACCACAAGTAAATTGGGAATGATATAAATTAACAGCATAGTGTTCTACTAAATTATTCCTTTCCTTATTTTTGCGGGCTTTGATTTGTCAGGAGTTGGGGGGTTCGTATTCGTGTGTGTACGCGGGTGGTAACAAACTCGCTGTTCGAGTAAAAGGGTGGATATTTCCTGGTGGGTTGATGTGGACGTGCAAGGCGCCTGCTTTGCTTCTCTTTCGCCACTTGTTTGCACCGCCCGGTTTCCTGCACAAACTCGTCGATCGGGCGACAAGGCCTTTCCCTTTCTTTCTTGGGCTCGGGCGGTAACGCGATAAGCACACATGACGGCAGCATTTGCTTTTCCGTTTCCTCTTTTGCGGATGGTGCACACTGCGGTGTTGCAAACGGCTCAACGAGATGGGGTTAGTGATTAATGCGGGGTAACTTGGCTCGACCCAGACGAAAATCAGTGTGGGACGATGTGGATGTATGGCTGTTATCAAGTAGGGCGTTTCTTTCCGCAAAAAAAAAAATCCGCAAAAAAAAAGTAGGGTGTTTCGCTGCTCAGGCTCATCTGCACCCGGTTAAATTTTTTTCGTAAAAACTTCAAAATAAATTCAAAAAATTCCAAAAAAAATTGTATGGTAGAAAATTTGATGCGTGAGGCCCGCTCCAAATTTCAAGTCATTTGGACATTTTATCAGCTCTCAGCAAAAAAGACAAATTGGAGGTCTGTAAAAATGTTTATTGTTCATGTACTGTTTTGGCCCGATTTGTCTTTTTTGCTCAGAGGGCTCCAAATTTCAAGTCATTTGGACATTTTATCAGCTCTCAGCAAAAAAGACAAATTGGGGGTCTGTAAAAATGTTTATTGTTCATGTACTGTTTTGGCCCGATTTGTCTTTTTTGCTCAGAGCTGCTCAAATGTTCAAATGACTTGAAATTTGAAGCGGGCCTCACGCATCAAATTTTCTACCATACAATTTTTTGATTTTTTTTTAATTTTTTCTAGTATTTGTTTTGATTTTTTCCGTAAGTGCAGGTGCAGAGATGGATTTTCGGGTGTTATCCTTCTTTTCAAGAGAGGGGGAAATGGACGGTGATGATCAATGAGGCCATCTGCCCCTTCTTCTTCTTTTTCAGACCGAAGAACTAATATTACGCTTTGCGGTGTTTATTTGTTTGTGGCCAATTTTCGTTCTCGTGCCTGAGAAATTAAGAGAATGATCTGGATTTGTTATGTACTCTCTCATCCCGGGATAAGTGGCGTGATTTTGAACGACGATGCCCTGCAATATGTATCGTTGCCTTCTAAAACAATTTATGTTTCCAATTATACCTGCGTGCATCCCAGCGGTTTTAATTTGTGGTGTTGTATGCGAGGACACACATTTACTACCGCAAGACGGTAGAGGTGTGATCCCCGCAGCCTACAATCTCTCGTAGCCGTTGTCACCCACCCCCACCCCTTCGCCCAGTTGCTGAGACAAGTGGATGTAACGAGTATATATGAAGATAGAACTACACGGGGACACACGCTTTGTTGCACCATTTTTCATCGCTATGAAACATTTTTTGTCTATCAATTTGTTGTTCTCATTTGTACATCTTCTCTGGGGGAAAGCAATTTATGCACGTGACATACGAAGGCAACTTCCTTGCGTAATAATGAACTGAAATATCAGCTAATCAAAAAATTATCTGTCTACTCCCTCCGTTCCTAAATATAAGTCTTTTTAGACATTTCACTAGGTGACTACATACGGAGCAAAATGAGTGAATCTAAACTCTAAAATATGTCTATATACATTCGTATGTAGTTCCCTAGTGAAACCTTTAAAAAGACTTATATTTAGGAACGGAGGGAGTACCTTGAATCTCTTATCTAGTATCAAACTTGTTTTATTTCATCACTGATGTAGACCATACTTTGCATATTGCCCATTTTGCATTTTATAGGAATTTGGTTCTAATCATACTTGAGTTCATCTATATCCCCCAAGAACTAGTTCAGCTACTCAAACACGAAAAGAGAAACACATACAAGGGAGGAACAAGATATAAGCCGACACCGAGTCGGGGAAGGAGAAAGGCATGGAAATGGCACCGGACCAAAGGCCGGTGCAGAGCGTCGGCGGAGCCTCCTCTTCAATCCTCTTTTCTTGGCCCTTCTTCTATGCCAGAGATGAACTTGGTGCAGCAGGGGAGATGGCGGAGATTGATAATCGATGATGGTCGGTGGCTAGTGTTGGAGGTGTTCATATAGGTGACCTCCTAAAGCCTCCTTCGTAGATATATCTTCTCTCGTTTGATCCAAGGGCTTTAGATGTGACAAATCCTCACCCAGATCATCCCTTGATGGCCAAGAAAATTGTGGGAACAAAGGAGGATGAAATTTATGAAGAATCATGAAGTTTGGAGTTGTTTTCGCAAATAGCTCAACGATATGAGGTTACTGATTAATGCGGGGTAACTCGACTAAAACAAAAATCAGTGTGGAGCGATGTGGATGTCTGGGTCTTATCCTTCTTTTTGGGAGGGAGAAAAACGGACGATGATCAATGAGGCCATGTGCCCCTTCTTCTTTTTTTCACACCGAATTATATTATGCTCTGCGGTGTCTATTTGTTTGGGACCAATTTTTTTTATCGGGCCTGAGAAATTAAGAGAATGATCTTGAATCGTTGTGCACTCCCTCCATCCCTAGATAATTGGCGTAATTTTGAACGACGATGTCCTGCAATATGTGTCGTTGCCTTTTAAAACAATTTACATTTTCCAATTTTACTTGTGTGCGTTCGGGCGGTTTTAGTCTGTGGCGTTGTATGCGAGGACACACATTTACTATAGCAAGACGGTAGAGGTGATCCCCTCGGCCTACAATCTCTCATGGCCGTTGTCATCCACCTCCACCCCCTTCACCCAGTTACTGAGACAAGTGGATGTAACGAGTATATACGAAGATAGAACTACACGGTGACACGTGCTTTGTGGCGCCATTTTTTCATCGTTGTCAAACATTTTTTATCTGTCAATTTGTTGTTCTTATTTTTACATCTACCGTTGGGGAAAGAAATTATGCATGTGACATGAAGGCAACTTTCCTTGCATGATAATGAACTGGAATATCAGCTAATCAAAATAATCCGTCTAATTTGAACCTCTCATCTAGTATCAAACTTGTTTTATTTCATCACTAATGTAGATCATACTCTACATATTGCCCATTTTGCTTCTTATGGGAACTAAGTTCTAATCATACTAGAGTTCATCTATATCCCCAAGAATTAGTACAACTACCCAAACATGAAAAAAAATCATAGAAGAGAAGAACAAGATACAAGACGACGTCGAGTCGGGGAGGAGAAAGTTATGGAGATATCATCAAAGATAGCACCGGATCGAAGACTAGTGCGGAGCATTGGCAGAGCCTCCTCTTCCTTCCTCTTTTCTTGACCCTTCTTCTATGGCGGAGATGGTAATGGTGCAGCAGGGGAGATGGCGGAGATTGATAATTGGTGATGGCCAGCGGCTAGGGTTGGAGGTGTTTATATAGGTAACCTCTCAAAGCCTCCTCCGTAGATGTATCTTCTCTCCTTTGATCAAAGGGCTCTAAATGAGATAAATCCTCTCCTATACCATCCCTTGATGACCAAGAAAGTTGTGCGAACAAACAGGGACGAAATCCATGAAGAATCATGACGTATGGAGCCATTTTCGCATCTTCCGACGCCTGGTACGAGCAGTGTGGTCATATCGCATGTTGTCTTCTCCTCTTGATTGCATGTGACCAGTTTCGTATTTTGGTCGCCATTTCTTCATATGAGCCCCAATTTAGGCGTCCTTGGGCTCATTGGATACCCCTTAGGAAAGCCCAATGAAAGGATCGATATAGTTGACTAGAGGGGGGTGAATAGGCAACTAACAATTTTTAGCTTTTCTTTAACAATTTAAACTTTGCATCAAAGTAGGTTGTCTAGATATGCAACTAAGTGAGCAACCTATATGATGCAACAACGATAAGCACACAAGCAAGCAAGAGATATAACACAAATAAGCTTGCACAAGTAAAGGCACGAGATAACCAAGAGTGGAGCCGGTGGAGACGAGGATGTGTTACCGAAGTTCCTTCCCTTTGAGGGGAAGTACGTCTTCGGTGGAGCGGTGTGGAGGCACAATGCTCCCCAAGAAGCCACTAGGGCCACCGTATTCTCCTCACGCCCTCACACAATGTGAGATGTCGTGATTCCATTATTTGTGCCCTTGGAGGCGGCGACCGAACCTTTATAAACAAGGTTGGGGCAATCTCCACAACTTAATTGGAGGCTCCCAACGACACCACGAAGCTTCACCACAATGGACTATGGCTCCGTGGTGACCTCAACCGTCTAGGGTGCTCAAACACCCAAGAGTAACAAGATCCGCAAGGGATTAGTGGGGGGAATCAAATTTCTCTTGGTGGAAGTGTAGATCGGGGCCTTCTCAACCACTCCCGAGCAAATCAACAAGTTTGATTGGCTAGGGAGTGAGATCGGGCGAAAATGGAGCTTGGAGCAACAATGGAGCTTAGGGTTGGAAGAGGTGGTCAACTAGAGGAAGAAGACACCCCTTTTATAACTGTGGACAAAATCCAACCGTTATCCACTTAACCAGCCCGCAACATGTGGTACTACCGCTCCAGAAACGCGGTACTACCGCAAGGCCACGCGGTACTACCGTGAGGGACCACGGTACTACCGCGGCAGCGGTAGGGACTAGAACATGCCTGACTGAGAGTGGTACTTCCGCGAGCGCGGTAATACCGCT
Organism: Aegilops umbellulata; assembly: GCA_032464435.1. Taxonomy (NCBI): domain Eukaryota; kingdom Viridiplantae; phylum Streptophyta; class Magnoliopsida; order Poales; family Poaceae; genus Aegilops; species Aegilops umbellulata. The sequence goes on along the minus strand of CP136056.1, from coordinate 510,682,198 downwards.
CCCCCTTGCGGTACTACCGCAAGGCAGGAAAGTCCTAGCCTAGGAAGGGCGCGGATGAATAAAAATACATACGTGCCTACTTCCGTTGGAAATCAAACGATGCAAAAATCCAACACGGTACTACCGCTGGGGAGTGGTACTACCGCATGGCAGCTGAACCAGGCCGCGCGCGGTACTACCGCGCATGAAGTGCGGTACTACCGCGGAGGCGCGGATGTAAAAAATTACATCCGCCCCTACTACCCGAAGCAGCGGCACTTGGCCTGGGGGCCACGGTACTACGGCTCCAGAGGAGCGGTACTACCGTGCGCTCCCGCGGTACTACGGCGTCGTAGCACGGTACTACCGTAGGTGCCTGCGGTACTACCGCTCCAGGGAGCAGTACTACCGCAAGCTCAGCAACAGCAGCCAGGACAATCGCATAGAGGATAAACAGGGGATGCTCCAAAGTGCAGGGGAAAGGTGGAGACAAGGAAGGAAATGTGTACGTGATGATTCCACCCGAACCTTTCCGACGCGGACCCCCTCTTAATAGTACGGCTTTCCTTCGACTCAAATCCACCAAAAAGAAACGTAGAAAAACGTCATCTTTAAAAGTCTTCGAGGGGCACCAAACCGTCTTGTGCCTAGCGATGAACCGTCTAAGAAACTCAAGGCACACGATTAGTCCGCAAAAGCATTGTCATCAATCACCAAAACACCTTAGGGATAAATATGCCCTTACAATCTCCCCCTTTTTGGTGGATTGATGACAATACGGGATTTGCACAAAGGGAAATAATATTGAGCAGAGGAAAACCCCTCATCTCTAAAATATAGACGGGCTCCCCCTAGATGTGTGCAATCTAGACGGATGCTTTGGACTGCACAACACACAAACTAGGATCAACACTCCCCCTATATTTTAGAGACAAGGCATATCTTGCAATAGTAAGACTAACATTTAAACAAGAGCATAAAACATAGGTAGCGCAATATATCATAAGCTCACTAAGATAGGATAAAGTACATATGTCTTACACCATATGAAGGATAAGTCTCAAACCAAACAAAAGAAACCGAAACGAGGTTCAAACGAGAAAGCAAACACAACGAACATGACACACGACTCGCAAGCACGCAAATCCCTACACTCTCTCTCCCCCTTTGGCACCGAGACGCCAAAAAGGCAGAGAGGACACCTACACACAAGGGGTGGTTCAAGCAGAGAAATCATCCCAACGCTCCCCGTCAGACTCGGCACCAGGGACGTCCTCCTCGATGTCCTCGTCAGAATCAGACCACTTGAAGCCTTGCTTCGCCATCCATTCGGCCTCCGGGGTGATGACCTCATCAGAACCGCCCGACACGTCCTCTCCAAAGACCTTCATAATCTTCTTGTCGCGGCGGCGACTCTCCTTGGATGCCACGTGATTCCTGTACTGCCCCTTTGCTTGCATGCAGAAAAGAGTCTTCATCTTGTCCTTCAGCTTCTTGGACCATGAGGGCTCAGAGGAACGATGGGAAGACCTAGCAGCATGGTCCTCAGCAACATCCTCTGCGCCATCCTCCTCCTCATCAACAACCCTCCTAGCAGCAGACGCCTCAACATGAGTAGTAGTGTTGGCCCAGTTGGACTTGACACGGAGACTGATGGGCTCATGCCGAATCCAGTCTGGAGCAAGGAACTCATCACCAGGGTACATCTTCTCCCAAGTCTTGGAGATCAACAGAAACAGGTATGGCCCATAGATAGGCACCTTGCGGTTGAACACCGCAAACCGAAGCTCACACCACATGATGTGTGAGACATCAAGTGGCTGAGTCTGAGACACACGTGCCTCCTGGCACAGGAGCATCATATCCACCATATAGGCATGAACCTTGTCCTTGTTGCCAATGCGAGGGAACAGAGAGTTGCGGAAGATGCGATACATGATATCCAGAAAAGAGTTCAGCACCCACGACGACTTGCCATTGGGAAGCACCTTCTCAACATAGAACGGTTGTAACTGTTGGGGAACGTAGTAATTTCAAAATTTTCCTACGCACACGCAAGATCATGGTGATGCATAGCAACGAGAGGGGAGAGTGTTGTCTACGTACCCTTGTAGACCGAAGCGGAAGCGATCACAACGTAGAGGAAGTAGTCGTACGATCTCCTCGCGATCCAACCGATCCCGGCGCCGTTACTCCGGCGCCCCCGAGTTCTTTGGCACACGTACAGCTCGATGACGCTCCTCGGGCTCCGATCCAGCAAAGCTCCGGGGAGAGAGTTCCGTCAGCACGACGGCGTGGTGACGATCTTGATGTTCTACTATCGCAGGGCTTCGCCTAAGCGCTGCAACAATACGACCGAGGTGGAATATGGTGGAGGGGGGCACCGCACACGGCTAAGGAACGATCTCAAGGATCAACTTGTGTGTCTAGAGGTGCCCCCCTGCCCCCGTATATAAAGGATCCAGGGGGAGGGGCGGCCGGCCAGGGCTAGGCGCGCCAAGGGGGGGGAGTCCTACTCCCACCGGGAGTAGGACTCCCTCTTTTCCTATTTGGATTAGGAGAAGGGGGGAAAGAGGTGGAGGGAGAGAAGGAAAGGGGGGGCGCCGCCCCCCTTCCCTTGTCCTATTCGGACTAGGAGGGGGAGGGGCGCGCGGCCCCTTCCTTCCCCTTTCTCCCTTCTCCCTTGAGGCCCATAGTGGCCCATTAACCCCCCGGGGGGTTCCGGTAACCCCCCGGTACTCCGGTAAAATGCCGATTTCACTCGGAACCATTCCGATATCCAAATGTAGTCATCCAATATATCAATCTTTATGTCTCGACCATTTCGAGACTCCTCTTCATGTCCGTGATCACATCCGGGACTCCGAACTCCTTCGGTACATCAAAATACATAAACTCATAATAACCGTCATCGAAACCTTAAGCATGCGGACCCTACGGTTCGAGAACAATGTAGACATGACCGAGACACGTCTCCGGTCAATAACCAATAGCGGGACCTGGATGCCCATATTGGCTCCTACATATTCTACGAAGATCTTTATCGGTCAGACCGCATAACAACATACGTTTGTTCCCTTTGTCATCGGTATGTTACTAACCCGAGATTCGATCGTCGGTATCCAATACCTAGTTCAATCTCGTTACCGGTAAGTCTCTTTACTCGTTCCGTAATACATCATCTCACAACTAACTCATTAGTTGTAGTGCTTGCAAGGCTTATGTGATGTGCATTACCGAGAGGGCCCAGAGATACCTCTCCGACTATCGGAGTGACAAATCCTAATCTCGAAATACGCCAACCCAACATCTACCTTTGGAGACACCTGTAGTACTCCTTTATAATCACCCAGTTACGTTGTGACGTTTGGTAGCACCCAAAGTGTTCCTCCGGTAAACGGGAGTTGCATAATCTCATAGTCATAGGAACATGTATAAGTTATGGATGAAAGCAATAGCAACACACTAAACGATCAGGTGCTAAGCTAATGGAAATGGGTCATGTCAATCAGATCATTCAACCAATGATGTGACCTCGTTAATCAAATTACAACTCCTTTGTCTATGGTTAGGAAACTTAACCATCTTTGATTAACGAGCTAGTCAAGTAGAGGCATACTAGTGACACTCTGTTTTGTCTATGTATTCACACATGTATTATGTTTCCGGCTAATACAATTATAGCATGAATAATAAACATTTATCATGAAATAAGGAAATAAATAATAACTTTATTATTGCCTCTAGGGCATATTTCCTTCAGTCTCCCACTTGCACTAGAGTCAATAATCTAGATTACACAGTAATGATTCTAACACCCATGGAGTTTTGGTGCTGATCATGTTTTGCTCGTGGAAGAGGCTTAGTCAACGGGTCTGCTACATTCAGATCCGTATGTATCTTGCAAATCTCTATGTCTCCCACCTGGACCAAGTCCCGGATGGAATTGAAGCGTCTCTTGATGTGCTTGGTTCTCTTGTGAAATCTGGATTCCTTTGCCAAGGCAATTGCTCCAGTATTGTCACAAAAGATTTTCATTGGACCCGATGCACTAGGTATGACACCTAGATTGGATATGAACTCCTTCATCCAGACTCCTTCATTAGCTGCTTCCGAAGCTGCTATGTACTCCGCTTCACATGTAGATCCCGCTACGACGCTTTGTTTAGAACTGCACCAACTGACAGCTCCACCGTTTAATGTAAACACGTATCCGGTTTGCGATTTCGAATCGTCCGGATCAGTGTCAAAGCTTGCATCAACGTAACCACTTACGATGAGCTCTTTGTCACCTCCATATACGAGAAACATCTCCTTAGTCCTTTTCAGGTACTTTAGGATATTCTTGACCGCTGTCCAGTGATCCACTCTTGGATTACTTTGGTACCTCCCTGCTAAGCTAATAGCAAGGCACACATCAGGTCTGGTACACATCATTGCATACATGATAGAGCCTATGGCTGAAGCATAGGGAACATCTTTCATTTTCTCTCTATCCTCTGCAGTGGTCGGGCATTGAGTCTTACTCAACTTCACACCTTGTAACACAGGCAAGAACCCTTTCTTTGCCTGATCCATTTTGAACTTCTTCAAAACTTTGTCAAGGTATGTGCTCTGTGAAAGTCCAATCAAGCGTCTTGATCTATCTCTATAGATCTTGATGCCCAATATGTAAGCAGCTTTACCGAGGTCCTTCATTGAAAAACTCTTATTCAAGTATCCCTTTATGCTATCCAGAAATTCTATATCATTTCCGATCAGTAATATGTCATCCACATATAATATCAGAAATGCTACAGAGCTCCCACTCACTTTCTTGTAAATACAGGCTTCTCCAAAAGTCTATACAAACCCAAATGCTTTGATCACACTATCAAAGCGTTTATTCCAACTCCGAGATGCTTGCACCAGTCCATAAATGGATCGCTGGAGCTTGCATACTTTGTTAGCTCCCTTTGGATCGATAAAACCTTCTGGTTGCATCATATACAACTCTTCTTCCAGAAATCCATTCAGGAATGCAGTTTTTACATCCATTTGCCAAATTTCATAATCATAAAATGCGGCAATTGCTAACATGATTCGGACAGACTTAAGCATCGCTACGGGTGAGAAGGTCTCATCGTAGTCAATCCCTTGAACTTGTCGGAAACCCTTTGCGACAAGTCGAGCTTTGTAGACAGTAACATTATCGTCAGCGTCAGTCTTCTTCTTAAAGATCCACTTGTTTTTTATTGCTTGCCGACCCTCGGGCAAGTCAACCAAAGTCCACACTTTGTTTTCATACATGGATCCCATCTCAGATTTCATGGCTTCAAGCCACTTTGCGGAATCTGGGCTCACCATCGCTTCTTCATAGTTCGTAGGTTCATCATGATCAAGTAGCATGACTTCCAGAACAGGATTACCGTACCACTCTGGTGCGGATCTTACTCTGGTTGACCTACGAGGTTCTGTAGTAACTTGATCTGAAGCCTCATGATCAACATCATCAACTTCCTCACTATTTGGTGTAGATGTCTCAGAAACCGGTTTCTGAGATAAGCTACTTTCCAATAAGGGAGAAGGTACAGTTACCTCATCAAGTTCTACTTTCCTCCCACTCACTTCTTTCGAGAGAAACTCCTTCTCTAGAAAGGATCCATTTTTAGCAACAAATATTTTGCCTTTAGATCTGTGATAGAAGGTGTACCCAACTGTCTCTTTTGGGTATCCTATGAAGACACACTTCTCCGATTTGGGTTCGAGCTTATCAGGTTGAAGCTTTTTCACATAAGCATCGCAGCCCCAAACTTTAAGAAACGACAACTTTGGTTTCTTGCTAAACCATAGTACATAAGGTGTCGTCTCAACGGATTTTGACGGTGTTCTATTCAACGTGAATGCGGCCGTCTCAAGAGCATAACCCCAAAACGATAGCGGTAAATCTGTAAGAGACATCATAGATCGCACCATATCTAGTAAAGTGCGATTACGACGTTCGGACACACCATTACGCTGTGGTGTTCCGGGTGGCGTGAGTTGCGAAACTATTCCGCATTGTTTCAAATGTAGACCAAACTCGTAACTCAAATATTCTCCTCCACGATCAGATCGTAGATACTTTATATTCTTGTTACGATGATTTTCAACTTCACTCTGAAATTCTTTGAACTTTTCAAATGTTTCAGACTTGTGTTTCATTAAGTAGATATACCCATATCTGCTCAAATCATCTGTGAAGGTGAGAAAATAACGATATCCGCCACGAGCCTCAATATTCATCGGACCACATACATCCGTATGTATGATTTCCAATAAATCTGTTGCTCTTTCCATAGTACCGGAGAACGGCGTTTTAGTCATCTTGCCCATGAGGCACGGTTCGCAAGTGCCAAGTGATTCATAATCAAGTGACTCCAAAAGTCCATCAGTATGGAGTTTCTTCATGCGCTTTATACCGATATGACCTAAACGGCAGTGCCACAAATAAGTTGCACTATCATTATCAACTCTGCATCTTTTGGCTTCAACATTATGAATATGTGTATCACTACTATCGAGATTCATCAAAAATAGACCACTTTGCAAGGGTGCATGACCATAAAAGATGTTACTCATATAAATAGAACAACCATTATTCTCTGATTTAAATGAATAACCGTCTCGCATTAAACAAGATCCAGATATAATGTTCATGCTCAACGCTGGCACCAAATAACAATTATTTAGGTCTAATACTAATCCCGAAGGTAGATGTAGAGGTAGCGTGCCGACCGCGATCACATCGACTTTGGAACCATTTCCCACGCGCATCGTCACCTTGTCCTTTGCTAGTGTCCGCTTAATCCGTAGTCCCTGTTTCGAGTTGCAGATATTAGCAACAGAACCAGTATCAAATACCCAGGTGCTACTGCGAGCTCTAGTAAGGTACACATCAATAACATGTATATCACATATACCTTTGTTCACCTTGCCATCCTTCTTATCCGCCAAATACTTGGGGCAGTTCCGCTTCCAGTGACCAGTCTGCTTGCAGTAGAAGCACTCAGTTTCAGGCTTAGGTCCAGACTTGGGTTTCTTCTCCTGAGCAGCAACTTGCTTGCTGTTCTTCTTGAAGTTCCCCTTCTTCTTCCCTTTGCTCTTCTTCTTGAAACTAGTGGTCTTATTGACCATCAACACTTGATGCTCCTTCTTGATTTCTACCTCCGCAGCTTTTAGCATTGCGAAGAGCTCGGGCATAGTCTTTACTAACCCTTGCATATTATAGTTCATCATGAAGCCTTTGTAGCTTGGTGGCAGTGATTGAAGAATTCTGTCAATGACACAATCATCCGGAAGATTAACTCCCAGCTGACTCAAGTGATTGTAATACCCAGACATTCTGAGTATGTGTTCACTGACAGACCCATTCTCCTCCATTTTGTAGCTATAGAACTTATTCAAGACTTCATATCTCTCAATCCGGGCATTCTGTTGGAATATTAACTTCAACTCTTGGAACATCTCATATGCTCCATGGTTCTCAAACCGACGTTGAAGTCCCGGTTCTAAGCCGTAAAGCATGGCACACTGAACTATCGAGTAGTCATCAGCTTTGCTCTGCCAGACGTTCATAACATCTGGCGTTGCTTCAGCAGCAGGCCTGGCACCTAGCGGTGCATCCAGGACGTAACTCTTCTGTGCAGCAATGAGGATAATCCTCAAGTTACGGACCCAGTCCGTGTAATTGCTACCATCATCTTTCAACTTTGCTTTCTCAAGGAACGCATTAAAATTCAACGGAACAACAGCACGAGCCATCTATCTACAATCAACATAAACAAGCAAGATACTATCAGGGACTAAGTTCATGATAAATTTAAGTTCAATTAATCATATTACTTAAGAACTCCCACTTAGATAGACATCCCTCTAATCATCTAAGTGATCACGTGATCCAAATCAAACTAAACCATAACCGATCATCACGTGAAATGGATTAGTTCTCAATGGTGAACATCATCATGTTGATCATATCTACTATATGATTCACGCTCGACCTTTCGGTCTCTGTGTTCCGAGGCCATATCTGCATATGCTAGGCTCGTCAAGTATAACCCGAGTATTCTGCGTGTGCAAAACTGGCTTGCACCCGTTGTAGATGGACGTAGAGCTTATCACACCCGATCATCACGTGGTGTCTGGGCACGACGAACTTTGGCAACGGTGCATACTCGGGGAGAACACTTCTTGATAATTTAGTGAGAGATCATCTTATAATGCTACCGTTAATCAAAGCAAGATAAGATGCATAAAAGATAAACATCACATGCAAATCAATATAAGTGATATGATATGGTCATCATCATCTTGTGCTTCATGATCTCCATCTCTGCAGCACCATCATGATCACCATCGTCACCGGCGCGACACCTTGATCTCCATCGTAGCATCGTTGTCGTCTCGCCAATCTTATGCTTCTACGACTATCACTACCGCTTAGTAATAAAGTAAAGCATTACATCGCGATTACATTGCATACAATAAAGCGACAACCATATGGCTCCTGCCAGTTGCCGATAACTCGGTTACAAAACATGATCATCTCATACAATAAAATTTAGCATCATGTCTTGACCATATCACATCACAACATGCCCTGCAAAAACAAGTTAGACGTCCTCTACTTTGTTTGTTGCAAGTTTTACATGGCTGCTACGGGCTTAAGCAAGAACTCATCTTACCTACGCATCAAAACCACAACGATAGTTCGTCAAATAGACTCCGTTTTAACCTTCTCAAGGACCGAGCGTAGCCACACTTGGTTCAACTAAAGTTGGTGAGATGTCTCCCGCAAGCCATCTGTGTGCAAAGCACGTCGAGGGAACCGGTCTCGCGTAAGCGTACGCGTAAGGTTGGTCCGGGTCATCTCATCCAACAATACCGCTGAACCAAAGTATGACATGCTGGTAGGCAGTATGACTTGTATCATCCACAACTCACTTGTGTTCTACTCGTGCAAATAACATCAAACCATAAAAACCTAGGCTCGGATGCCACTGTTGGGGAATGTAGTAATTTCAAAATTTTCCTACGCACACGCAAGATCATGGTGATGCATAGCAACGAGAGGGGAGAGTGTTGTCTACGTACCCTTGTAGACCGAAGCGGAAGCGATCACAACGTAGAGGAAGTAGTCGTACGATCTCCTCGCGATCCAACCGATCCCGGCGCCGTTACTCCGGCGCCCCCGAGTTCTTTGGCACACGTACAGCTCGATGACGTTCCTCGGGCTCCGATCCAGCAAAGCTCCGGGGAGAGAGTTCCGTCAGCACGACGGCGTGGTGACAATCTTGATGTTCTACTATCGCAGGGCTTCGCCTAAGCGCTGCAACAATACGACCGAGGTGGAATATGGTGGAGGGGGGCACCGCACACAGCTAAGGAACGATCTCAAGGATCAACTTGTGTGTCTAGAGGTGCCCCCTGCCCCCGTATATAAAGGATCCAGGGGGAGGGGCGGCCGGCCAGGGCTAGGCGCGCCAAGGGGGGGGAGTCCTACTCCCACCGGGAGTAGGACTCCCTCTTTTCCTATTTGGATTAGGAGAAGGGGGGAAAGAGGTGGAGGGAGAGAAGGAAAGGGGGGGCGCCGCCCCCCTTCCCTTGTCCTATTCGGACTAGGAGGGGGAGGGGCGCGCGGCCCCTTCCTTCCCCTTTCTCCCTTCTCCCTTGAGGCCCATAGTGGCCCATTAACCCCCCGGGGGGTTCCGGTAACCCCCCGGTACTCCGGTAAAATGCCGATTTCACTCGGAACCATTCCGATATCCAAATGTAGTCATCCAATATATCAATCTTTATGTCTCGACCATTTCGAGACTCCTCGTCATGTCCGTGATCACATCCGGGACTCCGAACTCCTTCGGTACATCAAAATACATAAACTCATAATAACCGTCATCGAAACCTTAAGCATGCGGACCCTACGGTTCGAGAACAATGTAGACATGACCGAGACACGTCTCCGGTCAATAACCAATAGCGGGACCTGGATGCCCATATTGGCTCCTACATATTCTACGAAGATCTTTATCGGTCAGACCGCATAACAACATACGTTTGTTCCCTTTGTCATCGGTATGTTACTAACCCGAGATTCGATCGTCGGTATCCAATACCTAGTTCAATCTCGTTACCGGTAAGTCTCTTTACTCGTTCCGTAATACATCATCTCACAACTAACTCATTAGTTGTAGTGCTTGCAAGGCTTATGTGATGTGCATTACCGAGAGGGCCCAGAGATACCTCTCCGACTATCGGAGTGACAAATCCTAATCTCGAAATACGCCAACCCAACATCTACCTTTGGAGACACCTGTAGTACTCCTTTATAATCACCCAGTTACGTTGTGACGTTTGGTAGCACCCAAAGTGTTCCTCCGGTAAACGGGAGTTGCATAATCTCATAGTCATAGGAACATGTATAAGTTATGGATGAAAGCAATAGCAACACACTAAACGATCAGGTGCTAAGCTAATGGAAATGGGTCATGTCAATCAGATCATTCAACCAATGATGTGACCTCGTTAATCAAATTACAACTCCTTTGTCTATGGTTAGGAAACTTAACCATCTTTGATTAACGAGCTAGTCAAGTAGAGGCATACTAGTGACACTCTGTTTTGTCTATGTATTCACACATGTATTATGTTTCCGGCTAATACAATTATAGCATGAATAATAAACATTTATCATGAAATAAGGAAATAAATAATAACTTTATTATTGCCTCTAGGGCATATTTCCTTCAGTAACTTGTTCTTGCTAGCAAACTCCGGATTGGCATGGGGGCGAACACCCACGGGTGTGTTGAGCCCGTCATCAGGAATCTGGAGCAGATCCATGAACTCCTTCCAGGTAGCAGTCAACTGACGACCATTGGTCATCCTCCGCTCCTCCCCAGGATGAAAGTAAACTGAGGCAAAGAACTGGCAGATAAGCTCAGGGTCATAGTCAAGGTGGAAAGAGATCACATGTTCTATCCCAAACTGCTCCACCAAATCCAAAGCCTCTCCAAAGTACTCACGAAACTTGTCCTTCCTCAGGTGGTGCATGTCTATCCACTTGACATCCACGTAGGTATTTTGCTTGTTCTTGATTACATCCAGATAGATGAGAGTCTGCTGCTTGGTCCAAAACAACTCACTGCCTCTGATGATATCACGAGCATGCACATAAGGGTTGACCTGCCTGAGACGGATGAACCCAGCAAGGGGAACCTCGTCCATGCCCTTAGCGGGTTCCTTGTGCTTGCTAGCGGTGGTGTTGACATTACGCTTGGGGGCACTGGAGCCCTCTGGTGCTTCATCTTGATTGCGCAGACGCTTGGAACCAGTGTCACGACTGGGATTGGAATGGCGAGAGCCACCATCTAAGAAATAAGAGAAAGCACACACACAGAGCGAGAAGAATCAATGCAAAGACCTTAGCAAAACAAGTAGAAAGTATACGTGATAATTGCCATGAGAGAGATTGGACCCTAACGGTAGTACTGCCAGGACATGCGGTACTAAAATTTTAGTACCGCTCCTAGTCGCGGTAGTACCGTGTGATGTCACGGTAGTACCGGGGCTGGGAGCGGTTGTAAGATCTTAGTGCCGCAGCTCATGCGGCAGTACCGCACCGGACGGGCGGTAGTACCGGATGAGCGGTAGTACCGCACGAGAGGCGCGCGCGGTAGTACCGCACCGCGTCAGATCCGAACCACTTTTTGAATCTAAGAAGAACCGCGAAACCATGGCGGTACTACGGTTGATCAAATCTACAATGGGACAACATATCAAGTATAATTTCTATGCAACACGACTCTCCTACATCCTACTCTTGCAAAGATTTGGCCTAAAATCTCAAGAACAACATGCATCTCCCCAAAAACATAGACGCGAAAGAATAACCAAGAAAGAGAGGGGTTTGGGGAGAAACCTTGTTCCATGGCAAGAGGAAGTGGTGGGGAACAATCCCACCGGTCGGAATCCGAGGAGAGTGGCCGGAGACGGAGATCCGGTGAGGACATTTTGCGCCGTTCTTGAGCGAGCGAGCGAGCGAGCGAGAGAGAGAGAGAGAGAGAGAGAGAGAGAGAGAGAGAGAGAGAGAGAGATGATGGGGAGAGAAACAAGTGAATGGGTATGGGGAGTTGGAACTCCCCTGCCCGAGTCATAACCCCCACGCGCACTCGTCAGCGCGGTAGTACCGCTCGGCGGAAGTACCGCACCTGAGCGGTAGTACCGCTCTCCTAGGCGGCAGTAAAAAATTACTACCACGCTAGGTGCGGTAGTACCGTGCCCTCCATACGCGGTAGTACCGTGGCTGGCCGCGGTAGTACCGTGGGCTCAAGAAGTTGCATGTTTTAAGCACACGAAAAAGAGGTCTTTGCATGGAAACTTCGAGGCAACAAGACACCACAAGAACACGCGACACACAAAGGCAGAAAGGCAAACGACAACAAGAAACAACCACGAGACACCACCTCTCCAAAGAGAGGGCGGTGGCCGGAGCTAGCTATGTTTGAGTCAGTTGGTATGGCACCACGAAGAATTATCCTTGGGCCCATGACCAAAACTCGTCTTTGAAGCACAAGTACCATAAAAAATGGCTAACGTGAAAGAGTTGATCAATTTATGCATAATGGGGGGAGGGAGAGTTCATTGAGAGAACAACACTCCCCCTATGTCCATGCCTACACCTAAACAAGACAACAAGTTGAGTATGGTGGGGAGTGCAAGGGTTCAAGCAACGTTGCTCGAATCAATGATATTTAGCTCATGCCTTAACTCGCGAAATCTTGCTTCATCCAAAGGCTTCGTGAAGATATCTGCAAGGTTATCATGAGTGTTGACGTAGTTGAGCTCGATCTCCCCTCGCCTAATGTGATCCCGGATGAAGTGATACCGAATATCAATATGCTTCGTCTTGAAGTGTTGCACCGGGTTGAGAGAAATCTTGATGGCACTTTCATTGTCACACCAAAGAGGCACTTTGTCACAAATGACACCGTAATCCTTTAAAGTTTTCCTCATCCATAAGAGTTGTGCACAACAACTGCTGGCCGCCACATACTCCCCTTCGATGGACGAGAGAGACACACAACTTTGCTTTTTAGAAGACCAACTTACCAAAGAGCAGCCAAGGAATTGGCGCCCTCCGGAAGTGGGCTTCCTATCCACTTTGTCTCCCGCCCAATCGAAATCCGATTATCCTACAAGCTTGAAGTTTGCTCCTCTTGGGTACCACAAGCCAAAGTTTGTGGTATGAGCCAAATATCGAAAGATTCGCTTGACCGCCACAAAGTGGCTTTCCTTAGGTGCGGCTTGAAACCATGCACAAATTCCCACACTCAACATGATATCCGGTCTAGATGCACAAAGGTAAAGCAAGGATCCAATCATGGAACGATATACCTTTTGATCCACCACTTTACCATTGGGATCGATGTCAAGTTGGCACTTGGTGGGCATTGGAGTGGAAGCCGGCTTGACATCACTTAGCTTGAATCTCTTGAGCATGTATTGAGTGTATTTAGCTTGGTTGATGAAGGTACCTTCTCTTCTTTGCTTCACTTCGAAACCGAGAAAGAACTTCAACTCTCCCATGGAAGACATCTGAACTTTGAGGTCATTAGTGCGGCAAATTCCTCATTGAAAGTTTTGTTAGGGGAACCAAAGATAATGTCATCAACATATAGTTGGCACACAAACAACTCCCCTTTGACCTTCTTAGTAAAAAGAGTGGGATCGATTAGCCCAACTTCAAACCCGCAATCTTGTAACAACTCGGTAAGGTGGTCATACCACGCACGTGGGGCTTGTTTAAGGCCATAGAGTGCCTTATCGAGTTGATACACATGATCAGGAAAGTAGGGATCCTCGAACCCGGGGGGTTGCTTGACATAAACCAACTCATTAATAGGACCCTTAAGAAAAGCACTCTTCACATCCATTTGTTGCAACTTAAAGTTGTGATGAGAAGCATAAGCAATCAACAAACAAATGGATTCAAGGCGAGCAACGGGAGCAAAGGTTTCACCATAGTCGATACCCTCGACTTGGGAGTAGTCGTGTGCCACCAATCTTGCCTTGTTGCGAATGATGGTCCCATGAGCATCTTGCTTGTTCTTGAATATCCACTTGGTTCCAATGACATTGTGGTTCCCCGTTGGCCTTGGCACCAATCTCCACACTTTGTTGTACTCGAAGTTGTTGAGTTCTTCATGCATGGCATCAAGCCAATCCGGATCTTTGAGTGCTTCATATAACTTTTGGGGTTCAACACAAGAGACAAACGCGTGATGTTCACAATAGTTTGCCAATTGTCTACGAGTGCTTACCCCCTTTTGAATGCTTCCAAGCACATTCTTCATGAGATAACCCTTGGTGGAGAGCTTGGAAGCAATCTTGGCGGCACGACGCTCTAATTCCTCCTCGGTGGTGGGTTGAGGAGCGGTCACTTGATCATCTTGAGTACCGTCTTGAGCTTGTTCTTGATCTTGAACTTGCTCAGGGGAGAGAACTTGACCTTGGGCATCACTTGGTGTGTCAACACCTTCTTGAGCATGATCTTGCCCTTGGTCTTGTTCATGAGATTGAGGGCCTTCACTTTGTTCATCAGAAGCGTGTGGGCCTTGGGTTGGTGATGGCTCCACTTGAGTGGAGCATTGTCCTTCTCCTTCGGCCACAAGGGGTTCCTCAATGGGTAGGATAAGACCAACACCCATTCTTCTTATGGCTTGAGGAGGAATTTCATCACCTACATCACAAGTGCCACTTTGCTCCACTTGGGAGCCGTTATTCTCATCAAACTCCACGTTACACGTCTCCTCAATAAGTCACGTGGATTTATTGAGGACACGGTAAGCATGAGAGTTTGTAGCATAACTAACAAATATGCCCTTATAAGCTCTAGCCTCAAATTTAGACAACTGAACACCTTTCTTGAGAATGAAACACTTACACCCAAACACCCGAAAGTACTTGAGGTTGGGCTTGTTACCGGTGAGTATATTGTATGGAGTCTTGTTCAAGCCCTTGCGGAGGTAGAGCCGATTGGATGCATGACATGCGGTGTTGAGGGCTTCGGCCCAAAAGTTGTATGGAGACTTGAACTCCGCCATCATGGTCCTTGCCGCATCCATCAACGTCCGGTCCTTCCTCTCCGCAACACCGTTTTGTTGGGGGGTGTAGGGTGCGGAATATTGATGCTTGATCCCCTCATCACTAAGAAACTCATCCAAGGTGTAGTTCTTGAACACGGTGCCGTTGTCACTTCTTATTTTCGAGATCTTTGCATTGTGTTGACGTTGTGCTTCATTTGCAAAGTCAATGACGGTTTGTTGGGTCTCGCTCTTCCTCTTGAAGAAATACACCCAAGTATATCTTGAATAGTCATCCACAATCACCAAGCAATACTTCCTACCCCCAAGACTATCAAAGGATGGAGGCCTAAAGAGATCCAAGTGAAGGAGCTCCAAAGGCCTCTTCGAGTAAATCATAGTCGTGGGAGGGTGAGCCTTCTCATGAAGCTTTCCTTCGATACAAGCACTGCAAGCACGATCTTTAGCAAAACTAACATTCGTTAGTCCACAGACATGGTCCCCCTTGAGAAGACTTTGCAAAGATCTCATATTGACGTGGGCTAAACGGCGATGCCAAAGCCATCCCACGTCAACTTTAGCCATTAGGCATGTCGTGGTCTTAGTGGGTCGCTCCAAAAAGTTAATCACACATAGACCGTTCTCGACATGCCCAACAAAGGCTACTTTAAGAGTCTTGCTCCACAAGAGGGCCACGGTATCAATATCAAAGAAAGTGGCAAAGCCCATGATTGCAAGTTGACGAACGGAAAGTAAATTGTATGCAAGGGACTCTACAAGCATGACCTTCTCGATCGTGAGATCATGAGAAATGACAACCTTGCCGAGTCCCAATACCTTAGAAGACGAGGCATCACCCCACTCGACATTGGTGGGCATAGATGGAATCTTGTGCACGTCCACCACCAAGTCCTTGCTTCCGGTCATATGATTTGTAGCTCCACTATCGAGCAACCATGATCCCCCACCGGAAGCAAACACCTACAAGAGATCAATGCTTGGTTTTAGGTACCCATTTTGTAATCGGTCCTTTGATGTTAGTAACAAGGGTCTTAGGAACCCAAATAGACCATTTAATATATTCATGAGGAGAACCAACAAATTTGGCATAAACATGCCCATCACTAGCACGACATAACACATAAGAAGGATTAAAGTCGCCGGCTTTGTTGGGAGGGGTGGCATTGCCCTTCTTAACATCGCCACCCCTCGCATTGTTCTTCTTCTCCTTGGAAGCACCCTCTCCCTCCTTCACAAAAGTTTGCTTGAGAGGAGGAGGTCGTTTGGTCTTGTCATTCTTCTTCTTGTTCTTGGGCTTGGGTGCGAACCCAATCCCCTCCTTGGCCACAACTTCCTTTTGATTGCTCAAAAGGTCGTTGAGGTTCTTCTCACCTTGTATGCATGACACAAGGCCTTTCTCAAGTTGCTTATTCAACTTAGCATTCTCCTCAACAAGATGCACATGCTCACAACAAGAGTTAGTAGAATTTGCATTATCAATCAACACCATATGAGGAAAAGTGGCTTTCTCCTTGGTTAGCTTTACTTGGAGTTGATCATGAAACTCCTTGAGGATAGCATGTACACCCTTCAAGACTTTGTGAGCCTTGTCGAGAATGTCAAACTCCTCTTTGAGTCTAGCAAGATCAACCCCAAGCTTTGCCTTCTCGGAGTTTAGCACACGAGAGACAACAAGAGCATGATCAAGATCTTTCTTTAATTTAGCATGATCATCGTTGTGTGACTCCTCAAGAGCCAAATGAAGACCACGCTCTTCCTCAAGAGCATTGGAAATATCCAAAATCTCATCGGCATAGTCATGACTATGCCCCTCCATCTTAGAGATGGTATCTTCGTGAGCCTCGATCATGTCATTGGCTTCACCAAGTTGTTCCAAGAGAGCAACGAAGTGCTTCTTGGATTTACCCTTGAGTTTACCCATAAAGGCCTCAAACTCATTCTCCTCCACATTAGTTCTCTCATGTTCATCAATGCTATCCGTCGAAGAAGGATGATTGATGATGGTAGTTTTGATGTTGGGGGTTACCTTGTTGGTGGCTTTAGCCATGAGGCACTTGGCGGTGATGCTCTCATTGGGTGAGTCGAAGAGAGACACTCGTGGAGTCGTCGCAATGGCAACGGAGGCCATGGCAACCGACTCACCATCTTCATCATCGTCATCATCCTCATTGTACTCTTCTTGTACCACCAATGCCTTGGGAGGAGTCTTCTTGGTGAAGTTGCTCTTGTTGGGGAACGACTTGGCCTTGTCCTTACGGATGAGCTTGCCACCGTTGTCTTCCCTCTTCTCATAAGGGCACTCCACAACAAAATGGCTCACATTGCCACAATTAAAGCAAGTCCTCACTCGTTGCTTGCCCTTTGCGCCACTTGAATTGTTCTTGTTGAAGTTGGGCCTTGAGTTCTTCTTGCTCCAAAATTTCCTTGAAGCAAGTGCCATGTGTTCATGATAGGCATACTTCGTATCTTCGAGGTTGCTCTCCTATTCTTCCTCCTCTTCCTCTTCTTCGACATAGACCTTGGACTTCAAAGCAAGATTGGGCCTTTTTGCTCTTTGAGAGCGAAGTACCGCATTGTCGGCGGTCTTGTCCAATATGCTCATAGCCACAAACTCATCTAACACCTCACTTGAGGACAAGGTGTGGAAGTCCGGCCTTTGACGAATGACGGATGACATGGCTTTGTGGTAGGGCATCATTGCCTTGAGGAATTTGCGCTTGATCCAATTGTCATCCATGTCCTTACTGACATGATCTCGGAGAGAGACCGCGAGCTTGGTTACTCTCCGATAAAGCTCACGAGGTTCTTCATCTTCTTTCATTGCAAACTCATCGGCTTCATCTTGTACCACTTCATAGTTGGAACGTTGAATGCTTGCGCTTCCCCGATAGAGGGAAACCACTTGGCGCCAAGCATCTTTGGCCAAGGAGTAGGGCCGGAGATGAGGAAGGTCTTCAGGAGGGAGAAGAGAGCATTCTCATTGAATTGGTCATCCACGGCTTCTCTAGGAGTGAAGTTGCTTCGGTCATGCGGGTAAAAACCTTCTTCAATGATTCTCCAAAGGTTAGTGTTCACATGATTTAAATGACGCTTAAAACGATAGACCCAAGAATCAAAATCCTCCTTTTTATCAATCTTGGGGGGAGGACCAGCATGATTCAAGTGTGTAGAAGGAATTGGTCCACCATAAACCGGTGGAGGTTCCACACGGGCAAAGATGCTGGTGCCATTCTTACCACTAGACAAAGGGGCTTTCTCACTAGTAGCTTCCCCCTTGTCGGGGTTAGCATCTGTCACCTTGTTAGCGGGATCACCCACTTTCAAAGGTGCGGTGGAAAGTTTAAGCCCTTCTATGAATTTATTAAACATGGTTTCAACCTCGGTCGTAATGGAGGTCTTCAATGTTTCCAAAGCCACATTGAATTCCTCACGAGAGACCGCGGTTTCCCCATCTCCCGTAGACGAGACCGGATTCGCACCGGAGTGCTCCTCCACCTCGTCTATGACGTCAACCATACTCTTCGGACGGTGAAGTCCTTGATAAAGAGACGAAGCTCTGATACCAATTGAAAGGATCGATATAGTTGACTAGAGGGGGGGGGGGGTGAATAGGCAACTAACAATTTTTAGCTTTTCTTTAACAATTTAAACTATGCGTCAAAGTAGGTTGTCTAGATATGCAACTAAGTGAGCAACCTATATGATGCAACAACGATAAGCACACAAGCAAGCAAGAGATATAACACAAATAAGCTTGCACAAGTAAAGGCACGAGATAACCAAGAGTGGAGCCGATGGAGACGAGGATGTGTTACCGAAGTTCCTTCCCTTTGAGGGGAAGTACGTCTCCGTTGGAGTGGTGTGGAGGCACAATGCTCTCCAAGAAGCCACTAGGGCCACCGTATTCTCCTCACGCCCTCACACAATGCGAGATGTCGTGATTCCACTATTGGTGCCCTTGGAGGCAGCGACTGACCTTTACAAACAAGGTTGGGGCAATCTCCACAACTTAATTGGAGGCTCCCAACGACACCATGAAGCTTCACCACAATGGACTATGGCTCCGCGGTGACCTCAACCATCTAGGGTGCTCAAACACCCAAGAGTAACAAGATCCGCAAGGTATTAGTGGGGGGAATCAAGTTTCTCTTGGTGGAAGTGTAGATCGCGGCCTTCTCAACCACTCCCGAGCAAATCAACAAGTTTGATTAGCTAGGGAGTGAGATCGGGCGAAAATGGAGCTTGGAGCAACAATGGAGCTTAGGGTTGGAAGAGGTGGTCAACTAGAGGAAGAAGACACCCCTTTTATAGCTGTGGACAAAATCCAGCCGTTATCCACTTAAGCAGCCCGCGACATGCGGTACTACCGCTCCAGAAACGCGGTACTACCGCAAGGCCACGCGGTACTACCGTGAGGGACCACGGTACTACCGCGGCAGCCGTAGGGACTAGAACATGCCTGACTGAGAGCGGTACTTCCGCGAGCGTGGTACTACCGCTCCCACTTGCGGTACTACCGCAAGGCAGGAAAGTCCTAGCCTGGGAAGGGCGCGGATGAATAAAAATACATCCGTGCCTACTTCCGCTGGAAATCAAACGATGCAAAAATCCGACACGGTACTATCGCTGGGGAGCAGTACTACCGCATGGCAGCTGAACCAGGTCGCGCGCGGTACTACCGTGCACGAAGTGTGGTACTACCGCGGAGGCGCGGATGTAAAAAATTACATCCGCCCCTACTACCGCGAAGCAGCGGCACTTGGCCTGGGGGCCACGGTACTACGACTCCAGAGGAGCGGTACTACCGTGGGCTCCCGTGGTACTACCGCGCCGTAGCATGGTAGTATCGCAGGTGCCTGCGGTACTATCGCTCCAGGGAGCAGTACTACCGCAAGCTCAGCAACAGCAGCCAAGACAATCGCATAGAGGATAAACAGGGGATGCTCCAAAGTGCAGGGGAAAGGTGGAGACAAGGAAGGAAACGTGTACGTGATGATTCCGCCCAAACCTTTCCGACGCCACCCCCTCTTAATAGTACGGCTTTCCTACGACTCAAATCCACCAAAAAGAAACGTAGAAAAACGCCGTCTTCAATAGCCTTCGAGGGGCACCAAACCATCTTGTGCCTAGCGATGAACCGTCTGAGAAACTCAAGGCACACGATTAGTCCGCAAAAGAATTGTCATCAATCACCAAAACACCTTAGGGATAAATATGCCCTTACACCCGATACACCACCGTGGTTTTGGATCTTCAATTTATGCACATTGAAAAATGAAGAATTATCCAACTCTTCAATATATAGGCTCGAATTTGTTGCCTGGAAATCCTATGTATTAACCCCCAACCTAGATCCTTTCATCATGCCAAGTCCACAGTTGCTCGAAAACACCTAAAAACAAAAACAAAGAAAACTAATAAAAACAAACAAAACTAAAATCATGCAATGCTCACAATGAAAAGAACGCAAACCGGAAAACATGCATAATTGGCATGCAATTCGCCTAATGGGGCATTATATACGAAGTTAATATGAAACAAGCGAACTCTTAAAATGGGTCTAAATTGGAGCCATCAACCTATTAGAAGTATGCCCTAGAGGCAATAATTTTTGTATTATTATATTTTCATATTCATAATTATGAAGTTTATATTCTATGCTATAACTGTTATGATCCTGGAATATGCGATTTAGTGGAAAACTCATATGGACGTGTGGAATGATAAACGGTTAAATAAACGGTTCCTAGTCTTGCCTCTGGGCTAGCTCAAGTGTTGTTGGTGATCACGTTTTTTGGATCTTAGGATATCGTTATGTTTAACGATAGTCCTAAAATAACATTGAGATTATGACGTTAGAAGAACGATCATATTGAATCGACCCAATCTTATTTGTTATGAATTAAGTTAATATCGTCTGTAATCAATTGTAATAACACAAAGTATCCTAGAAACACATCAACCAACTCTAATGTCACCTAGATACTCCAATGTCACGATGAATATCCATGAGTTGATTATACGATATGTATCAAACAATCTCAGATTTATAATACTCAATCCAACACAAAGAACCTCAGAGAGTGCCCCGAGATTTCTACCGGAGAAACAAGGACAAAAATGTGCACCAACCTCTATGCATAGATTACCCCAATGTCACCTCGAGAATTCGCGAGTTGATTGCAAGAACATATATCAAGTCAATCAATATAATATCAAGTGCTCTCAAATCCATTAAAGTATTCAATCCGATAAAACATATATCAAGTGACGTAGCTCTAGCCGCAATCAGACCGCATCTTGAAAGATGAACAATGCAGAGTGATTGTATTGATTGTCCACTTCTTCTCTTGGGTGAAGTTGTTTGGATTATGCGGGTAGAAGCCTTGCTCAATGATTCTCTAAAGGTTAGTTGAGCAGTGATTCAAATGAGACTTAATGAGAAAGACCCAATTAGCAAAATTACCCTTAACAAGCTTGGGAGGAGGACCATAATTATTAATGCAAGGTGTAGGGACCGGTCCTCCATAGACCGGGGGAGGGGGAACCGAGGCAAAGGTTCCCGTCCCATTCTTGTCATGAGGGGAAGGAACATGAGTACCTTTAGCCGCTTCCTCGGCGGAATTTGCCTCCGACTCCGATGTCGTGGGATTAACCCCAAGCAAGGGATCGGGAGTGGATTTCATCCCCTCAAGTAATTCTTTAAGCATGGACTTGACTTCGGTCATCATAGACGTCTTAAGTGAAGCCATAGCTTGATTTAAGTCGTCTTGAGTGATCAAAGTCAACTCCACAGCCTCGGGCACTTCCTCCCCAGTGTCAACGATACTCTTTGGGTGGTGAAACCCTTAATAAAGAGACGATGCTCTGATATGAATTGAAAGGATCGATATGGTTGACTAGAGGGGGTGAATAGGCAACTAACAAATTTTAGCTTTTCTTCACAAATTAGGTTTAACACCAAATAGATTGTCTAGGTATGCAACTAAGTGAGCAACCTATATGATGCTAACAACAACAACAAGTACAAGCAAATGATACAACACAACAATAGCTTGCACAAAGTAAAGGAAAAAGATAACCACAAGTGGAGCCGGTGGAGACGAGGATGTGTTACCGAAGTTCCTCCCCTTTGGGGGGAGTACGTCTCTGTTGGAGCGGTTTGGAGGCACAATGCTCCCCAAGAAGCCACTAGGGCCACCATATTCTCCTCACGCCCTCACACAATGCGAGATGCTGTGATTCCACTAGTGGTGCCCTTGAAGGCGGCGACTGAACCTTTACAAACAAGGTTGGGGCAATCTCCACAACTTGATTGGAGGCTCCCAATGATACCACGGAGCTTCACCACAATGGAATGTGGCTCTGAGGTGACCTCAACCGTCTAGGGTGCTCAAACACCCAAGAGTAACAAGATCCGCAAGGGATTAGTGGGGGGATCAAATTTCTCTTGGTGGAAGTGTAGACACGGTCCTTCTCAACCAATCCCTAGAAAATCAACAAGTTTGATTGGCTAGGGAGAGAGATCGGGCGAAAATGAGCTTCGGAGCAACAACGGAGCTTGGGGGAAAAGAGGTAGGTCTTCTTGGGGACGAAGACCCCCTTTTATAGTGGGGAACCAATTCAACCATTGTCCCCTCTTTAGCCCGCATAGAGCAGTACTACCGCTGGAGGCAGCGGTACTACCGCGAGCCCCAGCGGTACTACCGCAGAGACAGAGAGCAGAGGTGTAGGATCACAAGTATGTCTAGAGGGGGGTGATTAGACTACTTGACCAAATAAAAACTTAACCTTTTCCCAATTTTAGTTCTTGGCAGATTTTAGCTACTTTAGGACAAGTCAAGCAATCATCATACAATTCAAGCAAGCATGCAAAGAGTATATAGGCAGCGGAAAGTAAAGCATGCAACTTGCAAGAATGTAAAGGGAAGGGTTTGGAGAATTCAAACGCAATTGGAGACAAGGATGTTTTTGTCGTGGTTCGGATAGGTGGTGCTATCCTACATCCACGTTGATGGAGACTTCAACCCACGGAGGGTAACGGTTGCGCGAGTCCACGGAGGGCTCCACCCACGAAGGGTCCACGAAGAAGCAACCTTGTATATCCCATCATGGCCATCGCCCACGAAGGACTTGCCTCACTAGCGGTAGATCTTCACGAAGTAGGTGATCTCCTTGCCCTTACAAACTCCTTGGTTCAACTCCACAATCTTGTCGGAGGCTCCCAAGTGACACCTAGCCAATCTAGGAGACACCACTCTCCAAGAAGTAACAAATGGTGTGTTGATAATGAACTCCTTGCTCTTGTGCTTCAAATGATAGTCTCCCCAACACTCAACTCTCTCTCACAGGATTTGGATTTGGTGGAAAGAAGATTTGAGTGGAAAGCAACTTGGGGAAGGCTAGAGATCAAGATTCATATGGTAGGAATGGAATATCTTGGCCTCAACACAAGGGTAGGTGGTTCTCTCTCAGAACATATGAGTTGGAAGTGTAGATGTGTTCTGATGGCTCTCTCCACGAGTGAAGAGGAGGTGGAGGGGTATATATAGCCTCCACACAAAATCCAACCGTTACACACAATTTACCAATCTTGGTGGGACCGAATCAACAAACTCGGTCGGACCGAAATAGTAAACCTAGTGACCTTTAGAGATTTTTGGTGGGACTGACATGCAACTCGGTAGGACCGATATGGTTAGGGTTAGGGCATAACGTAATCTCGGTGAGACCGATTACACAAACTCGGTGAGACCGATTTGGTAATAAGCTAACTAGAGAGTTGGTCAGGCAAACTTGGTGGGACCGATTTGCTATTTCGGTGAGACCGAAAAGTTACAAAAAGGAAACAGAGAGTTTGCATTGCAATCTCGGTGGGACCAATCCGCTCTTTCGGTGAGACCGAAAAGTTACAAAAAGGAAACAGAGAAATTGCAATCCCATCTCGGTGAGACCGAGATCGCTATCGGTAGAACCGATTTGCTAGGGTTTGGCAGTGGCTTATGACATGTGAAACTCGGTGGCGCCGGATAGAAAGAATCGGTAGGACCGAGTTTGGCTTTGGGTTTAGGTCAAGAGTGGATATGAGAAAGTAGCCGAGGATTTTGGAGCATATCATTAAGCACATGAAGTAAAGGGCTCATTAAGCAACACCTCATCCCTCCTTGATAGTATTGGCTTTTCCTATGGACTCAATGTGATCTTGGATCACTAAAATGTAAAATGAAGAGTCTTGAGCTTTTGAGCTTGAGCCAATCCTTTGTCCTTAGCATTTTGAGGGTTCCACTTTCACCATCCATGCCATGCCAATCATTGAGCTTTCCTGAAATAATCATCTTGGAATAGCATTAGCTCAATGAGCTATATGTTGTTATGAATTACCAAAACCACCTAGGGATAGTTGCACTTTCAATCTCCCCCTTTTTGGTAATTGATGACAACATATAGATCAAAGCTTCGACAAATGATAATAAGAATGAAATATATCGTCCCTTTGAGAAGTATGTGATAAGTAAGAGCTCCACCTAAATTTGTGCATATTTAAAATTTGCTTTGGACTGCAAATGCACAAAGAGTTAGAATCATGGGTTACTCTTCCATGTCACATACATCTTGGTGGAGCGCTCAAAATGATAGGAATGAAATACATGCACTCATCACCAAAAAAGTGAATGATCACATAAGATAGATAAGATATATCAAGCATGCATAAGTGTAGCTTATGATCAAACACATGATCATCAATGTCTCACAAGCATATCATAGTATCTCAACCAAAAGCAAACATAGTATGAAAAACCACCAAATAAAACAAGAGAGAATAAAAGCAACACTCTCTCTCGAAGCCTATGATCTATACATTTTTCTCCCCCTTTGGCAACAAGTTACCAAAAAGTTCCTAGAAAATGCATAGTGCTAGATCGACTCTCAGGCTTGATCTTTTGGTGGAGGTGGAGTATGGATCACTCCAAGGACGAAGGCTTCTGTAGACGTGGTTGGAGCTGGAGCTGAAGTAGTTGCTGGAGCTGGTTGGGCTGGTGCTGTGGCTGGAGCTGAGGTGGTGGCTCTGGTGTCAGGAACTGGCACTGCAGTTGACCTCTGAGCTCGTGGCACTCTGGCAAATGCATCAGTTGTAGTCTTCCCTTTCCTCTCCTGCATGTCATCTTGAAGTTGCTCCACTGCAGACTGAATCTCTGTTACTTTGACATCCAAGTCATAGAACTTTTGTTCTACGATTCTCTCTAAGCTCTCCTGATTCTGAGTGAGGGTGGCCAGTCCTTTCTCAATCCTCAGCGTGGATGCAATCAAGTAACTAAGCTGCTCTTGCTTGGTTTTCAAGAAATACTCAGATGGCTCCTCTTGAGTTGGCATCTTGGCAGCTTTCTCCTTCCTTGCCTTCTCCTTCTTAGCTTGTGCATGAGCTAAAGATGGTTCATCCTTGTTCATCACAACTTGATTATCTTCAAAGTCTGGATGAAGAGGCAAATGTTCTTTGTCCAATAAGTATATGCATGTGCCCATCTTGGAGTTGATCAGCTCTTGGATCTGAGGGGCATAACCACAGCTCCTCTTCTGATCTGCTGCAGTCCTTTTGATAGTTTCTACCATGAGGCTCATTACCTTGAACTTTTGTGGCACATCAAAGATATGAAGCAAGTTGATTGCATGGCCTCTGATCATCTTGTGATCACCTGACTTGGGCAACAGAGTGTGCCTCAGAATCCAATTTATGGTTGGCAACCCTGACAGAAGATAATGTACTGATCCAAACTTGAAAGTATCAAGTGCCTTGTTTGGGATCGCCTTGTACATGTTGGACATAGAGTTGTGGTCCATCTTCTTCTTGGCATATATATCTAGGTCATCCTCATGCTCCTCTGGGGCATTGATGAGCTGTGCCAACTCAGCAACTGTTGATTGGTACCTCGTACCTTCTGACATCCACACAATTCTTCCATCTGGATAGAAGTGTGCTGTGGAGTAGAACTGCATGATCAGCTCTTCATTCCACTTTGTGAGCTTCTGCCCAACAAAGTCAGCTACTCCACAAGCCTTGAAGCTGTCTTGCACTCCAGGAAAGTGCTCTTCATTGTCCTTGATGTATTCCCAGTCAACCCATCTCATGTCACAAACAATGGGCTTCATATCAAGTAACACAGTCTCATAGAAGTCCTGTTGTTCCTTAGTGTGGAACCTGTAGTCAACAGTAGTTCTTCTTCTGGTAGCATATGGGTCTTCTGCTCTCCACTTTCTCAGCCCTGAGTCTCTTCTGATCTTCATGTCCTCCGCCACAGGATGAGCATCATTGTGGTCTGGGATCTTGGGCTTCAACTTTCTGAGTACTTTTCCTTCCTCTTCTTTAGCAGTGTCAGGCACTGGGGCCTTGTTCTTCTCAGCAGCTGGTATGCTCCTTGTGTTCCTCTTTGGAGCTGTCTTGGCCTTTGATGCAGCCTTGGGTGCTTCCTTGGGCTTGGATGTAGTAGCCCCTGATTTGATAGCATCACCCATCAGCTTTGGCATCTTAGGTGCTGGTGCAGCAACCTCTTCTTCTTCTTCTTCTTCTTCTTCAGAAGAATGTTGTTCAAACTCAGCCATGGGATCAACTTTCTTGCACCATCTGCCTCTTTTTGTTTCCTTCTTTCCTTCAACAGCAACTGGCCCTTTGGGTGCAGGCTTTCCAGGAATCTGAGTTGAGGCTCTGGCCTTTGGCATAGGCTGCCTCCCTGCTGACCTTTTGATTTTCATCCCTGGCTTGATGGCTGCAGCTGAGCCATACTCCTTCTTAAGCACAACTCTCTTGGAAGTGGCTTCCTCTTCTGCCACATAGTCCTCATCCTCTGATTCTGAGGTTCTTTTCTTCTTTTGTCTGGTGGCAGCTTTTGGCAAGTTACTGGGGGTGCTCCTGCTGCCTTCATCTGAAGAACTGGAGGGACTAGTGCCCTCACTCATGTGCACTTGCTGTTCTGACACATTCTGGCTGTAACTCTGATCTGACATGATGAATAACCTGACTACTGACCCTGTGAATAGTTTATAGATGAGGTAGAGTGGATGAGCATCACAAAATGCAGAGATTTTTGCAAAAGAATGATTCAAAATCTTAGTTTTAGTTTCCCACAGAAATCATTTCGGATCTACCGATTTTTAAACTCGGTGATACCGAAGCAGTTTTTGGAACCTAAACTAGTGAACTCGGTCGGACCGAGTCACAGTTCGGTGGCACCGAGATTGCTAGGGTTTTACAAAGTTCCAAAATCGGTCACACCGATTAGTAATTCTCGGTCAGACCGAGTCTTACTTGTGCAATGGCATGAGCCAAATCGGTGGGACCGAGTTTTTAAACTCGGCGGGTCCGAGATGGTTTCGGCGGAAACCTAACCCTAAAAATTTTGAATCAAACCTATTCTACAAATGCATTGATTGGATATGAGTGTTTCAAACGTGGCTAGAATCAATACGATCACAATGTGCTAGGAGTCAGATTGGGGAATAGCACAAAGATCGAGTCCATACCCTAGTTCGGCAGAGACTCGCTAGGGCGGCAACGGCGGGGTTGAATCCCGTTGACGGCGACGGAGACCAGCGACTGGCGGCGAGGAGACGATCCGGAGACCACGTTGGCAGAGCGAGCTATCGCGCGGGCGAAAGAGTTCGGAGAAATTTCCAAATTTTTGCCCGTGTCTATATATAGCCCGACCCTGTCGGTGTGACTGAGTGGAACAACTTGGTGGCACCGAGATGCAAAACTGTATACAGTTATTGCAACTCAGTGTGACCGAATGGTTCAAATCGGTTGCACCGAGATCGAAAACATAGATCGACTTAATGATCTCGGTAGGACCGAAAGGGAGGTATCGGTCAGACCGAGAATCATAAAGAAGTTTTGGAAGTTTAAGTCTATGACGAATCGGGGACTCCGAGTGCTCCTCACACAAAGTGGTTCGAATCTGACTTGATCAAATTTTGTGATGTAGCATGAATAGAGTTTGAGACGAGAAAAGCATAGATAGCTAGAGAAGGTTCTTAGGCATTCTTGTCCATCCACTTGGCAAAAGAAAACAAAACCAAACAATCAAAACAACAAGTGGATGTCCTTGAATGAGTAAAATATGCAACCAACATGCTCACACAATAAAATGGCAACTGAAATATGTGACAAGGCATGCACAACCAATTCTAGCATCTATCAAGCAATTGGCGATGACTAGGTCATCTATATATGAGTATATTGACTTAGGAGTCAAATGAGAACACTTGATCATAGGTCATACTCATCGTTTAAGCTCAAGTGGGGTTACCACTTTTACATAAAGCATTGTTGTGTTCACATCATTAGAGTTGCTTTAGCTCAAGTCTTAGAGTAAAGCTCCCCCTAGATGTGATATCCCCCCTAAGAGGGATGAACTAACCTTGGGTTTTGTCGATGATGACTTCATGTAGATGTTGAAGATGTGGATGCTCAATGTTGATGTAGATCACTTGGAGCTATCCATTTGAGTGAATTGCACTTTCAATACCTACATGGGTTAGTCCCACAAGGAACAAACAAGGATATCCATAGACATAGAGTGATGCACACACAAGATGATGCCCATGAAAGCTTTTAGGTTACCTTGTCCCTTGACTTACCAACAAGAGGGTTTGTGACTCCTTGAACTAGTGCAAGATGTGGAAGTTGATTGCACTTGTTCTTGCCAAAATGATAAGAGTGAAGTATGTTGGCGGAGTCACCCTCAAGAACTTTCTAGTTCTTCTTCTTTTGGATCCACACCATCTTGATGGGAATCCTTGGAGTTGTAGTCATACTTGATGAAGTGGAACTTTAAGTAGTCTTGGGAATCCACTTGACTATGGTCTTAGGAGCTTCTTCAAATGCATCAATTTCCTCTTGAAGCCTGTCCTTGCCTTTTTGCTTGTAATCTTGTGGTGGAAGATCATCTTGAGTTTGTGTCCCCTTGAAAGAAGTAGGATCATACTTCTCTTGTTGTGGAACAAAGTTTGTCTTGGGGTATTGATCTTCTTCCCACTCAACTCCATTGGCATTGAACTTTCGTTCAAAACCAACACCTTGATTCTTCCGGTGCCTTCCTTGCTTGCGTACAATTTCCTCGAATTGCTTACTCCCGGCAAGACTTTTGTACACTCCTTTCTCTATAATTCCCTTCAATAAGCTATTTTCTTGCTCAAGTGTAACTTGGCTAAGAGAATCATTAGTGGAATCAAGAGAACTACTAGAAGCAACAATATTGGATTTAACATGATCATTGTTACTACTAGAGGAAGAATCTTTCTTGTTCTTGTTACTAGACTTGACTTGAGGCATGTAAGTGGATAAGAGTAAACGCTTGGCAATGTAAGAAGAACTTTTCTTGCGGAGATCATCATTGATTGCCTTTAAAAACTCATGCTCTTGCTCAAGATTGAGCTTTTCAAAGCGTAACTTCTCATGAGCTCTTAAAAGTTCTAGATGATCTTCGAAGATAGTTTCATGAGCTAACTTAAGAGTGTTTAGTTCTTTAGTTAGAGCCTCAATGTTCTTCCTATCATTGTCATTCGCTTTATCTTGATTAGCATGATTTATTGACATTTCATCATAGTATTCATCACTAGAGTTGTCAACAAGTAAATCATCATCACCTAACAAGTCATCTTCATCACTATTAAAATCAACATACTCCGGGTGTGTTACCTTAGGACCTTTGGCCATGAAGCATCTTCCAATTCCTTCATTTGGTGAGTCAAATATGTCGTAGGAGTTGGTTGACACAAGTGCTAGACCGGCAACACCTTCATCTTGAGTATATTCGGAATCGGAGTGATAACTTCTCTTGGAGTGGTTGTCGGAGTCGGAGCCGGATACCCATTCACCAACATGAGCTTGATGTCTTTGTTTTGTGTAGCTCCTTGATGATTTTTCTTGTCTTTCCGAATCCTTGCTTCTCCGTGAGTATCTTCGTTCATAACGATCATTTCTACTCCTTCTCTCTCTTGGAGGTGATTCTTCTCTTTTGCTTCTTCTTTTTGGGGAATCTTCTCTTCTTTTGTAGGGAGCCGTACACTCATTGGAATAGTGTCCGGGTCTTCCACAGTTGTAGCAGTTTCGCTCTCGACTAGAAGATCTTTTGTCATTGTAGGATCTTGACTTGGAGCTTCTATCTTTGCTTCTACTCTTGTAGAACTTGTTGAAGTTTTTCACCATTAAGCTCAGTTCTTCATTGAAGTTTTGTTTCTCACTTGATGATGTGGGGGCTTCACATGAGGCTTTGTAGGCACCACTTGATATGTTGTGAAGTTCCTCTTTATCCTTGAGTGACATCTCATGAGCAAAAATTCTTCCAATGACCTCCGTTGGCTTGAGATCTTTGTAATTGGGCATCATTTGGATCAATGTGCACACGGTATCATATTTTCCATCCAAGGCTCTTAGGATCTTCTTGATGATGAATCTATCGGTCATCTCTTCACTCCCTAAGCCGGCAATCTCGTTTGTGATAAGAGCAAGCCTAGAGTACATTTCAGCGACACCTTCACCATCCTTCATTTTGAACTTGTCAAGTTGACTTTGAAGCACATCCAATTTGGATTCCTTGACGGAGTCGGTACCTTCGTGCATATCGATTAAAGTATCCCAAATTTCCTTTGCATTTTCAAGACGGCTGATTTTGTTGAATTCTTCGGGGCACAATCCGTTGAAGAGAATATCACAAGCTTGAGCGTTGTATTGTAGCATCTTCAACTCATCCGCGGTAGCTTCACGGTTTGGTTCTTTCCCATCAAAGAAGTCACCTTGCAAACCAACACACACAATAGCCCAAACAGCGGGGTTATGTCCGAGAATATGCATTTTCATTTTATGCTTCCAACTAGCAAAATTAGTACCATCAAAGTAAGGACCTCTACGGTGATAATTTCCCTCGCTAGACGCCATACTCTCCTAGGTTGTGAAACCAAGGCTATGACCACCAAAAGCTATGGAAATCAAAGCAAATGGAGACCAAAGCTCTGATACCACTTGTAGGATCAGAAGTATGTCTAGAGGGGGGTGATTAGACTACTTGACCAAATAAAAACTTAACCTTTTCCCTATTTTAGTTCTTGGCAGATTTTAGCTACTTTAGGACAAGTCAAGCAATCATCATACAATTCAAGCAAGCATGCAAAGAGTATATAGGCAGCGGAAAGTAAAGCATGCAACTTGCAAGAATGTAAAGGGAAGGGTTTGGAGAATTCAAACGCAATTGGAGACAAGGATGTTTTTGTCATGGTTCGGATAGGTGGTGCTATCCTACATCCACGTTGATGGAGACTTCAATCCACGGAGGGTAACGGTTGCGCGAGTCCACGGAGGGCTCCACCCATGAAGGGTCCACGAAGAAGCAACCTTGTCTATCCCATCATGGCCATCGCCCACGAAGGACTTGCCTCACTAGCGGTAGATCTTCACGAAGTAGGCGATCTCCTTGCCCTTACAAACTCCTTGGTTCAACTCCACAATCTTGTTGGAGGCTCCCAAGTGACACCTAGCCAATCTAGGAGACACCACTCTCCAAGAAGTAGCAAATGGTGTGTTGATAATGAACTCCTTGCTATTGTGCTTCAAATGATAGTCTCCCCAACACTCAACTCTCTCTCACAGGATTTGGATTTGGTGGAAAGAAGATTTGAGTGGAAAGCAACTTGGGGAAGGCTAGAGATCAAGATTCATATGGTAGGAATGGAATATCTTGGCCTCAACACAAGGGTAGGTGGTTCTCTCTCATAACATATGAGTTGGAAGTGTAGATGTGTTCTGATGGCTCTCTCCACGAGTGAAGAGGAGGTGGAGGGGTATATATAGCCTCCACACAAAATCCAACCGTCACACACAATTTACCAATCTCGGTGGGACCGAATCAACAAACTCGGTCGGACCGAAATAGTAAACCTAGTGACCGTTAGAGATTTTCGGTGGGACTGACATGCAACTCGGTAGGACCGATATGGTTAGTGTTAGGGCATAATGTAATCTCGGTGAGACCGATTACACAAACTCGGTGAGACCTATTTGGTAATAAGCTAACTAGAGAGTTGGTCAGGCAAACTCGGTGGGACCGATTTGTTC
The DNA here is from genome assembly GCA_032464435.1 of Aegilops umbellulata. Taxonomy (NCBI): domain Eukaryota; kingdom Viridiplantae; phylum Streptophyta; class Magnoliopsida; order Poales; family Poaceae; genus Aegilops; species Aegilops umbellulata. Next base: position 510,649,993 of record CP136056.1, on the reverse strand, counting down.
TTTAAGTGAGACCGAAAAGTAACAAAAAGGAAACAGAGAGTTTGCATTGCAATCTCGGTGGGACCGATCTGCTCTTTCGGTGAGACCGAAAAGTTACAAAAAGGAAACAGGGAAATTGCAATCTCATCTCGGTGAGACCGAGATCCCTATCGGTAGAACCGATTTGCTAGGGTTTGGCAGTGGCTTATGACATGTGAAACTCGGTGGCGCCGGATAGAAAGAATCGGTAGGACCGAGTTTGGCTTTGGGTTTAGGTCAAGAGTGGATATGAGAAAGTAGCCGAGGATTTTGGAGCATATCATTAAGCACATGAAGCAAAGGGCTCATTAAGCAACACCTCATCCCTCCTTGATAGTATTGGCTTTTCCTATGGACTCAATGTGATCTTGGATCACTAAAATGTAAAATGAAGAGTCTTGAGCTTTTGAGCTTGAGCCAATCCTTTGTCCTTAGCATTTTGAGGGTTCCACTTTCACCATCCATGCCATGCCAATCATTGAGCTTTCCTGAAATAATCTTGGAATAGCATTAGCTCAATGAGCTATATGTTGTTATGAATTACCAAAACCACCTAGGGATAGTTGCACTTTCAAGAGGCCTCAGAGGGGGAAGGGACACATGAGCGCAAGCCCGGGCGGCTCTAGCAGCGGTGGTAGGTGCCGGTACTACTACTTGCGAGCGTACTACCGCTCCTACAGCCGCTGCTACTGCCACTGAACCCGACACGAGACACGCATGTCTCGAGTCGAGGCGGTATTGGCGCGGAACCGAAGCCGTACCATCGCTGAGTGGCCATGGGCGGTACTACCACTGTGGGACAGTGTTACTACCACTTGTGGCTATCAGCAGTACTGCTGCTCCGGTCCAGCGGTACTACCGCTGGCGCCTCCCTGATACGTCTCCAACGTATCTATAATTTTTTATTGTTCCATGCTATTATATTATCTGTTTTGGATGTTTAATGGGATTTAATATAAATTTTTATTTATTTTTGGGACTAACCTATTAACCGAAGGCCCAGTGCAAATTGTTGTTTTTTGCCTATATCAGTGTTTCGCAGAAAAGGAATATCAAACGGAATCCAAACGAAATGAAACCTTCGTGAGGATCGTTTTTGGAACAACATAATCCAGGAGACTTGGTGTGGACGTCAAGGAAGCAGCGAGGAAGCCACGAGGCAGGAGGGCACGCCCCCACCCTCGTGGGCCCCTCGCAGCTCCACCGACCTACTTCTTTCGCCTATATATACTCTTATACCCTGAAACCATCATGGAGAGCCACGAAACACCTTTTCCACCGCCACAACCTTTTGTACCCATGAGATCCCATCTTGGGGCCTTTTTCGGCGCTCCGCCGGAGGGGGATTCGATCACGGAGGGCTTCTACATCAATACCATAGCCTCTCCGATGATGTGTGAGTAGTTTACCATAGACCTTCGGGTCCATAGTTATTAGCTAGATGGCTTCTTCTCTTTCTTTGGATCTCAATACAAAGTTCTCCTCGATTCTCTTGGAGATCTATTCGATGTAATTTTTTTGCGGTGTGTTTGTCGAGATCCGATGAATTGTGGGTTTATGATCAAGATTATCTATGAACAATATTTGGTTCTTCTCTGAATTCTTATATGCTTGATTTGATATCTTTGCAAGTCTCTTCAAATTATCGGTTTAGTTTGGCCTGCTAGATTGATCTTCCTTGCAATGGGAGAAGTGCTTAGCTTTGGGTTCAATCTTGCGGTGTCCTTTCCCAGTGACAGCAGGGGCAGCAAGGCACGTATTGTATTGTTGCTATCGAGGATAAAAAGATGGGGTTTATATCATATTGCTTGAGTTTATCCCTCTACATCATGTCGTCTTGCCTAATGCGTTACTCTGTTCTTATGAACTTAATACTTTAGATGCATGCTGGATAGCGGTTGATGTGTGGAGTAATAGTAGTATATGCGGAATCACTTCGGTCTACTTGACACAAACGTTATGCCTATGTTCATGATCATGCCTAGATATTCTCATAACTATGCGCTTTTCTGTCAATTGCTCGACAATAATTTGTTCACCCACCATAAGATATGCTATCTTGAGAGAAGCCACTAGTGAAACCTATGGCCCCTGGGTCTATTTTCCATCATATTATTTTCCTATCAACTTGCTATTTCTATCGTCGTTTATTTTGCAATCTTTATTTTCCAATCTATACAACAAAAATACCAAAAATATTTATCTTATTATCTTTATCATATCTCACTTTTGCAAGTGGTCGTGAAGGGATTGACAACCCCTTTATCGCGTTGGTTGCAAGGTTCTTATTTGTTTGTGCAGGTACTAGGCGATTTGCGTGCAGTCTCCTACTGGATTGATACCTTGGTTCTCAAAAACTGAGGGAAATACTTACGCTACTATGCTGCATCACCCTTTCCTCTTCAAGACAAAACCAAGCATGCTCAAGAGGTAGCAAGAAGGATTTTTGGCGCCGTTGCCAGGGAGATTTGATCTCCCGTCAACTAGCCAATTTTTGGCACCGTTGCCGGGGAGATCTACGCACAAGTCAAGATATACCAAGTACCCATCACAAACTCTTATCCTCGCATTACATTATTTGCCATTTGCCTCTCTTTTTCCTCTCCCCCACTTCACCTTTGCCATTTTATTCGCCCTTTTTTTCGTTCGTCTCTTTTCACTCGCTTATTGTTTGCTTTTGTGTTGGATTGATTGTTCGTCATGATGGCTCAAGACAATACTAAATTGTGTGACTTTTCCAATACCAACAACAATGATTCTAGTAGCACTCCGATTGTTCCTATTACCAATGCTGAATCCTGTGAAATTAATGCCGCTTTGTTGAATCTTGTCATGAAAGATCAATTTTCTGGCCTTCCTAATGAAGATGTCGCTACCCATCTAAACTACTTTGTTGATTTGTGTGATATGCAAAAGAAGAAAGATGTGGATAATGATATTGTTGAATTGAAGCTATTTCCGTTTTCGCTTAGAAATCATGCTAAAACTTGGTTCTCTTGTTTGCCTAAAAATAGTACTGATTCATGGAATAAGTGCAAAGATGCTTTTATCTCTAAGTATTTTCCTCCCGCTAAGATCATCTCTCTTAGAAATGATATTATGAATTTTAAGCAACTTGATCATGAGCATGTTGGACAATCTTGGGAGAGGATGAAATTAATGATATGTAATTGCCCTACACATGGCTTGAATTTATGGATGATTATACAAATTTTTTATGCTGGATTGAATTTTGCTTCTAGAAATCTTTTAGATTCGGCCACGGGGGGCACTTTTATGGAAATCACTTTAGGAGAAGCTACTAAACTCCTAGATAATATTATGGTTAATTATTCTCAATGGCACACCGAAAGATCTACTAGTAAAAAGGTTCATGCGATTGAAGAGATTAATGTTTGAGTGGAAAGATGGACGAACTTATGAAATTGTTTGCTAATAAGAGTGTTTCTTCTGATCCTAGTGATATGCCTTTGTCCACTGTGATTGAGAATAATAATGAATCTATGGATGTGAATTTTGTTGGTAGGAACAATTTTAATAACAACGCGTATAGAGGAAACTTTAATTCTAAGCCGTTCCCTAGTAATGAAGGAAATATGCCCTAGAGGCAATAATAAAGTTATTATTTATTTCCTTATTTCATGATAAATGTTTATTATTCATGCTAGAATTGTATCAACCGGAAACATGATACATGTGTGAATACATAGACAAATAGAGTGTCACTAGTATGCCTCTACTTGACTAGCTCGTTGATCAAAGATGGTTATGTTTCCTAGCCATAGGCATGAGTTGTCATTTGATTAACGGGATCACATCATTAGGAGAATGATGTGATTGACATGACCCATTCCATTAGCTTAGCACCCGATCGTTTAGTATGTTGCTATTGCTTTCTTCATGACTTATACATGTTCCTATGACTATGAGATTATGCAACTCCCGTTTGCCGGAGGAACACTTTGTGTGCTACCAAACGTCACAACGTAACTGGGTGATTATAAAGGAGCTCTACAGGTGTCTCCAAAGGTAGATGTTGGGTTGGCGTATTTCGAGATTAGGATTTGTCACTCCGATTGTCGGAGAGGTATCTCTGGGCCCTCTCGGTAATGCACATCACTTAAGCCTTGCAAGCATTGCAACTAATGAGTTAGTTGCGAGATGATGTATTACGGAACGAGTAAAGATACTTGCCGGTAACGAGATTGAACTAGGTATTGGATACCGACGATCGAATCTCGGGCAAGTAACATACCGATGACAAAGGGAACAACGTATGTTGTTATGCGGTCTGACCGATAAAGATCTTCGTAGAATATGTAGGAGCCAATATGGGCATCCAGGTCCCGCTATTGGTTATTGACCGGAGACATGTCTCGGTGATGTCTACATTGTTCTCGAACCGTAGGGTCCGCACGCTTAAAGTTTCGATGACAGTTATATTATGAGTTTATGAGTTTTGATGTACCGAAGGAGTTCGGAGTCCCGGATGGGATCGGGGACATGACGAGGAGTCTCGAAATGGTTGAGACGTAAAGATCGATATATTGAACGACTATATTCAGACATCGGAAAGGTTCCGAGTGATTCGGGTATTTTCGGAGGTACCGGGGAGTTACGGGAATACGGGGAAGAGTATTGGGCCTTATTGGGCCTTAGTGGGAAGGAGCCAGGAGGTGGCGCGCGCCCCTCCCAAGCCCAGTCCGAATTGGACAAAGGGTTTGGGGCGCGGCCCCCCTCTCCCTTCCTTCTCCACTCCCCTCCTTTCCCCCCTTCTCCTAGTTGGACTAGGAAAGGTGGAATCCTACTCCCGGTGGGAGTAGGACTCCCCTTGGCGCGCCCCTTCTAGGCCGGCCGCCCCCTCCTCCCTTGCTCCTTTATATACATGGGCAGGGGCACCCCATGGACACACAAGTTGATCTTCGTGATCGTTCCTTAGCCGTGTGCGGTGCCCCCCTCCACCATATTCCACCTCGGTCATATCGTTGCAGTGCTTAGGCGAAGCCCTGCGTCGGTAGTACATCAAGATCGTCACCACGCCGTCGTGCTGACAGAACTCCTCCCCGAAGCTTTGCTGGATCGGAGCCCGGGGAGCGTCATCGAGCTGAACGTGTGCCAAGAACTCGGAGGTGCCGGAGTAACGGTGCTTGGATCGGTCGGATTGAGGAGGACGTACGACTACTTCCTCTACGTTGTGTCAACGCTTCCGCTTCGGTCTACGAGGGTACGTAGACAACACTCTCCCCTCTCATTGCTATGCATCACCATGATCTTGCGTGTGCGTAGGAATTTTTTTGAAATTACTACGTTCCCCAATAGTGGCATCCGAGCCTAGGTTTTTATGGTTTGATGTTATATGCACGAGTAGAACACAAGTGAGTTGTGGACGATATAAGTCATACTGCCTACCAGCATGTCACACTTTGGTTCGGCGGTATTGTTGGATGAAGCGGCCCGGACGGACATTATGCGTACGCTTACGCGAGACTGGTTCTACCGACGTGCTTTGCACACAGGTGGCTGGCGGGTGTCAGTTTCTCCAACTTTAGTTGAACCGAGTATGGCTACGCCCGGTCCTTGAGAAGGTTAACACGGAGTCTATTTGACAAACTATCGTTGTGGTTTTGATGCGTAGGTGAGATTGGTTCTTGCTTCAGCCCGTAGCAGCCACGTAAAATTTGCAACAACAAAGTAGAGGACGTCTAATTTGTTTTTGCAGGGCATGTTGTGATGTGATATGGTCAAGACGTGATGAGCTATAAGTTGTTGTATCAGATGATCATGTTTTGTTGAAGTTATCGGAACTGGCTGAAGCCTTATGGTTGTCTCTTTATTGCATAAGAGGCAAGCGCCAAATAATTGTTTTACTTTATCGCTATGCGATAGCAATAGTTGCAAGAGCAATAGTTGGCGAGACGACCTTGTGACGACACATTGATAAATATCAAGATGATAGAGATCATGGTGTCATGCCGGTGACGATAGAGATCATGACGGTACTTTGGAGATGGAGACCAAAGGCGCAAGATGATCATGGCCATATCATGTCACATATATTGATTGCATGTGATGTTTATCTTTTATACATCTTATTTTGCTTAGTTTGACGGTAGCATTTTAAGATGATCTCTCACTAATTATCAAGAAGTGTTCTCCCTGAGTATGCACCATTGCCAAAGTTCGTCGTGCCCAAACACCACGTGATGATCGGGTGTGATAAGCTCTACGTCCATCTACAACGGGTGCAAGCCAGTTTTGCACACGCGGAATACTCGGGTTATACTTGACGAGCCTAGCATATGCAGATATGGCCTCGGAACACGGAGACCGAAAGGTCGAGCGTGAATCATATAGTAGATATGATCAACATAATGATGTTCACCATTGAAGACTAATCCATTTCACGTGATGATCGATTATGGTTTAGTTGATTTGGATCACGTGATCACTTAGAAGATTAGAGGGATGTCTATCTAAGTGGGAGTTCTTAAGTAATATGATTAATTGAACTTTAATTTATCATGAACTTAGTCCTGGTAGTATTTTGCAAATTATGTTGTAAATCAATAGCTCGCGTTGTTGCTTCCCTATGTTTATTTTGATATGTTCCTAGAGAAAATTGTGTTGAAAGATGTTAGTAGCAATGATGCGGATTGGATCCGTGATCTGAGGTTTATCCTCATTGCTGCACAGAAGAATTATGTCCTTGATGCACCGCTAGGTGACGGACCTATTGCAGGAGCAGATGCAGACGCTATGAACGTTTTGCTAGCTCAATATGATGACTACTTAATAGTTTAGTGCACCATGCTTAACGGCTTAGAATCGGGACTTCAAAGACGTTTTGAACGTCATGGACCATATGAGATGTTCCAGGAGTTGAAGTTAATATTTCAAGCAAATACCCGAGTTGAGAGATATGAAGTCTCCAACAAGTTCTATAGCTAAAAGATGGAGGAGAATCGCTCAACTAGTGAGCATGTGCTCAGATTGTCTGGGTACTACAATCGCTTGAATCAAGTGGGAGTTAATCTTCCAGATAAAATAGTGATTGACAGAATTCTCTAGTCACCATCACCAAGTTAGTAGAACTTCGTGATGAACTATAGTATGCAAGGGATGACGAAAACGACTCCCGAGCTTTTCATAATGATGAAATCGATGAAGGTAGAAATCAAGAAAGAGCATCAAGCGTTGATGGTTGACAAGATCACTAGTTTCAAGTAAAGGGCAAAGGGAAGAAGGGGAACTTCAAGAAGAACGGCAAGCAAGTTGCTGCTCAAGTGAAGAAGCCCAAGTCTGGTCCTAAGCCTGAGACTAAGTGCTTCTACTGCAAAGGGATTGGTCACTGGAAGCGGAACTACCCCAAGTATTTGGTGGATAAGAAGAATGGCAAAGTGAACAAAAGTATATTTGATATACAGATTCTTGATGTGTATTTTACTGGTGTTCGTAGCAACCCCTCGGTATATTGATACTGGTTCAGTTGCTAAGAGTAGTAACTCGAAACGGGAGTTGCAGAATGAACAAAGACTAGTTAAGAGTGAAGTGACGATGTGTGTTGGAAGTGGTTCCAAGATTGATATGATCATCATCGCACACTCACTATACTTTCGGGATTAGTGTTGAACCTAAATAAGTGTTATTTGGTATTTGCGTTGAGCATAAATATGAATTGATCATGTTTATTGCAATACGGTTATTCATTTAAGTTAGAGAACAATTGTTGTTCTGCTTACGTGAATGGAACCTTCGATGGTCATACACCCAATGAAAATAGTTCATTGGATCTCGATCGTAGTGATACACATATTCATAATATTGAAACCAAAAAGATGAAAAGTTAATAATGATAGTGCAACTTATTTTTGGCACTGCCGTTTAGGTCATATTGGTGTAAAGCACATGAAGAAACTCCATGCTGATGGAATTTTGGAATCACTTGATTATGAATCACTTGATGCTTGCGAACCATGCCTCATGGGCAAGATGACTAAGACTCCGTTCTCCAGAACAATGGAGCGAGCAACAGATTTGTTGGAAATCATACATACTGATGTATGTGGTCCGATGAATATTAAAGCTCGCGACAAGTATCATTATTTTCTTACCTTCACAGATGATTTGAGCAGATATGGGTATATCTACTTGATGAAACATAAGTCTGAAACATTTGAAAAGTTCAAAGAATTTCAGAGTGAAGTGGAGAATCATCGTAACAAGAAAATAAAAGTTTCTACGATATGATCGTGGAGGAGAATATTTTAGTTACGAGTTTGGTCTTCAATTAAAACAATGTGGAATAGTTTCACAAACTCATGCCACCTGGAACACCACAACATAATGGTGTGTCCGAACGTCATAACCGTACTCTATTGGATATAGTACAATCTATGATGTTTCTTACCGATTTACCAATATCGTTTTGGGATCATGCATTAGAGACAGCTGCATTCACGTTAAAAAGGGGCACCATCTAAGTCCGTTGAGACGACACAATATGAACTATGGTTTGGCAAGAAACCAAAGTTGTCGTCTCTTAAAGTTTGGGGTTGTGATGCTTATGTGAAAAAGTTTCATCCTGATAAGCTCAAACCCAAATCGGAGAAATATGTCTTCATAGGATACCCAAACGAGCCAGTTGGGTACAGCTTCTATCACAGATCCGAAGGCAAGGCATTCGTTGCTGAGAATTGATACTTTCTAGAGAAGGAGTTTCTCTCGAAAGAAGTGAGTGAGAGGAAAGTAGAACTTGACAAGGTAATTGTACCTGCTCCCTTATTGGAAAGTAGATCATCACAGAAATCTGTTCCTGTGACTACTACACCAATTAGTGAGGAAGTTAATGATGATGATCATGTAACATCAGTTCAAGTTACTACCGAATCTCGTAGGTAAACCAGAGTAAGATCCGTACCAGAGTGGTACGGTAATCCTGTTCTGGAAGTCATGTTACTAGAACATGATGGACTTGCGAACTATGAGGAAGCAATGATGAGCCCAGATTCCACGAAATGGTTTGAGGCCATGAAATCTGAGATATGATCCATGTATAAAAACAAAGTATGGACTTTGATGGATTTGCCCGATGATCGGCAAGCCATAGAAAATAAATGGATCCTCAAGAGGAAGACGGACGCTGATAGTAGTGTTACTATCTACAAAGCTAGAATTGTCGCAAAAGGTTTTCGACAAGTTCAATGTGTTGACTACGATGAGAGTTTCTCATTCGTATCTATGCTTAAGTCTGTCCGAATCATGTTAGCAATTGCTGCATTTTATGAAAATCTGGCAAATGGATAAAACAAAATTGCATTCCTTAATGGATTTATTAAAGAAGAGTTGTATATGATGCAACCAGAAGGTTTTGTCAATCCTAAAGGTGTTAACAAAATATGCAAGCTCCAGTGATCCATCTATGGACTGGTGCAAGCATCTCGGAGTTGGAATATACGCTTTGATAAGTTGATCAAAGCATATAGTTTTATACAGACTTGCGGTGAAGCTTGTATTTACAAGAAAGTGAGTGGGAGCACTACAACATTTCTGATAAGTATATGTATGACATACTGTTGATCAGAAATAATGAAGAATTATTTTGCAAAGCATAAAGGAGTGTTTGAAAGGAGTTTTTAAAAAAAAGACCTCGGTAAATCTACTTACATATTGAGTATCAAGATCTATAGAGATAGACCAAGACGCTTGATAAGTTTTTCAATGAGTACATACCTTGACAAAATTTTGAAGTAATTCAAAAATGTAACAGTCAAAGAAAGAGTTCTTGCTTGTGTTGCAAGGTGTGAAAATGAGTAAGACTCAAACCCGACCACGGCAGAATATAGAAAGAGAATGAAAGTCATTCCCTGTGCCTTGGCCATAGGTTCTATAAAGTATGCCATGCTGTGTACCAGATCTATTGTATACCCTACACTGATTTTGGCAAGGGAGTACAATAGTGATCTAGGAGTAGATCACTGGACAGCGGTCAAAATTATCCTTAGTGAAATAAGGATATGTTTCTCGATTATGGAGGTGACAAAAAGGATCGTCGTAAAGGGTTATGTCGATGCAAGTTTTGACACCAATCTAGATGACTCTAATTCTCAATCTAGATACATATTGAAAGTGGGAGCAATTAGCTAGAGTAGCTCCAAGCAGAGTATTGTTGACATAGAAATTTGCAAAATACATACGGATCTGAATGTAGCAGACCCGTTGACTAAGATTCTCTCACAAGCAAAACATGATCACACCTTAGTACTCTTTGGGTGTTAATAACAGAGCGATGTGAACTAGATTATTGACTCTAGTAAACCCTTTGGGTGTTGGTCACATGATGATGTGAACTATGGGTATTAATCACATGGTGATGTGAACTATCGCTGTTAAATCACATGCCGATGTGAACTAGATTATTGACTCTAGTGCAAGTGGGAGACTGAAGGAAATATGCCCTAGAGGCAATAATAAAGTTATTATTTATTTCCTTATTTCATGATAAATGTTTATTATTCATGCTAGAATTGTATCAACCGGAAACATGATACATGTGTGAATACATAGACAAACATAGTGTCACTAGTATGCCTCTACTTGACTAGCTCGTTGATCAAAGATGGTTATGTTTCCTAGCCATAGACATGAGTTGTCATTTGATTAACGGGATCACATCATTAGGAGAATGATGTGATTGACATGACCCATTCCATTAGCTTAGCACCCGATCGTTTAGTATGTTGCTATTGCTTTCTTCATGACTTATACATGTTCCTATGACTATGAGATTATGCAACTCCCGTTTGCCAGAGGAACACTTTGTATGCTACCAAACGTCAAAACGTAACTGGGTGATTATAAAGGAGCTCTACAGGTGTCTCCAAAGGTAGATGTTGGGTTGGCGTATTTTGAGATTAGGATTTGTCACTCCGATTGTCGGAGAGGTATCTCTGGGCCCTCTCTGTAATGCACATCACTTAAGCCTTGCAAGCATTGCAACTAATGAGTTAGTTGCGAGATGATGTATTACGGAACGAGTAAAGAGACTTGCCGGTAACGAGATTGAACTAGGTATTGGATACCGACGATCGAATCTCGGGCAAGTAACATACCGATGACAAAGGGAACAACGTATGTTGTTATGCGGTCTGACCGATAAAGATCTTCGTAGAATATGTAGGAGCCAATATGGGCATCCAGGTCCCGCTATTGGTTATTGACTGGAGACATGTCTCGGTCATGTCTACATTGTTCTCGAACCGTAGGGTCCGCACGCTTAAAGTTTCGATGACAGTTATATTATGAGTTTATGAGTTTTGATGTACCGAAGGAGTTTGGAGTCCCGTATGGGATCGGGGACATGACGAGGAGTCTCGAAATGGTCGAGAAGTAAAGATCGATATATTGGACGACTATATTCGGACATCGGAAAGGTTCCGAGTGATTCAGGTATTTTCGGAGGTACCGGGGAGTTACGGGAATGCGGGGAAGAGTATTGGGCCTTATTGGGCCTTAGTGGGAAGGAGCCAGGAGGTGGCGCGCGCCCCTCCCAAGCCCAGTCCGAATTGGACAAAGGGTTTGGGGCGCGGCCCCCCTCTCCCTTCCTTCTCCACTCCCCTCCTTTCCCCCCTTCTCCTAGTTGGACTAGGAAAGGTGGAATCCTACTCCCGGTGGGAGTAGGACTCCCCTTGGCGCGCCCCTTCTAGGCCGGCCGCCCCCTCCTCCCTTGCTCCTTTATATACGGGGGCAGGGGTCACCCCATGGACACACAAGTTGATCTTCGTGATCGTTCCTTAGCCGTGTGCGGTGCCCCCCTCCACCATATTCCACCTCGGTCATATCGTTGCAGTGCTTAGGTGAAGCCCTGCGTCGGTAGTACATCAAGATCGTCACCACGCCGTCGTGCTGACAGAACTCCTGCCCGAAGCTTTGCTGGATCGGAGCCCGGGGAGCGTCATCAAGCTGAACGTGTGCCAAGAACTCGGAGGTGCCGGAGTAACGGTGCTTGGATCGGTCGGATCGAGGAGGACGTATGACTACTTCCTCTACGTTGTGTCAACGCTTCCGCTTCGGTCTACGAGGGTACGTAGACAACACTCTCCCCTCTCGTTACTATGCATCACCATGATCTTGCGTGTGCGTAGGAATTTTTTTGAAATTACTACGTTCCCCAACAAGTAATTCCTCTAATAATTATGGTAATTCCTACAACAATTCTTATGGAAATTTTAATAAGATGCCCTCTGATTTTGAGACTTGTGTTAAAGAATTTATGAATTCACAAAAGAATTTCAATGCTTTGCTTGAAGAAAAAATGTCTAAGATTGATGAGTTGGCTAGGAATGTGGATAGAGTTTCTCTTGATGTTGATTCTTTGAAACTTAGATATATTCCACCTAAGCATGATATCAATGAGTCTCTCAACACTATGAGAATTTCCATTGATGAGTGCAAAGAAAGAACCGCTAGGATGCGTGCCAAAAAAGATTGCTTTGTGAAAGCATGTTCTTCTAGTTTTCATGATAGTAATGATGAAGATCTAAAAGTGATTGATGTGTCTCATACTAAATCTTTGTTTTCCGATATGAATCTTGATAATGATGGGACTGGAGATGTGTCAACTTTAGTTAAAAGGCATCCCAATGATTCAGAGTTTTTAGATCTTGATGCAAAAATTGGTAAAAGTTGGATTGAAGAGGTCAAAACTTTAGATAGCAATAAACCCACTATTTTGGATTTCAAGGAATTTAATTACGACAATTGTTCTTTGATAGATTGTATTTCCTTGTTGCAGTCCATGTTAAATTATCCTCATGCCTATAGTCAAAATAAAGCTTTTACTAAACATATCGTTGATGCTTTAATGCAATCCTATGAAGAAAAACTTGAATTAGAAGTTTCTATCCCTAGAAAACTTTATGATGAGTGGGAACCTACTATTAAAATTAAGATTAAAAATCATGAATGCTATGCTTTATGTGATTTGGGTGCTAGTGTTTCCACGATTCCAAAAACTTTGTGTGATGTGCTAGGTTTCCATGAATTTGATGATTGTTCTTTAAATTTGCATCTTGCGGATTCCACCATTAAGAAACCTATGGGAGGGATTAATGATGTTCTTATTGTTGCAAATAGGAATTATGTGCCCGTAGATTTCAATGTTCTTGATATAGATTGCAATCTTACATGTCCTATTATTCTTGGTAGACATTTCCTTAGAACGATTGGTGCAATTATTGATATGGAAGAAGAAAATATTAGATTCCAATTTCCATTAAGGAAAGGCATGGAACACTTCCCTAGGAAGAAAATTAAATTACCTTATGAATCTATTATGAGAGCCACTTATGGATTGCATACCAAGGACGACAATACCTAGATCTATTCTTGCTTTTATGCCTAGCTAGGGGCGTTAAACGATAGCGCTTGTTGGGAGGCAAAGCAATTTTATTTTTATTCCTTGCTTTTTGTTCCTGTTTAGTAATAAATATTTCATCTAGCCTCTGGTTAGGTTTGGTTTTATGTTTTAATTAGTGTTTGTGCCAAGTAAAACCTATAGGATCTTCTTGGATGATAATTATTTGATCTTGCTTAAAAAGACAGAATCTTTCTGCTCACGAAAACAATTGTTAAAAATCACCAGAAAGTGATAAAACACTGATTTTAATTGCAGTAGATCAATAAAAAAATTATCTAGTACGCCCTATTTTTGCAGAATTTTTGAGTTACAGAAGTATGCGTTTGATACAGATTACTATAGACTGTTCTGTTTTTGACAGATTCTGTTTTTCGTGTGTTGTTTGCTTATTTTGATGAATCTATGGCTAGTATCGGGGGGTATGAACCACAGAGAAGTTGGAGTACAGTAGGTTTAACACCAATATAAATAAATAATGAGTTCATTACAGTACCTTGAAGTGGTGGTTTGTTTTATTTCGCTAACAGAGCTCATGAGATTTTCTGTTGAGTTTTGTGTTGTGAAGTTTTCAAGTTTTTGGGTAAAGATTTGATGGATTATGGAATAAGGAGTGGCAAGAGCCTAAGCTTGGGGATGCCCAAGGCACCCCAAGGTAAAATTCAAGGACAACCAAAATCCTAAGCTTGGGGATGCCCCAGACGACATCCCCTCTTTCGTCTTCGCCTATCGGTAACTTTACTCGATGCTATATTTTTATTCACCACATGATATGTGTTTTGCTTGGAGTGTCTTGTATTATTTGAGTCTTTTCTTTTTAGTTTACCAGAATCATCCTTGCTGTACACACCTTTTGGAGAGACACACATGAATCGGAATTTATTAGAATACTCTATGTGCTTCACTTATATCTTTTGAGCTAGATAATTTTGCTCTAGTGCTTCACTTATACCTTTTTAGAGCACGGTGGTGGTTTTATTTTGTAGAAATTATTGATCTCTCATGCTTCACTTATATTATTTTGAGAGTCTTTTAGAACAACATGGTAATTTGCTTTGGCTATAAAATTAGTCCTAATATGATAGGCATCCAAGATGGGTATAATAAAAACTTTCATATAGAGTACATTAAATACTATGATAAATTTGATACTTGATATTGGTTTTGAGATATAAAGGTGGTAATGTTAGAGTCATGCTAGTTGGGTAATTGCGAAATTGAGAAATACTTGTGTTAAAGTTGGCAAGTCCCGTAGCATGCACGTATGGTAAATGTTGTGTGACAAATTTGAAGCATGGGGTGCTTTTTGATTGCTTTCCTTATGAGTGGCGATCGGGGACGAGCGATGGTATTTTCCTACCAATCTATCCCTCTAGGGGCATGCGTAGTAGTAGTTTCCTTCGAGGGCTAATAAACTTTTGCAATAAGCATATGAGTTCTTTATGACTAATGTGAGTCCATGGATTATACGCACTCTTACCTTTCCGCAATTTGCTAGCCTCTATGGTATCATGCATTGCCCTTTCTCACCTCGAGAGTTGGTGCAAACTTCGCCGGTGCATCCAAACCCCGTGATACGATACGCTCTATCACACATAAGACTCCTTATATCTTCCTCAAAACAGCCACCATACCTACCTATTATGGCATTTCCATAGTCATTCCGAGATATATTGCCATGCAACTTTCCACCATTCCATTTATTATGACACGCTCCATCATTGTCATATTGCTTTGCATGATCATGTAGTTGACATCGTATTTGTGGCAAAGCCACTTTCATAATTCTTTCATACATGTCGCTCTTGATTCATCGCATATCTCGGTACACCGCCGGAGGCATTCACATAGAGTTATATTTTTGTTCTAGTATTGAGTTGTAATACTGAGTTATGAGTAAATAAAAGTGTGATGATCATCATTATTAGAGCACTGTCCCATGTGAGGAAAGGAGACTATGAAAAAAGAGAGGCCAAAGAAGCCCAAATAAAAGAAAATGAGAGAAAAAGAGAGAAGGGACAATGTTAGTATCCTTTTTCCACACCTGTGCTTCAAAATAGCACCATGATCTTCATGATAGAGAGTTTCTTATTTTGTCACTTTCATATACTAGTGGGAATTTTTTGTTATAGAACTTGGCTTGTATATTCCAATGATGGGCTTCCTCAAAATGCCCTAGGTCTTCATGAGCAAGCAAGTTGGATGCACACCCACTTAGTTTTTCTTTTGTTGAGCTTTCATACATTTATAGCTCTAGTGCATCAGTTGCATGGCAATCCCTACTCCTCGCATTGACATCAATTGAAGGGCACCTCCATAGCCCGTTGAATAGCCACGTCGATATGAGACTTCCTCCTTTTTTGTCTTCTACATAACCCCTATCATCATATACTATTCCACCTATAGTGCTATATCCATGGCTTGCGCTCAGGTATTGCGTGAGGGTTGAAAAGGCTGAAGCGCGTTAAAAAGTATGAACCAATTGCTCGGGTTTTCATCGGGGTTATGCATGATGGGAGCATTTTGTGTGACGAAAATGAAGCATGGCCAAACTATATGATTTTGTAGGGATAAGCTTTCTTTGGCTATGTTATTTTGATAAGACATAATTGCTTAGTTAGCATACTTGAAGTATTACTATTTTTATGTCAATATTAAACTTTTATCTTGAATCTTTTGGACCTAAACATTCATGCCACAATAAAGAGAATTACATTGAAAAATTATGTTAGGTAGCATTCCACATAAAAAATTCTGTTTTTATCATTTACCTACTCGAGGACGAGCAGGAATTAAGCTTGGGGATGCTTGATACGTCTCCAACGTATCTATAATTTTTGATTGTTCCATGCTATTATATTATCTGTTTTGGATGTTTAATGGGCTTTAATATACCTTTTTATATTATTTTTGGGACTAACCTATTAACCGAAGGCCCAGTGCAAATTGCTGTTTTTTTGCCTATTTCAGTGTTTCGCAGAAAAGGAATATCAAACGGAATCCAAACGAAATGAAACCTTGGTGAGGATCGTTTTTGGAACAAACGCAATCTAGGAGACTTGGAGTGGACGTCAAGGAAGCAGCAAGGAAGTCACGAGGCAGGAGGACGCGCCCCCACCCTCGTGGGCCCCTCGCAGCTCCACCGACCTACTTCTTTCGCGTATATATATACTCTTATACCCTGAAACCATCGGGGAGAGCCACGCAACACCTTTTCCACTGCCGCAACCTTCTGTACCCGTGAGATCCCATCTTGGGGCCTTTTCCGGCGCTTCGCCGGAGGGGGATTCGATCATGGAGGGCTTCTACATCAACACCATAGCCTCTCCGATGATGTGTGAGTAGTTTACCACAGACCTTCGGGTCCATAGTTATTAGCTAGATGGCTTCTTCTTTCTCTTTGGATCTCAATACAAAGTTCTGCTCGATTCTCTTGGAGATCTATTCGATGTAATTCTTTTTGCGGTGTGTTTGTCGAGATCCGCTGAATTGTGGGTTTATGATCAAGATTATCTATGAACAATATTTGATTCTTCTCTGAATTCTTATATGCATGATTTGATATATTTGCAAGTCTCTTCGAATTATCGGTTTAGTTTGGCCTACTAGATTGATCTTTATTACAATGGGAGAAGTGCTTAGCTTTGGGTTCAATCTTGCGGTGTCCTTTCCTAGTGACAGCAGGGGCAGCAAGGCACGTACTGTATTGTTGCCATCGAGGATAAAACGATGGGGTTTATATCATATTGCTTGAGGTTATCCCTCTACATCATGTCATCTTGCCTAATGCATTACTCTGTTCTTATGAACTTAATACTTTAGATGCATGCTGGATAGCGGTCGATGTGTGGAGTAATAGTAGTAGATGAGGAATCGTTTCGGTCTACTTGACACGGACGTGATGCCTATGTTCATGATCATGCCTAGATATTCTCATAACTATGCGCTTTTCTATCAATTGCTCGACAATAATTTGTTCACCCACCGTAAAATATGCTATCTTGAGAGAAGCCACTAGTGAAACCTATGGCCCCCGGGTCTATTTTCCATCATATTATTTTCCTATCAACTTGCTATTTCTATCGCTGTTTATTTTGCAATCTATACAACAAAAACACCAAAACTATTTATCTTATTATCTTTATCAGATCTCACTTTTGCAAGTGGTCGTGAAGGGATTGACAACCCCTTTATCGCGTTGGTTGCAAGGTTCTTATTTGTTTGTGCAGGTACTAGGCGATTTGCATGCAGTCTCCTATTGGATTGATACCTTGGTTCTCAAAAACTGAGGGAAATACTTACGCTACTTTGCTGCATCACCCTTTCCTCTTCAAGGAAAAACCAAGGCATGCTCAAGAGATAGCACTCCCTAATGCCACTTCCGCGATAACTAGAAAGCTCCAAGGAAGAGGGATGGAGCTGGGGTGCAAAAGGATGTGTACGTGTTGATTCCATCCTAGCCTTTCCGATACGGAACCCCTCTTGATAGTACGTTGTCTCCTACGAGTCAAGTCCACCAAAACCGAAACGAAAGAGAACTACACCATATTCACCTTGAGCTCCGAGGGGAACGAATCGTCTCATGCCAATGAATGGATATCTAAAATGCTCAACGCACACGATTAGTCCGCAAATGCATTGTCATCAATCACCAAAACCATTTAGAGTGAGACATGCCCTAACAATCTCCCCCTTTTTGGGGGATTGATGACAACACGGGATTTGTACCGAGAAAAAACAAGATAATAAGCAAACCCCAGAGTCTACAAAATATAAACGGGCTCCCCCTAGATGTGTGCACTTAATTAGTAGTGCCTTTGGAATGCAAAGTAAACACATTAGGATCAACACTCCCCCTATATTTTATAGACAGACAACACTTGCATCTACAATATGGGAAGAATAAGCTAGAATGCAAGGAGTAGTAAGTGAGCATAAGAGACATAACTTAAGCATGCATCTCACATACTACCAAAGAACTAGACACGCAAAAGATAATAATAGGACAGGATAGCATATGTCTCACACCATATGACATGGTAAAAAGGTCTCACAAGCACAAATCAAACCAAAGTAAATGACCGACAAAAGAGTTTGCGAGAGAAGAGAGAAAGACAAGGCAACAAAGGCACACTCGCAACTCAGCAAATCCCTAAACTCCCCCCTTTGGCATCGAGACACCAAAAGGGCGAAGAGTGCTACTACGGTCACGGGTGATAGCAATGCCGAGAAGCACCACCATCACAACACCACGTGGTCGCCCGCACCTCCGTCATCGGCAGTAGCAGCAGGCTCGGTGTCAGAATCCGTCCATGGGCAATTTATGCGGCTTGAACTACGTCGGTATGTCCCCAAAGAGGAAGGGATGATGCAACACAACTATGGTAGGTATTTCCCTCAGTGATGAGACCAAGGTTATCGAACCAGTAGGAGAACCAGGTAAACATCTCCTGCACACAAAGAACAAATACTTGCAACTCGACGTAAGAGAGGGGTTGTCAATCTGTCACGGGTAAAAAGATAGGTACAATTGTAGTAGATTGGATAAATAGATCTCGCGGGAACGCGAGATAAAATAAATAAATAAAAATTGTAGCAAGGTATTTTTGTATTTTTGGATTAATAGATCTGAAAATAAAAGCAAATAAAAATAGACCGTGAAGGCAAATATAATAAAGAAGAGACCCCGGGGCCGTAGATTTCACTAGTGGCTTCTCTCGAGAAAAAATCATATGGTGGGTAAACAAATTACTGTTGGTCAATTGATAGAACTACAAATAATCATGACGATATCCAGGCAATGATCATTATATAGGCATCACGTCCAAGATTAGTAGACCGACTCCTGCATGCATCTAGTACTATTTACTCCACACATCAACCGCTATCCGGAATGCATCTAGTGTATTAAGTTCATGGAGAAACGAAGTAATGCACACTACAAAAAAAGACACATCCGTGACATTTTGGGCCGAACGAAAAAAATTATGTCATACTTATGACACTTCTACGAAGATAATTGTGACAAAACCCGGTATCATCGTAAATGTGGTGGGGTCCTACTTATATGAAAAAATCATGACAGGAAATGGACTTTTCGTCCTGGGCGGGCCGGAGACGCAGCTGCATGACATTCTTTGGGCCGTCCATCACGGAAAAAACCATGGTAGAAGAGAGGGCGAGGAAAATATCAGGGAGTTCCCGATTACAGTGGGTGGTCGGGGGCCGAGCGATGCACGTTTCTCTCGTACATGGCATGTGGGTGCGAGGCGTTGGGCTCTAACTAAACCCGAGCGATTGCACTGCAGGCTACGCGTTATTGAACCCGAGTGATCGATCGATCCCTTGCTGTTAACTGAACCCGAGTGATTCCTTCGCTACTGCTGCTAACTTAAACCGATCGATGCTGCCTCTGGATGAACAGTGAGCATTGTTGGGGGGGGGGGTTGGATGAACAGGACCCCGTGGTAGTAGAGTCAGTTGCCGCTGGATGAACAGTACCCCGATTGATCGAGCCGGTGGATGAATAGGACCCCTTGGAGGACTGGATGAACAAGACCCCGTGGAGGGCTGGTTGAACAATAGCCGATGGAGGGCTGGATGAACAGTAGCTCGTGGAGGGGTGGTTGAACAGGACCCCATGGAGAGGGCTGGTTGAACAGTAGATGGTGGAGGAGCGCGTGGTGGAGGCTAGATGAATAGGAGCCCATGGATGAACAGTCGCAGGTGGAGGCTAGAAGAGGTCGACGGTGGCTGAACAGTAGCCCATGGAGGCTAGAGGAGGTCGATGGTGGAGATGAACAGTATCCCGTGGAGTCTCGTTTTGTGGTACGCCACACCCCTCCCGATGAACAGGACCCCCGTTTCGACCGCATCGCTCCAACACAAGTCCGTTTCCTCCATTTTGCAGTACGCCACACCCCTCCCGATCAACAGGACCCCGTTTCCATCGTAGGAGGCCCGTTTCCTCCGTTTTGCGGTATGCCAGACCCCTCCCGATGAACAGGATCCCATTTCTACTATGGCCGGTCGAACACAAGGTCGTTCCCTCCGTTCTGCGGTACTCCATGCCTCGGTTTCATCGGATGTTCCGTCCAAGCCGGTTGGCTCGCGATGAACACGACGACGCGTTCCGTTCCGACCCAGTCGGTTGCCTTCCCATGATCACGACAATGGCGCAGCTTCTCCGTTCCGACCCAGCCATGTACACGAGCCCTGGCCGTATGTATGCGCGAGTAGGCATTCGAGACCCCGCCCGTCCGTACATACGTGGTCGTATTTACTTTCTTGCACCCTGACCGTTGTACGTACGTTTACATGCTACGTGCTGCTACCTCTTGAACATGCGTTGGTTTTCCCTTGAAGAGGAAAGGGTGATGCAGCAAAGTAGCGTAAGTATTTCCCTCGGTTTTTGAGAACCAAGGTATCAATCCAGTAGGAAACTGCATGCAAATCGCCTAGTACCTACACAAACAATCAAGAACCTTGCAACCAACGTGATAAAGGGGTTCTTAATCCCTTCACGGCCACTTGCAAAAGTGAGATATGATAAAGATAATAAGATAAATATTTTTGGTATTTTTGTTGTATAGATTGGAAAATAAAGATTGCAAAATAAACGGCGATAGAAATAACAAGTTGATAGGAAAATAATATGATGGAAAATAGACCCGGGGGCCATAGGTTTCACTAGTGGCTTCTCTCAAGATAGCATATTTTACGGTGGGTGAACAAATTACTGTCGAGCAATTGATAGAAAAGCGCATAGTTATGAGAATATCTAGGCATGATCATGAACATAGGCATCACGTCCGTGTCAAGTAGACCGAAACGATTCTGCATCTACTACTATTACTCCACACATCGACCGCTATCCAGCATGAATCTAGAGTATTAAGTTCATAAGAACAGAGTAACACATTAGGCAAGATGACATGATGTGGAGGGATAAACTCAAGCAATATGATATAAACCCCATCTTTTTATCCTCGATGGCAACAATACAATACGCGCCTTGCTGCCCCTGCTGTCACTGGGAAAGGACACCGCAATATTGAACCCAAAGCTAAGCACTTCTCCCATTGCAAGAAAGATCAATCTAGTAGGTCAAACTAAACCGATAATTCGAAGAGACTTGCAAAGATATCAAATCATGCATATAAGAATTCAGAGAAGAATCAAATATTGTTCATAGATAATCTTGATAATAAACCCACAATTCATCGGATCTCGACAAACACACCGTAAAAAGAATTACATCGAAATAGATCTCCAAGAGAATCGAGGAGAACTTTGTATTGGGATCCAAAGAGACAGATGAAGCCATCTAGCTAATGACTATGAACCCGAAGGTCTGTGGTAAACTACTCACACATCATCGGAGAGGCTATGGTGTTGATGTAGAAGCCCTCCGTGATCGAATCCCCCTCCGGCAGAGCGCCGGAAAAGGCCCCAAGATGGGATATCACGGGTACAGAAGGTTGCGGTGGTGGAAAAGGTGTTTCGTGGCTCTCCCCGATGGTTTGAGGGTATAAGAGTATATATATAGGCGAAAGAAGTAGGTCGGTGGAGCTGCGAGAGGCCCACGAGGGTGGGGGCGCACCCTCCTACCTCGTGGCTTCCTCGTTGCTTCATTGACGTCCACTCCAAGTCTCCTGGATTGCATTTGTTCCAAAAACGATCCTCGCGAAGGTTTCATTCCATTTGGATTCCGTTTGATATTCCTTTTCTGCGAAACACTGAAATAGGCAAAAAAACAACAATTTGCACTGGGCCTTCGGTTAATAGGTTAGTCCCAAAAATAATGTAAAAAGGTATATTAAAGCCCATTAAACATCCAAAACAGATAATATAATAGCATGGAACAATAAAAAATTATAGATACGTTGGAGACGTATCACGTGCGTGCCTCTACTATGACACGTGCCCTTCCTTACACGGCCACGGTTCATCGCTGCAACCTGCAGATAGACCGATCGTATGTACGTACACGTTCACGACCAGAATGACAACGCTACGTACGCTTCGACCGGGTGGGTCCCGACTGTTAGGCACTTCCTTGCGTGCGAAGATGTAGCTGGTTGGTCCCAGCAGTCAGGGGGGAAACGTTTTTTTCGTGAAATACGGTGGCCGTCCGGTGGGTCCCTGCTGTCAGGTGGATGAATCATTATTTTCCATGTAATAAGGAGACACTTCCTTGCTGCGGCCGTGGACCCAGCTGTCAGCCTCTCAACATACAATACTCTTTCGATGGAAGTCGTTCGTTGACCACATTGATGACGCCGCGCAGGGAGCACCAAGGCGGTGGACGACGGCGAGGCATAGGAAGGGAACGACGCGGAGCCGGGGAAGACGTGGTAGTGGATGCCCACGCGGAGAGGAGTACGAGGGTTCACTGGTTCGGCTGCAATGTGAGGCTGCCGTCGCCGTAGGGCCTGGCCAGCGGTGGGAGTAGTAGGGGGCGGTGAGGCCTCCGCGGCAGCACATCCGACCACAGGAGGTGTCGCGGAATTGTCACGACAGATGTCCTAGAGTGAGGACTTTGTCATGAGGCCAACGCATCTATGTAGTAGCTTGAGAGGGGTTGATCGGAATCAAGAGACGCAACACACGGCAAGGGTTTAGATAGCTTCGGGCCCCGGGAAACATCATCCGATAACAACCCTACATGCTGTTTGAGGCTAGGTCTCATTATCATCACGAGAGAATCGCCGGTAAACGGGCTCTTTGTGTCTAGCCCTAGTGATTGTTTCTTCTTGCTTGTCCCTCTTTGGGGAGACCTGCCCCTCCTTATATAAGTTGAAGGGGCGGGTTACATGTAGAGTCTAACTCGGACTTAAGACTTAACTATTCTGACTCCTCTTTATGGGCTTCTTAACATCTTGGGCTTCATAATGTCTCGGGCTTCATAACCCCTGGCAACCTAGTTATCACTGTTTGCCAGTTTATGATGGTCTGCTGGTTTATGATGATCTGTCGGTTTATGATGGTCTGCCGGTTTATGATGGTCTGTCAGTTTATGATGGTATGCCGGTTTATGACTTCCTACCAGTTTATGAACTGACTTAACACCTGTCGGGTTATCATCTGACTTGACTCCTGCCGGTTTACCACCAGCCGGTTTACCGTTTGTCTTAGCCATCTGTCTTAACTGTCCGCCGATTTACCAAGTCCCAGCCGGTTTTACAACTCCGGACGGGTCATACCGCGGGGTATATCCCCGACATTAGCCCCCAGTTTAATTTGGATTTATCCATGTTAAACTGATCCTGAGCATCTTTAAATCCTTGTCATTTCCTTCTAGAAAATCTGGGTCAATCGGCGAGCTTCATAATCAATTTGCTGACATTGGTTTGTCACAGAGAAATATTGTGAAGAATAACTCCTTTGACTCAGCTCCCAATGCTTAACAAAAATATTGGTCTTTGAAATACTCATCTGATCTCCAACCGGTTTAAGAATGTAGAACTTGCCGGTTTAAGAATGTAGAACTTTGCCGGTTTAAGAATGTAGAACTTTGCCGGTTTACAAATACTGATGGCACCGGGTCATAATTATAGTTAACATCAAGCTTGAAAATATACCTTTTATATGCCTATCACTTGTAGCCCCCAAGTCTTAAGAAGGTAGTATAGCAACTACTTATGACTTGCTTCAATATAAATATCACAAGCGTGAAGAGATCCAGGTTGTTCATCTCAATCACCAGTCAGAACTGAGTATTCCACATATGTAGCCCCCAAGTGCCGGGTTGTCATGCTTGCAGCAACCTGGGACTTGAAATTGCCTTATACTCATAAAACTTCAACCAGTGTAGCCCCCAAAGGCCGGATCATTATGCAATAATGTGCAGGGACTTTATAAATATGATCATGTATACTTTGAACATCAAGGTGTAGCCCCCAAAGGCCGGATCATTATGCAATAATGTGCAGGGACTTTATAAATATGATCATGTATACTTTGAACAGCAACGTGTAGCCCCCAAGGGTCGTCTGAGTAGAAGATGATATTGAGCTGGGACTTTATAAATACTTCATTGAAAATAACTTCATATGATATAATCTCCCATCATGGGGCTTGAACCCACGTCCACGAGGTTAAGAGCTTTGTGCTTTACCAATTGAGAAGTGGATCCTTCAATAATATATGAAAATTTGAGTACCTTGAATTGTTTGACAGGAGAAATTGGTATCCCCCAAGGGCCGGCTCATTATGATATGATGAATCGGGTCTTCGATGAGGTGAACAAAAATGACTTTGCATTAGCCCCCAAGTGTCATGGCGCATGCTTGCAGTGGCATGAGACTTGCATATTTGATGTAATGTCAATTTGAATAATGTAGCCCCCAAGTGCCGGGTTGTAAACCTGCAGCAACTTGGGACTATTCTTTCAATTGTAAAATAAATCATATCCATTGATAATATAATAGCCATTGCGCTAAAGCAACTTTGAAAACCTTAATCATAATACTGGTTACTGATAACTATAATAAAATCCAGCCATGTTGGCTATTTGAAGATTTGGATAATATAATCCAATGATTTATGAGCGCATGATTCCAATTGCGCAATCCAAATATATAGTGGCGACTTATAGTCGAAACCAGACCTGGTTAATAAACACCGGATTATAACTGATCATGTACTGACAATTTGTAGTTGACAGCCAAACCGGGTTGATGAACACCATTTTGAAAACATCACAAATCTTATCAAAATAAAGAAAAACTTAGCAAAAGGCAAATAAAAACTGTTGTAGTCGAGGCTTTTCATGGGCTGCCAGGCCCCAAATTCGAGGCTTTTCATGGGCTGCCAGGCCACTGAGTTAAACCATTTTTGCAAAGCCTTTTAAGATGGTCCTCAATCCTTAACCAATCATCGTTTTAACTTGACAAGTTTAGGGTCTTCATTTTAGAGTAACTTGTCAAAGTTCGAAGGGTCATACCAGGTTTACCTGGGCGGAGTGACTTACTTAAATAGGCAGGTTAACCCGGGGTTTTAGGTGTGTACACCAGGCTTCCAAGCCATGTCTTGATAGCCCATTACAAGTGTAGATTCTAAGTTCATTGCAATAGCAAAGAATCCCCAAGTAACGTTTTGAGCTCTGCTCAGTGGGTGCCTATGTTTGAGCTGTTGTTTTACAACTCTCTTTGGCCCCGGATTGATTTGGCTTTGAGCCGATCAAGATGTGTGCCTATGGTTCAGATACGACCAAGCCCCAAGTAATGTTGTGGCATTGCGCCGATCAAGAGGTGTAGCTATGGTTTGAATACAACCAAGCCCCAAGTGATTTTTATATAAGCTTTATAAGCCGGATCAAGCGGTAAACTGGACTCCGCTTTATGAACAGAAGCCCCCACATGATAAATAATATGATAAGCCAATAAGGCAGGATACCCATGTTTGAACCGCGCATCATGGCAGCAAGTCCTCTTTGGCAACCTTTAACTTTTTGCAAAAGATAAATTCTTCTTGAACCGGGATTTTGAAAGCTTCAAAGCTTTGTGTTTGACATCTTTCCCTTGAACCGGATTTTAAACCGGAATCTTCATTTTGAGCTGGAAATTTTCTGACGGCCTTTAAACTCGAACTTGCGAGAAGTTAATTCCTTTTTCAACCGGACATTCTTAAACCGGATTTGAGAGCTTCAGAGCTTTGTGGGAGACATATTTCCCTTGAACTGGATTGTAAACCGGATATTTGAGAGCTTCAATGAGACGACTTCCCTTGAGCCGGATTTTAAACCGGAATCCTTTTTGATGACCCAGAACTTCATTTAGCTGGATTTTGTAACTGTCATATACTTTCTAAGCCGGAAATATTTCTGCTGGCCTTCAAATTCTCAACAATTGGACAGTAGCCTCCGGGACCGGCGGAGTAAAACCAACGAACGAGCAGATCTGGTGATAGTAGCTGATGGTTGTAGTGCTGCAGGGCCAGCAAAGCGGCGACTCGGAAGATCATTGGAAATGACACAATAAAAAACGTCAGCAAAAACTCTTGAGCTGAATAGATCTGATTACGTCCGTAGGCAGCGACTTTGAATATTCTGATTGCTTCTTCATGGTTATTTATTTTCTTTTTCCTTAGGGGATGAGATGTGCGCCTTGGTTGAGGTAGTAGCAACACACACGCACACGCGATCTTGGTGCTACTGGCTTCCGGCCGATTCGCCGGTGACCGCTGACCTCGTGCACCAAGGCCACATGTACTGACGTGGGCCGCCTCAAGCTCTTGAAGTGCCGGGTCAGCAGCAGCGGAGGCGAGATGAGCCTGGGGACTGGGCGAGGGTGAGAGTGAGGCCAGCCACGGAGACGGCGACTCAAGACTGCGATGACGTGCGGCAGAGGTGGAGGCGAGGCCGGTGCAGTGGCTAGCGAGGCGAAACCGATTCCATGTCCCACGTTAAGCCAGCGAGGCAAAACCGAGTCCGTGTCCCGCGTCCCTCTTCGGGTCGTGGATTTCCTTCCCTTTTTTTCACGGGCCAGATTTCCCTTTTGTGAAAAAGTAGTACTGCCAGATGAGGTCTCCTGCCAGATCGATCTTGACTTGACGCCGGTTGGACGTATTTGCTACTGTATATTGACGTGACTTGCTGATTGATTCTTCCGTGGATTAGTACTCCCTCTAGTCTAATTAAACAATTTCTTCCTTCTCAAGGAAAACATCAATGACAAAACCTCTTTTGGTTCTGCTTGCTGCCGTTGCGATGAATCTTCTTGGGACTCGCGTGCCCTTGTAGGATAACGCAACCATGGAGATTGACTTTCCTTTGGTCTAGGCAGATTACGACCGCAGAAAAAACAACTTTGATATGCCGGATCACAAGATTGTGGCGGTGGACAGATTGCATCCTTTCGCCCATGATTCACGAACTCGAAGATGATGCGAACCTTTTTGCGCCGGCTCTTCTTTATCCGATCAAAACTACGAGCTTCTTGATCCCTAGTTGAGATCCCTCCAAGAACTCAACACCACTGTGCACGGGCCCCATGGTGGGTGCCAACTGTCGTGGAATTATCACGGCAGATGTCCTAGAGTGAGGACTTAGTCGTGAGGCCAGTGCATCTATGTAGTAGCTTGAGAGGGGTTGATCGGAATCGAGAGACGCAACACAAGACAAGGGTTTAGACAGCTTCGGGCCCCGGGAAACATCATCTGGTAATAACCCTACATGATGTTTGAGGCTAGGTCTCATTATCATCACGAGAGAATCGCGGGTAAACCGGCTCTTGTGTCTAGTCCTAGAGATTGTTTCTTCTTGCTTGTCCCTCTTTGGGGAGCCCTGCCCCTCCTTATATAAGTTGAAGGGGTGGGTTACATGTAGAGTCCAACTCGAACTTAAGACTTAACTATTCTGACTCCTCTTTATGGGCTTCTTAACATCTTGGGCTTCATAACGTCTCGGGCTTCATAACCCCTGGCAACCCAGTTATCACTGTTTGCCGGTTTAAGATGGTCTGCCGGTTTATGATGATCTGCCGGTTTATGATGGTCTGCCGGTTTATGATGGTCTGCCGGTTTATGATGGTCTGCCAGTTTATGTCTTCCTGCCGGTTTATGAACTGACTTAACACCTGTCGGGTTATCATCTGACTTGACTCCTGCCGGTTTACCACCAGCCGGTTTACCGTATGTCTTAGCCATCTGTCTTAACTGTCCGCCGGTTACCAAGTCCTAGCCGGTTTTACAACTCTGGCCGGTTCATACCGCGGGTATATCCCCGACAGAAGGCAAGAGCACGCGGTGGTTTGGATGGCTGGAGCAAGAAAATCAGAGGTTGAAGAAGCAGGATGACCATTGGATGTTAACAATCCAACGGTCACTGGTGATAGAATTGTTTGTTGACTAAGTTGACAAAGGCCTCCGTCCGCATCAACTTAGTAGGCCCACAAGTCAGCCTCCCACTATGGTGGGTCCCAGCTAGCAGGGGGAGTATTCATTTTTTTGTGCGTAATAAGGAGGCACTTCCTTGCTGCGAAGATATAGCGGGTGGGTCCGAGTTGTCAGCGGGAGTATTCATTCTTTTTGGCGTAATAAGGAGGTACTTGCTTGCGTGCGGCCATGGACCATGTGGGTCCCAACTGTCAGCTTCTCCATGTACGTCCCTCTTCCGATGTTGTCATTTGTTGACAATGTTGACCACGCCATGCTGAGAACACCAGCGCGATGGACGACGGCGAGACCCAGGAAGGGAATGACCCGGAGGCGGCGAAGCCACACCAGTGGAGGAATGTGGGTGAGTAGAGGGATGGCCTGGCCAGCGGTGGGAGTAGTAGGGGCGGTGAGGCCTGCACGGCAGCACAGCCGGCCACGAGAGGCGGGAGCAACCGGTCCCGCCGGTGCTGGATTTGGCGGCTGGAGCAAGAAGATCAAAGATTGGAGAAACATGACAGCCGTTGGATTGACATCCAACTATTACGTCTGCTAGAATCGTTTGTTGTCATATATAATAAGTAAAAAAATCTTGCATATGCGTCAACTTAATAGGCCCACAAGCGAGACCATTCCCTATTTTTTTAAATAATTTATATATAGCTCATTGTAACTTCTTATGCAATTTATTGCAGTCCATTTTTTGTTGGCCAGGGCCAGGGTTAAAAATTTAAACGGAATTTCGCATATTTCTTTGGGTTCGAAACTATTTTAATACTGAAATGTCGAGTCAGATTTAAAGTACTTTAAAGATATATTTAAATTAGGTTAATGCCCATTGAAATTGGAATCTGAAAATGTGAAAGAAAATAAGAAATTATAAAGTAATTGCCAATTTATCATCTATTTTTATATTTATAGCCCATTTCATATTACTTTCAAGATTTGCAGGCGTCTTGAAAGAGTTGCAGCCCATCAAGGCGTAGAAAAATAAGTAGGCCTGGATTTGGTATTCTTCAGAAAAAATAAACTGGGCTCATTTTCATAAAAAAATAGCTGGGTTGGTCATGTGGTGAACATAAAATATAAGCCTGGGCTAGACGGGCCACATTCCAGTTGAAACCCTGCTCCATCTCAACAATAACAAAAAAAATACTGCTCGAGTAGCTACGTCCCAGGTGTCAGCCGATCTTGTGATGTTCTCTTGTCTATTGACTATATACGCTGACAATGTCGTGGGTCCCAGATGTTAGGAAACCACTAGCAGGAAGCATTTTCTTTTTCTATACGCTGACAATGGAGTATATATAACAAAAAAGAGGTACTTCCTTGCGTCCGGCCATGGACATGGTGGGCCCCTACTGTAATCCTCTCCAAGTACAGTCCTCTGCTGATTCCTCTTGTTTGTTGACCATGTTGACAACGCGAGAGGGCGGCGCCGCGGCGAGCGCAGCAAAGCGCGTTGAGGACGGCGGCGAGGCCTCGGAGGTCGGCGTTAATGATTTAGCAAATGGTGGGGCGGCGATGCGTGCGCTAAGGCACAGCCAGCCGTGGGAGGCGGAAGCAGGCGGCCCCGACGGCGCTGGTTTGGTTTTGGCGGCTGGAGGAAGACAACACTGAAGAAACACGACAGACTGTAAAAGCAGCAGGAGTACCTAACAACCTTAACTGAAACCAGCAGGGGCACTTAACAACCATAGCTGAAAGCAGTATGAGTACTTATACAGGTTCAACCGTACAAAGCACGCCTCGAACAGTGCTACTTTGCCTACAGTTAACCAAAGGGTGAGGCCGTCAAGCCCCAGGACAAGGCCCAGGCGCCACCCCGCGCATCCACAACCTTCTGAAAGCGCCTTCATCTTGCAATGTGCTCAATAAATAGGATATTTTCTTTGGAGCCATGGAAAAGCAGGAACATAATCTTCTGTCCTATTCTCCAAGATGGACGGGCCTTCAATATTTGAGACCACCCATGAATATGTATCTTTTCACCTCCAAGGGGAATGGATTAGGTCGACATAACCATCATGTTGTGGCCAAGTGCAAGTCTGACCCGACCATGGTCAGGCATCTATATAGGAATAATAGAACTGGGCAGTTCCTGTTTCAAGAAGATCACAGCTGTAAAACTGTGCATAAGCAAGAGTCTATGAACAACATATATAATAGAAAACAGCTCGTACCATAAGTTTCTCAACACAGTTGGACCTGTTCAACGAGTGCAGTAGTGTCACACATATCCCACATGGCCTTCCACCATTGAAACGCCCCAGAAGGACCTCAAGACGATCAATAAAGTGTAGGAACTTGTGGATATCGTCCAAGTCAACTTCAGTGCCATGAGTAACAACCGAGTTCTTATAGAATAACAAACGAGTAGCCTGCTTAACTCTGAAAAAACCTACACGTGCCACCAATTATAAGAAAATATTAGTTAGAAGTAGCATCTTCGTGAGAGATTTGTTGCCACTAATAAAGTTAAATTGTGATTAGTTTGACAGAATAGGTGGATTAAGAAGTAATCAAGGCAAGAAGCAAGAACCAGATACAAAACTAACATGGATGAACAATTGGAACGACGTCGGGGTGGAAGATCGCAGTGAAGATGAGACCAGGTTGTGCTATTTCCATCAACATTCATGCGCCAATTTTCAGTCCATAACACTTGAGAAAGTTTATCCAAGTTCGGCCATAAAAAAGTAGCGATCTTGTTGGTTCATAAACCCAACTCGAAACTTATATCCATGGCTTGTCTTCACTGTGACCATTAAACTGGTGTATTAAGTTATGGCAAGGCCGAGCATCTTTAGTACATGTGTTCTGGCAGAGCAAGGAATGCACTGCAGGAAAAATAATATGAGAACACAATGTACTCCCTATATCCAAATCTAGAAATAATTTCCTCCTTCACGTCAGTGTTGACCATGGTACTAGCACCTTTTATCCAAATATAGCAATCCAAATTTCCAAATTAGTCAACAACATGTTCAAAAAACCCCACCCTCCCGGATAGAAAAGAGGATTCTAGGAACATACTATGCGCGTTTTAAAATCATGTGTTTGGATGAGAAGGAACAAGTGTGGCGTCTCGCCGAGGGCGCAGAAACCTATAGGGTCCTCGCACTTTGGGCATTGCAAATGAAACACACTAGATTCAGTAGGAAGAAAAATGCATCAACGACGTCGGCTGCCATCCTATTAGTACCCGCGACCAAGGGACTTGGATTTATCGGGGATGGATGAAGAATTTGTACCAAGTTCTTCATGAGAAAACCCAAGGGTTTTCTCTGAACAAGCAGACGAGGGAGAAGGGGATTCAGGCCTAGTGAAATATTGCCGCTTCGTCTGTCCAGCTTACTGCTAAAGCTAGAAAGGTGGGGTTTTTTTGTGATTTGATGGCTCATTGGGCATTACTGCGGTGCTACGACCGGGGTGTGTCTACCGTGCAGTTGTGCACTCTAATTTGGTGCATATGGCACGTGGACCCCGTTGCCGGATGCCCCACATATCAGCGAAAGGAAGTAGAAAGACAGGAGTAACTAGTTACACATAAATATATTCTTGACAGAGAGATACTCCCTCTGTAAAGAAATATAAAGATCTTTTATATCACAACTTTATACATAAGAAAAAACAAGGGGAATATATATAACATATATAATTATAAAAAAACAGAGTTTTTATAACACGGTATAGATGAGTTGGTGATGATGGTGTGCCTGCCATCCTGCAACATAGGCCGTCCAATTTATATCTGACGGATAGGAAGGAAACTATGGCAATTTTGCAAAAAGGTACCCACACACCTCTCCACATTTGCAAACAAGGCCTTCCCTCATTCATCCTTTTCTGTCACAAGATAAAATACTCATACAAATGCATCTTGATGTTACGTGCAACACACGGGCATTATGGGGGTTCAGCTGAGAAATACTCAGACAGGCTCACGGTTTTGGAATTTGGGCCACAGGCCGGTGGACCTGCATGTTTTGGGGCCCATGTGTTCTACCTCAGCGCTTTTCATATTGCAAGCGGTCGGTACGGCGCTGGTTTTAGATGCTGTCGCAAGGCGAATACACAAAATTGAATAAAGCACGACAGCTGTTGGAATGAAATCAAACGACAGTTCCTAACCAGCAATTAGAGTTGCAATTTTATCGATGATACTGTCGTACTACTAATACACACAGGACACTTGTTTCACCATGCCAGAGTATTACATCAAAATCTCTCGGAGGATAGATCAGTGCGGCAGTTGCGTGCTGCTACTGAAGAATTTCAAAGTTGATTTGGACTAGCTCTCCCTGCTGAGAAAGTTTGATTTTGACATCATCCCCTACCGCAAGATATGATTTAGATTTGAACAATGACCATCCTTTAGCATCAATCATCATGCGACCATCCTTTGTACTTACAGTATATTGAGCAGGTTAATTCACACCAAGGCTGCGCATGGTAAGAGAAACTTGGCCACGGTCGCCCAGATTATTGAATGACTCCCTCGTTGCTCTAGGAATTCTCTGATTGCAAACAAGAAGACATACACAAACAGTTAGATCAACACAGTGAATCATGTGAAACAACATGGAAAGAAAAAAGAACGAAGCACTTGGGCGGCCAATGCTTACCAAGAAGGTGGACATGTCGGTTTTTGTAAGGACTTTGGTATATGAAGTGCGAACTGCAGCCTAGTCTGTTGCCGATGCAACTGCTGGTTCCGTTGCCGCTGCACGGGCGGGAGCAGATGCAAGTGCAAGTGTTGGTGCAGGTGCCGAAGCCTTTGTTGATGCCCATGCCGGTGCGACTGGTAGTGCCGCTGCTGCTGCCGGAGATGGTGCTCCTTGTAGAGCTGGTGCCGGTGTCGGAGCAGGTGCCGGTGTCGATGCCCGATCCTCCGGTAGATTAGCCTGATCCACTGACGTGGTTGGTGCCCAATCCTCAGCTGGATCAGACTGAGCTGCTACTGCTATCAGTGCAAGAGCAACTGCCGGTGCTCGATCCGTTGCTGAAGGTGGTACCGATGTGCGAGACAACGGTGATCATGTCTGGTCTGCTATGATCAGCTTTCTAACTTGACTAGGCTCCGTGACCGTGATCCAGTCTTTTTCTTCATTTCTTTTAAACGCGAGAAGGACTAATTGTGGCGTGTTTGTTAAACCAAACTACAGTTCATCATTGGGATTCAGCTTGTACTCAGACAACAGACTGATCCAATTTTTTCCAGTAATATAAGTGATGGACAGTGCCTTCGTTACTGACACGACATAAGAATTGAAACCTACAAAAATATCAATCGTAGAGCAAACCAAACGGTTTATTCTATGATGAATGTCACATGGCAAAACCTGCATTGTAAAATTGCAGCAAAAGAAAGAAAACATGACATTAAATCAATAAGATTTAGACAATAAATCAATAAGATTTACTTGATGTGACATGAGTGAATCCTTACCAGGAAATCACTATGTTTAAGTACTAAACAGAAGATTGGTCGTCCAACTACGCGTGGCATGCAGGGCCCCTGCCTACTCCTACAAGCTATCAGTCGAAAGGTCGTGACAAACCGTATGGACCGAACATCCATGGGACTGGAAATCCTGGTGGGTGCGATAAACCCTGCAATGCATACAAATATTGGAGTGTAACCATAATTGATAAACCGTCCTCACAAAAATATGCTCTGGATACTTCAAAATATACAAACTAAATTGAGTGGCCAGACATTAACATAGACTGTCCTTAGGACTCACCAGACACCAAAAGCGGCAGTACTAAATAATACAGGGTTCACAAACACAAATCAAGTACTGAACAATAGTACATACTACAGACAAGCAAAGTTGCACTAATTAAACTGTAGACTATTTCTTGCCACCGACCTACGGGATGAACCCCGCATAACTGACTAGGCCATGGACTTCATGAGAAATGTCTACCGGCACCATCACCATCTCCTCAACCTTGGAGAACCTAACAGAGTGGTCTTTCCACTCATAAACATGATGATGAAGACAGGCTGCGTCAGATTTGCCGGGAAGCTCTACAGAACCACACCCTTTGTAATCGAAGGCACAACAAAGAAATTGTTCTGGTCAAGTACAACCTCGAGAACATGCCTGTGCTACAGGAAAACACTAGTTTAGGACACGTGGTGACAAGGACATAGCAGCTGGATAGTTTAGCAGTAGAACTCATCCTCAGGTCTTCCTGTTCACACGGCATGACTTTGAGAACTTCATCTCCACTGCGGACCTGGTTCTAATTCAAATAGAAACCAAATATTTTATTACTACCTCCATTCAGAAATATAAGATGATTTTCGATATTTTACTCCATATATGACTACATATACATAGAGAAATGAGTGAACAAAGTCACTAGAACATGTCTTCAAAGGCATGAGAGTAGAGGGATTACTTGCAATATCCATAAAACAAGTTACTGATGCAAATATACCCTCTTCAAGGTAGCATTGATGTTCATAAAGTAGTTGAAAGTAATCTATAAGAAATCAATGTCAACCTCTCGCATGTTTTGTTAAAAAGAGGAATTTAGAACCGTCATTTGGCACACAAAAATCACATGCAAGATCACCCAGAAAGTTGTACTACTAGTACTGGTACTGCGTGTTAGATGAAAAAACACGATCAAGATCGAGAAAAAGATCGTCAAGAAGGGATATTACCTGGACTTGCTTAATGAGGGATCTCGGAGAGGGGGGCTTGGACAGGGCGATGGCTTTGAGCTTGTCTGCGGTTGTCTCGGCGGGATGCTTGCGCTTCTTCGTACCATGAGCCTCGACGGTTTTGGCCAGAGCCATAGACATCACTTCGGCCGGTGCTCCAACGTCCATCAAGAAACTGTCAAATAGAAATAAAATAAAAGAAACCATAATCACAAACCCAAAAGAAGAATAGAGAGGGAGTTATAGGATCAGTCCTGGGGTTGCAAGACCAGGCCTTGGCCAGAATCAACACCATTAATGTGCTCACCTTTCCTTCTTTGGGAGAGAAGAACAATGGCAGAAGCATGTCGGGGTTTTCTTGAAGAAATGAGGAACAAGATGATGGAGAAGCGAGGGTTGGGTAGAATAAGCTGAGAGAGAAGAGTGAAATGATGGTTGCTTCGTTCGTCCAACTTACTGCTGGAAAGGAGGGGGTTTTGTGATTTGACAGCTCATTAGACATTACTGCTGCGCTTCGATCGGGGTAGTCTACCGTGCAGTTGGGCACTCTACTACAGAGTAATTTAGTGCATGGCTAGTGGACCCCCATGCTGGTTGTCCCACACGTCGGCAAAAGTGAGTAGCAAGGTTCCCGATGACCGTCGAGGAGGATCCGTACGGTAGAGCGAGTCCACTGTTTTATCTGAAGAAGAAAATGATTATAGCAAGCGTTTCCGCTCTTACGACGGAGGAGTGCGAAACACGGTAGCCACTTGAACATACAGAATGCTCCTACTACTAGGCATGTGCAGTGGTTCATACGTCAGTACTACATAATCTTGTTACTAGTGTAGTAAGATATGATGATAACAAATGATGTTGTGCGCATGTCAACTATATGAACAGTAATGTAACATAGTACCGCTTTTTTGACTGTCCGGTCAAGAATGAACGGTGAGATCAATGTTAACAGAACTAGGTCTACAATGCACGGAGAGTACGGTGATACAGTACTCCATGAAATATGAACCATATGAAGCACGACTCAGTGTTAGGCAGGGTGTATGAAGGGTGCACGGGATGGGAGAAAAAGTTCCCTTCTCGACCCACTTTTGGGTGTTTGGTAGAGTGCATGAAGGGTGCATGAGTCCACACTAGTAGGTTAACACAAATACACGAAGAGGGAACAACTATATTGAGATGAGAATGCAACCAAACACACCCACACGCTTTGTGCTACAGTGACTGATCTGGACCGTCTGAGTTTGATCCAATGGTCATGTTGCACCGAGACATGGACATGCCCATAGAGAGGACGCCTAAACACCACCGAAGTCCCTCTGCTTCTCAAGGCACACGACGTTGGTGATGCAGGGTGCAACGGCCCGCAGAGCCCACTCCCAGTCGACGGGAGCCAGCTCATCAAAGACGGCGTCCAATGGCACGAATGGATTCCGGTGATGGAGCCCTGAGAGGATTCGCCCGACAACAGCGATGGCAGCCTGCAACCCCTCCTTGTCCAGCTCCGCCCCCACCATCGCGCGGAGACGGCTCAGCTCCTCGGAGATATAGGTGAAGAAGGAGACCAGGTCAGGAAGCCGCAACTTGTTGAAGTCGACGAGATGGTCGAACGGGTTTAGCCCGACGACCGGCATGGTCGCGCTGGCACGACGGTAGGCATCGCGCAGCCGCAACACGTGCGTGGCAACTTGGTCCGAAAAGTGGCTAAGGCGATTCTGGACCTCGTCACGATCGGCCGACTCGCGCTCCATCCGGCTCCCCTGACGGCCTATTGTATCTCCCGCTTTCTGCAGCAACGCCGACGACGCCTCGAGCATCTTTGTGGTGGACGCCTGGCGCTTTTAAAGCTCCGTGAACTCCTGCACATAACGGAGGAGCATGGCACTCCTCTCCTCCTTGAGCTCACGGAGCTCCATGTCCTTGGCCCTGAGCTCCGCATCCTTGGCCTGGGCTCCTGTGTCAGGTGCCTCACCTCAGACTCCGTGATCTGCTGCGCCGCCATGGCACCAAGTAGAAGCAATGGGGAGAGGAAGTTTTCGGTGTCAAAACCGGCGGATCTCGGTTAGGGGGTCCCGAACCGTGCATCTATGATCGATGGTAACAGGAGAGGGGGGACACAATGTTTACCCAGGTTCGGGCCCTCTCTATGGAGGTAATACCCTACTTCCTGCTTGATTGATCTTGATGAATATGAGTATTACAAGAGTTGATCTACCACGAGATCGTAATGGCTAAAACCCTAGAAGTCTAGCTTGTATGACTGTATCCATTTCCGGACTAAGCCCTCCGGTTTATATATACACCGGAGGGAACTAGGGTTGCACAAGGTTGGTTACGGAGAAAGGAATCTTCATATTTGATTGCCAGGCTTGCCTTCCACACCAAGGAGAGTCCTATCCGGACATGGGAGAAAGTCTTCGATCTTGTATCTTCATAGCCCATTAGTCCGGCCCATGTCCAATAGGCTGGACGCCCGAGGACCCCTTAGTCCAGGACACCCTCGGTAGCCCCTGAACCAGGCTTCAATGATGAGGTGTTCGGCGCATAGATTGTCTTCGGCGTTGCAAGGCGGGTTCCCCTTCCCGAATACTCCAAGGTAGTCTTCGGACAAATGTGTCCGGATCTGCATCACAAGAGAATATAATACTTCACGAGTCCAATATGTCAACGTATTTTTGTAACGTGACATCACGCTCGCCCGGTCATTATTTTGAACCGTTTTTGTCCTGCCGTTCCACGTTTCGAGGCGAGGTTTTTATTGGCACGTCTTGTCGAAGCAAAGATCGTGTTCCCTTATCCCGGGATTTTTATTAATGCGAGCGTGGGTAACCCAACCGTTCCATTGGAAAGATTCCCTGGGAATAGGCAGGTTTTCAGGCTTAGGAGGGGGCGTTCGATACCCGTTGCCTTTATAAAGGAGCCAAGGGCCGTCCTTATTTACGCCAAACCTCTCTTCAGCCTTCCCACCCTCGAGTTCTAGCATCCAAGGCTCGACTCCATTGCTTCAGGCTTCCCAGCCATGTCCAGGCTCAGCTCTCAGGGCCAATGGGTGGCTTCCTCTGTTACAGAGGAGGATATTGTGAAGCTTCGGGCTGCGAGATATCTGATCGCGGAGATCCCCCACAGGCTTCCTGCTCAAGGACAGGTTGTTCCAACTCCAGATCCGGCGAGAGGGTCGTATTCGTCTCTCACTTCCTCCGAGGGCTAGGGTTCGCTCTTCACCCCTTCATCCGGGGGCTCATGTTTTATTACAGACTAGATTTCCATGATCTAGCCCCAGATTCTTTCCTCCATGTCTCGGCGTTCATCATCATGTGTGAGGCTTTCCTCCGAATTCCCCCACACTTCGGCTTATGGCTCAAGACATTTAGCGTTAGGCCAAAGGTGGTCGACAGGAAACAAGCGGAGTGCGGCGGCGCTACAGTGAGCAAGCTTACCAATATTTCCTGGCCAAAAGGCTCTTTCGCCGAAGTGTCCAACCAATGGCAGCGGGAATGGTTCTACGTCACCGAACCCCGCGGTACCAAGTGGGCGGCTATACCCGCGTTCGGTTCTGGCCATCCGTTACAGCTTGCATCATGGATCAATAAGGGGCTGGACTGGGGACCAGTTGACGAAGTGCAGACTCTACAGAGCCGCATCCGAACCCTCCTTGAGAAGGACATCGACCTTGTCAACATGATTCAAGTAATGCTAGTCCGCTGAATACTGCCATGCCAGCGTAGGCCTCTTCGCATGTGGGAGTTTAATCCAGAAGGACCACAGACCCTCCAACACTTCTTCGACACTACGCACAAAGGGATGTGGAAGTTGTTTTTCGGGAAACGGAAACAGTGGCCGGACACCACCAAGGACATCGGCCTCGACTGCAACCATCCGGATACCTCGTTAAGCGCTCAATCCCCGAACACTTTGTAGTTAAGCGTGTCGCAATATGTTACTAAGCAAACTATTTTCTTCAATGACCGGGTAAAGAAAGCGGAGCGAATTTGGTGTCCAGCTCCCCTCCCCGAGGACTCCGCAGATCCCATACTAACAAGGATGCTGGCCCCGGCACCGTACCATATCTCCTCGCCTAATAAGGCAGATGACTTTGAGGTGTTGTCCCGGAGGA
The DNA here is from genome assembly GCA_032464435.1 of Aegilops umbellulata. Lineage (NCBI taxonomy): Eukaryota > Viridiplantae > Streptophyta > Magnoliopsida > Poales > Poaceae > Aegilops > Aegilops umbellulata. Next base: position 510,610,888 of record CP136056.1, on the reverse strand, counting down.
CCTCTCTTGCTCAACAAGTGGTGCGAGGGGTGATGAAGACACCACCCAAAGGTGATACTTTGGTAGCCTAGGATCCAGGGGCCAACAATAAAGCCTCTGAACTGTCTGGTTTACAGCCGGAGACGACTCTGGGAATAGATGAGTGGATCCCTTCGAAGGGAGGCCGTACTCCTGCAGCAGCTTCCAGAGGTCCAGAAGCGCCGGATATATTGACGAGGATGCTGCGACAGGCATCTGTCTCGGAAGAACATCGTACCTTGATGGGTATGGTGGTTGACAGGGTTTTGTCCGTGAAAAGCGGATCGAACGAAGCCTGCGCGAGCCTGTTAAGAGGCTTCGAGGTTTGTGCTGAAAAATAATAATTGAGTGTGTTTTATTCATGAACTGCATCTGTGTATAGGTAGTAGCCCCTGAGACTCTGATTGGCTTCCCAAAGGGGGGCGATCAGAGGATCAATAAGATATGCCCAGGAAATAATGATTTATTGGAACACAGACTGTTACCCCCTGGCGACTGCCCGGACTACAGAGGTTGTAGAGCTGCAACGGAAGCTTGGTGTGGCAGATGATGACATTACACTTATCAACAGGCGACTTGATGAAGTGCAAGGTATGTCTCGAGGTTTGTCATTACAGGCACGTGCCTGTAATTGATCATGACGCTAAGAATTTTATATTGAAATATGCATGACTGTAGATGGTGCCGCCGCAGTCGAGATCCTTCGGGCTGAGCTGGCCCGGGCCAAGGAGCAGGCCCGGATTAATAATGCGGCTGCCGAGAAGGCATCTGCCGAGCTAAAGGCCGAACAGGTTGCTCGACGCCAATGCGAGAAGAGAATATCCACGATGGCGCGTGAGCTAAAGGACGCCGCTAGCCGTTGTGAAATCCTCGAGAAGGATAATAAAGCAAAAACGACTGATCTTGACAAGGCCTTGCAAGAGGCGAGAGAAGCGCGGTCCGAGTCTAGAGCGGCCCGGGAGGAGATCCGACAAGCTGGGGAGATCGCGGCTGGGAAGCCCTTTTTATTGCAAACTAAGTTCGGCGATCCGAATTATGCTCCACTTATTAAAGTGTGGAGTTCTCTAGACGAATTGTTGGACTTGCCGAAGAGTGCTTCCGATGCGGCGCAGTTTTACCAAGCGCAAGAAGGGTATGCGACGGAGAAGCTTTTCTGGTCGCAGTTCGGTGCGTCAAAACGCCCACTGTTGCTGAACGAACAAATGACCCAATGGGCCGAACTCCATAGACTATCCAGATCTGCCATGAAGGACGCTGTGGCCGGGCTGTGGCCGAACGAGCCAATTTCGGATAGTTATTTTGGTTTGGTGCGGCGACTTGCTGATGCGGTGCCGCGTATCGACGTCGTTAAGCGGTCGGCGTGCATTGAAGGTGCACGGATGGCCTTTGCCCATGGCAAGACATACTAGGCGAAGATGAAGGCCACAGATGTTGCCGCGAAGGGTCCACCCAAAGGCAAGGACCATCACGCCCCAAAGCATTATTTCGAGGATGTCCTGGAGGGTGCCCGCTTGATAGAAGGTCAATGCTCGAAAAACATGATATTCGAGTAAAATGTATTGGTAGATGTAAAAGACAATATTGTGATAAGGCTATATATGTTAGTTTCGCCTAAAACTTTTGTTCCTCCTGTGTGGCCGTTTTTGTATTAATCTGAAAGTTTTCCAGTCGTCGGCTTCAGCCCCCTCGTATAAAGTACGGGGGTGTTCGGAAAAGCATTTGATCACTCTTAACCCAACGTCTTGGTCCATTAAGGAGGTGTCAATGCAGTGAACTAGGCAATCAGACTATAGGGCGTTAACACTTTCACTTAGCTATAGGAGTTTTATAGGGGGGCTACGATATTAGCCCCTGGTATGTGTACGACTTATTCCAATATGGTGCCTTACGTATATGACCTGAAGAAAAAGGTCCTTCGTATAATACGGAGGGAATCCTGAAAGATTCCGATAAGTCATCGAGTGGTTGACCAGCTCTCGCCTCATCATGACAGTCAGTTTTCGGCTTTCTCCATTGAGGTGCTTGACCAGATGAACCAGAAGCACAATCGCAGTAGTTCTCCCTTTACTACCCTAGCCGATAGAGCAGAACATAAGGTAGCAAACACAGGAGCCGGGCAACCCAACTATTGACCCAAGACATGATTCAGAGCTGATGCATATAAGGCCAAACTCGTGACGCTGAAGTATGCTATAAAGCTATTCGGACTTGTCGGCAACTTATTTTTTCCCATACCGAGCCCCTGGCAAGTTATGCCGAGGTATGTGTGTGAAACAACCATAGGAGCCAAATTCAGTTTTTTTTGGAAAAAAGCGAATGCTGAATGCGGATTTATGTTTACTTGGACCTGAGTGATATGCCAATATTTATTTTATAGATGACAAAGCCGCAATCCCGGCTATTTGACATGCCCGGGGTCGAAGGCGAGGAAAAAGGCACATTACAGGCTCAAAATAGAGAGTGCGGTCTACAAAAAGTAGTTTTGTACCTCCCGTCACACGTCTGCGCCGCCTGTCCTCGGTGAGGGGACTCCTTGACGGAAATGGCCCCCTCGGTGAGTGTACGGATCCAAACTCTGCTAGGGTCCGTTAGATGTTTAGCCTTTGCGTCACATGTAGTAAAGGATAATGAAAAAAGAAAGAGTAATTAGAAAAAAAGTTACAGGGGTGCTTGCAGGCTCGTCCGTATTGTGCTTTCGCCGATGCCCAGGGTATCTTAAGTACATAGTTATGTATGCACGATACAAATTTCGCGGGTTTATGAGGTGGGCGGCGGAAGCCGGGCTGCTAGTTCCGCTTCGGAATTGGTCGATTCTGTTGAATGGAGACCGGTGGCTTAAGGGCCGACAAGGTATGCGAGTTAATAAGACCGCTTTGTGCTTCAGCTGAGGTCACCGTAGTGTGATCTTCAATCCGAAGGGAGTGTTTCTCCTGCTCCCATGTGGATTTGTGTGTCACGTATACCATGGTCACTGTTTTTACTTTGGGGGGAAATTGCTTCTGACCCCCGGTATTTGGTTGGTGAGTCCCTTCGTCATTGCTATCACCGGGCGGCCTCCTCCCCTTGTATTCGGTGTTGAGCTTGCCGGCCTGCTTGAAGATCCAACAGCTTCTGTTGGTATGGTTAGCTGGCTTATCGTGGTGGCCATGAATCTGGCAGGGCCGGTCCAATATCTTGTCTAAATTGGATGGTCCGTCTCGATTTGCCTTGAAGGGCTTTTTCCTTTGACCGGGTTTGGGACTGCTGAATCTGGCGTTGACCGCAGTGTCACACGTTCTTTCGTTATCATTGCGACGTTTGTGCTTGCTACGCCGTGGCTTGCCGTTGCCATCTCGGACTTCGGAAGTGCCCGGGTCGCTGGCGCTGTTGCTTCTACGAGTGAGCCATCTGTCTTCTCCCGCGGAAAAGTGGGTCATTAGAGCGGTAAGGGCCGACATGGATTTTGGTTTTTCTTGACCGAGGTGGCGGGCAAGCCACTCGTCCCGGATGCTACGTTTGAAGGCCGCTAGAGCTTCCGCGTCCGGACAGTCGATGATCTGGTTCTTTTTGACTAAGAACCTAGTCCAAAGCTTCCTGGCTGACTCTCCGGGCTGCTGGACAATGTGACTTAAGTCGTCGGCGTCTGGTGTCCGGACATATGTACCTTGGAAGTTGTCGCGGAAGGCGTCTTCCAAGTCCTCCCAACTGCCAATAGAGTTTTCCAGCCGACTGTTTAACTAGTACCGAACTGGTCCTTTGAGTTTTAATGGCAGGTATTTGATGGCATGAAGGTCGTATCCATGGGCCATGTGGATATGGAGGAGGAAATACTTGATCCATACCGTGGGATCAGTTGTTCCGTCGTATGATTCGATATTCATGGGTTTAAACCCATGTGGGAATTCATGCTCCATTACTTCGTCTGTGAAGCAAAGAGGATGCACGGTGCCACACTGCGAGTAGCTCCGATGGAGTCCGTCCGCGGTTTTCGGCCCGGGCGTGATTAGGCTTGTCGCGTCCGAGTAGATAGTCGTCGCTGCACGTCGGGGCGCATCCTCGTGATCCGTAGATCGATCTAGCATGTTTTGATCTGCTGTCCGGGCCCTGCAGGGGGTCGTATGTATAACACTGAGCTGTTTTACCCCTGCCTTTACGGCAAGGTGGGGCGGGCTGGTGTTCGGCTTGAGTTGCCGCTCTGTCATGCCCGCATTGTGGTCGATTAGCCGTATTGTGTGATGATGGTATGGGCTCCAGCGCCTCATCACCGTACTGAGGTAGCAATTTGCGTTTCGGTAATTTTTGGTTGGGCCCCTAAGGCCATATTCCTCGGTGGCTAGGACTTCGGTCCATCTATCATTGAGCAGATCTTGATCATCTTGAAGCTACTGCTGCTTCTTTTTCAGGCTCCTTGCTGTGGCTATTAGCCGGTGCTTAAAGCGCTCCTGCTCAAGAGGCTCCTCAGGCACGATGAAATCCTCGTTGCCGAGGCTCTCTTCGTCTTTAGAGAGTGGAAGATAATTACTGTCCTCCGAGTCGTCATTTATGGCTTGTTCGTCACGGCTAACGTGCTCGTCTTCCCATTCATCCTGTTCGGTCGTTTGCTCACCCGGATCTTCATTGTCTTTGACACCATCTGGAGTGTGATCGTCTCTTGTGCCGGTGTTGTTGTCCTTGCTGCGGCGGGATTTAGAGCGGCGCTGCTGACGCCGGCGCTTTGGTTGTGTCTTGAAAGGCTCGTCCTCAACTGGCTTTTCCTTGCCCTCACCGCTATTCTCTTTGGGTGTATCCACCATGTATACGTCATATGACGAAGTGGCCATCCAGCGTCCAGTAAATGGCATCTATACCATCGATGTCTTCGGAGCCGTAATCGAGCATGTCGGTTAAATCGTCGACAGTGGCTATGTAGTGGGTGGCGGGTGGGAAGCAAAATTACCCATCATCAGCCTCCAGTTTGAACCGGATATAGTTCGGCTGTGAGTCCCCCGCTAAGGACAAATTTCTTAATGAGTTCAGCACATCGCTTAGAGGTGAGTGCCGGAAGATGTCTGCCGCACTGAATTCGGTGATCGATGACCGATCCAGCTCGACGTAAGCGGACGCACAAGGTTCGGAACTTATCACCGGAAACAAGTCCGAGGTTCCGAAGACACAGATATAACCCGAGGTTGGGTTTGTGTGCGGCTCCAACACCGCGGAGTCTGTGGCTTCCGTGGCGGGGTTGAGCTTCCCGTCCTCGGGTGTCGCAATCTGCTCTGGATCTAGGGCCAGAGTAGTTGCGGGTGTAATTTCCTGAGTATGGACCGGTGACAGATTTAAGTCACGTTCACGGAAGGGACAAGGAGCGGCTGCCGTGGTCTCAAAGCCGTCGAAGATCAAGTCTCCACGGATGTCCGCGACGTAGTTCAAGCTCCCAAATCTGACCCGATGGCCAGGGGCGTAGCTATCGATCTGCTCCAGATGGCCAAATGAGTTGGCCCGCAGTGCGAAGCCGCCGAACACGAAGATCCGTCCGAGGAGGAAGGTTTCCCCTTGGACATCATCGTTGTTAACGATTGAAGGAGCCATCGAACCTTTTGGGGACAACACAGTGGAACTCTCAATGAAAGCACCAATATCGGTGTCAAAACCGGTGGATCTCGGGTAGGGGGTCCTGAACCATGCGTCTAAGGTCGATGGTAACAGGAGACGGGGGAAACAATGTTTACCAAAGTTCGGGCCCTCTCTATGGAGGTAATACCCTACTTCCTGCTTGATTGATCTTGATGAATATTGAGTATTACAAGAGTTGATCTACCATGAGATCGTAATGGCTAAAACCCTAGAAGTCTAGCTTGTATGACTGTATCCGTTTTCGGACTAAGCCCTCCAGTTTATATAGACACCGGAGGGAACTAGGGTTGCACAAGGTCGGTTACAAAAAAAGGAATCTTCATATTTGATCGCTAAGCTTGCCTTCCACGCCAAGGAGAGTCCTATCCGGACACGGGAGAAAGTCTTCGATTTTGTATCTTCACAGCCCATTAGTCCGGTCCATGTCCAACAGGCCGGACGCCCGAGGACCACTTAGTCCAGGACTTCCTCAGAAGCAAAGGGGGCGAAACGGCTGAAAGGCAATGCAATCTGTGGGAAGGCGGAGGGAGCCAACCAAGGAGCGGGGAATCTTTAGGTTTTCACCATGGGAAAACACCAGTCGATGACTTCTCACATCAGGGAGCAGTGGGTTTTACAGGCGGAGTCATCGTGATTAATTACTGCTGCGCCTGCTCCTGTCAATCAAAAAATTAAAAATCCTGCTGCACCTGCTCTGTCAATCAAAAAATAAAAAATCCTGTCGCGCTTGCCGCACCCAAAGACTAGAGCAACGCCGCAGTGGATATTTAAATTTACCTGCAGGCAAGGAGATTAAAAAAGGGTGAAAAAACAAATATGGCGGCGGCCTACCTAATCGGTCGCACTAGCCCAACTAGCTAGATACCGTGCTTCACTTATGTACTCGGCGAGAAAGGTGGTCTTTCATGATTTGACGACTCATTTACTTGCTTCAGCGCTATGAACAAGGAGGACCCAGAAAATGCGCGGTAGGGCGTCCCACGTCTCGACAAGGAAGAATATATGCGTGCACCACCCGGGAGGACCCCGAAACCGTGCGGTAGGGTGTGCCACATCTCGGAACGGAGGAAAAATGTGCGTGTAAAAATATATTGTATCAGATGTAGTAGTACCTATGGTTCGACCTCGGGACCCAGCCAGTCGGTCGAAAACACCCCACTAGCCACACAACTTCATCATGCTAACATGGCATGGAGGATAGGTGTGGTTAATTAGCTCCGTCTCGACTAGCCACAACCTCTCTTGTTCTAGGCGATTCTTCTATTTTCCAAGCTTTTTTTAGTTTTAATAACACCGCGACAAGCTAGTGCCACTCTTCGTGTGTGCCCATGCGTCTAAAGGTTGGACAAGGGAGAGGAGAGAGAGATCGCAGACCTGGGACCCACCAGTAAGTGAGTCAACGGTCATGCACGTGTTGACGAGGCACTCCCTCTACTCTATTCAATGTAATACTCTATAAAATCAAGTTATGGGACAAAGCCCACAACCGTTGTTGTTTCAGGCTATCGACTTACGCTTTGTAGTCCAGGTTGCCAGTTTGAATCTCGTCTTTCAGATTTGTTAGTTTTAGGTCCAAATTTGATCAATGACAAGTGGGACCCACGTGTGTTGTTTCGATATTTCAGTGTAAGATGGTTTTTTAAACAAACACTTTGCGCGGTTAGACAAGTAACGACACGAGTTACACATATTTTGCAAGTTTACGAACAAAAATGACAGCGGCATAGAATATCACATCCACCCACAGCTTAGATGATATGGTGATACGAGTATTTACATCATTGGAACCGAGATCGAATGGCTTGGGAGTAGTCTTCGTAATTATGCGCTATTTCCAAACTCTCCAAGGTTTTTTTGCAAATAAAACATTCAGGCCTCGTGTGTGCTGCGGCATCTTGGATCCAACGGCTCCCCATTGCTCATATTAGGCTCTCCCCGTAGCTTAATTAGCCGTTACGGTGATACGAGCATCTTGGTCGTATGATCTGTGATCAGATGCCACATGCGTAGTACTTGTACTTTCTGCGCAATTCCCAAACTCTCTCAGGCGTATATTGCAAAAACATTCAAACCTCCTACTGTGAGCCGTCAGATCTCCATGAACTCATATCACCATAGAATCTATGTTGTGGGAGCACCTCATATTCTCCCATGCAAGAAAACATCAGGTGCTCTCGCAGCTTGGATGGTACGGTGATACGAGCTTCGAGGTCGTTTGATCTGAGATCCAATGGCATTTGAGTAGTCTTTGTGCTTGTAAGCAGTGGCCAAACTCTTTGGGGGCTTTTCTGCAAAAAAAACATTCGAACCACTGAGGAGTTGTTGGGTCACAAATCCAACGTATTCGAACCACCGAAGAGCTTGTATCACCAAAGCATCTAAGGTGTGGTAGCACATGATATTCTTACATATAGGAGAAAATGATGTTCTCCTTCATCTTAGATGCTACGGTAATACGAGCTTAGAGGTTGTTGTATATGGGATCCAAGGGCATCTGAGTAGTTTTTGTACAAATTGTGTGCAATTCTCAAACTCATTAAGGTTTCCTGTAAAAATATTAAGACATCATGTGAGCTGCTATATCTCAGATCAACAAGCTCCAAGCACTCATATCAGCATATAGCATCTAAGGTGTGGGGGCACATGATATTCTCCCGGCAGGAAGGGGTGCACAACCAATTGGTGTTTGGGAGGGTGGGGACAAATATAATCTAAACAATCCTAAACAGAGCTTCACAATCTACATAGCTCCGCCTAAACACAACATTTGCATGTACTGTAGTACTAGACTTAATATTCTTGTTTCAGTTTCCTATTCATTTTAAATATTGAATTGAGGACCATGCATGTCTTTCATTTTAGTCCCTTCATTCTTAAATATTAGTCTTTTTAGAGATTTCAAATGGACTGCCACATACGGATGTATATAGACATATTTTAGACTGTAGATTCACTCATTTTGCTCCATATGTAGTCACTTGTTGAAACCTCTAAAAGACTAATATTTAGGAACAGAAGGAGTATTTTCGAATTCGTGTCATACATGCATGGTTTGGAAAAATAGATCCACTATACTTATTGGATTGCTGTTGTGTTTGCGCGTGCGTGTGTGTGGTCGTATGCTTGATGTATACAAAGTTTTCTCACCACCATACCGTTCATCTTTTTAATTTGAATTTGCAATGAAAAACTTACTAGGGATACCATGAAATGTGAAATCCACGTTGAGATCACTATATCACAAACTCACTCTAATTTAAGAACTCATCACAAATCAATTACCATGTTGAGATTACTATTTGCAAGGAAAATACGGGCATTGTAATACACATAGATTCGTTCGGCAATTTAAAAGATTCCTTTCGTATTCTTTTTTAGGGATCCTTTTGTATTCTCGAATGGTAGGACCCAACGGCGTACCAACTAGACCTTGGCTCGTGTTGATCCTAAAAAAACAGGCTCGTGTCCTTCTGGTGGCGTGCGTGGTACACACATTAGCCAACCCCAACCAGTCGAGCCTCCGCGTTTCGAGTCGAAATATCTGGCGGCCAGAATTCCAGCCCTAGGAAATTCCCTTCATGCCCCGGTCCATAATGACTACCGATGAACAATGGAGGGATGCTTTAGTAACTAGACAACGTTACCTACCGTGCCGAGCACGGTTCAATTCCCTCGGTCGCCGCTACCAAGGTCACCCGTCAACTACATTGCCTAGTACTACTACTACACCAGGATGAGCATATAATTGAGCCCGTTTGTTCATGCCTACTAGTACTTGAGTTAATATATACCCCTAAAAAAACTTGAGTTAATATATCAGGCAATGCACTGGTACGGAGGGATTATCATTTTACTCTGCATATATAACTTGTCTGAAGTCTAACTAGGCAAAATGTTTGACCAAATCCTTTCTTAAGAAATACAACAGGAAGGATGTATCGCTTGAAAATTTATTGCATGATGCAGGTTAGGATATTGTTTCGAATCCTGGATTTTAAATTTCAGAAAATCCAAAAGTGACCACAAATTCATGAAATTGAGCATGATCACGTGATATGGCACAAATATTCCTACGTAATGTTTTTCTTCAATTTGAGACAAGCTGCTTATGATAAGTTGCACAAATGAAGAGCCAATGTATTTTGGAACAAAGACCTGTCATGTTAAGGCGAACGCTTTCACTATTGAAATCGTGGGTGTTTACGTGCCGCCACGAGTCCCGCTTCTCATCGGAGGTGCCGTCCGAGCAAGCGTGTGAGTCGACGGGAGGTGTGCGAGTAGACCGCCGCGCAGGCTCACCGGGAGGCGAGCCCTTTGACCAGGCTCCGCGGCCCACCTTGTTGCCAACTGCTCCCACTTTTAATGTCGCCGACGTCGTAGTTTAAAATAAACCCCGCACTACCTGGTATCGCTACAATCTTCTCTCTTCCCCTCCGATTCTCCTGTCGTCCACCTCCAACCAGCCTGACCTAACCGTACACCATGCCGCATCACGATGGTCTGCCCTTAGTCTTCCAGTTTCCCGAGGAAGACACCCAGCCGGAGTCTCAAGAACATAAGGCGCTGTGGGACGAGCTTCAATCGGCCTTGCGGCAAGACGCCGCAGCTGTCCCCGCTCCCTTTCCGGCTCCCATCGCCCCGTCTGCGCCAACGCCCATCCCCGTGGCATTGATGGGCTGGGAGCCATACATTGTCGCCGAGCTTGATGCCACGGGGTTCCACGAGGTCCCCGCCGACTGTCACACGCCTGTGCACATGCCAGCGCATGCACCTGCGCGTGCACTGACACGCACGCCCGTGCCGATGCCCGTGCACCTGGCAGCGCATGCGCCTGTGCGTGCACTGACGTGCGTGCCCGTGCCGATGCCCGTGCACATGAATGTCTCCGCCGCGCCGTTGCCAGCGCCTATCCCCGCGCGGGTGCCAGTGCCCCCCTCAGCGACATGGATATCCGCTGAGGGAGTCCTGGATTAGGGGGTGTCCGGATGGCCGGACTATACCTTCAGCCGGACTCCTGGACTATGAAGATACAAGATTGAAGACTTCGTCCCGTGTCCGGAAGGGACTTTCCTTGGCGTGGAAGGCAAGCTTGGCGATGCGGATATTTAGATCTCCTTCCATTGTAACTGACTTTGTGTAACCCTAACCCTCTCCGGTGTCTATATAAACCGGAGGGCTTTAGTCCGTAGGACAACATACAACAATCATACCATAGGCTAGCTTCTAGGGTTTAGCCTCCTTGATCTCGTGGTAGATCTACTCTTGTACTACCCATATCATCAATATTAATCAAGCAAGACGTAGGGTTTTACCTCCATCAAGTGGGCCCGAACCTGGGTAAAACTTCGTGTCCCTTGTCTTCTGTTACCATCCGCCTAGACGCACAGTTCGGGACCCCCTACCCGAGATCCGCCGGTTTTGACACCGCATTGGTGCTTTCATTGAGAGTTCCTCTATGTCGTTGCTTTTAGGCCCGATGGCTCCTCCGATCATCAATAATGATGCAGTCCAGGGTGAGACTTTTCTCCCCAGACAGATCTTCGTCTTCAGCGGCTTCGCACTGCGGGCCAATTCGCTTGGCCATCTGGAGCAGATCGAAAGCTACGCCCCTGGCCATCAAGTCAAATTTGGAAGGTTAAACTACACGGCTGACATCCGCGGGGACTTGATCTTTGACGGATTTGAGCCATAGCCGAGCGCGCCGCGCTGTCGCGATGGGCATGATCTAGCTCTGCCGCTGAACAGTGCCCTAGAGGCCGCGCACGCATCGGTTCGGACCCTGGATTCGGAACCAACTGCGCCGATCGAGGACGGGTGATTGGACGCCGCCTCGGGGGCTGTGATCCCAACGGCGGTCAAGCCTAACACCAAGCCCCACACTCCGCAAGGCCCGTGACTCCGTGGGGCCGGACTCCTCTCCGGACTCCAAGCCCCCCTCGCCCCTACCGATCGAATCCGATTGGGTGCCGATCATGGAGTTTACCGCCGCGGACATCTTTCAGCACTCTCCCTTTGGTGATATTCTGAAGTCATTAAAGTCTCTCTCTTTATCAGGAGAGCCCTGGCCGAACTGCGGTCAGCAAGGTTGGGATACGGACGACGAAGAAATTCAAAGCCCACCCACCACCCACTTTGTAGCCACTGTCGATGATTTAACCGACATGGTCGACTTCGACTCCGAAGACATCGACGGTATGGACGCCGATGTAGGAGACGACCAAGAACCAGCACCTGTAGGGCACTGGAAAGCCACCTCGTCGTATGACATATACATGGTGGATACCCCAAAAGAAGGAGATGGCGATGGAACAGCGGGGGATGACCCCTCCAGGAAACAGCCTAAGCGTCGAGGTCAGCGGCGCCGCTCTAAATCCCGCCAAAGCAAAAACGGTGATTCCGGCACAGGAGATAATAATACTCCGGATAGCGCCGAAGAACACCCCCTCCAGCAAGATTCAGCGCAGGAGGATGGAGAAGCCAGCCCTCACGAGAGAGCAGCAGACAGATAGGTCGAGGATGATAATTATATGCTTCCCTCCGAAGACGAGGCAAGCCTCGACGATGATGAATTCGACGTGCTAGAGGATCCCGTCGAACAAGAGCATTTCAAACACAGGCTTGTGGCCACGGCAAGCAGCCTCAAGAAAAAACAGCAACAGCTTAGAGCTGATCAAGATTTGCTAGCCGACAGATGGACTGAAGTTCTTGCGACCGAAGAGTACGAACTCGAACGCCCCTCCAAGAGCTACCCAAAGCGCAGGCTGCTACCCCGATTAGAGGAGGAAGCACCTAAACCTACATCACCAGCGCATGACATGGCCCATCGGCCACCTCGTGGCCGCGACAGAGAGGCCTCTCGGCCCTCCACTCAAGCCGCACCCCGGCGCCGTTCAAAACATTTTAAGGCACGGGAAAATGCGCCAGACCTGCGAGACATATTGGAGGACAAGGCAAAGCAAACAAGATCAATCTATGGATCACGCGGACGCCCCACGGCACGTGACGATGATCATCACTTCGGATATAATAAATCCGGCCGGGCCGGACACAATAGACAAAGCTCATTTGAGCTGCGTCGTGATATAGCCCAATACAGTGGCGCCGCACACCCCCTATGCTTCACAGATGAAGTAATGGATCATCAAATCCCTGAGGGTTTCAAACCCGTGAACATCGAATCATACGATGGCACAACAGATCCCACGGTATGGATCAAGGATTATCTCCTTCATATCCACATGGCCCGCGGCGACGATCTACATGCCATCAAATACCTCCCACTGAAACTCAAGGGACCAGCTCGGCATTGGCTTAACAGCTTGCCAGCAGAATCTATCGGGTGTTGGGAGGACCTGGAAGCCGCATTCCTTGACAATTTCCAGGGCACCTATGTGCGACCACCAGACGCCGATGACCTAAGCCACATAATTCAGCAGCCAGAGGAATCGGCCAGGCAATTCTGGACACGGTTCCTAACAAAGAAAAAACAATTAGTCGACTGTCCGGACGCTGAGGCCCTAGCAGCCTTCAAGCATAATATCCGCAACGAGTGGCTTGCCCGGCACCTTGGACAGGAAAAGCTGAAATCCATGGCAGCACTCACGACGCTCATGACCCGCTTTTGCGCGGGAGAAGACAGCTGGCTAGCTCGTAGCAATAACTTGACCAAGAGCCTTGGTAATTCAGACACCAAGGACAACAGTGGCAGGTCGCGTCGGAACAAGCAAAAACGCCGCGTTAACAGCGACAGCAATGAGGATAGGACAGTCAATGCCGGATTCAGAGGCTATAAATCCGGTCAACGGAAAAAGCCATTCAAAAGAAATACTCAGGGCCCATCCAGTTTGGACCGAATACTCGATCGCTTGTGCCAAATACATGGCACCCCCGAAAAGCCAGCCAATCACACCAACCGAGATTGTTGGGTGTTCAAGCAGGCAGGCAAGCTAAATGCCGAAAATAGAGGCAAGGGGCTGCGTAGCGATGACGAGGAGGAGCCTCGGCCGCCGAACAACAGTGGACAGAAGGGTTTTCCCCCACAAGTGCGGACGGTGAACATGATATACGCAACCCACATCCCCAAGAGGGAGCGGAAGCGTGCGTAAAGGGACGTATATGCGATGGAGCCAGTCGCCCCAAAGTTCAACCCATGGTCCTCCTGCCCGATCACCTTCGATCGAAGGGACCACCCCACTAGCACCCATCATGGCGGATTTGCCGCATTGGTTCTAGACCCAATTATTGACGGATTTCATCTCACGAGAGTCCTTATGGACATCGGCAGCATCCTGAACCTGCTTTACCAGGATACAGTGCGGAAAATGGGCATAGATCCCTCGAGGATTAAGCCCACCAAAACGACCTTTAAAGGCGTCATACCAGGTGTAGAGGCCAACTGTACAGGCTCAGTCACACTTGAAGTGGTCTTCGGATCTCCGGATAACTTCCGAAGCGAGGAATTAATCTTCGACATAGTCCCGTTCCGCAGTGGCTATCACGCACTGCTCGGGCGAACCGCATTCGCAAAGTTCAATGCGGTGCCGCACTACGCATACCTTAAGCTCAAGATGCTAGGCCCTCGAGGAGTAATCACGGTCAATGGAAACACCGAACGCTCCCTCCGAACGGAGGAACACACGGTGGCCCTCGCAGTGGAAGTACAAAGCAGTCTCTCAAGGCAGCTCCCCAGTCCGGCCGTTAAACGTCCGGACATCGTCAAGCGCGCCAGGAGTAACCTACAACAAGACCGCCTGGCACGTTCCCAGCAGGTGTAGCAACGCGGCCCCAACCCCAGCCCTCGCGAACTAGCGAAACCAGTGCCTCGCGTACATAACTACGCTCTCGAAATACCATGGGCACAGGGGGAGGGGCACCACCACGGCGCGCCCGAAACACGGCTTAAACCGCACTAGGGGCTGCCGATTTCTTTATTTTCTCTTACTTTCAGGACTCCATACTTCGGAAGATTTGTTCGGCAATCTAACTGCCGCTCAAACGATGCAAGAACCAGGGAAGCAGAAAAGCTACGCCGCATTATATAACTCCCAGGTGGTCTCTATCACGAGCAGTATACCTGCTTTGCATACTATTCCACAGCCTGCCCCTGGAAAGGACATGTTAAATACTCCCACTTTTGCTTATCGCACTATTTGTATCGTTCTGCTTTGATCGCAGCCTTTTTATAAACAATGCATAGCTTTTTGTCTACTTTCGCATTACTGTTTTTTACAAATATATGTTCATTAACGACATGTTGCACCCGTACACTTTGGTATGGTCAATACGCCAGGGGCTTCAGTACCCCCCTTATATGGTGTGAGAATTCCGAACACTTTAACAAGTGCGGCACCCCGAACTTATAACATTATATGCATCAGCTCCGAATCATGTCTTGAGTCAATAGTTGGGTTTGCCCGGCTCCTATGTTTTGGTGCCTTACATTCTGTTGTATCGGCTAAGGTAGCACTAGGAGAACTACTGCGATTGTGCCCCAGTTGAGCTGGGCGGAGCACCTCAGTAGAGAAAGCTAAAACTGACTGTCATGATGAAGCGAGAGACTGGTCGCTGTTCGAGAGGTTTTTCGAGTCCTTAAAGACTTATGCCGCTTAGAGCGAGGAGTCGGCTTTGTCCGGCCAAAGGCGAGAATAGTGCCCCGAACTCGGTCTTCCAAACACTAGGGGCTTCGCCAAAATTTAAAATTATAGAATTCTATGGCTAAGTGAGAGTGTTCAAGCATTATAGTCCGGTTGCCTTGTTCGTTGTGCTGAGCGCCTCCCTCGATGGACCCAAACATGGGAAAAAGAGCGCTCAGGTTTCTCCCGAACACCCCAGCACTAGCGGCATGGGGGCAGAAGCCGATGACTTGCCATCTCTCAAATTTGATAAACGGCCGCACAGAAGGTAATATTTTAAATTCAAAACGCATTGCTTAAGCGCACATGAACAAGTTTTCAGCACACAGGATAACACGAGCGAGTTTACTCCAAAATTACATCAGTGGAACATTCATCTGCCACAAGGCGGGCACCCTTCAGAACGTCCTTATAATAGTTCTTGGGCTTGCGATGCTCCTTCCCCGGCGGTGGCCCGTCCTTCACAAGCTTCTCACCATCCAGCTTGCCCCAGTGCACCTTAGCGCGGGCAAGGGCCCTACGGGCACCTTCAATACAAAAGGAGCGCTTGATGACCTCGAGCCTTGGATAGGCCTCCACCAGCTGCCGCACCAGCCCGAAGTAGCTGCCAGGCAGAGCCTCTCCAGGCCACAGCTGAACTATGAGGCCCTTCATGGCCTGTTCGGCCGCCTTGTGGAGCTCGACCAGCTGCTTCAGCTGGTCGCTCAGGGGCACTGGGTGTCCGGCCTCAGCATACTGAGACGAGAACACCTTCTCCGTCGAGCTCCCCTCCGTGGCTCGGTAGAATGCGGCGGCATTGAATACGCTACGGGGAAGATCTGCAAATGCTCCTGGAGAGCTCCGGATTCGGGTAAGTAACAAGAAGCTCACTTTTACATGTTTTCTTTGCATAAAGAATGCCTTACCCGCCGCTATCTTTTTCACCGCATCCAACTCCTGGAGGGCCTTCTGGGATTCAGCCTTGGCAGACTTGGTATTCTCAATAGCTACCGCGAGCTCGGACGCTCGCGTCTTTGATTCAAGATCCAAACTCTCATGTTTTTCCATGAGAGCCTGGAGCTCTTGCCGCACCTCGCCAACCTGGGCTTCATACCTCTCCCGCTCGGAGCGCTCCGTGGCCGCTCTCTTATCGGCCTCGGCCAATGCTTGCTTGAGGGTCGCCACCTCAGTTGTGGCCCCTACAATAACCACGTTAATCCCGTCATATTTTTGCAATTGCACTTTTATATTTTCTTTTTCTATAAGGTATTTCCTACCTTCTTTCTCCTTGAGCTGCCGTTTGGCAAGGCCGAGCTCTTGCTCGGTCCGCTCGAGGCCCTGCTTCAGTGTGCCCACCTCCGCAGTCAGTGCGGCGGTCACCAGCAGCGAAGCCTTCATATGCATATTGACTCTTTTTCTGTTAGACTCCTCCAAATTTTATTAGATCCTCTATTCGGATTTTCTTTCCGAACGCCAAACAAAGCATCAGGGGCTACTGTCTATGTGGTAATATTTTTATCCTGCACTTACCTCGAAGCCTGTTAGAAGGCTGGCACAAGCTTCAGTCAGTCCGCTCTTGGCGGACTGAACCTTCTGGATCACCGCACTCATAATAGTGCGGTGCTCCTCGTCGATGGAGGCGCCGTTAAGCACCTCCAGCAGATTGTCCGGCACCTCCGGTTGGACGGGGGCCCCCGGCTCAGTAGGCTTGCTCCTCTTGGAAGGAGTTCGCCTACCGTGGTCCGGAACCGTTGACGATTCCGGCGCGGTGCGCGGCTCAAAGCCGGACTTGGTGCCTTGGGGGGTTGTATCCCCTTTACTCCTGGAGTCCGGGAGGTCGCCTTGTGGCGCCTCCAGAGCCACCTCCTCCTGGCTTGGAGCTTGTTGGGATGCCACCTCAGCATCACCTGTAGGGCGGGGGGAGGTAGCGGGCGGAAGTGAATTCACGTCCGATGAATCCAGGGAGCCGCTCGACGACTTGTCGAGCCCGGCCTTGGGCGGACTGCATAATCATATTCGACATAAGGAAAGGTTGTGCAAATAAAGGAATTCTATAAATTACTCGGGTGCCCGGATGCTTACGATTCCGCCGAACGCTTGGCCCTGCACGGCCACTCCTCTTCGTCGTCGGCGGCGTCGGCGGGGTAGTCCGGAGGAAGGGTTTTCCCCTTCTTGGACCCTTCTGCCTCCCCGGTCGGGGCGGCCTTCCTTTTCTTTCCTCCCCCCGCTGGAGGGGGAGAGGTTTCTTCTTCCTCCTCCACGGGAGGAGCGCGTCTCGGATTCGTCGGATGAAGAATCTGACACCTCCTAGCGCCGGGAATTCTTTTGAGTCCCCGTGGCCCTCTTCTTGGCCTTCTTCTCCGGCACCACGTAAGGTGCCGGAGCCAGCAGCTTCGCTAAGCGAGCATCGGCTGGGTCTTCGGGCAAAGGGGCCGGACAGTCGATCTGTCCGGACTTCGCCAGCCAAACCTGTCAAAGGAAAGGGAGTTTAGATCCCGCATAGAGTCAAACTATTGAAAACCAACATCCTGTAAAAGGTAAAATAGCTTACCGCACTAGCGGGAAGCTGCGTGCTGAATCCGCGGTCCTCGGAAGCGGATGCGGGAGCCTCGGCGCCTTTGAATAGCACCTTACAAGCATGTTCGTATGTTGTGTCGAAGAGCCTGCTCAGGGTTGGGTGCCATGCCGGGTCGAACTCCCACAAATTAAAGCCCCGTTGCTGACACGGGAGGATCCGGCGGACGAGCATAACCTGGACTACGTTGACAAGCTTGAGCTGCTTTTTCACCAAGGTTTGGATGCATTTTTGCAGTCCGGTTAGCTCTCCTTTATTGCCCCACGACAGGCCCGTCTCTTTCCAAGACGTGAACCGCGTAGGGGGTCCGGACCGGAATCCGGGGGCTGCGACCCATTTGGGATCGCGCGGCTCGGTGATGTAAAACCACCTCGATTGCCACCCCTTCAGGGTCTCCACAAAGGAGCCCTCGAGCCATAGGACGTTGGCTATCTTGCCCGCCATGGCGCCTCCGCACTCTGCCTGGTTGCCGCGCACCACCTTGGGCTTGATGTTGAAAGTCTTGAGCCATAGGCCGAAATGGGGGTGGACGCAGAGGAAAGCCTCACACACGACAATAAACACCGCGATGTTGAGGACGAAGTTCGGGGCCAGATCGTGGAAATCTAGGCCATAGTAGAACATGAGCCCTTGGACGAACGGGTGGAGAGGAAAGCCCAGTCCACGGAGGAAATGGGGAAGGAATACTACCCTCTCATGGGGCCTTGGGGTGGGGAGGAGCTGCCCCTCTTCGGGAAGCCGGTGCGCGATGTCGTTAGACAAGTATCCCGCTTTCCTCAGTTTTTTGGCGTGTCCCTCCGTAACAGAGGAGACCATCCACTTGCCTCCCGCTCCGGACATGGCTGGAGAAGGTTGAGGTGGGAAGTGCGGGCTTGGGCGTTGGAGCTCGAGTGCGCGGAAGATGGATAGGCAAAGGAGGAAGAAGGCATAGGTAAAAAGGTGGATCCTTATCCCCTTATATGGGCGGATGCGGTTAAGCGTCCCCACCAGCCTGGTAAAACTCGCTTATCTCCCAAGCGCCATGATAAATGGCACGGTTGGGTTACCCATGTCCGTATTGATGAGAATCCCGTAAATAAGGGGACACAATCTCTGCTTTGACAAGACGTGCCAAGGAAACCGCCTCGCGAAATGCGCTGAGGTGGGGGAGTAAAAACTATTCGAATAAAGACTTGGCCGTAGTGTGATGTCACGCTACGGAATACGTCAGCAGATTAGATTTGTGTAAATTATTCTCTCTATGGCAATATGTGGAAACTTATTTTGCAGAGTCGGACAATGTCTTTTGTGTTCAAAATCTTCTATGAAGTACTTGGAGGAGGAACCCGCCTTGCAATGCTGAAGACAATCTGCGCGGCGGACTCGTCGTCATTGAAGCCTGGTTCAGGGGCAACTGAGGGAGTCCTGGATTAGGGGGTGTCCGGATGGCCGGACTATACCTTCAGACGGACTCCTGGACTATGAAGATACAAGATTGGAGACTTCGTCCCATGTACGGAAGGGACTTTCCTTGGAGTGGAAGGCAAGCTTGGCGATGCAGATATTTAGATCTGCTACCATTGTAACCGACTTTGTGTAACCCTAACCCTCTCCGGTGTCTATATAAACCGGAGGGCTTTAGTCCATAGGACAACATACAACAATCATACCATAGGCTAGCTTCTAGGGTTTAGCCTCCTTGATCTCGTGGTAGATCTACTCTTGTACTACCCATATCATCAATATTAATCAAGCAAGACGTAGGGTTTTACCTCCATCAAGAGGGCCCGAACCTGGGTAATACTTCGTGTCCCTTGTCTCCCGTTACGATCCGCCTAAACGCACAGTTCGGGACCCCCTACCCGAGGTCCACCGGTTTTGACACCGACAGCCGCCGTCGACCGCTTCCTTGCAGCAACGCGAGTCGCCTCTTCCCGCCAGTTGACTCGCTCCTAGAGACCGAAGTCCAGAACATTGTGGCCTTCCTTGAAGCTAGGGCCAATGTCCAGGAGTACGCCAACAATGGCGCAAGACACCACTGTCGCCGTCACCGTCTGTCAGTGGCCCGACGACACACATAGCACGACAGAGGAGCCACATCCCACCGCAAGACGCCCCCCGCTGCCGCGTAATCTAAATTTGCCATGAAAAACGTTTGGATTGCCATGCTTAAAATCTGAATGTTTATCATTTCCGTTTAAGTCGGAGTCGGACTGAATGAAATCTAAGGTTTGATCGATTGAATGTTCTGCTAGAGCCATATCAAATTAAATATAAAACGTCATCAAGCCACATGTTCCTTCTCATCCAACGACCTAGACTGCTTCAATGTCGAACGCTGAACACGTTTACTGTGTTAATTCCATGCCAAAAATAGTGCTAATCACATAATAACACGCAAATAATATCCTACTTAATATCCGCATGCACTTAATATACTTCCAAATTAACGTGCATTGCACGTACACATTGACTAGTACTACTAGTACGTGAAACTGGTGCCGTAACTTGTGAACGCGTCCAGATATAGTCAATGACAACATCTCCCGCGAGTTATTCGTATTTGCCCGTGCGTCTAAACGCAGAAGGGGAGGAGAGAGAGAGAGCACACATGGAACCCACCAGTAAGTGAAGGTGAATAGTACATGGTAACGAGCCGGTCCCACTAATGTACTAAAAATAATATTACATGTTATCCATTAAATAGGCTGTGGTAATATAGAAACATTATATGAACAAAGGGGAGTACAACAAACTTTGCTGTTCTACGTATGTTGCCTATTGACGTGCGACTTGAAGGCCCTAGTCGCATGTTCGATCCTCGTCCTTTATTTTTTAATTTGTATATGGGTCCAAATTTGTTTCATGATAGGTGGGCCCCTCGGTGTGTAGTTTCTAGCACTTTAATTTGTGGGTCGAAATTTGTTCCATTCTAGGTGGACTATCGGTGTGTAGTTTTGTAGCTTATTTGTAATAATTAAAGAGAACACCAGAGTTTTTTTGCAATAATACCATGGTGCGACGCTGAAGGCGAGAAAGGATGTGCGAGAGAGCGATGACCAAGCCAGAGGGAAATCAATTGGGGGAGGTGCGGGGGTTGCAACGGTGTTTGGAGTAGTTGTGGGCCGAATGCTACGAAAATATAATCTAAACCCACCAGAATAAATGCCTACACAAATTAATCCAAGGTTGGAGTCCCCTCGCAATGTAAATAGCTCCGGCTTTGCGAGGGATGGAGAGGTAGCTTCAATGTGTGGAAGATACGGCATGAGAAAGCGAGGTCAATCGAGAGACATATAGATAGAGAGACAAAGTGAGTGTGGTCCGACATTCATTGAAAGATATATATGCTCTGGAGAGATATTGTCTGATTGAGCTTTTGGGAAGAGTTAGGGCTTTAAGATAGAGCTTGAGAGATGATCCAGTCACAGACATGTAGATATATTTTGTGTGTGGGAGGAAGCAAGGTCAATCGATTACATATATAAAGGGAGAGAGATTGAGTGAGTGTGGGTCGTCGTGCAATCGAAAGAGTGAGATGGCTTGGAGAGAGTGACCTAGATAGACAATGTGAGTGAGAGAGTATACAATATGAATATGTCGAATTGGGCTCAAACATGGAGATATATCATTTGTGTCCGAGAAAGAGCGAGGTCAATCGAGACATACAAAGAGAGAGAGAGAGAGAGAGAGAGAGAGAGAGAGAGAGAGAGAGAGAGAGAGAGAGAGAGATTGAGTGAGCGTGGCCCGCCATGAGGTCGAAAGAGCGGGGGTGGCTTGGATGTACTGACCTAGATAGACAATCTGTGTGAGAGAGTATAGAGTGTGTCGATCGAGGCCCAAACAGGGAGATATATCATTTGTGTGTGAAAGAAAACAAGGTTAATCAAGACTCAGATAAAGAGAGCGAGATTGAGCGAGTGTGGCCCGCCGTGCGGAAGAAAGAGCGAGACAGTCTCGAGGGAGTGACCTAGATAGACAACGTGCGTGCGTGCGCATGAGAGGTTTGGGGGCTAGATAGGCAATGCATGTATCTAGCGAGAGAGGGTGGGAGGAAGAGGGAGAGAGAGAGAGCTCGGCACGGGGTGGAATGGCGGGTGTGTGAGGTAAATACATTTGGTAACAGAGTGTAAAAAGGGGTTTGTGTAGTTGAGAGAGTTAGAGATTGAAACATGGAGAGAAAGAATGAACGTGTGTTGGAAACTGATAGCTTCCTAATATGGTTAGGAGAGGAAGATTAACTGATACAGGAAGTATGTAGCGTGTGTGCTGAGGGGGTGGGGGGGGGGGTGGGTGGGGCTAAAAACAACATTTGAATGTAGATAGTATGAGACTTAATATCGATGTTTCAATTCATTAGTGCATCTAGTGCCCCTTAGTGATTTTGGTGTATTGAAAACTTATAGGTTAAGGGACTAATGTTTTTGTGAGTGTACACGGGTCAATAAGTCTATTAGAAGTTTGATATTTACATAGAAAGTCGACCCCTAAAAATGAATGTCTTCAACTGAAGACTTTGAAAGTGAAGAAATTGGTGTGACCGCGAAGACTTGGATTTCATGTGAGGAACATGAAGCATGAAGAATTTTGTTTTTGTAGTTTCATTTTCTCTTTATTGAGTCATAGGAAACACTGTACTGTTAAAGGGGGTCGAGGAAAAACTAAGGAAAAGTTTCCAACTGATGCTCATCTCAAAATCCTACACCTACCAATCCTTTCGAGTGAAGCCATTGGAAATCTCATACAGGTCAGTCAATTTCTTCTGTGACAGAGATGAAGTTCTTCTGGTCTCTGAGGAATTTGTTCTGACTGAGGAGTTAGGAATTCGCCAGTGCGGATTGCCTACAAGTGAGGATCATGATAGCCCTAAGGAATTTGATACTCAAATTTCCGACCGTTGCTGTGCTATGCGCCAGCTGTCCCAAAATATCTACCCACCTAACGGTCATATCATTGAAGGGCATTTATGTCTTATCATGTCGGGCTGCTCCCTAAGCTATAAATAGCCACCCCTACAACCACTAGCTGGTTGGCTGCTCCGAGAGAAACTGACACTTGTCATTGAGAGCATCCCATCCTCCAAGGACTTTGAGTGAAAATCATCAAGTGAGGAAAACCCAAACCCAAACACCTACAAACCCAGAGTGATTGAGCATCACTGAAGAGATTGATCTTGTGTGGATTCAACGCTTGTTACCTTTGAAGACTGTGCATCTTCCAGACAGTTAGGCGTCATGGCCTAGAGCATCCAAGAGGAAATTGTGGATCGCCGAGTAACTGAGTTTGTGAAGGTTTGGAAGCCACCTGAAGACTTACCATGAGTGATTGGGCGAGGTCTGTGTGACCTTAGCTCAAGGAGAATACGGTGAGGACTATGTGTCCGGGACTGTGTGTCCTCAGGTTTAAATACCTAGCCGCTCCAACCAGACGTACAACTGTCACAGCAGTTGGAACTGGTCTACCAAATCACTGTCTTTACCAAGCCTACTGGTTCTATTTCCTCAACCCTTCCATTTCCTCATTACTGTGTTGTGTGCTTGTTCATATCTGTTTGAAGACTTTGACTGAAGACTTTCACAATTTTCTCAGTCCAATTTCTTCAGTCTGTTTGTCTTCATCATGTTTATCCTGTGCTTACGCTTTTTGTACTCTGTGTTTGTTTGATGACTGTGCTTATGTTATGTTATGTCTGCATCTGAGTACTTATTCCACTGCAAGTAGTTCTTCGCTTACGAATTTTCTCACCCTGAAATTCATCAGTGAAGAATTCATAAAAATCGCCTATTCACCCCCCTCTAGTCGACTTAACACATTTTCAATTGGTATCAGAGCAAGGTACTCCCTTGTTCTGTGTGATTTTGGTTTAACCGCCTGGAGTTTTAGTTATGTCGACCGCAGGTATGATCAAGGTCTCTGCTGGGTGTCCTACCTTCGATGGGACGGACTACCCCTACTGGAAGAATAAGATGCGAATGCATCTTGAGGTAATTAATAACGATCTCTGTTATGTTGTGGAGAATGGTGTCCCCTCTGTCACTCCTATCATCAACGCTGTTGACGTGAAGAGATTCAAGCAACTCGACTCTCAAGCGATGAACATCATATGTGGCCATCTGAGCAAAGGGCAGTATGGCAGAGTGAGTGCTTTGGAGACAGCTAAGCTTATGTGGGATAGGCTGTCCAAGGTCAATGAAAGAGTCTCAACACAGCGTGACTCTCGAGTTGACGTTCTTCGCAATCTCTTCAACCGCTTCAAAAGACTCGAGAATGAAAATGTTCAGCAAACCTTCGATCACCTCACTGACATCTCAAATGAGATTCAAACAGTTGGTGCCACTGACATCACCGACCATGAGGTGGTGAAGAAATTGCTGAGATCACTTGATTCCTCATTTGACACTTTGGCACTGATGATACAAGAACGTGGAGATTACAAGGCACTTGATCCCTCTGATATCCTCGAGAGGCTAAACACTCATGAGATCCAGCTTGCTGAAAAGATAGATCTCTATGGACCAAGCTATGACAGATCACGCGCTCTGAAGGCCAGGGCAGTGTCTGAATCTGAAGGTGAAGATTCTGGTAGGAGCCTTGGTGATCCTGAAGAACTGAGCCAGGAGGTAGCAATGCTCGTGAAGAAATTCCAGAAGTTCTCAAGACGTGGTCGATTTGGAAAATCCTCAAGAAGTGATGATTCCTCATCCCGTGACTACAAGAAGAGACTGTGCCACAAGTGCAAGAAACCTGGTCACTACATTCAAGACTGTCCTCAGTGGGAAAAGGAATCTGCTACCTCTTGAGCACTGCGTTGGATTTCCCCGAAGAGGAGAGGATGATGCAGCAAAGTAGCGTAAGTATTTCCCTCAGTTTTTGAGAACCAAGGTATCAATCCAGTAGGAGGCCACGCGCGAGTCCCTCGTACCTACACAAAACAAATAGCTCAACACAACCAACGCGATTAGGGGTTGTCAATCCCTTCACGTTCACTTACGGGAGTGAGATCTGATAGAGATGATAGATAATATTTTTGGTATTTTTGATATAAAGATGCAAAGTAAAATAAAAGGCAATGTAAAAAACAAAGTAATAATAAAGTGATTGGTGATTGATATGATGTGAATAGACCCAGGGGCCACAGGTTTCACTAGTGGCTTCTCTCAAGAGCATAAGTATTTCTACGGTGGGTGAACAAATTACTGTTGAGCAATTGACAAAATTGAGCATAATTATGAGAATATCTAGGTATGATCATGTATATAGGCATCACGTCCGATACAAGTAGACCGACTCCTGCCTGCATCTACTACTATTACTGCACTCATCGACTGCTATCCAGCATGCATCTAGAGTATTAAGTTCAAGAAAACAGAGTAATGCCTTAATCAAGATGACATGATGTAGAGGAATAAATTCATGCAATATGATAAATACCCCATCTTGTTATCCTCGATGGCAACAATACAATACGTGCCTTGCTGCCCCTACTGTCACTGGGAAAGGGCACCACAAGATTGAACCCAAAGCTAAGCACTTCTCCCATTGCAAGAAAAACCAATCTAGTAGGCCAAACCAAACTGATAATTCGAAGAGACTTGCAAAGATAACCAGTCATACATAAAAGAATTCAGAGAAGATTCAAATATTGTTTGTAGATAATCTTGATCATAAACCCACAATTCATCGATCTCAACAAACACACCGCAAAAAGAAGATTACATCGAATAGATCTCCACGAGAGAGGGGGAGAACATTGTATTGAGATCCAAAAAGAGAGAAGAAGCCATCTAGCTACTAACTATGGACCCGAAGGTCTGAGGTAAACTACTCACACTTCATCAGGACGGGCTATGGTGATGATGTAGAAGCCCTCCATGGTGGATTCCCCTTCCGGCGGAGCTCCGGAATAGGCCCCAAGATGGGATCTCGTGGGTACAGAAGGTTGCGGTGGTGGAATTAGGTTTTTGGCTCTGTATCGATCGTTTGGGGGTACGTAGGTATATATAAGAGGAAGGAGTACGTCGATGGAGCTTCGAGGGGCCCATGAGGCAGGGGCACGCCCTAGGGTGGCGCCCTCCACCCTCGTGACCGCCTCTCTTCTTTCTTGACGGAGGGTCCAAGTCTCCTGGATCTTATCTGATGAGAAAATCACGTTTCCCGAAGGTTTCATTCCATTTGGACTCCGTTTGATATTTCGTTTCTTCCAAACACTGAAATAGGCAAAAAACATCAATTCTGGGCTGGGCCTCCGGTTAATAGGTTAGTCCCAAAAAGTAATATAAAAGTGGAAAATAAAGCCCAATATAGTCCAAAACAGTAGATAATATAGCATGGAGCAATAAAAAATTATAGATGCGTTGGAGACGTATCAGGCACCGCCAAGCTTAATTCCTGCTCGTCCTCGAGTAGATAAATGATAAAAAGAGAATTTTTGATGCGGAGTGCTACTCGGTATAATTTCAATGTAAATCTTCTCAATTATGGTATGGATATTCAGATCCGAAAGATTGAAGACAAAAGTTCATATTGACATAAAAAATAATAATACTTCAAGCATACTAACAAAGCAATTATGTCTTCTCAAAGTAACATGGCCAAAGAAAGTTTATCCCTACAAAATCATATAGTTTAGTCATGCTCCATTTTCATCACACAAGAATGCTCTCATCATGCACAACCCCGATGACAAGCCAAGCAATTGTTTCGTACTCTCAAACTCATAAACCTTCACGCAATACATGAGCGTGAGCCATGGATATAGCACTATGGGTGGAATAGAATATGATGATGGGGGTTATGTGGAGAAGACAAAAAGGAGAAGATCTCACATCAACGAGGCTAATCAATAGGCTATGGAGATGACCATCGATTGATGTTAATGCAAGGAGTAGGGATTTCCATGCAGCGGATGCACTAGAGCTATAAATGTATGAAAGATCAACAAAAGAAACTAAGTGGGTGTGCATCCAACTTGCTTTCTCACGAAGACCTAGGGCATTTGAGGAAGCCCATCGTTGGAATATACAAGCCAAGTTTTATAATGAAAGATTCCCACTAGTATATGAAAATGATAAAACAACAGACTCTCTATCATGAAGATGATGGTGCTACTTTGAAGCACAAGTGTGGAAAAAAAGGACAGTAGCATTGCCCCTTTTTATTTTCTTTTTTTTCTTTTTTGGGCCTTTTTTTCTTTGGCCCTTTTTTATTGGGACAATGCTCTATTGAATGATGATCATCACACTTCTATTTATTTACAACTCAATGATTACAACTCGATACTAGAGCAAAGTATGACTCTATATGAATGCCTCTGGCGGTGTGCCGGGATATGCAATGAATCAAGAGTGACATGTATGAAAGAATCATGAACGGTGGCTTTGCAACAAATACTATGTCAACTACATGATCGTGCTAAGCAAAATGACAATGATGAATGTGTCATGAAGAACGGTATGGTGGAAAGTTGCATGGCAATATATCTCGGAATGACTATGGAAATGCCATAATAGGGAGGTATGGTGGCTGTTTTGAGGAAGATATAAGGAGGTTTAAGTATGAAAGTGTTGGGGAACGTTGCAGAAAATTAAAAATTTTCCTACAGTTTCACCTAGATCCATCTATGAGTTCATCTAGCAACGAGTATTCAGATTAGATAGCATCTACATACCACTTTGTAGATCGCAACGGAAGCGTTCGAGTGAACGTGGATGAGGTAGTCGTACTCGCCGTGATCCAATTCACCGATGATCTAGTGCCGAACGGACGGCACCTCCGCGTTCAACACACGTACGGAAAGCGTGACGTCTCCTCCTTCTTGATCTAGCAAGGCAAAGGAGAGGTTGGGGAAGAAGGTTCCAGCAGCAGCACGACGGCGTGGTGATGGTGGAACTGCAGTACTCCGGCAGGGCTTCGCCGTGCTCAATGGAGGAGGAGGAGGTGTTGGAGAGGGAGAGGGAGGCGCCAGGGCAATGGGTGGTCAGCCCCCTCTCCCCTCCCCCTTTATATAACCCCCAGGGGGGGCGCCGGCCCTAGGAGATGAGATCTCCTCAGGGGGGCGGCGGCCAGGGAAGGGGGGCTTGCCCCCCAAGCAAGGGGGGCGCCCCCTTTAGGGTTTTCCCTCCCCCCAAACCCTAGGCGCATGGGCCCATGGGGGGGAGGCGCACCAGCCCACTATGGGCTAGTTCCCTCCCTCATACAGCCCATGGGGCCCTCCGGGATAGGTGGCCCCACCCGGTGGACCCCCTGGGACCCTCCGGTGGTCCCGGTACAATACCGATAACCCCGAAACTTGTCCCGATGTTCGTATGATGACTTTCCATATATAAATCTTTACCTCCGGACAATTCCGAAACTCCTCGTGACGTCCGGGATCTCATCCGGGACTCCGAACAACATTCGGGTTACTGCACATACATATCCCTACAACCCTAGCGTCACCGAACCTTAAGTGTGTAGACCCTACGGGTTCGGGAGACATGCAGACATGACCGAGACGGCTCTCGGGCAATAACCAACAGCGGGATCTGGATACCCATGTTGGCTCCCACATGCTCCACGATGATCTCATCGGATGAACCACGATGTCAAGGATTCAATTAATCCCGTATACGATTCCCTTTGTCAATCGGTATTTTACTTGCCCGAGATTCGATCGTCGGTATCCCAATACCTCATTCAATCTCGTTACCGGCAAGTCACTTTTCTCGTACCGTAATGCATGATCCCGTGATCAAACACTTTGATCACTTTGAGCTCATTATGATGATGCATTACCGAGAGGGCCCGGTTATACCTCTCCGTCAAGCGGAGTGACAAATCCCAGTCTCGATCCATGTCAACCCAATAGACACTTTCAGAGATACCCGTAGCATACCTTTATAGTCACCCAGTTACGTTGTGACGTTTGGCATATCCAAAGCACTCCTACGGTATCCGGGAGTTACACGATCTCATGGTCTAAGGAAAGGATACTTGACATTGGAAAACTCTAGCAAACGAACTATGCGATCTTATGCTATGTTTAGGATTGGGTCTTGTCCATCACATCATTCTCCTAATGATGTGATCTCGTTATCGATGACATCCAATGTCCATAGTCAGGAAACCATGACTATCTGCCGATCAACGAGCTAGTCAACTAGAGGCTCACTAGGGACATGTTGTTATCTGTTATTCACACATGTATTACGATTTCCGGTTAACACAATTATAGCACGAATAAATACAATTATCATGAATAAGGAAATATAATAATAATGCTTTTATTATTGCCTCTAGGGCATATTTCCAACAGTCTCCCACTTGCACTAGAGTCAATAATCTAGTTACATTGTGATGAATCGAACACCCATAGAGTTCTGGTGCTGATCATGTTTTTCCTTAGGGAGAGGTTTAGTCAACGGATCTGCGACATTCAGATCCGTGTGCACTTTACAAATTTCTATGTCTCCATCTTGAAAATTTTCACGAATGGAGTTGAAGCGACGCTTGATGTGCCTGGTCTTCTTGTGAAACCTGGGCTCCTTTGCAAGTGCAATAGCTCCAGTGTTGTCACAAAAGAGCTTGATTGGCCCCGACGCATTGGGCATGACTCCGAGGTCGGTGATGAACTCCTTCACCCAAATTGCTTCATGTGCTGCCTCCGAGGCTGCCATGTACTCCGCTTCACATGTAGATCCCGCCACGACGCTTTGCTTGCAACTGCACCAGCTTACTGCCCCACCATTCAAAATATACACGTATCCGGTTTGTGACTTAGAGTCATCCAGATCTGTGTTGAAACTAGCGTCGACGTAACCTTTTACGACGAGCTCTTCGTCACCTCCATAAACGAGAAACATTTCCTTGGTCCTTTTCAGGTACTTCAGGATATTCTTGACCGTTGTCCAGTGTTCCTTGCCGGGATTACTTTGGTACCTTCCTACCAAACTTACGGCAAGGTTTACATCAGGTCTGGTACACAGCATGGCATACATAATAGAACCTATGGCTGAGGCATAGGGGATGACGCTCATCTCTTCTATATCTTCTGCCGTGGTCGGACATTGAGCTGAGCTCAATTTCACACCTTGTAACACAGGTAAGAACCCTTTCTTAGATTGATCCATATTGAATTTCTTCAATATCTTATCAAGGTATGTGCTTTGTGAAAGACCTATGAGGCGTCTCGATCTATCTCTATAGATCTTGATGCCTAATATATAAGCAGCTTCTCCAAGGTCCTTCATTGAAAAACTCTTATTCAAGTAGGCCTTGATGCTGTCCAAGAGTTCTATATCATTTCCCATCAAAAGTATGTCGTCTACATATAATATGAGAAATGCTACAGAGCTCCCACTCACTTTCTTGTAAACACAGGCTTCTCCATAAGTCTGTGTAAACCCAAACGCTTTGATCATCTCATCAAAGCGAATGTTCCAACTCCGAGATGCTTGCACCAGCCCATAAATCGAGCGTTGGAGCTTGCACACCGTGTCAGCATTCTTAGGACCGACAAAACCTTCCGGCTGCATCATATACAATTCTTCCTTAAGGAAACCATTAAGGAATGGCGTTTTGACGTCCATTTGCCATATCTCATAATCATAGTATGCGGCAATTGCTAACATGATTCGGACGGACTTCAGCTTCGCTACCGGTGAGAAAGTCTCATCGTAGTCAACCCCTTGAACTTGTCGATAACCCTTAGCGACAAGCCGAGCTTTATAGATGGTCACATTACCATCCGCGTCTGTCTTCTTCTTAAAGATCCATTTATTTTCTATGGATCGCCGTTCAACGGGCAAGTCAGTCAAAGTCCATACTTCGTTTTCATACATGGATCCTATCTCGGATTTCATAGCTTCCAGCCATTTGTCGGAATCCGGGCCCGCCATTGCTTCCTCATAGTTCGAAGGTTCACCGTTGTCTAACAACATGATTTCCAAGACAGGGTTGCCGTACCACTCTGGTGCGGAACGTGTCCTTGTGGACCTTCGAATTTCAGTAGGAGCTTGATCAGAAGCATCTTGATCATCATCATTAATTTCCTCTCTAGTCGGTGCAGGCACCTCAGAAACGTTTTCTTGAGTTTCGCCATTTTCCGGTTCAAGAGGTAATACTTCATCAAGTTCTACTTTCCTCCCACTTACTTCTTTCGAGAGAAACTCTTTTTCTAGAAAGGATCCATTCTTGGCAACAAAGATCTTGCCTTCGGATCTGAGGTAGAAGGTATACCCAACAGTTTCTTTAGGGTATCCTATGAAGACGCATTTTTCCGATTTGGGTTCGAGCTTCTCAGGTTGAAGTTTCTTGACATAAGCATCGCATCCCCAAACTTTCAGAAACGACAGCTTAGGTTTCTTCCCAAACCATAATTCATACGGTGTCGTCTCAACGGATTTTGACGGAGCCCTATTTAAAGTGAATGCGGCAGTCTCTAAAGCATAGCCCCAAAAAGATAGCGGTAAGTCGGAAAGAGACATCATAGATCGCACCATATCTAATAGAGTGCGATTACGACGTTCGGACACACCATTACGCTGAGGTGTTCCAAGCGGCGTGAGTTGTGAAACTATTCCACATTTTCTTAAGTGTGTGCCAAATTCGTGACTCAAGTATTCTCCTCCACGATCTGATCGTAGAAACTTGATCTTTTTCTCACGTTGATTTTCAACCTCACTCTGAAATTCCTTGAACTTTTCGAAGGTCTCAGATTTGTGTTTCATTAAGTAGACATACCCATATCTACTTAAGTCATCAGTGAGGGTGAGAACATAACGATAGCCACCGCGAGCCTCAACACTCATTGGACCGCACACATCGGTATGTATGATTTCCAATAAGTTGGTTGCTCGCTCCATTGTTCCTGAGAACGGAGTCTTGGTCATTTTACCCATGAGGCATGGTTCGCACGTGTCAAATGATTCATAATCAAGAGACTCTAAAAGTCCATCTGCATGGAGCTTCTTCATGCGTTTGACACCTATGTGACCAAGGCGGCAGTGCCACAAATATGTGGGACTATTGTTATCAACTTTAACTCTTTTGGTACTCACACTATGAATATGTGTATCATCACGTACGAGATTCATCAAGAATAAACCATTAACCATCGGAGCATGACCATAAAACATATCTCTCATATAAATAGAAGAACCATTATTCTCGGATTTAAATGAGTAGCCATCTTGAATTAAGCGAGATCCAGATACAATGTTCATGCTCAAACTTGGCACTAAATAACAATTATTGAGGTTTAAAACTAATCCCGTAGGTAAATGTAGAGGCAGCGTGCCGACGGCGATCACATCGACCTTGGAACCATTCCCGACGCGCATCGTCACCTCGTCCTTCGCCAGTCTCCGTTTATTCCGTAGCTCCTGCTTTGAGTTACAAATGTGAGCAACTGCACCGGTATCAAATACCCAAGAGCTACTACGAGTATTGGTAAGGTACACATCAATTACATGTATATCACATATACCTTTGGTTTTGCCGGCCTTCTTGTCCGCTAAGTATTTGGGGCAGTTCCGCTTCCAGTGACCACTTCCCTTGCAATAAAAACACTCAGTCTCGGGCTTGGGTCCATTCTTTGGCTTCTTCCCGGCAACTTGCTTACCGGGCGTGGCAACTTCCTTGCCGTCCTTCTTGAAGTTCTTTTTACCCTTGCCCTTCTTGAACTTAGTGGTTTTATTCACCATCAACACTTGATGCTCCTTCTTGATTTCTACCTCTGCTGATTTCAGCATAGCATATACCTCAAGAATGGTCTTTACCATCCCCTGCATATTGTAGTTCATCACAAAGCTCTTGTAGCTAGGTGGAAGCGACTGGAGGATTCTGTCAATGACCACTTCTTCCGGGAGATTAACTTCCAGTTGAGTCAAGCGGTTGTGCAACCCAGACATTCTGAGTATGTGCTCACTGACAGAGCTATTTTCCTCCATCTTACAGCTAAAGAATTTGTTGGAGATCTCATATCTCTCGACCCGGGCATGAGCTTGGAAAACCATTTTCAGCTCTTCGAACATCTCATATGCTCCATGTCTCTCAAAACGCTTTTGGAGCCCCGGCTCTAAGCTGTAAAGCATGCCGCACTGAACGAGGGAGTAATCATCGCAGCGCGACTGCCAAGCGTTCATAACGTCTTGTTGTGCAGGGAGAATAGGTGCGTCACCCAGCGGTGCTTGTAGGACATAATCTTTCTTGGCAGCTATGAGGATGATCCTCAGGTTCCGGACCCAGTCCGTATAATTGCTACCATCGTCTTTCAGCTTGGTTTTCTCTAGGAACGCGTTGAAGTTGAGGACTACGTTGGCCATTTGATCTACAAGACATATTGTAAAGATATAGACTAAGTTCATGATAATAAAGTTCATTTAATCAAATTATTTAATGAACTCCCACTTAGATAGACATCCCTCTTCCAGTCATCTAAGTATTACATGATCCGAGTCAACTAGGCCATGTCCGATCATCACGTGAGACGGACTAGTCAACATCGGTTAACATCTTCATGTTGATCGTATCTTCTATACGACTCATGCTCGACCTTTCGGTCTTCTGTGTTCCGAGGCCATGTCTGCACATGCTAGGCTCGTCAAGTCAACCTAAGTGTTTTGCGTGTGTAAATCTGTCTTACACCCGTTGTATGTGAACGTTAGAATCTATCACACCCGATCATCACGTGGTGCTTTGAAACAACGAACTGTCGCAACGGTGCACAGTTAGGGTGAACACTTTCTTGAAATTATTATGAGGGATCATCTTATTTACTACCGTCGCTCTAAGTAAACAAGATGCAAAACATGATAAACATCACATGCAATCAAATAATAAACGTGACATGATATGGCCAATATCACATAGCTCCTTCGATCTCCATCTTGGGGCTCCATGATTATCTTGTCACCGGCTTGACACCATGATCTTCATCATCATGATCTTCATCATCGTGTCTCCATGAAGTTGCTCGCCAACTATTACTTCTACTACTATGGCTAACGCGTTTAGCAATAAAGTAAAGTAATTTACATGGCGATTCTCAATGACACGCAGGTCATACAAAAAATAAAGACAACTCCTATGGCTCCTGCCGGTTGTCATACTCATCGACATGCAAGTCGTGATTCCTATTACAATAGCATGAACATCTCATACATCACATATAGATCATTCATCATACATCAAAACTTTGGCCATATCATATCACAAAGCACTTGCTGCAAAAACAAGTTAGACGTCCTCTAATTGTTGTTGCAAGTTCTACGTGGCTGAATTAGGGTTCTAGCAAGAACGTTTTCTTACCTACGTAAAAGCCACAACGTGATTTGTCAACTTCTATTTACCCTTCATAAGGAACCTTTTCATCGAATCCGCTCCAACTAAAGTAGGAGAGACAGACACCCGCCAGCCACCTTATGCAACTAGTGCATGTTAGTCGGTGGAACCGGTCTCACGTAAGCGTACGTGTAAGGTTGGTCCGGGCTGCTTCATCCCACAATACCGCTGAAGCAAGATAAGACTAGTAGCGGCAAGAAGAGTTGACAACATCTACGCCCACAACAAATTGTGTTCTACTCGCGCAAGAAGAACTACGCATAGACCTAGCCCATGATGCCACTGTTGGGGAACGTTGCAGAAAATTAAAATTTTTCCTACGGTTTCACCAAGATCCATCTATGAGTTCATCTAGCAACGAGTATTCAGATTAGATAGCATCTACATACCACTTTGTAGATCGCAACGGAAGCGTTCGAGTGAACGTGGATGAGGTAGTCGTACTCGCCGTGATCCAATTCACCGATGATCTAGTGCCGAACGGACGGCACCTCCGCGTTCAACACACGTACGGAAAGCGTGACGTCTCCTCCTTCTTGATCCAGCAAGGCAAAGGAGAGGTTGGGGAAGAAGGTTCCAGCAGCAGCACGACGGCGTGGTGATGGTGGAACTGCAGTACTCCGGCAGCGCTTCGCCGTGCTCAATGGAGGAGGAGGAGGTGTTGGAGAGGGAGAGGGATGCGCCAGGGCAATGGGTGGTCAGCCCCCTCTCCCCTCCCCCTTTATATAACCCCCAGGGGGGGCGCCGGCCCTAGGAGATGAGATCTCCTAGGGGGGGCGGCGGCCAGGGAAGGGGGGCTTGCCCCCCAAGCAAGGGGGGCGCCCCCTTTAGGGTTTTCCCTCCCCCCAAACCCTAGGCGCATGGGCCCATGGGGGGGATGCGCACCAGCACACTATTGGCTGGTTCCCTCCCTCATACAGCCCATGGGGCCCTCCGGGATAGGTGGCCCCACCTGGTGGACCCCCCGGGACCCTCCGGTGGTCCCGGTACAATACCGATAACCCCGAAACTTGTCCCGATGTTCGTATGATGACTTTCCATATATAAATCTTTACCTCCGGACCATTCCGAAACTCCTCGTGACGTCCGGGATCTCATCCGGGACTCCGAACAACATTCGGGTTACTGCACATACATATCCCTACAACCCTAGCGTCACCGAACCTTAAGTGTGTAGACCCTACGGGTTCGGGAGACATGCAGACATGATCGAGACGGCTCTCGGGCAATAACCAACAGCGGGATCTGGATACCCATGTTGGCTCCCACATGCTCCACGATGATCTCATCGGATGAACCACGATGTCAAGGATTCAATTAATCCCGTATACGATTCCCTTTGTCAATCGGTATTTTACTTGCCCGAGATTCGATCGTCGGTATCCCAATACCTCGTTCAATCTCGTTACCGGCAAGTCACTTTTCTCGTACCGTAATGCATGATCCCGTGATCAAACACTTTGATCACATTGAGCTCATTATGATGATGCATTACCGAGAGGGCCCGGTGATACCTCTCCGTCAAGCGGAGTGACAAATCCCAGTCTCGATCCATGTCAACCCAACAGACACTTTCAGAGATACCCGTAGCATACCTTTATAGTCACCCAGTTACGTTGTGACGTTTGGCATACCCAAAGCACTCCTACGGTATCCGGGAGTTACACGATCTCATGGTCTAAGGAAAGGATACTTGACATTGGAAAACTCTAGCAAACGAACTATGCGATCTTATGCTATGTTTAGGATTGGGTCTTGTCCATCACATCATTCTCCTAATGATGTGATCTCGTTATCGATGACATCCAATGTCCATAGTCAGGAAACCATGACTATCTGCCGATCAACGAGCTAGTCAACTAGAGGCTCACTAGGGACATGTTGTTGTCTGTTATTCACACATGTATTACGATTTCTGGTTAACACAATTATAGCACGAATAAAGACAATTATCATGAATAAGGAAATATAATAATAATGCTTTTATTATTGCCTCTAGGGCATATTTACAACAGAAAGAGCGTATCATATCACGGGGTTTGGATGCACCGGCGAAGTTTGCACCAACTCTCAATGTGCGAAAGGGCAATGCACGGTACAGAAGAGGCTAGCAATGATGGAAGGGTGAGAGTGCGTATAATCCATGGACTCAACATTACACTACAAAAAAATACACTTCCGTGATGATACGTGTTTGTCACAGTAGGTCGCGTTTTTTGTCATGCATATACATCCATGACAAATTTACGACAGAATCAAGATAGTCATACCTGTGCTGTCGTAGAAGTGTTCCATGACATTACCAAAATTATCATCACGGAAGTGTCCACTTCCATGACGATAAATCGCACGTCATAGAAGTGCTTTCGTCAAGGGTGACCGACACATGGCATCCACCGTAACGGAACGCCGTTAAGCTATCGGTCGGGTTTTGGATCCGATAACCCATTAACAGCCCCGACCAATGGGAAATTTCTACATGTAATATTCTTATTGGCCGGACGAAACACGTGTCAGCTCGTCAGTGGGTCAGATAGGCGCCTATGATATGTCAACACGTGGCACGGACCAACAGTGGCCCATTTAGCTTACAAAGACAGCCCGTTTGACTTGGTCAAAAGTTAATGGGCTGGCCCATGAAAAGCCTGTTAAAGGTCTCTTCGCAAATAGCCCATTTTACGGCCCGTTAACACACGACCCGTTAGGCCCTGAAGGAAATCGGCCCAACAACGTCATGTGGGCCGTCGAATATAACACCAACCCAATTCACTTTCGGCCCATGTATGGCCCACGACGTCTTTCAGCCCTTTACAGGCCCACGGTGACTCTAGCCCGTAATGAATAGTAATTTTCTTTATACCCGTTAACGACCGGTGATTTACATGGACCGTTTCCAGCCCGTGTTAGCTTTCGGCCGATTGACGACCCATACGTTCTTGGGATCCTTGAGGGAGTCCTGGATTAGGGGGTGCCCGGATAGCCGAACAATACCTTCAGCCGGACTCCTGGACTATGAAGATACAAGATTGAAGACTTCGTCCCGTGTTCGAAAGGGACTTTCCTTGGCGTGGAAGGCAAGCTTGGAGATGCGGATATGTAGATCTCCTACCATTGTAACCGACTCTGTGTAACCCTAACCCTCTCCGGTGTCTATATAAACCGGAGGGTTTTAGTCCGTAGGACAGAACAATCATACCATAGGCTAGCTTCTAGGGTTTATCCTCCTTGATCTCGTGGTAGATCTACTCTTGTACTACCCATATCATTAATATTAATCAAGCAGGAGTAGGGTTTTACCTCCATCGAGAGGGCCCGAACCTGGGTAAAAACATCGTGTCCCTTGTCTCCTGTTACCATCCGCCTAGACGCACAGTTCGGGACCCCCTACCCGAGATCCGCCGGTTTTGACACCGACATTGGTGCTTTCATTGAGAGTTCCTCTGTGCCGTCGCCATCAGGAAGGATGCCTCATCCCGTCTTTAAAGACGGCACCGTTGCTAAGGGAGCTTTGGCTGTCGGCCAAACTCTCCGGCTATGTGGGTTTCTTATGACCGCCTGTTCGGCTGCTGCGCCGACGATGACCTCTCGGGCCATCAAAAGCAATCTTCATGTCAGCTCGGAACTCGCCAAGCAGTTAGATCCAATGGAGCTCTCTTCCATAAACGAGCTCTTGGATCGCATCGCCGCCCTGGGAGTCGCTACGGATCACGACCAGATTGGGCCTAAACCCAATCTGAGAGAGATTAACTCTCCCCAAGTCACCCATCACGTTGCCGTGGTAGAGGGATAGTGCAGCGACCCTTCATCTATCTTAAGGACTACCTACGTACGGATTCCCGATCCCTCCAAGCCGGATACCCACAGAGGGGAGGATATCACTCAAGACCTGAACTTAGAGTCAGGCGACGGGCTGGATTCATTGCACAACATCCAAGAATCCAAACTTTCAAGTTCGGAAACTCCTTGGCCAGTGAGTCTCAGATTGGGTGAGGTTTCGGATTTAATTCCACCCACCCACCCGAACATAAGCGATCTATCCCAAATCAGGCAAAAGCCCAAAGAAACAATACATCATTACTGGGCCAGATTCCTCCTGGTTAGGAACAGGATAAAGGACTGCCGCGAGGAAGACGCAATCTCAACCTTCTGCAATAATTGCACGGACAAGGGAATCCTCAACGCCATAAGTCGCCGTGATATTACACGCTTCGCTGACTTGGCGTCCATAGTATGAAAGTATTGTGCGATGGAAAGCGCCTGGAAAACCGAAATAAAATTTTGGGACGATGCGGCCCTGAATACAAACCCAGTTCGAAATAAAAGGGTGCATCATCGCCAGACACCCGGGTCAAACACCAAAAAACAAAAACCCTCTACAGGGCATGGAACCATACTGGAAGGATGGCTTAATGGACCCTGTAAAATTCACAGTACAGAGGGCGCCACACAAACTCACAACCTTAGAGCATGTTGGATACTCCGGCAGGTGGCCAAAATTGGCGAAGATCTCCTAATTCCGGAGGCCATAGAAAGCCACCCCAGGGACACCAATACGGTATTAACAGTCTTCGAGACTTCCGCATCAAATAATATGCGAAAAAGAACACTCCGCAGCCTTGCCGAAGTCTACCAAGTAGCAACAATAAACCGATGGGGTGACACGACTATTACTTTTAATGCCAGTGATGAACCTAAATTCCGAACAGCCCGAGCACCAGCCGCATTGGTCCTCGGTCCAATAGTGGACGGCTTTCGCCTCACCAAGGTACTCATGGATGGAGGCAGCGGATTGAACCTCATTTATGAGGAAACCCTTCAAAAAATGGAAATAGAGTGGAACCGCATTGAGCAAAGCAGTACAACCTTTAGAGGAATAATCCCCAGTTGGGAAGCGCGTTGTACAGGAAAATTCACACTAGATGTGGTGTTCGGCACGCCGGATAATTACAGGTCCGAAGAGGTCACGTTCCATGTGGCCCCGTTCAGTAGCGGATACCACGCCCTGCTAGGGCGGGAAGCGTTTACAACCTTCCAAGCAATACCCCATTACGGGTACATGAAGCTCAAGATGCCCGGGCCGAACGGAATTATCACTCTCGCTAGTGATCCGGACATAGCACTCCGCGTCGAAAACAAGACAGCCGCACTGGCCCTTAAGGCACTATCCGAAGCCCTAGCGGCTGAGGAACTGAGTGCGCTGCGCTCCACGGTGAATAGGGACGATGTGATACTCGACAAAAGATCCAAGTCCACCTCCTTTAAACAAGCGGACGAAATAGTCAAATGCCAGGTCCATCCAACGGACCCCAATAAAACAGCTTCTATCAGGGCACAATTAAACCCTGATGTAGATGCTGCACTGCGAGAGTTCCTACGTGAAAACTAGGACATCTTCGCCTGACACCCTTCAGACATGCCAGGAATCCCACATAGGCTGGCCGAGCACAGCTTAAATAGCCTAAAAGGATTCAAACCTGTCAAACAAGCTCTTCGGCGTTTTTCCGAACCTAAGAGAGAGACCATGGGAGAGGAGCTAGCCAAGCTATTGGAGGCCGGATTCATCAGAGATATAAAACATCCGGGGTGGCTAGCAAACCTGGTGATGGTACCAAACAAGGACAAATCCTGGCGCCTGTGCGTTGATTTTAAAGACCTTAACAAGGCTTGCCCAAAGGATCCCTTCCCCCTCCCCCGCATCGATCAAATTATCGACGCTAGCGCATGACACGATTTGTTGTGTTTCCTCGACGCATATTCCGGCTATCATCAAATCAAGATGGCAGAGTCAGACCAAGCCGCAACGGCATTCATCACACCATACGACCCATTCTGCTTCAACACAATGCCCTTCGGGCTAAAAAACGCCGGCGCAACGTATCAGCGCATGATTCAGACATGTCTGGCAAACCAGATTGGCAAAACAGTGGAGGCATATGTAGATGATGTGGTCGTCAAAACAAGACATGTCGAATCTCTAGTAGACGACTTGAGGCTCACATTTGATAACCTCCGAACATACGACATCAAGCTCAACCCAGAAAAATGCATTTTCGGTGTTCCAGCCGGAAAGCTCTTGGGATTCATTGTATCCGGTAGAGGAATTGAAGCAAATCCAGCCAAGATCCGAGCTCTGTCACAATTGGATATCCCAATGGACCTCAAACAAATACAAAAATTAACCGGATGCGTGGCGGCTCTAAGCCGCTTTATCTCCCGCTTGGGAGAAAAGGCACTACCCCTCTACCGCCTCCTTTGAGGCACTGAACACTTCGAGTGGACGGATGCAGCCACTGCCGGACTCGACGAAATAAAAGCCATATTGGCAACAAACCCAGTCCTGGCCGCGCTAAACATTGGCGAACCAATGCTATTGTACATTGCAGCAACACATCAGGTTGTAAGCGCAGTGCTCGTCGTCGAACGAGAAACGGACGGACACAAATTCCCCCTTCAAAAGCCGGTCTATTATGTGTCCACTGTCCTCACTCCGTGCAAATCGTGGTACACGCATTATCAAAAGATTGCGTACGCGGTATTCATGGCATCCCGGAAGCTGCGACACTACTTTCAAGAGTGTTCAATAACAGTAGCCTCGGAAGTACCACTTAACGATATTATAAACAACCGTGACGCAACGGGCCGGATTGCAAAATGGGCCATTGAGCTCCTCCCGTTCGACATAACTTATAAGCCACGGCGAGCTATCAAGTCGCAAGTTTTGGCCGACTTCGTCACAGAATGGACGGAGGCCGAACTCCGTAAAGAGTATGGCACATATTCAAATTGGATCATGCATTTCGACGGCTCCAAGATGTTGGCCGGTCTAGGGGCTGGCGTCGTTTTGACGTCCCCCACAGGAGACATAGTTCAATATGAACTCCAGATTATGTACACAGACTCCAACAATGCAGCCGAATATGAGGCCCTTTTACATGGTCTCCGGATGGCAGTATCCATGGGCATTCAACACCTAGAGGTGCGCGGGGATTCAAACCTCGCAATATCCCAAATAAATGGAGACTTCGATGCCAAGGATCCAAAATGGCAGTTTACCGCAACGCCGTCTTAAAAATGTCAGTTCGGTTCAAAGGGCTTGAATTTCACCATATAGCCCGGGAAAATAATCAGGCGGCAGATGTCCTGGCACGCATCGGCGCAAAACGCGATGTAGTCCCCCCAACATCTTCTTGGAAAGGCTATTCAAGCCATCCGTAGTACGGGAAGGGGAACCGAACAATAATAGCCTGGACCCAATTGCACTGCCCGACACCGAACAATCTGACATAATTGGAGGCTCTGCCAATGAAATTACACCTTCATCCCACGCAATAATGGCCATCATCGCCCCGTGGACAGAACCATTCCTAGCCTACCTTACTAGGCAGGAACTCCGAGAGGACCAAAACGAGGCACGCTGCGTAGTGCGGCGATCTAAAGCCTATAAAGTCCATGAGGGAGAGCTTTATAAGAAAAGCACTACCGGAGTCCTTCAAAGGTGCATCTCCGAAGAGGAAGGGTGGAACTTGCTGGCTCAAATTCACGCCGGACTCGATGTTCATCACGTTGCAGCTCGGTCCCTCATAAGCAAGGCTTTCCGTACAGGCTTTTATTGGCCGACAGCCCAGGCAGACGCTCAGGACTTAGTCCAACGAGGCGTCGGTCGCCAGCTTTTTGCAAACCAAAGCCATATGCCACCCACCGCCCTCCAAACTATCCCCATCACTTGGCCCTTCGCGGTCTGGGGGCTTGACATGGTTGGACCCCTTAAAGGCGAAACCCACAAGGAAAAATACTTACTCGTCATGGTGGATAAGTTCACCAAATGGATAGAAGCCAAGCCTGTTAAGACGACCGAATCCGGACCGGTGATAGACTTTATATCTGGGGTTGTACACCGTTATGGCGTCCCCCACAACATCATCACTGTAACTGCACGAACTTTACGGATGATGAGGTAAAACTCTGGTGCAAAAACATGGGCATCAAGCTCGATTATGCTTCCGTCTATCACCCACAAACTAACGGCCAGGTCGAACATGCAAATGGTCTTATCATGAGCGGCATCAAACCCAGATTAGTGCGGTCCCTTAAGGAATCTAATACGCACTGGGTAGAGGAGCTCGACTCCTTACTTTGGGGGCTGCGGACCATGCCCAATCGCACCACCGGATACACACCATTCTTCATGGTGTACGGCGCAGAAGCAGTTTTGCCCTGTGACATAATTCATGACTCACCTCGAGTACGCATGTACCAAGGAAGAGAAGCCGAGCTCGATCGGCAGGACAGTTTGGACTCCTTGGAGGAGGAGCGTGATGTGGCA
Source organism: Aegilops umbellulata (assembly GCA_032464435.1). Classification (NCBI taxonomy): domain Eukaryota; kingdom Viridiplantae; phylum Streptophyta; class Magnoliopsida; order Poales; family Poaceae; genus Aegilops; species Aegilops umbellulata. Next base: position 510,568,470 of record CP136056.1, on the reverse strand, counting down.
AAAGCCCGTTCCGCATTCTATCAACAGCAGGCTCGAAGATATCAAAGCAGAGAAGTACGAGCCAAAAATTACAACGTTGGCGAATTAGTTCTACGCCTACCGGACAAGAAAAAGGACAAACTCAAGCCCAAGTGGGAAGGTCCCTTCATAATTGACCAAGTCCTGACTGGTGGAGCGTACCGCCTGTGAGATGCATCGGATAACCGACTCGAGCCGAACTCATGGAACGCAGCCCGTCTCCGAAGATTCTATGCCTAGCGCCGGACTCCGTGTTCGTCTCCTTCCTCTGTCCATTTTTTATATTTTCTATCTTACATTCCTCTCCTTCTCCCATTTCTTTCTAGCCTTTAAAGGCCCAATAAGTGATGCGCTATCCGTGCTCATTCAACCTGGGGGCTTCTTTAAACAGAAGCTTATTTAAACGGGCTTCATGCCCAACACATGTGTCACACTTCCGCATGTACCTTTATTCACCATTATATGCATCGATATGACTTAAGTTTTGGCCAAGCTGGGTTGCCTGGCTCCTGTGCTTACCCCTACGCTCCCGATTGTTCGGCTAGGTGGTAAGGGGAGCACCTCCGCGATTGTTACTGCCGGGTCAGCGGGATATGTACCTCAGACTGGGTGAAGCCGAAAGCTAGCGTTCTTAAGGGAATATTCGGTCGATGAACTAAAGATGACCTTTTCACTTATTTATTTATGCGCCCCCATATGATTTTTCCCGCGTCTCTTTTCGCAGCATGGACATGCACTTTAGGGCATGCCTCCCAGGGAAAGGAACCCCTAACGAAACTATTCTCCCTGGAAGATGTTTCTTACTAACCATGTAATATAACATAACTAGTTGGGCACTTGTCTGTTCAAGCACTAATGACCCCTACGCCTGGTCTCCATGCATACCCCGGTTCTGATATAACCGCATGGGAATTCGGACACACTCCGGACCGTCAGGTCCCGAGGCTGAAGCGAAAAGGTCGGCCATGAAAAACGATCTACAATCCGGCTAGAAGGCATTACACATGTCAATTAAAATTACATAGTCATTCTGACTAATTGTATTCCTCTTCAATACCATATAACAAGCTGTCTAGTTTACAGTCCTGCTGGGAATACTTTGCGGCCAATTCTACTTGGCCGTATGCTAAGCTTACAGGGATCTCCTTCCCGTCGGGCCCAACAGGTCCGACCTCGGCCATGTGGTTTGGGTCAGCCTTCGTGTACCACGTCTTCACCATGGCCCAGGCCTCCCTAGCGCCTTGCCGGCAGGCCGATATCTTCCACGATCAGAAGCGCCGCCGCGCTCCCTTCAGCTTCTCTACAAGCTCTCCAAGGCCTTCGAGCATGGAGATGGATGGCCACAAGGCCCGGGCAACGCCTTGCATCACCTGCCGAACTCGCTCGTGCAGTTGCGAGAGCTCGGGAAGAAGGTCACCCGTGGAACCGGGCATCTCCTCTGCAGGACGACCTGTTAGCACACCTATAGACATCACTCTGTTAGTCGACTTCCTCGCCAAACTCTTTTTTATTATTTTCAAAGGTTCGCTTAAGCATTTACTAAATATGCTGCGTCGAAGCCGCTGATTCTCCTTAGCGGAGCCCAACAGCTGGGCACGAACATCTTTCAGTTCAACGCCCAGCTTGGTGTTGGCATCCTGGAGATCATTCTTCTCCCGCCTCACCTTTGTCAGCACGCTCTCACCATCCTTTAGCTGGTGTAGGAGTTGTTGCTTTTTCGAATCTAATCCGGCGCCATCTGCAATTTCATTTGTCAGATTTGCACAAACGCCGCACTTCACACAATACATATCTTTTTGAAGCATATATTACCAGAGGGGGTCTCCTTGGGCTCCCCTGTCGCGGCTAGTGCGGCCTCAAGTTGGGCTTTGCACTCTTCTAGCTCCTGGAACAGTTGGGTATTCTTCTCTGAAAGAACCTGCATATTACATGATCCTTAAATCAGTTATTCTAACTGTTTCAAGTCTCGGGGGCTACTGATATATATAACCATCAAATTTTCTCACCCGTATGTCTTCCACATACTGCTCCGTCACTCTGGCTAGACCATTTTGAGCGGCACGGAGGTATGCGTCTCCTGAATTGAAGGCATCCAATGCCTCTAGGGAGAAACAAGCGTCGCGAAGAACTGTCCGGCGACGCCTGTGGTTCATGGCACTCTCCACCTCGGAATTGGTGGCAGACAGCGTGTCCGCATCCTATGCTGGAGGAGCGTCCGGTGCACGCTTCGTGTTCGCCTCTGCCTCCGGACCAGGCTTTGGAGCCTGGCTGGTGGAGGCGCGATTGGCAACCTCTCCGGATATAGTCCGGCGAGGTCTCTTTGTCCTAAAGAGAGCATGAGTGTTAATATGCCTTGAAGGAATAACACCAGGGATGAGATGGCGCGTTATACCTTTGCGCCGGCGTCTCAGTCCGGACCGCACTTCTTTTCAGCCCCTGGGGCCTTGCGCCCCTTGTTGGCTAGTCGCTGCAGGCCCGGCCTCCCGCCTCAAGGACCTCCTCTGCAAAATGCGGCTGTTATACGGTAATCAAAAACATGCGAGGATGGGCCCCTTTTCGAAGTGCTGGAATTTCGGTCTCAGTCACCTGGGAGGCTGAGAGTAGCCCTGGGTAATCGGCCGTAATGGCCACCAAGGCATTGTCCTTGATCAATTGATGAAATACCCCATCAATTAGCTCCATAGATAAGTCCGGATCCTCTTGGGAAGCCGGGTCGAGGGACCGTCTCGGATCCTCGGGTTGAGGAGAGGGGCTGTTTATTTCTTTAACAGCCTGGCGCAGCTCCTGCGGTTAAGTCGTTAGACTATATATTTGACAATGGGAATACAAAACAGAGGGACAACTAAAAGTGTCCACTTACCCAGCTTGGAGGATTATACATTGTAAATCCACCCTGAGGGTTGACACGGAGAAATTCCTCCTCTTCTCCCTTGTATAAATCAGACAAGATCTTTATTAGAGCGGCAGCCGAGTCCGGCCCCTTACGGCCGTGACGGGTGGCATCATCCTCCCCGTTGAAGTCCCACATAGGGTGGCCTCTATATTGAAGCGGCTGCACCCCCCGCATAATGCATGCGGCCATGACTCCGATCATGGTTAGTCCGGAATGAGCTAATAATCTTATCCGGCCCATCAGGTAAAGGACATCCTTGTCACTTTCCTTCTGAGGGCTCCGTGGACGCCAACTTAGGCGCTTCTTCAGGGGAGCATTGTCGAACTCAGGGAGGCTGATCCGAACAGGATCCGGCAACGGGACGTCCTCTATATAAAACCATTCCGAAAGCTAATTCTCGGACGCCTTCTTTGGGGTTCCGGATAAATATCCGGTCCCGGCGATGCGCCACACTTCGGCTCCGCCCACTTGATATATTGACCCCTCCTGAGAACGGGGCACCAGGAAGAATAGCCTCTTCCACAGCGCGAAATGAGCCTCAACACCCAAAAACAGCTCGCAAAGGGCTACGAAGCCCGCAATATGCAATATGGAGGCAGGCGTGAGGTTGTGCAGTTGGAGACCATAGAACTCCAGGAGCCCCCGGAGAAACGGATGAATTGGCAATCCGAGCCCTCTTATTAAATAAGGGACAAGGCATACCCGCTCTCCTTTCGAGGGATTGGGGGCACTCTCCGTTTGCTCTCCGCCGTTATAGGTGGCAAGTCCGGCTCGAACCGGGACCATATAGGCCGGAGGGAGAAATCCCTTGGTTTGGAGCGTCACCAGCTCGCTGTGTGGGATGGAGCATCTCTCCCAATCTCCAGGCTTAGGACTGGAAGGGCGAGAGGATGAGTTGCGACGGCTGGCCATGGTGGAACAGACCTTTGTCGGATGCGCTCTCATGAATACTCACGGAGGGGAGAAGGTGTGGTTTGGATCTAAATCCTCATCCCTTTAAATAGGTGGCTCATTTACGCGGCTAGGGGTGTGAATGTAAAAACACCCAGACTTTTCGTATTCGTTTGACATGTGGAAGGCGGCCATTATTGGGTGTAGAAGCCAAGGAGCGCTACATTCACAAGAAACCGGACATTATTCAACAGGTACACGGAATTTGGAGGAGAACCCGCCTTGCAATGCCGAAGACAATTTGCGCACCGGACTCGTCGTCATTGAAGTCTGGTTCGGGGGCTATTGAGGGAGTCCTGGATTAGGGGGTGTCCGGATAGACGGACAATACCTTCAGCCGGACTCCTGGACTATGAAGATACAAGATTCAAGACTTCGTCCTGTGTCCGGAAGGGACTTTCCTTGGCATGGAAGGCAAGCTTGGCGATGCGGATATGTAGATCTCCTACCATTGTAACCGACTCTGTGTAACCCTAACCCTCTCCGGTGTCTATATAAACCGGAGGGTTTTAGTCCGTAGGACAGAACAATCATACCATAGGCTAGCTTCTAGGGTTTAGCCTCCTTGATCTCGTGGTAGATCTACTCTTGTACTACCCATATCATCAATATTAATCTAGCAGGAGTAGGGTTTTACCTCCATCGAGAGGGCCCGAACCTGGGTAAAAACATCGTGTCCCTTATCTCCTATTACCATCCGCCTAGACGCACAGTTCGGGACCCCCTACCCGAGATCCGCCGGTTTTGACACCGACACTCCTTTTCGGCCCTCGATTACTTCCGGCCCGTTACTGGCATGTTCCCCTAATGGGCCAAATTCGGCCCATGGCAAGAGTCGGCCCGTTACTGGTCTATTCCCCTAATGGGCCAAATTCGGCCCATGGCAAGAGTCGGCCCGTTATTGGCCTGTTACCCAAATGGGCCAAATTCGGCCCATGGCAAGAGTCGGCCCGTTTCTGGCCTGTTAACCCGTTGCGCCGTTTCCAGCCCGTCCTATATTCTGGCAATTAACGACCCGTTATGCCTGTGACAGAATTAAGCCTGTACTGTCCTACAGCCTGTTAACAGCCTGTTACCATGTTGGGCCGATACCAATTACGCCCGATTACGGCCCGTGTAGACCCATTTATCCGACGGCCCGAGGCCCACCGATTACAGGCCCATTTATCGACGGCCCGTAGGAGACCCATGGATCCTACGGCCCGTATATGGCCCATGGTAGTTGCGGCCACTAGCAAACCAGGGAAAAAGAAGACTAGGAAATAAATAGGGCCGAAACTAACGCTAGGCTATTAAGGCGATTGCGCAGATTACATCCACTCGGCATCAAAGATCGCCACCAGTGCAAATATAGGGAACACCCTACACTATACAAAAATGGCTTGCTGTTTTCTTCAGCCGGTGGCTGCACGTTAAGAATAAATTGTGTATCGCACCAAAAGGAAGGTTGGCATAAAACTTAATAGTCTAGCAGATAAATGCACCACAAGAAGTTCAGAAGCTCAGTTCATTTGACCTGACTATTACGTTTTCATGATGTATTGTCCGATGGAGCACCATAACCCTTGCTTTCATTTCCCCTAGGCTCCTAAACAATATAGCAAATGTCTGATAGTCTGGTTTCAAAACCATGCATATCTTGACGACATTGAGCAATGTTTCTCCTTGTTTCACAAAGGGTCTCTGTTAGGGAATGGACTTGTGTCTGCAGCGTAGATACAACATTGCTTTGAGCTTGCATATCTTGATCATGAGGCAGTTTGGACGATATTGCCTTAACAACCAACCCAGTATTACGCAGGAACGTGCTTTTGGCACTGTTAGTGGACAGGTACTGACCCACTGCAGCAAGAGCTGACATTGCGATTAGAGTTGCCTCGCCACCTTCATAAGGTGGCGGTTCCACCATTCTTTCCATAGCTTGCTGAAAAGTTGAGGTTTTACATTAGTAGTACCAGAACAGAAGATATTAAGGAGGCAGCAAAACCAAACAAAATAGCTTTGGTCTATATACAAAACTTATTCTGGTGAACCCATGTAAAATATTAGTTGTATTTCATTGCAAAGTACATAATAAAACCAGGTTCCAAACATATGACCATGTACCATCGCTAATGCATTGTCTATTTCTTCACATTGTATTGAGGGCTAAGGATAAAGAGACGAAGTTTATAATACGGTAAGCATAGTATGACATCATTAATATCACAAAACAACTGAGAACAGACAAACAGGCAATTGTAACGTTGTGTGGGCAAGTCCAGCACGGAACTAGATTACGGGTCAAGATCAAAGGAACATCACTCCTCTCTTCTAAACCTTGTAAGGTGCAATGATATGCTAAGATAATTGTGTATAAAATTGAAAAGAGTAATAGACATTGGCTGCAAACCATGCAGTTCAAGGCACAAGTCAGAGTAAGTAGTAGTTAAAAGGCATGAGGATTAAGGACTTACAACAACGGCTTTGACTGGTGTAGTCATGCCCTTCTTCTTGCTGGTGTGACAGTCCTTGAAGATTTCCAAAACATTTGGTGCAGGTACTTTTTGGTCCTTGCGGGCTTTCCTCTGCATTTGGAACAAGTCAATATAGATCTGATAATATGGTATAGCGAAAAGAGTGAAACAACAGCTAATTACAAGAGCCTCGCAGTGTGAAATATAGCTACGAGATCCTGTCATCTGTTGGAATTTCACTTATCGTACGGTTGGCCTTGTTCTTTGAACAGTTCACCTACAAGAAGATAGATTTGTGTGGCACATGCGTAAATAGGACTTCAACATGTGATATGATGACATATATATAATGTACCTAATACTTCGGATTGGACCATTGTTTAACGAGGCCTCTCCAGTCTTCATCAGATATATTTTCCACTAGAGATGTTTGGGCAAGTTCACTGTTAGCCTTGCCTTCAAAGTGAGTTTTCCTCAAGTTATACCGATACTGTCGCAGAGTAGACTTGAAAACATGGGTGCAAGCTTGTCTGGTTGCATCAGCTTGGCTATCCAACTTGAACCTCATCTGTTGAAAATGATGGGAGTCTCATTATCAGCAACCTAGAAAGTATTGGACACAGCAAGACGATATTACTAGTTTCCATACATAACCATACTTACAGATAAATGGTCGAGGAAGGTGTTGAACTGGGTTTCGTCTTTGTCATTCCTGTACTGAATCCATGTTGGGAGGATACGTACATGACACCTAACAGCAACCGCTGCCTCTGATACTAATTTGGCTAACTCTGTAGCATCACGTGGCCTTTTTAAACCTGCCTCAAAACAGATCTCCATTCTTCCTCCTCTATATTTAGTTAACCTATCGAGCATTATCCCTGATGTTTGTTTCCTCTTGAGCCTAGGTGCTAGTCCAACAACAAACATAGGAAGTGTTAGTGTACATCAAACTGTGAGACTACACATAAAGAAGCATGCAACTGTAACTTGACTCCAGCAACTACCTTCTTGTTGTTGAAGCTCACAAGGTTCATCTGATATTGCCAAATCGTCTTGTGTCAAGAGTGCTTGGGAAGTAGTGTCAGGTGGCAAGGGAGGTTGGGAACATGTTGCTAGCTCAGTTGGCGCACGAGTAATTCGTGCAACTGGTAGTACTGTGGTAGGTGTTGCAAGAACTAGCGTTGTCTCTGCTTGTTTGGTGGCAGCTATTTGTTTCTGTTTGGCTTTTTTTGCAACTTGTGTAGCATGGGATGCCGTGTTTGTATAATTTTCCGCTGGACTTTGACCTTCTATTGCACCATAAGTACCAGCAGAATCTGCAGGATTCATCCGCTTCTCATTCCCTGGCATTCTGTGTTTCTTCCTCTTTCTCTATGCCATGTTAAGTCAAGCCGATAAGAAAAACAAATAACAATTTAGTTCTTCAGAACAAATTGATGCGTGATGCAGATGAACTGAACTTTGATGTTAGACAACCACATGATAGGAGGATGTAATATGTATGAAAAACAGGACGCAAGAGATAACCAGAACTATGATGTGTAAACTAAGAAGAAGACATTTCACCAAATTAGAAGCAATGCAATGGAAGGTAGACACCATATGAAATATGCTACAAATATCGCTCTGCCAAGTTAACAGTGTCTCGTCATAAATGGCGTTTAAACAAATGTGAAGCAGTACAAGAAATAAATCATATGCAAGATGAAAACAACATCACACTACCATGTTAGAGGTTTCTCGTCATTAGTGCCATTGCATATTCACAGCTTATGATGTGTAAACTAAGGAGAAGGCATTTCAACAAATTAGAAGCAATGAAAGCTAGACACCATATGAACGATGCAACGACTATCACTCTACGAAGTTAAAACTGTCTCGTTATAAGTGCCATTTCAACAAATTAGTAGTACAAGCTAGAAAAGAATGTGAGATGTAACCTATATCACACTCCGAAGTCAAACGTGTCTTATGATAATTGATTGTTGCAGGTTACACAACAGTAGTAATTTGATGTAAGAACATGGTGTGATAGACAGATATTGTATGTTCTAGAAACAGGAACACGTGTATTATTCAAGTATAATGTGTAAAGTAAGCAGATGGAATTCAACAAAATTAGAAGCAATACAAGCTAGACATCACACATAACATGCAACCACATATAACAGTGCCAAGTTAGAGGGAGCACCGGTGATGCTGCACTAGGGGAGACGTGCTCATCATAAACACAACTTTGTTGAGTGTCTATGCATGTGTTGTCTTGGAAATCATTTTCGGGGTGTGGAGGAGTAGAAACTGTAGAGGCCCTCCGTTCAAAAGGAGCACCTTTATTCGCTGCCTTGCTAACTTCCTTCCGCTTTATTGATTTTGAATTGTCAAGTAAAACCGACAAGAAAAAGCAATAAAATTCTCTCTTCAGAACTCATTCATGCATGATACTGACAATCACTACTTTGATGTAAGGGAAACACATGATACCAGGATGGAATATGTACGAAAAATAGGACGGCATGGCATGTTCACAACTGTTTGTGTAAACTAAGCAGAAACCATTCCAGCAAATAAGAAGCAATGCAAGCTAGACACCACATGAAAGATGCAACCAATATGACTCTGCCAAGTTAAAAGCGTCCCATCATAAATGGAATTTCTATAAATTAGAAGCAGCGCATGCTATAAATCATATGAAAGATGCAACTAATATCGCACTGCATATACTAAAGGTGTCTCGTCATGTTGATTGATGCGGGATACAAAAAAATAGTTTTATGTAAGGACATGCTTAATAGACATATGTACTATGTACTAAATACAGGAAGGCATGTCACATTAACAGGTATAATGTATAAGCTAAGCAGACTAGCACATGCAGTTTAACCAGATTGGAAGAATTACAATCTAGACACCATATGCAACATGCAACCACATATCACGCTGCTAAGTTAGAGTAAGCACGTGTGATGCTAGTGTAGGGGAAATGTTGTAATCAACTACAGAGCTACGTTCACTATCTTCATCTAGCATTTCTGTTTCTAGAGAATCATGTCGGGAGGCTGAGGCTGCATTCTTTAAATGAGGAGTAGCCCCCTTGCCTACCTGCCTCGTCATAAGTGATTGATGAGGGATACACAAGAATATTAGTTTGATGTAAGAACATGGTTAATACACAGATGTACTAGTATGTACCAAAAATAGAAAGGCATGTCATATTCAAAGGTATAATGTGTAAGCTAAGCAGATGCAATTTAATCAAATTGGAAGCAATACAAGCTAGACATCCGGCTGGAGTGGTGAGCATGATCATCTAGGACCTGAGAGCCTGGTGGGAGGCGGGCTGCTTCCCAACCATCGCAGCTTTTTAGTTGGCTTCCAGGTGATGCCTATCTTTGCTGGGCTTGTCACTGGCTCGGCCAGTGCCCTGACTAGTTATTTGTCTTCTGGAGCTCACGGGATGGTGGTTCATGTAAAAAAATATCTTTCCTTATCTTACCGACTTCGGCCTTTCGAATACAAGCTAGACACCATATGGAACATGCAACCACATATGACACCGCGAAGTTAAAGCAAGCACCTCGGATGGTGGTTCATTGCGAGCGAGGTCATCAACTCGAGAGCTACGTTTACCGTCTCCATCTGCTGACACTGCACCCTTTATAGCGTTGTACCGTGTCTTGCCTACCAGCAAACCAAGCTGGAGCGACTTCTCTCTTTTCTTTTTGGCTTCTCTCATGGCAGCAGAGTCTGAAATACCCTTGCATAAAAACACAATAGTGAGAGTAAGGGTGAAGTATGTGCAGAACTAGTGCACTGTAAAAGTAGCAGATAGCAGGTGGCTGAAAAATAAATGACAAGAGACATATGATAGCTCTACAACATTGCATGGAAAACAAAATAAGATTCTACTCCGTATGATTTTGTAATATATGAGCACAGGAAACGCAGGTACTCCTCCAGCACACCACCACATGTGGTCATATCTAAGATAGTAGTCGACTGAAAATAAATAGGTCACTCAATTTTTTAATGAACCGTCCGATCTATAAGGAACAGGCAGATGGCCTTCGTCTACCTCCCGCCAGTCACTGTTGACGATCTTTCTCGAACCGCCAGCGACCACCGGCCCAGACCCCTGCCTCCGCTGTCCCGCCCTCGCATCGACGTCACACCCGCGCCGTGCTTGGCAGCGCCCTAGGCCATCCCTTTAATCCCGGACGACCTCCGGATCGGGCGCCAGTAGCTCTAGGCCGCACACGCCCCTAAGATAAACACCAAGGCGCTGCTTCCCCGGCGTAATAGGCGTACTAGCGCCTGTTACGTCGGGGAATGCTTCCGTTAATTGGGAATCAACTAGCCAGAAATTGAAATTTAGGGGGGCGACGGACCTCTAGCTAAGGTGAAATAGTATATGAGGAGCAACCTTGTGCATCGCGAGTTACTAGGAACATCTAGTATCAAGAAGAAGCGGTCAACTAGTGTCTTTTGTGGGATGAATACCGTGCAAGCAGAGACATAAGATTGGCATGAATAAGGGAAGAGGAGTACCTTTTTCGGTTGCCGGTTTGGTCACCTCCACATGTCGCGCCGATTTTCTTCTTTTTACCGGGGAAACCGATGTTCTCTCCACATGTCGTGCCGATTTTCTTCTTTTTACCGGGGAAACCGATGTTCTGGAGGCTGCAGGCTTGGACGAACCCATGGCCAAATTGTTGACTGTGTTGCCATGGCCGTATGTCGGCGGAGTGGAAGCAGATCCGAGGCGGCGAAGGACGGCGTAGCAGGAATAGCTCCGGTGCGGTGGAGGGTGGCGAAGTTGGAGCGGCAGCGGTGAGGCGCAGGACGGCGTGGTTGAACTGGCTCGGGTAGGGACGGCTCGGCCTCGGCTTCAACTACTAGCCGTGGAGGGCGTTATGGTTGAGGTTGCGGTGGACGACGACGTCGGGGTATCGGGTCCGGCGTGATGGAGGAGGGCGGCAGTTGATTGGTGGGATGGGGTGGCAGACGGAGGACGCTGGGGTGTTGCGGCTGGTGGAGAGGTAGTTTTGGCGCCCACGGAGTACGAATGGGGAATCGGACGGGTGGGGGGAACCATGTTTCGGTCTGGGACGCGCTTGTTTTTGGCTTTTTTGAATAGAAGGTGGGACGCACTTGTTTGAAATTTGGGGAAAGTACAAACTTTGCCCCCCTCTTAAATTTCGGACCTACTGCGGGTCGGGGGTAGGACGGTAATCCCAGGTGTCCCAAATAGTGGGCGGGAGCGATTTCGGCCGCGCGCATGTGTGCTTAGGCGGCCATTGTGTATGAATGTTTTTCGGATGCGGTTGCGTGGCGTCTAGATGAAGCTACAAACCTACCCCGGTTTAGACCTTTGGACGTCGGGCCGGTAGGTTTCACTGGTCGGAGTTATTATAAAAGTAATTTCCTTGTACTACCAAACATTGGTCTCACGCGGTTTCGGGCGAGTAGAGGCTCTTTTGGCGGTTCGTTCGAAATTTTGAAACACAAGCATTCACGTTTAGAGTACTCTTGAACTATGAGGATTGACCTAAATAGACAACGTTATATTTGACCTTGTATGTTTGAAAACCTCATTAAATTATCTGCTTCTTTTTGAAATTTTGACACTTGAAAATCCTATAACTACGATTATTTTAGAATGGAGGAGCTAAATTTGAATCTATTTTGTACACGACTACATATGCTATTATGTACAAAATCAGAGCAAACATTGGTGCCCTTATAATTTAGGTATGGTTTACAAATGCCATGATATCAAATTCAAATAATTGAATGGACTTCATGTTGAATTCGATTTTTTAAACCACCTTAAGTTGAATTCAAATATATGCTAGTTCATAGGTAGTAGCTATTTATAATGTCCATTGTGTAACTTTCGTATGTATAATGTGCTTTACACACAAAACATGAACTATACTCACGTTTATATTCGATTGCTAAAGCGATGCATTGTCTGGAGTTCAAAATACTAACTATGTGGATCAATTGTGGTGAATAATAACATAGACATGCTCAAATTCGATAGAATCTAGATGTCTGATGGATCAATGACCGCTCCTTACGCGAATTGCAAATATCATGATCCCATCCTAATATTTGGATACAATTTATATCTTTAACCAATGTGTAGAGCAGTCTTTTACGTGTAGTTTCACTCTCCATCGGTGGTCTCTCACACATGCTCACACACTCTCTCCCGAGGTGTCTTTCTTGCACACATGCTCTAGATATAACCCTCCCTCCCTCTCGTAACCATTTGCAACTGTTTTCACTAACCTTTATCACAAGCACTCTTCCTCTCGCAAATATACACACGCACAATCCTCATCCACCCTTTCTATATACATGGACCTGCCTACGTGTCTCATGTACGCACATTATCTTTATGCCTGTCTCTCATGCATTGTCTCACACCTCTCTTCCTAAGCGACGAGTATGATTCTAGCAGAGCATTCTGTAGGATGCCCCTTAAAGTTAGGTTGGATGAATAGTAATATCAGAGATAAAGGGGTTACCTTAGTCCGAGAACCTAGGGTTACAAATCCTAGCCGGCTTTGCCAGTGGACACAGAGTCCTTCACAATTCTGCTATCTTTGTGTTGTACGACTAGTCATCCATGGGTCTTCCTAAATGCTTCACGGGCTGACCAATGTGGCGCAGGACGGAACCGAACGAAGGGCCTCACCTCGAGCCACCGGACCTCACGCGGGACACACCCTCTGCCCCCACGTCTCATTATCTTCTCACACCCACACGTACCAACACAAACACCACACACACAGAAAATTTCTCCCGGTGCCTCTATTCTCCCCCCTTGCATATACACACTCAAGGAAATGGAATCTCATGTCGTGACGTCATATTTGTCTATCTCTCTCTCTAGTCCACTCTTGTGCTATCTCTCCCATGCCCCCCCGCCAGCCCCTCTATCCATGCCTCTCTCGAATACATAATACACACACATACCTCTCTAGGCCCCGCCAAATGCATCAACTACACATTCACACATGTTACATCACGTACCCCATTGATCTAAAAAGCCCTCTCTTCACGTTTATTTCGCATACAACATTCCTTTTGAATAAAGTCTGGCCAAAAAATTATTTTAGAGTTTCTACATATATACAACATTACAAAGTTATATGGAGGAGTACGAATGCTAATTTCCATTGCATGGGTGCCCACAATGATATTTATTCTGCACTATGAATTTGTATATTTTTATACTATATACAAAGTTAGTCATAATAAAGAGAAACGAAGAGCATCTCCCTCTCCATCGCATACCCCCCCTGTACGCCCCTTTCATGTATGCACACAAAACTATCTCCATGTCCTCTAAAAGTAAGCCCCCAGAAAATTCACGCATGTTTCATCTTTCTCTCGCGATATATGCAACGACGATCATTGTATTTGAAGCGAAAGCACGATACGTACATTGGACTTCGGAATCCACTCATTACGGTCACCATTTACGTTTAGTGGTTATTATGCAGTCACGGGCTCACCGTACAACTCTGTATTTGCTCATGACATGACTAGTTGACCAGTTAAACGCTCCACGTGGCACCTCTAGTGTTGCATCACATTATCTCACTACCATCGTGCCCACCTGTCGACTTGTATCTACTCTACATCTACACTCTTATAAAAACAGAGTTGGTGATGATGGTGTGCCTGCCATTCTGCAATATAGGCCGTCCGATTTATATCTGATGGATAGGAAAGAAACTATGGCAATTTTGCAAAAAGGTACCCACACACCTCTCCACATTTGCAAATAAGGCCTTCCCTCGTTCATCCTTTTCTCTCACAAGATAAACAAGTCATACAAATGCATCTTGATGTTACGTGCAACGCACGGGCATCTTGCTAGTGAGAATGAAAACAAACAACAACAAAATATTTGGACGGTGGTTCGAAGTCATGACCGTGGGCACAGCGGACAAGGTGGCCTTGTATTGGTATGCTGAGCCATCTGTTTTAACACACAGGAGCTGGTGTGGTGATTATACACACACGCACGCATGCACACGAACTGCATCCATGCAACACTCACACAAACACATGCACCCCACGCACGCACGCAACACTCACACGTACACACGCAGCCACGCACGCACGCAACCCTCACACGCACGCACGCAACACTCACACGCACACACGCACACATGCATGCACACACCAGTACACCACACGACCAACACACACTCTCACGCTCAGGTGCTCGACCTACATGTGCATGCGCACACATCAGGTCCTGACAGACACATACACAACCAGGTGATTCCCGCACACGGGTTGGAGCCTTGTCGTGCCTGCGTAAATTTGTGTTTATCAAACATTTTGCCTATGTGAACTGACAGGTGGGACCCACAAGGAACATGGTCAATTTAACTAGTCAACATGGCGCCACGCAGACTATTAGGCCGGCCAACAGAGTGCAACCCGATGCTGCACTGTGAGCAAGTGACCGTATGATCACCGCAAAACGTATATAGTGACCGTAATCATCTTATTCTGAAGTTCGGTGACCGTATTACGCTTTTCTCTCTGTAGGCCCTCCATAACTACATCTCTACACGTTCTCGCATGTTACATCTAACAACTATGCAATACAACACTACTACTACACTCTAACACAATGAATCATGTGTTTTTAGTTTTACTAGATATCATATTGTTACTTATAATTATTCAGTTTGCATACATTAAAATTGCCTTTGAAATGTATGGCCAGTATCATCTACCGCGCGGGAAAAATCCCGCCCTTTCGTGTTTAATCGGGTTTGTATCGATGGATCGTGCGAAACAACAAAACTATAGTACTATATAGTAGAAGTGACAATTCACTGGGTCGTCGTGTCGTCTACTCCTCCGTCGTAAGAGTGGAGCGCTCGCTTTCATAAATCTTATAGTCCCTTTCACCGACATGTGGGACATCAAGCTACCGGGTCCACGTGCCATACCGGAATACAATGCAGAGCAGCCGGGGTGAAGCACCCCCGTCATGGCGCTGGTGTAGTAATGAGCAATGAGGCGTCAGATCAGAAAGCTGCACCTTTCCCGCAGTTAGGTTGGAGGGACGAAGCAACCACCATTTCACTCATTGCTGAATCCGCTTCTCCCTCATCTTCTTCAACTTAACCACGTGTTGCTTCTGCCGTTGTTCTGCCTCATGTGGGACGCAGATCGGCTTGGTAAAGCAGTGACACATGGGACCGCATGTTAGCAAACCACCAGGACAACGTCCTCCGAAAATAAGAAGCCTAATCCTAGACTTACAAAGGGCTACGTAGTTGCTACATATACTTTCCATCTAATCTATATATGCCCCCTGATTTTCAGGTGGGATGGGCCTAATCCTCTTCTTTAATCCAATCAAATAGTCCCACATCACATCAGTTCGTAACTTTACGTAAACCATTATGTGGATGTAGCATTGCTCAAATAAGAAACCTCCCCCGCCATCCGCGCGGCAAAATCACCTCCTTTTTACTAATCTCGATTCTATATTTTTTTAGATCAATATAATTGACATTTGTATAGATAGCACACAAGAGCAAAACCAAGTGGTACAGTTAAGGGCATCCACAATGTGTAGCCAAATGTAAAAATAGATTGTGTCATCGTGGGAACCATTGTGGACGGTATTGCCAAAGCCAAAAAGATGGAACCGAAGCTCCTTGATTGATTGATTGAAGGAATAGAAAAATGCAACATCTCTCCTCTTTCTCCCATGCTTGGGCGCATGTAGTACAGTATAGAGCACAGAGTCTACTCCCCTGTCCCTTCTATCACAAATCACAAAACAGCGAGGCGTCAAATCACAAGAGCACGGACGAAGCAACCATCATTTCACTCTTCGCTGACTCCACTTCTCCATCGTCTTCTTAGAGAAGCCATCTCACCGCACTAGTACTCCTAGTAGTACTAGCAAAGGACTTCCTGGATGCAAATACGGCAGTTGTCTCGGCTTGCAAGCGGCACTTGCGAACAACTTACCATGGTCTCCCTCAATGATGTTCTCCGTCGAAAGCACTTCGCCAAACCACCAAAAAAAAGATATCGTTGACGTCACCGCAATGGGGAAGGAAGTCAAATATAGTTACTACCTCCATTTTTTTGTACACAAGGCCAGTATATCAAAACTACAATTTGCAAAGGGCCACTAACACTAATCGAGGCAAAATTGATGGGGTTAGCAACCAAGGACATTAATATCCCCTGCATGCATGCAGAAGTGAGAAGGTTGGTTTGCATGGCGCTGCATTAATCAAGCGATGAGGAGTGAGATGGTTAGCTCTTTGGTCTTTGGAGAAAAAAATATGCATTAATTGACACGTGAAACGAGGATTTGTATCGATTAAATTCCGCGAAGGAAAACCCCGCCTTTCTTTTTTAACACTAGTACTCCTAGTACGTACGTACTTATCCTATTTGAGTCTAGGCCTTGCATTGCCAAATTTCGCCACACATTTTTTCCAAGCTTGCCTAAAGTTTTCAAAATGAGAAGGTGGTATACTTACGCACGGCAGTCGCGGTCGCACCGCACCCTCACACGATCGCTCCTGCACGCCGCGGTCCCACCGCACCCTCACACAGTCGCTCCTGCACGCCGCAAACCCAACCAAGGGAACGCACCCTCACTGACACGTGCTATCGCATGTGAACAAACCAAACTCAACCATCCTATCGCTGACACATAATTTTCGTTCATAGAGTATGTTTATCCAACCGCATGTTGGGGAGTATCCGTACGGCCCGTGCGGTGGTCTATTGGGGAAGAAGAAGAGGTGAGGAAGAAGGAAAGAAGGGTTAGGAGACGTAGGATATTCATCCAACTACCTGAAATGGTAGACTGACCCAAGTCAAGCGACTTGCATAACAAATATATGTTTTTACACAGAAAAAGATCCATGAAAACAACAACATAAAGAAAAACTATCACTTCTCGTGGAAAGAGACGGCCTCGTCATCTTTGGCTGCTGGCACGAACCAGCCATCGCTGCTGACGTGTGTGTCTGCACCGTGGTTGTCCTCGTCCTCCAGCTACTCGTTCAAGTGGAGCGTGCGGGCACTCTGCATGGACGAGAGCACAGCCCCGTTCAAGTTGAGGACGTCCGATTCCGCCTGCAGGAAGGCCTCGATGGCAGCGGCATCCACGCGCTCCGCGTAGAGTCGAGCCTCCGCCGCCCGGTTCAAGTCCAGGACGTCCGGTTCCGCCTGCAGGAGGGCGTCGATGAGAGCGGCATCCGCGCGCTCTGCGTCGAGTCGAGCCTCTGCCGCCCGGTTCAAGTCCAGCACGTCCGGTTCCGCTTGCAGGAGGGCCTCGATGGCAGCGGCATCCGCGCGCTCCCCCTCAAGTTGAGCCTCCGCAGCCCGGTTCACATCCACGACATCCGGTTCCGTCTGCAGGAGAGCCTCGATGGCAGCGGCATGCGCGTGCTCCGCGTCGAGTTGAGCCTCTGCCTCCCGGTCCTCCTTTAGTATCGCCATGTTGAACCGCTGGTCTGCCTGCACCATGGGGGACTCGGACGCCGGCACGAAGTTGACGTCCATCGTCTCATACCCATCGGGGGCCTTCTGCGCCGCGACCTCCGCTATCGGCTTCCTCCTCCTCGTAGCTTGGTTCCAGAGAACTCGGGGATTGGCCCACCGCAAAGCGAACTTAGGAACGGAGGTCTGTGGCGCCGACCGCCGCCGTGATTTCTGCGCGGTGCTCCGGCATTAGCATCTTGTAGTAAGTGATCTTGCAGTGCCCCATGGCTTTCCGGCGTACTAGGGGACGCTTGATGCGGGCTAGGGCATCGAAAGGTGGGGGAATGGGCTGGAGATTTGGTGTGGTTTTAGGGCAGTGGCTGGCGTAGGCCGAGCAGCGAAGGTTCTGGTGTGAATAGTGGTTCCGGTGACGACCGGTCAATCGTATTTGACTGTACATCGCTCTTGTCGCGTTCGTGTTGCAGCCCGGCACGCTGGACCCTCCATGTCGCCCATTGAATGGAACGCGCTTCGTCTTGCGTTTTCGCTCGCTTGTGGGACCGCAGTTGAGAGCAAACCGACGTCCCTCCCCCTCCCCCGCCCACGCAATTTATTATACCACCACTCCCTCTGTTTTATGCGGAGTAAATAAAAACAGAGGGAGTATACTACGGATGAGGATCCCCTGACGTGGCCGAACCCATTGAGTAACTGACATGCGGGGCCTAGCAAGCATGGGGTCCGCCAATAAGTGACCGAAAGGGAGGGTAAGGCAGGGATACGTACGTCAGAGAATCCACTTCCACTATACTACTTTGACCAAATGTTAGAGTAATAATATATGACATGCAACTTACACAAATGTTAGAGTAATAATATATGACATGCAACTTACACAAAGCATACAGGGTCTAATGTGTTTTTCGAGGCTAACTTTGACCAAATGTTAGAGTAATAATATATGACATGCAACTTACACAAAGCATACGGTCAAATTCGTATGTGAAAGGAGTTTCCAATGATATAATTTTCGCATTATACATCTCATGTACTATTAATCTTGTCAATAGTCAAATTGGAAGCCATCTCGAGTACAAATCTAGGAGTACGTACGAATCTAACAATATTGATTGGTTGTTGTTGAATGTTGATACCTTTTTGATCAAAGTAGAGATACTTTGACTACACATAAAACTTATATGTAAACTAGAAAGGATAGGAGGGAGTATATTGTACGTTTAAAACCGAAACGAACATTGAATACCCCTTATATATGACTTGCGGATGCTATGATCACCGGTTCAAAATTTTGAATCCGCCTTATGTATCACGTGCCCCCACTCTTTCCCTCTCGATTTCATCTCGGGGTCCGGAGATCTATTGAAAGAGGACTAGGGTGGGTACGTGCGAATGATACTCGGCGGAATGTTCAAATGAGGCATGCGGGAGGATGGACTCGACTGGAGGGCGACATGATCAATGGAGAAGAGGGTTGGAGAGGAATGAGAAATAAGCAAATGCCACATGATTATACTTGAATGGCTCAAATAAACAATAAGTTGTCTCGCTTGGCCTACATAGTGAAAGGCCTAATGCGCAACACGGAGCACTGACGCTCGAATATGGCCGGGAAAACAGGGAAACCGAGATGTGGGGCACACCCGTCGGGACGATGTAGCGCAAACTAGTCCAATGGAGGAGCTGGCCCACGACCTCCTCGCCACCGACAACCGTTCATGTGGGTCGTTGGGGCCAACAACGGGGCGCAGCTCCAGCACCGCCTCTGGACACGGCGACCGCGGTGAGTGACACGCTCATATCATCGCTAGACACGGTCGGTTTCAGTGTGCCGACGGTGGCGTTAGTGCTGTGGCACGAGCAACGGTATGTTTGGTTTGTGCCCAAGGTTGCCCCATCAAAGCATTGGGTAGCCAAAATTATGGTTGAGGTATTGGTTGCCCATGATTTGGCCGACATTGGCAAGACAAATGAACTAGAGTTGGCTAGAGTTCATTGGAATGCCAAAGAAATGACAACCATCCAAACAAAGACCAATCTTTGGGTCATGACCAAAAATTTTATTGAGGTATTGGTTGCCCATGATTTGGCCGACATTGGCAAGAAAAATGGACTAGAGTTGGCTAGATTTCATTGGCATGCCAAAAAAATGGCAACCATCTAAACAAAGACCAACTTTGGGTCATGACCAAAATTTTGGTAAGGTGCACTTTGGCCACAATCCAAACAGACCCCAACACCCGGCTCGTCGAGGATGCACGGGGCGTCGCGACGTGTCCGCGGAGTGGTCTAGCGCGGCCAACTGCATCCTCTGGACCTGAGACCATGCCGGGTCGTCTTGCTTTTTCAATGACATGCGTCGATCGCATGTGAGCAAAGGGAATCTCCAACATTGCCACGACCGCAGCTGACTACCCTGGCACACCAAAAACCCTCGTCCCTCGCGCCGTCGCGCGGTGCGTTCCCAGCCGACGTCAGCTGCCCGCATTCATGCCGTCCGTTCGTATGCCGTCGTTAAGAGGCTTGGTGCCCGAGGAACCAACTCTGGCGACATAATGACGCACCAGGACGCTTGGCCTCACCGGAATGCGCTACTTAAAGCGGCAACACCCAGCTAACCTCCACACCATAGCGCATCGTCCTCCTACCTGGAACCACATCCGCCATGACCGCAAGCGCGAACGCTCTGTGGGAGAGCTTGTCTTCGGGGATGGAGCTCAAGGTCGCCGCCCTCGCTCAAGTCGCCGCACAAGCGGTGGCCACGCTGGCGGCCGACGACGGGAGCATCGTCAGCCACGCGTCCTACTTGCCGCCGTCCAACGTCCGGCACCGCCGAGGTCGGGGACTCCTCCAAGGATGAGTAGGGCTGGGAGGCGGCAGGGCATGGTGTGCCAACTGGCCGGTCCGTCTCCCGTGTTCTACTTTTCCTCGCCGGAGACCGCACCTTCACTTCACGGGTCTTGAACCCTGCCCCCGTACATGGAGATCACAGATGGAGGATGTCGGTCGCCGCCATAGAATAGGATTAGGGTCGGGTTTCTTTTATTTTTTTTTGTCCTATAAAAGTTCGAAATGTAATGAAAATCTGCCGTGTTTGCATTAATCTCGGCCGGTGTATATGAACTTTCACAATAATATACATATTGTAGGAGTACTAGCAAGATGTCCGTGCGTTGCACAGAAGATCAAGATCTTGTGGGAGAAAAGGATGAACGAGGGAAAGCCTTTTCTACAAATGTGCAGAGGAGTGCGAGTAAATTGTCATAGTTTCCTTCCTATCCGTTAAATATAGATCGGACGACCTATATTGCAAGATGATAGGCACACCATCATCACCAACTCTGCTTTTTATTGAACCGAGACAAATCTAACATGCAAAGTAAAATAAACACATAGGGTCTATACATACACAAATTATCTTAGGCACTCCAATAGTACATCCACTAGACATTCACGCATTTCACATCTTTCTACATCTACGGGAACCTACGAAAGGGTTAACGTAACTTGCCTCTCTCTGTCCTCCCCTGATTTTCATGGTGGTGGTCCCCTCCCTCCCCCCAATCTACAATCAACAGCCCACACGTTTCACATTACGTTAATTACGTAACTGGGATTACGTAGGTGTAGCATTACTCGTCCTAAAAACCCAACTAAGCCAACCTCCCAGCATATCGCGGGGGAAAAGACCCGGCCACGCCATTTTAGTCGGGATTACCGGATTACTAGTAGTAGTATCGATGGATCGCGCGAAGCAACAAATTGTTTTTTGAGGGGGCGAAGCACCTAGTTTAAAAGGAAAAAAGGTGGTACACTCACAGCACTCCTGTCGCGGTCGCATTGCACCCCACACACGTTCGGTTCTACACACGGCTCATGCAAACGGAACGCGCTTCGGCTTGCCTCTTCACTAACACATGGGACTGCACTTGGAGAAACCGACCATGCGCCAAACTCCCCTCGCCAACCGCGCGAAAATCCCCCCCCCCACACCCAAAAATCCCCCCTAACCCGATTCAACCGCCCTTCGGCCAACTAGCCAATAATATTCCCCAAACCCCCTCCCCCCTATCCCCCTCCACTCCATTCGCTCCACCAAAGCCGCCCTCCCCGCCGCGCCGCGGTTCGGCGATCCTCTCGCTCCCACAGTACGCTCTCGTAGACTGTCGTCCTCTAGCCGCGCTGCCACCTCTGGCTACGTTGTTGTGGAGGCGCACGGCGGTCAGCGCCGCCACCGCTGGCGACGTTCGTGTGGAGACGCACGGCGGTCAGCTTCTCCCACGGTACACGCATTCTAGACTGAGGCCCCGTTCATGTCGGTGTAGCGCTGAATGTTAGCTGATAGACGCTGTTAATCTCACTGTTTGCCGAAGTAGTTTACTGTCAATATGCTCTACTTAAGAAGCTTCCTTGCCCTATTCTGCACTCAATCTGCTTAGCTGAGATGGCATGCCAAGGCCGATTAGTTGCTAAAATATCCTGCCATATATTTATTGTGACGTAGATTGCCATGGTCTAGTAGCCAATCTGTTAGGTGAAATAGCTCTACACCGTTTTATACTCGATCTTTGTTGCTGCGATGCCCTTCGATAGTTTGATGGCTGTGTGCTCGGCCTCATTGACTGCTGAAACAGCCTGCCATAATTTGGCACTGAAATCTGTTTGCTGAATTAGCTTTACATATATTTCGTTACTTTGATCTGCTCGTCCAAATATCTTGCCATAGCTTTAGACATCGACCTAGGTATTTTTTTATGGACTTCATAAAAAAGCATATATGTTTTTCCTGTAATATCTAGTAGAAGAACTAATTTGTATGTCTAACAGATGGACAGGGCTTGGATAACTTCTGCTCGAAGATTCTCCGCTGCATATGTCGAGAGGGTTGAAAACTTCATGAACTTTATCAGAGCTGAGTACGGTGGTCTGAAATCAGTTGTGCTCTGCCCGTGTAGCAGTTGTATGAATTCAGTTACAAGACCCTAGTCAACTGTGCAAAATCATCTACACTTGTATGGGATGTAGGTCACATATACTAGGTGGGTTCATCATGGTGAAGCTGTGAACGTCAATGTTATTGACTACGTGGAAGCAGCAGATCACCATCTTGATCTGCCTGATGCTCAGGCGGAAGAGGAGGAGGAGGAGGTGGTGGCGGAGCCAGTGAGTTTGACCAACATTGAAACAATGCTACGAAATGCTCATGCATTCCGTGAACTTTCACCTGCAGAAGAAAAACGATGGGACCGCATGTTGGAACAATGCAACGTTGCTGTCACCCCAGGAAATAAGCTGTCAGTATTCTCAGCTATGGTCACCTTTCTTCAGGTGAAGAGATCTGAGCGGATGACCAACAAATCATTCGATGCGATGTTGGCTACTTTCCGTGAATCTTTCCCAGATGCGTCTGAGCTGCCACACACCTATAGTAAAATGAAGAATTTCCTCCGTGCAGTTGGAATTGGATATGATATGATCCATGTTTGTAAGAATAATTGTGTTCTGTTCTGGAAGGATTATGCCAACTTAAGTGAATGTCCGAAATGCAAATCATCAAGATGGAAATATGGCAATGCTGTGAAGAGGATTCCTCATAATGTTCTAAGACATATTCCAATTACACCAAGATTGCAGAGGTTGTTTCATGATGCTGAAACAAGAGAGGATGTACTGTGGCATTCTAGGAACCAGGAGTACAGACATCGGAATGTAATGAGCCATCCATCTCATGGTAGTGAGTGGAAAAGCTTCAATGATAAACACAAAGAGTTTGCTGCTGACCCGAGAAACATTAGACTTGGCTTAGCTTCAGATGGATTTAACCCATTTGGCCACCAGAGCGCCACATATAGCATGTGGCCAGTGCTTGTTATCCCTTACAACATGCCTCCAAATGTCTGCACCAAAGAATCAAACTACATAATGGCCTTTCTCATCCCAGGTCCAAAAAGTCCTGGAAAGGATTTTGATTTGTTCATGGAGCCTCTTGTGGAGGAACTTCAACAGCTATGGAAGGGTGTTCTCACTCGAGACCTATATAGCAGCCCACCAGCTGATTTCTTTTCGCGTGCTGTTATAATTTGGTGCATCCATGATTATCCGGCTTTGGGCACTATGTTAGGGCGAACGACACATGGTTACAATGCATGTGTTCGTTGTAACAGGAATCCGCTGTCATATGCAATACTTAGCAAG
Organism: Aegilops umbellulata; assembly: GCA_032464435.1. Taxonomy (NCBI): domain Eukaryota; kingdom Viridiplantae; phylum Streptophyta; class Magnoliopsida; order Poales; family Poaceae; genus Aegilops; species Aegilops umbellulata. Next base: position 510,544,437 of record CP136056.1, on the reverse strand, counting down.
ATCTGTTACATTGGACACCGCTGTTTCCTTGCCAAGGACAAGCCGCATCCTAGAAAATACCGAAGACATGTGTTCAATGCAAAGCATGAAAACTGTGATGCGCCAAAGAGGCTCACCGCCGATGAGTTGCAAGTGGAATTAGAGAAGGTCAGGCATATTACACCAGGAAACCATCCTGGTAATGGTAGCGGGAAAAGGAAGCGTGGCAGGGTAGAAGAGAGATTATTGTTTACCCGCAGGTCCACTTTGTGGGACTTGGAGTATTGGAAAGATTTGGATCTGCGGCATAATCTTGATGTGATGCACATCGAGAAAAATATATGTGACAGCATTATCGGCACACTTCTTAATATTGAAGGCAAGACGAAAGATACCTTAAAATCTAGGATTGGTTTGACACACCTGGGTATCAGAAAGGATTCGTATGTGCAAGATGAAGGTAAACCACGGGATATGGCACCAGCTGTGTACGTCTTGGACAAGGTAAAAAGAAAAGAATTCTGCGAGGTCCTGTCACATGTGAGATTCCCACATGGATTTGCTTCCAACCCTGAAAGGAGAGTCAGTGCAGATGGAAACAAGGTACAAGGGTTGAAAACTCATGAGTGCCACGTCCTACTTCAAAGGGTTTTACCTATTATCCTTAGAGGATTGGGTCGCCTTGACTTATACAGAGCAGTCGCAGAGTTGGGACAACTCTTCAGGGAACTCTGCAATAGGAATATCAGGATAGATGCTTTGGAGCGTATTAGAGACAAGATACCAACTATCCTATGCGACCTTGAGAAGATATGTCCTCCAGCCTTCTTTGATGTGATGGTGCATTTGGCTGTTCATCTACCTGACGAGGCACTACTTAGAGGTCCAGTACAGTATGGCTGGATGTACCCTATTGAAAGGCGGCTAGGCACTTTCAAGGGATATGTTAGGAACAGAGCTAGACCCGAGGGTTCCATTGCAGAGGCCTACATTCCTACAGAAGCGTTGACATTCTGCTCAAAATACATTGAAACAGCTGATCAACTTAGCAAAGAGGTGGGTGAAGACAATCCTGGGCTCAATGTTTTCGATTATTCCGTTCGAGTTACAGGGAAGAGTCGACAAGAGGACAAACCTAAAGATTTGGACAAAATGGTTTGGTATGTGTTGAATGACTGTCCTGAGATACTACCTTATATCAAGTAAGTGCAGTACTGCAGCTTATACATCGTAATCTACTAAAATTGCAGCACATTCTTATATATTTAGATGTTTGACGCGATCACTATGTTGTGCAGCATCTACAAAGAGGAGTTACTGCCGCAAAATCCAAGAAACATTGACAAACTAGTTATGGCAGGAGTTGCGAAATGGTTCAAGAACCATGTAAGCTTTTGAAGTGCACTGTCAGTTTTTTTAATATATTGAGTACATAAGATGATCAGCTTGTCTATTTTCTAACCATAGGTTAAGAAGATGCAGGAGGATGGGCAGGCAGTTGATGATGCCCTTTACTCACTAGCAATGGGTCCTGATACTCGGGTAAGACATTATGAATCTTGCGTTGTTGGAGATGTGCGCTACAACACCCTTGCATGAGACGAAGGCAGGAAGACACAAAACAATGCCATCATGAGCACGGATACGTATGACAAAGAGACAACTGAAATGTATGCTAACATAACAGACATTGTTCAGTTGCAGTATATCTCTAGTTTCCAGGATCATCGGTGTGTGGTTCTGTTGTGCTGTCGTTGGTATAACCTGTTTTCCAGGATCGCAAAAACCCAGAGCTGATGATTATTTTCCATCAATGTCAAGGCGGCGTACCAGACCAACGAGCCTTTTATTTTGGTAAATCAAGCAACAGAGATATTTTTCTTGGAAGACGTATTTGCACGTAGCGATGACTGGAGAGTATTGCAAAGGTTTGAGCAGAGGAATTCATTTAATGAAGTTGCACAACAAGATGATGCTTACACTGCTCCTGATGTACAAGATAACACAGATGTTCCTAATATCTTTGAGAACCATCACGTCAATGACGCCGGCGAAAGGATTGCCTGCCGTGCTGTGGACATACAAGAATTGATCAAGAAGAAGCCAACGTTCGAGGACGTTGAGGACGAAGAAGAAGATGACACCGTGGGGAATTATGATTCAGACTGATACACATGGCGAAGATGTTGGCGCTGCTGCTGCGGATGATGATTACATAGCTTTTGTCGTATATGCCTGCCAGAAGACGTTTTTTATCTACTATGTGAAATTGTGTTTGCTATGACAACTGAAACCTGATGAACATGTTTAGTATTTTGCTGTGAGAATATCACTTGTTATGTATGCTGATTTGTGTTTGGTGATTGTATGACAACTAAAACATGATGACATTGTTGTTTAGTTGTACTCATATTTGGCTGTGAAACTTGAATTTGATGACATAGTTTGATGTTGGACTGCAATTTGCTCGACGTCTTCGAATGAGAACAAAGCTGATCCGACAGGGCCTCTGCTATTTATTTATTTATATGAGCAAAAGGGGATACCCCCTGATTTCCGTTAATAGAAATCATTAGATGGTCACAACACTACGACCAACCTGCTACACAGGTTTCATTCATTACTAGTTTCAGCAAAGAGCTCATGTCGTAGCCATTGAATACATCACGAGTGCTACATACACTGCAAATAAAGAGATAATCATCCTACAGAGCACATCGATTTTGCCCATTATCTTCACAAGCTCTTTCATCTCCTCAGTGTTGTCAAGGCCGTTCAGCAGATGTTGCTTGGCCATGATTAGAGGAACTGCGTCTTTAACCTTCTGCTCTGCATCTTCCTCTTCTGTCGTTCCTTCAGTTACTTGTCCAACACCCCAACCTGCTGGTATTGAGATTCCTCGTCTAACCAAATAATCATCATAATTGCATTCCCCCACATCAGCAACTTCCCAGAAATACAAATCACACGAATCTTCCCTTTTCTGCACGAATCAAATTGGAAGATCATCAACCAAACTATTAAAAAAATCAGCAACTGAAAGCAGCAGAACAACACTTACACATATTATTGCCCCATGATTCGGGCATTTGTAGAAGACTCGGCCAGGGTTGTGGATTGTGGTTGAGATGCGATGGATGACTCTGCATGATTTGCAGCAGTGGTACCACACCAACGGCAGCGGGTTGTGATGAGCAATCGGCTACGGTGCGCGTGCCGGCGAGGGTGTGATGAGACCCACAGGCGATGGTACGGGTGGCGACTTGGCGCATATCTAGTTGTTGCCTGCTGAAGAGCAGGTGGACGAGCAGCCAGCGGAAATGGTTGCTGTGGCCAGAGCTTCTGATGCTAGGCAGAGTAAGTAGAGAAGAGGAGAAGCGAACGTTGGATATGTCAGTTCATTACTTACAGAGTAGCATAGCACCATATATAGTCATGGTCTAGGTTTGGATTTGAACCAGCTACAGGAGCACGTCTTTCTTTTTTCTAAAACTCGGCAACGTCTCTTTACTGGTACACGAGCTTGTTCTGTACGCCTGCCCAAGTCTTTGATTTTCTTTCCCTTTTTTTGCGAGGAAGGAAGGAGGACAAAATTGAGAGTTCCTGGGACTCGAACCCAAGACCTCTCGGTTGAAAACCAAGGGTGCTAGTCACTTATGTGGCGAACGTTCCTTGTGAGGAGGACGGCAGACGAACGCATTTTCCTCATAGTTTTCTTGCTATATAAGAAAGTATGTGACTGTACATGGTGAGGATGACAGTAGGGATCCAGCAGCGCGCGCAGTAATTTTGTTTTTTCGGGACGGAGAAGTGTATCAACTGGGTTGTGCGGGACCCGTGGCCCGTCTAGCCCAGGCTTTTATTTCATATGTTTAGCACATGACTAGCCCAGTTTGTTTTTTTCCTTTCCGAAAATGGCTAGCCAGCTATTTTGTTTTTTGCAGAATAACCAACGTAGGCCTACCTGCTTTTCTACGCCCTGCTGGGCCGGAAATGTTTCAAGACGAGGAGGGATGCATTTTGCCCAGAAAATGGGCTATAAGTAAGAAGAAATGGGCTATAAGTAATAATAAATGGGCTGTAAAATGGAAAAATACAGCAAACAGGCAATTAGTTCCAAAATACTGTTTTCTTTCGGATTTTGATATTTTAAATTTCATTGTTTTTGTGCGGGTAAAATTTCATTGAATTTAAATTAAGGTATATTTCGATTTAAAATTAATTTGAATCTGGCTAGAAATTTTGGGCTGTATGCTGTTTGGGACATATATGGAGGCTGACTTGTGGGTCTACTAGGTTGACGTGTACTTTGGCTTTGTCAACTTAGTCCACAAACGATTCTAGCAGCAGTGACCGTTGGATGTTAATCCAACGGCCGTGCTGCTTCTTCAATATCTGATCTTCTTGCTCCAGCCGCCCCAACCAGCTCCGGTGGGACTGCCTGCTCCTGCCTCCCATGGCCGGCTGTGCTGCCGCACAGGCCGCACTGCCCCACCCTACTTCATTGCTGGCCAGGCCATTCCTCTACTCATCCACACCTCCTGTTATTTTCTAGCGATGGCAGCTGGACCAGTAAACCCTCGTACTCCCCATTGCGTGGGCAACCATTGCCGAGTCTACCCCGGCTTCGTGTCGTTCCCTTCCTAGGCCTCGCCGTCGTCCACCGCCATGGTGCTCTCGGCGCGGCCTAGTCAACTTGGTCAACGAACGACATCCATCGGTCGTGGACTGTACGTGCAAAATAATGATTCCTCCACCTGACAGCTGGGACCCACCGGAAGGGCCTCTGTATTTCGCGAAAAAATGTTCCCCCCACTGACATGTCGGACCCACCAGCTATATCTTCCCACGCTAGGAACTGCCTCCTTATTACGCACAAAAAAATGAATACCCCCTGCTAGCTGGGACCCATCGAAAGGGCCTCAACTTGTGGGCCAACTAAGTTGACGGGGACGGATGGCTTTGTCAACTTAGTCAATATGAACGATTATAGCTCCAGTGACCGTACGTTGTCCATCCAACGGCCGTAGTGCTTCTTCAACCTCTGGTCTTCTTGCTCCAGCCGCCAAAAGCAGCGCCGGTCATGTCGCCTGCTCCTGCCTCCCGTGGCCGGCTGTGCTGCCGCGGAGGCCTCACCGCCCCCTACTATTACCACCGCTGGCCAGGCCCTGCGGCGACGGCAGCCTCACACCGCAGCCGAACCAGTGAACCCTCGTACTCCTCTCCGCGCGGGCTTCCACTGCCGCGTCTTCCCCGGCTCCGCGCCGTTCCCTTCCTAGGCCTCGCCGTCGTCCACCGCCGTGGTGCTCTCCGCGTGGCGTGGTCAACATGGTCAAGGAACGACTTCCATCGGAAGAGTACTGTACGTGGAGAGGCTGACAGCTGGGTCCACGGCCACAGCCCAGTTTTTTTGTGATTTTCCAAGTAAGTCGCTTTGTCAGGCCTGTTGGGCTGCAAATCTTTCAAGATGAGGAGAGCTTTCATTCGGCTGGCTGAGAAAATGGCCCATCAGTATTGAGAAATGGGCTGTACATTTTTAAAACACATCAAACCGGCAATTAGTTTCAAATATCTTTTTTTCATTTCAAGATTTTAAATTACATTAATTTTTATGCGTGGAGAATTTGTTGGATTTTATATTGATATACATTTATTTTTAAAATCAGTTTGAATGTGAGTCGAAATTTTGGGATGAAAAATAGTTCGGACCGCACCGAAATATGCAAAATTTCATATAATTTTTTAACCGTGGCCACAATATGGGTTGTAATGCAAACAAAAAGAATATGGGCTCCAAAAAAACCTTAAGAATTAGCAAATGGGCTGAAAATTATTAGAAATAATGGCAGATGGGTTGTATGCTATTTTCCACAGATTTGAGGCTTTCCTAAAAAAGAGGTTGACGCACAAACAGTGACTGTTGGATGTCTATCCAACGGCCGCCGTGCTTCTTCAATCTCTGCTCTTCCTGCTCCAGGCGCTCAAACAAGCGCCGGCAGGACTGCCTGCTCCCTCCTCCCCGTGGCCGGCTGTGCTGCCGCCAGGCCTCACCGCCCCACCGTACTCCCATCGCTGGCCTAGCCATCCCTCTACTCACCCACACCTGTTGTTATTCTCCGGCAATGACAGATGAACTAGTAAACCCTCATACAGTCGTACTCCCCTCCGCGTGGGAAACAACTGCCGAGTCTTCCCTGCCTCCGTGTCGTTCCCTTCCTAGGCCTCGTCGTCGTCCACCGCCCTGGTGCTCTCGGCGCGGCCTGGTCAACGTGGTCAATGACCGACATGCATCTAAAGTGAACTGTACGTGGAGAGGCCGACAGCTGGGTCCACGGCCGCACGCAAGGAAATGCCTCCTTATTACGCGCCAAATAATTATTCCTCCACCTGACAACAGGGACCCACCGAAAGGGCCTCTGTATTTCACGAAAAAAACGTTACCGCCACTGATAGCTCGGACACACCAGCTATATCTTCGCACGCAAGGAAGTGCCTCCTTATTATGCACAAAAAAAATGAATACTCCCCCTGTTAGCTGGGACCCAGTATAGTGGCAGGCTGACTTGTGGGCCTACTAAGTTGACGGGGATGGAGGGCTTTGTCAACTTAGTCAATATGCATGATTCTAGCTCCACTGACCGTATGATGTCCATCCAACGGCCGTAGTGCTTCTTCAACCTCTGGTCTTCTTGCTCCAGCCGCCCAAACCAGCGCCGGTTGTGCCTCGTGCTCATGCCTCCAGTGGCCGGCTGCGATGCAGCGGAGGCCTCACCGCCCCCTACTACTCCCACCGCTGGCCAGGCCATCCCTCTTGAAGGAGTCCTGGATTAGGGGGTGTCCGGATAGCCGGACTATAACCTTTGGCCAGACTCCTGGATTATGAAGATACAAAATTGAAGACTTCGTCCCATGTCCGGATGGGACCTTTCCTTGGAGTAGAAGGCAAGCTTGGCAATACGGATATGTATATCTCCTCCCATTGTAACCGACTCTGTGTAACCCTAGACCCCTCCGGTGTCTATATAAACCGAAGGGTTTAGTCCGTAGGACAACAAGAACAACAATCATACCATAGGCTAGCTTCTAGGGTTTAGCCTCTCTGATCTCGTGGTAGATCTACTCTTGTACTACCCATATCATCAATATTAATCAAGCAGGAGTAGGGTTTTACCTCCGTCGAGAGGGCCCGAACCTGGGTAAAAACATCGTGTCCCTTGTCTCCTGTTACCATCCGCCTAGACGCACAGTTCGTGACCCCCTACCTGAGATCCATTGGTTTTGACACCGACATTGGTGATTTCATTGAGAGTTCCTTTCTGTCGTCATCTTTAGGCCCGATGGCTCCTCCGATCATCAACAGCGATGCGGTCCAGGGTGAGACTTTTCTCCCCGGACAGATCTTCGTGTTCGGCGGCTTTGCACTGCGGGCTAATTCGCTTGGCCATCTGGAGCAGATTGAAAGCTACGCCCCTGGCCATCAGGTCAGATTTGGAAGTTTGAACTACACGGCCGACATCCGCGGAGACTTGATCTTCGACGGATTCGAGCCACAGCCGAGCGCGCCGCACTCTCACGATGGGCATGATTTAGCTCTGCCGCCGAACAGTGCCCTGGAGGCCGCACCCACATCCGCTCCGACCTTTAGCTCGGAGCCAACTGCGCCGACCGAGGGCGGATGGCTAGAACCCACCACGGGGGCTGCAGTCTCAACGGCGATCGAGCCGAACACCAGCCTTATCCTTCGCGAAGCCCGTGACTCCACAGTGCCGGACTCTTCTCTGGACTCTGTACCCTCCGCGCCCCTGCCAATCGAATCCGATTGGGCGCCGATCATGGAGTTCACCACCGCAGATATCTTTCAGCACTCGCCCTTCAGCGACATTCTGAATTCACTAAGGTCTCTCTCTTTGTCAAGAGAGTCCTAGCCGGATTATGACCGATAGGATTGGGATGCGGACGACAAAGAAATTCGACGCCCACCCACGACCCACTTCGTAGCCACTGTCGATGATTTAACCGACATGCTAGACTTCGACTCCGAAGACATCGACGGTATGGACGACGATGTAGGAGACGAATAGGATCCAGCACCTATATGGCACTGGAAAGCCACCTCGTCATATGACATATACATGGTGGATACACCCAAAGAAGGCAATGGCGACGGAACAGCGGGGGATGACCCCTCCAAGAAGCAACCTAAGCGCCGGCGTCAGCTGCGCCACTCCAAGTCCCGCCAAAGCAAAAACGGTGATACCGGCACGGGAGATAATAACACCCTGGACAGTGCCGAAGACAACTCCCTCCAGCAAGATTCAGCGCAGGAGGATGGAGAAGCCAGCCCCCCTGAGAGAGCGGCAGACAGAGAGGAAGAGGATGATAATTACATGCCTCCCTCCGAAGACGAGGCAAGCCTCGGCGACGACGAATTTGTCGTGTCGGATGATCCCGTCGAGCAAGAGCGCTTCAAGCGCAGGCTTGTGGCAACAACAAGTAGCCTTAAGAAAAAGCAGCAGCAGCTTAGAGCTGACCAAGACTTGCTAGCCGACAGATGGACTGAAGTCCTTGTGGCCGAGAAATACGAACTCCAAAGTCCCTCCAAGAGCTACCCAAAGCGCAGGTTGCTACCCCGATTAGAGGAGGAAGCATTTAAACCTATATCTCCAACGCATGACGCGGCTGATCCGCCACCTCGTGGCCGCGAGAAAGAGGCCTCTCGGCCCACAAGTCAAGCCGCACCCCAGCGTCGCTCCAAAAATACCGAGGCACGGGGAAATGCATCTGACCTACGAGATATGTTGGAGGACAAAGCAAGACAAATAAGATTGATCTACGGATCGCGTGGGCGCCCCACGACACGAGATGATAACCGTCACACTGGGTGTAGTAAAAGTAACTCCGGCTGAGCAGAACATAGTAGACAAAACTCATTTGAGCTACGTCGTGATATAGCCCAGTACAGAGGCGCCGCAAACCCACTATGCTTCACAGATGAAGTAATGGATCATCAGATACCAGAGGGTTTCAAACCCGTAAATATCGAATCATACGATGGCACGACAGATCCTGTGGTATGGATTGAGGACTATCTCCTTCATATCCACATGGCCCGTGGCGATGATCTACACGCCATCAAATACCTCCCACTCAAGCTTAAAGGATCAGCTCAACATTGGCTTAACAGCTTGCCAGCAGAATCCATTGGTTGTTGGGAAGACCTGGAAGCCGCATTCCTCGACAATTTCCAGGGCACCTATGTGCGACCACCAGACGCCGATGACCTAAGCCACATAATTCAGCAGCCAGAGGAATCGGCCAGACAATTCTGGACAAGGTACCTAACCAAGAAAAATCAAATCGTCGACTGTCCGGACGCAGAGGCCCTAGCGGCTTTCAAGCATAATATCCGCGACGAGTGGCTTGCCCAGCACCGTGGACAGGAAAAGCCGAAATCCATGGCAGCCCTCACGACACTCATGACCCACTTTTGCACGGGAGAAGATAGCTGGCTGGCTCATAGCAATAACATGTCAAAGAACCCTGGTAATTCGGATGCCAAGGACAGCAATGGCAGGTCGCGTCGCAACAAGCACAAGCGCCGCATTAACAGCGACAATGCTGAGGATACAGCAGTTAATGCCGGATTCAGAGGCTCCAAACCCGGTCAGTGGAAAAATCCATTCAAAAGAAACACTTCGGGCCCGTCCAGTTTGGACCGTATACTCGATCGCTCGTGCCAGATACATGGCACCCCCGAAAAGCCAGCCAATCACACCAACAGGGATTGTTGGGTGTTCAAGCAGGCCGGCAAGTTAAATGCCGAAAACAGAGACAAGGGGCTACATAGCGACGACGAGGAGGAACCCCGGCCGCCGAACAATAGAGGACAGAAGGGTTTCCCCCCCACAAGTGCGGACGGTGAACATGATATACGCAACCCACATCCCCAAAAGAGAGCGGAAGCGTGCTTTAAGGGACGTATACGCGTTGGAGCCAGTTGCCCCAAAGTTCAACCCATGGTCCTCCTACCCGATCACTTTTGATCGAAGGAACCACCCCACTAGTATCCGCCATGGCGGATTTGCCGCATTGGTTCTAGACCCAATCATTGACGGATTTCACCTCACTCGAGTCCTTATGGACGGCGGGAGCAGCCTGAACCTGCTTTATCAGGACACAGTGCGGAAAGTGGGCGTAGATCCCTCAAGGATTAAACCCACAAAATGACCTTCAAGGGCATCATACCAGGTGTAGAGGCCAACTGTACAGGCTCAATTACACTTGAAGTGGTCTTCGGATCCCCGGATAATTTCCTAAGCGAGGAGTTAATCTTCGACATAGTCCCGTTCCGAAGTGCCTATCACGCACTGCTCGGGCGAACCGCATTTGCAAAGATCAATGCGGTACCGCACTACGCATACCTCAAGCTCAAGATGCCAGGACCTCGGGGAGTCATTACGGTCAATGGAAACACCGAACGCTCTCTCCGAACGGAGGAGCATACGGTGGCCCTCGCAGCGGAAGTACAAAGCAGCCTCTCAAGGCAATTCTCCAGTCCGGCGATAAAACGTCCGGACACCGTCAAGCGCGCCCGGAGTAACCTACAACAAGACCGCCTGGCACATTCCGAGCAAGCGTAGCAACGCGGCCCCAACCCCAGCCCTCACGAAACAACGAAATCAGTGCTACGCGTACATAATTACGCTCTGAAAATACCATGGGCACAGGGGGAGGGGCAAGACCACGGCATGCCCGAAACACGGCTCAACCGCACTAGGGGCTGCCAATTTTGTCATTTTTTCTTACTTTCAGGACTCCACTCTCCGGATGACCGGATCGACAGTATAATTGCCGAACAAACGATACAACAACCAGGGAAGCAGAAAGCTACGCCGCACTATGGAACTCCCAGGTGGTCTCTATAACGAGCAGTATACTTGTTTTACATGCCATTCCACAGCCTACCCCTGGAGGGGACATGTTAAATAGTCCCATCTCATGCTTACCGCACTATTTGTATTGTTCTGCTTTTAATGCACTTTTTTTCGAATAAACAATGCTTAGCCTCAGACTATTATCGCATTCTCTATTCATTCCTTTTTTATATATGTTCAGACATGACATTTAGCACCCGTACACTTTGGTACAGCCAATACGCCAGGGGCTCAAGCACCCCATAATACGGCGTGAGAAGTCCGAACACTTTCATAAGTGCGGCACTCCGAACTTATAGCATTTTATGCATCAGCTCCGAATCATGTCTTTGGTCAATAGTTGGGTTTGCCCGGCTTCCATGTTTTGGTACCTTACGTTCCGCTATATCGGCTAAGGCAGCGCTGGGAGAACTACTGCGATTGTGCCCCGGTTGAGCTGCGCTAAGCACCTCAGTAGAGAAACCTAAAACTGACTGTCATGATAGGGCGAGAGTTGGTCGCTGTTCGAGAGGTTTCGAGTCCCTAAAGACTTATGCCGCTTAGAGTGAGGAGTCGGCTTTGTCCGGCCTAGGCGTGTATAGCACCCCGAACTCGGTCTTCCGAACACTAGGGGCTTCGCCGAAATTTAAAATTATAGAATTCTCTGGCTAAGTGAGAGTGATAACGCATTATAGTCCAATTGCCTTGTGCGTTGTGCTGAGCACCTCCCTCAAAGGACCCAAGAATGGGAAAAAGAGTGCTCAGGTTTATCCCGAACACCCCAGCACTCGTGGCATGGGGACAGAAGCCGACGACTCGCCATCTCTCAGATTTTATAAACGGCCGCATAGAAGGTAATATTTTAAATTAAAACAAGCGTTGCATAGCGCATATGAGCAAGTTTTCAGCGTACAGGATAACACGAGCGAGTTGACTCAAATATTACATCCTTGGAACATTCATCCGCCACAAGGCGGGCACCCTTCAGGACGCCCTGATAGTACATCTCGGGGTGGCGATGCTCCTTGCCCTGCGGTGGCCCGTCCTTCACGAGCTTCTCCGCATCCATCTTGCCCCAGTGCACTTTAGCACGGGCAAGCGCCCTCCGGGCACCCTCGATGCAGACGGAGCGCTTGATGATTTTCAAGCGACGGACAGGCATCCACCAGCCGCCTCAGCAGCCCAAAGTAGCTCCCAGGCATGGCTTCTCCAGGCCACAGCCGAATTACGAGGCCCTTCATGGCCTGCTCGGCCACCTTATGGAGCTCGACAAGTTGCTTCAGCTGGTCGCTCAAGGGCACCGGGTGTCCGGTCTCAGCATACTGAGACCAGAACACCTTCTCCGTCGAGCTCCCCTCCTCGGCCCGGTAGTAGGCGGCGGCATCTGACACGATATGGGGCAAATCTGCGAATGCTCCTGGAGAGCTCTAGACTCGGGTAAGTAACAAGTAATTCACTCTCACGTGCTTGATTTGTATACAGAATGCCTTACCCGCCGCTATCTTTTTCGTCGCCTCAATTTCCTGGAGGGCCTTTTGGGCTTCGGCCTTGGCAGACTTGGCGCTTTCGAGGGCCGCGGCGAGCTCGGACTCTCGAGTCTTCGAGTCCAGCTCCAAAGCCTCATGCTTCTTTACGAGAGCATGAAGCTCTTGCTGCACCTCACCAACCCTTGCCTCATGTTTCTCCCGCTCGGTGTGCTCCGTGGTAGCCTTCTTTTCGGCCTCGGAAAGCGCTTGCTTCAGGGTCGCCACCTCAGTCGTGGCCCCTAGCACACCAATAAAGATCCTGTAATTTCTTGCAACTGCATCTTTTTTTATATACACACAGGGACAAGGCATTATGTACCTTGGTTCTCCTCGAGCTGCTGCTTGGCAAGGCCGAGCTCTTGCTCGGACCGCTCGAGGCTCTGCTTCAGCGCGTCAACCTCCGCAGTCAGTGCGGCAAAGGCCAGCAGCGAAGCCTGCATACGCATATCGACATAATTATGTTAGACTCCTGCGAATATTATTAGATCCTCTATCCGGCTTTTTTTTCTGAACGCCAAACAGAGCATCAGGGGCCGCCTGCCGGACTCCGGAACCACTGAAGGTTCCGGTGCGGTGTTCGGCCCAAGGCCGGACTTGGAGCCCTTGGGAGCTTTGCTCCTTTTGTGCCTGCAGTCCGGAAGGTCGCCTTGCGGCGCCTCCGGGACTGCCTCCCCTCGGTTGGGAACCCCCTGAGACAATACCTCGTCATTGTCCGTAGGATGAGGGGAGGAGGCAGCCAGAAGTGAAGTACTGTTCACATCTGACGAATCCAAGGAACCGCTCGACGACACGTCAAGTCGGGCTTTGGGCGGACTGCATAATTATATTCGACGTCAGGAGAAGCTGTGCAATAAAGGAACACTATGAGTCACTCTGGTGTCCGAATACTTACGACTTCGCCAGGGGCTTGGCCCTGGCCGGCCACTCCTCGTCACTGTCGGCGGCGTTGGCGGAGTAGTCCGGCAGAAGGGTCCTTCCCTTGTTGGACCCTCCGGCCTCCCCAGTTGGGGCGGCCTTCCTTTTCTTCTCTCCCCCTGCTGGCGAAGAAACCTCTCTTTCATCTTCCTCATCTTCATGGGAGGAGTGCGCCTTGGAGTCATCGGACGATGAGTCCGACACCACCGGGCGTCGGGAACTCTTTCGGATTCCCGTGGCCTTCTTCTTGGCCTTCTTCTCCGGCACCACGTAAGGTGCCGGGACCAGCAGCTCCGCCAAGCGGGCATCTGCTGGGCCTTCGGGCAAAGGAGCCGGACAATTGATCTGTCCGGCCGTCTTCTGCCAGTCCTGTTAAAGGTACGGGAGTTTAGATCCCGCATAGAGTCAAACTATGAAAAACAAGTATCCTGTAAGAGGTAAAGCCGCTTACCGCGTTGGCTGGGCGCTTTGCGCTGAATCCGTGATCTTTGGTAAGGGGGGGAGGAACCTCGGTGCCCTTGAATAGCACCTTCCAGGCATCTTCGTGCGTCGTGTCGAAGAGCCTGCTCAGAGTTCGGTGCTGGGCCGGGTCAAACTCCCATAAATTGAAAGACCGTTCTTGACATGGGAGGATCCGGTGGATGAGCATGACCTGGACTATGTTGATGAGTTTGAGCTTCTTGCTCACCAGGTTTTGGACACATGTTTGGAGTCCGGTCAGCTCTCCCAAACTACCCCAGGACAGGCCCTTCTCTTTCCAGGAGGTGAGCCGCGTGGGGATACCGGATCGAAACTCGGGGGCCGCTACCCGTTCAGGGTCACGCGGCTCGGTGATGTAGAACCACCCCGATTGCCACCCCTTTATGGTCTCCACGAAGAAGACCTCGAGCCATGTGACGTTGGGCATCTTGCCCACCATGGCGCCTCCGCACTCCGCCTGGCGGCCGCTCACTACCTTCGGCTTGACATTAAAGGTCTTCAGCCATAAGCCGAAGTGGGACATGATGCAGAGGAAGGCCTCGCACACGACGATAAACGCCGAGATGTTGAGGATGAAGTTCAGGGCCAGATCGTGGAAGTCCAGGCCGTAGTAGAACATGAGCCCCCGGACAAATGAGTGGAGAGGGAATTCCAGTCCGCGGAGGAAATGGGTAAGGAACACTACCCTCTCATGGGGCCTGGGGGTGGGGATAAGCTGCCCCTTATCTGGGAGCCGGTGCGCGATGTCGTCGGCCAGGTATACGGCTCTCCTCAGCTTTTTAACGTCTCCCTCCGTGACGGAGGAGACCATCCACTTGCCTCCCGCTCCAGAGATTGTTGGAGAAGGTTGAGGAAGAGGACGCGGACTTGGGCACCGGAGCTCGAGTGTGCGAAAATGGATAAGCAAAGGAGGAAGAAGGCGTGGATGAAAAGGTGAATCCTTATCCCTTTATATGGGCGGACGAAACTATGCGTTCCCCACCAGCCTTGTAAAACTCGCTTATCCCCCAAGCGTCGTAATCAATGGCACGGTTGGGTTACCCACACCCGTATTGATGAGAATCCCGTGATAAGGGCACACGATCTTTGCTTCGACAAGACGTGCCAAGGAAACCACCTCGCAAAACGCGCTGAGGTGGGACAACAAAAACGATTCGAATAAAGGCTTGGTTGTGGTGTGATGTCATGCCACAGGATACATCAGCAGATTGGACTTGTGTAAATATTATTCTCTCTACGGCAGTATGTGGAACTTATTTTGCAGAGACGGACACGATCCTCGTGTTCAAAATCTTCTATGAAGTATTCAGAGGAGGGACCTGTCTTGCAATGCCGAAGACAATCTGCGCACCGGACTCATCGTCATTGAAGCCTGGTTCAGGGGCTACTGAGGGAGTCATGGATTAGGGGGTGTCCGGATAGCCTGACGATAACCTTTGGCCGGACTCCTGGATTATGAAGATACAAGATTGAAGACTTCGTCCCGTGTTCGGATGGGACCTTTCCTTGGCGTGGAAGGCAAGCTTGACAATACGGATATGTAGATCTCCTCCCATTGTAACCGACTCTGTGTAACCATAGCCCCCTCCAGTGTCTATATAAACCGGAGGGTTTAGTCCGTAGGACAACAAGAACAACAATCATACCATAGGCTAGCTTCTAGGGTTTAGCCTCTCTGATCTCGTGGTAGATCTACTCTTGTACCATATCATCAATATTAATCAAACATGAGTAGGGTTTTACCTCCGTCGAGAGGGCCCGAACCTGGGTAAAAACATCGTGTCCCTTGTCTCCTGTTACCATCCGCCTAGACGCACAGTTCGGGACCCCCTACCCGAGATCCGCCGGTTTTGACACCGACACCTCTACTCACCCACACCCCCTGTTATTCTGCGGCGACGGCAGCCTCACACCGCAGCGAACTAGTGAACCCTCGTACTATTCTACGCGTGGGCATCCACTGCCGCATCTTCCCCGGCTCCGCGTCGTCCCCTTCCTAGGCCTCGCCGTCGTCCACCGCCCTGGTGCTCTCGGCGCGGCATGGTCAACATGGTCAAGGAACGGCTTCCACCGGAAGTGGACTGTACGTGGAGAGGCTGATAGCTGGGTCCATGGCCGCAGCAAGGAAGTGCCTCCTTATTACGTGCAAAATAATTATTCCTCCACCTGACAGCGGGGACCCACCGGACGGTCCACCGTATTTCACGAAAAAACATTTCCCCCTGACAGCTGGGACCCACCAGCTACACCTTCGCACGCAAGGAAGTGCGTCCGGGCAAAAAAAACAAAACGATTCGCCCCCCTGACTGCTGGGACCCACCAGCTACATCTTCGCACGCAAGGAATTGCCTGATAGTCGGGACCCACCTGGTCGAAGCGTACGTAGCGTCGTCATTCTGGTCGCAAACGTGTACGTACATATATACTGGTGGATGTAGAGGCGCGCACGTGTCATAGTAGAGGCGCGCACGTAGCATGTACACGTACGTATAGCAGCCAGGATGCAAGAAAGAAAATACGGCCACGTATGTGTACATATGGGTGGGGTCTCGAACGCCTACTCGCGCATACGTACGGCGAGGGCTCGTTGACATGGCTGGGTCGGAACGGAGAAACAGTGTCGTCGTCGTGTTCATGGGGAGGCAACGGAATGCGTCGTGTTCATGGGGAGGCAACGGAATGCGTCGTGTTCATCGGGAGGCAACGGAATGCGTGGGAGCCAACCGGCTGGGTCGGAATGGAATGCGTGGTCGTGTTCATCGAGAGGTCTTGGACGGAACAGGCGATGGAAACGAGGCCTGGCGTATCGCAGAACGGAGGAAACAGCCTTGTGTTCGACCGGCCACATTCGAAACGAGATCCTGTTCATCGGGAGGGGTCTGGCGTACCGCAAAACGGAGGAAATGAACCTCCTACGGTCGAAACGAGGGTCTTGTTGATCGGGAGCGGTGTGGCGTACCGCAAAACGGAGGAAACGGACTTGTGTTGGAGCGCTACGGTCGAAACGGGGTCCTGTTCATCGGGAGGGGTGTGGCGTACCGCAAAACGGGACTCCACGAGATACTGTTCATCTCCACCGCTGACCCCCTCCAGCCTCCACGGGCTACTGTTCATCCACCGTCGACCTCCTCCAGCCTCCACCTGCGACTATTCATCCACTGGCTCCTGTTCATCCAGCCTCCACCGCGCGCTACTCCACCGGCTACCGTTCAACCACCCCTCCACCGTCTATTGTTCATCCAGCTCTCCACACCACGGGGTCCTGTTCAACCACCCCTCCACGGGCACCCCACCATCGTCTACTGTTCATCCAGCCCTCCACACCACGGGGTCCTGTTCAACCACCCCTCCACGGGCACCCCTCCACCGTCTACTGTTCATCCAGCCCTCCACCACACCACAGGATCCTGTTCATCCAAAGGCAACGCCAACGCTCACTGGTCATCCAACCCCCCCCCCCCGCAACGCTCACTGTTCATCCCAGAGGCAGCATCGATCGGCTTCAGTTAGCAGCAGTAGCGAAGGAATCGCTCGATCAGGTTCAGTTAACAGCCATCGATCGATCGCTCGGGTTCAGTAACGCGTAGCCAGCAGTGCAATCGCTTGGGTTCAGTTAGAGCCCAACGCCTCCCTCGGGTTCAGTTAGAGCCAACGCCTCGCGCACACGTGCGTACGTGTACGAGAGAAATGCGCATCGCTCGGCCCCCGACCTCCCATCGTAACCGGGAACTCCCCGAAATTTTCCTCCCCCTCGCTTCTACCACGGTTTTTTCCGTTATGGATGGCCCAAAGAATGTCATGCAGCTGCGTCTCCGGCCCGCCCAGGACGAAAAGGCCATTTTCTGTCATGATTTTTTGTCATAGAAGTAGGAGCCCACCATATCTATGATGATACCTGGTTTTGTCACAATTGTCGTCATAGAAGTGTCATATGTATGACAGAAAAAAATTCGTTCGGCCCAAAATGTCACGGATGTGTCTTTTTTTGTAGTGTTAGTCATAAATAACTCATATACTTATTGCAAAAATCTACAAGTCATCAAAAACCAAAGCATTACACGCATGCTCCTAGGGGGATAGATTGGTAGGAAAAGACCATCGCTCGTCCCTAACCGCCATTCATAAGGAGGACAATCAAATAACACCTCATGTTTCAAATTTCTTACATAAAATTTACCATACATGCATACTACGGGACTTGCCAACTTCAACACAAGAACTTCTCAAATTCACAATTACTCTACTAGCACGAATTTTATATTATCACCTCCATATCTCAAAACAATTATCAAGCATCAAACTTTTCTTAGTCAACGCACTCAAAACAAAGTTTCACAAATCTTAAATACCAAGCATATTATTATTATTATTAAGCAAATTACCATGCTATTTAAGACTCTCAAAATAATCTAAGTGAAGCATGAGAGACCAACAGTTTCATTAAAACAAATCCACCACCGTGCTCTAAAAGATATAAGTTAGGAACTAGAGCGAAACTATAGAGATCAAAAGATATAAGTGAAGCACATAGAGTATTCTATCAAATTCCAATTCATGTATGGCTCTCTCAAAAGGTGTGTACAGCAAGGATGATTGTGGTAAACTAAAAAGCAAAGACTCAAATGATACAAGACGCTCCAAGCAAAACACATATCATGTGGTGAATAAAAATATAGCTCCAAGTAAAATTACCGATGGAAGTAGATGGAAGAGGGGATGCCTTCCGGGGCATCCCCAAGCTTTGACTTTTTGGTGTCCTTGGATTATCTTGGAGGTGCCATGGACATCCCCAAGCTTAGGCTCTTGCCACTCCTTGTTCCATAATCCATTAAAACAATTGACCCAAAACTTGAAAACTTCACAACACAAAACTCAACAGAAATCTCGTGAGCTCCGTTAGCGAAAGAAAACAAAAGACCACTTCAAGGTACTGTAATGAACTCATTATTTATTTATATTGGTGCTAAACATACTGTATTCCAACTTCTCTATGGATTATAAAATATTTTACTGGCCATAGATTCATCAAAATAAGCAAACAACACACGAAAAACAGAATCTGTCAAAAACAGAACAATCTGTAGTAATCTGTAACTAACGCAAACTTCTGGAACTCCAAAAAATCAGCCAAAATAGGACGACCTAGGCAATTTGTTTATTGATCAGCAGCATTTGTAATCAGAATTTTATCACGTTCTGGTGATTTTTAACAATTGTTTTCGTGAATGAAAAGTTTCTGGAAATTACAGCAAGATCAAATAACTATCATCCAAGAAGATCCTATAGGTTTAACTTGGCACAAACACTAATTAAAAGATAAAACCACATCTAAACAGAAGGTAGATGGATTATTTATTCCTAAACAGAAGCAAAAATAAAGAAACTAAAATAAAATTGGGTTGCCTCCCAACAAGCGCTATCGTTTAACGCCCCTAGCTAGGCATAAAAGCAAGGATAGATCTAGGTATTGCCATCTTTGGTAGGCAATCCATAAGTGGCTCTCATGATAGATTCGTATGGTAATTTTATTTTCTTCCTAGGGAAGTGTTCCATGCCCTTCTTTAATGGGAATTGGAATCTTATATTCCCTTCCTTCATATCAATAATCGCACCAATCGTTCTAAGGAAAGGTCTACCAAGAATAATAGGACTAGAAGGATTGCAATCTATATCAAGAACGATAAAATCTACGGGCACATAATTCCTATTTGCCACAATAAGAACATCATTAGTTCTTCCCATAGGTTTCTTAATAGTGGAATCCGCAAGATGCAAGTTTAGAGAGCAATCATTAAAATCACGGAAATCTAGCAAATCGCACAAAGTTTTGAGAATTGTGGAAACACTAGCACCGAAATCACATAAAGCATAAAATTTATGATCCTTAATCATAATTTTAATAGTTGGTTCCCACTCGTCATAAAGTTTTCTAGGGATAGAGACTTCCAACTCAAGTTTTTCTTCATAATATTGCATCAAGGCATCAACGATATGTTTTGTAAACGCTTTATTTTGACTATAAGCATGAGGAGAATTTAGCACAGATTGCAACAAGGAAATACAATCGATTAAAGAGCAACTTTCATAATTAAATTCCTTGAAATCCAAAATAGTGGGTTTAGCAACATCTAGGGTTTTATTCTTTTCAATCCCACTTTTATCAATTTCATCATCAAAATCTAAATATTCCGAATTTTTAGAACGTCGTCTAGGTAAAGGTGGATCATATTCAGTTTCA
Source organism: Aegilops umbellulata (assembly GCA_032464435.1). Lineage (NCBI taxonomy): Eukaryota > Viridiplantae > Streptophyta > Magnoliopsida > Poales > Poaceae > Aegilops > Aegilops umbellulata. The sequence goes on along the minus strand of CP136056.1, from coordinate 510,524,386 downwards.
TATAGATTCATATTGCAAAACCAAGATTTAATAGGGGACACATCAATAACTTTTAGATCTTCATCTTGATTTTCATTGGAATTGGAAGAACACACTTTAATAAAGGCATCTTTCGTAGCACGCATCCTAGCTGTCCTTTCCTTGCACTCATCAATGGAAATTATCATGGCTTTGTGGGACTCATTGATATCATGCTTAGGAGGAATAGATCTAAGCTTTAAAGAATCAACATCAAGAGAAATTCTATCAATGTTCCTAGCCAATTCATCAACTTTAAGCAATTTCTCTTCAAGCAAAGCATTAAAATTCTTTTGTGAATTCATAAACTCTTTAACACTATTCTCAAATTCAGAGGGCATCTTATTAAAATTTCCATAAGAGTTGTTGTAGGGATTTCCATAATTATTAGAAGGATTACTAGGATAAGGCCTAGGATTAAAATTCCCTCTATACGCGTTGTTACCAAAATTGTTCCTACCAACAAAATTCACATCCATAGATTCATTATTATTCTCAATCAAAGTAGACAAAGGCATATCATTAGGATCAGAAGAAACACTCTTATTAGCAAATAATTTCATAAGTTCATCCATCTTTCCACTCAAAACAATTATTTCTTCTATCACATGCACTTTTTATTAGTAGATCTTTCAGTATGCCATTGAGAATAATTAACCATAATATTATCTAGGAGTTTAGTAGCATCTCCTAAAGTGATTTCCATAAAAGTGCCTCCCGCAGCCGAATCTAAAAGATTTCTAGAAGCAAAATTCAATCCGGCATAAAAAATTTGTATAATCATCCACAAATTCAAACCATGAGTAGGGCAATTACGTATCATTAATTTCATTCTCTCCTAAGCTTGTGCAACATGTTCATGATCAAGTTGCTTAAAATTCATAATATCGTTTCTAAGAGAGAAGATCTTAGCGGGAGGAAAATACTTAGAGATAAAAGCATCTTTGCACTTGTTCCAATAATGAATACTATTTTTAGGCAAAGACGAAAACCAAGCTTTAGCACGATCTCTTAGCGAAAGAGGAAATAGATTCAATTTAACAATATCATTATCAACATCTTTCTTCTTTTGCATATCACTAAATCAACGAAGCTATTTAGATGAGTAGTGGCATCTTCACTAGGAAGGCCGGCGAATTGATCTTTCATAACAAGATTCAACAAAGCAGTATTGATTTCACAAGATTCAGTATTGGCAAGAGGAGCAATCGGAGTGCTAAGGAAATCATTATTGTTGGTATTGGTATAGTCACACAAGTTGGTATTATCTTGAGCCATCACGACAAGCAAGCAATCCAACGCACGAGCAAACAAAAAGGCGAGCGAGAGAAAGGCATACGGGAAAGAGAGGGCGAATAAAACGGCAAGGGTGAAGTGGGGGAGAGGAAAATGAGAGGCAAATGGCAAATAATGTAGTGCGAGAGATAGGGATTGTGATGGGTACTTGGTATGTTGACTTTTGCGTAGACTCCCCGGCAACGGCACCAAAAATTCTTCTTGCTACCTCTTGAGCACTGCGTTGGATTTCCCCGAAGAAGAGAGGATGATGCAGCAAAGTAGCGTAAGTATTTCCCTCAGTTTTTGAGAACCAAGGTATCAATCCAGTAGGAGGCCACGCGCGAGTCCCTCGTACCTACACAAAACGAATAGCTCAACACAACCAACGCGATTAGGGGTTGTCAATCCCTTCACGGACACTTACGGGAGTGAGATCTGATATAGATGATAGATAGTATTTTTGGTATTTTTGATATAAAGATGCAAAGTAAAATAAAAGGCAAAGTAAAAAAAAAAGTAATAATAAAGTGATTGGAGATTGCTATGATGAGAATAGACCCGGGGGCCATAGGTTTCACTAGTGGCTTCTCTCAAGAGCATAAGTATTTCTACGATGGATGAACAAATTACTGTTGGGCAATTGACAAAATTGAGCTTAATTATGAGAATATCTAGGTATGATCATGTATATAGGCATCACATCCGAGACAAGTAGACCGACTCCTGCCTCCATCTACTACTATTACTCCACTCATCGACCGCTATCCAGCATGCATCTAGAGTATTAAGTTCAAGAAAATAGAGTAACGCCTTAAGCAAGATGACATGATGTAGAGGAATACATTCATGCAATATGATAAATACCCCATCTTGTTATCCTCGATGGCAACAATACAATACGTGCCTTGCTGTCCCTACTGTCACTGGGAAAGGACACCATAAGATTGAACCCCAAGCTAAGCACTTCTCCCATTGCAAGAAAAACAAATCTAGTAGGCCAAACCAAACTGATAATTTGAAGAGACTTGCAAAGATAACCAATCATACATAAAAGAATTCAGATAAGATTCAAATATTGTTCATAGATAATCTTGATCATAAACCCACAATTCATCGGTCTCAACAAACACACCGCAAAAAGAAGATTACATCAAATAGATCTCCACGAGAGAGGGGGAGAACACTGTATTGAGATCCAAAAAGAGAGAAGAAGCCATCTAGCTACTAACTATGAACCCGAAGGTCTGAGGTAAACTACTCACACTTCATCGCAGGGGCTATGGTGATGATGTAGAAGCCCTCCGCGGTGGATTCCCCTTCCAGCAGAGCTCCGGAACAGGCCCCAAGATGGGATCTCATGCGTACAGATGGTTGTGGCGGTGGAATTAGGTTTTTGGCTCCGTATCTGATCGTTTGGGGGTATGTAGGTATATATAGGAGGAAGGAGTACGTCGGTGGATCTTCGAAGGGCCCACGAGGCAGGGGGCGCGCCCTCCACCCTCGTGACCGCCTCTCTTCTTTCTTTACAGAGGGTCCAAGTCTCCTGGATCTTATCTGATGAGAAAATCACGTTCCCGAAGGTTTCATTCCGTTTGGACTCCGTTTGATATTCCGTTTCTTTGAAACACTGAAATAGGCAAAAAAAACAGCAATTCTGGGTTGGGCCTCCGGTTAATAGGTTAGTACCAAAAAGTAATACAACAGTGGAAAATAAAGCACAATATAGTCCAAAACAGTAGATAATATAGCATGGAGCAATCAAAAATTATAGATACGTTGGAGACATATGAGAATCAAAGAAGAAGAAATACAAGGATTGCAGTTCTGATGACTCAAAGAAGAAGAAGAAATCTTCAAAGTCTTCATCATAAAAAATCCTCCAAGTCTTCATCACACAAGAAGAGCAGCTCTAAGAAGGCTCGTACATTCATTGGCAAGGAAATGGACTCTGAAGCTGAATCTGAGGAACATGAGGAGAGGAGGCATCCGAGGAGTTAGAATCTGGTGTGGCAAGCCTAGCCCTCGCTACTGCATTCGTCAGCAAGTCCATCTTCAACTCTGAGGAGAATGAATTCCCCAACAAGGCTAACGATGGCGATGATGACTACGCTCTCACCTACTGCTTCATGGCAAAGGGTGCCAAGGTACTCAAATATCCCTCTTCTTAATCAAGTGAGGATGAATCTGATGAAACCTCAAGCCTAGCTACTCTAAACTTGCTAAGATTGTTGTGAAACAACAAAAGGCTTTTGAAAAGGTTCAAAACATGCTAGACAAGAGCGATGATATGTTGGGTGAAGAAATGGATCGCACTAAAACTTTGACTGGAAATCTTCAGAGACTTCGGTCCAAGTTTGATAATCTTCAGAGTTATCATAACACTCTCTTATCTGATCATGAGAATCTTTCTTATGAATTTCTTAAAAGCAAGCAAGATCTTGAGAAGCTAAGGGTGAGTTATGAAGATCTTGAGAAGGAGCGTGATTCATTACTAGCTCAACAAATCGGCGCTGCTCGGGAAGAATTTATTCCTCCATGTTTGAAGTGCATTGAACGTGAATCTGCTAATTCTTCACCCAAATGTTCAAATGTTTCTACTGCTACAAATACTTCAATGTCTCTGCTATCACTAGTTCCTCATCTGAGGATATTGCTAGTATCACTGACAATGCAGGGCTGAAGGAATTGTACATGACAGGCATGTACAAAAGCCTCAAAGGGCATCAGGCTCTTTGTGATGTGCTTAAAAAGCAGATCCTCAACAGGAACCCTAGGAAAGAGGGTATTGCCTTCGAGAGGAAACTCAATGCTAATGGAACATACTGGAAGCTTGAGCAGTACCCCAAAACCTCATGGGTTGCTGCAAAGGGACCTCCAGTAGATCCATCTACTCTATCTGGCTTTACATGTGAATCTCCTCATTCTTCTGATGAGTCATTTGACTCCAACTATAAACTGCTCAAAAATCAGAATGGTGAAGTATTTGCTAGATATGTTGGCACTAACTGCAGGAACGGTTCCCCTATTAAGAAAATCTGGGTTCCCAAAAGGTGCCTTGAAAGTCTTCAGGTGAATGTCATCATGACACCACCTATGAAGAATAGGAACCCCAGATCAAATTCTTCATATGGACCAAATTATTCATATGGATCCAAGTCCTCATTTGAACTAAATTCCTCACATGGATCAAATTCCTCAAAAGTATCAAAGTCCTCATATGAACATCATCGTGCTAACACTTCTGTTTCGCAGGGAAGAACTAAGGGCTATGAATATGTGCATTATTCTTCAAATCATTATGTTCATAAGTCCTCGAAGAATTTCTCTTCTTATTCATATGCTTACCCTAAATCTTCTTATGTGAAATGAAGTGGACTGGCTTCTATGCCGCCTTTCTCTTATGGAGCCCGCAGAATGATGAACTCTTTGCCAACCCTTCAGATGTGGGTGGTGAAGAAACATAACTAATCTCTTATGCAGGGTTAGGTCTCCAGACGTACTTAAGCGTGTGAAGAATTTGTTGGAGACCTGAATGTGCTTGAAAGGACACAAGCTAATCATGAATAAATGAATTCTCATTTCTCACGTCCTCATATTGCTATATCTATTCTATTGCTTGATGAAATTGATCTGATGAATTTGATGTCATATTCTTCATTGATGAAGTATATGAGTTTGTAAACTGCACTAATTCATCTGCAGGATGATCAACCCAAAGCCATTGAGTGGGTCCTCGATAGTGGATGTACAAATCACATGACTGGTGACAATAATCTATTGATGGATGCTCCCTTGTCTCCATCGCATCTGAAGCATATCACCTACGCTGACAAAGGAAAAGGAAAGGTATTGGGTCTAGGTAAGGTTGCGATCTCAAAGGATCGAGACATGGACAAAGTCATGCTTGTCGAGTCCTTAGGATTCAACCTCATGTCAGTCTCAATGCTTTGTGATCTAGATATGGTTGTTATCTTTGGCAAGTATCGGTGTGTTGTGATCTTGGAAGCTGACAATTCCAAAGTCTTCGAATGCTTTAGGACAGGAGATCTGTATATTGTTGATTTCTCTACAGGGCCACAATCAGCTATATGTCTACTTGCAAAAGCTTTAGAAGGCTGTCTATGGCATCGACGACTTGGTCATGCTGGCATGAGGAACCCGCACATGCTCGCGAAGAAGAAGCATGTCATTGGCATTGAGAATGTCAAATTCCTCAAGGATCACTTGTGTGGAGCTTGTGAAGCTGGAAAGATGACCAAGGCCAAGCATCCAGCAAAGACTATCATGACTACCACTCGACCATTTCAATTGCTTTACATGGATCTCTTTGGTCCTAATAATTATTCTGCATTCATTAATGAAGCATCTCTATATGGCTTTGTTATCGTTGATGACTACTCTCATTACACATGGATGCATATCGTCACTTACAAACGTGAAGTGTAGGAAGTCTTCGAACGATTTTCCTCGAGGGCTTGAACCAACTTTGGTGTGAACATCAAGCACATCAGAAGTGACAATGGAACTGAGTTCAAGAATACTGGTCTTCATGACTATCTTGATGAACTTGGTATTACTCATGAGTTATCTGCTCCTTATACTCCTCAACAGAATGGCGTCGTGGAGCACAAGAACAGGACTCTTGTTGAGATGGCTCGCACTATGCTTGATGAATACAAGATGCCTCGTCATTTCTGGATTGAGGCAATTGATACTGCGTGCCACATCATCAACCAGGTATATCTTCACAAATTCTTCAAAAAGACTGCATATGAAATCCTCACTGACAAGAAACCCAATGTGAGTTATTTCAAAGTCTTCGGTGCTAAATGTTGGATTAGAGATCCTCATCACAATTCTAAATTTGCACCGAAAGCACATTAAGGTTTTATGCTTGGTTACAGAAATGACTCGCACACCTACAGAGTCTTCAACACCGTTCACCACAAAGTTGTTGAAACTGTAGATGTGCGGTTCGATGAAACTAATGGCTCGCAAAGAGAGCACCTACCTCCTGTGCTAGATGAACAGTCTCCTGAGGAAACCATGAAGTTCAAGGCTACTGAGGATGTCATTCCTACTGAAGTATCTGCAGAAGAAGTCATTCCTGATCATGAAGAACATCATGCTGGAACACCTGAAGAAAATGGTGCTGAAGAAAATGCTGATCCAATTCCTCGTTGCCAACCCGCTCATCCTCGAGTTGCAAATGAAGTGCAGATTGAGAAAATCATGAGCGACATCAATGCACCAGGTCCTCTCACACGCTCAAAAGCTTCACATTTGTCTAACTTTTGTCGGCACTTTGCTTTCGTCTCTATCACAGAGCCCACTAAGGTAGATGAAGCATTTCTGGAGCCTGAGTGGATTCAAGCTATGCAAGAGGAATTACATCAGTTCGAGCTGAACAATGTCTAGGAACTGGTCAAGCGACCAGACCCTCGCAAGCACAATATCATCAGCACAAAGTGGATCTACCGCAACAAGCAAGATGAAAATGGCCTTGTGGTGAGGAATAAGGCACGGCTTGTAGCTCAAGGTTACACACAGGTTGAAGGAATTGATTTCGGTGAAAATTTTGCACCTGTTGCTAGAGTTGAGGCTATTCGCATATTACTCGCTTGCTAACCATCATGACATTATCTTATATCGAATGGACGTGAAAAGTGCATTCCTCAATAGTAAGCTTGAGGAAGAAGTATCTGTTGCTCAACCCCCAGGTATTGAAGATCCAAAGCATCCCGGCAAAGTCTTCAGACTCAATAAGGCCCTCTATGGCCTCAAGCAGGCCCCTCGGGCGTGGTATGGTACTTTGAAGGAATTCCTCATGAAGAAAGGCTTCAAACCCGGTTCACTTGATCCAACTGTTTTCACAAAATCGTATGATGGTGAATTATTTGTGTGCCAGATATATGTTGATGATATTATCTTTGGCTGTACTGACCAACGTTACACTGACGAACTTGGTTATATGATGAGGGAGGAATATGAAATGTCTATGATGGGAGAATTGAAATTCTTCTTAGGTCTTCAAATTGGTCAACAGCGCAATGGCATATTCATATCTCAGGAGAAATACCTCAAGGATGTACTGAGGAAATTCGGCATGCAAGATCGCAAAGGCGTCAAAATCCCTATGCCCACAAATGGCCATCTATGCACCAATGAAAATGGTATTAACTTCGATCAAAAGGTATACCGCTCCATGATTGGTTCTTTATTGTATTTATGTGCATCTAGGCTAGATATTATGCTTAGTGTTTGCATGTGTGCCCGCTTTCAAGCTACACCGAAGAAATCACATCATAAGGCTGTGAAGCATATTCTTCGATATCTAGCTCACACTCCAACACTTGGATTATGGTATCCCAAGGGCTCGGCTTTTGATCTCATTGGATATTTAGGCTCTGACTATGCTGGTGCTCGTGTGGACCGCAAGTCAACATCAAGCACATGCCGTTTCCTCGGACGATCCTTAGTCTGTTGGTCCTCGAAGAAACAGAACTGCGTATCATTGTCTACTGCTGAAGCTGAGTACATTGTTGCTGGTTGGTGTTGTGCTCAATTGCTATGGATGAAGCAAACCCTCAAGGACTACGGCGTCAACGTGAAGAATGTGCCTCTCTACTGCGACAATGAGCGTGCCATCAAGATTGCTCATAACCCAGTTCAGCACTCGAAGACAAAGCACATTCAGATTTGTCATCATTTTCTTCATGATCATGTGTTGAAGGGCGAAATATCCATCGAGCACGTGAAGACTGAAGAATAGCTAGCCGATATCTTCACAAAACCCTTGGATGAGAAGAGATTTAGCAAGTTGTGGTGTGAGCTAAATATCTTAGAATCTTTGAATGTCCTTTGAAAAGGACACACGTCCTAACACTTATGCAAAATTGATGACTTAGATGTGCAACACACAAAGTAACGTTTTTCTTCAATCAATGAAGACTAACACTCTAAGTGTGAAGAAATTAACGAAGAATTTGATTCTCAGAGCCCTACGACAATTGTACGCGACGTCTGAAATCAACATTCTTATACGGTGGGTCAAGCCACCAACAAATGTTGAAAATCGTCAATTTGAGTTTTTCTTCATTTTTGAAATTCCTCAGTTGTTCAATTTCTTCAACTTTGCAATGTCTTCACTGTTTCTGTCTTTTTCTTCATTGGCTATATATATATATATATATATATATATATATATATATATATATATATATATATATATATATATATATATATATGAGTTTATGTCCTCTACAGCATTCACTTATTGCTAATCCTTCAAGTTGTTTTTTCTCTAAGTGAATGTGATCGGACCCTTCCCCTCTATGCTAAACTCAACCCAATCTGTTCACAAACTCTTCATGTGCATTCTGTTTGAAACCCGTTCAAAAACTTCACTGTGTCCTTGTCAGCTGAAGATATTGTGAACGAAACATTTAAATTTCCTTATCTAAATTTTCGGATGTTGCCACTCAAACCATTCCGCATTCCATGATATGATTATCCTATTCACCCACGATCTCACACGATCTCCACCTCTCTATACGTGGGTGACACATGTAACAAGGATGAGAAGGGTCAGGGGCATGTTCGTCCATTTTCCTCGGGCGAGCGATTTTTCACTGTCGGATTCCGGGTTCCGGCAGACCCTTGAGGTTCGAACTCTGGGGTGCGCGCGGAGATTATCTCCTCTACCTCTCTGTCTCGCAAAGATCTAACTACCAAAAGAACAACATAAAAGACACAGGGTTTATACTAATTCGAGCCACCATTGTGGTGTAATACCCTACTGTAGTTTGTGGTGGGTGGATTGCCTCTTGGGCTGATGATGATGAATAGTACAAGGAAGAACAGCCTCGCGAGGGTCTGTTCTTGGCGAGGGGGGTGAACTGTTAGGAGGAGTTCAGCCGCCCTTCTCTCTCTCTCTCTTGTCCTCCATTAGCCCAGATCCTCGGTCCCCCTTTCCTGGGGGTGGCTAGTTCTATTTATAGGCAAAGGCCCTCGGCCTCTTCCCAAATATTGAGCGGGAAGGGCGCCAACAATTGGCCAATTTGAAGGGGAACATCCAGTACACTTATCCTGACCAAAGTTGGTCCTCGCCTGCCAAAAGCCCTGTGTGACGCCGTTCTGGGCTCCACGATGACCTCCTTCCCACCGTTGGACTGGTCTTGGTCTCGTTGCACCGAAATGGATGCCTTTGCTTGATCCTCTCGCCTGCGCTTGACCCCTTTGCACCAAAGAGGAGAGGGAGGACACTGCGTCGGCTGGCGCCCTAGGTCGTCATGGCTTGCGTCATGGGCACCTCGCGAGGTACCCCGCCTTGATCTCTCCACCTCCTCGTGAGCCAGCCTGACGAGACCGCACCTCAGGAAGCGCCGTGTCGTCCGCCCCACGAGGCTTGGCCCCTCACGAGCGTCTTGGTTCTTGTGTTGATGAAGATGGGCCGCGCTGGGCCCCCTTTGAGCCACGCCGCAGGCCGCAGGTAGGCAAGTGCGGGGACCCCCGTTCCCAGAACGCCGACAGTAGCCCCAGGGCCCAAGGCGCGCATGGACTTGGCCGTGCTGAAAGGCGAAAGGGCAAGGGTGAAGCTCCGCGGGCCCAAACAGCCTGCGGCCACGGGCGCCGCGTGGCGGTTGATTGGACGTGGGCGGCACTGTTCCCCCACGCTTCCTTATTTTGCGCCCTGCTAGGCGGACTCGCCGTTGTACACAGCCGCTCCCCTTCTTGTTGCTCGACCGTCCCCTGTTCTTCCTCCCTTCGGACTCCGACTCTTGCCTCCAATCCCATCTCACATCTTCCCCTTCCTTTTCATCGCCATGGCTCCGACGAAGAAGGAGAAAGGGAAGAAACCCATGCTTCCATCTCGCTCGCCGCCGTCGGTGGCCCCCGCCGTCGGCCGGTCGACCATACTCAATCGAGAGTGCCTGGATAAGCTCAGCCTGGCTCTGGCCACCATCTTCAACGAGTGCGGAAGGACGACGTCCTGGTCTACGTCTCACTTCCCCACCGACAGGATAATCACTGAGGTCCATTATTTTGCCAATGCCTTGTGGGCGGGTCTGGTTCCCCCCTTTTTCGATTTTTTCAAGGCCGTCCTCTCTCATTACCAGATCCATATGATGCATCTGGGTCCTGAATCCATCACCCTCCTTTCAGTCTTCGCCTTTGTTTGTGAGGCGATGATGGGCATCCCTCCTTCCGTTGCCTTGTTGCGCCACTTCTTCTCTTTGCGCCTTGCTGACCCCACTCAATGCTCAGCGTGTGTGAGCTTCGTCGCCGCGTCTGAGACTGCGGCCTCAGGGATCGACTTCAAGCTCCCTTCGCCTCCTGCTGGGTTCCTCGAGCGGTGGTTGTATGTCGATGTCGGGGTGCCCAGCTCCCTGCTGGCGAAGCCAACTTCGCCCGCTGTACCCAATTCGGGCTGGGGCCAGGAGACGCTCGTGATCCCTCGGCTCGCCTTCGTCTGGCGCCGCTTCACGTTCTTGAGGTCGCTCGGCGTGACGGCGCCCAAGGTGGTGAAGGAGTTCCTGTTTCGCCGCATCGCCCCTCTCCAACGCCATTCCCGCCGAATGTGGGCCTTCAGCGGGCATGACGATCGCATGAGGCTCCAGGAAGAAGACCTGACGCCTGGGGCGCTAAGGACAGTGCTCTTGGCCCTGACTGGTGACCCCAACCCGGGCAGCATCCAGCGGGGAGGGGCCCTGCTGTACCTTTGCCAGAACAGGGACGACTTCGTGAAGCAGATGCCCTCCTTTGACGAATGGGGGCTGCGCCCCGCTGGCCTCCAAGGGCATCGCGAGAACCGTGTGGTGGTGACCCCCCTTCTGGTCGGTCAGGGCAAATCCTCCTCGAGTGGCGGAGCAGGGAGGCATGAGGTGGCGGAGGCCGAGAAGGCTCCCGATGAGGTGACTGTGCCTGGCGATGCCCTCGAGGGAACGGCTCCTGAGGTCCGTGCTGTTGAAGCTGTGGGTGGCAAGGAGCCACTCCCTGCGCCTGGGGCCGAGGCTCCTGAGGCCCCGACCGCGTCTTCTGGCGAGGTGATTGGCAGTACGCGTCAGGCAGGCGCCCCTGGCGCGGTCCGCTCCACTGCTCTGTCCTCGTCACAGGTTGATCCTTGCGCTCTTCTCCTGGGCCGCTTCCGTGTGGACTTTGAGGCCCTCCGGAGGAAAATGGAGGCCCTGGGTGATGACTTCTCTTGTCGCTTGCTGAAGCGCCGGAAATACTTCGCTACCGACGAGTAAGCCTTCACCTTTTCTGGCTCCTGATCCCCTTGTTGTGTCTACTGATCCTTGCTCTGCAGGCCTCTTCCGGCCGAGCTCGTGGGAGCTGCTGAGGCGCCGCCTCCTTTGGCTTCGCCTCCCCCGTCATCCCAAAATGTTCCGAGCAGCACTGCTCTTGTGGTGAGGACGAATGAAGGGGCGGACCGTCCCGAGGTGCCCTATAGCCCTTCTCTTCCTGCGATCTTCCTTCGCGGGCCCTCGCTTGACATGGCCATCCTGCCATGGGCTCCCCGCCTGGCTGTGGGCTGCGACTGGCTGAGGCGCCCCCTGCGCCCTTCTTCTGAAGACGGGCTGGCCTCAGGCCGGGCTTCTGGTATGGCGCGCCCGGCCGTTGTCAGGGCGCCAGCCCCCAGCCCCCTGCCCGGAGGGGGAGCGATGATTTGTGGCCCCCAGCGCCTGCTTGGGGTGGATGATGGTGCGGAAGACGTGCTCGAGCGCGCTCGGGAGCGTCGTGCTCGTCGCCAAGAGTTCCTTCGAAGGGCAACTGACGCGGTGGACCTGCTTGGGGAGGAGCTCGCCGGTGAAGACGCACGTCTGGAGGCCGAGGGCCTGCGCCTGGCTGCTGGGCGACGTGAGCTGGAGGCCGCCGTCGCCCTCGCCCGCCATTAGCGCGACCTTGATGATGAAGAGGCGAAGGCGTCGCTGGAGGCCTCTCGGGCGGCCTGATCCCAGGCCGCTGAGGAGGCCCTGGGAGCCAATCGACGACTAGAAGCAGCGGAGGAGCGGGCTCGGGAGCTCCTGGCCCGATGCCACTCATTAGAGGAGCAAGTGGAACTGCGCGAGGCGGCCCTTGCGTCGATGAAGGTGGCCTTTGGCGACCCAGCTGAGATCTAGAGGTGTGAGGAAGCGTTGACGCTGGAAGCCGCCGAACGCACCCGCGAGTACGAACGGTTGGAGACGAGGGAGCACCTGGTGACGCAGGCGGAAGATGAAGTCGCCGCACGGGAAGCGCGTGTCCTGGAGGAGGTTGGTCGTCGGGTGGCGAAGGCATGCCAAGGCTTCGAGCGTGAGTTCGCGGGGAAGCTGGAGTTGATCCGGGTCGAGGCTGAGGGAAGAACCGCAGCCCTAAGGGTCCAACGGAATGAGGCGACGCGGCGGGCCGACGCTTCCCGGGTCGCGCTTGAGGCAGCACAAAAGGAGTTGGCTGCCTCCCAGGCTGAGGTGCTCCGTATTCGCCAATGGGTGGAGGAGACTGAGGCCGTTGAGCGCCAGAACGCTGATGAGATACACCAGCGGTAGGTCTTGGAGCACGTGCACGGCCCCATGCTGGCTACGCTCAGAGAGAGGGCTAACACAGCCTTGGGCAACATCTGTGAGGCGGCCGTCGGCGAGCCGCACACGATCAACTACGCCGGCAACCTGTAGTTCTTCACCGCCGTGGTGACGCAGCTGGAGGCGCGGTCGGTCAGGGCCGACAGGTTGGTGGAGGAGAGGAGTCGCGCCCTACTCGGGCGCGCCTTTTCTCGCGTCTTCAGCCATCTCCGGAACATAGATCCCCACTTCGACTTTGACGCCGCCATCGCCCCAGCCCCCCAGGCCGTCTGAGGCGACCTGGCGCACTGGGTGGAAGACAACATGGACGCTCTTGTGAGGGCCTTCACTTCGGATGACGACGACGTGATGGTGGCTGCCGACGAAGGCGGTGTGCTGGACGGCCTTGACGCCGCTGGCGACGACGCAGGTAGCGATGGCGAGTTCAGCGATGCCAGCGGCGGCTCGGGAGGTGCTCCTGAGGATGCATTGGGGGAGTTGTCCGAGTGAGTATGTATCTCCCGTGTCTTTTTATCCTGAACGAGTAGAACTCAGGTGTTTGGCCTGATGGCTGTGAGAGCATTTTGAGGAGGGGAAGCCCCTCATGAAAAACCTGTATACATTGTACTAGTAGCTGTTATATTGCGCGAGCACCCGCGCCTGGCGGCTGGCTGGTTTACCTTTGTTTCGTGCGGGCCCTGAGGCAGCCCGTGGGAGGACGTGGTGTCCTGAGTGTTCTCCAGTTGAAATTGCGGGACGCACAAGCGTCGCTGGCGAGGGGCTTCACAGGCGCTGGCCTTCCTCACAGGCTCCGGGCCTTTTCCCAAACGCGACAGCTTCACAGGCATTCGCCTTCTTCACAGGCTCCGGGCCTTTTCCCAAACACGGTAGCTTCACAGGCATTCGCCTTCTTCACAGGCTCCGGGCCTTTTCCCAAACGCGATAGCTTCACAGGCATTTGCCTTCTTCACAGGCTCTGGGCCTTTTCCCAAACGTGATAGCTTCACAGGCATTCGCCTTCTTCACAGGCTATGGGCCTTTTCCCAAACGTGGTAGCTTCACAGGCATTCGCCTTCTTCACAGGCTCCGGGCCTTTTCCCAAACGCAATAGCTTCACAGGCATTTGCCTTCTTCACAGGCTCTGGGCCTTTTCCCAAACGCGATAGCTTCACAGGCATTCGCCTTCTTCACAGGCTCCGGGCCTTTTCCCAAACGCGATAGCTTCACAGGCATTTGCCTTCTTCACAGGCTCTGGGCCTTTTCCCAAACGTGATAGCTTCACAGGCATTCGCCTTCTTCACAGGCTATGGGCCTTTTCCCAAACGTGGTAGCTTCACAGGCATTCGCCTTCTTCACAGGCTCCGGGCCTTTTCCCAAACGCGATAGCTTCACAGGCATTTGCCTTCTTCACAGGCTCTGGGCCTTTTCCCAAACGCGATAGCTTCACAGGCATTCGCCTTCTTCACAGGCTCCGGGCCTTTTCCCAAACGCGATAGCTTCACAGGCATTTGCCTTCTTCACAGGCTCTGGGCCTTTTCCCAAACGCAATAGCTTCACAGGCATTCGCCTTTTTCACAGGCTCCGGGCCTTTTCCCAAAGGGACATCCTCCGCAGGTACCAGGAAGTCCTCCCGAGAAGGAGCAATAGCAGCAGTCTGGGCTGTGCACGAGCCTGGCCCGGCCCGACTCGCGAGGGGCTCGCGAGGGGAGGCAGCTGTGGTGAAGCGGTAACCAGAACGCAAGAAATGGCTCGAACGAGACTAAGCACCCCTTCCCCGAACGCACGCAAATCTCAAATTAGAATACAATTTAAATCCAGCAGGGGAAAAGTTACAACCAAAAGAAGAAGGCAATGAAAGCAGACAAAAGGCCGCGTCCGGCACCTAATCTAGTCTTGGATGTCTTCTCACCAGCGTGGAGCTAAGTGTTGTCCACCGGGCGTGGGAGGGAGCCCCAAGGCCTGAGGCCGGCACCCCTGAGACTCCAGGGCGTGTACAGCCCCACTCATTATTACGTGAGAGTGTCACGGGGCGGCGAGCTTCACAGGCACTGGGCCTTCTTCACAGGTACCGGCCTTGCTTCATATCGCCAGATGAGGGCCCCACCTTGCGCCACACTCTAGTGCCACCAACGACGACCGGAAACCAGGATGCCGCCGGTGGGGTAGAGCGGTCGCCAGCGGTTCCCCCGACGACCACGGGTCCTCCGCCAGGGGCAGGCCCTTAGGCGCCTCCCCAGCGGAGGGCCTACCTCCTGAGAACGCCTTGCTCCTAACGTCGCAGTGGTGATGTTGGATCTCTGCCCCTCTCCTGCAGCCCCCTGCGCCCTCCTCCCGAGGGGTAGGAGACTGTGCGAGCGGGGCAGCTGCTTGCTGCGGCGACCTGCACCTCCTGCGATCCATGATTAGCGTACGTCTGCTCCTGAGGAATTAGTGGTACCCGATAGCTGTCGCCTCCAGCGTGCCCGATGGAGCCGTCCCGGGGCTCCTGGAAGAGCTCAGCTTCTGGTGTCTCGTCTCCCCAGCCGGGGCTGAGCAACGAGCCTTGCTCGCCCTCGTGAGCGTGCCCTTGGTCCATCATGAGGGGCACGTATTCTTCTGGCGCCGTCATCCCGAAGGCTGTGCTGTAGGGCTCCAGCTGCCATGCAGTGTTGCTTGACGTGCCTACCGCGGGGTGATAACGCGGCTGCCCGCTGACGTCGTGGGCCGTGCCGAGCCCTTCTCCCTCACACGCCAGGGGCGGGGGTAGCGCCACCGCCAGTCCGGCGCTAACGGATTCGCTGGTGTTGGGGTAGCCCTGAGGCATGCAGGAGTGTGCGGGGCCCCCGCGCGTGCTGCCATGGGCTTGCGACGGAAGCTGGATGCAGAAGGGGTGAGCCCCCGAAGCGGCAAAGCCCAGGAGCTCGGCAACCCGCTCCAGCAGCACGTCTCGGCCGCCTTCCAGCAGCCTACACTACAGCAGCTCTCGGGCCACCGTGAGCGCGGCCCTCGAGTTCGCTTGCTCCCGGCGGGTGTACGGTGTCGTGGTCGCGGTGTGATTGGAGGCCCTTGCTGCCGACCGCGCTTGCCGCGGCGTGAGGGTTGTTGAAGCCTGTCCGCGCCGCCCGCGGCCCACAGCGCCCTGCGGACCATGAGCTGCCTGGGGCGCGGGGTCGCCCGAGGCGGGCGGCTCCGCGCGGGCGGGCCACGCCGCCCGTGGATCTTGGTTGCCCGCCTGGTCGTCGGACATGGTGATGACGGTGCGACGAGACGTGGAGCGGTAGAAAGGTGGATTAAGGCGCACCCCTACCTGGCGCGCCAAATGTCGGATTTCGGGTTCTGGCAAACCCTTGAGGTTCGAACTCTGGGGTGCGCGCGGAGATTATGCCCTCTACCTCTCTGTCTTGCAAAGATCTAACTACCGAAAGAACAACACAAAAGACACAGGGTTTATACTAGTTCGGGCCACCATTGTGGTGTAATACCCTACTCTAGTTTGTGGTGGGTGGATTGCCTCTTGGGCTGATGATGATGAATAGTACAAGGAAGAACAGCATCGCGAGGGTCTGTTCTTGGCGAGGGGGATGAACTGTTAGGAGGAGTTCAACCGCCCTTCTCTCTCTCTCTCTCTTGTCCTCCGTTTGCCCGGATCCTCGGTCCCCCTTTCCTGGGGGTGGCTAGTCCTATTTATAGGCAAAGGCCCTGGGCCTCTTCCCAAATATTGAGCGGGAAGGGCGCCAACAATTGGCCAATTTGAAGGGGAACATCCAGTACACTTATCCTGACCAAAGTTGGTCCTCGCCTGCCAAAAGCCCTGTGTGATGCCGTTCTGAGCTCCACGATGACCTCCTTCCCACCGTTGGACTGGTCTTGGTCTCGTTGCACCGAAATGGATGCCTTTGTTTGATCCTCTCGCCTACACTTGCCCCCTTTGCACCAAAGAGGAGAGGGAGGACACTGCGCCGGCTGGCGCCTGCCTAGCGCCCTTGGTCGTCATGGCTTGCGTCATGGGCACCTCGCGAGCTACCCCGCCTTGATCTCTCCGCCTTCTCGTGAGCCAGCCTGACGAGGCCGCGCCTGAGGAAGCGCCGTGTCGTCCGCCCCACGAGGCTTGGCCCCTCGCGAGCGTCTTGGGTCTTGTGTTGATGAAGATGGGCCACGCTGGGGCCCCTTTGAGCCACGTCGCAAGCCGCAGGCAGGAAAGTCTGGGGACCCCCGTTCCCAGAACGCCGACATTCACCTTGGTTATAAATACCGCTCACCCTCCTCACTGTTTTTACTCTGCTCGACCTCTCTCCCTTGCTCGAGCTCTCCAAACCTAGCGCAGCCGCTACTTCCATCGTCGCTGGTGAGGAAGAGCTTCGCTGCCTCGACCTCGTTGCCGTCGTACTCGCGCCGGCCGCGGATTTCTTCACTCCGCCGCCGCCATAGCTGTCTTCCTCTGCCATGTTAGGGCGTGGAAGATCTGAACCGACGAGCTTCAAATCTACTATTCACAGTTCATCGTGTTCTTCGTCAAGGGTAAATAAAAGTCATTTCTACTGCCCTTGTTGATTCCTTTGATTTCTACAAATCTTCAAAAGGTGTTTATTCTTCAATCTTCACACTCTAAACACCTCACACAAACATCAGTTCAGTATCTATTTCCCTAAGAAACACTTTTTTCTTCAAGATCCCTCAATTGTGTGGATTTCCAATCTATACAACTCTGAACCTAAGTCAAAGAACGTTTAGTGTCATGGTATTGTCATGGCAGATGTCCTAGTGTGAGGACTTAGTCGTGGAGCCATCGCGATGGTTTAGTTTAAAGAGATTAATCGGGACAAAGGACACAAGGAGTTTATACTGGTTCGGCCTCTTGCGGTGAAGGTAAAAGCCTAATCCAGTTTGAGGTGGTATTGCAAGGGTTTTAATAATCAGGGAGTGAATACGCTTGACCTAACTCTCGATCTGTTGTTTTCTCGTCCCTAAACCGCCGCCGGGTCGTCCCTTTATATACACAGGTTGACGCCCGGTGGTTCATAGAATCACAGCCAACTCATAAACGAGTCTGGCACGGTTTCTACTCTTTCCTGTCTTACAACACAATTCATACGTCTTATGACGATTTACATCTTGGGATTTAACCCGCCTTTGGGCTTTGGGCCTTATTGCCAAGTCTCCTCGATAAAGCGCCATCTTCCATGTCTTCATGGGCTTCAAAATACGGGCAATCACTATGAGCATAACTCGGCCCCTCCTGGGCGGTTTATACTCAATAGTCATATCCCCAACATTAGGCCCCAGGTTGATTTGAACTTGTCCATGTCAATCTTCAACACTTAGGGAAATTCATTCTTCAATACCTTTGCGAAAGCCTTGTAACTCGCCATGATGTCATCTTCCAAGATCATGGTAAACCGCCATGACGTCACTTGTTTATTAAAAAACAATGTATACATCACCTTTTTAATGAGCCTCCGAAAATCGAGGCAACAACCTTGTCACATATCCAATTCGGGGATCCTCGATTCCCGCGCATGTCACTTATCCATTCGCCTTATAAATAGGGCCGAGGGTCTCTTTCACTTTCCCCACTCGTGCCTCTTCACTTCATCTTCTTCCTCATGTCGACCTAGCACTCAGGCTCAGCCGCCGCCGCCAAGTCTTCGTCTTAGACCTCAACTCCGGCCGCTGCATCACCCTGAACGCACCAGAGAATCGCGGCACCTCTCCGCTGTTCCATCAGCATCGGTAAGCCTTCTTTCCTTCCGCCATAGATTTGTCATTAGGGTTTCAGTGTTCGTCGCTGTGCAATAGCTCTTTGATTCAAACCTTGATATTTATCCTGTACAGTGATAGCTGTAGCCCTTGTTTTCCGTCAGTGCATCTCGTTTAAGTAGAAAACCCCATCTGAACCTTCATCAACTGCTCTGCTGCCAATATTTAGGTCTGAATATACTTTGATTTTCTGATACGCAGCAGATCTAAAATTATCATACCAATATGTGCAACTTGTTTTTCATCACTTAGTCATCTTCCAACTTCAGATCTATACTTGCCATACCAGTATAGGCGGTTTAACTTTAGAAAATGGTAATCCGCCAGGTACTATTAGTCCCCTCTTAAACCGCCAATTGTTTATCTTTGTAACTTTGACAATGTCAACCTCCGGTTTAACATTTATGCATGCTTAGAGGCTTTCTACCTCTTAACTTTAGACGCTTTATGCTTATCAATCATGAACCTTAAACCGGCACAAATCTTTTTTTCAGTTTATCATAGAAATGGCCAAGACCTTTTACTCCTGCAATTGGGTTCCGCCCCGAGTTACCGAAGAAAGGCTGAACGGGTTTGTCACCACTGGTGCTTTAGCAAAAAAAAGGAACTCATCCACTGGAGAGTCCCGGGTTCTAAATGTCCTCCTGAGCCCAAGGGAGGAGAAGTGGTCGTTTTTGCTGACCATTTGAGTCGAGGATTTAGCCCACCCAGATCAAAAAAATTCCGTGACGTGCTTCATTTCCTCCAACTGCACCCTCAAGATATTGGACCTAACTCCGTCTCCAATATTTGCAACTTTCAAGTATTTTGCGAAGCTTATCTGCAAGAGGAGCCCACAGTTGAATTGTTCAGAGACTTCTATAACTTAAACCGCCGCACAGAATTTGTGGATGGGCCCAACACTGAACTCGGCGGGGTATCCATCCAAAAGAGGAAAGATGTCTCCTCATGCCAACCATTATAGTTATCCTAAGAACTGGAATCAAACTTGGTTCTATTGCCGGGATACCTCCCCATCCGATGGAAATCCCTTGCCGGGTTATCATGCTCACCGTCTTAGCAGTACACATTCGCTCCCTCAAGGACTCAATGCAAAGGAACGAGCCAAATATGCGCCACAACTCTCAAAGCTTAGAGCATTTATAGCCAGTGGTTTAACAGGCGTTGACTTCCTCCGTTGCTGGGTGTCCTGGAGTATTTTACCCTTAAGCCGCCACCCCGGTTTAATGTGTGAATATACTGGGAACTTGAAAGATCCTCAATGCCATATTGACATTCAGCTGACTGACGCTGAAGTTACCGAAGCTGTCAAGAAAATGCTGGATGTATCAGTGGCCGAGTGCAGCAAAACAGGACTTAGTCCTTTCTGTACTACCAATAAACCGCCAGCTGTAAGGACTACTCAACTCCTTCTTACACCATATTATTAACACTCCCTTATGTTTTTTCCAATTTTTAACAGGTTGATGATCCATTCTGGAAAAAGAAGCCGCAGGATAAACCGGCCAAGCCAACTCGCCACAAGACCAAGGTCACGAAGAAACCCGCCAAGAATGAAACAGCTGAATCCACCGAGTTGAACATCGATGATGACCTTGATAACCCGGAGTCAGAGGAGAACTTGATTCTTTTTTCATACACCTCAATTACAATGATCATTATCAGGATGACGCTGAGGCTAGCCATGCTGGTGACGTAGATGTAAATATTCTTTCCTCCAGCTCAGATCCTCTGCCCACACAGAAAACCCGACAAGCAAACCGGAAAGTAAGATTTTCTCACCCCCTAGCTCACTTGGATCCAAACTTTCTTTTGAAGAAACAGCAACACGAAGCTCGTCGCACAACCCGGCACAGCGGCCATGTGGTCAGTTCATCCGGTTTACCGAACACACCGGTTCGTAAACGTCGCCCAGAGGTCTCACATATTTCTGACACATCTTATCCCAAGGCGGGTTATTTCCGACAACCTCTTAATTCGTCTGATTCAAACTATCAGGGAACAACTCATTCATCTTCTGGAGAGTCAACAGGGACACAACTCCCCCCCTCAAAACTGTTCCTGGGTGAGCATATTAAACTAACCCTTTATACTTGCTTGCTTATTATACTAACCCTTATGTTTGTTCCTTTCAGTGCCAAGGCCAGACCCAGCAAAAAGGCCAAGTTGAATAAACCGGCTGATGATAACCCGACAGTTGATCCAGAAAAGACCCCAGAACAGTTTGAACCAAATGCTGACGCCATTCTTGATGATCCGCCACCACAAGATCATGAAACCTTTGTTGAATAGGTGGAAATTGATCCAACGGGTCATGCTGATGATCCGCCAAGCCCAGCAAAAGTTGTTGATAAACCGACAAGCCTAGTCAAAGCTGCTGATGAACCGACAAGCCCAGTCAAAGCAGCTGATGACAAAATGAATGATGTTGTAGTTACTGGCTTTGGCTACACCACTCTTGGCAACCCTATTGCTTTGTCAAAACATAATGCCAAGGAAGAATCTACTGCTATGGATAAGGGCAAGTGGAAAATGGATTTGGAAAGCTATGCCCACCTCAACGCCCAAGATATCCATTCTGGGTTTTTAAACCATTTGTACACAAGCCGTGACTATGAAGCCGGTTTAGTGAACATTATGAAGGAGCGGTATGAGGTAAATGTCACTAACTCTGCATAAATATTCTTTCCTTATGACTGGTTTAAACTATCAACTCCAGTAGCCCCCAAGGGCCGGTTTACAATTATCAATATAAACTGAGACTTTGTAAAATAACAATACTTCAATTTTGCCTGTGTAGCCCCCAAGGGCGGTTTATCCTTTCAAGGATGAATCGGGACTTTACACTGTTAGTATAAAAATTCGTGTTGAATACCTTTGTAAACCGATGGACCACCAAGCTGATTGATGGAAGAAAAGTCCATAGCTTTAACTTGAACAAATATGCATTAGCCCCCAAGTGCCAAGAATAATACTTATATTGAGCTTGGGACTTATAACAATTTTTGATAAGAAGCAATAGGCATTAGCCCCCAAGTGCCAAGTGTATAATTTGTTATGTGCTTGGGACTTGAAATATGTACTGCCAACTCATAAATTAAATGTTTCTTACAGGCCGATCTGAGCAAGAAAGAATCCCAAATCGCCGACCTTCAAGAAAATATTAAGCCTCAGCAAGCAGAAACTTCCAAGGCCAAGGAGGAGTTGACCAGCGCTTTAACGGCCATGGAGAAACTGAAGGAGAGCTTTAAGAGCGAGCGGGCAGGCTGGGACACAGAAAGAGCAACTCTCCTAAAGAGGATTGAGGATGTTGAAGCGACCCATAATCCAGTAACAGAGGAGCAGAATGGCTTGAAGCGGCAAATAAATGCCATGACCTCTGCTGTTTTTGGTAAAGAACCTCTTCATAAGCTTAAGATATGTAGTATTTATGAAATTGTCGGTTTACTGATGTTTTTTGACAATGCAGGAAGCCGCATTGCGCATCTTGGCTCGATTATGCGTCTAAAGCTGAAAGCTGCCTATACACTTATAGAGCGGTTATATACCGGCGTACAGCAGGTCATCTGCACAGCCTCCCATAATAAACCGCCCCCAACCCTAATCAAGGAAACATTGGAAAGGCTGTCAATGATGCCTGTCCGGTTTGAAGAATTGAAGAAATCGGCTGCCAGGGCAGGTGCTCTTACTGCATTAACTCGGGCCAAAGCGTGGATATCTGACCTTGATCCGGCCGATATTGGAAACGGCTATCCAAGCATAAAGGAGGACGGGTCAGATTTTGATAATGATGACCTCAGAGCCATAACGAGGGAAATGCGTCCATTGGCGTGAAAATTGCCTGAAGAGACTGATCTTTCACATTATCAGTCGATTTATGACGCCGACAACAAACGGGTTAATGCACCAACTTACGATGTGCAAAATCTTATCCCGTCAATCTGTAAGCATACCTATGCCCCTGATGTTGACCCCTCCACCCTTATAAGTGATGAAGTTGTATTCAAAGCCTTAACTGGGATCGATTGGTCAACCATTGACTTCCAGCAACTGGGTAGAGAAGAGGAGGATGAACCGACGCAGGATGATCCGCAAGCTTCAAGTCAGCCCGGCCAAGATTCATAAACTGGAGGCTGGTTTAACTTCTGCCTTGTGCAAGACTTATTGAAAACAATTATTCTTTTTGGCATCAACCGCCTTGTAATAGGCTAGTTTAAACTCTTGATCTGGTATGCCATTGTGCATATTTACTTCGCATGACACTGTTAATCCACCATAATAAGATATGCCACATATGCTCATGAGTACCAGTTTATTGCATTTGTTCCTACATACAACTGTTTAAAGTGTCCTGGCGGTTTCCCGCTAGACGGGTCATAACGCCCAATACACAACCATGGAAACTAAGATAGTTTATAATCAAGGCTGGATGTAAGAATAATCAAATATGAAATATATCATACCTGTGATATTGGATCATACTGTTGGTTTACCAACCTAGTGTAGTAAGGGTTATAACCCACAACTTGAACACTGATAATTTATCAGATGTTGCCGGTTTATGAGCAAAGAGTGGCCGGGTTAAAAAATGCCGGATATTATTTTATGTCATACTGACGACTTATAGTCAAAGCCAGGCCGGTTTAATAAACACCGAATTACCTTTATCTCAAACTGACGATTTATAGCCAATAATCGGGCTGGTTGATGAACATCAGTGCAATATAATTATAAAGCATGATAAGCCGCATTGAATAAATCTGAAAAATCAATTGGGTTTAAGCTTATGGTTCGGATGCGACCAGAACCCCTAAGTAGTCATAATTGTGGCATTGCGTCGATCAAGAGGATTTAAGCTATGGTTCGGATACGACCAAAGCCCCCAACTGATCATCCTATTGGCCTTACGCCGGTCAAGAGGGTATAAGCTTTGGTTCGGATACGACCAGAGCCCCCAAGTGATCATCCTAGTGGCCTTATGCCAATCAAGAGGGTTTAAGCTATGGTTCGGATACGACCAAGCCCCCAAATTATTATCCTGGTGGCCTTATGCCAATCAAGAGGATATAAGCTATGGTTTGGATACGACCAAGCCCCCAAATGATTATCCTAGTGGCCTTATGCCAATCAAGAGGGTATAAGCTATGGTTCGGATACGACCAAGCCCCCAAATGATTATCCTGGTGGCCTTATGCCAATCAAGAGGGTATAAGCTATGGTTCGGATACGACCAAGCCCCCAAATGATGTGAGCTGTGCCCAAGGGGTACCTATGTTTGAGTTGTGTTGAACAGACTCTCTTTGGTCCGTTTTAACCTGAGTAGTAAACCCCCAAGTTTTCTTTCAATTGGCTTACTAGCCGGTTCAAAGGGTAATCATTACTTCATGCATAAGCCGGAAGCCCCCATGTAACCAAAAACTTTTAAGAAAAAATGACAGAGGCCCCGCTTTAGCAAGGATGCCGGTTTATTATATTGATCATAATATATACACTGTCAAAAATATGTACACAAGAGGAGCCAATGGCTCAGGTGTAGTAAGGCCGAGCATGAGCAATATTCCACGGCCGGTGGGTCTCCACCTCCGATTTATGTGAGTCTTTATGCTCTCGAACATCGATAAGGTAGTATGACCCGTTGTTTAGATTCTTGCTGACCACAAAGGGTCCTTCCCAAGGTGGGGATAACTTGTGCATATCAGTCTAATCCTGGATAAGCCGGAGCACCAGATCCCCTTCTTGAAAAGTTTTGGTTTTAACCCGGCGGCTGTGGTAACGACGCAGATCTTGCTGGTAAATCACCGACCGAGCCGCCGCTATGTCATGCTTCTCATCTAACAGGTCCAGTGCTTTTTGACGTGCTTTTTCATTGTCCACTTCAACATAAGCCGCCACACGAGGCGAGTTGTGCCGGATGTCACTAGGCAGAACTGCCTCTGCTCCGTAAACCATGAAGAAAGGCGTGTAACCCATAGATCTGTTGGGGGTGGTATTAATGCTCCATAACACGGAAGGTAACTCCTCCACCCAACAACCCGGCGTCCTCTGCAAAGGAAGCATAAGCCGGTGCTTGATGCCTCTCAAGATCTCTTGATTGGCTCTCTCAGCTTGACCATTAGATTGGGGGTGAGCAACTGATGACACATCAAGCCGGATATGCTCTCGTTGACAAAATTATTTCATAACACCCTTGGAGAGATTAGTGCCATTGTCTGTTATGATGCTGTGTGGAAAGCCAAAACGGAAAATCACCTTCTTCATGAATTGAACCGTCGTTTCTACATCACACTTACTGACTGGCTCTGCCTCCACCCACTTAGTGAACTTATCAACCGCCACCAAAAGGTGGGTTTTCTTATCCTTGGACCTCTTAAAGGGTCCGACCATATCCAGCCCCCAAGTTGCAAATGGCCAAGTGATTGGAATCATCCTCAACTCCTGAGCCGGAACATGCGCTCGACGTGAAAACTTCTGACAACCGTCACACTTCTTCACCAAGTCCTCAGCATCAGCATGAGCCGTCAGCCAATAGAAACCGTGACGAAAAGCTTTGGCTACCAGGGATTTTGAACCGGCATGGTGACCACAATCTTCTTCGTGGATCTCACGCAGAATCTCACAGCCTTCTTCAGGAGACACGCAACGCTGAAATGCCCCTATGACATTGCAATGATGCAATTCCCCGTTGACAATGGTCATTGACTTGGACAACCGGATTATCTGCCTGGCCAAAGTTTCATCCTCAGGTAACTCGCCCAGGGTCATATATGCCAAATATGGAACTGACCAATCAGGGATAACATGAAGAGCCGCCACCAACTGAGCCTCCGGGTCAGGAATAGCCAAATCCTCCTCTGTGGGTAACTTGACCTACGGGTTATAAAGAACGTCAAGAAAGACATTAGGTGGCACCGGTTTATGCTCAGAACCCAACCGGCTCAAGGCATCAGCCGCTTCATTCTTTTCCGGTCCACCTGCTCAACTTGATAACCCTTGAAGTGACCAGCAATAACATCCACCTCTCGTCGATAAGCTGCCATGAGTGGATCCTTGGAATCCCAAGTACCAGATACTTGTTGAGCTACCAAATTTGAGTCACCAAAGCACCTAACCCGGCTTAAGTTCACTCCTTAGCCATTCAAAGACCGTGGAGTAAGGCCTCATATCCAGCTGCATTGTTAGTGCAAGGGAACATTAAACGGAGAACATAACAATATTTATCACCTCGAGGGGAAGCTAGCACAACTCCATCCCCCGAGCCCTCCAATTGTCTGGACCCATCAAAGTGAATAGTCCAATATGTGTAATCCGGCTTTTCCTCCGGCGCCTGCAACTCTGTCCAGTCATTGATGAAATCCACAAGTGCTTGGGACTTGATCGCCGTACGAGGCATATACTTTAACCCGTGAGGCCCAAGCTCAATGGCCCACTTGTCAACCCGGCCAGTTGCTTCCCTTTTTTGGATTATATCTCCCAAAGGAGCAGAACTGACCACAGTGATGGGATGGCCCTGAAAATACTGCTTATGCTTCCGGCTTGCCATGAAAACTCCGTACACCAGCTTCTGCCAATGTGGGTATCTCTCCTTGGACTCAATAAGCACCTCACTAATATAATAAACCGATCGTTGAACCGGATATTCCTTGCCTGCCTCCTTTCGCTCCACCACAATAGCCACGCTGACAGCCCGGGCATTAGCAGCCACATACAATAGCAATGACTCTTTATCAACAGGGGCAGCAAGAACAAGTGGCTCGGCTAACTGCTTCTTCAAGTCCTCAAACGCCGCATTAGCGGCATCACTCAAGACAAAATTATTTGTCTTTTTCATCATCCGATATAGAGGGATAGCCTTCTCCCCCAACCGGCTGAGCGCTGCAATATGACCCGCCAGACGTTGGACGTCATTGATACACACCGGTTTAGCCAGAGAAGTGATGGCCTTAATCTTCTCCGGATTAGCTTCGATGCCCCTGTTAGACACCAGAAAACCTAAAAGCTTGCCTGCCGGCACACCAAAGACACACTTGGCCGGGTTAAGCATCATCTTATAAACCCAGAGGTTATCAAAGGTTTCTTTCAAGTCATCTACCACTGCCTCCTTCTTTCTAGACTTCACCACGATGTCATCCACATAGGCGTGAACATTGCGCCCAATATGATTATGAAGACAATTCTGCACACACCGCTGATAAGTCGCCTGGGCACTCTTAAGCCCAAAATGCATAGACACATAGCAGAAGGCTCCAAAAGGAGTTATGAAAGCTGTCTTCTCCTGGTCCTTAACTGCCATCTTGATCTGATGATAACCAGAATAAGCATCCAAAAAAATCAAATGCTCACAACCCGGCATAGCATCAATAATCTGATCAATACGAGGGAGAGCAAAGGGGTCAGCTGGACAGGCCTTGTTTAAATCCGTATAGTCCACACACATGCGCCAGGTGCCATTCTTGTTAAGTACCAGCACCGGGTTAGCCAACCACTCAGGTTGAAAAACTTCAACAATGAACCCAGCCGCCAAAAGCCGGGCTACCTCCTCACCAATGGCATTGCGCCTTTCTTCATTGAAATGACGAAGAAACTGCTTGACCAGTTTAAACTTGGGATCAATATTGAGAGTGTGCTCAACGAGTTCCCTCGGTGCACCTGGCATGTCAGAAGGTTTCCATGCAAAGATGTCCCGCTTCTCACAGATGAACTCGATGAGCGCGCTTTCCTATTTCGGATCCAGGTTAGCGCTGATGCTGAACTGCTTGGATGAATCGCTAGGAACAAAATCAACCAACTTAGTCTTCTCAGCCCATTTAAACTTCAGGGCCAGATCATGCTTTGTAGTTGGCTTTTTCAAAGTAGTCATATCCGCCGGATCAACATTGTCCTTATAAAACTTCAACTCCTTTGTTGCACAAACCGACTCAGCATAAGCCGCATCACCCTCTTCACATTCCAAAGCTATCTTCTGGCCCCCATGCACCGTGATGGTCCCCTTATGACCCGGCATCTTGAGCTACAGATAAACATAATAGGGCCTTGCCATGAACTTAGCATAAGCCGACCGTCCAAACAGGGCATGATAAGGGCTCTTGATTTTCACGACCTCAAAGGTCAATGTCTCTGATCTAGAGTCATGATCATCTCCAAAAGCAACTTCCAGAGCTATCTTACCAACTGGATACGCCGACTTACCAGGCACCACACCATGGAAAACAGTGTTTGACTGTTTAAGATTTTTATCTGTCAACCCCATGCGACGAAAGGTTTCATAATAAAGGATATTGATGCTGCTCCTCCGTCATGAGTACTTTGGTGAATTTATACCCTCCAACCTGAGGCGCAACCACCAATGCTAGGTGACCCAGATTATCAACCCGGGGCGGATGATCCTCTCGACTCCACACAATGGGCTGCTCGGACCAACGCAAGTAACGGGGCACTGCTAGTTCAACGGAGTTTACTGCCCTTTTATGAAGCTTCTGATCCCGTTTTCACAAACTTGTGGTGAAGACATGGTACTGCCCACTATTCAACTGTTTTGGGTTACTCCGATACCCAGACTGCTGATGTTGATTCCCCTGGCCCGATTGTTGATGGTAGCCATCCTGATTACCTTGATTACCTTGATGAGCTTGGAACCCCGAGCTTGAACTGCCGCCACCTTAACCCGGACCCTGTGAACCGGATCCTGGACCGCCACCCGGTCCATGGTTGCCTTGAAAAAAGTTTGAGTTTTTGAACTCCTTCATGATAAAACAATCCTTCCAGATGTGACTGGATGGCCTTTGTCGCGTACCATGCCTTGGACAGGGTTGATTCAACAGTTGCTCGAGATTAATGCCTGATCCTCCGGTCTGTGGGGGCGGTCTACCCTTGCGACTCTGGCCATTACTCTGTGCATTGGTATTTGCCACAAAGTCCAAATTGTTGTCAGCCTTGCGCTTACCATTACCTCCCTGATTTGCCGGGTTATGTTGCTGCCCCTTGGTGTTGCTGCTCTTCTTTCCCTTTCCCAGTTTTTCATCATCACACTCGGGGTCCTTGGTACCATCAGAGTTAGCATACTTAGCCAGGGCCACCATGAGTGTCCCCATGTCATTGTAGTGACGCTTGAGCCGTCCCAATTTCTGCTTTAGGGGCCTGAAACGACAGTTACTTTCTAACATTAAGACCGCTGAGTCGGCATTGATGCGATCCGACGAGTGTAGAATTGTTGAAACTCGGCGCACCCAATGAGTTGTCGATTCACCTTCTTCTTGAACACGGGCGGCTAAATCCACAATTGACATGGGCTACTTGCATGTGTCTTTAAAATTCTGGATAAAATGGGCCTTTAACTCGGCCCATGATCCGATGGAGTTAGCAGGGAGCCCCTTCAACCAAGTATGGGCCGTCCCTTCCAACATCAAGGGAAAATACTTAGCAAATGCAGCTTCGCTAACATCCAGCAATTCTATAACCATCTCATAACTCTCAATCCATGCCTTGGGAGGTAAGTCCGCTGTGTAGTTAGGCACCTTGCGAGGACCTTTGAAATCCTTGGGCAGATGCTCATTCCGTATAGCTGGCACTAAACATGGCACGCCCAAATTCTTAAAGGCTACACCTGGCTCTACTGAAGTTGTTGAACGAACCGGAGTAGGCTGACGGGCCGCGTACTGAGCCGCTAGCTCGGCCTCCCGACGTGCTCTACCTTGATCCACTATGTTCTGAGCCTCAGCACCATCGCCCACCGAGTTATGCCCATGCGGCGGGTTACGATTCCGCGCACTGCTCGACACAGCCGGTTCATCGATATGTCTGCTGTAACTCCGGCTTGGGCGAGGGGTGGAATGAATCCTTTCACGACTGTAAGAATAAGCCTGCTGCTAAACCAACACCGTCTGTAACAGCTCTCGAGCTCTCCGGGTTTCAACCGCCACTGGAGACTCGCCTTCAACCGGAAGAGCCGCCAATCGCAACGCTGCGGTGATCATGTTATCCAAAGGGTTAGAGTAATGTAACGGCAGTGTCGCCGCACGCTCAGGCGGGTTATTGTGCTGACGAGGCGGGTCCGTCGTGCGTGGCTGAACCGGCGTTCCTGTCCCAGGTGCTTCGACTCGGTTTACCACTGCCGGATTACTGATTCCTGCTCCTGGCGTGTTAAAGAGATTTCTTGCTTCATAAACCGGAGGTAGACAAGTCTGATGCCTCCTTCTCATGACATCATTCGAAGAGTTATGGTCTAGCATGAGCCGGTAAGACTCCGCCTGAATCCGCTGTGCCTGAGTATCCAAAGCGGCCCGCTCTTCAGCCATCCTGGTGTTTTCCGCGTTCAGCTCCTCCTTGGCATGTGTTATCTCATCACGCAATTTCGCGACTGCCGCATTATGCTAATCCTGATCGGCCGGATTAACCACTGTTGTTATCAATGCTATCAGTTTGTCCACCAAGTCAGTTAAGACATGGGCCGGCGGGCGCACAGGGCCTCCTGCCTCGGCAGCCGTGGTTGCTGCTGAACCGGAAATCAATTCTGCTGCAGTTGATTAGTGTTGCACGGGCTGTGTACCGGCCATGAAGATTGCAACCCGGTTCAGCGGTTTGAGGGGGTCCGGAATACTGTCGCCATCGGAACAGCCCCCAAGTCGGCCATCTTGCAACTGGTACAATGAATCGGTCTCGCCGGTGGATGACTCGCCATCTGAATAGACAGCCATCTCACCATTAGATACTGATTCAGATTTTGCACCATTGATGAATCCCACGAAGGCACGCTTCATGGTGGGCTGAACTCGGGTGGGTCTTGCACGCTAAGCTGTCTCCATGATGTCGGCGCAGATGTCCGGCTCAGGGCCCGGTTCGCCAATCTTGCCAATGAAAACATGAATTCCACCGAAGGGGACCCGGTACCCGTACTCGATTGAGCCGGCCTCGGGGCCCCAGCCTGTGTCGTCGATGTAGAGCTTGCCGCGACGACTGTTGGTCATCCGGCCCACAGCGTATCCCTTGAGCCCTTCGAAGTTGTCCTCTAAGAACTTGAAACCATCATGCGATAGCCCCACGGTGGGCACCAACTGTCGTGGAATTGTCACGGCAGATGTCCTAGTGTGAGGACTTAGTCGTGGAGCCATCGCGATGGGTTAGTTTAAAGGGGTTAATCGGGGAAAGGACACGAGGAGTTTATACTGGTTCGGCCCCTTGCGGTGAAGGTAAAAGCCTAATCCAGTTTGAGGTGGTATTGCTAGGGTTTCAATGATCGGGGAGCGAATACACTTGACCTGACTCTCGATATGTTGTTTTCTCGTCCCTAAACCGCCGCCGGGTCATCCCTTTATATACACAGGTCGACACCCGGCGGTTCACGGAATCCCGGCTGGCTCATAAACGTGTCC
This sequence comes from Aegilops umbellulata, assembly GCA_032464435.1. Classification (NCBI taxonomy): domain Eukaryota; kingdom Viridiplantae; phylum Streptophyta; class Magnoliopsida; order Poales; family Poaceae; genus Aegilops; species Aegilops umbellulata. The sequence continues at coordinate 510,493,449 of CP136056.1, read as the reverse complement.
GACATGGTTTCTACTCTTTCCTATCTTACAACACAAGTCATGCATCTTATGGCGATTTACATCTTGGGATTTAACCCGCCTTTGGGCTTTGGGTATTATTGTCAAGTCTCCTTCATAAAGCGCCATATTCCATGTCTTCATGGGCTTCAAAATACGGGTAATCACTATGAGCATAACCTGGCCCCTCCTGGGCGGTTTATACTCAATAGTCATATCCCCAACACTTAGTGAAATTCCTCAAGACACATCTGGTCAAATTACTCAAACTTGTTCTTTTTGCAAAAACTTCTAAGAACACATATGACCTCTCCAAATTATTCGCACCTATACTATGTTCACAGGTACACATGTCCGCTGCTGAATCACTAGGTTCTCATCAACTTAACTCATTTGCAGTGTTCCTCGAAAAAAAGTTACATAGCTCGTCAGAGAACTCAATAGTTCAAATCCTCAGCTAAAGAAAATGGCTGATGGCAAGAAACCTCAGAAGGGAGGGAAGAAATTGGAAGTCAACATTGCTTTTGAGATACCTGAAGACATCTATGCAGGGTACTGCACTCCTCCTCGTGAAACGAAGAATGAGCGCAAAGTGCACATTCAGAGGATAGAGAGGAGATGTGCCAGAGAATGGAGGGAATATCGCTATGTCACTCCCAAGTACATGAAGAAATTTGCTGTACACCCTCCATGCCCAAGACCTCCATTGGCATCAGGCCAAGAAGTTGATCCCTCCAGCATCAGAAGAGGTGAGGATTTCCCAAAGGAGTGGGCCAAGCGTCAAGCCAAGTTGCCTAAAATGGCAAAAGAGGCAGTGAAGAAATTTAATGAAGATTTTGCTACTGCTACTGCTGAGGCCTATGCTAGCAAGCCTAAGAAGGCTATGCCCAAGAAGCCCTCTCACAAGCCCAGTGCTTCTTCTCAAATGCCCTCACGGCCCAGCTCTGCAAAGCCCTCATGGCCAATTCCTCAAGCTGCTCCAGCTCCTCCAAAGTCCTCAGCTCCTCCTCCAAGGTCCTCATCACCTGTGCATATTGCCTCGTGCCAAAGGTCAAAAGGCATCTCAACTGCCTCAGAAGCCTCTGCAAGTTCCTTAGCCCCTCCGCATTCCTCATCAGGCCCCACCTTGCTGAAGACAAAGGCACTACTGGACGAGACACTAGACCAAGTCCTCACAAGAAGCAGGTCGCCTTTCAAGTGCCGTCTGATGAAGACGAAGCTGATGATGAGGAACTTGCCGAAATCATCAGAGATAGACAGCAGAGGGCCGCTAGAGCCAAAGGCAGTAGTGTGCCACTGATGCTGGATCCAAGTTGATCCTAGACTTCATCGACTTATGGCACAAGGACCCCAACACACCTCTACCTGAGATGAACCTCACTCCTGGTCAAAGTCATATGTTGACTGCCTTCATTGGTGAGGGAAAATGGAAATATGAACAGGGGAGGCAGGTGATCAAAGCACAGTACAAGAAAGAGCGCTTTCTGAAGAAAAACATTTTGAAGCTTTCACCTGAAGAACTTGTTGCTCTGCAATCAGAGATCAAGAATTTGAGTGATGAATTTGATCGCTACTATGCTGACTGGCTTGGAGTCAAAGTCAGATTCGTCAACTTGACCATGGGATTCACTTCAAATGTTGCAGCCCCAATGCAACATGAATCTCCTCATGCTGAAGCATCTGCTCAATGCACTGAAGAACATGCCAGCACAGCTAATGAAAATCAGGGTGCTGATGAAACAGAAAGTACCAGGGGTGATGACTGCATTCTAGCCGCTGATGACATTGCCAAGGCAACCACTAGTGTTGCGCCTGAGGATCAAACCAAGCCAGCTGAAGCTTCAACCGTTGTGCCTGAAGAAACTGACCAAGCCAGGGCAACTGCATCAGTTGTGCCTGAAGTAACTGCACCAATTTCCTCTGCTCCTCCTGCACCAACACCAAGTTCATTTCTTACTTATGCATCAGAAGCGAAGAAAACTAAGGCCACGGAGCGAGCAATAGTGAAGAAGAGGAAAGCATCTGCTTCATCACATTCTTCAGCTCCGAAGAAGATGAAGATATTGACAAGCTCTTTTGAGAATCCTATTGATGTCGTTCCCGTCTCAAGCATGCCATCAAAGAAAATCATTCCTTTTGGTGAAGAATATGAGATCCCAAGAGGATCTGATGAAGATGTTCCTTCTACTGCTTCTTCAGAGTAGTTTGATGAAGAAATTTAATTGGATGATATCCCTTCAACTCCGGTTGTTTCACTGCCAGTGCCTCAGTTCACAGCTGAAGAGGCAGGCGTTGAAGAATTAAGTGAAGAAGATGAAGACGTGGACATTGGGAGCACCACTCCTATGATGAATGATGACTTTTGGGAAAGTCAGCATCCCAACTCTCCTTTGTTCACGCCACTGCAACAAATCCCTCAGTCCCTAGTGCACACTGAAGTTCAAATGGGATCTGACGAACCTCACACCACTCCGTCCATTCCTGAAGAAATTCCAGCCACTAGTGCTGATGAAAATGCTGCTGAAGAAATGAAGACCCAGGCTGCAACTAAAGCAGAAACTGAAATTCCTCAGCATGTGGTTCCTGAGAATGTGATCCCTGAGGTTGTAATGCAATCGATTGATACTCCTCAGCCCAAGCCGAAGAATCCCTTCTCTAAGAAGAAAAACTTCAAGGCTGATGACTTCTTCCACGAGCATGTGTTCTTCACAAATTACAACCCATATGACTCTGCTCATCTTAGAAGGAAGCGTTTCTGGACTGCCAGCCAAGCAAACTTCTATTCTTCACTGATTTTCGATAAGGACAAAGTCTTCGACCATGAGCATATTCCTCACGTGGACATGGAATCACCGCCTTGCTTCACGCCAGTCCTTAGTGATCTTCATGATGCTGGACTACTCAACTTCTGCATAGATATATGTGATTGGAATGAAGAACTAATTCTTCAGTTCTATGCAACACTGCACATCATCGGAAATGCTGAAGATGTGAACTCTTGGGTGTTGGACCGGATGGTAGAGAATACTCACTTCAAAGCACTGACCCCTGAATTGCTTCATGCCCTGCCTGTCAGCCCTCCCCTTGAAGGTGCATGTTGTATATATCATACCTGAACTTACTGATCACTATATGCATGTGTTGATGAAGCCACTGAAGCCTGGTCAAGCCCCAAGGACCAAATTCCTCATGAAGGAATTGTTGTATGTGCCACGGACTGTCTATCGCATCTTGACCAAGACTTTGAGTCCAATCAAGGGCCATGACTCTAATGAAGAAGAGGTCATTGGTATCATGAAGAATCTGCTATTCAACATCATTCATGGAGTTCCTGTCAACTACCATGATTTCTTCATGAGAAATCTGGCCAATGTTGCACTATCTCCATTTGAATTGAAGCCTTACGCTCCCTGGATTATGAGATTCCTTAGATCAAGGTCTTCAATGAATTACAAGGCTGATACACTCAACCATGGCAGCTACTTGTCCCCCATTGAAGTCCTCAAGCAGAGATTTTCCTCATCTGATGAAAAGGGCAAGGCCATTGCTGTTATTGATGAAGGCATCCATCCATTGGATGGTCGGTTTCGCAAAGCTGCATCTTACTCCACCAATGACGACTCTGCCACTCATGACTTTGCCGCCAATGCCTCAAAGCAAAATCCTCAAGGCACAACTCCAAGGGTGACGACTGATCCTGAGCTTCTCCTCAGTCTTCACCAGAAGGTCGATCGCAACCACAAATGGGTTAAGCGTCAGTTTGGTTATATTCTTCACAACATGACTGCTACACACAATGCAGTGAAGAAGAACCACTTCTACCTCCATGAAGTATTCAATCGCACCTGGGCTGTTCTGTCTCATCTTTATGGTGAAGATCTGAAGCAAATGGTTTTCAAGCAGGACTTTGACTGGTCTCAACCACCAACGAAGAAATTCAAGAAAGTCAAAGTTCCTTCCTTGGTGGCCAGCTCATATTCTTCATCGCGCGACACTCATGAGCATGAAAATTTGGACGACACTGCGGCAGGCCCTACTACAACAACCGAACCCAACAACGCTGGCGCTCCTCCATTGTCTTCGTGATATCCTTCACGGGCGTTAGTCCTCATTTTTCGTCCCTTTTGGTCATTCGATGACAAAGGGTGAGAAATTTGAGTTAGTCTTCAAGCGGATATCTATATATGGGCGGGTTTTTTTGCTGAGTTACAACTCTCGTTCTTTTGAAGACTTTATTGGATCGAGTTGTAAACTTAAACCCGATGGTGGTCTGATACTTCTACTATGTTCTTCTGCATGCTATTTCCTCATATATGTTAATGCACGCATGCTGAATTACATCAGTCACCATATTTCATCATGCATTTCAAATTCTTCATACCATATGTTAAATGCGTGTAAGAAATACAAGATATAGGGGGAAATCTCCATGATTCTACTCTTCAAATGTGCATTGCTTCAAAAGCAAATTCCTCACTATGCACATCTTCAGGGGGAGTTCTTCTATATCTTGCAATCAAATTCCTCAATATCAGTATTTACACTTCATATGTTTATCTCCGTTGAAAACTTAACCTATATTGTCATCAATCACCAAAAAGGGGGAGATTGTAAGTGCATCTAGTGCCCTTAGTGATTTTGGTGTATTGAAGACTTATAGGTTAAGGGACTAATGCATTTGTGAGTGTACATAGGTCTATAAGTCTATGAGGAGTTTGATATTTACAGATAAAGTCGACCCCTAAAAATGAATGTCTTCAACTGAAGACTTTGGATTTCTGAAGACTTTTTTTAAGACTTTGAAAGTGAAAAAATTGCTGTGACCGCTAAGACTTGGATTTCATGCAAGGAACATGAAGCGTGAAGACTTTTGTTTTCATAGTTTCATTTTCTCTTTATTGAGTCATAGGGAACACCGTACTGTTAAAGGGGGTCGAGGAAAAACTAAGGAAGAGTTTCCAAGTGATGCTCATGTGAAAATCCTACACCTACCAATCCTTTTGAGTGAAGCCATTGGAAATCTCATACAGTTAGTCAATTTCCTCAGTGACAGAGACGAAGTTCTTCTGGTCTCTGAGGAATTTGTTCTGACTGAGGAGTTAGGAATTTGCCAGTGCAGATTGCCTACAAGTGAGGATCATGATAGCCCTGAGGAACTTGATACTCAAATTTCCGACCGTTGTTGTGCTATGCGCCATCTGCCCCAAAATATCTTATCCACCTAACGGTCATATCATTGAAGGGCATTTATGTCTTATCATGTCAGGCTGCTCCCTAGGCTATAAATAGCCGCCCCCTACAACCACTAGCTGGTTGGCTGCTCCGAGAGAAATTGACACTTGTCATTGAGAGCATCCCATCCTCCTAGGACTTTGAGCGAAAATCATCAAGTGAGGAAAACCCAAACACCTACAAACCCAAAGTGATTAAGCAACACTGAAGAGATTGATCCTGTGTGGGCCCGACGCTTGTTAAATTTGAAGATTGTGCATCTTCCGGACGATTAGGCGTCATGGTCTAGAGCATCCAATAGGAAATTGTGGATCGCCGAGTGATCGAATTTGTGAAGGTTTGGAAGTCACGTGAAGACTTACCACGAGTGATTGGGCGAGGTCTGTGTGACCTTAGCTCAAGGAGAATACAGTGAGGACTGTGTGTCCTCAGGTTTAAATACCTAGCCGCTCCAACCAGATGTACAATTGTCACAGCAGTTGGAACTGGTCTACAAAATCACTATCTTCACCAAGCCTACTAGTTCTATTTCCTTAACCCTTCCATTTCCTCATTACTGTGTTGTGTGCTTGTTCATATCTGTTTGAAGACTTTGAGTGAAGACTTTCACAATTTTGTCAATCCAATTTCTTCAGTCTGTTTATCTTCATCCTGTTTATCCTGTGCTTACGCTTTTTGTACTCTGTGTTTGTTTTCATTTCATCATGATGACTGTGCTTATATTATGTTATGTCTACATCTGAGTACTTATTCCACTACAAGTAGTTCTTCGCTTAGGAATTTTCTCACCCTGAAATTCATCAGTGAAGAATTCATAAAAATGGCCTATTCACCCCCCCCCCCTCTAGTCGACTTAACGCACTTTTAGTTGGCAATCTTGGTGGCGCTTTCATTGTCGCAGTAGAGTGGCACTTGCTTCAGGTGGATGTCATAGTCCTTGAGAGTTTGCTTCATCCATAGAAGCTGAGCGCAGCATGATCCTGCAACAATGTATTTAGATTCAGCTGTGGAGAGAGATACACAATTCTGCTTCTTTGAAGACCAACACACAAGATATCATCCAAGAAAATGAGATGTTCCTGATGTGGACTTGCGATCAACCTTGTCACCAGCATAATCAGCATCTGAGAATCCAACTAGATCAAACTCTAAGCCCTTTAGATACCATAATCCTAGTGTATGGGTGTAAGCCAAATATCGAAGAATTCGCTTCACTGCTAAGTGATGCGATTCCTTTGGTACCTCTAGGAATCAGGCACATATGCAAATGCTAAGCATTATATCTGGCCTAGATGCACATAAATAGAGTAAAGAACCAATCATGGAGCGGTATACCTTTTGATCAAACTCTTTACCATTGTCATTGGGACCCAATTGACCTCTGGTTAGCATTGGCGTCGTGTACCCTTTGCAGTCTTGCGTTCCAAACTTCTTCAAGCAATATTTGCGGTATTTCTCTTGTCATATGAAGATGTCGTTGCTCTGATGACGGATTTCAAGAACGAGGAAGAATTCCAGCTCACCCATCATGGACACCTGATATTGCTCTTGCATCATGTGTCCAAACTCATCACTGTATCTCTTGTCAGTGCAGCCGAAGATGATGTCATCCACATAGATCTGGCATACAAACATTTCACCACCATATGTCTTCGTGAAGAGAGTGGGATCTAGGGAACCAGGTTTGAAGCCTTTGCTCTTCAGGAAGTCTTTGAGTGTGTCATACCAAGCGCGAGGGGCTTGTTTGAGGCCATACAGTGCCTTGTTGAGCTTGTATACCATGTCATAATGTTTAGGGTCTTCAAAGCCAGGTGGTTGTGCAACATACACTTCTTCTTCAATCTTGCCATTGAGAAAAGCAATCTTCACATCCATTTGGTACAAGAGAATGTTGTGATGATTGGCATAGGCTAGCAGTATGTGAATGGCTTCAAGCCTAGCCACTAGAGCAAATGTTTCATCAAAGTTTATCCCTTCAACTTGAGTGTATCCTTGACAAACGAGACGAGCCTTGTTCCTGACAACTTGACCATGCTCATCTTGTTTGTTGTGATAGATCCATTTAGTGCCTATGATATTGTCCTTGCGAGGATCAGGACGCTTAACCAATTCCCACACATTGTTCGGCTCGAACTATTGAAGCTCTTCTTGCATAGCTTGAATCCATTCAGGTTCCATGAAGGCTTCAACAACTTTCTTGGGTTCAGATATAGAGACAAATGCAAAGTGCCCACAGAAATTTGCTAGTTGTGTTGCTCTTGAACGAGTGAGTGGACCGGGTGCATTGATGCTATCAATTATCTTCTCAATCTTTAATTCATTTGCAACACGAGGATGAACTGGACGAAGACTTTGCCCTTGCTGATCATTATCTTCTGCTTCAGCATTGACTTCAGGCTGAGCATTGCCTTCGGGTTGATTAGGTGCAGAAATGATGATTTCTTCTTCATCTTGTGCCTCTGAAGGTATGATTGCTCTAGTACCCATAAGCTTGATTGATTCACTAGGTGAGACTTCATCTAGCACATTTGGTAGGTGCTCTCTTTGCGAGCCGTTAGTTTCATCGAACCGCACATCCACAGTTTCAACCACTTTATAGTGAAAGAGGTTAAAGACTCTGTAGGAGTGCGAATCCTTTCCGTAGCCAAGCATAAAACCTTCATGTGCTTTCGGTGCAAATTTTGAAGTGTGATGTGGATCCTTGATCCAGCACCTAGCACCAAATACTCCGAAGTAACGGACATTTGGCTTCTTACCATTTAGGAGCTCATAGGATGTCTTCTTTAGAAGCTTGTGAAGATAAACACGGTTGATGACATGGCATGCAGTATCGGTGGCTTCAGACCAGAACTTCCTTGGAGTCTTGTACTCATCAAGCATTGTCCAAGTCATCTCAATGAGGGTTCTGTTCTTGCGCTCCATGATGCCATTCGGCTGAGGTGTGTATGGAGCTGAGAACTCTTGAGTGATGCCCAATGTATCAAGATAAGTATCAAGGCCGGTGTTCTTGCACTATGTGCCCTTGTCACTTCTGATGTGGTTGATCTTGATGCCATAGTTCGTCATGGCACGATTGGTGAATCGTCTGAAGACATCCTACACTTCATTCTTGTAGAGAATTATATGCACCCATGTATATCTAGAGTAATCATCAACAATGACGAAGCCATAGAGGCAAGCAATGGTAGTAAGAGTAGAGTAGTGAGTAGGGCCAAATAGGTCCATATGAAGCAGCTCGAAGGGACGAGTCGTCGTCATGATTGTCTTCGAGGGATGCTTGGCCCTAGTCATCTTTCCAGCTTCGCAGGCACCACACAAATGATCCTTCTTGAACTTGACGCCCTTGATGCCAACAACATGTTTCTTCTTTGCGAGTGTGTACAAGTTCCTCATGCCCTAGCCTCTGATGCCAGAGCCACCACCCTGAATCTTTTTCTAGAAGACATGCGACCAACTATGGTCCTGCTGAGAAATCTACCATGTACAGATCATCTTTTCGATACCCTTCAAAGACTAGAGATTTATCAGACTCCATAAGCACAATGCAAGGATATTTTCCAAATATCACAATCATGTTCAAGTCACAAAGCATTGAGACAAACATTAAGTTGAAACCAAGGGATTCAACAAGCATCACTTTATCCATGTGTTGATCCTTTGAGATTGCAACTCTACCTAGACCCAATACCTTGCTTTTACCAGTGTGAGCAAATGTGATGTGACTTTTGTCAGAAGGACGTAAAGTTAAGTCCATGAGAAGACTTCGATCACTAGTCATGTGGTTAGTGCATCCACTGTCCATAATCCATTCTGAAGCCTTTGATGTCGTACCCTTGGCACCATGTGCCATGAAGCAGTAGGTGGGAGCAGAGTCATCCTCATCATCAGCGTTGATGACGGGGCCATTGTCTTCAGTGTTGAAGATGGACTTGGCAACATAAGCAGTAGCTAGAGCCAGGCTTGCCACGCCTGAATCAGACTCCACCTCTGCCTCCTCAGAAGAAGACTCCTCCTCTGAATCCATCTCCTTGCCAACAAACGCACGAGCCTTGCCAGATGAGCTCTTCTTGTGTGATGAAGACTTCGATGAAGACTTTGAGGTTCTTCTTCTTCTTGTCATCAGTATCATATTCCTAGCTCTTCTTCTTCTTCTTCTTCTTCTTCTTCTTCTTCTTGGTCTCATTTTCCCACTGTGGACACTCAGAGATGTAGTCACCAGGTTTCTTGCACTTGTGGCATGTTCTCTTCTTGTGATCACGAGGGGAAGCTTCATCATTTCTTGAGCTAGATCTTGAAGACTTTCTGAAGCCTTTATTTTTGGTGAACTTCTGGAACTTCTTCACAAGCATAGCAAGCTCCTTTCCAATGCCTTCAGGATCCTCATAACAGTTGTCAGATTCTTCTTCAGATGAGGAAACAACCTTTTCCTTCAAAGCGCGAGTTCGGCCATAGTTGGGACCATAGATATCTCTTTTCTCAGATAACTGGAACTCATGTGTGTTGAGCCTCTCAAGTATGTCAGACAGATCGAGAGTCTTGAAGTCAGGGCGTTCTTGAATCATCAGGGCCAGGGTGTCGAATGAGCTGTCAAGTGATCTCAAGAGTGTCTTGATGATTTCATGCTTGGTGATCTCGGTGGCGCCGAGTGCGTGAAGCTCATTTGTGATATCAGTGAGGCGATCAAATGTGAGCTGGACATTCTCATTGTCATTTTTCTTGAAGCGGTTGAAGAGGTTGCGAAGAACACTGATCCTTGAGTCTCTCTGGGTTGAGACGCCTTCGTTGACCTTGAAGAGCCAGTCCCAGACTATCTTCGCAGTTTCTAGAGCACTCACATGACCATACTGTCCTTTGGTCAGATGACCACAAATGATGCTCTTGGCAGTTGAGTCCAGTTGAATGAACCACTTGACATCAGCAGCGGTGACACCTTCACCGACCTTGGGAATGCCGTTCTTGACAACATACCAGAGGTCGATATCAATGGCTTCAAGATGCATACGCATCTTATTCTTCCAGTAGGGGTAATCAGTGCCATCGAAGATAGGTCACACAACGGAGACTTTGATTATCCCTGCAGTCGACATAGCTAAAACTCCAGGTGGTTAAATCGAATCACACAGAACAAGGGAGCACATTGCTTTGATACCAATTGAAAGTGCTAGTTATCGACTAGAGGGAGGGCTGAATAGGCAATTTTTATGGAAGTCTTCAAAACACGGGAGCTTTGAAGACAAACAGTAGAAATAAACCTATTGATATGCAGCGGAAGGTAGACTACACTAGACAGGCCATAGTCAAGTAAGCAATGAAGTGAAAGCACAAAGACTATTAGCAGCTAGGTAGTATGGATCAAGATGGAAGATAGTATGAAGCCAAACAACAAGAGTTTTCACTCAGTGAAGACAATCAGATCAGACAGGCAAGCAATGACTTCACGAAGACAGACAGTATGTAAAGAGAGGTAACGAATAGAACGAGTTGCTTGGTGAGGACAAGGGTTTGTTGGACCAGTTCCAGTTGCCGTGACAACTATACGTCTGGTTAGCGAGGCTGAGATTCAACTCAGAAGACCGCGTCTTCGCCTTATTCCCCTTGAGCTAAGGACACTTAGTCCTCGCCCAATCACTATGGTAAGTCTTCAAGGTAGACTTCCAAACCTTCACAGACTTCGTTCACCGGAAATCCACAATGAATCTTGGATGCTCAGAACGTGATGCCTAACCGGCTGGAGGATTCACAGTCCTCAAGTGTAACAAGTCTTCAGATCACGCGGACAGAAAGATTTTAGTGATGCCTAACACTCTTTGGCTCTGGGTGTTTTGGGCTTTGTCCTCGCAAGGATCTCTCTCTCAAATGCTTCGGAGGTGGGTTTCTCTCAAACGACAAAAATTCATGCACTAACTCTGAGCAGCCACCAATTTATGGTGTAGGGGATGGGCTATTTATAGCCAGGAGGCAACCTGACTTGATTTGTCCAAAATGACCCTAGGTCACTAAGGAACTGACACGTGTCCAACGGTCAGATTTCAAACACACGCGAAAGCTTTACTTGGGCTACAAGTAAAGCCGACTCATCCAGCTCTGGATAAGATTTGCTCTCATTGTCTTTGCTCAAAGACATAGGTTTTGGTTGAGCATTACATCAGTCACTCTGAATTTGTTCACTTCGACCCCACTTAACAGTATGGTGGTTCCTATGACTCAACAAAGAAGAAAAGGAAACTACGAAACAACTATGTCTTCGCACTCCATAGTCTTCACGTGAATGTCTTCTCAAGTCATAATCTTTGTTGTGAATATCTTCACAGATCACCATTGTCTTCAATGTCTTCACAAATTTTTAGGGGTCATCTCTGATAGGTAAACCAAGTCAATAAGGGACTACTACCTGTGTTATCCTGCAATTCTCAAAAACACATTAGTCCCTCAACCAAGTTTGTTGTCAATACTCCAAAACCAACTAGGGGTGGCACTAGATGCACTTACAACTTTCATCATGTTGGTTTGATTTGTGTTCGCTACTTTGATAATTTGATATGTGGGTGGACCGGTGCTTAGGTGTTGTTCTTACTTGAAGAAATCTCCTACTTATGATTAACCCCCTTGCAAGCATCCGCAACTACGAGAAAAGTATTAAGAATAAATTCTAACCATAACATTAAACTTTTGGATCCAAATCAGTCCCTTACGGAATAGCGCATAAACTAGGGTTTAAGCTTCTGTCACTCTCGCAACCCATCATCTAATAACTAATCCACTATGCATTCCCTTAGGCCCAAATATGGTGAAGTGTCATGTAGTCAACGTTCACATGACACCGCTAAGGGAATCACAACATACATACCATCAAAATATCGAACACATATAAAATTCACAAGATTACTTGCAACAAGATTTCTCCCGTGACCTCAAGAACAAAAGTAACTACTCACAAATGATAATCATGCTCAAGATCAGAGGGGCATTAAATAGCATCATGGATCTGAACATATAATCTTCCACCAAATAAACCATATAGTAATCAACTACAAGATGTAATCAACACTACTAGTCACCCACAAGTACCAATCTATAGTTCCGGTACAAAGATTGAACACAAGAGATGAACTAGGGTTTTAGAGGAGATGGTGTTGATGAAGATGTTGATGGAGATTTCCCTCCCCAAGATGGGAGTGTTGTTGGTGATGATGATGATGATGATGATGATTTCCCCCTCCGGGAGGGAAGTTCCCCCGGCGGAATCGCTCCGCCAGAGGGCAAAAGTGCTCTTGCCCAAGTTCCGCCTCGAGACGGCGGTGCTTCGTCCCGAAAGTCCTCTCCCTATTTTTCTAGGTCAAAATGACTTATATACCAGAAGAGGGGCGTCGGAGGTGAGCCGAGGAGGGCACAACCCACCTGGGCGCGCCTGGCCCAGGTGGGTTGTGCCCACCTGGTGGGCCCCCTCTAGTACTTATTGGCTCCAATATTTCTTATATATTCCATAAAAACTCGTGAAGTTTTAGCTCATTTGGAGTTGTGCGGAATTGGTAGCCTGGCGTAGCTTTTTCAGGTCCAGATTTCCAGCTGCTGCAATTCTCCCTCTTTGTGTGAACCTTGCATATTATGAGAGAAAAGGCATTAGAATTACTCCAAAAAGCATTATTATGCATAAAAACATTATAAATAATAGTAGGAAAACGTGAAGCAAAATGGACGTATCAAATCACACTGTGTCTGGCGAGACGATGATGGATACCTTAGCACCGAGAGGGCCCAAAAAATATCTCTCCATTGTCGGAGGAGTAAATCCCAATCTTGAGCTATCTAGTTCCTTGTCATGCGCTTTTTGTTTGTATGCTCAACCCCTTAGTGCAAAAGAACTTCACGTTATATTGCCCTTATGATAGCAACCTTTATTATGCAATATGTCGCTTTTATTCTTTGCCATCACAAGTTCGTACCATCTTGTTATCCTTAATAGCAACGATACATATGTTTCGGTTCCCCTTCTGTCACTGGGATCAAGCACCGAAGATCGAACCCATTACAAAGCACCTCTTCCCATTGCAAGATAAATAGATCAAGTTGTCCAAACAAAACCCAAATATCGGAGAAGAAATACGAGGCTATAAGCAATCATGCATATAAGATATCAAAAAGACTCAAATAACTTTCATCAGTAAAAATATAGATCTGATCAAGTTCATCGGATCCCAACAAACACACCGCAAAAAGTGTTACATCATATGGATCTCCAAGAGACCAATATATTGAGAATAAAGAGAGAGAGAGAGAGAGATAGAGAGAGAGGAAGCCATCTAGCTAGTAACTACAGACCCGTAGGTCTACAAAGAACTACTCACGCATCATCGGAGAGGCACCAATGGACATGATGAACCCCTCCATGATCTGGTGGTTCTGGAACTTGTGGCGGTTGGAATTGATTTTTGTCGACTCCCCTAGGGTTTCTGGAATATTGGGGTATTTATAGAGCAAAGAGGCGGTGCGGGAGGCCACCAAGGTGGGCACAACCCACCAGCCCAGGCGCACCCTAGTGTCTTGTGCTCACCTTGGGCTCCCTCTTCGGTACTTCTTTGGCCCACTAGATGTCTTCTGGTCCAAAAAATCCACAAAAGGTTTCACTGCCTTTGGACTCCGTTTGGTATTGATTTCCTGCGATGCAAAAAACTTGTAGAAAATAGCAACTCGCACTATGTCAATAGGTTAGTAACAAAAAATGATATAAAATGATTATAAAATGATTGTAAAATATCCAAGAATGATAATATAACAGCATGGAACAATAAAAAATATTATCAACATATCACGAAACTTTTTGGAGATTTTTTCTGGACCAGAAGACAAAAGATGGGCCAAAGAAGTACAAGAGAGGTGCCCTGAGGGGGGCACAACCCACCTGGGCATGCCTCGAGGCCCAGGCGCGCCCTGGTGGGTTGTGCGCTCCTCGGTGGCCTCCCGCACCGCCTCTTCGCCCTATAAACACCCAAATATTCAAGAAACCCTAGGGGCATCGATGAAAGACAATTCCACCCGCGGCAAGTTCCAGAACCACGAGATCCAATCTAGACACCATCACGGAGGGGTTCATCATCCTCATTGGTGCTTCTCCGATGATGTGTGAGTAGCTCATTGTAGACCTACGGGTCTATAGGAAGTAGCTAGATGGCTTCTTCTCTCTTTTGGTTCTCAATACAATGGTCTCTTGGAGATCTATTTGATGTAACTCTTTTTGCGGTGTGTTTGTTGGTATCCAATGAACTTTGAGTTTCTGATAAGATCTATTTTATCCATGAAAGTTATTTGAGTTTTGATCTCTTATATGCATGATTACTAATAGCCTCGCATTTCTTATTCGAATCTTTGGTTTACTTAGTGTGACGCCCCCGATTCAATCGTACACTAATCATACACGCAAACGTGTACAATCAAGATCAGGGACTTACGGGAAGATATCGCAACACAACTCTAAAAATAAAAAAAAAGTCATACAAGCATCATACTACAAGCCAGGGGGCTCGAGGGCTCGAATACAAGTGCTCGATCATAGACGAGTTAGAGGAAGCAACAATATCTCAGTACACACATAAGTTAAACAAGTTGCCATAAGATGGCTAGCATAAACTGGGATACAAATCGAAAGAGGCACATGCCTCCTGCCTGGGATCCTCAAAACTACTCCTGGTCATCGGCGGCGGCCTGCACGTAGTAGTAGGCACCTCCGGTGTAGTAGGAGTCGTCGAAGGTGGCGTCCGGCTCCTGGGCTCCAACATCTGGTTGCGACGTCCGAGAAGAATGGAAAAGGGGGAAAAGAGTGAGGAAAGCAACCGTGAGTACTCATCCAAAGTACTCGCAAGCAAGGATCTACACTACATATGCATTGGTATCAATGAAATGGGTAGTATTTGTGGACTGAACTGCAGAATGCCATAATAAGAGGGGGATAGCTAGTCCTATTGAAGAATATGCTTCTCGCAGACTGCATCTTGAAGCATATAGAAGAGAGTAGATGGTAAATTCACCAAGTATAATCATATAGCATAATCCTACCCAGCGATCTTGTCCTTGTCGCCTTGTGAGAGAGCGATCACTGGGTTGTATCTGGCACTTGGAAGGGTGTGTTTTATTAAGTATCCGATTCTAGTTATCATCAAGTCGAGGTACAAATCCGGGTCATCATTTTTTACTGAGGACACGGCTATTTGAATAGATAAACTTCCCTACAAGGGTGCACCACATAACCCAACACGCTCAATCCCTCTGGCCGGACACACTTTCCAGGGTCATGCCCGGCCTCGGAAGATCAACACGTCACAGCCCCACCTAGACTCAATAGAGAGGTCAGCACGCCGGTCTAAATCCTAAACGCGCAGGGGTCTGAGCCCATCGCCCGTTGCACTCATGCACGTTGTGTGGGCGGTCGGAAGCAGACCTAGCCCCCTTAATACAAGCGCAGGTTTCCAGTCCAATCCGGCGTGCGCCGCTCAACCGCTGACATCAAAAAGAGCTTCGGCTGATACCACGACGTAGAGTGCCCATAACTGTTCCCGCTAGTTGGTTAGGTCGTATTGGCTCGTAGCCAGACTCAGATCAAATACCAAGATCTCGTTAAGCGTGTTATTTAGAAGTAACCGCAGACGCGGACGCCGACCAGGGACCAGGCCCACCTGTCTCCTAGGTGGTCACAATCTGCCCTGTCGCTCCGCCACGAAGATCCACACAGAGGGCCGTCGGGAAAGTATGTCCTTTCAGCCCCCAATCCATGAATCAACCGCGGGTACTCAACGAGCCGACCCGACTTTAGTCACCACATGTATCATTTAAGGTATATAATATATACCTGTGATCAACACCCGACGTGATCATGGCCCGAAAGTATAGCATGGCAGACTAACAAGAATGTAGGGCCATTGATGGAATACTAGCATCCTATACTAAGCATTTAGGATTGCAGGTAAGGGTAACAACTGTAGCAATAATGATAGGCTATGCAGTAGAATAGGATTAACCGAAAGCACTAACATGCTACACTACTCTAATGCAAGCAGTAGAGAGAAGGAATAGGCGATATGGGTTGATCAAGGGGGGGCTTGCCTGGTTGCTCTGGCAAGGAGGGGTTGTCAACAACGTAGTCGATTGGGGAAGCAGTGACGTCCGTCTCGTAGTCTACCGGAGAGAAGAGGGGGAAGAAACAATAAATATAATGCAAACATATGCATGACGATGCATGACATGACAATGAGCGATGCTAGGTGTGCCCTAACGCGGTATTAGGTGATACCGGCGAAGGGGGGAAACATCCAGGAAAGTATTCCCGGTGTTTCACGTTTTCGGACAAACAGAGCGGAGGAGGAAAGTTGCATGTTCGCTATGCTAGGGATGTGTTGCTGTCAAACGGACTTCATATTCGGATTCGTCTCGTCGTTCTGAGCAACTTATATGTACAAAGTATTTTCATCCCAATTTTGAATTATTTTATATTAATTTTTAAAGATTTAATTCATTTTAGAATTAACAGAATTAATTTAATTAGAAAATGTAATTATGACGTCAGCGTGATGTCAGTAGTCAACTATCTATTGACTGGGTCAACAGACATGTGGGTCCCGTTCGTCATTGACTAAGACTAACTAATCACGATTAATTAGTTAACTAAGTGATTAGGTTAATTAATCCGAATTAACTAAGTTAATTAATTAATTAATATTTTTAGTTTTATTTTTTAATTCATTTTTTTACTTCTGGGGCGTGGGCCCCCTAGTCATAGGCCCATCATGGCCTGGTGGATCGGGCGAGCAGCGGGGCGGGGCGCCCGAACGGGCGCGGCGGGTGTCTGGAGCGGGCGAACCCTGGTTGGCCCCGGGCGCCGGCCGCAGCTGGGGGAGGTAGCGGGCGGCAGGGGCGGAGGCAGAGGCTGGGTGGCACCAACAGGAGGTGGTGATGGCGCTAAGCAGCGGCGGTTGCGGCATGTGCAGTGGCAGGAGCAGCGACGAGCGGTGGGAAGGCCGCGGCGCAGGTGGGCGAGGCAAGGCGCACCGGCGGGGCTCGCGTGCAAGCTGCAACAAGGGGAGGCAAGGCCACGGGGCAGCTGGTGTGGAGTAGGTGATGCGGTGTGCGAGCTGGGACGACGGTGAGCGACGCGGCAACGACAAGGCGGGGCACGCGCAGAGGGATGGGAACGTGGCCGATGCGCGAGCAGCGCGCGGCGGCGGGTGCTAGCGGGGAAGGGGATGCACGAACGCAGGCTAGCGCGCGATAGGTGTCTGCATAGCGAGGGGGGAAGGTGAGGTCAGGGCAGTGGCTACGCGAGCAGGACGGCGGCCGGGCGTGCGAGCGCGCGGTGTGTACATGGGGACGGGGAAGAGGGAGGAGAGGTCGGGGGGCCTTACCACGGGGTGCAGGGTCAAGGGCAGCGGGGCTCGGGGAGGTAGAGGGGGACGACGACGTTGACAGAGATGGGGAGGCGGTCCGGCGGTTGTGGTGCTCCGGCGGTCGATGGCGTCATGGCGGTGGCGATTGGTGTCGGCGGTTCGTTCCCCCGGTCCAGATCTGGATCGGGGAGGAGGAGGCGAACTTGGTGGTGGTGGTGGGGGGAAGTGGTGGTCGTGGGGCTAGGGTTCGGTGCCCCAGGGGTATAGGTCAGGGGCTGGGCGGGCCGGTTGTTGGCCTGGTGGCCAGCTAGGCTATGGCCTAGCAGGGGGGTTTCCTTTTCTTTTGCTTTGTTTTTACTTTTTATTTATTTTACTTTTCTGTTTTAATTTTTTCCTACTATTTTAGTTTTAGTAAAATATACACGTAACATCTAAATTAGTATTTCAACTTAATCCATAGTCACAAAAAGTCTAGTCCTCAAATAAATTAGTTTGACATTTTATTAATTACAAAAAGGTATTTTAAAAATTGTTTTTACTGTTGTTTTATTCATCATATAGTATTGAAACATTTTATATAGGTGTGGTTTCTCCACCATAATTACCTATGCAACATTTGGTTCACTCCGAACATTTTAGTTTTAATACTTGAAAACTTTTAGTGTTTGCTTGATTTTGTATTTGAATTTGAATCGGTTTCGAACTAACGCGAGATTAGCAACAGTAATCAAAGTGATGTGGCATTATTAGAAGAGAATTACTATAGCTTAATTATCCGGGCGTCACAGTTAGGCCGACTGGATCGATTTTTCTTCCCATGGGAAGAGGTGCTTTGTGATGGGTTCGATTATGCGGTGTTCTTTCCCAGTGACAAAAGGGACAGCAAGACAGTATTGATCGTTGCTATTAAGGATAACAAGATGGGGTCTATTCCTACATGAATAGATCTTGTCTACATCATGTCATCATTCTTATTGCATTATTCCGTTTCTCCATGAACTTAATACACTAGTTGCATGCGGGATAGGGGTCGATGTGTGGAGTAATAGTAGTAGATGCAGCAGGAGTCGGTCTACTAATCTTGGACGTGATGCCTATATAATGATCATTGCCTGGATATCGTCATAATTATTTGAAGTTCTATCAATCGCCCAAACAGTAATTTCTTACCCACCGTATGCTATTTTCTTGAGAGAAGCCACTAGTGAAATCTACGGCCCCCGGGTCTATTCTTTATCATATTTGCTTCGAGATATATTTTTATTTGCTTTTGTTTTTAGATCTATAATTCTAAAAACCCAAAAATACCTTGCTGCACTTTTTATTTTTTTTTATCGAGAGATATATTTATCCAAAATCATACAAATCAATCTATCTTTTACCCAAGAGGGATTGACAACCCCTCTTACGCGTCGGGTTGCAAGTATTTGTTCTTTGTGTGCAGGTACTGTTTACATAGTGTTGCTTGGTTCTCCTACTGGTTCGATAACCTTGGTTTCATCACTAAGGGAAATACCTACCATAGCTGTGTTGCATCATGCCATCCTCTTCGGGGAAATACTGACGCGGACACGAGCCATCAGCCATCATCACTGGAGGCCATGTAGGAGGAAGCCGGAGTGCCATCATCACCATGGTGGCCAAGGACCAGAGGGAGAACCTCTCCCATCTAGGGGAGGCCATGGAGGAGGAAGCACAAGGGGAAGACTCTCTCCCCCTCTCTCTCGGTGTCGCCGAAGTGCCATCGGAGGAACCATCGCCGCGGTGATTGTCTTCATCAACATCACCATCTTCATCACCTTCCTCATCTGTTTTAAGCAGTCCACTGTCCCGCCCCCCATTGTAATCCCCTACTTGAACATGGTGCTTTATGCCACATATTATGATCCAATGATGTGTTGCCATCCTATGATGTTTTGAGCAGATTTGTTTTGTCTTTTGGGTTGATTGATGATCTGGATTGGTTTGAGTTGTATGTATATTTTGGTGTTGTCCTATGGTGCCTTCCGTGCCGCGCACACGTGAAGGATTCCCTCTGTAGGGTGCTGCAGTACGTTCATGATTCGCTTATAGTGGGTTGCTAGAGTGACAGAAGCTTAAACCTGAGTAAGGGGGTTGTTGCATATGGGAGTAAAGAGGACTTGATACTTTAATGCTATGGTTAGGTTTTACCTTAATGATCTTTAGTAGTTGCGGATGCTTGCTAGAGTTCCAATCATAAGTGCATATGATCCAAGTAGAGAAAGTATGTTAGCTTATGCATCTCCCTCATATAAATTGCAATAATGATCACCGATCTTGCTAATAATTTCCTAGGACAATTCCGCACACCGACCCATCATTATTCCACACTCGCTATTTGTAATATATTGTAATATATTCTAACTTTATGTTAACAATGCCTATTTTTTTATTTTAGCTCTCTGATATCATG
This sequence comes from Aegilops umbellulata, assembly GCA_032464435.1. Taxonomy (NCBI): domain Eukaryota; kingdom Viridiplantae; phylum Streptophyta; class Magnoliopsida; order Poales; family Poaceae; genus Aegilops; species Aegilops umbellulata. The sequence goes on along the minus strand of CP136056.1, from coordinate 510,473,415 downwards.
CAAAGCTATCCTCTTCATACCCACAACATAGTTTTATTTCTCATTTCTAGATGGAAGCAAACGTTCGGTGTACGTAGAATCGTATCAGTGGTAGATAGGACTTGAGATAATATTGATCTTTCCTTTAGTTCCTTGTGGGTTCGACACACTACTGCAGGATGCTGCTAATGCGACACTACGAACAGAGACCCTTCGAGAAACTGTGTGCGATGCCATAATCGCAAACGGTGTTGTATGAAAACCGTCAGAAATATGTAAAACATTTGCGATGACGGATGCATCAAACACGGTTCAGGTTTTAGTTGCGAGTGCGATGAAGGGCATACGGTTCAGTTCAACGAACTGTTTGCGATGAGGAGGAACAATAGAAACGGGCAGCCAGATGGAGGCGTGTGCGATACATAGCATACGGTTCACTCGGATGAACTGTTTCTAATTAGGCAACACAAAAGAAATGGTCAGCCAGATCAAAGGTGTGTGAGATATATGGCATGCTGTTCACTCGGATGAACTGTTTGCGTTGAGACATGAGAACAGAAATGGTTCGACTTAACAAGATGTGTGTGATATGCCGCAAACATGTGTGTAATCAGAAATGCGTCTGAAGACCGATAAGAACACAGACGGTTCCTGCTAATAAGACGTGTGTGTTGTGAGCAAACGATTGCTGGTATTCAATTGTGAGTGATTGATGAAAACATCACCGATGGGTTCCATTGTTTAGTCCATGTGCGATGTGATTTTCTTTGTCTGCACACCATCTACGCTCTGTCTACAGAGCATCAACATATATACTTAAAAAGACAGCATTGCATAACCAAATTAAGCATACAATTACACAAGTGACTACACACATAACATTTGCACACACCAAAGTAAGCAATTACATGCATACTAAAGTAGGAGACACGAGGATCTAATCATCTACTTATTGTTGCGACGACGCTTGCCATTGCTCTACTTCCGGCTGGATCCCTGGCCGTTTTGGGGAAGAGGCACTTCCTCATGTCAATGATCCGCCTGTACATGTCGTACCTCGTGTACGCCTCCTTGGTCGCGTACACGGCATGAGCTTTGTCGAGTTTCTCCATCCAGGCAGAGTGCCAGGCACGCTTGTCCTTGTTGCATGAATCCTCCATGTCTCTGTAGTAGGGGTCGATGATGGCCTCGGCGAGGTGAACCAGTGAGTCCTTCTCATGCTCCTTGCTGCCCCAGATCATGTATTGGCCCTGGATGTCGACAAGATTCTGGCAGGCGATGCCCGAACTCTCGAGCGCCTTTACATCATTGGTGATGTCCACCATAGCGAACATGTAGTGGGGGCTATTGACAAACCTGGTGAAACGCTCGCAAGGCCTTGTAGCCAGGCAGTAGTGGTAGACGAGGACGTGATGGCGCACGCACATCTGGGCGATGGCGACCTTGGGACGAGACCCGGCATGAGCGCAGGTGTACTCGAGGTCGAACCCGACCACCTTGTACTTCTCCTCGGCACGCAACAGCTCCATGATGTGGATGGAGTGCTCCGCCCAGACCGGGTCATTGGTGTACACCACCGAGAGGTCCATGAACCTTCTGTGGGTGTCCACCACGGCACGCCTGGTGAACTGCTGCTCATCGTCGGCAGCCGCTCGGAGCGCCATTGGAGCCGCGCAGGATACCCTCTAAGAATTTCTCGTGGTGGGTGTGCTTCTTGCAATGGTGGGGCGCGATCTAAAGGTTGAAGAGACACAAGGGTAGGTTAAATGGCTGCTGTAATAATAAATGGGGGCCGGACGGCCTGTAATCGTCACGTCTTGTCACGGTGTTCATAGCGGAGGATTCCAGAATCCAATGCACGCTTGACAACATCGTACCCCAGGCGTGGACAGTCGAGTGCGATAATTAATTCGAAGCTCTACAGTGCACACGGTGGAAGAAACCAACTGTGTGCAATAATTTCGAAGATCGCAGTCGAGTCAGCTATACAGATCGTGTGCTGTGAGATTGACAAGGTAAACTGATTCGAGAATGGTTAATAAAATCTAAGGCCATTGCATATTAAGGTCAAAGTAGTTCTAGCAATATACGAGTCTCATACGATGCCATTTCAATGATTGTACCACAAAATCTTGAAATGTTACAAGGTTCAAATTCCATAGTTATATGGCTCAAATTCGAAGATTACAAGGTTCAAACTGATATTAGAAATGAAATTCAGCCCATCAGCTGCAAACGCTCGCGCTGATGCGCTGAACATGGATATCAGAGAGGTTCAAACTGATATCACCGCTTCTAAGTCTGGCTCCGAAACCTCACAACTTTTGCAAAGGGGCCAGCCACTGAGAAGTCATGTATGGGGTTGACCCGATGACTTTCGTTTACTCTGTCATCTGAAGTTCCAAAATGAAATTCAGCATTTTTGGAGCCTACTCCATTCTTCCGCAGGCGCCGACGCTGATCAACAGACCATTCATTTTTGTGAAATAAATGTAGGGAAAACCTCATTTACTTCAGCACCCTTGCTCTAAGAACAAAGAACCTGGCGAATATAATCTCTGGTAAGGTCTCTCGGTAGGAGTTCAAAGTAATTTCTGAGAGATGCAGATCTAGGCATTCGACGTGATGGTTATATTGTATCACATTATCCACCACTGGGCCTAATCTTATCTACAAAAGAAGAAAACGTGTTAGTGCCTACATGCAGTTTTGAACATTACTACAGGACTAGCTATTTGGTTTGCATGATTTGTAAAATGCACGAACATGCCATCTTCGATCTGACATGATTAACATGGGCATTTGATTACATTCTAGAAAAATATAGCCTTCTTCACAAGAGGTTGTAGTGGATGAAAAGTTCCCTAAGAAGACTAGTATAGATGAATCCAAAGGAGAAATGCTTATTTATTGTAACCATATGGATCAAGCAACCAATATGGGGGGGCATGTATGTACTGAAATCCTCCAAAAGAACCTTCAGAAATCGCAGTACATTGTCATTGTAAACTTGGAAAAAGGTGTCAAAATTGAACTCCCTTATGGTTAACATTTAACAGGAAAGGAACATCACCTCGATATATAGCTTCTCCAGGCACAGAAAGCATCTCAGGAAACTGACAACTTGCTCCAGGTCGGGCCCGATAGATTCTACTGCCAAGTCCTTCACCGTGCGCATTTTCAGGGTCGAGCTTGTCGGAATCATTTTCTGAATGACAGACGAACAAACATCTTCAAAATTAGAAATAATATTAATTTGTAGAAGGAGAGGTAGAAGGCGGCTGTTGTACCTGAACGGGTGTGGATCCAATAACAAGTTCAGAGTATTTGTTAGATGAGTAGCCTACCACTGTCAATCTCGGCGCAGAACTGACATTGATTCTTGTTGGACCTTCTTGGTCAACTACAAGTAATCTCTCAAGTGGAGGTGTGTCCTGGATGACCATACCGTACATGGTCCACCTTTTGTGATGTCTTCCTGCCGCACCAGCAACACACTTAAATAGTCCAGAGAGTCATGGAGGTGATGTGGAAGGTACTCAACCCATTGATCGCCTGAAGACAAAGGTACTCGAGTGCAGTACAGCCACGGAGCAGGCGCTCCATGTCACACATTGAGAGGCAGGCGGCGACGAGCTCGAGGTGCTTCAGTCGTGGTAGAATAAGAGCGGGCGCGTCATTAAGGGGCGGGAAATGGCAGTTCCTGAACTTGGCAACGCGCAGCGTGGACGCGAGGCGGAGTGCAGACGTTGGCAGCGACCGCATATGACCATCATCAAAGGTGAGCTCCTTGAGCTGATCTAGGGCGGGGGATCAGAAACAGTCGTCAAGCTTGGCTCGGTCCTTGCCGTTGGAATGGAACTTGCCCATTCTAAGGCCTTTGGTTGGGCCAAGGTGACGGCCGATGATCTTGGAGAATGCATTCAAGCTTTTGCGATAGCCATGGCAGAGCTCGTGGGTGTCGATGAGGTCGAGAGGGCTAGAGTTCCATAGGGGGCGCCACGGCCAGGAAAGGAGGGTTGTCTGCGCCCCATATTTGATTGGGAGGAGGGAGATGATGACTCTCAACATATCATCGTGGAGGCTGCTGATTAACTCTAGGCCTGCTGGAGTCGCTTGCGGTTCTAGCTCGCCCCGCCTCCGCTTGTTGGCAGCCCCGTTCTCCACCTCCGAAGTCTCCTTGTCAGTGGCACTTTCTGATAGAAATGGGAGTACAGGGAATATTTAGTTAAAACAGGGCGATAGGAAAGTGTATTGGTAACTAGAAGTTATTAGTTAGGAATATAGTAGGATAAGGGAATAACAATTGGTTGCTTAAATACTACACAATTCATTTGACATTGCTGGGTAAGTGAACATATGTAGATAGTTGAAAAGAAAACTTACTTCGAACAAAGTCTCGATGGATGATTTTGTCGGGGAAGTTAGCATATATCTCATGACCAGGCCCTTCTATGTGCAGTGCAATTTCAGTACCAACTTTCAGTACATAAAACTTTGCAATTTCACTCCAAAAGCCAGTGCCAAAATAGGAGTCACCACGTTCATCAAGTCTTACAGTAGCAACGATTCTAAATCCATGGTTTGTGCGCAGTATGACATTCGTGGAGCCTTGATGTATGTAAAGGGAAAAACTGTGCACTACATAATCTGTTGCATAGCGAGGGATGTCCTGCAGAAAATGGTAGGGTTGTTAAAGAAAATATGGTAACATGCAAATATGGGCCCAAATTGAAAGAACTGTACAGCAGTTGAAATCAAAGGACAAAGGTCTATAATTAAACAGATAGGGTAAACATGATGTCATGGAAATATGATAGTAATCGAAAGAACAATACATCATTAATTTGCCTAATATAGAAAGAAGAGGGGGGAAATCCCCTTTGACGTATATGGTGCATGTGGCATCTTTTATCCAAATGTAGCAATATTTAGAATATGTTCAGGAAAGTAGGCCATGCCAACCGATTTAGGGTGAGATTGAACATACCACGCGCATCCTCAAGTTATCTGGTACGATGAGATGGAATCTCTGGCGGCAGTAGCCAAGTCCTGAAGTATCGGCGCATTGTACATTCTATGAATGAAAGAAAACCCACAAATCAGCTCGAATAGAAATGAATTCACGGCGATTTCTGCCGGGTGATTAAAGGAGGCAGATGAACTGGGATAAGAGATGAGATAATATCTCGTTAAATTAGTTACCTTGTCGTCCATGAGAAAGAACCCTCAGTACGGGAGATTCCCCAACCGAGCGGAGCTGGGTCGACCGCGAGCAGCGTGGAGAAAGTCGATGGCGATAGGTGGCGGCAAGCGGAAGTGGCGAAATGCGGTGGGCTTTGCCGGCAGCCTGGCGGCGGCGGCAGGTGTCGAGCTAAGTGTTTACCGCCATGATAGGCGGTGCCATGGCATAGACGCGGAGGAGCTTGTGCAGATGTGAATGGGGAATGTACCGGAGGGGCCGAGGTGGGTGGCGGGTGGGGTGAGGGTTTTTGTGACGTGGGGACGGTGAGGGTTTTCTATTTTCTTTTTTGAATTGGGTGGTGAGGGTTTTCTGTCCCACAAAGAATTTTGGGGGCGACGGTTTGCTAGAGCGAATCGTGTGTGATTGACGCAGCAGGAAAAATGATAGTCATTGCACACGGTTCCAATTTTGGGAACCGTGTGTGATTGACGTACTACCTCCGTCCTGGTTTATTGGTCCCCTGTTGTAATTTTTACCAAAATTTGGCGAAATATTTAACATACTCAGACATAGATAATAAGCGTACACGTACATAAGCATAGTTCAACCATAAGTACATAGTTCAATTGTCATTAAGCATACTCAAGCGTACATAGTTCGATCCATCCCACATCTCATCTCACATGCGGCCGACACGATCCTGAAGCTTCTCCAGGTACTCGGCGTACGCGCCTGCGCCACCCTGCGAGAATACTTCTGCTGGAAGGAGCCAACGGCCCGTCCTCTTGCATGCGCAAGAACACTTAGATACGCATCATGAATCTTGTGGTTGCAAAATGGGCATACATAGCCGTCGTTTCAGGTCCTAATACGCTTGTTATGCATTCCCGCATAAAGCTCCCTCAGGATTCGCCTCTTGTAACTCCTCTGGGCATCTTCATCCTGGCTGTCCACACCGTCAGACAACACCTATACATATAGTAAAACAAATTTGGCATCAAATCACTGATTACATGTCGTGGAGTAGGATTAGGAATTTATGGCTATTTATTTATACATATTCAGAGATTATGGTTCAATTTTTAAGCACAGTCATCTATGTACAGACCATCTTGAAGAAAATAATGGCACAAACATATGTAGGTCATTCAAAATCAATTGTCAAGTCCTGGCTAGAAATTATTAGCACGAACACTAACCCTAGTCGGATTACTAGCAGAAATCATTTGCACAGATGAAAAAACAAATCACTTATCAGCTGTACCATTCAAACAATCAATACACTACATGGATCTAACGAAACTTACTCAGATTTCATGGATTGGGAGAACATAACCACATGATTTCTATTCCAAAAAGGGGGAGGCAGGAGTAACCAGAGAAACCCTATGATCTATTTGACACATAAATTGGTATAGATGACTAACCAACTGTCCGTCGTCGTCGGAGTCATCGCCGGAGTGGTCGTCGGAGTCATCGTTGGAGTGGTCGTCGAAGTCGGTGTGGAAGTCCGCCTCCGGCTGTGGAAGCTCTATCGGTGTTCTGGGAACGGGGGTCCCTAGACTTGCCTGCCTGAGGCCCAAGGTGTGGCTCTGCGAGCGGGCCCGTACGGCCCATCTTCACCAACAAACATTCAAGACCCTCGCGAGGGGCCAAGCCTCGTGAGGCGGACGACACGAGACCCCTTCGGGAGCAGCCTCATCAGGTTGGCTCGCGAGGGGCGGAGAGATCAAGGCAAGGCAAACCTCGCGAGGTTCTCGTGACGTGAGCCATGACGATCAAGATCAGGCGGGCGCCAGCGCGCACGGTGTCCTTGTTTCCTCTTTAGTGCTAAGGAGGCAAGCGCAGGCACAGAGTACCGAAGCGTCAAGCAAAGGTTTCTTTATCAGTGCAACAAGACCAAGACCAGCCGGACGGCAAGACGGAGGTCACCATGGAGCCCAAGGCGGCGTCACCACCAGAGACTTTTGCAGGCAAAGACTCCTTTTGTCAGGATAAGCTGTACTAGTTGTCCCCTTTCAAATTGGCCATTGTTGGCTCCCTTCCCGCTCAAGATTTGGGAAGAGGACCAGGGCCTCTATAAATAGGACTAGACACCACAGTAGGAGGCATCGAATCCTCACCCACGCAAGTTAGCCAAGCCCAAGAACACCTCGCCTCAGGAGGCTGTTCTTCCCCTTGTACTGTTCATCCTCAGCCCAAGAGGCAATCCACCAACACCACACTGGAGTAGGGTATTACACCACATTGGTGGCCCAAACCAGTATAATCTTGTGTCCTTTGTGTTGCGAGTTCGTCGAGTTAGCCCTTGAGATCTTAGCGAAGCTAGGACGTGGATCGGTAGGGGGAAATCTTCGTGCGCACCCCAGTGTTCGAACCTTGAGGGTTTTGCCAGAACCCGAGAACCGACAAGCTCGACGATGTTAGGGTGCAGCGATAACTCGCCGGTGGTGACGGCAACCTCTATCTCCATCTCCACGCCATGCTCCGGTGCTTTACCAGCCCCGGCGTCGCCACTCCCTCCGATGGGGCGCTTCGGTGGCATCCTCATACACTGACGGCTTTGAGGACTGAGAGCGGCGTCGAGGTTGCAAGCGGAGAGAGAGGATTGTGTGTGCGTAGCGAGGATGGGGGGTGCGGCCGCTCGGGTGCACCATTAATATGGAGTAGTGGGAGTTGTGGGAGAGAGGCGGGCGATGGTCAAACCGATGGCTCGACTCCCGGTGAGCCTGCGCACCGGACTACTGGCATGCCTACCAAAGTTTCACACAGCTACTCGCACACCTCCCGATGAGACTATGCAGCGAGCACGCCTCCGTCAATTCACACACCTGCACGCACGCCTCCCCGCCTGCCTGCGCGGCGGACTGCTCGCATGCGTCCCGTCAACTCAGGCCTGCTCGCACGGCACACGGGTCGCGCGGCAGCACGTATATTGTTTTTCTTTTTGGATGATTAATGATGCCGCTTTATTGCTTAACCGAAGCATGGCACGTATCCATTGTTGGTCTAACACTCACGGTTCGAATAAATAATCCGTTTGGGATATTGGTTCCCAATTATTAATAATCTCCCGTCTGTAATTAGATAAAGATTACATCAAAACTGGTCTCAAATTTGACAAAAAAAAGTACAATGCCACTTTGTATTGGTGTCCATATGACAACACGATAAGTTTCATGAACTTCAAATAAGTTTTGGATGTACTAGAATTTCAAAATCAAGATTCTCAATGTTTGAAATTTGTTGCACGGGGAGTAAACATGCACCCAGTGAGACACATGTGTTTTTGCAATCCATTTAGGTGCACTGTCACGTGTGCATGTAGCTCAAATTTGATTTTTGCACATTATACCCATAGAAAATCAATCAATCAATGTACTAAAACGTCTTAATGATCTCTGTGAATTTTTTGAAATTAAAACGTCCCTCCTTTGGTAACATGTATGTTCACCGCGGGATAATTAATTTAACATGCATCATAGTTGTGGTGGATTCGCGGTGTGTGTGTGTGGGTGTGTGCGTCTGGGGGTGGCGGGTGGCTCGCAGTACACTACGAGTTGTGAGCCACTGTGTGGGTTGGCCGTTTTGTTAGGCAGGCTAGTGCCACATCAGAGTCGTTGAATCGTTATTTAAAACATTACACAACCCTTTCATACATAAATGTTTTGGCCACATGCAGTCGATGGTTGTCCTACACGACACTCGATACTTGTGTGTGACGCTTTCTGTGGGCCTGCGAGGTCGTCGTCTGATACATCTCCAACGTATCTATAATTTTTGATTGCTCCATGCTATATTATCTACTGTTTTGGGCAATATTGGGCTTTATTATCCATTTTTATATTATTTTTGGGACTAACCTATTAACCGGAGGCCCAGCCTAGATTTACTGTTTTTTTGCCTATTTCAGTATTTCGAAGAAAAGGGATATCAAATGGAGTTGAAACGGAACGAAATCAACTAGAGAAGCTATTTTTGGAAGGAAAGCTACCGGAAAAGCTTGGAGTGCACGTCAGGAAAGAAGGTAGGTGCTCACGACGGTGGAGGGCGCCCCCCCCCCCCCCTAGGTCTTTATGATCATGTTGTAAAAAACAGAAACTTTAGCACTCACAAGATTAGCTTCAACTTTTTACTGGAGAGTGTTATTTAGTTGATTCTTTTTGCAGATAATTACTAGAAAAATTCCTCAGGTCCACCAATTTATTTTAGAATTTTTGGAGTTCCAGAAGTTTGCGTTAGTTACAGATTACTACAGAATGTTCTGTTTTTGACAGATTCTGTTTTTCGTGTGATGTTTGCTTATTTTGATGAATCTATGGCTAGTAAAATAGTTTATAAACCATAGAGAAGTTGGAATACATTAGGTTTAACACCAATATAAATAAAGAATGAGTTCATTACAGTACCTTGAAGTGGTGTTTTGTTTTCTTTCGCTAACGGAGCTCACGAGTTTTCTGTTAAGTTTTGTGTTGTGAAGTTTTCAAGTTTTGGGTAAAGATTCGATGGACTATGGAATAAGGAGTGGCAAGGGCCTAAGCTTGGGGATTCCCAAGGCACCACAAGGTAATATTCAAGGATAACTAAGAGCCTAAGATTGGGGATGCCCCGGAAGGCATCCCTTATTTTGTCTTCATTCATCGGTAACTTTACTAAGAGCTATATTTTTATTCACCACATGATATGTGTTTTGCTTGGAGCGTCATTTTATTTCTTTAGCTTTGCTTGCTGTTTGAATAAAGTATCAAGAGCTGAAATTCTTAAATGTTAGAGAGTCTTCACATAGTTACATATTTATTCAACTACTCATTGATCTTTACTTATATCTTTCGGAGTAGTTTGTTGTTTGCTCTAGTGCTTCACTTATATCTTTTAGAGCATGGTGGTAGTTTTATTTTGAAGAAATAGATGATCTCTCATGCTTCAATTATATTATTTTGAGAGTCTTAAATATCATGGTAATTTGCTTAAATAATCCTAATATGCTAAGCATAAAAGATTTGTAAGAATTCTTTTGAGTGCGTTGAATACTAAGAAAAGTTTGATGCTTGATAATTGTTTTGGGATATGGAGGTGATAATATCAAAGTCGTGGTAGTTGAGTAGTTGTGAATTTGATAAATGCTTGTGTCGAAGTTTGCAAGTCCCGTAGCATGCACGTATGGTAAACGTTATGTAACAAATTTGAAACATGAGGTGTTATTTGATTGTCCTCCTTATGAGTGGCGGTCGGGGACGAGCGATGGTCTTTTCCTACCAATCTATCCCCCTAGGAGCATGCGCATAGTGCTTTGGTTTTTGATGGCTTGTAGATTTTTGCAATAAGTATGTGAGTTCTTTATGACTAATGTTGAGTCCATGGATTATTCGCAATCTCACCCTTCCGTCATTGCTAGCCTCTTCGGTACCGTGCATTGCCCTTTCTCACATTGAGAGTTGGTGCAAACCTCGCCGGTGCATCCAAACCCCGTGATATGATACGCTCTTTCACACATAAACCTCCTTATATCTTCCTCAAAACAGCCACCATACCTACCTATTATGGCATTTTCATAGCCATTCCGAGATATATTGCCATGCAACTTTCCACCATACCGTTCTTCATGACACATTCATCATTGTCATATTGCTTAGCATGATCATGTAGTTGACATAGTATTTGTGGCAAAGCCACCGTTCATAATTTTTTCATACATGTCACTCTTGATTCATTGCATATCCCGGTACACCATCAGAGACATTCATATAGAGTCATACTTTGTTCTAGTATCGAGTTGTAATCATTGAGTTGTGAATAAATAGAAGTGTGATGATCATCATTTTCTAGAGCATTGTCCCAAGTGAGGAATAAAAAAAGAAGAAGAAAAGAAAGAAAGGCCATAAAAAAGAGAAGGCCCAAAAAAAGAGAAAGGCCATAAAAAAGATAAAGGCCATAAAAAAAGAGAAGGCCCAAAAAGATTGAGAGAAAAAGAGAGAAGGGACAATGTTACTATCCTTTTACCACACTTGTGCTTCAAAGTAGCACCATAATCTTCATGATAGAGAGTCTCTTGTTTTGTCACTTTCATATACTAGTGGGAACTTTTCATTATAGAACTTGGCTTGTATATTCCAACGATGGGCCTCCTCAAGTGCCCTAGGTCTTCGTGAGCAAGCAAGTTGGATGCACACCCACTTAGTTTCTTTTGTTGAGATTTCATACATTTATAGCTCTAGTGCATCTGTTGCATGGCAATCCCCACTCCTCGCATTAACATCAATCGATGGGCATCTCCATAGCCCATTAATTAGCCTCGTTGATGTGAGACTTTCTCTTTTTTTTGTCTTCTCCACATAACCCCCATCATCATTATTCTATTCCACCCATAGTGCTATATCCATGGCTCACGCTCATATATTGCGTGAAGGTTTATAAGTTTGAGATTACTAAAGTATGAAACAATTTCTTGGCTTGTCATCGGGGTTGTGCATGATGAGAGCATTCTTGTGTGATGAAAATGGAGCATGACTAAACTATATGATTTTGTAGGGATGAACTTTCTTTAGCCATGTTATTTTGAGAAGACATAATTGCTTAGTTAGTATGCTTGAAGTATTATTATTTTTATGTCAATATAAACTTTTGTCTTGAATCTTTCGGATCTGAATATTCATATCACAAGTAAGAAGAATTACATTGAAATTATGCCAACTAGCATTCCACATCAAAAATTATCTTTTTTATCATTTACCTACTCGAGGACGAGCAGGAATTAAGCTTGGGGATGCTTGATACATCTCCAACGTATATATAATTTTTGATTGCTCCATGCTATATTATCTACTGTTTCGGGCAATATTGGGCTTTATTATCCACTTTTATATTATTTTTGGGACTAACCTATTAACCGGAGGCCCAGCCCAGATTTGCTGTTTTTTGCCTATTTCAGTGTTTCCAAGAAAAGGAATATCAAACGGAGTCGAAACGGAACGAAATCAACTGGAGAAGTTATTTTTGGAAGGAAAGCTACCGGAAAAGCTTGGAGTGCACGTCAGGAAAGAAGGGAGGTGCTCACGAGGGTGGAGGGCGCCCCCCCCCCCCTAGGGCGCGCCCCCTGCCTCGTGCCCCCCCTTCGGTCCACCGACATACTTCTTTCCCCCATATATACCTACGTACCCTAAAACTTCCAGAACGGAGAATAGATCGGGAGTTCCGCCGCCGCAAGCCTCTGTAGCCACCAAAAGTCAATCAGGACCCTGTTCCGGCACCCTGCCGGAGGGGGGAACCCTCACCAGTGGCCATCTTCATCATCCCGGCGCTCTCCATGACGAGGAGGGAGTAGTTCACCCTCGGGGCTGAGGGTATGTACCAGTAGCTATGTGTTTGATCTCTCTCTCTCTCTCTCTCTATCTCTTGTTCTTGATTTGGCACGATCTTGATGTATCGCGAGCTTTGCTATTATAGTTGGATCTTATGTTTCTTCTCCCCCGTTTCTCTCTTGTAATGGATTGAGTTTTCCCTTTGAAGTAATATTATCAGATTGAGTCTTTAATGATTTGAGAACACTTGATGTATGTCTTGCCGTGCGTATCTGTGGTGACAATGGGATATCACGTGATTCACTTGATGTATGTTTTGGTGATCAACTTGCGGGTTCCGCCCATGAACCTATGCATAGGGGTTGGCACACGTTTTCGTCTTGATTCTCCGGTAGAAACTTTGGGGCACTCTTTGAGATTCTATGTGTTGGTTGAATAGATGAATCTGAGATTGTGTGACGCATATCGTATAATCATACCCACGGATACTTGAGGTGACATTGGAGTATCTAGGTGACATTAGGGTTTTGGTTGATTTGTGTCTTAAGGTGTTATTCTAGTACGAACTCTAGGGCTGTTTGTGACACTTATAGGAATAGCCCAAAGGATTGATTGGAAAGAATAACTTTGAGGTGGTTTCGTACCCTACCATAATCTCTTTGTTTGTTCTCCTCTATTAGTGACTTTGGAGTGACTCTTTGTTGCATGTTGAGGGATAGTTATATGATCCAATTATGTTATTATTGTTGAGAGAACTTGCACTAGTGAAAGTATCAACCCTAGGCCTTGTTTCCTAGCATTGCAATACCGTTTATGCTCACTTTTACCACTTGTTACCTTGCTGTTTTTATATTTTCAGTTTACAAAAACCTATATCTACCATCCATATTGCACTTGTATCATCATCTCTTCGCCGAACTAGTGCACCTATACAATTTACCATTGTATTGGGTGTGTTGGGGACACAAGAGACTCTTTGTTATTTGGTTGCAGGGTTGTTTGAGAGAGACCATCTTCATCCTATGCCTCCTACGGATTGATAAACCTTAGGTCATCCACTTGAGGGAAACTTGCTACTGTCCTACAAACCTCTGCACTTGGAGGCCCAACAACGTCTACAAGAAGAAGGTTGAGTAGTAGACATCATCGTCCATCACTTTGACGAACAGCGGGCAGTGAGGTTAATTTGACCATCAAGGTATAATCTTTTTTGTTTGTGTTATGGTGGTATATAGTACGCGTCGAAGAGGTGGGAGGGGACTAGCATATATACTATACGTATGCGTCCATGAACAAGTACACATCACTCAGTGTGAGGACTTTTTGGTTACCGAGGCACGTGCCACATCAAAATTGTGAAATTGGTTATTCAAACATCATACAACACCTTTTTGGGCCACATGCATATATATCCTAGCTAGGACACTCACGTGTGATGCTTCCATCTGTGGGCCCATGAGGCCATCATCGATGCATGCATGCATGCATCACTTTGACCTACATCAGGAGAGGTTAATTAGTTTCACCATCGATGAGGATTCTTTTGGGTTGTACATATATTACGGCAGGAGCATATGGTGAAGAGGGCGGAAGGGGACCATCATATGTAGTACGCTTGATATGAACCTCGCTCTGTGTGGGTGCATGATTTACGGTTTTTGAGGCATGTGGCACATCAAAGTTGTGCATTTTGGGTATTAAACATATATATGTTTGGCCCACATGCAAAGCGGTGGTGGTTGTCCTCTCGCACCCACTTAAGCGGTTATCAGCGATATTGATGGTTTCCATCTGTGGGACCGCTTCGTCCATCACTTCTTTTTGCCTGACAACAAGAGAGGTTAATTTGACTTAGGAGGGAATTATTATTTTTGCTCTGGGATGACATGCATGATACACTTTGAGCACACACATATGCATGTGTACGCATGAATCCCTCCCATCGAGTCGAAGTGGCTAGTACAACGACACCATCATGAATCGATCTCCCTCTGTGTGGGGAGCTTGTGTATGATTTTCACACACGCGCCAGATCAATGTTGTATATTCAAACATGCATGCATGCACGCATCACCTCCATACATATGCATGTAGTGGTTGCCTTCGAACGATACACTCCCTTGCGTGGTTATCAGCGACAAGACTATATATTTGTGGGCCCACGTGGACATCCATGATCACCTTGACCAACAACAAGATAGGTTACCATGGCAGATTCTTCATTTGGTTAGTGTTATCGTAGTATAGGTCATGGTGAAATTCAGACCTAATTAAGTTTGAGCGCATATACTATGCACGCATGCATGCATATATGAATCCCCGTCGTTGGCTTGAAGGGTGGTGTAACATACATATGCATCGTCAACCTAACCCTCACTCAGTGTGGGGATTTCTAGTTCGAAATCACGGTGCCACATCAAAGTTGTTCATTGTTACTCAAAAACACACATCCCCATACATATGTTTGGTCCACGCGCATGCAGTGGTTGTCTTCGGGGACTAGCTACTTGCGTGATTATTGGCGAGCTAGCCCATCTCCGGGGTCGCATGGACGGACATCACTTTGACCAACAACAAGAGAGAGGTTGTACGACCAAGGTGGATTATTCTTGGTCCGTTTTACGATCCATCTTTGTGAGATATATGCCTCTCTGGCCCGCCTACTGAAAGCGTGTGGGGCGGGGGGGTTGCTACATCACACTTTGCTAGGTGAACCTCGGTTGGGGACATGCATTCATAGCTTAATTAGGATACCCTTCGTGGCGACACGAGAGGGGTGGGGGGCTGCTAGCTACTTCACACTTTGCTAGGTAAACCTCGGTTGGGGGGTGGAGGGGGGCATGCTCATAGCTTAGGATTCCCTTCATGCCGACACAAGGGGGGCTGCTAGCTACTTCGCACTTTGCTAGGTGAACCTTGGTTGGGGGGGGCATGTCCGTTCATAGCTTAGGGTTCCCTTCGTGCCGACACGAGGGAGGGGTGGCTGCTAGCTACTTCGCACTTTGCTAGGGTGAACCTCGGTTGGGGGGAGGGCATGCATTCATAGCTTAGCTAGGATTCCCTTCGTGCCGACTAGGGGAGGGGGGCTGCTAGCTACTTCGCACTTTGCTAGGTGAACCTCGGTTGGGGGGCACGCATTCATATCTTAGGAATCCCTTCGTGCTGACACGAGGGAGGGGGGCTGCTAGCTCTACTTCACACTTTGCTAGGTGAACCTCAGTTGGGGGGCATGCATTCATAGCTTAGGATTCCCTTCGTGCCGACACGAGGGAGGGGGGCTGCTAACTACTTTGCACTTTGCTACGGCGAACCTCGGTTGGGGGGCATGCATTCATATATAGCTTAGGATTCCCTTCGTGCCGACACGAGGGAGGAGGGGTCTGCTAGCTACTTCGCACTTTGCTAGGTGACCCTCGGTTGAGGGGGAGGGGGCATGCATTCATATATAGCTTAGGATTCCCTTTGTGCCGACACGAGGGAGGAGGGGGGCTGCTAGCTACTTCGCACTTTGCTAGGTGAACCTCGGTTGAGGGGGAGGGGGCATGCATTCATAGCTTAGGATTCCCTTCGTGCCGACACGAGAGGGTGGGAGCAAGAAATACCATGCGCTTTGCGAGAGAGGTGCCACATCGAAGTTGCATTTGGTATTATGAAAATCAAACCACCCTTTTGATACATAAATTTGGTCCACATGCAAGTGTGTTCGTGTTCTGACCCTCCCGCGTCATTTTTCGCCAAATTTATGAACATTAGATAAGTCGGATGACGCAACAGACATGGTTAACTCAAACTAACCGTGTGCCACGCTGGTGCACCTATCATGCACACATCCACACGGTACATTTGGCTCCACGAGGCTCCCCCTCTCAAAAATATTTGCCCGCTTTGATGGTTTTTCTATTTCATAACACACGGTTGTTATCTCCGGACCGTGTGCGATGTTTCTTGTTCCCAATCCCGCCTGCATCGAAAATATCTGCCCGCCTTGAGGGTTTTTCTTTTTCATAACACACGGTTGTTATCTCCAGACCGTGTGCGATGCACTATCATCAAAATTTTCAATAGCCCGGCATTTCACTCCCGCGTAGTAAACTTTTCAGTACCCGCGTCATGTCCTCAAACACCCCCCCCCTCCACACACACACACACACTCCCTCGCTCGAAACCCTAGCAAAGTCCCCGCCGCAGCCGCCGCAAGGCCTCCATTGTCAACATCTGCCAGTTTGCCCGTGCATCTTACCCACCGATCTCCATACCTAGGCCGCCCTGAGTTTCTTAGATGACGCCTGCCAAATGCCCCCTTTCCCATAGATCCCCATCCCCCACTCCAGAGTGTCACAGCCTAAGCCCGGCTACGCTTCCCGTGGAGCTCAAGGAGTGACTGGCCCAAAAGAGGTGTATAGCGGTCTCTTCGCCCGACGTCGCCGAGGAAGCTGATGACCATTACTGGCGGCAGGCATTCAAGCAGCGGGCTAGAGTATGCGGGCATGTCTCGTCCGCAGGCTACGACATCGAGGTCATCGACAGCGACGCCCTGAGGCGGGCTGTGTTACAGGTTAAGTGGCCCACCCCCAACCCCTCGGGTTCAACCACCGTCGATCTCATCCATGGCCCCGCCGCTGATCTCCTCTGGCTCGCTGTTAATAATTTGCCATTCTACATCGCCATCAAGCCCCTTTTGTCATTTCTGAAGAACACGTTCTGTGAGGCTGGCTTGGGATCCACAGCTTCCAAGTCAGACCTCATCGATGGAGACAATGAGGAGGGCACCCTCTCCGGCTCTTCCAAGGGGAAAGAGCCCATCTGCTCTTCCAAGGGGAAAGCGCCCGTCTGCGACATCAGGGAGGGCACCCTATAGCCGTGCTCTTCCAAGGGGAAGGAGCCCATCTGCGACAACATGGAGCGCATCCAGGGTTCGTGCACTTCCCACGGGAACGAGCCCATCCGTGACAAGTGAGGAAACCCATGATTTGTTTATTTCAGTTGTTTAGAATGTGATGCTCTATATGTGCAATTATTTACTGTGCAGTACATTTCATCAATCCAGTTTTAAACATACCGATAGGAAATGCAAATATTTGCTTGTTGTTAAGCCTGTTATAGCTAGCATATGCCTCTTTTAAAGTTTTTTGATTGGTCGGCTGTTTGTAGTTAGCATATGTTTAGTTTCAAATGCTATCTTTGGTTGTTCGTAGTATGCCTTGTTTATTCCAGTTATTCACAACGTGATGTTCTATATGTGCAAGTATGAACTGTGCAGTTCAATTTCATTAGTACCAGTTTCAACAATACCACTATGAATGACTACATTTGGTTGCTGGATCTTGTAGTTAACACGTCTTTCCATTTTTATTTAACCACAACCAGTGTACTTAGACTGGCACAATACCAGTTTGAATGACCATGTTTGCTTGTTGTTAAATGTAAGGCCTGTTGCAGTTAGCACACCTTTCCACTTGTTTTGCTTTACTAGCGTGCTTAAACCTGCACACTGAAGCTATCTTTTGGAGATTATTTTGTCTGTCATGTGTAATTTTGGTTGATGTTTAGCCTGTTGTGCTTAACATGCTTCTTGATGTACCTACACAGGACAATTTTGGAATGACTGTTGTTTTCCATCGAGGTTAGTTTCATCCCATGGCTTATATCTGCTCACTGTTCAGGATATCCGTAGCTGGTACCATATAGGCCGGCGGCTGATAAGGGACTAATCGGTGAATCGGACTTTTAACTGAATATATCTGCAACCCATTTTTCCTTAGGTTTACTAGGGCCATATGTAATATATCTGAGGCTACATAGCAACATGCACTGTACTTAATGTCTAAATATGCAATCCTAGGCTACACAGCAACAAGGAAGAGTGTTACATTAATGTTCTAATGATGTCTAGATATACGTAGAAGAGCAGCAGCAACAACAGCAACAACACAGCCCTTTTTGGATACTCAACTTAGCTAGAGGTCAGAGTTAGTTTCTAGCTCATTACTAATCCTGAACTAACTCCAACCAAAGAGTTGTTTGGATGGCAGGGTTAGATTGACAATAAATGCACTAGGAGAACTAGCTCCAATTAGCAGCTCTTTGGTTGGATACTAGTTTTTTTGGGTGGGTTATAGATGCAACTAGCTCAAACTAGCCCTCATGTTTAGATATACTTTAGGGCTATTTGAGCCGAACTAGCTCAAACTAACTGTAACACGTGGATACAACAGCAGATAATTTTTAAGAACGAACTAAACTCCTTCCGGCCCATAATATAAGATGTTAATTCATCTAATATGTGAGTATATTGGATGTCATAAGATACTCCCTCCGTTCCTAAATATTTGTATTTTTAGAGATTTCAAATGGACTACCACATACTGATGTATATAGACATATTATAAAATAGTGTTGTACTACATCATTGTGCCATTGCCGTTTAGCTTCTAATATTAACCTGGTGCTTTTAGGTACATATGTCATTGGTAAAGATCCGCGTTTCGACAATTTCTGCGTATGGGGCAATGAGATATCGATGAACCAGCATCAAGTGGGGAAGCTGATAAAGATTGTTAGTAAAATGGGTCCAAAGATGGCAATTAAACTATTTGTTTACACTTTATCCAAGACAACAGCGAACCGCAGGATGGTAAGTAAGAACTCTGCAGCCTTCTTTTTACTACCCATAATGAGTTGTGTTAGATGACAATGTCTCAAATCTTATTCCTTTGTAGTGGTTGCCAAAGCAGTTTACTCAAGATTACCTCTCAAACTACATGATTGGTGGGCATGCAAAGGTTAAAGTATTTCTACCAGAACACGATGATTATCTAGATGTTTTCATGAAGACCGTGAAGGATGGGCGGTTGGCCATCACAAGGGGTTGGACTAGAGTCGTGTGTGCCTTCTGCATGGAGGAGGGCACAATATGGGCATCCCGCTTCACCTTGTTCAGCAACCAGAATATATTTCGCCTCTTTCTTTACCGTCTTTAATAGTACAAGTATACAACTGTGGTTCATCATTCTTTATTTGGTTATTATGTAATTCTTGAACATATGTACCTATGAATCGAATGATGCATCGGTTGTTTGAACCTGATGGATATGAATAAAGCTGTAGCATACATTCAAATTCAAATCCAAATCCGGTACAATTTGGAAAAGCAGCAATTAAATTATGGTGAAATTACGCTCTCCAGGTTGTTACGGGACACACCGTTGGTAAAACACAAATGTTTGTGATATGCACCATAATCCGAGACGGTTCACAAAGAGGAAACGTGTGCAAGCATGCACACAGTTGCCGTTTACAAAGCGTGTGTGATGTCAGACAATATCACAAATGGTGCGGGCAAACTAAATGTTTGTGTTAGTTGCCTTATCATACATGATTCGCAACCATGAACTGTTTTTGATGAAGTATGCATTGTAAACGTTGCATCACAGAATAGTGTGTGCGATAGTTGTCGTGTACGATGATGTTACGACGGTCTGACGTTTCGTAATCCTGTCTGACACTCGTACGACGATTAGCTAATCTTCTTAACGGTGAAGCATTTGTGATGGGTCGCGCATCGTAAACGTAGCACCACAGAATACCGACTGCGATGGCAATGCAAACAGAAACGAGTAGGAGTACTATAGGGGCCCTATCCCCGACGATTTCTAGGTCGTGTGGGAAGGACCCCCCTATCGCCCACACTCACTTGGCGACGGTTCCAAATGCCGTCGCGGAAAGGGGTTTTAAATCGTTTGTTTAGGACCGATGCGCACCAGTGACACTCCATACTTATCACCTCCACCTTTGGACATTGTTACGATGATTCCTTGATCTTGGGATTATCAAGCTCTTTTCTGGTGCCGTTGCTGGGGAGCAATAGCGCTGGGTTGATATTCTCGTGTGTGCTTGTTTGGTTTCTTCACAAAGTAGACTTTTTTCCCTTTTGATTTTATTTTGTTTAGTTGTGGGAGAAACAAACAAAAAAATTAAAAGAATGCAAAATACATTTTTTACTTGCCTCTTATGCCTAAAAACTTTTTAAAAAGAGAAGTGGTTGGAACATTATGCATTGGAGAAGTGAGGGTCAACCTTGAACACTTGTGTTCATGCTCATGGAAACAATGTAGATTTTTTCATGGAAGTTTCTAAAAAATAATTATCCCCTTGTATATATTCATTGTATTATAAAATAATGTGCCAAGATTTGGCTTTAGGACGATTAGATTGCTTGTTTGCTATGTGCGGTGCAAAAAAAGAAACTTTGGCAGTAGTGCGTGAGTTTACGTTTTTTACTGGAACGCCAAAAGTTTCTGAAATTTTTTCATAGTACTGCTATGCAAATTCTTTATTTTGTCCCAATGTTTCAGAATTTTTGGAGTTACATTAGTATGTTCAATGTGAAGATTGCTATAGACTGTCCTGTTTTTGACAGATTCTATTTTCTATGTGTTGTTTGCTTATTTTGATGAATCTATGGGTTGTATCGGGTGGTATGAACCATGGTGAAGTTGGAATACAATAGATATAATGCTAATATGAAATTGGAATGAGTTTACAACAGTACCTAAAGGTAGTGATTTGCTTTATTATACTAACGGATCTCACAAGGGTTTTGTTAAGTTTTGTGTGGATGATGTGTTCGAAGATCGAGGAGTTGTAAATATGAGAAGAATAAGGAGAAGCGAGAGTTCAAGATCGGGGATGCCCAAGGAACCCCAACTAAATATTTCAGGGATACTCAAGCATGTAAGCTTGGGGATGCCCCGGAAGTCATCCCATCTTTATTCTTCAACAATTATCGCTATACCCGGGTTTTGTTTTGTTCACATGATATGTGTATTTTGTGTTTATTTTTTATTTTCCTTTATGCACCAATGCTAGTATGAGATAGTTCTTCATTGATTTATAGAATGCTTCTTGCGCTTCACTTAAACCTTTTGAGTATGGCTTTATAGAATACTCTTTGTGCTTCACTTAAATCTTTTGAGTATGGCTTTATAGAATGCTTCATGTGCTTCATTTATATATTTTGAGCTTGGATATTGGTCAATCTATATTAATTTTAGA
Source organism: Aegilops umbellulata (assembly GCA_032464435.1). Classification (NCBI taxonomy): domain Eukaryota; kingdom Viridiplantae; phylum Streptophyta; class Magnoliopsida; order Poales; family Poaceae; genus Aegilops; species Aegilops umbellulata. Next base: position 510,451,899 of record CP136056.1, on the reverse strand, counting down.
ATGCTATATGAACTTAACTTATATCTTTTAGAGTGTGAATAAAATTATCATCAAAATTGGGCTTGGAAGAGTATCATTAAAATATCACTCTTAGCTAAAAAGCTTTAAAGAAAAGTTCTTAGGTAGAGACAAACTAATATGTATCCTTACTATTTTTGTGTGTTCACATGATTAAGCTACTGTATTAATCATGTTTTATAGTTTTTGTTTCAATAAAGTGCCAAGTAAAGCCTTTGAGATAGTGTTGATGATAGTTAACTTGATTCTGTGCAAAAACAGAAACTTTTGCTTCCAGTAATAAAATTGTTTAAATTAACTAGATCGTAATTAAATTCTGAATTTTTTACACATGATTGATATACAAATTGCCTACGTTTTCCTAATTTTTTAGAATTTTGAGATTTACAGAAGTATTGTCATTGTTCAAATCTTTACAAACTCTTCTGTTTTTAACAGATTCTATTTTTAATGCATAGTTTGCTTGTTTTTATAGTTTCTATGGCTTATATTGGTCAATATAAATTGTGGAAATGACAGAGTACAGTAGGCCTTGTGTGAGAACAATTATGAATCTTGTCTTGACAGTACCCTAGTGAATGATTTTTTTATCATACTAACCTATCTCACGAAGTTCTGTTAAGTTTTGTGTGATTGAAGTTTTCAAGTTTTGGGTGAGATATCGATATGAGAAGAATGAGGAGTGGAAAGACCCTAATCTTGGGGATGCCCAAGGCACCCCAAGGTAATAATCAAGAAGACTCAAGCACCTAAGCTTGGGGATGTGCCGAAAGGCATCCCCTCTTTCGTCTTCAAAATTATCGGTATACCTTACTTGGAGCTATATTTTTATTCGTCACATGATATGTGTTTTGCTTGGAGTGTATTTTCATTTTACTATTTGTTTGAATAAAATCATTGGATCTGAAATCTTGAATGAGAGAGAGTCGTCACATGGCTATTTAACTACTTGACTACTCACTGGTCTTCACTTATATCTTTTGGGAGTAGTTTGTCATTTACTCTCGTGCTTCACTTATATCCTATGAGTAAATGGTTGAATGAACTGAATATCATAAATATGAAATTATATATGTTTCATATGCTTATTGTTGGGGAACGTTGCAGAAAATTAAAATTTTTCCTACGTTTTCACCAAGATCCATCTATGAGTTCATCTAAGCAACGAGTCATGGGAGAGAGATTGCATCTACATACCACTTTGTAGATCACGCACGGAAGCGTTCAGGGAACGGTGATGACGTAGTCGTACTCGCCGTGATTCAGATCACCGATGACCAAGTGCCGAACGGACAGCACCTCCGCGTTCAACACACGTACGGGACGATCGACGTCTCCTCCTTCTTGATCCAGCAAGGGGAAGGAGAGGTTGAGGAAGAAGTCTCCAACAGCAGCACGACGGCGTGGTGGTGGTGGAGAAGGAGTACTCCGGCAGAGCTTCGCTAAGCATGTGACGGAGGAGGAGAGGTGTTGGGGAGGGGAGGGGCTGCGCCTTGGATCGTCTCGCTGCCCTCCCCTCACCCCCACTATTTATAGGGGAAGAGGCAAGGGGGGCCGGCCCCTCTAGATGGGATCTAGAGGGGGGCGGCGGCCTAGGGGAGGAGGCTTGCCCCCCAAGCAAGGGGGGGCGCCCCCCTCAGGGTTTCCCCCAACCCTAGGCGCATGGGCCCTTGGGGGGAAGGTGCACCAGCCCACTTTGGGCTGGTTCCCTTCCTCATACAGCCCATAAGCCCCTCCGGGAGAGGTGGCCCCTCCCGGTGGACCCCTGGAACCCCTCCGGTGGCCCCGGTACAATACCGATATGCCCCGAACCTTTCCGGTGTCCGTATGACAACTTCCCATATATAAATCTTTACCTCCGGACCATTCTGGAACTCCTCGTGACGTCCGGGATCTCATCCGGGACTCCGAACAACATTTGGTAATCACATACAAGTCTTCCTAATAACCCTAGCGTCACCGAACCTTAAGTGTGTAGACCCTACGGGTTCGGGAGACATGAAGACATGACCGAGACGACTCTCGGGCAATAACCAACAGCGGGATCTGGATACCCATGTTGGCTCCCACATGCTCCTCGATGATGTCATCGGATGAACCACGATATCGAGGATTCAATTAATCCCGTATACGATTCCCTTTGTCAATCGGTATTTTACTTGCCCGAGATTCGATCATCGGTATCCCAATACCTCGTTCAATCTCGTTACCGGCAAGTCACTTTACTCGTACCGTAATGCATGATCCCATGATCAAACAGTTTGATCACATTGAGCTCATTATGATGATGCATTATTGAGTGGGCCCGGTGACACCTCTCCGTCAAGCGGAGTGACAAATCCCAGTCTCGACCCGTGTCAACCCAACTGACACTTTCGGAGATACCCGTAGTATACCTTTATAGTCACCCAGTTACGTTGTGACGTTTGGTACACCCAAAGCACTCCTACGGTGTCCGGGAGTTACACGATCTCATGGTCTAAGGAAAGGATACTTGACATTGGAAAACTCTAGCAAACGAACTATGTGATCTTATGCTATGTTTAGGATTGGGTCTCGTCCATCACATCATTCTCCTAATGATGTGATCTCGTTATGAATGACATCCAATGTCCATAGTCAGGAAACCATGACTATCTATCGATCAACGAGCTAGTCAACTAGAGGCTTACTAGGGACATGTTGTTGTCTGTTATTCACACATGTATTACGATTTCCGGATAACACAATTATAGCACGAATAAAGACAATTATCATGAACAAGGAAATATAATAATAATGCTTTTATTATTGCCTCTAGGGCACATTTCCAACAGTCTCCCACTTGCACTAGAGTCAATAATCTAGTTACATTGTGATGAATCGAACACCCATAGAGTTCTGGTGCTGATCATGTTTTGCCTTAGGGAGAGGTTTAGTCAATGGATCTGCAACATTCAGATCCGTGTGCACTTTACAAATTTCTATGTCTCCATATTGAACATTTTCACGAATGGAGTTGAAGCGATGTTTGATGTGCCTGGTCTTCTTGTGAAACCTGGGCTCCTTGGCAAGTGCAATAGCTCCAGTGTTGTCACAGAAGAGTTTGATTGGCCCCGACGCATTGGGTATGACTCCGAGGTCGGTGATGAACTCCTTCACCCAAATTGCTTCATGTGCTGCCTCCGAGGCTGCCATGTACTCCGCTTCACATGTAGATCCCGCCACGATGCTCTGCTTGCAACTGCACCAGCTTACTGCCCCACCATTCAAAATATACACGTATCCGGTTTGTGACTTAGAGTCATCCAGATCTGTGTCGAAGCTAGCGTCGAAGTAACCCTTTACGACGAGCTCTTCGTCACCTCCATAAACGAGAAACATTTCCTTAGTCCTTTTCAGGTACTTCAGGATATTCTTGACCGCTGTCCAGTGTTCCTTGCCGGGATTACTTTGGTACATTCCTACCAAACTTACGGCAAGGTTTACATCAGGTCTGGTACACAGCATGGCATACATAATAGAACCTATGGCTGAGGCATAGGGGATGACACTCATCTCTTCTATATCTTCTGCCGTGGTCGGACATTGAGCTGAGCTCAATTTCACACCTTGTAACACAGGTAAGAACCCCTTCTTAGATTGATCCATATTGAACTTCTTCAATATCTTATCAAGGTATGTGCTTTGTGAAAGACCTATGAGACGTCTTGATCTATTTATATAGATCTTGATGCCTAATATATAAGCAGCTTCTCCAAGGTCCTTCATTGAAAAACTTTTATTCAAGTAGGCCTTAATGTTGTCCAAGAGTTCTATATCATTTCCCATCAAAAGTATGTCATCTACATATAGTATGAGAAATGCTACAAAGCTCCCAATCACTTTCTTGTAAACGCAGGCTTCTCCATAAGTCTGTGTAAACCCAAACGCTTTGATCATCTCATCAAAGCGAATGTTCCAACTCCGAGATGCTTGCACCAGCCCATAAATCGAGCGTTGGAGCTTGCACACCTTGTCAGCATTCTTAGGATCGACAAAACCTTCCGGCTGCATCATATACAATTCTTCCTTAAGGAAACCATTAAGGAATGCCGTTTTGACGTCCATTTGCCATATTTCATAATCGTAGAATGCGGCAATTGCTAACATGATTCGAACGGACTTCAGCTTCGCTACCGGTGAGAAAGTCTCATCGTAGTCAATTCCTTGAACTTGTCGATAACCCTTAGCAACAAGCCGAGCTTTATAGATGGTCACATTACCATCCGCGTCTGTCTTCTTCTTAAAGATCCATTTATTTTCTATGGCTCGCCGTTCAACGGGCAAGTCAGTCAAAGTCCATACTTCGTTTTCATACATGGATCCTATCTCGGATTTCATGGCTTCTAGCCATTTGTCGGAATCCGGGCCCGCCATTGCTTCCTCATAGTTCGAAGGTTCACCGTTGTCTAACAACATGATTTCTAAGACAGGGTTGCCGTACCACTCTGGTGCGGAACGTGTCCTTGTGGACCTTCGAATTTCAGTAGGAGCTTGATTAGAAGTATCTTGATCATCATGATTAATTTCCTCTCTAGTCGGTGCAGGCACCTCAGGAACGTTTTCTTGAGTTTCGCCATTTTCCGTTTCAAGAGGTAACACTTCATCAAGTTCTACTTTCCTCCCACTTACTTCTTTCGAGAGAAACTCCTTCTCTAGAAAGGATCCATTCTTGGCAACAAAGATCTTGCCTTCGGATCTGAGGTAGAAGGTATACCCAATAGTTTCTTTAGGGTATCCTATGAAGACGCATTTTTCCGACTTGGGTTCGAGCTTTTCAGGTTGAAGTTTCTTCACATAAGCATCGCATCCCCAAACTTTTAGAAACGACGGCTTAGGTTTCTTCCCAAACCATAATTCATACGGTGTCGTCTCAACAGATTTCGACGGAGCCCTATTTAAAGTGAATGCGGCAGTCTCTAAAGCATAGCCCCAAAAAGATAGCGGTAAATCGGTAAGGGACATCATAGATCGTACCATATCTAATAGAGTGCGATTACGACGTTCGGACACACCATTACGCTGAGGTGTTCCAGGCGGCGTGAGTTGTGAAACTATTCCACATTTTTTTAAGTGTGTGCCAAATTCGTGACTCAAGTATTCTCCTCCACGATCTGATCGTAGAAACTTGATCTTTCTATCACGTTGATTTTCAACCTCACTCTGAAATTCCTTGAACTTTTCAAAGGTCTCAGACTTGTGTTTCATTAAGTAGATATACCCATATCTACTCAAGTCATCAGTGAGGGTGAGAACATAACGATAGCCACCGCGAGCCTCAACACTCATTGGACCGCACACATCGGTATGTATGATTTCCAATAAGTTGGTTGCTCGCTCCATTGTTCCTGAGAACGGAGTCTTGGTCATTTTACCCATGAGGCATGGTTCGCACGTGTCAAATGATTCATAATCAAGAGACTCTAAAAGTCCATCTACATGGAGCTTCTTCATGCGTTTGACACCTATGTGACCAAGGCGGCAGTGCCACAAATATGTGGGACTATTGTTATCAACTTTAACTCTTTTGGTATTCACACTATGAATATGTGTATCATCACGTACGAGATTCATTAAGAATAAACCATTAACCATCGGAGCATGACCATAAAACATATCTCTCATATAAATGGAACAACCATTATTCTCAGATTTAAATGAGTAGCCATCTCGAATTAAACGAGATCCAGACACAATGTTCATGCTCAAACTTGGCACTAGATAACAATTATTGAGGTTTAAAACTAATCCCGTAGGTAAATGTAGAGGTAGCGTGCCGACGGCGATCACATCGACCTTGGAACCATTCCCGACGCGCATCGTCACCTCGTCCTTCGCCAGTCTCCGTTTATTCCGCAGCTCCTGCTTTGAGTTACAAATGTGAGCAACTGCACCGGTATCAAATACCCAAGAGCTACTACGAGTACTGGTAAGGTACACATCAATTACATGTATATCACATATACCTTTTGTTTTGCCGGCCTTCTTGTCCGCTAAGTATTTGGGGCAGTTCCGCTTCCAGTGACCACTTCCCTTGCAATAAAAACACTCAGTCTCGGGCTTGGGTCCATTCTTTGGCTTCTTCCCGGCAACTTGCTTACCGGGCGCGGCAACTTCCTTGCCGTCCTTCTTGAAGTTCTTCTTACCCTTGCCCTTCTTGAACTTAGTGGTTTTATTCACCATCAACACTTGATGTTCCTTCTTGATTTCTACCTCTGCTGATTTCAGCATAGCATATACCTCAGGAATGGTCTTTACCATCCCCTGCATGTTGTAGTTCATCACAAAGCTCTTGTAGCTAGGTGGAAGCGACTGGAGGATTCTGTCAATGACCGCTTCATCCGGGAGATTAACTTCCAGTTGAGTCAAGGGGTTGTGCAACCCAGACATCTTGAGTATGTGTTCACTGACAGAGCTATTTTCCTCCATCTTACAGCTAAAGAATTTGTCAGAGACTTCATATCTCTCGACCCGGGCATGAGCTTGGAAAACCATTTTCAGCTCTTCGAACATCTCATATGCTCCATGTCTCTCAAAACGCTTTTGGAGCCCCGGCTCTAAGCTGTAAAGCATGCCGCACTGAACGAGGGAGTAATCATCGGAACGTGACTGCCAAGCGTTCATAACGTCTTGTTCTGCAGGGAGAATAGGTGCGTCACCCAGCGGTGCTCGTAGGACATAATCTTTCTTGGCAGCTATGAGGATGATCCTCAGGTTCCGGACCCAGTCTGTATAGTTGCTGCCATCGTCTTTCAGCTTGGTTTTCTCTAGGAACGCGTTGAAGTTGAGGACTACGTTGGCCATTTGATCTACAAGACATATTGTAAATATTTTAGACTAAGTTCATGATAATAAAGTTCATCTAATCAAATTATTTAATGAACTCCCACTTAGATAGACATCCCTCTTCTAGTCATCTAAGTATTACATGATCCGAGTCAACTAGGCCGTGTCCGATCATCACGTGAGACGGACTAGTCAACATCGGTGAACATCTTCATGTTGATCGTATCTTCTATACGACTCATGATCGACCTTTCGGTCTTCTGTGTTCCGAGGCCATGTCTGTACATGCTAGGCTCGTCAAGTCAACCTAAGTGTTTGCTTGTGTAAATCTGTCTTACACCCGTTGTATGTGAACGTTAGAATCTATCACACCCGATCATCACGTGGTGCTTTGAAACAACGAACTGTCGCAACGGTGCACAGTTAGGGGGAACACTTCTTGAAATTATTATGAGGGATCATCTTATTTACTACCGTCGTTCTAAGTAAACAAGATGCAAAACATGATAAACATCACATGCAATCAAATAATAAACGTGACATGATATGGCCAATATCACATAGCTCCTTTGATCTCCATCTTGGGGCTCCATGATCATCTTGTCACCGACTTGACACCATGATCTCCATCATCGTGTCTCCATAAATTTGCTCGCCAGCTATTACTTCTACTACTATGGCTAACGCGTTTAGCAATAAAGTAAAGTAATTTACATGGCGTTTCTCAATGACACGCAGGTCATACAAAAAAAATAAAGACAACTCCTATGGCTCCTGCCGGTTGTCATACTCATCGACATGCAAGTCGTGATTCCTATTACAATAGCATGAACATCTCATACATCACATATAGATCATTCATCATTCATCACAACTTTGGCCATATCATATCACAAAGCACTTGCTGCAAAAACAAGTTAGACGTCCTCTAATTGTTGTTGCAAGTTTTACGTGGCTGAATTAGGGTTCTAGCAAGAACGTTTTCTTACCTACGTGAAAGCCACAACGTGATTTGTCAACTTCTATTTACCCTTCATAAGGACCCTTTTCATCGAATCCGCTCCAACTAAAGTGGGAGAGACAGACACCCGCCAGCCACCTTATGCAACTAGTGCATGTTAGTCGGTGGAACCGGTCTCACGTAAGCGTACGTGTAAGGTTGGTTCGGGCCGCTTCATCCCACAATACCGCTGAAGCAAGATAAGACTAGTAGCGGCAAGAAAGTTGACAACATCTACGCCCACAACAAATTGTGTTCTACTCGTGCAATAGAGAACTACGCATAGACCTAGCTCATGATGCCACTGTTGGGGAACGTTGCAGAAAATTAAAAATTTTCCTACGGTTTCACCAAGATCCATCTATGAGTTCATCTAAGCAACGAGTCATGGGAGAGAGATTGCATCTACATACCACTTTGTAGATCGCGCACGGAAGCGTTCAGGGAACGGTGATGACGTACTCGTACTCGCCGTGATTCAGATCACCGATGACCAAGTGCCGAACGGACAGCACCTCCGCGTTCAACACACCTACGGGACGATCGACGTCCCCTCCTTCTTGATCCAGCAAGGGGAAGGAGAGGTTGAGGAAGAAGTCTCCAACAGCAGCACGACGGCGTGGTGGTGGTGGAGAAGGAGTACTCCGACAGAGCTTCGCTAAGCACGTGACGGAGGAGGAGAGGTGTTGGGGAGGGGAGGGGCTGCGCCTTGGATCGTCTCGCTGCCCTCCCCTCACCCCCACTATTTATAGGGGAAGAGGCAAGGGGGGCCGGCCCCACTAGATGGGATCTAGAGGGGGGCGGCGGCCTAGGGGAGGAGGCTTGCCCCCCCAAGCAAGGGGGGCGCCCCCCTCAGGGTTTCCCCCAACCCTAGGCGCATGGGCCCTTGGGGGGAAGGCGCACCAGCCCACTTTGGGCTGGTTCCCTTCCTCATACAGCCCATAAGCCCCTCCGGGAGAGGTGGCCCCTCCCGGTGGACCCCTGGAACCCCTCCGGTGGCCCCGGTACAATACCGATATGCCCCCGAACCTTTCCGATGTCCGTATGACAACTTCCCATATATAAATGTTTACATCCGGACCATTCCGGAACTCCTCGTGACGTCCGGGATCTCATCCGGGACTCCGAACAACATTCGGTAATCACATACAAGTCTTCCTAATAACCCTAGCGTCACCGAACCTTAAGTGTGTAGACCCTACGGGTTCGGGAGACATGAAGACATGACCGAGACGACTCTCGGGCAATAACCAACAGCGGGATCTGGATACCCATGTTGGCTCCCACATGCTCCTCGATGATGTCATCGGATGAACCACGATATCGAGGATTCAATTAATCCCGTATACGATTCCCTTTGTCAATCGGTATTTTACTTGCCCGAGATTCGATCGTCGGTATCCCAATACCTCGTTCAATCTCGTTACCGGCAAGTCACTTTACTCGTACCGTAATGCATGATCCCGTGATCAAACAGTTTGATCACATTGAGCTCATTATGATGATGCATTACTGAGTGGGCCCGGTGATACCTCTCCGTCAAGCGGAGTGACAAATCCCAGTCTCGATCCGTGTCAACCCAACAGACACTTTCGGAGATACCCATAGTATACCTTTATAGTCACCCAGTTACGTTGTGACGTTTGGTACACCCAAAGCACTCCTACGGTGTCCGGGAGTTACACGATCTCATGGTCTAAGGAAAGGATACTTGACATTGGAAAACTCTAGCAAACGAACTATGCGATCTTATGCTATGTTTAGGATTGGGTCTCGTCCATCACATCATTCTCCTAATGATGTGATCTCGTTATGAATGACATCCAATGTCCATAGTCAGGAAACCATGACTATCTATCGATCAACGAGCTAGTCAACTAGAGGCTTACTAGGGACATGTTGTTGTCTGTTATTCACACATGTATTACGATTTCCGGATAACACAATTATAGCACAAATAAAGACAATTATCATGAACAAGGAAATATAATAATAATGCTTTTATTATTGCCTCTAGGGCACATTTCCAACACTTATCCCATGGGGAGTAATGACTTCACATATAAGAAGTATAGGTGGTAAAATTTATTGAAAGTTAGCAAACACAAAATTGGTCACTTGAACAATTCATGAAAGGGAAGAGAGATTTCACACATAAATATACTATCTTGGACATCTTTTATGATTGTGAGCCCCATTAATTATTTTCAAACTTGAGCAAATTAGTTGAAGTTGGACAAGGAACACAAGCAATGAGTTATGTTTGGGTATATTTGTATAGAAGTTATATTGTTATGGATCCTCCAACATGTGGTGCTTGCTTAGGATATTTTGCTAGCCAAAATTTTGTACTAAGTAGAGATACTACTTGTGCATCCAAAACCCTTAAACCTAGTTTCTTGCCATAAGCGCCCACCATATCTACCTATGGATTGAATAAGATCCTTCAAGTAAGTTGTCATCAGTGCAAAAGGCAATAAAAATTGCTCCTAAACATGTATGATGTTTTATTGTAAGGGAAAATAAACGTTGTACGAACTTGTGATGGTAAAGAAATAAAAGCGATGGACTGCATAGTAAAGGTTACTATCACAATGGGCAATACAACGTGACGTTCCTTTGTATTAAGGGTTTGCACATCCAAAAATAAAAAGCGCATGACAACCTCTGCTTCCCTCTGCGAAGGGCCTATCTTTTTACTTTCATGTATTTACTTTTATGCAAGGATCAATAGTATTCCTTCTTATTTCAACCTCAATTACTCTTTAGTTTGCAAGCATCATGTGGTGGCGAAAGATCCAAGCATATATGGCCATTCAAATATATTTGATCATGAATTATTACTGTTGACAATTATCTATATGATAAATAAGTTGGGAGGTGAAATATTAAGCCCCTGTCTTTCTCTGTGTTCGACGGATGCGATTTGTTCTAAAAATATGCTTTGAGTGTTAGCAACCATGGAAGACTATGTGATAGTTTGGTATGTGGAATTTGCTAAATCAAAGCTCTTAGATAGACCCTTTCTGAAAATAAGATGAATTGCAATTGTTTGGTGACTGAGAACATAGTTTGTTAGTTTTCAAGAAACTTTATGGTCTATGCTTTAACATGTGAATAGCTTGTTACTTGATCATGAGAAGTTTTATGAGATGAGCTACTGTTTATGGTATATAATGATGCTAGAAAAAGTGTTTGGAACTATCGTTGATCAAATATATGCACTGTGCTAGTATTCACACTTCATAAATTATTTCTTTTATCATTTACCTACTCGAGGACGAGCAAACTATGCATTGAAAAAGTGTTTGGAGACGTATCAGGGAACCATCGGCGTGGTGGTCGTCTTCATCAACATCACCATCTTCATCACCGTCCTCATCGGCTTGGGGATGCTTGATACGTCTCCAACGTATCTATAATATTTGATTGTTCCATGCTATTATATTATCTGCTTTGGATGTTCTATACGCATTAATATGCTATTTTATATTATTTTTCGGACTAACCTATTAACCTAGAGCACAGTGCCGGTTTCTATTTTTTTCCTTGTTTTTGAGTTTTACAGAAAAGGAATATCAAACGGAGTCCAAACGAGCTAAAAATTTACGGTAATTTTTTATGGACCAGAACAAGCCCACGGAGCATCATAGTTGGGCCAGAAGTCCCGAGGTGACGACAAGGGTGGAGGGCGTGCCCCCCTGTCTTCCCGTTGCCTCGTGGACCCCCTGACTTGTTTCTGACGCCAAAAATTTCTAGAAATCCCGAAACCCCCAGAAAGAAACCTCGATCGAAAGTTCCACCGCCGTAAGCCTGTGTAGCCATGAAAAACCAATCGGGAGTCCGTTCTGGCACCCTTCTGGAGGGGGAAACCATCACCGGAGGCCATCTTCATCATCCCGGCGGTCTCCATGACGAGGAGGGAGTAGTTCACCCTCGGGGCTGAGGATATGTACTAGTACCTATGTGTTTGATCTCTCTCTTGTGTTCTTGATTTGTCACGATCTTGATGTACCGCGAGCTTTGTTACTATAGTTGGATCATATGGTGCTTCTCCCATTCTACCTTCTTGTGATGAATTGAGTCTTGCTCTTTGAGGTTTCGCTATGTTGGATCGAGTATTAGATTTGAGAATACTTGATGTACGTCTTGCAATGGGATAGCTGTGGTGACAATGGGATGTTATATTGATTCACTCGATGTATATTTTGGCACTCAACTCGCGGATTCCCGAGGTGACATTGGGGTAATCTATGCATAGGGGTTGATGCATGTTTTCGTTCTACGTTCTTCGATAGAAACTTTGGAGTGATTCTTTGTTGCACACTGAGGGATTGCCATATGATCTAATTATGTTATCATTGTTGAGAGAACTTGCACTAGTGAAAGTATGAACCCTAGGCCTTGTTTCCAAGCATTGCAATAGCGTTTGTGCTCACTTTTATCATTAGTTACCTTCTTGTTTTTATATTTTCAGATTACAAAAACCTATATCTATCATCCATACTACACTTGTATCACCATCTCTTCGCCGAACTAGTGCACCTATACAATTTAGCATTGTATTGGGTGTGTTGGGGACACAAGAGACTCTTTATTATTTGGTTGCGGGGTTGTTTGAGAGAGACCATCTTCATCCTACGCCTCCCACGGATTCTATCATTTGCTCAATAGTAATTTGTTTACCCACCGAGAGAAGCCTCTAGTGAAACCTATGCCCCTCGGGTCTATTTTCCATCATATATTTTCACATCTATAAACCAAAAAACCCCAAAATACCTTGCTGCAATTTATTTATATTTACTTTAGTTTGCTCTTTTATTTATCTTTTATACCTATCTCTATTAGGTCTCACTCTTGTTCGTGACTGTGAAGGGATTGACAACCCCTTTTTCCCGTTGTGTGCAAGTGTTTGTTAGTTTGTGCAGGTGCATATATTGGAGACTTGCTTGTGCCTCCTACTGGATTGATACCTTGGTTTTTAACTGAGGGAAGTACCTATCTCTACTTTGTTGCATCACCCTTTCCTCTTCAAGGGAAAAATCAACGCAAGCTCAAGAAGTAGCAGGGAGTAAAGAGGACTTGATACTTTAATGCTATGGTTGGGTTTTACCTTAATGATTTTTAGTAGTTGCGGATGCTTGCTGGTGTTCCAATCATAAGTGCGTATGATCCAACTAGAGAAAGTATGTTAGCTTATGTCTCTCCCTAATATAAAATTGCAATAATGATTACCGATCTTGTTAACAATTGCCTAGGGCAATTCCGCACACCAACCCATCATTATTGCACACTCGCTATTTGTAATATATTCTAACTTTATGTTAACAACACCTATTTTTATATTTTAGCTCTATGATATCATGCAAATCTATCCTCTTCATACCCACAACGTAGTTTTATTTCTCGTTTCTAGATGGAAGCAAACGTCCAGTGTACTTAGAGTCGTATTAGTGGCAGATAGGACTTGAGAGAATATTGATCTTACCTTTAGCTCCTTGTCGGTTCGACACTCCATACTTATCACTTCCATCTTTGGAAATTGCTACGATGATTCCTTGCACTTGAGGATTATCAGCTATGTCAAGTGTTTCTCGGTGAGTCATGTATGTGTTTTGGTGGGACCAAGATAAACATTAAAGTTTGGGACATAGTGGTTGGTGAGAGTGTGGCTGGGTATATTGGAGCAATATCTCTAAGCATTTGAGCAGTTAGACCACCATCAAAACCTCACCATTTTTAATAGTATTAGCTTTTCTATGGACTCAATGTGATCTTGGATCACTTAAAGGAGAAAGTAGACTCTTGAACCTTTGCCAACATTTGTCCTGACCATGACATTCCATAGGTTTTCCTAAGTTGAACTCTTCTTGAAATATACTCGAGGAAAACATTAGTCCAACAACATGTATGTTGACACGAATTACGGAAACAATCAAGGGAGTAGATGTTATTTAAAGGTGCAAGCTCATGTTGGATGCGCAAAAAAGGATCTATTAGGACCGAAAGAGGGTGAACAACAAGTTGCTAACTGGGAACAATTAGTTGGCAATTGAGAGGGAGTAGATAGAGTTGGAGAAGAAAGATGTGTGTCTCAAATGGGAGCTCGAGTAGCCCGGATTTTTGGTTTAATAGAGATCAAGAAGGAGAGGTTGTAACTTGTTCGGGACATGAAGAACTCGAGGGTAATATTGGTGGACACACGTCTATTAGATGAGCAACCAAAGAAACGACTTGTGGAAAAGAAGGAGATCAACGAACGTAGGGAGTACGAGGCGCCAAGAGCAGGGATGGCAACAACGGAAGCGGAACGGAGGGAAACAGAGCAGGCGACGAGGATGGCCGCGACAGACCAGGCAGCACGGATGGCGTCTGACGAGTGATTCGTCCAGCGAGTAACCTGTCATGTTCGGACTTGAACTTTTATTTTGGCATGTTTGGACTGTTGAACTGTTGAACTATAATTTAATTTCCTTCTTTCATTGTTGAGCTCTTGAATTGTGATGAATTTGTGTTATACTCCCTCTGTCTCAAAAGAGACACTTATTTTGGGACGAAGGGAGCATGATCCATTTGCATGGATTTCAGATTTGCGTGTCTACCCGACAGTTCATACAAGGGGCTGCCTGGCGTTGTTCACTATCACGTCTGAACGAGACTGCAAATGTTGAGAGGACATGATTTGTGCTGTTAGGACCGGCAACGGTGGATATCAGAACAACCGAACTCTCGAGAATTGCCGAGAAACCACGGGCGCATAGCACCAACATTTCACACACCTTGAAAAGGCACAGGAGGGAGACAAAGCAGGCCCTAAAATGGATAGGCACCCGTTGATGCCGGGACACGGCTTGCCACTTCCAAGCCCGGAAACGAACAGAGCGAGAGCCTTCCTCGCGAACGCAGCCGCAGCAGCACCCGTACCGGTGGCGGTAGGTACGTACCGGCATTATGGTGTACGACCGTACGTACTCTACGCAGCAGCAGTACCCTCTGTACGCTGCGTATCCAGCAGCACACAGCGATAGTGGACGGGGAGACCCAGCGGGCCCGGAAGTCCAGAGACCCGGCGAATAGACAAGGCGCACATGGAGACAGCACCGAGGGACGGGGCGAGGGTGGGAGGGAGCGAGACACACCAACACGGCGGATCAGAAAGGCGGCAATGATACGATCACCCAGACCCAGCAGCGCTTTGCCCCAATTAGTCTATCGTTAGCGACTAATCAAATGGCGCCCGCGTAGATTAGTGGCGCCACTTGCGGCAAATCAAAAGCGGGGGGCAGCCAGCTGAGCTCGCGTGCGGGGACAGCACCAACGCATTAGAGAAAGAGAAAGACAGAGACTCACGGTGACGGCGCCGTCAGGCGGACGGGGCAATAATTGCCGCGCGAACGGAGGAAGTAGTAGTAGCAAAGCTGTTCAGACGGCGACGGCGACGGGCGGGGCGGCGAGGCGAGGGGCGCCGGCTGTCGCGGCATCGGACGGCACCGCGCGGGGTGTCCCCGCTCCCATCGCCGTGGGGGGGACTAAACTAATCGGCCCACTAGCTAACCCTCCATTAGCCATCACAGCGGTCCCCGGCGTCGGCATCTCCACCCGGATTAGTTTAATTAACCCCGGGGGATTAAGTATTCCGTGGCTGCGTGGGTTTGGCCGGGGGAGCTGGCCGTGACGTGCTCCGCGTCCACACACACAAGTGAGAGAGGGAGAAAGAAAGAACGGGTCCGCTGTCTCCTGCGTTGCATCCTCGGACAGGCATAGGGCGGCCATCATTGCGATTTCGCGTTACCGGGTCATTTGAGACCGGCAGGGGCAGCGCAGAGATAACGATATTTAATTGTTTTTTAGCTTATCCCCCGACGTGAAGACCTAACCTGCCCCTGCTGCATCCAAGGAATCCTGCCACTATTTTAATCCCCTCACTGACTCATCAGTATTCTATTTAGCGCAGTTACCCAATTGGTTACTAATCGATGAGCTTTTTTGAGGGAGAACAACTAATTGACTGGCGTGGTGGGTTCACTTTTACTTTTACACGCGGGTCCGTCTCTTTGACTCGTCTCCTGTAGCCGGTCCGACACGGCCACACGGCGACCTATCTATCTAGCTAGCTGAGGCAGGGCGACGCGGCTTCTCCTTGCTCGACCTGGCTCCTCCTCTCCTTTCAGGGAAAAAATCCATCGTCGCCTTGCTCCTCCAGGCCCGCCGGGGAGCTCGTGCCAGCTCGCCTGATGGGATGCCCTGAGGTCGACACGTGTGACCGGCGAGGTCGGAGGACAAGTGAGCTGTGGTAAATGTGAATGCAAACGAAGAAAGAAAGAACAAAAGATGCAGCTGGAGTTAACTATGACGGATTTAGCATATGTCTTATTTTCTAGTTCTGGATCGTTATGTTTGGGACTGCTCCGTCTATGCTTAATTAGGACGTGGCTGGCGGTATGTACAAGAGTATAAACCCAGCTATCAGACTCATCTTGCTAGTGTTCAATATACTGCAACTGGCGTAGATTAATTGAACGAGGTAGATAAATAAGTGGGCGCACCGTGCTACGTGTCGTGTCAGTGTGCCATTACTATGTCTATACGTGGTAAACTAATCCGAGCCATTCTTGTAGTTAGTGGACTAATTGGAGTATGCTCCATACATGTATGCTCTGATGGCGTGCGCGTTGGACGCCGACCCGGCGCGCATGGCGACATTTCTTGGGTCTCCTCTTTCTCAAATCTCAGACTAAACAACAGTAGTGTGTGCGATTAGTACTACCATACTACTAGCAGTAGCAACAGTGACGTCCGTCCTGACAAATTATAATCTCCCACATCGTTTTCCCGGCTAGAATAACAAGTAGACATCCGTAGCCAAAATAGCCAACAGTGGACGTCCTAGATGACCCACTAGTTACAAAGAAGATGTTGAATTTTCCTCCGGCCGTTTCAGTCCAAGAGAATTTTCGGTAGAAATAGCATGGCGCGGTAATTTTACGCGTTACCTACATTGGGATTGGGATGGCGATCGTCTCGTCTTCATTTGCTGGTGCCAAGTGCAGGCATGGCGTGCTTCTGCATCGCATGCCTTGGATAGATAGATCGACGGCTAGATGGCCAGTTAGCCACTAGGTCTAATTGAAAATTGGAGATTGCGATTTATGGAAGCTCTTTTTTTTTGCTGCTACGGGGGTGATTGAAGATTGGAGATAAATCGACGGCATGATGCATGGTGTGATTGCGATTTATGCAAGCTTTTTTTTCGCGCGAGGCCCCCAGGAAATTCCCGTGTCCGGAAGTAGGTGCGCCAAGGAGGAACCAGACCGCCACAATCTGCTATGAAAAGGGGAATCAGATCGCCATCAGCGTGATCGCAATCGGCGTGGGCCGATACGCGCGCGGGCATAGTGGGATAGTACGCCCAACCGACGTTGACCAGGCCCAGGACCAGCCAGGCACGGCGATCCGCCTCCGGCCCGTCCGTCCGTCCGCCCGTCCCCGTCGGAGGACGGCCACCACCACCACCGTGCAGACAGGGAGGGGCACAGTCCCGCAGCGCCGCCCCCACCCCTGCTGCTGTGGGGGCAGAGAAAGAAAGCAAGGGCGCTGCGTCGGCCCACCGGCCACGAGACCCACGCTGACACAGCAGCACAGCACAGCCCTTGATGATTCCCGCCCGGCCGTCAGGTTCCATCAGAGGCTCAGTCTCAGGCTGAGTCGGGTCGCCTCGATGCCCGTCCATCGTCGTACGGTCCGAACCGGCCCTACCCGCCGCGCTGCTGCGCTCGCCCGTCGGCGTGGCCCGGGGCGGTGCATGCATCCGATGAAGCGGAGAAGAGTCGTCGGAGGCCGCCGCGAGATGCGCGCCCGATCTGGGCCGTCCGCCCTCCTCCGTCCGTAGCCGCACAGGGCCTCGGCTCGTGGGCCGTACAGGCCGTAGCCTGGTGCGGTAGGCAAGCCGACCGACGCGAGCGAGCCCCGAGGGGTCACGGGCGCGCGTTTCTGGCCTGGCCCACCATGCTTGCTCTGCTGCCCTAGCGCGCCACGCCTCGCTCTGCCCGGCCCCCTCGTGCCCGCCTGACCCATTTACTTCCCTCTCAGGAACATAGGTGGGCCCGACGTGCCAGGATGCCCGGTAAAAGAAATCGTCAATTTACGGCCCAGTAGAATTTTCAACGATTCTCCATGGTCTTTTCGCATCATGGATGATTGACCGCACGGGATGTGCAAAGTGGCAGCTCCATCGTCGGTGCTGCGTGCTGGTAAACCGGCCGCCGCCGCCGCCGGAGCTGCAAGGCTGGGGGTTCGCCGTCGCCGGCACAATTTCTGCTGCCACACATGGCGTGGCGTGCCGCAAGGTTGAGGGGAGTCGCCGGGGGAGAAAAAGAACAGGACTATTTACCATTGAATTCTGCCGTACTCCTAACCATGTTCCACCCACTGAATTGTACCCAAGTCTCCTGCGTTCCTTCACCGCCGAGCCCCTGTATGCGAGTACACATCTTTGCTGTTTCTGCTGCCCGCATGACAAGCAATGGAGGGAGGGAGGGAGAGTTTTGGAGGCCACAGAAAACATCTCTTTTCAGCGGCCACATGCAGCCCCCCGCTCCTGCACTGCACTGCGCTGCGCTGCAACACACCATGCATCATCATGCTGCCCTCCTCTGTTGCTGCAAAGCAAAGCAGGTGCGCAGCTGCAGTGTAGCAAGCGATTGAGGTTAGGTGACGATGACAATGAATGCCCTCTGAGATGCGTGGACAAGTTATTATTACCACACAAACAATCACCCACAGGGTTCAGAGTAAGGAAGGAGCGTTACTCGGGATTCAGATCCTCTGACTTAGGAAGAGAAGTCAGGGGAAGCTACAGTAGCCTGACTTCCCTTCTCTAGATTTTCATAAGCTGCAATTTAACACAACGATTATGTACAGTGATTGTCCACAGTAATCTGTGCATCTATAGTGATTCCTGGGCAGTGTCGGATCTCTAACTTGCCTTCCATATTTTACACAAAGGGCCACTGTAGCTCCCTGACTTCCCTCTTGCATGTCAGAGGATCCCTCTCCCGTTACTCGTAGCAGGCAAGGAGCAAAGGGGCTCAGACATGCAGAAGCAACGCACGCATACAGTTTTCTTCGTCGATCTCACATGGAAGGGCAGTCAAAGAGAAGAGGTACAACTTACTGTTGGCGCAAACCCGGAAACCTCATGCACAAAGAAACTCAACTCGAGCACGAATTCGGAGCAATGACGACGAACGCCGCGGCCGCGAACCGGCCTGTATCAACTTTATTCACTGGGTTTGGCACCCCTCGAGAACTACATCGTCTAGACTTTATACACCGGATGACGCAGCGCCCACGCATCCATAACCCACGCACGCACTACCTCCGGAATCAGCCTCTTCTCATCGTGAGCCACTCGCTCCTCCGTGAGACCCGGCCAAACATCCATGCAATTAGCCTGCACGTACTAACAGACTAACAGCATACGCCCATGCATGCAACTAATCTGCAGCGTTCGTGCACAAACACACGCGACGCACACACGCGCACCTACGCGCCATGCACACACACATGGCTTATTGCCAACACTCTCCTCCTAAGCCATGACCTCGCCGTCGCCGGAGCAGCTCGCGTCGTTGTCGTCGTCACGGCCGTGACCCAGCCCGCGAACCCGACCTGGCGCATCGATGTCGTTCGCACCGTGCTCCCGTCATGACTCCGGCGACACACGCCGAGCTCCTTCTCCGCCAGCGACACACGCCTGGCGTCCCTCGGCGCCCCGCACGTCCCGCGCGCCCCGCACGTCCCGCGCGCCCCGACGAGCCCGACCGCACCGGTGTGTCCCGCATGTCCCGCGCGCATCCGACGCGCCCGACGAGCCCGACCACACCAGTGCGTCCCGCACGTCCCGCACGCACCCGACGCGCCCGACGAGCCCTCCGCTGCCATCGCCATGCCGTCGTCGTAGCCGTACTCCGCACGTCCCCGCGCTCCCGGCCCGCGCTCCCGCCGCGCACGTACGCGATCTACGCAACCAGGTCCAGCGCCTCGACGCGGTCACCTCCCGCGGTCCCGACGCGCCCGACGCGTCCAGTGCGCACCCATAACACGCACCGGTCGCGCCCAGCTCGCCGCCGCGCTTATTGCCCTGCACCGCCACGGCCTCCATGCCGCCATGCAATGCCTCCACGCTGCCGCGCCACCACACAGCGCCTCGGCGGCCTCCGCGGTCGCCGCACGTACGAGGTCACCGCCCGCCGCCTCCGCCACGCGCCATGACAGCCACAGCGCCGCCCACCTCCATGGGCCGACACACGGCCCGGAGCTCCTTCGCGCAGCTACCGGCGAGCGCCGCCATCGCTGCCACGCCTCCGGCACGCCAATCACGCCCAAGACACCAAGCTCATGATACCAATTGTTGGCGCAAACCCGGAAACCTCATGCACAAAGAAACTCAACTCGAGCACGAACTCGGAGCAATGGCGACGAACGCCGCGGCCGCGAACCGGCCTGTATCTTGGCAACTTTATTCACTGGGTTTGGCACCCCTCGAGAACTACATCGTCTAGACTTTATACACCGGATGACGCAGCGCCCACGCATCCATAACCCACGCACGCACTACCTCCGGAATCAGCCTCTTCTCGTCGTGAGCCACTCGCTCCTCCGTGAGACCCGGCCAAACATCCATGCAATTAGCCTGCACGTACTAACAGACTAACAGCATACGCCCATGCATGCAACTAATCTGCAGCGTTCGTGCACAAACACACGCGGCGCACACACGCGCACCTACGCGCCATGCACACACACATGGCTTATTGCCAACACTTACTACCGCCACCACTATTTGCACACCGCGCCGTTCATTATTACTGCGTGTTGTTAACCTGTTAGGGCATGTCTAACGTCGTCCATCAAAACGGACACGCAAATCATCCGCGGAACGGCTCGTCCTCCATCATGACCGCTTTGAAGTGTGTTTGCGCCATGGTGAAGCCCGTAACCGGCGCGGGGCCGGGCATGGGCTCTGGCTCGTTGTTGGACGCCTTCTCCATCATTCCATCCTCATCCTCCGGCGAGCTCGGAGGGCAAACCAGCCTCCATGCCTTCCTCGCGCTGGGCAAGCAAGTCATGGACGATGCTCGTCATCTCATGCCGGCGACACAACGAGAGCCGTTTCCACCACTCTTTGCCGCTCGCGGTCATTGCGTTGGCAGTTGTGAGCGACGGACAAATTGAATTTGTGCACCGACGACCATGAACGGTGAAGTTAGGGAAGCGAATGTGGTGTGGTTTGTGTCGTCCTTTATATATCGGGCTATGGCCATGCCAAGTGCAGTTTGGCATGGAGTGGGTTTCTTGGCCGCGCCTATGCAACGCCGGGCAGGAAGCTTCAATGCAGTGGGAATCAGTCATGTCACCCCGCCTGGTCGTGTCCGCTCTGAACCGACATTAACGTGTGCGCACAGAGCGAGTGCATGTCATAACAGGCGCCTCGACCGCCACACCGATGTGAAAGTCGCGCCGTTCGGCCAACATGTGCGAGTGACCGGCCACATTCGCTCTAGACCGACATGAATGCAACGCAGAGTGCAGAGTGGCGGCTGGAGCGGGAAAGGAAAATTGATTTTGTGTGGTCCGGGCGGTCACATGCGTATGTGGCCGAGGTCCGGACGCCCCTAAATCTCCTCCACGCTTTCTTTGAGGGAATTCGAACGTCTGGACTAGTCCATAGACGCTTGAACTTTGAAGGATAGCGTTGGAGGGCTCAAATTGTCCGAACCGTGTGGTCCAAACATTTACGGGCGGTTTGATGGACCGCGTTGAAGATGTCCTTACTCATAACAGGCAAAGAGCCAAAGTGCACACAGAGGCAGAAGTTTTCTTCGGTCGTATGCTTCGGTTCATTAGAAAAAAGTAAAAAAGAGTTGTCCGATTAATTTGAAGAAACCTTATGAAACCCACAGGGCCCAGGCGTCGAGGAGAGGACATCGTCAAGATTGTCTACAATGTCATCATGATCATTTTCCCGCGAGCAAATGACTCCGACTTCACAACGGACAACGCGTCAAGGCCTTGTTGGGAAACGTAGCATGCAATTTCAAATATTTCCTACGCTCACGCAAGATCTATCTAGGAGATGCATAGCTACGAGAGGGGAGAGTGTGTCTACGTACCCTCGTAGACCGCTAAGCGGAAGCGTTTATCACGCGGTTGATGTAGTCGTACTCTTCGCGATCCGATCACGATCCAACCGATCTAGTGCCGAACGGATGGCACCTCCGAGTTTAGCACACGTGCGCCTGGATGACGTCTCCTCATTCTTGATCCAGCAAGTGGGAGAGGAGAAGTAGATGGGATCACAACCAACACGACGGCATGGTGATGATGGAACACCGATAGCGCTTCGCTAAGCATCGCCGGGACGAGGCGGTGGAACTACGGAGTAACGGGAGAGAGAGGGGCGCCAAGGGCTTGGTGTGTCATCTTGGGGCGCTCTTTCCCCTCTATATATAGGTGGAGGGGCGTGGTAAACGGCCCCTCCAAGCCCTAGGGCGCAGCTAAGGGGAAGAGGACTTGGACTCCGAGTGCAATCCTATTCCTACTAGGACTCCTTTCTTTTTTTGCCTTCCCTAGCCTCATGGGCTTTTGAGGACTTGGTGCACCTAGACCAATAAGGCCAGGGCACCTCCCCGTAGCCCATGCTAGCCCTTGGGTCGTGGTGGAACCACTTGTGGACTTCTGAACCCCTTCGGAATCCTCTTGAACCTTCTAGAAGCTTCCTTGTAAAATACCGAAAAAACTACATTTTTTTCGGAACCCAAAATATGACTTCCCATATATAAATCTTTACCTCTCGACCATTTCGAGACTCCTCGTGACTTCCGGGATCTCATTCGAGACTCCGAACAACATTTGGTTACCACTCATCAAATATCCCAATACTACTCTAGCGTCAACGAACGTTAAGCGTGCGACCCTGCGGGTTCGGGAATTATGTAGACATGAACGAGACACTTCTCCAGTCAATAACCAACAACATAACCTGGATTCTCATATTGGTTCCCACATATTCTATGAAGATCTTTAACGGTCGTACTATAATGACAACATACGTTATTCCCTTTGTCATCGGTATGTTACTTGCCCGAGATTCGACCGTCGGTATCTTCATACCTAGTTCAATCTCGTTACTGGCAAGTCTCCTTACTCGTTCCGTAATGCATCATCCCGCAACTAACTCATTAGTCACATTGCTTGCAAGGCTTATTATGGTGTGCATTACCTAGAGGGCCCAGAGATACCTCTCCAATACTCGGAGTGACAAATCCTAATCTCGATCTATGCCAACCCGACAAACACCTTCGGAGATACCTGTAGAGCATCTTTATAATCACCCAGTTACGTTGTGACGTTTGATAGCACACAAGGTATTCCTCCGGTATCCGGGAGTTGCATAATCTCATAGTTGAAGGAATATATGTATTTGGCATGAAGAAAGCAATAGCAATAAAACTGAACGATCAATACGCTAAGCTAATGGATGGGTCTTGTCCATCACATTATTCTTCTAATGATGTGATCCCGTTCATCAAATGACAACACATGTCTAATGTTAGGAAATTTAACCATCTTTGATTAACAAGCTAGTCTAGTAGAGGCTTACTAGGGACACTGTGTTTTGTCTATGTATCCACACATGTATCAAGTTTCCGGTTAATACAATTCTAGCATGAATAATAAACATTTATCATGATATAAGGAAATATAAAATAACAACTTTATTATTGCCTCTAGGGCATATTTCTTCAGTCTCCCACTTGCACTAGAGTCAATAATCTAGTTCACATCGCCGGGTGATTTAACACCAATAGTTCACATCACCATGTGATTAACACCCATAGTTCACATCTCCATGTGACCAACACCTAAAGGGTTTACTAGAGTCAGTAATCTAGTTCACATCGCCATGTGATTAACACCCAAAGAGTACAAAGGTGTGATCATGTTTTGCTTGGGAGAGAATTTTAGTCAACGAGTCTGCCACATTCAGATCCGTATGTATTTTGCAAATTTTTATGTCTACAATGCTCTGCAGAGAGCTACTCTAGTTAATTGCTCCCACTTTCAATATGTATCCAGATTCATACTCAGAATCATCCGGATCGGTGTAAAAGCTTGCATCGACGTAACTCTTTACGACGAACTCTTTATCACCTCCATAACCGAGAAATATTTCCTGACTCCGCTTTACGTAACTAAGGATAAGTTTAACCGCTGTCCAGTGATCCACTCCTGGATCACTATCGTACCCTCTTGCCAAATTCATGGCAAGATACACAATAGGTCTGGTATACAACACAACATACTTTATAGAACCTATGGCTGAGGCATAGAGAATGACTTTCATTATCTTTCTATTTTCCGCCATGGTCGGGTTTTAAGTCTTGCTCAACTTTACACCTTGCAACACAGGCAAGAACTCCTTCTTTGACTGCTCCATTTTGAACTACTTTAAAATCTTATCAGGGTATGTACTCATTGAAAAATCTTATCAAGCGTCTTGATCTATCTCTATAGATCTTGATGC
This sequence comes from Aegilops umbellulata, assembly GCA_032464435.1. Taxonomy (NCBI): domain Eukaryota; kingdom Viridiplantae; phylum Streptophyta; class Magnoliopsida; order Poales; family Poaceae; genus Aegilops; species Aegilops umbellulata. Next base: position 510,427,486 of record CP136056.1, on the reverse strand, counting down.
CCAATATGTAAGCAGCTTCACCGAGGTCTTTCTTTGAAAAAACTCCTTTCGAATACTTCTTTATGCTTTCCAGAAATTTTACATCATTTCTGATCAACAATATGTCATTCACATATACTTATGAGAAAGGTTGTAGTGCTCTCACTCACTTTCTTGTAAATACAGGCTTCACCGCAAGTCTGTATAAAACTATATGCTTCACCGAGGGGGTATCGACGTGAAAAATGACGCCATCGCCCGATCCACATCGTAGTCTTAGGCTTTTGTGCAAAGACCATGGTCTGTAGGTGTAGAGTGAGGAGAAGCTCCATAACAGCCTCCCCACGATGATGTGCGACACAAGCTTTACATACATTGTTTTCTTCGTCACTCTCTAAAAGCCAGTCATAGAGGATTGGTACAACAAATATACCACCACCACTATATGCACAACGTGCTGTTCATTATTACTGCTAGTAAAGTTATTGAATTCGCCATCGATGTATTATCTCTTTATCTTCATAATTCATTTTGCAGTTAAGTAAAGTGTTACTATACTCTAGCCTTATGCAAGAACATTATTTTAGAATCATGTTTGTTGTGAAAAGTTGTTCATGAAGTCACAAAACAAGAGTTATTCAATGTTATGAATAACATAAGAGCCATATTTCCCATTATGATTGGTTGTCTGTTATGAGTCTTGATGATGATATTGACATCCATAACACTTACACTAAATGTCGTAAGGTTTATATGAATGCCACATGATTGTGGCACTACCGTTTAGGTCATATTAGCAATAGTCGTAAGAGAAACTCCATGGTGATGGATTTTGGAGACATAGTGACTTTGAATCATTTGACACTTGCAAACTTTTGTGTAAAGTGTAAACGACTAATACGTCGTTCATAGGCCATAAGGAACGTGCAACTAACTTATTGCTAATCATGCATATAGATGTATGCCGTCCATTGAGTGTAGTTGTGCAATGTGGATTCTTCTACTTCATTACTTACAGTGATAATGTAAGTCGATATGTGGATATTTATTTAAAGAGAGATAAGTCTGAAATACTTGAAAGTTCAAAGAATTGAAGTAGAAAATTATTATAACAAGAAAATTAAGTTTCTGTGGATTGTGGAAAGGAATATTTGAGTTGCAAGTTTAGCCAATATCTAACGAGTCATGAAATAGTTTCTTAACTTGCAAATGCCGGAGCACCACTGTGGATTGGAGTGTCCGAGAAACATAATCAAACCTTTCATGACATGGTAAGATCATAGATGTTATAACTTATTTTCCATTACCAGTTTGTGTTTATGCTTTAGTGGCTGCAACTTTTACACTAAAAAGAACGCCATCATATATGTTGAAATGACATATAGGATATGGCTTCAGAAGCCAAACCAATTTATCTTTTCTTGATTTTGGGAAGCATATGTAAAATGTTTACAAGTTTAAATCCAAAATCAGATTTGTCCTACTTTGTTGGTTATCTAAAAATATCGGGAATTTCTTCTATCACTACGTCAGAGGCAAAAGTGTTTGTCACTAAGAATGATGTATTTTGGAGAAAAGGTTTCTACGGAAAGAGTGAGTGGCAGGATATTGCAGCTCGACGAGATTAGAGAATCTTCGGTATCACAGGAAAGCATATTTGCTACCTTGGTGGTTTTAGTAATTCATGTCAACATTCATATTGTTGGACTAATGTTTCCCTTGAGTATATTTCAGGAAGAGTTCAACCTAGGCAGGTACATGGATGGAGATGTGGACCCCTCAAGGTACTAAAGGACAAGCATTAGTAAAAGCTTCAAGACTACATTTCTGGCTAAGTGGTCCAAGATCACATTGAGTCCATAGGAATGGCAACACTATTAAAAGGGATGAGGTTTTGATTCTGGACTATTTGCTCAAGTGCTTAGAGATATTGCTCCAAAACCCTCCGCGAAACTCTCACATTCATCTATGTACCAAACCCTAAAACCTATCTTGGCCCCACCGAAAGACATACATCAAGACCCATCGAGATACACTTGACATACAACTGGCTAAACCCTAGCAACTCGGTCCCACCGAGATGACCCTTCGGTCTTACCGAAGAGCACCTTCCAACCTTCTGTAACCTATTGATTTCATCTCGGAAATCCAAGTGGTTCCGATCGGTGTCACCGCATTGTCGAAAGTGATTAGGTCATCACCATTCGGTCTCACCGAGCTGTTCCATCTGGTCTCACCGAAGAGCATAAAGTTCAAACCTTTTGTACTAGTAAGTCTCATCGAGTGTCTTCATCCGGTCCCACGGAGTAGTGCATAAAGGCGTGTAACGGTTAGATTTTTGGTGTTGCCTAGCTTGTGCTCGCCTGAATATTCGCTCCTTGTGACATACCCATAATTTTTAATGTGATTACCGTTTGTCGTTACGAATTAGAACTCAATGTATGACCTTTTATGTGTTCACCCTTAGAATTGTTGAACATGCATGCATTCATTTTTTTTATTCACTATGCTTGCATAAGTACTTCTGTCCTTGTTATATAATTAAGTGAAATTATGATAGTCATATTTATTTTGAACACTAGGGCCTTGTTTAGCAGTTTTTTTCTAAGGGCCCTAAATTCCTACAGACTAGTCGATTCAAATCCATTTTGATCTTAAGAACAGGGTGTGCCATCAATACATATATGCTAATTGGTACCATAGCTGGGTCGGGCACGATTATTATACGGGCCGTGCCATGCTGGCCCGCGTGATGCGGCCTGCAGCCCAGGCACGGCTCGACTGCTAATTGGGCCGGCCCACCGGCACGCCAGGCACGCTAATCTGACTGCTATTTGGCGCACTGGGTGTTTTTAGCCTATTTTTACTTGTTGGGCCATATAGAGATATATAAAAAATAAAAAAAATAATCGGGCCGTGTCGTGCCGACCCGCGTGCTCAGCCTAGCAGCCCAAGCATGACCCAGCGTGTGCCGCTTGCCGGGTCCTACCCGTTTAGCCCGTGTCGTGCCTGGCCCACGGCGGGCCGTGCCGGCGTGCTCGTTGGCCGGCCTCGTTGGCCCGGCCCATTTGGCCAGCTATAATTGGCACCAATTTAAGTCTTTAGTTATCCTGAAAGGTTTGGGAGGAAATTTTAAATTTTCCTATATCAATTATGGACAGAAATAAATGCCTAAATCAAATCTTCACATAAAAAGGGTTTAAAATGCATGTATAATTATAAACAAGCTAATATTTATCAGCGCCTAAATTTAAACATCAATACTAGCTAAGTTTAGCTCTTGAACAAACATAGGACGTCAATAAACATAACCATTTGGATAAGCGTTGATGCCAAAAATTAATATATCATAAAGATAACCATGTTAATATCCACATACTTTAACTATATATATGAATCGTGAACATACTCATACTTTCATCTGTTCTGAGTTGGAAGAATATCTGACAACACGTCATCGACACATTACGAACATGGGTAAAGGACCAGTGGGAACCAACAAGGCATTGATATGCTTGTGGTTGGTGATGCTGCTTCTCCTTTCATCTGGTATGAACACAATTAACCTACACATCTCCAGTTCATACTAATCCAAGTTAACCTAATTACTTGATTCTTATTGTTTGCTAATGGGTGCAGAAGAGATGGGATCTGATGGCTGTGAAGGTCATGATAGCACAACCTGGGATGGCAACATGTGTGTAAAGCACGGCACCTGCAATGTGGTCTGCCAGAAAGAGGGTTATGACAGAGGTCGCTGCTACGTGACCGTATGCAGGTGCTACAAGAACTGCGCTGCTCTACCAATTTAGGCATATATGTCATTTCGTGCATGCTGGATCGGTGCTATTGCTATGAGTCTATGCATTACAACATAAATAAATTAAAAGGCTCTCTATACATGCAATAATAAAGGATTCGTGCTTGATGGTGTAATGTTCACTTGCTCTTTTTTTGCCCGATTTTGCTTGATTATGATTAACACTGCTCATTGCCGCCACCGCCTATTAGTTTTCCATGGTAACGTTAGCGAATTACTGAACAATATCAACCGCCCACGAGATCGGTTGAAAAGTGCGGCTGCGTGATCGGTTCGACCGCCCGCGAGATCAACGGTAGAGAACAACCTTTTTCCGCAAGATTGAGGGACGTGCGGCTGCGAACACTGCCCTTTTTTTTCGTTAGTCTCTTGGACATCTAAAGCCCAGCAGGCCCAAAAAATGGCAGATCGTCCATTTTGTTACGGGAGCAGCAGAAAAAGCAGCCCAGCCTGTATAGCGAACTTACGAGCTTTTGCAAATCCATCCAACGGCCAAAAATAAATAAAAAATCCAACGGCCAAAAATTCTTAAACTCGTAGATCTGATGGCCAGAAGCCTGAGAACGTATCTCGTGAAACGAGAGAACTGATGCACCAGATGCACCAGCGCGGTATGGGCCGTTGGATTCGAAAAAGAGGGACAGGATCCGGTCCGTTGTTGGGCCTGGCGTTACATTTGCAAAACAGTCCTTGCAGTACACCTAAATCCAGCGATCTGACCTCTGTGTACACACATCGTCTTCCTCCCCTCGCCTTATTCTGTACCAGGCCGTCCAGCGGCGCGCTAGGGTTCGGGAAGTCTTCTCCGTCACCTCTCCCCCTCTCCTGGACCAACTCCCCTTCTGTCTTGTACATAGTTTCGGCCCCGTTGAAGCACGAGCCCCTCCTCTTCTCTGAGTCGCGCCCAACAAAGACGCCATTGCCGCCGTCGAGCGCGTAAATGTAGCGCCGCTGTGCTGTAGCTCCGGGGGACGACGAGGAACTACTGCCCAAAGGAGACGGCTATCTTCTGCGACTCGAGGATCTTAGGGTATGTTCTCTTATCCCATTACCCATTTATCATGCTCATATTGGGTTCTTCCGATTTGTGATTTTTCCCTAATTGATTCCAAACTAGTGTCATTGCGAACTTGATTAAGTAGTATGAGCACCAGATTTATGTATGAGATACACGGCTGCAAATATTGTAGTGCAAAATAGCCCTTGCAAACTTGAATAAGCAGTGTTCTGAACCTTAATATGTACTGTACTTTCTAGTATAGAAAAACCATATTTATGCAAACTCTAAAGGAAGATTTTGTGCAGCTGTGCGGTTGAATAGGACCTGGCCATCGTCATTTACAGCTCAGGATCTGAGGTATAAGCACTGAATTTGGTTGTTCTGTTATCCATGTACAGTCATATTTGGTTCTTCCAGGCCATCAGTTTCCCACGTATTTGAAGGCTAGTGGCATTTGGTAATATCAATAGTATGGGCACGAAATTCATGCTAAAGATGTAGATATAATGGTGAAATTGTAGTAGTAATCATAACAATCAGTGCAAACAGTGGAGGGGATGTGCACTATCTATTCTATTCCTTTGTATACAATTTTCATATACCTTTGCTAACTTAATACTAAGGTCTGTACATGAACGACCCAGCATATATGTGAAAAAATGATTTCCTAGGAGCCCACTACATGGCAAGAGTGGGTTAGTTACTGGTTGTTCATGTGGGTTTCTTGTATATGAACTTCTTCCAGATTGCTGATATGAAATGGAAACGACATTTGCAATGTTGAATTAAACTTTCTATGGTGATTATAGTTGTTCCGGTTCCTCATTTTTGTAAAACCCTTGATCATGTTCAGTTGAACTTTCTATTTAATTACTAGTTATTGATGTTCCTCATTTTGTTTTGCTGCAACTGCAATCCACATTGTCCGTATGCTAAGTAAAAATCTTGATGTTTTGTGGTTATATTTGCACAAAAATAAGCAACCATGGAGTCCATGGGAAGTGCCGCTCTAAGCATTGGGTCAACTACGGCAATGGGAGTTGAAGATGACGCCAATAGTTTTGCCCTGGTAATTTATTTGTTGTATTGGTCATCGATATACATCACACCGTTTTCGTCACCTGATGTTTTTTTTTGAAATTTCTAGGGCATGATCCATCAGGTCGAAAACGATAGAAATAGCTACCACACGCCAACGCGAACTAGCAGTCTTCCGTTTTGTGTAAGTACTTTTCTTTTTCTCACATCCAATGCATGAGTGTTGTAGTTTATGAACTGAACATCTTTTTATTTTGCATATCCAGGGGTCAAGATATGATCCCGAGTGTGATCCTAACTTACAACCCGTAATTGGTATGCAATTTGATACCTGGGAGGAAGGTATGGCATTCTACAAAATATATGCTCATGAAGTCGGGTTCTTGGTTCGCACATGGACAACACACAAAGATGAACATGGTGTAGTGTGGAAGAGGTTTGTTTGTGCTAGGGAGGGTTGGAGGAAGGTGACCCAGGAAGAGGAAAGGATAAAGCCTAAACGAAAATTCAAGTTAACCAGGTGTGGTTGTGAGGCTATGATTGGATTGAAGAGGCAGGATGATGGCAAATATAAGGTCGCCCGGTTTGTTCAATCACACACTCACCAACTTATTTCGCCTAGTAAGAGACATCTCATCAAGTCAAATAGAGAAGTAAGTAGTGAGTTAAGGAGCAAACTACTTACATGTCATAAGGCAATGGTTGGCACATTTGCAGCATATCGCTTGCTTACTGTAGAGAAGGGGGGTCCGGAAAATGTGGGATGCACAAAGCGTGACTTCCAAAACTCTCATCGTGATTTTAAAAGAGCAATTAAGGGAGCAGATGGACAGATCATAGTAGATATAATGAAAAGTAAGCAAGCTGCCAATCCAGCGTTCTACTTTGATTACCAAGTCGATGAGAATGACAAACTTACAAATATTTTCTGGGCGGATAGCATATGCAGAAAGAATTAATCATTGTTTGGTGAAGTTGTGTCTTTTGACTCGACATATCGTTTTAATAGGTATAACTTGGTATTTGCCCCTTTCACAGGAGTTAACAAGATGATAATAAGTTACAAGCGATTCCAAGCGCGGCCTTGATCTCCTAATTCATGCCTCCATGAAGCTGCGAAGGACGGTGATGCTTAACATTCCCCATTGATAAGACACTCCAATGTTTCTCTGCAAAAAAAAATAAGACACTCCAATATACTATTAAGTAGCACATAAGAGATGGAAGAAGGGACAATAACTCGAATGAAAAAACAGAAGAAAAAGAAGTATACCAGGTATACTCTCAGTTTTCTGAAACAAAAATATCTCAGTTTACTGAAACAAAAATATGATAATAATATATCTTTCCTCAGAATAACCCCATATCTTTTCTAAAGTGAATTGTAGCCAAACAATATACGAAATAAGTTCTTGTGATATTACCTCAGATTAAAATCAGTACCAGTAACTAGTCAACTATAGGATACTAAAGAAATCCTCCTGCCCAGACATGCATAACACAGTGAGCATGCAATTCTATCAACTCAATAAATCATTTTGATAAACCTGAATAAGATGATAATAAGTTACAAGTGTCAGCTTCCGAACCGGGGACACGTCACCTATGCAACCAAGAACCAGAGATGGCGAGGCATCTTTTTATGCATTGTTCTTGGTTGCAACAACCTCGGCTATCTGCCTTGTCCCTGCATGCACTTCTTCTGATTTGCATAAGAACATGAAGAATTGCAGCCCTGCTCGTCATCCTTGTTCTCAACAGATTTACCGGGTCCAGGAAATAAGACTCCATAATGATCTTCGAACAAAATAATGGTGGCACCAGGGGAGCCAAGCTAAACTTAGTTGTGACACCCTAAACTACAATCATAGTCATCTCTGTGTGGAAGTAACATTTGATTCCAAAGTATCACATTTTTAGAATACAAAGGACAGTCACTACTAGATAAGTAGCGATGCAACATTGGTGATGCATACTCCGTATTTGATTTGGCTCGGCAGTAGTGATCTAAAAAAGTTTTTGTAACTACAGAAAAGATAAATAGATGGACAGTAAAAGGATGAACTAGATAATACAATCAAGAATATGAACTCGTAATGCTTTCACGAAATTCAGTTAGACTTTGTAAGTGCACATTCTGTTTAATATTGTTTTTACCAATAAAGAATGGAAATAGGGAGTACATCCCTTGTAATTGGCATGAAGATTGTAGACATATATTCGTAGCTCACACCTGAATTTGGTGTTCACAGCACAATATTCCAATTCTTAATCAACAAAAATATGCCCTTTAGTCAACTGGAATAAGATGGGTAGAGGAAGAAGCAAACATACCTACATCCTTGAGCTGCTGCCGATGGATAATGTTGACGGCGACGGCGACGGTGACGGCGGTACATTGTTGAGAGAGATCGATTGAAATTTAATAACCCTAACTCGCCTGGTAGAGTGGTACATAAGAGGAAGATAGAACCGCGTTTTGTTAAGATCTGAGATCGGTCCTGAGCTCGCTGGACCTTAACCCTAGCTCCTGGCGGCTGTACTGGTACAGAATAAGGCAGGGGAGGAAGACGATGTGTGTACAGAGAGGTCAGATCGCTCGATTTAGGTGTACTGCAAGGACTGTTTTGCAAATGTAACGCCAGACCCATCACCGCACCGAATCCTGCCCCTCTCTTTCGAATCCATCGGCCCATACAGCGCTGGTGCATCTGGTGCACCAGTTCTCCCGTTTCACCAGATACGTTCTCCCAGAAGCCTTGATGGCTTGAGAGGGTAGGAAAAGTGCTCAATTATAATGTATTTAAATAAATGTGCTGTGCTGTGCCGTTAGCCTGTTATTACTGTGTGTTGTGCTGTGTTGTTAGCCCGTTACTTCGCACACCAAGCAGACGGTTCTCGTTTTAAACATCCAGTACCCTACATTTTACTCACTGAACATGGCTACATTTTACACCCACACACACATACTTGGGAGGCAAACAGCCAGGTACGTGAGTTACCAGTGCAGATTGACATGGATTTTATAATTGCAGTGAAATTGATCCAGGCTTCAGAGGTTGACATATCGGTATATTCGTCCATCATCAAGAAGATTAGATATCTTATGTCTCTACGTAAAAATTGTATTACTCATGTAAGTTGTAGCCAAAATAAAGTTAGTGATAGCTTAGCTAAATTTGCTCGTAATGAGGATAGAACCATGACTTGGTTAGGTTCTGGTCCTCCTAAAGCTTTGGAACTAGCTGCGATTGATTGTAAGGACTTTGGTGGTTGAGTGATACAAATTTCTACCCGAAAAAAGAAAACAGCCATGCTCAAAAAAAAAAACAGCCAGGTACGGTACGGATTAGGGTGAGTCAGAGTGGTGAGACATGTGACATGAAGAGAAATGATGCCCAAACCCGTGATGGGCCCAACGGCGCTTGTCGAACGGACGGACACCAGGCCATGGGCAAGCTGAGAGAGGGGCCCATGTCTCTGATGGGTCAATGCACAGGCCAAAACATCACCCTCCCCCTACAGCAAAGGGAGATCCAACAAGATATGCACCATTCTGGAGAACACACACTACAGTCTACATATATGCACATTTGTTGTCCCCAGGCTCATTCATGGCCACAACATCACCATCATCATCTTACATGAAGCTCAACCACCAGCATGTGCCATGAAACTATTTTGCCACACTAGTTTGGCTTGGCCTCTACATTGCTGGTTCCCATCTGAATTCAGCTCAGGACACTGAATTCAGCCCTGCGCCACTCGGCGTCGTCTTGCGACTCGCGAGATGAAAGATCATGCGGGTGTTCTGAAGTTCCAACGACGGTTAGAAGCTGTGGAGCTGGGCGAGCATGGCTACGAGTTCGTCGCTGGATGGCCGATCGGCTGGCAGCTCCGAGAGGCACACGATGGCGACCCTGACAGCCATCACCATCTCCTCCTCGTCTACCTCCTCCCCTACAATGCTGCTGTCCAGCGCTTCTTTCATGTCGCCGGAATGCTGCATATGACGGAGCCATCGAGCCAGGCTGCCCCGTCCACTTTCTCCTGAGAAAAACGGGTCTGATGGGTCTTTCCCGGTGAGCAGAACGCCAAGGATCATGCCGAAAGCATAGACGTCGCACTTATCCGTGTACCTGCACAAGCAAATGTTTGAATCTAAATGCCCAGAAACACCTAAGAGCTGAAAAACATATGGATGCCAGTAGATGATATCAAGTTCTGAACCATCTAACAGACGAAAAACACAAGCTCTATTAGGATTGGCCACTAAAGTTGTAAAATTGGTGATCAACCATGACAAAATAAATAAATCATGAGTTACTGATCTGGTTAAAGTAGTCTGGTTAAAAGTCCTTATCTGCACGTTAACTTCCCATAAGTTTACTGATGATGTACTTATCTGAATGAGATCGGAATAAGAATATAGAACACCAATCCTCAAAGCATCTATTCTCTGATTGATATACAAGAGGCTAGAAAGAAATATATCGATATTTCTAGTAGAACAGGGGGTGTGGCCAACAGCTGTGTGTGCTCATGCGGGAATATATGGAAAGCGTAACAATCAAAGGTAATTCAAAAAGGTTAGATGCAGGTTCCCTAACAAAGTAAAGATTCTCCAGTTACAAAAAGCGAAAGCTGGGTAGCTTCGATTAAGCCCTCTGGTATTCTTTATTAATATGCTTTATGTCTTCTCTCTTACTCATTTCACGGATTAAATTTAAATGGCCCGGAAGTGAAGTCTACTTATCGTCAACACAGTCAAATGACAGAAAACCAAATTCAGAAGAGTCTAATGAACGGAAACAGACAACGGTTTTTGATAGCCAATGATTACGCACTGTTAACAGGGGACACAAATCAAATGAAACTATGGATGCAAGCAACAATGAAATGGAATGTCAAACACTTGTTTTGGTAGTATATAATGTTGCAATGCACCAATGCTTATAGTTCAAATGAAAAAATGGTCTGATATTATTACCACAGAATTACACATTTAGTTGCCAGATGAATAAGTATGGGTTAACAAAATTTAAGCTGTAGCTAACACACACATTACAGATTTCTAGCAATCTGAAATACCTTTGTTTGCTTCATACTCCTATCTATTAAATTATGGTATGCAACATTTGAACATGTACACACATGATATCTGTTTCCAATAAAAATACAAATCTAACAACAAAATTTCTTGATTTTACAGATATATGTAGAGCTACCTTCCTCACAGTGATAATATTGCACATTCTAGGTTTAATTTCCCCTCATTACAATTTATAATGAACAGACAAGCAAACCACATTGTAAATTTGAGAAATAGTTATACTGCAATAAGTAAGCTATTACTAATAGATTTAGCTGAATTGAGCACTGAAAACTGAAAAAAGACAAACATATAGATTTTTACCTGCTACTTTGGTAGCACTCTCGAGCAGCATAGAGGCTGCCGGACGACTCCGGATCAGGCGAACCGGAATCGATCAGCCTCGCAACGCCGCAATCCGCCAGCACCGGCTCGAAGCCTTCCTCCAGCATCACATTGGACGGCTTGAGGTTGCAATGCAGTATCCTGGGGTTGCACTCGAAGTGCAGGTGGCGCAGCCCCTTGGCCACCCCGGCCGCAATCCTGTTCCTGGTGTCCCAGCTGAGGCTCACCTGCTGCGACCTCACCCTCTTCATCACGTCCTCGAGGCTGCCCCCCGGGACGAAGTCGTAGACGAGCGAGAGCCGGTCGGCGTCGCGGACGTAGGCCTTGAGGCTCATCACGTTGAGGTGCCGCACCCGGGCGAGCAGCTCCAGCTGCCTCTGCACCCTCCGCATGTCGGACTTGGAGCCGCTCGCCGGCCGCGAGGGCGAGGGCGAGGGCGAGGCGCGGGCGGCGGCGGCGAGGTCGAGCACCTTGACGGCGACGGTGAGGTCGCCGTCGAGGTCGAGCTTGTGGTACGTCCCGCGGGGCCCGCGCGCGAGCGGGCGCGCCGAGGGGAGCGCGCACTGGAGGCTCTTGGGCGAGATTTGCGGGGTGAAGGAGACGGGGCCCCTGGCGACGGCCGGCGCGTTCCCGGCGTGGAGCACGGCGACGCGGATGGCGTAGAGGAAAGCGAGCGAGAGGAGGAAGCCGGCGAGCGAGCCGAGGAGGACGCCGAGCGCGATTCGGCGGAGGCGGGCCGCGCCGCCGGCCCGCGCGTGGGGGGCCCTGGGCTGCGGCGGCGGGAGGGGAGCCGCCGGGGACTGGGTGGCGGGCAGGGGCTGCGAGTGCAGCGGCGGCTGGGAGGCGCAGAGCGGGAGGTCGGCGAGCAGGAGGACGAGGAGGATGACGGCGAGGGTTTTGGTAGGGTTCTTGGTCACCGCCGCCGTCCCGGCTCCCGGCGCCATTGGACCAAAGAATCGATTTGGCAGCGGGGAGGAGAGAAGAAATCTCTCTAGGGGAAATGCTCGAGGAATAGAATCAAAGAGTGGTTTACCAAGATGCCATTTTCTGCATGGTTCTTGCTTATCAACAAGGGGGGAGATTTTATTGCAGTCGAAAGAGGACAGCGCAACGGAAACGAGCAGGCTCAGCGCAGTGAAGAGGGGTCGGAGATTTCGCAGGAGAGGTGCGAGGAGCTCTGCACGGTGCCAAAATTATACCTGAGGAAGAAGACGGAAACGGCGAAAACGTCGCCCTGCTCCTCCTCCTCCGCAGCAGAGCAGGCGTGCGTGTGAGAGCCGCTCACCGTCACGCGGCCCGCACCTCCTACCAAGACGAGCGGGCGAGCGTCCTCGGGCCTCTCGCTTCTCTCCCTCCCGGGAGGAGCTTTAAGTCGAAACGGAACGGCGGGGCGAGAAGAGAGACTATCCCAGGCTCTCACGGTGAGCAGGGAGCAGCAAAGGCATTGGCGTGGGAGAATCAAAAGGGCGAGCGAGGCTTTTTGGGTTGCCGGCGCATCTCGCGGCTCAGCACGGCACGCACGTACGCACGCACGCAGCCACGGGACAGAGCATGAAGACCGGAACCAGACATTCTCCTCTCCCGTCCGTCCGTCCGCTTGGATTCCCTCCCCCCTCCGTTTTCACCCCACCACGGTTGGGTTTACCACGGTCTCACTCCTCGGGGTGGCTCTAGCGGCAGCGGATGGCATAGGGAGGAGAGACGAGGGGAAGGGGGAGCCCGAGACGGAGCAGGGGCGCGTGGATAACCGCGCGCCATGCCCAGACCCTGTCCCCGAAAACCTATTCTACACCCCTGTCCCTCCTCAAAGTCCCCCACACGCACGCCGTAGCGCCACTGTTGTTGCCGCAATCAATTCACCTTTCCGCCCATATCTGGTAAATTCCCTCCTGTTATCCCGCACCAGTAATGGCTAAACCGAATTTTGACTGGCTGCTTAATCTCTCATTAGTCACTCCTGTGGAAATTTCTTAACCGCTCCTCTGTGTGTCCAGGAAACGTGGTTATCCACTGAATGGACCTGCTCTTTGTTTCGTTTGCATCTGCAGAGGGGCGGCAGATGCAGAGAAAAATTATGATTAGCGGACCTAGTAGTGGGGTAAAAAGCGGGTACGGAGGGTGGGGAGGGGAGGTAATTATGCCCCAGGCCCGTACTTTGAGAGCATTTGGCTCCTTTTCCCGCCGCTTTCTTTTTGTTCGCTCCACCCTCTTTTCGGCCCTCGCGTCGCCCCGTTGGCTGCCATGTGGGGGCCACCTCACCCACGTGCCGTGAGACGGGCCCGCCTCTCAGTCTCGTCCCGTGCGATTTTTTTTTAGAAAATCTCGTCCCATGCGTGCGTGCTTTTGTTTTTAGATAGCGAGCTCTTTAGTTCGAGTAGTAGGAGTGCACGGCCACGCATGCCGTCCAAAATCTAATGTTTTTCTTTCTAAGACTTAACGGCGCCAAACGAGCATATATTCAGCTCAACAACAGTTTACAACACGAATTACAAAGCCCTGCCAAATGAAATGAGCTAGCGACTGAACAACAGGGCAACATCTCTGTTGGTATGTGTTGAGTTGACACAACTGAAAGTACATTCTGCTGAAGATCGGTTCAGAACCTAATATGCACAATTATAAGATACACTGTCGGGGTCTCTCAAGATACTATTGTACACCTGAGCTTGCAGACCAGCAGAGACAAGATGATAACCTGCTAAATGCTTCCTAATTTTCCAATTGATCTTGTCTAGAAAGATACATTTATTTATGTTGTTGTCTTGGCTAAGGTCAAGTTGCTAGTGAGGAATGTAACCTGTTGCAATTGAAGATGTTGGGAGATTTTTGCCCCGAGTATGAGACCTAGGGCGTCTTTGGTTGCCCACATCGAGCCCAACCAGGCCCGCGCAAGAAGGGAGAGGCCTGTTTGGTTGCCTGGTTTTTCTGTTGGGCCTGCATTGCACGCTTCTCAAAGCAGCCCAGGGTCTGGCTCGCTGGAAACGCTCGGATCGGCAGTTTCTAGCGAGCCAGGCTGAGTGCGGCGCGAGGTCGCACGGGCGGGAGCGAGGCGAGGGCGAGGGGGATGGCGGGAGATGGAAATCTGGCGCGTCGTCCCAGCACCAAATTAGCCTCACCCCCTTTCACTCGCTCACCCATAGCCACTGTCCCCTTTCTTCCCTACTGCCTCACCACCGGCGGCGGCTGCGATTTCAGATCTGTGCTATAGGCGGCGGCGGCGGAAGAGGCAGCGGCGTTTGCGGCGGATCTGGTGCTCCCCTTGCTGTTGGCCACCGTCTGGTCGATCTAGTCTGTACCATGGCTCCCCCTACGCCGTCCTCGCCTCTGATGCCGGTAAGCAGCACCCCCTCCCCCTTTGTTAGCTCAGTGGTTAGGCCGTTAAGCTAGGTGTAGGATCGATTTCCCACTGAACGAACTGTCGATGTCGACTAGGTTATGGATGCACGGATGAGGCTGATAATCCAGGCAGCAACACTGATTAGTGTGATTCAGGCATGGGTCATGTTCATGCACCAGAGAGCTGTTCGTTGTGCTGGGAGACCTTTGATCCGCTATGGTCCATTGTTTCCCCGAGAACATGAGAGGATACGAAATCTGAACTACATCTACAACTGCAATGACGTCGAGGCTCTATGGATGCTTCGAATGAAAAGAGCACCATTTGCCAGGCTTGTCGAGACCTTCAGGAGCAGGGGGCTGCTACAAGATAGCATCAACACCAGTGTGGAAGAGCAAGTGGCCATGTTCCTCCATGTTGTTGGCCATAACCAGCGGTTCAGGGTCATTCACAACACGTTCAGGAGATCAATGGAGACCATCTCTAGGTACTTCAAGAAAGTGCTTTATGCTATTGGGGAGCTTAGAGGAGAGATGATTAGGAGACTATCTGGTCAGCCTCCACCCAAGATGCGCGGAAGCCCAAGATGGTATCCATACTTCAAGGTGAGCATTGACAATATACACTTTTCATGGCTTGATATTCTTGTATTGTTCAAGTTGAGCACTAACACAGGCTTGTGATGCCATTTTCAGGATTGCATTGGGGCAATAGATGGTACTTATGTCACTGCCAGAGTTCCTAGGTCACAGTCTGCAGCATACAGGGGGAGGAAGCACTACACAAGTCAGAATGTGCTTGCTGTTGTTGACTTTGATTTGAAGTTCACATATGTGCTGGTTGGTTGGGAGGGGTCAGCGCATGATGCTAACATTCTCACTGACAGCATGAGTCGACCTGATGGAATCAACATCCCCGATGACAAGTTCTACCTTGGAGATGCTGGCTATGCATGTCGGCCGGGTATTCTTCCACCCTTCAGGAAAACAAGGTACCATCTCAACGAGTTCTCTGGTAGGAACTATCCTAGGACTACACAGGAGCTGTTTAATCTCAGACACTCCAGCCTTAGAGTAACTGTTGAGAGGGCATTTGGAGCTATGAAGAATAGGTTTAAGATCCTGGATCAGAAGCCATTCCACCCATACTCCACTCAGGTTAAGCTAGTTCTTGCTTGTTGCATTCTACACAACTGGATCCTCAAGTGGGGCTTTGATGAACACGTGCCTGAGGAGGAAGATGTCGAGCCAGACGATGTTGTTAGCTTCGGCCATGGTGTGGAGGCATTTGACAATGACGCTTGGAAGAACAAAAGGTTGGAGTGGGCAGAGGCAATGTGGCTTAACAGAGGTCAGTGCAGGATTTGAAGAAGATGGAAGAAGAACAAGAAGAAGAAGCAGCAGCAAAAGCAGAAGCAGAAGAAGAGGAAGAGGTAGATCTGGTAGCAGCAACACCGATGAACTGTCCCCTATTTAGCCAATGGCTCTTAATAATTTGAACTGTCATTTGATAGTAGTTAGGATGAACTATCATTTGTTTAAGTAGATGGCGCTACATGTTCAAATTCTGTGTGGTAAGCTCACCACTAGTTAGAAGTGGTGACAACACCTTATACAGGTTGCAACCAAACACCATGTCATATGTGCGCCTAATGCAATGCGGGCAACCAAACGCCGGGTCAAAAATGGTTGTCTCATGCAACTAGGGGCATGCAGGCAACCAAACTATGTGCATCTGGTTTTTTTGGCGTGCATCCCCTCAAACCAGCTCAATAGAGCCAGGCTCGCCGGGCCAGGCTGGATCGGCAATGTAACCAAACATGCCCCTGATGTTTTAGCATGTAGTGGCGAAGTTATAGCTGGAGCAGAGGCCTGCACCATAGTTTTGTAGTTGTAGTTTTCTTCAGAAAATAGTAGAAACACTCCCATTCTGAGGGTGAATCGTCCAATGGTGAGACAGATTCATTATACCAATTGCAAGACGGCAGGCTTGGGGGCTATTCCGATGGCAGCAGTATTCCGGACCCCTTTGAGCCGGCAAGCAGAGTAGGGATCTTCATGGCTGGCACTCAACCCAGCCAAAACTCTACGGCTGCGGCAGCAATAACGTCCTGGTCAGGAGCGGCCGGGGCAGGAGGCCTTGTGCGCCCGCCGGCTCAGGTGCTGATTGATCTCATGGACAAGTTGACGGCCCTGTTAACCGCTACAGTTATTCCTGCGAGTCAAGATGAGCACGATGCAGAGGTGATGCAGGTACGTGAGGAGATAGCTCGTGCCAAGGAGGCCCTAGCGGCTGAGGACACCCGACTGGCCGCAGAGCGGGCGGCTTTGGATGTACGGGCCCAACAGCTATAATCAGAGGCTTTCCAGCTTACGGTGAGCCTGAACGCATCTAACGAGGTGATGAGGAGAAGACACCAGAAAACTCAATCCCGTTTGTCGCCGGTTTATGATCCTCGGAAACTCTTTTCCACACCCGGAGCCGGCCCTAGTAACCCGCCAGAGGCAAATCAATTCGTAACATCCGGAGCAGGGGCACCGGTTCAGCCTCGGGTGATGGCACCTCCTCATGTGAATATGGCCCCGCCCCGCTACGTACCGACACCACCGGGTTACTTTTCTAACCCCATGGAGAACCTGATCGCGGCATCAGCACGTTTGGCGGCTCTCCCAGTGGACGGCGACTCTCCAACAGCCGTGGAGACCCAAAGGACCAGAGAACTCGTCCAGACGGCTCTAGCTCACCAGGAGGCCTATTCCTATAGTCGAGACATGATTCATTCGACTCCTCGCCCAAGCCGAAGCCCAAGTTACAGCAGGCATATGGATTCGGAGGCCTTGTCAAGCAACGCCCAGTGCCGTAACCAGCCCGGCGGTTATAATCCGGTGCAGGACAGGATACATCAAGAGGACGAGCGGGCGGCTCAACTGGCGACTCAGCAGGCGGCTCATCAAACCTTCCCAGATTATCCGACGACTTCTTTTGAGGTAGGAGTGGCCACCAGAACCGGCGGTGTTCCTTGTTTGGTACCGGCTTTACGTAATGTGCGTCTGCCCAAGGACTTCAAGGGACCCCGGAAGGTGCCAAATTATACGGCCGATTTACAACCCGGGGCATGGATCGAAAGCTATGAGATGGCCATGGAGTTGTTGGAGGTTAGTGACGGGCAATGGCTAAGTATTTCACCATGATGTTGGATGTAACGGCCCGGACTTGGTTAAAGGGGCTGCCACCTAATTCCATTGGCTCATGGGCGGAGTTAAAAGCCCGGTTCATTTAGAACTTCAAAGATACTTGCAAGAAGTCCATGTCAATTGTGGACTTGACTAATTGTAAGCAAGAGGAGGGTGAGTCTACCACTCATTGGGTGCGCCGGGTCAAGGAGATAATACACTCGTCTGATAAGATGGATGCCGGCTCTGCAGTCTTAATGTTGGAGAAAATTGCCGATTTGAACCACTAAGACAGAAGTTGGGGCGTCTCAAACATGATTGTAATGATATGGGTTAGCTGATGGCGGCTCTAGTCAAATACGCCGATTCTGATAGTACCAAGGATCCCCCATCTGATGAGGAAACGACAGGGAAGGGAAAGAAGAACGGCAATGGAAAGGGTCAGCAGCATAACCCGGTGAATCAAGGAGGCAATAAGCGTAAGGCCGACGATAACCCGGAGTTTGTGGCCAACGCCAATTCACAGGGCAACAATCAGCGACGCAAGGGGAGGCCGCCTCCTCGGTCCGGCGGATCAGGTCCGTCTCTTGAGCAACTGCTTAATGAACCATGTCCGAGACACGACACTCGAGAAAGGCCGGCCACCCACCTATGGAAGGATTGCGCGATCATGAAGGCTTTCAAAAATTCCAACACATTCGATGGCAATCATGGGTCTGGTGGCGGCTCAGGTGGCGGCGGTTTTCATGGCCCGGGTGGCGGTTCAAATTCCGGTTTTCAGGGAAATCAAGGTGGCTATAATCAGCAGCAGTCTAGTCAGGGAGGTCAGCAGCAGCAGTCAGGTTATCAGAGCAATCCAAAGCAGCTGAATAGTGGACAGTATCATGTGTTCACCACTAGCTTATGCAAACGAGACCAGAAGCTTCATAAAAGGGCTGTGAACGCTGTTGAGCCGGCGGTTCCCCGTTATTTAAGGTGGTCAGAGCAGCCTATTGTGTGGAGTAGGGAAGATCACCCTCCCCGGGTTGACAATCCGGGTTAGTTAGCGTTGGTGGTAGCACCTCAGGTTGGTGGATATAGATTCACTAAGGTACTCATGGACGAAGGTAGCAGCATCAACATCCTCTATTATGAGACCTTTCGGAGTATGGGGTTGACTGACAAAAGTTTAAAGAAGTCCAACACTGTTTTCCATGGAGTGGTGCATGATAAGTCGGCATATCCGATCGATAAGATTGACCTGGAGGTAGCCTTTGGAGATGAGTATGATTCTAGGGCTGAGAAATTAACTTTTGAGGTGGTCAAAATCAGGAGTCCATATCACGCTCTGTTTGGACGGCCGGCTTACGCCAAATTCATGGCACGGCCGTGTTATGTTTATTTGTAGCTCAAAATGCCGGGTCACAAGGGCACCATTACTGTGCATGGGAGTCGAAAGATAGCCCTGGAATGTGAGGAGGGTGATGATGCCTATGCCGAATCTGTTTGTGCAGCAGAAGAGCTAAAGTTTTATCAAGATAACATTGACCTGGCGGACATGACATCTCTGAAGAAGCCAACCACAGAGCATGACCCAGCGATGAAGTTTAAGTCAGCTGATGAAACCAAGCTTGTTGATTTTGTTCCAGGCGACTCATCTAAGCAATTCAGTATCAGTGCCAATCTGGATCTCAAATAGGAAAGCGCGCTCATCGAGTTCATCCGTGAGAATCATGACATCTTTGCATGGAAACCTTCTGACATGCCGGGTGTACCGAGAGAACTCGCTGAGCATACTCTTAATATTGATCCAAAGTTTAAGCCGGTCAGGCAATTTCTGCGGCGGTTCAACGAAGAGAGACGGAAATCTATTGGTGAGGAGGTGGCCCGGCTCTTAGCGGCCGGGTTTATTGTTGAAGTTTTTCACCCAGAGCGGTTGGTTAACCCGGTGCTTGTACTTAAAAAGAATGGAACCTCGCGGATGTGTGTGGATTACACAGACTTAAACAAGGCTTGTCCGGCTGATCCTTTTGCTCTTCCCCGTATTAATCAAATCATTGATGCTACGGTGGGTTGTGAGCACTTGAGCTTCTTGGACGCTTATTCTGGTTATCATCAGATCAAAATGGCAGTTAAGGACCAGGAGAAGACGGCTTTCATCACTCCATCTGGAGCCTTCTGCTATGTGTCTATGCCTTTTGGGCTCAAGAGTGCCCAAGCGACTTATCAACGATGTGTACAGAACTGTCTCCACAATCAGATTGGGCGCAATGTTCACGCTTATGTGGATGATATAGTGGTTAAATCCAGAGAGAAGGAAACCTTGATAGATGATCTGAAGGAAACCTTTGACAATCTCCAGGTTTACAAGATGATGCTTAACCCGGCCAAATGTGTGTTTGGCGTGCCAGCAGGCAAGCTTTTGGGTTTTCTGGTCTCTAATAGAGGCATTGAAGCTAATCCAGAGAAGATCAAGGCGATTACCTCTTTGGCTAAGCCGGCGTGCATCAATGATGTTCAACGAGTGGCGGGTCGTATCGCTGCTTTAAGCCGGTTCATAAGCCGGTTAGGTGAGAAGGCCATACCGCTATATCAGATGATGAAGAAAACAGACAATTTTCTCTGGAGTGATGCTGCTAATGCTGCCTTTGAAGATTTAAAGAGACAGTTATCTGAGCCGCCGGTCCTTGCGGCTCCCATTGATAAGGAGCCGCTATTGTTATACGTGGCCGCTAACTCACATGTTGTCAGTGTTGCAATTGTGGTGGAGCGCAAGGAGGCTGGCAAGGAGCACCCGGTTCAATGACCGGTTTACTACATCAATGAGGTGCTTATTGAATCTAAGCAAAGATATCCACATTGGCAGAAGCTTGTTTATAGGGTGTTCATGGCGAGCCTGAAGCTTAAGCAATACTTCCAGGGTCACCCCATCACTGTGGTAAGTTCTGCTCCTTTGGGAGACATCATCCATAATAGAGAGGCCACAGGACGAGTCGCCAAGTGGGCCATTTAGCTTGGGCCTCATGGTTTGAAGTATGTGCCACGCACTGCTATTAAGTCTCAAGCACTGGTGGACTTCATCAATGATTGGACAGAGCTACAGACACCTGAGGAGAAGCCGGATAACACATATTGTACTATTCACTTTGATGGATCCAGGCAGTTGGAAGGCTCGGGGGCTGGAGTCGTTTTAGCTTCCCCTCGAGGTGACAAATTTTGTTATGTGCTCCGGCTCATGTTTCCTTGTACTAACAATGCAGCTGAGTATGAGGCCTTGCTCCATGGTCTTCGGATGGCTAAGGAGATGAATTTAAGCCGGGTAAGGTGCCTGGGCAACTCAGATCTGGTGGCTCAACAGGTGTCAGGCAAGTGGGACTCTAAGGATCCCCTCATGGCGGCTTATCGCCGTGAAGTTGATGCTGTAGCTAGGCACTTCAAGGGTTATCAAGTGGAGCACATTGATCGAAGGAAGAATGAGGTGGCCGATGCTTTAAGCCAGCTGGGATCTCAACGTAAGCCGGTACCGCCTAACACCTTTTTGGATGTTTTGCATAATCCTTCTGTCAAGTTCCCCACAGAGGAAGACTTAGCTATTCCGGACCCAGAAGCGTAGCTGGTGGCGGCTCTTCACGTTATCCCGGATTGGACAGTGCCATACTTGGCTTACTTGACCCGGGGAGAGTTGCCTGAGGATGAGACCTTGGCCAGACAAATCATCCGTCGGTCTAAATTCATGACAATTGTTCATGGTGAGTTGCATCATCGCAGTGTCACTGGGGCGTTTCAACGTTGTGTGTCACCAACGGAAGGTCAGGAAATACCTCGTGAGATCCATGAAGGGGATTGCGGTCATCATGCCGGCTCAAAATCTCTTGTGGCCAAGGCTTTCCGTGATGGTTTTTATTGGCTAACGACTCATACTGATGCGGAGGATCTGGTCAGTAAATGTGATGGTTGTCAAAAGTTCTCACGACGAGCTCATGTGCCGGCTCAAGAATTAAGGATGATTCCAATTACTTGGCCGTTTGCAGTCTGGGGGCTTGATATGGTTGGGCCTTTCAAAAGGTCCAAGGATAAAAAGACACACCTCCTGGTGGAGGCAGAGCCGGTCAGCAAGTGTGATGCAGCCACGGCGGTTCAGTTCATGAAAAAGGTGATCTTTCGTTTTGGTTTTCCACACAACATAATAACTGACAATGGTACTAACCTGTCCAAAGGCGCTATGGAAGAGTTCTGTCAACAAGAACATATCCGACTTGATGTGTCGTCCGTAGCTCATCCTCAATCCAATGGACAAGCTGAAAGAGCTAATCAGGAGATTTTGAAAGGTATAAAGCCCCGGCTCATGGTCCCTTTACAACAGACGCAGGGTTGTTAGGTGGAGGAATTACCCTCTGTAATTTGGAGCATCAACACTACACCTAACAGATCTACGGGTTATACACCTTTCTTCATGGTTTACGGAGCAGAGGCGGTCCTGCCAAGTGACATCCGTCATGACTCGCCCCGAGTGGCGGCTTACGTTGAAGCTGACAATGAACAAGCTCGTCAGGATGCACTTGATCTGTTGGATGAGAAGCGAGATTTGGCAATAGCCCACTCAGTGATTTATCAACAGGACCTGCGCCGTTATCACAGCCGCCGGGTTAGATCCAAAACCTTTCAGGAAGGTGACTTAGTGCTCTGGCTCATCCAAGGTCAATCCGATATGCACAAGCTATCCCTCCCTTGGGAAGGGCCCTTTGTGGTCAGCAAAAACCTGAATAACGGGTCATATTACCTCATCGATGTTCGAGAGCACAAAGACTCACACAAGTCGGAGGAGGAGACACGCCGACCATGGAATATCACTCATCTTCGGCCTTACTACACTTAAGCCACCGGCTCTCAGGATGTACATATTTTGATGATGTATATATTATGAAAAGCAATAAAGCAGGACCTCTGTCCTTTTCATCCCCCTCAAAATTTATGTCTTCCTTATTATGTTGATGAAACAGCCAACAGGGTGCGGATCATATTTGAATCCGGCTTTCCCTTTGGTACGGCTTATGATCATATTTGAATCTAGCCATGGTCACTAGGGGGCTTCCTGTTCAAACATAGGTCATATTCGAACCAAAGAGAACATAGCTGTCGATACCCTTTTGATTGGCATACTGCCAAAACCACTAGGGGGCTTCTTGATCATATCTAAATCATAACTTAACCCCTTTGGGTCTGACGTGGATCGTATTCGAATCAACGTCATTAAAAAACTCTTAAGGTCACTTGGGGGCTTCCTGTTCAAACATAGGTCGTATTCGAACCAAAGAGAACATAGCTGTCGATACCCTCTTGATCGGCATCGCCAAAGCCACTGGGGGCTATATGATCGTATTCGAATCTTCTTAATCCCTTTGGAACGGTTTACTGGTCGTATCCGAATCAGAAGCCTCACAATACTTTCTTTCTGTCTTTGGTAAAGTTTTTTGCATCCACAATTACTTGACTTAAGACCTTGTTGGGATTACATCTCGAATATATATGAGTGGTTTATGTTTAACCCGGGATAGCTTTCAAATTGCCGGCTCTCAAATATTCCAATCATCTTCTATCTGGATGTATCCATTTTTACAGGGTCAGGATCGTCTTCTTTATG
Organism: Aegilops umbellulata; assembly: GCA_032464435.1. Taxonomy (NCBI): domain Eukaryota; kingdom Viridiplantae; phylum Streptophyta; class Magnoliopsida; order Poales; family Poaceae; genus Aegilops; species Aegilops umbellulata. The sequence goes on along the minus strand of CP136056.1, from coordinate 510,404,082 downwards.
GCTCAGGTTACACAAACCGGTAGTACCAACTAAAGGATTACAGGGTGTTATGATTTACTTCGATGAACAGGGAAAGTCAAAAATTTATATAAGCATAAAGGAAACAGGTGAAAAAGTAGCGTATGATGGAGGTTTAAGGATATTAAGTGCTAAGCAGCATGCACGATGGCATAGGCAGAAGCAAGGTCATTTTGTCCTATTACATGCCTTCACAGGGCCGGATGAGATCAAATTGTCTTTTACAAAACAGATTGCATTTAGACCCACTCGGCGTTTTAAAGTCTCGGCTCTGCTACTCGACGCCCTCAGTATCACCCTTCGCCGGCTCTTCGTCTTTTGCTTCCGGCTGTGAAGACCAATCCATGCCAGATAAAGCTTCAAATTCAGCTTCATCATCTATAAGCTCTGACGGATCAATTTCAGGAGCAAACGTGTGCTTACTGATGGGCGGGATTAAGTCCTTCACTAGATAAGCCGTAGTTGGCAGTTTCTTGTTCTCCTGATCATAAGCCGGCTGGTATTTAGACAGATCTGATTCATTGGCAATAAGAGTGGCCAGCGGCCGGATTTCCTTCACACAGGCTGTGAAAGCTTTATGATCAAAAGCAGTGCCATCCTCTTGAAGGCTTGGATAACCAGTGGCTACCTCAGACAGGTCAAGCTCTGGTACCCACGCCTTGGCTCGGCTCAAAGCTGTAACGACACCGGCCCTTGCAGCAGATCGCTTGATTTCTTCAAATCTCACGGGTAGCACGGAAAGCTTTTTCAAGACATCTTGCAATAAGGTGGCTGTTTGACCTGTTGAGAGATAGAAGCTAAGGTGCGTTGCGTCCCCGTGTACAACTGTTCAACAAGGGTATACACCGCATTCAGCTTCAACAGCATATCTCCCTTAAGGTTGCTGCTTTGGGAACCTGAATATGGTGCATCATAAGTAAGTGACGGGTTATGTGGTCAGTATAATACATCAACTTTGATGATTTGGTATGGCGGCTTACAAAAGATAGCTGACACCATCTGATTCACACGGTTTTTTAAGCCGGTTAATTCAGTGGTTACTTCTTCAAGGGCTTGTTCGGCCTTTTCAGCACGCTGTGTCAGAGCCATCTCTTGGTCTGCCCAGGTTTTCTTCTCTGCTTCAAATTCAGTTTTCAACTTTTCTTTTTCTATCACCATAAATTCAAATTTTGATGCCGCCTTCTGAGTCTCAGCTTCTTGAATAATCAACCGTTTTTTTGCATCGGTCAATTGTGACTCCAGATCGACAGTGGAAACCTGTTGACAATGTCAAAATTAACAAATATTACGTTTGTCTTAATTTCAAAGTCCCAAGTCTTTTGCAAAGCAAAAACACTTGGCACTTGGGGGCTAATGTACCTCAATGAAATGCATTTTGCGAACTGAAGGTTTTTCACATAAACAAGTACCAACCGCTTTGCCAGCAAGACCATTTGGTACTTGGGGGCTAATGTCTCAATAAATGTTATGTTTACATGCTAACTTATAAAGTTAAGTACTAAGCATTTTTGCAAGAAAGAATACTTTGTACTTGGGGGCTAAGGCATATTGCTGTTCTATTTATACAAAGATTACTCAGGTCAATTATTTAAGGGCCTGGTTTATATGTATTGAGTAAGACGGTCTTCCAAGAGGATGAGGTGAGCCGGACTGTACTACAGGTCTACTCATAGTATGCTACATGTTTTTATCTCCATTCTAAGTCTACAGCATATTCATCATAAGCATTAGACTTGGGGGCTGATATGATAATAACAGTTCGGTAAAGGAAAGAAGCTCATACCTCAAATTTTTATATATCTATTTAACCATGTCGATTTCAAGGCCACGACTGGAATGGACCTGATTCAGATAGCCAGACAGGATTTCATCACTGCTCAATTCAGAATAATGCGATATGTCAAATTTCTGCTTCCGCCTTTCAACAGCTTCTTGCTTCGCGGCATGTTGAGCCAGGATAATGGGATTTCCCGGCTTAATAAAGCCGGTGCCAGTAATCAGCACATCATCATCTTCATCTTCAGACAGCTTAGATTGGCTTGAGGGGATGGAAGCTGAGGGGTTGACATCCGGAACATCTCTGGTAAGGCTTGGAATCTCAGGAGGGGTGATGACGGCATGTTCTTTCGGTTGTTGCTTTGAAACTTCAGGGGCAGTGATTTGTGATTCTGGTACGGTGGCCTTTGATGGTTGTCGGTGAGAACGACACCTATGGGATCACGAGAATCCCTACTATGGTTAGCGGGGCGCGGGTTTGAAAGAAGAGCAGATCAAACAGATAGCACACGGTTCGTTTATCCAGGTTCGGGCCGCGAGGATGCGTAAAACCCTACTCCTGCTTTGGTGGATGTATATATGTGTTCTTGAACTAGCTATGGGGCGTGAAGAGCTCCAAAAAGCCCAATCCTTCTCCTGGTTGCCTCGGGCCTCCTTTTACAGGAAAAAGGGGTTGCCACAGTGGCACACAGGAGGTGGAAAGGGTACAGTGACGCGAGGTTATCCTTTGCATTACATGACAAGGCGCATTTAATGCGTCTGCTTAGGTGTCCTTGCTTTATCGGGGGCGGGGGCGAAGCCCGTCCCGTCGCCGCTCCTCCTCGCGTCGACACGCGCCCCGGCCAGTGATGCCCGTGGTGCCATGTAGGCAGGCATGCAGTTGAGGTGGCGCGGTGGCGGTGTCTTCACGAAGATCTGCATGCCGCCACGCAGGTGCCTGCCCAGTTGGTTGGGTCGGCAGCTGTATGCGAACGGCGGTGGAGACTTGGTTGGCGTGGGCCTGATGGTGGCCTATAGACGTCCTCGGCAAGGGCCTTGCTGGGGCCCCGACAAGGGTCTTGTCGCGGCGCCTGCCGTCGTCCCTGGCAAGGCGCTTGCCGGGGGTCTCGTGGTCTTCCTTGGCTGGTATCTTGCCAAGGGTCGTCTTCTTAGTGCACATCTGATCTTGAGTGTTTCTTCACAAAGATCTGCATGCCACCACGGAGACGTCTCCCGAATCCTTGCCCCATGGGGGCAGTGGACTCAAGGGTGATTTGCTCCGTAGGCGTGGGGTGAGTTGCCGCGGCAAGGGTCTTGCCGGGGCTGCTAAAGCCGGTCCCGGGAAGGATCTTGCTGGGGGAGCCTGCCTCGTCCCTTGGCTCTTTGTGGTCCTGGCCTTGGCGTTGCTCCAGTTCCCTTGAGCTTCGGTCTTACCCTGGCTCACCTCCCTTGCCTTGCTTGGTGTGGTCGTGGGCGCGGCTCTGACTGCCCGTGCACAGTTATAGGGGTACAAAAAGTGTACCCCTCTTTTTGTACACCGACGGTAGCCCCCGGGCCTGGGCCACACATAAGCGCAACGCGTTGTTGGGCTAGGCCAAAAAACGGTGCGCGGGCAGGCGGGGCGGTTTTTACCGCGGTAAGATCTTTCGCGCGCTGCGCTTCCCACGACTCGCGCGTGTGGCGCGGCGTGGGGAGGTGGGCGTGACGTGGGCGGCATGCGTGCGGTTGGTCTCTGCACGCATGCGTCACGTCGCATTTAATGAGAAGAAAAGGAGGTGGCCCGCTCCTTCCCCGTAAAAGGGAATAACCGCGGGCGCGCTGCTCACTTTGCCTTCCCCTCTTGCGCCTTTCCCAATCTCAGAATCGCCGCTTCTCTTTCCTTCCTCTCTAAGCTTTCGCCACCGTGTGCCGTCGCCGCATTCCCGGCGCCCCTTGTTCTTCGCTCCTGTTGGCCGTTATGGCGCCTAAATCCACCAAGGGCAAGGGAGGGGCCAAAGACGCCGGAGCGGTGGAGGTGCCAGAGAGTGCGTTGGCAGTGCAGCAGACGCAATCTGCCTTCTTTTCCCCCTCGATGGTCGACGTACATGAGCTTTGGGCCTCCTTCAAGCCCCTGTAGGGGGTGAAGATGGGGTGGAGAGAATTCGGGGCACCCGGCCACGCGCGTCGTCCCCGCCAACTGTGCTGAGGCCGGCCCAAATCGGTACCCCTTCTTTGTCGATTACTTCTCCTATGGCCTCTGTCCCCCATTTTCCGATTTCTTCAGCGACGTCATGCATACCTACGGCTTCCATCTCTTGGATTTTACTCCAAATGCCGTGGCGTGCATGGCTCTTTTCGCGCACCTTTGTGAGGGCTTCGTCGGGGTGCATCCCAACACGGCGCTTTTCCGCCATTACTTCTTCCCTCGGATCCAAACAGGGGGCGCCATCTCTGATTGCATCGCCTGGATTCCGAAATCCAAGGGAGCATACCCGGAGGGGGCCATGAAGGAAAGGTGGGAAGAATGGTGGGGTCGGTGGTGCTGGATTGAAGAAAAAGACCCCGCCGGCGTTCTGCGAAGTCCGTCGGGCGCCATCGATCCGCAGAAGTAATTGGCGTGATGTCGATGCCGACGACGAGAAGCTCACCGTCGCCACCACCAGGATTCTTCGGCTCACCGAGGCCGGGCTCACCCTCGAGATGATTGGGGCGGACTTTATCCGACGCCGGATCGCTCCGCTGCACGACAAGGGGAGGCCGACCTGGCTTTTCACGAACCCCGCAAATATCATGCGGCTTCGCCCCGGCCTCGAGCACAACTTCATGGTGATGCAGCATGCCCACTTCTGCCAACAACTCTTCAGCTCGATGTGGGTCATGATGGTGAGATCGAGCGGACCGACAAGGCTGGGAGGGCCGCCGCAAAGGCCGGCAAGACCTTCAGGGGGCCCTTTTTCAAGTTGCCAGCGGAAGTGGTCCCGTTGTGCAATAATTCGCGTTGGACCGACATTATTGCCATGATGCCGGACTGCAACGCGCACGGCCCCGTCCAGAGCTGGGCTGCGCCAGATGATGCCCAAGTGAAGGAATTCTTCGATACTCTGCATGAGGGATACGTCAATGTCGACGCCGAGCGGCTGCTCGTCCAGGACACCAGTCAGGTGGAACTGGACTACATTGCCGCCAGGGCAAGGGAGGCACAGCTTGCCGCGGAGGCTGGCAGTGCCGGTGGCGTGGAGGACAGGGCTGCGGCGGCCGCGGAGGAAGAGGAGCTCGCCCGATGGGCGGCAGCCGCCGGGGAGGTCAGCAGTGCCGACACCGGGGCCCCGCTTGTTGAAGACGCGGTGGACGAGTCGTCGGAGGAGGAAGCCGAGGACGCGGGCCCGACGCCAGCCACGGGAAGAGGGCGAGTCCTGTGTCGAGCTGGCTCTGGCGAGCCGGTCCGGCCCGGCAGGACTACGCGGCCTCAATTGACTCTGGAGGGGTCCGGGTGAAGGAAATATGCCCTAGAGGCAATAATAAAGTTATTATTTATTTCCTTATATCATGATAAATGTTTATTATTCATGCTAGAATTGTATTAACCGGAAACATAATACTTGTGTGAATACATAGACAAACAGAGTGTCACTAGTATGCCTCTACTTGACTAGCTCATTAATCGAAGATGGTTATGTTTCCTAACCATAGACATGAGTTGTCATTTGATTAACGGGATCACATCATTAGGAGAATGATGTGTTTGACTTGACCCATTCCGTTAGCTTAACACTTGATCGTTTAGTATGTTGCTATTGCATTCTTCATGACTTATACATGTTCCTATGACTATGAGATTATGCAACTCCCATTTACCGGAGGAACACTTTGTGTGCTACCAAACATCACAACGTAACTGGGTGATTATAAAGGAGCTCTACAGGTGTCTCCAAAGGTACATGTTGGGTTGGCGTATTTCGAGATTAGGATTTGTCACTCCGATTGTCGAAGAGGTATCTCTGGGCCCACTCGGTAATGCACATCACTTAAGCCTTGCAAGCATTGCAACTAATGAGTTAGTTGCGATATGATGTATTACGGAACGAGTAAAGAGACTTGCCGGTAACGAGATTGAACTAGGTATTGAGATATCGACGATCGAATCTCGGGCAAGTAACATACCGATGACAAAGGTAACAACGTATGTTGTTATGCGGTCTGACCGATAAAGATCTTCGTAGCATATGTGGGAGCCAATATGAGCATCCAGGTTCCGCTATTGGTTATTGACCGGAGACGTGTCTCGGTCATGTCTACATTGTTCTCGAAACCGTAGGGTCCGCACGCTTAAGGTTTCGATGACAATTATATTATGAGTTTATGAGTTTTGATGTACCGAATGAGTTCGGAGTCCCGGATGAGATCGGGGACATGACGAGGAGTCTCGAAATGGTCAAGACATAAAGATTGATATATTGGATGACTATATTCCGACACCAGAAGTGTTCTGGGTGATTTCAGAGAAAACCGGAGTGCTGGAGGGTTACCGGAACCCCCCGGGAGAAGTAATGGGCCATATGGGCCTTAGTGGAGAGAGAGAGAGAGGGGCGGCCAGGGTGGGCCGCACGCCCCCTCCCCCTCTGGTCCGAATTGGAGTAGGAGAGGGGGGGCAGCGCCCTCCTTTCCTTCTCCCTCTCCCCCTTCCTTTCCCCCTCCTAGTAGGAGTAGAAAAAAGGGGAGTCCTACTCCTACTAGGAGGAGGACTCCTCCTCCTGGCGCGCCCTGCTAGGGCTGGCCGGCCTCCCCCCTTGCTCCCTTATATACGGGGGCAGGGGGGCACCTCTAGACACAACAATTGATCCTTGAGATCTCTTAGCCGTGTGCGGTGCCCTCCTCCACCATAATCCTCGATAATATTGTAGCGGTGCTTAGGCGAAGCCCGGCGACGGTAGAACATCAAGATCGTCACCACGCCGTGGTGCTGACGGAACTCATCCCCGACACTTTGCTGGATCAGAGTCCGGGGATCGTCATCGAGCTGAACGTGTGCTAGAACTCGGAGGTGCCGTAGTTTCGGTGCTTGATCGGTCGGGCCGTGAAGACGTACGACTACATCAACCGCGTTGTTATAACGCTTCCGCTTTCGGTCTACGAGGGTACGTAGACAACACTCTCCCCTCTCGTTGCTATGCATCACCATGATCTTGCGTGTGCGTAGGATTTTTTTTGAAATTACTACGTTCCCCAACAGTGGCATCCGAGCCTGGTTTTATGCATAGATGTCATATGCACGAGTAGAACACAAGTGAGTTGTGGGCGATATAAGTCATATTGCTTACCAGCATGTCATACTTTGGTTCGGCGGTATTGTTGGATGAAGCGGGCCAGACTAACATTACGCGTACGCTTACGCGAGACTGGTTCTATCGACGTGCTTTTCACACAGGTGGCTGGCGGGTGTCAGTTTCTCCAACTTTAGTTGAACTGAGTGTAGCTACGCCCGGTCCTTGCGAAGGTTAAAACAACACCAACTTGACAAACTATCGTTGTGGTTTTGATGTGTAGGTAAGATTGGTTCTTGCTAAGCCCATAGCAGCCACGTAAAACTTGCAACAACAAAGTAGAGGACGTCTAACTTGTTTTTGCAGGGCATGTTGTGATGTGATATGGTCAAGACATGATGCTAAATTTTATTGTATGAGATGATCATGTTTTGTAACCGAGTTATCGGCAACTGGCTGGAGCCATATGGTTGTCGCTTTATTGTATGCAATGCAATCACCCTGTAATGCTTTACTTTATCACTAAGTGGTAGCAATAGTCGTAGAAGCATAAGATTGGCGAGACGACGACGATGCTATGATGGAGATCAAGGTGTCGCACCGGTGACGATGGTGATCATGACGGGGCTTCGAAGATGGAGATCACAAGCACAAGATGATGATGGCCATATCATATCACTTATATTGATTGCATGTGATTTTTATCTTTTGTGCATCTTATCTTGCTTTGATTGACAGTAGCATTATAAGATGATCCCTCACTAAATTATCATAGTAAAAGTGTTCTCCCTGAGTATGCACCGTTGCGAAAGTTCTTCGTGCTAAGACACCACGTGATGATCGGGTGTGATAGGCTCTACATTCAAATACAACGGGTGCAAAACAGTTGCACACGCGGAATACTCAGGTTAAACTTGACGAGCCTAGCATATAACAGATATGGCCTCGGAACACTGAGACCGAAAGGTCGAGCGTGAATCATATAGTAGATATGATCAACATAGTGATGTTCACCATTGAAACTACTCCATCTTATGTGATGATCGGACATGGTTTAGTTGATTTGGATCACGTGATCACTTAGAGGATTAGAGGGATGTCTATCTAAGTGGGTGTTCTTAAGTAATATGATTAATTGAACTTTAATTTATCATGAACTTAGTCCTGGTAGTATTAGCATATCTGTGTTGTAGATCAATAGCTCCCGTTTAGCTCCCTTGTTTTATTTTTGATATGTTCCTAGAGAATACTAAGTTGAAAAATGTTAGTAGCAATGATGCGGATTAGATCCGTGATCTGAGGTTTATCCTCATTGCTGCACAGAAGAATTATGTCCTTGATGCACCGCTAGGTGACAGACCTATTGCAGGAGCAGATGCAGACGTTATGAACGTTTGGCTAGCTCAATATGATGACTACTTGATAGTTTACTGCACCATGCTTAACGGCTTAGAATCAGGACTTCAAAGACGTTTTGAACGTCATGGACCATATGAGATGTTGCAGAAGTTGAAGTTAATATTTCAAGAAAATACCCGAGTTGAGAGATATGAAGTATCCAAACAAGTTCTATAGCTAAAAGATGGAGGAGAATAGCTCAAGCAGTGAGCATGTGCTCAGATTGTATGGGTACTACAATCGCTTGAATCAAGTGGGAGTTAATCTTCCTGATAAAATAGTGATTGACAGAATTCTCTAGTGACCATCACCAAGTTAGTAGAACTTCGTGATGAAATATAATATGCAAGGGATAACGGAAACGATTCCCAAGCTCTTTGTAATGTTGAAATCAACGAAGGTAGAAATCAAGAAAAACATCAAGTGTTGATGGTTGACAAGACCACTAGTTTCAAAAAAAGGGGCAAAGGGAAGAAGGGGAACTTCAATAAGAACGGCAAGCAAGTTGCTGCTCAAGTGAAGAAGCCCAAGTCTGGTCCTAAGCCTGAGACTAAGTGCTTCTACTACAAAGGGACTGGTCACTGGAAGCAGAACTACTCCAAGTATTTGGCGAATAAGAAGGATGGCAAAATAAACAAAGGTATATTTGATATACATATTGATGTGTACTTTACTAGTGTTTATAGCAACCCCTCAGTATTTGATACTAGTTCAGTTGCTAAGAGTAGTAACTCGAAACAGGAGCTACAGAATAAACAGAGACTAGTTGAGGGTGAAGTGATGATGTGTGTTGGAAGTGGTTCCAAGATTGATATGATCATCATTGTACACTCCCTATACTTTCGGGATTAGTGTTGAACCTAAATAAGTGTTATTTGGTGTTTGCGTTGAGCATGAATATGATTTGATCATGTTTATTGCAATACGGTTATTCGTTTAAATTAGAGAATAATTGTTGTTCTGTTTACATGAATAAAACCTTCTATGGTCATACACCCAATGAAAATGGTTTGTTGGATCTCGATCATAGTGATACACATATTCATAATACTGAAGCCAAAAGATGCAAAGTTAATAATGATAGTGCAACTTATTTGTGACACTGCTGTCGGCGTTCTGGGAACGGGGGTCCCCAGACTTGCCTGCCTGCGGCCTGCGGCGTGGCTCAAAGGGGCCCCAGCACGGCCCATCTTCATCAACACAGACCCAAGACCCTCGCGAGGGGCCAAGCCTCGCGGGGCGGACGACATGGAGCTTCCTCAGGCATGGACTCGTCAGGCTGGCTCGCGAGGAGGCGGAGAGATCAAGGCGGGGTACCTCACGAGGTGCCCATGACGCAAGCCATGACGACCAAGGGCGCTTGGCGGGCGCCACCCCGTGCAGTGTCCTCCCTTTCCTCTTTGGTGCAAAGGGAGCAAGCGCAGGCGGGAGGATCATGCAAAGGCACCCGTTTCGGTGCAATGAGACCAAGACCAGTCCAACGGAAGGAAGGAAGTCATTGTGGAGCCCAGGCCAGCGTCATCACCAGAGCCTTTGGCAGGCGAGGACCAACTTTAGTCAGGATAAGTATACCAGATGTTCCCCTTCAAAATGGCCAATTGTTGGCGCCCTTCCCGCTCAATATTTGGGAAGAGGCCCAGGGCCTTTGCCTATAAATAGGACTAGCCACCCCCAGGGTAGGGAGGACGGATCGATTGGCAATCAGATCGGAAAGAGAGAGAGAGAGAGAGAGAGAGAGAGAGAGAGAGAGAGAGAGAGAGAGAGAAGGGCGACCGCACTCCTCCTAGCAGTTCATCGCCCCGGCCAAGAACAGACCCTCGCGAGGCTGTTCTCCTTTGTATTGTTCATCATCATCAGCCCAAGAGGCAATCCACCACACCACCACACTGGAGTAGGGTATTACACCACATCGGTGGCCCGAACCAGTATAAACTATGTGTCTCTTGTGTTGTTCTTTCCCTTAGTTTAGATCCTTGCGAGGCGGAGGGGTGCAGGTAGGTAGAAGGCGTAATCTCCGCGCGCACCCCAGAGTTCGAACCTCGAGGGTCTGCCGGAACCCGAAATCCGACATTTGGCGCGCCAGGTAGGGGTGCGCCGGAATCCACCTTCTACCGCTTCGTGCCCCGTCGCGTCGTCATCACCATGTCCGGCGACCAGGCGGGCAACCCAGATCCATGGGCGGCGTGGCCCGCCCGCACAGAGCCGCTCGCCTTGGGCTACCCCGTGCCCCAGGCAGCTCGCGGTGCGCAAGGCGCTGTGGGCCCCGGGCTACGCGGACAGGCTTCGACAGCTCTCACGCCGCGGCAGGCGCGGTCGGCAGCAAGGGCCTCCAATCACGCCGCGACCACGACACCGTACACCCGCCGGGAGTAGGCGAACTCGAGGGCCGCGCTCACAGTGGCCCGAGAGCTGCTGCAGTGCAGGCTACTGGAGGGCGGCCGCGACGTGCTGCTGGAGCGGGTGGCAGAGCTCCTGGGCTTCGCCGCCTCGGGGGCTCACCCCTTCTGCACCCAGCTCCCATCTCAAACCCAGGGCGACCCGCGAGGGGGCTCCGCCCGCGCCCGCGGGATCCAAGGCCACTCCAACGCCAGCGAAGCTGCGGGCGCCGGACCGGCGGCGGCGCTGCCCGCGCTCCCGGTCCGCGAAGAAGAAGGACTCGACGTGGCCCATGGCCCTAGTGGACAGCCGCGCTACCACCCCACGGCGGGCACGTCAAGCAGAGCTGCATGGCACGCGGGGCACTACGACGTGGCCTTCGGGATGATGGCACCAGAAGAATACGTGCCCCACATGGTGGACCAAGGGCACCCTCACGAGGGCGAACAAGGCTCGCTCCTCAGCCCAAGCTGGGGGGACGAGGCGCCTGAAGCTGAGCTCTTCCAGGAGCCCCGAGACGGACCCACTGCCCACCCTGGAGGCAACGAATATCGGGTACCGCTAATTCCTCAGGAGCAGGCATACGCTAATCATGGATCACAGGAAGTGCAGGTCGCCACAGCGAACAACTGCCCTGCTCCCGCGGTCTCCTACCCCTCGGGAGGAGGGCACCGGGGGCTGCAGGAGAGGGGCAGAGATCCGACATCACCACCGCGGCGTTTGGGGCAAGGCATTCTCAGGAGGTAGGCCCTCCGCTGGGGAGGTGCCTCAGGGCCTACCCCTGGCGGAGGACCCGTGGTCGTCGGGGGAACCGCTGGCGACTGCTCTACCCCATCGGCGGCGTCCTGGTTTCCGGTCATCGTTGATGGCACTAGAGTGTGGCGCAAGGCAGGGCCCTCGTCTGGCGATATGAAGCAAGGCCGGTACCTGTGAAGAAGGCCCAGTGCCTGTGAAGCTCGCCGCCCCGTGACACTCTCACGTAATAATGAGTGGGGCTGTACACGCCCCGGAGTCTCAGGGGTGCCGGCCTCAGGCCCTGGGGCTCCCTCCCATGCCCAGTGGCAGCACTTAGCTCCGCGCTGGTGAGAAGACGTCCAAGACTAGATTAGGTGCCGGACGCGGCCTTTTATTTGCTTTTATTGCTTTCCCCTTTGGTTGTCACTTTCTCCCGCTAGATTTAAGTTGGATTCGAATTTGAGATTTGTGTGTGTTCGGGGAAGGGGTGCTTAGTCTCGTTCGAGCAATTTCTCGCGTTTCGGTTACACTTCGCCTCAGCTGCCTCCCCTCGCGAGCCCCTCGCGAGCCGGGTCAGGCCCAGCTTGCGCGCAGCCCAGACTGCCGCCGCCGCGTCCTCTCAGGAGGTTTTTTTACTGTAGATCCTACGGACTCGATCAGGGAACACCCGGGACACCACAGCCTCCCACAGGCTACCTCAGGGCTCGCGCGGAACAAAGGTAAACTAGCCAGCTGGCACGTCACTTAGCCAACCGCTTGGCATGGGCGCATGGGCAATGTAACATCTACTAATACGATAAATGCAAGTTTTACATGAGGGGCTCCCCCTCCCAAAATGCTCTCACAGCTATCAGGATGAAACCTGAGTTCTATTCATGCAGGGTACAGAAACATGAACGATGCATAATCAGTCGGATAAATCCCCCAATGCGTCCTCAGGAGCGCCTCCCGAACCGTTGCTGGCGTCGCTGGGCTCGCTGTCGCTGTCTGCGTTGCCGCCAGCAGCGTCAAGGCCGTTCACCACGCCGCCCTCGTCGGCAGCCACGATCACGCCGTCGTTGTCTGAAGCGAAGGCCCTGACAAGAGCATCCACATTGTCTTCCACCCAGTGCGCCAGGTCATCCCGGACGGCCTGGAGAACTGGGGCGATGGCAGCGTCGAAATTGAAGTGGGGATCCATGTTCCTGAGGTGGCTGAAGACGCGAGAAAAGGCGCGCCTGAGCAGGGTGCGGCTCCTCTCCTCCACCAACCTGTCGGCCCTGACCGACCGCGCCTCCAGCTGCGTCACCACGTCAGTGAAGAACTGAAGGTTGCCGGCGTAGTTGACTGCGTGCGGCTTGCCGACAGCCGCCTCGCAGATGTTACCCAAGGCTGTGTTGGCTCTCTCCCGGAGCGTGGTGAGCATGGGGCCGTGCTCATGCTCCAGGATCTGCCGTTGGCGTATCTCGTCCTCATTCTGGCGCGCGACGGCTTCAGCCTCCTCCACCCGATGGCGAAGAAGGAGCACTTCGGCCTGGGAGGTGGTCGACTCCTCTTGCGCTGCCTCAAGGGCAGCCCGAAGAGCATCGGCCCGCCGCATCGCTTCCTCCAGCTTGGCCCTCAAGGCAGCAGTCCTACCTTCAGCCTCGACCCGGATCAACTCCAGCTTTCCCTCGAACTCGCGCTCGAGGTTCAAGCATGCAGTCGCCACCCGACGCCTGACTTCCTCCAGGACACAGGCTTCCCGTGCAACGACATCATCCTCCGCCCGCGTCACCAAGCGCTCCATCGTCTCCAAACGCTCGTACTTGCGCGTACGTTCGGCGTCTTCCAGCGTCAGCGCCTCCTCACGCTTCTGGAGCTCTGCCGGGTCGCCAGAGGCCACCTTCATCGACACAAGGGCTGCCTCGCGTAGCTCCACTTGCTCTTCCAGTGAGTGGCACCGGGCTAGGAGCTCCCGAGCCCGCTCCTCCGCTGCCTCTCGCCAACGGTCAGCTTCCCGGGCCTCCTCAGCGGCTCGAGATTGGGCCTCCCGAGAGGCCGCCAACGACGCCTTGGCCTTTTCACCGTCAAGATCGCGCTGATGGCGCGCAAGGGCGACGACGCCCTCCAGCTCGCGCCTCTCTGCAGCCAGGCGCAGACCCTCGGCCTCAAGGCACGCGTCTTCATCAGCAAGCTCCTCGCCAAGGAGGTCCAGGGCGTCAGCCGCCCTTCGAAGGAATCCTTGGCGAAGAGCGCGATGCTCCCGAGCGCGCTCACGCACGTCTTCCACACCATCACCTACCCCAAGCAAGCGTCGGAGGCCATGAATCGACACTCCCCCTCCGGGCAGGGGGCTGGGGGCTGGCACCCTCGCGACGGTCGGGCACACCATGCCAGAGGCCCGGCCTAGAGCTGGCCCGTCCCCAGATGAAGAGCGCAGGGAGCATCTCAGCCAATCACAGTCCACGACCAGGCGAAGGAAGCCCGAAGTCGATCCCTGAGGCCGCCGTCTCAGACGCGGTGACGAAGCTCACGCACGCCGAGCACTGGGTAGGGTCGACAAGGCGTAGAGAGAAGAAGTGGCGCAGCAAGGCAACTGAAGGAAGGATGCCCATCATTGCCTCGCAAAAAAAAGCGAAGACCGAAAGAAGGGTGATGGATTCAGGACCCAGATGCATCATGTGGATCTGGTAGTGGGAAAGCACGGCCCTGAAGAAATCGGAAAAGGGGGGAACCAGACCCGCCCACAGGGCATCAGCAAAATAATGGACCTCGGTGATTATCCTATCAGTAGGGAAGTGAGACGTGGGCCAGGCCGTCGTCCTCCCACACTAGTTGAAGATAGTAGCCAGAGCCGAGCTGACCTTGCCCAGGCCCTCTCGATTGAGTATGAACGACCGGCCGACGGCGGGGGCCACCAACGGCGGCGAGCGAGGCGGAGGCGTGGGTTTCTTTCCTCTTCCTTCTTCGTCGGAGCCATGGCAATGGGAAGGGGGAGGGAAGGTTCGAGATTGGGTTGAAAACAGAAGCTGGAGTTCGAGCGGAGGAAGGACAGAGGGCGCACGAAGGAAAGAAAGGGAGCGGCTGTGTACAACTACGAGTCCGCCTAGCATGACGCGGAATAAGGGGGCGTGGGGGAACAGTGTCGCCCACGTCCAATCAACCGTCACGCAGCGCCCAAGGCCGCAGGCTGTTAGGGCCCGCGGCGCTTCGTCCTTGTCCTTTCGCCTACCTGCGCGGCCATGTCCGGGCACGCCTTGGGCCCGGGGGCTACTGTCGGCGTTCCGGGAACGGGGGTCCCCAGACTTGCCTGCCTGCGGCCTGCGGCGTGGCTCAAAGGGGCCCCAGCACGGCCCACCTTCATCAACACAGACCCAAGACCCTCACGAGGGGCCAAGCCTCGCGGGGCGGACGACACGGAGCTTCCTCAGGCACGGCCTCGTCAGGCTGGCTCGCGAGGAGGTGGAGAGATCAAGGCGGGGTACCTCACGAGGTGCCCATGACGCAAGCCATGACGACCAAGGGCGCCAGGCAGGCGCCAGCCCGCGCAGTGTCCTCCCTTTCCTCTTTGGTGCAAAGGGAGCAAGCGCAGGCGGGAGGATCAAGCAAAGGCACCCGTTTCGGTGCAACGAGACGAAGACCAGTCCAACGGAAGGAAGGAAGTCATTGTGGAGCCCAATCCAGCGTCATCACCAGAGCCTTTGGCAGGCGAGGACCAACTTTAGTCAGGATAAGTGTACCAGATGTTCCCCTTCAAAATGGCCAATTGTTGGCGCCCTTCCCGCTCAATATTTGGGAAGAGGCCCAGGGCCTTTGCCTATAAATAGGACTAGCCACCCCCAGGGTAGGGAGGACGGATCGATTGGCAATCAGATTGGAAAGAGAGAGAGAGAGAGAAGGGCGACTGCACTCCTCCTAGCAGTTCATCGCCCCGGCCAAGAACAGACCCTCACGAGGCTGTTCTCCTTTGTATTGTTCATCATCATCAGCCCAAGAGGCAATCCACCACACCACCATACTGGAGTAGGGTATTACACCACATCGGTGGCCCGAACCAGTATAAACCCTGTGTCTCTTGTGTTGTTCTTTCCCATAGTTTAGATCCTTGCGAGGCGGAGGGGTGCAGGTAGGTAGAAGGCGTAATCTTCGCGCGCACCCCAGAGTTCAAACCTCGAGGGTCTGCCGGAACCCGAAATCCGACAACTGCCGTTTAGGTCATATTGGTGTAAAGCGCATGAAGAAACTCCATGCTGATGGGATTTTGGAATCAATTGATTATGAATCACTTGATGCTTGCGAACCATGCCTTATGGGCAAGATGACTAAAAACTCTGTTCTCCGGAACAATGGAGCGAGCAACTGACTTATTGGAAATAATACATACTGATGTATGCAATCCAATGAGTGTTGAGGCTCACGGCAAGTATCGTTATTTTCTAACCTTCAGAGATGATTTGAGCAGATATGGGTATATCTACTTGATGAAACATAAGTCTGAAACATTTGAAAAGTTCAAAGATTTTCAGATTGAAGTGGAAAATCATTGTGACAAGAAAATAAAATTTCTACGACCTGATCGCGGAGACAAAATATTTGAGTTACAAGTTTGGTCCTCAATTAAAACAATGTGGAATAGTTTAACAAATTCGTGCCACCTGGAACACCACAGCATAATGGTGTGTCCGAACGTCATAACCGTACTTTATTGGATATAGTATAATCTAGATGTTTCTTACCGATTTACCACTATCGTCTTGGGGTCATGCATTAGAGACAATTGCATTCACGTTAAAAAGGGGCACCATCTAATTCCGTTGAGACGACACAATATGAATTGTGGTTTGGCAAGAAACCAAAGTTGTCGTTTCTTAAAGTTTGGGGTTGCGATGCTTATAAGAAAACAATTCATCATGATAAGCTCAAACCCAAATCGGAGAAATGTGTCTTCATAGGTTACCCAAAGGAGACAGTTGGGTACACCTTCTATCACAGATCCGAAGGCAAGACATTCGTTGCTGAGAATGGATACTTTCTAGAGAAGGAGTTTCTCTCGAAAGAAGTGAGTGGGAGGAAAGTAGAACTTGATAAGGTAATTGTACCTTCTCCCTTACTGGAAAGTAGTTCATCACAGAAATCTGTTCCTGTGACTACTACACTAATTAGTGACGAAGCTAATGATGATGATCATGTAACTTCAGATCAAGTTACTACCGAATCTCGGAGGTAAAGCAGAGTGAGATCCGCACCAGAGTGGTACGGTAATCCTGTTCTGGAAGTCATGTTACTAGACCATGACAAACTTGCGAACTATGAGGAAGCGATGATGAGCCCAGATTCCGCGAAATGGTTTGAGACCATGAAATCTGAGATAGGATCCATGTATGAGAACAAAGTATGGACTTTGGTTGACTTGCCCGATGATCGGGAAGCCATAGAAAATAAATGGATCTTCAAGAGGAAGACGGACATTGATAGTAGTGTTACTATATACAAAGCTAGAATTGTCGCAAAAGGTTTTCGACAAGTTCAAGGTGTTGACGACGATGAGAGTTTCTCACTCGTATCTATGCTTAAGTCTGTCCGAATCATGTTAGTAATCGCCGCATTTTATGAAATCTGGCAAATGGATAAACAAAAACTTCATTCCTTAATGGATTTATTAAAGTAGAGTTGTATATGATGCAACCAGAAGGTTTTGTCAATCCTAAAGGTGCTAACAAAATGTGCAAGCTTCAGCGATCCATCTGTGGGCTGGTGCAAGCATCTCGGAGTAGGAATATACGCTTTGATAAGTTGATCAAAGCATATAGTTTTACTCTGTTGCAAAAGGCAGTGCCTAGGAGTCGCTTAGGCATGCCTAGGCGCTAGGCGATGGCCAAATGCCTCGCCTAGGGCATAAATGGTAGTCCAGGCAGTGCATGCAACAAATTGTCTACCCAAGTGAGAAATCATGCCATATTGCACTGAAATGCCAAACATCACATATTCAAATGGTAGTAGCTGGTACTTAACTTATTTATCTGCCCTAAATTAACATCAATACACATATAATAACCAAAAATACACCCTGATAGTAGAATCTATATTACCGCCTAGGCTGCGCCTAGGGCGCTTAAGCACCGCCTAGGCACTAGGCAAAGGCCAACCACCTCGCTTACGCCTACCACTTTTTCCAACCTTGAGTTTTATACAGACTTGCGGTGAAGCCTGTATTTACAAGAAAGTGAGTGGGAGCACTACAACATTTTTGATAAGTATATATGAATGCCATATTGTTGATCGGAAATAATGTAGAATTATTCTGCAAAGCATAAATGAGTGTTTGAAAGAAGTTTTTCAAAGAAAGACCTCGGTGAAGCTGCTTACATATTAAGCATCAAGATCTATAGAGATAGATCAAGATGCTTGATAAGTTTTTTCAATGAGTACATACCTTGACAAGATTTTGAAGTAATTCAAAATGGAACAGTCAAAGAAAGAGTTCTTGCCTGTGTTACAAGGTGTGAAATTGAGTAAGACTCAAAACCCGACCACGACAGAAGATAGAAAGAGAATGAAAGTCATTCCCTATGCCTCAGCCATAGGTTCTATAAAGTATGCCATGCTGTATACCAGATCTATTGTATACCCTACACTGAGTTTAGCGAGGGAGTACAATAGTGATCTAGGAGTAGATCACTGAACAACGGTCAAAATTATCCTTAGTGGAATAAGGATATGTTTCTCGATTATGGAGGTGACAAAAGGTTCGTCGTAAAGAGTTACGTCGATGCAAGCTTTGACACAGATCTGGATGACTCTAAGTCTCGATCTAGATACATATTGAAAGTGGGAGCAATTATCTAGAGTAGCTCCGTGCAGAGCATTGTTGACATAGAAATTTGCATAATACATACGGATCTGAATGTGGCAGACCCGTTGACTAAACTTCTCTCACAAGCAAAACATGATCACACCTTTGTACTCTTTGGGTGTTAATCAGATAGCGATGTGAACTAGATTATTGACTCTAGTAAACCCTTTGAGTGTTGGTCACATAACGATGTGAACTATGGGTGTTAATCACATGATGATGTGAACTATTGGTGTTAAATCACATGGCGATGTGAACTAGATTATTGACTCTAGTGCAAGTGGGAGACTGAAGGAAATATGCCCTAGAGGCAACAATAAAGTTATTATTTATTTCCTTATATCATGATAAATGTTTATTATTCATGCTAGAATTGTATTAACCGGAAACATAATACTTGTGTGAATACATAGACAAACAGAGTGTCACTAGTATGCCTCTACTTGACTAGCTCATTAATCGAAGATGGTTATGTTTCCTAACCATAGACATGAGTTGTCATTTGATTAATGGGATCACATCATTAGGAGAATGATGTGATTGACTTGACCCATTCCGTTAGCTTAGCACTTGATCGTTTAGTATGTTGCTATTGCTTTCTTCATGACTTATACATGTTCCTATGACTATGAGATTATGCAACTCCCGTTTACCGGAGGAACACTTTGTGTGCTACCAAACGTCACAACGTAACTGGGTGACTATAAAGGATCTCTACAGGTGTCTCCAAAGGTACATGTTGGGTTGGCGTATTTCGAGATTAGGATTTGTCACTCCGATTGTCGGAGAGGTATCTCTGGGCCCACTCGGTAATGCACATCACTTAAGCCTTGCAAGCATTGCAACTAATGAGTTAGTTGCGAGATGATGTATTACGGAACGAGTAAAGAGACTTGTCGGTAACGAGATTAAACTAGGTATTGAGATACCGACGATCGAATCTCGGGCAAGTAACATACCGATGACAAAGGGAACAACGTATGTTGTTATGCGGTCTGACCGATAAAGATCTTCGTAGAATATGTGGGAGCCAATATGAGCATCCAGGTTCTGCTATTGGTTATTGACGGAGACGTGTCTCGGTCATGTCTACATTGTTCTCGAACCCGTAGGGTCCGCATGCTTAAGGTTTCGATCACAGTTATATTATGAGTTTATGAGTTTTGATGTACCGAATGAGTTCGGAGTCCCGGATGAGATCAGGGACATGACGAGGAGTCTCGAAATGGTCGAGACATAAAGATTGACATATTGGACGACTATATTCGGACACCGGAAGTGTTTTGGGTGATTACGGAGAAAACCGGAGTGCCGAAGGGTTACCGGAACCCCCCGGGAGAAGTAATGGGCCATATGGGCCTTAGTGGAGAGAGAGAGGGGCGGCCAGGGTGGGCCGCGCGCCCCCTCCCCCTCTGGTCTGAATTGGACTAGGAGAGGGGGGGGGGGGGGCGGCGCCCCCCTTTCCTTCTCCCTCTCCCCTTCCTTTCCCCTCCTAGTAGGAGTAGAAAAGAGGGGAGTCCTACTCCTACTAGGAGGAGGACTCCTCCTCCTGGCGCGCCCTGCTAGGGCCGGCCGGCCTCCCCCTTGCTCCTTTATATACGGGGGCAGGGGGCACCTCTAGACACAACAATTGATCCTTGAGATCTCTTAGCCGTGTGCGGTGCCCTCCTCCACCATAATCATCGATAATATTCTAGCGGTGCTTAGGCAAAGCCCTACGACGGTAGAACAGCAAGATCGTCACCACGCCATCGTGCTGACGGAACTCATCCCCGTCACTTTGCTGGATCGGAGTCCGGGGATCGTCATCGAGCTGAACGTGTGCTAGAACTCGGAGGTGCCGTAGTTTCGGTGCTTGATCGGTCGGGCCGTGAAGACGTACGACTACATCAACCGCGTTGTTATAACGCTTCCGCTTTCGGTCTACGAGGGTACGTAGACAACACTCTCTATGAATCACCTTGATCTAGCGTGTGCGTAGGATTTTTTTTGAAATTACTATGTTACCCAACACCGGGCGCCATACGAGGGCCACGGCGGCGAAGAGGTTGACGAAAGCCGCGGAGAGGAGGAAGACAACTGCCCCTTCCTCATCCAGGTGTGTGCCAACCCTGCCTTCTTCGCCTCCTCCGGCGGACGTCGACCCAGATGTCGACGTGGGGGTCACTTTTGATCTTGGGCCTCTTAGCACGAAGAGGAAAAGGAAAGCAGTGGAAGAGGAAGAGATGGATGATGAGTAAGTACTCTGTTTCTCACTACCATCTCTGTTCCTGAATTATGCCACCTATTGTAGGATCGGAAGTATGTTTAGAGGGGGGTGATTAGACTACTTGACCAAACAAAAACTTAACGTTTTCCCAATTTTTGTTCTTGGCAGATTTTAGCTACTTTAGGACAAGTCAAGCAATCATCACACAATTCAAGCAAGCATGCAAAGAGTATATAGGTAGCGGAAAGTAAAGCATGCAACTTGCGAGAATGTAAAGGGAAGGGTTTGGAGAATTCAAACGCAATTGGAGACACGGATGTTTTTCCCGTGGTTCGGATAGGTGGTGCTATCCTACATCCACGTTAGTGGAGACTTCAACCCACGAAGGGTAACGGTTGCGCGAGTCCACAGAGGGCTCCACCCATGAAGGGTCCACGAAGAAGCAACCTTGTCTATCCCACCATGGCCATCGCCCACGAAGGACTTGCCTCACTAGCGGTAGATCTTCATGAAGTAGGCGATCTCCTTGCCCTTACAAACTCCTTGGTTCAACTCCACAATCTTGTCGGAGGCTCCCAAGTGACACCTAGCCAATCTAGGAGACACCACTCTCCAAGAAGTAACAAATGGTGTGTTGATGATGAACTCCTTGCTCTTGTGCTTCAAATGATAGTCTCCCCAACACTCAACTCTCTCTCACAGGATTTGGATTTGGTGGAAAGAAGATTTGAGTGGAAAGCAACTTGGGGAAGGCTAGAGATCAAGATTCATATGGTAGGAATGGAATATCTTGGTCTCAACACATGAGTAGGTGGTTCTCTCTCAGAACATATGAGTTGGAAGTGTAGGTGTGTTTTGATGGCTCTCTCTTCGAATGAAGAGAAGGTGGAGGGGTATATATAGCCTCCACACAAAATCCAACCGTTACACACAATTTACCAATCTCGGTGGGACCGAATCAACAAACTCGGTCGGACCGAAAAGGTAAACCT
This sequence comes from Aegilops umbellulata, assembly GCA_032464435.1. Taxonomy (NCBI): domain Eukaryota; kingdom Viridiplantae; phylum Streptophyta; class Magnoliopsida; order Poales; family Poaceae; genus Aegilops; species Aegilops umbellulata. The sequence goes on along the minus strand of CP136056.1, from coordinate 510,382,545 downwards.
AGTGACCATTAGATATTCTCGGTGGGACTGACATGCATCTCGGTAGGACCGATGTGGTTAGGGTTTGGGCATAACGTAATCTCGGTGAGACCGATTACACAAACTCGGTGAGACCGATTTGGTAATAGGCTAACCAGAGAGTTGGTCAGGCAAACTCGGTGGGACCGATTTGCTCTTTCGGTGAGACCAAAAAGTTACAAAAGGGAAACAGAGAGTTTGCATTGCAATCTCGGTGGGACCGATTCGCTCTTTCGGTGAGACCGAAAAGTTACGAAAGGGAAACAGAGAGGTTGCAATCCCATCTCGGTAAGACCGAGATCCCTATCGGTGAAACCGATTTGCTAGGGTTTTGGCTATGGCTTATGACATATGAAACTCGGTGGCGCCGGATAGAAAGAATCCGTATGACCGAATTTGGCTTAGGGTTTAGGTCAAAGGTGGATATGGGAAAGTAGCCGAGGATTTTGGAGCATATCATGAAGCACATATGGCAAAGAGCTCATTAAGCAACACCTCATCCCTCCTTGATAGTATTGGCTTTTCCTATGGACTCAATGTGATCTTGGATCACTAAAATATAAAATGAAGAGTCTTGAGCTTGAAGCTTTAGCCAATCCTTTGTCCTTAGCATTTTGAGGGTTCCACTTTCACCATCCATGCCATGCCAATCATTGAGCTTTCCTGAAATAATTGTCTTGGAATAACATTAGCTCAATGAGCTATATGTTGTTATGAATTACCAAAACCACCTAGGGATAGTTGCACTTTCAATCTCCCCCTTTTTGGTAATTGATGACAACATATAGATCAAAGCTTCGACAAATGATAATAAGAATGAATTACATCGTCGCTTTGAGAAGTATGTGATAAGTAAGATCTCCCCCTAAATTTGTGCATATTTAAAATTTGCTTTGGACTGCAAATGCACAAGGAGTTAGAATCATGGGTTACTCTTCCATGTCACATACATCTTGGTGGAGCGCTCAAAATGATAAATAATGAAATACATGCACTCATCACCAAGGCAAAGTGAATGACCACATAGGATAGATAGGATATGTCAAACATGCATAAGTGTAGCTTATGACCAAACACATGATCATCAATGTCTCACAAGCAATATAAGGTATCTCAACCAAAAGCAAACAATTGTCCCAAAGACCACCAAATAAAACAAGAGAGAACAACCAACACTCTCTCTCTCGAAGCCTATGATCTATACATCTTCTCCCCCTTTGGCAACAAGTTACCAAAAAGTTCCTAGAAAATGCATAGTGCTATATCGACACTCAGGCTTGGTCTTCAGGTGGTGGTGGAGTCTGGATCACTCCAAGGACGAAGGCTTCTATTGATGCTGATGTATTTGGAGCTGAGGTGGATGTTGGAGCAGGTTGGACTGGTACTGCGGCTGTTGCTCTTGTGTCTGGAACTGGCACTGCACTGGACCTCTGAGCACGTGGCACTCTAGCAAATGCATCTGTGGTAGTCTTCCCTCTCCTCTCCTGCATGTCATCCTGGAGCTGCTCTACTACTGTCTGTATCTCTGTCACCTTGATGTCCAAGTCATAGAACTTCTGTTCTACGATCCTCTCTAGGCTTGCCTGGTTCTGAGTTAGGTTGGCCAAACCTTTCTCAATCCACAGGGTGGATGCAATCAGGTAACTGAGCTGTTCTTGCTTAGTCTTCAAGAAGTATTCTGATGCCTCCTTTTGAGTTGGCATCCTAGCAGCTTTCTCCTTTCTTGCCTTCTCCTTTGAGCTTGAGCATGGGCTGAAGATGGTTCATCCTTGTTCATCACAACTTCATTATCTTCAAACTCAGGATGAATAGGAAGATGTTCCTTATCCAAAAGATAGACGCCTGTGCCCATCTTGGAGTTGATGAGTTCCTGGATCTGAGGAGCATATCCACAGCTTCTCTTCTGGTCTGCTGCTGTCCTCTTGATTGTCTCAATCATCAGGCTCATGACTTTGAACTTTTGAGGCACATCAAAGATATGAAGCAGGTTGATAGCATGGCCTCTGATCATCTTGTGATCTCCAGACTTGGGCAACAGAGTATGTGTCACACCCTAGCTAGTCATGCATTAGAGTGTTGCATCATGTTTACTTTTCATCAGAAACTTGAAATGGGGAAGGCAGAACCCCCAACAACCCCCCTGAAATCAACTAGGGTTTACTAAAAGCATTTTCAATGAACCTGAAATGCCCTTCTAAAATGTTCACCCTCTTTGTCTTGGGTTAGAACCTCTGGCAAAATAGGTGCACAATTTTCTAGGTCAACAGAAGGTCATTGATTTAAATCATAAGTATTTGAATTTGGGCATTTAAATGCTATTAAATAATTTAAATGCTCAAATAATTTTGGAAATAAATGTTTGCTGTTGGAAATAATCCAAACAGAGCCTACAATTATTTTTAGGATTTTTGGAAATGTTTTAGTATTTTAATTAAAGCCCAACAATTACAGCTAATTAGAAAACAGAAACAAATCAAAAAAAAGGAGGGAAAAGCCCACCTGGGCCTTACCTGTGCTGGCCAGCCCACCTGGCTCGGCCCAGCCAACTGGCGATGCCAGTCGTCGTCCTCCTCGCGCCAGAAGGACGCGAAGCGCGCGGCCGGCGCCCGCGGCCACACGCCGGCCACCTCCTGCTTCCGCCGACGCCAGGAGACGTCCTGGGTCGTCATGTGACCCCCACGTCCCTCTCTCGTCCTCGCTCACTCTCCCCCTCGTCTTCCTCCCCCTCTCCCGCGATGGCCGACGCACCCGTCACCGTCTCGTCACCCCCTCGCCCCTCTGATCTGTCCGGGAGCTTCGCCGCGACGCCCTCGCCCTCCACACCAAGCCACGCCTCGCCGGAGGCCCTGCATCGCCGCCATCATCTCGTCTTCGACCTCGGTGCCCGCCGTCCGCCGTTCGTCGATTCGCCTCGCCCCGTTCGCCCCCGAGCCCGCTGAGCTGCTCATCGACCTCCCCGTGAGCTTCTGCCCCGAACCCCTCTCTTCCCCGCCTCCTTTGCGCCGCGTAGCCCTAGTTCCACCGGAGCCGTTAGCTCCTCGCCGCCGGCCATGGCGCCGTCGTGGCTAGAGCCGCAATGGCTCGAAGCCAGCCCCACTGTTGTGCTCAGTGCAGCACTAGGAACCCGTAGCCACCACCAGATCCTCCTCCCGTGCACCGTAGCGCCAAAGCCGACCCCGCCCGAACTCCGGCGCCGCCCCGAGCTCGTTCCGGCGAGCTCCGGCCGTCCCCGCTGCCGCCGCATGCCACAGATGGATGCGCACGAGCCCCAGCTTCTCGTAGGTGGGCTCGGCCATCGTTTTGGTCGCCGAAGCGCGAATCCCGCGCAGCTCCGCCGCATCTGCTGCCGCCGGCGGCTAAACGCCGGCGGGCTGACCGTTTTGACCGGCGGGGTTTGACCCCGCTGACGTGGCCGTTGACTGGACCCACATGTCAGCGACCCTAACTAGCACCGTGACACTGACACGCGGGACCCACGTGTCAGGTTTGACCTGGACGACCCCGTTGACCTCTGACGTCATCCTGACGTAGTGCTGGCGCAGTAATTTAATTACTGGAATTATTTTTATAGAGGAAATTCCAGAAAATAGTTCAAACTTCAAAAATTCATAGAAATTAATCTATAACTCCAAATGCAAAGATTTATATATGAAATTTGATCAGAAAAATCCAATCTATCCATTGGTGCTGGTTTCATGCATGTCAGAACAAGTTAAACCTGCTGTTTATACAATACAAGGTGATGCTCTATAATGGCTATGTTAGGTGATCTAACACTTGAACCTTTGGTTCAAATAAGCACTTTCCTCCCTGGTTTAGCTTGCATTAGGCCAAGACACATTCATATTGACATGTCATAGCATGCATCATATTGTTGCATATCGTCATGTATTGATTGTGTTCCGATGTGTTCTTCGTGGTAGGTCCTGCCTCCGAGGATATCCAAGAGTATCCAACCGAAGGGCAGTATCCCACCACCACCCCATCAGGCAAGCAACCCATTGATCATTCCGATACAAACCCATGTTCTCGCTTCTGCTCTCGTTTACTGCATTAAGACAACGCGATTCAAACTGCTGTGTGTCTCGGTAGTTGAACCCACTTCCTTTGCATGACCTGTCATTGCCACAGTAACTAGATGAAACCCACTAGCATGTGTAGGAGTTGATTGAGCCATATGTGTGTGTGTTCCTACCATGCTATGCTTGCTATGCTTAGAGTTGTGTCAGGTCTGGCTCATCGGGATGATGAACTAGAGTGAAAGGTTGTGACGTTGTCGAGAGTGTGAAAGTGTTGAACACGATTTGGTAAAGGAATCGATGGAAGGCCATGTAGGAGTACATGGTGGGTTGTTTCATTGAGGCCGTCCTTAAGAACTGAGATCTGTGTGTGTGATTTAAGATTCAGCTACTACCACACATTGGGCCCTGAAATATGACCCCGCTCGACTTACCGACCCCTCTCGTCCTCTGTCCAGGAGTTGCAAGTAGTTTCTGGTGTTTGTAGTTGCTGGGGGCCGCACGCAGTGCTGACCATAGGGGTGGGCTGTGTTGCGGTAGGCACGTGGCCCGGTGTACCGATTCACCCGTTTGGTGTCTCGGGAACCCTGCACACATCGTTTGGGGCCGTTGAGGACACCCCGGCCGGATCTCCTTGCGGATGGAACCCGAATAGGCGATAAACCTAGACTAGAGACTAGTGTGGTTGGTTAGGTCGTGGTCTACACCCACGTCGGCTTTCGCTTGAAGTCTGCCGAGCACATGACGTGTGCAGATGCTAAGTGGTGGAAACATGTGTGAAGAAGTACACCCCTGCAGGGTATTAAACTATTCGAATAGCCGCGTCCGCGGTAAAGGACTACTTGGTCACCTATACAGTTCATAGACAAGTAAATGGATTCTACTAAAAATCTCAAGATAAGTGTGAGTACCGCGGATGGCCCTCTCGTAGGTTAGCGAGAGAGGATCCACGGTGGAGTATTGTGTTGGTGATAGTGGACTCGTGTGCGACAAATGCTTTACAAGTTGTGTCTGTTGTAGGATAGCTTAGCCAAGAGTCAAAGCTGGCTTGCTGCAATAACTCCACTACCTTCTTGAGAATGTGCATGTATAGTAGGATTCTGTTGTAAGACTTGCTGAGTACCTTCGTACTCATGTTGCTTTAATTAATGTTTTCAGACGACTACGCCAACCCCTCTGATGGGTTCTACGTAGACCTCGACGTTGACGAGTGACCTATCACCCAGGTGGTGATCCAAGACTTGTGAAGGGTCGATGTAGATAGACAGGCTTCGTCAAGCCTTCTTTCTTTCTAGTGTCTGTACTCAGACTACTTTGCTTCCGCATGTGCTTGTATGATTGTATGACTTGATTGTCGGGTCATGTGACCCCTATCTGTATGGATGATATGTATGGCTCTTCGGAGCCTCTTAAATAAAGTACTTGAGTTGTAGAGTTTTGTTGTGATGCAATGTTGTATTTACTCATATCGGGCATATTGTGTGTATGATTGAAATGCTTGGTATGAGTGGGATCCGACTATCTAGTTGTTTATCCTTGGCAGCCTATCATATGAGGAAATGTAGTCTAGTGCTTCTGAGCGATAGTAGTCTGCTACAGCCCGGATCACCGGAGTCCTGCTAGCCCAGTACTACTGCTCGGAACACCTGACTGGCCGGCATGTGTTTCACTTCGATCCTATGTCTGTCCCTTTGGGGAAATGTCACGCGGTGTTATCCGGAGTCCTGCCTAGCCTGCTACAGCCCGGGTTACCGGAGCCCTGTTAGCCCAGTGCTACACCCCGGATTTATACGTTGTTGACCGACATGCTCGATGTGATTCATGTATGCCTGTCCTCATGGGTTAGTGCCGCCTTGGGTTCACGACTAGCCATGTCGGCCCGGGTTCTCTGTCATATGGATGCTAGCGACACTATCATAAACGTGAGCCAAAAGGCGCAAACGGTCCCGGGCCAGGTAAGGTGGCACCCGTGGGAGTACCGTGCGTGAGGCCGCAAAGTGATATGATGTGTTACATGCTGGATCGATGTGGCTTAGGATCGGGGTCCTCACAGCGTTGGCATCAGAGCCGGACTGCCTGTAGGTTCGCTAAGCCAAACTGGTCGATGTCGAGTCTAGAAATGCTTTAGTTATATGTAGGGGAATTGATTGTGGGAGGGAACGTAAGGCTCTTTTACTCCTTTACCTTATGCCCTCTGTTCTGAGTCATCCTCTTCTCATTCTACGTGGGTTAAGGACTAGGCTCTCATCTCTCTATCAGGTTCACGTGTTACAAATCCGTAGTAACTTATAGGATTGTTGGTTACAACCCAGTTTAGCTTCTACTAAATTTTAGTATGTTGCCAGTTGAACCAGAACCTTGATATGATGTTGTTGAGTGGTTTTGCAAACTGTTGTGGATGTCTCATCTCTTTTTCTGAGCATTTACAGCCGTTATGCTGTCCAAATTCTCCTAGAAAGTTCTAATGCCTTTGCATTATTTTGTGCTTTCAGATGGCCACCCGTTCCCAGAACCAAGTGGTTCGTCTGACCCGTTGCATCGATATATGTGGTCACACAGCTATGTTGGTTCGAGTGATGGTCGAGACAGGTTACCGATGGTATCCTGAATACACCGTCGAGGAGCAGTTTAGAGACTTTAATCAAAGCCAGTATCTGTGCATGGTCAGGATATATCCATCTTATCCCGGAGCTACTGAACCGCTCCATTGTTCTTATGGACTTGGGATCACCATTGGGATGTCCGTGCAGGATGCAGCCTACTCGATGATGACTGTTATTCGAGCCAGAACTGCCTTGCTGAGCAACACTGATTTCCGCTACATGCCAGCATCCCTCCCTGGGGCGCATGGCTACCTTCAGGGTATGTATAGCGATGCATCCCATGAGAACTCACTTCTCCGCACCACTACCGAGATGTTGGAAGACAAGGACCGTGAAAACCGGGCCTTGCGTATGGAGCTCTTTAATGCTCGTTCTGATCACTGGGCCACTTTGACTCGGTTTGCCCCTGCGGTGCAAGCCGGATACATGGACATGAGGGACTTGTATCCTGTACGTGCCAGCCTGCCAGATTTCATGGAGTGGCGTGAGGTGGGAGGCATCACTCCTCCTCATGGACCTCGTCTGCCGCCGTTTGTTGGACCAAGGCCACACCCAAGTCCCTATGGTCCGCAAGCTCCTCAGGACCGTCTGTTCTCGGATGATCATGTTCCACTTCCAGGCTTGGGTGGTGACTTCTATGAGGATTACTACGGAGCTGTCTGAGCTAGTAGTAGTTTCGCTGGTATTGTAACAGTTGTATGTCCACTATCCTGCGTGACTTGTGGAATATGACTTAGGTGTATCCATTCCGGAGGTGTAGAAAAATAATGTATAGGAGCTTGGAATGCCTCCGATGAGATGTAACGTCTCTCATCATAGTTGTACCTTAGCTTGGGCTTGTACTAAACTATGTATGGTGTGTATGACTGTTGGTTAATGTATGGCAATTTCTGTATTACCATGTCATACGGATGAACATCTCTGCATTCCTTGTTATCCATTATATTCCGCACTTCTTTGCCCAGATTTTGCCATCCTGGTCTAAATCGTTGTTTGTTTTTCCAAGGATGGTCAACACCCGCAGCGACCCTGCTGCTCCGGAGCAGGGTGAAGCTAGCGCAGCTAGGGATGAAAATCTGCCTCAACCGCCATCCCTGGCCGAAGTGATGCTGGAGGCAGAACGAAACAAGCGTGAGACTAACCGCTTGCTGGAGCGGATTGAGTAGAATACTGCACGCCAGCAGAGGATCATTCCAGTGTCAATCAATGACTTTGTCAAGCTGTATCCACCAAAGTTTAACCATTCCATCGAACCTCTCGATGCGGATGACTGGCTTCGCAGCATCGCCCACAAGCTACGCTCTGCCAACATAGCCGAAGATGATAAAGTTACCTTTGCTGCTTATCACCTCGAAGGACCTGCTAGCCTTTGGTGGGAAAATTATGAGGCTATGCGCCCAGTCGGCCAAATCACTACTTGGGCTGATTTCAGTGCGGCTTTCCGTGAGCATCACATTCCGGAAGGTCTCATGGATCGCAAGAGGGAGGAGTTCTGTAACTTCACCCAGGGTAGACTGACTGTGGATGCATACAGTCGCGAGTTTGGGAAGTTAGCATGTTATGCTCCCGAAGAGGTATCCACCAACGCCAAGAAGCAGGCAAGGTTCCGCAAGGGACTTAGCCCCGAGCTTCGCCATGATCTTCGTCTGCACGAATGCACCTCTTTTCCGAAGTTGGTCAACAAGGCCATCAGTGCCGAGACAGGGCAGCATGACTTTGAAGCTTCACGCAAACACTCCCGTGACTTTGGATCTTCATCCGGCTCTGGATCTCAGAAGCGCCGGGTCTGGATCCCAAACACTGCTGTGCATCCAGGTTCACTCCGAGGCCATCCTTTGAGGAGCCTCGCCCCAACCAGCAGTATGTACCGCCCAGGACTTATGGTGGTCCCGCTGCTAATGCTGCTCCACGCCCCAATATGATAACCTGCTTCAAGTGTGGAGAGACGGGTCACTACATCCGTGAGTGTCCTCAGAACAACCCCAACCAGTTCGGAAAGTCTGTTGGCCGTGGTAAGCCACAGCAAAAGTGCTCATCGCCAAGCCGGCCACCACTGCTCGTGGCCATGTCAACTATGTCTCAGCTGAGGAGACTCAGGAGGACCCCAACGTTGTTCTCGGTACGCTCCTTGTTAATTGCCATCCGGCAACTGTTCTCTTTGATACTGGAGCATCTCATTCATTTATTTCTGAGAGCTATGCTCGTTTGCACAACACCACATTTAGTGACATGCCCACCTCCATGGAAATTCAAACTCCTGGTTCTAGATGGCAAACCTCTAGAATCAGCCATGGAAATGAAATTCTTGTCGACAGATTGGTCTTCCTCGCCTCGCTAATAGCTCTCAAGTCCTCGGACATAAACATCATCTTGGGTATGGACTGGATGTCAGCCCATTACGCTAGGATTGATTGCTCTACTAGAACCGTTCAACTCACCCATCCTTCGGGCAAGACAGTCCATGTTTTGACCCGACTGTCGGAGCGTCAACTCTACTCTCTAAATGCCAACCCCCTTCCAGACCTTGAAGATATTCCGATAGTTCGTGACTTTCCGGATGTCTTTCTAGAGGAACTGCCAGGTGTTCCACCTGACAGAGATGTCGAGTTCGTGATAGACCTTGTTCCAGGAACCGTCCCAATCTCTAGGAGACCTTATAAGATGGCACCCCTAGAACTAGCCGAGCTCAAGAAACAACTCGATGAGTCCTTGCAAAAGGGTTTCATCCGTCCTAGTTCTTCTCCATGGGCTTGCCCCGTCCTCTTCGTCAAGAAGAAGGATGGAACGGATCGGATGGTTGTAGATTACCGACCTGTCAATTTGGTCACTATCAAGAACAAGTATCCGCTCCCCAGGATCATCGACCTATATGACCAGCTCGCTGGATCCTCAGTCTTTTCCAAGATGGATTTGAGGTTGGGCTACCATCAAATCAAAATCAAGAATGGGGACATTCCCAAAATGGCCTTTGTTACTCGTTATGGCCAATACGAGTACACCGTCATGTCCTTCGGTTTAACCAATGCTCCAGCCACCTTTTCTCGGTTGATGAACTCGATCTTCATGGAGTATTTGGATAAATTCGTCGTGGTTTACCTCGATGATATACTCATCTATTCCAAGAATGAGGAGGAACATGCCGAACATCTAAGGCTAGTATTGACGAAACTTCGAGAGCATCGTCTTTATGCCAAATTCTCCAAGTGCGAATTTTGGTTGCCAAAAGTGACCTATCTGGGCCATGTAATCTCTGGTAAGGGCATTGCTGTCAATCCCGAGCGAGTTCAAGCCGTCCTTGACTGGACTCCACCTGAAACGGTCAAGCAAGTTCGGAGTTTTCTTGGTTTAGCGAGCTATTGCCGCCGCTTCGTCGAGAATTTCTCCAAAGTTGCTAAGCCCCTAACTGAACTCCTTAAGAAAGATAAAAAGTTCGAGTGGACTCCACAGTGCGAGTTCAGCTTCCAGGAACTGAAAAGACGCCTGACATCTGCTCCCGTACTGGTATCACCAGATTTTTCCAAGGACTTTGTTATCTATTGCGATGCCTCGCGACAAGGACTAGGTTGCATTCTCATGCAAGATCGTCATGTGATTGCCTACGCTTCTTGACAGTTGCGTCCACATGAGGATAACTATCCCACCCATGATCTAGAGCTTGCAGCTGTAGTCCATGCACTCAAAACCTGGCGACATTACCTTCTTGGTAATCGTTGCGAAATTTACACTGATCACCAAAGTTTGAAATACATCTTCACCCAACCGGATTTGAATCTCAGGCAAAGACGTTGGGTCGAGTTGATCTCGGATTACGACTTAGGAATAACTTACACCCCAGGCAAAGCCAATGTCATGGCCGATGCGCTAAGTCGTAAGTCTTATTGTAACAACCTGATGTTACAACAAGGTCAACCATTTCTCCATGAGGAATTTCGCAAGCTTAACCTTCACATTGTTCCTCGAGGATTCCTTTCCACCCTGGTGGCGAAACCTAACCTTATGGATCAAATCATAGCTGCCCAGAAATGCGATAAGGGCATATCCCGCATAAAGGAAAACATTGCTAGCGGAGTTGCTAAATGCTTTTCCATGGACGAGCGAGGTGTTGTCTTCTTCAAGAACCGTTTGGTGGTCCCCAAGAAACAACATCTGCGGCAACTGATCCTTAAGGAAGCTCATGAATCCCCTCTCACCATTCATCCCGGTAGTACTAAAATGTATCAAGACCTACGCCAGAGGTTTTGGTGGACTAGGATGAAGAGAGAAATCGCTCAATACATTGCAAACTGCGACGTCTGTCGTCGCGTTAAAGCAGAGCATCAACGGCCTGCTGGCACCCTTCAACCATTGGAGATTCCTGAATGGAAATGGGATAAAATCGGTATGGATTTCATTACCGGATTTCCCAGAACCAAAAGAGGGAATAATGCTATCTTCGTTGTTGTCGATCGTCTTTCCAAAGTAGCCCACTTCTTACCTGTTCGCGAGAGTATAACCGCTAGCCAGCTAGCTGAATTGTACATCTCTCGAATAGTGTCTCTCCATGGTGTTCCTTTGGAAATCAATTCAGACCGTGGAAGTCTTTTCACCTCGTGATTTTGGGAAAGTTTCCAAAATGCTATGGGGACTCGTCTCTCCTTCAGCACCTCCTTCCATCCTCAGTCAAGTGGTCAAGTAGAACGAGTCAATCAAATTCTGGAGGACATGCTCCGAGCTTCTGTCATCTCTTTCGGTATGAATTGGGAGAAATGCCTTCCATTCGCCGAGTTCGCTTATAACAACAGTTATCAAGCTAGCTTGGGCAAGGCTCCCTTCGAAGTTCTCTATGGACAAAGATGTCGAACGCCTCTTAACTGGTCAGAAACCGGCGAGAGACAACTCTTTGGCCCGTATATGATCCAGGAAGCAAAAGAGCAGGTTCGCATCATTCGTGAGAAGTTGAAAACCGCCCAATCTCGACAAAAGAGTCAGTATGACCGCAAGCATAAGCCAATGGCTTATGAAGTTGGCGAGATGGCTTACCTTCGGGTTAAACCCCTAAAGGGAACCCATCGATTCGGTATCAAAGGCAAATTGGCTCCTCGTTACATTGGACCTTTTCGCATTCTTGCCAAACGAGGGGAAGTTGCCTACCAACTGGAACTACCTTCGCATCTCTCCAGAGTTCATGATGTCTTCCACGTTTCTCAACTCAGGCGTTGCTTCTCGGATCCTATCGGTGGAGTGGACCACGAAACGTTTGATCTCCAAGATAACCTCACCTATCGAGAATACCCCGTTCGTATCCTTGATCAAGCCGAGCGTACCACTCGACGCCAGAATATCAAGTTTCTCAAAGTTCAATGGTCACACCATTCCAAGCAAGAAGCTACTTGGGAAAGGGAGGATCGTCTTCGACTCGAGTACCCCAACTTCTTTCCGACGGATCCTAAATCCCGGGACGAGATTTTTTCGAGTGGGGGTGAGTTGTCACACCCTAGCTAGTCATGCATTAGAGTGTTGCATCATGTTTACTTTTCATCAGAAACTTGAAATGGGGAAGGCAGAACCCCCAACAACCCCCCCTGAAATCAACTAGGGTTTACTAAAAGCATTTTCAATGAACCTGAAATGCCCTTCTAAAATGTTCACCCTCTTTGTCTTGGGTTAGAACCTCTGGCAAAATAGGTGCACAATTTTCTAGGTCAACAGAAGGTCATTGATTTAAATCATAAGTATTTGAATTTGGGCATTTAAATGCTATTAAATAATTTAAATGCTCAAATAATTTTGGAAATAAATGTTTGCTGTTGGAAATAATCCAAACAGAGCCTACAATTATTTTCAGGATTTTTGGAAATGTTTTAGTATTTTAATTAAAGCCCAATAGTTACAGCTAATTAGAAAACAGAAACAAATCAAAAAAAAGGAGGGAAAAGCCCACCTGGGCCTTACCTGTGCTGGCCAGTCCACCTGGCTCGGCCCAGCCAACTGGCGATGCCAGTCGTCGTCCTCCTCGCGCCAGAAGGACGCGAAGCGCGTGGCCGGCGCCCGCGGCCACACGCTGGCCACCTCCTGCTTCCGCCGACGCCAGGAGACGTCCTGGGTCGCCACGTGACCCCCACGTCCCTCTCTCGTCCTCGCTCACTCTCCCCCTCGTCTTCCTCCCCCTCTCCCGCGATGGCCGACGAACCCGTCGCCGTCTCGCCGCCATAGCCGTGCCCACCGTCACCCCCTCGCCCCTCTGATCTGTCCGGGAGCTTCGCCGCGACGTCCTCGCCCTCCCCACCAAGCCACGCCTCGCTGGAGGCCCTGCATCGCCGCCATCAGCTCGTCTTCGACCTCGGTGCCCGCCGTCCGCCGTTTGTCGATTCGCCTCGCCCCATTCGCCCCCGAGCCCGCTGAGCTGCTCACCGACCTCCCCGTGAGCTTCTGCCCCGAACCCCTCTCTTCCCCTCCTCCTTTGCGCCGCGTAGCCCTAGTTCCACCGGAGCCGTTAGCTCCTCGCCGCCGGCCATGGCGCCGTCGTGGCTAGAGCCGTAATGGCTCGAAGCCAACCCCACTGTTGTGCTCAGTGCAGCACTAGGAACCCGTAGCCACCACCAGATCCTCCTCCCGTGCACCGTAGCGCCAAAGCCGACCCCGCCCGAACTCTGGCGCCGCCCCGAGCTCGTTCCGGCGAGCTCCGGCCGTCCCCGCTGCCGCCGCATGCCACAGATGGATGCGCACGAGCCCCAGCTTCTCGTAGGTGGGCTCGGCCATCGTTTTGGTCGCCGAAGCGCGAATCCTGCGCCGCTCCGCCGCATCTGCTGCCGCAGGCGGCTAAACGCCGGCAGGCTGACCGTTTTGACCGGCGGGGTTTGACCCCGCTGACGTGGCCGTTGACTGGACCCACATGTCAGTGACCCTAACTAGCACCGTGACACTGACACGCGGGACCCACGTGTCAGGTTTGACCTGGACGACCCCGTTGACCTCTGACGTCATCCTGACGTAGTGCTGGCGCAGTAATTTAATTACTGGAATTATTTTTATACAGGAAATTCCAGAAAATAGTTCAAACTTCAAAAATTCATAGAAATTAATCTATAACTCCAAATGCAAAGATTTATATATAAAATTTGATCAGAAAAATCCAATCTATCCATTGGTGCTGGTTTCATGCATGTCAGAACAAGTTAAACATGCTATTTATACAATACAAGATGATGCTCTATAATGGCTATGTTAGGTGATCTAACACTTGAACCTTTGGTTCAAATAAGCACTTTCCTCCCTGGTTTAGCTTGCATTAGGCCAAGAAACATTCATATTGACATGTCATAGCATGCATCATATTGTTGCATATCGTCATGTATTGATTGTGTTCCGATGTGTTCTTCGTGGTAGGTCCTGCCTCCGAGGATGTCCAAGAGTATCCAACCAAAGGGCAGTATCCCACCACCACCCCATCAGGCAAGCAACCCATTGATCATTCTGATACAAACCCATGTTCTCGCTTCTGCTCTCGTTTACTGCATTAAGACAACGCGATTCAAACTGCTGTGTGTCTCGGTAGTTGAACCCACTTCCTTTGCATGACCTGTCATTCCCACAGTAACTAGATGAAACCCACTAGCATGTGTAGGAGTTGATTGAGCCATATGTGTGTGTGTTCCTACCATGCTATGCTTGCTATGCTTAGAGTTGTGTCAGGTCTGGCTCATCGGGATGATGAGCTAGAGTGAAAGGTTGTGACATTGTCGAGAGTGTGAAAGTGTTGAACACGATTTGGTAAAGGAATCGATGGAAGGCCATGTAGGAGTACATGGTGGGTTGTTTCATTGAGGCCATCCTTAAGAACTGAGATCTGTGTGTGTGATTTAAGATTCAGCTACTACCACACATTGGGCCCTGAAATATGACCCCGCTCGACTTACCGACTGTAACGCCCTCGATGCGGCTATATCTCCCACGTGTCGAAGCACGACTTAGAGGCATAACCGCATTGAAAGCAATGTCGCAAGTGAGGTAATCTTCACACAACCCATGTAATACAAAAGGGAAAGAGATACATAGCTGGCTTACAATCGCCACTTCACACAAATACATGAATAAAACATTACATCATACAGTTACAATAAGGCCCGACTACGGAGCCAAAATAAAAGAAGAAACCCCAAAAGCGACAAAGGTCCACGATCGACCCCAACTGGGCTCCACTACTGATCGACTAGAACGAAACAACATAAAGGATAAGGTCTTCATCGAACTCCTCCTTGAGCTCGGGTGCGTCACCTGCACGGTTTCATCGGCACCTGCAAACTGGTTTTGGAAGTATCTGGTGAGTCACGAGGACTCAGCAATCTCACACCCGCGAGATCAAGACTATTTAAGCTTAAAGGTAGGACAGGGTAGTGAGGTGGAGCTGCAGCAAGCGACTATCATATATGGTGGCTAACATACGCAAATGAGAGCGAGAAGAGAAGGCAAAAGCACGGTCGAACAACTATGATCAATAAGTGATCCTGAACTACTTACGTCAGACATAACTCCAACAACCGTGTTCACTTCCCGGACCCAGCCGAGAAGAGACCATCACGGTTACACACGCGGTTGGTGTATTTTAATTAAGATCAACTTCGGGTTTTCTACAACCGGACATTAACAAATTCCCATCTGCCGCATAACCGCAGGCACGGCTTTCGAAAGTTCAAAACCCTGCAGGGGTGTCCCAACTTAGCCCATGATAAGCTCTCGCGATCAACGAAGGATATTCCTTCTCCCCGGGAAGACCCGATCAGTCTCGGAATCCCGGCTACAAGACATGTCGACAGTAACAAAACAAGTCCAGCAAAACCGCCCGATGCGCCGACATCCTGATAGGAGCTGCACATATCTCGTTCTCAGGGCAACACCGGATAAGTCAAGCTACGAGTAAAACCAGGCCTCGAGTTTCCACGAGGTGGCCCCGCAGGTTGCTCGGTTCGGACCAACACTTAGACAAGCATTGGCCGGGGGGGGGGGGCTAAATAAAGATGACCCTCGGGTTGATCAGACCCAAGGGAAAGGGGTAGGTGGTAGGCAAATGGTAAAACCAAGGTTGGGCCTTGCTGGAAAAGTCTTGTTCAAAGCGAACTGTCAAGGGGGTCCTATAAATCACCCGACCGCGTTAGGGACGCAAAATCCGGGAACATAACACCAATATGACGGAAACTAGGGCGGCAAGAGTGGAACAAAACACCAGGCATAAGGCCGAGCCTTCCACCCTTTACCAAGTATATAGATGCATTAATTAAGTAAGATATATTGTGATATCCCAACAAGTAAACATGTTCCAAACAAGGAACAACATCTCCATGTTCCAACAAGGAACAAACTTCATCTTCACCTGCAACTAACAACGCTATAAGAGGGGCTGAGCAAAGCGGTAACATAGCCAAACAACGGTTTGCTAGGACAAGGTGGGTTAGAGGCTTGGTTTAACAATATGGGAGGCATGATAAGCAAGTGGTAGGTATCGCAGCATAGGCATAGCAAAAGAGCGAGCAATCTAGCAAGCAAAGATAGAAGTGATTTCGAGGGTATGGTCATCTTGCCTGAGATCCCGCAAGGAAGAAGAACGAGTCCATGAAGAAGACAAACGGACGTAGTCGAACGAATCCTCACTACTCCGGAACGAAACCGAAGCTAACGCGAGAAGCAACCCGGAAAGAAACAAACAACATAGTAAACAACCAACACATGAACATGGCATGATGCACAACCAAGTATGATGCATGTCCGGTTTAATGATTCATGGCATGGCAAAGTGCAACAAACAACACTACAAATTAAGTGAAGCTCAATATGCAACGAGTTGCATATTGACTAAACTCCACAACAATTATTTAGTTCTCTCTTGTTTATGTACCCAACAATATTAAATGTTTTAAACATGGCAAGAGGGATGAAGCATATGAAAAACTACCTATCTAGGCAAATTTAAATGAGGCCGGAACAACAAACAACAATTCCGGAAAGACCTCATATGCATATTTTAGATTTGGTACTGATCTGACCTAAAGCATATTTTAATTGTTGTTAAACAGGAAAATAAAGTGTAACATGTTAATCTATGCATTTTTCCACCCCATTTACATATAAAGTTTATTTAAATCTGAGTTACGGTTAATTAGTTATGAAATAAATCATTTTAACATGGCATAGGAGCAAATCTAACCAAACAGCATTTTAAACATTTTAAACATGGGTGAAAGTTGCAAATTATTAATCTACACAAGACTCTGAGCAAGTTTCATATATAATTTATTTAGATCCAATGCACAGTTAATTAGTTAGGACATGCATGAAGTGCAAGGGTTTTTCTGTAAAACCGCCGTTTCTGGATAATTGGAAAAACGTCCTGACAGGAAAAAATATCACATAGGCCGAAATCTGTTGGGGAGCTGGGCTTAGGGGCTCACCATGGGCTAAGCCCAGTGGGTGAAGCGGGAGGCGGGGCAGGCCGGCTGGGCGCGCTGGGCCTTGGCGCTGAGCGAGGCCCACCAGTGCGAGGGGCGGCCTGGGCGGCGTCCTTGTCTCACCCAAGCAGAGGACCATGGCGGCGGCGGGCGGCTTCGGCAGGGCCGGCGAGGCGCCCCTGGGCGGCGGGGAGGCCGGGCTCTGGCGGATCCGGAGGAGGGCGAGGCCGGGGACCCGTTCCCGGCGTCAGAATGGTTCAGGGCCACCGGTGGTGGAGCTTGGAGCTCGGCGGCGGCGTTCTGCAGAGAGAGAGAGAGATCTGAGAGAGAGAAGCAAGAAGGAGAGGACGACGGGGAGGCACGAGCTCACCGGGTCAGTGGCGGCACCGGCGCGGCGCTCGCTGGCAGTGGCGAGGCGGCGGGGTAGAGGGCAACGGGACGGAGGCGCCGGTGAGTTCGGGCGGCGCGAGGAGGTCGGGATCAGGCTCCTCCCGATCCGGTTCGAGCGGGGCAACGGGGAAGCGGGGAGAGCCAGGCGGCGGCGGGGTTCGGGCCCGGCTCGGCCCGGCGCGGACCTACGTGGGCCGGGCGGGCCTCGGCGGCGGGGAAGCCAGGGGGGCGCGTGGCAGCGCCTGGGTGGCTGCGGGCGTCGGCTGGAGGCGGCGCGCCCACTGGCGACTCGCCAAGTGGCGCTGAGGAGGTGGACGGCGTCGGAAAAAGAGGGGGAGGTGGTTGGATGTGGCTGGCGGCGCGGATTTTGAGGTGGCGGCGGCGGCTGATCCGAGGGGGGAGGCTAGAGGTAGGTGGAGGGGCTAGGGATGCCCAATTTGGAAGGGGGGGTGTATATATAGAGAAGGTTAGGGTTTGAGGGGGGTTAGGAGGGGTTTCGGACCCTCCGATCTCGATCGGATGGCACCGGACGCGAGGAGGGGGTTAGATAGGTGGCTAGTGGGCTGTGAAGAGAGGTTGGGCTGAGATGAGAGGAGAGGAGTGCAGCCCGGCAACTGTTTCCGGAGACCGAAAACGTCCGACGTTTGCCCGGCTATAATGCCGCTATAGTTATCCGTTGGGGCACCAAACGGACTCCGAATGCGATGAAACTTGGCAGGCGACCTACTAACAACAAAACAACACCGCATGCCAACTTTCATACCATTCCGAGAACATTTCTCGGCCACTTATAAAATAATATTTCGGACATGCCGCAGGCGCGTGCAAGTGTGTGGTTGGCTCAGAACGGACAACGGAGAGAACAAAGAGACCGGGGCGGATACAAGTTTCGAAAACATGATGATGCAATGCGGATGAAGACATGGCAAGATGCGACACGCAAGCAAATGACAAGGCAACGACAACGAATAACTGACGGACACCTGGCGCATCAGATCCGGGGCGTTACAACACTCCACCACTACGAGAGGATCTCGTCCCGAGATCTAGAATTGCACCGGAGGGGAAAACGGAAGAGAAATTGAAGAGGTGAAACTAAGTTGCTTCTTTAACAAAAGAGTGAAACCAAAGAACCTTGAGAGGTTGAACAAAATGAAAGAACGAAAACAATGAAGATGAACAAAGTTGAAAACACTCCGTTAGAAAAGAGGAACATGGGATAAGACGAGAACCAAGAGGTTAAGTGACAAAATAGATATTGAAACCACTCTGGTTAACAAGATGTAGAAGGAATAAGATTGGTATAATTTGGGCAGCACTCCGGCTGAAAATGGAAGGGATTTGAACATGATCTTGACAAGATGAGAGGATACTTGTTGAAATTAACAACACACTGCCTCCGGAACTATTGAAAAAATGGCACAATGGGTAAGAAAGATTTCATACGGCACTCCGATTGAGAAGGGGGCAAAACTTGATAAGATGAAAGAACTCGAATGAAAACACGACACTCCGGTTAAAATGGATAATGCAAGAAAAAGAACATGATCCTCACAATTCGAGATGATGAGTGAAGAGAACAACATCACAATGCCTCCAGAAGAAGAAATAGAAGTTAGATCATTGGAATAAAGGAATGGAGAAGAAAATGACAACTTCTACCACAAATGAGTTTGGAAAACACCCTTAAAAAGAAGGATAGAACGGAGTTGTTGGAAAACCAACAACGAAACGAATAAGCTTGTAGCGGGCTTATAGAAACATCTCAACATTATGAGGTGAGATTCTGCCACCAATGGAAACAAATGATTGGATTGATATCAACAAGGAGACGAGAAACTATTTCACCGGGAGGATAAATGAAGAACTTGGATCATTTATAAGCACCATAAATAGCAACAATCCTTAGGGAAAGCTTTAGGTGAAATATAACCCAAGATAACTCCAATGAAGAGATTGATGGATTTAAAATACCTCATTCTTGACAACATGTGAGTCATGAGACGTGAACTCCAATAATCAAGAATGACATAATACCACCTCGAATGATACGGTTGAAAGGATTGCACTTCAAAATGCAAGATGAAGAATACTTGAGCTCCTCTGAAAAGAATCTCGATGAACACTTTGAGAAGGAATTAAATCCTTGATGAACCATCATGTAGAGCCTCCATGAAGAACTCCGGTAATAAAAGAATGATCAAAAAGAATTGTAGGATGAAAAGAATAAGATTGAAGCCTTGCAATGATTTGATGAGATCTTGGAACTCTGGGAAAGGAAAAGATGAAACAATTGAGAATTTGAAGAACCTCCGGAATAGGGAATAGAATTTACTCGATGAAACAAGAATAAGAATTTCATTATGCGTGTCCTTCACCAATTAACTTGATGACAAGCAATGGATTTGGCATACTACTTATTCCCATAGAAAGGATTAAGATAGATATGGCACAAACTTGGGAAGGTCTTCAACGAACCACCGGTAGGATTGGAAAGGACGAATGAATTGATATGATAACAAAGGAAGAAGGATCTCTGGAACGAACCACCATAAGAATTGAAAATGAACGAAGAAAAGATACGGAAACACCGGGAAGAATTATCAAATGAACGAAGATACTAGAGAGAATTTAGATGTAAATGAACGAATAGATCACGATCTGATTAGAGAATACTTGAATGATGCACCGGTATGATTTGGAGAACGAGAGCTGAAATTTGGAATTGAATAATATTGAGATGATGGCTCTGGAGAATCAAACTGAAAAGACTCCTGAATGCTTCGGTTGGTTGAAAAGAATTTTCACAATCAAAACAATTATGAGAGGATGGCATGAATCTAGAACCACGCATCTTCAAGAGAATGGACAAGATTTAAGGGAAACTCTTCTTCGGTCTTCAAATGTTGAGAATGACGATGAGAAACACCACCATGAATTGTTGAAGCACTCCGGAATGAGAATTGGGAAGGTTGAACCAATGATGAAAAGAATTGAAGGATCGTGGGGAAAGACATATGTCTGATGAAAATTTATTATTACATCAAACTTCGAAAAGAATTAGGGAATAGCTCCGGGAAAACTAGAAGAGTCAGGTAAGATCTTGGGAAAAAACCTGTGGGTTAGGGCCCACTCAAAAGAAACACCGTTGAACGATTGCTTGAAAGGGAGATTGCACCGGTTGAATTAAATGGCTTGAATGAGATAACATCCTCAAAAGAACTTGAGTGAATTGAGAATGGAAACTTGAATCTTCTGAGATATCTTCATCACTCCGGAACAATTGAATAGCGAGAAGTGGATGATTAAGAGATGCATCGGTATGAGAAAAACATTTGAAACGAGAAAAAAAAGTATGATCGATAAAGCTTGAATTGGAACCACCGGAGAAGAAAAGAATGACGAATGATGAACTTGAAGTTGTTGCGCATCTTCATAGAAAATCACCGGATAAGAACATTGAAAGAAAGAATCAAGAAACTTCCATCAATAAAAAGGATACTTGATTGAGAAATCTGAGTCCTTGAAGAAAAAGAAAGGGTGGGAGGGCGGGAAAAACAAAGACAACTTGGAACGGATGAAGCCAACACCATTGAGAAGAACTGATAATTGATCTTGCGAATGTTGAAGTGATCGGATCCACTTGAAGAGAGACGCACCGGTTGAAAAAGATTGACATGGCACTCTCAGTTATCATGAAGGATTGGTATCCACATGGGGATATGAGAACACCGCTTAGGGAAGGTATGGAATCAACACTTGACATTGAAGCAACTCGAATACCACAAATAAAACAAAACAAAGGATTTGGCTTGCGGAATAAGCCGGAAACAAACATATGATAGATCCCATATCGTATCATGTGTCCGTTAGAAAGATATTCTAGGAGCTACTTGAATTCCCACTTATAAACTCCCGAAACTTTCTGGTTATGCAATCAGGTGTTGGGGATACAGGGGACACAAAATATATCACCCAAACTAACAATACCTATATCCAGCTGTATCCATCCTTCAACACATAACCAAGAAATTCTCGGAAATCATCTACCTCAACCTTCGAAAAGCATCCGTTATACGAGTCATGGCAATACTCCCGCACTCGCCTCAGTACTGGGCTATCAGGGTTATCTCACCAACAACTGTACAAAAGAGATTTTCGATGTCGGCGTGCTAAACTCAGGTATTCCAGAACTGTAACGATAAAATTATGACGACAACACCTCGGAGCTCAACTCCCCGGGACACCTCCTTAAAAACCCCTGCTGACGGGAGGCAACCAAGACAATGTTGTCATCATAAAACCATCGGAACGATTCTAAGATACCCGCGTGATCCTAAAAAAAATTTAAGTGAAATTTGAGAAGAGAAGAGTCAAAACTCTACGTCAGGTTGCCTTACCAGAGCGATGAGGAGACTGGGAAGTAAAAAGAATTCCTAAACTCTCTGATATATAATTCCTAAATGACTCAAAACATTTTTCTAGACACAACTCGGCCACTAAAAACGATCAATCAGTGGGGGCTCCTAAGGTCGGGGAAGGCTCTGATTACCAACTTGTAACGCCCTCGATGCGGCTATATCTCCCACGTGTCGAAGCACGACTTAGAGGCATAACCACATTGAAAGCAATGTCGCAAGTGAGGTAATCTTCACACAACCCATGTAATACAAAAGGGAAAGAGATACATAGCTGGCTTACAATCGCCACTTCACACAAATACATGAATAAAACATTACATCATACAGTTACAATCAGGGCCCGACTACGGAGCCAAAATAAAAGAAGAAACCCCAAAAGCGACAAAGGTCCACGATCGACCCCAACTGGGCTCCACTACTGATCGACTAGAACGAAACAACATAAAGGATAAGGTCTTCATCGAACTCCTCCTTGAGCTCGGGTGCGTCACCTGCACGGTTTCATCGGCACCTGCAAACTGGTTTTGGAAGTATCTGGTGAGTCACGAGGACTCAGCAATCTCACACCCGCGAGATCAAGACTATTTAAGCTTAAAGGTAGGACAGGGTAGTGAGGTGGAGCTGCAGCAAGCGACTATCATATATGGTGGCTAACATACGCAAATGAGAGCGAGAAGAGAAGGCAAAAGCACGGTCGAACAACTATGATCAATAAGTGATCCTGAACTACTTACGTCAGACATAACTCCAACAACCGTGTTCACTTCCCGGACCCAGCCGAGAAGAGACCATCACGGTTACACACGCGGTTGGTGTATTTTAATTAAGATCAACTTCGGGTTTTCTACAACCGGACATTAACAAATTCCCATCTGCCACATAACCGCGGGCACGGCTTTCGAAAGTTCAAAACCCTGCAGGGGTGTCCCAACTTAGCCCATGATAAGCTCTCGCGATCAACGAAGGATATTCCTTCTCCCCGGGAAGACCCGATCAGTCTCGGAATCCCGGCTACAAGACATTTCGACAGTAACAAAACAAGTCCAGCAAAACCGCCCGATGCGCCGACATCCTGATAGGAGCTGCACATATCTCGTTCTCAGGGCAACACCGGATAAGTCAAGCTACGAGTAAAACCAGGCCTCGAGTTTCCATGAGGTGGCCCCGCAGGTTGCTCGGTTCGGACCAACACTTAGACAAGCATTAGGGACGCAAAATGGTAAAACCAAGGTTGGGCCTTGCTGGAAAAGTCTTGTTCAAAGCGAACTGTCAAGGGGGTCCCATAAATCACCCGACCGCGTTAGGGACGCAAAATCCGGGAACATAACACCGATATGACGGAAACTAGGGCGGCAAGAGTGGAACAAAACACCAGGCATAAGGCCGAGCCTTCCACCCTTTACCAAGTATGTAGATGCATTAATTAAGTAAGATATATTGTGATATCCCAACAAGTAAACATGTTCCAAACAAGGAACAACATCTCCATGTTCCAACAAGGAACAAACTTCATCTTCACCTGCAACTAACAACGCTATAAGAGGGGCTGAGCAAAGCGGTAACATAGCCAAACAACGGTTTGCTAGGACAAGGTGGGTTAGAGGCTTGGTTTAACAATATGGGAGGCATGATAAGCAAGTGGTAGGTATCGCAGCATAGGCATAGCAAAAGAGCGAGCAATCTAGCAAGCAAAGATAGAAGTGATTTCGAGGGTATGGTCATCTTGCCTGAGATCCCGCAAGGAAGAAGAACGAGTCCATGAAGAAGACAAACGGACGTAGTCGAACGAATCCTCACAACTCCGAAACGAAACCGAAGCTAACGCGAGAAGCAACCCGGAAAGAAACAAACAACATAGTAAACAACCAACACATGAACATGGCATGATGCACAACCAAGTATGATGCATGTCCGGTTTAATGATTCATGGCATGGCAAAGTGCAACAAACAGCACTACAAATTAAGTGAAGCTCAATATGCAACGAGTTGCATATTGACTAAACTCCACAACAATTATTTAGTTCTCTCTTGCTTATGTACCCAACAATATTAAATGTTTTAAACATGGCAAGAGGGATGAAGCATATGAAAAACTACCTATCTAGGCAAATTTAAATGAGGCCGGAACAACAAACAACAATTTCGGAAAGACCTCATATGCACATTTTAGATTTGGTACTGATCTGACCTAAAGCATATTTTAATTGTTGTTAAACAGGAAAATAATGTGTAACATGTTAATCTATGCATTTTTCCACCCCATTTACATATAAAGTTTATTTAAATCTAAGTTACGGTTAATTAGTTATGAAATAAATCATTTTAACATGGCATAGGAGCAAATCTAACCAAACAGCATTTTAAACATTTTAAACATGGGTGAAAGTTGCAAATTATTAATCTACACAAGACTCTGAGCAAGTTTCATATATAATTTATTTAGATCCGATGCACAGTTAATTAGTTAGGACATGCATGAAGTGCAAGGGTTTTTCTGTAAAACCGCCGTTTCTGGATAATTGGAAAAACGTCCTGACAGGAAAAAAATATCACATAGGCCGAAATCTGTTGGGGAGCTGGGCTTAGGGGCTCACCATGGGCTAAGCCCAGTGGGTGAAGCGGGAGGCGGGGCAGGCCGGCTGGGCGCGCTGGGCCTTGGCGCTGAGCGAGGCCCACCAGGGCGAGGGGCGGCCTGGGCGGCGTCCTCGTCTCACCCAAGCAGAGGACCATGGCGGCGGCGGGCGGCTTCGGCAGGGCCGGCGAGGCGCCCCTGGACGGCGGGGAGGCCGGGCTCTGGCGGATCCGGAGGAGGGCGAGGCCGGGGACCCGTTCCCGGCGTCAGAATGGTTCAGGGCCACCGGTGGTGGAGCTTGGAGCGCGGCGGCGGCGTTCTGCAGAGAGAGAGAGATCTGAGAGAGAGAAGCAAGAAGGAAAGGACGACGGGGAGGCACGAGCTCACCGGGTCAGCGGCGGCACCGGCGCGGCGCTCGCCGGCAGTGGCGAGGCGGCGGGGTAGAGGGCAACGGGGCGGAGGCGCCGGTGAGTTCGGGCGGTGCGAGGAGGTCGGGATCGGGCTCCTCCCGATCCGGTTCGAGCGGGGCAACGGGGAAGCGGGGAGAGCCAGGCGGCGGCGGGGTTCGGGCCCGGCTCGGCCCGGCGCGGACCGACGTGGGCCGGGCGGGCCTCGGCGGCGGGGAAGCCAGGGGGCGCGTGGCAGCACCTGGGTGGCTGCGGGCGTCGGCTGGAGGCGGCGCGCCCACTGGCGACTCGCCAAGTGGCGCTGAGGAGGTGGGCGGCGCCGGAAAACGAGGGGGAGGTGGTTGGATGTGGCTGGCGGCGCGGATTTCGAGGTGGCGGCGGCGACTGATCCGAGGGGGGAGGCTAGAGGTAGGTGGAGGGGCTAGGGATGCCCAATTTGGAAGGGGGGTGTATATATAGAGAAGGTTAGGGTTTGAGGGGGGTTAGGAGGGGTTTCGGACCCTCCGATCTCGATCGGATGGCACCGGACGCGAGGAGGGGGTTAGATAGGTGGCTAGTGGGCTGTGAAGAGAGGTTGGGCTGAGATGAGAGGAGAGGAGTGCAGCCCGGCAACTGTTTCCGGAGACCGAAAACGTCCGACGTTTGCCCGGCTATAATGCCGCTATAGTTATCCGTTGGGGCACCAAACGGACTCCGAATGCGATGAAACTTGGCAGGCGACCTACTAACAACCAAACAACACCGCATGCCAACTTTCATCCCATTCCGAGAACATTTCTCGGCCACTTATAAAATAATATTTCGGACATGCCGCAGGCGCGTGCAAGTGTGTGGTTGACTCAGAGCGGACAATGGAGAGAACAAAGAGACCGGGGTGGATACAAGTTTCGAAAACATGATGATGCAATGCGGATGAAGACATGACAAGATGCGACACACAAGCAAATGACAAGGCAACGACGACGAATAACTGACGGACACCTGGCGCATCAGATCCGGGACGTTACACCGACCCCTCTCGTCCTCTGTCCAGGAGTTGCAAGTAGTTTCTGGTGTTTGTAGTTGCTAGGGGCCGCACGCAGTGCTGACCATAGGGGTGGGCTGTGTTGCGGTAGGCACGTGGCCCGGTGTACCGATTCGCCCGTTTGGTGTCTCGGGAACCCTGCACACATCGTTTGGGGCCGTTGAGGACACCCCGGCCGGATCTCCTTGCGGATGGAACCCGAATAGGCGATAAAGCTGGACTAGAGACTAGTGTGGTTGGTTAGGTCATGGTCTACACCCACGTCGGCTTTCGCTTGAAGTCTGCCGAGCACATGACGTGTGCAGACGCTAAGTGGTGGAAACATGTGTGAAGAAGTACACCCCTGTAGGGTATTAAACTATTCGAATAGCCGCGTGCGCGGTAAAGGACTACTTGGTCACCTATACAGTTCATAGACAAGTAAATGGATTCTACTAAAAATCTCAAGATAAGTGTGAGTACCGCGGATGGCCCTCTCGTAGGTTAGCGAGAGAGGATCCATGGTGGAGTATTGTGTTGGTGATAGTGGACTCGTGTGCGACAAATGCTTTACAAGTTGTGTCTGTTGTAGGATAGCTTAGCCAAGAGTCAAAGCTGGCTTGCTGCAATAACTCCACTACCTTCTTGAGAATGTGCATGTATAGTAGGATTCTGTTGTAAGACTTGCTGAGTACCTTCGTACTCATGTTGCTTTAATTAATGTTTTCAGACGACTACGCCAACCCCTCTGATGGGTTCTACGTAGACCTCGACGTTGACGAGTGACCTATCACCCAGGTGGTGATCCAAGACTTGTGAAGGGTCGATGTAGATAGACAGGCTTCGTCAAGCCTTCTTTCTTTCTAGTGTCTGTACTCAGACTACTTTGCTTCCGCATGTGCTTGTATGATTGTATGACTTGAGTGTCGGGTCATGTGACCCCTATCTGTATGGATGATATGTATGGCTCTTCGGAGCCTCTTAAATAAAGTACTTGAGTTGTAGAGTTTTGTTGTGATGCAATGTTGTATTTACTCATATCGGGCATATTGTGTGTATGATTGAAATTCTTGGTATGAGTGGGATCCGACTATCTAGTTGTTTATCCTTGACAGCCTATCATGTGAGGAAATGTAGTCTAGTGCTTCTGAGCGATAGTAGTCTGCTACAGCCCGGATCACCGGAGTCCTGCTAGCCCAGTACTACTGCTCGGAACACCTGACTGGCCGGCATGTGTTTCACTTCGATCCTGTGTCTGTCCCTTCGGGGAAATGTCACGCGGTGTTATTCGGAGTCCTGCCTAGCCTGCTATAGCCCGGGTTACCGGAGTCCTGTTAGCCCAGTGCTACAGCCCGGATTTATACGTTGTTGACCGACATGCTCGATGTGATTCATGTATGCCTGTCCTCATGGGTTAGTGCCGCCTTGGGTTCACGACTAGCCATGTCGGCCCGGGTTCTCTGTCATATGGATGCTAGCGACACTATCATATACGTGAGCCAAAAGGCGCAAATGGTCCCGGGCCAGGTAAGGTGGCACCCGTGGGAGTACCGTGCGTGAGGCTGCAAAGTGATATGATGTGTTACATGCTGGATCGATGTGGCTTAGGATCGGGGTCCTGACAGTATGCCTTAAGATCCAGTTGATAGTGGGCAGTCCTGACAGAAGATAATGTACAGATCCATACTTGAAGGTTTCAAGTGCTTTGTCAGGGATCTCTTTGTACATGTTGATCATTGAGTTGTGGTCCATCTTCTTCTTGGAGTAGACATCTAAGTCATCTTCACTCTCTTCGGGGGCATTGATCAGCTGAGCCCATTCTGCAACAGTTGACTGGTACCTTGTACCTTCAGACATCCATGTGATCCTCCCATCGGGGTAAAAGTGTGCTGTGGAGTAGAACTGCATAATAAGTTCCTCGTTCCACTTTGTGAGCTTTTGCCCAACAAAGTCTGCTACCCCACAAGCTTTGAAGCTGTCCTGCACTCCTGGGAAGTGCTCTTCATTGTCCTGGATATACTGCCAATCGACCCATTTCATGTCACAGACAATTGGCTTCTTGTTCAACAGGATTGTCTCATAGAAGTCCTGCTGTTCCTTAGTGTGGAACCTGTAGTCCACAGCAGTCCTTCTCCTGATAGCATAAGGATCTTCTGCTCTCCACTTTCTTAATCCAGAGTCTCTCCTTATGTTCATGTCCCCAGCCACAGGATGAGCATCATTGTGGTCTGGGATCTTGGGCTTCAATTTCCTCAAAACTTGCCCTTCTTCCTCTTCAGCAACATCAGGCACTGGGGCCTTGTTCTTCTCAGCAGCTGGAATATTTCTTGTATTCCTCTTGGGTTTTTGCTTTGGAGCTGTCTTGGGGGCTTCCTTGGGCTTGGATGCAGCTGCCCCTGACCTTATAGCATCACCCATCAGCTTGGGTGCCTTGGGTGCTGGTGCAGCACCTTCCTCTTCCTCTTCTTCTTCATCAGAATCTTTCCTCATAGAGGGCTTGCCAATAACTCTGGCAGTGGTAGTTCTTGCTCTCTTCTTCTTCTTTCCTTGGCCAACATCTTCTCCTTCAGATTCCATTGTGAACTTCATGGTTTCCTCAGGTACAGCCTTCCTAGGCTTGGAGGTTGGAACTCTTCTAGCAGGTGCTTTCTTCTGCATTCCTGGTTTAGTGGCTGCAGCTGAGCCATACTCTTTCTCCAACACAACTCTCTTGGAGGTTGTCTCCTCCTCTGCCACATAATCTTCATCTTCAGAATCAGAATTTCTCTTCTTTCTCTGTCTGGTGGCAGCCTTTGGCAGATTGCTTGGAGTGCTCCCGCTGCCATCATCTGATGAGCTTGAGGGACTAGTGCCCTCACTCATGTGCACAAGCTGCTCTGACTGATTTTGGCTGTCACTCTGGTCTGACATGTTGAACAGGCTGACTGCTGACTGCTGACCCTGTGAATAGATTATGGATGAGGTAGAATAGATGAGCATCACAAAATGCAGAGATTTTTGCAAAAGAATGATTCAAAAACTTAGTTTTAGTTTCCCACAGAAAGCATTTCGGATCTACCGATTTCTAAACTCGGTGATACCGAAGCAGCATTTGGAACCTAAACTAGTGATCTCGGTCAGACCGAGTCACAGTTCGGTGGCACCGAGACTGCTAGGGTTTCACAAAGTTCAAAAATCGGTCACACCGATTAGTTACACTCGGTCAGACCGAGTTTCACTTGTGCAATGGCATAGGCCAAATCGGTGGGACCGAGTTTTTCAACTCGGTGGGTCCGAGATGGTTTCGGCGGAAACCTAACCCTAAATTTTTTGAATCAAACCTAATCTATGAGTTCTTTGACTGGATAGGAGTTTATCAATCGTGGCAAAGATCATTATGATCACAATGTGTTAGGAATCAGATTGAGGAATAGCACAAAGATCGAGTCCGTACCCTAGTTCGGCGGAGACTCGCTACGGCAGCAACGACGGAGGTGATCTCCGTTGACGGCGACGGAGACCAGCGACTTGAGGCTGCTGGCGGCGAGAAGACGATCCGGAGACCACGTCGGCAGAGCGAGCTATGGCGCGGGCAAAGGGGTTCGGAGAAATTTCCAATTTTTTGCCCGTGTCTATATATAGCCCGACCCTGTCGGTGTGACCGAGTGGAACAACTCGGTGGCACCGAGATGCAAAACTGTATACAGTTATTGCAACTCGGTGTGACCGAATGGTTCAAATCGGTTGCACCGAGATAAAAAACATAGATCAACTCGATGATCTCGGTAGGACCGAAAGTGGAGTATCGGTCAGACCGAGAATCATAAAGAGGTTTTGGAAGTTTAAGTCTATGACGAATCGGGGACTCCGAGTGCTCCTCACATAGAGTGGTTCGAATTTGACTTGATCAATTTTGTGATGTAGCATGAATAGAGTTTGAGATGAGAAAAGCATAGATAGCTAGAGGGGGTTCTTAGGCAATTTTGTCCATCCACTTGGCAAAAGAACAATAAAACCAAACAATCAGAACAACAAGTGGGTGTCCTCGAATGAGTAAAATATGCAACCAACATGCTCACACAATAAAATAGCAATTGAAATATGTGACAAAGCATGCACAGCCAATTCTAGCATCTATCAAGCAATTGGCGATGACTAGGTCATCTATATATGAGTATATTGACTTAGGAGTCAAATGAGAACATTTGATCATAGGTCATACTCGTCGTTTAAGCTCAAGTGGGGTTACCACTTTTACATAAAGCATTGTTGTGTTCACATCATTAGAGTTGCTTTAGCTCAAGTCTTAGAGTAAAGCTCCCCCTAGATGTGATATCCCCCCTAAGAGGGATGAACTAACCTTGGGTTTTGTCGATGATGACTTCATGTAGATGTTGAAGATGTGGATGCTCAATGTTGATGTAGATCATTTGGAGCTATCCTTTTGAGTGAATTGCACTTTCAATACCTACATGGGTTAGTCCCACAAGGAACAAGCAAGTATATCCATAGACATAGAGTGATGCACATGCAAGATGATGTCTATGAAAGCTTTTAGGTTACCTTGTCCCTTGACTTACCAACAAGAGGGTTTGTGACTCCTTGAACTAGTGCAAGATGTGGAAGTTGATTGCACTTGTTCTTGCCAAAATGATAAGAGTGAAGTATGTTGGCGGAGTCACCCTCAAGAACACTCTAGTTCTTCTTCTTTTGGATCCACACCATCTTGATGGGAATCCTTGGAGTTGTAGTCGTACTTGATGAAGTGGAACTTGAAGTAGTCTTGGGAATCCACTTGACTAAGGTCTTAGGAGCTTCTTCAAATGCATCTATTTCCTCTTGAAGCTTGTCCTTGCCTTTTTGCTTGTAGTCTTGTGGTGGAAGATCATCTTGAGTTTGTGTCCCCTTGAAAGAAGTTGGATCATACTTCACTTGTTGAGGAACAAACTTTGTCTTGGGGTATTGATCTTCTTCCCACTCAACTCCATTGGCATTGAACTTTCGTTCAAAACCAACACCTTGATTCTTCCAGTGCCTTCCTTGCTTGCGTACAATCTCCTCGAATTGCTTACTTCCGGCAAGGCTTTTGTACACACCCTTCTCTATGATTTCCTTCAATATGCTATTTTCTTGCTCAAGTGTAACTTGGCTAAGAGAATCATTAGTGGAATCAATAGAACTACTAGAAGCAACAATATTGGATTTAACATGATCATTGTTACTACTAGAAGAAGAATCTTTCTTGTTCTTGTTACTAGACTTGACTTGAGGCATGTAAGTGGATAAGAGTAAATGTTTGGCAATGTAAGCAGAACTTTTCTTGCGGAGATCATCATTTATTGCCTTTAAAAGCTCATGCTCTTGCTCAAGATTGAGCTTTTCAAAGCGTAACTTCTCATGAGCCCTTAAAAGTTCTCGATGATCTTCGAAGATAGTTTCATGAGCTAACTTAAGAGTGTTTAGTTCTTTAGTTAGAGACTCAATTTTCTCCTTATCATTGTCATTCGTTTTAGCATGATTAATTGACGTTTCATCATAGGATTCATCACTAGAGTTGTCAACAAGTAAATCATCATCTCCTAACAAGTCATATTCATCACTATTAAAATCAACATACTCAGGGTGAGTTACCTTAGGACCTTTGGACATGAAGCATCTTCCAATTCCTTCATTTGGTGAATCAAATATGTCGTAGGAGTTGGATGACACAAGTGCTAGTCCGGCAACACCTTCATCTTGAGTATATTCGGAGTCGGAGTGATAACTTCTCTCGGAGTGATTGTCGGAGTCGGAGCCGGATACCCATTCACCAACATGAGCTTGATGTCTTCGTTTTGTGTAGCTCCTTGATGATTTTTCCTTCCTTTCCGAATCCTTGCTTCTCCGTGAGTGTCTTTGTTCATAACGATCATCTCTACTCCTTCTCTCTCGTGATGGTGATTCCTCTCTTTTGCTTCTTCTTTTTGGAGAATCTTCTCTTCTTTTGTAGGGAGCCGTACACTCATTGGAATAGTGTCTGGGTCTTCCACAATTGTAGCAGTTTTGCTCTCGACTAGAAGATCTTTTGTCATTGTAGGACCTTGACTTGGAGCTTCTATCTTTGCTTCTACTCTTGTAGAACTTGTTGAAGTTCTTCACCATTAAGCTCAATTCTTCATTGAAGTTTTGTTTCTCATTTGATGATGTGGGGGCTTCACATGAGGCTTTGTAAGCACCACTTGATTTGTTGTGAAGTTCCTCTTTGTCCTTGAGTGACATCTTGTGAGCAACAATTCTTCCAATGACTTCCGTTGGCTTGAGATTTTTGTAATTGGGCATCATTTGGATCAATGTACACACGGTATCATATTTTCCATCCAAGGCTCTTAGGATCTTCTTGATGATGAATCTGTCGGTCATCTCTTCACTCCCTAAGCCGGCAATCTCATTTGTGATGAGAGCAAGCCTAGAGTACATTTCGGCGACACCTTCAGCATCCTTCATTTTGAACTTGTCAAGTTGACTTTGAAGCACATCCAATTTGGATTCCTTGACGGAGTCGGTACCTTCGTGCATATCAATCAAAATATCCCAAATTTCCTTTGCATTTTCAAGACGGCTGATTTTGTTGAATTCTTCGGGGCACAATCCGTTGAAGAGAATATCACAAGCTTGAGCGTTGTATTGTAGCATCTTCAACTCATCCGCGGTAGCTTCACGGTTTGGTTCTTTCCCTTCGAAGAAGTCACCTTGCAAACCAACACACACAATAGCCCAAACGGCAGGGTTATGTCCAAGAATATGCATTTTCATTTTGTTCTTCCAACTAGCAAAGTTAGTACCATCAAAGTAAGGACCTCTACGGTGATAATTTCCCTCACTAGACGCCATACTCTCCTAGGTTGTGAAACCAAGGCTATGACCACCGAAAGCTATGGGAATCAAAGCAAATGGAGACCAAAGCTCTGATACCACTTGTAGGATCAGAAGTATGTCTAGAGGGGGGGGGGGTGATTAGACTACTTGACCAAATAAAAACTTAACCTTTTCCCAATTTTAGTTCCTGGCAGATTTTAGCTACTTTAGGACAAGTCAAGCAATCATCACACAATTCAAGCAAGCATGCAAAGAGTATATAGGCAGCGGAAAGTAAAGCATGCAACTTGCGAGAATGTAAAGGGAAGGGTTTGGAGAATTCAAACGCAATTGGAGACACGGATGTTTTTCCCGTGGTTCGGATAGGTGGTGCTATCCTACATCCACGTTAGTGGAGACTTCAACCCACGAAGGGTAACGGTTGCGCGAGTCCACGGAGGGATCCACCCATGAAGGGTCCACGAAGAAGCAACCTTGTCTATCCCACCATGGCCATCGCCCACGAAGGACTTGCCTCACTAGCGGTAGATCTTCACGAAGTAGGCGATCTCCTTGCCCTTACAAACTCCTTGGTTCAACTCCACAATCTTGTCGGAGGCTCCCAAGTGACACCTAGCCAATCTAGGAGACACCACTCTCCAAGAAGTAACAAATGGTGTGTTGATGATGAACTCCTTGCTCTTGTGCTTCAAATGATAGTCTCCCCAACACTCAACTATCTCTCACAGGATTTGGATTTGGTGGAAAGAAGATTTGAGAGGAAAGCAACTTGGGGAAGGCTAGAGATCAAGATTCATATGGTAGGAATGGAATATCTTGGTCTCAACACATGAGTAGGTGGTTCTCTCTCAGAACATATGAGTTGGAAGTGTAGGTGTGTTCTGATGGCTCTCTCTTCGAATGAAGAGAAGGTGGAGGGGTATATATAGCCTCCACACAAAATCCAACCGTTACACATAATTTACCAATCTCGGTGGGACCGAATCAACAAACTCGGTCGGACCGAAAAGGTAAACCTAATGACCGTTAGTTATTCTCGGTGGGACTGACATGCATCTCGGTAGGACCGATGTGGTTAGGGTTTGGGCATAACGTAATCTCGGTGAGACCGATTACACAAACTCGGTGAGACCGATTTGGTAATAGGCTAACCAGAGAGTTGGTCAGGCAAACTCGGTGGGACCGATTTGCTCTTTCGGTGAGACCGAAAAGTTACAAAAGGGAAACAGAGAGTTTGCATTGCAATCTCGGTGGGACCAATTCGCTCTTTCGGTGAGACCGAAAAGTTACGAAAGGGAAACAGAGAGGTTGCAATCCCATCTCGGTAAGACCGAGATCCCTATCGGTGAAACCGATTTGCTAGGGTTTTGGCTATGGCTTATGACATATGAAACTCGGTGGCGCCGGATAGAAAGAATCTGTATGACCGAATTTGGCATAGGGTTTAGGTCAAAGGTGGATATGGGAAAGTAGCGGAGGATTTTGGAGCATATCATGAAGCACATATGGCAAAGAGCTCATTAAGCAACACCTCATCCCTCCTTGATAGTATTGGCTTTTCCTATGGACTCAATGTGATCTTGGATCACTAAAATATAAAATGAAGAGTCTTGAGCTTGAAGCTTTAGCCAATCCTTTGTCCTTAGCATTTTGAGGGTTCCACTTTCACCATCCATGCCATGCCAATCATTGAGCTTTCCTGAAATAATTGTCTTGGAATAACATTAGCTCAATGAGCTATATGTTGTTATGAATTACCAAAACCACCTAGGGATAGTTGCACTTTCACCTATCTTGATCCATTTTTGCCTTTGCAGGGACGCAGAGACGTTGGCCCAGAGGGTAAAGAGGGCCAGGGCCTTGGCGGGCGGCCAGCCCCCGGCTAGAGCTTCAAAGACGCCACTGGTGGTGTTGAGCTGTCCGGATGGCAGCCCCCAGCACAGCCCCCAGCATAAGTTCATCACCCTCCTCTTATCGACATAGTGGTAAGAGTTCGATGCTATGGTGCTGACCTTGTCGGGTTTGCAGGAGGGGAGCGGCAGCAGGAGGAGCCGCAGAGGGCTACCCCCAACACACGACCCCCATCGACTACGCCGCCACGAGGGGCGTCCCCGGCAAGGGCGTCAAGCACCGAGCTCACATCCATGGAGGAAGAGGGGAAATTGGGCGCTGGTGACTCTGCCACGGCGCTGAATACTGGCGGGGAGGGGACTTCTGCTTCACAGCCTGGCACTGGTGAGTCGCCTGTCCTCCGTCTCTGTTTTTCCCTTATTCTTTTTCTTGGCTTCATTGCACCCATTACTACCCAGGCCCTCCTTCGGTAGATATGGAGGACGTGGATACTGTTGTTGGGAACATTGCTGAGGAGGCCGCAGCGGAGGCCGACAGGATTGCCGCCATGGAGGCCGCCAGAGATGCTGACGAGGTCACCACCGATGAGGCCGCCAAGGATGCTGCCGGGGCCGCCGCTGCGGGGGCCGCCGAGGCGACCGGTGAGGCTTCTGCCGAGGGTGCCATCGGTGGGCCTGCCGGGGAGGCCGGCAAGGCCACAGCCGAGGAAGAGGTGGTTGATGATCAACCTCCTTCCTCCACAACCTCGGGCCCCGGCAGATATCTGAAGGTGGGCGACGATCTTTTCGTCCATCTTCCAGGGGTGTCAAGTTCCCGAGCGCCCGCCGAAGGGGAGGTCTTCGACGGCGAGGTGCTCGCCAGCACCGTGCTCGAGGTGGTCGATGAACCGAGCGTTGGCGGTGATGGTTCCCCCGAAGAGCAGCTTTTCCACTCCATGGGTGCCAATTTCCAAAAACTCCAAGCGCTCCACCGTGCCCGTCTGGACAAGGTCAAGTCCAGGACAGCGACGGTGGACAAGGCGGAGGTGGACTTCAAGGCGCGCGTCGCTGTGATGCAGACCTGGTTCCGCCAGACTCGCGAGGAGCAGAGGGCCTTTTAGGAGGAGTTGGCCAAGCGTGATGTGGGGCTCACCATGAAGCTGGCTGACATCAAGAAGGCCCAGGAAAAGGCGGCGAACTTGGCTGCCACGGCCGAAGCCGCTCGGAACCAGCATCAAGCCGCACTGGATTCCCAGGAAGAGGACCTCACCGCGCGTGAGGCGAAGCTTGCCGCAACGCTCCGCGGCAAGGATGAGGAGCTCGAGGCCCTTGTTGTGCGACGGACTCGCGAGCTGGAGCAGAGGCACAAAGAGGCACTCGATGCCCAGGCTCTGGCCCATGCCGACAAGGTAAAGGAGTTGGAGGTAGAGCGGGACGAGCTGAAGGAGCAGGCCCTCAAGCTGTCCAACGAGAAGAGCATGCTCAACAGCGCCTTGGTAGAGGCGCAAGGAGCGGTCATCAGCAGGACTGGGGAGCTCTCCGAAGCGCAAAACTCCGTCAGAGATCTCAAGCTGAAGCTGGAGAATCTCGAGAAGATGTTGTCGGAGAGCAGGGCTCGGGAGGAGACCTTGACCAGGAGCCTGGAGGAGGAGAAGCAGCTACGGGCGAACGAGGCCGCCTCCCACCAGGAATATGTGGCGGGCGAGAACAGATGGATCAGCCGTCTGGAGGACGTCGCCGGCAGGGTCACCTCGCAGTTGGCCACCATGGGGATGCCAAACGTGAGGTATGCCCCTGAGCGCAGCAGGACCGTCAATGCCAAGCTGACCCAGTTCTTCGAGGGCGTCCTTGGAGCCTTGGCTTATCTTCACTCCAGCAGAGCGGCCATGTTGGCCGAGGAGGCCCGGCGACTTTGTCGGGGGGAAATGACCAAGGTCCTCACCAAGATGGCGTACTGGAATCCTGACCTCGACTTCGAAGCCGCGATGGATAGCTTGCCGGATGGTACTGACCTCACGGTGCTCAAGGAGCGCATCAAGCCCATCATCAGCAGCATCGACGAAATCAAGAGGGTGGAAGGCCAGCGCCGGGATTAGGCATCCTGTCGTGGTTTTGTCACGGCAGATGTCCTAGCAAAAGGACTTAGTCGTGGAGCCATCGCTACGGGTTAACTCGAAGGGGTTAAAGCGGACACAGGGACACAGAGGGTTTATACTAGTTCGGCCCCTTCGATGAAGGTAAAAGCCTACGTCTAGTTGTGATGGAATTGATGGGGTTTCGATGACTAGGGAGCAAACAAGCTTCGCCTAAGTCTCGAGTTGTGATTGTCTGTCCTTGAACCGCTGTAGGGTCATCCCCTTATATACACGGGTGACGCCCGTCGGTTCATAGAGTTCCAATCTCCAGTTCATATTCGTGCCCGGGTTGGTCTCTCCTTATTCCTAACTTATAATACAAGTTTACATACAAAGCCGGTTTACGGCCACAAGTGTTGAACCGACTACGGCCTTGGGCCCTCATCTATCTTCTTGGGCTTTAACGCTCTGGGGCTACTGATGAAGTTAACCCGGCCCTGGTAGGCCGGTTTACGCCCAGTAGTAATATCCCCAACATTAGGCCCCAGATTGATTTGAACGTGTTCATGTCAATCCTTAGCAGAAATCTTCATCTTTATCACCTTCTGGTAATGGTTGAACCGTCTTAACGTCATCTTCTCCACTTGCTGTTAAACCGGGGTGACGTCATCTGTCATAAACAAAGTATTCATAATACCTCATCATTTTAATAAGGCTGCAAAAATCGAGGCGACTGCTCCGTTCGGTGGCCCCTGGTTTGTCGCGCCTGACACATGTCCTTTTGTCTTATAAATAGGACCGAAGGGTCATTTCCTTTTTCCCCTTCCTGCCTTCTCATCTTTGTCTTCCTCGCGTTGTCAGCTTCAAAGCTCCGCCGCCGCCGTCGCCTTCAACCTCGACCTTGGCCGCTGCATCGACCTGATCGTACGAGAAAACTGCGGTGATCTTCCGCACTCTCCTCAGCTCTGGTAAGTCCTCTGTTCTTCTTAACCTAGATCTGTTCTAGGGTTCCCTGTTCTTGAGATGTTCGTCGACTGCTCCTGCTCGTGTGTCAACCTCTGTATGGATCTGTAAAACCTTATCCTGAATGGCATGTAGCTTTCCGCGTCCACCTATAGTCTCATGTTTAAGGTCCGTGGATCTCATCTGTATATCTGCCCATTGATTCACTTCCGCCCTGCTTTGAAGCCTTTGAATATTTTTTCTATTTTTCTGAAGCTACCTT
Organism: Aegilops umbellulata; assembly: GCA_032464435.1. Lineage (NCBI taxonomy): Eukaryota > Viridiplantae > Streptophyta > Magnoliopsida > Poales > Poaceae > Aegilops > Aegilops umbellulata. Next base: position 510,344,730 of record CP136056.1, on the reverse strand, counting down.
AGATCCATTGCTGTAATGAAACTTTTGTGAAACCTGTTTCTGCATACTTAGCCATTTCGGAACCTCCAATGCTTTCAATATTTAGATCAGGCGGTTTAACTTCCCGTAGGAAAAGTCAATAAACCGGTATATACCATTGGTCCCCTTATTAAACCGCCAGGATCCCTTAGCCATAGTCCATCGCTTTACGGAGCTTCGGTTTGAATATAGTTATCCTCGGTTTAACCCCGATCATATCAGTGTATATTTTGTACCCAACACAATCTCAAAACAGGATTGCATATTTTGTAGACTCCACCATGGCCAAGCAAGTATATGAGTGCAACTGGGCTCCTTCTCGTGTTACAGAGATATAACTGGATAACTTAGTCTTGACTGGTGCTTTGAGCAGCAAGAATACCATCCACTGGAGGGTCCCAGGCAAAGAATGTCCTCCCACACCTCAAGAAGGAGAGGTTGTAGTTTTTGCGGATCACTTAGCCCGAGGCTTTAATCCACCCGGTTTGAAATTTTATCGGGACGTCTTGGACAACTTCCAGCTTCGTCCGCAAGACACCGGCCCCAATTCTGTCACCAACATATGTCATTTCCAAGTGCTCTCCGAGGTATTATTTCAAGAGGAACCTTCAGTCGAGTTATTCCGAGATTTGTTCCATCTAAACCGTCGCACAGAATTTACTGATGGTTCTAACATGGAATTGGGTGGCATGGCGATTCAAAAGCGGAAAGAGGTCACTTATCCTCACGCAAAGCTGCGCAGCCATCCCCAAGAATGGAATCAATCGTGGTTCTATTGCAAAGACACCTCTCCTGCAAATGAAAATCCCTTGCCCGGTTATCGTCTGGAACGGCTTAGCAACACACACCCCTTTCCACAGAGGTTGACGGCCAAAGAAAGGAGTAAATATGCTCCCCAACTGTCCAAGCTCAGAGCCTTTATGGCCAACGGTTTAACAGGAGTGGATCTCACTTGTTGCTGGATATCCTGGAGCGTACTGCCTCTCAGCCAACGCTCCGGTTTGATGTGTGAATATATAGGCAGTGTTAACGACCCTCTGCGGCATGTGAACATCCAGCTTACTAATGAAGAAGTCACAGAAGCTGTGAAGAAAATTCTGAACGAACCGGAATACGTCTGTGCTCGAACCGGCCCGCTTCCTTTCTGTGCTACCAACAAACCGCCAGCTGTAAGTCTGAATTTTTCGCTTTCATTAATTCTGATGATATTACATCTGCTTAATACTTGATACCAATATCTGTGAAATCAGGGTGATGATTCGTTTTGGAGCAAGAAGCTTTCGCAGGAGCAGGCAGACAAACCGGAGAGACCGACCCATCCAAAGACAAAGGTCCTTAAGAAACCTGCTCAGAAAAGGAAAACCACTGCATCTTCTGATCCGCCTGCTGACGATGATGTGAGTAATCCGGACCTTGAGGTAAAATTCAATTTACTTGGCTTCCTTTTACACGCCTTATTGATGATAATACTTGTCAGGATGATGCCGAAGCTAGCCATGCTGATGATGCAGAGGTAATTATTCTCTCTTCTGACTCGAACTCTTTGCCTTCACTAAAAATTCGTCAGGCAATATGGAAAGTTAAATTTTCTCATCCACTTGCTCATTTGGATCCCAAATTTCTTATGAAGACCCAACAGCATGAAGTGCGCCGCACGACTCGGCATAGCGGCCAGGTAGTTACCTTCGTCGGTTTACCGAACAATCCGGTTCGGAGACGCCAATCAGAGGTCCCTAATTTGCTTGTCAGTACTTGTTCTAAAGCGGGCTGTTTTCGTCAACCGCTTAACCCATCTGACTCCGATTATCAGGTTACCTCCCACTCATCCTCCGGCAAGTCAACGGGTACTCAGCTGCCACCGCTTAAAACCGTGCTTGGGTAAGCTTACATTTATCATAACTTTCTTGATTTTGTAGCTTTCAACATATACTGTTTTTGATTTTGTTGTTCCTCTCAGGGCCAAACCGAGGCCGAGCAAGAAGGCTCGCCTGGACAAAGCGGCCGAAGAAGAAACTGTCCCTGAACCGGGCGCCGCTCCAGATGTTGAGGCAGCCGTTCATGAATACATGCCAAATGACCCGCCAGCGCAAGATGAGGTTTTTATTGTTGAAGAGAGGCCTGTTGATGCTTCTGGTTCTGCTGACCAGCCTGGAAGTCCCGTGCGGAATGAAAAATCCACAAGTCCATCCAAAGCTACTGGCAAACCGATAGCCACAGTGCAAACCGGTGACGCCCAGGATGATGAAGTTGTCATCACTGGTATTGGTCATACCGAACCCAGCAATCCTGTCGCTTTGTCCAGACACACTGCCAAGGATGAATTTGCTGCAATGGGCAAGGGCAAGTGGAACGTCGACTTGGCGACTTATGCTGCACTGAGTGCTCAAGATCTTCATTCTGGTTATCTGAACCGTCTATATACCAGTCGCGACCATGAAGCTGGCCTAGTGAACATGATGAAGGAAAAATTTGAGGTAATTTTCATATGCCTCTTCCTGCTTGTTTATCTTTTATCCTTGCTGCCTCCCCTAGCCCCCAAGGGTCGGTTTGTAATCTTCTTTCAAACCGGAACTTTGTAAAACATAAAACCGCATACTTTCAGAATGCACCGATGTAGCCCCCAAGGGTCGGTTCAACTTAATGTAGTTGAACCGGGACTTAATAATATAAACCTGAAAGCTTCGAATTTCATTGATAACTCTTTGAGCAAATAGCCATTAGCCCCCAAGTGCCAAGTTGAATACTTGTATTGAGCTTGGGACTTTGCAATCAGTTGATAGTTGTAGATTAAATAAGCATTAGCCCCCAAGTGCCAAGCGCATAACTCGTTATGTGGTTGGTACTTTAATATCCATACCGTTTTTTAAACCATATAACTGTCCGAATGCAGGATGAGCTGAAGACCAAGGAAAATCAACTCGCCGATCTTCAGGAGAACTTAAAATCTCAACAAGCTGAAACCTCCAAAGCAAAAGAGGAGTTGGCCAGCGCTTTAAGCGTCATGGAACAGCTGAAGGAGGGCTTTAAGAAAGATCGGGCGGATTGGGCCATTGAGAAAACTGCTTTGACCAAAAAGAATGAAACTGCTGAAGCTGCCCTTAAACCGGTGACAGATGAACTGACCAGCATAAAGCGACAAGTGCATACAATGACTGCCGCCATCTTTGGTAAGCATTCCTTGACTCCTGTGATTATTTTGGTCTTCCTATGATAGGTCCGGTTTGTGAACTGTTCCATCATGTTGCAGGCACCCGCATTAGCCACTTGGGGTCAGATGTTCGAATGAAATTGAAGGCTGCCTACACGTTAATCGAACAGCTGTATACTGGAGCGCAGCGGATCATCTCGACTGCGTCACATAACAATCCTGCACCCACGTTAATCCAAGATACTCTTAAGAGATTGTCAATGCTTCCCGCCCAGATTGAAGAGCTGAAGAAGTCTGTTGCTCGAACCGGTGCCATCAACGCTTTAATCCGAGCAAAAGCATGGGTGCCAGACTTCGATCCTGTGGAGGCAGCTCAGGGCTATCCCAGTTTGAAGGAAGACGGATCAGATTTCAATGAAGATAATCTGAGAGCCATAAACCGGGCGGTGCGCCCGCTGGCTTGCCAATTAGTAGAAGAGGCAAATTTGACGCATTATCAAGCCCAATACAATAACCAGAACAAGCGAGTGGCTGCACCAGTTCCCGAAGCGGAAAATCTGATCCCGCCAATCCGTAAGCATACTTATGCTCCTGATATTGAACCGTCTTCACTGATCCATGATGAAGCTGTTTTCCAAGCTTTAATGGGAATCGACTGGACCACTGTTGACTTCCAGCCGCTGGGTAGGGCAGAAGACGCTGAAGCGACGCAGGACGACCCGCGATCATCAGACCAAGGCGGTGACCAAGCTTGAACCGGAGACCGGTTTAATAGGCTGCCTTGTTATACTTTGCCAGAAAACAGTGATCTTATTTGGGCACCATGTTGCCTTGTAATAGGATAGCCAATACTTTTGCTTCTGAGATGCCTTCGTGCATCTGAACCGATACTTTTGGTTGAAAGATCAAAACTGCCAATCTATACCACCTGCAATCATAAAATCTTAAACTACCAGGGCGGTTATACCACCAGCCGGTTTATAAACTTCATATATAGATGCAAGGAGATTGACATATATGATCAAATTTTGTGATACAAAATACCTGCCATCATTGGGCATGAAGTAGGCTTAGCCAATCTTGACACAGCGGTTTGATAAACCTGCACCGTCATGGGAGAAAACAACTCCTGTATATACAATGCCGGTTTACTATGTAAACCGTGCTTGGTCATAATGAACAATTTGTTACTCCAAAAAAGGATGTTAACAGAAGAAATCGAACCGGGTAAATAGCCTCCGATTAAAAAATGGACCGTGTTCCGCCAAATTGGCAGTTTGAACCGGTGTAAAACGTTTATCGGTTTAAAAACGCAACTAAGATAAAACAGTAGTTTTAAAAAACATTGAAGCAAAGGCAATGATAAAACCGTTTGCAAAGAAGAGGCTTTACTGAGCCGATTAGATGGTGTTACCTTGGTCGGACACGACCAAGCTCCCAATAGGTGTAGCTATGGTTCAAGTCAGCCAGGTCCCCAAATGAAACTGTGGCATTACACCGATCAAGTGGCATGGCAATGGTTCGGGTTCGACCAAGCCCCCAAGTGATTCTATGGCCTTTAGGCCGATCAAGAGGCGTGACTGGTTCAGACTTGACCATGTCCCCAAGTGATCTGGTGGCTTTCGCCTATCAAAAGGTGTTGCATCGGTTCGGACACGACCGAGCCCCCAAGTGATCTGGTGGCTTTCGCCTATCAAAAGGTGTTGCATCGGTTCAGACATGACCGAGCCCCCTAGTGATATTTATAATTGTTTCAAGGGGTAAACCGGAGGCCGCTTTAAGACAGAACAACCCCATGTAACCACACATGATATAAAAGAACGGATACCCCGCTTTAGGCTGAGGGCCCAGTTTATTGTATTTATAATATGTACATTGTCATAATATATACATAAGCAGAGCCAATGGCTCAAGTATAGTAAGGCCGAAGATGAGCTATGTTCCACGGCCTGTTGGTCTCCTCTTCTGATTTGCGTGAGTCTTTTCGCTCTCGAACATCGATCAGATAGTATGACCCGTTGTGCAGATTCTTGCTGACCACGAAAGGTCCCTCCCAAGGCGGGGATAACTTATGCATATCGGTTTGATCTTGAATGAGCCGAAGCACCAAATCTCCTTCTTGAAAGGTTCTGGTTCTGACTCGACGACTGTGATAGCGACGAAGATCCTGTTGGTAAATCGCTGAGCAGGCAGCTGCTATGTCTCGCTCTTCATCCAACCGGTCCAAAGCGTTTTGTCGAGCTGTCTCGTTGTCCGCTTCAACATAAGCCGCCACACAAGGTGAATCGTGACGGATATCACTAGGGAGAACCGCCTCCGCTCCATAGACCATGAAGAACGGTGTGTATCCTGTTGATCTGTTGGGTGTGGTATTAATGCTCCATAATACAGATGGTAACTCTTCTACCCAACAACCCAGCGTCCTTTGCAAAGGAACCATAAGCCGCGGTTTGATGCCTCTCAAGATCTCCTGATTAGCTCTTTCTGCTTGACCATTGGACTGTGGGTGCGCCACTGATGAAACGTCAAGGCGGATGTGCTCCCGTTCACAAAACTCCTTCATGGCTCCTTTGGACAAATTTGTACCATTATCTATGATGATACTGTGTGGAAAGCCAAACCAGAAAATCACTTTTTCGATGAACTGAACCGCCGTGGCTGCATCACACTTGCTAACAGGCTCCGCCTCCACCCACTTTGTAAATTTATCAACCGCCACCAGGAGGTGTGTCTTCTTATCCTTGAACCTTTTGAAAGGCCCAACCATATCTAGCCCCCAAGTTGCAAACGGCCAAGTGATTGGAATTATCCTCAATTCTTGAGCCGGTACATGAGCACGTCTTGAGAACTTTTGGAAACCATCACATCGTCTGACCAGATCCTCCGCATCAGCATGGGCAGTTAGCCAATAGAAACCATGGAGGAACGCCTTGGCCACCAAAGATTTTGAACCGGCGTGGTGACCACAATCCCCTTCGTGGATCTCACGCAAAATTTCACAGCCTTCGTCAGGAGATACACAGCGTTGAAACGCTCCTGATACACTGCAATGGTGCAACTCGCCATTGATGAATGTCATGGATTTGGACTGCCGTATTATTTGTCTGGCCAAAGTCTCATCCTCTGGTAACTCGCCCCGGTTCATGTATGCCAGGTAAGGAAGCGTCCAATCCGGAATGACGTGAAGAGCTACCACCAATTGAGCCTCCGGGTCAGGAACAGCCAAATCCGCTTCACCTGGGAGCTTGACCGACGGGTTGTGCAACACATCAAGAAAAACATTAGGCGGGACCGGTTTACGCTGGGAGCCCAACCGGCTCAGGGCGTCCGCCGCCTCATTCTTTCGTCGGTCCACGTGGTCCACCTGATATCCCTTGAAATGACCCGCAACAATATCCACCTCACGACGATATGCAGCCATGAGTGGGTCTTTAGAATCCCAAGTGCCAGACACGTGTTGAGCCACTAGATCTGAATCACCGAAGCACTTAACCCGGCTTAGATTCATATCCTTAGCCATCCGGAGACCATGGAGCAAGGCTTCATACTCAGCTGCATTGTTAGTACAAGGGAACATTAAGCGGAGAACATAATAGAACTTGTCACCTCGTGGGGAAGTTAATACGACTCCAGCCCCCGAGCCCTCCAATTGCCGTGATCCGTCAAAATGGATGGTCCAATATGTGTGATCCGGCCTCTCTTCAGGGGCCTGCAGTTCCGTCCAGTCATTGATGAAATCGACCAGCGCTTGGGACTTCACCGCCCTCCGAGGCACGTATTTTAAACCGTGCGGCCCAAGCTCTATAGCCCACTTGGCAATACGGCCCGTCGCCTCCCGGTTCTGGATGATATCACCCAAGGGGGCAGAACTGACCACTGTGATAGGATGCCCTTGGAAATACTGCTTCAGCTTCCGGCTTGCCATAAAAACTCCATATACCAGCTTCTGCCAATGCGGATACCTTTGTTTGGATTCAATAAGCACCTCGCTGATATAATAAACCGGGCGTTGAACCGGATACTCCTTGCCTGCCTCCTTTCGCTCCACCACAATAGCCACGCTGACCGCGCGAGCATTAGCAGCAACATACAGCAACAATGGCTCCTTATTGATGGGAGCGGCGAGCACGGGCGGATTGAGCAATTGCCGCTTTAAGTCTTCGAACGCCTGATCAGCAGCAGGACTCCAGAAAAATTGATCCGTCTTTTTCAACATCTGATACAAGGGGATTGCTTTCTCACCAAGGCGGCTGATAAACTGACTCAACGCGACAATCCGGCCAGCCAATCGTTGAACATCATTGATACACTTCGGTTTAGCCAAGGATGTGATGGCCGTAATCTTCTCCGAATTAGCCTCAATTCCCCTGTTGGACACCAGAAAACCCAACAACTTGCCTGCCGGTACACCGAAGACACACTTGGCCGGATTGAGCATCATCTTATATGTCCTCAGGTTATCAAAGGTCTCCTTCAAGTCGTCAACCAAAGTCTCCTTCTTCCTTGACTTAACCACAATATCATCCACATAGGCATGTAGGTTGCGGCCAATCTGCTTGTGAAGACAATTTTGCACACACCGTTGATAGGTTGCCTGGGCACTCTTGAGCCCAAAAGGCATAGATACATAGCAAAAGGCTCCAAAGGGAGTTATGAACGTTGTCTTCTCCTGGTCCTTAATTGCCATCTTGATCTGATGATAGCCAGAATATGCATCCAAAAAACTTAAACGCTCGCAACCCGCCGTAGCATCAATAATTTGATCAATACGGGGGAGGGCAAAAGGATCTGCTGGACAAGCTTTATTAAGATCAGTGTAATCCACACACATGCGCTAGGTGCCATTTTTCTTAAGGACCAGCACTGGATTAGCAAGCCACTCAGGGTGGTAAACCTCAACAATAAAGCCAGCTGCTAGGAGCCTGGCCACTTCTTCTCCAATAGCTTTGCGTCTTTCCTCGTTGAACCGGCGGAGAAACTGTTTCACCGGTTTGTATTTAGGATCTACATTAAGAGTGTGCTCAGCGAGTCACCTCGGTACACCTGGCATGTCAGAAGGCTTCCATGCAAAGATGTCCCGATTCTCACGGATGAACTCGATGAGCGCGCTTTCCTATTTCGAATCCAAATTGGCACTGATGCTGAACTGCTTGGACGAATCGCCAGGTACGTAGTCAACAAGCTTAGTCTCAGCCGCCGATGTGAACTTCAGGGCCGGATCATGCTCCGTGGTAGGTTTCTTCAAAGGAGTCATATCCGCCGGATCAACATTGTCCGTGTAGTACTTCAGCTCCTCGGTGGCACAAACCGATTATGCGTAAGCCGCATCTCCTTCTTCGCATTCCAAAGCGACCTTACGACTTCCATGGACCGTTATGGTCCCCTTATGACCCGGCATCTTGAGCTGCAAGTACACATAACAGGGCCGTGCCATGAACTTGGCATAGGACGGTCGCCCAAACAGGGCGTGATACGGGCTTTGGATTTTTACCACCTCAAACGTCAGCGTCTCTGATCTGGAATCATGATCATCTCCAAAGGCCACTTCCAGCGCTATCTTACCCACGGGGTATGCTCACTTGCCAGGTACCACACCATGGAAAACCGTATTCGACGGTCGGAGATCTTTGTCTGTTAGTCCCATACGACGGAAGGTCTCATAATACAGGATATTAATAATGCTACCCCCATCCATGAGTACCTTGGTGAACTTATAACCTCCCACCTGAGGCGCCACCACCAAAGCCAGTTGACCCGGATTGTCAACCCGGGGAGGGTGATCCTCTCTACTCCATATGATTGGCTGCTCTGACCATCGTAGATATCGTGGTACGGCCGGTTCAACAGAATTAACTGCCCGCTTCTGGACCTTCTGGTCTTGCTTGTCCAAGCTAGTGGTGAATACGTGATATTGCCCACTATTCAATTGCTTCGGATTGCTCTGATAACCCGACTGCTGCTGTTGCTGATTGTAACCTCCTTGGTTATTCTGATTGTTCTGATTGTTACCTCCGCCCGGATTACGATTAAATCCTGAACCGGAGTTTCCTCCACCGGAACCCGGCCCGGAACCACCGCCGGGGCTGGGATCATACCGGAAAGCATTAGAGCTCTTGAACTCCTGCATAATGTAGCAGTCCTTCCAAAGGTGGTTTGCTGGCACCTCCTTCATCCCATGCTTTGGACAGGGCTGGTTCAACAGATAATTCAGTCGGTCCGAATTAGGACTAGGTGCTCCACTGCGGTTCTGCGATTTACCCTTGCGTCGCTGGCCCTTGTCCTGTGCATTGGTATTAGCCACAAAGTCCATGTTGCCATCCGCTTTACGCTTGCCTCCGCCGCCATTACCTGCTGAGTGATGTTGTTGACCCTTGGAGTTGTCGTTCCTCCTTCCCTTCCCTGTCTTTTCATCATTAGACTCGGGATCCTTGGTACTATCAGAATCAACATACTTTACCAAAGCGGCCATAAGAGTCACCATGTTAGTGCAATGGCGCTTCATTCGTCCTAACTTCAACCTTAGGGGTCCAAACCGACAATTGCCCTCCAAGGTTATGACTGCAGTGTCAGCGTTGATGCGGTCTGATGAGTGTAGAATTTGTGAGACCCGGCGTACCCAATGAGTGGTTGATTCTCCTTCTTCCTGGACACATGCAGCTAAATCCACTATTGACATGGGCTGCTTACATGTGTCTTTGAAGTTATTGATAAACCGGGCCCGTAACTGGGCCCATGAACTGATAGAATTGGGCGGCAGGCTCTTCAACCAGGTACGGGCCGTCCCTTCAAGCATCATGGTGAAATACTTTGCACACGCTGCATCATCTACGTCAAGCATCTCCATGGCCATCTCATAGCTCTCCACCCATGTCTCTTGGGGTTAATCGGCCGTATAGTTCGGTACTTTGCGCGGGCCCTTGAAATCCTTAGGCAGGCACACATTGTGTAAAGCGGGGACAAGGCAAGGTACCCCCAATGCGATAGAATAAAGCCCAGGTTCAACCGAAGTGGTTGGATGAACCGGCGTAAGCTGACAAGCTTGATGCTGTGCCGCTAACTCGGCCTCCCTGCGCGCTCGGGCCCGGTCCACCACCTCCTGGGCATTGTCGACACCTCCGGCCGGATTGTTGCCATGGGGTGCTCCACGCCGTGCATTACTTGACACAGCTGGCTCCTCCATATGCCTGCTATAACTCCGGCTTGGACGTGGGGTAGAATGAATCCGGTCGCGGCTGTATGAATACGCCTCCTGTTGGACCAAAGCCGTCCTAAGGAGCTCCTTGACCCGGCGCGTCTCTATCGCCTGTAATGAATCACCTTCGACTGGAATAGCCTCCAACCATGCCGCGGCTGCGACAAGGTTATCCAGCGGGTTTGTGTAATGACCCGGAGGTGTGGGCACAGCCTGCGGTACACCAGTATTATGACGGGGCAGATCTATCAAGCGAGGTTGGACCGGTTCGCCTGTCCCAGGCACCTCCGCCTGGTTTACCGCCGGCGGATTACTGGCTCCCGCTCCAGGGGTGTTGAAAAGGTCCCTTGCTTCGAACACTGAAGGCAAACGAGATCGGTACTTCCTCCTCATGACTTCCTGTGATGCGCTCTGGTCCAGCATGAGTTTGTAAGCTTGTGCGTCCAAAGCGGCCCGCTCCGCAGTCATCCTGACCTCTTCAGCTGCTAAATCCGCTTTGTCCTGAGTGATCTGCTCCCTCACCTTTGCAATCTCTGCATTGTGGGCGTCTTGATCTGTCGGGTTAGCTTCTGCCATGAGCGCAGCCAACGCATCAAACAGATCTGATAAGACTTGAGCCGGCGGGCGCACAGAGCCTCCTGCCCCGGCAGCCGTTGCCGCTGCTGAACCGGAAACCATCGTTGCGGCAGTTGATGAATGAATCGCTGCTTGTGTACCGGCCATGAATATTCCAACCCGGTTGGGCAAATCAGAGGGGTCTGGAATACTGTCGCTATCGAAACAGCCCCCAATCCGGCCATCTTGTAGCTGATACAAAGACTCAGTTTCTTCGGTTGATGACTCGTCGCCACAGTAAACGACGGTTTCGCCACCAGATCCTGATCCATCCTCGTAGCTTCCTCCATGGATTACTCCCACGAAGGCACGCTTCACGGCCGGCTTAACCCGGGCAGGTGGCGCACGCTGAGCTGTCTCGATGATGTCCGTGCAGATGTCCAGCTCAGGGCCCGGTTCATCGATCTTGCCGATGAAAACATGTATGCCGCCAAAGGGGACCCGGTACCCGTACTCGATCGAGCCGGCCTCGGGGCCCCAACCTGCATCGTCGATGTAGATCTTGCCGCGACGACTCTTGGTCATCCGGCCCACAGCGTATCCCTTGAGTCCTTCGAAGCGGCCCTCCAAGAATTCGAAACCATCGTGCGATAGCCCCACGGTGGGCGCCAACTGTCGTGGTTTTGTCACGGCAGATGCCCTAGCAAAAGGACTTAGTCGTGGAGCCATCGCTACGGGTTTACTCGAAGGGGTTAAAGTGTACACAGGGACACAGAGGGTTTATACTAGTTCGGCCCCTTCGATGAAGGTAAAAGCCTAGGTCTAGTTGTGATGGAATTGATGGGGTTTCGATGACTAGGGAGCAAACAAGCTTCGCCTAAGTCTCGAGTTGTGATTGTCTGTCCTTGAACCGCTGTCGGGTCGTCCCCTTATATACACGGGTGACGCCCGTCGGTTCACAGAGTCCCAATCTCCGGTTCATATTCGTGCCCGGGTTGGTCCCTCCTTATTCCTAACTTATAATGCAAGTTTACATACAAAGCCGGTTTACGGCCACAAGTGTTGAACCGACTACGGCCTTGGGCCCTCATCTATCTTCTTGGGCTTTAACGCTCTGGGGCTACTGATGAAGTTAATCCGACCCTGGTAGGCCGGTTTACGCCCAGTAGTAATATCCCCAACACATCCCGTTCCTCATTGCCGCTGCAGGTTCACGACCAAGACAAATTTTATCTTTAGTTAGAACCGCAGCAATGACGTGATGTAACATAACTTTTGCAGTACTCTTAATTTTCGTGCACGTTATTTCCCCGTTCAATTTCTCTTTGTACGTGCGCCCTACATCGATTGGGTAGGTTCGCCGGCGCGGAAGCCCCAAGCGGCGTTTTGGGGACGGATCCCCATGGCCTGCCAGGTATGCGAGCTGCCGGGCGAGCCACCTTACCATTCTGAATGCAGCCGCTCGAACTGTCGAGCTTGACTCGAGTCAGAATCGAGAGCAGTGTTGATCGCGGAAGGCTACTCTGCCATTCTCGACGCAGCCGCTTGAGTTGTTGAGCGGACTCGAAACAGAGCAAGGGCGTTGCTGATCGTGGGAGAGCCCCCTGGCGTGCAGGTTTCCCATACAAAGGTGTGAAATCTCCGGGGGGGATAACTTCATATAATAAAGATAAAACAATCAGGGTTCAGTGCAACTTAGCTTCTATTTGTAGTCGCTCGAGTGTCGATCTTCTGGCCCCCTTCCTTCTTCAAGAGCCACGAAGATGAAGGAGTGCTGGACTAACTGCTAGAGCCGATTCTCACAACTGCGCCCCCTACCTGGCGCGCCAAAGATGTCGGTGAGAATGACACCTATGGGATCAAGAGAATCCCTACTACGGTTAGCGGGGCCCAGGGTTGAAAGAAGAGCGAATCAAACAGATAGCACACGATTCGTTTATCCAGGTTCGGTCCGCGAGGATGCATAAAACCCTACTCCTGCTTTGGTGGATGTATATCTGTGTTCTTGAACTAGCTATGGGGCGTGAAGAGCTCCAAAAAGCCCAATCCTTCTCCTGGTTGCCTCGGGCCTCCTTTTATAGGAAAAAGGGGTGCCACAGTGGCACACAGGAGGTGGAAAGGGTACAGTGACGCGAGGTTATCCTTCGCATTACATGACAAGGCGCATTTAATGCGTCTACTTAGGTGTCCTTGCTTTATCGGGGGCGGGGGCGATGCCCGTCCCGTCCATCGCCGCTCCTCCTCGCGTCGACACGCGCCCCGGCCAGTGATGCCCGTGGTGCCATGTAGGCAGGCAGGCAGGCAGCTGAGGTGGCGCGGTGGCGGTGTCTTCACGAAGATCTGCATGCCACCACGCAGGTGCCTGCCCAGTTGGTTGGGTCGGCAGCTGTATGCGAACGGCGGTGGAGACTTGGTTGGCGTGGGCCTGATGGTTGCCTGTAGATGTCCTCGGCAAGGGCCTTGCCGGGGCCCCGACAAGGGTCTTGTCGCGGCGCCTGCCGTCGTCCCCGGCAAGGCGCTTGCCGGGGGTCTCGTGGTCTTCCTTGGCTGGTATCTTGCCAAGGGTCGTCGTCTTCTTAGTGCACATCTGATCTTGAGTATTTCTTCACAAAGATTTGCATGCCACCACAGAGACGTCTCCCGAATCCTTGCCCCATGGGGGCAGTGGACTCAAGGGTGATTTGCTCCGTAGGCGTGGGGTGAGTTGCCGCGGCGAGGGTCTTGCCGGGGCTGCTAAAGTCGGTCCCGGGAAGGATCTTGCTGGGGGAGCCTGCCTCGTCCCTTGGCTCTTCATGGTCCTGGCCTTGGCGTTGCTCCAGTTCCCTTGAGCTTCGGTCTTACCATGGCTCACCTCCCTTGCCTTGCTTGGTGTGGTCGTGGGCGCGGCTCTGACTGCCCGTGCACAGTTATAGGGGTACAAAAAGTGACCCCTCTTTTTGTACACCGACAACGGTTCAATTGGTTTATTCACTCTTGCCTTCTTGTTAAGCTTTGCCTGCCCACTACATGGATTATGACAAGTTAGATATATATGAAGGCATAGGAATGGCAGGAGAAAGGGTCACAATTGCATTTACCCAGGGACGATCTTGAAAGCCGGCAGTGCCATTTGCGATGAGTCACCAGAGGAAGTACGGGCAATTTCCTGTTCAAAGAAAGACAAAAGATTAGAAGATGATATGCAGCCTGGTTAAGAAGATAATAAGAGCAGTTAAGAGACAAAACCTCGGCCCGGCGTTTCCATTAAGGAGTTTTAGGTAACCCAGAGGACAGATCGTCGCCCCCACTGGTCCGGGTTTGGCGGCGGCTCTCATGTTGTTGTTGCTTCAAAAGAAAGTGAGGGTCCAAATAAGCTAAAGGGTGTGAAAACCTTACTTTCCGGGTTACTTGTCGGAATTTCGATCTTGGCAACGGTTTTCAGTCGGAGGAAACAAATATTACCTCTTCCTCAACTGCCTGGCTGGTTCCCGTGTCATCCTGAAAGGAGTTAAAGGTCAATAAGATAATTGGAAAAAAGAACCAAGGGAGATCAGGGTTACCTCTTCTTCATCATCATCAGACGTGTCATCCAGCTTAAGCAAATCTGAGGCGCTTGGTTTCTTTCTCTTCTGAGTTACGGCCTTGGCGGCTTTCCTCTCGGCCTTCTTAGCGGCCTCATGGTCATATTGGACCTTCCAGAATTTATCATTTGCCTATGAATAACAACAAAGGGTTATGAGTAAGAGCAAAGTGGTTTAAAGTGAAAAGTAAAGGTGTCTAGACTGGTGACTTACAGCTGGGGTCGGGTTAGTCTTGCAGAATGGACTCAAGTCGACAGTGCTGCAGTCCACCGAGCCCTCTTTCAGAAGAGACTTTGTCATGGTTTCAACTACATCATCAGGAAGATTATCGAGGCTATGCCGCAGTGGATCATTTCTCTCGCCTGTATAATTGCACATCAGGCTGGGGCGGCGGCTTAATGGAATAACCCGCCAGGAGATCCAAAATCGGACCAAGTCAATGCCATTTAAACCATTCCCAAGAAGAGCCTTGATCTTCTTTATGGTGGGGGCAAGTTTTTGGCGTTCTGCGGCAGACAGCTTATCTGGCAGTGGATGGTTGGATTCGAGGCGCAGGGCGCGAAAGCCGAGCAGAGGATTCTCATTACCCGGAGAAGTATCCTGAGAATTGAACCACATCTAGTTCCAGTCCTTGGGGTGACTCGGCGGTTCAGCATACGGGAAAGGGCAATCCCTCCGTCGTTGAATGGAAATACCACCAAGTTCTAAACTGGGTTCGTTGGCACATTCGTTCTGGCGGTTTAAATAAAACAGCTCTCGGAAAAGCAGTAGATTGGGTTCTTCTCCAAGATACACTTCACAAAACACTTGAAAGTTGCAAATATTTGATATGGAGTTGGGCCCAATGTCTTGAGGACGAAGATAAAAAAAGTGCAAAACGTCTCTGAAATTTTTTGAGCCGGGTGGAGAAAAGCCCCGGTTCATGTGATCAGTGAATACGATGACTTCCCCTTCGTTGGGGTGAGGTTTCTCCTCTGCCGAATCAGGAGCACGATAGGACATAATTTATTTCTTGGGCAGATAACCGGTCTTCACGAAATCATTTAGAGTGCTCTCAGTAATGATGGATTTGACCCAATTTCAAGTCACGGGTGCTTTAGGAGCCTTGGGTGCCATTATGCAGTTGGAAGCCTATGACAAAATAAAAAGTTTTCCGGTTCAAATTTAAACCGGAGGAGAACATTTCAAATTCATATTCCAGATGGCGGCTTACGAAGGGGCCTAATGACATATGGCTAATTATATTCGATTATTGAAAGCCGCCATGGGCTTGAGAAGCAGTTAAATTGTTTTAAACCGCCAGGAGTGGTCAGAGTTATCAATCGAAAATTGTCCTTGGTAAGCCAGCAGTGAGAGTCGCCGTGGCTAAATGGATCTGACAGAAACAGATTTTTGCCTAAGTGTCACACAAACAAGTTTCGCAGCTGGCAGATATTATTTTGGATCAAACGGGTGTACAGAAAACAAGATTATTCTAGACCTAGAAACCAGTACAGATGAGTTCATAAGTTCTAACGAAGCCTCTATACAAAGGAAAGGGATCTATTTACATTTGAAATGGGTGCGAAATAACTACCGCATGAGTTTTATACTACCTTAAGATCAAAAAAGGCCGTGGTGGTGAAATCTATGAAGGGTTCATGACGAACAACGAAGAACACCGAGGAACTCGAAAACCCTAATGGGATCCAAGGTATGGAGGGGAAGGAACTTACGGATGCAGACTTGCTGCGGAAGTTCGCCGTCGATCTCTGGTCGGGTTCGGGTTGATGCAGCGACCGAGGTCGATGAAGATGAAGTGCTCTGCTGCGGCGGCGGCGGTGGAGCTCGAGCTATAGCGGAGTCGCGAGAGGAAGAAGACGACAGAAAGGGGGAGAATGGAAAAGACCTGAGGGTCGTGCCTATTTATGAGGAAGGACTGACAGAGAGGGTGTGAGAAACGAGGAGACCAGACGTGGTTATCCAGCTACTCCGACGCTTCGATTTTTGGAATGGTCATTAAGATAAATATCCGTTGGGGTGTGATGGAATAAAATATGAATTTAATGGAAGATGACATCATGGCGGGTTATTGTGAATCTAGAAGGTGATGTCATGGCGGGTCATGACTTTTGCGCAGATAGAAGACAGAAGGCTTTCTCTTAAGGTATTGAAGATTGACATGAACTGGCTCAAATCAATCTGGGGCCTAATGTTGGGGATATAACTATTTGTTTAAACCGCCCAGGAGGGGCCGGGTTACGCAAAGACGATTCATCATATGAAGCCCAAGATCAAGCTTGAAGATGGCGGTTCAATAAAGGGCCTAAAGCCGACAGGCGACTTAAGGCCCGTAGTGATAAACCGCTGCAATGGCATGACTTGTGTTGTAAGGCAAGATTAACTAGTCACCGAGTCGGACATTGTTTATGAGCCGGCCGGGACTCTGTAGGCCACAGGGTGTCAACCCTTGTATATAAGGGGATGACCCGCCGGCGGCTTAGGGCAGGTACATCCAATCGAGAGCCGGGCATAGCATATCTTGCTCCCCGATCGTCGAAACCCTAGCAATACCAAACCAACTAGACGTAGGCTTTTACCTTCATCGTAAGGGTCCGAACTAGTATAAACTCTCGTGTCCTTTGTCCCACTTTAACCCCTTTAAGCTTCCTAGTTGCAATGGCTCCACGACTAAGTTTTCGAGGGTAGAGTATTCAACCCAAATTTATTGATTCTACACAAGGGGAGCCAAAGAATATTCTCAAGTATTAGTAGTTGAGTTGTCAATTCAACCACACCTGAAAGACTTAATATCTGCAGCAAAGTATTTAGTAGCAAAGTAGTATGGAAGTAACGGTAACGGTGGCAAAAGTAACAGTAGTAGTTTTTGTAGCAATCGTAACAGTGGCAATGGAAAAGTAACTAAGCAAAGATCAATATGTGAAAAGCTCGTAGGCAATGGATCAATGATGGATAATTATGTCGAATGTGATTCCTCATGCAACAGTTGTAACATAGGGTGACATAGTACTAGCTCCATTTCATCAATGTAATGTAGGCATGTATTCCGAATATAGTCATACGTGCTTATGGAAAAGAACTTGCATGAAAACTTTTGTCCTACCCTCACGTGGCAGCGGGGTCCTATTGGAAACTAAGGGATATTAAGGCCTCCTTTTCATAGAGTACCGGACCAAAGCATTAACACTTAGTGAATACATGAACTCCTCAAACTACGGCCATCACCGGGAGTGGTCCCGATTCTTGTCACTTCGGGGTTGCTGGATCATAACACATAGTAGGTGGCTATTGAATTGCAAGATAGGATCAAGAACTCACATATATTCATGAAAACATAATAGGTTCAGATCTGAAATCATGGCACTCGGACTGTTGGGGAACGTTGCAGAAAACAAAAATTTTCCTACGGTTTCACCAAGATCCATCTATGAGTTCATCTAGCAACGAGTGATCGGATGCATCTACATACCTTTGTAGATCGCGAGCAGAAGCGTTCAGAGAACGGGGATGAGGTAGTCGTACACGACGTGATCCAAATCACCGGAGATCCTAGCACCGAATGGACGGCACCTCCGCGTTCAACACACGTACGGTCAGCGTGACGTCTCCTCCTTCTTGATCCAGCAAGGGGGAAGGAGTGGTTGATGAAGATCCAGCAGCACGACGGCGTGGTGGTGGATGCAGGGCGTCACAGCAGCAGAGCTTCGCCGTGTAGTACGAGAGGAAGAGGTGTAGCAGGAAGAGAGGGAGGCGCCAGGACTCAGGTCCGGCTGCCCCCTCCCCCCCTCATATATATAGCCCCCTAGGGGGGGCGCCGACCCTAGGAGATTGGATCTCCTAGGGGGGGCGGCGGCCAAGGGCTGGAGTGGCCCCCAAGCCAAGGTGGGGCGCCCCCACCCCTAGGGTTTCAACCCTAGGCGCATGGGGTGGGCCTAGGGGGGCGCACCAGCCCACTATGGGCTGGTTCCCCTCCCCACTTCGGCCCATGGGGCCCTCCGGGATGGGTGGCCCCACCCGGTGGACCCCCGGGACCCTTCTGGTGGTCCCGGTACAATACCGATGACCCCGAAACTTGTCCCGATGGCCGAAACAGCACTTCCTATATATAATTCTTTACCTCCGGACTATTCCGAAACTCCTCATGACGTCCGGGATCTCATCCGGGACTCCGAACAACATTCGGGTTACCGCATATACATATCTTCACAACCCTAGCATCACCGAACCTTAAGTGTGTAGACCCTACGGGTTCGGGAGACAGGCAGACATGACCGAGACGGCTCTCGGGCAATAACCAACAGCGGGATCTGGATACCCATGTTGGCTCCCACATGCTCCACGATGATCTCATCGGATGAACCACGATGTCGAGGATTCAATTAATCCCGTATGCAATTCCCTTTGTCAATCGGTATTTTACTTGCCCGAGATTCGATCGTCGGTATCCCAATACCTTGTTCAATCTCGTTACCGGCAAGTCACTTTACTCGTACCGTAATGCATGATCCCGTGATCAAACACTTTGATCACATTGAGCTCATTATGATGATGCATTACCGAGTGGGCCCGGTGATACCTCTCCGTCATGCGGAGTGACAAATCCCAGTCTCGATCCGTGTCAACCCAACAGACACTTTCGGAGATACCCGCAGTATACCTTTATAGTCACCCAGTTACGTTGTGACGTTTGGCACACCCAAAGCACTCCTACGGTATCCGGGAGTTACACGATCTCATGGTCTAAGGAAATGATACTTGACATTGGAAAACTCTAGCAAGCGAACTATACGATCTTGTGCTATGTTTAGGATTGGGTCTTGTCCATCACATCTTTCTCCTAATGATGTGATCTCATTATCAATGACATCCAATGTCCATAGTCAGGAAACCATGACTATATGTTGATCAACGAGCTAGTCAACTAGAGGCTTACTAGGGACATGTTGGTGTCTATTATTCACACATGTATTACGATTTCCGGATAATACAATTTTAGCAGGAATAAAGACAATTATCATGAACAAGGAAATATAATAATAATGCTTTTATTATTGCCTCCAGGGCATATTTCCAACAGTCTCCCACTTGCACTAGAGTCAATAGTCTAGTAACATTGTGATGAATCGAACACCCATAAAGTACTGGTGTTGATCATGTTTTGCTCTAGGGAGAGGTTTAGTCAACAGATCTGCTACATTCAGGTCCGTATGCACTTTACAAATATCTATGTCTCCAGCTTGAACATTTTCATGAATGGAGTTGAAGCGACGCTTGATGTGCCTGGTCTTCTTGTGAAACCTGGGCTCCTTGGCAAGTGCAATAGCTCCAGTGTTGTCACAGAAGAGTTTGATTGGCCCCGACGCATTGGGTATGACTCCGAGGTCGGTGATGAACTCCTTCACCCAAATTGCTTCATGTGCTGCCTCCGAGGCTGCCATGTACTCCGCTTCACATGTAGATCCCGCCACGACGCTCTGCTTGCAACTGCACCAGCTTACTGCCCCACCATTCAAAATATACACGTATCCGTTTTGTGACTTAGAGTCATCCAGATATGCGTCGAAGCTAGCGTCGACGTAACCCTTTACGACGAGCTCTTCGTCACCTCCATAAACGAGAAACATTTCCTCAGTCCTTTTCCGGTACTTAAGGATATTCTTGACCGCTGTCCAGTGTTCTTTGCCGGGATTACTTTGGTACCTTCCTACCAAACTCACGGCAAGGTTTACATCAGGTCTGGTACACAGCATGGCATACATAATAGAACCTATGGCTGAGGCATAGGGGATGACCCTCATCTCTTCTATATCTTCTGCCGTGGTCGGACATTGAGCTGAGCTCAATTTCACACCTTGTAATACTGGTAAGAACCCCTTCTTAGATTCATCCATATTGAACTTCTTCAATATCTTATCAAGGTATGTGCTTTGTGAAAGACCTATGAGGCGTCTCGATCTATCTCTATAGATCTTGATGCCTAATATATAAGTAGCTTCTCCAAGGTCCTTCATCAAAAAACTCTTATTCAAGTAGGCCTTAATGCTGTCCAAGAGTTCTATATCATTTCCCATCAAAAGTATGTCATCTACATATAGTATGAGAAATGCTACAGAGCTCCCACTCACTTTCTTGTAAACGCAAGCTTCTCCATAAGTCTGCGTAAATCCAAACGCTTTGATCATCTCATCAAAGCGAATGTTCCAACTTCGAGATGCTTGCACCAGCCCATAAATCGAGCGTTGGAGCTTGCACACCTTGTCAGCATTCTTAGGATCGACAAAACCTTCCGGCTGCATCATATACAATTCTTCCTTAGGGAAACCATTAAGGAATGCCGTTTTGACGTCCATTTGCCATATCTCATAATCGTAGAACGCGGCAATTGCTAACATGATACGGACGGACTTCAGCTTTGCTACCGGTGAGAAAGTCTCATCGTAGTCAACCCCTTGAACTTGTCGATAACCCTTAGCGACAAGCCGAGCTTTATAGATGGTCACACTACCATCTACGTCTGTCTTCTTCTTAAAGATCCATTTATTTTCTATGGCTCACCGCTCAACGGGCAAGTCAGTCAAAGTCCATACTTCGTTTTCATACATGGATCCTATCTCGGATTTCATGGCTTCCAGCCATTTGTCGAAATTCGGGCCTGCCATTGCTTCTTCATAGTTCGAAGGTTCACCGTTGTCTAACAACATGATTTCCAAGACAGGGTTGCCGTACCACTCTGGTGTGGAACGTGTCCTTGTGGACCTACGAATTTCAGTAGGAGCTTGATTAGAAGTATCTTGATCATCATCATTAATTTCCTCTCTAGTCGGTGCAGGCACCTCAGAAACGTTTTCTTGAGTTGCGCCATTTTCCGGTTCAAGAGGTAACACTTCATCAAGTTCTACTTTCCTCCCACTTACTTCTTTCGAGAGAAACTCCTTCTCTAGAAAGGATCCATTCTTGGCAACAAAGATCTTGCCTTCGGATCTGAGGTAGAAGGTATACCCAATAGTTTCTTTAGGGTATCCTATGAAGACGCATTTTTCCGACTTGGGTTCGAGCTTTTCAGGTTGAAGTTTCTTGACATAAGCATCGCATCCCCAAACTTTTAGAAACGACAGCTTAGGTTTCTTCCCAAACCATAATTCATACGGTGTCATCTCAACGGATTTCGACGGAGCCCTATTTAAAGTGAATGCGGCAGTCTCTAAAGCATAGCCCCAAAAAGATAGCGGTAAATCGGTAAGAGACATCATAGATCGCACCATATCTAATAGAGTGCGATTACGACGTTCGGACACACCATTACGCTGAGGTGTTCCAGGCGGCGTGAGTTGTGAAACTATTCCACATTTTCTGAAGTGTGTGCCAAATTCGTGACTCAAGTATTCTCCTCCACGATCTGATCGTAGAAACTTGATTTTTCTGTCACGTTGATTTTCAACCTCACTCTGAAATTCCTTGAACTTTTCAAAGGTCTCAGACTTGCGTTTTATTAAGTAGATATACCCATATCTACTCAAGTCATCAGTGAGGGTGAGAACATAACGATAGCTACCGCGAGCCTCAACACTCATTGGACCGCACACATCAGTATGTATGATTTCCAATAAGTTGGTTGCTCGCTCCATTGTTCCTGAGAACAGAGTCTTGGTCATTTTACCCATGAGGCATGGTTCGCACGTGTCAAATGATTCATAATCAAGAGACTCTAAAAGTCCATCTGCATGGAGCTTCTTCATGCGTTTGACACCTATGTGACCAAGGCGGCAGTGCCACTAGTATGTGGGACTATTGTTATCAACTTTAACTCTTTTGGTATTCACACTATGAATATGTGTATCATCACGTACGAGATTCATTAAGAAAAAACCATTAACCATCGGAGCATGACCATAAAACATATCACTCATATAAATAGAACAATCATTATTCTCGGATTTAAATGAGTAGCCATCTCGAATTAAACGAGATCCAGATACAATGTTCATGCTCAAACTTGGCACTAAATAACAATTATTGAGGTTTAAAACTAATCCCGTAGGTAAATGTAGAGGTAGCATGCCGACGGCGATCACATCGACCTTGGAACCATTCCCGACGCGCATCGTCACCTCGTCCTTCGCCAGTCTCCGCTTATTCCGCAGCTCCTGCTTTGAGTTACAAATATGAGCAACTGCACCGGTATCAAATACCCAAGAGCTACTACGAGTGCTGGTAAGGTACACATCAATTACATGTATATCACATATACCTTTTGTTTTGCCGGCCTTCTTGTCCGCTATGTATTTGGGGCAATTCCGCTTCCAGTGACCACTTCCCTTGCAATAAAAGCACTCAGTCTCGGGCTTGGGTCCATTCTTTGGCTTCTTCCCGGCAGCTTGCTTGCCGGGCGCGGCAACTCCGTCCTTCTTGAAGTTCTTTTTACCCTTGCCCTTCTTGAACTTAGTGGTTTTATTCACCATCAACACTTGATGTTCCTTCTTGACTTCTACCTCTGCTGATTTCAGCATAGCAAATACTTCAGGAATGGTCTTTTCCATCCCTTGCATATTGAAGTTCATCACAAAGCTCTTGTAGCTTGGTGGAAATGACTGGAGGATTCTGTCAATGACCGCATCGTCTGGGAGATTAACTCCCAGCTGAGTCAAGCGGTTATGTAACCCTGACATAGTGAGTATGTGCTCACTGACAGAACTATTTTCCTCCATCTTATAGCTGAAGAATTTGTCGGAGACTTCATATCTCTCGACCCGGGCATGAGCTTGGAAAACCATTTTCAGCTCTTCGAACATCTCATATGCTCCATGTCTCTCAAAACGCTTTTGGAGCCCCGGCTCTAAGCTGTAAAGCATGCTGCATTGAACGAGGGAGTAGTCATCGGTACGTGCCTGCCAAGCGTTCATAACGTCTTATTCTGCAGGGAGAACAGGTGCGTCACCCAGCAGTGCTTGTAGGACATAATCTTTCTTGGCAGCTATGAGGATGATCCTCAGGTTCCGGACCCAGTCCGTGTAGTTTCTGCCATCGTCTTTCAGCTTGGTTTTCTCTAGGAACGCGTTGAAGTTGAGGACTACGTTGGCCATTTGATCTACAAGACATATTGTAAATATTTTAGACTAAGTTCATGATAATTAAGTTCATCTAATCAAATTATTAATGAACTCCCACTTAGATAGACATCCCTCTTCTAGTCATCTAAGTATAACATGATCCGAGTCAACTAGGCCATGTACGATCATCACGTGAGACGGACTAGTCAACATCGGTGAACATCTTCATGTTGATCGTATCTTCTATACGACTCATGCTCGACCTTTCGGTCTTCTGTGTTCCGAGGCCATGTTTGTACATGCTAGGCTCGTCAAGTCAACCTAAGTGTTTGCATGTGTAAATCTGTCTTACACCCGTTGTATGTGAACGTTAGAATCTATCACACCCGATCATCACGTGGTGCTTCGAAACAACGAACTGTCGCAATGGTGCACCGTTAGGGGGAACACTTTCTTGAAATTATTATGAGGGATCATCTTATTTACTACCGTCGTTCTAAGTAAACAAGATGCAAAACATGATAAACATCACATGTAATCAATTAATAAAAGTGACATGATATGGCCAATATCATATAGCTCCTTTGATCTCCATCTTGGGGCTCCATGATCATCTTGTCACCGGCTTGACACCATGATCTCCATCATCATGATCATCATCATCGTGTCTCCATGAAGTTGCTCGCCAACTATTACTTTTACTACTATGGCTAACGCGTTTAGCAATAAAGTAAAGTAATTTACATGGCGTTTCCATTGACACGCAGGTCATAAAAGAATAATGACAACTCCTATGGCTCCTGCCGGTTGTCATACTCATCGACATGCAAGTCGTGATTCCTATTACAATAGCATGAACATCTCATACATCACATATATATCATTCATCATTCATCACAACTTTGGCCATATCATATCACAAAGCACTTGCTGCAAAAACAAGTTAGACGTCCTCTAATTGTTGTTGCAAGTTTTACGTGGCTGAATTAGGGTTCTAGCAAGAACGTTTTCTTACCTACGTGGAAGCCACAACGTGTTTTGTCAACTTCTATTTACCCTTCATAAGGACCCTTTTCATCGAATCCGCTCCAACTAAAGTGGGAGAGACAGACACCCGCCAGCCACCTTATGCAGCTAGTGCATGTTAGTCGGTGGAACCGGTCTCACGTAAGCGTACGTGTAAGGTTGGTCCGGGCCGCTTCATCCCACAATACCGCTGAAGCAAGATAAGACTAGTAGCGGCAAGAAAAGTTGACAACATCTACGCCCACAATAAATTGTGTTCTACTCGCGCAAGAAGAACTACACATAGACCTAGCTCATGATGCCACTGTTGGGGAACGTTGCAGAAAACAAAACTTTTCCTACGGTTTCACCAAGATCCATCTATGAGTTCATCTAGCAACGAGTGATCGGATGCATCTACATACCTTTGTAGATCGCGAGCGGAAGCGTTCAGAGAACGGGGATGAGGTAGTCGTACACGACGTGATCCAAATCACCGGAGATCCTAGCACCGAACGGACGGCACCTCCGCGTTCAACACACGTACGGTCAGCGTGGCGTCTCCTCCTGCTTGATCCAACAAGGGGGAAGGAGAGGTTGATGAAGATCCAGCAGCACGACGGCGTGGTGGTGGATGCAGGGCATCACAGCAACAGGGCTTCGCCGTGTACTACGAGAGGAAGAGGTGTAGCAGGGAGAGAGGGAGGCGCCAGGACTCAGGTCCGGCTGCCCCCCCTCATATATATAGCCCCCTAGGGGGGGCGCCGGCCCTAGGAGATTGGATCTCCTAGGGGGCGGCGGCCAAGGGCTGGAGTGGGCCCCAAGCCAAGGTGGGGCGCCCCCCCACCCCTAGGGTTTCAACCCTAGGCACATGGGGTGGGCCTAGGGGGCGCACCAGCCCACTATGGGCTGGTTCCCCTCCCCACTTTGGCCCGTGGGGCCCTCCGGGATGGGTGGCCCCACCCGGTGGACCCCCGGGACCCTTCTGGTGGTCCCGGTACAATACCGATGACCCCGAAACTTGTCCCGATGGCCGAAACAGCACTTCCTATATATAATTCTTTACCTCCAGACTATTCCAAAACTCCCCGTGACGTCCGGGATCTCATCCGGGACTCCGAACAACATTCAGGTTACCGCATATACATATCTTCACAACCCTAGCGTCACCGAACCTTAAGTGTGTAGACCCTACGGGTTCGGGAGACAGGCAGACATGACCGAGACGGCTCTCGGGCAATAACCAACAGCGGGATCTGGATACCCATGTTGGCTCCCACATGCTCCACGATGATCTCATCGGATGAACCACGATGTCGAGGATTCAATTAATCCCGTATGCAATTCCCTTTGTCAATCGGTATTTTACTTGCCCGAGATTCGATCGTCGGTATCCCAATACCTTGTTCAATCTCGTTACCGGCAAGTCACTTTACTCGTACCGTAATGCATGATCCCGTGATCAAACACTTTGATCACATTGAGCTCATTATGATGATGCATTACCGAGTGGGCCCGGTGATACCTCTCCGTCATGCGGAGTGACAAATCCCAGTCTCGATCCGTGTCAAACCAACAGACACTTTCGGAGATACCCGCAGTATACCTTTATAGTCACCCAGTTACGTTGTGACGTTTGGCACACCCAAAGCACTCCTACGGTATCCGGGAGTTACATGATCTCATGGTCTAAGGAAATCATACTTGACATTGGAAAACTCTAGCAAGCGAACTATACGATCTTGTGCTATGTTTAGGATTGGGTCTTGTCCATCACATCATTCTCCTAATGATGTGATCTCGTTATCAATGACATCCAATGTCCATAGTCAGGAAACCATGACTATCTGTTGATCAACGAGCTAGTCAACTAGAGGCTTACTAGGGACATGTTGGTGTCTATTATTCACACATGTATTACGATTTCCGGATAATACAATTTTAGCATGAATAAAGACAATTATCATGAACAAGGAAATATAATAATAATGCTTTTATTATTGCCTCTAGGGCATATTTCCAACAGTGACAAGCATTAAGCATAGCAAAGTCATAGCAACATCAATCTTAGAACATAATGGATAGTAGGGATCAAACCCTAACAAAACTAACACGATTACATGGTAAATCTCATCCAACTCATCACCCTCCAGCAAGCCTATGATGGATTACTCACGCACGACGGTGAGCATCATGAAATTGGTGATGGAGGATGGTTAATGATGATGATGGCCACGGATTCCCCTCTCCGGAGCCCCGAACGGACTCCAGATCAGCCCTCCGAGGAATATTAGGGCTTGGCGGCGGCTCCGTATCGTAAAACACGATGAATCCTTCTCTCTGATTTTTTCTCCCCAAAAGTGAATATATGGAGTTGGGGTTGAGGTCAGTGGAGTCCCAGGGGGGCCACGAGGCAAGGGGCGCCTTGCACCCTCGTGGACAGGGTGTGGGCCCCCTGATGCTGATTCTTTCGTCAGTATTTTTTATTAATTCCAAAATGTTTCTCCGTGGATTTTCAGGTCATTCCGAGAACTTTTATTTCTGCACAAAAATAACACCATGGCAGTTCTGCAGAAAACAACGTCAGACCGTGTTATTTCCATTCAAATCAAGCAAGTTAGAGTCGAAAACAAGGGCAAAAGTGTTTGGAAAAGTAGATACGTTGGAGACGTATCACCGGCCCCTCCTCCCCTCCTTTATATACGGGGGAGGGGGCACCCCATAGGCACATAAGTTGATTTCTTAGCCATGTGCGGTGCCCCCCTCCACAGATTTCCACCTCGGTCATATTGTCGTAGTGCTTAGGCGAAGCCCTGCGTCGGTAACTTCATCATCACCGTCACCACGCCGTCGTGCTGATGAAACTCTCCCTCGGCTTCAGCCGGATCTAGAGTTCGAGGGACGTCACCGAGCTGAATGTGTCCAGATCACGGAGGGTGTCATGCGTTCGGTACTTGATCAGTTGGATCGCGAAGACGTTTGACTACATCAACCGCGTTACTTAACGCTTCCGCTTTCGGTCTACGAGGGTACGTGGACACACTCTCCCTGCTCGCTG
This sequence comes from Aegilops umbellulata, assembly GCA_032464435.1. NCBI lineage: Eukaryota > Viridiplantae > Streptophyta > Magnoliopsida > Poales > Poaceae > Aegilops > Aegilops umbellulata. The sequence goes on along the minus strand of CP136056.1, from coordinate 510,317,147 downwards.
CTATGCTTCTCCTAGATAGATCTTGCATGATCGTAGGATTTTTTTAAATACTATGTTCCCCAACAGTGGCATCTGAGCCAGGTCTATGCGTAGATGTTATATGCACGAGTATAACACAAAGAGTTGTGGGCGATAATATTCATACTGCTTACCAACATGTCATACTTTGATTCGGCAGTATTGTTGGATGAAGCGGCCCAGACCGACATTACATGACTGCGTTCTACCGCCGTGCTTTGCAAACAGGTGGCTAGTGGGTGTATGTTTCTCCAACTTTAGTTGAATCGGGTGTGACTACGCCCGGTCCTTGTTGAAGGTTAAAACAGCAAACTTGATGAAAAATCGTTGTGGTTTCGATGCGTAGGTAAGAACGGTTCTTGCTAAGCCCGTAGCAGCCATGTAAAACTTAAAACAACAAAGTAGAGGATGTCTAACTTGTTTTTGCAGGGCTTGCTGTGATGTGATATGGTCAAGACGTGATGATATATAAACTGTTGTATGAGATGATCATGTTTTGTAAAAGTAATCGGCAACCGGCAGGAGCCATATGGTTGTCACTTTATTGTATGAAATGCAATCGCCATGTAATTGCTTTACTTTATCACTAAGCGGTAGCGATAGTCGTAGTAGCAATAGTTGGCGAGACGACAACAATGCTTCGATGGATATCAAGGTTTCAAGCCGGTGACGATGGTGATCATGACGGTGCTTTGGGGATGGAGACCAAAGGCACAAGATGATGATGGCCATATCATATCACTTATATTGATTGCATGTGCTGTTTATCCTTTATGCATCTTATTTTGCTTAGTATAGCGGTAGCATTATAAGATGATCTCTCACTAAATTTCAAGATATAGTGTTCTCCCTGAGTATGCACCGTTGCTATAGTCCGTCGTGCCGAGACACCACGTGATGATCGGGTGTGATAAGCTCTACGTTCACATACAACGGGTGCAAGCCAGTTTTGCACATGCACAATACTTGGGTTAAACTTGACGAGCCTAGCCTATGCAGATATGGCCTCGGAACACTGAGACCGAAAGGTCGAGCGTGAATTATATAGTAGATATGAGCAACATAGTGATGTTCACCATTGAAAACTACTCCATCTCACATGATGATCGGACATGGTTTAGTTGATATGGATCACGTGATCACTTAGATGATTAGAGGGATGTCTATCTAAGTGGGAATTCTTAAGTAATATAATTAATTGAACTTTAATTTATCATGAACTTAGTACCTGATACTATTTTGCATGTCCATGTTGTTGTAGATAAATGGCCCGTGCTACTGTTCCATTGAAATTTAATGTGTTCCTAGAGAAAGCTAAGTTGAAAGATGATGGTAGCAACTACACGGACTAGGTTCATAACTTGCGGATTATCCTCATTGCTGCACAGAAGAATTACATCCTGGAAGTACCGCTAGGTGCCAAACCCGCTACAGGAGCAACACCAGATGTTATGAATGTCTGGCAGAGCAAAGCTGATGACTGCTCGATAGTTCAGTGTGCCATGCTTTACGGCTTAGAACAGGGACTTCAACGACGTTTTGAACTTGATGGAGCATATCAGATGTTCTAGGAGTTGAAGTTAATATTTCAAGCAAATGCTCGGATTGAGAGATATGAAGTCTCCAATCTGTTTTACAGCTGCAAAATGGAGGAGAATAGTTCTGCTAGTGAACATATACTCAGAATGTCTGGGTACCACAATCACTTGACTCGGCTGGGAGTTAATCTTCCGGTTGGTAGTGTCAATGACAGAGTTCTTCAATCACTGCCACCATGCTACAAAAGCTTCGTGATGAACTATAATATGCAAGGGATGGATAAGATGATTCCCGAGCTCTTCGCAATGCTAAAGGCTGCAAAGGTAGAAATCAAGAAGGAGCATCAAGTGTTGATGGTCAACAAGACCACTAGTTTCAAGAAGAAGGGCAAAGGGAAGAAGGGGAACTTCAAAAAGAACGACAAGCAAGTTGCTGCTCAAGTGAAGAAGCCCTGTCGGTGTCAAAACCGGCGGATCTTGGGTAGGGGGTCCCGAACTGTGCGTCTAAGGCGGATGGTAACAGGAGGCAGGGGACGCAATGTTTACCCAGGTTCGGGCCCTCTCAATGGAGGTAATACCCTACTTCCTGCTTGATTGATCTTGATGTTATGAGTATTACAAGAGTTGATCTACCACGAGATCGTAGAGGCTAAACCCTAGAAGCTAGCCTATGATTATGATTGTCCTTGTCCTACGGACTAAACCCTCCGGTTTATATAGACACCGGAGGGGGCTAGGGTTACACAGAGTTGGTTACAAGGGAGGAGATCTACATATCCGAATTGCCAAGCTTGCCTTCCACACAAAGGAGAGTCCCATCCGGACACGGGACGAAGTTTTCAATCTTGTATCTTCATAGTCCAATAGTCGGGCCAAAGTATATAGTCCGGCAGTCCGAGGACCCCCTAATCCAGGACTCCCTCAGTAGCCCCTGAACCAGGCTTCAATGATGATGAGTCTGGCGCGCAGATTGTCTTCGGCATTGCAAGGCGGGTTCTTCCTCCGAATACTTCATAGAAGATTTTGAACACAAGGATCATGTCCGGCTCTGCAAAACAAATTCCGCATACCACCGTAGAGAGTATAATATTTCGACAAATCTAATCCGCAGACAAATTTCACAGCATGACATCACGCCACGGCCCGGTCATTATTCGAACCGTTTTTCTCAACTTGCCTTCCACGGCACGTGTTGCGAGGCGGTTTCGTTGGCACGTCTTGTCGAAGCAGAGATCGTGTTCCCCTTATCACGGGATTCTCATCAATACGGGTGTGGGTAACCCAATCGTGCCCGCTGGTATGGCTCCTCGATTTTTGGCAAGTTCCAAACAGCCACGCGGAGGACGCTTGATATTCACCCTCTTTATAAAGAGGCCAAGGCCTGTCCTTTTCTTCTCGCGCTCAATCCTTCCCTTCCCCCACCTTGAATTCCAACAACCAAGGCTCAGCTAAGTGTTTCGGACCTTCAATCATGTCCTGATCCAACCTTCAAGGCCGGTAGATGGCCTCCTCTGTCACAGAGGAGGACATCAAGAAGCTAAGAGAGGCCAGGTATCTGACCGCCGAAATCTTGCATAGGCTGCCTGCTCGAGGGCAGGTCATCCCCACTCCCGAACCCAACGAGAGTGTCGTATTTGTCTCCCACTTCCTCTGAGGGCTAGGCTTTAGTCTTGATCCCTTTGTTAGAGGGATTATGTTTTATTACGGGCTCGATTTCCATGATCCGGCTCCGGATTCCATCCTTCACATCTCGTCGTTCATCGTCGTGTGTGAGGCCTTCCTCCGCATCACCCCAGACTTCGGCTTATGGCTCAAGACCTTCAATGTGAAGCCGAAGATGATCGATGGGCGACACGCAGAATGCGGAGGTGCCATAATAAACAAAGGCGTCGATGCTCCATGGCCAAAGGGATCCTTCCCAGAGATGTCCAACTTATGGCAGCGGGAGTGGTTTTACATCACGGCTCCCCGAAGTACTAAGTGGGTAGCTGCCCCGCCTTCCCACTACAAAAAAAAGACACATCCGTGACATTTTGGGCCGAATGAAATTTTTTTGTATCATACATATGACACTTCTATGACGATAGTTGTGACAAAACCTGGTATCATCATTGATGTGGTGGGCTCCTACTTCTATGACAAAAAATCATTACAGAAAATGGGCTTTTCGTCCTGGGCGGGCCGAAGACGCAGTTGCATGACATTCTTTGGGCTGTCCATGACATAAAAACCGTGGTAGAAGCGAGGGGGAGGAAAATTTCGGTGAGTTCCCGGTTACGGTGGGAGGTCGGGGGCCGAGCGATGCGCGTTTCCCTCGTACATGTACGCGCGTGTGTGCGAGGCGTTGGTTGTAACTGAACCCGAGCGAGGCGTTGGGCTCTAACTGAACCCGAGGGATTGCACTGCAGGCTACGCGTTACTGAACCCGAGCGATCGATCGATGGCTGTTAACTGAACCCGATCGAGTGATTCCTTGGCTACTGCTGCTAACTGAAGCCGATCGATGCTGCCTCTAGATGAACAGTGAGCGTTGCGGGGGCGGGGGCGGGGGCGGGGGGGGGGGGGGGGGGGGGGTTGGATGAACATTTCCCGGCGGGGGTGGATGAACAGGACCCCGTGGTGTTGCCTCTGGATGAACAGGACCCCGATCGATCGAGCCGGTTGGGGCTGGATGAACAGGACCCCGTGGAGGGCAGGATGAACAGTAGACGATGGAGGGGTGCCTGTGGAGGGGTGGTTGAACAGGACCCCGTGGTGTGGAGGGCTGGATGAACAGTAGACAGTGGAGGGGTGGTTGAACAGTAGTCGGTGGAGTAGCGCGCGGTGGAGGCTGGATGAACAGGAGCCCGTGGAGGCTGGAGGAGGTCGACGGTGGATGAACAGTAGCTCATGGAGGCTGGAGGGAGTCGATGGTGGAGAGGAACAGTGTCCCGTGGAGTCCCGTTTTGCGGTACCCCACACCCCTCCTGATGAACAGGACCCCCGTTTCGATTGTAGTGCTCCAACACAAGTCCGTTTCCTCCGTTTTGCGGTACGCCACACCCCTCCCGATCAACAGGACACCCGTTTCGACCGTAGGAGGTCCGTTTCCTCCGTTTTGCGGTACGCCACACCCCTCCCAATCAACGTGACCCCCGTTTCGACCGTAGGAGGTCCGTTTCCTCCGTCTTGCGGTACGCCACACCCCTCCCGATCAACAGGACCCCCGTTTCGACCGTAGGAGGTCCGTTTCCTCCGTTCTGCGGTACGCCAGGCCTCGTTTCCATCGCCTCTTCCGTCCAAGCCCTTCCGATAAACACGACCACGCATTCCGTTCCGACCCAGTCGCGTTGCCTCCCGGTGAACACGACGCATTCCGTTGCCTCCCCATGAACACGACGACGACGCGGTTTCTCCATTCCGACCCAACCATGTACACGAGCCCTCGCCGTACATATGCGCGAGTAGGCGTTCGAGACCCCGCCCGTATGTACACATACGTGGCCGTATTTACTTTCTTGCACCCTGGCCGCCTCTACTATGACACGTGCGCGCCTCTACATCCACCAGTATATATGTACGTACACGTTCGCGACCAGAATGACAATGCTACGTACGCTTCGACCAGGTGGGTCCCGACTGTCAGGCACTTCCTTGCGTGCGAAGATGTAGCTGGTGGTTCCCAGCAGTCAGGGGGTGAATCGTTTTTTTGCCTGGACGCACTTCCTTGCGTGCGAAGATGTAGCTGGTGGGTCCCAGCAGTCGGGGGGCTGGTGGGTCCCAGCAGTCAGGGGGGCTAATCTTTTTGGTTTTTTTTGCCCGGACACACTTCCTTGCGTGCGAAGATGTAGCTGGTGGGTCCCAGCAGTCAGGGGGCGAATTGTTTTTTTGCCCGGACGCACTTCCTTGCGCGCAAAGGTGTAGCTGGTGGATCCCAGAAGTCAGGGGGAAACGTTTTCTTCGCGAAATACGGTGGCCCGTCCTGTGGGTCCCTGCTGTCAGGTGGAGGAATCATTATTTTCCTCGTAATAAGTAGGCACTTACTTGCTGCCGCCGTGGACCCAGCTGTCAGCCTCTCCACGTACAGTCCACGTCCGATGGAAGTCGTTCCTTGACCACGTTGACCACGCCACGCCGAGAGCACCAGGGCGGTGGACGACGGCGAGGCCTAGGAAGGGGACGACGGGGAGCCGGGGAAGACGCGACAGTGGAAGCCCCCCCGCGCGCGGAGAGGAGTACGAGGGTTCACTGGTTCGGCTGCGGTGTGAGGCTGTCGTCGCCGCAGGGCCTAGCCGGCGGTGGGAGTAGTAGGGGGCGGTGAGGCCTCTGCGGCAGCACAGCCGACCACAGGAGGCAGGAGCATGCGGCACGACCGGCGCTGGTTTGGGCGGCTGGAGCAAGAAGACCAGAGGTTGAAGAAGCACTGCGGCCGTTGGATGCACACCGTACGGTCACTGGAGCTAGAATCGCTCATATTGACTAAAGTTGACAAAGGCCCCCGTCCTAGTCAACTTAGTAGGCCCACAAGTCAGCCTCCCACCATGGTGGGTCCCGGCTAGCAGGGGAGTATTCATTTTTTGTGCGTAATAAGGAGGCACTTCCGGTGGGTCCGAGCTGACAGCGGCGGGAACGTTTTTTCGCGAAATATGCTGGCCCGTCCGGTGGGTCCGAGCAGTCAGGGGGGCAACGTTTTTTTTGCGAAATAAGGTGGCCCGTCCGGTGGGTCCCTGCTGTAAGGTGGAGGAATAATTATTTTGCGCGTAATAAGGAGGCACTTCCTTGCGGCCGCCTGGACCAAGCTGTCAGCCTCTCCACGTACAGTACTCTTCCGATGGAAGTCGGTCGTTGACCACGCCGACCATGCCGCGCCGAGAGCACTAGGGCGGTGGTCTGGACGACGGCGAGGCCTAGGAAGGGGACGACGCGGAGCCGGGGAAGACGCAGCAGTGGAAGCCCGCGTGGAGAGGAGTACGAGGGTTCATTGGTTCGGCTGCGGGGTGAGGCTGCCGTCGCCGCAGAATAACAGGGGGTGTGGGTGAGTGGAGGGATGGCCTGGCCAGCGGTGGGAGTAGTATGGGGGCGGTGAGGCCTCCGCGGCAGCACAGCCGGCCACGGGAGGTAGGAGCAGGCGGCACGACCGACGTTGCTTTGGGCGGCTGGACCAAGAAGACCAGAGGTTGAGGAAGCACTATGACCGTTGGATGGACATCGTACGGTCACTGAAGCTAGAAATGTTTTTTATTGACTAAGTTGACAAAGCCCTTGGTACGCTCCAACTTAGTAGGCCCACAGGTCAGCCTCCGAAACGGTGCGCCCCAGATGTCAGGGGGAGGAATCATTTTTTGGGCGGCCAAAGCTAAGAATATCCGAAATTGAAGAAGAAGCACGACATCCGTTGAATAGACATCCAACGGCCACTGCTGCTAGAACCGTGTGTTGACTATAATAAGTTGGCAAAGCCTTGCATGCGCGTCAACTTATTTTTTTAGGGGACGAGTCACTTAGTAGGCCCACAAGTGTGTGGCAGAGAACTTATAGCCCATTTACGTTTTGTAAGAATGTACAACCCATTTTGGAATTCTAATGGAATTTACAACAGCCTATTTACAGTTTGTTAAAAGTACAACCCATTTTTAGCTAGGACAATGATTAATAATTTCAACCAACCGTTGAAGATAGAATTCAATAAAATTTCCCACATTTTGATGGGCTCCAAAATATTTTAATCCCGAAATTTATAGTCAGATTAAATATAAATTTGTATTACGTAAAAATCTAATGAAACATTGCGCGCGCAACAATGAAAATTTAAGATTTTCAAAATCCATAAATAATATTTTATAAACTAATTTCGTGTTTCGAGCATTTTTTATAGTTACTGCCTAGTTTTTATAATTACATCCCATTTATTATTATTTAAAGCACATTTTCCTGTTAAGCCTAATGCATCCCTCCTAGGAAAGATTTGCAGCCCAGCGGGTATTCCTCAAAAAGACGTATAGCTAGGCTAGCCATTTTCATCTTGAAAAAATTAGTATCTGGGCTGGATATCTGGCCTGGGCTAGACGGGCCACAGCCAGCCCAGTTAATACCGTGCTCTCCTCAATACTGCTCGAGCTGCTTGGTCCCAGCTGTCGGCCGCACCTTGTGCAATTCTCTCGTCTATATTGACTTCATAGGTTGACAATGGTGTGGGACCGTGATGTCAGGAAACCAGGAGAAAGCAAAAAATATATAGTTGTACATAATAAGGAGGCACTTGCGTACATATGGCTATGGCCCTAGTGGGTCCCTAGTGTCATCCAGTCAAAATAAAGTCATCTCCTGAATCCTCATGTTCGTTGACGATGTTAACAATGCTCGACGCCACGACGAGCGCAACAACTCGAAGGACAATGGAGAGGGCCTCGCGGGCCGTACGGATGGTCTGATACAGCGCCCGCTACTCATTCAGGAAGCCAGGATCATCGGACACCTATGAGCACCTTCGAGAAACTGAGACGGCATGAAACGGTAAGGCCGCGCTTGGGAGCTCTGGTTTATTTCAAACCTGCATTAACATACAAGTGTAATTTACTCGTCATCGAAAACAACGCGTAAAATACAGGCGTAATGAAACCGAGGGCTCGAGGTCTGTAAGTAAAACCGACGGGTTAATTACGCGTGTAACTTGAGAGACCAGTGTATATTTTACGAGCACTGCTATATGGACGACATTACCAGACGATACATGCACGACGTGCATATCATGCCATCGATGGGCAAGGCTGAAACAACAGCTAACGGCTGGATTAGCAATCGTCCGAGTGTCGTTCAGCGTTTTTATCGTGTGTCAAGTACTTCCGATATTTTACTAGTCAAAATCGACCAACCAAGCGCCTTCGCCCGAGACCATCTGCTTTAATTTAAAAGCGTCAGTTTTACAAGCGGTTTTGGTTGGAAAACGACGATCCAATCACGGCCTAATATCATGAGTTGGTCGGAAGATCATATGGTTTCACGTCTAACCAACCTGACTTGTCGCATAGGCTATGAATGAAACATCATACGACGAACTTCTTAAGCACGGAAACAATAGAAGAGGATGATCTTCTTAATAAGCAAATCACTGGCATTAGATCGACATGCAAAACAATACGAAGCATTATTCTCAGGAGGCACGGTGAACAGCTCGTGATGCCGCATGCCACAACATTCCAAGCTCAACTTTGCAATCAAACACAAGGTCTGGCATTACATAGACAATATTCAGAACAAACTCTTAACACAGGAATATCTCAGCAGAGTAACTATCTACTTCTAAACTGAACACGGGAATAGGAAAAAACACTCGACGCTTCTGGCTAACATCAATGAGCAAATTTTGACAAGGTTTTCCAATTCCAATATATTAAACTAACGTCTTCTTGCTAACATCAATGATTAAACTTTGACAAGCTTTTCCCATTCAAAATATGTAATGCCTATGATCGTGGAGTCCTGTCGCTTCTTGCTAACATCAATGATTAAACTTTGACAAGCTTTTCCCATTCAAAATATGTAATGCCTATGATCGTGGAGGCACTCCACGTGTTGTTAAATTGCCAATGGTCTCTGCAGACTAGTCATGTCACCGGTGTCTAATAATACTCTGTAAAGCTTCTCGGTCATTCCTTCTGTAATGTAGCGCAAACAGTGACTGCTTCTTTCTGCAAAGTGGAACGACCAACTGCACCCAGTAATGCAGTAGTTTGCCTTGGACACATTGGCTCCTTTTGTGCAGTTGAACTAAAATCGAAGTCGGAATAAAATCGAGCTTTAATTCTGATATCCCTGTAAGCAACAAAAGGTATAAGGGAAACAATTACTGAGAAATAACGGTTGATGACTTGTACTCCCAGAAGAAAAACATCTACTGATCTACCTTATCTTAATGGGAAACAACGCAGGAGAGTAGCAATTCTCAATCAGTGTGATTCATTCATATTAACTGAGACATTATCTTAACAATGCCTTGTTTCAAGATGTATAAAGAACGAAAAAGCAAAAAAGTATCATTCCTAAAACAATGCGACTGATTCATTTTAACAGAGACATTATCTTAACAATACCTTGGTTAAACATGTAGAAAGAACTACAAAGCAGGATAGTACCATTTGTAAAACACTGTAAGTCTGTAACTGATATATAATAACAGAGACATTACCTGAACAATACATTTCTTAAACATGTACTCCGGCCGATCCCTAACAGAAATGGTACTCCTGCCGATCCCTAACAAGTGTTTGCAGTTTTGAACTAAGATTCAGTAGTTAATTCGGAGGAAGGTCGGTACTGACCATTCAAGTCCAAGATTTGAAACAACTCGTGAGGAAGATCTCACAGAGATCTCAACACATACATGGAAATCCGATCTCATTTTGTGCAGTTCCACCAAAATTAAGCGAAGCAAAATGTCGCAATAGCAACAAGTTGAAAAGATATCCCTGTTTTAACAGAGGCAAAAAAAAAGGAATCAATTACTGGCCAATAAAGGAGGATGAAACATGCGGCCACAAAAATGGTAATCCAGCCAATCCCTAACAAGTGCTGTAGTTTTGAAATAAGATTCAGTAGTTAATTCTGAGAGTGGCATCAATTACTGGCTTATAAAGGGGTTGCTAAATTTGTTGTAACAAAGCAACAAGCATCATGTCTGGGTTGGTCCCATTTTTGTTCACTACTTAATGGGAAAAGACAGCAATACAATACCTTTAATTCAAAATTTATTTAAAACAGTACCAATACAAGTAGCACAACATCTCAAAGCACACTGCACAATCATGTGGATGAAGGCCTGTACTGACCTTTCATGAGACCAACAACGATAAAATACGAATCTGCCAACACGAATAGGAAATCCAATCTCATTTTGTGCAGTTGCACTAAAATCAAGCAAAGTGTTTCGCGTAGCGAAGCAAAATGTCGCAATAGCAACAAGTTGAATAGATATCCCTGTTTAAACAGAGGCAAAAAAGGAATCAATTACTGGCTAATAAAGGAATATGAAACATGCGGCCACAAAAATGGTAATCCCGCCAATCCCTAACAAGTGTTGCAGTTTTGAAATAAGATTCAGTAGTGAATTGTGAGAGTGGCATCAATTACTTGCTTATAAAGGGGGCAATGCTGAATTTGTTGTAACAAAGCAACAAGCATCACGTCTGGGTTGGTCCCATTTTTGTTCACTACTTAATGGGAAAAGACAGCAATACAATTGCTTCAATTCATCATTTATTTAAAATAGTACCAATACATGTAGCACAACATCTCAAAGCACACTGCACAATCATGTGGATGAAGGCTTGTACTGACCTTTCATGAGACGACCAAGATAAAATACGAATCTACCAACACGAATAGGAAATCCAATCAAGTTTTGTGCAGTTGCACTGAAATCAAGCAAAGTTGCCGCTGTGACATTTAAGTTTTCTATAGCAACAAGTTGAATAGATATCCCTGTTTTAAGAGGCAAAAAAGAAAACAATTACTGGCCAATAAAGGAGGATGAAACATGCGGCCACAAAAAGAAGCATCTACCTTATCTTGATGGAAAACAAAGTATAGGACAGTAGCATTTCTAAAACGGTTGCATTGATTCATATTAACAGAGAAATTCTCTTAAAACAGATCAGTAGTTAATTCTGAGAGTGGCATCAATTACTGGCTTATAAAGGGGGTGATGCTGAATTTGTTGTAACAAAGCAACAAGCATCATGTCTGGGTTGGTCCCATTTTTTTCACTACTTAATGGGAAAAGACAGCAATAAAATAGCTTCAATTCATCATTTATTTAAAACGGTTGCATTGATTCATATTAACAGAGACATTCTCTTCAAACAACATTCATTAAAAAATGTAATTTACTTTTAACAGTGGCATTGCTTCAATTTTCCGGCGGCATTCTTAGATTAACAACAGCAAAATAGTTGCATGGGACATGGCAGCACCATGTGCGTCCACACGTATAAATGGGTGATGCAGAGTATGTAACCAAGCAGCATATATGCGCTGGTCCCATATTTGTTCTCTTTGAACCTTCTTCCTATGTGAGGGCAGCAAATCTAGTCGTGCACAAACTACCCGCCCCCCCCCCAGTTTCTTTCCCTTTTCAACAAAGAGATCGGTTCCTTACAGATGTGTGTACTGGGTTACCCCCTTTTTCCCTTTTCGACCTACAAAGCGGTTGGATAGCCAGTCTATACTATTTTGCGCCCCTCCTTTCCTCATTGAACCACGTCCTAGATTCTTGCTCTAGCCCACCGCACCCTTCTTTCCTCTTTGAACCAAGACCTAGATTCGACTACAGATCGAAAAAGATCCACATGCAGCTAGAGCAACAACGGTTTCAAAGAAACTTATACCTTAGGGTCGTCGGGATGTGGCAAGGCGTGCGGCGGGAGGCCGGATCTGCCCACACTACGTATGGCAGCGAGGAAGAAGGGGTCGGTGGCCCTCCCGCACAGGCGCTGGGTGAAAGAGAACAGCGCAGCCGGCAGTGGATTGCCTCCCTCACCGAAGGCGATAGAGTGAATGCTGCACCTCCTCCCCTTCCCGGTGCGACGGGATACGGACGCCTCCTTCACCAGCTGTGAGGGGGGGGGAGAGACAAGAGGCCAACGCAGTCTTGTTTAGATCTGGTGAAGAGAGGGTGAGAGACTGTGAATATAGCAAACCCTAGCAAATGAACACTGAGCCTCCAGCGTGTAACATATATGTAGTGCGGCGAGCGCGTGGAGAGTGCAAACCCTAGCGAACAAGCGTTGATGCTCCCGCTTATATATATACTACTATAGTACGGACTGAGCTCCAGTGCCTTCACTGCACCTGCTTTTGGCTGTATGACAGGTGAGCCAGCCACATTTTGGGCCCACCTGTCGTAAATCCAAAGGCAGGTGCACTAAGCCAATGAAGCTGCGTCCATATGGTACTCTCGTGTATACGACTAAAATATAGTGGAGTGGTTTTCTTATTCTCTCCATAACAATCGTTTTAAATTGTGTAAGTACGAAACGAAACTCTTTATTTAATGTACAGTGAAGAAAACTAGTACTACTTCCGATGAACTAACGATCCACGCCCACGCGTCCTGGTCGCACTTCATGTCCTTCACGTGTGGTACACTACCCTCCCTTAAGTGAACAACCACACATGCGCCAAATTATCGGAAACGTGTGAGAGTGTGTACAAATAAAGAAATTTAATTTCAATTATAGGAAAGGGGAGAGAGTATTACAAAGTTTGAATTCAATCAAATCTAATATGCGGAGTAAATAAAAATGGAGGGCTACTACGTCCATCCGGGTTTTTAGTCCACACCATTTTTTAAATCAAAGTTAATAGCTGGACAAATAAAATTACAGGGGAGCTGGAGACAAAGTTGTGAGAAGGCTTAGCAATCAATACAAAACTTATGCTCTTAGTACCAACGTCGATCCTTCTTCGAGGAAACATTTGGTTCATAGCCAATTGTGTGATAAAATTGCACCAACGTGAAAGACGACTGCGTCTCCAACGCAACCAAGGTGAACTGACGAAGGATATCATCTTTGTGCGTAACAAGCAAAGAGCACTGATGGAAGACAGCTTGTTTTTCGTCGAAAATCGATCAGCTTCACCAGCCGACGCAACCATGAGGCGCAACCATGAGCATCGATAGGTCATCGTGGTGATGCATCATCCATTTGGCATCAAGTTAGGGTGAGGCACCTAAGAAGTTCGAAAAATCCTAAATGTGGTTAGTTTCTTCTCAGTAATCAAGCTCGAGGAAGGAAGAACCACATGGCAGAGGACAGTGAGGCGGAACAACAATGGCCATCCAATTTTGTGCAGTTCCACTAAAATTGAGGAAGACATGCCCGGGTATGGAGACACGCATCGCTGTTTCCAAAAATATAAAAAAGGGTTAGCAATGACATCTCAATTGTCAATAAGAATTAATGAAAAGTACACCAACAAACAGAAGCATCATACTATCTTGATGAGAACTAAACCAGGATACCCGAGAAAAAAAGCATTTCTTCATTTAACCAGTGATAGTACTACCACCATATGGACAATGACCGCACAACCACCATGTACTTTTTGTCGAAACAACATGTATACCTCTGCCGAGGCATAAATCAGACAACTTTTTGAGTGGCATTCCCTCTATAATAGTAGTAGGTGATGTTGGACCAGCCGACGAACTCTAGCTACTATGCATGGGGAGCTGGGGAGTAGTCGCATAGAAGAAAACCCGCACGCAGAGACCTGGGGACCTGGACAGGTACGAGAAGTTATACCTCAGGTGGGCGAGATGTTGTTTTGGCGGGCGGGCGGGATCTGCCCACACGACGGCAGCGAACAAGGGCGCGGAGGATCTTCGTCCGCGCCAGCGCCGACTCCGAGAGGACAGTGCGCATCGGCTTCCTCCGTCACCGACGGCGACAACGTCAACGCTGCACCTCCTCACCTCCCACAGCGGACGGGATTCGGCCGGATCTATGACCACCGGTGAGGAGAGAGATAGAGTGGACACTGTCATCTTGTTTTGATATGGAGAGGGTGAGAGAGCAAGACGCGAGAAACCCTATCAAACAAGAGGCTATAATGGAGTAAAAAAATCTCTCCATAGTAGTGGTTTTAAATAGAATACGCGCGTTCCCGGAAAAAAGAAACGAAAATTGGCGGACAGTTTTTAAGGGTCTGTCTAGGACACATCTAGATGTGACATAGTTATGCCACATATAAGTTGATGTCCACTCTGTTTGTGGTCTTTTCCTAGTTTTTTTTGTTTCTTGTTGCTACATTATATACTTGTGGGAGCTTAGATGTGATATCCTTAAATAACATCTAGATGTGAATTAGACAAACTGATTTTCTAACGTACCAAGAAAGAAAACTCGATCAAAAACACGCCCCCGCTTCCAGGTCGCGAGAGTCGTCGCGCACACACACATAGACATAGACATGCATATCCGTGTTTACATAAAATTCCATTTCCATCTCCATCTCCAATCATATTTGTCCAACTGGCACATTATTTACGTTGTTAATTATATACACAACAATATTAACGTACATCAACTCTTGTTTGCGCACGTCCGGACCGCTGCCACGGCCGGTCCTGACCAACCCGAACCCTCTTCATCACCCGCGCGTGCTTCCCGCCCGAAAAGGTCAGTGCCGCATTCATGCCCAGCCAGAGCGGACACGACCTCTCACTGGCGCCGGCATTGAAGCGGCGTGCCGGCCGAGAGAGCGTCGCCCGCGCCGGTTCCGGGTGCACGCGGCTGCTCCGCGGTCAAAGGTCGCAATAGCCAGCTACAACATGCATGTAAAAAGTTCTTGGGAGTCCGTGCTATAGCTAGCTGTCCTCCCCCAACTCGTCAATCTCTTCCAGTAGTGCTAGTACTCCATGGCGCGATCCATCGACAAGCAGGCGGGAAAGTTATGGTATACTACTCGGTTTGCGGTGAGTAGCATACCGAGCGACCGTTTGGGGTCGAGTCGTGGAGGAGGGTGAGACACGAACACGACAGACGTGATTTAAACGTTGGTTTTCCTCGGTGGCGCAATCCAACGAATCGAAACGTTGGTTTCTCTCCGTTTCCATTTTTTCTTCGGAAAAACGAAAACTTTTCCACTCAATTTTCATTCCTATTCCAAGGTTGGCCCGTTACAACATTCCATCAAATGCAAAGGAAAACTAACACGCATGCTGATGCATCTCAATGATTCACAGATCATAGTCAATATTTACTTCACAACTAAAGAAAAAAGTTGTGAGAGCGCGTACGAAAGAAAAACTACTGATGGGGTCACTACGACTTAAACCCTAAACATGATTTAATTTCCTGGCCAGGTAGAACCTGTCGAAGGAAAGATGGATGGCACCCTCGGATCATACGATTCTTTTGTGCAGTTCCACTAAAATCGACTTGAGCATCCCTTATGGAAAAGATATTGAAGAAGTGTGATTAGAATAATAGTACTGGCACTAGTTCATGAGACATAAACTCATCACAAGTAGAAGCCGGTAGAAGTAGAGAAAGATCGACATGGAGATGGAGCTACGGCAGTGGAGCAAGCCGGCTCCAAAAGGAAGATGGACTACCTGGGACGTCGGGCTGTAGCTAGAAGGGCGGTTGGGATGCGGTATCGGCCCATACCGCGGTGACCCCCGAGTGGGATGCACCGACTATGGGTTTTCTCCCTCGCCGATGTCGACCGCGTCTACGCAGAGCATTGTTCCCTTCCCCCAGCTGCGGGATCAGGCCCGTCGTTCTATGCTTGTGAAGAGAGCAACCTAAGCAAGCAGGCTTGTAGCTTAGGCTCCTGCTAGTGTATATATAGTGGTTTTCTTTTTCTCTCCATATCAACCATTTTATATTGCGTACGTGTCATTCAAGAGTGAAATGATGGTTGCTTCTTCCGACTAACTTACTATGTGATTTGGCTGCTCCTTAGTGGCCCCTACACGTACTCCCCCTACATGGATGCAACAGTCACACGTACACACGGACGCAAAAACGCGCGCGACGCCCTAATGCATGCATGTCCGAGCACACGACGGAACACACACGGTGACGCTCAAGTGCTCAACCTACACGTGCATGCACACACATACTCAGTCAGGGTGAGGTAGTGACCGTATGAACACCAGAAAATATATATATTGAATGCAATGAGTGTATTATGAAGTCCACTGATCGTATTTTTACAAATATACAATGACAGACAGTGTATTTATCTCGTTTGAAATTAAGCCATGTTAACCGGAGAGGAGGCAGCATGGACTAGCATTACTTTGCTGTGTCCCGTCAACTTGCCGAACGAGGAGAAGGTTGCAGGACAGGAGAAGCTTGCGCGCGGTGGCTCGCATGACAAGGAGAAACTTTTGACGAATGCAAGCTCTCCCTCGCTCAGGCGATGGACGTGCAACAGTTAATTCGTTGTCAGATTGCCAGAAGCATACTACACTATACTACCAGGAACCGGATGGAGGAGCGTCTGCACTCTTATTATAATTTTAAAATGTGATAAAGCAACTTCAACACATTTGGTTCTCTTCGAGTGTTCTCGCATGTGATAATGGAAGTTGATTGCATGGAACACTCACCACAATTCTCGCTTAATTCTGGCTCATATCATGTTACAAATAGTAGCGCTTAGTAATATTTCCTCTTTTTTGTTATTCAGCATGTAAACAGGTCAGCAAACCTTGCGGCGCATCTTTGTGCGAACCGTGCTTGCTGCACTTTGAATGTGGCCGAGAACTGGCTTGATGAAACACCTCGCTTCCTACTTCTTTTTTTGGCTTCCTAGTGACCAGTGTCTTGGCTGATCGTCCTAAGAATGCTTATATATGAATAAAGCTCTCTCATTTACCCGCAAAAAAGATTAAGCCATATTAACCGAAAAGGAGGGAGTATGGACTAGCACTACTTTTTGGTGTGTCCCGTCAACTCGTAGAACGAGGAGAAGCTTGCAGGAGAAGGTGAAGCTCGCTTACGCCTTTTGACTAATGCAACCTACCCTCGATGGACATGCATCAGTCCATTCGGTGTCAGATTGTCCGAGGCATACACTGTAGTACCCAACATGCGGAGTACCATCATTGTTCGACTTCACGAAGGGGCGAAGAGCCAAGCGCAGTACTAGTACACGTACTTGGTTTTGCACCTTCATACTACTCCACCCTCCGTCAAAGTTTACAGGGCGTGCTTCATTATGATGCATTTCTCTCAATTCATTTCCACCACCAGAGAGACTTTAGACGCGTTTGGTTTAATGCTCAATTAATTAGGGCGTGGTAACCGCAATCAAGTCCACAATTTTCTCTCCATGTACTGTACTACTACGGAGTGCATGCATGTGTGTACCCGGGGTGGAAGCACTACATGCATGTGTGTACGCATTATTCCGTCTAGTAATAGACGTGGTGCTATAACTACCAATGCTATTTTTCAGGCCGATCGCTAGTCGCCTTGGTCCCACAGATTTTTTTTCTTTTTTCTGAAGCGCGTTGTATAAACAGTGACGGATGGAGTAGTATGAGCGAATTCAAAGAAGAGCGTATTGATGGTTGCTTCTTCAGAGCAACTTACAGTGGGAAAGGTGGGGCTTATGATTTGACTGCTCATTACTCACTATTAATGCGGCGCAACGACCGGGCTGAGTCTCCCATGCGGTTGTGCACTACCCCCTCGGTTCTTAAATATACTCCGGAGTATTTGTCTTTCTAAAATATGTTGAAATCTCTGTTAAGACGAATAGAATATTTAGGAATGGAGGGAGTACACATACGAAGCAAAATGAGTGAATCTACACTCTAAAATATGCCCGTTTGAATAAAAAGACAAATATTTAGGAACGAAGGAGTATAATTTCATGCATGGCACATGGACCCGGATGATGAAGAGGCTTCTGGCAATGCTATCAAGCTTCCATCATTTTTTTTACATAATTGACGTACTATACAAATAATTTTCCAGTGACATGAAATTGTACAATGGTGTGAGCTTTCAGCTTTTGTTTCGCGTGTCTTGCCATCGATTCTCTTTCGGAAACAATAAAAAACTAACTTCCTTGCTAATGCATGTCAATTATTAGGAGATCAGAGCTAATAATTACATCACAACTGAAGACAAAGTTGTGAGAAGGTGTTAAATTAAAATTGATCCATGCTTTCATTGGCAGCAACGTCCCCCCAGCTCTGTCTAAATCAACAAGGCATGTTGGGAAAAAAAGTAGCTGTCTGGAGCATGCAACATTCCGATCATTTTGTGCAGTTCCACTAAAATAGAGTTGAGCGTCCCTGTTCCAAAGATATCAAGTGTGATTACGATAATAGAGGACTGCTGATGAAACAATAAACACACAAATAGAAGCCGGTCACCTTTGCGGTCTCTCTTAAGACTAACTAGTTGGAGAAGAATAGGATCGGAGTTGGATGAGGAGGATAGAGCAAAACCAATCTCCCTTTGTGTAGTCGCACTAAAATGTAGAGACGTTGGCCATGTGATATTTTAGTACAACTGCACAAAACACTCTTAAGAAAAAAGTGATTTGTGCAGTTCAGCAAAAGGTCGCAATAGCAACAAGGTGAAATGGATAGCCCTGTTTGCAAAAAAGAGGTAGAAAGGAAACAATTACTGGCCAATAACAGTAGATGACACATGCAACGACAAAAAAGAAGCATATTCCTTGTCCTAAGGGGAGATACCAACATGGTTGTGTTTGTCTAAAACGGTGTGAGGACGAGAATGCAATATGGAAAGTACGCCGGACGAGCTACGTTTTGGGCAAAGAACTATGGAAGATCCACATGCAGCGACGTGGGAAAACGGGCAGTGGAGCAAGGCCGGAGGGGATACCTGGAGATCGTCGGAATGAACTAGGTGAGAGGCGGCGGGCGGAATCTGCGAGCAGGTGGCGTAGGCCCTGCCACGCCGGAGCTTGGTTAGAGAGAACGGCGTGTACCGCAGATCAGGACGTGTTGCCTCGGCGCCGTCGAACGGAGAAACGATGCACTTCCTTCCTTCCCCCGGCGGACGGGATGCGGCCGAATCAGTGACCAACGGTGAGAGAGAGAGAGAGAGGCCACCGCACTCCCTTTCCCCCGGCGGACGGGATGCTGCCAGATCAGTGACCAACGGTGAGAGAGAGAGAGGCCACCGCACTCCCTTTCCCCCGGCGGACGGGATGCTGCCAGATCAGTGACCAACGGTGAGAGAGAGAGAGGCCACCGCACTCCCTTTCCCCCGGCGGACGGGATGCGACCGGATCAGTGACCAACGGTAAGAGAGAGAGAGAGAGAGGACACCGGAGCCTTGTGTGAGATACTCTGAAGAGCGAACTACCTTTTCCTCCATAAAAATCATTTTATATTCTGTGTACGTGCCATTGAGCGCTATAACTTTATTTAAAAATAACGCGACAACGCATCAAGTCGAACTTTGTTTCGTGCATGCGTGGTACACGACCTCCCTAGGTAACAACCGCTACAGGCGTTCAAATTAGCACGTGGGCTGCCATTTCGTAAAGAAGTGAGCTCCACCGTGTACCCGCACGGGTGTGGCTGGGCACGAAGCGTGAGTACGTGCACGGTGCACCTATTCTCTTCTTGTATACGTACACCACCTACGTGGGGTTGTGTGAAAGAGATACAAACCTAGAGAGATATAGTGTGTGGGTTCTTGAGAGTTTTTTGGGGGGGGGGTCAATCAAAAAATTTAACATATGCAATGTGTGTGAAATAGAGTCCTGGATATAACATATATATAGAGGGGGCGATCCACGAGAAGATAGTGGAGGTATCATTGGCTTGAGGTGTCTATAGAATCGAAGAGAGGGATGATGTGTGTGTGTGCGCGCGCGTGTCGGTGTTCTCGGAACGGGGGTCCCCAGACTTGCCTGCTTGCGGCCTGCGGCGTGGCTCGAGTAGGGGCCCAACGCGGCCCATCTTCATCAACACAAGCTCAAGACCCTCGCGAGGGGCCAAGCCTCACGGGGCGGGCGACAGGAAGCTTCCCCAGGAGCGGCCTCATCAGGCAGGCTCGCGAGGAGGCAGAGAGATCAATGCAAGGGTACCTCGGGAGGATCCAGTGACGCAAGCCATGACGATCAAGACTAGGCGGGCGCCAGGCGGGCGCCGGCCTGTGCAGAGTCCTTGTTTCCCCTTTGGTGCAAAGGAGGCAAGCACAGGCCAAGGCATCAGGCAAAGGTTACCATTCCAGTGCAACGAGACCAGGACCAGCCGGACGGCCAGACTGAGGTCACCGTGGATCCCAAGACGGCGTCACCACCAGAGCTTTTGGCAGCCGAAGACCACCTTTGGTCAGGATAGCTTGTACTAGATGTTCCCCTTCAAAATGGCCAATTGTTGGTGCCCTTCCCGCTCAATTATTTCGGGGAGAGGCCCAGGGCCTCTATAAATAGGGATAGCCACCACAGAATAAGGGGATCGATCCATCGAGAAATCAGGAGACCATGTAGAACTCACCACATCAGCTCAAGAACACCCCTCGCGAGGCTGTTCTTCCTCTATATTGTTCATCATCTGCCCCCGAGGCAATCCACCACACCACACACTGGAGTAGGGTATTACACCACAACGGTGGCCCGAACCAGTATAAATCTCGTGTCCCTTGTGTTGTTCATCATTTTCATCTTAGTTCGCACGAGGGGATCGGACGTAGAACGGTAGGGGAGAGATCTCCGCGTGCACCCCAGTGATCGAACCTCAAGGGTCTGCCGGAACCCGAAATCCGACATTTGGCGCGCCAGGTAGGGGTGCGCCGGAATCCCTTCTTGCGATGTTCGCGTGTGATCTTCCGGTGCGCCCATGGCTTACGCTCGTCGGGCTCGCACCGAGCGCCGGGCTGCTCTCGCCACCCGCTTCGCCCAGACAGCGCCCGTCGGCGGTCCCCCTTGTTGTTCCCTATCGCCCGCCGCCAACGCCGCCACCGGCCCGTTGGGGAACGAGCAGCAGGCTTCGTCCCAGCATCCTTCAGTGCGGCGGGATGGCCGTACTGCCACCCCGCCGCTGACCCCAGCTGGCTCGTCGTCCCACGCCCGTCGCGCCCCCATGGATGCGCGCGCCTCGCTGCTCTTGGCAAAGGAGCTTCTCCGTTACCGCCCCGTCGACGACCTCTACGAGGACTGGCTCGCCCGCGTCACCGAGCTTGTCAGCGCCGCAGGGGGCTCCCCCTTGCGGTCTCCCTCGCTACCACGCCCTCTGTTCCGCGCAGGAGGCGATGATCAGGAGGTGCATCCGCCACCTCCTCCCCAAGAAGGCGCCTTGGCTGCAAGGCGTGCAGCCCCAGGGCAAGACCCACTACGTCCAGTGCCTGCGCAGCAAGAAAGGAGCTGCCAAGAGATCCCGCGTCCCCGAGAAGGTGCTCGCGTGCTCCCGGCGCCTGCATGCCAAGATCGCGTCCCAGCGCTTCCACAACAAGACCCCGCGTTGCTCCCAGCGGCGGCGCGTGGTGACCTGCAAGAGCAAGATCGGCACCAGCTGAGGGCGCCGGTGGCCACAGCGGGCTGCCTCGCCTTCACCCTCGAGCTGCGCGGCGTCACATGGCCGGGCAAGTTCAAGCCCGACCTCCCTCCTTGCTACGATGGCACGGCGGACCCCGCAGAGTTCCTGCAGCTCTACGAGCTAGGCATCATAGCTGCCAACGGGGACGAAAAGGTCATGGCGAATTGGTTCCCCATGGCGCTCAAGGACGGAGCCCGCACCTGGCTCCTGAACTTGGCTCCCGGCACGATCTCCTCCTGGAGCGAGATGGGCACCCGCTTCATCGCCAACTTCCAGGGCACTCGCGACCGGCCCCTGGCCGTGAGCGACCTGCACCGCATCAAGTAGCAGCCAGGGGAAACCCTGCAGAAGTACATCCAACGCTTCAACTATGCTCGCCTCAAGATACCCAAGGTGACTGAGGAAGCCATCATCTCAGCTTTCTCCGACAGTGTGCGCGACATCAAGATGAAGGAGGAGCTAGCCATCCATGAAGACCTGTGCACATCCCTGGAGCTGTTCAACTTGGCGACCAAGTGCGCCAGGGCTGAGGAAGGGCGCCTTTCCCTTCTCGAGCTCCCGACAGCCGACCCAGAAGAAAAGAAGCTCAAGGCCAAAGACGTGAAACGCAGGGGGGCTGTCGTGCTAGCAGCAGAGCCGGACACCAAGCGAGGCAGGGATCAGCCTGAGTCATCCAAGGGCGGACGCTACTGTGTGTACCACGACCTCCACACCCACAACACCAACGAATTTCAAGAGCTCAGAGCCGTGCGAGACGGGCGAATTGGCTGACGCCTCGAGCGCAACGACAGTGGCTATGGCTGAGGAGGAGGAAGAGGTGGAGGACGATGGGAAGATCGTGGCCCGCGCCAGGGATGGCGTGACCGCCCTCGTGAGGACCGCTGGCAGGACCAGCCTCGCGAGGGGGGATGGAGGGACCAGCCATGCGAAGATCGCCTGCACGACAACGCAGGCCTCCCGCCTCTGCCGCCACCACCAAGGAGGAATGAAGACCAGCATTAGGACAATGGAATTGGGGGCTTCCAGGAGCCGTGCGCAATTGCCTGCATCTTGGGTGGCGCTCAGGCTCCAGCCTCACAGCGTATCTTGAAGCAGTTTGCTCGCGAGGTGAACGCAGTTCTTCCCAAGCTTGAGGCCACACGCCCTCTCAGGTGGTCTACATGCACTATCACGTTCAGCTCAGCGGATCAGCTCAAGTGCACGGCAACGGCTGGAGTCCTCCCGATGCTTTGCTCCCTAGTCATCAGCAATGTGCAGGTCACCAGGACCCTCATCGATGGCGGTGCTGGACTCAACGTCCTGTCCGTCGAGATGTTCAACAATCTCCAAGTGCCATACGATCAGCTCCAACCAACCAAGCCTTTCTCAGGAGTCACCGATGGTTCTACCATTCCGATTGGGCAGGTGCGCCTTCCAGTCACCTTTGAGCAGCGCAACAACTACCGCACCGAGCTCATCGACTTCGACATCGCTCACATCCGCCTACCGTACAATGCCATCCTCGGGTACCCGGCCTTAGCCAAGTTCATGGTAGTAACTCATCATGGTTACAATGTCCTCAAGATGCCTGGAAGTGGTGGAGTCATCACCATGCCCTGTGAAGAAAGATACGCTGTGTGTTCACTGGAGCGTGCATTCCAAGCCGCGGCAATCGAAGACCCAGATCACAGGGGCGGGAGACCTCTCGAAGTGACCCTCAAGAAGAAGAACTCGCCAGGCTCAAGCCACAAGGGGGCTGGCGCCCCCGGAGGTGTTGCGTCAATCTCCATGCTCGGTCAAGGAGCGCCACCCTCTCACGCATAGGAAAGCGCGCCCAGCGCCCTCCTTAGGCGAGACTCGGGGGCTCCTCCTTGGAGAGCCAACGACCTTGCCAAGGTCGGGAGGGAGGCGCTGGGGCATCACTTGGAGGGGCGCTTTCAGGCGCTTTTCCCTCAGGAAGGTACAAGGCAAGGAAGACCAAACCCTCAGGAGTTCGTCGCAAGAAACACTCAAGAGCTGCAAGAGTCAAGAGTCATGCGCGACAGCCGCCGCCTGCCTGCCGTAGCCGCACATCCAGGCGAGGATGGTGGGCTGCGCGTGTGCATCGACGTCCCGGGGCTCAACCAAGCCGCGTCTCAGGAGAGCCTCTGGCCTTCGCGCGTGGGGCATTGTGAGGGGCCACCTCACAGCTACGTTCGCATGCCCTTCGGCCTGCCGAACGCGGCCGTCGCTCACCAGCGTTTGCTGAGGAGCATCCTGGAGGCTCAGGAGGTCTGGCACCACGCGGTCCTGGCAGAGATGGAGATGGCTCTCGAAGACCCGCTTGAGCCCGCGGAGCCTCCCGAGGCACCAGGGCTTGGGGGCTCGTGAGGGCCGACGTCTTCACCGCGCATCGCTCGCTTCCTCAGCATCACTTCATCTTCAACAACGTCAGGTGACATCTTTCAGAGTTTTACTTTCAGCTGGGAGCGCCCGCAGGGCAGCACCATTCCCAGGCCGCGTGGGTCCGTCCCCGCGTCATGTATCCCTTTTGTTCGTGTTCTTTACTTACCTTGTTGGGGGCGCCCCTCGGGCTGCATCACCCCCACGCCACTCGGGCCTGACCCGGTGGCGGTTGCTTTCACCTACGTTCGCCTGAAGTTGAATCCCTTCCTTTATGCCTAACATAACTGACCTAATCACCTGCTCGATGGACACCCACCTATGGAGCCGCCCGCTCTGGCACGGCGCTTGCACACGGGTCCGTCCCTGCAACTTCGATAAATCTGAGTGGCCGAGCTCTGGCCGCGGCAGCCCGCAAGGCGCTACCTCACCAGGCCCTCAAGTGCCCCAATGACTTCCTCAGGGTGACCAAGGGTTGGCTGGCAGCCGTAACGGCAAGCCTTGTTTCTCCTCATTGTTGGTGTGCAGGACCTACTCCAGGAGCAATGTTGGGGCATCGCGAGCACTCTCTCCCCTCTCCGGCATGGACCTCTTGCACGTTAAAGGGTGGGCGCCTGAGCATCGCGACTCATGGGCTCTTACTGGCTCTCCAGCCCTCACCCCCTGGCCTTGACCCACGGCATCGCGACCTGTCATACCAGCGGCGGCTGAGCTCGCTCGAGGGCCGGGACCTGAGGACATAGAGCGTTAAGGGAAGTGTGGGAGAAGGGGAAGAAGCTCGCGAGGGCCCAGCCCGGCAGTGCCTCGTTCACCGACTCGTGGGCCTAGCGTTTCTCCGAGGGACTACGTCAGGTGCACAAGATAAGTCATGCCCTCACAAGAGCTAGACCAACGCAACGCTGAATCCTCGCCCAGTGTAATTCTGTCACGGTGACGCTACCTTCCTTTCTCGCCCAGCAAGGATTGCTTGAGCGCTAAAGGGGACCTCCCAAGCATCGCGACTCAGGGGCTCTCACCGGACCTCGGGCCGCTCACCTCCTGGCCTTGACCACGGCATCGTGACCTGGCATACCGGTGATGGCTGAAGCTTTCCTGGGGACTGGGACCTGTCAGCGTAGAGCACCGAATCCTTGTGAGGATAGAAAGAGGGAGCTCGGCCGGGACAGGACGGACACCTCACGCCGATTCATATTAAGGATATAATATTTACAAAAGGCACGGCAGACGCCTTACATATCCCCGTGGGGTGTTACTCTAATTCCTCGTAGGGAACAAAAGGAGCTAGCTCTAAGGAACGCTAACTACTAGCATCTCCGTTGGCAACGCCATCATCAACAGTGGGCTGCCCGGCGCCGGTACCAACCCCATCCAGATCAGCGGCGTCGGTGGCCCGACGCGGCTGCCCCACTCTGAGCACGGCGCGAGCTCGGAGGCTCGTAGCTGTCATCGCTCGTCTCCAGGTTCGCGAGGAGTTCAGGGGAGCCGCTGAAGCCCTCAGTCCCTCCGCTGCTGCCTGAGGAGCTGCTGGAGGACCAACCGGCGGGCCGGGCCCTTGCCTGTTCATCGTCCCCGCCGCTTCCCTTGGGGAAGCACTCCAGCCGGCCCCTTCAGCATCGAAGACCTTGAAGAACATCAGGGAGGCACCGTCGTATTCAAGATGAATCACGAGGGCGCCTACCGATCGGCAGACCCGGGCGATCTCACCCCAGCCCCGGGTCATGAAGACCTTGCCCGGAGCGGTGACCGCGACCTCTGCTCCGGTCGCAGGAGTGCTGCAGTCGGCGTGCTGCAGCCAGAGATCCAGAGACATGCCCCGCATCTCGAAGGCGAAGGAGGGAGGAAGGCGGATCCACGACATTGGAGGCATGGCGGCGTGGAGTACTAGCTCATGAGAGGAGCGCTCCACGTGGACTCCAGGAGGGATGACACGCACCACCGTGACTCGACGGCGTCGGTGGCGGCGTTGTTGGGGCTGCTTGGTGTCCTCCTCCCTAGGGCCCACGACGCGGGCATACAAGGGCAGCGGAAACCCAGGCGGCGTCCATTCGTACCACGGCCTCGACACTTCCTGCCAGGCACCTTCGTCCCGGCGGCAGAGGACTGGCCGCTTCTTCGGCGGGAGGGGGTCAGGACCCTCTCAGGGGGCCTTTCCCTTCTCCTCCGAAGAGAATCGACGGATCGGTGCCATCGGCGCAAGAGAAAGCAGGGACAAGGAAGGAGAAGGAGGAAGAAGCAGAAAGGGGCGAACTGGCGGAGCTCACGCAGCCCCGTACTTATAGCCGAAGAAGACCAACCGCCGAGCACCACGATCCAGGTAATCAAGACCCATATCTCTGCATGCAGGGACTTGTCAAGTCGCGCAGTTGCCGAGGCATCGTGGGAAGCGTAGGCGCCCACGTCCAATCAACCGCCATGCGGCGCCCAAGGCCGCGGGCTGTTAGGGCTCGCGGAGCTTCGCGCTTGCCCCTTCGCTTCGTCGCTAAGCCAAGCCCGCGCGCGCCTTGGGCCTGGGGGCTACTGTCGGCGTTCTGGGAACGGGGGTCCCCAAACTTGCCTGCGTGCGGCCTGCGGCGTGGCTCGAGTAGGGGCCCAGCGTGGCCCATCTTCATCAACACAAGCTCAAGACCCTCGCGAGGGGCCAAGCCTCGCGGGGCGGACGACAGGAAGCTTCCCCAGGAGCGGCCTCATCAGGCAGGCTCGCGAGGAGGCAGAGAGATCAATGCAAGGGTACCTCGCGAGGATCCAGTGACGCAAGCCATGACGATCAAGACCAGGCGGGCGCTAGGCGGGCGCCCGCCTGTGCAGAGTCCTTGTTTCCCCTTTGGTGCAAAGGAGGCAAGCACAGGCCAAGGCATCAGGCAAATGTTACCATTCCAGTGAAACGAGACCAAGACCAGCCGGACGGCCGAACGGAGGTCACCGTGGAGCCCAAGACGGCGTCACCACCAGAGCTTTTGGCAGCTGAAGACCACCTTTGGTCAGGATAGCTTGTACTAGATGTTCCCCTTCAAAATGGCCAATTGTTGGTGCCCTTCCCGCTCAATTATTTCGGGGAGAGGCCCAGGGCCTCTATAAATAGGGCTAGCCACCACAGAATAAGGGGATCGATCCATCGAGAAATCAGGAGACCAAGTAGAACTCACCACATCAGCTCAAGAACACCCCTCGCGAGGCTGTTCTTCCTCTATATTGTTCATCATCTGCCCCCGAGGCAATCCACCACACCACACACTAGAGTAGGGTATTACACCACAACGGTGGCCCGAACCAGTATAAATCTCGTGTCCCTTGTGTTGTTCATCATTTTCATCTTAGTTCGCACGAGGGGATCGGACGTAGAACGGTAGGGGAGAGATCTCCGCGCGCACCCCAGTGATCGAACCTCAAGGGTCTGCCGGAACCCGAAATCCGACAGCGCGCGTGATAGATAAAGAGTGCCATCGAATTTGTGTGTGCCCACGTCAAAGATATAGAGTGGCTGGCCTACTGGAATGTGAGATGGGACATGTGCAGTTTGTCTCTGTGGCATGGATACCTACCTGCAGCGCTCGACTATCGGTGCGTGGTGGGGGAAGAGGGAGGCCCAATTAACTATAGAGGTACAATGGCTGGTACATGTGTGGAGGAGGAGAGAGGCCTACCTCATGTATCAAGGAGATCGATCTGCCTCATGTATTAAGGGAGATCGATCGGCATCCATGCATATGTGCAGGAGATGAATAAGGTTGGGAGAGAGACAGAGCTAGAGTGTTGGAGGGGGTGGTAGTGGAGTTGCTTCTAACAAATGGTGGGGTAGGCTTGCTAGACAAACGGAGGGCACGCCCGCAATATCAATAAGAAAGGAGATGGCTGCTTGTTGTCTGTACACGTGCGTGTGAGAGACGGGTCAGGAGGCATGCACGAATGATGAGGGGGGACGATGTGGCTGTGGTAAGCAGACGTAACTACATAGGAAGATCAATCGCCCTTTGTAAGAGAAAGGAGAGACATAACTTGTGAGGTACGTCGATCGATGGGGGGTAGCTAAAGTCGATCTAGGTATATGTTGGGAGATCGATCGGTATACATGCATGTGTGTGTTAGAAGCAAATGAGGCACGAGGAGAAGGATAGAGAGAGAGAGAGAGGGATGCATGTAGGAGGTGGTACGAGAGGCATACTATATCGAGGGGGAGGAGTGTGCGAGTACGAGAACGATGAAAAGAGTGGTGGGAGTGAGGCATGGACGATGACAAGAGAAGAGGGGAAGCTTGTGTTTGTGCTAGGCACACCTGGCTAGAGAGGCATATCGATCGATGTGTGCCGTAAAGAAGGAGTTGGGTGGCCTACACACACCGTGGGTGAACGACCTAAAGTGAAAAGACGAATTTGCGCGATGGAGCTAGAGAATGCTGAGGGAGGGTGAGAGGGATGCGGGCGTGTGCATGCACAAGATAAAGTTAGCGCTAGCTACAAAGATAAGAGGGTTGTGTGGGTGTAAAAGACGAATAGAGATCATATATACTTCATTATAAAAAGCGAATTCGGATATTTGAAGAATTTATCATAGTGTTTCAAACCGACGGATGTGTGAATATATATAACGGCGATACACATGGTGTGGTTATGAACATGGTATACTGCATTTAATATATTTTATCTCTACTCTTATAAAGAACGGAGTTGTTGATGATGGTGTGCCTGCCATCCTGCATTATATGCCGTCTGATTTATATCTGGCGGATAGCAAGGAAACTATGATGGTTGAAGTTGGCAACAATCATGATTGTAGATTCTTATTGAAATAGAGAAACGAATTCAAATTTAGTTCGAATTGCAGCGGTAGTATAGACATTTGGAATGCACTAAAATGTTGGTATGAGTAGGTTACATGCATTATACAGCAAGTGTAAAAATTTAATCGGACATAACATGGATTCATACTCCCTCCTTCCATCTACATAGGGCGTAATGAGATATTTAAGACCACCTTTGACTATTGACAAGATTAATAGTACATGACATGCACAATGTGAAAATTATATCATTGAAAGAACCTTTCGCAGACGAATTTAACGGTGTGCTTTGTGTACGTTGCATGTCATATATCATTGCTCTAAGATTTGGTCAAAGTTAGCATCAAAAAACGCATTAGGCCCTATATAGATGGAAGGAGGGAGTAGCTTTGAATAGCATTTCTATAGTAAAACGGGGCAAGACTCTCTCTTTGTGTGGTGTGAATAGTTTTATTTTTTCGTTTTCTTTTTGGTTGAGGGAAGTGCGAATTGATTTGGTACGTACAAGTACAATATTACGACACGTTAAGCTTGTCCCTGAAATTCAACCCGCGTCTTGTTATATCCCGAAAATTCAGATATCGTGCTCCGAAAACTGGCGCCTTCACAACCCGCGTCTTGCTATCCCGAAATTACAACGCGCGCGAAAACTCCCTCCAGCTTCCAAATCCCGACACGAGAAATCCCCCTTCTAACCGCCGAAAGCGCCGCTAGTTCAAATCGGCGGGGGGGGGGGGTACTTTTGTAACACACCCTACATTTTGGACAAGTGCGTTCCTAAGTCATGCTTCACCCCCTCCCATCACCCCCTTTTCGCCATTTGAAATCCCAGGCCGCCATAACCTCTCCGCTCCAGCCGCGAAACCCCACCCTCCTTCGTCCGCCACGTCACCGCTGCCCAGCTGGAGCCTCTTCCCCGACGACGTCGTCCACCGCAACAGCTCGACGTCCCTCGTCCACCTCCCCGGATGAGGATCCGTCATCCATCTCGCCGTCCCGCTGGTTCAGCCGCCCCGTCCTCCACCTCCAAGGAGCTGCTCCGACGATCGCCTCGTCTATCGTGGTCGCTCCATCCCCACAGCGCCGCCTTAACTTGCTCCACCAGAACCAACCGCAGCATCCTCACCGACTCCTCAGACGAAGCCGAGGCCTACTCGGCGCCACCAAAGAGGTTGTACACTCATCGCATCGCACCTTCTCCTTAACTTGACCTCCCGGCGCCGACGGTGCTCCATCCCGCACCCCCATGGAGCGGCTACCTTGAAGCCGGCGCCGCGGGAGACATCTCCATGATGGCTCTCCCCCAGTGCGAGGCCCCTTTGGCGGCGGCGGACATACCAGCCGGATCTGCTGCTGCTGCTCCGGCTCTCGCTCGATCGCTCGCTCGCCCAACTGCTGATGCTAATGCTCTCCCCCTCGCTCGTGTTGCTGCTCTGCTCCGATTAAGCCACACTTCAGTCGACGGGGGCTCGCCGGAGAGGTACCCCACTATCTATCTTAGTGTTCAGGGTGGGGGCGGGGGCCTAGAGGGCTGGCCGGGGCGGCGGTGTCGAGTTGTTTCGGGGCGGCGAGGCGGCGCTGGGGCCGGCGGTTCGGCCGGTGGTGGCTGGCGGCTCAGGGGGGTGCAGGTTGAAGATGAACTGCAGGCCCTCCCGAAACTACATGTCAAGTGCCTCTCTGCTACCATTGTGTTCAGTTTCGACAGTAGCATTCAGATTCCACAGTAAATTTCAGTTTCGACAGTTAAGCTCAGAGTCAATAGTTTTTACCTCATCTGTTGTAGTCAGGTGGTTTTTGGTGATGTTAACTATACATCCATTTTACATCATCTATTGGAGATGCTATTAGAATCCCACTTGAGATTGACGATGTCTGTCTTGTGCTCCAACGACAGAACGATCCATCACAACAGAGCAGTGCGCTGGACGCCGTCTACAGATTCCTCAGATCTTCCTCCACACCTCCAACAGTCACCTCTGCCTCAACTACTTCAGCGACCAACCCAATGATGTTGAGGTCGACACAGCTATGGCAAAGAGGTTGTACACTTGTTGCATCACTTATTACTATACATTCACGTCGATCCATTAGGGCTATTTTGGTTCAACGGAAAAACATCGATCCACTGGTTGTTACCATCACTCTAAATTTCTGCATGCTCTCCTTACATAATCTCACCATATTTTTCGTATGCATGTCAGATATTGTACAGTCATACTGAACATGTAGAGAAAAAGAGAAGAGTTTTGCGCGGCAATACAATGTCATGCAGACATCACTCCATGGTGGGTTCAATGGCAAACCCTCCCCACCCCTCTCCAGATTGTAATCCAGAGGAAGATATCTATTCTGAGGCGGATTCGGACGCCGCTCACCACTCCTATTTACCCCCCAAGGTGTTTGCTCTACCTTGGCATGATGATGTTAGTCATATCATGCATATGTTGCCTTGCAGTGCCTACTTTTGACATAATATATGTCATCTTCTTAGTTTAGACATGTTCTGTAATGCCACATGTTTAGTTTCTATATCATATATGGGAATTATGCAGTCTCATGTCTTTTAGCCAGCCATAATATATGTGAAATGTGCAATGCCATCCTGTTTAGCCAGTCATCATATATTTGAATGATATCTTTCCCTTCCTTTTCTTCATTACATTTCCATTTGTCGACAATGTTTGTACATTAAACTACTCTTCCTGTGAATCAGCCATTTGGGTGGGAGATGGAAAAATCTGGAGTGAAAACAAGGCCTTCAGAGCAGACAGTGCTACCTGTCGAAGCAGATCTCTTGTTGGGTCCCGATAGCTCCTCAGAGATGGATTCAGAGACAGATGACCAGTCCTATTCCCCCACTGAGGTGTATGCTCTAAATTTACACGGTTATACTGTTCATATCATGCATACAGTGTCTTGCATTGCATAGTTTAGACATCATATACACAATATTCAACACCATGTTCTTAGTTCAGACATCATATCGAATGCCCTCTGTTTAGCATATAAATCACATATGTGAATTAAATGATGCGATCGTGATTACTTAGATAACATGTAGGTGAATTATATTTTTGCCTGAAAGTATTATGATGCCTCCTGTGCGACCGTTTATGTATGTATATAACCTGAAAGTTTGCAGTCGTCGGCTTCAGCCCCCATGCGTATAATGCGGGGGTGTTTGGAAAAGCGCGTGTTCACACGTGATCCAACGTCTTGGTCCATTAAGGAGGTGATAGCGCGGCGAACAAGGCAATCAGACTATATCGCTTTAACACTTTCACTTAGCCATAGGAGTTTGATGGTGGGGCTACTATATAGCCCCTGGTACTTCCGCGCTCATCCGAGTACGGGGCGCGTACATACATGACTGGGAAAACCGGCCCTTCGTTAATGCGGAGGAATCGCGAAGATTCCGCTAAGTCATCGAGTGGTTGACCAGTCTCGCGCTTTATCATGACAGTCAGTTTTCGGCTTTCTCTACTGAGGTGCTCATCCGGATGAACCAGGGCACAATCGCAGTAGTTCTCCCGGTGCCACCTTAGCCGATAGAGCAGAACGTAAGGTAGCAAAACACGGGAGCCGGGCAAACCCAACTATTGACCAAAGACATGATTCGGAGCTGATGCATATAAGGCCAAACTCGCGACGCCAAACACTCCCTAAGGTATTCGTACTTTACCAAATATACCGGGCGGAGTAACGCCCTTGATAATGAACCCTGAATTTCCAGGTACGTGCATTAGTCTGACATGGTGAAATGCCAATAACGCCAGCATCCCTCTCGGTTGTGTTGAGTATCCGGGGGGTGTAAAGCAACAAGAGACAGTAAGAAAGGTTTACACAGGGTATTAATCTAAAAATAAACCTTTGAGCGGGGCCCTGCTGCACGTCTGCGCCTGTCTCTCCGTTGTGCCGTATCCTGGAAGGGTGTAGCACGATTATCATCTGTAAAAGAGAAAAACTTAGGTGAAAGTCTTCGTGCGAAAAATTTATTATTCTTAATAGACCATTAAAATTCAATCTAAATAAGGTCAAGCCAAACTTTAGTTCTTTCTACATGCGGGAAGCCCCTAGCACCACCTATGGGGGTATATCCATATATCCAGTCTCCGGTTTATCTGAGCTGTTACAGCCAGTGGTGCGCCAGACTCGTCTAGCCGTGTCCGCGGTCCTGACGACCGATCATTTATTCTGGTTGGAGAGGTCGTTCAGTGTTCGGCTGCTAAAGCCGCCACACATTCTTCCGCACATAAGGAACACTCTATGTTTCCGCTAACTATGATGATGCCACGTGGACCGGCCATCTTAAGCTTAAGATAAGCGTAATGCAGTACTGCGTTAAAACGAGCGAAGGCCGTTCTTCCGAGTAGTGCTTGATAGCTGCTTTGGAATGGAGCGATGTCGAAGGTTAACTTTTCACTTCGGAAGTTTTCGGGAGAACCGAATACAACTTCTAGTACTAGAGAGCCCGTGCAGTGGGCCTCTGTGCCTGGTATTACTCCTTTAAAGGTAGTATTGCTTTGGCTAATTCTTGTCGGGTCTGTCCCCATTTTGCGGACTGTGTCCTGATATATCAGATTAATACTACTACCGCCGTCCATAAGGACTCGGGTGAGATGGTATCCGTCAATTATTGGGTCTAGCACTGAGGCAGCCGATCCTCCATGCCAGATACTAGTCGGGTAATCCCTGCGATCGAAAATGATCGGGCAGGCCGACCAAGGGTTGAACTTGGGGGTGACAGGCTCCACGGCGCATACGTCTCGAAGTGCGCATTTGCTCTTCGATACGTGAATCATGTTCACTGTTTTGACTTCTGGTGGGAATTTTTTCTGTCCCCTAGTGTTGTGCTGGCGAGGCTCATCCTCGTCTTCACTTGGTGTCTCCCTCCCCTTGTGTTCGTTGTTTAGCTTGCCGGCCTGCTTGAAGACCCACCATTCTCTATTGGTGTGATTTGCAGGTTTGTCGGGGGTGCCATGAATCTGATATAATCTGTCCAGAATCTTGTTTAGGCTGGACGATCCATCTCGGCTGCCTTTGAATGGCTTTTTCCATTGACTGGATCGTGAGCCCCTGAATCCATCGTTCACCGCCGTGTTGTCTGGGTTGTCTTAATTGTTTTGATGCTTGCTTTTGTTCCGTCGTGGTTTTCCATTGCCATCCCTGACTTCGGATGTGCGTGGGTCGCTAGTGCCGCTACGGGCCAACCAACTATCTTCGCCTGCGCAAAAGCGGGTCATGAGGCTTGTTAGGGCTGCCATTGTCCTTGGTTTTTCCTGGTCGAGGTGTCTGGCGAGCCATTCGTCCCGGACACTGTGTTTGAAAGCCGCTAAGGCTTCGGCGTCCGGGCAGTCGACGATTTGATTCTTCTTAGTGAGGAACCTATTCCAAAGCTTTCGGTTTGACTCTCCGGGCTGTTGAATTATATGACTTAAATCATCTGCATCCGGAGGTCGGACATAGGTCCCTTGAAAATTATCCCTAAAAGCATCCTCAAGCTCTTCCCAACTTCCAATTGAGTTTTTGGGGAGGCTCTTCACCCAATACCGAGCTGGTCCTTTCAACTTGAGGGGCAAGTATTTGATGGCGTGGAGATCATCTCCGCGAGCCATATGGATATGAAGGATGAAGTCCTCAATCCAGACCCCAGGGTCTGTCGTTCCGTCGTACGCCTCTATGTTTACGGGTTTGAATCCCTCTGGGAATTCGTGATCCAGCACCTCATCGCTTAAGCATAGGGGGTGCGCGGCACCCCTGTATTTGGATATGTCATGGCGTTCTGATGGTTATAGTGTTCGGTTTTGATTCCGCTCTGAAGCGCGCTTCCTAGATCCGTAGATGGACCTGGTCATACCGGCTTTCTTATGCAAGTCCTCACGTGAATCGTGTGCTGACTTATGTGCGACATCGTTAGCCGCCCTATCGCGGCCACGGGGTGGTCGATCCGGCTGATCGGCCGTTTTATTTTTCGGCTGTATAGGCTATAAAGCCTCGTCATCGAATTCAGCCAGCAGCTTGCGCTTTGGATAGCTCTTGGTGTGGCGATTGCCACCGTACTTTTCTTCAGTGTCAAGCACTTTGATCCATCTACTACTGAGCGTATTCTGCGCGACCTTGAGCCTTTGCTTCTGCTTCTTCAGACTCCTTGCGGTGGCAATAAGCCTTCTATGGAGGTTCTCTTGCTCCATGTGCCTATCCGGTATGGTGTGTACATCATCGTCCGGACTGTTCTCCTCTCCGGAGATAGGTTGATTATCATTACCCTCGGCGTCGCCATGATCGGACAGCGGCTCCGTACTGTGTTCGCCGTCCGCTGGTTCATCCTGCTTTGTCGCTGGGTCCATGTGGTCGTCGTTTCCTTTGGAGTTGGTCGGGGTATTATTCTTTACTGCGTTGTTATCGCTATTTTTGCCGAGTCGGGATTTGGAGCGGCGCCTACGTTGTCGCTTTGGTTGCTTCTCGAGGGAACTATCCTTCGCTGCATCCTTCTGTTCCTCGTCATTGTTTTCTTTGGGTGTATACACCATATATATATCGTGTGATGAAGTGGCTGTCCAGCGCCCTGTGGGATGTGGTTCCTGTTCCTCTCCTGCATCGTCGTCCATATCGTCGATGTCTTCGGAGCCAAAATCGAGCATGTCGGATAAATCGTCGACAGTGGCTATTAAGTGGGTGGTGGGTGGGGAACAAATTTCTTCGTCGTCCGCTTCCCACTCAAGCCGGACACAGTTCGGCCAAGGGCCTCCTGACAAGGAGAGAGACCTTATTGAATTTAGCACATCGCCCAAGGACGAGTGCTGAAAGATATCCGCGAAGGAAAACTCCATGATCGGCACCCAATCAGATTCGATAGGGACGGACGCAGGCGGTTCGGAGCCTGTGGCCGGGGACGAATCCAAGGATCCGGCAACACAGGTCTTGTAGTAGGTGAAGTCAGTATTCGGCTCTACCGCCACTGAGTGTGCGGCCTCCATGGCGGTGTCCATCATCCCGTCCCCGGATGGCGCAATCTGCTCCGGATTGGGGACCGCAGTAGGCGCAGGTGTGATCTCCCGAACACCGCCCGGCGACAGAGTTAAGTCATGTTGGTCATGACTATGCGACGCACCTGACATGGGCTCGAATCCGTTGAAGACCAAGTCTCCGCGGATGCCGGCAGTATAGTTTAAGTTTCCAAACCTGACCTGACGGCCAGGGGCATAGCTCTCGATCTGCTCTAGATGGCCAAGCGAGTTGGCCCGCAGTGCGAAGCCGCCGAATATGAAGATCTGTCCAGGGAGAAAAACCTCACCCTGGATTGCATCATTGCCGATGATTGAAGGAGCCATCAAGACTTATGATGACGGCACAGTGGAACTCTCAATGAAAGCACCAATGTCGTTGTCAAAACCGGCGGATCTCGGGTAGGGGGTCCCGAACTGTGCGTCTAAGGCGGATGGTAACAGCAGGCGGAGGACACAATTATCGGATTTCGGGTTCTGGCGGACCCTTGAGGTTCGAACACTGGGGTGCGCGCGGAGATCTTGCCTTCTACCTACCTGCACCCCTTCGCCTCGCAAAGATCTAAGCTATGGAAAGAACAGCACAAGAGACACAGGGTTTATACTGGTTCGGGCCACCGATGTGGTGTAATACCCTACTCCAGTGTGTGGTGTGGTGGATTGCCTCTTGGGCTGATGATGATAACCAATACAAGGAAGAACAGCCTCGCGAGGGTCTGTTCTTGGCTGGGGGGATGAACTGCTAGGAGGAGTACAGTCACCCTTCTCTCTCTCTCTCTCTTCTCTCTCTCTCTCTCTCTCTCTCTCTCTCTCTCTCTCTCTCTCTGATTGATTCTCTGGATCCTAGCTGATTCCAATTGCCTCTACCCTGGGGAAGGCTAGTCCTATTTATAGGCAAAGGCCCTGGGCCTCTTCCCAAATATTGAGCGGGAAGGGCGCCAACAATTGGCCATTTCGAAGGGGAACATCTGGTACACTTATCCTGACTAAAGTTGGTCCCCGCCTGCCAAAGGCTCTGGTGGTGACGCTGGCTTGGGCTCCACAATGACTTCTTTCCTGCCATTGGACTGGTCTTGGTCTCGTTGCACCGAAACGGGTGCCTTCGCTTGATGCTCTCGCCTGCGCTTGCTCCCTTTGCACCAAAGAGGAAAGGAGGACACTGCGCGGGCTGGCGCCCGCCTGGCGCCCTTGGTCGTCATGGCTTGCGTCACGGGCACCTCGTGAGGTACCCCGCCTTGATCTCTCCGCCTCCTCGCGAGCCAGCCTGATGAGGCCGTGCCTGAGGAAGCTCCGCGTCGTCCGCCTCGTGAGGCTTGGCCCCTCGCGAGGGTCTTGGGTCTGTGTTGATGAAGATGGGCCGTGCTGGGCCCCCGTTTGAGCCACGCTGGGACCCCCGTTCCCAGAACACCGACAGTAGCCCCCGGGCCCAAGGCGCGCCTGGACTTGGCCGTGCAGGGAGGCGAAAGGGCAAGGGCGAAGCGCCGCGGGCCCTAACAGCCTGCGGCCTTGGGAGTCGCGTGGCGGTTGATTGGACGTGGGCGTCTCCACTTCCCCACGACGTCTCGGCATCTGCACAGATTGGACAAGTCCCTGCATGCAAAACGGGTCATGATTACCTGTGATCGCGGAGGCCGACGGTTGGCCTTCGCCGGCTATAAGTATGGAACGGCACGCGCCCTTCTAGTCCATCCCCCTTTGCTTCTCCTTCTTCTTCATGGCTCCGTCGAGGAGGTTCTCGACCGCAGAGAAGGGGAAGGCTCGCCAAGTTGAGCCTGCCTCTCCCCCGCCCAAGCGCGGCCAAGGGCGCCCTCGCAAACATCCTGTGGCCACCACGGCAGCTCCCCGCGGCCGTGGAGATGATTTCCAGCACGGTGACGGGCGGACAGCGGCGGCCGGGGGTCGCGCTTCGGTCGCGCGTCCCCCTAGGCCGCGCTTTCGCGCTGCAGAGGTGATGCCGGAGTTCATTGTGTGGTCGGCGGAGCCGACTAGCACCCGGCTTCATCTTCCTCACTTCCTCCTCGGTGAGCTCCCGGCCGGCGCCCCGGGCGGCCTCTGGCTTCAGGCAGACGGCTGCTGCAGCCGGGCCTCATGGGCTTCACTGGAGGTCTCCGCAGCTGGGAGCCTGGTCTTGACCCACGGTTGGCAGACGTTTGCCCGCGCGCGTGGCCTGAGCCGTCGGTGCACCCTGCACTTAAAGTTTGACGGCGATGCCACCCTCTACGTGAGGGTGTTCGGGGAAGATGGTCGACGCGCAGGGTGCTGCCCTGAGGACGACGACCGCGGCCGGGGACCCGGCCCCGGCGATGATGGAGAGGACAGCGCTCGCGTGATTGGCGGTGCTCAGGGTTCCCCAAGCTTCACCGGTTCTTCTTTAGGCGGCGACTCTTCTAGCGGTGGCCGCAGTCAGCCTCCACACCGTCGTACCTGCTTGGGAGGTGGTAGCGCGTCTGCCCGTCGTCGCGCCTCGGTGAAGCGCGAGAGGGAGTCTGCCTGAGTCCTGGAGGCAGCTCGAGTCTTCCTTGCAGGCCGGTGTGGGGCGAGCTGCGCCCGATTTGCTCTTTCTTTTCCTTTGTCCTGCGTAAAAAGACAGTAGCGTGGAGCCCCACGGGGGCGTGTTTGGGTTATTGCTGTTAATCATCACTTTGCTTCCGTTATCGTGCCTTCCGGCTACGTGCCCATGTGTAGATAGTTCCCAGCCCCAGTCGTGGGGGGGCGACCGACCCAGGCCCTGTGTTCGTGTCGTGGTGCCCATGGGGCACGGACTGGAGGGGTGCTCCTGTAATGGACCCAGGTCGCGAAACCTTTGAACGGCTAGGACAGAAACACTCACGAGGGTGCTCGGCTGCCCCCCCCCCCTCGCGAGGCCTTGCATAAGAGAAATCGAGGCAGGAGAGTGAAAAGTCGAAGAACCATAAGTCAAAGGCGGCAATAGCTTCAATAAAACTTAGAATGAGAATGAACAAGCCAACTGCGGAAAGCAAATGAAAAAGCCGCGTCCGGCACCTAATCTAGTCTTCGACGTCTTGTCACCAGCACGGAGCTAAGTGCTGCCACTGGGCGTGGGAGGGAGCCCCAGGGCCTGAGGCCAGTGCTCCTGAGACTCCGGGGCGTGTACAGCCCCAACTCATTATTATGTGAGAGTGTCACGGGCGGCGAGCTTCACAGGCGTTGGCCTTCTTCACAGGCTCCGGGCCTTTCTTAGGGGAAACGAGCTTCACGGGCATTTGCCCTCTTCACAGGCTCTGGAAGCTTTGGAAGAACATGTAACAAGCATAGGCTCCCCCTACATGTATGCAATCATGTAAATATAAGATATAGAGGCATGTGAGAGCATAACCATGACAGAGAAGCCAATGTGTTACATGTATCTTGGCCATATGCATCAGAGCAAAAGATTATTAAGAGAAATACCTTCATGCTTATGAGTCCTTCTTGCAAACAGTATGTACAAAAGCAAGAATTCCTCATACTCATGATTCTGATGCATATACTTACCTTGTAGTCTTGAGTTGGCTTAGGATGGAATGAACCTGCATAAACAAGGTTAGATAACACAGGTGCATCCACTAGCCAGAGCAAACCAAGGAAAACCACAAGAATACCAAGACTGGGATGACATGTAGAGAGTGAGTACAAGGTACCACATTAGATTAGACATGTCCCCAAGAGTAAATATTTGCAGTGAATTTGAGTGATTTCTTTCCCTTAGATGTCTTGGTCCCCCTGAATTTGACATGGGATATTGGGTGAAGATAGGGAACAGAAAATCAGAGCTGAAATATACTGAAATATATGAATGAATAGAAGCACTATGTTCTATGAGCATGTCTTTCCCCCAAAAAGACATGTGGCATCTCTCCTCTTAAACATCAAGCATCTGGGATCCTTGAGTATTCTCTCCCCCTGGAGATCTCTTTCTCCCCCTTAATACTTTCTCTCTTTTTCTCCCTGATGATAAGCTTTGATGTGATCTCTCTCTCCCCCTTTGACATCAATTTCCAAGAAGGTTCTTCTGGAATCTGTCAAATAGGTTTGGTCCTTGAGATTCAGCATAAAGCAATGGATAAAACTGTGATGCTTGTAGAGGATAAGATTCATTGAGTGGAGCTAGATCAGAAGAAATATAAAATAAGAGACAAACTGTTTTCCTGTTGCAAAATCAGTGGCACCGAGCGTCATGTTTCGGTGGTACCGAAGGGATTCGGTTGATCCGAACCGTTCAATTCGGTGAAACCGAGTTTACTACAGAGAAAACACTTGTCACCTCAGCTCACTAGTCAAATAAGATCTCACAAAGATTTGCAATGAATTAACTGAAAGATTTGCAAGGAATTTGATGCAGAAATATGCAGGACAAAAAAAGAATCAAAAAGAAAAGAATAGAAGTTCTAGATTGGGTTTTTTTTATAAAGAGGGAAACAAATATG
The DNA here is from genome assembly GCA_032464435.1 of Aegilops umbellulata. Classification (NCBI taxonomy): domain Eukaryota; kingdom Viridiplantae; phylum Streptophyta; class Magnoliopsida; order Poales; family Poaceae; genus Aegilops; species Aegilops umbellulata. The sequence continues at coordinate 510,277,002 of CP136056.1, read as the reverse complement.
CAAGGGACTAATGCAACAACACTCAAAGAAAGGAGACTCAAGAGAACTTCATCTAGATTTGGGCGGTGACAAAGTCACCTATGTTAGAGTATATTGACTTAGGAGTCAAGTGAGAACACTTGATCATGGGTCATACTCATCGTTTAAGCTCAAAATGGGGCTACCATTTTTCGTTTAAGAATCTTGATGTATTCACATCTTGTCGAGTTGCTTTGACTCATGACTTTGAGTAAAGCTTCTCTAAGATGGAATATCATACCTTGGGTGGTGGAGTGGATCTTGCTCATGTAGTTGAACTTGTGTGGGTGCTCGAAGTTGATGTAGTTCATCATGAGTCGGGAGCACCCCCTGGAATTTGAGTTCATATTCCTACATGGGTTAGTTCTTGCAAGGAAAAGCACCTGTATATAAAAAAAATGACAATCATGAAGCTCAACATAGAATTTGTCAAAGGATATGTTTGAATGGTTTCGTGCTTCCTTGTCTTCAACCACCGTCGTGTAGAGACTTGGTGATGTAGAGATTGCTCAAGATGTGAGAGAGTTGCAATCTCATAGAAATAGATTCATCCAAGTACCTACATGGATTAGATAACATGCAAGATGCAAATACATCCAAGACATTAGATAGTCATCATAAGAGATATATCAAGGATTAGTCATAAGCTCATGTCTTGCATGTATCCAATGGAGTTTCTACTCCAAGTTTGAAGCATCAATGATGTTCAATTCTCCTCTCAACCTGCAAAACACTTTCTCATCAAGCGGTTTAGTGAATATACCCGCTAATTGCTTATCGGTGCGAACATGTTTAAGATCAATGTCACCCTTTGCAACATGGTCTCGAATGAAATGATGACGAACTTCAATATGCTTAGTTCGAGAATGTTGCACAGGATTATGACCAATTTTGATAGCACTTTCATTGTCACAAAGCAATGGAACATGTTTCACATAGACCCCATAATCTTTAAGAGTTTGGGTCATCCAAAGTAATTGAGCACAACATGAACCAGCGGCAATGTATTCCGCTTCGGCGGTGGATAAGGATACCGAGTTTTGTTTCTTGGAGGACCAAGACACAAGAGATCTACCAAGAAATTGACATGTACCCGAAGTGGACTTTCTATCAACCTTGTCTTCGGCATAATCCGAGTCGGAATACCCAACAAGATCGAAAGAGGACCTCTTAGGATACCAAATGCCAAAAATTGGTGTATGGATTAAGTATCTCACTATCCTTTTCACGGCCTTAAGATGACATTCTTTAGGAGCAGCTTGATATCATGCACACATGCACACGCTTAGCATAATGTCGGGACGAGAGGCACATAGGTATAACAATGAACCAATCATAGAGCGATAAACCTTTTGATCAACTGGTTCACCATCTTTGGTCAAATCATTATGTCCACTAGTAGGCATGGGTGTAGACATACCTTTGCATTCTTGCATATTGAACTTCTTGAATAGGTCTTTGGTGTACTTCGTTTGAGAGATAAATGTACCTTCCTTAGTTTGCTTGATTTGCAAACTGAGAAAGAATTTGAGTTCACTCTTCATAGACATCTCAAACTTCTTTGACATAAGCTTTCCAAACTTTTCACTAAAAAGAGGGTTAGTAGAACCAAATATGATATCATCAACATAAATTTGGCATACAAATAGTTCTCCATTAACTCTTTTAGTAAAAAGTGTAGAATCAATTTTTCCAATTTCAAAACCACTTGCAATAAGGAACTTAGTCCAGCATTTATACCATGCTCTAGGAGCTTGTTTAAGACCATAAAGTGCTTTGTGAAGTTTGTAAACATGATTAGGTTTCTTAGGATTGACAAAGCCAGGAGGTTGTTTGACATAAACTTCCTCCTCTATTTCACCATTTAGAAAAGCACTTTTAATGTCCATTTGGTACAAGGTGATATTATGATGATTAGCAAAGGCAAGTAAGATGCGAATGGACTCAAGTCTAGCAACGGGAGCATATGTCTCACCATAGTCCATACCTTCGACTTGTGTGTATCCTTGAGCGACGAGACGTGCTTTGTTGCGAACCACTTGTCCATCTTCATCTTGCTTATTGCGAAACACCCATTTGGTACCGATGATGTTGTGGTTGTTGTCGGGCTTCTCAACCAATGTCCAAACTTGGTTTCTCTCAAAGTTGTGTAGCTCTTCATGCATAGCGTTTATCCAATCCGGATCTTCCAACGCTTCTTCGACCTTCATAGGTTCAATGCTAGAAATGAATGAATAGTTTTCACAAAAGTTAGCTAAACGAGTTTTAGAGCGAGTGATTCTCCCGGTTTGGATATCATTGTAGATTTGCTCGACGGGATGATCTTTGGCAATTCTTGCTCGAACTCGTGAAAGCTTTTGCTTGGGTCTTCGTTGAACTTCTTCTTCATCTTGTTCTTCTTCATGGCCTTCTTCATTGTTGGCGTTGTCGTTCACTTGTCGTGGTGGAGAAGGAGGTTCTTGATGTTCGTCTTGACGCATTTCCTCGTTTTCTTCATGTTGGTGTGTCCCACTCGTGGATGCTTCCGTGTCGATTCTTGGTTCACCTTGTCGTGAAGTAGAAGCTTCCACTTGGACGGACGAGGTACTCTCCTTCACCTCCGTTGGACGAATTTTGCCAATAGACAAGTCTTGAATTGCTTCCGAAGGGTCTTTGTCTCCTACATCAATTGGCAATTGCTCTACTTGCGAGCCATTAGATTCATCAAACTTCACATCTACCGTTTCTTCAACCTTTCGGGTGAAATTGTTGTAGACACGGTAAGTGTGAGAGTTTGAGCCATAACCAAGTAGGAAACCTTCATGAGATTTAGGAGCAAACTTTGAACGACGATGCTTATCTAGAATGTAGCACTTTGAGCCAAATACTCGAAAGTATCCAACTTGGGGTTTGTTACCGGTGAGGAGCTCGTATGTCGTCTTGCCGAGTAGCTTGTGAAGATACAAGCGATTTGTTGCATGACAAGCTGTCTCAACCGCTTCTGCCCAGAAGTGCTTCGGCGTCTTGTACTCATCAAGCATTGTTCTCGCCATTTCAATGAGCATCCGGTTCTTCCTCTCAACAACTCCATTTTGTTGAGGTGTGTACGTAGCCGAGAACTCATGTGAAATCCCTTCTCCGTCAAGAAAGGTATCCACATTTGCGTTCTTGAACTCCGTTCCGTTGTCGCTCCGAACCTTCTTGATCTTCACGTCAAACTGATTTTGGGCCTTTGTAGCAAAGTTTTTGAAGATCTTTTGGACCTGCGATTTATCATCAAGAAAGAACACCCACGGAAATCTTGAAAAATCATCAACTATGACTAGACCAAAAGAACTTCCACCGAGACTCTTGTAGGCATTGGGACCAAAAAGATCCATATGAAGTAGCTCGAGTGGCCTCCTTGTGGTCATGATGTTCTTCACGGGATGCCTTCCTCCAACCTGTTTACCTGCTTGACAAGCACTGCAAAGTCTATCCTTATCAAATATGACATCGTTGACTCCAAGGATATGATTTCCTTTAGTAAGCTTGTCAAGGTTTCTCATGCCAACATGACCTAGTCATCTATGCCACAACCAACCTTTTGAGGATTTAGCAATAAAGCAAGTTTTAGGTTGTGCCTTTTTAGAGAAATCGACAATATAAAGGTCACCTCTATGTATACCGGTAAAGACCATTTTATGATTATCTCGACGAAACACTTGGCAATCTACCTCAGTAAATAGGACATTCGATCCGAAATCAGCAAGTCTAGATACTGAAAGTAAGTTGTAGCCAAGAGATTCAACAAGCATGACATTTTGAATGGAGCTATCGTGTGAGATGGCCACCTTACCTAGGCCAACCACCTTACCCTTTGAATTATCACCAAAGGTGACATACTTTCGAGGGCCATCATTTTCAGCAAGCTCACGGAACATCTCTTCGTCTCCGGTCATATGATCAGTACATCCACTGTCGAGAACCCATTCCTTTCCTCCTGACACATGTCCTCGAAGGTTTGCCATAAGACCAAAGTGTCTCATTGCATCATCAAGATCGAAGTCACTATCATCATTCTCATCGTAGTATCCATGATCTTGTGATTCATCATTTCCTAGAGAAAGTGATTCATTAGATAAATGATCATCAAAGTGGTCACTTTTATGAATTCTTATAGCTTCGGACATGATATCACTAATGATTCCAACCTTTCCTTTAGCATGCATAAGATCAGTAAGCTCAAGTAGACAATCACCAAAACTAGGATCACTAGAGTTCATTTTACTCATGGCAATAGATTTATGGAGAATTTCATCCAAGTTTTCCAAGGAATAATCGGGGACTCGTTCCTCAAGAAATTTCCATATAGTATAGGCGCATTTAAGAGTAGGTAAACTAGCAATCAAGTATTTGGGCAATCCTCTAATGATGAGCTCAACGGTTCTAAGATTGCGAACCATGTCAATATCTTCATTTAGAGTGGGATGCATGGGATCAACATGAGGAGCACAAGGACTAGCAATATACTTGTTCAAATGATATTGAGTGAAAATCACAAGCATCTCATTTTTCCATTCATGAAAATACTCTCCATCAAGAATAGGCACTCTATGTCTAAGACTCCCTAAAGTAGACACATCCATCTTCCTCCAATGGTGATTAAACCAAGGCAATGGAGACCAAAGCTCTGATACCACTTGTAGGATCTAGAAGTAGGTGTGTCTAGAGGGGGGTGAATAGACACTTAGTACTAAAGTTGCAGTTTTTAAGCCTTTTTGGTTTGAGTGAAGTTTTAGGCACAATTTCAGCACATACAATACATATCAAGCAAGCATGCAAAGAGTATATAGGCAGCGGAAAGTAAAGCATGCAACTTGCGAGAATGCAAAGAGAAGGGTTTGGAGAATTCAAACGCAATTGGAGAAACGGATGTTTTTCCCGTGGTTCGGATAGGTGGTGCTATCCTACATCCACGTTTGTGGAGACTTCAACCCACGAAGGGTAACGGTTGCGCGAGTCCACGGAGGGCTCCACCCATGAAGGGTCCACGAAGAAGCAACCTTGTCTATCCCACCATGGCCATCGCCCACGAAGGACTTGCCTCACTAGCGATAGATCTTCATGAAGTAGGCGATCTCCTTGCCCTTACAAACTCCTTGGTTCAACTCCACAATCTTGTCGGAGGCTCCCAAGTGACACCTAGCCAATCTAGGAGACACCAGTCTCCAAGAAGTAACAAATGGTGTGCTGATGATGAACTCCTTGCTCTTGTGCTTCAAATGATAGTCTCCCCAACACTCAACTCTCTCTCACAGGATTTGGATTTGGTGGGAAGAAGATTTGAGTGAAAAGCAACTTGGGGAAGGCTAGAGATCAAGATTCATATGGTAGGAATGAAATATCTTGGTCTCAACACATGAGTAGGTGGTTCTCTCTCAGAACATATGAGTTGGAAGTGTAGATGTGTTCTGATGGCTCTCTCCATGAATGAAGAGGAGGTGGAGGGGTATATATAGCCTCCACTTAAAATCCAACTGTTACACACAATTTACCAATCTCGGTGGGACCGAATCAACAAACTCGGTCGGACCGAAAAGGTAAACCTAGTGACCGTTAGAGATTTTCGGTGGGACTGACATGCATCTCGGTAGGACCGATATGGTTAGGGTTTGGGCATAACGTAATCTCGGTGAGACCGATTACACAAACTCGATGAGACCGATTTGGTAAATAGCTAACCAGAGAGTTGGTCAGGCAAACTCGGTGGGACCGATTACTAAATTCGGTTGGACCGATTTTGGTAATGAGTTATCCAGAGAGTTTGCATTGTAATCTTGGTAGTACTGATTGCCTAAACTCGGTGAGACCGATTTTGACAATGGACATACACAGTGAGATTGCAATCCCATCTCGGTGAGACCGAGATCCCTATCGGTAGAACCGATTTGCTAGGGTTTTGGCAGTGGCTTATGACATATGAAAACTCGGTGGCGCCGGATAGAAAGAATCGGTAGGACCAAGTTTGGCTTAGGGTTTAGGTCATATGTGGAAGTGGGAAAGTAGCTGAGGGTTTTGGAGCATATCATTAAGCACATGGAGCAAAAGGCTCATTAAGCAACATCTCATCCCTTCTTGATAGTATTGGCTTTTCCTATAGACTCAATGTGATCTTGGATCACTAAAAGTGTAAAATGAAGAGTCTTGAGCTTGAAGCTTTAGCCAATCCTTTGTCCTATGCATCTTGAAGGAGTTCCCGCAACCTTTAGTCCATGCCACTCCATTGTTGAACTTATCTGAAATATACTAGATAAAAGTGTTAGTCCAACAAGAGATATGTTGACATTAATTACCAAAACCACCTGAGGAGCACTTGTGCTTTCAGATGGCGTTGTAGGGGAGGCCGATGGGGGCAATGTCGAAATCGACCAGCTTCGTGCGGAAGTTGTCGTAGGTGCCGAAGGTTACTGGGAGCTGGATCTGCCCCAAGGAGCTGGATGACCCGCCCCCAACGCCTAAGAAGGGCCGGCTGGGTTGCAGCCGTTCCAGGGGTATGCGGAGGAGGTTGAAGGCCTCAACCGAGAGCACGCTGAGGCCCGCGCCGCCATCGATGAGAGTCTTGGTGACGGCCACCTGGCAGATGGTGGGGGTGCACAGCATGGGGAGCGCACCCGAGCAAGCCGAGTTGGAGGGGTGGTCCTCCGAACTGAAGGTCAGTCCGGCCTTGGGCGCCGCCCGGTCCGGGAGAGCCCCCTGCCGCGTGGAAGCGACGCTGACCTGGCGGAGGAACGACTTGATGTGGTGACTTGTAGGCGGCGCCTATGAGCCGCCCAGGAGGGCCGCGATGACCGGGGGTGTTGGCGTAGCATGGTGGGCGAGGAAGAGGCTGCGGAGCTCTTCCCAAGAGGCCACGGAGGCTGCCGGCAGGTGGAGCAGCCATGCGCGCAGAGCGCCGGTGAGGGCCATGGGAAGCCAGTTGGCCATGACCCTATCATCACCTCCGGCTTCGAGGATGGCTTCCTCGTACGCCAGCAAGAAGGCCAGCGGATCAGTCGCGCCGCTGTAGCGTGGCGGCGTCGTTGCCTTGAACTTGTCGGGCCACCGTACCCGTTGCAGGGCTGGGGCCAGGGCTCGGAGCCCCCTGTCCCCCGTGCTGGCGCCGGCGGCCGGAGCGGGCGACGCGCTACTCATCGCGAGGCAGGTCGTGGCGGTGGCGGAAGGGAAAACTCCGGTGCACCCCTACCTGGCGCGCCAAATGTCGGATTTCAGGTTCCGGCAGACCCTTGAGGTTCGAACACTGGGGTGCACGCGGAGATCTCACCTTCTACCTACCTGCACCCCTTCGCCTCGCAAAGATCTAAGCTATGGAAAGAACAGCACAAGAGACACAGGGTTTATACTGGTTCGGGCCACCGATTGTGTGTAATACCCTACTCCAGTGTGTGGTGTGGTGGATTGCCTCTTGGGCTGATGATGATAACCAATAGAAGGAAGAACAGCCTCGCGAGGGTCTGTTCTTGGCTAGGGGGATGAACTGCTAGGAGGAGTTCAGTCACCCTTCTCTCTCTCTCCCTCTCTCTCTCTCTGATTGATTCTTTGGATCCTAGCTGATTCCAATTGCCTCTACCCTGGGGGTGGCTAGTCCTATTTATAGGCAAAGGCCCTGGGCCTCTTCCCAAATATTGAGCGGGAAGGGCGCCAACAATTGGCCATTTCGAAGGGGAACATCTGGTACACTTATCCTGACTAAAGTTGGTCCTCGCCTGCCAAAGGCTGTGGTGGTGACGCTGGCTTGGGCTCCACAATGACTTCCTTCCTGCCGTTGGACTGGTCTTGGTCTCGTTGCACCGAAACGGATGCCTTTACTTGATGCTCTTGCCTGTGCTTGCTCCCTTTGCACCAAAGAGGAAAGGAGGACACTGCGCGGGCTGGCGCCCGCCTGGCACCCTTGGTCGTCATGGCTTGCATCACGGGCACCTCGTGAGGTACCCCGCCTTGATCTCTCCGCCTCCTCGCGAGCCAGCCTGATGAGGCCGTGCCTCAGGAAGCTCCACGTCGTCCGCCCCGCGAGGCTTGTCCCCTCGCGAGGGTCTTGGGTCTGTGTTGATGAAGATGGGCCGTGCTGGGCCCCCCTTTGAGCCACACCGCAGGCCGCAGGCAGGCAAATCTGGGGACCCCCGTTCCCAGAACGCCGACAACAATGTTTACCCAGGTTTGGGCCCTCTCGATGGAGGTAATACCCTACTTCCTACTTGATTGATCTTGATGGTATGAGTATTACAAGAGTTGATCTACCACGAGATCGTAGAGGCTAAACCCTGCTACCTCTTGAGCTTGCGTTGGTTTTCCCCGAAGAGGAGAGGATGATGCATCAGAGTAGCGTAAGTATTTCCCTCAGTTTTTGAGAACCAAGGTATCAATCCAGTAGGAGGCCACGCGCAAGTCCCTCATACCTACACAACACAAAGAGCTCAATGCAACCAACGCGATTAGGGGTTGTCAATCCCTTCACGGTCACTTACAAAAGTGAGATCCGATAGATAATATTTTTGGTATTTTTGATATAAAGATGCAAAGTGAAAAGTAAAAGGCAAAGTAACAACAAAGCAAGATTAAAGTGATGGAGATTGATATGGCGAGAATAGACCTGGGGGCCATAGGTTTCACTGGTGGCTTCTCTCAAGAGCATAAGTTTTCTATGGTGGGTGAACAAATTATTGTTGAGCAATTGACAGAATTGAGCATAGTTATGAGAATATTTAGGCATGATCATGTATATAGGCATCACGTCCGTGACAAGTAGATCGAAACGATTCTGCATCTACTACTATTACTCCACTCATCGACCGCTATCCAGCATGCATCTAGAGTATTAAGTTAAAAACAGAGTAACGCTTTAAGCAAGATGACATGATGTAGAGAGATAAATTCATGCAATATGAAATAAACCCCATCTTGTTATCCTCGATGGCAACGATACAATACGTGTCTTGCTGCCCCTTCTGTCACTGGGAAAGAACACTACAAGATCGAACCCAAAGCTAAGCACTTCTCCCATGGCAAGAACTACCAATCTAGTTGGCCAAACCAAACGGATAATTCGAAGAAACTTGCAAAGATAACCAATCATACATAAAAGAATTCAGAGAAGATTCAAATATTATTCATAGATAGACTTGATCATAAACCCACAATTCATCGGTCTCAACAAACACACCGCAAAAGAAGAAGATTACATCGAATAGGTCTCCACAAGAGAGGGGGAGAACATTGTATTGAGATCCAAAAAGAGAGAAGAAGCCATCTAGCTAATAACTATGGACCCGAAGGTCTGAGGTAAACTACTCAAACTTCATCGGAGAGGCTATGATGATGTAGAAGCCCTTCGTGATGATGGCCCTCTCCGGCGGAGCTCCGGAACAGACCCCAAGATGGGATCTCGTGGATACAGAAAGTTGCGGCGGTGGAATTAGGTTTTTGGCTCATGTTCTGATCGTTTGGGGGTACGTGGATATATATAGGAGGAAGGAGTACGTCGGTGGAGCACCGAGGGGCCCACGAGGCAGGGGGCGCGCCCTGTAGGGGGAGCACGCCCCTTACCCTCGTGACCGCCTCCGGTACTTCTTGGAGTAGGGTCCAAGTCTCCTGTGTCTTGTTCGGGAAGAAAATCACGTTCCAAAAAGGATTTTTCTGTTTGGACTCCGTTTGATATTCTGTTTCTTCGAAACACTGAAATAGGCAAAAAAACAGCAATTCTGGGCTTGGCCTCCGGTTAATAGGTTAGTCCCAAAAATGATATAAAAGTGGAAAATAAAGCCCAATATAGTCCAAAACAGTAGATAATATAGCATGGAGCAATCAAAAATTATAGATACGTTGGAGACGTATCAAACCCTAGAAGCTAGCCTATGATTATGATTGTCCTTGTCCTACGGACTAAACCCTCTGGTTTATATAGACACGGGAGGGGGCTAGGGTTACACAGAGTCGGTTACAAGGGAGGAGATCTACATATCCGAATTGCCAAGCTTGCCTTCCACGCAAAGGAGAGTCCCACCGGACACGGGACGAAGTCTTCAATCTTGTATCTTCATAGTCCAACAGTCCGGCCAAAGTATATAGTCTCGCAGTCCGAGGACCCCCTAATCGAGGACTCCCTCAACCCCAAGTCTGGACCTAAGCCTGAAACTGAGTGCTTCTACTGCAAAGGGACTGGTCACTAGAAGCGGAACAGCCCCAAGTATTTGGTGGATAAGAAGGATGGCAAAGTGAAAGGTATATTTGATATACATGTTATTGATGTGTATGATAACCCACAAGTATAGGGGATCGCAACCGTTTTCGATAAGTAAGAGTGTCGAACCCAACGAGGAGCTAAAGGTAGAACAAATATTCCCTCAAGTTCTATCGACCACCGATACAACTCTACGCACGCTTAACGTTTACTTTACCTAGAACAAATATGAAAATAGAAGTACTTTGTAGGTGTTTTTGGATAGGCTTGCAAGAAAATAAAGAGAGAGAAAATAAAATCTAGGGGCCGTTGTAAGTAGAGAAGCAATAAAATAAATATAGCGAGTGTGGAAAAGTGGTGGTAGGAGTGGCGGAATTGTCCCTTAAGCAATTGACTACTTTACTAGACCGATAGCAAGTATTATGTGGGGGAGGCCACTGCTAGCATGTCATCCCTAACTTGGAATTCTATGCACTTATGATTGGAACTATTAGCAAGCATCCGCAACTACTAACATTCATTAAGGTAAAACCCAACCATATCATTAAGATATATTGGTCCCCCTTCAATCCCGTATGCATCAATTTCTATGCTAGGTTGAAGCTTCTGTCACTCTTGCCCTCCAATGCATAGTCCTATCAACATACAACTAACCCTATGGTGTGATCCACGCGCGCGCTCATATGATGGGCACCAAAGGACAGCAACATAACCACAAGCAAATTAAATCAATCATAGCAATTCATCAACCACCGATAGGACAACAAAAATCTACTCAGACATCATAGGATGGCAACACATCATTGGATAATAATATGAACCATAAAGCACCATGTTCAAGTAGAGAGTACAGTGGGTTGCGGGAGAGTGAACCGTTGTAGATAGAGGGGGGGAGGTGATGGAGATGTTGGTGAAGATGGCGGAGGTGTTGGTGAAGATCGCGGTGATGATGATGGCCCCCGGTGGCACTCCGGCGCCACCGGAAGCGAGGGGGAGAGAGCCCCCCTCCTTCTTCTTCTTCCTTGACCTTCTCCCTAGATGGGAGAAGGGTTTCCCCTCTGGCCCATGGTCTCCATGGCGTGGGAGGGGCGAGAGCCCCTCCGAGATTGGATCTGTCTCTCTGTCTCTCTCTATTTCCGCGTTCTGTTTTCTGGCCCTTCACCGTTTCTTAAATTCCTGGAGATCCGTAACTCCGATTGGGCTGAATTTTGGACACGATCTCTATCCGGAAATTAGTTTTCTTGTGGAAAAAGAAGGGCACCAACCGCCTTACGGGGTGGCCACGAGGGTCAGGGGCGCGCCTGACAGACTGGGGCATGCCCCCTGCCTCGTGCCCTCCTCGGGCATCGTCTCGCGATGATTCGACTTCCCAAAATTCATAAATATTCCAAAACAAACCTCTGTCAGTTTTTATTCCGTTTGGACTCCGTTTGGTATGGGTTTTCTGCGAAACAAAAAACATGCAACAAAAAGGAACTGGCAATGGGCACTGGATCAATATGTTAGTCCAAAAAATATTAAAAAAAGTTGCCGAAAAGTATATGAAAGTTGAATAATATTGGCATGGAACAATCAAAAATTATAGATACGACGGAGACGTATTAGCATCCCCAAGCTTAATTCCTGCTCGTCCTCGAGTAGGTAAATGATAAAAAAGATAATTTTTGATGTGGAATGCTACCTAGAATAATCTTGATCATATGTCTAATCATGGCATGAATATTAAGACACGAGTGTTTCAAGGCAATAGTCTATCCTTTGACATAAAAACAATAATACTTCAAGCATACCAACCAAGCAATTATGTCTTATTGAAATAACATAGCCAAAGAAAGCTCATCCCTACAAAATCATATAGTCTGGCTATGCTCCATCCTCACCACACAAAATATTCACATCATGCACAACCCCGATGACAAACCAAGCAATTGTTTCATACTTTTGACGTTTCTCAAACCTTTTCAACTTTCACGCATTACATGAGCGTGAGCCATGGACATAGCACTATAGGTGAATAGAATATGATGATGGGGGTTATGTGGAGAAGACAAAAAAGGAGAAAGTCTCACATCGACGCGGCTAATCAACGGGCTATGGAGATGCCCATCAATTGATGCCAATGTAAGGAGTAGGGATTGCCATGCAACGGATGCACTAGAGCTATAAGTGTATGAAAGCTCAAACTGAAACTAAGTGGGTGTTCATCCAACTTGCTTGCTCATGAAGACCTACGGCATTTGAGGAAGCCCATCGTTGGAATATACAAGACAAGTTCTATAATGAAAATTCCCACTAGTATATGAAAGTGATAACTCAAGAGACTCTCTATATGAAGAACATCATGCTACTTTGAAGCACAAGTGTGGTAAAAGGATAGTAACATTGCCCCTTCTCTATTTTTCTCTCATTTTTTTGTTTTCTTTTCTTTTTTTCCTTTTTTTGGCCTTTCTCTTTTTTTATTTTTTATTTTTTTTTTGTCCGGAGTCTCATCCTGACTTGTGGGGGAATCATAGTCTCCATCATCCTTTCCTCACTGGGGCAATGCTCTAATAATGATGATCATCACACTTTTATTTACTTACAACTCAATATTACAACTTGATATCTAGAACAAAGATATGAATCTATATGAATGCCTCCGGCGGTGTACCGGGATGTGCAATGATCTAGCGTAGCAATGACATCAAAAAATGGAGAAGCCATGAAAACATCATGCTAGCTATCTTACAATAATGCAAAGCAATATGACAATAAATGCTCAAGTCATGTATATGATGATGATGGAAGTTGCATGGCAATATATCTCGGAATGGCTATGGAAATGCCATGATAGGTAGGTATGGTGGCTGTTTTGAGGAAGATATAATGAGGTTTATGTGTGATAGAGCGTATCGTATCACGGGGTTTGGATGCACCAGCGAAGTTCGCACCAACTCTCGAGGTGAGAAAGGGCAATGCACGGTACCGAAGAGGCTAGCAATGATGGAAGGGTGAGAGTGCGTATAATCCATGGACTCAACATTAGTCATAAAGAACTCACATACTTATTGCAAAAATCTATTAGTCATCGAAACAAAGTACTACACGCATGCTCCTAGGGGGATAGATTGGTAGGAAAAGACCATCGCTCGTCCCCGACCACCACTCATAAGGAAGACAATCAATAAACACCTCATGCTCCAACTTCGTTACATAACAGTTCACCATATGTGCATGCTACGGGACTTGCAAACCTCAACACAAGTATTTCTCAATTTCACAATTACTCAACTATCACGACTCTAATATCACCACCTTTATATCGCAAAACTATTGCAAGGAATCAAACATATCATATTCAGTGATCTACAAGTTTTATATAGGGTTTTATGACTAACCATGTGAATGACCAGTTCCTGTCCTCTCTCTAAATAGATATAAGTGAAGCAAGAGAGTTTAATTCTTTCTACAAAAGATATGCCCACGCTCTAACAAGTATAAGTTAAGCAAAATAGCATTCTACAAATGGCGATTGTCTATGTAAAGAAAAACAGGCAATCCAAACTTCAAATGATATAAGTGAAGCACATGAAGCATTCTATAAAGCCATACGCAAAAGATATAAGTGAAGTGCAAAGAGCATTCTATAAATCAACCAAGGACCATCTCATACCAACATGGTGCATAAAAGAAAATGAAAACTAAATTCAAAAGACGCTCCAAGATTTGCACATATCACATGAATGAAACGAATCCGAAAACATACCGATACTTGTTGAAGAAAGAGGGTATGCCTTCCGGGGCATCCCCAAGCTTAGACGCATGAGTATCCTTGAATATTTACTTGGGGTGCCTTGGGAATCCCCAAGCTTGAGCTCTTGCCTCTCTTCCTTCTTCTCACATCGAGACCTTCTCGATCATCGAACACTTCATCCACACAAAACTTCAACAGAAAACTCGTAAGATCCGTTAGTATAATAAAGAAAATTACTAATCTAAGTACTGTTGCAAACCAATTCATATTTTTTTGCATTGTGTCTACTGTAATATAACTTTGTCATGGCTTAATCCACTGATATAAATTGATAGTTTCATCAAAACAAGCAAACTATGCATAAAAAACAGAATCTGTCAAAAACAGAACAGTCTGTAGCAATCTGAACATTCACCATACTTATGATACTTGAAAAATTCTTCCAAAATTTGTAAAAATAAACAATTGGTACAGAAAGACAGTGCAAAAAGAATCAGAACCATTTGACGTTCCAGTAAAACATTAAAATTCGCGCACTATAGCCAAAGTTGATGTCCTGCACCGTACAAACCAACAAGTATTGTAAACATCCTAAATGCAAACCTTGGCACATTATTTTTATAATACAATGGAATTGTACAAGGGGATATTTATTTTTGTTGAAAAGTTTCTGTAATAAATATTCACAAAGTTGCTGTGAGCATGAACAAAGTTCAAGGAGCTCTCCCACTTCAACAATGCTTGTCTTTCTCACTTTCACTTTCCTTTTTGAAAAGTTTTGGGTCCCCTCTTTATTTTTGTTGTTTCTAAACTATATGAAAGCACTCAACATAAATAAATGACTCTCTAAAAATTCCGGGTTGTCTCCCTGGCAGCTCTTTCTTTAAATCCATTAAGCTAGGCATATAGTGCTCAAGTAGCGAATCCACCCGGATCCCAAGGTATATCAAAGTCAATTTTAATTAGCAATGATTTGGCATTTAGTAGCGAGCACAAAGCAACATATATCATGTAATGACGAAGTCTAACTCTCTTCCTATGCATCGGCATGTCATAAAAGAACAATTCATGCACACAAAGTAAAGGCCAATGCATAATATAAACAGTTTCTTACAATTTTATCATGTTGGAAACATAGAGAGGTGGAGATATAGTTCCTCTCTCATAATAATTGCAAGTAGGAGCAGCAAGCACATGCATATTATACTCATCAAAATCATCATGTGCAACGGTAAAAGGCAGCCCATCAATATAATCCTTAATAAGGGCAAACTTCTTCGATATAGTATAGTTGGGAGAATTCAAAAAGATAATAGGACTATCATGCGTGGGTGCAATAGCAACAATTTCATGTTTAACATAAGGAACTATAGCAAGTTCATCTCCATAAGCATAATTCATATTGGCATCTTGGCCACAAGCATAGCAAGCATCATCAAAAAGGGATATTTTAAGAGAATCAACGGGATCATAACAATCATCATAGCAGTCATCCTTCGGTAAGCACGAAGGGAAATTAAACAATGTATGAGTTGAAGAGTTACTCTCATTAGAAGGTGGGCACGGGTAGCTAATCCGCTCTTCCTCCTTTTTGTTCTTCAATCTCCTCATCATATTTTTCATCCAATGAGCTCACAGTTTCATCAATTTCTTCTTCCATAGACTTCTGCAAAATATTAATCTCTTCTTGGACAGCGGAGTAGTACTCAATATATGGTTTAACATAGGCATTAGAAGCATAATTATCATAACAATATTTAAGTATGGCAAAATTTTCAGATTTGTAAAGAGTAGCATCATACTTTTCAATCAAAGAAGCAATTTCATAAGCACCCTTAAAAGCAACATATTCTTCAATTTATTGAACATCATAGTAATTATAAACACCCTTAGCATATGAAGATATGATTCCATTATCACTAAACTCACATTGGTAGGGAAGGTGTTTCTTAGGGTTTTCAGAACAACAAGTAAAATCATATAGGTAACATAAATTCCAAGCATAGCATTGCAAACGATGAATTTGACCCAGCAAAAGTTTCCCTTTTTCAGATATACGGTGTCACACATAACAGGCATGCTCATCTAAACATTTGCCCTCAACTAAGCTAGTTGGGGTTTCAGCACGAGCACAGAGGGATCAAAGATGATCCAAGTAATAAGCTTCAGCAGTGTGATAGATTTTGAGTGGTTCTTCAACCATTGGTTCAGTAGGTACAACTAATGTTTTTGGTATTTTGTGTTTCCTACCCATAACTAAAGATAGAAAGAAACTAAGAACAGCAAATAAAAATTACTTAGTGATAAAGCAAACAAGCACACACGAGAATATTCACCCCACGCTATGACTCCCCGGCAACGGCGCCAGAAAAAGGTCTTGATAACCCACAAGTATAGGGGATCGCAACAGTTTTCGATAAGTAAGAGTGTCGAACCCAACGAGGAGCTAAAGGTAGAACAAATATTCCCTCAAGTTCTATCGACCACCGATACAACTCTACGCACGCTTAACGTTTACTTTACCTAGAACAAGTATGAAACTAGAAGTACTTTGTAGATGTTTTTGGATAGGCTTGCAAGAAAATAAAGAGCAAGAAAATAAAAGCTAGGGGCTGTTGTAAGTAGAGAAGCAATAAAATAAATATAGCAAGTGTGGAAAAGTGGTGGTTGGAGTGGCGAAATTGTCCCTTAAGCAATTGACTACTTTACTAGACCGATAGCAAGTATTATGTGGGAGAGGCCACTGCTAGCATGTCATCCCTGACTTGGAATTCTATGCACTTATGATTGGAACTATTAGAAAGCATCCGCAACTACTAACGTTCATTAAGGTAAAACTCAACCAAAGCATTAAGATATATTGGTCCCATTTCAATCCTTTATGCATCAATTTCTATGCTAGGTTGAAGCTTCTGTCACTCTTGCCCTCCAATACATAGTCCTATCAACATACAACTAACCCTATGGTGTGATCCACGTGCGCGCTCATATGATGGGCACCAAAGGACAGCAACATAACCAAAAGCAAATTAAATCAATCATAGCAATTCATCAACCACCAATAGGAGAAGGAAAATCTACTCAGACATCATAGGATGGCAACACATCATTGGATAATAATATGAACCATAAAGCACCACGTTCAAGTAGAGGGTACAACGGGTTGCAGGAGAGTGGACCGCTGTAGATAGAGGGGGGAAGGTGATGGAGATGTTGGTGAATATGGCGGAGGTGTTGGTGAAGATCACGGTGATGATGATGGCCCCCAGTGGCACTCCGGCGCCACCGGAAGCGACGGGGAGAGAGCCCCCCTCCTTCTTCTTCTTCCTTGAACTTCTCCCTAGATGGGAGAAGGGTTTCCCCTCTGGTCCATGGTCTCCATGGCGTGGGAGGGGCGAGAGCCCCTCCGAGATTGGATCTATCTCTCTGTTTCTACGTTCTGTTTTCTGGCCCTTCACCATTTCTTAAATTCTCGGAGATGTTAACTCCGATTGGGCTGAATTTTGGACACGGTCTCTATCCGGAAATTAGCTTTCTTGCGGCGAAAGAAGGGCACCAACCACCTTACGGGGTGGCCACGAGGGTTAGGGGCGCCCCCTGCCTCGTGCCCCCCTCGGGCATCGTCTCACGATGATTCCACTTCCCAAAATTAATAAGTATTCCCAAATAAATCTCCGTCAGTTTTTATTCCGTTTGGACTCTGTTTGGTATGGGTTTTCTGCGAAACAAAAAACATGCAAGAAACAGGAACTAGCACTGGGCACTGGATCAATATGTTAGTCCAAAAAAGTATAAAAAGTTGCCAAAAAGTATATGAAAGTTGAATAATATTGGCATGGGACAATCAAAAATTATAGATACGACGGAGACGTATCAGTGTACCTTACTAATGCTCGTAGTAGCGCCAGGGTATTTGATACTGGTTTTGTTGCTCACATTTGCAACTCAAAGCAGGGGCTACAGATTAAACAAAGATTGGCTAAGGACGAGATGATGATGCGCGTGGGAAATGGTTCCAAAGTCGATGTGATCGCCGTCGGCACGCTACCTCTACATCTACCTTCGGGGTTAGTTTTAGACCTGAATAATTGTTATTTGGTGCCAGTGTTAAGCATGAACATTATATCTGGATCTTGTTTGATGCGAGACGGTTATTCATTTGTATTAGAGAATAATGGTTGTTCTATTTATATGAGTAATATCTTTTATGGTCATGCACCCTTGATGAGTGGTCTATTTTTATTGAATCTCGATAGTAGTGATACACATATTCATAGTATTGAAGCCAAAAGATATAAGTTTAATAATGATAGTGCAACTTATTTGTGGCACTGCCGTTTAGGTCATATTGGTGTAAAGCGCATGAAGAAACTCCATGTTGATGGGCTTTTGGAATCACTTGATTATGAATCACTTGATGCTTGCGAACCATGCCTCATGGGCAAGATGACTAAGACTCCGTTCTCCGAAACAATGGAGCGAGCAACAGACTTGTTGGAAATAATACATACTGATGTATGCGGTCCGATGAGTGTTGATGCTCGCGGCGGATATCGTTATTTTCTGACCTTCACAGATGATTTGAGTAGATATGGGTATATCTACTTGATGAAACATAAGTCTGAAACATTTGGAAAGTTCAAAGAATTTCAGAGTGAAGTAGAAAATCATCGTAACAAGAAACTAAAGTTTCTACGATCTGATCATGGAGGAGAATATTTGAGTTACGTGTTTGGTCTTCATTTGAAACAATGCAGAATAGTTTCGCAACTCACGCCACCCGGAACACCACAATGTAATGGTGTGTCCGAATGTCATAACTGCACTTTATTAGATATGGTGCGATCTATGATGTCTCTTACTGATTTACCGCTATCGTTTTGGGGTTATGCTTTAGAGACGGCTGCATTCACGTTAAATAGAGCACCATCTAAATCCGTTGAGACGACACCATATGAACTATGGTCTGGCAAGAAACCCAAGTTGTCATTTCTTAAAGTTTGGGGCTGCGATGCTTATGTGAAAAAGCTTCAACCTTATAAGCTTGAACACAAATCAGAGAAATGTGTCTTCATGGGATACCCAAAAGAGACTGTTGGATACACCTTCTATCACAGATCCGAAGGCAAGATATTCGTTGCTAAGAATGAATCCTTTCTAGAGGAGGAGTTTCTCTCGAAAGAAGTGAGTGGGAGGAAAGTAGAACTTGATGAGGTAATAGTACCTGCTCCTTTATTGGAAAGTATTTCATCACAGAAATCAGTTCCAGTGATTCCTACACCAATTAGTGAGGAAGCTCATGATGATGATCATGAAACTTCTGATCAAGTTACTACCGAACCTCGTAGGTCAACCAGAGTAAGATCCGCACCAGAGTGGTATGGTAATCATGTTCTGGAAGTCATGTTACTTGACCATGACGAACCTACGAACTATGAGGAAGCGATGATGAGCCCATATTCCGCGAAATGGCTTGAGGCCATGAAATCTGAGATGGGATCCATGTATGAGAACAAAGTGTGGAATTTGGTTGACTTGCCCGATGATCGGCAAGCCATAGATAATAAATGGACCTTCAAGAAGAAGACTGACGCTGACGGTAATGTTACTGTCTACAAAGCTCGACTTGTTGCGAAAGTTTTTCGGCAAGTTCAAGGAGTTGACTACGATGAGACCTTCTCACCCATAGCGATGCTTAAGTCTGTCCGAATCATGTTAGCAATTGCCGCATTTTATGATTATGAAATTTGGCAAATGGATGTCAAAATTGCATTCCTTAATGGATATCTTAAAGAAGAGTTATATATGATGCAACCAGAAGGTTTTGTCGATCCAAAAGGTTCTAACAAAGTGTGCAAGCTCCAGCGATCCATTTATGGACTGGTTCAAGCATCTTGGAGTTGGAATATACGCTTTGATAGTGTGATCAAGCATACGGTTTTATACATACTTTTGGAGAAGCCTGTATTTACAAGAAAGTGAGTGGGAGCTCTGTAGCATTTCTGATATTATATGTGGATGACATATTGTTGATCAGAGATGATACTGGATTTCTGAATGGCATAAAAGGATACTTGAATAAGAATTTTTCAATGAAAGACCTTGGTGAAGCTGCTTATATATTGGGCATCCAGATCTATAGAGATAGATCAAGACGCTTAATTGGACTTTCACAAAGCACATACCTTGATAAAGTTTTGAAGAAGTTCAAAATGGATCAAGTAAAGAAAGGGTTCTTGCCTATTTTACAAGGTGTGAAGTTGAGTCAGACTCAATGCCCGACCACTGCAGAAGATAGAGAGAAAAGGAAAGTCTTTCCCTATGCTTCATCCATAGGTTCTATCATGTATGCAATGTTGTGTACCAGACCTGATGTGTGCCTTGATTTTAGTTTAGCAGGGAGGTACCAAAGTAATCCAGGAGTGGATCACCGGACAGCAATCAAGAACATCCTAAAATACCTGAAAAGGACTAAGGATATGTTTCTCATTTATGGAGGTGACAAAGAGCTCGTTGTAAACGGTTACATCAATACAAGCTTTGACACTGATCCGGATGACTCTAAGTCACAAACCGGATACATATTTATATTGAATGGTGGAGCTATCAGTTGGTGCAGTTCCAAGCAGAGCGTTGTGGCGGGATCGACGTGTGAAGAGGAGTACATAGCTGCTTCGGAAGCAGCAAATGAAGGAGTCTGGATGAAGGAGTTCATATCCGATATAGGTGTCATACTTAGTGCATCGGGTCCAATGAAAATATTTGGTGACAATACTGGTGCAATTGCCTTGGCAAAGGAATCCAGATTTCACAAGAGAACCAAGCACATCAAGAGATGCTTCAACTGCATCCGCGATCAAGTCAAGGAGGGAGACATAGAGATTTGCAAGATACATACTGATCTGAATGTTGCAGACCCATTGACTAAGCCTCTCTCACGAGCAAAACATGATCAGCACCAAGACTGCATGGGTGTTAGAATAATTACTATGTAATCTAGATTATTGACTCTAGTGCAAGTGGGAGACTGAAGGAAATATGCCCTAGATGCAATAATAAAATCGTTATTTATAATTCCTCGTATCGTGATAAATGTTTATTATTCATGCTAGAATTGTATTAACCGGAAACTTAGTGCATGTGTGAATACATAGACAAACAGAGTGTCACTAGTATGCCTCTACTTGACTAGCTCGTTAATCAAAGATGGTTAAGCTTCCTAGCCATAGACATGAGTTGTCATTTGATGAACGGGATCACATCATTAGAGAATGATGTGATTGACTTGACCCATCCGTTAGCTTAGAACTATGATCGTTTAGTTTATTTCTATTGCTTTCTTCATAACTCACGCATGTTCCTATGACTATGAGATTATGCAACTCCCGATTACCGAAGGAACACTTAGTGTGCTATCAAACGTCACAACGTAACTGGGTAATTATAAAGATGCTCTACAGGTATCTCCTATGGTGTTTGCTGAGTTGGCATAGATCGAGATTAGGATTTGTCACTTTGATTATCGGAGAGGTATCTCTGGGCCCTCTCGGTAATGCACATCACTATAAGCCTTGCAAGCAATGTGACTAATGAGTTAGTTGCGGGATGATGCACTGCGGAACGAGTAAAGAGACTTGTCGGTAACTAGATTGAACTAGGTATGATGATACCGACGATCGAATCTCGGGCAAGTAACATACCGTGACAAAGGGAACAACATATGTTGTTATGCGGTTTGAGCGATAAAGATCTTCGTAGAATATGTAGGAACCAATATGAGCATACAGGTTCCACTATTGGTTATTGACCAGAGATGAGTCTCGATCATTTCTACATAGTTCTCGAACCCGTAGGGTCCGCACGATTAACGTTCAATGACAATCGGTGTTATGAGTTTATGTGTTTTGATGTACCGAAGGTAGTTCAGAGTCCCGGATGAGATCACGGACATGACGAGGAGTCTCGAAATGGTTGAGACATAAAGATTGATATATTGGATGACTATATTCGGACACAGGAATGGTTCCGAGGTGTATCAAATATTTACCGGAGTACCGGGGGGGTTACCGGAACCTCCCGGGGGTTAATGGGCCTTCATGGGCTTTAGTGGAAGAGAGGAGGAGGCGGCCAAGTGGAGCCCCCCCCCCAAGCCCAATCCGAATTGGGAAGGGGGCCGGCCCCGTTTCCTTCTCTCCCTCTTCCCTTTCCTTCCCCTCGTTGGACTAGGAAAGGGGGGAACCTACTCCTAGTAGGAGTAGGATTCTCCCCCTTGGGGCGCGACCCATGAGGCCGGACGGACCCCTCCTCCCCTCCTTTATATACGAGGGAGGGGGGCACCCCATAGAGACACAAGTTGATTTCTTAGCCGTGTGCGGTGTCCCCCTTCACAGATTTCCACCTCGGTCATATTGTCATAGTGCTTAGGCGAAGCCTTGCGTCAGTAACCTCATCATCACCATCACCACGCCGTCGTGCTGACAAAACTCTCCCTCGGCCTCAGCTGGATCTAGAGTTCGAGGGACGTCACCGAGCTGAACGTGTGCATATCGCGGAGGTGTTGTGCGTTCAGTACTTGATCGGTTGGATCGCGAAGACGTTCGACTACATCAATTGCGTTACTTAAAGCTTCCGCTTTCGGTCTACGAGGGTACGTGGACACACTCTCCCCGCTGGTTACTATGCTTCTCCTAGATAGATCTTGCGTGATCGTAGGATTTTCTTAAAATACTATGCTCCCCAACAAAAACCCCATCTTCTTATCCTAGATGGCAACAATATAGTACGTGCCTCGCTACCCTACTATGTCACTGGGTGAGGACACCACAAGATTGAATCCAAAACTAAGCACCTCTCCCATTGCAAGAAGAACCAATCTAGTTGTCCAAACCAAACTGATAATTCAAAGAGAAATACAAAGATATCGAATCATGCATATAAGAATTTAGAGAATATTCAATTAATATTCATAGATAATTTGATCATAGATCTACAATTCATCGGATCTTGACAAACACGTTGCAAAAGAATAATACATTGGATAGATCTCCAAGAACATCGAGGAGAACATTGTATTGAAGATCAAAGAGAGAGAAGA
Source organism: Aegilops umbellulata (assembly GCA_032464435.1). Taxonomy (NCBI): domain Eukaryota; kingdom Viridiplantae; phylum Streptophyta; class Magnoliopsida; order Poales; family Poaceae; genus Aegilops; species Aegilops umbellulata. The sequence goes on along the minus strand of CP136056.1, from coordinate 510,253,962 downwards.
AGCCATCTAGCTACTAGCTATGGACCCGTAGGTCTGTGGTAAACTACTCATGCTTCATCGAAAGGGCAATAGAGTTGATGCAGAAGCCCTCCATGATCGAATCCCCCTCCGGCAGGGTGCCGGAAAAGGCCCCAAGATGGGATCTCACGGGTAAGAAGGTTGCAGCGGCGGAAAGGTATTTTGGTGGACGCTTCTGGTCGTTTGGGAATATTTGAGAATTTATAGGCCAAAGATTAGAGTTGGAGGAGCTCTGAGGAGCCCACAAGCCCTCAAGGCGCCCCCCCCCCCAGGGCGCGCCCCTGAGGCTTGTGGTCGCCTCGAGACTCCTCTGACTTCATCTCCAAGTCCTACGGGTGTCTTCTAGTCCAAGAAAATCATCGCAAAAGTTTTATTCCGTTTGGACTCCGTTTGATATTCCTTTTTTATAAAACTAAAAAATAAGGAAAAGCGGAAACTGGCACTAGGCTCTAGGTTAATAAGTTAGTCCCAAAAATAATATAAAATAGCATATTAATGCATATAAAATATCCAAAACAAATAATATAACAGCATGGAACAATAAAAAATTATAGATACGTTGGAGATGTATCAGTGAGCAAGTCATGGCAGGGGAGCATCCAGTTGTAGACAGCCAGCGGGTAGCAACAGTCGAGCCCAACTCATTCGTCTCTTACGGTTCGGGAGAAGCAACGGTCAGAGAGAGAGAAAGAGCGGGGGGAAGGGAGAGGATGCTCACCGTTGCCTCTGCAAGATGGATCGGATGCGGCTCACCTTGGGTCGTCTTCTTGCTGGAGGAGCAGGAACGCAAGGATGATGGTTCGGTGCTCCCTCTATGTGGTCGAACAGGAGGTGTCGACGGCCGGCGATAGATGGCGGCTCAGCCTCCTCATCGGTTTCTAGGGTTAGGGGAGGGGAGGAGGAAGGGTGCAACGTGGATGAGATGCAAGAGGTGCAGGAAGGCCTGCGAGAGGGAAGGAAGACGGCCGGCAGGACGGGAGGAGCCAATGGTGACAACGTGAGGTGCGGGAGGAAGAGAGAGTCGCCGCAACTGGGAAGAGGACAGAGGGGCCCGAGTGCGGGAGGAGGCAGCTAGGTTTTCACTCATGATGGTGCTGCTGTAGTTTTATACCCATATGTGAAATGACCAAAATTCCCTGGTGGGGGCAAGGATATTACATTCTGATGCAATTGGAATTTTATTTGACGGCTGACGTTGATCGGGTAAATATCCAACAACCCACATCAATTTGGATCGAGATTCGACGGTCTGTGTCGCGAGTAGATTTCGATCGGACGGCCCAAATTGCCTAAGCTCTGAGAGAGCTCAGGTTTAGAAGTGAATCGAACTATGGGATGTGCATACATTTTTTTTCTTTTTGCTTGGGACTTATGAATTCAAATGAAATCAAAGTGGATCACATTCATGTTGTACATTTTCATCAATGTCATGCACAAAAAACATGGCCACTTGTTAGGTGTAGCGCAATTTCTAGAAAAATCAATTGTAACCATCATCCTGCACAAGCTAATAGGACGATATTGAGATAGAAAAATGGTTTTTAATACCTTGAGAACTAGCGGTGTGTCCCGCGCATTTGCGCGGCTAGATTTACATTTTCTATGCGTTCATATTATTTATTATTTGCTATCAATTTCAGGCACGGTTGACTATTGTTTCGTTTAGCTTGCGGCTATACTATTTTGAATATGAATTAATATTGTAGTTAAATGTCCATCTAATGGGATCATAAGTGGATTTTGATAGAAAGCACCAATCAAGTATATCAGGTTCTTAGTAGGAGCCTCACATATCTTCGTATATATGTTACTTTTGACGAAGAATGTTCTAAGAAGTTTTGCGTCCAAAAACAGATCTACATAGTGATGCTTTTATAATGTTACTAATAATTCAAATATCTTCACCTATTATTTTTTATTGTGCAACCCTTTTTTTTTCTTATCCCTCCTTCCAATACATGTTCCAAACGCTAAATTATGTGCCAAATAAACCTCTATGCACGTAGCTATGAGGGGGAAAATGATACTTGTTGCCTTTTTATGTCAATATTACATCATAAATAGTAAATAGCATGTACGAATATGTTTTGCAGTGGACCTTAAAAGAACACGTATGAGTTTTGCGTCCAGAACTTCAACTTTTGCTTGGTCCACAATATGGTCCGGCCCATATAGAAGAAAAAGAATGTAAAATTCCGTCTGAGGCAATACTATCTTCAATTGGCACTTATGATGAGTTCATGTTATGTTAAATTCCACTGGAGGCAATGACTTTGATTAGCGCTTATGATAGTTTTCACGCAAAAAATTGTTATATGTCTAATCATATAATTATATTTACATGTTTTTTTAAATTTTAAAATAACTGAAAGAGAGAAAGCTGGAGACCGTCTATATACTTGTATAGACGGGCCAAGAATTTTCAAAGTAAAAACAGTAATAATTTTAAATTTAAGAATTTTGCAAGAATTTTCATGTGTGCATGTAGCTGTGCACCACATATATGTGTAATTTAATATTAAATATTATAACTTTAAAAAAAATATGTATAGAAGTACCTGGATCAATAATAGCATGTACTATACATGTTGTAAATTCAAAATTATATTCATAACCCATAAATATATGTTGGTGACGAATAGCATACCCTGTGTATTTTGTAGTATATACATTTCATATATTCCCGGTCTTATATATAGTCAAGATAAAGCTCAAAATACATATTACACACTATAGATCTATGGAAAGAGTGTATATATTTCTCCATTAAATTCTACTGATGTGCACTGATCAGATTTATGTGCCAATAAATATAATTCGGATTTTCGTCTCCAAGCTTTAAAATGAAATGAAACTGCTAATCTATCAATTGGCTTCCATTGATCCTCAATACGAATGCATGTGTTGAGTTTAAAAAATTAGTGCCACGTTGAGTTAATTTCAATTTAGTAGTAGACGATCAGCATGCTCGTTTTTCCATTTGAATCTGCATGGTATTTTTTATCAGCAAGACTGCTACACGATTTCGGATTATTTTTTTGTCTTCCAGGTCATCAGCGTGTCATCTCTATCAATTAGAGTCCGGTTAGAATACGATTATTTTTTTGTGCTTTTGTTAGATTGGGTCTGTACCAACGCTTGTCCAACATCTATTTTCTAAGTGTCCAGCCCTTTTCATATACATCAACGTGATTACCGGCCGCTTTGGTTGGTTGGCCCGTCGCCGTGTCCGATTGAAACAACGCATGTCCCTTTGTGGATTTTCTTTAGGTACGTTTGCATGCTTCTTGTATGTAGGCACGTGATAGATATATTTGCATCTATTTTTTTATTTGCTAATTCTAACCGCTGCATAGTTCCGTTTAAGATTCCATATATAGTTGCGTTATATATGCACATATATAGACGTGACGGTTCAACGCGACAATATATACATGTTTAACATGTTACGTAATTTCTTTAAATCTTAGCCATTATTATTCTGATCAAACGGTGCAAATAATATTAGCGTATGTGGATAAATGTGATGGCTTGTTTGACTTCTAATTTAATTATACAATAGATGATAACGATGAACGTTCTATTGATCTCCTTGGGGGAATCTTCTCCCTTTGAAATCCAAATAACAATCTTGGTCACCTCCTGGACACATAATCTCATACTCTACAAGCATCCTCCCCCTCATTTGTGAGAGGCGCTAAACGAGTTAAGGGCTTCGCAGTTAGGACTTAGCCACGAACTCGTACATAATCTCCTTCATAATATGGTGATGGCCTTAGTTGCAACTCTTTCACCTTTATGATCCTTCAAGCCAATGGGTTGTTGGTCAACAACCGAAGCATGACGACCGAGATCAGGGACCTTGGATATCTGGGCCCAAACATACAAACCATCAAGCAGGATCAACTCGGGATGCACTGTATCATCATAATCCTCAATGATCGTACTATACCCTTGGAAAATCCAAGGTCCTCCATGGACCACCTTCTTCCATTCTCCCAAACAAAAACATTTGGAAAAATGAATAAGTTCTCCCCTACTTCTTGAAACTTCGATCTGACTGAGACTCTACGCAAATTCCATATTTTTTGAATAACACATCTGAGCTGAAGGGTCCATTTGTGTTAACGCGAGCGACCGTGAGCCTTCTGGCCTCCCACTCGAATTGCCCGACCGCCTCTTTTCCCATGACATCGTCATCCACTCTTCATCCTGTAGGTTCATATGCTTCAACATCTCCTCGAGATCAAAACTTGCACCCGTGTCCTTTGGGTGTGACGAGCCCGAAGCCTCAACCACTATGCTCAGTTTCAGAACTAACGATACGATCCCTGCATGAAACCTCACGTCTTTCTTGAGACCCGTGCAGCTGGCGACGATGTGGTAAGAAAATGACTTGGGAAAACTCTCGTCGGTGCTAAGATCTCCGGCGGAGGATGGAAACCCTAACTACGAGGGTATTTTCTTTTCGACAAATGTAACGACCGAATGTTCTGGAATTGACAAAAGGTCCGAATGATCCCGTAGCCGTCCTATCTGCATCTGTCATCGCGAGTGGATATTGTCGTTGCATCTCAGCGTCTCTCACACGAGGGAGTTATCCCGCGCCCCTTTCTCCCTCTGGCAAGTGGCCCCGCCCGCCGCGGCTTCCTCCAATCCGCACTTCCCTCGCCCATGATCCCCTCTCTTCTTCTCCCGAACTGCAACGGCTCTCGCTCCACTCCACCCCACTCCTCCCACTCCGCCATTACTTCTCCTCTTCCTCTTCCTCCGAGCGATTCGACTCCAAATCACTCGAGTTTCTGCAGATATCGCACAGACGGGCGCTGGTTGCTTTCGCGGCGGTCGGTGGCCACTTGTTTTGGTGAGATTTCCTCCCCCCATTGTGTTTTCGTCGTTGGGTAAAGCCGGGGGTTCCGCGGGTGAGAGCGCCATAGTTGATTTTGATGTTGCAGCGACCTGTTTCGTCGAGTTGTTTTGATCGAGTTGCGAGTGCATATGTCAGTTCATCCGTTTCCATTCTAGGTCGTATGGGGGGAGGGGGATAAGTTGTGGATTAGGCGTAGATGGCGATGAAACATGTGGTTGAAGACCGATTTCGGGTGGTTTGTATGAGTCTGATCCACGCGTGGTTCCTTCTATTTTTAATGAATTTTTGGAATGTGGATGTGAACTCTGTATCCAGCCCCCTTCCTGATGTGTTTTCGGATGCAGATCTATGATGTTGTATTGCGCGAGGTGTGGCTTGTTTAGATTCGTATTGCAACTATAAGTTGTGGTCGGTGCACATCTATCAGGACTCGTTCACTAAAGTTACCACCGGAATTGTTAAGTGTTACCACGAATTTCATGCTAGGTCACATGCTTCAGATACAAATTATTGCATAATGTTTTTTCCAAGTCCTTTTTTGCTTGTCATTACCATTGATTTTTGTTAGCGGTTACCCTGCAACCCCTCTGTGGTCCACTTGTTTTATATCTAGCATTCTGTTTGATTTTTGCCATGTCTTATTACTTCAAACTAGCACTTGAATTGTTAAGTTGTTGCCATTTTAATTACTCTATCTACATTTTCAAATCACCCATATGTCTCAGTATCTATTTTCTATGACATTTCAAGAAAGTTATCATGGCTATTAAGTTCTGGCTATCAGTCTCATTCATACAAGTTACCAGACTTTTTGTTTTGTTATCTCATTGGTTGTCGTGTCTTCCAATTCACCTTTTGTAACTTCTTACTTGTCAGTCCTTTAATATTGTTTTGTTTCTTAGGGGCACGATGCCATGGAAGCGCAAAGGATCTGGTGATGGCCATGAGGGTGTTCCTTCAAAAAAGCCTAAGCGACCTCCACCTTGGAACAGGGCTTCGCCTAACTCACTTCTGGTTGCGTGTAAAGATCTGTCTGATGGTAGGAAAAATGCTATCGATGAAATGGACTTGAAAAGCCTTCGAGAGATCAAGTGCGGCCACCTCTTCAGTTTTCTTAGTGAATGGCTTGCTAGGTTATCTGAGCCAGACTCTCGTGAAGTGGTTGTTCCGGGGCATGGGAGGATCCCTGTTAACGAAGAGTCGGTTTATCGTGTGATGGGTGTGCCCCATGGTGGGAATGATGTCCCTTACAATCTGCCCACAGAAGCTGATATTGAGTTAGGGATTGAGATGCTTGGTGAGCTTGGTCACACATCAAAGATGACTGATGTCCTTGATCTCATAACAAGTTCTATCAATTATGATGAGAAGTTTAAGCGGATGTGGCTTATGCTTGCCGATAATACTGTCATTGCTCCTACTACATCCAACAAGATCAGCCCTAGATGGTATGGTGTGCTGGTAAGTACCGGTAACTTATGTTACGTGGCTGATTACTTGCATCATGTTTACATGGTAACTATATTACTTTATATATGTAGATTTTTTGTTCATTTACTTCCTTGTTTTTTCAGCAAAACATTAATAGAGTCAAGGACTTGAATTGGTCCAAGTTCATTGCTGATGAGCTCCATAAGGCACTTTTGAAGGGGAGGCCTACAAAGGGGTGTCTTCTTTTATACAATGTAAGCGTTGGTGCTTTTTTTTCTTTTCCTGGTGTCTGGTTGTGTATTTCTGACAGCAATGACTCTTTTTACCAGCTTCTGTACATTAATGCTATCGATCTTACTAGTCTTGGTATCTCATTGCCTGATGGTGCGTTTGCTATCAATGTTTGGACAAAAGAGAAGATATCTGAATTGCTTAGTATGATGTCCAAGCGGACAGAATTTCTTATGGAAAACTACCGGTAACTTTGTTTTTCTTTTCCTTCTAATCAGTTCATGTACTTACTGCAAATGTATTTGTTCTTTATACTTTTCTTTACTCGTTTTCTTTCTCAACAAATCACCAGTTGAAACCTCAGTTTGGCGTTGATTTCTGCTTGTTTGGCGGTTTACACGGTCTTGGGAAGTTCATGCGTGTGCATGTCCCACCAAACTGTAGTGAAGAGGTATGCTTTTTTTTGTTTATATGTATTCTGATAATTTGTAGCCTTTTTCCTTGCTATTGATAAATTTTTTGATGGTAACTAATGACTATGCAACCTTATAAGTGTTTTTGTATTACACATCTGAAATATTTTCTTCATTGCTATTTTTATGTTGTGTTTTATGATGGTTACTTTTGTTGCATACACATGGTAATTTGTGTCTGTTTTGCCTGATAAATCATGTTTTACCAATCTAATTTTTATTTTTTTTAACTGTTGATAACTTGTGTTGTACTTGGTTGATACTTTCTGTTGCACTCACATGATAACTTGAGTATGGAAATCCTGTCTGTTCTTTTTAGTTCTTTTATGATCTCTTGTTTTTTCTGTTTTTGTGTATTATTGTTTGCATCTAAAAATAATGTCTCGTAACTAAAAGTGTTCCTTTGTGTCTTTTGATTGTTATTAATGAGTAGAAACTTGCAAAGGCTTCTGAGCTCGTGGGTCGGTTTTCATTTGGCTTGGTTGGCCTGCTTGGCGATCTTGTGCAAGGGTTCATCTCACTTGATGATGAAGGTTGTTCACATGTGTCTCTTCGACTAGACACTGATCTTAGGGCGATTTCTTATGCTACCCAGAATATGGCAAAGCCCTCTCCTGCACGCCGTATCCGTCAATTGGAGAGCCCTGGCAAGAATAATATGGATGAGTCTGATACTGACCATGATACGGATGAAAATGACGGGGACAAATCTGATTATGATGATGATGACTTTACGGTTTTGTATCATGTTTCTTCTTCCCGCAGCAGGGCAGAGAATGTGGCCTCTGGCAGCGGGGCAGCGGATGTGGATACAACTCACTCAGGCGATGCAAACGCTGAAGTGCGTGACAGTGTAACAGAAAATGTTGAAGGCATACCTGATAGTGTAGCAGGAAATGTGGACCCAACTTAATCAAGTGATGCAAACGCTGAAGCGCGTGATAGTGTAGTAGGAAATGTCGAAGGCATATCTGACCATGCGGGCGACGAACCTGTTATTGAGTCCCAGATCTTGCTCACTAGTACTTCTCACACGGTGTCAAGCAGCACAGGGGATGGCGTACTCCGCCAGCGTGATATGACAGACACGCAGTTTGATTTGGCCACTGAATCTTCTGTTAAAAGATGCGGTGCTTAGCTTGCCAAAAATTTGGCTTACATGCAGAGGCGCAAGAAGTTGAAGCTACCATCTCCACCCCGTTCTGCTCTGCCAACTGAGCCTGTCCAGCTGTCAGAAAGGGACATTCATTTATCTGTCATGAAAGTGGTTGTAGAAGAGCTTGGGATCCGTGTGGCTGACAAGGGCACCGGTGAGGTCATTCGACCCTCAACTGGTACTAAACAGGTTCCACGCAGGTGAAATATCCTTTTGTATTTTTATACTTCTTGTATTTCTTCAGTTCTAACACTGCATGGTAGCTTCAACTGATTGTATCTGATAACTTCAGTAGGACCCCTCTGATAACTTGCACCTTTTTTTTCTTATACACATCTTCGCTTTGTTTGGTTCTAAACTACTAGTCCAACCTCTTTGTTCACTACTTCAGTTTATTTTTTTCAGGGCACCCTGCAAACAAGTTGGTACACTTGAGGCGTCATCCAGTATCCCAAAATCTAGGTAATCTGTTGGACCAATTGGTCTTTTTTTTGTCTTTTACATTCATTTCGTGTTGCATAATATATCAAGAATTTCAGTTTCTTTTCTTTATATTTCATACTTGCTACTTCTTATAATTAGCTGCCCTTTTGTACAGTATATACATCTGTGTAGTATATTTTTAGCTGGTTCATTATTCGTCGTGATTATCTTTTGTTAAAAATATGTTGCAGATTTTCATTATTATTTTTGCATGGTAGTTTTGAACTGTTTGTCTGGTAATTTTAGTAGTATTACAATGATAACCTGTAATTGTCTCCTTGTTTCTATGCATCTACGCTCTTTTTATATGGTAACTTTTTTTTAGGATTCACACCTGGTACTTCTTATAAATAGCTATTTGTGTCTATTCATTTTAACACTACATCTCACAACTTAGCTTTTTTTGCAGGAAGACAAGTGGAATTAATGCCGCTAAAAATGTGCGGTTTACCAAGACTAGGTCTTCTCCTCGACGAAGAGCAACATCTACACATCCGATAGAGGTTGTTGATCTTGAAGATCATCCCTCGTTGACGTCTCCTGTTGTCGTTTCACAACCTATTGTAATGGGCTCTTCGCAGCGTCTGTCGAAGTAGCAGCTGCCCCCGAATTTGCATCTGATGCTGCTGAATCTGTAGAACAACTGGCTACAGTGGCCACTGCTACCTCTTGAGTGTTGGTTTTCCCTTGAAGAGGAAAGGGTGATGCATCAAAGTAGCGTAAGTATTTCCCTCAGTTTTTGAGAACCAAGGTATCAATCCAGTAGGAGGCCACGCACGAGTCCCTCGCACCTACACAAACAAATAAATCCTCGCAACCAACGTGATAAGGGGTTGTCAATCCCTACACGGTCACTTACGAGAGTGAGATCTGGTAGATATGATAGGATAATATTTTTGGTATTTTTATGATAAAGATGCAAAGTAAAGAAAGTAAAAATAAAAACGGCGCCAGAAATAGCTTGTTTTCGGGAGATTAATATGATGGAAAATAGACCCGCAGGCCATAGATTTCACTAGTGGCTTCTCTCAAGAGCATAAGTATTTACGGTGGGTGAACAAATTACTGTTGAGCAATTGACAGAATTGGGCATAGTTATGAGAATATCTAGGTATGATCATGTATATAGGCATCACGTCCGAGAGAAGTAGACCGACTCCTGCCCGCATCTACTACTATTACTCCACACATCGACCGCTATCCAGCATGCATCTAGAGTATTAAGTTCATAAGAACAGAGTAACACTTTAAGCAAGATGACATGATGTAGAGGGATAAATTCATGCAATATGATATAAACCCCATCTTGTTATCCTCGATGGCAACAATACAATACGTGCCTTGCTGCCCCTACTGTCACTGGGAAAGGACACCGCAAGATTGAACCCAAAGCTAAGCACTTCTCCCATTGCAAGAAAGATTAATCTAGTAGGCCAAACCAAACTGATAATTCGAAGAGACTTGCAAAGATAACCAATCATACATAAAATAATTCAGAGAAGATTCAAATATTGTTCATAGATAAACTTGATCATAAACCCACAATTCATTGGTCTCAACAAACACACCGCAAAATAAGATTACATCGAATAGATCTCCACAAGAGAGGGGGAGAACATTGTATTGAGATCCAAAAAGAGAGAAGAAGTCATCTAGCTAATAACTATGGACCCGAAGGTCTGAAGTAAACTACTCACACATCATCGGAGAGGCTATGGTGTTGATGTAGAAGCCCTCCGTGATCGATGCCCCCTCCGGCGGAGCTCCGGAACAAGCCCCAAGATGGGATCTCACGGGTACAGAAGGTTGCGGCGGTGGAATTAGGTTTTTTACTCCGTCTCTGGTAGTTTGGGGGTACGTAGGTATATATAGGAGGAAGGAGTACGTCGGTGGAGCAACAGGGGGCCCACGAGGGTGGAGGGCGCGCCTGGGGGGGTAGTCGCGCCCCCTACCTCATGGCCTCATGGTTGATGTCTTGACGTAGGGTCCAAGTCCTCTGGATCACGTTCGTTCTGAAAATCACGTTCCCGAAGGTTTCATTCCGTTTGGACTCCGTTTGACATTCTTTTTCTGCGAAACTCTGAAATAGGCAAAAAAAACAACAATTCTGGGCTGGGCCTCCGGTTAATAGGTTAGTCCCAAAAATAATATAAAAGTGTATAATAAAGCCCAATAATGTCCAAAACAGATTATAATATAGCATGGAACAATAAAAAATTATAGATACGTTGGAGACGTATCAGCCACCGTCACTGTTGTTGTTGAAGAGCTTGCCACTGCAGCTGTTAATGATGAAATTCATGCTGATGAAACTCCTGTCATGGACACTGGTATGCATTGAATGATAACTAGTCTGATGTTAAACATACATATCTAGTTTGTTCAATGTGATAACTTTTTTGTCCTCTCATTTTATGCATCTCAACATGCATGTTACTGAACCCGTCACCGAAGCTGCCCAAGCGTCCGTGCCCCCTGAAGCCGGAGTGGCTGTTGTAGTAACTGGTGTTGATGCAGGAAAAACAGCTCCAGGTATGGATTGTTCTGATGGTAACTATAACATTTTTCTGGTGGTAACTCTTACTTTTTTATGATTGTAACTATAGTGTATTTCTGATGGTAAGTGTACTTGTATACTGTAGTCCCAGCTGTCAATTCTGGTGCTCAAGATGAAACTGCTGAACTTCAAGTTGCGGATGATTCCCGGAATGTCCAATTGCATCATCAAGTTCAAGCTGAAGACGTTGTTGTTACTCCAAAAGCTGCAAGTGATGATGTTGTATTTAGAGTTGATGGTGATTTGACCCCACCAAGCTGCTCTCTCGGACTTGGCTCCATTTTTGGTGTGACGCCTGAAGATCCACCAGTGGCTCCACCAGTGGCTCCACTAGTGGCAGCTGCGGTTCAGGGTATTCCTGCATCACCTCATGCACCACAAACAGGAGCAGGAGCACCACAAGCAACATAAGTGCTAGAATCAGTAGCCGCACCGCAAGCAGCAGAAGTACCACATGCAACAGCTACAACATTAGTTGATTTAGACGCGATCCTAGTGCCTGCCTCTACTGCCGCGAAGAATATTGAGGGCATTGACGTTGAACCAGTTGCTTGGGCGCTGCCTGCCAACTCCGGTAAGAGAAGACCTTTTTGCATTTCGCTTCACAGCAACGAGTGAATGATGGAGGCACTTAATCCAAGACCTTTTTAACTGTTTTTATGTGCTTCCTTCCGTATTTAAGTCAGTTTTTCCATTTTCCCTATGTCTGTGTGCGTGTGTGGATGAATGTAATATGACTCTTTATGCTTTTGTGTTATGTGAAATGAACCGTTTTGTGATTCTCGTTTCACCATAATTTGTGTGTTGTGCTTTTGTATTTATTTTCTGTATGTGTGTACTCCTGTTTGTGATTACTGATTACAATGTATTATTTTTACCTCCCATGACAACATGACCGTGTGTTGTTTTCATAATATAACATCCCCTTCTCCCACCTGGTAACATACCTTCTAACTACATGGTAACTTGTTTTGCTATGTGATGGTAACACCTCTCATTACTCTGAGAACATGCTCCACTACCATGCCTTAAACCATATGCTCTATGGTGATCTAAGCTAACCAATTTTTTTGCATGACATCTTCTGCATTTTTTTCTGGTCATGGTTAATAACAATTTTTTGAACATTTTTTCTTGTTTTTGCCTGAACAAGTGATGTCCTGAAAAATGCAACTTTGACTCTAACCACATATTATCTTACCCAATAAGGTTTTCACAACAGTCCTTTTGTTGTGTTGATAATTCATCTTGTTTTTGCATGAAAGAATGATGTCCTGATAAATGTCATTGTTTTGGCATGATAAATTTGACTCTAACCACATATTATCTTACCCAATAAGGTTTTTTCACAACACTCCTATTTTTTGTTGTGTTGATAATTCACTCATTACTTTTAGCTGGTAACATCCATTGGATTGTACTGGTAACTATCACTCTATCCCAACGTTATCTTGCCCAACAAATATTTTTGGCAACAACCCCTTGTTTTTTAGTGTGCTGACATGTCATTTATTATTATGCTTGTAAATTTGATTGTTATATCTTGATAACCTTCTATTATATCGTAATTTTTAGTTCTCCCACTAAGGCATTGACAACACCCCTCCCTTGTTGTTTTGATGGTACTTATCCACGAAGCTCATGAGTGTTATTTTTCGTATATGCATTTTTTTGGTTTGTTTATCGTTAATATCCTTTTCTCCGTCCCCTAATTTACCTGTTTTTTATGTTCATGAAAAGACCGTCGTGTTCGGGTGTACGAAGTCGAACTTGACGATGATGAAGTACTTATGTGGTGCGAAGAATTTGAACATAACAACCCATCAGCCAAAGGAAAAGCTGTTGTCCAAGGAGGTAATCAATTTTCGTTAGTTTGAGAATGCCAAAGTTGTGACGTACCATATCAATGTCTGCTGATAACTTCTGTCCAAACTGCTGATAAATTATTCATAAACAAACTGATAACTTCTGATCTACCCCTTAAGATTGTTTAACCTCTTTTATCAATGTCTGCTAGTACCTACTGTCCAAACTTATGATCTACCACTTATAAACAGACTGATCTACCATATCAATGCCTGCTGATAACTTCTGTCCAGACTGCTTATAAATTATTCACAAACAGACTAATAACTTATGATCTACCACTTTTGGTTGAAACCCTTTAGATTATTTAACCTTTTTTATCATCACCAATCCTTGCTAAGCCTTTCATATTGTGTTGCAGAGAATTGTCAAAGTCCCACATTTGCAACACCACACTTACCCCAACCCAAAGAGTGTATGCAGCCTAGTGCCACACCTAGATCACTAATTCGAAAAGTCAGGGTTACCTGCCCATCACAATACCTGTTGCCGCCATTTTTGGACCTCATCCCCAGCGAAGATGATGAGGCTGTTTACGCTGAAGTTATCAAGCACACAACTGATTCAAACTCCAAGATTAAGGAGTAATAAATGACTATTTCTTAGTTTTTCATGCATTTTTTGCCATTCAATTTGTTTTTTAGACTCTTCCCCTCTGGTATTGCAGCGTCAGGTAATCAACATTGATGGGAGGTGGGTCACACTCGGCGAGCTTGCTAATTGTGTGAGAGAAACGGGGCAGGTTTCAACCAGTATTGCTGAGTTGCATGTTCGTGTTCTTCAATATTTGGAAATGCCAAACAAGATTATCTTCCCTTGGTTGTTGTCCATTTATCTGCTTATCGGAGACTTCAACTGTAAATCTGTACTTCATCATTTCCGACGGGACCAGCACTACATTCTGAGCCATCAAAATGAGGTACTTTCTGGGTTTTCTTGCCACTCTACACTTTTAATATCCATTGTCTACACTTTTTTTTATTTTTACAGTGCATTTTTTTCATGATAACTTCATTATACATAGTCTGGTATGATAGTTCATTTACTTTTGCATGGTAACTTTAGCACTCAGTTTCTGGTAACTTGTTTCTTCTGCCATGATAACTTAGATTGTTTTGCATGGTAACTTTAGCACTCAGTTTCTGGTAACTTGTTTCTTCTGCCATGATAACTTTTTCTTGTGTTCCCTGTATTTAAATATGGGTCCCTCTTTTTTGTTACTGCTATGATTATTGTAGCTTCTATTCCCTGCCTTGCAAAAGTTGGGACCGGGACCAGATGACGGTCATTGGTATGTACTATCGCTGAATCTTAAGGCGAAACGATTCGAGGTGCTAGATTCGTTGCGTGAAGAAGATAGTCCATCTTTAATCGAGCATGCAATAAGGTATATGAATGCTATAAAGAAGGCTTGGTTGATTTCATACAAGGACTCGCACAAGCAAATTCAATATTATGAACTCGTGTATATTGATGTTTTTAAACAAGAGAACGGGTTAGTTTTTTATCTGTGTTCCCTATTTTAGATGTAGCCCCATTTGTTCGATATCATGTTTTTATGTACTCACACACACTCTGTTTTCAGCATTGATTGCGGCTACTTCGCTTTCATGTCTTTGGAGCTGTGGAATGGGAAAAATATTCCTGCCTTCACCCATGAGCAAGTACTGGCACTCAGAATTTTTTTGACATCGAGGTGGCTAAATCACACTCAAAATATATGCAAAGAGTGGCGCTATCATTTGTTTGGCAACAGTTCGTGAGGTATCAACTATCATCATCTTCTTATTTTTTCGTTTGTGAGAGCATTTTTCAGTGCTGGTCTTAAATTGATGTTAACTACTCGAAAGAAGTAGTTTAGCATTTTCTTTGTTGGCACACTGGTTTTTTTTAGTGTCTTGTCATCACACATAGAAGAAATTCAGTACCAGATGGTAACATGTACCTTACGTGGCTGCTATTTTTTTATATAAATAGGCTGATAACTAGTTGGTTCTCTCATTCTTTTTTGGTCATGAAATAATGTGATCACAATTTATCTGGTAACTTGCATTTTGCATTGCTGATAACTAATATGAATACAAGCTGATAGTTTTCCAAAAATATTAGGTGGAATAACTTTTTTCGATTGCAGATAGTGTTGAAAACTCATTGTAGTGAAATGACACATGTAAAACATATAGGAAACTGAGGATAGCCCACAAATAACTTACCCAATATGTTTACGATAACTTTCATCACAAAATTCTTAAAACTTCAGCCCACAAATCTGCTGATAACTTACATAAATATAGGTGCTATAATTTGGATTACATTTTCGCACTGATAACAATCAGCAAAACAAATGAAGATAAGTTTTCTTGTCCATTCATTTGTAGCGACGATCTTGTTTTCTCTTTCATTCATCTTGCTAGAGGTGACGTGCACCTACGCTTGTCGTGGTGCACGCTGCCGCAAACACTGCACTTTCTTTGTTTTGTTGGTTTTGCAATGTCAAAGGGATGTTGATGCTTCTTTGTTTTCGGCCGTCCTTTCATGACAGTCTTCGGAGGGTCTAGTATCATTTTTGTGTTCGAGGAATGGGATGCAGCGGCTGGCATGTTGGCGCTAGCTTGTATTGTCAGGGATGCTTGTTTGTCCCGTGTTTGGGTTGTCCATGTTAGGTATGCTTGTTTGTTGTTCGGCATGGACAACTTCACTCGTTGCAACCACTGGAATAGAACATGGATCTTGTTGTGATTGGAACGATCCTCTAGCTTCTTCCTTGTCCTTTCTGGCCTTCTTATGTTGGCTTTTTGTTAGCGCGTCAATTTCTTCCTTGAAAGCATATAGGTGCTTCTTGGCCACCCTGGCCCCATCATCTATGAGGCAA
This sequence comes from Aegilops umbellulata, assembly GCA_032464435.1. NCBI lineage: Eukaryota > Viridiplantae > Streptophyta > Magnoliopsida > Poales > Poaceae > Aegilops > Aegilops umbellulata. The sequence continues at coordinate 510,238,005 of CP136056.1, read as the reverse complement.
GCGTCCTTGGCTGTTGCCTTGAAGTCCCTTAGCATTGATGTATATCGCATGACGCTTTTTCCCTCCTCTGGCATGCTCTTACTAACTGTTGGTTGTTCAAAATCAGGTTTGATTAGATCTTCCTGTTGATCCCAAGTCCACCTCTTTAGAATATACTTCTCAGGTATCTCGTAGACCCTGATTTGGTCCATCACTCGTAACACATGTGCGCAGAGTATACCATCTCGCTCAAACTTGCAGCAAGTGCATGAATATGTCCCTTGATCCTTGTTTGCTTGCACATGGTAGTCCATATCCCCATATTTTGGTATGATTCCTATGACTGAGCCAACCTTGAAAGACCCATCTTGCAACGTGTCACATCTGTAGCCAGTTTTCACCTTCATCTCCATCTGGAATTTGGTGAAAATATTATGCGTGTAGAGGCCCTGCACCTGTAACTCGAGTGGGTTGAAGGAGTATGTTTCCACCTCTTTGTACACTATTCCCAGGTGCTCTTTTGACACGCTCACCATCACCTTCTCCTCTATTGCAGTGTACTGTTTTGCAAATTCCACTAGCGAGTTATTTGGGTTGACGTACTTCTTCAACACAACGTTGAATCCCTCGCTCCTTGCCGTTGTCTGCAAGAATGGAAAGAAGTCATGCATGTAGTACACCGAGACCCAGCATTCCCTGTTTTCCCCCAGCCAATGGAAATGCTCGTTGTCCGTTTGCCCATGATCGTCCAACATCTTCCACCATTTTTCCTCAAACTCCTCAACTGCGTTCAAAAACGAAGTAGATGGTAACTTCAGTGCACACATCATGGTAATTCTAATACACTTAACATGATAACTTGCTTCAGGGGACAATATGTGGTAATTTCAGTGCACACCTCATGGTAATTCTAATACACTTAACATGATAACACCTCATGGTACTCATGTTCTCAACTACATAGTTATATGTGACCCAATCTCATATAACTCTTCCACTCCATGCAAAAGTGAAAAATATGGTAAGTCAACTACACATATCATGATAACTTTTGATGCACTTATCATGATAACTTCCTTCATGAAACACTAGGTGATTGTAGTCAATGCAGATTTTGGGAACCATAACTACATGACAAACATGCTGAAGTGGTCACGGTCACTTAAGAACATGAGTACTGGTAACTCTTTCACAACAGTCCAGTTTTTCACATGAAACCTTATTTTTATCAATGTGGGAAAAAGTATAATATTGGTCATAATTTACTATAATTCAGCATGGTAACATTGGATATCGCGGCACAATTATGTAGTTTGCGGCAATATGAGTGGAGTGTGTTGTGTGAAAATACAATACCATTCAAGCTGTTGTCAAGACAATCTTTGAATGCTTTGTTCAATGGTTCATCATCGGCATTAACCTCCCAAGCTTCTCCTGTGCTTTCTTCATAATGTGCCATCTGCAATTTCTGTGTACTATCCTGATGAACACCTCGTCAATAGCATTCCTCATGGCAAAGTCCTGATCTGTTATTATATTCTTTGGTGCAACCCCACCCATCGCATGCAAGAATGTGTTAAACAGCCACACAAAGTTGTCAGTCAGTTCGTTTCGAACGAAACCATAACCGAATTGGATTGATTGCCCATGGTTGTTAATGCCAATGAAGGGGCACACGACATCTTATACATATTAGTCATGTACGTTGTGTCGAAAGACACAATGTTGTTGTATTTTGCGTATGCCCTACGTGGTGCACCATCTATCCAGAACACGTTTTCCACCCTGTTGGGGATATTACTACTGGGCGTAAACCGGCCTACTTGGGTCGGGTTAACTTCATTAGTAGTCCACAAGTGTTAGAGCCCAGAAGCTAGATAAAGGCCCAAGGCCGTAGTCGGTTCAGCACTTGTAGCCGTAAACCGGCGTGTATATGAACTTGTACTGTAAGTTAGGAATAAGGAGAGACCAACCTGGATACGAGTATGAACCGGAGATTGGGACTCTGGGAACCGACGGGCGTCACCCGTGTATATAAGGGGACGACCCGATAGCGGTTCAGGGAGACAACCACAACTCGAGGCCTAGGCGAAGCTTGTTTGCTCCCTAGTCATCGAAACCCCATCAATTCCATCACAAACTAGACGTAGGCTTTTACCTTCATCGAAGGGGCCGAACTAGTATAAACTCTCTGTGTCCCTGTGTCCGCTTTAACCCCTTCGAGTTAACCCGTTGCGATGGCTCCACGACTAAGTCCTTTCGCTAGGACATCTGCCGTGACAAACCCACGACAGTTGGCGCCCACCGTGGGGCTATCGCACGATGGTTTCAAGTTCTTGGAGGGCCGCTTTGAAGGACTCAAGGGATACGCCATGGGCCGGATGACCAAGAGTTGTCGCGGCAAGATCTACATCGACGACGCAGGCTGGGGCCCCGAGGCCGGCTCAATTGAGTACGGATACCGGGTCCCCTTTGGTGGCATACACGTCTTCATCGGCAAGATCGATGAACCGGGCCCTGAGCTGGACACCTGCACCGACCTCGTCGAGACAGCTCAGCGCGCGCGACCTGCCCGGGCTAAACCAGCCGTGAAACGTGCCTTCGTGGGAGTCATCCATGAAGGAAGCTATGAGGACGGATCAGGATCTGGTGGTGAAACCGTCGTTTACTCTGGCGACGAGTCATCGACCGGAGAAACTGAGTCGTTGTATCAGCTACAAGATGGCCGGATTGGGGGCTGTTCCGATGGCGACAGTATTCCGGACCCCTCTGATTTGCCCAACCGGGTTGGGATATTCATGGCCGGTACACAAGCGGCGCTTCACTCATCGACGGTCGCGGCATTGGTTTTTGGTTCAACAGCGGCAACGGCTGCTGGAGCAGGAGGCTCTGTGCGCCCGCCGGTTCAGGTGTTATCCGATCTGTTCGACGCATTGGCTGCACTCATGGCGGAAGCTAATCCGGCGGATCAGGATGCTCATAACACAGAGATCGCAAAGGTGAGAGAGCAGATTACTCAGGCCAAGGCGGATCTGGCAGCTGAAGAGGTCAGGATGACTGCGGAGCGGGCCGCTTTGGACGCGCAAGTCTATAAACTCATGCTGGACCAGAACGCTTCACAGGAAGTCATGAGGAGGAAGTACCAATCTCGTTTGCCCTCAGTTTTTGAAGGAAGGAACCTTTTCAACACCCCTGGAGCGGGGACCAGTAATCTACTAGTGGTAAACCGGGCGGGGGCGCCCGGGATGGGCACGCCGGTTCAGCCCCGTATAATAGATCTACCCCGTCATAACACTGGAGTACCGCAGGTTGTGCCCACACCTCCGAATCACTATTCCAATCCGCTGGATAACCTTGTTGCAGCGGCGGCGCGGTTGGAGGCTATTCCGGTCGAGGGGGATTCATTGCAGGCGATAGAGACACGTCGGGTCAAGGAGCTCCTCAGGACGGCGTTGGTCCAACAGGAAGCGTATTCCTACAGCCGTGAGCGGATTCATTCTACCCCACGTCCAAGCCGAAGTTATAGCAGACATATGGAGGAGCCAGCTGAGTCAAGTAATGCACGGCGTGAAGCGCCCCGTGGCAACAATCCGGCTCCCGATGCCCAGGAGGTGGTAGACCGGGCCTGAGCGCGCAGGGAAGCCGAGTTAGCAGTACAGCATCAGACTCGTCAGCTCACGCTGGTTCGTCCCACCACTTCGATGGAACCGGGACTCACTTCTAGCGCTTTGGGAGTGCCTTGCCTTGTCCCCGCTTTACGCAATGTGCGCCTGCCTAAGGATTTTAAAGGCCCGCGCAAGGTGCCGAACTATACGGCGGATCAACCCCCAGAGACATGGGTGGAGAGTTATGAGATGGCCATGGAGATGCTTGATGTGGATGAGGCAGCGTGTGCAAAATATTTCACCATGATGCTTGAAGGGACAGCCCGTACTTGGTTAAAAAGCCTACCGCCCAATTCTATCGGTTCATGTGCCCAGTTGCGAGCGCGGTTCATCAATAATTTCAAAGACACGTGTAAGCAGCCCATGTCGATAGTGGATTTAGCTGCCTGTGTCCAGGAGGAAGGAGAATCAACGACTCATTGGGTGTGCAGGGTCTCACGAGTTCTGCATTCATCAGACCGCATCAATGCGGACACCGTAGTTATAACCTTGGAAGGCAATTGCCGGTTTGGACCCTTGAAGCTGAAGTTAGGACGGATGAAGCGCCATTGTACTGACATGGGGACCCTCATGGGCGCTTTGGTAAAATACGCTGATTCTGATAGTACCAAGGATCCCGAGTCTGACGATGAAAAGACAGGGAAGGGAAAGAAGAACAACAACTTCAAAGGTCAACAACATCACTCAACAGGAAACGGTGGTGGAGGCAAGCGTAAAGCGGATGGCAGCATGCATTTTGTGGCTAATACTAACGTGCAGAACAGGGCCAGCGACGTAAGGGCAAAAACCGCAGTGGAGCACCTAGTCCTAATCCGGAACGCCTAAACTATCTGTTGAACCAGGCCTGTCCAAAGCATGGGACAAGGGAGGAACCAGCAAACCACCTTTGGAAGGATTTCTATATTATGCAGGAGTTCAAGAGCTCTAGTGCCTTCCGGTATGACCCCGGCTCTGGCGGTGGTTCTGGATCCGGGCCGGGTCACGGTGGAGAAAATTCCGGTTCAGGATTTAATGGTAATCCGGGCGGACATAACAATCAGCATAATCAGAATAACCAGGGTGGTTACAATCAGCAACAGCAGTAGTCGGGTTACCAGAGCAATCCAAAGCAACTAAATAGTGGGCAGTATCATGTATTCACCACTAGCTTGGACAAGCGGGATCGGAAGGTCCAGAAGCGGGCAGTTAATTCTGTTGAACCGGCCGTGCCCCGGTATCTGCGCTGATCAGAGCAGCCAATCATATGGAGTAGAGAGGATCACCCTCCCCGGGTTGACAATCCGGGTCAGCTGGCTTTAGTGGTGGCGCCTCAGGTGGGAGGTTATAAGTTCACCAAGGTACTCATGGATGGAGGTAGCAGCATTAACATCCTGTACTATGAGACTTTCCATCGAATGGGGCTAACAGATAAAGAACTCCGACCTTCGAATACGGTTTTTCATGGTGTGGTACCTGGCAAGTCAGCATACCCCGTTGGGAAGATAGCGTTGGAAGTGGCCTTTGGAGATGATCACGATTCCCGATCAGAGACACTGACGTTCGAGGTGGTGAAAATCCAAAACCCGTATCACGCCCTGTTCGGTAGACCGGCCTATGCCAAATTCATGGCACGGCCCTGCTATGTGTATCTGCAGCTCAAGATGCCAGGTCATAAGGGGACCATCACGGTTCACGGAAGCCGCAAGGTCGCTTTGGAATGTGAAGAAGGAGATGCGGCTTACATAGAGTCGGTTTTTACCACCGAGGAACTCAAGTATTATAAAGACAATGTTGATCCGACAGATATGACTCCTTTAAAGAAGCCTACTACGGAGCATGATCCGGCCCTGAAGTTTACATCAGCCGCTGAGACTAAGCCTGTTGATTTCGTACCTAGCGATTCGTCCAAGCAGTTCAGCATGAGTGCCAATCTGGATCCGAAATAGGAAAGCGCGCTCATCGAGTTCATCCGTGAGAATCGGGACATCTTTGCATGGAAGCCTTCTGACATGCCAGGTGTACCGAGACAACTTGCTGAGCACACTCTTAATGTGGATCCTAAATACAAACCGGTGAAACAGTTCCTCCGCTGGTTCAACGAGGAGAGGCGGAAAGCTATTGGAGAAGAGGTGGCCAGGCTCTTAGCAGCTGGCTTCATCGTTGAAGTTTTCCACCCTGAGTGGCTTGCTAATCCGGTGCTGGTCCTTAAGAAAAACGGCACCTGGCGCATGTGTGTGGATTATACTGATCTTAATAAGGCCTGTCCTGTGGATCCTTTTGCCCTCCCCCGTATTGATCAGATTATTGATGCTACGGCGGTTTGCGAGCGTTTATGTTTCCTGGACGCATATTCCGGCTATCATCAGATCAAGATAGCAGTTAAGGACTAGGAGAAGACAGCGTTCATAACTCCCTTTGGAGCCTTCTGCTACATATCTATGCCTTTCGGGCTCAAAAGTGCCCAGGCAACCTATCAACGATGTGTGCAAAATTGTCTCCACAAGCAGATTGGTCGTAATGTGCATGCTTATGTGGATGATATTGTGGTTAAGTCAAGGAAGAAGGAAACTTTGGTCGATGATTTGAAGGAAACCTTTGATAACCTAAGGACGTACAAGATGATGCTCAATCCGGCCAAATGTGTCTTTGGTGTACCGACAGACAAGTTATTGGGTTTTCTGGTGTCCAACAGGGGAATTGAGGCTAATCCGGAGAAGATCATGGCTATCACTTCTCTGGCTAAACCGAAATGTATTAATGATGTTCAACATTTGGCTGGCCGGATTGCAGGGTTGAGCCGGTTTATCAGCCGCCTTGGTGAGAAAGCGATCCCGTTGTATCAGATGTTGAAGAAGACGGATCAGTTCGTCTGGAGTTCTGCCGCTGATCAGGCGTTGGAGGATTTAAAGCGGCAATTGGCCAATCCGCCCGTACTCGCCGCTCCCATTGACAAGGAACCATTGTTACTGTATGTTGCTGCTAATGCTCGCGCGGTCAGTGTAGCTATAGTGGTGGAGCGGAAGGAGGCGGGCAAAGAGTACCCGGTTCAGCGTCCGGTTTATTATATCAGTGAGGTGCTTGTTGAATCTAAACAAAGATATCTGCATTGGCAGAAGCTGGTATACGGAGTTTTTATGGCAAGCCGGAAGCTGAAGCAGTATTTCCAAGGGCATCCCATCACAATGGTCAGCTCTGCCCCTTTGGGCGATATCATCCAGAACCGGGAAGCAACAGGTCAGATTGCCAAGTGGGCTATAGAGCTTGGGCCGCAAGGTTTGAAATACGTGCCTCGGACGGCGGTGAAGTCCCAAGCACTTGTCGATTTCATCAATGACTGGACGGAGCTGCAGGCCCCTGAAGAGAAGCCGGATCACACATATTGGACCATCCATTTTGACGGATCACGGCAATTGGAGGGCTCGGAGGCTGGAGTCGTATTAACTTCCCCACGAGGTGACAAGTTTTGTTATGTTCTCCGCCTGATGTTCCCTTGTACTAACAATGCAGCTGAGTATGAAGCCTTGCTCCATGGTCTCCGGATGGCTAAAGAGATGAACTTAAGCCGGGTTAAGTGCTTCGGTGACTCGGACCTGGTGGCTCAACAGGTGTCTGGTACTTGGGATTCTAAAGACCCACTCATGGCTGCATATCGTCATGAGGTTGATACTGTTGCATGTCACTTCAAGGGTTATCAGGTGGACCACGTGGACCGTCGGAAGAACGAAGCGGCGGACGCTTTGAGCCGGCTAGGCTCACAGCGTAAACCGGTTCCGCCCAATGTTTTTCTCGATATACTGCACAACCCATCGGTTCAACTACCTGGGGAAGCAGATTTGGCTGTTCCTGATCCGGAGGCTCAGTTGGTGGCAGCACTCCACGTCATTCCGGATTGGACACTTCCCTACCTGGCGTACATGAACTGGGGCGAGTTACTAGAGGATGAGACTCTGGCCAGACAAATAATACGACGGTCCAAGTCCATGACAATCGTCAATGGCGAGTTGCATCATTGCAGTGTATCAGGAGCATTTCAACGATGTGTGTCTCCTGAGGAAGGCTGTGAAATTTTGCATGAGATCCATGAAGGGGATTGTGGTCACCACGCCGGTTCAAAATCTCTGGTGGCTAAAGCGTTCCGCCACGGTTTCTATTGGTTAACTGGCCATGCTGATGCGGAAGATCTGGTCCGACGATGTGATGGTTGCCAAAAGTTTTCAAGACGCGCTTATGTTCCGGCTCAAGAATTGAGGATGATTCCAATCACTTGGCCGTTTGCAACCTGGGGGCTGGATATGGTTGGGCCTTTCAAAAGGTCCAAGGACAAGAAGACCCACCTCCTGGTGGCGGTTGATAAATTTACAAAGTGGGTGGAGGCAGAACCTGTTAGTAAGTGTGACGCAGCCACCGCGGTTCAGTTCATCAAAAAGGTGATTTCCTGGTTTGGCTTTCCACACAGTATCATCACAGACAATGGTACCAATTTGTCCAAGGGTGCCATGAAAGAGTTCTGCGAACGAGAGCACATCCGCCTTGATGTGTCATCAGTGGCGCACCCGCAGTCCAATGGTCAAGCAGAAAGAGCTAATCAGGAGATCTTGAGAGGCATCAAGCCCCGGCTTATGGTTCCTTTGCAGAGGACGCCGAGTTGTTGGGTTGAAGAGTTACCATCCGTGTTATGGAGTATTAATACTACACCCAACAGATCGACAGGATACATGCCGTTCTTCATGGTTTATGGAGCAGAGGCGGTTCTCCCTAGTGATATCCGTCACGATTCACCTCGGGTTGCGGCTTATGTTGAAGCAGACAACGAGACGGCTCGACAAGACGCTTTGGACCGGTTGGATGAAGAGCGAGACACAGCAGCTGCCCGCTCGTCGATTTACCAACAAGATCTTCGTCGCTATCACAGTCGTCGGGTCAGGACCAGAACCTTTCAAGAAGGAGATTTGGTGCTTCGACTCATTCAAGATCAAACCGATATGCATAAGTTATCTCCGCCTTGGGAGGGACCTTTCGTGGTCAGCAAAAATCTGCACAACGGGTCATACTATCTGATTGATATTCGAGAGCATAAGGACTCACGTAAGTCAGAGGAGGAGACCAACAGGCCGTGGAACATAGCTCATCTTCGGCCTTACTATACTTGAGCCATTGGCTCTACTTATGTACATATTATGACAATGTATATATTATAAATACAATAAACCGGATCCTCAGCTAAAGCGGGGTATCTGTTCGTTTCTATCATGTGTGGTTACATGGAGTCGTTCTGTTTTAAAGCGACCTCCGGTTTACCCCTTGCAAAAATTATAAATATCACCTGGGGGCTCGGTCATGTCTGAACCGATGCAATACCTTTTGATAGGCGAAAGCCACCAGATCACTTGGGGGCTCAGTCGTGTCTGAACCGATGCAACACCTTTTGATCGGCGAAAGCCACCAGATCATTTGGGGACACGGTCAAGTCTAAACCGGTCACGCCTCTTGATCGGCCTAAAGGCCTTAGAGTCACTTGGGGGCTTGGTCGAACCCGAACCATTGCCATGCCACTTGATCGGCGTAATGCCACGGTTTCATTTGGGGACCTGGCTGACTTAAACCACAGCTACGCCTATTGGGAGCTTGGTCGTGTTCGACCACGGTAATACCATTTGATCGGCTCAGTAAAGCCTCTTTCTTGCAAAAGGTTTTGTCATTGCCTTTGCTTCAATATCTTTTCTTGATAAGTTGCTGTTTTATCTTGGTTGCGTTTTTCAACCGACAACGTTTTATACCGGTTCAAACAGCCAATTTGGCAGAACACGGTCCATTTTTAAACCGGAGATTATTTACTCGGTTTGATGTTTTTTTCCTTTTAACATCCTCTTTTGGAGTAACAAAGGGTTATTATGACAAAAGCACGGTTTACACAGTAAACCGGCGTTATATACACAGGAGCTGTTTTCTCCCTTGATGGTTTAGGGTTATTAAACCTCCGTTTCAAGATTGGCTAACGCCTATTTCATGCCCAATAATGGCAGGTATTTCGTATCACAAATTTTGATCATATCTGCAAGTCCCCTTGCGTATATATATAAAGATTCATAAACCGGCTGACGGTATAACTGCCCTGGTAGTTTAAAGATTTCATGATTGCAGGAGATATAAATTGGCAATGTCGATCTTCCAAATAAAAGTATCAGCACAGATGCACGAAGGCATCTCAAGAAGCAAAAGTATTATCTATCCTATTACAAGGTAGCATGGTACCCGAATAAGATCATTGTTCTCTTGGCGGAATATAATAAGGCAGCTAGTTAATCCTACTTCCGGTTCACGCCTGCTCGCCGCCCCGGTTTGACTGTTGTGGGTCATCCTGCGCCGCTTCAGCTTCCCCATCCCTACCCAGTGGCTGGAAGTCAATAGTGGTCCAGTCGATTCCCATTAATGCTTGAAAGACAGCCTCCTCATGGATCAGTGAAGACGGTTCAATATCAGGAGCGTAAGTATGCTTACGGATTGGAGGAATCAGGTTCTCCGCTTCGGGGATTGGTGCAACCACTCGTTTGTTCTGATCATTATACTGAGCTTGATAAAACGACAAATCAGCTTCTTCTGCCAATTGGCAGGCCAGAGGGCGCACCGCTCGGTTTATCGCTCTTAAATCCTCTTCGTTGAATTCTGAGCCATCTTCTTTCAAGCTGGGATAGCCTTGAGCTGCTTCAACAGGATCAAAATCAGGCACCCACGCCTTGGCCCGGATTAAGGCATTTATGGCTCCGGTTCGAGCAGCAGACTTTTTTAACTCCTCAATCCGAGCAGGCAGCATTGACAATCTCTTCAGCGTATCTTGAATCAAGGAGGGTGCTGGATTATTATGTGACGCAGTTGCGATAATCCGCTGTGCTCCAGTGTACAGCTGCTCGATTAAGGTGTAGGCAGCTTTCAGCTTCATTCGCACATCCGACCCCAAGTGGCTAATGCGGGTGCCTGCAACATGATAGAGCGGTTTACAAACCGGACCTATTATAAGAGGATCAAGATTATCATAGAAGTCACAGGATGCTTACCAAAGATGGCGGCAGTCATTGCATGCACTTGTCGTTTCACGCTGGTCAATTCATCTGTTACCGGTTTAAGGGCAGCCTCAGCGTCTTCAATCTTCTTGGTTAAAGCGGCCTTTTCTGTGGCCCAATCAGCCCATTCCTTCTTGAAGCCCTCCTTCAGCTGTTCCATGGTGCTTAAAGCGCTGGTTAACTCCTCCTTTGCCTTGGAGGTTTCAGCTTGTTGGGATTTCAAGTTCTCTTGAAGGTCGGCGACTTGGTTTTCCTTGGCTTTTAGTTTAGCCTGCATTCCGACAGTTATACGGTTTAAAAAAATGATGCGGACAATGAAGTACCAACCACATATCAAGTTATGCACTTTGTACTTGGGGGCTAATGCCTATTTGATCTACAGCTATCAATTAATTGTCAAGTCCCAAGCTCAATACAAGTATTCAACTTGGCACTTGGGGGCTAATGGCTATTTGCTCTGATAAATTTTCTGATGCCACGATATGAAGATTACAGTCTCGGTTTCAACTATATTAAGTTGAACCGACCCTTGGGGGCTATATCAATGAATTTTGGAGCATGGAGTTTTATGTCAAGACCCGATTCAACTATAATAGGTTGGACCGGCCCTTGGGGGCTACAATGGTGATAAGTAGGAACAAACTCATGGAAGTTACCTCAAGTTTCTCCTTCATCATCTTTACCAGATTAGCTTCGTAATCACGGCTAGTATATAGCCGGTTCAAATATCCAGAATAAACATCTTGGGCGCTTAGAGCAGTATATGTCGCCAGGTCAACATCCCATTTGCCTTTGCTCATGGCAGAAAATTCTTCTCTGGCAGTATGCTTGGCTAAAGCGACGGGATTCCCTGGCTCTGAACGACCAATGCCAGTGATTACGACTTCATCATCCTTACACTCGCCGGTTTGTACTGGCGCAGTCGATTTATCGGCAGGTTTGGAGGGACTGGTGGATCTCTCAATCCGGATGGGGCTGGCAGGCTGGTCAGCGGGACCGGAGGCGTTAACAAAACCTTCTTCAGCAGGAACAACTTCATCCTGCACTAGCGGGTCATTGGCCACATCTTCCTAGATGACCGCTTCAACATTTGGGGTGGCACTCGGTTCAGGAGCAGTTTCTTCTCCAGACGCTTTATCCAGGCGGGCTTTTTTGCTCGGCCTCGGTTTAGCCCTGAAAAGATATGCAAAGTTAAAAACGGTTTATATTGCAAGATAAAATACCAGGAACCGTATGATAAGTACAAGTTTACCCAAGCACGGTTTTTAGTGGAGGCAGCTGGGTGCCAGTTGACTCGCCAGAGGATGAGTGAGAAGTAAACTGATAATCGGAGTCAGATGGGTTAAGCGGTTGACGAAAACAGCCCGCTTTAGGACAAATACTGACAAGCAAATCAGAGACCTCTGAGCGACGTCTCCGAACCGGATTGTTCGGTAAACCGGTGGAGGTAACTACCTGGCCACTGTGCCGAGTCGTGCGGCGCACCTCATGCTGTCGGGTCTTCATAAGAAAGTTGGGATCCAAGTAAGCAAGAGGATTAGAAAATTTAACTTTTCGGTTTGCCAGACGGATTTTTTGTGAAGGCAGAGGACTTGAATCGGAAGAAAGAGTAATTACCTCTGCATCATCAGCATGGCTAGCTTCGGCATCGTCCTGACAAATATTATCATCAATAAGGTGCATAAAAAGTAAACCGAGGGAATCAAGTTCTGCCTCAAGGTCCGGATTACCCACATCGTCATCAGCAGGCGGATCAGAAGATGCGGTGGTCTTCCTTTTGTGGGCAGACTTCTTAACGACCTTTGTCTTAGGCCGGGTTGGTTTTTCTGCCTTCTCTTGTGGGAGCTTCTTGCTCCAAAATGGATCATCACCCTGCGTCAGACCAATATTGGTGTCGGTAATAAGCAAGTACAATAGTATCAGAGCTAGTGAAAGGGAAAATTCAGACTTACAGCTGGCGGTTTGTTGATGGCGCAAAAAGGAGGCAGGCCGGTACGGGCGCAGACGTGCTCCGGTTCGTTCAAAATTTTCTTCATAGCTTCTGCGACTTCTTCATCGGTAAGCTGGATGTTTACATGCTGCAGCGGATCGTCAACACTGCCCGTATATTCACACATCAAACCAGAGCGTTGGCTGAGGGGCAGTATACTCCAGGATATCCAGCAACGGGCAAGATCAACTCCTGTTAAACTGTTGGCCATAAAGGCTCTGAGCTTGGACAGTTGGGGAGCGTACTTCATCCTCTCTTTGCCAGTCAGCCTCTGAGGAAAGGGGTGTGTGTTGCTAAGCCGTTCCGGATGAAAACCAGGCAAGGGATTCTCACTAGCAGGGGAGGTGTCTTTGCAATAGAACCAGGTGTTATTCCACTCCTGAGGATGACTGTGCAGTTTCGCATGAGGATAAGTGACCTCTTTCCTTTTTTGAATCGCCACGCCGCCCAGCTCCATATTGGAACCGTCAGGAAATTCTGTGCGGCGGTTCAGATGGAAACAATCTCGGAACAGCTCCACTGTAGGTTCCTCTTGAAAGAACACCTCACAGAGCACTTGGAAATGGCATATATTGGTGACAGAATTGGGGCCAATGTCTTGTGGATGAAGCTGGAAGTTGGCTAAGACATCCCGGTAGAATTTTGAACCGGGCGGATTAAAACCTCGGGCTAGGTGATCCGCAAAGACTACAACCTCTCCTTCTCGAGGTGTGGGAAGACACTCTTTGCCTGGAACCCTCCAGTGGATGATGTTTTTTCTGCTTAAAGCGCCGGTCAAGACCAAGTTGTTCAGATGCGTTTCTGTAACCCGAGAAGGAGCCCAATTGCACTCATACACTTGTTTAGCCATGGAGGAGTCTACAGAACAAAGCGTTTTCGGTTCAAAATTGTGTTGGGTACAGGATATATGCTGGTATGACCAATGTTAAACCAGAGGAAGTTAAACCGGAGTTCGCAAAGCGGCAGTACCTGGCTAAGGATCCTGGCGGTTCAATCAGGGGACTAATGGTATGTACCGGTTTATTAATTTTTTCTATGGTAAGTTAAACCGCCTGATCTAAGTATTGAAAGATGGGAGATCGCGAAAATAGCTAAGTATGCAGAAACAGGTTTCAAAGAAATTCTGTTGCAGCAATGGATCTGAGGCAACTTCAGAAAAACAAAAAAAATATTTAAAGGCTCTGAAACAGGGCGGAAGTGAATCAATGGACAGACAAAGCAGATGGGATCCACGGACTTGAACGCAAAGTTATAAGTGGATACGAGAAACTAAAAGTGGTATTTAGCACAAGGTTTACAGATCTATACGAGGGATAATACATGAACAGGAACAATCAATGGATGTCGCAAGAGCAGCGAACCCTAGAACAGATCTAGGTCAAGAAGAACAAGAGGACTTACTGGGGTTGAGGAGGATGCGGACGGTCACCGCAGTTCTCTGGTACACTCGGGTTGATGCAGCGGCCAAGGTTGAGGCTGGCGGCGACGGCGGCGGCGGAGCTTCGGAGCTGGTGACGCAAGGAAAACGAAGATGGGAAGGCACGAAGGGGGAGAAAGAAATGACCCTTCGGTCCTATTTATAAAGCAAAAAGACATGTGTCAGGCGCGACAAACCAGGGGCCACGGAGCGAAGCTATCGCCTCGATTTTCGCAAGACTTATTAAGGTCAAGAGGTATCTTTGGGTATTTTCTTTATGACAGATGACGTCACCCCGGTTTAACAGCAATTGGAGAAGATGATGTCAAGATGGTTCAGCAATTACAAGAAGATGTTGAAGGTGAAGATTTCTGCTAAGGATTGACATGAACCCGTTCAAATCAATCTGGGGCCTAATGTTGGGGATATTACTACTGGGCGTAAACCGGCCTACTTGGGCCGGGTTAACTTCATCAGTAGTCCACAAGTGTTAAAGCCCAGAAGCTAGATAAAGGCCCAAGGCCGTAGTCAGTTCAGCACTTGTAGCCGTAAACCGGCGTGTATATGAACTTGTACTGTAAGTTAGGAATAAGGAGAGACCAACCCGGATACGAGTATGAACCGGAGATTGGGACTCTGGGAACCGACGGGCGTCACCCGTGTATATAAGGGGACGACCCGATAGCGGTCCAGGGAAACAACCACAACTCGAGGCCTAGGCGAAGCTTGTTTGCTCCCTAGTCATCGAAACCCCATCAATTCCATCACAAACTAGATGTAGGCTTTTACCTTCATCGAAGGTGCCGAACTAGTATAAACTCTCCGTGTCCCTGTGTCCGCTTTAACCCCTTCGAGTTAACCCGTTGCGATGGCTCCACGACTAAGTCCTTTCGCTAGGACATCTGCCGTGACAAACCCACGACACACCCTGACTTCATCATCAAGTTTCATTCTCCAATAGAAATCTGGATCCTTTGCCCTGAGCTCCTCAAAGTATGCAATTGTGCTCCCCACGTCTGCATTATGGTACTCCTTGCGAAACTTGGCTCGCTGATTTGCAAGGTCCTGTGTTGTGTATGGTACATTCTCAGCAACACCATAGAACCATGAAATTAGTTGCATTTGCTTTGCGGTGTCTATGTTGCATTCATGTAGAATCCGTAAGAAATCTTGCTCGTCTTTGGGAATGTTCCTATGTGAGGCTAGAAATTTTGTCAGAGATGGCTTTCTTATCAGTGGATGGTTGTGGTTGTCATCAAAGCATTCGACTCTCTACCACGCATCCTTGTGCGTAAGGTAAAGGTGGGCTAGACACTCAGACCTCTTAACCTTACGCTTTTTTCTGTTCTTCATGATGCCTTCTGGGTTCAGTACATCTTGCACCTCCTCCTCCTTCTTCTTTGGCTTGCCGCCTTTCCCACACACCAGGAGTGCTCTGCTCAGTGTGTTGTCCTTCAGTGTTCTTGTGTACTCTATCCTTGTCCCAAATCCATTTCTGTGTGCATATAGCTTGTAGTGAGCAACAACCTCCTCAAAACTTTCAAACTTCATTGTTGTATCAGGAGCCTTAGGTGTGGAGTATGCCTCAGCGTTAACTCCTCCTTGATCAGCGTTGAGTGCTCCTGTTTCTGGACTTGCTTGCTCGCTGACCGACACATCAAAGAACCTTTCTTCTCCCCCAACACTAGAACTTGCTTCCTTGCTTGGCTCATGGATCCTCTGGTTAGATGTAGGTGGAGCACCTGCGTGTTTTTCACATGAAATGTTTTGTCATAACATGATTTATCATTGTTTGGTGGTAACTTGTATTGAACAAGTATGGTACTTGTAGTATGCTGTGATGATAACATTCTGCTTCCAACATAAACATATAGTGTGACACTTTTGTAAGCGAGTTGCCACTTACCTGAACCAAAGCTAGTCGTACACGCATCATCATCATGTTGTTTCTCTTGTCCAGCACTATCTGTGGCATTTGTGTCATATCCATGGTTTTCCGACATGTTATTGAAGCACCTGCTTACACATGTTAATAGCATATGTGAGACAACTGAAAATAACACTATTGTTTACATACACCAATCACATTTTTGCACATGGTGCATGCTATCTTTTTGTACTTTTTTTTGTGATTTTTTTTGAGTTGACATGGATATTATCATTTTTTCTGCACGTAACAATTTGTTACTCATTCAGGACTCTACTCTACTCGATACACCATTCCCTGCTTCAAAAATTAGTTCAAGATTTTTTTTTGATGGTAACCTTTTGCATAGATGCACCATGATGACATGGTAACAGATGACAATACTGATGATAACTTTGTATGAAAAAATATGGTAGCTTTCTCTACACAATAATTATAGCCTAATTGTAACAAGAGTGGTTCTGTTATGGTGTTGTGACTTCCTATTTTACATACAACAAGTATTTTTTGTAGCCTAATTTCACTGTTTTGTGCAATAAGTTGAAAAGGAGTTGTCTTTTTTCAAGAAAAAATCTTGCATATGCCCTGATAACTCATGTATTCTGCCATGCTAGCTTCTATCCACATAGTACAATAAATTAGGAAAAAATGGCACTTTTTCTTCCTTTTTCATGGGGCTTTTTTGGGTTGAACTGAAAAGGAATTCAGATATAGTAGGGAGTGCTTAAATGTACCTGATCCATCTAGATTCTTGCTGGATTCTGGACGCCTGGTAAGTTCTGGTGTCCCTGGTGGTAAACCAAGTCAAGATCGGTGGTAACTTTAGCCCCCCAAATGTTTCTGCATGATTTTGCTGGATTCTGGACGCTTGGTGAGTTCTTGTGTCCCCGGTGGTAGATCAAGTCGAGATCCGGTGGTAACTTCAGTTTCCTCAAGTGTATTGCATGTTTCGTGAAGCAATTGCTGGGTCAAATCGGGGGGTGGGGGGTGGGGGTGGGTAGGGGACGGAGATGAATGGTTGAGTTCGTCGCCAGGGAGAGAGGAATAGGAAGAGGAGGGTCGATGGAGAGTGTTTGTTGCGTTTTCTTATTGTGGAGGTAAGAAAGTTGGGTTTTAGGGGGAGGGTCACGTGAGGGGCGCTGAGATGGGCCTCGCGATTGCCTCCGCTCGATGGCTCGGCCTCGTAAAGGTGGGATCGTTTGGACCTTTTCTATAGATACGAACGTTTGGTATAATCACAGTTCTCTTTTTTTTTCTAGGAAAAAAAATCGTCCCGCGCGTGCGTTTTTGTTTTGTTTTGTTTTTTGTGCGTGCGTGCTTTGCGTCTTCGAGCGACTGGACCTCCTTCCCCTCTGCTGGGCCATTCGTGTTTCTGCCTATTCGGCCCAGAGTCTGTAGAAACAAAGCATTCCGAACTTCCAGCCCATTCGCTTCTCCCTCTGGGGAAGCCTGGGCCACGAGGGGAGAGGTGGGGTCGCCGCCACCACACCGTAGGCCACAGAGTGAAGTTGTAGAGCTCGAGCGGGATCACCGCCACTGGGGAAGTCGCTGCGCTCGCCGTAGCAGCGCCGAAGAGTCAAACACCAAATCTCGGCGGAAGTCGCCGCCGCACTAGGGTTCAGTGATCCCTCGACTCGAATTCGTCCCCCGTCCCGGCCGGTGGGCGCGGCAGGTGAGCTTCCCACCCCTGTTCCGGGTGAGATCGAAAGCGGGGATCAAATTCGGTTCTGACGAGGATTTCTGGCTGCAGGATGGAGGATGGGGACGGCGAGGCGGCGCGGGAGGCAATCGCGGCGAGGATGCGGGGCGGGGACTACACCGGCGCCAGGACGCTGCTGCTGGAGACGCTGCAGACCAACCCCGGCCTCGACGGCGCCGTCGAGATGCTCGCCGTGCTCGAGGTCCTCTGCGCCGCCCCCGCCGGCCGCCCGCCGCACTGGTACCGGGCCCTCCAGGTCCTGCCGGGGGACGGCGCCGCCGCCATCGAGGCGCGGCACAGGGCCCTCCTGGCCCAGCTGGAGCCCGTCCGGGACGCCCTCCCCGGCGCCGACCTGGCGCTCCGCCTCGTCGACGAAGCCTACAAGGTGCTGTCCGACCCGGCCAGGAGGGCCAGCTTCGACTCGAGCAACACGGCGGGGGGTTCGGTCAAGCAGATGGCAGTAGGTGCGTTCAGCAGTGCTCACGCTGACTTGCGGCGCGACTCCATTTCGCTGACCGAGCGGATGCATGTGGATGGAGTAAAAAGCGTGGACACGAAGCATGTTCGGCAGATTGACCGACCATTTTTGGATGCAGTAAATTGTTCAAACGTGGCTAGTTCTTCCAAAACCAAGAGGACCGACCATTGCTTTCTAGGTGATGATGGCGAGTTCGAGTTGCATGAGGAAAACCATGCAGACAAGAAGCTTAAGAGTGTATGGGAGAAGGACCTGTATTCTGTGTCCTCGTCGGAGGAAGATCCCAACGGCTGCTTTGCTGATCTCTCAGATGCCATACAAGATGACCCCTGCTCTAGTCAACAGTATGACTATCATAACTTTGAGGAGGACAGGTTGATACAGCAATTTGCTACTGGCCAGATCTGGGCAGGGTATGACTGGGAGAAGTTTCCTCGCAGATATGCACGGATAAATAAAGTTTTGACAGATAAGATGCAGTTATATGTATCATGGTTCAAACCATGCCCGCAATCTCATGAAGAGAAGAACTGGTTAAGTGCAAGCTTGCCATTCGTCTGTGGAACCTTCATTGCGGAAGAACGGCAAATATCGCTATCTTCTATAAGTATGTTCTCCCACGAAATATCTCGTGATACTCTAAATCAGCAACTTGAAGTATTTCCCCGGCAAGGAGAAGTATGGGCCATCTACAGTGACTGGGACATTGGGTGGTGCAATAATCCTGAAATGCGGAAGAAGAGTGCCTTTTCTGTTGTAGAAATTCTTACCAGTTATTCAGAAGACTCAGGTTGTACAGTTGCACCCTTGGTAAAGGTAGGTGGATTTAGAAGCGTTTTCCAGAGGTACATGAGGAGCGGGAGGGAGCAGGTATTACAAGTCTGCAGTGACAATCTGCTCATGTTTTCTCACAGGATCCCTTTGTTTAGGTTTAGTCATGAGGCTGGAACAGTCCTGGAGCTTGAACATTCTATTGTACCAGAAAATCTGCGGCATCAAAATACATTGGCAAGTGTGACTCCTCTGTCCCCACTTTCAGGTTTGGATAGTGATACAAATGGCTTTCATGAAGCTGCTGTGGCGCAATTCTCCAGTGCTTCAACTAGCAATTTAGGTTCTGGTATTTCCCAGCAAGGAGTGATGAACTACAATAACAAGTTGTCACCTGAAGATTTTATGGAGGGGCAGATCTGGGCTGTGTACGATGCTCGGGATCGGATGCCTAGGTCTTATGTCAGAATAATCCATGTGGTTTCAGATGCTACAGTTTTTGTGTTGAAGTTGGAACCACATCCAATGCTTAATGAAGAAATACGGTGGGTCGAAGATGGCTTACCGGTTGCTTGTGGGGTATTTCGAGCTGGTACTGGATCTACTTACAAGGACGTATCAGCTTTCTCTCATCCTGTACAGTGTGACTGGAGTTTAAAGAAGTCTTTCTATCGAATCTTCCCGAAGAAAGGGGAAATATGGGCAATGTACAACAATTGGAAGATTACCTTAAATAGCACTGATATTGACAAATGTGAACCTCGCATGGTTGAGATCCTCTCAGATTACACTGATGAGAATGGAGTTAATGTGTGCAGCTTGACTCGCGTAAAAGGCTGTTTATCATTTTTCCAGAGAGCATTACTGGAAGGTTTCCATTTGACAAAGTGGATTTCGAAGTCTGAAATGCTCAGCTTTTCCCATCGAGTTCCTGCTTTTGTTGTCATTGAAATCAGAGAGCGTGATATACCACAAGGGTCATGGCACCTGGAACCAAGTGCCCTACCTCTTAGGAGCATACATTGACAGTCCAAACATAGCAGCTGAAGTTTACCCAACCCTTTTCTTTTGGTTCATTTTGAATAGATTTATTGCCACTGTCTATGCTCTTGTCTATTGTCTTGATTGTTTTATCCGTCAAGGGAGTTGTTTGTTCACCTTTTCCTTCATGGTACCATCTTTTTGCAATGGTTATATCTTATGTCCTCTATTTTACCAATAGCAGACCAGCACTGGCACATTAAAACATGGAAGTAAGATTCCGTAGCATTAATAAAATATGCAACACCAAACATTCTTTGATAAACCGAAACTTTGACTACCCTAGCAACAATTGAAGTGTTGTCTTAGTATAGCTGTTGCCACCAAATTTCTTGAACCGAATTGGAATTCTTGCTATGTTTGTAAGCTACTCAGCTTCTGTATCTGCACACTGCAGCATTATTTTGCCCTTGTCATGCCATCAACTGTATGTTGCCGTGTTCACTATTACTGTTTTCTGCTAGATGGTACTAGCAGGTTCCCAGTTGGGGATATCTTCGCTCTGACCCTGCTATTCTTCTGGTTGCTTCTTCTTGATAATTCTGTGGACGGGGAATCCTGTTTATGTGTGTGAGATCTGCTGATGTCGGGTTGGTGCCTAAGAAAGCAAGGTTGCAGTCACCAACCAATAAAGGGGCCTGGTAATGTTCTCTATGTACTAGTATGAGCCTGTGAGGGCGTCCAGAATATTGTTGTCAATAGTTCTATTATGATAAGATTTTAATGATACGGTTCTTAGGGCCACACATTGATAGTTCGAAACATAGTAGCAGAAGTTTACCCAGTTGTAATGTAACCCTTTGTTGTTGGTTCATTTTTGACTGATCTGTGCCTGTATTTATGTTCTTATCTTGATTGTTTATCTGTCAAGGGAGTTGTTTGTTCACCCTTTCCTCCGTTATACCATCTGTTTGCTATGGGTCTATCTTCTCCCCTCTGTTTTACCAACCGCAGACAAGGACTGACAGAGTAAAACATGGAACTCGTTTTTTTTATAAAACACAGAACATGCAACAGGAAACATTCTTTGATATACTGTAACTTAGACTACCCTGAAATGAATTAAGATGGTATCTTTACTATAGCTGTTGTGGCAAAATTCTTGAACTAGAGTTGAACTTTTGTTATGTTTTAAGCTACATAGCTTCTGTAAAACTTTGGCCTTGTCCTCTAAAACTAGAGTTGAACATTTTTTATGTTTACATTTCCACTACTAATATTCATCTAGATGCTACTAACAGGTTCCTGGTTGGGTATATCTTCTCCCGGACCCTGCTGTTCTTCTGGTTGCTTCTTGTTGAGAGCTCTTTGGACGGGGAATCCCATCGATTACATTGCTAATTAATTTTTTACCGCGATGGAACATAAAAGGTAGATGAATGGTTGGAAGCTGATGTGATGTTTCTGAGATCTGCTGATGTTGCGTTGGTGCCTAAGATAAGTTACAATCACAAACCAATAAAGAGGCCTGGGAATGTTTCCTGTATTAGGTCGTCCAGAATGCCTTTACCAATGCTTCTATCATGATTATAATATGGCAAGTCTCTGTATCGAAAAATGAGATTTGCAAAACTACAGGCAAGTGAACGACGTCTTGTGATGCCACTCTTACCCAATTACTTAAGCAGTTTAAACATCGGCATATAGGATTTGCTTTGTTCGATTATTCTAAAGTACTAAGCAAATACAGCTGACCAAATACAGTCGATCTTTTGGATGGGCCAAATTTTGCTTTCTTGCTGCTGCCATTTGCATCAATTGTAAGCCTTTTTTGGTACTTGATGAATGTCTTCTCTTTAAGCAATTTATGTCCATGCTTATAGCACTACGGAAATATTTAACATTCAAGTACACCCATTGGCTTCTAACTGAAACGCTTACCCCTAAACACTGTAATTTTTATCGAGTTCCAGGTTGCTTGTTTTCT
Organism: Aegilops umbellulata; assembly: GCA_032464435.1. NCBI lineage: Eukaryota > Viridiplantae > Streptophyta > Magnoliopsida > Poales > Poaceae > Aegilops > Aegilops umbellulata. The sequence goes on along the minus strand of CP136056.1, from coordinate 510,216,074 downwards.
TTTGCTCAATTTCAGCCTTGTACTTTGGTCCATTCAAAGGAAAAGATAGGCTAGAATAAGTACTGTATTTTGTGATCCTTTTGTGCAAGGTACGCCATCAAATTAGATACTATGGTGATCTAGTGATCTAAATATCCTTTTGTCAACAAGACTTTATCACGTTCACTGCAGTGCTTGCTACTAGATGCTACTAGCCGGTTTTGAGTTGGGGATATCTCCGCTCTGATCTGCTGTTCTGTGGTTGCAGTCCTAATTATATTTTACTGCGGCGGAATGTTAACGTAAATGAATGGATGGACAACGGTGTCTGTGTGTGAGATCTGCTGATGTCTGAGTCGGTGCCTAAGAAAGCAAAGTTACAATCACCAACCAATAAAGGGGTCTGGTAATGTTCTCTATGTATGCGGGCGTCCAGAATATTGTTGTCAATAGTTCTATTATGTTTTGAATAATATGGTTCTTGGGGCCATGCATGGACAGTTGGAAACACAGCACCAGAAGCTTAGCCAATTCTAATGAATCAACAACCCTTTCCTGTTGGTTCATTTTTAACTGATTGATTGCCTCTGTTTTTCTTAACTCGATATTTTATCTGTCAAGGGGGTTGTTTGTTCACCTTTTCCTTCATTGTACCATCCTTTTGCTATGGATCTATCTTCTCCCCACAGTTTTATCAACGGCAGACAAGGACTGATGCGGTAAAACATGGAACTCAGTTTTTTTTATAAGAAACACAAAATATGCAACATGAAACATTCTTTGATATACTGTAACTTGGACTACCCTGGAAACAACAAATACATGGAACTCAGTTTTTTTTATAAGAAACACAAAATATGCAACATGAAACATTCTTTGATATACTGTAACTTGGACTACCCTGGAAACAACAAATAAAATGGCATCTTAACTAGAGTTGATTTTTTTGTTATGTTTTAAGCTACACAGCCTCTGTAAAACTTTGCTTTGTTGTGCCATTTAACTGTCCTTTTCCATTTTTACTGCTACTGATAGATGCTACTAACAGGTTCCTAGTTGGGGAAATCTTTTCTCTGATCTTGCTGTTCTTCTGGTTGCTTCTTGTTTAGAGTTCTTTGAATGGGGAACCCCATCGGTTACACTAATTAATTTTTTTACTGCAATGGAACGTAAAGGTAGATGAATGGTTGGAAGCTGATCTGATGTTTGTGAGATCTGCTGATGTTGCGTTGGTGCCTAAGAAAGCAAAGTTACAATCACAAACCAATAAAGAGGAAATGCTCTCTATGTATGAGGTCATCTAGAATATCTCTACTAGTGCTTCTATCATGATTATAATATGGCAAGTCTCCGTATCAAGAAGTGAGATTTGCAAAACTATAGACAATTGAATGACGTCTTGTGATGCCCCCCTTACGCAGTTGCTTAAGCAGTTTAAACATCATCATATAGGATTTGCTTTGCTCGATTATCATACCAGTACCAATCAAATTCAGCTGACCTTTGGGATGTGCCAAATATTGCTTTCTTGCTGCTGCCATTTGCATTATTTGTAAGCCTGGTTTGGTACTTGATGATTATCTTTACTTCAAGCATTTTCTGTCCATGCTTATATCATTAATGTGATATTTACCCTTGCAGTACAACCATTGGCATCTAACTGAGTAATTGAACAGTAAACACTGGGATTTTACCCAATTCCAGTGTGCTTGTTTTCTTTTGCTCGGTTTCAGCCTTGTACCTTGGTCCATCCAAAGGAAATGATAGGCTAGGATAAGCTCTGTATTTTGTGGTCCTTTCGTGGAACGTACGTGCTTAAATTAGATACCATGGTGATCTAAATGCCCTTTTGTCAACAAGACTTTATGGCTTTCACTGCATTGTTGTCATTCTAAGTACGCAACTACTTTCCAATACGTCCAAATACACCCCCTGATTTTTAACTTGGTAGTATCGGAATAAGTTTTGGCCAGTCATGATCTATGTGTTTTTCTTGTGCTTAAAATACAGCTAGTTCCAAGTATTCTTAGACACAAGCCGGAAGTTTCCTGCCCTGCAACTTGCTTGAGAAATAGTTAAGAATGACATAGATAGACGAATTCATAGTGTTCTGGTTATTTTCATGTGCTCAGATTCAACTGTTTTTAAGTGTTCGTATCGCACATGCAATAGACGAATTCATGGTGTTCTGGTTATTCATGTGCTCAGATTCAACTGTTTTTAAGTGTTTGTATCGCACATGCAATAGACGAATTCATGGTGTTCTGGTTATTCATGTGCTCAGATTCAACTGTTTTTAAGTGTTTGTATTGCACATGCAACTCTGAAAGCTTCCTAGTTTCCAGCTAGCTTAAAAAGCACATAAGAATGACAAAGATGTGTGGATTCATGATGCAGTGAGAGGCGTGAAGCATTCTGTTGCACACTTGTAATGACAACCGAGTTTACAGGTCAGTTGCTTCATCTACCATCCTCATGTCGATATCACAGCCTGAAAATATGGCGAAAATGTCACTTGGGAAAGCTGCACATTGTGTGATAAGGCTCAAAGTGGAAATTATGGTTGTCCTAACTGACGTTGAAACTTGAAAGTGCAATCTTGGTCACTAGCGTGCTCAGGAAGGGGAGGTAGGTGAGATCAGAAGAATGTGAGAAACACCCCTTGTTTTTCACATGAAGTACTCTTGAGCATTTCTGAACTTCCCTTGTGCACTTCAGCTAAAATCTTTCGGTTTGCTTCATATGATCTTAACACTTGGCTGTCAGTTTCCAAATCCATCAATTACCTTTTTTGTGTATGTGCGCGCGCAAATCCTTTGGTCTTTAAGAATGTTTCTTTGTATGTCAACATTCAGATGCTATAGGCTATCAAGAATGAGTTAACTGTTCACCCGCAGAAAAGAAAGTTAACTGTTAAGGTAGCTGCGTTTGTTTGAATTCCAAGCTGAATCGTTGAGATTTGTCTCTCTAAGCTGTATTTTGCCGTTAGCACAACAACCTAGTTAAGAGGACTTATTTGTCGATTCAAGCAATACTACCACTACCCTTTCAGTGTGGGTGCGCAATGAATGCATGCGAGTGATGATCTTCTTTCTTTCTTGCTCTTGTTCCGGGGTTTGACGGGACGACAGCTCCCCTCTGCCTACTCATTTTAGAATTATCTTTCTTATTCAGAACCTCTTTTGCTATGCAGGTTTAAGGATGTTGTTGTATAACCAGTTCGTGCTAAACGACATTTGAGATACCCAGGGGTGTAGTATGCCTAAAGAGCACTTTGATTCCTTCTTTTTATACTACCGATGAAACATTTTGTTTCTTTTGACCGAACCCTTCTGATCTGCAACACCCACCCTGCGGATTGCATTGTTAATCTTCACGCTGCAAGGTTCCAAAGAGTGAGTTATTTGCCGTGTATTATCATTGTACATACAAGATACAAGATTCTAACGGGAATATAAAGAACCATATATGATCTATGGACGGCTCCTTACTGCATATTGTGCTGTTGAACTGTCACCATTATATTTCACCTTCCATTTTGACCATTTTACTCTTTACCGAAACATAAAATTGCGACTATTTTACCTGCCTTGCTTGTTGTTAGACACCCCTGGATTGGAGAGCACTGCAAGTAACCTCTCTGCCATGGTGGCTTGTTTCTTTCTACATATATATAGTTGACAAATGGTGAAAAGTGCAGAGGGAATCCAATACGAAGTGGAAAGTGGGGCCACCTCCACAGAATTGGAGATCCCACCAGCAAACTGTCATTATATCCCAGTCATCCAATGGGACTGGCTGGCTGTCTTTGCAAATGATTTGCCATCAGACAAGTAGTAGAATACCATCTGATGGTGTCACTTTTGTGATTGCTGGTCTTCACCTTCCATCCCCCGCCTAATTTTATCCAGGTAGGATTTAAAAAAATAATACTTGCATTTCCTGTGAGCGGTCTCCGGCCCTAAGCTGTTGGTTGTTGCTCTTCCTCTCTGTTCTGTTCCCCAGGACCGACTAGTATAAAAGAGGAGGATGCTTTTCTACTCTCCTTCAGACGACGAGGCATAGCTACGAGAAAGAAAGTCTTGTTGAAGAGGGAGGGAGAGGAAGCTCCCACCCACCCAAAGGGGTGCCAAGAGGCAGCATGGAGCGTGCAGGGGAAGATGATGACACAGGGAGTGGAAGCAGCAGGAGGAGCTGGAGCATGAGCAGGGGTGGATCAGATGCAACGTCGACCATGAGCGACGGCGGCACCACGGCGGTCAAGCAGCACCAGGCTCTGAGGCTCGTGGAGGACCTCTCCCTCCCTTCGGTATGGTCTCCATCCCCCCTCCCTCTCTCTTTCAAGCTTGATCACGCCATGAAGTCTCTAATGGCTCTGCTTCTAGCTCTGCAACCCCAGCCATGATCATATTCATGGTCTGGTCACATTTCCTTCAACTTCTCTGTTTTTTAATTTTTTTTTGGTGAGGAGGAGATGTCAACCGTGTTACACAGATCACCATGGTAGTTTCCTCTCGATTCCTTTAGTTTTCCTTGATCCTGCTGCTCTTCCCCATGAGGAAATGGAGTCGTTGTGACTTGTGAGTGGCATCCACATTGGAATCAAGCTCTTGGTTCCACTCCCATTTGTCAATATGCAGTTATGCACTAGCTAGCCTAGCCCTCCTTGGATGCCCCCTATTTTATATAGTACCTGTGTCCTGCATTCAGTCCTCCCATATCGTGTGTTCCCGTCCCCTGTCTGCAGCCCCATTGAAGTGTGTGAGCGAGTGACTGTTTATCTACTCCTTGGATACTCACGGTCCCCCTCCTCCATTTCCAATCACCTTTTGCCGCTAAACTTTTTATACATCACCATAAAGGTAGAAAGAGAGAGAAGGCGCTGCATCAATCAACCGATCAATTCCACATATTACTTTCGTTTGTTTAACCTGCACTGCACCGCACGCCCTAGCTAGAAGCAGAGACACAAGTGCTGAGATCAGAATGATCTCACCTTGCTCCTCCAACTCAGAAAGGGACAAATGAACAGCCACTTGCATCCACACGGAGCTGCAGTGAGAGTCTGACGGTCTCATACGGACACGTCGCTACGCGTGCGTCAAGCAACTGTATAGCAGCAGCACTCCAATGAGCAATCAAGGTGTCGGTCGTGCCTCCATTAGAGAGAGACCCTCTTGCTCTTGGAACCACGGAGGTGAAGCTGAAATTGCCATGAGAAAACGGGTGGCCATGGACGCCATGTGTGCTTGGCCTCCTTGCTGCTGCCATTAGGTTAGGTGTGGTTCCAAATCGAGATTAAGACTGGATTTTTGTTGGGTCTTATTGGATCTTGACCTAACATCACGTGCGTCGTGCCGTTAACTGGGAAGAAGTCACGGTCACATCACTGTAGCAGCCTCGATCAGCAAATGGATTCCTCCCCCATTAATGCAAAGTACTACCGGTCAAACAAATGCCTGCCCCTCTGGCTCACAACACCCCCCTGCCTCTGGGTTATCTTCCGTAGATCCCTTTCCTGCTCCGTATTCCTCCGGTCAAATGCGGCACATGCTATGCAGAACGACGCTCCCTTTGACCTGAAAAATACGAATACAGTATCTTTCTGTATGCAGACTTAGATACAACGCACCGGTTCATTCGTCCATTCCTGTCACAAACATGCTAAGCATCTTTGAACGCGCTTTTATATACACGCGCACGCGGTGGCTTACGTCGCCATGCAAATTTTAACTGACGCTGCCGATCTGAAACATTGCCGTCCCCACAGTTTGGTTGATCCGGTCAGTCAAACAAAAACATTTCACCGTCAGCGGGGCAGCCAGGGTGTGCAGTTTTGACCCAACATCTCTGCACATACAGGAGAAGAAACAATATTTTAAGTAGAATACAAGTGCTTGACATGTGGGCGAAGTGCTCCTTAGGTGAAATACTGAATAAAACGATCCCTGTCTGCAGTATAATATTGTTAAGAGGTCTTCATTAGGTTGGATGGCAATGTGGATGGGGACGGCGTATATACGTACATGCTGCATGTATAATAAAGACATACATATACATGTGGTCATGGATGTAGACATCCATCCATATGTTCTCTATGTCTCTAGCCAGCAAGCGTCTAGCTAGTTTAAGATGCTCTTCTGGTGAAAAAAATTGAAACCGTTAAGATGTTGGTGTCCTCTTAGCGTTTTACGGAGTAATTATTACGGCCGGCACCCGACATTAAGGTACGAGAGGCACCACTCGGCCACATGCCTTTGCCCTCCCTGCTAGTACTATGCACGTAGTATTGGCCTTGATCGATAGAGATATCATGCGTATCGCAAGCGCCGCACGTGATGAGTACTGTACACAACAAGCAGCAGCAGCGGCGGCGGCGGCTTAAATTAACTTATCAGACCATGCCATGGGAACGAACAACTGCTCCTGGCTAGTACTTGCAGCAGTGCAGGTCATGGGGAGAGAATTTGTCTAATGGCAAGTGGTCAAGATAGAATGGTTGGGTGAGAGGGACGCATACATGGATTGCAATTAGCACGTAGCTCTAATATCCTTTAACTATAGAGCGGGTCAGGTTGCTGGTTGCCGCTACCACCACTCAAGTACTATAGCTAACCATCCGCAATTAACCACCGTCCGTATAGCTAATAATCAAGTCAAGCTTTTAAAATTCAGCTAGTACGTACATCGATTAGTGGTTTAGCTGCGCAATGTGTTGACATATAGCTGGTTGCCGGTCCCTTTGCTTAATTGCGTAGAAGCGATGCAAACATATTGGGTGCTGGGTTGATGATGCTTAATTAGCCAGTGCGGACGTTGATGGTGGAGATTTCAATTGGATTTTGAATGCATATGCTGCAATGCAGGTGCAGGTGGTGGTGATGAGCGCCAACATGGGCTGCTCCCACTGCCGACAGCGGGTCACCAAGGTCGTCACCAAGATGAACGGTGAGGATCCAATCGACACCTCATTTCGATCACCGGTTCATCCATTCTTACATATGGATTGGATGCTAGCTGCGATATCTATCGTGCTGATGTGTTGTCGGTTTGTTTCGGTTGATCTCGTCTAGCAGGGCTCCTGGATTACATGGTGGATTTCGGGAAGAAGGAGGTGACGGTGAGGGGCACGGTAATCCACACCAAGAAGAAGAAGAGGAAGAAGCAGCAGCAGTACATGATCACTGGGCTGGAGAAGGTGCCGCCTGCTAACGTGGGCGCCAGGACGCTCTCCTGGTTTTTGGGATGCTACGGTTCATAGCTAGTAGTACGTAGCATAGTAGTATACTGTTATGTACAAGTAGTTGCTTAATTGTCGTTCCATATATATTTTTAGTCATCTTTCTTCCTATAATTTTTGCATGGAAATAATGTATGCTGGTAGAGTGGTAGTGGTAACTATTGTGTATATCATGTCCTATAATCTCATATTTGCAAATTGCAAGGTGCTAGAGCACACATTGCAGGCTTCTAGTACGTTTTTGTATGTGGGCCTTCCTTGCAAATATGAAATGGAACCATGAGGATTAAGTTAGACATCGTTTTCGGCCTGGCTAACAGTAGTGTCTCGTATCCAAAGTTTAGTGTAAATAGGCCCATCGCTCTTAGCACGCCTGGGGGTGCCCGGCCCGCTTACTTTTCTATCCAAATTAGTAACCTTTATTTCATCATGAATGAATAGATCCACTGTCTCATGTCGAAAGTAAACCTGGATGGAAGTGGAGTGGGTTCAGAGAATCGCACGGGTCCTGGCTGATTACAATACAGGGAGTGAGGGGCCGAGCAAGAATGGGCGGTGCGTGGCAAAAAGTGAGTGAGATCAACAGCTCAAAGAGACAAGAAGAAAAGATAAGATGCCGATGAAAAGATGCAGCGACGTGGAGGGGACGACCACATGATCTGATCTGATCTCGCTGCTGCTGGTGCGTCAGGTAACGGTTCAGGTTATATGTGTTAAGAGCCTCTTTGGTTTGTAGGATTCTGGCGGAAATGAAAAAAAAAAGGATTAAAATGACATGACATGTTGAATCATGCGGGAATCTGTAATATACTAGCAAGGGCCCCGTGCTACGGTTAGCATGAAACCACAACAAACAAGGTGAAATTTGATTTGCACAAGCCTTGTATGCGAATCATAGATGAGTTTTTGCGGGTAGCACGAATGGGATAGACGTGCATCGACAAAAGGAGGGGGGATTCGGGAGGGGTATGTTGGTGTTGTGTTTGTAGGTTTGCATTGTCCCACCTATGAGAGCAGAGAGGAGGAATCATGCGCGATGAGTGAATGGACGACCACCAACTCCAATCTTTATAAGCATATATAAGCATGAAATAAGTTTTTTGGTCGCAACACACGAACTTTTAAAAGAAATAGGCGCATGGCATAATTTTCATAGAAACAGAGGAAATTCACCATAAAGTTGAAACATTTTTTCCTTTGCAATTGTGTGAAAGTAGACCACAGGGAAAATTCCTATGATTTTGTTTTCTATAAACCAAACAAATTATATAGGAAAAACTCCTAAAGCATGAAGTCCTCCAATTTTCCCATGAAATTTCTTTCAAAGGTGTTAGGTCTCCTTTGATTCAAAGAATTTTCATATGATTTTTGGAGGATTTGGATCCTTGGGGAAAACATTTCTAGGTATGTCATTTGATTCGCAGGATTGGAACCCCAAGGGATTGCTTTGCACTCTTTGTTGGAACGAATTTTTCATCCACTCAAACCTTCTAGTATAATTTCCTTGTTTTTTATGCGATGTGAAAAACTATTTGATCCAAAGTCTTGTTGTTTTCTTAAGCCTATAGGATACAGGATGACATGACACTTCGGGTCCTCTTTGGATTGTGGATTTTCATGGGAATTTCGAAGGATTTGAATCCTAAGCCTTTTTTTTACTTATGGAAGCCCTTTGGAAAATAGCATCGAGGTTACCCGGTTTCTATGGAATCCATTCCGATGCTCCCATTTCATAGGAATCTCAACATGAGTTTAAACCTCATTTTATTTTTCCTTTGAGAAGTCAAATACACTCTCACTCTATATATGTATACCTTTTCTCCATAACCCTATAAAATTGATGTTTTTTCCTTTCTCGTGCAACATCCAAAGACGCATATCGTTGAATTTGTGTGTTCTAGAATCCTATAGGATTAGGATTCTACGGTACATAACATCTGAATCTTTTGTTTTCCTATTTCTACTGTTTCAAATTCATACTATTCAAAGAAGCCATCAAGGCTATTCAGAATGGAGGATTTCCATCAGAAAAATGTGGGAATTGCAATTACATAGGAGCGGTATCCTTTGTGTTGTTTGCTTTGCAAGGAAGGCACAAGGAATTCCATAGGAGCATGCAGCAAACCATAAGAATAGAAAAGCTATATGAAGTGAGATGGCATGTATCTCAAATCCTATGAACGGGGATAAGAAATGAGGTGTCGCTTGGTTCACGAGATGTAATTTTTTCCCATTGGATATGAGCTAATGTTATTTTTTCGCCGAACTATGGAGGATATGAATCGATCCAGTACAGTACAGGAATATGATTATGTTCCTATAAACCAAAAAACTCTAATGGAAATTTTCCTACATAATTCATATCATGTTGAATCCCTACAAAATCCATGAATACCAAAGAGGAAGGAATGGGTGAAAGATCGAGAAGATAGGTCTAGAGGGGGGGGGGGTGAATAGACACTTAACAAGGCAAAGGTGCGGTGTTTTTTCTTGATAATTAGGCCGATTTAGGCACTAGTTAAGTTGCAACCAATACTTCCTACACATGCATATCTAGAGATAGGGCAGCAGAAATAGTACAACATGCAAGTGCAAGGAAAGTAAAGGGGGTAGAGATAGGAAAATCGAACGCAATGAAGACACATTGATTTTTGGCGTGGTATCGATAGGTAGTGCTATCGTACATCCACGTTGATATAGACTTCAACCCAAGGAGGGTAACGGCTGCGCGAGTCCATGGAGGGCTCCATCCATGAAGGGTCAATGAAGAAGCAACCTTGTCTATTCCACCATGGCTTACGCCCACGAAGGACTAGCCTCACTTGGGTAGATCTTCATGAAGTAGGCGATCTCCTTGCCCTTACAAACTCCTTGGTTCAACTCCACATGATCTTGGAGGCTCCCAAGTGACACCTAACCAATCTAGGAGACACCACTCTCCAAAAGGTAATAGATGTTGTTCTTGATGATGAACTCCTTACTCTTGTGCTTCAAAAGATAGTTTCCTCAACACTCAATCTCTCTCACATAGATTTGGCTTGGGGTAGGAGAAGGATTGGAGTGGAAAGCAACTTGGGGAGGCTAGAAATCAAGGTTCAAAAGGTTGGATTGGAATGCCTTGATCTCAACACAAGTGTAGGTGGTTCTACCTCGGAAAATGGATATGGGAAGTGTACTTTCGTCATGGTTGCTCTCTAAGGGAGTGAGTGGTGGTGGAGGGGTATATATAGCCTTCACCAAAAATCCAACCATTACAAACTTTTAGCACATCTCGGTGACACCAAAAAGAAATCTCGGTGAGGCGGAACAATGTAAAAGATTTGGACGTTAAGCTTTTCGGTGCGACCGGATGAATCCACTCGATGGGATTGATATGTGATGACCTAAGCAGATTCCTGATCTCGGTAGTTCCGATCAGTTCATCTCGGTGATTTTGAAATAAATTCGACTGGGTACAAAAACTTGGTCACTGCACTTCGGTGGGACCGAATGCCATCTCAGTTGTACCGAGTTTCTAGGGTTTGGCTTATGGCTCTGTCTTGGCTAACTTGTTGGGTCCGGATATAAGTGGTTCGATGGGACCGATTTTGACTTAGGGTTTTGGACAATTGGTATTTGAGAAAGTGGTTGAGGGTTTTTGGAGCAATATCTTCAAGCACTTGAGCAAATGACTCATAATCAAAACCTCATCCCCTTTAAATAGTATTGGCTTTCCTGTGGACTCAATGTGATCTTTGATCACTTAACCAAAACTGTAGAGTCTTGAAGCTTTTGCCAACGATATCTGTCGGTGTCAAAACCGGCGGATCTCGGGTAGGGAGTCCCGAACTGTGCGTCTAAGGCGGATGGTAACAGGAGGCGGGGGACACAATGTTTACCCAGGTTCGGGTCCTCTCGATGGAGGTAATACCCTACTTCCTGCTTGATTTATCTTGATGATATGAGTATTACAAGAGTTGATCTACCACGAGATCGTAGAGGCTAAACCCTAGAAGCTAGCCTGTGGTGTGATTGTTGTTGTCCTACGGACTAAGCCCTCCGGTTTATATAGACACCGGAGGGGGCTAGGGCTACACAGAGTCGGTTACAAGGGATGAGATCTACATATCCGTATTGCCAAGCTTGCCTTCCACGCCAAGGAGAGTCCCATTCGGACACGGGACGAAGTCTTCAATCTTATATCTTCATAGTCCAACAGTCCGACCAAAGGATACAGTCCGGCTGTCCGGAGATCCCCTAGTCTAGGACTCCCTCAGTAGCCCCTGAACCAGGCTTCAATGACGATGAGTCCTGCGCGCAGATTTGTCTTCGGCATTGCAAGGCGGGTTCTTCCTCCGAATACTCCGTAGAAGATCTTGAACACCAGGATAGTGTCCGGCTCTGCAAAACAAGTTCCACATACCACCGTAGAGAGAATGATATTTCCACAAATCTAATCTGCTGACACACTTCGCAGTATGACATCACACCACGACCCGGTCATCATTCGAACCGTTTTTCACAACCAGCCCTCGCACATATCGCGAGGCGGTTTTCCTGGCACGTCTTGTCGAAGCAGAGATCGTGTCCCCTTATCACGGGATTCTCATCAATACGGGTGTGGGTAACCCAACCGCGCCATCAATTACGGCGTTTTGGGGAATAAGAGGTTTTACCAGGTAAGTGGGGAGGCGCATCGCCTCTTCCAGCCTTATAAAGGGACAAGGATTTACTCTTCTCACCCACGCCTTCTTCCCGGCTCATTCCCTTCTGCTCAAGCTCTAACGCTCAAGCGTTCCTCTTCTCCGTCCACAAAAGGTCCTATGAAGATGTCCGTATCTGGAGCGGGAGGCAAATGGATGGCCTCTACCGTCCAAGAGAAGGATATTAAAAGGCTTCGGAAAGCCGAGTACCTGGCCAAGAAAATCAGCCACCGTCTTTCGACGGAGGGACAAATCGTCCCTACTCCGGAACCCCACGAGAGGGTTGTATTCCTCCCTCATTTTGTCCGCGGTCTAGGATTTCCCCTCCACCCATTCGTTCGCGGCATCATGTACTATTATGGGATCGATCTTCACAATTTGTCCCCTAATTCCTTCCTCAACATCTCGACATTCATTGTCATGTGCGAGGCTTTTCTCTGCATTTTGCCGCACTTTGGTTTATGGCTGAAGATTTTTAATGTGAAGTCCAAGGTGGTGGGCAACGAGCATGCCGAGTGCGGGGGCGCCATGGTGAGAAAGATGCCCAACATCATATGGCCAACGTGAACGTTTAATGATTCTGTCAAGGAGTGGCAACAGCAGTGGTTTTGTATCACTAAGCCGCGCGGCATAGAGTGGGCCGCCTCTCCCGAGTTCCGATCCGGCGCCCCCCTGCGGCTTACATCCTGGGTCAAGAAAGGCCTGGACTGGTCCTCGTCCGACGAACTATCGACGCTCCAGACGCGCGTTAAAGATATGGGAGACAAGAACGTTGAGCTTGTCAATGTGGTCCAGGTGATGTTAATTCGTCGGATCTTGCCTTGTCAGCACCGGACTTGCAATTTATGAGAGTTTGATCCGGCCAGGCACCAAACCTTGCAGGAGCTTTTTGGCTCCTCGCACAAGGACATTTGGAAGGTGCTTTTCAAGTCCAGCAAATCGTGGCCGGACTCCGCCGAAGACCGTGGGTACCAACTGTCCCGCCCGGCAAGTTCGGTGAGTTATTGAACTTGTCTGTCCGCGTAACCCAAAAGAAACGCTTAACGTGTTTTATACGATTCTCCCAGGGCTGGACGAAGAAGGCGGAGCGGATCCATTGTCCGCCCCCGCTGCCCGAAGAACCGGCCATTCCACTTCTGACGAAGATGTTGGTCCCGACGCCTTACAAGGTGCCAAAGAAGACGACCGAGAAGGAGGCAAAAAAGACCCGGGGAGGCCTTTGTCGTCGTGGCGCCTCGAACACAATATCCGAAGGCTCCAATGCCCATCTCGCCTCCGAAGAGGACGATGAGGAGGAGGATGAATCCCCTGTGGGGGGAAGAAGGAAGAGGACAACCTCCGTACACTTGGAGGCCGAGCTGCCCAAAAGGGGAAAGGCTCCTCTTCCGGAGGAGTCCACTGCCACCGCCGACAGCGGCCCGGCCTGGGATCCTAGGGCCCAGCCCCTGGTGAACTCATAAGTAGGATATTTTAGGCGTCTGGACTCATCGCGGCTTAGTATTTTAACCTAAGCCATATTTTTGGCAGTCCGGCGAGGTCCCGTACCAAACAATCCTCATCAGAGGACTTGCTGAGCTCGAGTGCTATGGAGAGTAGGATGCCTCCGAAGGCTCCTTCCTCCAAGCAGGTGCATAACACCGAGACTTCATCCCAGAAGGACCCCGACCAAGGAGGAAAGGAAGGAACCGTGAATGTGGTGCCTGGAGGTCAAACCTCAGGGGCCGGACATGTAGGGGAAAAGATTCCCATGGGGACTGACGGCGGGGGCAATCTTGAGTTTGGCCCCCAGCCGGATGCGATTCCAGAGACCTATACGGCTCCAGAATCAAACAGGCAGCCTCCTTTGGCTGGAGGGGGCGTGCCTGTTCCATCGGCGACCTCTGTCTATCCAGAAGTGTCGGATGCTTTGCTGGTGGCGTTGAAAGACGCCACCATCGTTGATGAACATCGTGCCCTTATGGGTGCGGTGATTGAGAAGATTCAATCTACTGAGAGTGGACTGAATGGAGCCTGTATCAGCCTTATAAAAGGTTTTGAGGTATGTTATTCGAAGAGTGTCATAGTATGGACAATAGCCCCTGATACACTGTTCGGTGAAAGAAGAAACCGGACAGAGGATGAAATATATATATTCGCAGGAAGACTCATTGAATGACAGATATTTCCCTTCTCTTATGAGCAGGCGTTTGTAGCGGCTGCTGCCTCCCATACCGCGGAAATCTCCGGACTGAATCAAAGTCTGGAGCGGGCCAAAGAAGAACTTGGCCAGTTGAGAATGCAGTTGAGGGATAAACAGGGTATGCACAATTCTTGTTCGCGTTTATTGCGATTTTCAATATGAACTGAGCTATATGACGTTGCGCTAGGAATTGTGACCGAAGTCGAAGCCCACAAGAAGGCTGTGACCGAGGCCGAGAAAAAGGCAGCCACTGAGCAGGCTCTTCTTGAGAAGCACGAGGCCAGGGTTATTAAAGCTGAGTGGGAGCTACAAGAGGCCGTAAGGAAATGCGAGACCTTGGAGCAGAGTTTAATGGAGAAAGAATCCGAACTCACCAAGGCTCATCAGGCCACGAGCAATGCCTGAGGGGAAACCCGAAGCGCCCTACAGGAGATCCAAGAGGCGAGGAAGATCGCGGCTGGTAAGGCTCTTTCCCTGTATGGTAAGTATTTGGGGGGGGGGACTTATGTTTATAATTTTGAATCCGGATTTCTCAAGGGTATTTGCCAAGCTACCTCGCAGCACATCAGATGCCGCTCAATTCTATCGAGCCAAAGAAAGGAACACTGCGGATAAGCTCTTATGGTCGCAGTATTTGGCACCGAATTATTCGGTGCCCTTTGCCGATCAACTGAAACAGCTGATCGAACTACAAAAGGCGGCGGAACTAGCCATGAAGGATTTGATTATCCGGCAATTGCCTGCTGAGCCGATCCCAACTAGCTTCTTCGGGCTCGTGAAGCGGCTTGTGAGTGCCTGTCCTCGACTTGACGTCATCAAGCGGTCGGTCTGTATAGAGGATGCACGAATGGCCTTCGCCCGCGCAAAGGTGCACTGGGGGAAGATGGATGCTGAAAAGCTGATGACCGAAGGACCGTCGGAGGGGAAGGAGCACCGCAAGCCCAAATTATATTATGAGAGTGTCCTGAAAGGATCCTACCTTGCCGCAGAGCTATGCACCAAGGACTTTATATTTCCATGAATGCAAATCATGTTGTCCTTTGTAATGTTTAAACAAGGTCAATTATATTATTTACTGCCTGTTATATGAAAGTTTACCCTCCTGTGCGGCCGTTTTATATGTTAGATCTGAGAGTTGGCCAGTCGTCGGCTTCTGCCCCCACGTAAGCAGTACGGGGGTGTTCAGGATAAACCTGAGCACTCTTTATCCCAGTTTTGGGTCCTTCGAAGGAGGTGCTCAGCACAACGAACCAGACAATCGGACTATAGGGCTTTATTACTCTCACTTAGCCATAGGAGCTTTAGTAAGGTAGGCGCAGCCCCTAGTGTTCGGAAGACCGTACTGGGGGCTCTATAAGCACCTGATCGGAGGAAAAACCGATCCATCGCACGCTGCATTGGTTATGGCATTATGCGGGAGAAATCCTTAAAGATTTTACGACCTCTCGAACAGCTGACCAGCTCTCGCCGTATCATGACAGTCAGTTTTTGGCTTTCTCTACTGAGGTGCTCGTCCGGAAGAACCGGGACACAATCGCAGTAGTTCTCCCAGTGCTACCTTAGCCGATATAGCGGAATAGAAGGTACCAAAACATGGGAGCCGGGCAAACCCAACTATTGACCCAAGACATGATTCGGAGCTGTTGCATATAATGCTATAAGTTCGGGGTGCCGAACTTCCATGAAGGTGTTCGGACTTTACTGCCATGTTATGGGTAAAACGAAGCCCCTGGCATGTTTTAGGGCATATCGTTGTGTACGGATGCCACTTGACAGAATGATTTCAATAAGAAATAACAGCAGGTAAACGTCATATAAATCCATATGTTGTATTTGAATAGTACATCTATGCGTATGAGTACAAGTAATGTGATAAAAAAGGAATATGATTGCGGAACCTGCTGAGACCAGGGAGCAGAGGCTGAGTGTGGATCCGTAATATAGCCGGACGGTCACTGCGGGGAATGTCTAAGGATTCCCTTATGTGTTCAAGCTGCCTCCGTGTAGCCCGTCCTGGTCGGCGCAAAGGTGAACCTGCGAAGGAAATGTAAGAAATATTTTATGTGCCGGAGGGCGGTTGAGCCGTTGAGTTCGGCCTGTCCCGGCCTTCACCGAAATGTTTTAGTTGAGCCCTGGACGGGCCGGGCTATCCTTCCGCAAAGTAGTTAAGAGTCCCTTGGCGGTGTCCGGAGGCCTGGACGTCCGCTCGAGGTTCGGCTGCAAGGTGCTGCTCGTTGTTTCTACTGCTACGGCAGTGGTGAGTATGTTGGTGACGAGAGAAGGTTCGACCTTGCCATTAACCGTGATGATGTCGCGTGGACCGGGCATCTTGAGCTTACGGTAGGCATAATGCGGCACCGCGTTGAATCGAGTGAATGCGGTTTGTCCGAGCAATGCTTGATAATCACTGGTATGATGCATCTGAAAGTGGCTTTAGTGGGTTTGATCGCCGAATGATCGATGGCCATCTTGCGCACTGTCTCCTTGTAAAGCAGATTTAGGCTGCTGCCGCCGTCCATAAGGACTCGAGTGAGGTGGAATCCGTCTATTATTGGGTCAAGGACTAATGCGGCTAGATTGCCCTGATTGGCGTTAACCGGACGATCCGTGCGGTTGAAGGTGACCGGCCCCAGTTTATATAGTGGGACGACTAGTTCCATTGAGTCGCTATCCCTAAGGATGCATATCTGGTCCGAGTTGGTAATTTGGGTGGTATTTACCACATTCACCGATTGAATATGCGAGGGAAATTTCTTTTGCCCTGTTGTGTTCGGTGGTCTGGGCTCTTCGTCGCTATCGTCGCTTTGAGACCCCCTTTCGTCTTTAGCGCCTGCCCTGCCTGCTTGTTTGAAGACCCAGCATTCTCTGTTTGTATGGGTGGCTGGCATTTCTACGGTGCCATGAATTTGGCATTGGCGATCGAGTATGCGGTCCAGACTGGATGGACCCGGACTTTTATTTTTGGGTGGCCCTTTCCACTGACCAGGCTTTGAGCCCCTGAACCCGGCATTAACTGCTGTATTTTCGGTGTTTTCACCATGTTTGCGGCGCTTGTGTTTGTTGCGTCGTGGTTTGCCGTTGCTATCCCTGGCTTTTGATATGCCAGGTTTGCTTGCTGTATTGGTAGTACGAGCCAACCAGCTATCTTCGCCCGCACAAAAGCGGGTCATAAGTGTCGTGAGGGCTGCCATGGATTTTGGCTTCTCTTGGCCGAGGTGCCGGGTGAGCCATTCGTCACGGGTATTATGCTTAAATACCGCTAAGGCCTCTGCATCTGGATAGTCGATTATTTGGTTCTTCTTGGTTAGGAACCGGGTCTAGAATTTCCTAGCCGATTCCCCTGGCTGCTGAGTTATATGACTTAAATCGTCAGCGTCCGGCGGCCGCACATAAGTGCCCTGGAAATTGTCCAGGAATGCCTCTGCTAGGCTCTCCCAGCTTCTGATGGAGTTTGCCAGCAAGCTATTGAGCCAATGCCGAGCCGGCCCTTTGAGTTTTAGCGGCAGATACTTTATGGCATGTAGGTCGTCCCCGCGGGCCATGTGAATGTGGAGGAAGAAGCCTTCTATCCATACCGCGGGGTCTGTAGTACCATCGTATGATTCAATGTTTACGGGTTTAAACCCTTCTGGGAATTCGTGATCCATTACTTCATCAGTGAAGCATAGGGGGTGTGCGGCGCCTCTGTGCCGGGCTATATCACGACACAGTTCATACGAATCTTGACTGCCGTGTTCGGCTTGGCCGGATTTACTTGTAGTCTATCCGGCGTGATGATCATCGTCACGTGTTGGTGCGCGCCCCTGGGATCCGTAGATCGATCTTGCATGTTTGCCTTGTTTTCCAATACACCTTGCAGGTCCCGCGTGTTGCCCCGGGCCTTGGTATTTTTGTTTGATTGGCGGCGGGGTGCGGGCTAGGTTTCGGGCTGAACTGCCTCTCTGTCTCGGCCACGAGGTGGCCGATCAGCTGCATCATACGCTGGTGATGTAGGTTTCAGTGCTTCCTCCTCTAGCTGAGGTAGCAACCTGCGCTTTGGATAACTTTTGGTTGGGCGTTCGAGTTCGTATTCCTCGGTCGCAAGGACTTTGGTCCATCTATCTGCTAGCAAATCTTGATCAGCTCGAAGCTGTTGTTGCTTTTTCTTTAGGCTATTTGCTGTGGCTATAAGCCGGTGCTTGAAGTGCTCCTGCTCAACGGGATCCTCAGGCACGATAAATTCCTCGTGGCCGAGGCTCACCTCGTCTTCGGAGAGAGGCATCTAATTGTCCTCCTCCGCTTCTTCATTTGCTGCCCGTTCTGGGGGACTAGCTTGTTCATCCTCCCGCTCTAGGTCTTGCTGGAGGTGATTGTCGTCGTCTTCGACACTATCCGGAGTGTCATTGTCTCTTGTGCCGGTATCACTACTTTTGCTATGGCGGGACTTACAGCGGCGCTGCTGACATTGGCGCTTGGGTTGCTTCTTGGAGGGGTCATCCTCTGCTGTCTTACCGCCATTGCCTTCTTTGGGGGTATCCACCATGTATATATCATATGATGAGGTGCCGGTCCAGCGCCCTATGGGCGGTGATTCCAATTCGTCTCCTGCATCGTCGTCCATACCTTCGATGTCTTCGGAGTCGAAGTCGAGCATGTCGGTTAAATCGTTGACAGTGGCTACTAAGTGGGTGGTGGGTGGGGAGTGAATTTCTTCGTCGTCCGCATCCCGTTCTAGCCGGACATAGTTCGGCCAAGGTTCTCCTGACAAGGAGAGAGACCTTAATGAATTAAGCACATCGCCGAAAGGCGAGTGCTGAAAGATATCCGCGGAGGTAAACTCCATGACCGGCGGCCAATCGGATTCGATAGGCACGAACGCAGGCGGATCAGAGTCTGTGGCCGGAGATGAATCTAGTGGTTCGGCAACACGGCTCTCGTGAGGGGTGAAGTCAGTATCCGGCTCCATCGCCGCTGAGAGTGCGGCCTCCATGGTGGGGTCTATCCACCCGTCCTCGGATGGCGCAATTTTCTTTGGATCGAGGGCCGGAGTAGCTGCAGGTGTGATCTCCCGAACACTGTCCGACGGCAAAGCTAAATCATGCTCGTCATGATCGTGCGGTGCACCTGGCATGGGCTCGAATCCGTCGAAGATCAAGTCTCCGTGGATGTTGGCAGTGTAGTTCAAGTTTCAGAACCTGACCTGGTGGCCAGGGGCGTAGCTCTCGATCTGCACCAGATGGCCAAGCGAGTTGGCCCGCAGTGCGAAGCCGCAGAATACGAAGATCTGTCCGGGGAGGAAAACCTCACCCTGGACCGCATCGTTACTGATGGTCGAAGGAGCCATTAAGCCTTACGGTGACGACACAGTGGAACTCTCAATGAAAGCACCAATGTCGGTGTCAAAACCGGCGGATCTCGGGTAGGGGGTCCCGAACTGTGCGTCTAAGGCGGATGGTAACAGGAGGCGGGGGACACAATGTTTACCCAGGTTCGGGCCCTCTCGATGGAGGTAATACCCTACTTCCTGCTTGATTGATTTTGATTACGTGAGTATTACAAGAGTTGATCTACCACGATATCGTAGAGGCTAAACCCTAGAAGCTAGCCTATGGTGTGATTGTTGTTGTCCTACGGACTAAACCCTCCGGTTTATATAGACACCGGAGGGGGCTAGGGTTACATAGAGTCGGTTACAAGGGAGGAGATCTACATATCTGTATTGCCAAGCTTGCCTTCCACGCCAAGGAGAGTCCCATCCGGACACGGGACGAAGTCTTCAATCTTGTATCTTCATAGTCCAACAGTCCGGCCAAAGGATACAGTCCGGCTGTCTAGAGACCCCCTAATCCAGGACTCCCTCTATATCCTTTATAGCTTGAGGGGTCCACTTCTCTTCTCCATCCATCTACAAGCCAATGTTGAACTCTTCCAGAAATATGATAGATGAAATTGTTAGTCCAACAACATGTATGTTGACATGAATTACCAAAACCACCAAGGGAGCAAATGTGCTTTCACCGGGAGGTCGGCTAGAGAGAGGAGGTGGGAAGTATGAATGGGAGACTACAAAATTTTAGCTTAACCTTCAATTGGGTAAATCGGACAAAGTAAGTTATCTGGATATGCAATCTACGGTAAGAACAACCTATATGGAAAGCAAGCTAATTACTCCTATAAAGGATTCTGGAGTACTAGCCTCTTGGGGGGCTTCGCTGGCGAGAGTACACTCTACGCCATTCGTTTCCCGGTGGCGTGTCACGAGGGACTCTCCATGATGTCCGATCTGCCTGGATGGCGTGCACCCGGGTGACCCGTCTCGGGGGCCCATGATGGGTGGAATGCGGGTGAGGCCGGTGCCACTGTCATGTTGGAAATATGCCCTAGAGGCAATAATAAAGTGGTTACTGTCGGCGTTCTGGGAATGGGGGTCCCCAGACTTGCCTGCCTGCGGCCCGCAGCGTGGCTCGTGTGGGGCCCAGCCCAGCTCAGCTTCATCGGCTCAAGCTCAAGACCCTCGCGAGGGGCCAAGCCTTGCGGGGCGGACGACAGGAAGCTTCCTCAGGAGCAGCCTCATCAGGCAGGCTCGCAAGGAGGCGGAGAGATCAAGGCAGGGGCACGTCGCGAGGAGCCCGTGACGCAAGCCATGACGATCGAGATCAGGCAGGCGCCGGCCTGCGCAGTGTCCTTGTTTCCCCTTTGGTGTAAAGGGAGCAAGCACAGGCCAAGGCATCGGGCAAAGGTTACCATTCCGGTGCAACGATACCAAGACCAGCAGAGTGGCAGGACGGAGGTCACCGTGGAGCCCAAGACGGCGTCATCACCAGTGCTTTTGGCAGCCGAAGACCACCTTTGGTCAGGATAACTTGCAGTGGATGTTCCCCTTCAAAATGGCCAATTGTTGGAGCCCTTCCCACTCATTATTTGGGAAGAGGACCAGGGCCTCTATAAATAGGACTAGCCACCATAGGGATTGGGGAGATCCGGACGAAGCAGAACACACCGCACCAGCTCAAGAACACCTCTCGCGAGGCCGTTCTTCCCCTGTATTATTCATCATCAGCCCCTGAGGCAATCCACTACAGCACACACTGGAGTAGGGTATTACACCACATCGGTGGCCCGAACCAGTATAAACCTTGTGTCCCTTGTGTGTTCTTCTTTTTGGCCTAGATTTCTTGCGAGCCATAGAAGCGCGAGTCGGTAGGGGAAAGATCTTTGTGCGCACCCCAGAGTTCGAACCTTAAGGGTCTGCCGGAACCCAAAATCCGACATTTGGCGCGCCAGGTAGGGGTGCGCCGGAATCCTTCTTCCTCCGCATCGCGTTCCGTCGCCTCGCCGTTCAGATGTCAAGCGACCCGGCTGCCAACACCAGCCGCTGGGCGGCGTGGCCCGCCCACGCCGTGTCGCCGGCCCAGGGCGACCTCAACCTTGCGCCTCAGGCAGCCCGCGTTCCAAGGCGGGCCGTATGGAGGCATCATATGTGCTCACGCAACTTCAAGCGGATTCCAGGGCCTGTTCAGTGCCAACACTTCCATCGGCACCGGGCGACAGGTCGCGCCGGCCCCATCTCCGGCCGGCAAAGGGGTGGACGCCGCGGCCTTCGGCCTCGGCGGACCGCCACGCCACCACCCCCAAGACGACGCTCCAGGCCGGACCGCGTGGCATGCGGGGCGCTACGGCGAGACCCACGAGGCGGTGGCCCCAGAAGCTTATGTGTCTCGCATGGTGGGTCAGGAGTGCGCACTGGAAGAAGACCATGGCTCATTCCTCGGGCCAGGCTGGGGCAAGGAGGCGCCAGAAGCTGAGCTCTTTCAGGGACCCCAAGAGAGCCTTGCCAACCGCACCGGCGGCAGCAACTATCGGGTACCACTAATTCCTCAAGAGCAAGCTTATGCTAACCATGGGTCGCAGGAGATACAGGTCGCCGCAGCAGATGGCTGCCCCAATGCTGCAGCCTCCTACCCCTCAGGAGGAGGGCGCAGGGGGCTGCAGGAGAGGGGCCGAGATCCGGGTTCGCCCCCGCGACGGTCGGAGGAAGGCGCTCTCAGGAGGTAGGCCCTCTGTCGGGGAGGTGCCCCAGGGCCTGCCCCCCGCAGAGGACCCGTGGTCGTCGGGGGAACCGCTGGCGACCGCTCTACCCCATTGGCGTTGTCCTTGGTTTCCGGCTGCCGTCAATGGCGGTAGAGTGAGGCGCAAGGCGGGGCCCTCGTCTGGCGATATGAAGCAAGGCCGGTACCTGTGAGGAAGGCCCAGTGCCTGTGAAGCTCGCCGCCCGTGATACTCACACGTAATAATGAGTGGGGCTGTACACGCCCCGGAGTCTCTGGAGAGCCGCCCTCGGGCCTCGGGGGCTCTCGCCCACGCCTAGTGGCAGCACTTAGCTCCGCGCTGGTGAGAATACGTCGAAGACTAGACTAGGTGCCAGACGCGGCCTTTTGCTTTTTGCTTCTTCCTTGCTGACAAGGTTCTTCAGTTTGGATTTAAGTTGGATTTGAGCTCGAGACTTGCGTGTGTTTGGGGAAGGGGTGTTTAGTCTCGTTCGAGCAATCTCTCGTGTTCTGGTTTCGGCTTTGCGTCCAAAGTTAGCGTTGGCTGCCCCCCTCACGAGCCCCTCGCGAGCCGGGCCAGGCACGTCTATAGCCGGGACCGCTATCACCGCACCCTCTCCGGAGGTTCTCATCGCAGGATCAATGGGTTAACCAGAAGACACCCGAGGCGCGGCGGCCCCCGCAGGCCCGCTCGGGACTCGTCGAGGTCGAAAGGTAAACAAGTCAGCTGACCCATCACCGGGCCAGCGTCTAAGCTCACACGCAACGTTATGCTTACCAGGGTACTGATCGCAAACCTTTACATGAGGGGCCTCCCCTCCCAAAATGCTCTTACATTCTTCAGGGCCAAGCCTGAACCTTCTTCGTGCAGGGTAAACAGCAGTGACATACGGTCAGTCGGACATATCACTCACCGCGTCTTCTAGGGCACCCCTGGAGGCGTCACTAGCATCGCTGACATCATCACCGCCACCGCCAACGTCTCTGTCGGCGCCAGGCTCGTCCACAATGCCGCCTTCATTGGCGGCCATGATCACGCCGTCATCATCAGACTCAAAGGCCCTGATGAGGGCGTCCACGTTATCCTCCACCCATTGCGCCAGGTCGCCCCGGACGACTATGGGCACGGGTGCGATGGCAGCGTCGAAGTCGAAGTGGGGGTCTCTGCCCTGCAGATAGCTGAAGACATGGGAGAAGGCATGCCCGAGCAGGGCTCGGCTCCTCTCTTCGACAAGCCAACGGGACCTCTCAGAGCGGCTCTCCAGAAGCGTCACCACGTCCACTACAAAAAAAATACACTTCCGTGATGATACATGTTTGTCACAGTAGGTCGCTTTTTTTGTCATGCATGTACATCCACGACAAATTTATGACAGAATCAAGATAGTCATACCTGTTCTGTCGTAGAAGTATTTCATGACATTACCAAAATTATCATCACGGAAGTGTCCACTTCCATGACGATAAATCATGCGTCACAGAAGTGCTTTCGTCAAGGGTGACCGACACGTGGCATCCACCGTAATGGAACGCCGTTAAGCTATCGGGTCAGGTTTTGGATCCGATAACCCGTTAACAGCCCCGACCAATGGGAAATTTCCACGTGTAAAATTCTTATTGGCCGGACGAAACACGTGTCAGCTCGTCAGTGGGTTAGATAGGCGCCTATGATACGTCGACACATGGCATGGCCCAACAGAGGCCCATTCCTGTGAAAAGGCCGGCCCGTTTGACTTGGTCAAAAGCTGGCACCCCGGCCCATGGAAAGCCTGTTAACGGCCTATTCGCATATAGCCCATTTACAGCCCGCTAACCCAAGGCCCGTTACGCCCTATCCGAATTAGGCCCAGTAGCGTCATCTGGGCCATCCAATATGATTTCAGCCCGTTTTCACTTTTGGCCCATGTATGGCCCATGACGTCTTTTGGCCCCATATGAGGCCCTATGTAACTCTTGGCCTATTAACGACCCGTGGTGAAACTGGCCCGTAATGAACAGTGTATCACTTTACACCCATTAACGGCCCGTGGTGAAACTGGCCCGTAATGAATAGTGTATCACTTTATACCCATTAACGGCCCGTTATTCCTTTGGGCTGTTTCCAGCCCATGTTATCTTTCGGCGTTCTCAGAGCCCATTTATTCTTGGGCTCATTTCCAGCATTCGTTTACTTACGGCCCGTTACTGTCATTTTCTGCTTGTGGGCCAAATTCAGCCCGTGGTTATAGTCGGCCCGTTTGTGGTCCGTTAATACGTTGGGCCGTTTTCATAGCATCATCAAATACGGCCTATTAATGATGGCCCGCTACGGTCGGCCCATGAACGGACGATTCCAACTCTAGACCGTTTACGGCCATAATGCGGCCTGTTATTGGCCCATGTTTGGCCAATCGATCATACAACCCGTATAAGGCCCATTGATGATACGGCCCGTAGAAGGCCCATTGTTTCTATGGCTCGTAGAAGGCCTACTGTTTCTACGGCCCGTAGAAGGCCCACTGTTTCTACGGCTCGTAGGAGGCCCAGTGTCACTATGGTAAATATTAGCCCATGGTTATTGTGGCCTAGTTTTAAAAAATAGGTTATTGCAGCCATAGTTAACCGCGGAAAAAGAACTGCAATGACTACAAGCAAACAAATAAACAAGACAACAAGGAAATAAATAAGCAAGCAACTAACGCTAGGCTATCACGGCTATTACACATATTACATCCACTGGGTAACAAAGTTCGCCACCAGTGCAAATATAGGGAACAAAGCAGCATATCATATACACTGGCCGTCAAAATTGGCCACCAGTGCAAATAAACGTGGCAGCAAAACAAGAGCATAATTGAAACAACTCTAGAAGAGCTCAAGAAACGTTATCCTGGGTATCCACCATGCTGGCAATAAGCTTAGCAAGTTGATTAGCTTTGTCCTGTTTGGCGCTAAAATCCTCCAACGCTTGCTGTTGCACCAGAAAGTATGCATCTGAATGCTCCAGGGACTTCCACATTCCTTCCGCTTCTTATCGCAGCACAGCTGATCGGTGTCTTTCAGCTTGTAGTTGAGACTCAAGAAACCGAACTGATTCAGACAGTGAGTTTGAATAGCTTGTGCAAGCGGCAGTGGCCAGTAACTCCAACAATAAACCAAGACAGGATGTGTCACTATCCTGAACCTTATCTTCATTACTTCCTTTACCGTTGCTTAATAAGGCACTCTTCCCCAATATTCTGTCAGCATTCTAAAAGAAGAAACAAGCAGACACATAACAAGTTTAGCATGCACTACTATATGAAACTCATTTCGGTGAACCAGTTCATTAGTAAGGTGGACATGATTAAACTACCAAGTCTTCTATTGCCAAGTACTAGTACATAATAAAAGCATCAAACAAACATATATCTATGTCCTATGGTAGCAATGGAATCTTAAATTAGAATAGTTGTTCTTCAGGTTTAGGCACTTGTTCTACATGAACAGAGTGCAGTAAGACGCAAGAATATAATACTTAAAAATAGAAAATGAGCTCATAGACCTTACCACATTCTTGGTTCGGGACCAATACAGAACAAGGCGTTCCCAGTCGTCGTCCAGTAAATGTGTCTCAGGAGAACGTAAGGGAATTTGATGAGTTTCTTTGCCGGTGAAGTACGTTTTCTTCAGGTAATTCTGATACTGCCACCAATCATTCTTGAAATAGCAGAGGTATTAGCACAGGTTACCTCATCCTGAGTTTCCAAATCGGTCCTTCTCTATAGAGAAAAATGGGAAAATTTGTTGTATTATAACCATCATGGAGGTAGGATGTATGGGACGAAGCAAAGTAATTGCCATGAATAACATTACTTACACATAACTCCTGGACAAACACCTGCAACTGGCATTTTGCTTCATCTTCAGTATAATATTTCCAAGATGGGAAGATACACACATACGATTTAACAACATCAAATGCGATAGATGCTAAACTACGACTAGCTGGTTGTGCTTCCTCCACAGGAATAGGCGTACTAACTGGTGGAGTTGGGGTTCGCCGTGATAGTACTGGCCCTTTGGGCACTGGAGATGCCTTACTAACTGCTCTTGTTTGGGAGCTCTGTGGTGGAGATGGTGCTGTGTCAACAGGAACTGGGTTACTATCGGCTGGGGTTGGGGTTAGATTGGGTGAAGCTGGTTCTCTGTCCATCGTAGTAGGGGTACACTCTGCGAGAGTTTGGGTTATGTGTGGTAGGGCTTGTTCTTGTGCATATAAAATCGGGGTGCTATCTCCACCAAGAGGTACACTGTTTTATTTGAAGACCGTGTTTTTAGTCCGCTAGATACTGGCATCACCTGCTCCAATTCAAATGGCTGATAAACAGGAAACATAGTTGAATGTATAGACATTGTATGAGAGACAGATGCAATAGATAGTGTGGAAAAAAGAGGGCATGAAATAGTTGACATATATATTGTTTAACTAAAACGGATAGCATGACATAATTTCACATATATGATGGCTATCTAAACTGGATAGCATAGCATAACATAATTCAAAGATATGATGAATAACTAAACAGGATCGCATGACATAATTCACCTACATGTTATCTAAGTAATCAGGATCGCATCATTTAATTCGCATATGTGATTTATATGCTAACAAGAGGGCATTCGATATGATGTCTGAACTAAGAACATGGTGTTGAATATTGTGTATATGATGTCTAAACTATGCAATGCAAGACAGTGTATGCATTATATGAATAGTATAATCATGCCAAGTTAGAGTATACACCTCAGTGGGGGAATAGGACTTGTGATCTGTCTCTGAATCCATCTCTGAGGAGCTATCAGGACCCAACAAGAGATCTGCTTCGACAGGTAGCACTGTCTGCTCTGAAGGCCTTGTTTTCACTCCAGATTTTTCCATCTCCCACCCAAATGGCTGATTCACAGGAAGAGTAATTTAATGTACAAACATTGTCAACAAATGGAAAAGTAATGAAGAAAAGGAAGGGAAAGATATCATTCAAATATATGATGCCTGGTTAAACAGGATGGCATTGCACATTTCACATATATTATGGCTGGCTAAAAGACATGAGACTGCATAATTCCCATATATGATATAGAAACTAAACAGGTGGCATTACAGAACATGTCTAAACTAAGCAGATGACATATATGATGTCAAAAGTAGGCACTGCAAGGCAACATATGCATGATATGACTAACATCATCATGCCAAGGTAGAGCAAACACCTTGGGGGGTAAATAGGAGTGGTCAGTGGCGTCCGAATCCGCCTCAGAACAGATATCTTCCTCTGGATTACAATCTGGAGAGGGGTGGGGAGGGTTTGCCATTGAACCCACCATGGAGCGATGTCTGCATGACATTGTATTGCCGCGCAAAACTCTTCTCTTTTTTCTACATGTTCAGCATGATTGTGTACAATATCTGACATGCATACCAAAAAATATGGTGAGATTATGTAAGGAGAGCATGCAGAAATTTAGAGTGATGGTAACAACCAGTGGATCGATGTTTTTCCGTTGAACCAAAATAGCCCTAATGGATCGACGTGAATGTATAGTAATAAGTGATGCAACAAGTGTACAACCTCTTTGCCGTAGCCGTGTCGACCTCAGCATCATTGGGTTGGTCGCTAAAGCAGTTGAGGCAGAGGTGGCTGTCGGAGGTGTGGAGGAAGATATGAGGAATCTGTAGACGGCGTCCACGGCACTACTCTGTTGTGATGGATTGTTCTGTCATTGGAGACGTCAAGGCTGAAGCAGCACAAGACAGACATCGTCAATCTCAAGTGGGTTCTAATAGCATCTCCAATAGATGATGTAAAATGGGTGTAAAATTAACATCACCAAAAACCACCTGACTACAACAGATGAGGTAAAAATTGTTGACTCTGAACTTAACTGTCGAAACTGAATTTATTGTGGAATCTGAATGCTACTGTCGAAACTGAACGCAATGGTAGCAGAGAGGCACATGACATGTAGTTTAGGGAGGGCCTGCAGTTCATCTTCAGCCTGCACCCCCCTGAGCCTCCAGCCACCACCGGCCGAACCGCCGGCCCCAGCGCTGCCTCGCCGCCCCGAAAAAACTCGCCACCGCCGCCCCGGCCAGCCCTCTAGGACCCCCGCCCCCACCATGAACCCTAAGATAGATAGTGGGGTACCTCTCCGGCGAGCTCCCGTCCCCACTGCGGGTGGTTCTTCCTTAACTCCGGCGAGCCCCCCAACCCCTGAAAATCGACTGACCCAAAAGTCGATTCAGTCAACTGAAGTGTGGCTTAATCGAAGCAGAGCAGTAGCACGGGCGAGGGGGAGAGCAGCAGTAGCAGCTGGGCGAGCGAGCGACCGAGCGAGAGCCGGAGCAGCAGCAGCAGATCCGGCTGGTATGGACGCCGCCGCCAAAGGGGCCTCGCACTGGGGGAGAGCCGCCATGGAGATGTCGCCCGCGGCGCCGACTTCAAGGTAGCTGCTCCATGGGGGTGCGGGATGGAGCACCGTTAGCGCCGGGAGGTCGAGTTAAGGAGAAGGTGCGATGCGATGAGTGTACAACCTCTTTGGTGGCGCCGAGTAGGCCTCGACTTCGTCCGAGGAGTCGGTGAGGATGCTGCGGTTCCAGTGGAGCAGGTTAAGGCGGCGCTGTGGGGATGGAGCAGCCGCGATAGACGAGGCGATCGTCGGAGCAGCTCCTTGGAGGTGGAGGACGAGGCGGCTGAACCGGCGGGGCGGCGAGATGGACGACAGATCCTCATCCGGGGAGGTGGACGAGGGACGTCGAGCTGTTGCGGTGGATGACGTCATCGGGGAAGAGGCTCCGGCTGGGTAGCGGTGACGTGGCAGATGGAGGAGGGTGGGGTTTCGCGGCTGGAGCGGATAGGTTATGGTGGCCTGGGATTTCGAATGGCGAAAGGGGGGTGATGGGAGGGGTGAAGCATGACTTAGGAACGCGCTTGTCCAAAATGTAGGGTGTGTTACAAAAGTACCCCCCACCGATTTGAACTAGCGGCGCTTTCGGCCCAGGGTTAGAAGGGGGATTTCGCGTGTCGGGATGTGGCAGCTGGAGGGAGTTTTCGCGCACGTTGTAATTTCGGGATAGCAAGGCGCGGGTTGTGAAGGTGCCAGTTTTGGGAGCACGATATCTAAATTTTCGGGATATAACAAGACGCGGGTTGAATTTTAGGGACAAGCCTAATGTGTCGTAATATTGTACTTGTACGTACCAAATCAATTCGCACTTCCCTCAACCAAAAAGAAAACAAAAGAAAATAAAACTATTCACACCACACAAAGAGAGAGTCTTGCCCCGTTTTACTATACAAATGCTATTCAAAGCTACTCCCTCCTTCCATCTATATAGGGCCTAATGCGTTTTTCAATGCTAACTTTTGGACAAATATTAGAGCAATGATATATGACATGCAACTTACACAAAGCACACCGTTAAATTCGCTATGAAAAGTTCTTTCAATGATATAATTTTCACATTGTGCATGTCATGTACTATTAATCTTGTCAATAGTCAAAGGCGGTCTTAAAAATCTCATTACGCCGTATGTAGATGGAAGGAGGGAGTATGAATCCATGTTATTTCCAATTAATTTTTTCGCTTGCTATATAATGCATCCAACCTACTCATACCAACATTTTAGTGCATTCCAAATGTCTATACTACCGCTGCAATTCGTACTAAATTTGAATTCGTTTCTCTATTTCAATAAGAATCTACAATCATGATTGTTGCCAACTTCAACCATCATAGTTTCCTTGCTATCTGCCAGATATAAATCAGATGGCCTATAATGCAGGATGGCAGGCATACCATCATCAACAACTCCGTTTTTTATAAGAGTAGAGATAAAATATATTAATTGTAGTATACCATGTTCATAACCACACCATGTGTATCACCGTTATATATATTCACACATCCGTCGGTTTGAAACACTATGATAAAGTCTTCAAATATCTGAATTCACTTTTTATAATGAAGTATATATGATCTCTATTCGTCTTTTACACTCACACAACCCTCTGATCTTTGTAGCTAGCGCTAACTTTCTCTTGTGCATGCACACGCCCGCATCCCTCTCACCCTCCCCCAGCATTCTCTAGCTCCATCGCGCAAATTCGTCTTTTCACTTTAGGTCGTTCACCCACGGTGTGTGTAGGCCCCCAGTTCCTTCTTTACCGCGCACATCGATCGATATGCCTCTCTAGCCAGGTGTGCCTAGCACAAACACAAGCTTCCCCTCTTCTCTTGTCACCGTCCATGCCTCACTCCCACCACTCTTTTCATCGTTCTCGTACTCGCACACTCCTCCCCCTTGATATAGTATGCCTCTCGTACCACCTCCTACACGCATCCCTCTCTCTCTCTCTATCCTTCTCCTCGTGCCTCATTTGCTTCTAACACACACATGCATGTATACCGATCGATCTCCCAACATATACCTAGATCGACTTTAACTACCCCCCCATCGATCGACGTACCTCACAAGTTATGTCTCTCCTTTCTCTTACAAAGGGCGATTGATCTTCCAATCTAGTTACGTCTTATTACCACAACCACATCGTCCCCCCTCATCATTCGTGCATGCCTCCTGACCCGTCTCTCACACGCACGTGCACAGACAACAAGCAGCCATCTCCTCTCTTATTGATATTGCGGGCGTGCCCTCCGTTTGTCTAGCAAGCCTATCCCACCATTTGTTAGAAGCAACTCCACTACCACCCCCTCCAACACTCTAGCTCTGTCTCTCTCCCAACCTTATTCATCTTCTGCACATATGCATGGATGCTGATTGATCTCCCTTAATACACGAGGCAGATCAATCTCCTTAATACATGAGGTAGGCCTCTCTCCTCCTCCACACATATACCAGCCATTGTACCTCTATAGTTAATTGGGCTTCCCTCTTCCCCCACCACAAACCGATAGTCAAGCGCTGCAGGTAGGTATCCATGCCACAGAGACAAACTGCACATGTCCCATCTCACGTTCCAGTAGGCCAGCCACTCTATATCTTTGACGTGGGCACACACAAATTCGATGGCACTCTTTATCGATCGCGCGCGCGCACACACACACACATCATCCCTCTCTTCGATTCTATGGACACCTCAAGCCGATGATACCTCCACTCTCTTCTCGTGGATCGCCCCCCTATATATATGTTATATCCAGGACTCTATTTCACACACATTGCATATGTTAATTTTTTTGATTGACCCCCCCCCCCCAAAAACTCTAAAGAACCCACACACTATATCTCTCTAGGTTTGTATCTCTCTCACACAACCCCACCTAGGTAGTGTACGTATACAAGAAGAGAATAGGTGCACCGTGCATGTACTCACGCTTCGTGCCCAGCCACACCCGCGCGGGTACACGGTGGAGCTCATTTCTTTATGAAATGGCAGCCCACGTGCTAATTTGAACGCCTGTAGCGGTTGTGTACCACGCGTGCACAAAACAAAGTTCGACTTGACGCGTTGCCGCGTTATTTTTAAATAATGTTATAGCGCTCAATGGCATGGACACAGAATATAAAATGATTTTTATGGAGGAAAAGGTAGTCCGCTCTTCAGAGTATCTCACACAAGGCTCCGGTGGCCTCTCTCTCTCTCTCTCTCTCACCGTTGGTCACTGATCCGGCCGCATCCCGTCCGCCGAGGGAAAGGGAGTGCGGTGGCCTCTCTCTCTCTCTCACCGTTGGTCACTGATCCGTCCGCATCCCGTCCGCCGGGGAAAAGAGAGTGCGGTGGCCTCTCTCTCTCTCACCGTTGGTCACTGATCCGGCCGCATCCCGTCCGCCGGGGGAAAGGGAGTGCGGTAGCCTCTCTCTCTCTCACCGTTGGTCACTGATCCGGTCGCATCCCGTCCGCCGGGGTAAAGGGAGTGCGGTGGCCTCTCTCCCTGTCACCGTTGGTCACTGATTCGGCCGCATCCCGTCCGCAGAGGGAAAGGAAGGAAGTGCATCGTTTCTCCGCTCGACGGCGCCGAGGCAGCATGTCCCGATCTGCGGTACACGCCGTTCTCTCTGACCAAGCTCCGGCGCGGCAGGGCCTACGCCACCTGCTCGCAGATTCCGCCCGCCTCCGCTCACCTAGTTACATCCCGACGACCTCCAGGTATCCCCTCTGGCCTTGCTCCACTGCCCGTTTTCCCACGTCGCTGCATTTGGATCTTCCATAGTTCTTTGCCCAAAATGTAGCTCGTCCGGCGTACTTTCCATATTGCATTCTCATCCTCACCTCACACCGTTTTAGACAAACACAGCCGTGTTGTTATCTTCCCTTAGGACAAGGAATATGCTTCTTTTTTGTTGTCGCATGTGTCATCAACTGTTATTGGCCAGTAATTGTTTCCTTTCTACCTCTTTTTTGCAAACAGGGCTATCCATTTCACCTCGTTGCTATTGCGACCTTTTGGTGAACTGCACAAATCACTTTTTTTCTTAAGAGTGTTTTGTGCAGTTGTACTAAAATGTCACACGGGCAACATCTCTACATTTCAGTGTGACTGCACAAAGAGAGATTGGTTTTGCTCTATCCTCCTCATCCAACTCTGAGCCTAATCTTCTCCAACTAGTTAGTCTTAAGAGAGACCGCAAAGGTGACCGACTTCTATTTGTGTGTTTATTGTTTCATCAGTAGTCCTCTATTATCGTAATCACACTTGATATCTTTGGAACAGGGACGCTCAGCTCTATTTTAATGGAACTGCACAAAATGATCGGAATGTTGCATGCTCCAGACAGCTACTTTTTTTCCCAACATGCCTTGTTGATTTAGGTAGAGCTGGGGGGACGTTGCTGCCAATGAAAGCATGGATCAATTTTAATTTAACACCTTCTCACAACTTTGTCTTCAGTTGTGATGTAATTATTAGCTCTGATATGCTAATAATTGACATGCATTAGCAAGGAAGTTAGTTTTTTTATTGTTTCCGAAAGAGCATCGATGGCAAGACACGCGAAACAAAAGCTGAAAGCTCACACCATTGTACAATTTCATGTCACTGGAAAATTATTTGTATAGTACGATCAATTATGTAAACAAATGATGGAAGCTTGATAGCATTGCCAGAAGCCTCTTCATCATCCGGGTCCATGTGCCATGCACGAAACTATACTCCTTCGTTCCTAAATATTTATCTTTTTACAAATTTCAAACGGGCATATTTTAGAGTGTAGATTCACTCATTTTGCTTCGTATGTGTACTCCCTCCGTTCCTAAATATTCTATTCATCTTAACAGAGATTTCAACATATTTTAGAAAGACAAATACTCCGGAGTATATTTAAGAACCGAGGGGGTAGTGCAAAACCGCATGGGAGACTCAGCCCGGTCGTTGCGCCGCATTAATAGTGAGTAATGAGAAGTCAAATCATAAGCCCCACCTTTCCCACTGTAAGTTGCTCTGAAGAAGCAACCATCAATACGCTCTTCTTTGAATCCGCTCATACTACTCCATCCGTCACTGTTTATACAACGCACTTTAGAAAAAAGAAAAAAAATCTGTGGGACCAAGGCGACTAGCGATCGGCCTGAAAAATAGCATTGGTAGTTATAGCATGGCGTCTATTACTAGAGGGAATAATGCGTACACACATGCATGTAGTGCTTCCACCCCGGGTACACACATGCATGCACTCCGTAGTAGTATAGTACATGGAGAGAAAATTGTGGACTTGATTGCGGTTATCACGCCCTAATTAATTGAGCATTAAACCAAACGCGTCTAAAGTCTCTCTGGTGGTGGAAATGCATTGAGAGAAATGCATCATAATGAAGCGGGCCCTATAAACTGTGACGGAGGGTGGAGTAGTACTCCCTCCGTCTAGGTGAGTAAGTCACCTTACGAAATCCACATTTTCCCAAAACCATAAGGCCTATAACATTGAATTCTCCTCGATCCCCTCCTAGGCTCATTCACGAGCGCTCTCTTTCCTCCTCGTTTCCCTCCGCTGCCTCGTTCTCCTCCCCGTGGAAACCACTGCATGCATTGCGGTTGTGCGTTGATTAGGGAAAAGATTGAAGACGGTTTTGCATGCATGCGTTCATTAGGGAGTACGTGGGCCTGCATGGAGAGCTGAAAAGGCTTGGGATTAAATGCTGATTTTGCTTTCCTTTGTCCCGGTGCTGTGATTGGAAGTTTAGCTCATCCTGGTGCTCCTCATCGCCCAATCTAAATCCCGGGAGTATGAAGGTGCAAAACCAAGTACGCGTACTAGTACTGCGCTTGGCTCTTCGCCCCTTCGTGAAGTCGAACAATGATGGTACTCCACATGTTGGGTACTACAGTGTATGCCTCTGACAATCTGACACCGAATGGACTGATGCATGTCCACCGATGGTAGGTTGCATTAGTCAAAAGGCGTAAGCGAGCTTCACCTTGTCCTGCAAGCTTCTCCTCATTCTGCGAGTTGACGGGACACACCAAAAAGTAGTGCTAGTCCATACTCCCTCCTTTCGGGTTAATATGGCTTAATCTTTTTTGCGGGTAAATGAGAGAGCTTTATTCATATATAAGCATTCTTAGGACGATCAGCCAAGACACTGGTCACTAGGAAGCCAAAAAAAGAAGTAGGAAGCGAGGTGTTTCATCAAGCCAGCTCTCGGCCACATTCAAAGTGCAGCAAGCACGGTTCGCACGAAGATGCGCCGCAAGGTTTGCTGACCTCTTTACATGCTGAATAACAAAAAGAGAGGAAATATTACTGAGCGCTACTATTTGTAACAGGTTATCAGCCAGAATTAAGCGAGAATTGTGGCGAGTGTTCCATGCAATCAACTTCCATTATCACATGCGAGAACCCTCGAAGAGAACCAAATGTGTTGAAGATTGCTTTATCACATTTTAAAATTATAATAAGACTGCAGACGCTCCTCCATCCGGTTCCTAGTAGTATAGTGTAGTATGCTTCTGGCAATCTGACACCGAATTAACTGTTGCACGTCCACCGCCTGAGCGAGGGAGAGCTTGCATTAGGCAAAAGTTTCTCCTTGTCCTGCGAGCCACCGCGCGCAAGCTTCTCCTGTCCTGCAACCTTCTCCTCGTTCGGCAAGTTGACGGGACACAACAAAGTAATGCTAGTCCATGCTGCCTCCTCTCCGGTTAACATGGCTTAATTTCAAACGAGATAAATACACTGTCTGTCACTGTATATTTGTAAAAATACGGTCAGTAGACTTCATAGTACGCTCATTGCGCTCAATATATATATTTTCCGGTGTTCATACGGTCACTAGCTCACCCTGACTGAGTATGTGTGTGCATGCACGTGTAGGTTGAGCACTTGAGCGTCACCGTGTGTGTTCCGTCGTGCGCTCGGACATGCATGCATTAGGGCGTCGCGCGCGTTTTTGCGTCCATGTGTACGTGTGACTGTTGCATACACGTAGGGGGAGTACATGTAGGGGCCACTAAGGAGCAGTCAAATGACACAGTAAGTTAGTCGAAAGAAGCAACCATCATTTCACTCTTGAATGACACGTACGCAATATAAAATGGTTGCTATGGATAGAAAAAGAAAACCACTATACTATACACTAGCAGGGTGCGTGTGAGAGACGGGTCAGGAGGTGAATGACACGTGACCCCAGGGGGTGGCTGGCCCACCTATCATACAACCAAAGGCAGGTGCAGTAGAGGGCCGAGGAGTAGTACGAAATCCTACGCACCTACACACGCTAACCAAGGGCTGAGTGATCACTCGAATCGCAAGATCAGTTGACTAGAAGCTACGGTAGACCCATGGAGGCGATGAGCGCGAGCATCAGCCGGCTGTGCCAGATGGTCCACGACGCCGGCCTGTGGCCCGACAGGTAGTATTGCTTGAGGCCGCTAGGGCGAGGGGCCGCTTGGACGACAGCTTCGCATCCTTGTTCGATGAGGTCCTCGTCAGTTTCCTCGACAAGTTCACCGTCGTCAAGAAGCTTGCGGACGACTTTGACGTGAGCCTCCAGCCGACGTGCCCAGGCTTTGTGATGCCCGCCACCCTCAACGGCCACTATGGTAACAACCTCTTCGACGCACTGGTGGCCCTGCGACTGCCCACCGTCGCGCCAGAGAATGTCCACCTCGAGGTCGCGCTCGCCGCGCAGCGCCTAGCGCAGCAAGACACCATCAACATAATCACCCACGTCTACGCGCAAATCGTCCACAAGGACTAGTACATGCAAGAGGAGGACGATAGGAGCCTGGCCTTCTTGGAGCGCAGGGCAACCTTGGACGGCACTGTTCAGAAGCACGTTGAGCTCGCCGCCAACGCCGCTGCTCCTCACACGTCGGTTGGTGACCCGGCGCACTAGGGCGTGAGGATGCCGTTGAACGTTGATGGATCCGTAT
The DNA here is from genome assembly GCA_032464435.1 of Aegilops umbellulata. Lineage (NCBI taxonomy): Eukaryota > Viridiplantae > Streptophyta > Magnoliopsida > Poales > Poaceae > Aegilops > Aegilops umbellulata. The sequence continues at coordinate 510,179,614 of CP136056.1, read as the reverse complement.
GTATTTTTATCCTTCTGTCAAATCCATGTAGTGGTATATGATACTACAGTAATTATCTTACCTTTCGCATCAACTTCATAATTTTCGTACGTACTCCATGCATGAATAGCGCCAGAAGCAAACTTCTCATTACTCTAGGCAAAATCGTTATTTTCTATCTATCGGTCGCGCCGTGGAGCAGAACCAAATTTTACAAGTTACGAGTTCAAAAGGAAAAGCCTTCCGTGTTCACGTCGCACCCCCACACGGTTGGTCCGGCACGCCGCTCAAGCGGGAATGCGTGCGGTGTTGCATTTTCACTTACAAGTGGGACCGCAGTTGAGTAAACTGACTATCGGCAAACCCCCACCCCGCCCACCGTGCGATGGCTGAGAAAAGCGGACAAGAGGGAGAAGAGATGGTTGTAGCACGGACTCCAAGAAAATTGGTGTCAGATGGGACTCGTGTGGGTGGCGTGTGCCGTACTGCTAGACGTGAATGCTAGTTATGGCCCATGCCACCCCACTACATCGAGCCTATATCGAGGTACGTAGAACAAATTTCCTGCAGTCCGTGCTCAGCCCTCCTCTATCTCTCTTCTCAGCCAGCCAGCGGACGCGCGGAGCCCATCATCTGTTTGCTCACATGCAACCCCACATGTCAATGAAAACGCAAGAGGACCCACTGAAACTGCACATCTTTCACCTCGACGTGCTGGTGATGAAAAACAAATCTAGTAAAGATCTTCGGTGGCCGCTTTTGGAGTTACTCAAGAGTAGTAAGATTCTATTTACAGTTTAACCCAAGATGCACATCTCGTGGCTTCAACTACCACTCTATTTTCTTTCATGACACGACTTGGATGCTAGATGTCCCACGTGTCGGCAAAAGGAGGAAGAACCCAACCAAATCTTCAGTTCTGCTCTCGGATTAGACTAGTTGTGCTAACTTAATTTTTTTATTGTGTACTCCCTCTGTTCCAAAATACTTGACTTCCATTTGTCCAAAAATGGATGTACCTATATACTAAGACATGTCTAGATACATACATATTTTGACAAATAGAAGGCATGTAGTATTGTGCAACGGAGGGAGTAGAATGGATGTACCTAGCTATATACTAAGACATGTCTAGATACATATATATTTTGACAAATAGAAGGCATGTAGTATTGTGCAACGGAGGGAGTAGAATGGATGCAAGTTTTTGTATTGGGAAGAAGAGTACATCCATATATTGATAGAGCGCAATTTAGTAGATGTTTTATCACTTTTAGCTAGTATAGAATAGAGGCTAGACATGAGACTAGATGCGAGGAATCAACGTCTACTTCTTTACACTCGAAGAAGAAAGAAGCACGCTAGATCGAGCCTCCGCATGTGAAGCTAGTACAAATAGTGTACTACTATTGTTGATTGGCCTCATCCGATAACCTGTTGCAATGCACGTACAATTATGTATTCAGAAAATATTTTTTGCCTTGTCGCACCACTCACTCAGAGAAGCGACTCGAAAGCCATTCATAAATTTAGTAAGTTTATCACATGCATATCATTTTATTACATAGAACAACAGGTCATCAACCCACATCGACAACGAGGATACATTATAAATACTAAAGTTTTCACCACACAACAAATAACAAGCCATGAAATGAACTTCAACTCAACCATTCCGCGGCGTTTGAAACGCTTGCTTTGAACCACAAGTGATTCTCTAGGATGGGCCATCCGTTGTCGATCTGGAGACCAATGCAGGACTGATCATCCAGGCTGAAGCGGCCTACTATATCAGTACCAGGGTAGGGAACCACCCAAATGTCCGAGGTATAGACACAGTTGCTTCTCATAAATGTGTCAACAGCAGTTGGATCCCCTTTCACCATCATCGGATAGTTTTGTCCAAGGAAGAGCGAGTTTTCTCCAAGACTATAAATTCTGTGCCAGGGAGAAGGAGTTGGCGCTAGCACCCTAGTATCCATCCCGAATACCATGCAACGGGTGTTGGCATAGGTCTGGAGAGTGCGACCATGGGAGACTACACCTGCTTCCTTAGCAGTAACATCATCAGTGGGCTGTATACACACAAGAAGAGGTGATCCATCAGAATTAGTTGCCAGGTGCCACACAGTATATCGACGCTGCTCGTCCTCATGCTCGTGATCATCACCATAGTCATCTCCCCCTTGGTTATAAAAATCTTCAAGTATAGGTGGTGGGATGTTCACAGGACCTTGGAAACACAAGAAGAAGGTTAATTGGTAAAGGGAAACTTGCTAACCCTCATGCTTGTGGATGAAACAATTATAATTACGGTGGAAGACAAACGTACTGAAACAACGAGGATGCCATGCATAAAGAGTGCCACGAGTGGTGGCAGCAAACACAAGGCCCTCGTATTAATTGCATCACAATACTCCTTCGTGCACAGAAACTGATTTTTGAGCAATATCCATCGAGTGAAACCATCAAGGACGGCAACAAGCTTGTCGAAGATAGCAACAACATCATAGTTTTTGTAATTCCAAGAGCGGTCGGGAACTCGACAAATTGCTATCTTCCGTAGACGACAGTCACCATGATCATATTTGAACGTGCGTACATTACCGGTGTGCTCAACCTCTAGGCAGTGTGTTGTGATTTTTGGAAGTGGAACCTGGTGACGAGTGTACACATTCACAAGTTCCCACTCGCAGTTGGACCCAATGTAAACAACCCAATCTCCATTTGCGCCCGCCCAAGCCTTTCCCTCAAGCAATGGCATCTTAACATCACACGTATCATTATCAAGCGGCATCAACTTGCACAGGGCGAGGCCTCCGTCGTCCCGGCGCCAGTCATCAGGGTCACGACGAAGAAGATAGGGGAGATCAAACCGCTCCTTGACCCTTGGGTTCCTTGTAATGATGTTATTAGTTGAGTCAAGAATGGGCTGGAACGAACCTGCCATGCTAGCCGAGGTGATGACGTCGCACCGATCAATGAGTTCCTCCACCACGTCATATTTCAGATCGGGGCAAGAATAACGGGGTCATTTCCGTCCTATTCCCTCCATGGAGAAGACGATCGAACAATGGCAGAAGAAAGTGTGAAGGGATGAAGGAAAATGGAGGAGGGAGAGGAAGAGCGTGCGATAGCAGTTCCAAATCGAGAGGGAAAGGTGAAGAGTCGATGGACGGTTGCGAGTTTGCCACGGTTCACGAAGAGGCGCCCAGGCCTACATGTCCATTCGGAAATACTCCTACTACTCGCCTCGTCTCACTGATATGCTGGAACGGGACCACATGTCAACAAAACATGGTGTGTAATTTCTCGTGCAAAATGCGATCTGGCCGCATTGGCCCGAGGTGCCGCATTAGTTATCGACCTTTATTTTTTTAATGGCGTGCCGATCAGTTTTGAAGCACGACTAACTGGTACTGTACGCAGAGAAAATATAAACTACTCTACCACTACCCCACCTCCAGTACTAGTAGTATAAAAAAGATATATATATAGGCTGGAGCTTTAGCGCTTTCTTGCTAAGGGCTGCCCACTTGCTTCTCACACTACCACCCTCTCTCCAGATCTAAAAAAGACGGCCCCTCTCTCCCTCCTCACCGGTGGTCACAGATCCGCCGGGGAAGAGAAGGACGTGCAGCGTTGACGCACTCGTCGACGGCGAGCGAGGTCACGCACTGACGACAAGGCCGTCCTCTCAGACCTAGCGCCCGCGCGGGATGGCCTCGGTCCCCAAACTCGCCGCCGTAGTGTGTACGGAGGACGACGACCATGAGCGAAGCCACTTCCCGCCGACCCTCAGGTATGCTACCTCTTTTCGAGCCATAACCTTGTTCTATTGCCCAATCTGCTACGTCGTTGCATGTGGATCTTTTTCCACTCCACCATCTTCCCAATTTGCTATCCTCTACTCTGCTGGCCACGCAGACGAAAACCATAATTTGCACTATTAAAGGAAACCCTACTTCATGCAGACTAATCCATGTCTGGGTTGAATAAGGAAAGGAAGGGAGACTGTACTGTCCAAGAGAGTAGGCATCGAACCCGCATCTAGGTTGAAAAGGGGAAAATCAGTAGCTAAGGAACGAGTCTCGTGTCTCTTGGTTGAAGAAGGGTAGAAAGGCATGACAACGCAATAGAGAATGACCAGGTCGATCGGTTTGTTGTCCTCGCATAGGAAAAAGGTGGCTAAAGAGAACAAAAATGGGACCGTAGTCCACATATGCTGCCTGGATATTTGTTGCTCTGGGCAACCATACCTCCCTCACCACTCTGCGTCCGTGGAGGTACATTGTACTGGTGCCTCCCATGCTCTTATTGCCACTTTCTTTGCTGTTAGTATAACGCCAGCAGTCAAGTCAAGCAATGCTACTGCTAAAGTGATGCCACATTTAACTAATGCCGCTCTCAGTCTAATGCCACCCATAAATTTAAGCAATGCCATTTAATGTCACTGGATTATTTTAGGGTTAGCTGTTGATTGTGGATGTATTAAAGATTTTTCAGCTATAAGGCATTCTAATGCTGTTGAACAGCCAGTATACCAACGATGAAACTTGTTACTCCCGTTAGATTTTTGCACTGTTAATGCTTATAGATTACATACCTCACTTTCATGAGATAAATTAATTTTTTGTACAGTGTCACAAAATTGCAAGGCGCTGATGTCATTTTATTTTGGTTAAACTGCACAAACAATTATGAAGACAAGAGGAAAGGTCAAGAGTGGGCACCTCCTCCTCCGGCTGTTCTCTTGAGGAGGTCTGTATGTTTGACTCTAATGCGTGTCGACTACATACCTGACATCATGATGTAATGTTAAGTCATTTCCTTTTGTACAGTGTCACTGAATTGTCAAGGCGGTGATGGCATTTAATTTTAGTAGAACTGCACAAAATTTGCTTAAAAGAAGAGGAAAGGTCAGGAATGGCTCACTTTTCCAGAAAAAACTATGTATGCCTTCCTCACATCAGCCGCTGTTGCTTTATTTATTCCTTCAAACAGGTGGTTAGAAACAATCTTGCTACCTTTTCCCATTAAGAAATTGGAATGCTTATATTTGTGAGTCTATGCTTCAACTAGTGCCACTTTTGGAGTAATCACACTTTCAATATCTATGCAAACAGGGATGCTCGATTTTAGTGGAACTGCACAAAAAGTCCAACTGGTTCAACATTAGGAGCATGTTTTTTCCCAACCTTTATATCCAATTGGTGGCACTATGAGCTGTTCATTACGAAGGTACATGGTTTGCTTCTATCTTGCTACTCTTTTTGTACTGTCATTAGATAGTAATACTAGTGGTTTGCATGTGAATTTATTGGCAGGGTGGACCTACATTGGAGGTGCAGGACAGGATTCAATGATTGGATGCTCAATTTTGGTTGTATCGATTTCACCTCTTCCATCACTGCGAACATGGATATCCTTGGTCTGATGAAGAATAGGCGCTATATTTCTGCTCTGTACCAGCAAATCAATTTAGTATGAAATTGTTCAGGGTAAAACATAACTGTATCAGATGGTCTAGTGCAGAACATGACAGATGCTAAGCGGAAGAGACATGTTTAAACCGAATATACAAGGTGTGGTATATGTTTACTAGCTGCTTGATATTTGTGCAGACAGAGATGTCTGCCCATTGCTATTTGGCAAACCAACAAAGTGCCCACAATTTCGGTTGAACTGCACAAGAGAATAGTATAGTCACTGCATGCAGTGCCATTTGAAAATAGACACAGAAAGATTGGATAGTCACTTCATGGACTGCAGAAAAGTAGTACTGTACTATTTATTGGCCAACACTAGGTGCTTCATTGCTTTGGTCTGATTATACAATGGACATCATTTTGCCTAAGTTAAAGTTTGTATTCCGAAAATAATCTCGCAGTGTGATCGAGGGAAGACCAAATCATATTGCAGTGCATGTTCCTCCATCATGTCTGGTTCATTCTCATGGTTCCAGCTCTTGGTGAAACCACTTATGTTTGCAAGAGGAATTCTAGACTTCACAAACAAATTTTTCTTTCTGTCTGTGCTGAATGTTGGCCAATAGAAGCATCCATGTTAGTAGGAAGAACAGATGTTTTTTCTAGATCTTTGCTTTTGGAGCTACATATTTGTATATGATCTGTGAGTCATTGAGATGCATTAAGATGTTGATCTTATGTATAGGAATCGTACTAGTTAGTTTTAGTTGCGACGCAAGATCCGAAGTGGCTGATCTTTGCTTTTGGAGCTACATATTTGTATATGATCTGTGAATCATTGAGATGCATTAACAGTTACTTATTTCTGTTCGCTCAGTGTTTACAAGTTACGGATCGATCACTAGCTAGCCTACAAATGCGCTCCTGGCTGTTTTATTTGCGACGCAAGATGCGAAGTGGTAGTTTTTTGAATAAAAATGCCTACCTCTGAAGAAACTGACAAGCTCGTACGCAAGCAAGTGCCTCCTTATTTCAAGCAATAGAAAAAATGGCTCCTCCTAGTGGATTTCTGGCATCTGGGTCCCATGCCATTGTCAACGTAGTCAATAAACGAGAGAATTGCACAATGAGCAGCTGACACCAGGGACCCAACAGCTCGCCCAGTTATTTTTGTTTTGGGTTAATTTGACAAATGCCACTCCAAATCTGGTGTATCCGAGAAATGCCACTGCAATTTCCAAACTTTGAAAAATGCCATTTCATGCCATTTCTAGTGGCAGTTTTCGAAGTCTGGAGTGGCATTTTTCAAAGTTTGCAAACTACAGTGGCGTTTTTCAAAGTTTGCAAAAATTGCAGTGGCATTTTTCAAAGTTTGGAAATTGCAGTGGCATTTTTATGAATCGCCATAATTGGAGTGGCATTTATCTAATTTGTTTTTGAGACGGAAGCAGGGTGTCAACTGGGCTGTGCGGGACACTCTGGCCTGTCTAGACAGCCTTTTCTTTTATATTTACCACAGACCAGCACAGTAGTTTTTTTTCTTTCTGAAAATGGCTAGCCCAGTTTTTTTGTGATTTGTCAAGTAAGTCGCTTTATCAGGCCTATTGGGCTGCAAAATCTTTCAAGACGAGGAGAGTGGCCTATCAGTAATGAGAAATGGGCTGTACATTTTTAAAACACATCAAACCGGCAATTATTTTCAAATATCATTTTTTCATTTCAAGATTTTAAATTGCATCGACTTTTATGCGTGGACAATTTATTGGATTTTATATTGATATACATTTATTTTAAAATCAGTCTGAATGTGACTCAAAATTTTGGGATTAAAAACAGTTCAGACCGCACCGACATATGCAAAATTTCGTATAATTTTTTAACCGTGGCCACAATATGGGCTGTAATGCTAACATAAATAATATGGGCTCCAAAAAAACCCGTAAGAATTAGCAAATGGGCTGTAAATTATTTGAAATAATGGCAGATGGGTTGTATGCTGTTTTCCATAGATTTGAGGCTTTCCACAGATGGCCTGTATACTATTGGATGTCCATCCAACGACCGTCGTGCTTCTTCAATCTCTGCTCTTCCTGCTCCAGCCGCTCAAACAAGCGCCGGCGGGACTGCCTGCTCCCTCCTCCCCGCGGCCGGCTGTGCTGCCGCACAGGCCTCACTGCCCCACCGTACTCCCATCGCTGGCCTAGCCATCCCTCTACTCACCCACGCCTGCTGCTATTCTCCGGCGACGGCAGACGAACCAGTAAACCCTCGTACAGTCGTACTCCCCTCCGCGTGGGAAACAAAAACAACAACCGAGTCTTCCCTGCCTCCATGTCGTTCCCTTCCTAGGCCTCGTCGTCGTCCACCGCCCTGGTGCTCTCGGCGTGGCGTGGTTAGTGTGGTCAACGACCGACATGCATCTGAAGTGGACTGTATGTGAAGAGGCTGACAGCTGGGTCCACGGCCACACGCAAGGAAATGCCTCCTTATTACGCGCAAAATAATGATTTCCTCCACCTGACATCTGGGACCCACCAAAACGGCCTCTGTATTTCGCGAAAAAAACATTACCGCTGCTGACAGCTTGGACCCACTAGCTATATCTTCACACGCAAGGAAGTGCCTCCTTATTACGCACAAAAAAATGAATACTCCCCCTGCTAGCTGGGACCCAGTATAGTGGGCCTACTAAGTTGACGGGGACGAAGGGCTTTGTCAACTTAGTCAATATGCATGATTCTAACTCGACTAACCGTACGATGTCCATCCAACGGTCGTAGTGCTTCTTCAACCTCTGGTCTTCTTGCTCCAACCGCCCAAACCAGCACCGGTCGTGCCGCCTGCTCCTGCCTCCCATGGCCGGCTGTGCTGCCGCGGAGGCCTCACCGCCCCAACTACTCCCACCGCTGGCCAAGGCATCCCTCCACTCCACTCACCCACACCCCCTGTTATTCTGCGGCGACAGCAGCACAGCCAAACCAGTGAACCCTCGTACTCCTCACCGTGTGGGCATCCACTGCCGCGTCTTCCCTGGCTCCGTGTCGTCCCCTTCCTAGGCCTCACCGCCGTCCACCGCGATGGTGCTGTCGGCACGCCGTGGTCAATGTGGTCAACGATCGAATTCCATCAGAAGAATACTGTACGTGGAGAGGCTGACAACTAGGTCCATGACAGCCGCAAGGAAGTGCCTCCTTATTACGCGGAAAATAATTATTCCTCCACCTGACAGCAGCGACCCACCGAACGGGCCACCAGTATTTTGCGAAAAAAATCGTTTCCCCCGAACTGCTGGGACCCACCGGACGGGCCACCATATTTCGCGAAAAAAACGTTCCCCCCGCTGTCAGCTCGGACCCACCGGAAGTGCCTCCTTATTACGCACAACAAAATGAATACTCGTCCAGCTAGCTGGGACCCACCTTGGTGGGAGGCTGACTTGTGGGCCTACTAAGTTGACGGGGACGAAGGGCTTTGTCAACTTAGTCAATATGAACCATTCTAGCTCCAATGACCGTACGATGTCTATCCAACGGGCATAGTGCTTCTTCAACCTCTGGCCTTCTTGCTCCAGCCGCCCAAAGCAGCGCCGGTCGTGCCGCATGCTCCTGCCTCCCGTGGCCGGCTGTGCTGCCGCGGAGGCCTCACTGCCCCCTACTATTCCCATCGCTGGCCAGGCCCTGCGGCGACGGCAGCCTCGCACCACAGCCGAACCAGTGAACCCTCGTACTCCTCTCCACACGCGCGCGGGCTTCCACTACCACGTCTTCCCCGGCTCCCCATCGTCCCCTTCCTAGGCCTCGCCGTCGTCCACTGCCCTGGTGCTCTCGGCGCGGCATGGTCAACGTGGTCAAGGAACCACTTCCATCGGACGTGGACTGTACGTGGAGAGGCTGACAGCTGGGTCCACGGCCGCAGCAAGGAAGTGCCTCCTTATTACATGCAAAATAATTATTCCTCCACCTGACAGCGGGGACCCACCGGACGGGCCACCGTATTTCGCCCCCTGAATGCTGGGACCCACCAGCTACATCTTCGCAGGCAAGGAAGTGCCTGACAGTCGGGACCCACCTGGTCGAAGCATACGTAGCGTTGTCATTCTGGTCGCGAACATGTATGTACATATATACTGGTGGATGTAGAGGCGCGCACGTGTCATAGTAGAGGCGGTCAGGATGCAAGAAAGAAAATACGGCCACGTATGTGTACATATGGGAGGGGTCTCGAACGCCTACTCGCGCATACATACGGCGAGGGCTCGTGTACATGGCTGGGTCGGAACAGAGAAACAACGTCGTTGTCGTGTTCATGGGTCGGAACGGAATGCGTGGTCGTGTTCATCGGGAGGGCTTGGACGGAAGAGGCGATGGAAACAAGGCCTGGCGTACCGCACAACGGAGGAAACGGACCTCCTACGGTCGAAACGGGGGTCCTGTTGATCGGGAGGGGTGTGGCGTACCGCACAACGGAGAAAACGGACCTCCTACGGTCGAAACAGGGGTCCTGTTGATCGGGAGGGGTGTGGCGTACCGCACAACGGAGGAAACGGACCTCCTACGGTCGAAACGGGGGTCCTGTTGATCGGGAGGGGTGTGGCGTACCGCAAAACGGAGGAAACGGACCTCCTACGGTCGAAACGGGGGTCCTGTTGATCGGGAGGGGTGTGGCATACCGCAAAACGGAGGAAACGGACTTGTGTTGGAGCGCTACGGTCGAAACTGGGGTCCTGTTCATCAGGAGGGGTGTGGCGTACCACAAAACGGGACTCCACGGGATACTGTTCATCTCCACCGTCGACCCCCTCCAGCCTCCACGAGCTACTGTTCATCCACCGTCGACCTCCTCCAGCCTCCACGGGCTCCTGTTCATCCAGCCTCCACCGCGCGCTACTCCACCGGCTACTGTTCAACCACCCCTCCACCGTCTACTATTCATCCAGCCCTCCACACCACGGGGTCCTGTTCAACCACCCCTCCACGGGCACCCCTCCATCGTCTACTGTTCATCCTGCCCTCCACGGGGTGGTCCTGTTCATCCAGCCCTCCACGGGGTCCTGTTCATCCAGCCCCAACCGGCTCGATCGATCGGGGTCCTGTTCATCCAGAGGCAACACCACGGGGTCCTGTTCATCCACCCCCACCGGGAACTGTTCATCCAAACCCCCCCGCAACGCTCACTGTTCATCCAGAGGCAGCATCGATCGGCTTTAGTTAGCAGCAGTAGCCAAGGAATCGCTCGATCGGGTTCAGTTAACAGCCATCGATCGATCGCTCGGGTTCAGTAACGCGTAGCCTGTAGTGCAATCGCTCGGGTTCAGTTAGAGCCCAACGCCTCGCTCGGGTTCAGTTAGAGCCAACACCTCGCACACACGCGCGCACGTGTACGAGAGAAACGCGCATCGCTCGGCCCCGACCTCCCACCGTAACCGGGAACTCCCCGAAATTTTTCTCCCCCTCGCTTCTACCACGGTTTTTTCCATCATGGACGGCCTAAAGAATGTCATCCAGCTGCGTCTCCGGCCCGCCCAGGACGAAAAGCCCATTTTCTGTCATGATTTTTTGTCATAGAAGTAATAGCCCACCACATCTATGATGATACAGGGTTTTGTCACAATTATCATCACAGAAGTGTCATATGTATGACAGAAAAAAATGTTCGGCCCAAAATGTCACGGATGTGTCTTTTTTTGTAGTGGTCGGTGAAAAACTGGAGGTTGCCGGCGTAGCTGGCCTCATGCGGCACCTTAGCGGCAGCCTCACAAATGTTGCCCAAAGCTGTGTTAGCCCTTTCCCTGAGCGTTCGAACCATGGGGGCATGCTCGTGCTCCAGAACCCGCCGCTGACGGATCTCGTCCTCATTCCGCTGCGCGATGGCCTCGGCATCATCAACCCTCTGTTGGAGAAGAAGCAGCTCGGCCCGGGAAGAGGCCAGCTCTGCCTGTGCTGCGCCAAGGGCAGCTACGGAGGAGTCCGCACACCGCGTCACTTCAGCCAGTTTGGCCCTCAGGGCCGTGGTCCTACCCTCAGCCTCAGCCCTGATCAACCCCAACCTCGCTTCATATTCACGCTCGAAGGCCGAGCGAGATTCTGCCACGTGGCGGTCGACCTCTTCCTAGGCCCGGGCTTCGCGCGCAGCAACGTCATCCTTCGCCTGAGCCTCCAGGCGCTCCCTCGTCTCCAACCGCTCAAGGTCAAGGTTGCGCCTGGCGGCCTCCAGCGTCAGCGCCTTCTCGCGCTTTAGAAGCTCCACCCGGTCGACGGAGTCCCCCTTCAGCGACTCAAGGGCCGCCTGGCATAGTTCCACTTGCTGCTCCAGGGAGTTGCTCCAGGCTTGGAGCTCCCATGCGCGCTCCTCCGCATCTTTGTGCCGTCGGTCTGCTTCCCGAGCCTCCTCAACGGCCTGGAAGCAGGCCTCCGCGAAGCCACCAGCGACGCTTCAGCCTTCGTGTTGTCGAGATCACGTTGGTGACGCGTGAGGGCGACGGCTACCTTCAGTTTGCGCCTCTCCTCAACAAGGCGCAAACCTTCGGCCTCGAGGCGCGCATCCTCGCCAGCAAGCTCTGCCCCGATCCGGCTCACCCCGTCTGCCGCCCCATGGAGGAACTCTTGGTGAAGGGCGTGACGCTCCCGAGCGCGCCTGAGCACGTCTTCCATATCACCCTCTACCACCGGAGTATGCGGAGGGACCTGAGGTGACATGCCCCCTCCCGGCGCGGGGCTGGGGGCTGGCGCCCTAGCCATCGTCGGATGGACCCCTCTGGGAATCTAGCTTGGCATCGGTCCATCCACGGAGGAGGAACTGAGGCCAGACTTCAACCATTCACCATCTATGATCAGAGGAGGAACGCGGGGCATGCCGGATGTGCCCCAGGAGGACTCGTGAAGAAAGGACAGCGGGCGCGCAGGCTCGAGGTGCCCGGTGGAACGAACCACTCCACCGACTGGTCCAGCGGCGGGAGTGCTGCTCTAGCTCGGCGTGCCCAGGGTCAGCGGAGAAGGCGAAGCTTGGGGGACGGGGCCTGAAAGGCCACAATCAGCCGCAGGGATAGCAAAGTAAATGAGCAGAGAAAGAAGAGGACTTACTCGTCCATGGCAAAGTACTTCATGCGCTTCAACAAGCGGCAAGGGCGGTCATCGCCACCCAAGGCCTCCTTCCTCTCGCGGAGGGCCTCGAAGTCTACGCAGAAACGACCTAAGCGCTCGACGCAGGGGTTGGCCTGTGGCGCGGAAGAAGCGTCAAGATGATCAGCGCCGAAGGAGTCGGCCCGGGAGACGCCGTCAGGCGTCGCCTCGCAAGGAACCGTCGGCGCCTCAGGAGCCCCGGCGTCAAGAGCCATAGGCCGCAACTCCGCGCCTGCCGCCGCTCTAGGGCGGGCCTCGGGAGACGCCGCCTTCGAGGCTTCTCGCGGCGTCGACACCTCGACATCAGTCGCCTCAGCTCCCGCCGGTTCTCATCTCCCCGCTCTATCGCCTGAGGAAGGACTGCTGTGGGCGACAGGGGGAGCAACCACGGCGGCTGGGTTCTCGCGGGGCCCCGTGAAGCCAGTCGGGCGCAGCCCCCACTCATTGAAGCTGGGCAGCTGCCTCACAAAATCGGCCCTGCCAGAGCAAAGATACAAAACGGCACCATCGCGCCGAAGGCTGCCTGGGGAAGGGTCACCAGTCAAGACCCTGAGCACCGTCCGCAGCACTTCAGGCACGAGGTCCTCCTCCTGAAGTCACATGCGGTCTCTGTGCCCCGCAAAGTCCCACATCCGGCAAGAGTGGCGCTGGAGAGGAGCAATGCGACATTGGAGGAACTCCTTCACCACCTTGGATGATGTCACATTGAGCGCCCTCAAACTCTGGAAGCGGCACCAGACGAAGGCGAGCCGGGGGCTCACGAGCATCTCATGATCCCAGCTCGAGTTGGGAACAGCAGGCGAGGTCGGGTGCGAGAGCAAGGGGTTGGGCACTCCGACGTCCACATACAACCACCGCTCTTTGAACCTGACCTCAGGAGGAGGAAGGCCGAAGTCGATCCCTGAAGCGGCCGTCTCTGGCACGGCGAAGAAGCCCACACACCCTGAGCACTGAGTGGGGTCGCTCAGGCGCAAAGAAAAGAATTGGTGCAGCAGGGCAACGGAAGGAGGAATGCCTATCATCGACTCGCAAACAAAAGCAAAGACAACCAGAAGGGTAATGGACTCAGGCCCGAGGTGCATCGTGCGGATCTGATAATGGGAGAGCACCGCATTGAAGAAAGTGGAAAAGGGGGGAACCAGACCCGCCCACAGGACATCGGCGAAGAATCGAACCTCCGTGACGACCCTATCAAAGGAGGCATGAGACGCAGGCCAAACTGTGGTCCTGCCGCACTCGTTGAATATAGTGGCAAGGGCAGAGCGGACCTTGTTCAAGGCTTCAGGATTGAGTATGATTGACTGACCAACGGCGGGGGCCGCCACCGGAGGCAAGCGGGGCGAAGACGCAGGATTCTTTCCCTTTTCCTTCTTCGTTGGTGCCATGGCGATGGAAAGAGGGGAGAGCTCGAGTCAGATTGGCGGCGGAGGTTAGAGAAGGAAGGGTCCGCTTAGCCGGGCGCATAACAAGGCGTCGTGGGAAGGGGAGACGCCCACGTCCAATCAATCGCCATGCGGCGCCCGAGGCCGCAGGCTATTGGGGCCCGCGGCGCTTCGCGCTTGCCCCTTCGCTTCTCTGCTAAGCCAAGCCCGGGCGCGCCTTGGGCCCGGGGGCTACTGTCGGCGTTCTGGGAACGGGGGTCTCCAGACTTGCCTGCCTGCAGCCCACGGCGTGGCTCGAGTGGGGGCCCAGCGTGGCCCAGCTTCATCGGCTCAAGCTCAAGACCCGCGCGAGGGGCCAAGCCTTGCGGGGCGGACGACAGGAAGCTTCCTCAGGAGTAGCCTCATCAGGCAGGCTCGCGAGGAGGCGGAGAGATCAAGGCAGGGGCACCTCGCGAGGAGCCCATGACGCAAGCCATGACGATCGAGATCAGGCGGGCGCCAGGCGGGCGCCGTCCTGCGCAGTGTCCTTGTTTCCCCTTAGGTGCAAAGGGAGCAAGCACAAGACAAGGCATCGGGCAAAGGTTACCATTCCGGTGCAACGAGACCAAGACCAGCAGAGCGGCAGGACGGAGGTCACCGTGGAGCCCAAGACGGCGTCATCACCAGTGCTTTTGGCAGCCGAAGACCACCTATGGTCAGGATAACTTGTACTGGATGTTCCCCTTCAAAATGGCCAATTGTTGGCGCCCTTCTCGCTCATTATTTGGGAAGAGGACCAGGGCCTCTATAAATAGGACTAGCCACCATAGGGATTGGGGAGATCCGGGCGAAGCAGAAACACACCGCGCCAGCTCAAGAACACCTCTTGCGAGGCCGTTCTTCCCCTGCATTTTTCATCATCAGCCCTTGAGGCAATCCATTACACCACACACTAGAGTAGGGTATTACACCACATCGGTGGCCCGAACCAGTATAAACCTCGTGTCCCTTGTGTGTTCTTCTTTCCGGCCTAGATTTCTTGCGAGCCATAGAAGCGCGAGTCGGTATGGGAAAGATCTTCATGCGCACCCTAGAGTTCGAACCTTAAGGGTCTGCCGGAACCCGAAATCCGACAGTTATTATTACATTTCCTTGTTCATGATAATCATTCATTATCCATGCTATAATTTGTATTGAACGGAAACTCAAATGCATGTGTGGATACCTAGACAACAACATGTCCCTAGTGAGCCTCTACTGGACTAGCTCATTGATCAAAGATGGCTATGGTTTCCTAGCCATAGACATGAGTGGTCATTTGATAACGGGATCACATCTTAGGAGGATGTGATGGACAAGACCCAAACTATGAACGTAGCATATGATTGTCTCAAGTTTATTGCTATCGTTTTTTGCATGTCAAGTATATGTTCCTATGACCATGAGATCATGCAACTCACTGACACTGGAGGAGTACCTTATGTGTGCCAAATGTCGCAACGTAACTGCGTGACTATAAAGGTGCTCTACAGGTATCTTCGAGGGTGTCTGTTGAGTTGGCATGGATCTAGACTGGGATTTGTCACTCCATATGATGGATAAATATCTCAGGGCCCACTCGGTAATACAACATCACAATGAGCTTGCAAGCAATGTGACTAATGGGTTAGCCACATGATCTTGTATTATGCAATGAGTAAAGAGACTTGCCAGTAACAAGATTGAACTAGGTATGGCGATACCGACAATCAAATATTGGGCAAGTAACATACCGGTGGACAAAGGGAACTGCATACGGGATTATCTGAATAATTGACATCGAGGTTCGACGGATAAACATCTTCGTCGAATATGTAGAAACCAATATGGACATCCAGGTCCCGCTATTGGTTATTGACCGTAGAGGTATCTCGGCCATGTCTACATAGTTCTTGAACCCGCAGGGTCTACACACTTAATGTTTGGTGACGATATAAGTATAGTTGAGTTGTTATGGTGGTAACCGTAGGTTGTTCGGAGTCCCAGATGAGATCCCGTACATGACAAGGAACTCCGGAATGGTCCGGAGGTGAAGATTGATATATAGGACGAAGGGTATCAGAGTCCAGAATTGTTCCGGGGATACCGGGTTATGGCCAGGAGAACCGAAAGGGGTTTTGGGGGGCTCTGACAAGTGTTGGGGGGCCTCATGGGCCAAGGGGAGGGAGCACACCAGCCCACTAAGGGGCTGTGCGCCCCCCAAGTCCCCCTCCCATGTTGCCAGAAGAGGTGGGGCGCCCCGCTAGGGTAGCCGCCCCCTTTGCATTGGGGGCCAAGGCTCCTAAGGGGGAGGCGCCCAAAACCCATCTAGGGTTGCCCCTTGTGGCCGCTCCCCTAGGAAAACCCTAGGGCGCCCCTGCTACTTCTTGAGCTTGCGTTGATTTTTTCCTGGAAGAGGAAAGGGTGATGCATCAAAGTAGAGATAAGTATTTCCCTCAGTTAAGAACCAAGGTATCAATCCAGTAGGAGGCGGAAGCAAGTCCCCAATATGCACCTGCACAAACTAACAAACAATTGCACACAATGCGAAAAAGGGGTTTTTGTAGGATCGGAAGTATGTCTAGAGGGGGGTGATTAGACTACTTGACTAAATAAAAACTTAACCTTTTCCCAATTTTAGTTCTTGGCAGATTTTAGCTACTTTAGGACAAGTCAAGCAATCATCACACATTTCAAGCAAGCATGCAAAGAGTATATAGGCAGCGGAAAGTAAAGCATGCAACTTGCAAGAATGTAAAGGGAAGGGTTTGGAGAATTCAAACGCTATTGGAGACACGGATGTTTTTCCCGTGGTTCGGATAGGTGGTGCTATCCTACATCCACGTTGATGGAGACTTCAACCCACAAAGGGTAACGGTTGCGCGAGTCCACGGAGGGCTCCACCCACGAAGGGTCCACGAAGAAGCAACCTTGTCTATCCCACCATGGCCATCGCCCACGAAGGACTTGCCTCACTAGCGGTAGATCTTCACGAAGTAGGTGATCTCCTTGCCCTTACAAACTCCTTGGTTCAACTCCACAATCTTGTCGGAGGCTCCCAAGTGACACCTAGCCAATCTAGGAGACACCACTCTCCAAGAAGTAACAAATGGTGTGTTGATGATGAACTCAAATGATAGTCTCCCCAACACTCAACTCTCTCTCACATGATTTGGATTTGGTGGAAAGAAGATTTGAGTGGCAAGCAACTTGGGAAAGGCTAGAGATGAAGATTCATATGGTAGGAATGGAATATCTTGGTCTCAACACATGAGTAGGTGGTTCTCTCAGAATATATGAGTTGGAAGTGTAGTTGTGTTCTGATGGCTCTCACCATGAGTGAATAGGAGGTGGAGGGGTATATATAGCCTCCACACAAAATCCAACCGTTACACACAATTTACCAATCTCGGTGGGACCGAATCAACAAACTCGGTCGGACCAAAATAGTAAACCTAGTGACCGTTAGAGATTTTCGGTGGGACTGACATGCAACTCGGTAGGACCGATATGGTTAGGGTTAGGGCATAACGTAATCTCACTGAGACCGATTACACAAACTCGGTGAGGCCGATTTGGTAATTAGCTAACCAGAGAGTTGGTCAGGTAAACTCGGTGGGACCAATTTGCTCTTTCGGTGAGACCAAAATGTTACAAAAGGGAAACAGAGAGTTTACATTGCAATCTCGGTGGGACCGATCCGCTCTTTCGGTGAGACCGAAAAGTTACGAAAAGGAAATAGAGAGATTGCAATCCCATCTCGGTGAGACCGAGATCCCTATCGGTAGAACCGATTTGCTACGGTTTGGCAGTGGCTTATGACATGTGAAACTCGGTGGCGCCGGATAGAAAGAATCGGTAGGTCCGAGTTTGGCTTTGGGTTTAGGTCAAGAGTGGATATGAGAAAGTAGCTGAGGATTTTGGAGCATATCATTAAGCACATGAAGCAAAAGGCTCATTAAGCAACACCTCATCCCTCCTTGATAGTATTGGCTTTTCCTATGGACTCAATGTGATCTTGGATCACTAAAATGTAAATGAAGAGTCTTGAGCTTTTGAGCTTGATCCAATCCTTTGTCCTTAGCATTTTGAGGGTTCCACTTTCACCATCCATGCCATGCCAATCATTGAGCTTTCCTGAAATAATTGTCTTGGAATTGCATTAGCTCAATGAGCTATATGTTGTTATGAATTACCAAAACCACCTAGGGATAGTTGCACTTTCAATCTCCCCCTTTTTGGTAATTGATGACAACATATAGATCAAAGCTTCGACAAATGATAATCAGAATGAATTATATCGTCGCTTTGAGAAGTATGGGATAAGTAAGAGCTCCCCCTAAATTTGTGCATATTTTAAAATTTGCTTTGGACTGCAGATGCACAAAGAGTTAGAATCATGGGTTACTCTTCCATGTCACATACATCTTGGTGGAGCTCTCAAAATGATAAGAATGAAATACATGCACTCATCACCAAGAAAAGTGAATGATCACATAAGATAGATAGGATATATCAAGCATGCATAAGTGTAGCTTATGATCAAACACATGATCATCAACGTCTCACAAGCATATCAAAGTATCTCGACCAAAAGCAAACAATGTTTGAAAAACCACCAAATAAAGAAAGAGAGAATAAAAGCAACAGTCTCTCTCGAAGCCTATGATCTATACAGTTTTCTCCCCCTTTGGCAACAAGTTACCAAAAAGTTCCTAGGAAATGCATAGTGCTAGATCGACACTCAGGCTTGATCTTCTGGTGGTGGTGGAGTCTGGATCACTCCAAGGACGAAGGCTTCTATAGACGTGGTTGGAGCTGGAGCTGAACTAGATGCTGGAGCTGGTTGGGCTGGTGTTGTGGTTGGAGCTGAGGTGGAGGCTCTTGTGTCAGGAACTGGCACTGCAGACAACCTCTGGGCTCGTGGCACTCTGGCAAATGCATCAGTGGTAGTCTTCCCTTTCCTCTCCTGCATGTCATCTTGAAGTTGCTCCACTTCAGACTGAATTTCTGTCACTTTGACATCCAAGTTATAGAACTTTTGTTCTACGATCCTCTCTAAGCTCTCCTGATTCTGAGTGAGGGTGGCCAGTCCTTTCTCTATCCTCAGGGTGGATGCAATCAAGTAACTGAGCTGCTCTTGCTTGGTTTTCAAGAAATATTCAGATGCCTCCTCTTGAGTTGGCATCTTTGCAGCTTTCTTCTTCCTTGCCTTCTCCGTCTGTGCTTGTGCATGGGCTGAAGATGGTTCATCCTTGTTCATCAAAACTTGATTGTCCTCAAAGTCTGGATGAATAGGCAAATGTTCCTTGTCCAAGAGGTATATGCCTGTGCCCATCTTGGAGTTGATCAGCTCCTGGATCTGAGGGGCATATCCACAGCTCCTCTTCTGGTCTGTCGCAGTCCTCTTGATTGTTTCTACCATGAGGCTCATGACTTTGAATTTTTGTGTCACATCAAAGATATGAAGCAAGTTGATTGCATGGCCTCTGATCATCTTGTGATCACCTGACTTGGGCAGCAGAGTGTGCCTCAGAATCCAATTGATGGTTGGCAACCCTGACAGAAGATAATGTACTGATCCAAACTTGAAAGTGTCAAGTGCCTTGTTTGGGATCTCTTTGTACATATTGGACATAGAGTTGTGGTCCATCTTCTTCTTGGCATATATATCTAGGTCATCCTCATGCTCCTCTGGGGCATTGATGAGCTGTGCCCACTCAACAACTGTTGATTGATACCTTGTCCCTTCTGACATCCACACAATCCTACCATCTGGATAGAAGTGTGCTGTGGAGTAGAACTGCATGATCAGCTCTTCATTCCACTTTGTGAGCTTCTGTCCCACAAAGTCAGCTACTCAACATGCCTTGAAGCTGTCTTGCACTCCAGGATAGTGCTCTTCATTGTCCTTGATGTATTCCCAGTCAACCCATCTCATATCACACACAATGGGCTTCTTATCCAACAAGACTGTCTCATAGAAGTCCTGCTGTTCCTTAGTGTGGAACCTGTAGTCAACAACAGTTCTCCTTCTGGTAGCATAAGGATCTTCTGCTCTCCACTTTCTCAGCCCCGAGTCTCTTCTAATCTTCATATCCTCAGCCACAGGATGAGCATCATTGTGGTCTGGGATCTTGGGCTTCAACTTTCTGAGTACTTGTCCTTCTTCCTCTTCTGCAGTGTTAGGCACTGGGGCCTTGTTCTTCTCAGCAGCTGGGATGCTCCTTGTATTCCTCTTTGGAGCTGTCTTGGCCTTTGATGCAGCCTTGGGTGCTTCCTTGGGCTTGGATGCAGTAGCCCCTGATTTGATTGCATCACCCATCAGCTTAGGCATCTTAGGTGCTGGTGCAGCAACCTCTTCTTCCTCTTCTTCAGAAGGATCTTTCCTCATAGAAGGCTTGCCAACAACTCTGGCAGTGGTAGTTCTAACTCTTTTCTTTTTCTTGTCCTGGCCAATATCTTCTTCAGATTCCATGGTGAACTTTATAGTTCCTTCAGGTGCAGCCTTCCTAGGCTTGGAGGTAGGAACTCTCCTAGCAGGTGCCTTTTTGTTCAATCCTGACTTGATGGCTGCAGCTGAGCCATACTCCTTAAGCACAACTCTCTTGGAAGTTGCTTCCTCTTCTGCCACATAGTTCTCATCCTCTGATTCTGAGGTTCTTTTCTTCCTTTGTCTGGTGGCAGCTTTTGGCAAATTACTGGGAGTGCTCCTGCTGCCTTCATCTAAAGAGTTGGAGGGACTAGTGCCCTCACTCATGTGCACTGGCTGTTCTGACATGTTCTGGCTATCACTCTGGTCTGACATGATGAACAAGCTGACTGCTGACCCTGTGAACAGTTTATAGATGAGGTAGAGTGGATGAGCATCACAAAATGCAGAGATTTTTCCAAAAGAATGATTCAAAATCTTAGTTTTAGTTTCCCACAGAAATCATTTCGGATCTACCGATTTTTAAACTCGGTGATACCGAAGCAGTTTTGGAACCTAAACTAGTGAACTCGGTCAGACCGAGTCACAGTTCGGTGGCACCGAGACTGCTAGGGTTTCACAAAGTTCCAAAATCGGTCACACCGATTAGCAATTCTCGGTCAAACCGAGTCTCGCTTGTGCAATGGCATGAGCCAAATCGGTGGGACCGAGTTTTTCAACTCGGTGGGTCCAAGATGGTTTCGGCGGAAACCTAACCCTAAAAATTTCGAATCAACCCTATTCTACGAACGCATTGATTGGATAGGAGTGTTTCAAACGTGGCTAGAATCAATATGATCACAATGTGCTAGGAATCAGATTGGGGAATAGCACAAAGATCGAGTCCATACCCTAGTTCGGCGGAGACTCGCTACGGCGGCAACGGCGGGGTTGAATTCTGTTGACGGCGATGGAGACCAGCGACTGGAGGCGGCTGGCGGTGAGGAGACGACCCGGAGACCACGTTGGCAGAGCGAGCTATCGCGCGGGCGAAGGGGTTCGGAGAAATTTCCAAATTTTTGCCCGTGTCTATATATAGCCCGACCCTGTCGGTGTGACCGAGTGGAACAACTTGGTGGCACCGAGATGCAAAAATTTATACAGTTATTGCAACTCGGTGTGACCGAATGGTTCAAATCGGTTGCACCGAGATTGAAAATTTAGATCAACTTAGTGATCTCGGTAGGACCGAAAGTGGGGTATCGGTCAGACCGAGAATCACAAAGAGGTTTTGGAAGTTTAAGTCTATGACGAATCGGGGACTCCGAGTGCTCCTCACACAGAGTGGTTCGAATCTGACTTGATCAATTTTATGATGTAGCATGAATAGAGTTTGAGACGAGAAACGCATAGATAGCTAGAGGAGGTTCTTAGGCATTCTTGTCCATCCACTTGGCAAAAGAAAAAAAACCAAACAATCAAAACAACAAGTGGATGTCCTCGAATGAGTAAAATATGCAACCAACATGCTCACACAATAAAATGGCAATTTAATTATGTGACAAAGCATGCACAACCAATTCTAGCATCTATCAAGCAATTGGCGATGACTAGGTCATCTATATATGAGTATATTGACTTAGGAGTCAAATGAGAACACTTGATCATAGGTCATACTCATCGTTTAAGCTCAAGTGGGGTTACCACTTTTACATAAAGCATTGTTGTGTTCACATCATTAGAGTTGCTTTAGCTCAAGTCTTAGAGTAAAGCTCCCCCTAGATGTGATATCCCCCCTAAGAGGGATGAACTAACCTTGGGTTTTGTCGATGATGACTTCATGTAGATGTTGAAGATGTGGATGCTCAATGTTGATGTAGATCACTTGGAACTATCCTTTTGAGTGAATTGCACTTTCAATACCTACATGGGTTAGTCCCACAAGGAACAAACGAGGATATCCATAGACATAGAGTGATGCACACACAAGATGATGTCCATGAAAACTTTTAGGTTACCTTGTCCCTTGACTTACCAACAAGAGGGTTTGTGACTCCTTGAACTAGTGCAAGATGTGGAAGTTGATTGCACTTGTTCTTGCCAAAATGATAAGAGTGAAGTATGTTGGCGGAGTCACCCTCAAGAACTCTCTAGTTCTTATTTTGGATCCACACCATCTTGATGGGAATCCTTGGATTTGTAGTCGTACTTGATGAAGTGGAACTTGAAGTAGTCTTGGGAATCCACTTGACTAAGGTCTTAGGAGCTTCTTCAAATGCATCAATTTCCTCTTGAAGCTTGTCCTTGCCTTTTTGCTTGTAGTCTTGTGGTGGAAGATCATCTTGAGCTTGTGTCCCCTTGAAACAAGTAGGATCATACTTCTCTTGTTGAGGAACAAACTTTGTATTGGGGTATTGATCTTCTTCCCACTCAACTCCATTGGCATTGAACTTTCGTTCAAAACCAACACCTTGATTCTTCCGGTGCCTTCCTTGCTTGCGTACAATTTC
The DNA here is from genome assembly GCA_032464435.1 of Aegilops umbellulata. Classification (NCBI taxonomy): domain Eukaryota; kingdom Viridiplantae; phylum Streptophyta; class Magnoliopsida; order Poales; family Poaceae; genus Aegilops; species Aegilops umbellulata. The sequence continues at coordinate 510,156,787 of CP136056.1, read as the reverse complement.
CTCGAATTGCTTACTCCTGGCAAGGCTTTTGTACACTCCTTTCTCTATGATTCCCTTCAATAAGCTATTTTCTTACTCAAGTGTAACTTGGCTAAGAGAATCATTAGTGGAATCAAGAGAACTACTAGAAGCAACAATATTGGATTTAACATGATCATTGTTACTACTAGAGGAAGAATCTTTCTTGCTCTTGTTACTAGATTTGACTTGAGGCATGTAAGTGGATAAGACTAAACGCTTGGCAATGTAAGAAGAACTTTTCTTGCGGAGATCATCATTGATTGCCTTTAAAAACTCATGCTCTTGCTCAAGATTGAGCTTTTCAAAGCGTAACTTCTCATGAGCTCTTAAAAGTTCTCGATGATCTTCGAAGATAGTTTCATGAGCTAACTTAAGAGTGTTTAGTTCTTTAGTTAGAGCCTCAATTTTCTCCTTATCATTGTCATTCATTTTATCTTGATTAGCATGATTAATTGACGTTTCATCATAGTATTCATCACTAGAGTTGTCAACAAGTAAATCATCATCACCTAACAAGTCATCTTCATCACTATTAAAATCAACATACTCGGGGTGTGTTACCTTAGGACCTTTGGCCATGAAGCATCTTCCAATCCCTTCATTTGGTGAGTCAAATATGTCGTAGGAGTTGGTTGACACAAGTGCTAGACTGGCAACACCTTCATCTTGAGTATATTCGGAGTCGGAGTGATAACTTCTCTCGGAGTGGTTGTCGGAGTCGGAGCCGGATACCCATTCACCAACATGAGCTTGATGTCTTTGTTTTGTATAGCTCCTTGATGATTTTTCCTTTCTTTCCGAATCCTTGCTTCTCCGTGAGTGTCTTCGTTCATAACGATCATCTCTACTCCTTCTCTCTCTTGGTGGTGATTCTTCCCTTTTGCTTCTTCTTTTTGGAGAATCTTCTCTTCTTTTGTAGGGAGCCGTACACTCATTGGAATAGTGTCCGGGTCTTCCACAATTGTAGCAGTTTCGCTCTCGACTAGAAGATATTTCGTCATTGTAGGACCTTGACTTGGAGCTTCTATCTTTGCTTCTACTTTTGTAGAACTTGTTGAAGTTCTTCACCATTAAGCTCAATTCTTCATTGAAGTTTTGTTTCTCACTTGATGATGTGGGGGCTTCACATGAGGCTTTGTAGGCACAACTTGATTTGTTGTGAAGTTCCTCTTTATCCTTGAGTGACATCTCATGAGCAACAATTCTTCCAATGACCTCCGTTGGCTTGAGATCTTTGTAATTAGGCATCATTTGGATCAATGTGCACACGGTATCATATTTTCCATCCAAGGCTCTTAGGATCTTCTTGATGATGAATCTATCGGTCATCTCTTCACTCCCTAAGCCGTCAATCTCGTTTGTGATGAGAGCAAGCCTAGAGTACATTTCAGCGACGCCTTCACCATCCTTCATTTTGAACTTGTCAAGTTGACTTTGAAGCACATCCAATTTGGATTCCTTGACGGAGTCGGTACCTTCGTGCATATCAATCAAAGTATCCCAAATTTCCTTTGCATTCTCAAGACGGCTGATTTTGTTGAATTCTTCGGGGCACAATCCGTTGAAGAGAATATCACAAGCTTGAGCGTTGTATTGCATCATCTTCAACTCATCTGCGGTAGCTTCATGGTTTGGTTCTTTCCCATCGAAGAAGTCACCTTGCAAGCCAACACACACAATAGCCCAAACGGCGGGGTTATGTCCGAGAATATGCATTTTCATTTTATGCTTCCAACTAGCAAAATTAGTGCCATCAAAGTAAGGACCTCTACGGTGATAATTTTCCTCACTAGACGCCATACTCTCCTAGGTTGTGAAACCAAGGCTATGACCACCAAAAGCTATGGAAATGAAAGCAAATGGAGACCAAGGCTCTGATACCACCTGTAGGATCGGAAGTATGTCTAGAGGGGGGGGGGGTGATTAGACTACTTGACTAAATAAAAACTTAACCTTTTCCCAATTTTAGTTCTTGGCAGATTTTAGCTACTTTAGGACAAGTCAAGCAATCATCACACAATTCAAGCAAGCATGCAAAGAGTATATAGGAAGCGGAAAGTAAAGCATGCAACTTGCAAGAATGTAAAGGGAAGGGTTTGGAGAATTCAAACGCTATTGGAGACACGGATGTTTTTCCCGTGGTTCGGATAGGTGGTGCTATCCTACATCCACGTTGATGGAGACTTCAACCCACGAAGGGTAATGGTTGCGCGAGTCCACGGAGGGCTCCACCCACGAAGGGTCCACGAAGAAGCAACCTTGTCTATCCCACCATGGCCATCGCCCATGAAGGACTTGCCTCACTAGCGATAGATCTTCACGAAGTAGGCGATATCCTTGCCCTTACAAACTCCTTGGTTCAACTCCACAATCTTGTCGGAGGCTCCCAAGTGACACCTAGCCAATCTAGGAGACACCACTCTCCAAGAAGTAACAAATGGTGTGTTGATGATGAACTCCTTGCTCTTGTGCTTCAAATGATAGTCTCCCCAACACTCAACTCTCTCTCACAGGATTTGGATTTGGTGGAAAGAAGATTTAAGTGGCAAGCAACTTGGGAAAGGCTAGAGATCAAGATTCATATGGTAGGAATGGAATATCTTGGTCTCAACACATGAGTAGGTGGTTCTCTCAGAATATATGAGTTGGAAGTGTAGTTGTGTTCTGATGGCTCTCACCACGAGTGAAGAGGAGGTGGAGGGGTATATATAGCCTCCACACAAAATCCAACCGTTACACACAATTTACCAATCTCGGTGGGACCGAATCAACAAACTCGGTCGGACCGAAATAGTAAACCTAGTGACCGTTAGAGATTTTCGGTGGGACTGACATGCAACTTGGTAGGACCGATATGGTTAGGGTTAGGGCATAACGTAATCTCGATGAGACCGATTACACAAACTCGGTGAGACCGATTTGGTAATTAGCTAACCAGAGAGTTGGTCAGGTAAACTCGGTGGGACCGATTTGCTCTTTCGGTGAGACCGAAATGTTACAAAAGGGAAACAGAGAGTTTACATTGCAATCTTGGTGGGACCGATCCGCTCTTTCGGTGAGACCGAAAAGTTATGAAAAGGAAATAGAGAGATTGCAATCCCATCTCGGTGAGACCGAGATCCCTATCGGTAGAACCGATTTGCTAGGGTTTGGCAGTGGCTTATGACATGTGAAACTCGGTGGCGCCGGATAGAAAGAATCGGTAGGTTCGAGTTTCGCTTTGGGTTTAGGTCAAGAGTGGATATGAGAAAGTAGCCGAGGATTTTGGAGCATATCATTAAGCACATGAAGCAAAAGGCTCATTAAGCAACACCTCATCCCTCCTTGATAGTATTGGCTTTTCCTATGGACTCAATGTGATCTTGGATCACTAAAATGTAAATGAAGAGTCTTGAGCTTTTGAGCTTGAGCCAATCCTTTGTCCTTAGCATTTTGAGGGTTCCACTTTCACCATCCATGCCATGCCAATCATTGAGCTTTCCTGAAATAATTGTCTTGGAATAGCATTAGCTCAATGAGCTATATGTTGTTATGAATTACCAAAACCACCTAGGGATAGTTGCACTTTCAGTTTTCAATCCCGTAACGGTCATGAACAAGAGTGAGATCTAATAGAGATAGGTATAAAAGATAAATAAAAGAGAAAACTAAAGTGAATATAAATAAAGTGGAGCAAGGTATTTTGGGGTTTTTTGGTTTATAGATCTGAAAATATATGATGGAACATAAGGTTTCACTAGAGGCTTCTCTCTTGAAAGAAAACATAAGGTGGGTAAACAAATTACTGTTTAGCAATTGATAGAAAAGCGCATAGTTATGAAGATATTTAAGGCAATGATCATGAATATAGGCATCACGTCCGTGACAAGTAGACCGACTCCTGCCTGCATCTACTACTATTTCTCCACACATCGACCGCTATCCAACATGCATCTAGAATATTAAGGTCATAAGAACGGAGTAACGCTTTAAGTAAGATGACATGATGTAGAGGGATAAACTCAAGCAATATGATATAAACCCCATCTTTTATCCTTAATGGCAACAATACAATACATGCCTCGCTACCCCTTCTGTCACAGGGTGAGGACACCGCAAGATTGAACCCAAAACTAAGCACCTCTCCCATTGCAGGAAAAACCAATCTAGTTGGCCAAACCAAACCGATAGTTCGAAGAGAAATACAAAGATATCTTAATCATGCATAAAAGAGTTCATAGAAGACTCAAATAATATTCATAGATAATCTGATCATAAATCCACAATTCATCGAATCTCAACAATCACACTGCAAACAAATATTACATCGGGTAGAACTCCAAGAACATCGAGGAGAACATTGTATTGAAGATCAAAGATAGAGAAGAAGCCATCTAGCTACTAGCTATGGACCCGTAGGTCTATGGTAAACTACTCACACTTCAACAGAAAGGCAACAAGGTTGATGTAGAGGCCCTCCGTGATTGAACCACCTCCGGTAGGGGCCGAAAAAGGCCCCAATATGGGATCTCACGGGAATAGAGGCTTGCGGCGGCGGAAAAGTATTTTGGTGGATGCTTCTAATGCTGGGGGAATATTTGAGAATATATAGCACTGGAATTAGGGTTGGAAGACTCTCAAGGGACCCACAAGCCCTCAGGGTGCCCCCCTAGGGCACGCCCTAGAAGCTTGTGGCCTCCTCGGGACTCTTTTGACCCTCTCTCCAAGTTATGTAGGTGTCTTATGGTCCAAGAAAAATCATCATAAAGTTTTATTCCATTTGGACTCCGTTTGATATTCCTTTTCTGTAAAACTCAAAAACCAGGAAAAAATATATAATAGAATATTAATGCATATAAAACATCCAAAATAGATAATATAATAGCATGGAACAATCAAAAATCATAGATACGTTGGAGACATATCAACCCCCTCCTCCCCCCTTCACTACAAAAAAAGACACATCTGTGACATTTTGGGCCGAACGAATTTTTTTTCTGTCATACATATGACACTTCTATGACGATAATTGTGACAAAACCCTGTATCATCATAGATGTGGTGGGCTCCTACTTCTATGACAAAAAATCATGACAGAAAATGGGCTTTTCGTCCTGGGCAGGCCGGAGACGCAGCTGCATGACATTCTTTGGGCCGTCCATGACGAAAAAAACCATGGTAGAAGCGAGGGGGAGGAAAATTTCGGGGAGTTCCCGGTTACGGTGGGAGGTCGGGGGCCGAGTGATGCGCGTTTCTCTCGTACACATGCGCGCGTGTGTGCGAGGCGTTGGCTCTAACTGAACCCGAGCGAGGCGTTGGGCTCTAACTGAACCCGAGCGATTGCACTGCAGTCTATGCGTTACTGAACCCGAGTAATCGATCGATGGCTGTTAACTGAACCCGATAGAGCGATTCCTTGGCTACTGCTGCTAACTAAAGCCGATCGATGGGATGAACAGTGAGCGTTGCCGGGGGGGGGGGGGGGGGGTTGGATGAACAGTGAGCGGTGGCGTTGCCTCTGGATGAACAGGACCCGTGGTGTGGTGGAGGGCTGGATGAACAGTAGACGGTGGAGGGGTGCCCGTGGAGGGGTGGATGAACAGGACCCCGTGGTGTGGAGGGCAGGATGAACAGTAGACGGTGGAGGGGTGCCCGTGGAGGGGTGGTTGAACAGGACCCCGTGGTGTGGAGGGCTGGATGAACAGTAGACGGTGGAGGGGTGGTTGAACAGTAGCCGGTGGAGTAGCGCGCGGTGGAGGATGGACGAACAGGAGCCCGTGGAGGCTGGAGGAGGTCGACGGTGGATGAACAGTAGCTCGTGGAGGCTGGAGGGGGTCGACGGTGGAGATGAACAGTATCCCGTGGAGTCCCGTTTTGCGGTACGCCACACCCCTCCCGATGAACAGGACCCCCGTTTTGACCGTAGCGCTCCAACACAAGTCCATTTCCTCCGTTTTGCGGTACACCACACCCCTCCCGATCAACAGGACCCCCGTTTCGACCGTAGGAGGTCCGTTTCCTCTATTTTGCAGTACGCCACACCCCTCCCGATCAACAGGACCCCCGCTTCGACTGTAGGAGGTCCGTTTCCTTCGTTGTGCGGTACGCCACACCCCTCCCGATCAACAGGACCCCCGTTTCGACCGTAGGAGGTCCGTTTCCTCCGTTGTGCGGTACGCCAAGCCTCGTTTCCATCGCCTCTTCCGTCCAAGCCCACCCGATGAACACGACCACGCATTCCGTTCCGACCCATGAACACGACGATGACGCTGTTTCTCCGTTCCGACCTAGCCATGTACACGAGCCCTTGTCGTACGTATGCGCGAGTAGGCGTCCGAGACCCCACCCGTATGTACGCATATGTGGCCGTATTTTCTTTGTTGCACCCTGGCCGCCTCTACTATGACACGTGTGCGCCTCTACATCCACCAGTATATATGTACGTACACGTTTGTGACCAGAATGACAATGCTACGTACGCTTCGACTAGGTGGGTCCCGACTGTCAGGCACTTCTTTGCCCGCGAAGATGTAGCTGGTGGGTCCCAGCAGTCAGGGGGGCGAAATACGGTGGCCCGTCCAGTGGGTCCCCGCTGTCAGGTGGAGGAATAATTATTTTGCACGTAATAAGGAGGCACTTCCTTGCGGCGGCTGTGGACCCAGCTGTCAGCCTCTCCACGTACAGTCCACGTCCAATGGAAGCCGTTCCTTGACCACGTTGACCACGCCACGCCGAGAGCACCAGGGCGGTGGACGACGACGAGGCCTAGGAAGGGGACGACACGGAGCCGAGGAAGATGCGACAGTGGATGCCCGCGCACGCCGAGAGGAGTACGAGGGTTCATTGGTTCGGCTGCGGTGTGAGGCTGCTGAGGGAGTCCTGGATTAGGGGGTGTTCGGATAGCCGAACTATATCTTCAGCCGGACTCCAGGACTACGAAGATACAAGATTGAAGACTTCGTCCCGTGTCTGGAAGGTTCTTTCCTTGGCGTGGAAGGCAAGCTAGGCGTGCAGATATTCAAGATCTCCTACCAACGTAACCGACTCTGTGTAACCCTAACCCTATGCGGTGCCTATATAAACCGGAGGGTTGTAGTCCGTAGGACGAACACATCATAACCATCATCATACCCATAGGCTAGCTTCTAGGGTTTAGCCTCCTTGATCTCGTGGTAGATCTACTCTTGTACTACCCATATCATCAATACTAATCTAGCAGGAGTAGGGTTTTACCTCCATCGAGAGGGCCCGAACCTGGGTATAATAAAGTGTCCCTTGTCTCCTGTTACCATCCGACCTTGACGCACAGATCCGGACCCCCTACCCGAGATCCGCCGGTTTTGACACCGACATTGGTGCTTTCATTGAGAGTTCCTCTGTGCCGTCGCGATCAGGAAGGATGCCTTTTCCCGTCTTTAAAGACGGCGCTGTCACTGAGGGAGCTTTGGCTATCGGCCAACCCCTCCGGCTGGGTGGTTTTCTCATGACCGCCCGTTCGGCCACTACGCCGACGGTGACCTCTCGGGTCATCGAAAACAATCTTCGCGTCAGCTCGGAATTGGCCGAGCAGCTAGATCCGGTGGAGCTCTCCTCCATAAACGAGCTCCTGGATCGCATCGCCGCCTTGGGGGTCGCTACGAACTATGACCAGGTTGGGCCTAAACCCGATCTAAGGGAAATCAACTCTCCCCAAGCCACCCATCATGTTGCTGTGGTGGAAACACAATGCGGTGACCCTTCATCAATCTTAAGGACCAGTTACGTCCGAATTCCGGAACCCTCCATGCCGGATATCCACGGAGGGGAGGATACAACCCAAGACCTGGGCTTGGAGCCAGGCAAACCGGAAAACATACAGGACTCCGGATCTCGGAATCCGGAGGTCGTTCGGCCTCCGAACAGCAAACCGGGCGAAGTATCAGATCAAATGAATTCCGCCCGTCCGATCTTAAGCGATCTCTCCCAAATCAAGCAGATGCCCGAAGAAACAGTACATCATTACTGGGCCAGATTCCTCCTGCTTATGAACAGGATAAAGGACTGCTGTGAGGGAGACGCGATTTCAATCTTCTGCAGTAACTGCACGGACAAGGGGATACTCAAAGCCATAAGTCGTCGTAATATTACGCGCTTTGCTGACTTGGCGTCCATAGTACAAAAATACTGTGCGATGGAAAGTGCTCGGAAAACCGAAATTAAATTTTGGGATAATCCGGCCTTGAATAGCAATCCAGTCCGAATCAAAAGGGCGCACTACAGCAAAGCGCCCGGATTAAATAAAAAATCAAAACCCTCTAGGGGGCACGGAACTGTGCTAGAAAGGTGGCTTGATGGACCCTACAAGATTCATAGTACAGAGGATGCCACCCCAACTCACAGCCTCAGGGCATGTTGGATACTCCGGCAGGTGGCCAAAATTGGCGAGGACCTCCTAAATCCAGAGGTCGAAGGAAACCAGCCCGAGAATTTCAGTACCGTTCTCACAATCTCCGAGACTTTCGCATCAAATAACATGCGAAAAAGAACACTTCGCAGCCTCGCTGAAGTCTACCAAGTAGCGCCATAAATCCATGGAGCAACACTGCCATCACCTTCAATGCGAGTGACGAACCTAAATTCCGAACAGCCAGAGCGCCAGCCGCATTGGTTCTCAGTCCCATAGTGGACGGCTGTCGCCTCGCAAAGGTACTTATGGACGGAGGCAGCGGATTGAACCTCGTCTACGAGGAAACCCTCCAAAAGATGGAAATAGACTGGAACCGCATCGAGCGAAGCAGCACAACCTTTAGAGGAATAATCCCCAGTCAGGAAGCGCGCTGCACCGGAAAGATCACACTAGATGTGGTATTCGGCACGCCGGATAATTACAGGTCCAAACAAATCACGTTCCAGGTGGCCCCGTTCCGAAGCGGATATCACGCTATATTCGGACGAGAGGCATTCACAGTTTTCCAAGCCATACCCCATTACGGGTACATGAAGCTTAAGATGCCTGGGCCAAACGGAATTATCACTCTCGCTAGTGATCCGAACATAGCACGCCGCGCCGAAAACAAGACAGCCGCATTGGCCCTCGAGGCACTATCTGAAGCCTTAGCGGCCGAAGAGCTGACGGCGCTGCGATCCACGGTTAGCAGGGATGATGTGATACTCGATAAGAGATACAAATCCACATCCTTCAAACCAGCGGACGAAATAGTCAAATTCCAGGTCCACCCAACGGACCCGAATAAAACAGCCTCCATCGGGGCACAATTGAGCCCGGATGTAAACGCCGCACTTCGCGAGTTCCTACGAGAGAACTGGGATATTTTTGCTTGGCACCCCTCAGATATGCCAGGAATCCCACGCAGGCTGGCCGAGCACAGCTTAAATATCCAGAAAGGATTCAAACCTGTCAAACAAACCCTTCAGCGTTTTTCCGAACCAAAGAGACAGGCCATGGGAGAGGAGCTAGCCAAATTATTGGAGGCCGGATTCATTAGAGATATCAAACACCCGGACTGGCTAGCAAACCTGGTAATGGTACCAAAGAAGGACAAATCCTGGCGCCTGTGTGTCGACTTCAAAGACCTCAATAAGGCCTGCCCAAAGGATCCCTTTCCCCTCCCTCGAATTGATCAAATCATCGATGCCACCGCAGGACACGATTCCCTGTGTTTCCTCGACGCATACTCCAGTTACCATCAAATAAAGATGGCAGAATCCGACCAAGCTGCAACAGCATTCATCACGCCATACGGCCCATTCTGCTTCAACACAATGCCCTTTGGGCTCAAAAACGCCGGCACGACATATCAGCGCATGATTCAAACATGTTTGGCAAACCAGATCGGCAAAACAGTGGAGGCGTACGTAGATGATGTGGTCGTTAAATCAAGACACGTCGAATCTCTAGTAGACGACTTGAGACTTACATTCGACAACCTACGAAAATACGACATCAAGCTCAATCCGGAAAAATGTGTTTTCGGCGTCCCAGCCAGAAAGCTCCTGGGCTTCATTGTATCCGGTAGAGGAATTGAAGCAAATCCAGCTAAAATCCGAGCTCTGTCACAATTGGATGTCCCAAAAGATCTCAAGCACATTCAGAAGCTCACCGGATGCGTGGCGGCCTTAAGCTGCTTCATCTCCCTCTTGGGAGAAAAGGCACTACCCCTTTACCACCTCCTTAGGCGCACCGAACACTTCGAGTGGACGGACGCTGCCACGGCCGGACTCGAGGAAATAAAGGCCATCTTGGCAACAAACCCCGTCCTGGCCGCGCCGAATTCCGGCGAACCCATGCTATTGTACATTGCCGCAACCCATCAAGTTGTTAGCGCAGTACTCGTCGTCGAACGGATAACGGACGGACATAAATTACCCCTTCAAAGGCCGGTTTACTTCGTGTCCACTGTCCTCACACCATGCAAATCACGGTACCCGCATTATCAAAAAATCGCATACGCGGTATTCATGGCATCCCGGAAGCTACGAGACTACTTTCAAGAGTGTTCTATTACAGTAGCCTCGGAAGTACCACTCAACGATATTATCAACAACCGCGATGCAACAGGCCGGATAGCAAAATGGGCCATAGAGCTCCTCCCGTTCGATATAACCTACAAGCCACGGCGAGCAATTAAATTGCAAAGTCCTAGCCGACTTCGTCGCCGAATGGACAGAGGCCGAACTCCCTAAAGAGTACGACACGTACTCAAACTGGATCATGCATTTCGACGGCTCCAAAATGCTGGCCGGACTGGGGGCTGGCGTCATTTTGACGTCCCCTACAGGAGATACAGTCCAATATGTACTCCAGATTATGTACACGGACTCCAACAATGCAGCCGAATACGAGGCCCTTCTACATGGCCTCCGGATGGCGGTATCCATGGGCATTCAACGCCTGGAAGTACACGGGGACTCAAACCTCGCGATATCCCAAATAAATGGCGACTTCGACGCCAAAGACCCAAAATTGGCAGCTTATCGCAATGCCGTACTAAAAATGTCAGCTCGGTTCGAGGGACTGGAGTTCCATCACATAGCCCGAGAAAATAATCAGGCAGCGGACGTCCTGGCACGCGTTGGAGCAAAACGAGATGCAGTCCCCCCAACATCTTCTTAGAAAGATTATTCAAACCAACCGTAACATGGGAGGGGGAACCCTCGGATAATAGCCCGGGCATAACCGCACAACCCAATGCCGAACAATCAGACATAATCGGCGGCCCCGCCACCGAAATTACACCCTCAGCCCACGCAATAATGGCGGTCATCGCCCCGTGGACGGAACCATTCCTAGCCTACCTTACTAGGCAGGAACTCTCCGAGGACCAAAACGAGGCACGCTGCATAGTGCGGCGATCTAAAGCCTATAAAGTCCACGAGGGAGAGCTATATAAGAAAAGCACTACAGGAGTCCTTCAAAGGTGTATCTCCGAAGAGGAAGGGCGGAGTCTGTTGGCTGAAATTCATGCCGGACTCGGTGGCCATCACGCCGCGGCTCGGTCCCTTGTAAGCAAGGCTTTCCGTACTAGCTTCTATTGGCCGACGGCTAGAGCAGACGCTCAGGACCTAGTCAAACGGTGCGTCGGTTGCCAGCTCTTTGCCAACCAAAGCCATATGCCACCCAACGCCCTCCGAACTATCCCCATCACTTGGACTTTCGCGGTCTGGGGGCTCGATATGGTGGGACCCCTTAAAGGCGGAACCCACAAGAAAAAATACTTATTGGTCATGGTGGATAAATTCACCAAATGGATAGAAGCCAAGCCTGTCAAGACGGCTGAATCCGGACCTGTGATAGACTTCGTATCCGGGGTCGTACACCGTTATGGTGTCCCCCACAGCATTATCACCGATAACGGCACAAACTTCACTTCTGATGAAGTAAAGCTGTGGTGCAAAAACATGGGCATTAAGCTCGACTACGCTTCTATCTATCACCCACAAACTAACGGTCAGGTCGAACGTGCAAATGGTCTCATCATGAGCGGCATCAAACCTAGACTAGTGCGATCCCTCAAGGAATCTGATATGCACTGGGTAGAGGAGCTCGACTCCGTACTCTGGGGGCTGCGAACCACGCCAAATCGTACCACCGGATTCACGCCATTCTTTATGGTGTACGGCGCTGAGGCGATTCTGCCCTGCGACATAATTCATGACTCACCTCGAGTGCGCATGTACGAAGAAAGAGAAGCCGAGCTTGATCGGCAGGACAACCTGGACGCCTTAGAGGAAGAGCGTGACGTGGCTAAGGCCCGTTCCGCATTCTACCAACAGCAAGGTCGAAGATATCAAAGCAGAGAAGTACGGGCCAAAAATTACAACGTTGGTGAACTAGTTCTGCGCCTGCCGGATAAGAAAAGAACAAACTCAAGCCCAAATGGGAAGGTCCATTCATAATCGACCAAGTCCTAACTGGTGGAGCGTACCGCCTGCGAGATGCGTCGGATAACCGACTCGAGCCGAACCCATGGAACGCCACACGTCTTCGAAGATCCTATGCCTAGCGCCGGACTCTGTGTTTGTCTCCTTCCTCTGTCCATTATTTACATTTATACCTTTTTTTTTTACTTTGTCTACTACTCTTTTCTTTTCTAGCCCTTAAAAGGCTCATTATGTGACGCGTTGTCCGCGCTTCTTAAACCTGGGGGCTTCTTTAACAGAAGCTTGTCTATATGGGTTTCACACCCAACGCATGCGTCAGACTTCCGCATGCACCTTTTCTTCGCCATTATATGCATCGATATGACTTAAGTTTTGGCCAAGGTGGGTTGCCTGGCTCCTGTGCTTACCCCTACATTCCCGATTGTTCGGCTAGGCGATAAAGGGAGCACCTCTGCGATTGTTACTGCCAGATAAGCCGGATGTGTACCTTAGACTGGGTGAAGCCGAAAGCTAGCGTTCTTAAGGGAATATTCGGTCGGTGAACTAAAGATGAACCTTTTTATTTTATACATGCCCCCAGATGATCTTCTGCATTTGCAGTCCGGACGTGCACTTTAGGGCACGCCACCCCAGCGAAAGGAACCCTTAACGGAACTATTCTCTCTGGAAGATGTTTCTTACTAACCATGTAATATAACATAACTAGTTGGGCACTTGTCTGATAAAGCACTAATGACCCATACGCCTGGTCTCCATGCATACCCCGGCTTTTATATAGCCGTTATGGTATTCGGACACACTCCGGACTGTCAGGTCCCGAGGTCGAAGCGAAAAGGTCGGCAACGACAAACGATCTACAATCCGGCTAGAAGGCATTACACATGTCAATTATAAATTACATAGTCATCTTGACTGATCGTATTCCTCCTCTATACCATCTAACAGGCTGTCTAATTTACAGTCCTGCTGGGAATACTTTGCGGCCAGCTCTACCTGGCCATACACCAAGCTCACAGGGATCTCCTTCCCGTCAGGCCCCACTGGTCCGACCTCAGCCATGTGATTGGGGTCAGACTTTGTAAAGCGGGTCTTCACCATGGCCCAGGCCTCCCTCGCGCCTTGTCGGCAGGCTGATATCTTCCACAACCGGATGCGCCGCCGAGCTCCCGTCAGCTTCTCCGCAAGCTCTCCAAGGCCCTCGGGCATGGAGTGGGCAGGCCATAAGGCCCGGGCAACCCCTTGCATTGCCTGCCGAATTCGTTCGTGCAGTTGCAGGAGTTCGGGGAGAAGGTCACCCGTAGAACCGGGCATCTCCTCTGCAGGACGACCTGTGAGCGTACCTACAGACATAATTCTGTTATTCGTCTTCCTCGCCGAACTCCTTTTTTTCAAAGGGTTCGCTCAAGCACTTACTAAATATGCCGCGTCGAAGACGCTGATTCTCCTTCGTGGAGTCAGATAGCTGGCCACGAACGTCTTTCAGTTCAACATCCAGCTTGGTGTTGGCATCCTGAAGATCATTCTTCTCTCGCCTCACCCTTGTCAACGTACTCTCGCCAGCCTTTAACTAGCGTAAGAGTTGTTGCCTCTCCGGATCTAGTCCGGCACCATCTGCAACATTAATTGTCAGATTCGCACATAAGCCGCACAATACCAATCTCTCAACGTATATCGTACCTGAAGGGGTCCCTTTGGGCTCCCCTGTTGCGGCTAGTGCGGACTCTAGTTGGGCCTTGCACTTTTCCAGCTCCTGGGACAGCACGGTGTTCTTCTCAGTAAGAACCTACATATTATATGATCCTTAAATCAGTTAGTTTAACCGTTTCAAGTCTCGGGGGCTACTAGCATATATATATTTAAATTTTCTTACCCGTATGTCTTTCACATACTGCTCCGTGGCTCTGGCTAAACCATCTTGAGCAGCACGAAGGTACGCATCTCCCGAATTGAAGGCATTTAAGGCCTCTCGGGAGAAACAAGCGTCGCGTAGAACTGTCCGGCGACGCCTATGGTTCATGGCGCTCTCCACTTATGAAGTTGTGGCAGATAGCCGGTCCGCATCCTCTGTTGGAGGAGCGTCCGGCGCAAGCCTGGTGTTCGTCCCCGCCTCTGGACCAGACGTTGGAGCCTGGCTGGTAGAGGCGCGGTTGGCGGCTCCTCCGGATATAGTCCGGCGAGGCCTCTTCGTCCTTGGAACAGTACGGATGTTAACATGCCCTGACAGAATAACGCCAGGAAGACAGAGGGCGCGTTATACCTTTATGCCGAACTCTCAGTCCGGACTTCATCCCTTTTTACCCCACGGGGCCCGGTGGCTCCTCATTGGCTAGCCGCCGCAGGTTCGGCCTCCCTCCTCGGAAATCTCCCCTGTAAAATACGGTTGTCGTCAGAAATGCCAGAATATGTAAGGACGGAATCTCTCATGCGGGAATAAACACTCCGGTTTCTGTCACCTGGGAGGCCGGGATTAACCCGGGATAATCAGCCATAATGGCCACCAGGGTATTATCTTTGCTTAACTGGTGGAACACCCCGTCGAGGAGCTCCACCGATATGTCCGGATCCTCTTCGGAGTCCGGATCGAGGGACCGTTCTGGGTCCTCAGGCTGTGGAGGGCAGCTGTTGATATCCTTTACCTCCTGTCGAAGCTCCTGCATTGAAATCACCAGATTACGTATCTAGTCATGGGAGCATTAAATAAGCGGGCGAGTGCAATTGTTCACTTACCCAACTTGGAGGTTCATACATAGTGAATCCGTCCCGCGGGTTGACGCGGAGGAAGTCCTCCTTTTCTCCCTTGTACAAAGATGTTAGAATCTTTGCTAGAGCAGCAGCTGTGTCTGGCCCTTTGCGGCCGTAACGGGTGGCGTCATCCTCCCCGTTGAAATCCCACATGGGGTGGCTCCTATATTGAAGCGGCTGCACCCCCCGCATAATACATGCAGCCATGACTCCAATCATGGTTAGTCCGGAATGAGCCAATAGTCTTATCCGGCCCATCAGGTAAAGAGCGTCTCTGTTGCTTTCTCTCTGAGAGCTCCGCGGACGCCAACTTAAGCGTTTCCTTAAGGGAGCCATGCTGAACTCAGGGAGGCCGACCCGGACAGGGTCCGGCAGTGGGACGTCGTCTATGTAGAACCATTCTGAAGGCCAGTCCTCGGACGCCTTCTTTGGGGTTCCGGATAGGTATCCGGTCCCGGCGATGCGCCATATTTCGGCTCCGCCCACTTGGTATATAGACCCCTTCTGAGAACGGGGCACCAAGCAGAACAACCTCTTCCACAACGCAAAATGAGCCTCGACGCCTAAAAATAGCTCGCAAAGGGCAACGAAGCTTGCAATATGTAGCACGGAGCCAGGCGTGAGGTTGTGCAGCTGGAGGCCGTAGAACTCCAGAAGCCCGCGGAGGAATGGATGAATTGGAAATCCCAAACCCCTTAATAAATAAGGGACGAGGCACACCCGCTCTCCTTTAGAAGGATTGGGGGTGCTCTCCACTTGCTTGCCGCCGTTGTAGGTGGCGAGTCCGGCTCGGACCGGGACCATATATGCTTGGGGAAGGAATCCCTTGGCCTGCAGTGACACTAGCTCGCTGTGTGGGATGGTGCAACTCTCCCAGTCTCCGGATTTGGGGCTGGAGGGGCGAGGGGAGGAGCTACGACGGCTGGCCATGTTGGAATGGACCTTTGCTGGAGACGCTCTGATGATAACTCGCGGGGAGAAGAAGATGCGGTTTGGATCTAGATCCCCATCCCGTTAAATAGGCGGCTCGTTTATATGACCAAGGGTGTGAATATAAAAACACCCCCGGGCTTTTCGCATCCGTTCAACACGTGGAAGACGTCAATTATTGGGCACCGAGACCGAGGAGCGCTACGGACATTATTCATACAGGTACACAAGATTCGGAGGGGGGAACCCGCCTTGCAATGCCGAAGACAAATTTGCGCGCTGGACTCGACATCATTGAAGCCTGGTTCGGGGGCTACTGAGGGAGTCCTGGATTAGGGGGTGTTCGGATAGCCGAACTATATCTTCAGCCGGACTCCAGGACTATGAAGATACAAGATTGAAGACTTCGTCCTGTGTCCGGAAGGTTCTTTCCTTGGCGTGGAAGGCAAGCTAGGCGTGCGGATATTCAAGATCTCCTACCAATGTAACCGACTCTGTGTAACCCTAACCCTATCCGGTGCCTATATAAACCAGAGGGTTGTAGTCCGTAGGACGAACACATCATAACCATCATCATACCCATAGGCTAGCTTCTAGGGTTTAGCCTCCTTGATCTCGTGGTAGATCTACTCTTGTACTACCCATATCATCAATATTAATCTAGCAGGAGTAGGGTTTTACCTCCATCGAGAGGGCCCGAACCTGGGTTAAATAAAGTGACCCTTGTCTCCTGTTACCATCCGACCTTGACGCACAGATCAGGACCCCCTACCCGAGATCCGCCGGTTTTGACACCGACAGCTGCCGTCGCCGCAGGGCCTGGCCAGTGGTGGGAATAGTAGGGGGCGGTGTGGCCTCCGCGGCAGCACAGCCGGCCACGGGAGGCAGGAGCATGCAGCACGACTGGCGATGCTTTGGGCGGCTGGAGCAAGAAGACCAGAGGTTGAAGAAGCACTACGACCATTGGATGCACATCGTACGGTCACTGGAGCTAGAATCGTTCATATTGACTAAAGTTGACAAAGGCCCCCATCCCAGTCAACTTAGTAGGCCCACAAGTCAGCCTCCCACCATGGTGGGTCCCAGCTAGCAGGGGGAGTATTCATTTTTTTGTGCGTAATAAGGAGGCATTTCCGGTGGGTCCGAGCTGACAGCGGGGGGAACGTTTTTTCGCGAAATACGCTGGCCCGTCCGGTGGATCCGAGCAGTCAGGGGGCAATGTTGTTTTCGCAAAATAAGGTGGCCCATCCGGTGGGTCCCTGCTGTAAGGTGGAGGAATAATTATTTTGCGCGTAATAAGGAGGCACTTCCTTGCGGCCGCCTGGACCCAGTTGTCAGCCTCTCCACGTACAGTACTCTTTCGATGGAAGTCGGTCGTTGACCACGTGGACCACGCCGCGCCGAGAGCACCAGGGCGGTGGTCTGGACGACGGCGAGGCCTAGGAAGGGGACGACGCGGAGCCGGGGAAGACGCAGCAGTGGAAGCCCGCATGGAGAGGAGTACGAGGGTTCACTGGTTCGGCTGCGGTGTGAGGCTGCCGTCGCCGCAGAATAACAGGGGGTGTGGGTGAGTGGAGGGATGGCCTGGCCAGCGGTGGGAGTAGTATGGGGGCGGTGAGGCCTCCACGGCAGCACAACCGGCCATGGGAGGCAGGAGCAGGCGGCACGACCGGCGCTGGTTTGGGCGGCTGGAGCAAGAAGACCAGAGGTTGAAGAAGCACTACGGCCGTTGGATGGACATCGTACAGTCACTGAAGCAAGAAACGTTTATTATTGACTAAGTTGACAAAGCCCTTGGTACGCTCAAACTTAGTAGGCCCACAGGTCAGCCTCCGAAACGCTGCGACCCAGATGTCAGGGGGAGGAATCATTTTTTGGGCGGCCGAAGCTAAGAATATCCGAAATTGAATAAGAAGCACGACATCCGTTGGATAGACATCCAACGGCTACTGCTGCTAGAACCGTGTGTTGACTATAATAAGTTGGCAAAGCCTTGCATACGCATCAACTTATTTTTTAGTTGACGCGTCACTTAGTAGGCCCACAAGTGTGTGGCAGAGAACTTATAGCCCATTTATGTTCTGTAAGAATGTACAACCCATTTTGGAATTCCAATGGAATTTACAACAGCCCATTTACAGTTTGTTAAAAGTACAACCCATTTTCTAGCTAGGACAATGATTAATAATTTCAACCAATCGTTGAAGACAGAATTCAATAAAATTTCCCACATTTTGATGGGCTCCGAAATATTTTTATCCCGAGATTTCTAGTCAGATTAAATATAAATTTGTATTATGTAAAAATCTAACGAAACATTGCGCGTGCAACAATGAAAATTTAAGATTTTCACAATCCATAAATAATATTTTATAAACTAATTTCGTGTTTGGTGCGTTTTTTTATAGTTACTGCCCAGTTTTTATAATTACATCCCATTTATTATTTTTTAAATCCCATTTTCCTGTTAAGCCTAATGCATCCCTCCTAGGAAAGATTTGCAGCCCAACGGGTATTCCTCAAAAAGACGTATAGCTGGGCTAGCCATTTTCATCTTGAAAAAATTAGTATCTGGGCTGGATATCTGGCCTGGGCTAGACGGGCCACAGCCCGCCCAGTTAATACCTTGCTCTCCTCTGAACAACAACGAAATCATCGCCAAGAATAACTCTGCAGTGCTCACGCCTCAAAAACACAAATACTGCTCGAGCTGCTTGGTCCCAGCTGTCGGCCGCACCTTGTGCAATTCTCTCATTTATATTGACTACATAGGTTGACAATGGCGTGGGACCATGATGTGAGGAAACCAGGAGAAAGCAAAAAAAATAGTTGTACATAATAAGGGGGCACTTGCGTACGTACAGCTATGGCCCTAGTGGGTCCCTAGTGTCATCCAGTCAAAATAAAGTCATCTCCTGAATCCTCATGTTCGTTGACGATGTTAACAATGCTCGGCGCCACGGCAAGCGCAACAACTCAAAGGACAATGGAGAGGGCCTCGCGGGCCCTACGGATGGTCTGATACAGCACCCGCTACTCATTCAGGAAGCCAGGATCATCGGACACCTATGAGCACCTTTGAGAAACTGAGACGGCATGAAATGGTAAGGCCGCGCTTGGGAGCTCTGGTTTATTTCAAACATGTATTAACATACAAGTGTAATTTACTCGTCATCGAAAACAACGCGTAAAATACAGGCGTAATGAAACCGAGGGCCCGAGGTTTGTAAGTAAAACCGGCAGGTTACGCGTGTAATTTGAGAGACCAGTGTATATTTTACGTGCACTGCTATATGGACGACATTACCAGACGATACATGCACGACGTGCGTATCATGCCATCCATGGGCAAGGCTGAATCAACAGCTAACGGCTGGATTAGCAATCGTCCGAGTGTCGTTCAACGTTTTACCGTGTGTCAAGTACTTCTGATATTTTACTAGTCGAAATCGACCAACCAAGCGCCTTCGCTCGAGACCATCTGCTTTAATTTACAAGCGTCAGTTTTACAAGCGGTTTTGGTTGGAAAACGACGATCCAATCACGGCCTAATATCATGAGTTGGTCGGAAGATCATATGGTTTCACGTCTAACCTACCTGACTTGTCGTATAGGCTATGAATGAAACATCAGACGATGAACTTCTTAAGCACGGAAACAACAGAAGAGGATGATCTTCTTAACAAGCAAATCATTGGCATTAGATTGACATGCAAAACAATACGAAGCATTATTGTCAGAGGCACGATGAACAGCTCGTGATGCCGCATGCCACAACATTCCAAGCTCAACTTTGCAATCAAACACAAGGCCTGGCATTACATAGACAATATTCAGAACAAACTCTTAACACATGAATATCTCAGCAGAGTAACTATTTATTTCTAAACTGAACACAGGAATAGGAAAAAACACTCGACGCTTCTGGCTAACATCAATGAGCAAATTTTGACAAGGTTTTCCAATTCCAATATATTAAACTAACGCCTTCTTGCTAACATCAATGATTAAACTTTGAAAAGCTTTTCCCATTCAAAATATGTAATGCCTATGATCGTGGAGTCCTGTCGCTTCTTGCTAACATCAATGATTAAACTTTGACAAGCTTTTCCCATTCAAAATATGTAATGCCTATGATCGTGGAGGCACTCCACGTGTTGTTAAATTGCCAATGGTCTCTGCAGACTAGTCATGTCACCGATGTCTAATAATACTCTGTAAAGCTTCTCGGTCATTCCTTCTGTAATGTAGCGCAAACAGTGACTGCTTCTTTCTACAAAGTGGAACGACCAACTGGACCCAGTAATGCAGCAGTTTGCCTTGGACACATTGGCCCCTTTTGTGCAGTTGAACTAAAATCAAAGTCGGAATAAAACTGAGCTTTAATTTTGATATCCATGTAAGCAACAAAAGGTATAAGGGAAACAATTACTGAGAAATAACGGTTGATGACTTGTACTCCCAGAAGAAAAACATCTACTGATCTACCTTATCTTAATGGGAAACAAAGCAGGAGAGTAGCAATTCTCAATCAGTGTGATTCATTCATATTAACTGAGACATTATCTTAACAATGCCTTGTTTCAAGATGTATAAAGAACGAAAAAGCAGAAAAGTATCATTCCTAAAACGATGCGACTGATTCATTTTAAGAGAGACATTATCTTAACAATACCTTGGTTAAACATGTAGAAAGAACTACAAAGCAGGATAGTACCATTTGTAAAACACTGTAAGTCTGTAACTGATATATAATAACAGGGACATTATCTGAACAATACATTTCTTAAACATGTACTCTGGCCAAACCCTAACAGAAATGGTACTCCTACCGATCCCTAACAAGTGTTTGCAGTTTTGAACTAAGATTCAGTAGTTAATTTGGAGGAAGGTCAGTACTGACCATTCAAGACCAAGATTTGAAACAACTCGTGAGGAAGATCTCACAGAGATCTCAACACATATATGGAAATCCGGTCTCATTTTGTGCAGGTCCACCAAAATTAAGGGAAGCAAAATGTCACAATAGAAACAAGTTGAAAAGATCTCCCTGTTTTAACAGAGGCAAAAAAGGAATCAATTACTGGCCAATAAAGGAGGATGAAACATGCGGCCACAAAAATGGTAATCTTGCCAATCCCTAACAAGTGTTGCAGTTTTGAAATAAGATTCAATAGTTAATTCTGAGAGTGGCATCAATTACTGGCTTATAAAGGGGGTGATGCTGAATTAGTTGTAACAAAGCAACAAGCATCATGTCTGGGTTGGTCCCATTTTTGTTCACTACTTAATGGGAAAAGATAGCAATACAATAGCTTCAATTCAACATTTATTTAAAACAATACCAATACAAGTAGCACAGCATCTCAAAACACACTGCACGACCATGTGGATGAAGGCCTGTACTGACCTTTCATGAGACCGACAACTGTAAAATACCAATTTGCCAACACGACTAGGAAATCCAATCTCGTTTTGTGCAGTTGCACTGAAATCAAGCAAAGTGTTTCGTGTAGCGAAGCAAAATATCGCAATAGAAACAAGTTGAATAGATATCCCTGTATAAACAGAGGCAAAAAAGGAATCAATTACTGGCTAATAAAGGAGGATGAAACATGCGGCCACAAAAATGGTAATCCCGCCAATCCCTAACAAGTGTTGCAGTTTCGAAATAAGATTCAGTAGTTAATTCTGAGAGTGGCATCAATTACTGGCTTATAAAGGGGGTGATGCTGAATTTGTTGTAACAAAGCAACAAGCATCATGTCTGGGTTGGTCCCATTTTTGTTCACTACTTAATGGGAAAAGACAGCAATACAATAGCTTCAATTCATCATTTATTTAAAACAGTTGCATTGATTCATACTAACAGAGACATTCTCTTGAAACAACATTCGTTAAAAAATGTAATTTACTTTTAACAGTGGCATTGCTTCAATTTTCCGGCGGCATTCTTAGATTAACAACAGCAAAATAGCTGCATGGGACATGCCAGCACCATGTGCGTCCACACGTATAAATGGGTGATGCATAGTATGTAGCCAAGCAGCATATATGCGTTGGTCCCATATTTGTTCTCTTTGAACCTTCTTCTTATATGAGGGTAGCAAATCTAGTCGTGCACAAACTACCCGACCCCCCAGTTTCTTTCCCTTTTCAACAAAGAGATCGGTTCCTTACATATGTGTGTACTGGGTTACCCCATTTTTCCCTTTTCGACCTACAAAGTGGCTGGATAGCCAGTCTATACTACTTTCCGCCCCTCCTTTCCTCATTGAACCACGTCCTAGATTCTTGCTCCAGCCCACTGCACCCTTCTTTCCTCTTTGAACCAAGACCTAGATTCGACTATAGATCGAAAAGATCCACATGCAGCTACAGCAACGACGGTTTCAAAGAAACTTATACCTTAGGGTCGTTGGGATGTGGCAAGGCGTGCGACGGGAGGTCGGATCTGCCCACACTACGTACGGCAGTGACGAAGAAGGGGTCGGTGGCCCTCCCGCATAGGCACTGGGTGAAAGAGAACAGCGCAGCCGGCAGCGGATTGCCTCCCTCACCGAAGGTGATAGAGTGAACGCTGCACCTCCTCCCCTTCCCGGTGCGACGGGTTACGGACGCCTCCTTCACCAGCTGTGAGGGGGGAGAGAGAGACAAGAGGCCAACGCAGTCTTGTTTAGATCTGTTGAAGAGAGGGTGAGAGACTGTGAATATAGCAAACCCTAGCAAATGAACGCTGAGCCTCCAGCGTGTAACATATATGTAGTGCGGCCAGCGTGTGGAGAGTGCAAACCCTAGCGAACAAGCGCTGAGACTCCCGCTTATATATATACTACTGTAGTACGGACTGAGCTCTGGTGCCTTCACTGCCCCTGCTTTTGGCTGTATGACAGGTGAGCCAGCCACATTTTGGGCCCACCTGTCGTAAAGCCAAAGGCAGGTCCACTAAGTCAACGAAGCTGCGTCCATATAGTACTCTCATGTATACGACTAAAATATAGTGGAGTGGTTTTCTTATTCTCTCCATGACAATCGCTTTAAATTGTGCAAGTATGAAACGAAACTCTTTATTTAATGTACAGTGAAGAAAACTAGTACTACTTCCGATGAACTAACGATCCACGCCCACGCGTCCTGGTCGCACTTCCTGTCCTTCACGTGTGGTACACTACCCTCCCTTAAGTGAACAACCACACATGCGCCAAATTATCGAAAACGTGTGAGAGTGTGTACAAATAAAGAAATTTAATTTCAATTATCGAAAAGGTTTGAGAGTATTACAAAGTTTGACTAGCTACTGATGGAAGACAACTTGTTTTTTGTCGAAAATCGATCATCTTCACCAGCCGATGCAACCATGAGGCGCAACCATGAGCATCGATAGGTCATCGTGGTGATGCATCATCCATTTGGCATCAAGTTAGGGTGAGGCACCTAAGAAGTTCGACAAATCCTCACTGTGGTATGTTTCATCTCAGTAATCTAGCTCGAGGAAGGAAGAACCACGTGGCAGAGGACAGTGAGGCGGAACAACAATGGCCATCCAATTTTGTGCAGTTCCACTAAAATTGAGGAAGACATGCCCGGGTATGGAGACACGCATCGCTGTTTCCAAAAATATAAAAAAGGTTTAGCAACGACATCTCAATTGTCAATAAGAATTAATGAAAAGTACACCAACAAACAGAAGCATCATAATTATCTTGATGGGAACTAAACCAGGATACCCGAGAAAAAAAGCATTTCTTCATTTAACCAGTGATAGTACTACCACCATATGGACAATGACCGCACAACCACCATGTACTTTTTGTCGAAACAATATGTATACCTCCACCGAGGCATAAACCAGGACAACTTTTTGAGTGGCATTTCCTCTAGTAGTAGGTGATGTTGGACCAGCCGACCAACCATAGCTACTATGCATGGGGAGCTGGGGAGTACTCGCATAGAAGAAAACCCGCACGCAACGACCTGGGGAGCTGGAGTAGTACAAGAAGTTATACCTCAGGTGGGTGAGATGTCGTTTAGGCGGGCGGGCGGGATCTGCCCACACGACGGCAGCGAACAAGGGCGCGGAGGATCTTCGTCCGCGCCAGCGCCGGCTCCGAGAGGACGGTGCGCATCGGCTTCCTCCGTCGCCGACGGCGACAACGTCAACACTGCACCTCCTCACCTCCCGCAGCGGACGGGATTCGGCCGGATCTGTGACCACCGGTGAGGAGATAGATAGAGTGGACACTGTCATCTTGTTTTGATATGGAGAGGGTGAGAGAGCGAGTTGTGAGAAACTCTATCAAACAAGAGGCTATAATGGAGTAAAAAATCTCTCCATAGCAGTGGTTTTAAATAGAAGACGCGCGTTCCCGAAAAAAAGAAATGAAAACTGGCGGACAATTTTTTTGGGTCTGTCTAGGACACATCTAGATGTGACATAGTTATGTCACATATAAGTTGATGTCCACTCTGTTTGTGGTCTTTTCCTAGTTTTTTTGTTTCTTGTTTCTACATTATATACTTGTGGGAGCTTAGATGTGATATCCTTAAATAATATCTAGATGTGAATTAGACAAACTGATTTTCTAACATACCAAGAAAGAAAACTCGATCAAAAACATGCTCCCGCTTCCAGGTCGCGAGAGTCATCGCGCACACACACATAGACATAGACATGCATATCCGTGTTTACGTAAAATTCCATTTCCATCTCCATCTCCAATCATATTTGTCCAACTGGCACATTATTTACGTTCTTAATTACATACGCAGCAATATTAACGTACAACATCTCTTGTTTGCGCACGTCCGGACCGCTGCGACGGCCGGTCCTGACCAACCCGAACCCTCTTCATCACCCGCGCGTGCTTCCCACCTGAAATGGTCAGTGCCGCATTCATGCCCGGCTAGAGCGGACGCGACCTCTCACTGGCGCCGGCATTGAAGCGGCGCGCCGCCCGAGACAGCGTCGCCCGCGCCGCTTCCGGGTGCACGCGGCTGCTCCATTTTATATTGTGTACGTGTCATTCAAGAGTGAAATGATGGTTGCTTCTTCCGACAAACTTACTGTGTGATTTGACTGCTCCTTAGTGGCCCCTACACGTACTCCCCCTACGTGTATGCAATAGTCACACGTACACATGGACGCAAAAACGCGCGTGACGCCCTAATGCATGCATGTCCGAGCACACGACGGAACACACATAGTGACGCTCAAGTGCTCAACCTACACGTGCATGCACACACATACTCAATCAGGGTGAGCTACTGACCGTATGAACACCGGAATATATATATATATTGAGTGCAATGAGCGTATTATGAAGTCCACTGACCGTATTTTTACAAATATACAGTGACAGACAGTGTATTTATCTCGTTTGAAATTAAGCCATGTTAACCCGAGAGGAGGCAGCATGGACTAGCATTACTTTGCTGTGTCCCGTCAACTTGCCGAACGAGGAGAAGGTTGCGGGACGGGAGAAGCTTGCGCGCGGTGGCTCGTAGGACAAGGACAAACTTTTGACTAATGCAAGCTCTCCCTCGCTCAGGCGGTGGACGTGCAACAGTTAATTCGGTGTCAGATTGCCAGAAGCATACTACACTATACTACTAGGAACCGGATGGAGGAGCGTATGCACTCTTATTATAATTTTAAAATGTGAAAAAGCAATCTTCAACACATTTGGTTCTCTTCGAGGGTTCTCGCATGTGATAATGGAAGTTGATTGCATGGAACATTCGCCACAATTCTCGCTTAATTCTGGCTCATAACCTATTACAAATAGTAGCGCTCAGTAATATTTCCTCTTTTTTTGTTATTCAGCATGTAAACAGGTCAGCAAACCTTGCGGCGCATCTTCGTGCGAACCGTGCTTGCTGCACTTTGAATGTGGCCGAGAGCTGGCTTGATGAAACACCTCGCTTCCTACTTCTTTTTTTGGCCTCCTAGTGACCAGTGTCTTGGCTAATCGTCCTAAGAATGCTTATATATGAATAAAGCTCTCTCATTTACCCGCAAAAAATATTAAGCCATATTAACCGGAAAGGAGGGAGTATGGACTATCACTACTTTTTGGTGTGTCCCATGAACTCGCATAACGAGGAGAAGCTTGCAGGACAAGGTGAAGCTTGCTTAGGCCTTTTGACTAATGCAACCTACCCTCGGTGGAATGCATCTGTCCATTCGGTGTCAGATAGTCAGAGGCATACACTGTAGTACCCAACATGCAGAGTACCATCATTGTTCGACTTCATGAAGGGGCGAAGAGCCAACCGCAGTACTAGTACGCGTACTTGGTTTTGCACCTTCATACTCCCGGGATTTAGATTGGGCGATGAGGAGCACCGGGATGAGCTAAACTTCCAATCACAGCACCGGGACAAAGGAAAGAAAAATCAGAATTTAATCACATGCCTTTTCAGCTCTCCATGCAGGCCCATGTACTCCCTAATCAACGCATGCATGCAAAATCGTCTTCAATCTTTTCCCTAATCAACGCACAACCGCAATGCATGAAGTGGTTTCCACGGGGAGGAGAACGAGGCAGCGGAGGGAAAGGAGGAGGAAAGAGAGCGCTCGTGAATGAGCCTAGGAGGGTATTGAGGATAATTCAATGTTACACGCCTTATGGTTTTGGGAAAATCTGGATTTCGTAAGGTGACTTACTCACCTAGACGGAGGGAGTACTACTCCACCCTTCGTCACAGTTTACAGGGTGCGTTTCATTATGATGCATTTCTCTCAATGCATTTCCACTACCAGAGAGACTTTAGACGCGTTTGGTTTAATGCTCAATTAATTAGGGCGTGGTAACCGCAATCAAGTCCACAATTTTCTCTCCATGTACTATACTATATGGAGTGCATGCATGTGTGTACCCGGGGTGGAAGCACTGCATGCATGTGTGTACGCAATATTCCCTCTAGTAATAGATGCCGTGCTATAACTACCAATGCTATTTTTCAGGCCGATCGCTAGTCGCCTTGGTCCCACAGATTTTTTTCTTTTTTCTAAAGCGCGCTGTATAAACACTGACGGATGGAGTAGTATGAGTGGATTCAAAGAAGAGTGTATTGATGGTTGCTTCTTCAGAGCAACTTACAGTGGGAAAGGTGGGGCTTATGATTTGACTGCTCATTACTCACTATTAATGCGGCGCAACGACCGGGCTGAGTCTCCCATGCGGTTGTGCACTACCCCCTCGGTTCTTAAATATACTCCGGAGTATTTGTCTTTCTAAATATGTTGAAATCTCTGTTAAGACGAATAGAATATTTAGGAACGGAGGGAGTACACATACGAAGCAAAATGAGTGAATCTACACTCTAAAATATGCCCGTTTGAAATTTGTAAAAAGACAAATATTTAGGAACGAAGGAGTATAATTTCGTGCATGGCACATGGACCCGGATGATGAAGAGGCTTCTGGCAATGCTATCAAGCTTCCATCATTTGTTTACATAATTGATCGTACTATACAAATAATTTTCCAGCGACATGAAATTGTACAATGGTGTGAGCTTTCAGCATTTGTTTCGTGTGTCTTGCCATCGATACTCTTTCGGAAACAATAAAAAACTAACTTCCTTGCTGATGCTTGTCAATTATTAGCAGCTCAGAGCTAATAATTACATCACAACCGAATACAAAGTTCTGAGAAGGTGTTAAATTAGAAATGATCCATGCTTTCATTGGCAGCAACGTCCCCCAGCTCTGTCTAAATCAACAAGGCATGTTGGGAAAAAAGCAGCTGTCTGGAGCATGCAACATTCCGATCATTTTGTGTAGTTCCACTAAAATAGAGCTGAGCGTCCCTGTTCCAAAGATATCAAGTGTGATTACGATAATGATGAAACAATAAACACACAAATAGAAGTCGGTCACCTTTGCGGTCTCTCTTAAGACTAACTAGTTGGAGAAGATTAGGCTCGGAGTTGGATGAGGAGGATAGAGCAAAACCAATCTCCCTTTGTGCAGTCGCACTGAAATGTAGAGACGTTGCCCGTGTGACATTTTAGTACAACTGCACAAAATACTCTTAAGAAAAAAGTGATTTGTGCAGTTCACCAAAAGGTCGCAATAGCAACGAGGTGAAATGGATAGCCCTGTTTGCAAAAAAAGAGGTAGAAAGGAAACAATTACTGGCCAATAATAGTTGATGACACATGCGATGACAAAAAAGAAGCATATTCCTTGTCCTAAGGGAAGATAACAACACGGCTGTGTTTGTCTAAAACGGTGTGAGGTGAGGACGAGAATGCAATATGGAAAGTACGCCGGACGAGCTACGTTTTGGGCAAACAACTATGGAAGATCCACATGCATCGACGTGGGAAAACGGGTAGTGGAGCAATGCCGGAGGGGATACCTGGAGGTCGTCGGGATGTAACTAGGTGAGCAGCGGCGGGCGGAATCTGCGAGCAGGTGGCGTAGGCCCTGCCGCGCCGGAGCTTGGTCAGAGAGAACGGCGTGTACCGCAGATCGGGACATGCTGCCTCGGCGCTGTCTAACGAAGAAATGATGCACTTCCTTCTTTTCCCCCGGCGGACAGGATACGGCCGAATCAGTGACCAACGGTGAGAGAGAGAGAGAGAGAGAGAGAGAGGCCATCGCACTCCCTTTCCCCCGGCGGACGGGATGCGGCCGGATCAGTGACCAACGGAGAGAGAGAGAGAGAGAGAGAGAGAGAGAGAGAGAGAGAGAGAGAGAGAGAGAGAGAGAGAGAGAGAGAGAGAGAGAGAGAGAGAGGGAGAGAGAGAGAGGCCACTGCACTCCCTTTCCCCCAGCGGACGGGATGCGGCCGGATCAGTGACCAATGGTGAGAGAGAGAGGGGCCACCGGAGCCTTGTGTGAGATACTCTGAAGAGCGGACTACCTTTTCCTCCATAAAAATCATTTTATATTCTGTGTACGTGCCATTGAGCGCTATAACTTTATTTAAAAATAACGCGGCAACGCGTCAAGTCGAACACTGTTTCGTGCACGCGTGGTAAACGACCTCCATAGATAAACAACCACTACAGGCGTTCAAATTAGCACGTGGGCTGCCATTTCATAAAAAATGATCTCCACCGTGTACCCGCGCGGGTGTGGCTGGGCACGAAGCATGAGTACGTGCATGGTGCACCTATTCTCTTCTTGTATACGTACACCACCTACGTGGGGTTGTGTGAGAGAGATACAAACCTACAGAGATATAGTGTGTGGGTTCTTGAGAGTTTTTTTTTGGGGGGGGGGGGGGTCAATCAAAAAAATTAACATATGCAATGTGTGTGAAATAGAGTCCTGGATATAACATATATATATAGAGGGGGCGATCCACGAGAAGAGAGTGGAGGTATCATCGGCTTGAGGTGTCCATAGAATCGAAGAGAGGGATGATGTGTGTGTGTGTGTGTGTGTGTGTGTGTGCGCGCGCGCGCGCGATCGATAAAGAGTGCCATCGAATTTGTGTGTGCCCACGTCAAAGATATAGAGTGGCTGGCCTACTGGAACGTGAGATGGGACATGTGTAGTTTGTCTTTATGGCATGGATACCAACCTGCAGCGCTCGACTATCGGTTTGTGGTGGGGGAAGAGGTAAGCCCAATTAACTATAGAGGTACAATGGCTGGTATATGTGTGGAGGAGGAGAGAGGCCTACCTCATGTATTAAGGAGATCGATATGCCTCATGTATTAAGGGAGATCGATCGGCATCCATGCATATGTGCAGGAGATGAATAAGGTTGGGAGAGAGACAGAGCTAGAGTGTTGGAGGGGGTGGTAGTGGAGTTGCTTCTAACAAATGGTGGGATAGGCTTGCTAGACAAACGGAGGGCACGCCCGCAATATCAATAAGAGAGGAGATGGCTGCTTGTTGTATGTGCACGTGTGTGTGAGAGACGGGTCAGGAGGCATGCACGAATGATGAGGGGGGACGATGTGGCTGTGGTAAGCAGATGTAACTACATAGGAAGATCAATCACCCTTTATAAGAGAAAGGAGAGACATAACTTGTGAGGTACGTCGATCGATGGGGGTGTAGTTAAAGTCGATATAGGTATATGTTGGGAGATCGATCGGTATACATGCATGTGTGTATTAGAAGCAAATGAGGCACGAGGAGAAGGATAGAGAGAGAGAGAGAGGGATGCATGTAGGAGGTGGTACGAGAGGCATACTATATCGAGGGGGAGGAGTGTGCGAGTACGAGAACGATGAAACGAGTGGTGGGAGTGAGGCATGGACGGTGACAAGAGAAGAGGGGAAGCTTGTGTTTGTGCTAGGCACACCTGGCTAGAGAGGCATATCGATCGATGTGTGTCGTAAAGAAGGAGCTGGGGGCCTACACACACCGTGGGTGCACGACCTAAAGTGAAAAGACGAATTTGCGCATTGGAGCTAGAGAATGCTGAGGGAGGGTGAGAGGGATGCGGGCGTGTGCATGCACAAGAGAAAGTTAGCGCTAGCAACAAAGATAAGAGGGTTGTGTGAGTGTAAAAGACGAATATAGATCATATATACTTCATTATAAAAAGTGAATTCGGATATTTGAAGAATTTATCAGTGTTTCAAACCGGCGGATGTGTGAATATATATAACAGTGATACACATGGTGTGGTTATGAACATGGCATACTACATTTAATATATTTTATCTCTACTCTTATAAAAAACGGAGTTGTTGATGATGGTGTGCTTGCCATCCTGCATTATAGGCCGTCTGATTTATATCTGGCGGATAGCAAGGAAACTATGGTGGTTGAAGTTGGCAACAATCATGATTGTAGATTCTTATTGAAATAGAGAAACGAATTCAAATTTAGTTCGAATTGCAGCGGTAGTATAGACATTTGGAATGCACTAAAATGTTGGTATAAGTAGGTTACATGCATTATACAGCAAGCAAAAAAATTTAATCGGACATAACATGGATTCATACTCCCTCCTTCCATATACATAGGGCGTAATGAGATTTTAAGACCGCCTTTGACTATTGACAAGATTAATAGTACATGACATGCATAATGTGAAAATTATATCATTGAAAGAACTTTTCACAGACGAATTTAACGGTGTGCTTTGTCTAAGTTGCATGTCATATATCATTGCTCTAATATTTGACCAAAAGTTAGCATCGAAAAACGCATTAGGCCCTATATAGATGGAAGGAGGGAGTAGCTTTGAATAGCATTTGTATTGTAAAACGGGGCAAGACTCTCTCTTTGTGTGGTGTGAATAGTTTTATTTTTTTTCGTTTTCTTTTTGGTTGAGGGAAGTGCGAATTGATTTGGTACGTACAAGTACAATATTACGACACGTTAGGCTTGTCCCTAAAATTCAACCCGCGTCTTGTTATATCCCGAAAATTCAGATATCGTGCTCCCAAAACTGGCGCCTTCACAACCCGCGCCTTACTATCCCGAAATTACAACGCCCGCGTAAACTCCCTCCAGCTGCCAAATCCCGACACGCGAAATCCCCCTTCTAACCCTGAGCCGAAAGCACCGCTAGTTCAAATCGGTGGGGGGTACTTTTGTAACACACCCTACATTTTTGACAAGCGCGTTCCTAAGTCATGCTTCACCCCCTCCCATCACCCCCTTTTCGCCATTCGAAATCCCAGGCCGCCATAACCTCTCCGCTCCAGCCGCGAAACCCCACCCTCCTCCGTCCGCCACGTCACCGCTGCCCAGCCGGAGCCTCTTCCCCAACGATGTCGTCCACCGCAACAGCTCGATGTCCCTCGTCCACCTCCCCGGATGAGGATCCTTCGTCCATCTCGCCGTCCCACCGGTTCAGCCGCCCCGTCCTCCACCTCCAAGGAGCTGCTCCGACGATCGCCTCGTCTATCGCGGCTGCTCCATCCCCACAGTGCCGCCTTAACCTACTCCACCGAAACCGCAGCATCCTCACCGACTCCTCGGACGAAGCCGAGGCCTACTCGGCGCCACCAAAGAGGTTGTACACTCATCGCATCACACCTTCTCCTTAACTCGACCTCCCGGCGCCGACGGTGCTCCATCCCGCTCCCCCATGGAGCGGCTACCTTGAAGCCGGTGCCACGGGTGACATCTCCACGGCGGCTCTCCCCCAGTGCGAGGCCCCTTCGACGACGGTGCCCATACCAGCCAGATCTGCTGCTCCGGCTCTCGCTCGATCGCTCGCTCGCCCAGCTGCTGCTGCTGCTCTCCCCCTCGCTCGTACTGCTCCTTTGCTCTAATTAAGCCACACTTGAGTCGACTGAATCGACTTTTGGGTCAGTCGATTTTCAGGGGTTGGGGGGGCTCGCCGGAGTTAAGGAAGAACCACCCGTAGCGGGGACGGGGGCTCGCCGGAGAGGTACCCCACTATCTATCTTACGGTTCATGGTGGGGGGGGGGGGCGGGGGTCCTAGAGGGCTGGCCGGGGCGGCGGTGGCGAGTTGTTTCGGGGCGACGAGGCGGCGCAGGGGCCGGCGGTTCGGCCGGTGGTGGCTGGCGGCTCAGGGGGGTGCAGGTTGAAGATGAACTGCAGACCCTCCCTAAACTACATGTCAAGTGCCTCTCTGCTACCGTTGCGTTCAGTTTCGACAGTAGCATTCAGATTCCATAGTAAATTTTAGTTTCGATAGTTAAGTTCACAGTCAATAGTTTTTACCTCATCTGTTGTAGTCGGGTGGTTTTTGGTGATGTTAATTTTACATCCATTTTACATCATCTATTGGAGATGCTATTAGAATCCCACTTGAGATTGACGATGTTTGTCTTGTGCTGCTTCAGCCTTGACGTCTTACGGCTCACCGGAGCTGCTCCAACGATAGAACGATCCATCACAACAGAGCAGTGCCCTGGACGCCGTCTACAGATTCCTTAGATCTTCCTCCACACCTCCGACAGCCACCTCTGCCTCAACTGCTTCAGCGACCAACCCAATGATGCTGAGGTTGACACGGCTACGACAAAGAGGTTGTACACTTGTTGCATCACTTATTACTATACATTCACGTCGATCCATTAGGGCTATTTTGGTTCAATGGAAAAACATCGAGCCACTGGTTGTTACCATCACTCTAAATTTCTGCATGCTCTCCTTACATAATCTCACCATATTTTTTTCATATGCATGTCAGATATTGTACACAGTCATGCTGAACATGTAGAGAAAAGTAGAGGAGTTTTGTGCGCCAATACAATGTCATGCAGACATCGCTCCATGGTGGGTTCAATGGCAAACCCTCCCCACGCCTCTCCAGATTGTAATCCAGAGGAAGATATCTGTTCTGAGGCGGATTCAGACGCCGCTGACCACTCCTATTTACCCCCCAAGGTGTTTGCTCTACCTTGGCATGATGATGTTAGTCATATCATGCATATGTTGCATTGCAGTGCCTACTTTTGACATCATATATGTCATCTGCTTAGTTTAGACATGTTCTGTAATGCCACCTGTTTAGTTTCTATATCATATATGGGAATTATGCAGTCTCATGTCTTTTAGCCAGCCATAATATATATGAAATGTGCAATGCCATCCTGTTTAACCAGGCATCATATATTTGAATGATATCTTGCCCTTCCTTTTCTTCATTACATTTCCATTTGTCGACAATGTTTGTACATTAATCTACTCTTCCTGTGAATCATCCATTTGGGTGGGAGATGGTAAAATCTGGAGTGAAAACAAGGCCTTCAGAGCAGACAGTGCTACCTGTCGAAGCAGATCTCTTGTTGGGTCCTGATAGCTCCTCAGAGATGGATTCAGAGACAGATGACCAGTCCTATTCCCCCACTGAGGTGTATGCTCTAACTTGGCACGGTTATACTGTTCATATCATGCATACAGTGTCTTGCATTGCATAGTTTAGACATCATATACACAATATTCAACACCATGTTCTTAGTTCAGACATGATATAGAATGCCCTCTGTTTAGCATATAAATCACATATGTGAATTAAATGATGCGATCCTGATTACTTAGATAACATTTAGGTGAATTATGTCATGCGATCCTGCTTAGTTATTCATCATATCTTTGAATTATGTTATGCTATGATATCCAGTTTAGATAGCCATCATATATGTGAAATTATGTCATGCTATCCGTTTTAGTTAAACAATATACATGTCAACTATTTCATGCCCTCTTTTTTCCACACTATCTATTGCATCTGTCTCTCATGCAATGTCTGTATATTCAACTATGTTTCCTGTTTATCAGCCATTTGAATTGGAGCGGGTGATGCCAGTATCTAGCGAACTAAAAACACGGTCTTCAAATAAAACAATGCTACCTCTTGGTGGAGATAGCACCCCGGTTGTACATGCACAAGAACCAGCCCTACCACACATAACCCAAACTCTCGCAGATTGTACCCCTACTACGATGGATAGAGAACCAGCTTCACCCAATCTAACCCCAACCCCAGCCGATAGTAACCCAGTTCCTGTTGACACAGCACCATCTCCACCACAGAGCTCCCAAACAAGAGCAGTTAGTAAGGCAGCTCCAGTGTCCAAAGGGCCAGTACTATCACGGCGAACCCCAACTCCACCAGTTAGTACGCCTATTCCTGTGGAGGAAGCACAACCAGCTAGTCGTAGTTTAGCATCTATCGCATTTGATGTTGTTAAATCGTATGTGCATATCTTCCCATCTTGGAAATATTATACTGAATATGAAGGAAAATGCCAGTTGCAGGTGTTTGTCCAGGAGTTATGTATAAGTAATGTTATTCATGGCAATTACTTTGCTTCGTCCCATACATCCTACCTCCATGATGGTTATAATACAGCAAATTTTCCCATTTTTCTCCATAGAGAAGGACCGATTTGGAAACTCAGGATGAGGTAACCTGTGCTAATACCTCTGCTATCTTCAAGAATGCTTGGTGGCAGTATCGGAATTACCTGAAGAAAATGTACTTCACCGGCAAAGAAACTCATCAAATTCCCTTACGTTCTCCTGAGACACATTTACTAGACGATGACTGGGAACGCCTTGTTCTGTACTGGTCCCAAACCAAGAATGTGGTAAGGTCTATGAGCTCATTTTCTATTTTTAAGTATTATATTCTTGCGTCTTACTGCACTCTGTTCATGTAGAACAAGTGCCTAAACCTTAAGAACAACTGTTCTAATTTAAGATTCCATTGCTACCATAGGACATAGATATATGTTTGTTTGATGCTTTTATTATGTACTAGTACTTGGAAATAGAAGACTTGGTAGTTTAATCCTGTCCACCTTACTAATGAACTGGTTCACCGAAATGAGTTTCATATAGTAGTACATGCTAAACTTGTTATGTGTCTGCTTGTTTCTTTTTTTAGAATGCTGACAGAATATTGGGGAAGAGTGCCTTATTAAGCAACGGTAAAGGAAGTAATGCAGATAAGGTTCAGGATAGTGACACATCCTGTCTTGGTTTATTGTTGGAGTTACTGGCCACTACCACTTGCACAAGCTATTCAAACTCACTGTCTGAATGAGTTTGGTTTCTTGAGTCTCAACTACAAGCTGAAAGACATCGATCAGCTGTGCTGCAACAAGAAGCGGAAGGACTGCATAAGTCCCTGGAGCATTCAGATGCATACTTTCTGGTGCAACAGCAAGCGTTGGAGGATTTTAGCGCCAAACAGGACAAAGCTAATCAGCTTGCTAAGCTTATTGCCAGCATGGTGGATACCCAGGATAACGTTTCTTGAGCTCTTCTGAAGTTGTTTCAGTTATGCTCTTGTTTTGCTGCCGCGTTTATTTGCACTGGTGGCCAATTTGGACAGCCAGTGTATATGATATGCTGCTTTGTTCCCTATATTTGCACTGGTGGCGAACTTTGATGCCCAGTGGATGTAATATGTGTAATAGCCATGATAGACTAGCATTAGTTGCTTGCTTATTTATTTTCTTGTTGTCTTGTTTATTTGTTTGCTTGTAGTCAT
The DNA here is from genome assembly GCA_032464435.1 of Aegilops umbellulata. Taxonomy (NCBI): domain Eukaryota; kingdom Viridiplantae; phylum Streptophyta; class Magnoliopsida; order Poales; family Poaceae; genus Aegilops; species Aegilops umbellulata. The sequence goes on along the minus strand of CP136056.1, from coordinate 510,120,832 downwards.
TGCAGTTCTTTTTCCGCGTTTAACTATAGCTGCAATAACCTATTTTTTAAAACTAGGCCACAATAACCATGGGCTAATATTTACTGTGGTGACACTGGGCCTCCTACGGGCCGTAGAAACAGTGAGCCTTCTACGGGCCGTAGAAACAGTAGGCCTTCTACGGGCCATAGAAACAATGGGCCTTCTACGGGCCGTATCATCAATGGTCCTTATACGGGCCGTATGATCGATTGGCCAAACATGGGCCAATAACAGGCCGCATTATGGCCGTAAACAGTCTAGAGTTGGAATCGTCCCTTCATGGGCCGACCGTAACGGGCCATCATTAATAGGCCGTATTTGATGACGCTATGAAAATGGCCCAACGTATTAACGTACCACAAACGGGCCGACTATAACCACGGGCTGAATTTGGCCCACAAGCAGAAAATGACAGTAACGGGCCGTAAGTAAACGAATGCTGGAAATGAGCCCAAGAATAAATGGGCTCTGAGAAGGCCGAAAGATAACATGGGCTGGAAACGGCCCAACGGAATAACGGGCCGTTAATGGGTATAAAGTGATACACTATTCATTACGGGCCAGTTTCACCACGGGCCGTTAATGGGTGTAAAGTGATACACTGTTCATTACGGGCCAGTTTCACCACGGGCCGTTAATAGGCCAAGAGTTACATAGGGCCTCGTATGGGCCAAAAGACGTCATGGGCCATACATGGGCCAGAAGTGAAAATGGGCTGGAATCATATTGGATGGCCCAGATGATGCTACTGGTCCTAATTCGGGTAGGGCGTAACGGGCCTTGGGTTAGCGGGCTGTAAATGGGCTATATGCGAACGTGCCGTTAACAGGCTTTCCATGGGCCGGCCCGCCAGCTTTTGACCAAGTCAAACGGGCCGGCCTTTTCACAGGAATGGGCCTCTGTTGGGTCATGCCACGTGTCGACGTATCATAGGTGCCTATCTGACCCACTAACGAGCTGACACGTGTTTCGTGCGGCCAATAAGAATTTTACACGTGGAAATTTCCCATTGGTTGGGGCTGTTAACAGGTTATCGGATCCAAAACCCGACCCAATAGCTTAACGGTGTTCCGTTACGGTGGATGCCACGTGTCGGTCACCCTTGACGAAAGCACTTCTGTGACGCGCGATTTATCGTCATGGAAGTGGACACTTCCGTGATGATAATTTTGGTAATGTCATGGAACACTTCTACGACAGCACAGGTGTGACTATCTAGATTCTGTCATAAATTTGTCATGGATGTACATGCATGACAAAAAAAGCGACCTACTGTGACAAACACGTATCATCACGGAAGTGTTTTTTTGTAGTGCTTCCCCCTATATATTGGGGGGGTAGAGGGAGGGCACCATCTATGCCACAGCGCTATCCTCCCTCGCCATCGTAGTCCATCTTCTCTCTACATAGCTGAACAAAGCTCTGCTGAGATTTTTCCACCACCGCCGCCATCACGCCATCGTGCTGCCGGAGGACTCGAGCTAGTACTTCACCATTGCTCGCTAGATCAAGGAGGTGAAGCTGTCATCAAGCCATACGTGTGTTGAATGCGGAGGTGCCGTCCGTTCAGCACTTGGATCAGGAGATCGCAGGACAGATCGTGATTGGATCACGAAGACGTTCGACTACATCAACTGCGTTTCTTAACGCTTCCGCTTAGCGATCTATAAGGGTATGTAGATGCAACCTATCCTCTCATAGATGTTCATCTCCTAGATTGATCTTGGTGAGCATAGGATTTTTTTTGTTTCCCATGCAACGTTCCCCAACACGTCATGTGCTGTTTTTAGTCGCTCTTATGCGTTTCATCTTGCCTGCTTATCGGCGGCCTTTGGCCCCAGGCTAATTGCTTCGCTTGCGCAAGCCCGACCCACACGTGCGGCTGGAGCCCCATGCGTGATGGGTCAACCTAGTCTGTCTGTCTGCGTTTTCGGATCCCGTGGGTCTAACTGTAAGCCTTATTTCATCATGAATAAATCCACTCTCTCATGTTGAAAGTAAACCTAGATAGAAGTGGAGTGGGTTCACATAATCGCATGGGTCCTAGCTAATTGCAATACACGGGGAGGATGAAAGTGCAGTCATGCCATTACATCATGTTTTGATGTTGATCACATTATACATATAGCCGACTAATTATATTTGTTAATTATATCACATGTTTTAGTCCCCATGAAAGAATGTGTGAGGATTATGGACCATTGAAATGAATATGACTCGAGAAAGAAGAAACAAAGAACTTATGTGTAGCATTTCGTTATTCTTGAGTATAGGGATCCGACACTATTAAGAGGGGTTAATAGGGGGTTAGTAAAAGATTAGCTCAAGATATCATGTTCCTCAAATATTCCACTCTAACCATTTTATGTCATAGCCGATCCTAGGTCTTTCCAAAATTAGGGTTCCGGGACAACCTCGAACTAGATCATTTCCGACCTGAAATTCCTTTTGTCCCCGAAGCCGACCTCCAGCTCGATCCACCTGAGGGGGCTTACTAGACCGCCCGATACGAAGATGTGGAAGCTGGTGGGTCAGGGCTGCAGGTTGGACATGGCCCCCCAATCTTAGCCATGGCATCGTGGAAAATGATGTTGAGGCCACTTTCGCCGTCCATTAGGACTTGCGGGATGCGAAAGCCCAGACGATCGGATATACCACAAAGGCAAACTTGCTAGGGGTGTAGGTTAGATGCTCGGTGCGATAAAGGAGATCGTGGTGTCAGAACTTCTGGAGGTCCGTTAGGGCTGGCATGGCCGCATAGATTGCATACCCGGTGAGCTTTTGAACCCAGCGCCTTTCCGCGACCAGGAAGATCATGTTGATCCTGGTTGTGTGGGTAGGTTGGTTGGTTGTTGAAGGTCTAGCCCCCTGAGGTTGGTGGAGATCAAAGCCGCCTTTCTCGCCATGGGTAATGAAGAGGCATGGATGGTTGTGGTGTGATACGTCCATTTTGCATCATGCTTTTATATCGATATTTATTGCATTATGGGCTGTTATTTCACATTATGTTACAATACTTATGGCTATTCTCTCTTATTTTACAAGGTTTACATAAGGAGGGAGAATGCCGGTAGCTGGAATTCTGGGCTGGAAAAGGAGCAAATATTAGAGACCTATTCTGCACAACTCCAAAAGTCCTGAAACTCCACAGAATATCTTACAATAAATAATAAAAAATCATCGCCAAAGATGAAGACCAGGGGGCCCACACCCTATCCACGAGGGTAGGGGCGCCCCCCTAGGGCGCGCCCCCTACCTCGTGGGCCCCCTGTTGGCCCTCTGATGCCCATCTTCTGCTATATGAGGTCCTTCGTCGAGAAAAAATTAAGAAGCAACCTTTCGGGACGAGACTCCGCCGCCACGAGGCGGAACCTTGGCGGAACCAATCTAGGGCTCTGGCAGAGCTGTTCTGCCGGGGACACTTCCCTCCGGGAGGGGGAAATCATCGCCATCGTCATCACCAACGCTCCTCTCATCGGGAGAGGGCAATCTCCATCAACATCTTCACCAGCACCATCTCATCTCCAAACCCTAGTTCATCTCTTGTATCCAATTCTTGTCTCCAAGTCCGGGATTGGTGCTAGTAGGTTGCTAGTAGTGTTGATTACTCCTTGTAGTCGATGCTAGTTGGTTTATTTGGTGGAATATCATATGTTCAGATCCTTCATGCATATTATTACCCCTCTGATTATGAACAGGAATATGCTTTGTGAGTGTTACGTTTGTTCCTGAGGACAAGGGAGAAGTCTTGCTATTAGTAGTCATGTGAATTTGGTATTCGTTCGATATTTTGATGAGATGTATGTTGTCTAGCCTCTAGTGGTGTTATGTGAATGTCGACTACATAACACTTCACCATTGTTTGGGCCTAGAGGAAGGCATTGGGAAGTAATAAGTAGATGATGGGTTGCTAGAGTGACAGAAGCTTAAACCCTAGTTTATGCGTTGCTTCGTAAGGGGCTGATTTGGATCCATATGTTTCATGCTATGGTTAGGTTTACCTTAATACTTTTGTTGTAGTTGCGGATGCTTGCAGTAGAGGTTAATCATAAGTGGGATTCTTGTTCAAGTAAGAACAGCACCCAAGCACCGGTCCACCCACATATCAAATTATCAAAGTACCGAACGCGAATCATATGAACATGATGAAAACTAGCTTGACGATATTCCCATATGTCCTCGGGAGCGCTTTTCCTTATATAAGAGTTTGTTCCGGGTTGTCCTTTGCTACAAAAAGGATTGGGCCACCTTGCTGAACTTTATTTACTTTTGTTACTTGTTGCTCGTTACAAATTATCTTATCACAAAACTATCTATTACCACTTGTTTCAGTACTTGCAGATAATACCTTGCTGAAAACCGCTTATCATTTCCTTCTGCTCCTCGCTGGGTTCGACACTCTTACTTATCGAAAGGACTACGATAGATCCCCTATACTTGTGGGTCATCAAGACTCTTTTCTGGCGCTGTTGCCGGGGAGTGAAGCGCCTTTGGTAGGTGGAATTTGGTAAGGAAAATTTTATATAGTGTGCTGAAATTTACTGTCACTTGTTACTATGGAAAGTAATCCTCTGAGGGGCTTGTTCGGGGTATCTTCACCCCAACCAGTAGCGCAAAGAGTTGCTCCTCAACCTACTGAACCTACTGAAAATGAAAATGTTTGCTTTGAATTTCCTTCGGGTATGAAAGAAAAACTGCTAGCTAATCCTTTTACAGGAGATGGAACAAAGCATCCTGATGAGCACTTAATATATGTGGATGAAGTTTGTGGATTATTTAAGCTTGCAGGTATACCCGATGATGTTGCTAAGAAGAAGGTATTCCCTTTATCTTTGAAGGGAGACGCATTGACATGGTATAGGCTATGTGATGATACGAGATCATGGAACTATAGAAGATTGAAATTGGAATTTCATCAAAAGTATTACCCTATGCATCTTATTCATTGTGATCGCAATTATATATATAATTTTTGGCCTCGCGAAGGAGAAAGCATTGCTCAAGCTTGGGGGAGGCTTAAATCAATGTTATATTCATGCCCCAATCATGAGTTCCCAAGAGTGACAATCATTCAAAACTTTTATGCTCGGATTTCTGAAAACAATCGCACCATGCTCGATACTTCTTGTGTTGGCTCTTTTATGATGAAGACTATTGAATTTAAATGGTATTTATTGGATAGAATTAAACACAACTCTGAAGATTGGGATCTCGATGAAGGTAAGGAGTCAGGTATGACCCCTAAGTTTGATTGTGAAGTTTAGCACTAAATATGGACTTGACTCTGAGATAGTAGCTTCTTTCTATGAATCTTTTGCTACTTATGTTGATCTCCCTAAGGAGAAGTGGTTTAGATATCATCCTCCCATAGAAGTAAAAGTAGTTGCACCTATTAAAGTTGAAGAAAAGACTGTCACTTATAGTGATCCTATTGTTCCTGCTTCTTATGTTGAGAAACCACCTTTCCCTGTTAGAATAAATGATCATGCTAAAGCGTTAACTGTGGTTCGTAAGAGTAATATTAGAACTTATAACCCTCCTGAGAAAGTTAAAGTTGAACCTAATATTGCTATTGTTAAAGATCTCTTGTCTAGTAATATTGATGGGCATGTCATTCAGTTCTGCGGTGAAACTGCTAGAATTGCTAAACCTTGTGCTAAAGATAAACATAGACCTGTGGTAGGCGTGCCTGTTATTTCTGTTAAAATAGGAGATCATTGTTATCATGGCTTATGTGATATGGGTGCTAGTGCTAGTGTTATACCTTATGACTTGTATAAAGAAATCAAGCATGAAATTACACCTGCTGAGTTAGAAGATATTGATGTCACAATTAAACTTGCCAATAGAGATACTATATCAGCAATGGGAATTGTTAGAGATGTTGATGTCTTGTGTGGGAAAAATAAATATCCTGCTGATTTTCTTGTTCTCAGTTCCCCACAAGATAGCTTTTGTCCCATTATATTTGGTAGACCCTTCTTGAACACTGTTAATGCTAAGATAGACTGCGAAAAGAATGTTGTTATTATTGGCTTGGATGATATGATCCATGAGTTTAATTTCTCTAAATTTAGTAGACAACACCGTGAAGAAGAATTGCCTAGTAAGGATGAAATTATTGGTCTTGCTTCCATTGCCGTACCTCCTAGTGATCCTTTAGAACAATATTTGCTAGACCATGAAAATGATATGTTTATGAATGAAAGACGGGAAATAGATGAAGTATTCTTTAAACAGGAACCTATTCTGAAACACAATTTGCCTGTTGAAATCCTAGGGGATCCTCCTCCACCCAAGGGTGATCCCTTGTTTGAGCTTAAACCATTGCCTGACAATCTTAAATATGCTTATCTTGATGAAAAGAAGATATATCCTATTATTATTAGTGCGGACCTTTGAGAGCATGAAGAAGAAAGATTATTGAAAACTCTCAAGAAGCACCGTGCTGCTATTGGATATACTCTTGATGATCTTAAGGGCATTAGTCCCACTCTATGTCAACATAAAATAAATTTGGAAGCAGACGCCAAACCAGTTCGTGATCCTCAACGACGTCTGAATCCTAAAATGAAAGAAGTGGTAAGAAAAGAAATACTAAAGCTTTTGGAAGCAGGTATAATTTATCCCGTTGCTGATAGTCAGTGGGTAAGTCATGTCCATTGTGTCCCTAAGAAGGGAGGTATTACTGTCGTTCCTAATGATAAAGATGAATTGATTCCACAAAGAATTATTACAGGTTATAGGATGGTAATTGATTTCCGTAAATTAAATAAGGCTACTAAGAAAGATCATTACCCCTTACCTTTTATCGATCAAATGCTAGAAAGATTATGCAAACATACACACTATTGCTTTCTAGATGGTTATTCTGGTTTCTCTCAAATACCTGTGTCGGCTAAAGATCAATCAAAGACTACTTTTACATGCCCTTTTGGTACTTTTGCTTATAGACGTATGCCTTTTGGTTTATGTAATGCACCTGCTACCTTTGAAAGATGCATGATGGCTATAATCTCTGACTTTTGTGAAAAGATTTGTGAGGTTTTCATGGACGACTTTTCCATCTATGGATCTTATTTTGATGATTGTTTGAGCAATCTTGATCGAGTTTTGCAGAGATGTGAAGAAACTAATCTTGTCTTGAATTGGGAAAAGTGCCACTTTATGGTTAATGAAGGTATTGTCTTGGGGCATAAAGTTTTAGAAAGAGGTATTGAAGTTGATAAAGCCAAAGTTGATGCTATTGAAAAGATGCCATGTTCCAAGGACATCAAAGGTATAAGAAGTTTCCTAGGTCAAGCCGGATTTTATAGGAGGTTCATTAAGGACTTCTCAAAAATTTCCCGGCTTCTGACTAATTTATTACAAAAAGATATACCATTTGTTTTTGATGATGATTGGGTAGAAGCATTTGAAATACTTAAGAATGCATTGATCTCTGCACCTATTGTTCAGCCACCTGATTGGAATTTACCCTTTGAAATTATGTGCGATGCTAGTGATTATGCTGTAGGTGCTGTTCTAGGGCAAAGAGTTGATAAGAAATTAAATGTCATCCATTATGCTAGTAAGACTCTAGACAATGCTCAAAGAAATTATGCTACTACTGAAAAAGAACTTTTAGCGGTTGTATTTGCTTGTGATAAGTTCAGACCTTATATTGTTGATTCTAAATTAACTATTCACACTGATCATGCTACTATTAAATACCTTATGGAAAATAAAGATGCTAAACCTAGACTTATTAGATGGGTTCTCCTTCTACAAGAATTTGATTTGCATATTGTTGATAGAAAAGGAGCTGAGAAGCCCGTTGCAGACAACTTGTCTAGGTTAGAAAATGTTCTTGATGACCCACTACCTATTGATGATAGCTTTCCTGATGAACAATTAAATGTTCTAAGTACTTCTCATAGCACTCCATGGTATGCTGATTATGCTAATTACAATGTTGCTAAATTCATACCACCTAGTTTCACATACCAACAAAAGAAAAAGTTCTTCTATGATTTGAGACATTACTTTTGGGATGACCCACATCTCTGTAAAGAAGGAGTAGATGGTGTTATTAGACGTTGTGTACCTGAGCATGAATAGGAACAGATCCTACGCAAATGTCATTCCGAAGCTTATGGAGGACACCACGCTGGAGATAGAACTGCGCATAAGGTATTGCAGTCCGGTTTTTATTGGCCTACTCTCTTCAAGGATGCTCGTAAGTTTGTCTTATCTTGTGATGAATGCCAAACAATTGGTAATATTAGTAGACGTCAAGAAATGCCTATGAATTATTCACTTGTTATTGAACCATTTGATGTTTGGGGCTTTGATTATATGGGACCTTTTCCTGCCTCTAATGAATATACACATATTCTAGTTGATGTTGATTACATTACTAAGTGGGTAGAAGCTATTTCAACTAGTAGTGCTGATCATAACACTTCTATTAAAATGCTTAACAAAGTTATTTTTCCGAGGTTTGGATGTCGGCGTTCTGGGAACGGGGGTCCCCAGACTTGCCTGCCTGTGGCCTGCGGCGTGGCTCAAAGGAGGCCCAGCACGACCCATATTCATCAGCACAAGACCCAAGACCCTCGCGAGGGGCCAAGCCTCGCGGGGCGGACGACGCAGAGCTTCCTCAGGCATGGCCTCATCAGGCTGGCTCACGAGGAGGCGGAGAGATCAAGGCGGGGTACCTCACGAGGTGCCCATGACGTAAGCCATGATGACCACGGGCGCCGGGCGGGCGCCAGCCCACGCAGTGTCCTCCTTTCCTCTTTGGTGCAAAGGGGGCAAGCGCAGGCAAGAGGATCAAGCAAAGGAATCCATTTTGGTGCAACGAGACCAAGACCAGCTCCGCGACAAGGAGGAGGTGATCGTGGAGCCCAAGCCAGCGTCATCACCAGAGCCTTTGGCAGGCGAGGACCAACTTTAGTCAGGATAAGTGTACCAGATGTTCCCCTTCAAAATGGCCAGCGGTTGGCGCCCTTCCCGCTCAATATTTGGGAAGAGGCCCAGGGCCTTTGCCTATAAATAGGACTAGCCACCCCCAGAATAGAGGGGGGACGGATCGACAAATCAACCGGCAATCAGACAGAGAGAGAGAGAGAGAGAAGGGCGATTGGACCCCTCTAGCAGTTCATCGCCCTAGTCAAGAACAGACCCTCGCGAGGCTGTTCTTCCTTGTATTGTTCATCCTCATCAGCCCAAGAGGCAATCCACCACACCACACTGGAGTAGGGTATTACACCACATCGGTGGCCCAAACCAGTATAAACCTTGTGTCTCTTGTGTCGTTCTTTCAGTAGTTTAGATCTTTGCGAGACGGAGAGGTAGAGAGTGTAATCTCTGCGCGCACCCCAGAGTTTGACCCTTAGGGTCTGCCAGAAACCGTAATCCAACATTTGGCGCGCCAGGTAGGGGTGCGCCGGAATCCACCTTTCTACCACTTCGCGTCCCGTCGCATCATCATCACCATGTCCGACGACCAGACGGGCAATCAAGTTCCATGGGCGGCGTGGCCTGCCCGCGCAGAGACGCTCGCCTCGGGCGACCCCGTGCCCCAGGCAGCTCGTGGTCCGCAGGGCGCTGCGGGCCGCAGGCGGCGCGGACAGGATTCAACAACCCTCACGCCGCGGCAAGCGCGGTCGGCCGCAAGGGCCTCCAATCACGCCGCGACCACGACACCTTACAACCGCCGGGAGTAGGCGAACTCGAGGGCCGCGCTCACGGTGGCGCGAGAGCTACTGCAGTGCAGGCTGCTGGAGGGCGGCCGCGATGTGCTGCTGGAGCGGGTCGCCGAGCTCCTGGGCTTTGCCGCCTCGGGGGCTCACCCCTTCTGCATCTAGCTACCGTCTCAAGCCCAGGGCGGCACGCGCAGGGGCCCTGCGCGCGCCCACAGGCCCCAAGACTACCCCAACGCCAGAGAAGCCGCCGGCGCCGAACTGGCGGTGGTGCTACCCCTGCCCCCGGCACGTGAAGGAGAGGGACTCGGCGCGGCCCTCGGCTCCAGCGGGCAGCCGCGCTACCACCCCACGGTGGGCACGTCAAGTAGAGCAGCCTGGCACGCGGAGCACTACGGCGTAGCCTTCGGGATGACGACGCCAGAAGAATACGTGCCACACATGATGGATCAAGGACCCTCTCACGAGGGCGAATGAGGCTCGCTCCTCAGCCCGAGCTAGGAGGACGAGACACCAGAAGCTGAGCTCTTCCAGGAGCCCCGGGACGGTTCCGCCGGCTGCAATGGGGACGACGATTATCGGGTACCGCTAATTTCTCAGGGAGCAGGCGTACGCTAATCATGGGTCGCAGGAAGTGCAGGTCGCCATAGCAAGCAGCTGCCCTGCCCCCACAGTCTCCTACCCCTCGGGAGGAGGGCGCAGGGGGCTGCAGGAGAGGGGCGGAGATCCGACATCACCACCACGGCGTTCGGAGCAAGGCGTTCTCAGGAGGTAGGCCCTCCGCTGGGAGGCGCCTAAGGGCCTGCCCCTGGCGGAGGACCCGAGGTCGTCGGGGGAACCGCTGGCGACCGCTCTACCCCACCGGCGGCGTCCTGGTTTCCGGTCGTCGTTGGTGGCACTAGAGTGTGGCGCAAGGTGGGGCCCTCGTCTGGCGATATGAAGCAAGGCTGGTACCTGTGAAGAAGGCCCAATGCCTGTGAAGCTCGCCGCCCCGTGACACTCTCACGTAATAATGAGTGGGGCTGTACACGCCCCGGAGTCTCAGGGGTGCCGGCCTCAGGCCCTGGGGCTCCCCCCCATGCCCAGTGGACAGCACTTAGCTCCGCGCTGGTGAGAAGATGTCCAAGACTAGATTAGGTGCCGGACGCGGCCTTTTGTCTGCTTTCATTGCCTTTTCCTTTGGCTGTAACTTTTCCCCCGCTGGATTTAAGTTGGATTCGAATTTGAGATTTGCGTGTGTTCGGGGAAGGGGTATTTAGTCTCGTTCGAACCATTTCTCGTGTTCTGGTTACCGCCTCACCATAGCTGCCTCCCCTCGCGAGCCCCTCGTGAGACGGGTCAGGCCCGGCTCGTGCGTGACCCGGACTACCGCTGTCGCTCCCTCTCAGGAGGATTTTCCGGTGCCTGCGGAGGTTGTCCTTTTAAGGAAAGGCCCGGAGCCTGTGAAGCTGTAGCGTTTCGGAAAAGACCCGGAGCCTGTGAAGAAGGCGAATGCGTGTGAAGTTGTCGCGTTTCGGAAAAGGCCCGGAGCCTATGAAGAAGGCGAATGCCTGTGAAGCTGTCGCGTTTTGGGAAAGGCCCGGAGCCTGTGAAGAAGGCAAATGCCTGTGAAGCTGTCGCGTTTCGGAAAAGGCCCGGAGCCTGTGAAGAAGGCGAATGCCTGTGAAGCTGTCGCGTTTTGGGAAAGGCCCGGAGCCTGTGAAGAAGGCGAATGCCTGTGAAGCTGTCGCGTTTCGGAAAAGGCCCGGAGCCTGTGAAGAAGGCGAATGCCTGTGAAGCTGTCGCGTTTCGGCAAAGGCCCGGAGCCTGTGAAGAAGGCGACTGCCTGTGAAGCTGTCGCGTTTCGGTAAAGGCCCAGAGCCTGTGAAGAAGGCGAATGCCTGTGAAGCTGTCGCGTTTCGGAAAAGGCCCGGAGCCTGTGAAGAAGGCGAATACCTGTGAAGCTGTCGCGTTTCGGAAAAGGCCCGGAGCCTGTGAAGAAGGCCAACGCCTGTGAAGCTCCCCGTGAGCGACGCTCTCGTATCCTACGGATTCAGCCACAGAACACCCACGACGACTCGCCCTCCCACGGGCTGCCTCGGGAGCCTGTGCAAAACAAAGGTAAACCAGCCAACTACCGGGCGCGGGGCGCACGCACAATGTAACAACTACTAAAACAACGAGCACAGATTTTACATAAGGGGCTCCCCCTCCCAAAATGCTCTCACAGCCATCAGGCCAAAACCTGAGTTCTATTCATGCACGGTAAAAAGGCAGGAGCGACATATACTTAGTCGGACAAATCCCCCAATGCGTCCTCAGGAGCGCCTCCCGAGCCGTCGCTGGCGTCGCTGAACTCGCCATCGCCTCCTGCGTCGTCGCCAGCGGCGTCAGGGCCGTTCACCACACCACCCTCGTCAGCCGCCGCAATCACGTCGACGTCATCCTAAGCGAAGGCCCTGACAAGAGCGTCCACGTTGTCTTCCACCCAGTGCGCCAGGTCATCTCGGACGGCCTGGGTAACTGGGGCGATGGCGGCGTCGAAGTCGAAGTTGGGATCCATGTTCCGGAGATGGCTGAAGACACGGGAAAAGGCGCGCCCGAGCAGGGCGCGGGTCCTCTCCTCCACCAACCTGTCGGCCCTGGCCGACCGCGCCTCCAGCTGCGTCACCACGGCGGTGAAGAACTGAACATTGCCAGCATAGTTGATTGTGTGCGGCTCGCAAACGGCCGCCTCGCAGATGTTGTCCAAGGCCGCGTTAGCTCTCTCCCGCAGCGTGGCGAGCATGGGGGCGTGCACGTGCTCCAGGACCTGACGCTAACGTATCTCATCCGCGTTCTGGGTCGCGACGGCCTCAGCCTCCTCCACCCGCTGACGAAGACGGAGCATCTCGGCCTGCGAGGCGGCTAGCTCCCCTTGCGCAGCCTCAAGGGCAGCCCGACAGGCATCGGCCCGCCGCACCGCCTCCTCCTGCTTGGCCCTCAAGGCTGCGGTCCTTCCTTCGGCCTTAACCCGGATCAACTCCAGTCTCCTCTCGAGCTCGCGCTCGAGGTCTTGGCGCGCCATCGCCACTCGACGTCCAACCTCCTCCAGGACACGGGCTTCCCGTGCGGCGACGTCCTCCTCCGCCCGCGTCACCAAGCGCTCCCTTGTCTCCAGCCGCTCGTACTCGTGGATGCGTTCGGCGGCTTCCAGCGTCAACGCTTCCTCACGCTTCTGGAGTCTCGCCGGGTCGCCTGAGGCCACCTTCATTGACGCAAGGGCCGCCTCACGCAGCTCCACTTGCTCCTCCAGTAAGTGGCACCGGGCCAGGAGCTCCCGAGCCCGTTCCTCCGCCCCTTCTCGTCGTCGGTCAGCTTCCCGGGCCTCCTCAACAGCCTGGGATCGGGCCACCAGGGAGGCCTCCAGTGACGCCTTCGCCTCTTCATCATCAAGGTCGCGCTGATGGCGCGCGAGGGCGATGGCGGCCTCCAGCTCATGCCTGCCTGCGGCCAGGCGAAGACCCTCGGCCTCCAGGCGCGCGTCTTTGTCGGCGAGCTCCTCCCAGAGCAGGTCCACCGCGTCAGTCGCCCTTCGAAGAAACCCTTGGCAGCGAGCGCGACGCTCCCGGGCGCGCTCGAGCACGTCTTCCACGTCACCATCTGCCCCAAGCAAGTGCCGGGGGCCACAAATCATTGTTCCCCTTTGGGCAGGGGGCTGGCGCCCTCGCGACGGCCGGGCGCGCCGTGCCAGAAGCCCGGCCTGGAGCCAGCTCGTCTCCAGATGAAGGGCGCCGGGGGCGCCTCAGCCAATCGCAGCCACGACCAGATGAGAAGCCCACGGCAGACTGGCTATGCCACGAGAGGGCCCGCGAAGGAAGATCTCGGGCAGTGAAGGGCAGCAGCGCGCCGCGGGACGGTCCGCTCCTTCGATCGCCCTCACCACAAGAGCAGTGTTGCTCGGGGCACTAGGGGGCGGTGGAGGAGGCGAAGCCAAAGGAGGCGGCACCTCAGCTACTTCTGCGAGCTCAGCCGGAAGAGGCCTGCGGAGCAAGGGTCAGTAAAAGCAACAAGAGGGTCATAGGATGGAAAAGGAGAAAACTTACTCATCGGTGGCGAAGTACTTCCTGCGCTTCAGCAGGCGACAAGGGAAGTCTTCACCCAGGGCCTCCCTTTTCCTCCGGAGGGTCTCAAAGTCCACGCGGAAGCGACCCAAGAGAGGAGCGCAGGGATCAACCTGCGACTAAGATGGAGTGTCGAGGCGACCCGCGTCCAGGGCACCTACCTGACGCATGCTGCCAATCGCCTCGCCAGAAGTCATGCCTGGGGCCTTGGGGGCCTCAGCCCCAGGCGCTAGGGGCGGCTGCTAGCCACCCACAGCCTCAGCGGCACGGGCCCAGGGAGCCGCTCCTTCGAGAGCATCGCCCGGTGCTGCCACCTCATCAGGAGCCCCCTCGGCCTCTGGCGCCTCATGCCTCCCCGCTCCGCCACTTGAGGAAGAGTCGCCTTGGCCAACTGCAAGGGCAGTCACCATCACTGGGTTCTCGCGAGGCCCCTGGAGACCAACAGGGCGCAGCCCCCACTCATCAAAGATAGGCATCTGCTTCACAAAGTCATCCTTGTTCTTGCAAAGGTACAGCAGGGCCCCTCCCCGTTGGACGCTGCCCGGGTTGGGGTCACCAGTCAAGACCAAGAGCACCGTCCTCAGCACTTCAGGCGTCAAATCCTCTTCTTGGAGCCTCAAATGATCACCACGCCCGCTAAAGGTCCACATTCGATGGGAGTGGCGCTGGAGAGGGGCAATACGGCGTAACAGGAACTCCTTCACCACCTTCGGCACGGTCACGCCGTTCGATTTCAAGAACGTGAAGCGACGCCAGACAAAGGCGAGCCAGGGGCTCTCGAGCGTCTCCTGGCCCCAGCCTGAATTGGGGACAGCGGGCGAGGTTGGCTTCGACAGCAGGGGGCTGGGCACCCCAACGTCCACATACAGCCACCGCTCGCGGAACCCAGCCGAAGGCAGAGGGAGCGCAAAGTCGATCCCAGAGGCCGCTGTCTCGGGCGCGGCGACGAAGCTCACGCACGCCAAGCACTGGGTAGAATCGACGAGGCGCAGGGAGAAGAAGTGGCGCAGCAAGGCAACTGACGGAGCAATACCCATCATTGCTTCGCAAACAAAAGCAAAGACTGAGAGAAGGGCGATGGATTCGGGACCCAGATGCATCATATGGATCTGATAATGGGAAAGCACGGCCCTGAAGAAATCAGAGAAGGGGGGACCAGACCCGCCCACAGGGCATCAGCGAAGTAATGGACCTCGGTGATTATCCTATCACTGGGGAAGTGAGACGTGGGCCAGGCCGTCGTCCTCCCGCACTCGTTGAAGGTAGTATCCAGAGCCGAGCTGACCTTGCCCAGGCACTCTCGATTTAGTATGATCGACCGGCCGACGGCGGGGCCACCGGGCAGTGGGCGAGACAGAGGCATAGGTTTCTTCCCTCTCTCCTTCTTCGTCGGAGCCATGGCGACGGGAAGAAGGGAGAAGATTCGAGACTGGATTAGGGGCAGGAGCTGGAGTTTGAAGGGAAGAAGAACAGAGGACGCTCGAGCAACAGGAAGGGAAGCGGCTATGTGCAACTACGAGTCCGCCTAGCAGAGCGCAAGATAAGGGGGCGTGCGGGAACAGTGCCGCCCACGTCCAATCAACCGCCACGTGGCGCCCGAGGCCACAAGCTGTTAGGGCCCGCGGCGCTTCGCCCTTGCCCTTCAGCCTTCCTGCACAGCCAAGTTCGGGCGCGCCTTGGGCCCCGGGGCTACAGTCGGCGTTCTGGGAACGGGGGTCCCCAGACTTGCCTGCCTGCGGCTTGCGGCGTGGCTCAAAGGAGGCCCAACACGGTCCATCTTCATCAGCACAAGACCCAAGACCCTCGCGAGGGGCCAAGCCTCGCGGGGCGGACGACGCGAAGCTTCCTCAGGCGCGGCCTCATCAGGCTGGCTCACGAGGAGGCGGAGAGATCAAGGCGGGGTACCTCACGAGGTGCCCATGACGTAAGCCATGACAACCACGGGCGCCGGGCGGGCGCCAGCCCGCGCAGTGTCCTCCTTTCCTCTTTGGTGCAAAGGGGGCAAGCGCAGGCGAGAGGATCAAGTAAAGGCATCCATTTCGGTGCAACGAGACCAAGACCAGCTCCGCGATAAGGAGGAGGTCATCGTGGAGCCCAGGCCAGCGTCATCACCAGAGCCTTTAGCAGGCGAGGACCAACTTTAGTCAGGATAAGTGTACCAGATGTTCCCCTTCAAAATGGCCAGCTGTTGGCGCCCTTCCCGCTCAATATTTGGGAAGAGGCCCAGGGCCTTTGCCTATAAATAGGACTAGCCACCCCCAGAATAGAGGGGGGACGGATCGACGAATCAACCGGCAATCAGACAGAGAGAGAGAGAGAAGGGCGACTGAACCCCTCTAGCAGTTCATCGCCCTAGTCAAGAACAGACCCTCGCGAGGCTGTTCTTCCTTGTATTGTTCATCCTCATCAGCCCAAGAGGCAATCCACCACACCACACTGGAGTAGGGTATTACACCACATCGGTGGTCCGAACCAGTATAAACCTTGTGTCTCTTGTGTCGTTCTTTCAGTAGTTTAGATCTTTGCGAGACGGAGAGGTAGAGAGTGTAATCTCTGCGCGCACCCCAGAGTTCGAACCCTAGGGTCTGCCGGAACACGTAATCCGACATTGGAGTCCCTACATATTTAATGACTGATGGTGGTTCACATTTTATTCATGGTGCTTTCCGTAAAATGCTTGCTAAGTATGACGTTAATCATAGAATTGCATCACCTTATCACCCATAGTCTAGTGGTCAAGTAAAATTGAGTAATAGAGAGCTCAAATTAATTTTGCAAAAGACTGTCAATAGGTCTAGGAAGGATTGGTCAAAGAAACTTGATGATGCATTATGGGCCTATAGAACTACATATAAAAATCCAATGGGTATGTCTCCGCATAAAATGGTTTATGAAAAAGCATGTCACTTACCTCTCGAACTAGAACATAAGGCATATTGGGCTATTAAAGAGCTCAACTATGATTTCTAACTTGCCGGTGAGAAGAGGTTATTTGATATTAGCTCACTCGATGAATGGAGAACCCAAGCTTATGAAAATGCCAAGTTGTTTAAAGAAAAAGTTAAAAGATGGCATGACAAAAGAATACAAAAGCTTGAGTTTAATGTAGGTGATTATGTATTGCTATACAACTCTCATTTAAGATTTTTTGCAGGAAAACTTCTCTCTAAATGGGAAGGCCCCTACGTTATCGAGGAGGTCTATCATTCCGGTGCCATAAAAATCAACAACTTCGAAGGCACAAATCCGAAGGTGGTAAACGGTCAAAGAATCAAACATTATATCTCAGGTAATCCCATAAATATTGAAACCAATATTATTGAAACTGCAACCCTGGAGGAATACATAAGAGACACTTTCCAGAACGTTCCAAACTCCGAAAAGGAATAGGTATGTGGTACGGTAAGTAAACCGACTCCAAAACAATTTTTAAGGCAATATTTCTCTGTTTTGGAATATTTAGAAAAATAGAAAAATAAGTAGTAGTCCGGGAAGGACACGAGGGCCCCACGAGGGTGGAGGGCGCGCCCTACCCCCCTGGGCGCGCCCCTACCTCGTGAGCACCTTGTGTGCCTTCCGGACTCCATTTTCTTGCACGATACATATTTTGGTCGGTAAAATTCATTATATATTCTCCCTAAGGTTTCGACTCCCGTATCACGCAAATATCTTCTGTTCTTGTTTCGAGCTGTTTTTCTGAAAGATCTAGATCATCATGACGTCCCCAAGTGCCTCCAAGGACAATTTCTTTGAGAAGGTTATCAACCCTTACCTCGCGGAGGTGCTGCGACACCATCAAACCATTGAGATGTGTGATGGGTTGCTGCACATTCGCGATGTTGAGGGACCAAAGGGAACCGGAAGCATGGAGCGAGGCTCGAAGCAATGGAGCAACAAGTTTTCAAGTGCCAGGGGATGGTGGAGCGTGGAATCAACGCTAGCCACACGATGCTCGCGGAGTTCACTAACAATTACAAGTCGGATGCCAAGAACACTGAGGAGGCCATCTTCAAGCTACATGAGAAGATCGAGCACCTCCAAGCCCAAATCTATGACCTGCAAAACCAAAACTGTGAGTATGAATATAGATTCAAAAGGATGAGTTTGGCTGCAGATTTGAGGATTCCGGAGACTCGATCATCCTTCTATGATGGTGAGCCTATGCCTTGGAAGATGGACGACAAGCCCACATCATCAACACCACCACCACCTTCTTCACCAACAAAGGAGATATAATCATATGGGTATGGGCACTCCGCTTGGCAACTGACAAGCTTGGGGGAGGTGCTCCGGTATCGTATCACCATCACACTCCTATCTTTACCGATTTTCTTAAGTTTGATCCTATTAGTAGTATCTTGATCTAGTAGAATAAAGTTTATGGCATGATCTAGTTTTGAGTTTTGCTTTATGATCTCTCTATGTAATCAAGTTCGTGGGCTATATATAATAAAGATTAGTGTTGAGTCAAGGGCCTAATTATTTTGCCATGATCTTGAGTGAATAAAAGAAAAGAAGAAAAAGAATAAAAAGAAACAAAAGAGTTCATATTGATCTTATTGAGAGTAATGACTTCACATAGAAAGAGTATGATGAATAAAAGTTGTTTGGAGTTGGCAAACATAGTTTTGGTCATCGTTGTAATTAATAGGAAGTAATAAGGAAAGAGAGGTTCACATAGAAATATACTATTATTGACATCTTTTATGATTGGGAGCACTCATTAAAATATGACATGCTAAAGAGTTGATGTTGGACAAGGAAGACAACGTAATGAGTTATGTTTTCTTATATCTGAGATAAAGTATGTTGTCATGGATCCTCCAACATGTTGAGCTTGCCTTTCCCCCTCATGCTAGCCAAATTCTCAGCACCAAGTAGAGATACTACTTGTGCTTCCAAAAACCCTTTAACCAGTTTTGCCATGAGAGTCCACCATATCTACCTATGGATTGAGTAAGATCCTTCAAGTAAGTTGTCATCGGTGCAAAGCAATAAAAATTGCTCTAAATATGTATGATTGATTGGTGAGGGAGAAATAAGCTTTATACGATCTTGTGATGTGGAAGTAATAAAAGCGACGGACTGCATAATAAAGGTTCATATCACAAGGGGCAATATAAAGTGACGTTCTTTCGCATTGAGATTTTATGCATCCAACCATAAAAGCGCATGGAAACCTCTGCTTCCCTCTGCGAAGGGCCTATCTTTTATTATTATCTTCTACCTTATGCAAGAGTCATGGTGATCTTCACCTTTCCTTTTTCATTTTATCCTTTAGCAAGCCCAGCATGTTGGAAAGAACCTGATATATATATATATATTATATATATATATATATATATATATATATATATATATATATATATAATTGGATGTTGGATGTAGGGGAGCATGAGTTATTATTGTTGACATTACCCTTGAGGTAAAAGGTTGTGGGCGAAACTAGAAGCTCCTATCTTTCTCTGTGTCCGATTAAAACTTCATAACCACAAGTATTGTGTGAGTGTTAGCAATTATGAAAGACTAGATGATAGTTGAGTATGTGAACTTGCTTTTAAGCTATGACATAGACTCTTTCTGATGTTATGATAAATTGCAATTGCTTCAATGACTGAGATTATAGTTTGTTGGTTCTCAATAAAGTTTATGATTCATACTTCTGCATTGTGAATAGATCATCACTTGAACATAAGTAATCATATGGCAATATGTTTATATGTTGTTGTTGTGAGAATAATCATGATGCCTTCATGTCAGTATTTTATTTTTATTGACACCTCTACCTCTAAACATGGGGACATATTTATCGTTATCGGCTTTCGCTTGAGGACAAGCGAGGTCTAAGCTTGGGGGAGTTGATACGTCCATTTTACATCATTCTTTTATATCGATATTTATTGCATTATGGGTTGTTATTTCACATTATGTTACAATACTTATGGCTATTCTCTCTTATTTTACAAGGTTTACATAAGGAGGGAGAATGCCGGCAGCTGGAATTCTGGGCTTGAAAAGCAGCAAATATTAGAGACCTATTCTGCACAACTCCAAAAGTCCTAAAACTCCACGGAATATCTTACAATAAATAATAAAAAATCCTCGCCAAAGATGAAGACCAAGGGGCCCACACCCTATCCATGAGGGTGGGCCCCCTAGGGCGCGCCCCCTACCTCGTGGGCCCCCTGTTGACCCTCCGATGCCCATCTTCTGCTATATGAGGTCCTTCGTCGAGTAAAAAATTGAGAAGCAACCTTTCAGGACGAGACTCCGCCGCCACGAGGCGGAACCTTGGCGGAACCAATCTAGGGCTCCGGCAGAGCTGTTCTGCCAGGGACACTTCCCTCCGGGACGGGGAAATCATCGCCATCGTCATCACCAACGCTCCTCTCATCGGGAGAGGGCAATCTCCATCAACATCTTCACCAGCACCATCTCATCTCCAAACCCTAGTTCATCTCTTGTATCTAATTCTTGTCTCCAAGTCCGGGATTGGTGCTAGTAAGTTGCTAGTAGTGTAGATTACTCCTTGTAGTTGATGATAGTTGGTTTATTTGGTGGAAGATCATATGTTCAGATCCTTCATGCATATTATTACCCCTCTGATTATGAACATGAATAAGCTTTGTGAGTAGTTACGTTTGTTCTTGAGGACAAGGGAGAAGTCTTGCTATTAGTAGTCATGTGAATTTGGTATTCGTTCAATATTTTGATGAGATGTATGTTGTCTAGCCTCTAGTGGTGTTATGTGAACGTCGACTACATAACACTTCACAATTATTTGGGCCTAGAGGAAGGCATTGGGAAGTAATAAGTAGATGATGGGCTGCTAGAGTGACAGAAGCTTAAACCCTAGTTTATGCATTGCTACGTAAGGGGTTGATTTGGATCCATATGTTTCATGCTATGGTTAGGTTTACCTTAATACTTTTGTTGTAGTTGCGGATGCTTGCAATAGAGGTTAATCATAAGTGGGATGCTTGTTCAAGTAAGAACAGCACCCAAGCACCGGTCCACCCACATATCAAATTATCAAAGTACCGAACGCGAATCATATGAACGTGATGAAAACTAGCTTGACGATATTCCCATATGTCCTCGGGAGCGCTTTTCCTTATATAAGAGTTTGTTCCGGCTTGTCCTTTGCTACAAAAAGGATTGGGCCACCTTGCTGCACTTTATTTACTTTTGTTACTTGTTGCTCGTTACAAATTATCTTATCACAAAACTATCTGTTACCACTTGTTTCAGTACTTGCAGAGAATACCTTGCTGAAAACCGCTTATCATTTCCTTCTGCTCCTCGTTGGGTTCGACACTCTTACTTATCGAAAGGACTATGATAGATCCCCTATACTTGTGGGTCATCATGGTGTCGCCATGTTCATCAAAGAGGAACTCGATGTTCCCGGACATTGATATAGTCAATGAAGGGAGGGGCGTCACATCATAAAGCAGCCCCCGGTTGTCGACCTTGAGCTCGAAGGAGCCAAAGGTGAAGCTCTGTCCCGGTATGAAGTCGTCAGGCATGTATAACTCTCTGATCTGGGTTCATTCTCGAACCAGCATATCTCGTGTTTGGCGTGCCAACTAACGAAGCAAGAAGTCATCAGTACCCTTGGTAGGGTGGCGAACATGGTCGGAAGTACCAGAACAGAGACCGCACATACAGTTTACCCAGGTTCGTACCTTTGGGAAGGAGTAATATCCTACGTCCTGCTTTGTGTTTGTATTCATGGTGGATGCCTCATGCGAGTGATTATAATGGGGAGATGTGTTTCACTATCGAGAGTCTAGGTCTATGGAAGTAGATGGGATTGAGAGCCCCCTAGTTCCCACCTTATATAGGCGATGGGGGTAGAGTTTTACATGGAATAGATCCAATTTGACCTATCCATTCCTCCGGGCTCCTTCTCATCGTTAGCTCCTTGGTGGGCCTTCTAGGTCCCTTGGCAGGCCTACTGTCAGGCTCCCTTGGCAGAAGCCACCCTCGGTGTATTACACCATCACAGAACCCTTCCAAAAATCCAACGTAGGGGTCTAGTAGCTAATGTTGTTTCAGTCAGATGTTCGGCCCACCGCTAGATGTTCAGGCCCTTATGGACACGCCGGATGTCCAACCCGTCTAACTTATATGTTGTTCTATTCTACACGATCACACACTTTACAGCCGCCGGATGTCCAGCTTGACACATTCACTTGCTTGTAAAACGGCTAGTTTTGGGACTTGCTATGTATACCACTCTTCAAATCCGGTAGAGGTTGACCACTTCATATTAATCAACCCTAGAACACACAAGTGCTCCCTCTCACTCTCTCCTTCACATCCCAGACCCCAGAGATATTTATGAGAGTTCTTGAGAGACTTTCCACCACATGATAGATCCACTCCTTCCCCCTCTCTTGACCAAAGAAAATCATGATTTGAGGAAGTCTTTTTCGCCATTGTTCTTGTTACTCTTGGAGGTTGGAGATACTAGGCAGTAGAACTTCTAGGAAAGGAAACGTTCATTGCGATTACCCCCAGAAAGTTTGTGAAGGTTTCGAGACCACCTCAAGGTCTACCACTAGTGGTTGAGAATCGCCTTCATGGTGATATCTCAGAAGAATAGGGTGAACCTTCATGGTGTTGGTCTGCCTTTATGGTAATATCCACCCCTACAACAGTGGCTAGCTTCCCTCCAAGTAAGTGAGCATCAGGATACATCCTCGTCTCCGGAGTTTCGGTTATCCCTAACTCCTCATTTGTGGTTTATTTGTCTCCCTATCTTTACTTATATCATAAATTCATATTGTGTTTGCTTGTCTATTAGTTATTGTTGGTTACATTGCTAGCACTAGAATCACCTTCGAAATTGCTATGGCCACTTTCATATTCTACACTATTGCCTAAAATTGCTAAGTAATAATTAAAATTTGTAATTGTACCTATTCATCCCTTCTCTAGGTCCATCTCGATCCTTTCAATTGGTACCAGAGCCTCATGCTCTATTCTTGTGGGTTAACCGCCCTAGAGCGAAATGTCTGAAGATGGGCACCCAGTGCTTGCGAATCCTCATGAGACTGATATCTTTACAAAGATGATAAGAAATTACGTATGAGGATTTGGACAATAAACTAGCCAAACAAAAACTTGAACTATAAGCTCGATTTTACGGTGGAACAAAGGTTGGCCATAATGCTCTAAGGTGGTATAATTATTCCCAACATGAGAGGTATACTGTCGTGGGTTTGTCACGGCAGATGTCCTAGCGAAAGGACTTAGTCGTGGAGCCATCGCAACGGGTTAACTCGAAGGGGTTAAAGCGGACAAGGGACACAGGGAGTTTATACTAGTTCGGCCCCTTCGATGAAGGTAAAAGCCTACATCTAGTTTGTGATGGAATTGATGGGGTTTCGATGACTAGGGAGCAAACAAGCTTCGCCTAGGCCTCGAGTTATCGTTGTCTGTCCTTGAACCGCTATCGGGTTGTCCCCTTATATACACGGGTGACACCCGTCGGTTCATAGAGTCCCAATCTCCGGTTTATATTCGTATCCGGGTTGGTCTCTCCCTATTCCTAACTTATGATACAAGTTTATGTACACGCCGGTTTACGACTGCAAATACTGAACCGACTATGGCCTTGGGCATTTATCTAGTCTCGGGGCTTTAACACCTTTGGGCTACTGATGAAGTCAACCTGGCCCAGTTAGGCCGGTTTATGCCCAGCAATAATATCCCCAACATTAGGCCCAGATTGATTTGAACAGGTTCATGTCAATCCTTAGTCAAATTTTTTGTCTTCATCATCTTCCTGTATCTGTTGAACCGTCGTGTCGTCATCTTCTTGGGTTGCTGTAAACCGGCATGACGTCATCATGAAGCTAGCTTTTATGATGCCTTCTTTGTTTAACAGATCCGCAATAATCGAGGCGACAACTCTGAAATTTGTGGCTCCTGGATTCGCGCGCCTGACACATGTCCTTTGCCTTATAAATAGGGCCGAAGGGTCATTTCCTTTTCTCTCCTTCATCCCCTTTCTCTTCGTCTTCTCCGCGCCGCCAGCCCCGGAGCTCCGTCGCCGCTGCTGACCTCTGCATCGTCTTGGGCCGCTGCATCGACCTGACCGTACCAGAAAACCGCAGCGTCCTTCCGCATCTCCCCCGGCTCCGGTAAGATCTCTGTTTTTATCAACCTGGATCCATACTAGGGTTTGGCGTTCTTGCCGTGTTCTTGCTCACTGTTCGTATTCCTGCTCATACCTCTGGGTAGATCGAAGAAAACCCTACTGTGATTTACCAATGGGCCTTTAGCATTCGTCTTGTAGATTCATGCTTAAGTTCATAGATCCAAATAACCTTTCTGCTCTTTGAATCAATATTGTTCCGCCTTAAGCTTTTAAATATTTTCCTTTTTCTGAACTGGCTTTAGATCCGTCGTTGTAGAGAAGTCTTGTGAAATCTGTTTCTGTATTTGTACACCCTCGATTGCTTTCAATGTTCAGATTCGGCGGTTTAACTTTGGCGTAGAAAATGTGAAGGACCAGTATATATCATTAGTCCCCTTGTTTGAAACGCCAGACGTTGCCACCTTACATAACTCCGGTTTAGATAGGACTGCCTTCGGTTTAAATAGATATGCATCCGGTTTAATCAAACATATACTTGAACCAAAACTACTTATCTTGTAGATTTCCTCATGGCCAAGCAAATATATGAGTGCAACTGGGTTCCTTCCCGTGTTACGGAAACACAGTTGAACAACTTAGTTCTCACCGGCGCTTTAAGCAGTAAAAACACCGTCCACTGGAGAGTCCCAGGCACAGAATGCCCTCCCACCCCTGAAGAGGGAGAGGTTGTTGTTTTTGCGGATCACCTGGCCCGGGGCTTTAGTCCGCCTGGTTCAAAGTTTTATCGGGATGTCTTAGCCAATTTCCAACTGCGCCCACAAGATATCGGTCCCAACTCTGTCACTAAAATATGCCACTTCCAAGTGCTTTGCGAAGTGTACTTCCAAGAGGAACCCACAGTGGAATTGTTCCGAGACTTCTTTCACTTGAACCGTCGCACAGAGTTTACTGATGGCCCCAATATGGAACTGGGTGGTATGGCAATTCAAAAAAGGAAAGAAGTCACTTATCCTCATGCGAAACTGCACAGTCATCCCCAGGAGTGGAATAATTCCTAGTTCTATTGCAAAGACACCTCCCCTGCCGAAGAGAATCCCTTGCCTGGTCTCCGTCCGGAATGGCTTAGCAACACTCACCCCTTTCCTCAGAGGTTAACTGGCAAAGAGAGGAGTAAGTACGCTCCCCAATTGTCCAAGCTCAGAGCTTTCCTAGCCAACGGTTTAACTGGAGTTGATCTTGCCCGTTGTTGGATATCCTGGAGTATACTGCCCCTCAGCCGACGCTCCGGTTCGATGTGTGAATATACGGGCAGTGTTGACGATCCGCTGTGGCATGTAAACATCCAGCTTACTGATGAAGAAGTCACAGAAGCTGTAAAGAAAATTTTGAATGAACCGGAGCACGTCTGCGCTCGTACTGGCCTGCTTCCTTTTTGCGCCACCAACAAACCGCCAGCCGTAAGTCTGCATTTTTCCTTTGTACTAGCCTTGATGCTATTTTACTTGTCTATTACTGATGCCAACATCTGTTTGATGCAGGGTAATGATCCGTTTTGGAGCAAGAAAATCCTTCAAGAGAAAAACGATAAACCGGACAGACCAATCCGGCCTAAGACCAAGGTCATTAAGAAGTCTGCTCATAAAAGGAGAACCACCGCTTCCTCTGATCCGCCCGCTGATGACGATGTGGGTAATCCAGACCTTGAGGCAGAAATTGATTCCCTCGGTTTACTTTTTATACACCTTATTGATGATGATATTTGTCAGGATGATGCCGAAGCTAGCCATGCTAACGATGTAGAGGTAATTGTTCTTTCCTCTGACTCAAGCCTTCTGCCTTCACATAAAATCCGTCAGGCAAACCGCAAAGTTACATTTTCTCATCCCCTGCTTATTTGGATCCCAACTTTCTTATGAAGACCCAACTACATGAAGTGCGCCGCACAACTCGTCACAACGGTCAGGTAGTTACCTCCGCCGGTTTACCGAACAATCCGGTTCGGAGACGTCATTCAGAGGTCTCTAATTTGCTTGTCAGTATTCGTCCTAAAGCGGGCTGTTTTCGTCAACCGCTTAATCCGTCTGACTCCGATTATCAGGTCACCTCGCACTCCTCTTCTGGCGAGTCAACTGGCACCCAGCTGCCTCCACTTAAAACCGTGCTTGGGTAAGCTTGCACTTATCATAACGTTGTTGATTTTTGTAGTTTTCAATATGTACTGTCTTTGATTTTGCTGCTTCTTTTTAGGGCCAAACCGAGGCCAAGTAAGAAAGCTCGCCTGGATAAGGCAGCTGAAGAAGACGCTGCTCCTGAACCGGATGTTACCCCAAATATTGAAGCGGTCATCCATGAAGATGTGGTTAATGACCCGCTAATACGAGATGAAGTTGTTACTGCTGATGAAGGTTTTGTTAACACCTCCGGTCCTGCTGACCAGCTAGCCAGTCCCATCCGGTTTGAGAAAACCACCAGCCCTTCCAGACCTGCCGATAAACCGACTACGCCGGTTCAAACCGGCGAGTCTAAGGATGATGAAATCATAATCACTGGCATTGGTCGTTCTGAACCGGGGAATCCCGTCGCCTTAGCCAAGCATACTACCAAAGAAGAAATTTCTGCCATGAGCAAAGGCAAATGGAATGTTGATCTGGCAACATACACTGCTCTGGGCGCCCAAGATGTGCATTCTGGATACTTGAACCGGCTGTATACTAGCCGTGATTATGAAGCTAATCTGGTAAAGCTGATGAAAGAGAAGCTTGAGGTAACTTCCATGAATTTGTTCCTGCTTATCACCATTGTAGCCCCCAAGGGCCGGTTCAACCTATCATAGTTGAATCGGGTCTTGACATAAAAATTCCATGCTTCAAAATTCCTTTATATAGCCCCCAAGGGTCGGTTTAACTTGATGTAGTGAAACCGAAACTTTAATCTTCATACCGTGGCATCAGAAACTTATCAGAGCAAATAGCCATTAGCCCCCAAGTGCCAAGTTGAATATTTGTATTGAGCTTGGGACTTTGACAATTAACTGGTAGCTATAGATCAAATAAGCATTAGCCCCCAAGTACAAAGCGCATAACTTGTTATGTGGTTGGTACTTCATTGTTCATGTTTGTTGTTAAACCGTATAACTGTCGGAATGCAGGCTGAAGTAAGGGCTAAAGAAAACCAAGTTGCCGACCTTCAAGAGAATTTGAAAACCCAACAAGCTGAAACCTCCAAGGCAAAGGAAGAGCTAACCAGCGCTTTAAGCAGCATGGAGCAGCTGAAGGAGGACTTCAAGAAGGAACGGGCTAACTGGGCCACAGAAAAGGCCACTTTAACCAAGAAGATTGAAAATGCGGAGGCTGCCCTAAAACCGGTAACTGATGAATTAACCAGCGTAAAGCGACAAGTGCACGCCATGACTGCCGCCATCTTTGGTAAGCTTCTTGCAACTTGTGTAATAATAGTGATCCTCTTATAAAACAGCCCGGTTTGTGAACGGTTGATCATGTTACAGGCACTCGTATTAACCACTTGGGGTCAGACGTGCGGATGAAACTGAAAGCCGCCTACACCTTAATCGAGCAGCTGTACACTGGAGCGCAGCGGATTATCTCAACTGCGTCACACAATAATCCAGCACCCACTTTGATCCAAGATACTCTGAAGAGACTGTCAATGCTCCCTGCTCGGATTGATGAGCTAAAAAAGTCTGCTGCTCAAACCGGAGCCATTAATGCCTTAATCCGGGAAAAAGCATGGGTGCCCGATTTTGATCCTGTTGAAGCGGCTCAAGGCTATCCCAGCTTGAAGGAGGATCGCTCAGAATTCAGTGAAGAGGATTTAAGAGAGATAAACCGGGCGGTGCGCCCTCTGGACTGCCAATTGGTGGAGGAAGCAAATTTGTCGCATTATCAAGCTCAGTATAATGACCAGAACAAAAGAGTGGCTGCACCAATCCCTGAAGCGGAAAACCTGATTCCTCCAATCCGTAAGCATACTTACGCCCCTGATATTGAACCATCTTCACTGATCCATGAAGAGGCTGTCTTTCAAGCATTAATGGGAATCGACTGGACCACTGTTGACTTCCAGCCGCTGGGTAGAGACGAGGAAGCTGAAGCGGCGCAGGATGATCCAGAACAATCAAACCGGAGTGGCCAGCAGGCGTAAACCGAAGGCAGCTTTATCGAGCTTCCTTGTTATATCTTTTCAAGAAAACAATGATCTCATTTGGGCTCCAAGCCGCCTTGTAATAGGATAGACAATACTTTTTGCTTCCTGAGATGCCTTCGTGCATCTATGCTGATACCTTTATTTGGAAGGTCAATATTGCCAACTTATATCTCCTGCAATCATAAAATCTTAAACTGCCATTTATTGGGCACGAAGTAGGCGTGTAGCCAATCTTGAAACGGGGGTTTGATAACCCTAAACCATCATGGGAGAAAGCAGCTCCTGTATATATAACGTCAGCTTACTGTGTAAACCGTGCTTTGATCATAATAGCCTTTTGTTACTCCAAAAAGGATGTGAAAAGAAAAAATTAAACCGGGCAAATAATCTTCGGTTTAAAAAATGGACCGTGTTCCGCCAATTTGGCTGTTTGAACCGGTACAAAGCACTGTCGGTTTAAAAAACGCAATTAAGATAAAATAGCAACTCCTTAAGAAAAGCTATTTAAAGCAAAAGCAATGATAAAACTTTTTGCAAAAAGAGAGGCTTTACTGAGCCGACCAGATGGTGTTACCATGGACAGATGCAACCAAGCTCCCCAAAGGTGTAGCTATGGTGCCAGTCGGCCAGGTCCCCAAATGACTCGTGGCATTACGCCGGCCAAGTGGCATGGCAATGGTTCGGGTTCAACCAAGCCCCCAAGTGACTCTAAGGCCTATAGGCCGACCAAGAGGCGTGACCGGTTCAGACTTGACCGTGTCCCCAAGTGATCTGGTGGCTTTCGCCGATCAAGAGGTGTTGCATCGGTTCAGACACGACCGAGCCCCCAAGTGATCTGATGGCTTTCGCCTATCAAAAGGTATTGCATCGGTTCAGACATGACCGAGCCCCCAAGTGATATTGATAATATTTGCAAGGGGTAAACCGGAGGTCGTTTTAAAACAGAACAACTTCGTGTAACCACACATGATAGAAACGAACAGATACCCCGCTTTAGCTGAGGATCCGGTTTATTATATTGAGAATATATACATTGTCATAATATGTACATAAGCAAAGCCAATGGCTCAGGTGTAGTAAGGCCGAAGATGAGCTATGTTCCATGGCCTGCTGGTCTCCTCTTCTGACTTACGTGAGTCCTTATGCTCTCGAATATCAATCAGATAGTATGACCCGTTGTGCAGATTTTTGCTGACCACGAACGGTCCTTCCCAAGGTGGAGATAACTTATGCATATCGATTTGATCTTGAATGAGTCAAAGCACCAAATCTCCTTCTTGAAAGGTTCTGGTTCTGACCCGACGGCTGTGATAGCGACGAAGATCTTGTTGATAAATCGCCGAGCGGGCAGCTGCTGTGTCTCGCTCTTCATCTAACCGGTCCAATGCATCTTGTCGGGCCATCTCGTTGTCCGCTTCAACATAAGCCGCAACCCGAGGTGAATCGTGACGGATATCACTAGGGAGAACCGCCTCTGCTCCATAAACCATGAAGAACGGCGTGTATCCAGTTGATCTGTTGGGCGTGGTATTGATGCTCCATAATACAGAGGGCAATTCTTCGACCCAACAACCCGGTGTCCTCTGCAAGGGAACCGTAAGCCGGGGTTTGATGCCTCTCAAGATCTCCTGATTAGCTCTTTGTGCTTGACCATTGGACTGCGGGTGTGCCACTGATGAAACGTCAAGGCGGATGTGCTCCTGTTCGCAGAACTCTCTCATGGCACCCTTAGACAAATTGGTACCATTGTCTGTGATGATACTGTGTGGAAAGCCAAACCGGAAAAATCACCTTTTTAATGAACTGAACCGCAGTGGCTGCATCACACTTGCTAACGGGCTCTGCCTCCACCCATTTTGTAAATTTATCAACCGCCACCAGGAGGTGGGTCTTCTTGTCTTTGGACCTTTTGAAAGGCCCAACCATATCCAGCCCCCAGGTTGCAAACGGCCAAGTAATTGGAATCATCCTCAATTCCTGAGCCGGAACATGAGCGCGTCTTGAGAATTTTTGGCAACCATCACATCGCCTGACCAGATCCTCCGCATCAGCATGGGCAGTCAGCCAATAGAAACCGTGGTGAAACGCCTTAGCCACCAAAGACTTTGAACCGGCGTGGTGACCACAATCCCCTTCATGGATCTCACGCAAAATTTCACAGCCTTCCTCATGATACACACAGCGTTGAAATGCTCCTGATACACTGCAATGATGCAACTCGCCATTGATGATTGTCATGGACTTGGACCGCCGTATTATTTGTCTGGCCAGAGTTTCATCCTCTGGTAACTCACCTTGGTTCATGTACGCCAGGTAAGGAAGTGTCCAATCCGGAATGACGTGGAGTGCCGCCACCAACTGAGCCTCTGGATCGGGAACAGCCAAATCTGCTTCTCCAGGTAGCTGAACCGATGGGTTGTGTAATATGTCGAGAAAGACATTAGGCGTGACTGGTTTACGCTGTGACCCTAGCCGGCTCAAAGCGTCCGTCGCTTCATTCTTCCGACGGTCCACGTGGTCCACCTGATAACCCTTGAAATGACCAGCAACAGCATCCACCTCACGACGATATGCCGCCATGAGTGGGTCCTTAGAATCCCAAGTACCAGACACTTGTTGAGCTACCAGGTCCGAGTCACCGAAGCACTTAACCCGGCTTAAGTTCATCTCTTTAGCCATCCGGAGACCATGGAGCAAGGCTTCGTACTCAGCTGCATTGTTAGTACAAGGGAACATCAAGCGGAGAACATAACAAAACTTGTCACCTCGTGGGGAAGTTAATATGACTCCAGCCCCCGAGCCCTCCAATTGTCGTGATCCGTCAAAATGGATGGTCCAATATGTGTGATCCGGCTTCTCTTCAGGGGCCTGCAGCTCTGTCCAGTCGTTAATAAAATCGACAAGTGCTTGGGACTTCACCACCGTCCGAGGCACGTATTTCAAACCGTGTGGCCCAAGTTCTATGGCTCACTTGGCAATCTGACCTGTTGCTTCACGGTTCTGGATGATATCACCTAAAGGGGCAGAGCTGATCACTGTGATGGGATGCCCTTGGAAATACTGCTTCAGCTTCCGGCTTGCCATGAAAACTCCATATACCAGCTTCTTCCAATGCGGATATCTTTGTCTAGACTCAATAAGCACTTCGCTGATATAATAAACCGGACGCTGAACCGGGTACTCTTTGCCCGCCTCCTTCCGCTCCACCACTAAAGCTACACTGACCGCACGAGCATTAGCAGCGACATACATCAATAATGGTTCTTTGTCAACGGGGGCGGCGAGTACAGGCGGATTGGCCAATTGCCGCTTTAAATCCTCCACAGCCTGATCCACGGCAAAACTCCAGATAAACTGATCCATTTTCTTCAACATCTGATACAACGTGATCGCCTTCTCACCGAGGCGGCTGATAAACCGGCTCAACGCGGCAATCCGACCAGCCAAACATTGAACATCATTAATACATTTCGGTTTAGCTAGAGAAGTGATAGCCGTGATCTTCTCCGGATTAGCCTCAATTCCCCTGTTGGACACCAGAAAACCCAATAGCTTGCCTGCTGGTATACCAAAGACACATTTGGCCGGATTGAGCATCATCTTGTACGTCCTCAGGTTATCAAAGGTTTCCTTCAAGTCATCGACCAAAGTCTCCTTCTTCCTTGATTTAACAACGATATCATCCACATAAGCATGCACATTACGGCCAATCTGTTTGTGGAGACAATTTTGCACACACCGTTGATAGGTTGCCTGGGCACTTTTGAGCCCAAAAGGCATAGACACATAGCAGAAGGCTCCAAAAGGAGTTATGAACACCGTCTTCTCCTGGTCCTTCACTGCCATTTTGATCTGATGATAGCCGGAATAAGCATCCAGGAAACACAAACGCTCGCAACTCGCCGTAGCATCAATAATCTGATCAATACGGGGGAGGGCAAAAGGATCTGCGGGACAGGCTTTGTTAAGATCAGTATAATCCACGCACATGCGCCAGGTGCCATTTTTCTTAAGGACTAGCACCGGATTAGCAAGCCACTCAGGGTGTAAAACCTCAACAATGAAGCCAGCTGCTAAGAGCCTGGCCACTTCTTCTCCAATAGCTTTTCGCCTCTCCTCGTTGAACCGACGGAGGAACTGTTTCACCGGTTTGTATTTAGGATCCACATTAAGAGTGTGCTCAGCGAGTCGCCTCGGTACACCAGGCATGTCAGAAGGCTACCATGCAAAGATGTCCCGATTCTCACGGATGAACTCGATGAGCGCGCTTTCCTATTTCGGATCCAAATCGGCGCTGATACTGAACTGCCTGGACGAATCGCCAGGTACGAAGTCAACAAGCTTAGTCTCAGCGGCTGATGTAAATTTCAGGGCCGGATCATGATTTTAGTAGGCTTCTTTAAAGGAGTCATATCCGTCGGGTCAACATTGTCTTTGTAATACTTGAGTTCCTCGGTACTACAAACCGATTCTGTGTA
This sequence comes from Aegilops umbellulata, assembly GCA_032464435.1. NCBI lineage: Eukaryota > Viridiplantae > Streptophyta > Magnoliopsida > Poales > Poaceae > Aegilops > Aegilops umbellulata. The sequence goes on along the minus strand of CP136056.1, from coordinate 510,088,290 downwards.
AGCAACATCTCCTTCTTCGCATTCCAAAGCGATCTTGCGGCTTCCGTGAACCGTGATGGTCCCCTTATGACCTGGCATCTTGAGTTGCAAGTAGACATAGCAGGGTCGTGCCATGAATTTCGCATAGGCCGGTCTACCGAACAGGGCGTGATACGGGCTTTTGATTTTCACCACCTCGAATGTTAGCGTCTCAGACCGAGAATCGTGATCATCTCCGAAAGCCACTTCTAATGCTATCTTTCTAACGGGGTATGCTGACTTGCCAGGTACCACACCATGAAAAACCGTATTTGAAGGCCGGAGTTCCTTATCTATCAGCCCCATTCGACGAAAAGTCTCATAGTACAGGATGTTAATGCTGCTACCTCCATCCATGAGTACCTTGGTGAACTTATAACCTCCAACCTGAGGTGCCACCACTAAAGCCAGCTGACCCGGATTGTCAACCCGGGGAGGGTGATCCTCTCTACTCCATATGATTGGTTGCTCTGACCAGCGCAGATTCCGGGGCACGGCCGGCTCAACAGAATTAACTGCCCGCTTCTGGAGCTTCCTATCCCGCTTGTCCAAGCTAGTGGTGAATACATGATACTGCCCACTGTTTAGCTGCTTTAGATTGCTCTGGTAACCCGACTGCTGCTGTTGCTGATTGTTACCACCCTGGTTATTCTGATTATGCTGGTTGTTATGCCCGCCCGGGTTACCATTAAATCCTGATCCGGAATTTCCACCACCGTGACTTGGTCCAGACCCAGAACCTCCACCAGAGCTGGGGTCATACCGGAAGGCATTGGAATTCTTGAATTCGTGCATGATATAACAATCTTTCCAAAGGTGGTTTGCCGGTTCCTCCCTTGTTCCATGCTTTGGACAGGGCTGGTTTAACAGATAGTTCAGGCGTTCCGGATTAGGACTGGGCCCTCCACTGCGGTTTTTGCCCTTCCGTCGCTGGCCTCCGTTCTGTGCGATAGTATTGGCCACAAAATCCATGTTGCCATCCGCTTTACGCTTGCCTCCCCCACCGTTTCCAGCTGAGTGATGGTGCTGACCTTTGAAGTTGCCGTTCTTCTTTCCCTTCCCTCCTTTTCATCATCAGACTCGGGATCCTTGGTACTATCAGAATCAGCGTACTTTACCAAAGCGCCCATGAGGGTTCCCATGTAAGTACAATGGCGTTTCATTCGTCCTAACTTCGGCTTCAAAGGTCCAAACCGGCAATTGCCTTCCAAGGTTATAACTGCGGTGTCTGCATTGATGCGGTCTGAAGAGTGCAGGACTCGTGAGACCCTGCGAACCCAATGAGTCGTTGATTCTCCTTCCTCCTAGACACAGGCAGCTAAGTCCACTATTGACATGGGCTGCTTACACGTGTCTTTGAATTTATTGATGAACCGGTCTCTCAGCTGGGCCCATGAACTGATAGAATTGGGCGGCAGGCTTTTTAACCAAGTGCGGGCTGTCCCTTCAAGCATCATGGTAAAATATTTTGCACACGCCGCTTCATCAACATCAAGCATCTCCATGGCCATCTCATAACTCTCCACCCACGTCTCTGGGGGTTGATCCGCCGTGTAGTTCGGCACCTTGTGCGGGCCTTTAAAATCCTTGGGCAGGCGCACATTGCGTAAAGCGGGGACAAGACAAGGCACTCCCAAAGCGCTAGACGTGAGCCCCGGTTCAACCGAAGTGGTGGGACGAACCGATGTGAACTGATGAGTCTGATACTGTGCTGCTAACTCAGCTTCCCTGCGCGCTCGGGCCCGGTCTACCACCTCCTGGGCATTGGGAGCCGGATTGTTGCCACGGGGTGCTTCACGCCGCGCGTTACTTGACACAGCTGGTTCCTCCATATGCCTGCTATAACTCTAAGCCGGATGTGGGGTAGAATGAATCCGGTCGCGGCTGTATGAGTATGCTTCCTGTTGGATCAAGGCCGTCCTGAGGAGCTCCTTAACCCGGCGCGTTTCGATCGCCTGTAATGAATCACCTTCAACTAGAATAGCCTCCAGCCGTACCGCAGCTGCAACGAGGTTATCCATCGGATTGGAGTAGTGACCTGGAGGTGTAGGCACGGCTTGCGATACACCAGTATTATGACGAGGCAGATTTATTAAACGGGGCTGAACTGGCGCTCCTGCCACAGGTGCCTCCGCCCGGTTTACTACCGGCGGATTATTGATTCCCGCTTCAGGGGTGTTGAAAAGGTTCCTTCCTTCAAAAACTGAGGGCAAGCGAGATCGGTATCTCCTCCTCATGACTTCCTGTGAGGCGTTCTGGTCCAGCATGAGTTTATAAGCTTGGGCATCCAAAGCGGCCCGCTCCATGGTCATCCTGACCTCTTCTGCTGCCAGATCCGCTTTGGCCTGGGTAATCTGCTCTCTCACCTTTGCGATCTCCGTGTTATGAGCATCCAGATCCACCGGATTAGCCTCCGCCATGAGTGCAGCCAATGCGTCGAATAGATCTAATAACACTTGAACCGGCGGGTGCACCGAGCCTCCTGCTCCGGCAGCCGTTGCTGCTGCTGAACCGGAAATCATCGCCGCGGCTGTCGATGAGTGAGGTGCTGCTTGTGTACCGGCCATGAATATCCCAACCCGGTTGGGCAGATCGGAGGGGTCCGGAATACTGTCGCCATCGGAACAGCCCCCAATCCGGCCATCTTGTAGCTGATACAATGACTCAGTCTCTCCGGTCGATGACTCGTCGCCAGAGTAAACGACGGTTTCACCACCAGATCCTGATCCGTCCTCATAGCTTCCTCCATGGATGACTCCCACGAAGGCACGCTTCACGGCCGGTTTAACCCGGGCAGGTCGTGCACGTTGAGCTGTCTCGACGAGGTCGGTGCAGGTGTCCAGCTCAGGGCCCGGTTCACCGATCTTGCCGATGAATACATGTATGCCACCAAAGGGGACCCGGTACCCGTACTCAATTGAGCCGGCCTCGGGGCCCTAGCCTGCGTCATCGATGTAGATCTTGCCACGACGACTCTTGGTCATCCGACCCACGGCGTATCCCTCGAGTCCTTCAAAGCGGCCCTCCAAGAACTTGAAACCATCGTGCGATAGCCCCATGGTGAGCGCCAACTGTCGTGGGTTTGTCACGGCAGATGTCCTAGCGAAAGGACTTAGTCGTGGAGCCATCGCAATGGGTTAACTCGAAGGGGTTAAAGCGGACAAGGGACACAGGGAGTTTATACTAGTTCGGCCCCTTCGATAAAGGTAAAAGCCTACGTCTAGTTTGTGATTGAATTGATGGGGTTTCGATGACTAGGGAGCAAACAAGCTTCGTCTATGCCTCGAGTTATCGTTGTCTGTCCTTGAACCGCTATCGGGTTGTCCCCTTATATACACGGGTGACACCCGTCGGTTCATAGAGTCCCAATCTCCGGTTTATATTCGTATCCGGGTTGGTCTCTCCCTATTCCTAACTTATGATACAAGTTTATATACACGCCGGTTTACGGCTGCAGATACTGAACCGACTATGGCCTTGGGCCTTTATCTAGTCTCGGGGCTTTAACACCTTTGGGCTACTGATGAAGTCAACCCGGCCCAGTTAGGCCGGTTTATGCCCAGCAATAATATCCCCAACATATACCATTGGTGGGAAATGGACAAACCACCCCTCCTTCCACCCAACCACCTTTGGGTACAAACACCACCGGGTATCAATGGATTTACCCAAAAGATAAGATTGAGAAACCTAAGTATAGCATCTAGAGCCTTTGAGGAAGCTCATCCTTGGAATTCACAAGTTACGTTGTATAATGTGAAAATCTCCAACTAGTATATAAACATGAACCATCTGAAAACTCTCTATATGAAATGGAATGGTGCTACTTTGAAGCACATATGTATGCAAAATGGATAGTAGTGATGCCCCCTCTCTATTTCCTCTCTTTTTTAGTGGCCTATGTGGCTCTCTTTTTTCTTTTTTTATCCTCACCAGGCAGTGGCACACTCTATAATGAACATCAATACAATAATTGTACTCCGCTCAAAAAATAAACATGATGTAGAAAACATCTGATGAATGACAATAAATATCTCTAGTCGTGTAAATTGTAATGAATGATAATGGAAGTTGCATGGTAATATATCTCGGAATGGCATGGAAATGCCATGATAGGTAGGTACGGACGTACGATGGATGTTTTTGAGGAAGATAGGTGTTTTATATGTAGGATAACAAGATGAAGTTCCCCCACGGGGTTTAGATGTACAACGAAGGATGCACCAATTCTTGAGGTGAGAGTGGGCAATGCGTGATACCGAAGAGGCTAGCAAATATGGATAGGTGAGAGCGCATGTAAGATCGCAAACTCGCACTAGTCATGAAGAACTCAAGCACCTACTACAAGCATCGGTAGTTCTTATGTAAGATATTTGAAAACCATTACATCTTGAATGGTGCAAGTGACACCTCTTCCTGCTCTTTCCGGCCACATCGCCGCCTCCCCTCCCTCGCCTCAGCATATCCTTTGACCGCTTTCAGTAATTCTTGGCCCTGCCGATGATGCCATCAATGCCGCCTCGACCCCCAAATCACAACCATTAGTTTGGAGTTGGTTCCCTCGACTTCAACGATTGATACAGCTCTAAAGGCCAAACACCACCGCCCGAGCCAGCACCTCATCCACCCCTGTTGGGTGAGTTCAACGTAGGGGTGGCAAACCCTATGTCGCCGCATGCAAGCACCAACTTCCTCCCATCGGTGCTGTAATGATACTCAGCGAAAATACCGATGGGACGGATGATTTTGATCCTGAGGGTGCATCTTGTCGCATTTTGATCAACTGGATGTGGAAGGCCGAGATACGCATTTTGATTAATCAAACTCTCTGGATCGTTGATACATCTCCATCGTATCTACTTTTCCAAACACTTTTGCCCTTATTTTGGACACTAACTTGCATGATTTGAATGGAACTAACCCGGACTGACGCTGTTTTCCGTAGAATTGCCATGGTGTTATTTTTGTGCAGAAATAAAAGTTCTCGGAATGACCTGAAACTTCACGGAGAATATTTTTGGAATTAATAAAAAATACTGGCGAAAGAATCAACACCAGGGGGCCCACACCCTGTCCACGAGGGTGGAGGGCGTGCCCACCCCCTTGGGGCACGCCCCTACCTCGTGGGGCCCCTGAGGCTCCACCGACGTCAACTCCAACTCTATATATTCATGTTCGGGGAGAAAAAATCAGAGAGAAGGATTCATCGCGTTTTACGATACGGAGCCGCCACCAAGCCCTTATCTCTCTCGGGAGGGTTGGTCCGGAGTCCGTTCGGGGCTCCGGAGAGGGGAATCCTTCGCCGTCGTCATCATCAACCATCCTCCATCACCAATTTCATGATGCTCACCGCCGTACGTGAGTAATTCCATCGTAGGCTTGCTGGACGGTGATGGGTTGAATAAGATTTATCATGTAATCAAGTTAGTTTTGTTAGGGTTTGATCCCTAGTATCCATTATGTTCTGAGATTGACGTTGCTATTACTTTGCTATGCTTAATGCTTGTCACTAGGGCCCGAGTGCCATGAATTCAGATCTGAACCTATTATGTTTTCATGAATATATGTGAGTTCTTGATCCTATCTTGCAAGTCAATATTCACCTACTATGTGTTATGATCCGGCAACCCGGAAGTGACCATAATCGGGACCACTCCCGGTGATGACCGTAGTTTGAGGAGTTCATGTATTCACTAAGTGTTAATGCTTTGGTCTGGTACTCTATTAAAAGGAGGCCTTAATATCCCTTAGTTAACAATAGGACCCCGCTACCACGAGAGGGTAGGACAAAAGATGTCATGCAAGTTCTTTTCCATAAGCATGTATGACTATATTCGGAATACATGCCTACATTACATTGATGAACTGGAGCTAGTTCTGTGTCACCCTATGTTATAACTGTTGCATGAGGAATCGCATCTGACATAATTATCCATCATTGATCCATTGCCTACGAGCTTTTCACATATTGATCTTTGCTTAGTTACATTCCGTTACCACTGTTACAATTACTACAAAACTGCTATTGTTACTTTTGCCACCATTACAGTTACTTCCACACTACTTTGCTACTAAATACTTTGTTGCAGATATTAAGTCCTCCAGGTGTGGTTGAATTGACAACTCAGTTGCTAATACTTGAGAATATTATTTGGCTCCCCTTGTATCAAATCAATAAATTTGGGTTGAATACTCTACCCTCAGAAATTGTTGTGATCCCCTATACTTGTGGGTTATCAAGACTATTTTCTGGAGCCGTTGCCGGGGAGCATAGCAATATTCTTTGAGTCAGTTGGGATTTATATCTGTTGATCACTGTGAGGAACTTGAAATATGAAAAAACCAAGATTTATCCCTCAACTACGAGGGGAGGTAAAAATCTGCCATCTAGCTCTGCACTTGATTCACCTTCTGTTATGAGTAAACTAGTGACACCTACTCCTGCTATTGGTTCTAATATGTCGCATGTTATTGATGATGCCACTTCTTCTATCCATGATACTTATGATGAAACTACTTCTATGCTCGATAATACTGTGCCATTAGGTGAATTTCTTGATGAACAACTTGCTAGGGCTAGAGAGAATGAAATTATAGAAACAGATAATATTGATGAAAGTGATGATGAAGATTCTCCCACTAGACATGAATTGCCTGATGTATCTGAGGGTTAAATTATGGATGAAGAAACAACTAGAGATCTTTTTTCTTCCAAAGATAGATATGATCTTAAGAAACTGTTAGTTAAGCTGAAAGAAAAGTCTTTGAATGCTAGAATGAAATATGACCCTGCTTTTGCTACTTCACCTATCTGTAGTTCTGATAAGGATTATGATTTCTCTGTCGATCCTGAGTTAATTACTTTGGTTGAATCTGATCCCTTTTTATGGCTATGAATCTGAAACTGTTGTGGCACATCTTACTAAATTAAATGATATAGCCACCCTATTCACTCATGAGGAAAAAATTCGTTACTACTATATCCTTAAGTTATTTCCGTTCTCATTAAAGGGTGATGCCAAAATATGGTTTAATACTCTTACTCCTGGTTGTGTGCGTAGTCCCCAGGATATGATTTATTACTTCTCTGCTAAATATTTCCCCGCTCATAAGAAACAAGCTGCCCTAAGGGAAATATATAATTTTGTGCAAATTGAAGAAGAGAGTCTCCCGCAAGCTTGGGGGAGGCTTCTCCGACTACTTAATGCTTTGCATGATCATCCTCTCAAGAAAAATGAAATACTTGATATCTTTTATAATGGACTAATTGATGCTTCCAGAGACCACCTGGATAGTTGTGCTGGTTGTGTTTTCAGGGAAAGAACAGTTGATCAAGATGAATTGCAATTGAATAATATGTTGAGTAATGATAATAATTGGACACTTCCTGAACCAACTCCTAAACCAACCCCGAAGAAAAGGGGTATTCTATTTCTCAGTCCTGCAGATATGCAAGAGGCAAAGAAATCTATGAAAGAAAAGGGTATTAAAGTTGAAGATGTCAAGAAATTTACCACCTATTGAAGAAATACATGGTCTTGATAACCCGACTGTAGGATCGAAAATATGTCTAGAGGGGGGTGATTACACTACTTGACCAAATAAAAATCTAGCCTTTTCCCAATTTTAAGTCTTGGCAGATTTTAGCAACTTAGCACTAGTCAAGTAAACAACCTACACATGCAAGTCAACGAGTATTGTAGCGGAATGTAAAACATTGCATATGAAGGTAAAGGGAGGAGTTTGGAGGGAGTAAACGCAATGTAGACACGGAGATTTTTGGCGTGTTTCCGATAGGTGGTGCTATCGTACATCCACGTTCATGGAGACTTCAACCCACGAAGGGTAACGGTTGCGTGAGTTCACGGAGGGCTCCACCCACGAAGGGTCCATGAAGAAGCAACCTTGTCTATCCCACCATGGCCATCGCCCACGAAGGACTTGCCTCACTAGGGTAGATCTTCACGAAGTAGGCGATCTCCTTGCCCATACAAACTCCTTGGTTCAACTCCACAATCTTGACGAAGGCTCCCAAGTGACACCTAACCAATCGAGGAGACACCACTCTCCAAAGGGTAATAGATGGTGTGTTGATGATGAACTCCTTGCTCTTGTGCTTCAAATGATAGTCTCCCCAACACTCAACTCTCTCTCACAGATTTGGATTTGGTGGAAAGAAGATTTGAGTGGAAAGCAACTTGGAGAAGGCTAGAGATCAAGATTCATATAGTTGGAATGGGATATCTTGACCTCAACACATGAGTAGGTGGTTCTCTCTCAGAAATGTATGATGAAAGTGTAGGCATGTTCTGATGGCTCTCTCCACAAGTGAAGAGTGGGTGGAGGGGTATTTATAGCCTCCACACAAAATCTAACCATTACACACAAATCACCAAACTCGGTGGGACTGAATAATGCAACTCGGTCAGACCGATTTAGTTCAAAATGTGAATGTTAGGATTTTCGGTGGGACCGACATGTCAACTCGGTGAGACCGATTTCATTAGGGTTAGGGCATAACGTTATCGCGGTGAGACCAATTACACAAACTCGGTGGGACCGATTTTGGTAATAAGCTTACCAGAGAGTTAGCCAGGCAAACTCGGTGGGACGGATTCGCTCATCTCGGTGAGACCAAAATGTTACGAAGGGGAAACAGAGAGTTTGCATTGCAAACTCGGTGGGACCGATCGCTCATCTCGGTTGGACCGAAATGTTACGAAGGGAAACAGAGAGTTTGCAATCCCATCTCGGTGAGACCGAGATCCCTATCGGTGAGACCGAAATGACTAGGGTTTTGTAGCAGTGGCTATGGCAACTGAACTCGATGGCGCCGGATAGAAAGTTTCGGTGGGGCCGAGTTTGACTTTTGGTTTGGGACATATGTGGATATGATAAAGTGGTTGAGGGTTTTGGGGGCATATCACCAAGCATTTTCAGCAAGTAATCCATAAAGCAACACCTCATCCCCTTTTAATAGTATTGGCTTTTGCTATGGACTCAATGTGATCTTGGATCACTAAAAGTAAAAAGTAGAGTCTTGAGCTTTAGAGCTTGAGCCAATCTTTTGTCCTTAGCATTTTGAGGGGTCCACATTTCTAATCCATGCCATGCCAATCATTGAGCTTTCTTGAAATATTTATCTTGAAATAGCATTAGCTGAACGAGCTATATGTTGTTAGGAATTACCGAAACCACCTAGGGATAGTTGCACTTTCAATCTCCCCCCTTTTGGTAATTCATGACAACATATAGATCAAAGCTTCGACAAACGATCATAAGATTGAAATACATCGTCACTTTGAGAGGTATGTGATAAGCAAGAGCTCCCCCTAAATGTATGCATTACTTAAGATTTGCTTTTGAATGCAAATGCACCATCGATTAGGATCATGGGTTACTCTTCCATGTCACATACATCTTGGTGGAGCGCTTAAAATGATGGAAATTAAAATCATGCACTCATCACCAAACAAAGCGAATGATCATATGTGGAATATAAGGCATAATATCATCCAAGCAATCATTAAAGAAGCATATGATCAACCACACGATCAAACAAGTATCTCACATAGACAAAGACAAAGTGTATCAACCAAGCACACAATTTCAACCAAAAGCAAGAGAGATAAAAGGCAAAACACTCTCTATCGAAGCCTATGATATATACATATTTCTCCCCCTTTGGCAACAAGTTACCAAAAAGTTCAAAAATGCATAATGCTATGTGTCTCTCAGGCTTGGTCTTCGGGAGGTGGTGTAGAGAGAACTTCGAGAACGAAGGCGTCTGTTGATGTAGATGGAGTTGGTGGAGTGGATGCTGGAGGTGGCACTGAAGCTGTGGCTACTGGTGTTGAAGTTGTGGCTCTTGAATCAGGTACAGGCACTGCAGCAGACCTCTGTCCCCTAGGCACTCGCTGAAAAGCATCAATAATTTCCTTCCCTCTCCTCTCTTCTGCTTCCTGGAGCTGCTCAACTGCTTTTTGGATCTCAGTTACCATCATATCAAGATCATAAAATTTTGTCTCTATGATCCTCTCCAGACTCTCCTGGTTTTGAGTCAGGGTGGCCAAGCCCTTCTCAATCCTCAGTGTGGATTGGATCAGATATGCAAGTTGATCTTGATTGCTCTTCAGGAAAGCTTGAGATGCTTCCTCTCCACTTGGCATCTTGGCAGCTTTCTCAGCCTTAGCTTTGGCTCTCTTCTCTTGTGCTTGAGTTGATGATGGTTCCTCCTCATTCATCACTACGGTGTTGTCTTCAAATTCAGGATATAGGGGTAGATGCTCCTTGTCTAGCAGATATGTGCATGTGCCCATCTTGAAGCTGATGAGCTCCTGAATGTGTGGAGCAAACCCACACCTTCTCTTTTGGTCAGTGATACGTCTCCAACGTATCTATAATTTTTGATTGCTCCATGCTATATTATCTATTGTTTTGGACATTATTGGGCTTTATTATCCACTTTTATATTATTTTTGGGACTAACCTATTAACCGGAGGCCCAGCCCAGAATTGCTGTTTTTTTACCTATTTCAGAGTTTCACGGAAAAGGAATATCAAACGGAGTCCAAACGGAATGAAACCTTCGGGAACGTGATTTTTAGGAAGAATATGATCCAGGAGACTTGGACCCTAACAAAAGAGGAGGCCACGAGGTAGGGGGCGCGCCCACCCCCCAAGGCGTGCCCTCCACCCTCGTGGGCCCCCTGTTGCTCCACCGACGTACTCCTTCCTCCTATATATACCTACGTACCCCCAAACGATCAGATATGGAGCCAAAAACCTAATTCCACCACCGCAACCTTCTGTACCCACGAGATCCCATCTTAGGGCCTGTTCCGGAGCTCCGCTGGAGGGGGCATCAATCACGGAGGGCTTCTACATCAACACCATAGCCTCTCCGATGAAGTGTGGGTAGTTTACCTAAGACCTTCGGGTCCATAGTTAGTAGCTAGATGGCTTCTTCTCTCTTTTTGGATCTCAATACAATTTTCTCCCCCTCTCTTGTGGAGATCATTCGATGTAATCTTCTTTTTGCGGTGTGTTTCTTGAGACCGATGAATTGTGGGTTTATGATCAAGATTATCTATGAACAATAGTTGAATCTTCTCTGAATTCTTTTATGTATGATTGGTTATCTTTGCAAGTCTCTTGAATTATCAGTTTGGTTTGGCCTACTAGATTGATCTTTCTTGCAATGGGAGAAGTGCTTAGCTTTGGGTTCAATCTTGTAGTGTCCTTTCCCAGTGACAGTAGGGGCAGCAAGGCACGTATTGTATTGTTGCCATCGAGGATAACAAGATGGGGTTTTTTATCATATTGCATGAATTTACCCCTCTACATCATGTCATCTTGCTTAAGGCCTTACTCTGTTTTCATGAACTTAATACTCTAGATGCATGCTGGATAGCGGTTGATGAGTGGAGTAATAGTAGTAGATGCAGGCAGGAGTCGGTCTACTTGTCTCGGACGTGATGCCTATATACATGATCATACCTAGATATTCTCATAACTATGCTCCATTCTGTCAATTGCTCAACAGTAATTCATTCACCCATCGTAAAATACTTATGCTCTTGAGAGAAGCCACTAGTGAAACCTATGGCCCCCGGATCTATCTTCATCATATTAATCTTCCAACACTTTATTATTGCCTTTGCTTTTACTTTACTTTTATTTTACTTTGCATTTTTATCATAAAAATACCAAAAATATTATCCTATCATATCTATCAGATCTCACTGTCGTAAGTGACCGTGAAGGTATTGACAACCCCTTATCGCGTTGGTTGCGAGGATTTATTTGTATTGTGCAGGTGCGAGGGACTCGCGCGTAGCCTCCTACTGGATTGATACCTTGGTTCTCAAAAACTGAGGGAAATACTTATGCTACTTTGCTGCATCACCCTTTCCTCTTCAAGGGAAAACCAACGCAGTGCTCAAGACGTAGCAAGAAGGATTTCTGGCGCCGTTGCCGGGGAGGTCTACACAAAAGTCAACATACCAAGTACCCATCACAATCCCTTATCTCCCGCATTACATTATTTGCCATTTGCCTCTCGTTTTCCTCTCCCCCACTTCACCCTTGCCGTTTTATTCGCCCTCTCTTTTTCGTTCGCCTCTTTTTCGCTTGCTTTTTGTTTGTTCGTGTGTTGGATTGCTTGCTTGTCACGATGGCTCAAGATATACCAAATTATGTGACTTTACCAATACCAACAATAATTATTTCCTTAGCACTCCGATTGCTCCTCTTACCAATACTGAATCTTGTGAAATCAATGCTGCTTTGTTGAATCTTGTCATGAAAGATCAATTCGCCGGCCTTCCTAGTGAAGATGCCGCTACTCATCTAAATAGCTTCGTTGACTTGAGTGATATGCAAAAGAAGAAAGATGTTGATAATGATATTGTTAAACTGAAGCTATTTCCTTTTTCGCTTAGAGATCATGCTAAAACTTGATTTTCGTCTTTGCCTAAAAATAGTATTAATTCTTGGAACAAGTGCAAAGATCCTTTTATCTCTAAGTATTTTCCTCCCGCTAAGATAATCTCTCTTAGAAACGATATTATGAATTTTAAGCAACTTGATCATGAACATGTTGCACAAGCTTGGGAGAGGATGAAATTAATGATACGTAATTGCCCTACTCATGGTTTGAATTTGTGGATGATTATACAAAAAAATTATGCTGGATTGAATTTTTCTTCTAGAAATCTTTTAGATTCAGCCGCGGGAGGCACTTTATGGAAATCACTTTAGGAGAAGCTACTAAACTCCTAGATAATATTATGGTTAATTATTCTCAATGGCACACTGAAAGATCTACTAATAAAAAAGTGCATGCGATAGAAGAAATTAATGTTTTGAGTGGAAAGATGGATGAACTTATGAAATTATTTGCTACTAAGAGTGTTTCTCCTAATCCTAATGATATGCCTTTGTCTACTTTGATTGAGAATAATAATGAATCTATGGATGTGAATTTTGTTGGTAGGAATAATTTTGGTAACAACGCGTATAGAGGAAACTTTAATCCTAGGCCTTATCCTAGTAATTCCTCTAACAATTATGGAAATTCCTACAACAACTCTTATGGAAATTTCAATAAGATGCCCTCTGAATTTGAGACTAGTGTTAAAGAGTTTATGAATTTGCAAAATAATTTCAATGCTTTGCTTGAAGAGAAATTGCTTAAAGTTGATGAATTGGCTAGGAACATTGATAGAATTTCTATGATGTTGATTCTTTAAAGCTTAGATCTATTCCTCCTAAGCATGATATCAATGAGTCTCTCAAAGCCATGAGAATTTCCATTGATGAGTGCAAAGAAAGAACCGCTAGGATGTGTGCTAAGAAAGATTACTTTATGAAAGCGTGTTCTTCAAATTTCTATGAAAATAAAGATGAAGATCTAAAAGTTATTGATGTGTCCCCTATTAAATCTTTGTTTTGCAATATGAATCTTGATAATGATGGGACTGAATATGATCCACCTTTACCTAGAAGGCGGTCCAAAAATTCGGAGTTTTTAGATCTTGATGCTAAATTTGAAAAAAGTGGGATTGAAGAAATCAAAAACCTAGATGTTGCTAAACCCACTATTTTGGATTTGAAGGAATTTTATTATGAAAATTTCTCTTTGATTGATTGTATTTCCTTGTTGCAATCCATCCTAAATTCTCCTCATGCTTATAGTCAAAATAAAGCGTTTACTAAACATATCGTTCATGCCTTGATGCAATCTTATGAAGAAAAGCTTGAGTTGGAAGTTTCTGTCCCTAGAAAACTTTATGATGAGTGGGAACCAACTATTAAAATTAAGATTAGGATCATGAGTTATATGCTTTATGTGATTTGGGTGCTAGTGTTTCCACTATTCCCAAAACTTTGTGCGATTTGCTAGATTTCCGTGATTTTGATGATTGCTCTCTAAACTTGCACCTTCCGTATTCCACTATTAAGAAACCTATGGGAAGAATTAATGATGTTCTTATTGTTGCAAATAGGAACTATGTGCCTGTAGATTTTATCGTTCTTGAAATAGATTGCAATCCTTCATGTCCTATTATTCTTGGTAGACCTTTCCTTAGAACGACTGATGCAATTATTGATATGAAGGAAGGGAATATTAGATTCAAATTTCCATTAAAGAAAGGCATGGAACACTTCCCTAGGAAGAAAATAAAATTACCATATGAATCTATCATGAGAGCCACTTATGCATTGCCTACCAAAGATGGCAATACCTAGATCTATCCTTGCTTTTATGCCTAGCTAGGGGCGTTAAACTATAGCGCTTCTTGGGAGGAAACCCAATTTTATTTTTAGTTTTTTTGCTTTTGTTTCTGTTTAGGAATAAATCTTTGATCTAGCCTATGGTTAGATGTGTTTTTATGTTTTAATTAGTGTTTGTGCCAAGTTAAACCTATAGGATCTTCTTGGATGATAGTTATTTCATCTTGCTGTAAATTCCAGAAACTTTTTGTTCATGAAAATAATTGTTAAAAATCACCATAACGTGATAAAATAGTGATTCCAATTGCTGCTGATCAATAAACAAATTGCCTAGGTTGTCCTATTTTTTCTGATTTTTTGGAGTTCCAGAAGTTTGCGTTAGTTACAGATTACTACAGACTGTTCTGTTTTTGACAGATTCTGTTTTCCGTGTGTTGTTTGCTTATTTTGATGAATATATGGCTAGTAAAAGAGTTTATAAACCATAGAGAAGTTGGAATACAGTAGGTTTAACACCAATATAAATAAAGAATGAGTTCATTACAGTACCTTGAAGTGGTCTTTTGTTTTCTTTCGCTAACGGAGCTCACAAGATTTTCTGCTGAGTTTTGTGTTGTGAAGTTTTCAAGTTTTGGGTGAAAGATTTGATGGATTATGGAACAAGTAGTGGCAAGAGCCTAAGCTTGGGGATGCCCATGGCACCCCAAAGATAATCCAAGGACACCAAAAAGCCAAAGCTTGGGGATGCCCCGGAAGGCATCCCCTCTTTCGTCTACTTCCATCGGTAACTTTACTTGGAGCTATATTTTTATTCACCACATGATATGTGTTTTGCTTGGAGCGTCTTGTATGATTTGAGTCTTTGCTTTTTAGTCTACCACAATCATCCTTTCTGTACACACCTTTTGACAAAGACACACATGATTCAGAAATTATTAGAATACTCTATGTGCTTCACTTATATCTTTTGAGTTATATAGTTTTTGCTCTAGTACTTCACTTATATCTTTTAGAGCACGGTGGTGGATTTGTTTTATAGAAACTATTGATCTCTCATGCTTCACTTAGATTATTTTGAGAGTCTTAAATAGCATGGTAATTTTCTTAAATAATCCTAATATGCTTGGTATTCAAGATTTGTAAAAACTTTCTTATGAGTGTGTTGAATACTAAGAAAAGTTTGATGCTTGATAATTGTTTTGAGATATAAAGATGGTGATATTAGAGTCATGCTAGTTGAGTAGTTGTGAATCTGAGAGATACTTGTGTTAATGTTTGTGATTCGTAACATGCACATATGGTGAACCGTTATGTGATGAAGTCGGAGCATAATTTATTTATTGATTGTCTTCCTTATGAGTGGCGGTCGGGGACAAGCGATGGTCTTTTCCTACCAATCTATCCCCCTAGGAGAATGCGCGTAACACTTTGCTTTGATAACTTGTAGATTTTTGCAATAAGTATATGAGTTCTTTATGACTAATGTTGAGTCCATGGATTATATGCACCCTTCTTCCTTCCACCAATGCTAGCCTCTCTAATACCGCGCACTTTTCGCAGGTATCATACACCCACCACATACCTTCCTCAAAACATCCACCATACCTACCTATCATGGCATTTCCATAGCCATTCTGAGATATATTGCCATGCAACTTTCCATCGTTCCGTTTACTATGACACACTCCATCATTGTCATATTGCTTTGCATGATCATGTAGTTGACATCGTATTTGTGGCAAAGCCACCGTTCATAATTCTTTCATACATGTCACTCTTGATTCATTGCATATCCCGGTACACCGCCGGAGGCATTCATATAGAGTCATATTTCGTTCTAAGTATCGAGTTGTAATTGTTGAGTTGTAAGAAAATAAAAGTGTGATGATCTTCATTTTTAGAGCATTGTCCCAAGTGAGGAAAAGCATGATAGAGACTATGATTCCCCCACAAGTCGGCATGAGACTCCGGACGAAAAAAAAGAGGCCATAAAAAAGAGAAAAGGCCCAAATAAAAAATGAGAGAAAAAGAGAGAAGGGACAATGTTACTATCCTTTTACCACACTTGTGCTTCAAAGTAGCACCATGATCTTCATGATAGAGAGTCTCTCATTTTGTCACTTTCATATACTAGTGGTAATTTTTCATTATAGAACTTGGCTTGTATATTCCAATGATGGGCTTCCTCAAAATGCCCTAGGTCTTCGTGAGCAACCGAGTTTGATGCACACCCACTTAGATTCTTTTGTTGAGCTTTCATATACTTATAGCTCTAGTGCATCCGTTGCATGGAAATCCCTACTCACTCACATTGATATCTATTAATGGGCATCTCCATAGCCCATTGATACGCCTAGTTGATGTGAGACTATCTTCTCCTTTTTTGTCTTCTCCACAACCACCGTTCTATTCCACATATAGTGTTATGTCCATGGCTCACGCTCATGTATTGCGTGAAGATTGAAAAAGTTTGAAAATGTCAAAAGTATGAAACAATTTCTTGGCTTGTCATCGGGGTTGTGCATGATTTAAACACTTTGTGTGGTGAAGATAGAGCATAGCCAGACTATATGATTTTGTAGGGATAACTTTCTTTGGCCAAGTTATTTTGAGAAGACATGATTGCTTTGTTAGTATGCTTGAAGTATTATTATTTTTATGTCAATATTAAACTTTTGTATTGAATCTTTCGGATCTGAATATTCGTACCGCAATTAAGAAGAATTACATTGAAATTATGCCAAGTAGCACTCCACATCAAAAATTCTGTTTTTCTCATTTACCTACTCGAGGACGAGCAGGAATTAAGCTTGGGGATGCCTGATACGTCTCCAACGTATCTATAATTTTCAGTTGCTCCATGCTATATTATCTACTGTTTTGGACATTATTGGGCTTTATTATCCACTTTTATATTATTTTTGGGACTAACCTATTAACCGGAGGCCCGGCCCAGAATTGATGTTTTTTTTACCTATTTCAGAGTTTCATAGAAAAGGAATATCAAACGGAGTCCAAACGGAATGAAACCTTCGGGAACGTGATTTTTAGGAAGAATATGATCCAGGAGACATGGACCCTAACAAAAGAGGAGGCCACGAGGTAGGGGGCGCTCCCACCCCCCAGGGCGCGCCCTCCACCCTCGTGGGCCCCCTGTTGCTCCACCGACGTACTCCTTCCTCCTATATATACCTACGTACCCCCAAACGATCAGATACGGAGCCAAAAACCTAATTCCACCGCCGCAACCTTCTGTACCCACGAGATCCCATCTTGGGGCCTGTTACGGAGCTCCGCCGGAGGGGGCATCAATCACCGAGGGCTTCTACATCAACACCATAGCCTCTCCGATGAAGTGTGAGTAGTTTACCTCAGAACTTCGGGTCCATAGTTAGTAGCTAGATGGCATCTTCTCTCTTTTTGGATCTCAATACAATGTTCTCCCCCTCTCTTGTGGAGATCTATTCGATGTAATCTTCTTTTTGCGGTGTGTTTGTTGAGAGATGAACTGTGGGTTTATGATCAAGATTATCTCTGAACAATAGTTGAATCTTCTCTGAATTATTTTATGTATGATTGGTTATCTTTGCAAGTCTCTTCGAATTATCATTTTGGTTTGGCCTACTAGATTGATCTTTCTTGCAATGGGAGAAGTGCTTAGCTTTGGGTTCAATCTTGCGGTGTCCTTTCCCAGTGACAGTAGGGGCAGCAAGGCACGTATTGTATTGTTGCCATCGAGGATAACAAGATGGGGTTTTTATCATATTGCATGAATTTATCCCTCTACATCATGTCATCTTGCTTAAGGCGTTTTCAATTTTCATGAACTTAATACTCTAGATGCATGCTGGATAGCGGTCGATGAGTGGAGTAATAGTAGTAGATGCAGGCAGGAGTCGGTCTACTTGTCCCGGACGTGATGCCTATATACATGATCATACCTAGATATTCTCATAACTATGCTCAATTCTGTCAATTGCTCAACAGTAATTCGTTCACCCACCGTAAAATACTTATGCTCTTGAGAGAAGCCACTAGTGAAACCTATGGCCCCCGGGTCTATCTTCATCATATTAATCTTCCAACACTTTATTATTGCCTTTGATTTTTTACTTTGCTTTTATTTTACTCTGCATCTTTATCATAAAAATACCAAAAATAGTATCCTATCATATCTATCAGATCTCACTCTCGTAAGTGACCATGAAGGGATTGACAACCCCTTATCGCGTTGGTTGCGAGGATTTATTTGTATTGTGCAGGTCCGAGGGACTCGCGCGTAGCCTCCTACTAGATTGATACCTTGGTTCTCAAAAGCTGAGGGAAATACTTATGCTACTTTGCTGCATCACCCTTTCCTCTTCAAGGGAAAACCAACGTAGTGCTCAAGAGGTAGCAGCCAGCAGCAGTCCTCTTGATTGTCTCTACAATCGGACTCATGACCTTGAACTTCTAAGGGACATCAAAAAGTTGTAGCAGGTTTATAGAATGTCCTCTGATCATCTTGTGAGCTCCTGACTTGGGTAGCAAAGTGTGCCTGAGGATTGTGTTGATGGTAGGCAGACCAGACAACATGTAATGTACTGATCCAAGCTTGTGAGTCTCCAAAGCTTTACTGGGATCTATTTGTACATGTTTGCCATAGTGTTGTGGTCTTTCTTCTTCTTAGCATACACATCCAAGTCATCTTCATGTTCCTCTAGGGCATTGATCAATTTAGCCCATTCTTCAACAGTGGATTGGTACCTAGTACCTTCAGACATCCATATGATCTTCCCATCTGGATAAAAGTGAGCAGTGGAGTAAAACTGCATGATCAGCTCATCATTCCATTTTGTGAGCTTCTGCCCAACAAATTTGTCAACTCCACATGCTTTGAAGCTGTCATATACTCCTGGGAAGTGATCTTCATTCTCCTTGATGTACTCCCAGTCAACCCATTTCATGTCACACACAATTGGCTTCTTGTCAAGCAAAGTTGTCTCATAGAAGTCTTGTTGTTCTTTTGTGTGAAATTTGTAGTCAACTGCAGTCCTCCTCCTCACAACATAGGGATTAGACTGTCTCCACAATCTGAGTCCATCATCCTTTCTGATGTGCATGTCTTCAGCCACTGGATGAGCATCACTGTGGTCTGGGATCCTGGGTTTCAATTTTCTCAAAACAAGAGATTCTTCCTCCTCTTCTTCGGCTTGAGGCACTGGGGCCTTGTTCTTCTCTTCAGCAGGAATACTTCTGGTGTTTCTCTTGGGCTTTGGGGGTTTCTGAGCTTGAGCTTTGGGAGCAGACTTGGGCTTTGATGTTGCAGCCCCTGACTTGATTTCATCTCCCATGAGCTTCTGAGTTTTGGGTGTTGGAGCATCCTCTTCCTGTTCTTCTTCTTCATCAGAAGAATGCTTCTCAAATTCAGCCATGGGGTCAACCTTCTTGCACCATCTTCCCCTCTTTCTCTCCTTCTTTTTCTTTTCCTCAGTTGCATCCTCTCCTCCAGTTGACTTGGAGGGTTCCTGAGTGGATGCCCTGGCCTTAGACATTGGGGTCCTCCTGGCAGGTGCCTTCTTGTGCATCCCTGGCTTTGTTGTAGCAGTTGTGCCATACTCGTTCTTCAGCACCTTCTTCTTTGATGTAGTTTCATCCTCAGCAGCCACATAGTCCTCATCCTCAGATTCTGAGGTTCTCTTCTTTCTGGTTCTGATGGCTACCTTGGGCAAGTTGCTAGGTGTGCTTCTACTGCCCTCATCATAGCTGCTTGAGGGATCTGAACCCTCACTCAATTGCACTTGTTCCTCAGATTTGTTCTGACTGTCGCTCTGGTCAGACATCTTGGCAATCTCACTGACAGCAAACCCTGTGAATAGATGTAGATGATGTAGAGTGGATGAGCATCACAAAGTGCAGAGTTTTTGCAAAACAGATGACTCAAAAAGTTAGTTTTAGTTCTCCACATAAAGCATTTCGGAGCTACCGATCTGTTAAACTTGGTGATACTGAAGCAATTTTGAAGCCTAAACTAGTGAACTCGGTCAGATCGAGTCACAGTTCAGTCGCACCAAGACTGCTAGGGTTTCACAGAGAGTTGAACTCGATCACACCGATGTGTAGTTTTCGGTCAGACCGAAAATGCATGTGCTATGGCCTAAGCCAAATCGGTGAGACCGATTTCCACAGCTCGGTTGGTCCGAGATGAGTTCGGCGGAGACCTAACCCTAAATTTTCAAATCAAATCTAACCTAAAGGATGTTTTCTGTGGATAGAGTGTTTGCATATGTGGTAAAGATCATGGCAAAGCAATGTGCTATGAATTAGAGTTAAAGGAATAGCACATAGAGTCGAACCCATACCCTAGTTCAGCGGGAGTTCGCTACGGCGACAACAGCTGAGCAGAAATCCGTTGACGGTGATGGAAACCAGCGGCGGGAGGTCGCTGGCGGCGAGGAGATGATCCTGAGACCCGAGGTGGCAGAGCAGGACACACGCGCGGGCTGAGGAGTTTGAAGAAATTTCCAAAATCTCACCCGTGAGTTTATATATCCCGACCCTGTCGGTGCGACCGAGTGGAACAACTCGGTGGCACCGAGATGCAGAATCGCAAGCGGTTACTGCAACTCGGTGTGACCGAAAAGTTCAAATCGGTTGCACCAAGATGGAAAACCTAGATCAACTTAGTGATCTCGGTGTGACCGAAGTGGATGACTCAGTCATACCGAAAAGCACAAAGAGGTTTTGGAAGTTTAAGTCTATGACGAATCGGGGACTCCGAGTGCTCCTCACACAGAGTGGTTTGAATCTGACTTGATCAAACTTTGTGATGTAGCATGAATAGAGTTTGAGATGAGAAGAGCATAGATAGCTAGAGGGAGTTCTTAGGCATTCTTGTCCATCCATTTGGCAAAAGAGAAAAAGCCAAACATTCAAAGCAACAAATGGATGTCCTCGAATGAGTAAAATATGCCATCAACATGCTCACACAATAAAATGGCAAATGAAATATGTGATAAAGCATGAACAATCACTCTAGCATCTATCAAGCAATTTGGTGATGACTAGTTCATCTATATATGAGTATATTGGCATAGGATTCAGATGACAACATTTGATCATAGGTCATACTCATGGTTTAAGCACAAGTGGGGTTACCACTTTTACATAAAGCATTGTTGTGTTCACATCATTAGAGTTGCTCTAGCTCAATTGGTTAGAGTAAAGCTCCCCCTAGATGTGATATCCCCCCTAAGAGGGATGAACTAACATTGGGTTTTGTCGATGATGACTTCATGTAGGTGTTGAAGATGTAGATGCTCAATGTTGATGTAGATCATTTGGAGCAATCCACTTGAGTGAGTTTCACTTTCAATACCTACACGGGTTAGTCCCACAAGGAACAAACAAGGATATCCATAGACATAGAGTGATGTTCACATAAGATGATGTCCATGAAAGCATTAGGTTACCTTGTCCCTTGTCTTACCAACAAGAGGGTTTGTGACTCCCTGAACTTGTGCAAGGTTTGGAAGTTGTTTGCACACGTCCTTGCCAAAAGATATGAGTGAAGTATGTTGGCGGAGTGACCCTCAAGAACTCTCTAGTTCTTCTTCTTCGGGATCCACACCATCTTGATGGGAATCCTTGGAGTTGTAGTCGTACTTGATGAAGTAGAACTTGATGTAGTCTTGGGAACCCACTTGACCAAGGCCTTAGGAGCTTCCTCAAATGCATCAATCTCCTCTTGAAGCTTGTCCTTGCCTTTTTGCTTGTGGTCTTGTGTTGGAAGATCATCTTGAGCTTGTGTTCCTTGGAAAGAAGTAGGATCATACTTCTCTTGTTGAGGAACAAACTTCGTCTTGGGGTATTGATCTTCTTCCCACTCAACTCCGTTGGCATTGAACTTTCGATCAAAACCAACACCTTGATTCTTCCGGTGTCTTCCTTGCTTGCGTACAATTTCCTCAAATTGCTTACTTCCAGCAAGGCTCTTGTAAACACCTTTCTCTATAATTCCCTTCAATAAGCTATTTTCTTGCTCAAGTGTAACTTGACTAAGAGAATTATTAGTGGAATCAACAGAACTACTAGAAGCAACAACATTTGATTTGGCATGGTTATTGTTACTACTAGATGAAGAATCTTTCTTACTCTTGTTGCTAGATTTTACTTGTGGCATGTAAGAAGACAAGAGTAAACGCTTGGCAATGTAATAAGAACTTTTCTTGAGAAGATCATCATTGATTGCCTTTAAGAACTCATGCTCTTGCTCAAGGTTGAGCTTTTCAAAGCGTAGCTTCTCATGAGTTTTTAAAAGTTCTCAATGATCTTCCAAGGTATTTTCATGAGCTAAATTAAGAGTGTTTAGTTATTTAGTTAGACGCTCAATCTCCTTCTTATCATCGTCATTCATTTTATCTTGATTAGCATGATTAATAGCAAGTTCATCATAGTTTTCATAACTAGAGTTGTCAACAAGTAAATCATCATCTCCTAGCAAACCATCTTCATCACTATTGAAATCAACATACTCGGGGTGTGATACCTTTGGGTCTTTAGCCATGAAGCATCTTCCAATTACTTCATTTGGTGATTCAAATATGTCATAGGAGTTGGTTGACACAAGTGCTAGACCGGCAACACCTTCATCTTGAATATATTCGGATTCGGAGTGATAACTTCTTTCGGAGTGATGGTCGGAGTCGGAGCCGGATACCCATTCTCCAACGTGAGCTTGATGTCTTTGGTTTGTGTAGCTCTTTGATGATTTGTCCTTCCTTTCCGAATCATTGCTTCTCCGAGAGGATCTACGTTCATAACGACCATCTATACTCCTTCTCTCTCTTGGTGGTGATTCTTCTCTTCTACTTCTTTTTTTGGGAGAATCTTCTCTTTTTTTTGTAGGGAGTCGTACACTCATTGGAGTAGTGCCCGGGTCTTCCACAATTGTAGCAATTTCGTTCACGACTTGAAGATCTTTTGTCATTGTAGGACCTTGACTTGGAACATCTCTCCTTGCTTCTACTCTTGTAGAACTTGTTGAAGTTCTTCACCATTAGGCTCAATTCTTCATTGAATGTTTGTTTCTCACTTGATGATGTGGGAGCATCACATGAGGCTTTGTAAGCACCGCTTGACTTGTTGTGGAGCTCTTCCTTATCCTTAAGTGACATCTCATGAGCAACAATTCTTCCAATGACTTCCGTTGGCTTGAGATCTTTGTAATTGGGCATCATTTGGATCAATGTGCACACGGTATCATATTTTCCATCCAAGGCTCTTAGGATCTTCTTGATGATGAATCTATCGGTTATCTCCTGAGTACATTTCAGCGACACCTTCGCAATCCTTCATTTTGAACTTGTCAAGTTGACTTTGAAGCACATCCAATTTGGATTCCTTGACGGAGTCGGTACCCTCGTGCATATCAATCAAAGTATCCCAAACTTCCTTTGCATTCTCAAGATGGCTGATTTTGTTGAATTCTTCGGGGCACAATCCATTGAAGAGAATATCACATGCTTGAGCATTGTATTGCAGCATCTTCAACTCTTCCGCGGTAGCTTCACGGTTCGGTTCTCTACCACCAAAGAATTCATCTTGCAAGCCAACACACACAATAGCCCAAACGGCGGGGTTATATACAAGAATATGCATTTTCATCTTGTGTTTCCAACTAGCAAAATTAGTACCATCAAATTAAGGACCTCTACGGTGGTAATTTCCCTCGCTAGACGCCATACTCTCCCAGGTTGTGAAACCAAGGCTATGATCACCAAGAGCTATGGAAATCAAGGAAAATGGAGACCAAAGCTCTGATACCACTTGTATGATCGAAAGTATGTCTAGAGGGGGGTGATTGGACTACTTGACCAAATAAAAATCTAGCCTTTTCCCAATTTTAAGTCTTGGCAGATTTTAGCAACTTAGCACTAGTCAAGTAAACAACCTACACATGCAAGTCTAAGAGTATTGCAGTGGAATGTAAAACATTGCATATGAAGGTAAAGGGAGGAGTTTGGAGGGAGCAAACGCAATGTAGACACGGAGATTTTTGGCGTGGTTCCGATAGGTGGTGCTATCGTACATCCACGTTCATGGAGACTTCAACCCACGAAGGGTAACGGTTGCGCGACTCCACGGAGGGCTCCACCCACGAAGGGTCCACGAAGAAGCAACCTTGTCTATCCCACCATGGCCATCGCCCACGAAGGACTTGCCTCACTAGGGTAGATCTTCACGAAGTAGGCGATCTCATTGCCCGTACAAACTCCTTGGTTCAACTCCACAATCTTGACGGAGGCTCCCAAGTGACACCTAACAAATCTAGGAGACACCGCTCTCCAAAGGGTAATAGATGGTGTGTTGATGATGAACTCCTTGCCCTTGTGCTTGAAATGATAGTCTCCTCAACACTCAACTCTCTCACACAGATTTGGATTTGGCGGAAAGAAGATTTGAGTGGAAAGCAACTTGGAGAAGGCTAGAGATCAAGATTCATATAGTTGGAATGGGATATCTTGACCTCAACACATGAGTAGGTGGTTCTCTCTCAGAAAATGTATGATGAAACTGTAGGCATGTTCTAATGGCTCTCTCCATGAGTGAAGAGTGGGTGGAGGGGTATTTATAGCCTCCACACAAAATCTAACTACTACACACAAATCACCAAACTCGGAGGGACCGAATAATGCAACTCGGTCAGACCGATTTAGTTCAAAATGTGAACGTTAGGATTTTCGATGGGACCGACGTGTCAACTCGGTGAGACCGATTTCATTAGGGTTAGGGCATAATGTAATCTCGGTGAGACCGATTACACAAACTCGGTGGGACTGATTTTGGTAATAAGCTTACCAGAGAGTTGGTCAGGCAAACTCGGTGGGACCGATTTGCTCATATCGGTGAGACCGAAACCTTACAAAGGGGAAACAGAGAGTTTGCATTGCGAACTCGGTGGTACTGATCGCTCATCTCGGTTGGACTGAAATGTTATGAAGGGAAACAAAGAGTTTGCACTCCCATCTCGGTGAGACCGAGATCCCTATCGGTGAGACCGAAATTACTAGGGTTTTGTGGCAGTGGCTATGTCAACTGAACTCGGTGGCGCCGGATAGAAAGTTTCGGTGGGGCCAAGTTTGACTTTTGGTTTGGGACATATGTGGATATGAGAAAGTGGTTGAGGGTTTTGGAGCATATCACCAAGCATTTTGAGCAATGAATCCATAAAGCAACACCTCATCCCCTTTTAATAGTATTGGCTTTTCCTGTGGACTCAATGTGATCTTGGATCACTAAAAGTAAAAAGTAGAGTCTTGAGGTTTAGAGCTTGAGCCAATCTTTTGTCCTTAGCATTTTGAGGGGTCCACATTTCTAATCCATGCCATGCCAATCATTGAGATTTCCTGAAATATTTATCTTGAAATAGCATTAGCTCAATGAGATATGTGTTGTTAGGAATTACCAAAACCACCCAGGGATAGTTGCACTTTCACTGACACAGGTAGTAAAGGTAAATTCTCTCTATATATTTGATGAAGGTGATATTCCTTGTTATAAGTCTGCTAGCCAATGCTTAGATGAGTTTGATAATTTTATTGTTAAACAATAAAACTTCAATGCTTATGTTGGTAGACAATTGAAACATAATGCTTATATGATTGAACACTTGAGTGATTATATGTCTAGAGTTAAAGGTGAACTTAAACTTATTAGTAAACATGCTTCTATGGTTACCACTCAAGTAGAACAAGTGCTTAAAGCTCAAAATAATTTGCTCGGTGAATTATATAATAAGAAAAATGATAATGATGTTAGAGTTGTGACTAGAGGGGGTAGAATGACTCAGGACTTTGTATCCTGAGGGCCACCCTAAGAGAATTGCGCAAGATTCTCACAGAACTAATGTTGATGCACCTAGTCCTTCTAAAAATAAGAAAAAGATAAATGAGAGGACTTTGCATGCTTCTAGTGAACCTGTTGTTGACACACCTGAGAATCGCATATTTCTGTCGGATTTCGGGTTCCAGTAAAACCATCGAGGTTCAAACACTGGGGTGCACACGAAGATCTCCCCTCCCTCAAGCACTCGCCCTCACCGCAATCTCAGGGCTTAGCCCGTCGAGCCCATAGAACAAGAGACACAGGGTTTATACTGGTTCAGGCCACCAATGTGGTGTAATACCCTACTCCAGTGTGGTGTGGTGGATTGCCTCTTGGGCTGATGATGAATAGTACAAGGGAAGAATAGCCTCTTGAGGAGAGGTGCTCTTGTGCCCGGTGAGCTTGTGTGGATGAGGGTGATCAGAATGATCCGTCCCTTGCTATGGTGGTGGCTAGTCCTATTTATAGAGGCATTGGTCCTCTCCCCAAATATTGAGCGGGAAGGGATCCAACAATGACCAAATTCGAAGGGAGACAACTAGTACAAGTTATCCTGACAAAAGGTGGTCTTCGCCTGCCAAAGGCTTTGGTGGTGACACCGTCTTGGGCTCCACGGTGACGTCCATCCTGCCGTCCTGCTGGACTTGGTCTCATTGCACCGATATGGCAACCTTTGCCTGATGCCTCGGTACTCCTTGCCTGCGCTTGCCTCCATAGCACCAAAGAGGAAATGAGGACACTATGCACCCTGGCGCCCGCCTAGCGCCCGCCTGGCCTTGGTCGTCATGGCTTATGTCACGGGAACCTCACGACACGCCCCTTGCCTTGATCTCTCCGCCCCTCGCGAGCCAGCCTAGTGAGGCCGCCCCCGAGTAGGTCTTGCGTCGTCTGCCTCGTGAGGGTCTTGAGTGTTTGCCGGTGAAGATGGGCCGTACAGGTTCGCTGGTGGAGCCATGCCGTGGGCCGCAGGCACGAAAGTCGGGGGACCCTCGTTCCCAGGACGCCGACAGTAGCCCCCGGGCCCAAGGCGCGCTCGGACTTGGCTTCGAGGCGAAGCCAAAAGGCAAGTGCGGAGCACTGCGGGCCCCAACAGCCTGCGGCCTTGGTCGATTGCATGGCGATTGATTGGACGTGGGCATCTCCGCTTCCCCATGCTGCCTCGGTAACTGGCCGACTTGACGAGTCCCTGTTGCATGCAAAAAGGGTTATCATTACCTACGATCGTGGAGGTCGACGGTTGGCCTCCTTCGGGCTATAAATGAGGAGGGAGGCGAAGCCCCCGTCGCCCATCTCTTCCTATTCCGCTCGCTTCTTCTCCCCTGCTTCATTGCTTTCCGCGACACCCATGGCGCTGATTCGAAGGTTCTCGGGCGCGGAGAAGGGAAAAAACCCCCGCGACGAGCCCGGGCCACTTCCGCCGAAGAAGAGGCTGGTCCTTCGCCGCGACGTAGCCGCGAGACCGGAGGTGACGAGGCCTTGGTGCGAGCGGCCACCTCTCGAGTATCCGCTTCCTCTGTACGCCCAAGCTAAGGGCTCCGGAGGGAGGGGCGGCGAGCGGCGCCGCCCACGCCGCGGCCAGGGTTGCCGCGCTGTGGTGACACACACCGTCGCCCCAGGAACCCACGTCGTGGACTCCTCGCGCGAGCTCGTGATGTGGGCGGCGATGCCTCCACGCACTTGGATCCGTTTCCCGCAGTTCTTCTCTGCCGAGGTGCCGCCGAGGGTCCCCCTCGAGCTTTGGCTGCAGCACGCCGACTGCGACGCCCCGGCGACTGGAGCGGAAGTTGAAGTCGTCTCCTCGGGCAAGATCTTCATGACCCGCGGCTGGGGTGAAGTCGCCCGGGTTTGCCGTGCAGAAGGCGCCCTCGCGATCAACTTCGAGTATGACGGCGCCTCCATGATGTTTTTCAAGGTCTTCAATGCAGAATGCCGACACTTGGTGTGCTGCCCTGGAGAGGGCCGTCAGGACAGCGACGCAGCAGGAGCCGGGCCTGCCTCCTGCCTCGCCAGCGGCTCCTCCAGCAGCAGCAGCGTCCCTTGGGAGTCGAGCGACTCTCTTGAGCCCTACGAGACTCCGGAGAGGAGCGACGACAACTACGTGCCCCCGAGCTCTCGCTGGGAATGGAGCAGGGCAGCATCGTCCGGCCGCCGCCGTCACTGATCTTGATGGGGTCGGCGCTGGCCTCCCGTGGCCCAATGTTGATGATGGTGTCGGCCGCGCTGGCGCGTGTAGATAGGTGTCACGCCCAAGATGCAACCCTATCCTAAAGGAACTCGAAGGTCCCACCAAGGATAGAAGCGCATCTTGAAGACGCTTTTGCAAGGTGGATATCATTACATCAACATTACATTATAGTGGGGATACAACCAAGACATACAATGTCACATGAATACAACAATACAACAAATACAAGATCAACATCCGACTACGGATGAAACAGAAACAGAAACTCAAACAATATCCACCCTTCTATCCCAGGCTGCCGACCAGGAACCTATCCCTCAATCGAAGAAGAAGCAAAAGAAGAACTCCACACAAATAAACATCGCTCTCGCGTCACGAGCATCGCACAACCTGTACCTACAATTGTTGTGTAGTAAACTGTGAGCCACGAGGACTCAGTAATCCCATCAAAATGGGTTTCATGACTAGCAAAGCTTAATGAGAAAGGAAGGGGTAAAGTGGTGAGGTTGCAGCAGCGACTAAGCATGTATGATGGCTAACTTACGAAACAAGGGCGAGAAGAGGAGCTTAGCAAGCGGTTGTCAACTAGTAATGATCAAGAAATGATCCTGAACTCCTACTTACGTCAAACATAACCCAAAACTCGTGTTCCCCTCTCGAACAACCCCGAAAAGAGACAATCATGGTTACGCACACGGTTGGTGTATTTTAGAAGAGTTTACTTCAAGTTTACTACAACCGGATATCAACAAATTCCCATCTGCCACATAACCGCGGGCACGACTTTCAAAAGTTCAAACCCTGCAGGGGTGTCCCAACTTAGCCATTATAAGCTCTCACGGCCAACGAAGGATATTCCTTCTCCTAGGAAGACCCGATCAGACTCGGAATCCTGGTTACAAGACTTTTCGACAATGGTAAAACAAGACCAGCAAAGCCGCCCGATGTGCCGACAATCCCGATAGGAGCTGCACATATCTCATTCTCAGGGCAACACCGGATGAGACAGGCTACGAGTAAAACCAAACTTCGAGTTTCCCCGAGGTGGCCCCGCAGGCGGCTCGGTTCGGACCAACACTTAGAGAAGCACTGGCCCGGGGGGGGGCTAAATAAGATGACCCTCGTGTTAATTACTCCCAAGGGAAAGGTATAGGTGGTAGGTAAATGGTAAAACCAATGTTGGGCCTTGCTGGAGGAGTTTTATTCAAGGCGAACTGTCAAGGGGGTCTCATAAATCACCCAACCGCGTTAGGGACGCAAAATACGGGAACATAATATCGATATGACGGAAAATAGGGCGGCAAGAGTGGAACAAAACACCAGGCATAAGGCCGAGCCTTCCACCCTTTACCAAGTATATAGATGCATTAATAATATAAGAGATATTGTGATATCCCAACATAAACATAATCCCACATGGAGCAATCTTCATCTTCACCTGCAACTAGCAATGCTATAAGAGGGTCCAAGCAAAAGCGGTAACATAGCCAAACAATGGTTTGCTAGGAAGGGTGACAAAGGTTAGAGGTTCATGGCAATTTGGGAGGCTTGATAAGTAGTGGTAGGTAACGCAGCATGGCGATAGAACGAAGCAACTAGCATAGCAATGATAGTAATGAGATCCAAGGTGACGGTCATCTTGCCTGAAATCCTGTAAGGAAGAAGAACGAGTCCATGAAGAAGATGAAGCCACGAAGACAAACCAAGCGTAGACGAACGAATCCTCACGATCGCAACGAAACGGGAACTATCAGGAAGAAGCACACAACATGGTAAACACACCACACATGAACAAGACATGATGCTCAACCAAGTATGATGCATGGCAAGGCTACATGAAACTACTCATGGCAAGACATGATGCATACAAGAGCAACACATCAAAGCAAGTTTAAATGAGGTCGGAAACAACATATAGCAATTCCGGTAAGTCCTCATATGCAAATTTCAAAATTGGTCCTGATCTGAATAAACCTTATTTTCAAGTTGTTAAAAAGCAAGTTAAGATGCACCGCGATGATCTACACGAAATTCTAGTCAAGTTACATATAAAGTTCATTAGATTCGGAGCTACGGCCTAGAAGATATGAGCAAAACAAGTTAAACATGGCATTGGTGCAAAATGCATTCAAACATCAATAAAACACATTCCAAACATGTATGCAACAAGGTAATATGAATCTACACGCAAAACTAAGCAGGTTTCATAAAGAGCACACTCAAAACGGAGCAACGGTTCAACACATACACACTATACAAGTCCAAAGGACAAGCTGTCCAAAACAGCAACTAGGCATATTGCAAGCATCAAAATAACATGCTACAGGATCTCAACATGAAAACAAAAGGCATGGACATGATGTACAGGTAAATCATAACAAAACATGAACACTGATCTATCTCCAGAAACTACTATAACATGCCCAAAAGGACATGGAAAGATTGCAAATAATATCAGCTTCACAGACTTGCCAGAATTCACAGGTCATGGCACAAATAACATCAGGTTGCAAAGTTTAGAGCTATCAAACAACATGCTACATGAACATATCATGGCAACCAAAGGCATAGCATGAATCTACTAATTGCATAGTACAAAAGTCCCTTAGTGACCATGAGCCAAAAAGGCACAGCAAATATGATGGAACCCATGTAAACATAGCAAGTTTCGTAAACAGATTCAGACGGTGAAAAACAGAGCATGGCATAAACAGCAGCATGAAGGCAACTTTGCGAGCTCGAATCACTCACCACAAGACATTGCATGACAAGATAAGCATAGCATCAGCAAGAGGACATATTCATGAAGCTAACCATGGCAAGAGCAAGTTGATAGCATGCAAGGATCACTAGCAACAACCTTGGCAAAATTGAATTAACATGTAAACAATCTGCCAGGAACATTTTATAGCAAAAGTAGAGCAAGTTTAAGACATGCTAGAGCACTCCATCCATAGCTGCCAACAGGGACATGGATGGATAGCGCATAACCACATGAACAAAACATCCTTGCTGAACATACTCAAAAGAGGCATGGATCTCACTGTAGCAACATGAATACATGGCATGAAAATAACAGCAGGAAAATGACTTGGTGAAATTCTAAGTCCCTGAATCAGCAACATCACGATGCCTAGTTTGCATGCTTGTGCTAGTCACCACATTGATCACAAAAATACATAGCAAGCACCCCTGTAAATATGGAATGTCATAGCCCAAAACACATGTAGAGCTCATGCCCATAAGATGCACACATCAAATGTAGCAACAATGACAAATGCACATAATCTGTTAAGAATCAGAAACTAACATTTTATAGCACTCTTGCATCAGAGATTTGGGCGTCAAGACGACCTCAAACAAATATTCCACAATGGAACAAAATGAAGGGCACATCCTGATGAACATTTCGATATATCACAATCACGAAACGGAGCAGTATGCATGGAGTTATGATGCGATGAACAGGATCTAAAAATATATCAGAAAATGACTTGGACGAATTTCACCACCTTGCGGGCTCCGGATCTAGGGTTTGCACGGGTCCCGATGTTTGCCGGAGATGCGTCGGGGAAGAAGAAGATGTGGCGGCCAGAGCTTGCGGGGTTCGCCGGGGACGCGAGGAGGAGGCCGGAGCGGTAGGGCTCGGGCGCGGCGGGGTCGGTGGCGCCCGGCGGAGTGGCGTGGCTCGGGCGGTGCGGAGGCGCCGGACGACGGCGGGGAGCAGGCCGGGCAGCGGGGTGCGGTCGGCGGCGAGGTCGTGGAGGCGCGGGCGAGCGGCGTGAGGAGGCGGGCGAGCGGCGGCGCGCGGGCCGGGATGGCCCCGCCTGGGCCCCGACGGGCCGGCGCGCAGGGGCGGCGAAGTGGGACGCGGCTCGCCACGTGTCGGCGCGTGGTTGGATGGGAGAGCGGGGCGGACGTGTCCGTCGGTGGAGGAGAGAGTGTCCGGCGGCGCGAGGGAAAAAATGCTAGGGTTCATCCGGGATTTGGAGAGGGTTGCACATATTTATAGGTAGAGGGAGCTAGGAGACTCCAAACAGAGTGTAGTTTTCGCCCACACGATCGTGATCGAACGACCGAGAGGATGGAGGTGACTTAGATGGGTTATTGGGCTGTTTTGGAGGGGTGTTGGGCTGCATCACAAAAGAGGCCTTTGCGGTTATCCGGTTAACCGTTGGAGTATCAAACGACCTCCAAATGGTCTGAAACTTGACACGCCGTCTACCGGTGGTATACCAAGGCCGCTTGGCAAATCACGGTCCATTCCAAGAATGTTTAACACCCGCACACGAAAAGAGGTAAAAGGAGGCGCCGGAGGACATATGAGTGTCGGATTGCAAAACGGACAACGGGGAAAATGCTCGGGTGCATGAGATGAACATGTATGCAATGCAACGCACATGATGACATGGCAAAATGCAACACGCAAGTAAATGACATGGCAACGAAGGCGAATAACTGGCGGACACCTGGCGCATCGGATCCGGGGTGTTACAATAGGGCTCCTTGAAGTTCCTTTCTTTTGTTCCCTGCGAGGAATCGAGATCGGCCCTGCAGGGGCGTATAAAGGGTCTGTAATGTCTTTTGTTGATATTATCCTTATTATGAAAATTTGCGAACGCACGTCCTATTTGGGCTTGATCTCCCCTTTCCAGCCCCATGGCAGCTTGGTGCTCTACGCCGACAGGTCCCGGTCCCCAGGCAGGCTGCAGCCGTCGCTGGTATGCCAGGTCGCGATGCCGTGATCAAGGCCAGGAGGTGAGCGGCCCGAGGTCCAGTAAGAGCTCCTGAGGCGCGATGCTCAAGAGGTCCCCTTTGGCGCGCAAGCAGCTACCGAGAGGTAGGAAAGGGAAGCGACGTTGCCGTAACAGGGCTGCACAAATGAGGATTCCATGTCGTAGTGCTTGATTGATCAGGGCGCAAAACTTATCTTGATAGTCCAGAGTTGGTTCCTTGTGTTGCACCAGACTTGCATGTCGTTGGCTGTAGCATAGCCAGGGCAGGCCCGTGCGAGCCTCCCCCTCTTCTCCACGCTCTTCTACGTGCTCTACATCCTTAGGTTCCGGCCCTCGAGCGAGCTCAGCCGCCGCTGGTATGCTAGGTCGCGATGCCGTGGTCAAGGCCAGGGGTGAGGGCTGGAGAGACAGTAAGAGCTCCTGAGTCGTGATGCTCAGGAGCCCCCTTTTAACGCGCAAGCGAATAACATGGGAGAAGAGGGAGCCCGCGGTACCGCCTGTTGTTGTCCTCAGGAGGTTCTTGCAAGTCAGTGCGAGGAGGGACGCAAATCGCCATTATGATTGCCGGTCTGCCACTGGTTGAACCGCAAGAGGATTGAGGCACTGAGGGCCCGGTGAGGTGACGTTCGCGGGGCGTGCCGCGAGCCAGAGCTTGACTGCTCAGATTTGTCGACGTTGCAGAGACAGACCCGAGCACAAGCATCGTGCGAGCATGAGTATCCCCCGTGGTGGGTGACAATCAAGCAGGTGATAGCCATAGATAGATTATGCATGGAAAGCGAACTATCTTAGGTAAATGCAGGAATGATACATGCCGCTGGGTCAGACCCGAGCGGCTTGGGGATGACGCAGCCCGAGGGGCGCCCCCAGCAGAGTAAGCTAAAGACATAGAAAGGGATACATGCCGCAGGGACGGACCCACGCGGCCTGAGAATGATGCGGCCCAGCGGGCGCTCCCAGCTAAACAAACTTGGAAAATGTCACATGGTTCCATTGTCGAAGGGATGTTCGAGTAGCTGAAGATGCGTGTCGAAGGGATTGCTCCTCGTGAGCCACCCGGGCCCTGAGCCTCGGGAGGCTCTCGGGGTCCAGGCGGTTCCTTCAGGACCGTCTCCATCTTCGCCAGGACTGCGTGATGCCTGGCCTCCTGAGCCGCCAGGACGCTCCGCAGGTTGCACTGGAAGGCGGATGCCACGCTCGGCAGGCCGAATGGCATGCGAACGTAGCTGTGATGTAGGCCCTCACAACGTCCCACGCGCAAAGGCCAGAAGAGCTCCTAAGATGCGGCCCTGTTGAGCCCTGGGGTGTCAATGCAGACGCGCAGCCCGCCATCCTCGCCTGGATGGGGAGCCACGCCAGGTGAGCGGCGATCGCACACATGGCCCTTGCATCCTGCGGCTCCTGAGTTGTCTTGGCAATGAACTCCTGAGCGATGGGCGCTCCTTGCCCGGTGTCCTCCTGAGGGAAATGTGCCGCAAAGCACGCCTCCATGTGGTGCCCGAGCGCCTCCCTCATGATGTTGGCGAGGTCTGAGGCCCTCCAGAAGAGAGCCCTCGAGCCCCGCCCGAGGAGGGCACCGGGCATGCCTTCCTATGCGAGGGAGGGAGGCGCCCCAGGCGCGGGCGCATATCCTGACGTGGCACCGCACCCCTAAGGCACTGTGCGGAGTAGCTGCTTCTTTTTCTTGGGGATGTCCTCAGGAGGGTACTCGCCCTTGCTGTCAGAGTCTTCGATTGCTGCGGCTTGGAAGGCGCGCTCGAGGGAGCACACCGCATCTCTTTCTTCGCAAGGGAACGTGATGATCCCGCCGCTTCCTGGCATCTTGAGGATGTTATAGCCGTGGTGGGTCATCGCCATGAACTTGGCGAGGGCCAGATACCCGAGGATGGAATTGTATGGTAGGCGGATGTGAGCAACGTCGAAGTCGATGATCTCGGTGCGGTAGTTGTCGCGCTGTCCGAAGGTGACAGGGAGGAGGACCTGCCCTATCGAGGTGGTGGAGCCATCTATCAATCCTGAGAAGGGCTTGGTAGGCTGGAGCTGATCGTATGGCACTTGAAGGTTGTCGAATGTCTCTACGGACAGGACGTTAAGCCCTGCGCCGCCGTTGATGAGGGTCTTGGTGACTTGTACGTTGCTGATGACGGGTTAGCAGACCATAAGCAGAGCGCCAGCGGTGGCTACGCACTTGAGCTGGTCCGCCAAACTGAAGGTGATGGCGCACTTGGACCACCTAAGCGGGCGTGTAGCCTCGAGCCTAGGAAGGACTATGTTCACCTCGCGAGCAAACTGCTTGGAGATATGCTGAGATGCTGGGGCTTGAGCTCCGCCCAAGATGCACGCGATAGCACGCGGTTCCTGGATGCCCCCAGCCCCCTCGTCCTGATGATGGTCATCATTCCTTCTTGGTGGTGGCGGCAGTGGAGGAAGGCCAGCGTTGCCCCGGGGGCGGTCCTCGCGAGGCTGATCCCTCCAGGTGCCCTCACGAGGCTGGTTCTGCCAGTGGTCCTCTCGAGGTCGGTCGCGCCATTCCTGGCGGGGGCCACGGTCGTCCCAGCGTCCTCTGCCTCATCCTCCTCGGTTGTAGCCCCGGTCGATGTGCTCAGGGCATCGACCGAAGCGTCCATCTCGGATGGCCCTGAGCTCTTGACAGTCGTTAGTGTTGTGGTTGTGTACGTTGTGCATGTAGGCGAACGTAGTAATTTCAAAATTTTCCTAAGCACACGCAAGATCATGGTGATGCATAGCAACGAGAGGGGAGAGTGTTGTCTACGTACCCTCGTAGACCGATAGGGGAAGCGTTATGACAACGCGGTTGATGTAGTCATAATTCTTCACGGCCCGACCGATCAAGCACCGAAACTACGGCACCTCCGAGTTCTAGCACACCTTCAACTCGATGACGATCCCCAGACTCCGATCCAGCAAAGTGTCGGGGATGAGTTCCGTCAGCACAATGGCGTGGTGACGATCTTGATGTTCTACCGTCGGAGGGCTTCGCCTAAGCATCGCTACAATATTATCGAGGATTATGGTGGAGGGGGGCACCGCACACGGCTAAGAGAACGATCACGAAGATCAACTTGTGTGTCTAGAGGTGCCCCCTTGCCCCCGTATATAAAGGAGCAAGGGGGAAGGCCGGCCGGCCCTTGGGGCGCGCCAAGGAGGGGGGAGTCCTCCTCCTAGTAGGAGTAGGACTCCCCTTTCCTAGTCCAACTAGGAAGAGAGAAAGGGGAAGGAAAGAGAGGGAGAGGGAGAGGGAAAGAGGGGTCGCGCCCCCCTCCCCTAGTCCAACTCAGACTCCTCATGGGAGGGGGGCGCCACCTCCTGGTCTGCTGCCCTCTCTTTCCCCTCAGGCCCACTAAGGCCCAATACTTCCCCGGGGGGGTTCCGGTAACCCCTCCGGCACTCCGGTTTTCTCCGAAATCACCCAGAACATTTCCGGTGTCCGAATATAGTCGTCCAATATATCAATCTTTATGTCTCGACCATTTCGAGACTATTCGTCATGTCCGTGATCACATCCGGGACTCCAAACAACCTTCGGTACACCAAAACATATAAACTCATAATGAAACTGTCATCGTAACGTTAAGCGTGCGGACCCTACGGGTTCGAGAACAATGTAGACATGACCGAGACACGTCTCCGGTCAATAACCAATAGCGGAACCTGGATGCTCATATTGGCTCCTACATATTCTACGAAGATCTTTATCGGTCAGACCGCATAACAACATACGTTGTTCCCTTTGTCATTGGTATGTTACTTGCCTGAGATTCGATCGTCGGTATCTCAATACCTAGTTCAATCTCGTTACCGGCAAGTCTCTTTACTCGTTCCGTAATACATCATCTCACAACTAACTCATTAGTTGCATTGCTTGCAAGGCTTAAGTGATGTGCATTACCGAGAGGGCCCAGAGATACCTCTCCGACAATCAGAGTGACAAATCCTAATCTCGAAATACGTCAACCCAACATGTACCTTTGGAGACACCTGTAGAGCAACTTTATAATCACCCAGTTACGTTGTGACGTTTGGTAGCACACAAAGTGTTCCTTCGGTAAACGGGAGTTGCATAATCTCATAGTCATCGGAACATGTATAAGTCATGAAGAAAGCAATAGCAACATACTAAATGATTGGGTGCTAAGCTAATGGAATGGGTCATGTCAATCACATCATTCTCCTAATGATGTGATCCCGTCAATCAAATGACAACACATGTCTATGGTTAGGAAACATAACCATCTTCGATTAACGAGCTAGTCAAGTAGAGACATACAAGTGACATTTAGTTTGTCTATGTATTCACAAAAGTATTATGTTTCCGGTTAATACAATTCTAGCATGAATAATAAACATTTATCATGATATAAGGAAATAAATAATAACTTTATTATTGCCTCTAGGGCATATTTCCTTCAGTGCAAGGCGCAGAATGGTCGGCTGCTCTTGGACGACTCGGGATGGTCCCGGCCGCGCTTCGAATCTAGCTCCGCCACAAGCACGGCTACTCCCTTGCGCTTCACATCCTTGGCCTTGGCTTTCTTCTCCTCCGGGTCGGTACCTGGGAGCTCGAGGAGGGAAATACGCCCCTCCTCGGCTCTTGCGCACTTGGTCGCCAGGTTAAACAGCTCTAGAGCCATGCATAGCTCCTCGTGGATGGCGATCTCCTCCATCTTGACACCGCGGACGCCATCAGAAAGCGCCGAAATGATGGCCTCGTCCGTCACCTTGGGGATCTTGAGGCGAACGTTGTTGAAGCGCTGGATGTACTTCTGCGGGGTTTCTCCTGGCCATTGCATGATGCGGCGCAGGTCTCCCGAGGCCGGAGGGCGGTCGCGAATGCCCTAGAAGTTGGCGACGAAGCGGTTGCGCATCTCATCCCAGGAGAAGATCAAGCATGGAGGCAAGTTCAGGAGCCACGAGCAGGGACCATCCTTGAGAGCAATGGGGAACCAGTTCTCCATGACTTCCTCGTCGCCGTTGGCCGCCTCGATGCTCAGCTCGTAGAGCTGCAAGAACTCCACAGGGTCGGGAGTGCTATCATAGCGAGGAGGTAGGTCCGGCTTGAACTTGCCCGGCCAGGCGACGCTATGCAGCTCGGGGTGAAGGTGCGGCAGCCTGCCGTGGCCACCGGGGCCCTTTGCTGATGCAGAGCTTGCCCTTGACGTCCGCGCACCACCACTGCAGGCGGCACGCGGTCTTGTCTCAGTGGTTCTGGGAGCGCGGGAGCGTTCTCTTGCGGCCGGGGAACTTCTTGGCAGCTTTCTTCTTCTCGTGCGGGCGCCCGGCACGGTGGGTCGCGCCGGGGGGCCACGCGCCTTGGCTCCAGAATGTCGTCTTGGTGCAGAGGTGGTGGAGGTGCTCCGTGAGCTACGTCACCTGCGGCTGGCGGAGGGCGAGGCAGCGAGAGGGATGGCGCGGGGAGCCTCCTGTGGCGCTGACGAGCTCGGCGATGCGGTCTAGCCAATCCTCGTAGAGGTCGTCGACCGGGTGGTAGTGCAGGAGCTCGCCTGCCATGAGCAGCGCGTCCGTGGGAGCGCGACGAGCGTGAGGCAACGAGCCGGCCGGGGTCAGCGACGGAGTGGCGGTGCGGCCGTCCCGCCACACCTAGGGGTGCAGCGAGGACGCTTGCTGCTCGTTCCCCACCGGGCCGGTGGCGGTGTTGGCGGCGGGCGAGGGAGAACGATGGGGAGGCCCACCGAAAGGAGCCGTCTAAGCGATGCGGGCGGCGAGGGCGGCCCGGCGCTCAGCACGGGCTCGGCGCGCGTCCTCCATGGATGCGATGGAACATGGAAACGGAAGGGAAGCTTCA
The DNA here is from genome assembly GCA_032464435.1 of Aegilops umbellulata. NCBI lineage: Eukaryota > Viridiplantae > Streptophyta > Magnoliopsida > Poales > Poaceae > Aegilops > Aegilops umbellulata. The sequence continues at coordinate 510,049,424 of CP136056.1, read as the reverse complement.
GCGCACCCCTACCTGGCGTGCCAAATGTTGGATTTCGGGTTCCGGCAAAACCCTTGAAGTTCGAACACTAGGGTGCGCACGAAGATCTCCCCTCCCTCAAGCACTCGCCCTCACTGCAATCTCAGGGCTTAGCGCGTCGAGCCCATAGAACAAGAGACACAAGGTTTATACTGGTTCGGGCCACCGATGTGGTGTAATACCCTACTCCAGTGTGGTGCGGTGGATTGCCTCTTGGGCTGATGATGAACAGTACAAGGGAAGAACAGACTCCTGAGGAGAGGTGCTCTTGTGCCCGGTGAGCTTCTGTGGATGAGGGTGATTAGAATGATCCGTCCCTTGCTATGGTGGTGGCTAGTCCTATTTATAGAGCCCTTGGTCCTCTCCACAAATATTGAGCGGGAAGGGATCCAACAACGGCCAAATTTGAAGGGAGACAACTAGTACAAGTTATCCTGACTAAACGTGGTCTTCGCCTGCCAAAGGCTCTAGAGGTGACTCCGTCTTAGGCTCCACGATGACCTCCGTCCTGCCGTCCTGCTGGTCTTGGTCTTGTTGCACCGATATGGCAACATTTGTCTGATGCCTCGGTACTCCTTGCCTGCACTTGCCTCCTTAGCACCAAAGAGGAAACGAGGACACTGTGCACCCTAGCGCCCGCCTGGCCTTGGTCGTCAGGGCTTACGTCACGGGAACCTCGCGAGGTGCCCCTTGCCTTGATCTCTCCGCCCCTCGCGAGCCAGCCTGGTGAGGCCACCCCCGAGGAGGTCTTGCATCGTCTGCCTCGCAAGGCTTGGCCCCTCGCGAGGGTCTTGAGTGTTTCCCAATGAAGATGTGCCGTACAGGGCCGCTGGTGGAGCCACGCCGTGGGCCGTAGGCAGGCAAGTCTGGGGACCCCCGTTCCCAGGACGCCGACAATTTCTATTTCTGATGCTGAAATACAATCTGGTGATGAACATAAACCTAGTGATAATATTAATGATGATGTTCATGTTGATGCTCAACCTAGCAATAACAATGATGTAGAAATTGAACCTGTTGTTGATCTTGATAACCCACAATCAAAGAATCAACATTATGATAAGAGAGACCTTGTTGCTAGGAAGCACGGTAAAGAAAGAGAACCATGAGTTCAGAAACCCATGCATTTTCCTCCTAAACCATCCAAGAAAAAGGATGATGAGGATTTTGAGCGCTTTGCTGAAATGATTAGACCTATCTTTTTGCGTATGCGTTTGACTGATATGCTTAAGATGAATCCTTATGCTAAGTATATGAAGGATATTGTTACAAATAAAAAAAGATTCTGGAAGCTGAAATATCCACCATGCTTGTTAATTATACTTTTAAAGGTGGAATACCAAAGAAACTAGGGTATCCAGGAGTACCAACTATACCATGCTCCATTAAAAGAAACTATGTTAAAACTGCTTTATGTGATCTTGGAGCCAGTGTTAGTGTTATGCCTCTCTCTTTATATGGTAGACTTGATTTGAATAAGTTGACACCTACTGCAATATCTTTGCAAATGGTCGATAAATCAACTGCTATACCTGTCGGTATTTGTGAGGATGTGCCTGTTGTGGTTTCAAATGTTACTACTTTAACGGACTTTGTTATTCTTGATATTCCCGAGGATGATAGTATGTGGATTATCCTTGGTAGACCCTTTTTGAATACCGCAGGGGCTGTTATTGATTGCAGCAAAGGCAATGTCACTTTTGATGTTCATGGTAATTAGCATACGATACACTTTCTGAGGAAACAACCTCAAGTCCACAGTATCAATTCTATTGGAAAAATTCCAACGATTATTATTGGAGGTTTTGAATTTCCTCTTCTTACTGTCAAGAAGAAATATGATATTCTTATTGTTGGGGACATACATACCCCGTTGAGGTAACCTAGTGTTATTCGAAAATTCTCCGGTTTCATGTTATTCGGAAAGAGTTTGTTAACAAGACTTGATCAACCTTGTTAGCGGATTCCTTTTGATGAGCATGAGATGGATGAAGTTAGAAAGCACAACTCTCTGTACCCTCCTTTTACTTTCTGTTATTTAGATTAAACAAAGCAAAATTAGTATTTTCTGTCTGTTTTCTGAATTATCCTTGCAATAAAAAATACCCCCAAAATAAAAGTTCTCCAAATGTCCTGAAAATGAAATATGATTTTTTGTAGAATATTTAAGAATATCTGGCACTGAGAACACACCAGAGGGGGCCACCACCTGGCCACGAGGGTCCAGGGCGCGTCCCCTACCTCGTGGGCCCCACGTGGCCCCCCTCCACTTATTCCAGCACCCACTCACTTCGTCTTCCTCCAGAAAAAAATCCTCCCATAGCTCAAACCCGTGTTCTAGCTCATCTTGGTGCTATTTTCGATCTCCTTGCTCAAAGCTCAATTCACAAAACTACTTGGGGAATTATTCTTCGGTATGTGACTCCTCCAATGGTCCAATTAGTTTTTGTTCTAGTGCTTTATTTATTGCAAATGTTTGTTGCTAAGGTGACCCTGTTCTTGAGATTGCATGTCAAATTTATATTGTCCAAGTAGTTCTAATGCACGATATAGTCTCTAGGCACTTGTGGGAGTAGTTGTTATCAATTTTGTTGAGTTTGGTTCACTTCTTTTTTGAGTCACTAAAAATTTCAGAAATTTTCACTGGGAGAAAATGTTGAAGAGGTTGTTGAGAGGTTGTTCAAGCCGAAGCTCGAAGGATAAGAAAAATGAAGAGGATAAGAAGCCCAAATATAATCTTCCTTGCACTGCGGAGGTTCAGCCGTGCGAATGGCCTTGTGATGAGTTCTTGAGAGCCGCCAAAATTTATGATGATTTTTATTACTTGGCTGAGAATGCAGGCCTCACCGACTTCCTCCACGGCCAGCTCGAACAGTATCTCTTACTCACTAATATTTTTGTGCAAAATTTTCATTTCCATGCTAGGAGATCACCACCTTCGGTAGACTTTTATTTATATGATGAGTTGAAGGAGATGTCACTCTATGATTTTTGTGTGGCTTGCAAGTTGCCTTTTGAGGGCAGCGTCGAGGAACCACATCCTAGTGATGTGGCAGAATTTATTGATGAAATTGTTGTAGAGGAAAAGAGAAAAGTGTCAGATGCAAGAACTACTAGTATACATTTTCCTGTTCTACGTTACTATGCAATATTTGCTGGTAGATGTTTAATTGGTCGCGGGAACAGTGGGGGCCTCAGTGCTCCTGACCTCGCCATTTTGCGCCATGCTTTACTCCATGACAGAACTTTCAGTTTAGGCGCTATGGTTGCCAAATGGTTAAGTCTAAACCGTACAAAGGGCCCCATTTTTTGAGGTATCTTTGCTTCGCGTCTTGCCAAATATTTTGAGATACCTATTAGACACTATCAGATAGAAGAAAAGGTGATGCCCCCTATTTTCTTAGACCATAAAAGTATGGTAGCACATGATTTTATTTGCGATGATAAGGAGAAGAGACTCATTTATAACCTGGTATTTAGTGAAGATACTTGTCAGATTATTACCCTGCCTGCACCTTCTTTGTTTAACATTCATTCAGGCACATACATCATCATGCCCGATGACATTTATGCATATTGGGAGCAAACACGATCCCCAGAGCCTGAGCCTGAGCCATCTTCGGATCCATGTTAGGAGTGTATTTATCAGTGGGATCCGCAAGAGCTCGCTAACCATTGGCACCTCGAGGATCCTCCTCGGTACACTAGAGAGGACAACTCTGATCCGTGGGCATAGACCAACTTAGGCCAAAAGCCTAAGCTTGGGGGAGTACGTATTTCTCACCGACATTACATTCATGTTCACACACTCATGCCAGTTATTGGTGCTCATGCTTTTTCATTGTACTATCCATGCTAGTTTATTTTCTTTTCTAACCCTTCTTCTTGTGTGTCTGAAAAACCTTAAGAAAAACCGAAAAAAATTAGTTATAGTTTTTAGCTAGTTTACTTTCCATGCCTGTAGTAGTAGTAGTAATTAAAAGAAAACCCAAAAAGATTTCTCGTTCTTCTTTGCTTGTTGGGAGCTTTCCCGTGTAAATAGTTTTATTTCCTTTCTTTTTCTTTGGGGTCGAGAGGAGAAGACCATGATGAAAATGTTGAAGTGGCTCTTATATGCATTATTGTTGATTTAACCAAGAGACCATATTACCTTGTCTTCTCCTTTGTATTAAATGCTTGCAGATTCCAGCTTAGTCCAATGACATGCACTGTTATTATTATCCATACCGTTCGGTTGTGCAAGTGAAAGGCAATAATTACAATATATGTTGGACTGATTGAGATGAGAGAAGCTGGTATGAACTCGACCTATCTTGTTTTTGTAAATATGATTAGTTCATCGTTCCTGATTCAGCCTATTATGAATAAAACATGTTTGCAATATTAAGTGCACCGCTGTCATTTGCATGCATTACTATTAGTATACATTTAGTATGACTATGACTGGATCTCTTTTACCATGAATTACAATGTCTAGTCAGTCCTTGATCTTCAGAGGTGCTCTGCATTTATGTTTTGCGGTCTCAGAAAGGGCTAGCGAGATACCATCTTGTTATATCATGTTATGATTGTTTTGAGAAAGTGATGTCATCCGAGATTTATTATTACTGCTCGCTAGTTGATTATGCCATTGATATGAGTAAACATGAGACCTAAGTGTTATTGTGAATATGGTTAGTTCATAATCTTTGCTGAAAACTTTAATGCTGGCTTTACATATTTACAACAACAAGAGCAAACAGAGTTTGTAAAATTTTTTATTTATCACTTTCAGTTTGTCAACTGAATTGCTTGAGGACAAGCAAAGCTTTAAGCTTGGGGGAGTTGATACGTATCCATCATATCTACTTCTCCAAACACTTTTGCCCTTGTTTTGAACTCTAACTTGCATGATTTGAATGGAACTAACCTGGTGTTAAGGCATGTCTCTCTCTAAATAGTTTTGGTGATTGATGACAACATCTTTGCGGACTAGTCGTGTGCGTTGAGTATTTCAGAGAATCATCCTTTGGCACGGGACAATTCCCTCCCCTCGGAGTTTGAAGCGAAGACGGTGTAGCCCTTTCAATTCGGTTTTGGTGGACTTGTGTCGTAGGAGTCACCGTACTATCAAGAGGGGGTCCGCCTTGGTTAGGCTAGGGTGGAATCAACACGTACACATCCCCTTTGCACCCTCTGAGCCTTCCCGCTTTGATGGAGTGTCGGTGTCAAAACCGGCGGATCTCGGTTAGGGGGTCCCGATCTGTGCGTCAAGGTAGGATGGTAACAGGAGACAAGGGACACTTTATTTTACCCAGGTTCGGGCCCTCTCGATGGAGGTAAAACCCTACTCCTGCTAGATTAATATTGATGATATGGGTAGTACAAGAGTAGATCTACCACGAGATCAAGGAGGCTAAACCCTAGAAGCTAGACTATGGGTATGATGATGGTTATGATGTGTTCGTCCTACGGACTACAACCCTCCGGTTTATATAGGCACCGGATAGGGTTAGGGTTACACAGAGTCGGTTACATTGGTAGGAGATCTTGAATATCCGCACGCCTAGCTTGCCTTCCACGCCAAGGAAAGAACCTTCCGGACACGGGACGAAGTCTTCAATCTTGTATCTTCATAGTCCTGGAGTCCGGCTGAAGATATAGTTCGGCTATCCTAACACCCCCTAATCCAGGACTCCCTCAGTAGCCCCTGAACCAGGCTTCAATGACGACGAGTCCGGCACGCAGATTGTCTTCGGCATTGCAAGGCGGGTTCCTCCTCCAAGTTCTTCAAGAAGATTATAAACACCACAGAATAGTGTCCGGCTCTGCAAAATAAGTTTCCACATATTGCCATACAGAGAATAATATTAACACAAATCAAATCTGCCGACGTATCCCACAGTGCGTCATAACACTGCGGCCAAGCCTTCTATAAATTGTTTTCATCGTTCCACCTCAGCCCGTATAGTGAGGCGGTTTCCTTGGCACGTCTTGTCGAAGCAGAGATCGTGTGCCCCCTCTAACGGGATTCTCATTAATACGGATGTGGGTAACCCGACCGTGCCATTTATCACGGCTCTTGGGAGGCAAGCGAGTTTTACTAGGCCGGTGGGGACGCATAGCCGCATCCGCCCATATAAGGGGATAAGGATCCACCTTTTTACCTACACATTCTTCCTCCTTTGCCTACCCATCTTCTTCGCACCCGAGCTCCAGCGCCCGATCGCTTCCCAGCTCTAACGCCGGAATGTATCCGAGCTCCAACGCCGGACTATGTCCGAGGTGTCGTAAATCACCTTTGTTCAAAGAAGTTTGAAGGAGTTTTAGCCGAGCTCAATGCCGGAAATGCCCTCTATGGAGCCAGCCACTAGCGCCCGAGCTCTATGCCGGACTGCTTTCAAGGTGGTGCACCATCCCGAATGTGGGCCGATTTTTGTCGATATTTTTGATCGGTGCAATTTATTCTCTGCCGAGATATATAGCCAGTAGCCCTCAAGGTGGGTATCGGTCTAAAACCCGAGATGCACATGAAGGATGACATAAGACCGCTGATTCCCGTAGCCGCTGAGACTCAGGTTGATTTGCATAATCGGTCTGAGGATCAAGTCCTAGCTCGGCAGAATACTTCGGGATACAAAAAGCGGCGTGCTCAGTCCTCGAGACTCAGGTTGGGTGCGGCCAACCAACCTGAGGATCAAAATCTCCTCAGAAACTATATTGCACATAAAATTTTCTGCATTGGACAAGCAATGCAGTAGCCCCCGAGACACTGGTCGGGTGGCAACACCAGATCAGGGGATCAATGTGTCCCTTTAATATGTTTAAATAATAAGCCCGAAGCCCAGTAGCCCCCGAGCCTTAATGCGGGCACGGGTAGCCGAATTAAGGATCAATATCCATAGTAAAATCGCAAATTATGTGTAATGACTCTATGTATCTAAGTACTTTACGTCATTAATGCTCGGATCCGCATTGTACAAAACTTTGCTGACCGGCCATCGGCTTCCACCTCCTTGGCCAGTAGCCGAGGAGTGTTTGTCTTACTTTATAAAGCCTTTATGAGGGCAAAGATTTATGACAAACAAGGCGATCTGGCCATACGGTTTTATAAACAAAGGTACGCAGAGAGATATGTTATATTACTGTTTTAACAGAAGAAATGTCTTCCAAAGAAAATAGTCCCGCTATAGGTTCCGTTCTTTAGGTTGTCATGCTAAGCATGATCATAAAACCTCAGCTCCAATGTAAGAGCAAAATATCGAGGATTTAGTTTGGGAGGCTAGTTAATAGCCCCCGGTAGTGTTCGACGTCAGTCGAGGTCAAACCGTAAACACTTCGGCCAATGTTATGAACTGCCTGTTATTTAACATAGTTATCGGATCGCTGACCAGTTTACGCTTATTGTGACAGTTAGTTTTTCGCTTTCTCCACTGAGGTGCTTAACCATGTGAGCTGGAAGCACAATCGCAGTGGTTCTCCCTTTGCACACCTAGCCGAACAAAACGGAACATAGGAAGCAAGTGCAGGAGCCGGGCAACCCAACTATTGACCGAAGACACAATTCGAAACCAATGCATATATAGCAATATCCGAGAATGTTTTTGCTGAATCTCTAAAGGAGTCTGGCACTGCACTACGAGACTTGTGCTGAAAACACACAAATAGTTTAAAAGTGCCAAAAAGCTTGGAAAACCAAGAAACGTCAGTAAAAACATGACGTCCGAACAATATCAAGTGTTCGGTGCCAACCCGAAAATTGGTCTTAGAAAAAAGAAGTGCTTCTGTCGTGCTTTAACATGATACATCCTATCTCAAGACTTCGAGCGGGTCAGCCTAAGGCTTCAACCTCCTATCCCGAGGGCGGAGTACTTCTCATCAGGCCAGTTTAGCAAACTAAACTCTAGCGGCTTTTGAGAGAGAAATTAGGCTCCCCGGCTAGTGACCGCACACTCGTGTCGAAAAAGGAGTGATAAATAATAATAACTTTGCAACGACTAAGAAGAATAACACTTAGTATGAAAGGACTCAAATAAACATAAGAGCCCCCAAGTGAATTGGGTAAAAGTTGACTATATAATGTAAGGTGACATATAGAATGCCTTCTAGCCGGATTGTAGATCGTTTGTCGTTGCCGACCTTTTCGCTTCAACCTCGGGACCTGACGGTCCGGAGTGTGTCCGAATACCATAATGGTTATATAAGAACCGAGGTATGCATGGAGACCAGGCGTAGGGGTCATTAGTGCTTTATCAGACAAGTGCCTAACTAGTTATGTTATATTACATGGTTAGTAAGAAACATCTTCCAGAGAGAATAATTCCGTTAAGGGTTCCTTTCGCTGGGTTGGCGTGCCCTGAAGTGCACGTCTGGACTGCAAATGCAGGAAAACATCTGGGGACATGTATAAGTAAAAAAGGTTCATCTTTAGTTCATCGACCGAATATTCCCTTAAGAACGCTAGCTTTTGGCTTCACCCGGTCTGAGGTACACATCCGGCTTATCCGGCAGTAGCAATCGCAAAGGTGCTCCCTTTACCGCCTAGCCAAACAATCGGGAACGTAGGGGTAAGCACAGGATCCAGGCAACCCAGCTTGGCCAAAACTTAAGTCATATCGATGCATATAATGGTGAATAAAAGGTACATGCGGAAGTGTGACACATGTGTTGGGCATAAAGCCCGTATTAATAAGCTTCTGTTAAAGAAGCCCCCAGGTATAATGAGCGCGGGTAGCGCGTCAAGTATGTGTGAACAAAGTTTGGACAAAAAAATTTACAAGCAACTTTTTTTCAAAAAAGTATAACGCTTGGTCGAACCGAACACAAGTTAGAAATTAAAGCTTTGAGCATGAAAGCGACTTAGCTAGTTAATGTGTTCGCAGTCCGAGCTTGATGCGGGACAAGGTTCTATCCCCCAAGCTGGTCCCGAGGTGGCGGAGCGGAGAGCTCGACACGCCGAAGTGGTGACATAGCACGGTCAATGCAGACCGGCAGAGTGACGCCAAAGTCCCCGGATCATTTTCCTGTGCACAAAAAATAGTGCAAACGGGAGATAATAGTACTAATGATAAATAAAAAATCGTTGCATAATGAATAATTTATGCAAAGTGAGTAATAAAAGAAATATGGCCTGGCGCCGAAGTCGATGTCGATGCAGGGCGTCGGCGTGATGCGGTAAAGGCGTAGCAAAGCCTGAATTCACAGGTCGGTCCGCGCTCCGGATGTGGCGTTCGCCGGACTATGTACGGAGACTGACCGAACCAGCATGCGACCGTCGTTTATGCGGCCACCATTTGATAGACCTATGAACATATGATGGACAAACCAGAGTAATAATTCTTTGGAAAAAATGAGCCCAAACATGCAAAAAATATTAGGATTAATAGCACCTGGTTTATTTGTTGTAGTAATCCAAAGTAAGAAGATTCTGGCAAAGGTTGGCTCGCCGAGGCAAAGCCCTCGGTCCAGCCAATCATGACGAAGCTGGTCGGCTAGTGACGCCGAAGTGTCCGAAGTACGTTGATGAAGAGATGATGAATCCTCCAGTCCAGCCGAGATGTCGAAGCCTCGAGGCCAGTCGATGAGTCGAAGTAGTCCGGCGTGACGGACACCGGCTTGAAGGGGCAACAGTGCGGCCCTGCCGATGCAGGTCGTGACGTGGTAGATGCCGGCTTGATGAAGCAACCAGGCGGTGATGCCGGTATGCCCGCTCCGTGTAATCCGTGGGGCGGCGATGTTGGTGATGATTTGTCCTTCGCGATGCCGGACTCTTGTTCGGCTTGCTGAGATGATGATCCGAAGAAGTTGAGCTCGGCTCAACAAAGTGACGATGTGTCTAGCACAGGTCGGCAGCCATGGAGCAATATTGTCGGACTGGTTTGACACCAGCAATAATGTTGAAGATCATGTTCAAAAGATCTTAAAGTTAGTGGGATGTGTTCGGGAACAATACACAATATCCCATACAAAACTTCCTTCAAAAAGGATGTCCGAAATCCCGTTCATAAAAAAGATGAATTCGGGTCGGATTCGTTCTCGCGCAGAAAACAGATCCGAAAAGTGATGCACTAATCGGAAGGTTCCCGGAGTTTGGACGGTCGGATCGAGCTGAAATTGGAGGGGTGGTAGATATAGTAATTACGCAGCCGATAAACGGTTGGATCTTCCAAAGGACGCCCGAGCTAGAAGCTGGACACCACGCCCTAAACTCGTCCAGATTCCCGTCAAGATTTGACAGGGCTCCGGTATATTATGGATTGCCGGAGATTCCTCCATCGGAACTCGACGAAATTTTCCAGGGTTGTTGTAGACTATATTCCGCACAATTCCACCAAAGCGATTGTCAAAACGATACTCAAGGAGGTGGTGGCAGCAGATACGAGTTCGCTGTCTAGAAAAACAGCACGGTCGCTTGAGGGCAATGTTGACGTTGGGCCCCGAGCTTCATGGATGATTCCTCCGTGATCTTGATAGAGATCGGAGTTGATGTTTGATGAAGGCCCTCATCCGAACATGGTGATCTGAACACGGGGCGCAATTCTTGGTCGAACCAAGGTGACCAGTCGAGCTGGTGACGAAGATGCCGAAGTCGCAGTTGATCTGCAGGCGAGCCATCGATCCTTTTGTCGATCACACAGCGGAACTCTCAATGAAAGCACCAATGTCGGTGTCAAAACCGGCGGATCTCGGGTAGGGGGTCCCGATCTGTGCGTCAAGGTCGGATGGTAACAGGAGACAAGGGACACTTTATTTTACCCAGGTTCGGGCCCTCTCGATGGAGGTAAAACCCTACTCCTGCTAGATTAATATTGATGATATGGGTAGTACAAGAGTAGATCTACCACGAGATCAAGGAGGCTAAACCCTAGAAGCTAGCCTATGGGTATGATGATGGTTACGATGTGTTCGTCCTACGGACTACAACCCTCTGGTTTATATAGGCACTGAATAGGGTTAGGGTTACACAGAGTCGGTTACATTGGTAGGAGATCTTGAATATCCGCACGCCTAGCTTGCCTTCCACGCCAAGGAAAGAACCTTCCGGACACGGGACGAAGTCTTCAATCTTGTATCTTCATAGTCGTGGAGTCCGGCTAAAGATATAGTTCGGCTATCCGAACACCCCCTAATCCAGGACTCCCTCATGGAGGCTCCCTTGTTGCCTTCTCTATGAGATCTGCTCCCAGTGGTAGTACCGCGGACCCCAGCGGCAGTACCGCTCGAGAGCTACAAGCGGCAGTACTGCTCCACAACGGTAGTACCACTTGGAGCTCTCAGTCGTAGTACCGCTGCGGCTCCGCACTCCTACCGCCTCGACTCGAGGGTTTGCCTCTCGTGTTGGGTTTTGCGGCACTGGCAGCGGCAGTAGAGGCGGTAGTACCGCTCATAAGCGGTAGTACCGCCCTTACCACCGTTGTAGTACCGCCCTGGGTCCAGGTCCTGCTCTACCTCTTTCTCTCTTCTGACTGCGCGACAGTACCGCGAGGTGGAACGGTGGTTGTCGGTGTCAAAACCGGCGGATCTCGGGTAGGGGGTCCCGAACTGTGCGTATAGGCGGATGGTAACAGGAGACAAGGGACACGATGTTTTACCCAGGTTCGGGCCCTCTCGATGGAGGTAAAACCCTACGTCCTGCTTGATTAATATTGATGATATGGGTAGTACAAGAGTAGATCTACCATGAGATCAAGGAGGCTAAACCATAGAAGCTAGCCTATGGTATGATTGTTGTATGTTGGGGTTCTGTCCTACAAACTAAAACCCTCCGATTTATATAGACACCGGAGAGGGTTAGGGTTACACAAAATCGGTTACAATGGTAGGAGATCTGAATATCCGCATCGCCAAGCTTGCCTTCCACGCCAAGGAAAGTCCCATCCGGACACGGGACGAAGTCTTCAATCTTGTATCTTCACAGTCCAGGAGTCCGGCTGAAGGTATAGTCCGGCTACTCGGACACCCCCTAATCCAGGACTCCCTCAGTAGCCCCTGAACCAGGCTTCAATGACGACGAGTCCGGCGCGCAGATTGTCTTCGGCATTGCAAGGCGGGTTCCTCCTCCAAGTTCTTCAAAAAAGTCTATAAACACTAAGGGAAGTGTCCGGCTCTGCAAAATAAGTTTCCACATATTGCCATAGAGAGAATAATATTAACACAAATCTAATCTGCTGACGTATTCCGTAACATGACATCACACTACGGCCAAGCCTTTATTCGAATCGTTTTCACTTTCCCACCTCAGCGTATTTTGCAAGGCGGTTTCCTTGGCACGTCTTGTCAAAGAAGAGATCGTGTTCCCTTTATTTATAGGATTCTCATCAATACGGACGTGGGTAACCCAATCATGCCCGTTAGTATGTTTTCTCGAATAAAGCCGAGCCCCAAACGGTTATGGGGAGGGCCCTTGGTATTCGACCTCTTATAAAGAGACCAAGGCCTTACTCCTTTTCAATCTCAAACGAGTTCGACCGTCGCCTCGAGTTCCAACACCCTAGGCTCTAGATTCCAGGCACTTCGGACCTTCGACAATGTCCGGTTCCGACCTTCGAGGCTGATGGATGCCCTCCTCCGTCACGGAGGAGGACGTGCTAAAGTTGAGAGAAGCAAAGTTCTTGACCGGCGAAAATTTTCACAGGTTGCCTGCTCAAGGCCAGGCCATTCCCAGTCCCCAGCCTGGTGAGAGCGTGGTGTTCGTATCTCACTTCCTTCGGGGGTTAGGCTTCCCAATGGATCCCTTCGTGAGGGGCTGATGTTTTATTATGGGCTGGAATTCCACGACTTGGCTCTGGAGTCCATCCTCCAAGTTTCCTCATTCATCGTCGTGTGTGAAGCGTTCCTCCGTGTCACCCCTCACTTTGGATTATGGCTCAAGACCTTTAAGGTAGAGCCGAAGATGACCGAGGGACGACATGTAGAGTGTGGAGGCGCTGTTATAAGCAAGAAGGCCGATGCTCCATGGCCCGAGGGCCCTTTTCAAGAGGAGCTCGGCTTGTGGCAACGAGAGTGATTCTACATTACCGCTCCCAGGGGCACCAAGTGGGTGGCGTCGCCTGCCTTTCGCTCGGGTCCCCCAAAGCAGCTAGGGTCGTGGGTCAATAAAGGCCTAGATTGGGGGTCGCCCCAGGACGTGTCTTTGTTGCGGGGCCGCATCAGGGATCTCTTAGAAGGAGGTCTCAGCTTGGTCAAAGTGACGCAAGTCATGCTGATCCGCCGAACATTGCCCGGTAAACGTCGCTCCCTTCGTTTGTGGGAGTTTAATCCGGAGGGACCACGAGCTCTCCAGCATTTTATGGGCGCAACGCCCGCGGAGATGTATAAACTGTTCTTCGGATCACAAGCAATGTGTCCGGATTTGACCGAGGACGCAGGTCTGAGCTGCAATCGACCGGGTACTCAAGTAAGTAACCTTGTGCCCGGACTCGTTATCCGTATATTTGTCATAAACTTGCCCCTAAAAGAGTTGTCCCTTTAAACAGGAGTGGATAACGAAAGCAAAGCTGGTAAGGTGTCCGGCTCCCCTCCCTGAGACCAGGCCGGATCCCGTCCTAGTCAGGATGTTGAAGATCGTGCCTCTAAAGGAAAGTGAAGGAGGGGACGAGGAAACTACGGCCTCCTCAAAGGAGGCTGTTCGGAGGGAAGGAACCAAAAATTCCTCTCCTCCGGGGAAGAAAAGGACTGCCTCTAAAGACCCGGAGACCATGGCCTCAAAGCGGGGGGGGGGGGATCCTCGTCAGAGGGTCCTACGCCGGGGGGTACCTCGGCCGAATTATGCCCTCAAGGGGATCAGCCCTCCAGCGAGCCGTAAGTGGAGAAAGATTTTCTTTTCGAGAGATGGGGGAAACCCTTGCTATAAATCCGAGAAGATTAACCGAAATTTTACCTTGTAGCTCGGACCTCAGCCCTTCTCAGCAGAGCTCGTCTTCGGGGGACCTTCTTCCGGAGATGATGGAGAGCGGGATGCCTCCCCCTGCCGTACTATCTAGCGAGGCGGGCGACCCTGAGGTGTCATTGCGGAGGGTTTCTCCGAATCCAGCTATGTGGCCCCCCAAGGTTCTTCGCGTTCGGCACCGTCTGGTGCTCGGCCGGAGTAGCTGAAGAATCTGCTGGGGCGAGCTTCTATCTCAGAGGAGTGCCGTGTATTGATGGGCACGGTGATTGAAAGGATTTCGTCCGCGAAAAGTGGATTGCACGAGGTCGTCAGGAGTTTACTGACGGGTTCTGAGCTACGTTAGATAATGTACACTTTTGTCAGTTGCGCATAAATAAGATGCGCCCTGTGTAGATAGTAGCCCCTGAGACTCTGTGCGTTGTCAAAAGTGACGGCGCGCAGAGGATCATAATCCCAGGTCTAAAAATGTCGCCTTTGTATGTAGGTGGCGAAGTGTCCGGAATCCAGCCGGACTGATGATTTTGCCGAGCTAAAGCGGCAACTTGATGTGGCAGATGCCGACATCGCGCTCGTCAACAAGCGGCTTGATGAGGCTCAAGGTATGTAATACCTCGGGCTGCACCTGGTAAGAGGAGCTTTATGCCAGTATCTTACAATGTGTGTGCTTGACGCAGATGGTGCGGCCGCCGTGGAGAGTCTTCGGGCGGAACTTGCCCAAGCTAAGGAACAAGCCAGAAAAAGTGATGCGGTTGCCGAGAAGGCCCTTGAAGAGCTGAGAGCCGAACAGGCTGCTCACTGCCGAAGCAAGAAAGAGATGGCCGAGATGGCCGTGAAGCTAAAGAGCGTTCCTGGCCGTTGCAAGCTTCTAGGAAGAGAAGATCGGGCGGAACAGACGAACTTAAAGAAAGCCGTTGCCGATGCCAAGGATGCTCGCTCTGCGATGAGAGCTGCGAGGGAGGAGCTTCGTGAAGCCCGAGAGATCACGGCTGGAAAGCCCTTTATGTTGCGGAGGAAGTTTTGTGATCCTGAGCATGCTCCGTTGGACCAGCTATGGAGTACGACGGACACCTATCTGGATTTGGTGGCAAGTGCTGCTGATGCGACCGAACACTTTCGTGATCAAGGAGATCGCGAAGTGGAGAAACTCTTTTGGTCGCAGTTCCACAATCTGGAGCATCCACTGTCAGTGGCCGATCGTCTGGCCGAATGGGCCGAGCTGAATAGGTTGTCTGCACTCGCCATGAAGTGCGTCATGAGTCATCTGTGGTCGGGGAGATCGGAGCCGAAGAGTTATTTCAACTTGGTGCAGCAACTCCTTGGTGCGGTGCCACGTATCAATGCAATGAAGAGGTCAGCATGCATAGAGGGCGCACGGATGGCTCTTGCCCGTGTCAAGACATACTGGGCGGAGATGGAGACCACCGTTGTTGCATCCCAAGATTCGGACAAAAGCCGAGTACCCTCCGAGCACTATTTTCAGGAAGTCCTTAAAGGCGCTCGTGTAATAGAGACGCAGTGCTCGAAGGATGCTATGTTCGAATAGCATGTGCCATTGTAAGGCGGTAGTTTGATAAATTGTAGGAACTTTTTATACTTGTGCCTGCAAGTATTGTAACACCTCCTGTGCGGCCGTTTAAAATATATATATATATATAATCTGAAAGATGGCAGTCGTTGGCTTCAGCCCCCACGCACATAGTGCGGGGGTGCTCGCAGAAGGCGCATTTTCACACTTAATCCAACATCTTGGTCCTACAAAGGAGGTGATGGCGCAGCGAGCTAGGCAACCGGACTATAATGCTTTAACACTTTCACTTAGCCATAGGAGCTTGACAGTGAAGCTACTTAGATAGCCCCTGGTGGCAACTGCGCTCGCCCGAATTCGGGGCGCGTGTATGCCTGGCCGGGAAACGGCCCTTCGTTAATGCGGAGGAATCCTATAGATTTCGGAGAGTCATCGAGTGGTTGACCAGTCTCAGGCTATATCATGACAGTCAGTTTTCGGCTTTCTCTACTAAGGTGCTCGCCTGGCCGAACCGGGGCACAATCGCAGTAGTTCTCCTGGTGCCGCCCTAGCCGATAGAGCGGAACGTAAGCCGGCCGAACACAGGAGCCGGGCAACCCAACATTTGACCAAAGACATGATTCGGAGCTGATGCATATAAGGACAAACTCGTGACGCCGAACACTCCCTAAGGTATTCGGTCTTTATGAGTGCGGGCGAAATAACGCTCTTAGGTATAAGCCCCTAGTGTCCAGGTACGCGCAGAAATTCTGACGTAGCCACATGCCAAGACGCCAGCCTCCTCCTTGGTTATACTACAGAGAACCAGCGGATGTGTATCAACAAGAGACAGTAAAAAAGGTTTACGCAGGGTCTTAATCTGAAAAGAATCCTTGGAACGGGTCCCTGCTGCACGTCTGCGCCTGTGTCTCCATTGTGCCGTTTCCTGGACGGGCGCAGCACGATATTCATATGTGAAAGATAGGAACTAAGTTGAAAAAAAGGTCGTGCCGAACAAAAGTTATATTAAATAAACAAAGTATAAAGTAAAATATGTAAAATTGAGCTTTATTGTCTCTTATTTTATATGTGCGGAGCCCCTAGGGCAGGGGTATATGGCCACAAGCCTTTATCAATGATACTTTTGTGCCGGACTCGTCTATCCGTGTCCATGGTCTTAATGACATGTTCGGATGTTTTGGCTGGTGAAGCCATTTTATTGTGGGGCTGTTAAAGCGGTCGCACAATCCTCCGCTCGGCGGACGCGCACTCAATGCTTCCCCTTCAAAGAGATGATGCCTCGTGGACAGGGCATTTTAAGCGTAAGAGATGCATAATGCGGTATTGTGTTAAAGCGGGCGAAAGCTTCGCGTCCCATTAGTGCTTGATAGCGACTTGAGAATGGGACAATGTGGAAAGTTAGCTTTTCGCGACGGAAGTTACCGGTAGAGCCGAATATAACTTCGAGCCGGAGAAAACCCATGCAATGGGTGTCCAGACCTGGTGTTACCCCTTGAAAGGAGGTTTTGCTGTGGTGAATTCTTTTTAGGTCTATCCCCATGTGGCGGATTGTATCCTGATATATCAGGTTTAGACCACTACCGCCGTCCATCAAGACATTTGCAAACTGGAGTCCGTCAATTATTGGATCGAGTACCAAGGCAGTCCAGCCTGCGTTCCTGATACTTCTAGAATAGTCCAGATGATCGAAGACGATTGGTTTTGACAACCAGTGGCGAGACTCCTTTGGGATAGGTCGTATGGCGCGTACCTTTATGGGTGCCGCGCGTTTTGTAATGTGAAGTAAGTTTACTGTTTTTACTTCTTGTGGAAAATTCTTTTGTTTCCTGGTGCTCTGCTTTTGGGGTTCGTCATCGTCTTTGCTTGGTGTGTCGAGCCCCTTGTGTTCGGCGTTGAGTCTGCCGGATTGTTTGAAGACCCAACAATCTTTGTGGGTATGGTTAGCAGGCTTCCCGGGAGTGCTGTGTATTTGACATATCATGTCCAAGATTTTGTTTAGGCTGGATAAATCATCTCTATTATCCTGGAGGGGCGGCTTTTTCTGATTCTGTCGTGAGCTTTTGAATCCGGTGTTGACTGCCGTGCTCTTCGGACTGTTTTCCTTAGTCCGGCGACGATCCTTGTTGCATCGCGGTTTTCCGTTTCCATCCCTAGTTTCGGATGTACTTGGGTCGCTGGTGCTACATCTTGCCAACCAGCCGTCCTCTCCTGCGCAAAAGCGGGTCATGAGGCTTGTCAATGCGGTCATTGTTCTTGGCTTTTCTTGGCCGAGGTGTCTGGCGGGCCATTCATCTCGGACGTTGTGCCTAAAAGCTGCTAGGGCTTCGGCATCCGGACAGTCGACTATCTGATTCTTTTTAGTAAGAAATCTGTTCCAGAATTGCCGAGCTGACTCTCCGGGTTGTTGAGTTATGTGACTGAGATCGTCGGCGTCCGGAGGGCGGACATAGGTCCCTTGAAAATTTGCTCGGAAAGTGTCCTCGAGCTCTTCCCAACTTCCAATTGTGTTTTCAGGAAGGCTTTTGAGCCAATGCCGGGCTGGCCCTTTAAGCTTGAGGGGTAAATATTTTATGGCGTGGAGGTCATCTCCTCTGGCCATATGTATGTGGAGGATATAATCCTCGATCCAGACTCCAGGGTCTGTTGTTCCGTCGTATGCTTCTATGTTTACGGGTTTGAATCCCGCTGGAAATAAATAATCCAGGACCTCATCGGTGAGACATAGGGGATGTGCGGTGCCCCTGTATTTGGATGTGCCGGATTCGGATACTAGCTTTATTGCATTGCATACGAGAGCTTGCTTTCTTGGCCCATAAATGGACCTGGCTGGGCCATCTTTTTGATGCGAATCCTTGAGTGGGTCGCATGCCGGCTTAAGTGCGGCGCTGCTTGCCGCTTTATGCTGGCCATGGGGTCGTCTATCCGACCGGGTGGCTTTCTGACTTTTTGAATGCGAGGGCTCTAAGGCCTCTTCGTCGAATTCAGGCAGTAGCTTTCGCTTCAGATAACTTTTAGTGTGGCGACTGTCGCCGTATTTGTCTGCGGTATTGATTACTTTGCTCCATCTGATTCTGAGTGCATCTTCCGCAGTTTTCAGCTTCCGCTTCTGCTTTTTCAGGCTACGTGCGGTTGCAATGAGCCTTTTGTGGAGGTTCTTCTGCTCCATGGCTTTATCCGGCGTAAGGTCGTCCAGAATGCCATTTTTGCCGGGGACGGGCTATTCGGATTCTTTATCTGAGTTGCCCTGTTCGGACGGTTGCTCTAAGGCATGCTCGTCGTCTGCCGGCTCATCCTGCTCTATGGCTGGGTCTGCATCGCGGCGGGGCTTGGGGCGGCGTTTACGCCGCCGCTTTGATTGCTTTTCGAGAGATCGATCCCTTGTTGCATCCCTGTGTTCCTCGTTGTCGATTCCTTTAGGTGTATCCACCATGTACACATCAGGAGATGAGGTGGCTGTACAATGCCCTATAGGCGTTGGTTCATATGCGTCTCCTGCATCGTCGTCCATACCGTCGATGTCTTCGGAGTCGAAATTGAGCACGTCGTTTAAATTATCGACGGTGGCTACCAAATGGGTGGTGGGTGGGTTTTGAATTTCTTCATCATCCGTATCCCAACCTTGTTGACCGTAGTCCTGCCAGGGCTCTCCTGATAAAGAGAGAGAATTTAGCGACTTCAGGATGTCGCCGAAGGGCGAGTGCTGAAAGATGTTTGCGGCGGTGAACTCCATGATCGGTGCCCAATCGGATTCGACTGGCAGGTGCGCGGAGGGCTCGGAGTCCGGAGAGGAATCCGGCTCCTCGGAGTCACGGGTCACGCGGAGTGTAGGGCTGGTGTTCAGCTCGATCGCCTTTGAGATTGCAGCCCCCGAGGTGGTGTCCAACCACTCGTCCTCGATCGGCGTGGTAGACTCCGGATTGAGGATCGGAACTAATGTGCGTGCGGCCTCCAGGACACTGTTCGGTGGCAGAGCTAGATCATGCCCATCGAGACAGTGCGGCGCGCTTGGCTGTGGCTCGAATCCGTCGAAGATCAAGTCCCCGCGGATGTCAGCCGTGTAGTTTAAACTTCCAAATCTGACCTGATGGCCAAGGGCATAGCTTTCGATCTGCTCGAGGTGGCCAAGCGAATTGGCCCGCAGTGCGAAGCCGCCGAAGACGAAGATCTGTCTGGGGAGAAAAGTCTCACCCTGGACCGCATCGTTGCTGATGATCAAAGGAGCCATCGGGCCTAAAAGTGACGACACAGAGGAACTCAAAATGAAAGCACCAATGTCGGTGTCAAAACCGGCGGATCTCGGGTAGGGGGTCACGAACTGTGCGTCTAGGCGGATGGTAACAAGAGACAAGGGACAGATGTTTTACCCAGGTTCGGGCCCTCTCGATGGAGGTAAAACCCTACGTCCTGCTTGATTAATATTGATGATATGGGTAGTACAAGAGTAGATCTACCACAAGATCAAGGAGGCTAAACCCTAGAAGCTAGCCTATGGTATGATTGTTGTATGTTGGGGTTCTGTCCTACGGACTAAACCCTCCGGTTTATATAGACACCGGAGAGGGCTAGGGTTACACAAAGTCGGTTACAATGGTAGGAGATCCAAATATCCGCATCGCCAAGCTTGCCTTCCACGCCAAGGAAAGTCCCATCCAGACACGGGACGAAGTCTTCAATCTTGTATCTTCATAGTCCAGGAGTCCGGCTGAAGGTATAGTCCGGCTACCCGGACACCCCCTAATCCAGGACTCCCTCAGTGGTACCTCTGGCCACAGCGGTAGTACCGCCGCCCCCAGCGGTAGTACCGCTCTGTGCGGGGCTGAGCGGGGGTAACGATTGGATTGTCTCCCCCCTTATAAAAGGAGGTCTTCTTCTCCAAGTTGACCCACCTCTTTTCCCCTAAGCTCCATTGTTGCTCCAAAGCTCATTTTCGCCCGATCTCTCTCCCTAGCCAATCAAACTCGTTGATTCTTTGGGGATTGGTTGAGAAGGCCCAGATCTGCACTTCCACCGAGAGAAATTTGATTCCCCCCACTAATCCCTTTAGGATCTTGTTACTCCTGGGTGTTTGAGCACCCTAGACGGTTGAGGTCACCTCGGAGCAATATTACATTGTGGTGAAGCTCCGTGGTTTCGTTGGGAGCCTCCAATTCAGTTGTGGAGAGAGCCCCAACCTTGTTTGTAAAGGTCTGGTCGCCGCCTCCAAGGGCACCAACAATGGAATCACGGCATCTCACATTGTGTGAGGGCGTGAGGAGAATACGGTGGCTCTAGTGGCTTCTTGGGGAGCATTGTGCCTCCACACCGCTCCAACGGAGACGTACTTCCCCTCAAAAGGAAGGAACTTTGGTAACACATCCTCGTCTTCACTGTTCCACTCTTGGTTATCTCGTACCTTTACTTGTGCAAGCTTACTTTGTGTTGCATCTCTTGCTTGCTTGTGTGCTTGTTGTTGTTGCATCATATAGGTTGCTCACCTAGTTGCATATCTAGACAACCTACTTTCATGCAAAGTTTAAATTGGTAAAGAAAAGCTAAAATTTGTTAGTTGCCTATTCACCCCCCCCCTCTAGTCAACTATATCAATCCTTTCAATTGGTATCAGAGCCTCGTCTCTTTATTAAGGACTTTGTCGTCCAAAGAGTATGGTTGACACCGTAGACGGTGAGGAGGAGCACCCTGGTGTGATTCCGTCCTCGTCTACGGCCGATGGGGGAACCTCGGTGAGGGAGTCCTGGATTAGGGGGTGTTCGGATAGCCGAACTATATCTCCAGCCGGACTCCAGGACTATGAAGATGCAAGATTGAAGACTTCGTCCCGTGTCCGGAAGGTTCTTTCCTTGGCGTGGAAGGCAAGCTAGGCGTGCGGATATTCAAGATCTCCTACCAATGTAACCGACTCTGTGTAACCCTAACCCTATCCGGTGCTTATATAAACCGGAGGGTTGTAGTCCGTAGGACAGAACACATCATAACCATCATCATACACAATCATACCATAGGCTAGCTTTTAGGGTTTAGCCTCCTTGATCTCGTGGTAGATCTACTCTTGTACTACCCATATCATCAATATTAATCTAGCAGGAGTAGGGTTTTACCTCCATTGAGAGGGCCCGAACCTGGGTAAAATAAATTGTCCCTTGTCTCCTGTTACCATCTCACCTTGACGCACAGATCGGGACCCCCTACCCGAGATCCGCCGGTTTTGACACCGACATTGGTGCTTTCATTGAGAGTTCCTATGTGTCGTCGCTTTTAGGCCCGATGGCTCCTTTGATCATCAACAACGATGAGGTCCAGGGTGAGACTTTTCTCCCCGGACAGATCTTCGTCTTCGGCGGCTTCGCTCTGCGGGCCAACTCGCTTGGTCATCTGGAGCAGATCGAGAGCTACGCCCCTGGCCATCAACTCAGGTTTGGAAGCCTAAACTACATGGCGGATATCCGCGGAGACTTGATCTTCGACGGATTCGAGCCACAGCCAAGCGCGCCGCACTATCTCGAGGGGCATGATATAGCTCTGCCTCCGAACAGTGTCCTGGAGGCCGCATACGCTCAGGCCCCAATCCTCGATTCGGAGCCCGCTGCATTCTTTGAGGATGAATGGTTGGACGTCACCTCGGGGGCTACGATCTTAAAAGCCATTGAGCCAAACGCAAGCCCCGCACTCCGCATTGCACATAACTCCAAGGAGCCGGACTCTTCTCCGAACTCCGAACCTCCCGCGCCCCCGCCAATCGAATCAGATTGGGCGCCGGTAATGGAGTTCACCGCCGCGGACATCTTTCAGTATTCACCTTTTGGTGATATTCTGAATTCTCTCAAGTCTCTCTCTTTGTCAGGAGAGCCCGGGCCGAATTATGGCCTGCGAAGTTGGGATTCGGACGACGAAGAAATTCAAAGCCCACCCACCGCCCACTTAATAGCCACTGTCGACGATATATCCGACATGCTCGACTTCGGCTCCAAAGACTTCGACGGTATGGACGACGAAGGAGGAGACGAGCAAGAACCAGCACTTGTAGGGCACTGGACCGCCACCTCGTCATACGACATATACATGGTGGATGCTCCAAAAGATGGAGATGGCGATGGAACAGCGGGGGATGGCACTTTGAAAAAGCCTCCAAAACGCCGACGTCAGCGGCGCCGCTCCAAATCCCGCCACAACAGAAACGGTGATTCCGGCACGGGAGATAATACTACCCCGGACAGCGCCGAAGAACACCAAAACCAGCAGGATTCGGCATAGGAAGATGGAGAAGACCGCCCTCATGAGAGAGCGGCAGAGCGAGAGGTCGAGGACGATAACTACATGCCTCCCTCCGAAGACGAGGCAAGCCTCGGCGACGATGAATTCATCGTACCATCAGACCCCGCCGAACAAAAGCGCTTTCAACGCAGGCTTTTAGCCACGGCGAACAGCCTAAAGAAAAAGCAGCAACAGCTTAGAGCTGATCAAGATTTGCTAGCTGACAGATGGACTGAAGTCCTAGCGGCCGAAGAGCACGAGCTCGGACGCCCCTCCAAAAACTATCCTAAGCGCAGGCCGCTACCCCAATCAGAGGAGGAAGCCCAAGACATGGCAGATCGGCCACCTCGCGGCCGCGACAGAGAAGCCTGTCGAACATCCAAACAAGCCATGCCCCGCAGCCGCTTTACCAAGGCACGGGAACACGAACCAGACCTGCGAGACGTCCTGGAGGACAAAGCAAGGCAAACAAGATCGATCTATGGATCGCGCGGACGCCCGACGGCACGTGATAATTTTCACTCCGGACACAATAAATCCGACCGTGCCGAACACAACAGGCACAGCTCCTCCGAACTGCGTCGAGACATAGCCCAGTACAGGGGCGCCGCACACCCACTATGCTTCACAGATGAAGTAATGGATCATAGAATCCCAGAGGGTTTTAAACCCATCAACATCGAGTCGTACGATGGTACGACCGATCCGGCAGTATGGATTGAGGACTATCTCCTCCACATCCACATGGCACGTGGCGATGATTTGCACGCCATCAAATATTTACCCCTTAAGCTTAAGGGACCAGCCCGGCACTGGCTCAACAGCCTCCCCGCAGATTCGATCGGCTCTTGGGAGGACCTGGAGGCCACATTCCTCGACAACTTCCAGGGGACCTACGTACGGCCACCGGACGCCGACGATCTAAGCCACATAATCCAGCAGCCGGAAGAATTGGCCAGGCAATTCTGGACACGGTTCCTAACAAAGAAAAATCAGATAGTCGATTGTCCGGATGCAGAGGCCTTAGCAGCCTTCAAGCATAACATCCGTGACGAGTGGCTCGCCCGGCACCTGGGACAGGAAAAGCCGAAATCCATGGCAGCCCTCACGACACTCATGACCCGCTTTTGCGCGGGCGAAGATAGCTTGCTAGCTCGCAGCAACAACTTATCGAAGAAGCAAGGTAATTTAGATACCAAGGACAAAAGTGGCAGGTCGCGACGGAATAAACAGAAACGCCGTGTCAGCAGCGACAGCAATGAAGATACGGCAGTAAACGCCGGATTCAGAGGCCATAAATCCGGTCAGCGGAAAAAGCCATTCAAAAAGAATACCCAGGGCCCGTCCAGTTTGGACCGAATACTCGACCGCTCGTGCCAGATTCACGGCACCCCCGAAAGGCCAGCCAATCACACCAACAGGGATTATTGGGTGTTCAAGCAGGCAGGCAAGTTAAGAGCCGAAAACAAAAACAAGGGGCTAGACAGCGATGACGAAGAGGAGCCCAGGCCGCCGAACAACAACGGACAGAAGGGGTTTCCTCCACAAGTGCGGATGGTGAACATGATATACGCGACTCATATTCCCAAGCGGGAGAGGAAGCGTGCGCTATGGGACGTATACGCGATGGAGCCAGTCGCCCCAAAGTTCAACCCATGGTCCTCTTGCCCGATCACCTTCGATCGAAGGGACCACCCCACCAGCATCCGTCATGGCGGTTTCGCCTCATTGGTTCTTGACCCAATCGTTGACGGATTTCACCTTACAAGAGTCCTCATGGACGGCGACAGTAGCCTGAACCTGCTCTACCAGGATACAGTGCGGAAAATGGGCATAGATCCATCAAGGATCAAGCCCACAAGGACGACCTTTAAAGGCGTCATCCCAGGTGTAGAGGCCAATTGCATAGGCTCCATAACACTTGATGTGGTCTTCGGATCTCCGGACAACTTCCGAAGCGAAGAGTTAATCTTCGACATAGTTCCGTTCCGCAGTGGCTATCATGCTCTGCTTGGACGAACCGCATTCGCCAAATTCAATGCGGTGCCGCACTACGCATATCTCAAGCTCAAGATGCCAGGCCCTCGAGGTGTAATCACGGTCAGCGGAAACACCGAACGCTCCATCCGTACGGAGGAACACACGGCGGCCCTCACAGCAGAGGTACAAAGCAGCCTGTTAAGGCAGCTCTCGAGTCCGGCCGTTACAAAGCAGGACAAAGCAAAACGCGTCCGGAGTAACCCGCAGCAAGACCGACTGGCGCGTTCAGAGCACGCGTAGCAATACGGCCCCAACCCCAGCCATCGCTACATAGCGGAGCTAGTACCTCGAGTACACAATTACGCCCTTACAATTCCATGGGCATAGGGGAAGGGGCAGATAAAACGGCATGCCAACAATACGGCGTCAAACATACTAGGGGTTGCCGGGTTCTTCTTTTCTTTTAGGACTCCATACTCTGGATACAGTGTTCGGCCTTGCTGCCGCACAGACGATACAGGACCCAGGAAAGCAGACAAAACAACGCCGCATCATGGAACTCTCAGGTGGTCTCTATTTCGAGCGATATATCTGTTTCTAAATTCCGCGGCCTGCGCCTGGTCAGGACATGTTAAATAGTCTAAATTTTTTTCTCGCACTACTTGTATCGTTCGGCTTGAATAAACAGCCTCCTCATAAATAATGCATAGCTTTTCGTCTATTTTTTGCATTATCTTCTTTTAATATACATATGTTTACTCAAATAACATGATCGCACCCATACACCATGGTACGGCAAACCACGCCAGGGGCTTTATTACCCTTCTATCTGGTGTGAGAAGTCTGTCCACTTTCACAAGTGCGGCATCCCGAACTTATAGCATTATATGCATCGGCTCCGAGTCATGATTTTGGTCATATGTTGGGTTCGCCCGGCTCCTATGTTTTGGTGCCTTACGTTCCGCTCTATCGGCTAAGGTAGCACTAGGAGAACCACTGCGATTGTGCCCCAGATCATGTGGGTGAGCACCTCAGTGGAGAAAGCTAAAACAGACTGTCATGATAAGGCGCGAGACCGGTCACTGTTCGAGAGGTTTTTCGAGTCCCTAAAGGCTTATGCCGCTTCGAGCGGAGAGCTGGTTAAGTCCGGCTAAAGGCGTGGATAGTGCCCCGAATTCGGCCTTCCGAACTAGGGGCTTCGCCGAAATTTAAAATTATAGCGCTATATGGCTAAGTGAGAGTGTTCAAGCATTATAGTCCGGATTGCCTGGTTCACTGTGCTGAGCGCCTCCCTCGAAGGACCCAACTATGGGAACAAGAGCCCTCAGGTTTATCCCGAACACCCCAGCACTAGTTGCATGGGGGCAGAAGCCGACGACTCGCCATCTCTCAGTTATTGATAAACGGCCGCACAGAAAATAATATTTTAAATTCAGTAAGCATTGCTTAAGCGCATATGAACAAGTTTTCAGCGCACAGGATACAAACGAGCGAGTTCATTGAAATATTACATCTTTGGCACACTCATCCGCGACAAGGCGAGCTCCAGCGAGAACTTCCTTGTAGTAGTTCTCGGGCTTGCAATGCTCCTTCCCCTGCGGCGGCCCATCCTTCACCAGCTTCTCTCTGTCCAGCTTGCCCCAGTGTACCCTTACACGGGCAAGGGCCCTTCGGGCACCTTCTATGCAGGCGGAACGCTTGATGACTTCAAGCCGTGGACAGGCCTCCACCAGCCGCCGCACCAGCCCGAAGTAGCTCCCAGGCAGGGCCTCTCCAGGCCACAGCCGAACTAGTAAGCCCTTCATGGCCTGTTCGGCCGCCTTGTGGAGCTCGGCCAGCTGCTTCAGCTGATCGCTTAAGGGCAAAGGGTCCGGCCTCAGAATACTGAGACCAGAACACACTCTCCATCGAGCTGCCCTCTTCAGCACGGTAGAATGCGGCGGCGGCGGACGCGCTGCGGGGAAGATCGAAGAACGCCCCTGGAGAACTCCGGATTCAGGTAATTAATAGGTATTTCACCTTTATATTCCTACTTTGCATTAAGAATGCCTTACCCGCTGCTATCTTTTTCACATCCTCCAACTCTTGGAGGGCCTTTTGGGCTTCGGCCTTGGCACTCTTGGTGGCCTCAACAGCTGACGCAAGCTCGGATGCTTGCGTTTTTGCCTCAAGCTCCAAACCCTCATGTTTCTTCATGAGAGATTGCAGCTCTTGCTGCACCTCGCCGACTTGGACCCCAAGCTTTCCTCGCTCGGCGCGCTCCTCGGCCGCTTTCTTCTCGGCCGCAGCCAGCGCCTGCTTCAGGGTTGCCACCTCGGTTGTGGCCCCTACAATAAGCAATACAATCTTGTTATCTCTTTTTGTAATGAAGCCTCTCTATAGGCACCCTTTTTTTCTTTTTCTTTCTTTCTTTTTTTCTAAGGGGTATTTTCTTACCTTCCTTTTCCACGAGCTGCCTTTTGGCATGGCCGAGCTCTTGCTCGGACCGCTCGAGGTCCTTTTTCAGGAATTCCACCTGCGCAGTCAGTGCGGCGATGGACAGCAGGGAAGCCTGCATATGCATATTAGACTTTTTATTAGACTCCTGCGAAAATTGTTGGATCCTCTATTCGGCTTTTCTTTCCGAACTCCGAACAGAGCATCAGGGGCTACTGTCTATGCGGTAATGAATTTAGCATATTTTTTGCTTACCTGGAAGCCTGTTAGAAGGCTAGCGCAAGCTTCATTCAGTCCGCTCTTGGCGGACTGAACCCTTTGGACCACCGCACTCATAACAGTACGGTGCTCCTCGTCGATGGTGGCACCTTCAAGCGCCTCCAACAGACTATCCGGCGCCTCTGGTTGGACAGAGGTCGCCGGCGCAGATGGCTTACTTCTCTTGGAAGGAGTTCGCCCACCGCGAGCCAGGACGGTTGAGTCCGGCGCGGTGTCCGGCACAAAGCCGGACTGGGAGCCCTGGGGGCTTTCATCCCCTTTACTCCTGCGGTCCTGAGGATTGCCTTGCGGCTCCTCCAGGACCACCTCCTCCTGCCCTGTTCGGCGGGACGCCGCTTCGGCGTCATCCGCCCCGCGGGGGGAGACTGCGGGTGGGACAGAGTTCATGTCCGACGAATCCAGGGAACCGCTCGATGAATCATCGAGTGCGGCTCGGGGCGGGCTGCGCAAATAGCATTCGACATTAGGGTAAGTTGCGCACTTGAAGATACTATGAGTCATTCTGGTATGTGAGTACTTACGATGTCGCCGGACGCTTGGTTCTGTCCAGCCACTCCTTTCCGCCCTCTTCGGCATTGGGGGAGTAGTCCGGCGGAGGGGTCTTCCTTTTCCTCGACCCCTCGGCCTCCCCTGTTGGGGAGAGCTTCCTTGTTCCTCCTCCTCATTTTCACGAGAGGAGGGCGTCGCAGACTCGCCAGATGACGAGCTCGACACCACCACATTGCGGGCACTCTTTCGAGTCCCGGTGGTCTTCTTCTTCTTGACCTTCTTCTCCGGCACCACATAGGGCGCCGGAGCCAGCAGCTTCTCTAAGAGAGCTGGGGGTGGGTCTTCGGGCAGAGGAGCCGGACAGTTGATTGGTCCGGCTATCTTCAGCCACGCCTGTCAAAGGCAAAAGGGAGTTTTTAGATCCCACATAAAGTTAATCTATGTAGAAAAGCTTAACGAACCTGTGAAAGGTATAAATAGCTTACCTCGCCAGCGTTGCGCTGCGAGCTGTATCCGCGGTCCTCGGAAGCGGATGTGGGGCACTCGGCGCGTTTGGTTAGCACCTTCCGGACGCCTTCATACGTCGTGTCGAAGAGCCTATTGAGGGTTTGGTGCTGCGCCGGGTCGAATTCCCACAAAGTGAACTCCCGTTCTTGGCACCGGAGGATCCGGCGAACGAGCATGACCTGGATGATGTTGACATGCCGGATGGGCTTGTCCATCAGGGACCGAATGCAAGTTTGCAGTCCGGTCACTTCTTCTTCGTTGCCCCATGATAGGCCCGTCTCTTTCCAGGACATGAGCCGCGTGGGGGGTCCGGATCGGAACTCAGGGGCCGCGACCCATTTCGAGTCGCGTGGCTCGGTGATGTAAAACCACCCTGCCTGCCACCCCTTTAAGGACTCCACAAAGGAGCCATCGAACCAGAGTGCGTTGGCCATTTTTCCGGCCATAGCACCTCCGCACTCCGCCTGGGTGCCGGACACCACCTTGGGCTTGACATTGAAGGTCTGGAGCCAGAGGCCGAAGTGGGGGCGGATGCGGAGAAAGGCCTCACACACGACGATAAACGCCGAGATATTGAGGATAAAGTTCGAGGCCAGATCGTGGAAGTCCAGGCCGTAGTAGAACATGAGCCCCCGGACAAAAGGGTGAAGTGGAAAACCCAGTCGGCGGAGGAAATGGGGGAGAAAAACTACCCTCTCATGGGGCCTTGGGGTGGGAAGAAGCTGCCCCGCCGCGGGAAGCCGGTGCGGGATGTCCTTGGACAGATATCCGGCCTTCCTAAGCTTTTTGATTTGACCCTCCGTAATGGAGGAAGCCATCCACTTGCCACCCGCTCCGGACATCGCTGGAGCAGGTTGGGGAAGAAAGAGCGAACTTGGGCGTTGGAGCTTGAGTGCGCAGGAGATGGATGGGCAAAGGAGGAAGAAGGCGTAGGTGAAAGAGGTGGATCTTTATCCCCTTATATAGGCTGATGCCGTTATGCGTCCCCGCCTGCCTAATAAAACTCGCTTGCCGCTCACACGCTGTGGTAAATGGCGCGGTTGGGTTACCCACGTCCGCATTAATGAGAATCCCGTTAAAAGGGGCACACGATCTTTGCTTCGACAAGACGTGCCAAGGAAACCGCCTCGTTGAACGTACTGCGGCGGAACAACAAAAAATAATCCATACAGAAGGCTTGGTCGCAGTGTTATGACGCACTGCGGAATACGTCAGCAGATTTGATTTGTGTTTGTATTATTCTCTATATGGCAATACGTGGAAACTTGTTTTGCAGAGCCGGACACTATTTTTTGGTGTTTATTATCTTCTTGAAGAATTTGTAGGAGGAACCCGCCTTGCAATGCCGAAGACAATTTGCACGCCGGACTCGTCGTCATTGAAGCCTGGTTAAGGGGCTACTGAGGGAGTCCTGGATTAGGGGGTGTTCGGATAGCCGAACTATATCTCCAGCCGGACTCCAGGACTATGAAGATGCAAGATTGAAGACTTCGTCCCGTGTCCGGAAGGTTCTTTCCTTGGCGTGGAAGGCAAGCTAGGCGTGCGGATATTCAAGATCTCCTACCAATGTAACCGTCTCTGTGTAACCCTAACCCTATCCGGTGCCTATATAAACCGGAGGGTTGTAGTCTGTAGGACAGAACACATCATAACCATCATCATACACAATCATACCATAGGCTAGCTTCTAGGGTTTAGCCTCCTGGATCTCGTGGTAGATCTACTCTTTTACTACCTATATCATCAATATTAATCTAGCAGGAGTAGAGTTTTACCTCCATCGAGAGGGCCCGAACCTGGGTAAAATAAAGTGTCCCTTGTCTCCTGTTACCACCTGACCTTGACGCACAGATTGGGACCCCCTACCCGAGATCCGCCGGTTTTGACACCGACACCCTCTTTCCCTCTCCCTCTCCCTCTCTTTCCTTCCCCCTTCCCTCTTCCTAGTTGGACTAGGAAAGGGGAGTCCTACTCCTACTAGGAGGAGGACTCCCCCCTCCTTGGCGCGCCACAAGGGCCGGCCGGCCTCCCCCCTTGCTCCTTTATATACGGGGGCAGGGGGCACCTCTAGACACACAAGTTGATCTTCGTGATCGTTCTCTTAGCCGTGTGCGGTGCCCCCTTCCACCATAATCCTCGATAATATTGTAGCGGTGCTTAGGCGAAGCCGTGCGACGGTAGAACATCAAGATCGTCACCACGCCGTCGTGCTGACGGAACTCATCCTCGACACTTTGCTGGATCGGAGTCCGGGGATCGTCATCGAGCTGAACGTGTGCTAAAACTCGGAGGTGCCGTAGTTTCGGTGTTTGATCGGTCGGGCTGTCAAGACGTACGACTACATCAACCGCGTTGTCATAACGCTTTTGCTGTTGGTCTACGAGGGTACGTAGACAACACTCTCCCCTCTCATTGCTATGCATCACCATGATCTTGCGTGTGCGTAGGAAATTTTTTTGAAATTACTATGTTCCGCAACACTAATATCAAAGGACCCATTACAAAATGGGTACCTAAAACCAAGCATTGATCTCTTGTAGGTGTTTGCTTCTAGTGGGGAATCATGGTTGCTTGATAGTGGAGCCACAAATCATATGACCGGAAGCAAGGACTTCGTGGTGGACGTACACAAGATTCCATATATGCCCACCAATGTCGAGTGGGGTGATGCCTCGTCCTCTAAGGTATTGGGACTTGGCAAGGTTGTCATTTCTCATGATCTCACGATCGAGAAAGTCATGCTTGTTGAGTCCCTTGCATACAATTTACTTTCCGTTCGTCAACTTGCACTCATGGGCTTTGCCACTTTCTTCGATATTGATACCGTGGCCCTCTTGTGGATCAAGACTCTTAAAGTAGCCTTTGTTGGGCATGTCGAGAACGGTCTCTATGTGATTAACTTCTCGGAGGGACCCACTAACACCGCGACATGCCTAATGGCTAAAGTTGATGTGGGGTGGCTTTGGCATCACCATTTAGCCCATGTCAATATGAGATCTTTGCAAAGTCTTCTCAAGGGGGACCATGTTCGTGGACTAACAAATGTTAGTTTTGCTAAAGATCATGCTTGCAGTGCTTGTATCGAAGGAAAGCTACATGAGAAGGCTCACCCCCCCCCACACACACACACACACGACTATCATTTACTCAAAGAGGCCTTTGGAGCTCCTTCGCTTGGATCTCTTCGGGCCTCCATCCTTTGATAGTCTTGGAGGTAGAAAGTATTGCTTGGTGATTGTGGATGATTATTCAAGATACACTTGGGTGTACTTCTTCAAGAGGAAGAGTGAGACCCAACAAACCATCATTGACTTTGCGAATGAAGCGCAACGCCAACACAATGCAAAGATCTTGACAATAAGAAGTGACAACGGCACCGAGTTCAAGAACTACACCTTGGATGAGTTTCTTAGTGATGAGGGGATCAAGCATCAATATTCCGCACCTTACACCCCTCAACAAAATGATGTAGCAGAGAGGAAGAACCGGACGTTGATGGATGCGGCAAGAACCATGATCGCGGAATTCAAGTCTCCATACAACTTTTGTGCCGAAGCCATCAACATCGCGTGTCATGCATCCAATCGGCTCTATCTCCATAAAGGCTTGAACAAGACTCTGTATGGAATACTCACCGGTAACAAGCCCAACCTCAAGTACTTCCGGGTGTTCGGGTGTAAATGTTTCATTCTCAAGAAAGGTGTTTGTTTGTCCAAATTTGAGGCTAGAGCTTATGAGGGCATATTTGTTGGTTATGCTACAAACTCTCATGCTTACCGTGTCCTCAATAAGTCCACGAGACTTATTGAGGAGACGTGTAACATGGAGTTTGATGAGAATAACGGCTCCCAACTGGAGCAAAGTGGTACTTGTGATGTAGGTGATGAAATTCCTCCGCAAGCCATAAGAAGAATGGGTGTTGGTTTTATCCTACCCATTGAAGAACCCCTTG
Source organism: Aegilops umbellulata (assembly GCA_032464435.1). Taxonomy (NCBI): domain Eukaryota; kingdom Viridiplantae; phylum Streptophyta; class Magnoliopsida; order Poales; family Poaceae; genus Aegilops; species Aegilops umbellulata. Next base: position 510,017,123 of record CP136056.1, on the reverse strand, counting down.
TGGACGAAGGAGAAGGACATTGCTCCACTCAAGTGGAACCATCACCAACCCAAGACCCACACGCTTCCAAAGAACAAAGTGAAGGCCCTCATCCTCTTGAACAAGACCAAGGGCAAGATCAACCTCAAGATGGTGTTGAACCACCAAGTGATGCCAAAGGTCAAGTTCTCTCCTCCGAGCAAGTTCAAGATCAAGAGCAAGCACAAGATCAAGAACAAGCTCAAGACGACGCTCAACATGATCAAGTAACCGCTCCTCAACTCACTCCTGAGGAGGAATTGGAGCGTCGTGCCGCCAAGATTGCATCCAAGCTCTCTACTAAGGGTCATCTCATGACAAATGTGCTTGGAAGCATTCGAAAGGGGGTAAGCACTCGTAGACAATTGGCAGAGTATTGTGAACATCACGCGTTTGTCTCTTGTGTTGAACCCCAAAAGGTCTATGAGGTGCTCGAATATCCGGATTGGCTTAATGCCATGCATGAAGAACTCAACAACTTCAAGCACAACAAGGTGTGGAGATTGGTTCCCAGGCCATCGGGGAACCATAATGTCATTCGAACCAAGTGTATATTCAAGAACAAGCAATATGCTCATGGTATTATCATTCGCAACAAGGCTCGATTGGTAGCACAAGGCTACTCCCAAGTCGAGGGTATCGACTACGGTGAAACCTTTGCACCCGTTGCTCGCCTTGAATCCATTCGCATGTTGATTGTTTATGCTTCTCATCATAACTTTAAGTTGCAACAAATGGATGTAAAGAGTGCTTTTCTTAATGGTCCTATTAATGAGTTGGTGTATGTCAAACAACCCCCCGGGTTCGAGGATCCCTATTTCCCCGATCATGTGTATCAACTAGATAAGGCACTCTATGGCCTTAAACAAGCCCCACGTGCGTGGTATGACCACCTTACCGAGTTGTTACAAGATCGTGGGTTTGAAATTGGAAAAATCGACCCCACTCTTTTTACTAAGAAGGTCAAAGGGGAGTTGTTTGTGTGCCAACTATATGTTGATGACATTATTTTTGGTTCCCATAACAAAGCTTTCAATGAGGAATTTGCCGCTCTCATGACCTCAAAGTTCAAGATGTCCTCGATGGGAGAGTTGATGTTCTTTCTTGGGTTAGAAGTCAAGCAAAGAAGAGAAGGAACCTTCATCAACCAAGCCAAATACACTCAAGACATGCTTAAGAGATTCAAGCTAAGTGATGTCAAGCCGGCTTCCACTCCAATGCCCGTCAAATGCCAACTTGACATAGATCCCAATGGTAAAGCGGTGGATCAAAAGATATATTGTTCCAAGATTGGCTCCTTGCTTTACCTTTATGCATCTAGACCGGATATCATGTTGAGTGTGAGAATTTGTGCATAGTTTCAAGCCGCACCTAAGGAAAGCCACTTTGCGGCGGTCAAGCAAATCTTGTGATATTTGGCTCATACCCCAAACTTTGGCTTATGGTACCCGAGAGGTGCAAACTTCGATCTTGTAGGCTATTCGGACTCGGATTGGGCGAGAGACAAAGTGGATAGGAAGTCCACATCTGGAGGGTGCCAATTTCTTGGGTGCTCTTTGGTGAGTTGATCTTCTAAGAAGCAAAGTTGTGTGTCTCTCTCGTCCACCGAAGCGGAGTATGTGGCCGCCGGTAGTTGTTGTGCACAACTTCTTTGGATGAGGCAAACTTTAAAGGATCACGGTGTCATTTGTGACAAAGTGCCTCTTTGGTGTGACAATGAAAGTGCCATCAAGATTTCTCTCAACCCAGTGGAACACTTTAAGACGAAGCATATTGAGATTCGGTATCATTTCATCCGGGATCACATTAGGCGAGGGGAGATCGAGCTCAACTATGTCAACACCCATGATAACCTTGCAGATATCTTCACAAAGCCCTTGTATGAAGCAAGATTTCGCGAGTTAAGGCATGATCTAAATATCATTGATTCGAGCAATGTGGCTTGAACCTGTGCACAGCCCACCATACTCTTCGTGATGTGACGTTTAGTTGTAGGCGTGGACATAGGGGGAGTGTTGTTCTCTCAATGAACTCTCCCTCCCCCATTATGCATAAATTGATCAAGTCTTTCACATTAGCCATTTTTTATGGTACTTGTACTTCAAAGACGAGTTTTGGTCATGGGCCCAAGGTTAAAATCTTCGCGCCACCATACCTCTTGACTCAAACATAGGTGGCCTCGGCCACCGCCCTCTCTTGAAGAGGTGTGTGTTTCTTGTCCTCTCGCTAGTGTTCTCGTTGCTGTGTTTTGGTTCCCTCTTCTTGCCGTTTGTTTTTCCCTTCTTTTTGAGCTTAGCCGTTTGGTGTCTAGTCTTTGGGTCTTTGCTGGGCGGTACTACCGCTGGTGGTGCGCGGTACTACCGCTTGTGTTGACAAGTTGTACTACCACCCACCCGAGCGGTACTAACGCTACAGGGAGGGACCAGGGAGTTATGTCGGGGCAGGGGGAGGTTTCTTCTCCCCCATACCCATTCGCACAACCCACTCGTTCCTCTTCGTCTCTCCAGCGCCGACTCGTCGCGGGAGGGCTCCGGCGGGACACCGTCTCCGGGCCGTCCCTCTCCATTCCCTTCAGTGGAGTCGATCCCCACCCCGTCCTCTTGCCATGGATGTCGGTATTGCCCCCATTCCCTTTCTCTTCTTGCCTAGATTTCAAATCCAGTGTTTTAGGGGCAATAGTTGTTGCATCTCTCGATTTTTGGCTAAATCAAGGCTTGAGTAGGTTGGAGAAGGCGACTAGACTATTTGGATTGATAATTGGTGGGAGTATTTTTGAATTTGGCATCTCGGTAGTGCCGGATTTGACCACGGCAGTAGGGAACTGCCGTTTCCCCGTTTCGAGCGGTACTACCGCTAGGGCGTTACTGTCGCTTACCGATCGCGGTACTGCCGCTGGATGCCCACTTCCATCATATTCCTGCCAATTCTTGATCTTTATTGCTTTGTTTGGTGGCTTATGCTCGTTCTTTCTAGTTGTTTCTTGTGTCCGTGTGTCTAGTTCCAGGTGATGATCCTTCTGAGCAGCATGTGCGCCGTGTCAACCCCGGGCGTGCAACTTCCAAGCGCCACCGCACCTCTGAGACAGCAGCTGCCTCATCAAGTGTTCCGCCTCCTCCTCAACTGAAGAAGAGTGCGCCAAGCCCAAGCCTAGGACCGGAGGTAAAGAATTATATATAGGAAGTGCTGTTTTGGCCATCAGGACAAGTTTCGGGGTCACCGGTATCGTACCGGGACCACCAGGAGGGGTCCCGGGGGTCCACCAGGTGGGGCCACCTGCCCCGGTGGGCCACATGGGCCTTAGGGGGTGCGCCTTGGCCTGCATGGGCCAAGGGGAACCAGCCCCAAAGGGCCCATGCGCCTAGGGTTCCAAAAGGGAGGAGTCCTAGTGGTGGAAGGCACCTCCTAGATGGCTTGGGGGGAGGGAAACCTCCCTGGCCGCCGCCCCCTTGGGAGATCAGATCTCCCAGGGCCGGCGCCCCCCCAGAGGCCTATATAAAGGGGGGAGGGGAAGGGGGGCTGCGCACCCTCTGCCCTGGCGCCTCCCTCTCCCTCTCCAACACCTCCTCCTCCGTAGAGCTCGGCGAAGCCCTGTCGGAGTACTGCGGCTCCACCATCACCACGCCGTCGTGCTGCTGCTGGAGTCTTCTTCCCCAACCTCTCCTTTGCCTTGCTGGATCAAGAAGAAGGAGACGTTACGCTGACTGTACGTGTGTTGAACGCGGAGGTGCCGTGCTTTCGGTGCTAGGATCTCCGGTGATTTGGATCACGGTGTGTACGACTACTTCATCCCCGTTCGTTGAACGCTTCCGCTCGCGATCTACAAAGTGGTATGTAGATGCAATATCTCTCTCCCATGACTCGTTGCTAGATGAACTCATAGATGGATCTTGGTGAAACCGTAGGAAAAATTTTAATTTTCTGCAACGTTCCCCAACAGTGGCATCATGAGGTAGGTCTATGCGTAGTTCTCTATTGCACGAGTAGAACACAATTTGTTGTGGGCGTAGATGTTGTCAACTTTTCTTGCCGCTACTAGTCTTATCTTGCTTCAGCGGTATTGTGGGATGAAGCGGCCCGGACCAACCTTACACGTACGCTTACGTGAGACCGGTTCCACCGACTAACATGCACTAGTTGCATAAGGTGGCTGGCGGGTGTCTGTCTCTCCCACTTTAGTTGGAGCGGATTCGATGAAAAGGGTACTTATGAAGGGTAAATAGAAGTTGACAAATCACGTTGTGGCTTTCACGTAGGTAAGAAAACGTTCTTGCTAGAACCCTAATTCAGCCACGTAAAACTTGCAACAACAATTAGAGGACGTCTAACTTGTTTTTTGCAGTAAGTGCTTTGTGATATGATATGGCCAAAGTTGTGATGAATGATGAATGATCTATATGTGATGTATGAGATGTTCATGCTATTGTAATAGGAATCACGACTTGCATGTCGATGAGTATGACAACCGGCAGGAGCCATAGGAGTTGTCTTTATTTTTGTATGACCTGCGAGTCATTGAGAAACGCCATGTAAATTACTTTACTTTATTGCTAAACGCGTTAGCCATAGTAGTAGAAGTAATAGTTGGCAAGCAACTTCATGGAGACACGATGATGAAGATCATGGTGTCAAGCCGGTGACAAGATGATCATGGAGCCCCAAGATGGAGATCAAAGGAGCTATGTGATATTGGCCATATCATGTCACGTTTATTATTTGATTGCATGTGATTTTTATCATGTTTTGCATCTTGTTTACTTAGAACGACGGTAGTAAATAAGATGATCCCTCATAATAATTTCAAGAAAGTGTTCACCCTAACTGTGCACCGTTGCAACAGTTCGTTGTTTCGAAGCACCACGTGATGATCGGGTGTGATAGATTCTAACGTTCACATACAACGGGTGTAAGACAGATTTACACACGCAAAACACTTAGGTTGACTTGACGAGCCTAGCATGTACAAACATGGCCTCGGAACACAGAAGACCGAAAGGTCGAGCATGAGTCGTATAGAAGATACGATCAACATGAAGATGTTCACCGATGTTGACTAGTCCGTCTCACGTGATGATCGGACACGGCCTAGTTGACTCGGATCATGTAATACTTAGATGACTAGAAGAGGGATGTCTATCTAAGTGGGAGTTCATTAAATAATTTGATTAAATGAACTTTATTATCATGAACTTAGTCTAAAAATTTTACAATATGTCTTGTAGATCAAATGGCCAACGTAGTCCTCAACTTCAACGCGTTCCTAGAGAAAACCAAGCTGAAAGACGATGGTAGCAACTATACAGACTGGGTCCGGAACCTAAGGATCATCCTCATAGCTGCCAAGAAAGATTATGTCCTACGAGCACCGCTGGGTGAAGCACCTATTCTCCCTGCAGAACAAGACGTTATGAACGCTTGGCAGTCACGCTGCGATGATTACTCGCTCGTTCAGTGCGGCATGCTTTACAGCTTAGAGCCGGGGCTCCAAAAGCGTTTTGAGAGACATGGAGCATATGAGATGTTCGAAGAGCTGAAAATGGTTTTCCAAGCTCATGCCCGGGTCGAGAGATATGAGGTCTCCAACAAATTCTTTAGCTGTAAGATGGAGGAAAATAGCTCTGTCAGTGAGCACATACTCAAAATGTCTGGGTTGCACAACCGCTTGACTCAACTGGAAGTTAATCTCCCGGATGAAGTGGTCATTGACAGAATCCTCCAGTCACTTCCACCTAGCTACAAGAGCTTTGTGATGAACTACAATATGCAGGGGATGGTAAAGACCATTCCTGAGGTATATGCTATGCTAAAATCAGCAGAGGTAGAAATCAAGAAGGAGCATCAAGTGTTGATGGTGAATAAAACCACTAAGTTCAAGAAGGGCAAGGGTAAAAAGAACTTCAAGAAGGACGGCAAGGAAGTTGCCGCGCCCGGTAAGCAAGTTGCCGGGAAGAAGCCAAAGAATGGACCCAAGCCCGAGACTGAGTGTTTTTATTGCAAGGGAAGTGGTCACTGGAAGCGGAACTGCCCCAAATACTTAGCGGACAAGAAGGCCGGAAAAACCAAAGGTATATGTGATATACATGTAATTGATGTGTACCTTACCAGTACTCGTAGTAGCTCTTGGGTATTTGATACCGGTGCAGTTGCTCACATTTGTAACTCAAAGCAGGAGCTGCGGAATAAACGGAGACTGGCGAAGGACGAGGTGACGATGCGCGTCGGGAATGGTTCCAAGGTCGATGTGATCGCCGTCGGCACGCTGCCTCTACATTTACCTACGGGATTAGTTTTAAACCTCAATAATTGTTATTTAGTGCCAAGTTTGAGCATGAACATTGTGTCTGGATCTCGTTTAATTCGAGATGGCTACTCATTTAAATCCGAGAATAATGGTTGTTCCATTTATATGAGAGATATGTTTTATGGTCATGCTCCGATGGTTAATGGTTTATTCTTAATGAATCTCGTACGTGATGATACACATATTCATAGTGTGAATACCAAAAGAGTTAAAGTTGATAACAATAGTCCCACATATTTGTGGCACTGCCGCCTTGGTCACATAGGTGTCAAACGCATGAAGAAGCTCCATGCAGATGGACTTTTAGAGTCTCTTGATTATGAATCATTTGACACGTGCGAACCATGCCTCATGGGTAAAATGACCAAGACTCCGTTCTCAGGAACAATGGAGCGAGCTACCAACTTATTGGAAATCATACATACCGATGTATGCGGTCCAATGAGTGTTGAGGCTCGCGGTGGCTATCGTTATGTTCTCACCCTCACTGATGACTTGAGTAGATATGGGTACATCTACTTAATGAAACACAAGTCTAAAACCTTTGAAAAGTTCAAGGAATTTCAGAGTGAGGTTGAAAATCAACGTGATAGAAAGATCAAGTTTCTATGATCAGATCGTGGAGGAGAATACTTGAGTCACGAATTTGGCACACACTTAAGAAAATGTGGAATAGTTTCACAACTCACGCCGCCTGGAACACCTCAGCGTAATGGTGTGTCCGAACGTCATAATCGCACTCTATTAGATATGGTGCGATCTATGATGTCTCTTACCGACTTACCGCTATCTTTTGGGGGCTATGCTTTAGAGACTGCCGCATTCACTTTAAATAGGGCTCCGTCGAAATCCGTTGAGACGACACCGTATGAATTATGGTTTGGGAAGAAACCTAAGCTGTCGTTTCTAAAAGTTTGGGGATGCGATGCTTATGTCAAGAAACTTCAACCTGAAAAGCTCGAACCCAAGTCGGAAAAATGCGTCTTCATAGGATACCCTAAAGAAACTATTGGGTATACCTTCTACCTCAGATCCGAAGGCAAGATCTTTGTTGCCAAGAATGGATCCTTTCTAGAGAAAGAGTTTCTCTCAAAAGAAGTAAGTGGGAGGAAAGTAGAACCTGATGAAGTGTTACCTCTTGAACCGGAAAATGGCGAAACTCAAGAAAACGTTCCTGAGGTGCCTGCACCGACTAGAGAGGAAATTAATGATGATGATCAAGATACTTCTAATCAAGCTCCTACTGAAATTCGAAGGTCCACAAGGACACGTTCCGCACCAGAGTGGTACGGCAACCCTGTCTTGGAAATCATGTTGTTAGACAACGGTGAACCTTCGAACTATGAGGAAGCAATGGCGGGCCCGGATTCCGACAAATGGCAAGAAACCATGAAATCCGAGATAGGATCCATGTATGAAAACGAAGTATGGACTTTGACTGACTTGCCCGTTGAACGGCGAGCCATAGAAAATAAATGGATCTTTAAGAAGAAGACAGACGCGGATGGTAATGTGACCATCTATAAAGCTCGGCTTGTCGCTAAGGGTTATCGACAAGTTCAAGGGGTTGACTACGATGAGACTTTCTCACCGGTAGCGAAGCTGAAGTCCGTCTGAATCATGTTAGCAATTGCCGCATTCTACGATTATGAAATATGGCAAATGGACGTCAAAACGGCATTCCTTAATGGTTTCCTTAAGGAAGAATTGTATATGATGCAGCCGGAAGGTTTTGTCGATCCTAAGAAAGCTGACAAGGTGTGCAAGCTCCAACGCTCGATTTATGGGCTGGTGCAAGCATCTCGGAGTTGGAACATTCGCTTTGATGAGATGATTAAAGCGTTTGGGTTTACGCAGACTTATGGATAAGCCTGCGTTTACAAGAAAGTGAGTGGGAGCTCTGTAGCATTTCTCATACTATATGTAGATGACATACTTTTGATGGGAAATGATGTAGAACTCTTGGACAGCATTAAGGCCTACTTGAATAAAAGTTTTTCAATGAAGGACCTTGGAGAAGCTGCTTATATATTAGGCATCAAGATCTATAGAGATAGATCGAGACGCCTCATAGGTCTTTCACAAAGCACATACCTTGATAAAATATTGAAGAAGTTCAATATGGATCAATCTAAGAAAGGGTTCTTACCTGTGTTACAAGGTGTGAAATTGAGCTCAGCTCAATGTCCGACCACGGCAGAAGATATAGAAGAGATGAGCGTCATCCCCTATGCCTCAGCCATAGGTTCTATTATGTATGCCATGCTGTGTACCAGACCTGATGTAAACCTTGCCATAAGTTTGGTAGGTAGGTACCAAAGTAATCCCGGCAAGGAACACTGGACAGCGGTCAAGAATATCCTGAAGTACCTGAAAAGGACTAAGGAAATGTTTCTCGTTTATGGAGGTGACGAAGAGCTCGTCGTAAAAGGTTACGTCGACGCTAGCTTCGACACAGATCTGGATGACTCTAAGTCACAAACCGGATACGTGTATATTTTGAATGGTGGGGCAGTAAGCTGGTGCAGTTGCAAGCAAAGCGTCGTGGCGGGATCTACATGTGAAGCGGAGTACATGGCAGCCTCTGAGGCAGCACATGAAGCAATTTGGGTGAAGGAGTTCATCACCGACCTCGGAGTCATACCCAATGCGTCGGGGCCAATCAAACTCTTCTGTGACAACACTAGAGCTATTGCACTTGCAAAGGAGCCCAGGTTTCACAAGAAGACCAGGCACATCAAGCGTCGCTTCAACTCCATTCGTGAAAATGTTCAAGATGGAGACATAGAAATTTGTAAAGTGCACACGGATCTGAATGTCGCAGATCCATTGACTAAACCTCTCCCTAAGGCAAAACATGATCAGCACCAGAACTCTATGGGTGTTCGATTCATCACAATGTAACTAGATTATTGACTCTAGTGCAAGTGGGAGACTGTTGGAAATATGCCCTAGAGGCAATAATAAAAGCATTATTATTATATTTCCTTATTCATGATAATTGTCTTTATTCGTGCTATAATTGTGTTATCCGGAAATCGTAATACATGTGTGAATAACAGACAACAATATGTCCCTAGTGAGCCTCTAATTGACTAGCTCGTTGATCGACAGATAGTCATGGTTTCCTGACTATGGACATTGGATGTCATTGATAACGAGATCACATCATTAGGAGAATGATGTGATGGACAAGACCCAATCCTAAACATAGCATAAGATCGCATAGTTCGTTTGCTAGAGTTTTCCAATGTCAAGTATCCTTTCCTTAGACCATGAGATCGTGTAACTCCCGGATACCGTAGGAGTGCTTTGGGTGTGCCAAACGTCACAACATAACTGGGTGACTATAAAGGTACACTACGGGTATCTCTGAAAGTGTCTGTTGGGTTGACATGGATCGAGACTGGGATTTGTCACTCCGCTTGACGGAGAGGTATCACAGGGCCCTCTCGGTAATGCATCATCATAATGAGCTCAATGTGATCAAAGTGTTTGATCATAGGATCATGCATTACGGTACGAGAAAAGTGACTTGCCCGTAACGAGATTGAACGAGTTATTGGGATACCGACGATCGAATCTCGGGCAAGTAAAATACCGATTGACAAAGGGAATCGTATACGGGATTAATTGAATCCTCGACATCGTGATTCATCCGATGAGATCATAGTGGAGCATGTGGGAGCCAACATGGGTATCCAGATCCCGCTGTTGGTTATTGCCCGAGAGCCGTCTCGGTCATGTCTGCATGTCTCCCGAACCCGTAGGGTCTACACACTTAAGGTTCGGTAACGCTAGGGTTGTGAAGATATGTATATGCAGTAACCCGAATGTTGTTCGGAGTCCCGGATGAGATCCAGGACGTCACGAGGAGTTTCGGAATGGTCCGGAGGTAAAGAATTATATATAGGAAGTGCTGTTTTGGCCATCGGGACAAGTTTCGGGGTCACCAGTATTGTACCGGGACCACCAGGAGGGGTCCCGAGGGTCCACCAGGTGGGGCCACCTGCCCCGGTGGGCCACATGGGCCTTAGGGGGTGCGCCTTGGCCTGCATGGGCCAAGGGGAACCAGCCCCAAAGGGCCCATGCGCCTAGGGTTCCAAAAGGAAGGAGTCCTAGTGGTGGAAGGCACCTCCTAGATGGCTTGGGGGGAGGGAAACCTCCCTGGCCGCCGCCCCCCTTGGGAGATCAGATCTCCCAGGGTCGGCGCCCCCCCCAGAGGCCTATATAAAGGGGGGGAAGGGGGCTGCGCACCCTCTGCCCTGGCGCCTCCCTCTCCCTCTCCAACACCTCCTCCTCCTCCGTAGAGCTCGGCGAAGCCCTGTCGGAGTACTGCGGCTCCACCATCACCACGCCGTCGTGCTGCTGCTGGAGTATTCTTCCCCAACCTCTCCTTTGCCTTGCTGGATCAAGAAGAAGGAGACGTTATGCTGACCGTACGTGTGTTGAACGCGGAGGTGCCGTGCTTTCGGTGCTAGGATCTCCGGTGATTTGGATCACGGTGTGTACGACTACTTCATCCCCGTTCGTTGAACGCTTCCGCTCGCGATCTACAAAGTGGTATGTAGATGCAATCTCTCTCTCCCATGACTCGTTGCTAGATGAACTCATAGATGGATCTTGGTGAAACCGTAGGAAAAATTTTAATTTTCTGCAACGTTCCCCAACAAATGTATGTTCTTTGCTTTCCATAGACTCCTCTAATTAGGTGCACACATTCAGGGGGAGCTCCGTCTATATTTTGTAGTTTTTGGGTTCATCTACTTTCTTGTCTTACCTTTTTGTGCAAATCTTGTGTTGTCATCAATCCACCAAGAAGGAGAGATTGTTAAGGCATGTCTCTCTCTAAGTAGGTTTGGTGATTGATGACAACATCTTTGCGGACTAATCGTCTGTGTTGAGTATTTCAGAGATTCATCCTTTAGCACGAGACGATTCCCTCCCATCAGATTTTGAAGCAAAGACGGTGTAGCCCTTTCAATTCGGTTTTAGTGGACTTGTGTCGTAGGAGTCACCGTACTATCAAGAGGGGGTCCGCATTGGTTAGGCTAGGGTGGAATCAACACGTACACATCCCCTTTGCACCCTCTGAGCCTTCCCGCTTCGATGGAGGCTCCCTTGTTGCCTTCTCTATGAGATCTAGTCCCAGCGATAGTACCGCGGACCCCAGCGGTAGTACCGCTCGAGAGCTACAAGCGGCAGTACCGCTCCACATCGGTAGTACCACTTGGAGCTCTTAATCATAGTACCGCTGTCGCCTCGACTCGAGGGTTCGCCTCTCGTGTCGGGTTTTGCGGCAATGGCAGCGGTAGTACCGCCCTTACCACCGTTGTAGTACCGCCCTGGGTCCAGGTCCTGCTCCGCCTCTTGCTCTCTTCTGACTGCGCGGCAGTACCGCGAGGTGGAATGGTGGTACCGCTGGCCACAGCGGTAGTACCGCCACCCCCAGTGGTAGTACCGCTCTGTGCAGGGCTGAGCGAGGGTAACGGTTGGATTGTCTCCCCCCTTATAAAAGGAGGTGTTCTTCTCCAAGTTGACCCACCTCTTTTCCCCTAAGCTCCATTGTTGCTCCAAATCTCATTTTCGCCCGATGTCGGTGTACTAAAGTAGGGGTACCTTAGTCCCCCGAACTTGTGCACGGGCAGTCGTAGCACCCCGCGGCAAGGCTTGCCAGGCGACCGCCAAAACTCTCCATGGCCCCTTTCTGGGCCATCCAAGAACAAATTATTTGAGCCAAGGCCCCGGCAGGAGGAGCTTGCCGGGAAGGCCACCCGAAGAGAGCAAGGCCCCGGCAAGAGGAGCTTGCCGGGACGCCCGCTCGAAGCACAAGGCCCCGACAAGAGGAGCTTGCCGGGAAGGCCGACCGAGGCACGACAAGATACTTGCTGCGACGCGCCCCGCGTCCCGGCAAGGACCGGTGAGCGACAAGCTCCCGGGTGCGACAAGGCACCAACCGCGGCAAGGCGCTTGCCGCGGCAAGTCACCACCCCGCGCCTGCGCTCCAGCTCATCCACCCACGCGTCGCTCTGGGGCCATTCCAGGCATACGTGGCGAGAGGCTGCGCAGCCAGGGGCATGCGGTGGCGAAGCAACGCTGACAGAGTAGCCATCGTGGCAAACGGTGGCGCTCTAGACGGCCCCTTTCCTGCACCGTCTGGGTGATGCGGACGGGCATTTAATGCCCTTGTCCCCTGCCGTCAGAGTTAGGTATGATAGCACTGTGCAAACAGCTATACCCAGCACGGCGTTTTCCAGTTTTACCCCCGCCTACGTTGCCACCTGTGGGTAACCCCTTGCACATATAAAAGGAGGCCCCATGCGCAACGAGGGAGGGGAGAGGCCACTCGCGCTCGGTCTCGCCATCTGCTCGCGTGTACTGTAGCACCACACGCTCCCGAGCAAGAACACAATACAAAACCACAAAGCAGCAGTAGGGTTTTACGCATCCGTGCCGCCCGAAGCTGGGTAAATCCCTTGTGTGCATCGCCTCGATCTGCTCTTCGCGCGACCTCCGCCCCCCGCCGAACCAAGAAAGGGGCTCGGTCCCCATAGGTGTTGGTGGAGGCAGATTTCCCACCGACATCTTTGGCGCGCCAGGTAGGGGGCGTCGAAGTTGTGCGAACCTGATCCGGCGTCTGCACAGGCTAGATCTCCATCATCTTCATCGACATGCCACCGAAGAAGAAGGTTCTGGAGGTGGCTGGTCCGTCCGCGTCGAACCCACCGCCCCTGGAGCAAACGGGTGGTGGGGACGGCACCGGCGGCGGAACGGGCGCCACCGAGCCAGCTCATGGTGCCACGGCGTCCGAACATGCACCGCGCCCCTCTCAGGAGGCACGGGACCAGCAGCGTCTTGGCACTCACGGTACCATACGCTCGCTGGACCCAGATCGAGCCGGCGGATCTCAGGGCGCTCAAGGCCAGCACTCACACCAACGCGCTGGCGCGAGCGTGGCGCGACTGCCTGGTCCGGGTGTTGCTCCTTCTAACGTAGTTAGAAGTTCGAGCACATCCCGCTCCACGCGCCGTTCGCCACCGCTGCCCGCCACTCCAGCAGAAGCTCTGGCGCGAGCTCAACTGCTCCTAGACTACCCTCCAATGGCGGACAAGCTCGACGACTGGAGGGCCACGATATAGAGCCTCATCGGTTTCGCTAACGGCGACACCCTGCGGCAGCATAGTGCGTCGCAGCCGCGGCAGGTCGGCCAGGCGAGAACCGATGGCGCCAAGACCGGTGGGGGTGCGACCACCATGCACTCCCCGCCCCAAAGGCCAAGATCGCCGACTCACCAGAACCATCATGACAATGACTCCACCGCGTCGTCGAATCCGCGAACTCGTCGCAATCAACGCCAAGTTCTTCACGAGCGAGAGCAAGAGGACGCTCGTACTCGCATCAAGCGTCGGAGAGAAGCGCGGCGTCAATCGGACCAGCGCGCTGGGCCCTCTGTCGACATGCATGCGCCCGGGGGACCAGGCGACCTGCCGTACGCGGTAGGCTGCCCTGCGTTCACCCGTGAGCTGCGGCAAGTCCAGTGGCCCAGCACGAAGAATTTCAAGCCAGACGTACCAGAGAAGTACGACGGCAAGTCGCATCCGTCGGAGTTCCTCAGCATCTACACCATTGCGGTGCAGGCTGCTGGGGGGCGGGACGACAAGATCCTTGCCAACTACTTCCCGCTGGTACTCAAATCCAACGTCAGATCCTGGCTCATGCACTTGCCGGATAACTCCATAACCTCCTGGACAGACTTGTGCCATCAGTTTGTTGGCGCCTTTATAGGCGGCCACAAACCCCATGGCCAAGCGAGCGACCTTCATCTGCTCGTCCAGAAGGAAGGGGAATCCTTGCGCAAGTTCATCCAGAGATTCAGCCGCGTACACTACAACATCCCAGACATCCACCCTGCCGCGGTTATCAGCGCGTTCCATCAGAACGTGCGTAACCGCAGGATGCGGGAGGAGATGGCGATGTGCAAGATCAAAGATGTCAGCGAGCTATATGCCCTGGCCGACAAGTATGCACGTGCTGAGGAAGGGAGGAAACTCCCCGGAGAGAACACTGGAGCAGGAGAGTCTGACAGTGAGGATACCGCCCCGGCAAGGAAGAACCGGCGGCGGAGCAACAGGAAGAAGAAGAGCCAAGAAGTACTGGTTGTTGAGCAGTCCGGCGATGAAGGCGCCGCCAGGAAGGCCCAGGCTGGTAGCTCCGGCAAGGAGGTTGCCGGATGCGCCAACTGCCAGGCTGTGGCGGTCGCCGACAAGCGGGACGGCACCAACAAACAGTACTGCAAGATCCACCGCACCAAGGGCCATGACCTCCAGAGCTGCAAGCAGGTCGAGCGGCTCGTCGAGCTGCAAAAGGCCGAGTACGAGCGGCGCAACAAGGAGAGATCCCGGGGAGGTGGCGGAGGATCAGGTACGAAGCGTCCCAGCCAGGGAGGACGCCGCGACAAGGACAAGCAGCGGCAAGCGGACAGACCTCCCCGCGGCCGCGACAAGAACGAAGATGACGATGAAGACGAAGACATGGATGACGTCAAGACCAGTGAGCAGGAGTTTCAGAAAGCAACAGAGGTCTTGTGCGTAGACGGCGGTGCTTCCCTGCATACTTCTCACCGCCAGCTCAAGCAGTGGGCGCGGGAAGTCAATGCAGCGGAACCACCCGTCGAGTCGCGCAAGCCTCTGAAATGGTCCAGCACGCCTATCATCTTCGATATTGAGGACCACCCTGACCGCACAACTGCGATCAGGTGTTTTCCGATGTTGGTCTCACCAACGGTCCGCAACCTCAAGGTCACTAAGATGCTAGTCGACGGCGGGGCCGGCTTGAACCTGATCTCCTCCGCTGTGCTCCAGAAACTCCAAGTCCCCGACAGCGAGCTCGAAGAGACCGGCACGTTCCAAGGAATCAACCCGGGAAGGAGTAAGCCGAAGGGGAAGATAACGTTGCCAGTAACATTTGGCAGCGAGCTGAACTTCAGGACAGAGAGGATCACCTTTGACGTTGCCGATTTTCCATTGCCCTACAATGGAATTCTCGGCCGTCCAGCGCTCGCCAAGTTCATGGCGGCCTCTCACTACGCATACAACATGCTCAAGATGCCAGGCCCGATAAGCGTCATCTCTGTCCCCGGCGACAAGAAGGATGCCCTTATCTGTGCTGACAAGATCTACCGGGAAGCAGCAGCCGCAGCGGATCACAAGCCACTTGCCGCTGAAGCTCCCGGAGGGAAGAAGAAGACCAAGCCCGGCAAGTGCTCTGGTGCTCACTCCGGCAAGCGCACCTCTACGGAGTGCTGCGCTACCGTCGAGGACGCGCCATCGAGCTCCGCCGGCAAGAAGAAGACCAAGCCCGGCGAGTGGTCTGGTGCCCACTCCGGCAAGCACACCTCTTCGGAGTGCTGCGCTGCCGTCGAGGGCGCGCCATCGAGCTCCACCGGCAAGAGTAAGAAGACAATGGCAGCTCCGCCAACGACCAAGAAGGTGTCTGCCAAGGAGGACGGCACTGCTGGTACCTTCACCATCAGTGCCACTCTCGACCCCAAATAGAAAAGCGCGCTCGTTGCTTTCCTGCGGGCGAATATCGATGTGTTTGCCTGGCAACCATCTGACATCCCCGGCGTTCCCAGGAAAGTGATTGAGCACCACCTCGCCGTCTGTCCTCACGCGCGGCCCGTCAAGCAGAGAGTCAGGAAGCAAGCGGTGGAGCGCCAAGAGTTCATCGCAGAAGAGATCAAGAAGTCGGAAGCGGCAGGCCTCATCAGAGGTGTGCTCCATCCGACGTGGTTGGCCAATCCTGTTGTCGTGCGCAAAGCAAATGGGAAATGGAGGCTTTGCATCGACTTTACTGATGTTAACAAAGCTTGTCCCAAGGATCCCTTTCCCTTGCCGCGCATTGACCAGATTGTTGACTCCACGGCCGGATGTGACATGCTTTCATTTCTTGACGCCTACTCAGGATACCATCAGATCTTCATGGCTGAAGAAGATGAGGAGGAGACCGCATTCATCACTCCATGTGGCACGTACTGTTTCGTACGGATGCCTTTCGGTTTGAAGAATGCTGGTTCGATGTTTGCGAGGGTTGTCCATACCGCTTTTGAGCCACAGATCCACAGAAATGTGGAAGCCTACATGGATGACATAGTGGTCAAAAGCAGGGACAGGGCAACCCTGATTCAAGATTTAGAAGAAACCTTCACGAACTTGCGCAGGATCAGCCTCAAGCTCAACCCCGAGAAGTGCGTGTTTGGAGTCCCTTCCGGCAAGCTTCTCGGGTTCTTCGTGTCTCAGCGAGGAATCAAAGCCAACCCAGACAAGATCAAGGCCATCGAGCAGATTGAAGCACCAACACGCGTCAAGGATGTACGAAGGCTTGCCGGCTGCGTCGCGGCTCTCAGCAGGTTTATTTCCAAGTCTGCAGAACGCGCCCTGCCATTTTTCAAAGTTTTGAAAAAGGCGGGTCCAGTGAAATGGACTCCGAAAGCGGAGGCTGCGCTGCAAGACTTGAAGAAATACCTATCCTCCGCTCCAATACTTGTCGCGCCTAAACCACAAGAGAAGTTGCTGTTGTACCTGGCGGCAACCAATCAAGTGGTTAGTGTTGCGTTAGTAGCGGAGAGGGAGGCAGATGATGAGCCAGCAACCGCGGCAAGCACATCCAGCGACAAGCAGGGGGCTTCCCCGACAAGCTCTGGCCCCGACAAGGATGAATCTGCGCAGGAGCAAGTGGAGGTGCAGAAGAAGAAAATGGTGCAGCGCCCAGTTTACTTTGTCAGCTCCCTTCTGCAGGGGGCTAGGTCAAGGTACTCTGGTGTGCAGAAATTGCTTTTCGGCCTTCTCATGGCCTCGAGAAAGCTGCGCCATTACTTCCAAGCACATGAGATTACAGTTGTCACCCGCTTTCCGCTGAAGAGGATACTGCAGAATCCAGAAGCAACAGGCAGGATTGTCGAGTGGGCGCTGGAACTGTCGAGCTTCGGTCTCAAGTTCGAGAGCACCTCGACTATCCAAAGCAGAGCCTTGGCGGAGTTCATAGCGGAGTGGACACCGATGCCAGACGAAGAAATCCCAGAGACGAGCATCCCCTCCAAAGAAGCAAGCAAAGAGTGGCTGATGTATTTTGATGGTGCCTTCTCGCTGCAAGGCGCCGGTGCTGGCGCGTTGCTTATCGCGCCCACCGGAGAGCACCTCAAGTACGTAGTCCAGATGCACTTCCCCAAGGAACAAGCAACCAACAATACTGCAGAGTATGAAGGTCTGCTCGCCGGTCTCAGGATCGCGGCAGAAGTTGGGATCAAGAAGCTCATTGTCAGGGGTGACTCACAGCTTGTCTTCCGCCAAGTGAACAAGGATTACCAGAGTCCGTTGATGGAAGCGTACGTTGATGAAGTGAGGAAGCTAGAAGAGCGCTTTGACGGCCTGCAAATGGAACACGTTCCAAGAGCTGAGAACGACATTGCTGATGGCCTATCAAAGTGTGCAGCACTTAGGTTACCTGTGGAACCAGGAACCTTTGTGCTCAAGCTGACTCAGCCATCCGTGACACCATCAACCGGACAGAGCAAGAAGAGGAAGTTGGTCCCCGGCGACTATCTTCCGGCAGAGCTCCCCGGAGCCGCCGCCAAGAAGGTCCCCAAGATCGACGCCAAGAGCGCTGAGGAGCCGTCTGCTCCGGAAAACCCCGGGGTTTTTTCCGTAGAAGCAGGCGCTCCCGACAAGTTTTGCTCCGGCAAGCTTGCCGGGGAACGTCAAGCTCCGGCTGAGCCCCAGATCCTCGCCGTAGAAGCGGACGTTCTCGCAGCAGCAGATGTGCCTTCAGTCCTTGTTGTCGAGCCACAGGCTCCAGCATGGGCGCAGCAGACTGTCCATTTCCTCCAAAACGGAGAACTTCCCGAAGAGCAAGAAGAAGCGGAAAGAGTAGCCCGGCGCTCGAGTATGTACCAGTTCGTCGATAACACACTGTACAGAAGAGGGCGCAACGGTGTGAAATTGAAGTGTATTTCCCGGGAAGACGGACAAAAGCTGTTGGCAGAGATACATGGAGGCATATGTGGTCACCACATTGGCGCCAGAGCACTTGCCGGCAAAGCGTTCCGGCAAGGTTTCTTCTGGATGACAGCCCTCCAGGATGCAACTGCACAAGTAACCAAGTGCGAAGCGTGCCAGTTCCATTCCAAGCAGATACACCAGCCAGCTCAAGCTCTCCAGACGATCCCTTTATCCTGGCCATTTTTGGTCTGGGGGCTCGACATCCTCGGCCCCTTCCCCCGAGCTGTCGGGGGCTTTGAGTACTTGTACGTCGCAATCGACAAGTTCACAAAGTGGCCGGAAGTGAAACCAGTGAGGAAGGTGACAGCATAGTCAGCAGTCAAGTTCTTCAGGTCGATTGTTTGCCGCTTCGGGATCCCCAACAGGATCATCACCGACAACGGTACGCAGTTCACGAGCCGCGCCTTCATGCGATACGTCCAAGATCTCGGCGCCAAGGTCTGCTTCGCTTCTGTTGCCCATCCCCGGAGCAACGGTCAAGCGGAAAGGGCCAATGCCGAAGTGCTGCGCGGGCTCAAGACCAGAACTTTCGACAGGCTGCACAAGTGCGGAAGAAACTGGATCGAGGAGCTGTCGGTGGCTCTTTGGTCGATCAGAACGACGCCAAATCGAGCCACTGGCCAGACACCATTTGCTCTAGTCTATGGAGCAGAACCAGTTACCCCCACGGAACTCGTATACGGGTCACCTCGAGTGCTCGCTTATGATGAGCTTGAGCAAGAGCGGCTGCGTGAAGATGACGCGCTGCTCCTTGAGGAAGATCGTCTTCAAGCTGCTGTGCGAGCCTCTCGCTACCAGCAAGCTTTGCGTCGCTACCATAGCCGCAAAGTTAAAGCCAGAAGCTTCGAGGAAGGCGACCTTGTTCTTCGGTGTGCTCCGTCCGCCAAGAATCATAACAAGTTGACGCCGAAGTGGGAAGGCCCTTACCGGGTGAGACGAGTCACGAGGCCCGGCGCTGTCCGCCTCGAGACCGAAGATGGCACTCCGGTGAGCAACTCCTGGAATATTGAGCATCTTCGTAAGTTTTACCCGTAAGGCGCGGTTGTCGGGCCCCGCCCGACAACCAACCTTTTGTACAAGTCTTGCCGCTGTTGCATGTAATCCTTTGTACAAAGCCAGGCGCAGACCCTGAGCACCAGTAAATGAAGCGCTGGCGCCCTAAGTTTTAGCATGCATGCTGAGTCGAGTCTCGTCCTTGGTTAGGGTTGATAGTGCCTAACAGCTGCTAACCCCTAGCTTAGAGGTCGAGTCTGCGTCCTTTTTCCTGTTCTTTCGTTTCCTTTGGTTCGCAGGGTTTTGCATATCCTGGCCAGACCGCTTAAGGACGAAGAAGAGAAGAAGGGCGGACCAGCATCTGGTCCCCGGCGAACCAGTGTTGCCGGGGGCTGCAAGCACAAAGATTCGCCCGCGACAAGCCAAAGTTGCCGGGGGATGCAATCCCAGATAAGTCTTTTATCCCTTGTCATGCATTCTCTTATGGACTGAGGAATGCGAAAACCTTGTTCCTTCCTAAAAAGCTGCCGTGCTCCCTTAACTCTGGGCCCCGGAGCGCGTTCCTGGGGCCAGTTTCGGTAGTAGCCGCGGCGGCAAAGGAACGGAATGAGGAGCCCGAACCCGCCTCATCCCTGTCTCCGCCAAAGGCGTGAGGAAGGTCGAGTGGCGCGGGAAGACGGCAGGGCCTGTTGCCGGGCAAAGAAGTGTCCATCTTAACGACATAAAGGATTCGCTCCTTGGCGTGGGTTTTACCCACGGGACAAATGGCCCGGCAAACATCCCCTTTTCATTAAAAACATTCCGCTCAGGTACAGTTCAGAGAGAATGAAAAACATGAAAGATGGGATTACAAGTTTTAAACACAGCTAAGGCCCGAAGGCTTACAGATTGAAAAAAGATAAGATGCCCGTAATCCCTTTCTTGTCTCTCTCCTCAGGAGGTAGGACAAGGAGGCGAAAAGGGCAAAAGGGGCGCCTAGGCAAGCTACGGGTGGCAGAAGACACCAACAGAACGCCCGGAGGGCCGTCCGGGGGCTCCGGAGGCTGGATGGTGACAGCGGCGCCAGAAGTGGAGCTCGAAGATGAGGCAGCGGGACGTCAACACGCTGTCGAGGGCATCTGGCCCTCGTACTCCGAGTTGACGGCCTTGCCGCCAGCCCTCTTCCTCTTCCGCAGCCTCGCCACTCCAGCCGCCCAAGAAGACGAACCCGGGAAGCTCAAGGAGCCGGCGACACGGATGATGGGGTCGCCGGTGCCACGCGGAGCCGTGACCAACGCCTAGTCGGACCCGTCATCCCGACGACCGCTGCCCTCGTCGTCGCTCTCGCTCGAGGAGGAGCTTTAGCTGTCGGAGGAGCTATCCGCGCAGCACCGGGCCCGGGTCCCGAAGCACCCGAAGACCTTGACGGAGAGGAGATCGCCCTCCATCAACTTAAAATGGAGGGTGAACCCCTCCATCAAGCTGTGGATACGGGCGAACGTCTTCCACCCTCGACCAAGATACATCATGCCGGGGGCTGGTGACTCGACGTGGACCCGCGTGCTGCTGATCCCTCAGCCCCTCATGCGCAGTCTTAGCGTCTCGGGTTGTTCCACCTCCATCACGCTCGCGAAGGGGGCCGGGAGGCGGAGGCGGCGACGAGGCGCCCGGCGCAGCCTGACGAAGAACTCGCAGGGGTCGTCCCCGATGTGGACTGCCGTGAGAAGAGGGGCCGCTGGCGGAGGCGAGGCCGGCGCGTCGCCCCGTCCGCCTCGTCCCTGAGCGCCTCGGCCTCGTCCACGACCTCGTCCACGACCTCGCCCCCTCCCCCTTCCCCTTACGGTTGGCTCCGCCACCGCGGGTGCAAGGGGAGGAGGGGCGCGTTGCCTAGCGGCGACCCTCGCCGCCACCGATGAAGGACCAGGATTCCCTTTCTCCATGGCGAATGGAGAGAGGGGATCAGAAGCTGAAGAGAAGCGAAGATGGAGGAGTGTGGGTTTTCATCGCCCCCCCCCCCTCTTGCTCTTTATAAAGGAGCAGGATGGGGGCTCGGCTGCCCCGCTCAGCCAATCAAGACGCAGGGAGGGCAGGCGACTGGGACCGGCCTGCTGCCTCGGCCCGGTTTCCTGCCTCCACCGTCCGCGACCCCAGGTGCATGGGAGCCGCGTGGCTGGCGTGCAAGCCCGAGGCGACGGCTGAGGCGACCTCCCCTCGCCCCGTGATCATGGGGAGCGGACGCCTCGGAAACCGTGCCTCGGCCCCGTCCAGCAAACGAGCCGCGCCTCCACGCCTCCCTCCACTTATGGAGATAGCGCGAACCGTCCCCCTTTATTGCGACATGACGCATGCCTGCGGGGCTCAGCCCCGCGCGCGCCGCCCATGTCACGCACGCCTCTCCCCACGATGCTGCATTCGACGCGTGCCGTTCGGGGAGGACGTGGTGGACGCAGAAGCAGATGCAGTGTGACCCAGGCCACGCGTGCCCGTGCACTGTTTTGGGCCTGGCCCAACAGCGCTCGGCACCGTGTATGGCCCAGGCCCGGGGGCTCCTGTCGGTGTACTAAAGTAGGGGTACCTTAGTCCCCCGGACTTGTGCACAGGCAGTCGTAGCACCCCGCGGCAAGGCTTGCCAGGCGACCGCCAAAACTCTCCATGGCCCCTTTCTGGGCCATCCAAGAACAAAGTATTTGAGCCAAGGCCCCGGCAGGAGGAGCTTGCCGGGAAGGCCACCCGAAGAGAGCAAGGCCCCGGCAAGAGGAGCTTGCCGGGACGCCTGCTCGAAGCCCAAGGCCCCGGCAAGAAGAGCTTGCCGGGAAGGCCAACCGAGGCACGACATGATACTTGCTGCGACGCGCCCCGCGTCCCGGCAAGGACCGGTGAGCGACAAGCTCCCGGGCGCGACAAGGCACCAACCGCGGCAAGGCGCTTGCCGCGGCAAGTCACCACCCCGCGCCTGCGCTCCAGCTCATCCACCCACGCGTCGCTCTGGGGCCATTCCAGGCGTACGTGGCGAGAGGCTGCGCAGCCAGGGGCATGCGGTGGCGAAGCAACGCTGACAGAGTAGCCATCGTGGCAAACGGTGGCGCTACAGACGGCCCCTTTCCTGCACCGTCTGGGCGATGTGGACGGGCATTTAATGCCCTTGTCCCCCGCCGTCAGAGTTAGGTATGATAGCACTGTGCAAACAGCTGTACCCAGCACAGCGTTTTCCAGTTTTACCCCCGCCTACGTTGCCACCTGTGGGTAACCCCTTGCACATATAAAAGGAGGCCCCATGCGCAACGAGGGAGGGGAGAGGCCACTCGCGCTCGGTCTCGCCATTTGCTCGCGTGTACTGTAGCACCACACGCTCCCGAGCAAGAACACAATACAAAACCACAAAGCAGCAGTAGGGTTTTACGCATCCGTGCGGCCCGAAGCTGGGTAAATCCCTTGTGTGCATCGCCTCAATCTGCTCTTCGCGCGACCTCCGCCCCCCGCCGAACCAAGAAAGGGGCTCGGTCCCCATAGGTGTTGGTGGAGGCAGATTTCCCACCGACACCCGATCTCTCTCCCTAGCCAATCAAACTCGTTGATTCTTTGGGGATTGGTTAAGAAGGCCCAGATCTACACTTCCACCAAGAGAAATTTGATTCCCCCCACTAATCCCTTGAGGATCTTGTTACTCTTGGGTATTTGAGCACCCTAGACAGTTGAGGTCACCTCAGAGCCATATTCCATTGTGGTGAAGCTCCGTGGTTTCGTTGGGAGCCTCCAATTCGGTTGTGGAGAGAGCCCCAACCTTGTTTGTAAAGGTCCGGCCGCCGCCTCCAAGGGCACCAATAGTGGAATCACGACATCTCGCATTGTGTGAGGGCGTGAGGAGAATACGGTGGCTCTAATGGCTTCTTGGGGAGCATTGTGCCTCCACACCGCTTCAACGGAGACGTACTTCCCCTCAAAAGGAAGGAACTTCGGTAACACATCCTTGTCTTTACCGGCTCCACTCTTGGTTATCTCGTACCTTTACTTGTGCAAGCTTACTTTGTGTTGCATCTCTTGCTTGCTTGTGTGCTTGTTGTTGTTGCATCATATAGGTTGCTCACCTAGTTGCGTATCTAGACAACCTACTTTGATGCAAAGTTTAAATTGGTAAAGAAAAGCTAAAAATTGTTAGTTGCCTATTCACCCCTGTCGGTGTCAAAACCGGCGGATCTCAGGTAGGGGGTCCCAAACTGTGCATCAAGGTCGGATGGTAACAAGAGACAAGGGACACTTTATTTTACCCAGGTTCGGGCCCTCTCGATGGAGGTAAAACCCTACTCCTGCTAGATTAATATTGATGATATGGGTAGTACAAGAGTGGATCTACCACGAGATCAAGGAGGCTAAACCCTAGAAGCTAGCCTATGGTATGATTGTGTATGATGATGGTTGTCCTACGGACTACAACCCTCCGGTTTATATAGACACCGGATAGGGTTAGGGTTACACAGAGTCAGTTA
This sequence comes from Aegilops umbellulata, assembly GCA_032464435.1. Classification (NCBI taxonomy): domain Eukaryota; kingdom Viridiplantae; phylum Streptophyta; class Magnoliopsida; order Poales; family Poaceae; genus Aegilops; species Aegilops umbellulata. The sequence continues at coordinate 509,993,295 of CP136056.1, read as the reverse complement.
CAATGGTAGGAGATCTCGAACATCCGCACACCTAGCTTGCCTTCCACGCCAAGAAAAGATCCTTCCGGACACGGGACGAAGTCTTCAATCTTGTATCTTCATAGTCCTGGAGTCCGGCTGAAGGTATAGTCCGGCTATCGGAACACCCCCTAATCCAGGACTCCCTCAGTAGCCCCTTAACCAGGCTTCAATGACGACGAGTCCGGCGCGCAGATTGTCTTCGGCATTGCAAGGCGGGTTCCTCCTCCAAGTTCTTCAAGAAGATTATAAACACCAAAAAATAGTGTCCGGCTCTGCAAAATAAGTTTCCACATATTGCCATATAGAGAATAATATTAACACAAATCAAATCTGCTGACGTATCCCGCAGTGCGTCATAACACTGCGACCAAGCCTTCTATATAAATTGCTTTCATTGTTCCACCTAGGCTCATGTAGCGAGGTGGTTTCCTTGGCACGTCTTGTCGAAGCAGAGATCGTGTGCCCCCTTTAACGGGATTCTCATTAATACGGACGTGGGTAACCCAATCGTGCCTGTTAGCACGTCTTGCTTTAATTAAAGGCTAGTCCAAGACGGTTACGGGGAGGGCGCTTGATATTCTGCCTCTTATAAAGAGACCAAGGCCCTGTTCCCCGCCTCTATTCTCAAAACGAGCTCGCCCGTCGCCTCGAGTTCCAACACCCTAGGCTTCCAGATTCCGAGCGCACCGGATCTTTGATAATGTCCGGCTCCGACCTCCAAGGCCGATGGATGCCCTCCTCTGTTACGGAGGAGGATGTATCAAGATTGAGGGAAGCTAGATTCCTAACCAGGGAGATTCCGCACAGGCTGCCTGTTCAAGGACAGGTGATCCCTAGCCCTCAGCCCGGCGAGAGTGTGGTATTCATATCCCACTTCCTCCGGGGATTAGGCTTCCCCGTGGATCCCTTCGTAAGGGGGCTGATGTTTTATTATGGGCTGGAATTCCACGACTTAGCTCCGGAGTCCATCCTCCATATCTCCTCGTTCATAGTTGTGTGTGAAGCATTCCTCCGTGTTACCCCTCACTTCGGACTGTGGCTCAAGACCTTCAAAGTCGAACCGAAGATAATCGAAGGGCGCCACGCAGAGTGCGGAGGCGCTGCTATAAAAAGAAATGCTGACGCTCCATGGCCCGAGGGCGCTTTTCAAGAGGAGCTTGGTTTATGGCAACAGGAGTGGTTCTACATCACCGCTCCTCGAGGCAACGCATGGGTGGCGCCTCCAGCCTTTCGCTCGGGTCCCCCACCACGGTTAGCATCGTGGATTAACACAGAGTTAGATCGGGGCCTGCCCAAAGACGTTCCTCTGCTGTAGGGCCGCATTAAGGATCTCTTGAAGGGAGAGCTCAACCTGGTCAAGGTGACACAAGTCATGCTGATTCGTCGGACACTGCCCGGCCAACGTCGCCCCCTTCGCTTGTGGGAATTCAATCCGGAGGGACCGCGAGCTCTCCAGAATTTTATGGGCGTGACGCCTGTGAAGATGTATAAACTGTTCTTCGGATCACAAGAAGTGAGTCCGGATTTGACCGAGGATGCTGGTTTAAGCCGCAATCGCCCGGATACTCAAGTAGGTGACCTTGCGACCGGACCTTCTATCCGCATAATTAACTTGCTTTTAACAGCGCTTCTCCTTTTAAGCAGGAGTGGATAGCGAAGGCGAAGCTGATCAGGTATCCGGCTCCCCTTCCTGAAACCAGGCTGGATCCCGTGCTAGTCAGGATGCTGGAGGAAGTGCCTTTGGAGGAAAATAAGGGGGAGGACAAGGAAACCGTGGCCTCTTCGAAAGAGGCCATTCCGAAGGGGGGAATCGATGATTCCTCTCCTAAGGGAAAGAAAAGGGCCGCCTCTGACGACCCGGAGACCGTAGCCTCAAAGCGAGGGAAAGAATCCTTGTCAGAGGACCGGACGCCGGGGAGCCCCTCGGCCGAACTAAACCCTAAAAGGGACCAGCTCTCCAGCGAGCCGTAAGTAGAAGAAGAGTTTTTCTTTTAAGAGAAATCCTTGATTTATATCTGAGAAGTTTTAACCAAAACCTTATTTTGTAGTTCGGACCTCAGCCCTTCTCACCAGAACTCGTCCTCAGGGGATCTTCTTCCGGAGATGATGGAGAGCGGAACGCCTCCTCCTTGTGTATCGCCTAGCAAGGCGGGCGACGCTGAAGTGTCGTCGCGGGGGATTTCTCCGGATCCGCTAGGGGTGGATGGTACTGCCCCCCGAGGTTCTCCGTGTCCGGCCTTTGAGGAAGGCCATGGGACGAGTCCGGCACCATCTGGTGTTTGGTCGGAGGAGCTAAAGATTCTGATGGGGCGAGCCTCTGTCTCAGAGGAGCATCGTGCGTTAATGAGCACGGTAATTGAAAAGATTCCATCCGCAGAAAGCGGACTGCACGAGGCCGTCAAGAGTTTAGTGGCAGGCCTTGAGGTACGTTTTTAAATAACGTACATTTGTATTAATTGCGCATAAATAAAGTGCGCCCTGTGTAGATAGTAGCCCCTGAGACTCTGTGCATCGTAAAGATGTACGGCGCGCAGAGGGTCTTAATCCCAGGTCCTTTAAGTGGCACCTTTATATGTAGGTGGCTGATTGTCCGGAGTCGAGCCGGACTCGTGAATATGCCGAACTAAAGCGACAACTGGATGAGGCAGAAGCCGACATCGTGCTTGTTAACAAGCGGCTTGATGGTGCTCAAGGTATTGAAATCATTAGGCGATTGTTAGTAAGACGAGTTGTATGTCAATATCTTACCGTGTGTGTGCTTGACGCAGATGGTGCGGCCGCCGTGGAAGGTCTTAGGGCCGAACTCGCCCGAGCGAAGGAACAAGCCAGAAAAAGCGATGCGGCTGCCGTGAAAGCCCTTGAGGAGCTGAAAGCCGAACAGGCTGCCCATTGCCGAAGCAAGGAGGAAATGGCTGATATGGCCGTAAAGTTAAAGGGTGCCACTGACCGTTGCAAGCTTCTTGAAGAAGAAGATCGGGCGAGGCAAACGAGCTTAGAGAAGGCTGTTGCTGACGCCAAGGACGCCCGCTCTATAATGAGAGCGGCAAAGGAAGAGCTGCGTCAAGCCGGACAAATTGCGGATGGAAAGCCCTTCTCGCTGCGGAGAAAATTTTGTGATCCGAAGTTTGCCCCGTTAAACCGGATGTGGAGTATAGAGGACACCTATCTGGATTTGGCGGCTAGTGCCACTGATGCGACCGAACACTTTCGAGATAAAAACGATCATGAAGTGGAGAAGCTCTTTTGGTCGCAATTCATCAATCCAGAGCGTCCGCTGGTAGTGGACGATCGCCTGGCCCAATGGGTCGAGCTAAATAGGTTGTCCGGACTCGCCATGAAGTACGTCATGGATCGTCTGTGTCCAGGGAGATCGAAGCCGAAGAGTTATTTCAGCTTGGTGCAGCAATTGCTAGACGTGGTGCCACGTGTCGATGCTATGAAGAGGTCGGCGTGCGTAGAGGGCGCTCGGCTAGCTCTTGCCCGTGTCAAGACATACTGGGCAGATATGGAACCCACCATTGTTGCGTCCCGGGATTCGGATAAAAGTCGAACACCTGCCGAGCACTATTTTGAGGAAGTCCTCGAAGGCGCTCGCGCAATAGAGATGCAGTGCTCGAAGGATGCTATATTATGATAGCATATGTAATCAGAAAATAGTATTTTGATAAATTGTAGTGGCATTTTTTAAACTTGTGCCTTCAAGTATTAAGAACACCTCCTGTGCGGCCGTTTTAATATATAAATTCTGAAAGATTGCAGTCGTTGGCTTCAGCCCCCACGCACATAGTGCGGGGGTGTGCGCAGAAGACGCATTTTCACACTTAACCCAACGTCTTGGTCCTACAAAGGAGGTGATAGCGCAGCGGGCTAGGCAACCGGACTATAATGCTTTAACACTTTCACTTAGCCATAGGAGCTTGACAGTGGGACTCCTTAGGTAGCCCTTTAGTGGCGACTGCGCTTTGCCCGAGTTCGGAGCACGTACGTGCCTGACCGGGAAACGGCCCTTTGTCAAAGCGGAGGGATTCGATAAATCCCTATGAGTCATCGAGTGGCGACTAGTCTTGCGCTACATCATGACAGTCGGTTTTCGGCTTTCTCTACTGAGGTGCTCGCCCGGCCGAACCGGGGCATAATCGCAGTAGTTCTCCTGGTGCTACCTTAGCCGATAGAGCGGAACGTAAGGTGGCCGAACTCAGGAGCCGGGCAACCCAACATATGACCAAAATCATGATTCGGAGCTGATGCATATAGTGCCAAAACTCGCGACGCCGGACACTCCCTAAGGTGTTCGGTCTTTATCAGTGCGGGTGAAACAACACCCTTAAAAAAAGAGCCCCTAGTGTCCAGGTACGAGCAAAAAATTCTGGCGTGGCCACATGCCAAAACGCCAGCCTCCTCCTTGGTTATAGTAGAAAAAACCAGGGGATGTATAGCAGCAAGAGACGGTAAAAAAGGTTTACGCAGGGTCTTAATCTAAAAAGAAGCCTTAGGACGGGTCCCTACTGCACGTCTGCGCCTGTGTCTCCGCTGTGCCGTGTCCTGGACGGGCGCCGCACGACGTTCATCTGTAAAAGAGAGGAACTGAATTGAAAATGGGTTGTGCGGAATAAAAAGATAATAAACAAAATATAAAGTAAAAAATATATAAGGTTGAGCTTTATCGTCTCTACGTATAGCCCCCGGTACGGGGGTATATGGCGTTATGAGCCTGTGTTGATGATGGACTTGTGCCGAACTCGTTGAGTCCGGGTCCGTGGCCTTTGATGACTTATAAAAAAAGTCTTTTGGCTGGCGAGGCCACTTTATTGTGCGGCTGTTTAAGCGGCCGCGCAATCCTCCGTTTGGAGGAGGTGTATTTTAATGCGCTCCCTTTAAAGAGATGATGCCTCGTGGACCGGGCATCTTAAGTTTGAGAAATGCGTAATGCGGTATTGTGTTAAAGCGAGCGAAAGCTCCGCGTCCCATTAGTGCTTGATAGCGACTTGAAAACGAGACTACATGGAAGGTCAGCTTTTCGCGACGAAAGTTATTGGGAGAGCCAAATATGACCACAAGCTAGAGAAAACCCATACAATGGGTGTCCGGGCCTGGTGCTACCCCTTGAAAGGAGGTTTTGCTGTGGCGGATTCTTGCTGGGTTTATGCCCATGCGGTGGATTGTATCCTGATATATCAGGTTTAGTCCACTGCCGCCATCCATAAGGACATTGGTAAACTGGAATCCATCGATTATTGGATCCAGTATCAGGGCAGTCCGGCCTGCGTTTTTGATATTTCTAGAATAATCTAGATGATCAAAAATGATTGGCTTTAGTGACCAGTGGCGGGACTCCTGAGGGGAAAGTTTGATTGTACGTACCTTTATGGGTGCCATACGTTTTGTTACGTGAAGTAAGTTCACTGTTTTGACTTCTTGCGGGAAGTTCTTTTGTTTCCTGGTATTCTGCCTTTGGGGTTCGTCCTCTTCTTCACTTGGTGTGTCGAGCCCCTTGTGTTCGGCGTTAAGCTGTCCAGATTGTTTGAAAACCCAACAATCTCTGTGGGTGTGATTGGCAGGCTTCCCAGGAGTACTGTGTATCTGACATATTCTGCCCAGGATTCTATTTAAGCTGGACGGATCATCCCTATTATCCTGAGGGGGTGGTTTTGTTTGATTTTGCCGCGAGCTTTTGAATCCGGCATTGACTGCCGCGCTCTTCGGACTTTTTCCTTTGATTCGGTGACGGTCCTTATTTCGTCGCGGTTTTCCGTTTCCATCCCTGATTTCGGATGTACTTGGGTAGTTGGGGCTGCATCGTGCCAACCAGTTGTCCTCTCCTGCGCAAAAGCGGGTCATGAGGCTTGTGAGTGCGGCCATTGTTCTTGGCTTTTCCTGGCCGAGGTGTCTGGCGAGCCATTCGTCTCGGACATTATGCCTGAAAGCTGCTAAGGCTTCGGCGTCCGGACAATGCACTATCTGATTCTTTTTAGTAAGGAATCTGTTCCAGAACTGTCGCGCTGATTCTCTGTGCTGTTGAGTTATGTGACTGAGATCGTCCGCGTCCGGAGGGCGGACGTAGGTCCCTTGAAAATTTGCTCGGAAAGCGTCCTCGAGCTCTTCCCAACTTCCAATTGTGTTTTCGGGAAGGCTTTTAAGCTAGTGCCGGGCTGGCCCTTTAAGCTTAAGGGGTAAATATTTGATGGCGTGGAGATCATCTCCTCTAGCCATATGTATGTGGAGGATATAATCCTCGATCCAGACTCCGGGGTCTGTTGTTCCATCGTACGCCTCTATGTTGACGGGTTTGAATCCCTCTGGAAATTCATATTCCAGGACCTCATCGGTGAAACATAGGGGGTGTGCGGCGCCCCTGTATTTGGGTGTGCCGGATTATGATAATGGCTTTTTTGTATTGCTTGTGAGAGCTTGCTTTCTTGGCCCGTAAATGGACCTGGCTGGGCAATGATGCGAGTCTTTAATTGGGTCGCATGCCGCATTGAATGCGGTGCCGCTTGCCGTTTGATGGTGGTCGTGTGGTCGTCTATCCGACCGTATGGCTTTTTTATTTTTCGAATGCGAGGGCTCTAGGGCCTCTTGGTCGAATTCGGGCAGTAGTTTTCTCTTCCGATAGCTTTTAGTGCGGCGGTTGCCGCCGTATTTGTCTGCGGTCTTGATTACCTTGCTCCATCTTATTCTGAGTGCATCTTCCGCCGTCTTTAGCTTCCGCTTCTGCTTTTTCAGGCTGCGTGCTGTAGCCACGAGCCTTTCGTGGAGATTCTTCTGCTCCGTGGTTTTATCCGGCGTGAGATCGTCCGGAGTTCTGTTATGGCGGGGGAGGGCTGTCTGTCCACTCCATCCGTGTTGCCCTGTTCGGACGGCTGCTCTGAGGCATGCTCGTTGTCTACCGGCTCATCCTGCTCTACGGCTGGGTCTTGATCGAGGCGGGGCTTGGCTTGGCGTCTACGTCGCCGCTTTGACTGCTTTTCGGAGGGTTTATCCCTTTTTCCGCCCCCTTTTTCCTCGTTGTCGTTTCCTTTAGGGGTATCCACCATGAATACATCGTTAGGTGGGGTGGTGGTCCAGCGCCTTATAGGTGCTTGTTCCTGTTCGTCTCCATCTTCGTCGTCCATACCGTCGAAGTCTTCGGATCCGAAGTCGAGCATGTCGGTTAAATCGTCGATAGTGGCTATTAAGTGGGTGGTGGGTGGGCTTTGAATTTCTTCGTTGTCCGAATCCCAACCTCGCAGACCATAGTTCGGCCTGGGCTCTCCTGATAAAGAGAGAGACTTGAGAGAATTAAGGATATCACCGAAAGGTGGGCACTGAAAGATGTCTGCGGCGGTGAACTCCATTACAGGCGCCCAATCAGGTTCGATCGGCGGGGGCACGGAAGGCCCGGAGTTCGGAGAGGAGTCCGACTCCTTGGAGTTCTGGGCCGTGAGGAGTACGGGGCTGGCGTTCGGCTCAATTGCCTTTGAGATCGCAGCCCCCGAGGTGACGTCCAACCGTTCATCCTCGGAGAACGCAGCGGGCTCCGAGTCAAGGATCGGGGCCGGAGCGTGTGCGGCCTCCAGGGTACTATTCGGAGGCACAGATATATCATGCCCCTCAAAATAATGCGGCGCGCTTGGCTATGGCTCGAACCCGTCGAAGATCAAGTCTCCGCGGATATCAGCCGTGTAGTTTAAACTTCCCAACCTGACTTGATGGCCAGGGGCGTAGCTTTCGATCTGCTCCAGATGACCAAGCGAATTGGCCCGCAGAGCGAAGCCGCCGAAGACGAAGATTTGTCCGGGGAGGAAAGTCTCACCCTGGACCTCATCGTTGTTGATGATCAAAGGAGCCATCGGGCCTAAAAGCAACGACACAGAGGAAATCTCAATGAAAGCACCAATGTCGGTGTCAAAACCGGCGGATCTCGGGTAGGGGGTCCCGAACTGTGCGTCAAGGTCGGATGGTAACAGGAGACAAGGGACACTTTATTTTACCCAGGTTCGGGCCCTCTCGATGGAGGTAAAACCCTACTCCTGCTAGATTAATATTGATGATATGGGTAGTACAAGAGTGGATCTACCACGAGATCAAGGAGGCTAAACCCTAGAAGCTAGCCTATGGTATGATTGTGTATGATGATGGTTGTCCTACGGACTACAACCCTCCGGTTTATATAGACACTGGATAGGGTTAGGGTTACACAGAGTCGGCTACAATGGTAGGACATCTCGAACATCTGCACACCTAGCTTGCCTTCCACGCAAAGAAAAGATCCTTCCGGACACGGGACGAAGTCTTCAATCTTGTATCTTCATAGTCCTAGAGTCCGGCTGAAGGTATAGTCCGGCTATCCGAACACCCCCTAATCCAGGACTCCCTCAACCCCCCCCCCCCCCCTCTAGTCAACTATATCGATCCTTTCACCCGGACTGACGCTGTTTTCAGCAGAATTGCCATGGTGTTATTTTTGTGCAGAAATAAAAGTTCTTGGAATGGCCTGAAACTTCACGGAGAATATTTTTGAAATTAATAAAAAATACTGGCGAAAGAATCAACACCAGGGGGCCCACACCCTGTCCACGAGGGTGGAGGGCACGCCCACCCCCCTGGTGCGCGGCCCCTACCTCATGGGCCCCCTAAGGCTCCACCGATGTCAACTCCAACTCTATATATTCACGTTCGGGGAGAAAAAACGGAGAGAAGGATTCATCACGTTTTACGATACGGAGCCGCCGCCAAGCCCTAATCTCTCTGGGAGGGCTGATCTAGAGTCTGTTCGGGGCTTCGGAGAGGGGAATCCATCGCCGTCGTCATCATCAACCATCCTCCATCATCAATTTCATGATGCTCACCGCCGTGCGTGAGTAATTTCATCGTAGGCTTGCTGGACGGTGATGAGTTGGATGAGATTTATCATGTAATCGTGTTAGTTTTGTTAGGGTTTGATCCCTAGTATCCATTATGTTCTGAGATTGATGTTGCTATGACTTTGCTATGCTTAATGCTTGTCACTAGGGCCCGAGTGCCATGAATTGAGATCTGAACCTATTATGTTTTCATGAATATATGTGAGTTCTTGATCCTATCTTGCAAGTCAATAGTCACCTACTATGTGTTATGATCCGGCAACCCCGAAGTGACAATAATCGGCACCACTCCCGGTGATGACCGTAGTTTGAGGAGTTCATGTATTCATTAAGTGTTAATGCTTTGGTCCGGTACTTTATTAAAAGGAGGCCTTAATATCTCTTAATTTCCAATAGGACCCCGCTGCCACGGGAGGGTAGGACAAAAGATGCCATGCAAGTTTTTTTTTGAAACTAAGATGCCGTGCAAGTTATTTTCCATAAGCACGTATGACTATATTCGGAATACATGCCTACATTACATTGATGAACTGGAGCTAGTTCTGTGTCACCCTATGTTATATCTGCTGCATGAGGAATCGCATCCGACATAATTATCCATCATTGATCCATTGCCTACGAGCTTTTCACATATTATTTTTTGCTTAGTTACTTTTCCGTTGTCACTGTTACAATTACTACAAAAGTGCTACTGTTACTTTTGCCACCGTTACTTTTATTTCCACACTACTTTGCTACTAAATACTTTGCTGCAGATATTAAGTCTTCCAAGTGTGGATGAATTGACAACTCTGCTGCTAATATTTGAGAATATTCTTTGGCTCCCCTTGTGTCGAATCAATAAATTTGGATTGAATACTCTACCCTCGAAAATTGTTGTGATCCCCTATACTTGTGGGTTATCACTCATCGAGGAAAAAAGTGATTCGGGACGCAAACACACCGGACGATGGTATTGCTCTTGTGAGGGGATTAATTTCTGTGATTTTTGTTTGTTCTTTTGTGTGTTTATTCAAAAATCAACGGTGGTCAACCAAGTCGATCGCTCGCGCACCTGATGGGCCGGCACATATTTGCTTGCGTGTGGGCGCGAGAACCCCTAACCGACGCAGAAGGCGCCGATTAGGAGGTCTCCATGAAGTCACGAAAAAAGTATCCTCTCAACATAAATAGAGAAAATTGAGTTGTCCATTTCTCACTTTATCTAACAATATGTTTCTCCCAAAAAAATAACACTACTAACTGATCCAGCTTGGGCGATTACCTGGGCGGATTCCCAGTTGTACATCCTGCAAGAATTAATCTAGACAACAAACATTATTCCATCATCATATCAGGCCAATTCATCATTCACATCAGGAACAACTAGAGAAGAATACTCAACATTATCTATGATAGATTTGATAGTCATACGGAAAGCATCATTCTTAATATTGATCTAACTTAGTAGTATCTGAAACTCTGAATCGACTTCAACTACTATCTCTGCTACCGATCGGCGAGACGACGAGAATTCATCCGGTGGACGTCAGAGCCTCTCGGCGATCCTGGCGGCGGCGTCGGCGAGCTTGTTGACGGCGGCCAGGAGCGCCCTCCGGTGCTCCCTGTCCGCGTCCCAGTTCGCCCTCTGCGCCTCCAGCTGCTCCGCCAGCAAACGGTTGCCCCTCTCCAGCGCCTCCGACATCTGCCTCCCCATGCTCGTTGTCCCCGCCGCTGCCGTTGGCGTTGGCGTCGCCGTCGCCGTGTCCGTGTCCTCCGCCCCGACTCCGGCGCCGAACGTGGCCTCGCTGTCCTGCTGCGACGTCGAGTTCTTGTCCGACGCCGGCTTCTTGGCGCTCTCCGTCGCCGGATCGGAGCACTCGTGTTGGGACTGGGAGGAGGCCGGCGGCACGTACATTCTCGCTACGCACCGGCAAAAAAACGTGCGACACATATGAGTACGTCGCAGGTGGCAAGTAAGTTTGCGTTCGAATGTAGTGGCGGCGCTTACCTTGGATGGGCATGACCATCATCGGCGACGGAGGGTGCTCGTCAGCGTCGTCGGCGAGCTCCATCTCCTCGGCGGAGTCCGGCTTCAGCTGGTTGGCGGCGCCGCCGGCGCCGACGATGGCGTCGTAGACCTCCCGGTCGAACGACGACGGCAGCTGCCTGGCGCGCCGCTCCTCCCCGCGCATGTCCCAGAACGACTCGCGCTCCGGCGCCGCCGAGTCCGCGTCGCCCGCGGCGGTGGCGAGGGCGGCGGCGTGCTTCTTCTCCCAGGCGACGATCTTCTTGAGGTCCCAGGAGAGGTTGCCCCAGCGCTTGCGGCACTGCATGGGCCCGCGCTCCACGCCGTGCCGCCGGCAGTAGGCCGACACCACCGCCCACTTGAGCCGCACCGGCTGCGCCGCTCGCTGCTCCGTCACGCGCTTCGCCTGGATCAGCACCAAAGTCTCGTGCCGCGTCCACCGCGGCAGCCGCGACCTCGGCGTCGTCACGGCGGCGCCGGCCGGAGAGTCGCCATTGGCGGACATCATTTCTTGCCCGGTCTCGATCAGGAGAGGATGGGCACGCGTCGAGATCAAGAGGCCTCGCCAGGCTGAGATTTATGCACTGCTGTTTCCTTGGCCATTAAGATCGGCATGGCAGAAATTGGCAAGAACTTAACCCTGCACAGCTAGTGCCATCTATATCTCATTGCAGTTATCCAAAAAAAGTTATAGATTTACTGCCATACCACTGCTGGCAGCAAAGCCCAAAATCAGCAGGAAATTAAACTTGAAAAGCAACAAATATGCCAACCCAAACGTTGCCTGTACCCGAGAGGAGATATAAATCAATGCTGATATATGAATTTGGCGAGGATTAATTTGTTCGACAGCAGTATGGCAGCAGCATCGATTAGCATCCACAGCCACAGAGAGCACAGGCTGGCATTTCTCAAGCAATGAGACAGACAGAAAGAAATTATTGTGATAAATTAGATCTCGTCTTTTGTCATAATCTTGACAGCAGAACACAGCACTGACACCGAATTAATGCTGAAATATGAAGAGGGATTTCAGAAGCATGATGCAAGGAACACATAAAAATGTCAAAAGATCGGTTAATCCTTCCATTCGCTTATATGGATCAGTTGTTCACAAAATACCATGCCATGATGCCCAGCATGTCACCACCTAGACAAACTTCGTTTGCTAAATATAATTAGCATGTCCAGCATGTCATCTATCCTACACAAAATGAGAACGCGCTTCTTTCGCTAATAATCATAGTATGTCCTGCTTGTCATATACACAGCAGGCATGGCCACGTTCATGCTCCCAATACTACTACATATGCTTCTGCTTTCTCCAAAATCCAGAACAGAAGAGCTCCGCTAGTAGAGTCGCTTGCGGCAGTCTGGGGCACCACAGCAGCATGGCAGCTTGACAATTTCGCCATCCGCAGAAACAACGCTGTTCAGGACATAGCCGTAGTCATAGCAGAGCTCCTGTAAAGCACATAACAGTTATTAGAACTCGAGGAGAAGTTATGGGGTTGTAACTGCAGAAATTACAGAGACGCAACAGAAATCAACTCACCTGAAGTGGAAGTATCGTGTCAGCAGCAAAAAGCATCACCTTGGCTAGCTTGACGTCGTGGTGATTGGTTAGGACACACTGGACGAAGAGGTTAGGGTTACAGCTGTGGTTTATGAACCTTGCAAAACTTCCAATAGAGCCAGCATCTATGCAGTACTCCGGTGCCGGTGGTGCCTCGGAATCATTCTCAGCGTGAAGTGATGGCATATTCATATCAGACCCTGCCCTTTTCTGTGCAAGAGCAGAAACAAATAATTTAAAACCCTCTATTTTTCAGAAACAAGCTAAAAAACCAAGCAATGAGACAAATGATGTAATGTAAGCAAAATGAAAGCTTGAAGTGAAGCAATTAGTACCTCCCGTCCATCTAAACCCTTCATAGTTTGAAGACAATCAATGTCAAATATGTAGTTGTTATGTAGCAAACCATCCACTTCCTCAGTCCTCTTCAACACCCCAACGTACTCACAGATTGGAGCCCCCGGCAGGATCGTGTCCCAGGTCCTAACGCCCCATCCTTTGGAAGCCGTCTTGAACACCTACATTGGGGTTCAGTTTGTTGAGCAACTGCAGCATATAAAAGATAGGAAACGTAACAAGAGATAGGACAGCAGTTAAATTAACAGATACGGTTGCTTCCAGGCATTGGGCATGCTAATATCAAATTTTGGAATCGCTAAAATGTGTAGAGTCTTCCTTGAATGAAAATAGCAAACATAACAAGAGATAGGACGGCAGTTAAATTAACAGATACGGTTGCTTCCAGGCATTGGGCAGGCTAATATAAAAATTTGGAATCACTAAAATGTGTAGTGTCTTCCTTGAATAAAAATAGGGAATACGCAGGATAAACAATGGCAGTGGCGTACATAAACCTATAGGGACGAAAACCGAAGAATGGATAGAGAATGAGTGATGTTTGGTTAAAATAAACTATTTAAGTTGAGCCCACGTATATAACATGTGATTTATCTATGGAATTTTACTACCACAAATACAAATACACAAAATATACCAAAGCCATCATTATCAACTACACTTACATCTATATAATATTGCACAATTGTCAGATTAGCACATGTGGAAGTTCCTAGCAAGGTAGAAAAGTGAAAACTGGAAACATTAAAAAATTAGAGGAAGAGCAAAATACAAACCTCTAGACGATGTTGCAGCCCTTGTTGAGATGTTCTATTGACACAGTTTCGATTGCAGCTGCAGTTAGCACCACACTCGAATACAACTGCTTTGGGCTCCACCAACCTAAAGAAAAACCATTAGCTCACAAAGCAAGAGATGGTCGTGCTTAACTAAGGAATTTGGACCGTTACACTTTACCTGCCAATATTCTTAAATGATACATACGGCAAATCTGAGCCGTTTAGTTGAGCACATGAACAATTTTTGTTATTAGCACAATCTCCTTCACAGTCACAGCCAGCACAATCAGATGGAATCTTTATGCCTTTTGAGATTTTTAGTGATTTGGAGTACACAAAACCTACAGCATTGCCAAAGGTAAGGGATCCAAAAGCAGACAACAGCTTAGCCACTAAAGAGTACTGCATATTTTGAAGACAAAAAGAGGACATGGAGACAAACAAAATAGAAAGAACATGGTAGTTAAGCTGATAGAAGAACACTTCAAAGAAATCTGACATAAGGAATCTGTATATGATAAAAACTGATGACTATTAATTACAGCTGTTGCTGAACCCGGCAATCCGACCTGAATGGGTAGGGTATGGGTCGCCATCTTCACCCATGGGTCTTGCCTAGGGTGTGGGCGTAAGTTTGCGCCCATGGGTCACCCGATTAATATTAATAATCATATTTATTTGTTTTACTTGCCAATTGCTATTTGAAAAGGTCACTTTATATAGACATTTTTCTCTAAAATAGCATCCAGTAGACTGCGCTATGCAGTTCAGAACTAGCTGCCAGCTTTCCCAGCAAAATAGAGTAATCATTGGTCAGCCCACAACGTGCAGCCTAAGTGCTTAACCATAGTAAAGTTAGTATTAAGGATGAGACACTTATTTTGGGACAGAGGGAGTACTATATTATTACTATCGACTGGTACACAGGCCACAGTGCACATGCAGTAAACAAGGAGTCCTAGACGAACTCAGACCAAAATTCGTCATTCAACCAAAAATCTGACACATGAGAAGGCTTTGCTCCTTTTATCATTCACACAGGTCTGAAGCATTACGGGTCCAAAATTCGTTGAGATCGGCCCAAGCAGATACCAGCCGCACGACACTACTGCCTCACAACTGCAGGTAGCTTAGTACCACCTCGACCTGCTAGTTACTGGTTGTGGCATATGGCATATAAAAGCTTTGTTATAAAAAATTGGGTTGAAAGGACCCCACCTTCCTTGAAATTTTGGGCAAGCAAAATTGATAAACATAAAAAAATATTTATGGCCTGTGCTGCCATACCGATGGGTGCCCGACTGGGTCGGGTTACCCGGTGGGTTCGGGAATGGGTCCCTTTCTAGACCCATTGGTAGGGTCGTGGGTTGATGATTGACCCGATAGTGTAGTTGGGCATGGGTCTGGCCCCATTGCCAGGTTGAGTTGTTGCTGAGAGATACTAGAACATGCATGGAGAAATATCTGGTCATGAATTTAAATAAATCTTAACCTGAGAGTGCTGCATCAACAGACGTTTTGTTGATGTTGATGCTGCAAAAAGATGGTGATATCAATGAAGATGTGAGTCGTCGAATCAAAGTCGGGTGGATGAAGTGGCACGAAGCTTCTGGTATACTAGAGATGCACATGCTAAGGTGGATAGGTGGCCAAACAACAAAGGATCGGGTCCGGAATTATTTTATATGTGATAGAGTTGGGGTAACTAGTTCCAGGGAAGCTGCAGCAATGGAAGTTGGATTGCCAAGTTGCTTTTGAGTTCGATTTGAACTAGTTTCCAATTGAAGAGAAGCATGTCCAACATCATCTGAGATGGCTTGGGCATATACAACGCAGGCCTACAGAAGCACAAATGCATAGCAGAAGGATAAAGCGTGATGATAATGAGAGGTCAGGGTAGACCAAACGTGACATGGGAGGAGTCTGTAAAGAGAAACCTTAAGGACTGGTATCACCAACGAACTAGCCATGGGCAGGGGTGCGTGGAAGTTAGCCATCCATGTCCCAGAACCATGACTAGGTTTTGAGATCTTATGGATTTCAACTCTAGCCTACCCCGACTAGTTTGGGACTAAGAGTCTTTGTTTGTTTATTGTTGTTTTTACTTGTTGGGTGTTATATGCTGTCTGCTGAAACTTAAGCACACAAAAAACGTAAATCAGGAATTAGTAATACCAGATGGAGGAACAGGTGGGTCGTCGACCACATTAGTAGCAGGAATTGGAATGTTCTCCTGTCCTCCAGAGATGTCATCACAAACCAACCTATCAAATAAAAGGCAGCACATGATTCCTATTAGGATAGGTAGCAGGGTGGGGAACAAACATTAATAGTTCAGCAGTTTGAGATTCCTCGATTGAAAAATCAAAACTCCATCATAAACATATTAAATCACAAAAGGTAAAACGGGAAAGCTATCATGTACCCAGGTAATTCAGAAATCTTTCTTGGAGCTTCCGCACGAGTGAATCGCACCTGCAGAAATAAACATTTTATGTGGAAAAAGTAAGGCAAAGAACAAAATACAGATAAATGTGTGTTAAGGTGTTAAATATATCCAGCATCAAGATATAAAAAACAGAGACCAATCATCTTTAGATTACTCCAACCTGCAGTGAGCATACTGGAGATAAATCTGCCTTGTGACAGATTTTTTGTTCTATTCAGACCCATCTATAGCGCCAAAACAAGCATCGATTGCGCATTCTTACACCAGCATCAGTCATGTAACTTACTGTAGGCTAAACTTGAGCAAATTTTATGCCCTCAAATCATAATGTAATTTGTATCTGTATATCAGATAGTACACGGTTGCAGAAGAAATTGAGAGAAGTGCATATTACACCCCCCAACTCTAGCCCTAGTCTAATATACACCCCTCAACTTCAATACCGTCTAAAATACACCCCCCAACTCTCAAAACCGGCTAGAATTCAACCAAAAAATTCAAAAAAGTTCCAAGTTTTTTCACCGCGTGAACAGTAAATTCAAAAAAAAGAACACCTTTTCAGCATGTTTGGACACCTGAGTAAATTTGAGATGTCCGTAAATTCAAAAAAAGTCAAAATTTGAGATGTTTTTGAGAGTTGGGGGGTGTATATTAGACGGTATTGGAGTTGGGGGGTGTATATTAGACTAGGGCTAGAGTTGGGGGGTGTAATATGCACTTCTCTGGAAGAAATTCTGTAGCACCACCACAGCATACAGTGGGAATTAAGTTCAGGTTTCACGCATATATACCTCAGTGGTTGTCAACGACGGCTGACCCTCAAGCCTCTTCAATTTATACTTGTATACCACATGTCCTTGTACTCCCTTCTGCACCCAGTCATCTACAACCTACAGATTGAAAACAGAGGGGAATAATATTAGCCAAAGGAAGATAACAGAAGTACAGAACTAGCAGATGCTAGCAGAACCATATCTTGTTGTTTCATGAACAACTATATTTCCAGGTAAGGATTTGGCTATTTCTTATCCTGCTTGTGGTTGAGTGCCAAAGGGCGGAGAGAGTTACCCAGCATTCATCAATAACAAGTAACAACTAGTGTGGTAAAGGAAGTAATCAAACAAAATTAATTCATTTAAATGAAACTACCTCCGTTCATAAATACAAGAGTTTCTAGAAAGTACGCAGTCAACTTTTATAATTTAATTTAATATAAAAAAATGGTCATATTGATAAAGGCCAAAACTAGTATCAATGAAACAAATCATAATTTTCTACTAACATATACATACAATAGTAACAGCCAAAGATACATATTGTTGACGTGACATTGTCTAAATGTGACCGATGTGGGATAAGTGAAGGATAAGACCTTGTACAAGCCATCATATGTGTAGATTTTGCCGGTGTAGCTATTCTTGGCCACGTGACCTCTAATAACTCGTATCAGATTGCCATTATCCTTGCTATTCTGCGACATGACAAGAAATGAACATACAATATATCAAAAAATTGCTATTGCTATTGATGCGTGAGAAAATCAGCAAATTGCAAATTGCTAGGCATGATTCCAGTGAAATAAAGATAAACAGCTTCCAAGATTGTATGGCAACCAAAACTCTAACATATAATAAGATTCAAGTTAGAAGATGGACTAAGTTATCAATGACAAACAAATTGAGAACTATTACAAACAACATTAGATTTACTTTAATGAGATTTACTTTAATGACATGTAACAGATAAGAACCATTAAAACTAACCTTCAATGCCAAATTTCCACGGTTCAGTTGTTGAGAACCAATTTGACGATGGTTGCCAAGTAAATCATTTCCTCCCTGACCAGTATAAATAATTTCATCAGCCTTGTCCAGATCATCTTCATATATCCCAGACATGACGATGCAAGTTGCCATGGGGAAAGTGAAGTTCTCGTACTCCTTCTGCATAAATGTCAAAAGTGTTAGCTAACTAAAAATACCAACAAAACATATGAAGATGATCTGGACAAATTCTACTCTAGCATGAATCAAATTATGGTTGCTTATCAACTTGGAGATGAAATAGGAGGTAACTAGAGTAGAATTTAGGTAGGGATTACAATTGCACCAGCAAATCAATTCGACGGTTGGGAGATCTAAAGTGGAAATGTTATATAGCTTACTGCTATACTATTTTAAAAAAATGAGAAAGCATAAGCAAAGCGAAGCGGAAGCGCTAATTCTAAACCCTAACCCTAAAAACGCTTAAGAGCGCTTAAGCTGCACTAAGCGTTTTCAAAATGCTAGAATTTGACTGTTTTTGAATAATATGCACAGGAAAATAGGAAACATAGCACACAAGTAACTGAAATAGCATCTAAAATTCAGTTCACACCAGAGCAAATACACATGAGGTTCACACAGCAAGCAAATTACCAATTAAAATGCAGTTCAGTACAATTAGACCCTAATATTAAGACAAATAGCAAATTGCCATTATTGCGCAAGCAGCCAAGCAAAAGTTGTTTAAAAACAGCCAAATTCTGGTCAATTTAAAAAAACACTCAATCTACCACTTAGGGCCAAAGCAAAACGTTTTGCCATCGCTCAGCGTTTAAGCGTCACTTAAAAACACTTTCATGAACAGTGCTGCTATGAGTGGGTCACAACCTGCAGTCACACAATGGCACGTGAAAAGTAGTCGGCTGACGACTGTTATACTCTCTAGATAATGTAGAGTCAACACTAAACACAACTTGTACAGCGGTTTGTCACTTAAGTTTTGTCTACACGAAGAGTCAATACAAGGAGACAGCAGCGCACAAAGGCACTAAGCTTTGAATTTGCAGTTTCAACATTTAACTAATACAAGAGTCAGACTCCAAATCAAGAGACAGCTATTTTCTCTCTGATCCTTTTCACTCCTCCACATTGGCAATAATCATATGTGGTAGGACAGAAAAACTATTGGGACTAACCAAGTTGTCGTCAACCATTAAAGGGATAAAAGAGGAAAAGATGATCGGTATGACAGTTGCTATGGAAATGTTTATTGATGTTACCTTTTCTTGGTATTTCATACCCATATAGTCAATTCCGTTCAGCCAATGGCTGTGAATTCCTAAGACAACCATCTCCGCACGAGAATAAAACTGATCCCCGACGTCAATCCCTGAGAAGGAGGATATCAGGGCATCATACATCCAGAGGGTGATAACGTAATATCAAATATGGTGGATACTAAAAACTGAAATCATGTTCACAATAACTCAAATTACAAATTTTCTTCCTGGTATAGAACTAGAAGGACAGACTGACCTGGTATTGGCCCTAACACCTTCTCCGTATAAAGAAAAGAGTTGTTCTCTTGCATCTAAGATTTCAACAATTATGGCAAGGTCAGCCTAAATAAATAACTCAAGTAGGTTTGCACCAGTGAAAATAAAAGCAGAGAACAGAACACCTTTGTAATTGCTTTCAAATCAGGCCGCTTTGATGGGCGCTTTTCTTTGGCCTCGCCTTCGCCGCCTTTCTTGCCATCCTACATTTACAAGGACAACAGAAGAACTTACAAATCTGACCATTCACCACAATGAACAGGAGTTGCAGCACTAAGAGACAGGCGGCATGACACATGTAGAAACATAATTTGAACTGCACGAGAATCCACACCTTATTTTTGGCAGCTCCTTTGGCTGCAATCTCCTGTATGACAGCCTGTGCTCTTTTCTGCTCTTCCTGCACACAGATAAGCAGAGAAGTCAGAGTCAGACAAAACATACAGTAAACTGAAAAGAACCTGAAGATTCAGAGTTCAGACAGATGAGGATACCTGGACAAGGTGGAGGTAGTGGCTGTTGAATGCACGCAAGGTTTCCTTGACCCGCAGCTTGGCACTCTTCCCCGTGCCGAGGGCGTCGTCCTCCGCGGCAGCTCCGGTGAAATCGGCAGTAACCGGTTCCGGCGCAACCACCGGCATCGGCTTCCTCTCCTTTGGCTCGACCTTGGCGGTCTTCCGGGGCACCTTGGCCTCGACCTGCGGAGCCGGGTCCTGGTTCTCCTCATCCCTCTTCTTCTTAGGGCGGCCCCGGCGGCCGGTGGACTGCTTGGGCTCCTCCGGCTCCGCGTAGACTGGCACGCGTGGCCTGCCGAGGCAGCGGGCGCTGCGGCGCAGCACAAGCTCCGACTCCGGTGGCGCCGGGATCAGGGGAGTGGCGCCGACAAAGAGCGGGTCCGGCACCGGCGCCACCTCCATCACGGCGACCGAATCCATCGCCTCCATCAGCGGGAGCTCCACAAACACTGCAGCGAAAAAACAAAGTATAGTCAGATACTCTGCTCCCAAAAACAGAGCAGAAAATCGCACCCAAAAACCCCAGCAAAACCCCCGCCCTGTTGACCGGAAGCACCAGATTTGCAATTCGCACCATAATCACGGCCCCTGAGGAAGAAACAACCACCGGAGATGGATAATCGTCAGGAAATAGACCGGAAAACCGCACACAAAACCCCCAAAAATGATGACCAAAAAACCCCCAAAATGAACTGCACCATCAGCCTCCAACCTACCACGCCGATAACATCAACGGACGTAGCAACAACGTCCGGACACGAACAATCGGCAGGAAATCGCCCAGAAAACCACACCCAAAAACCCCCAAATTCGACGGCAAAAAAACCCGCTCTGCATAACGAAGCGACCAAACCACGCCGACAGGCGCGGCAGCACGAGCACGAGACGGCTGAACGGAGTAGACCGAGCGCAACACACCTCTGCCGGCGCGGAGGAGCGACGCGGCGGCGGGGGAGGTGGAGAGGCGGCGGAAACGGAAGAGGGAGAGGAAGGGGAAGGCGATGGGGGAGGGGGGCAGGAAACAGGGGACAGAGAGCAAGCAAAATAGCGAAGGGCCAGCTGCCGCTTCGCCTTTTCCGAGGCGGGATTACCGTATTGCCCCCGAAGGTACGACGAAATCACCCGCCGCTGCCACCCATCAAAGCGTGTGGCACGCGGGGCGTCGCACGGGCGGGGCGGATTTGAAATTCGGGCGGGCGCACCGCGGCGGGCATCGGACGGCCCAGGATTCGCCGCGCGCTCTGCGCGGCCGTCCGATGGGGGTGGGGGCAGCCGGCTTTATTTTATTTCAGGAAAGAAACGAGGGCAGGTCAAATCGGCGAGCGCCAGTAAGGAGAGCCCCCAACGGGCCAGTGCGAGCCCGTGAGACATTTTCTTTCCTTCTTCGTGCCTCCTGCCAGCCTATAGGCCCATCATAGGCTACGCTGGTTTTCCATTCCCGTTTTGCGTCACCCCCCCTATTGACTCCTGTGGAAAGCGCGGCTGCTTTTGAAATTTTGAAATTTGAACGGTGCTCCTCCTCTCCTCTCCTCTCCATCTAGCAACTAGCATGCCCCTCTCTCCTTTGTGTGCAAATAAACGGGCATGCATGTGTGATTTTACTGTCACAAGCTGACGCAAGAGCATTAACTGCAATTACGAGCCCACTGCGCACTACAAAACGACAATTACAGCTGGTCTCGCTGGAATCTAGTCAGACAATGCGCGCAGCCAAGGAACAGAACAAAAAGCATTTCCTGGAACGATAATAGTTGCGGCATGGGGCATTTTCTTCATTGGTTTTATTTTAGGGCATTACTAGGCATCAGACTACTGATGTTTGGTTTTTATACTAGTGGTTGGACGTCCGATCAAATGCATGATGAACGTCCGATGTATTAGTTAAGGGCCCATTAGTTAGTATGCATGATGCGTGGATTGCTCTGGAGCTTCGTTAATTGATTGCTCCTAATTAATGCTTCCTATATCTGCATGCATGATTGTCTCCGGGGCGGCTGTCCTGCGTTGTTACCTTACATGCATGATGCATGCATCTCCCTAATTGTTGCTTCCTATATCTGCTTCCGTCAATCACGTGTGATCCGCCATACACTTCTTCCTCCATCCACGTCCATGCTTCCTATTTTTTTTCTTTTTCCTTGGCAACAAGGAGGAGAATTGCTGTCAAAAAAATAAAATGGGAAGGAGAATTTATGTGAAATGTAATAATGGTTTTGCTTCCATCGCACCAAACTATGTTTTTGTGGCTAGAACCACGCGACACACGTGGTAAACAATCCAAACAATTCCAAAAATGTTTCCATGGCTAGAATAGTTTGCTTCCATTTTTTGAGATAGAAATTTTATTAAAAAAAATTAAATTGGTTGTTTTCAACGCAGCAAAACTAGGTGTTCTGTACACTTTTTTTGTGCATCATACATAGTTGGGTGATGCTTCATATTTTCCGCAAAAAAAAGGGTGATGCTTCATATACGGGTTAATTTTGGGGAAATTTATTCAACTTTTTTTGATGTAATTAAAATACATCACGTGTAACATTTTATCTTGTTTCCAATGCAACATATTTTTGCTTCGAACGATGAGATAATCTAATACTGTTTTCAGGTAACAAAAATTTGTGTTGAAGCACTTTGCTTCCATGAAAAAAAAAAATCGTGTAAGTATTTGTTTCCAGCACAACGAAAACTTTGCTTCTGAATGCTTTTTTTTGCTTCCATCAAATGCATGTGTTTCCACAGTAAAAACAATTTGTCTCCAACAGAACATAAGTTTTTTTCCTGCGTCATTCGTTCATAAACTAAGTTCAAGGCATGATACGAAGTTATTTTCTTCCAAGTCCCCAATAGTACATACACTGCTTCTAAGTTAATATCATATGTTTCGTATACATTGTAGACTTGCTTCTCTTCGTGTGTGGTGTCTTCATTGTAGGGAAGATCCAGGTGTCTCACACTTCTAGGTGCATGCATCCGTCGCTTCCATATATGTCCCCGGTGGCGCCCAACTGCTTGAAGCGTACAACAAATATATGAAATATGTGAAGCATGATGATAGTTTTTAAATGGAAACAATGTTCTTGACATTGTAAGAAAAAGTATATAAAAAGTAGCAGTATGTTTCTATTGCAGCAAACTATGTTGGCTGAAGAAAACATATAGTAAAGTTAGGAAGCATCCATTATTTGTCATCTCAACATAACTCGTACCTAGTAGAAGCATAACTATTGTGACTAGAAACTAGCAATGACAACATGTGTGTACAAATGTGAATCAATTATTTTGTGATCTAATACAGACAAATTTCTTCCATCCATGCAAACAAACTGGAATGCCAAAGACATATATGATGCTTATTTACCATGGATAACTGAAACATCAAATTGGGAATAATCAGCGCATGGAGACAGATGATGACGGACCGGCAGGCGATTCACGCAATGCAATACCTTTCCATGTGGCTTGTTATTTCCTTGTGTTTGGAAGCAAGCAGTCCCATCTTCTTGAGCTAGGTGTTTATGGTCCCAGAAGTCTCCATTGCACCAATTAGCATTACCGATTTGTCTGCTTGCCAACCATGCCACTGGTGCCGCTTATCCTTGAGCTCCTCGGGCCCGTTGGCTAGCTTGTCACTTGGCTGGCGTCGGCAACCTTTAAGCACCTTTGAAGCATAAAAACTTTAGGCATGATGCATAACAATAGAAGGTGGGAAGCAACAACTAGTATTAGAAAGAAGGTTCAAAATACATGTACCGAAACGTTGGATGCTTAAGAATAAATATTTCAAAGCATGGTTATAATGTGGTAAATTAACTGAACTGAAGAAACATACATCAAATTAAGAAGCATGGATATCTGGAAGCGTCAATTTCATGCTACACTACTAGAAAAAGGGCTACTAATGGCGCACCTAATTTGGCCATTAATGGCGCATTAGTGGTGCGCCATTAGTAGCACGCCATTAGTAATACTTACTAATGGCGCACCACAGGTGCGCCATTAGTATAGGACATGGTGCGCCATTAGTATGCCTCCCAGGGCCATGTATAGCCAGGTGCTTTGGTATACTAATGACGCACCACAGGGCGATGCGCCATTAGTAACCTCGGCATACTAATGGCGCACTGCATAAGGATGCGCCATTAGTATCCTCTGGAATACTAATGGCGCACTGTTATGTGATGTGCCATTAGTATGAATATTAGGGTTTTTTTATTTTTTTATTTTCTGTTTTTTTGCACAGGTTACAAAATGTATAATTGGACAAAATATAGACAACACACATCAACAACAGATTCATCGAATACAATAGAAGATTAGTCTCTGAATACATTTCATCATATTAGTCTCCAAATACAATTCATCACATTAGTCTCCGAATTGAAAAGACCGAACAAAGATAAAACATTATATTACAAGTCTCGAGACCGCGAGTAGCGAGTTTGTCTTCACATTACAAGTCGATATCGATCATCTAAACTACCATCACATAGAAGAGAGCTGCGGTCATCACGATGAGCATCATCACGATGAAACTCGTCTTCATCCGGTTCCTCCAACGCTCCCTCCCCTCTCGTGCTAGATAGCGGGCGTATCTAGATTCGGCCTCGGCCCTAGTGGTGTACCCTTTGTAACTGTTTCCGCTGAATCGGTGAACCTGTCTCCGACACTCCTCCCAGTCGTCGTAGACTCCGGGAACCTTACCCTTGTACACGACATACGACGGCATCGCTATGCACTAGCGAAACGAAACGTTAGTACCAATTCACAGACAATACATAAGCAATATATAAGTATGCAACAGAACGATCGGAAGAGAAAAGCAAGACATTAATAGCATCAATTACATCTAAGTTGAACGACTCTCAAAACCAAAGAGACATACTACAAGTTCATTAAAGTTTAATTACAACATGAGCCAATCGATGTTTCAGAACTAGACACATCATCACTGCTTTCGACTCGACTCAAGGGACCGGAGCGTGGATGAAGCCGCCGTCTATCGTGGGAGTCATGAAATTACGGGCGTTGTCAGCCTGCATTTGTAGCATTCCGTCTATCTCACTGTTGGACGGTTGATTTCTGAGGTAGAACTGCCCCGAGGTACGAAGGACATCTTGATGGATGATTTCCGCAAACTCCGACTGGATGCGAAAGAATTCTTGTCTGATGTCCGCGTCCTGGATTGCCGACACGCTCGCGGCCCAATCTTTGAGTTTACTCGGTAGCAGAAGTTGATGATGGTCCTGTACGATCGCCCGCATGTGATGGATGGCGTAGTAGGTAGCCTTCTGACCGCCAGGCGGCTGCTTGACGCAGCAGAACGTCGTATTGTGGGAGAACACGTGCTTGCCGTACTTACGAATAGGCTTGTTGAAGGTGCCTCCAGATTGGGCGTAGCCGGGGAGAACATCATCAAGAACCTTCTTGACATTTGTGTAGTCTACGTTCGACTGACGGTCCGGGTCGAAATACGTGGCCATGGAATATTTGGGGCTTAGGAGGATGAGCGTGCAATGTGTGTCACTGCAGAAAACACGGAATGTTAAAAGAAAAACAATCGAAATCTAAGAATTCGTATGTTACGGGGCGGTTGAGGGGAGGACTTACTCGGGAAAGTAAGGCACGAGGAAGTTATCCTTATCTGGGTTTGCCAGAATGACGCCTTCGAGGTAAGAACTCGCGACTTGCCGGTCCCCAGCGCTGCCCAAGATCTTGGCACGCATGTAGAAGGGGTCGGCTATCACGATGTCCGGGGTCTTGTCGCGAATGATCCACATCTCCATACTCAGCGAAAATAGCCGAACGAAGGTGTAGTGCAGCGGATGAAGGTTCAACATAGCGTGGATGTCATCAAACCGCAGGACGATCGTACCCCCGATGTAGTTATCCACAAAGCCCTTGCCCTCTGGCACCTTGGCCACGAAAACCGGGTATGCCACATCCTTCTCTCTGAGACGCCGCTTCTCCAAAGAAAGAACACTGTCATGCAGACTCCGCATAGCACCGGCTGCAACATCGAGCATATTTTTCGGTAGCATCGGCCTACCCGCCACATGCACCCTCCTCATTAAATCCTCAGGTGAAGGTGGCCCGTCCTGAGCACGGATCGTACTCGGTGCCGGCTGGCCCGCACCCTTGTTAGTCTTTCTTTTGCGTGCCTTCTTCTTCTCCTGTAATGGGACCGAGTTCTGCTCACAGACCGCCTTCTTGAGTGTGTTGGGGCTGAGAATATTTCGCACCTCGCCTATCTGAGGCTCGGTGAAGTCGGCAGCTGGAGGCGTCTCCTGAGAGCTGAACGGCAGACGACGCCTGTTGCAACTTGGCTTCTCCGCGGTACCAGCTAGATCGCGCACGTCTTTTGTTGGGTTGGGTTCTTGAGAAGGAGGCCCCATGAAGTCGCCATCGTACCCATGATCGGCAAAGTACCGATCGACGTTGGCAAATGTATAGTCGTCGTCGTCGTTCTGATCCTGTGCCATATGCATGTTTGGATCCAGTGGCATATGGATGTCCGGCACCGTTGCGGCGGTCTTGCCATGGGGCCGACTTGGCGCCGGCACGACTGGCGGTGTTGTCTTTGGGGTGGTGTCCCCCGTCCCCAAACGAATCTGGCTCTTCGGCCAAAGCAGGGGCCATCTCAGGCAGGCGCTGAGGGTCATCACGTCATCATCGTCAGCCCCGACGGGTCGAATCGGAGGTAACAACTCGTCGCAGCCTGGCAGCACCCGAACCAGTTGAACCCTAAACACGTTGGGTGGCATCTGGGTACCGTGGAACAAGGGGTTGCCCGGTTGAACGATTTTGCCCTTGGCGACATCGACCAACTCATTGTTCACGAAGTGTAGGAGAGTGCACGGAACGTCGGCGGCGCCCTGCGAAAACATGTAGGGCGTCAGGGATGCCCAGTCAAAGGCAAGGAGATGAAGACCTCGGCCGAGAGAGGCTTAATTAGTTACCGTGATGATGGCGTCGAGCTCGGCTGATGTCGAGGCACCGCCAACGGCGGGCGTGCAGTTGACGGAGGGGCCGCTTGCTGCAGAGGTGCCGGCCGGCGTACACCCGGGTGCATTAAGCTCCCGTGCCGGCGTCGGAGACACCAATGGCCCCGCCATCGCGTTCTGCGAGTTGCTGGCCGTGAAGCTAGGAATCGGGGGCGGCCCCTGTTGGTCGCCCGCAATCCACGCACTCAACCCCTGGATCAAGGTAGGCACAATGGCGGTGATCGTCGCTCCGAGTTGTTGTTGCACTTGCTCTTGGACAATCTCCGGAATCCGCGCCACCTGTGCCTTGAGTTCTTGAACCTCGCGCGCCTGGCTTTCCGAGCTGGTCTTTTTCTCCTTTCGCCCACCAGTGTTATAGTATGACCCCCATTTTGTCGACAAGCCTTTGCCGGCCACACGACCAGCTGACGTCGGCTTACTGAGCTTATCCTTGTTCTTCATTACATTCAACGCCCTATTTAGAGTGGTGTCCCAAGGGTTGCTCTTAGTCGACCCCGCGCTACTGCTTTCTGTCGCCTGCGGAAGGAATGTGAACCATTTAGAAATTTGGCTTCATTAATTAGAATGCAACCATATGGAGCTAATTACGCGGGGGTGTATTCCTTACCAGAACAAGCTCAAGCGCCCTGGTCTTCGGATCCGTGGTAAGCTCCTTTGTTTTCGGGTCCTTCTTGTACCGGGCCCTGACATAGTTCCTGGTCTGCTTGTCACCGTATTTATCAAAGAGGGGCGGTAGGCCTTGCTCGGCACGGTCCGCCTCCTCCTTGTCCCATATAGGCTCCGCCACTCTATAACCGCCGGGACTGAGTGTGTGTTCCCCTAAGTTTAGCTCCCGCATTTCTTTCCCCCACTGACTTGATTGGGAGTGTGCGGTGCTCGAGCAATTGATCTTGAAGTCGTTGTAGTCATCTTCGGTGATCGAAGGATTTTTCTCCTTGATCTTCTCATAACTCTCACCTTTCTCGATCATTCTCTTCACATTGCTTTTCCAAGTAGACAGGGCCTTGCTCATCTTCGTGAGGGCAGCATTGTTCACTTTATTCCCTTTGAGGCTTGTGTTTTCAAATTCAGCGGGGAACTTGTATCGTTCGTGCAGCTTCGTGAAGAGGAGGTTGCGCAAATTCCCTCGGTCAGGATGCCTCAGGTTCTCGGTGTTGATCGAGACGGTGCTCCGGAGAATGCACCCGAGCTGAAGCGAGTACCCCTTGACTATTCGTGCGGGCGCCGTTGGATTCCCGTCGGAGTCCACTTCAGTAACTTCCTCCTTGAGGGTGCGGAACACGGTCGGGCGCCGGTCCTTCCGTTGCCTCTTCTGGCTGCCATCTGTGCGTGCGCCGCCATCATCAATGGTGGCATCCTCGACGGCACCATCAGTGGTGGCATCAGTGGGGTCATCCTCGGCGGCACTATCAGTGGTCTCAGGATCGGTGGGGAAGGCGGTGTCCTCATACAAGTGAGGTTGTTCCTCCATCTCCTGGGACAGCTCCCAGAATGCCTTGCCGCCCGAACCCCCGGCCTCATCGTTGTGGGCCATGTTTCTCTCTAAATAGAAACAAAGTTTGGTCAAAAAGTTGGTTATTATCAAGGAACAAGATCATGGTCTCATCATTTAGGGTTTGTCGACACCGAGGCATCCTAAAATCTAAGCTTTTATCATTGAGGGTTTTCGACGCGGAGGCACCCTAAAAGCCTAAGCATTAGTCACAAGTACGCCGGGGCACTTGATCCTACTTAATTAACTACTAAGATACCCCGACCCATGCATTAGTCACAAGTACCCCATATGTCCTATTTTTAGCAAAGTCATGCTAAAATTCACGGAAAATTTCAGCATGACCTTTGCTGAAAATAGGACATATGGAGTACCCGAATTTGCCGGAACGGAAGTTAATCGACATTCCGGCAAACTCAAGGGCCTCTCGGGGTACCTGCAAATTCATCACGACACACTGGTCGGAGACAAAACCCAGCAAACTAGCAAAATCATCACAAATTGTTTTCTGTAAAAGATGATCATCATCTTTACAAGTCTTTCTCAATGTGATCACAAGTAATTCAGAGGCATCACAAGTAATTCAGAGCAAAGAAACAGCTTAATACATGCCTCAGCTTATCAACAGTCATTACTTGTCAAATACAGAAGAAGGAACAATTTATTTGTGACATAGTTACAAATGATGACAGAATAAAGCAAACACCATACACTAGCCTCAAGATGAGAAGGCGGGTAAACAGAGTTATCCATATGCAAAAATGAAAAAGGGTAAACAGAGTATTATCTTTCCAGCTTCAAGATGTGAGAAAATACTAAGTAGCATCAGCACAAGATATAAGGAAATGACATTCCTCCAAAAGCAAAGAAGGAAGAGTATGTACATTACAAGGAACTGTTGTCTGCATTGACGACAGAAGGTATGCTCATACATTTATATTATATTGTGAGTACAGCAAATATGCCGTAAAGCATATAAGCATACACCAAAGGTTACTAACCGACTTCCAAAGCTAATTACAAACCATTTCTACTCTAGCAATCACCAAAGGTGGATGCTTTCATCTATGCTTGCTCAAAATTCGTTTCAGATTTGTACCCATAATAGAAAGCAGTAGCATTTTCAGAGATATGACAAACTGAATTTTAAACAAGGATATGGCACTATACTTAAGTCCATTTATGGATAGCCTGTTAGGGAACATATTTTCTCTCAATACTTTCACAATTAAAACAAGAATACCAACTTATTTTTTGTTTTTCCTTTCTCAATTGGTAATATGTGTTTCGTGTGTATTATTATATTTGAAAGATGGACAGGTAGAGTGACACTCAAGAACTGCGCAATTAGCATACGAGGCATAAGCTTCAAGTCAGAGACTACAACAACGGCCAAGGTGAACTCCAATCAAGCATATCAGGAGAGAAGATAAATTGGTTGAAATTAAACTGCAGCGAAGTTGCAACACAAGACCAAATTAGTACCAGCACACAGGCAGTGTGCTGACAAGAAAGGGACAACCTCAAATCTGATCCTAATCTATCCCTTGAGAAATATTATCACCTCAGATGTTATTTATTCTAAGCATGCAGCCAATCCTAACCCTAGCATGGCTTCGGGTCCCACCGGACCCATGTTGACAACAAAGTTTTGTGAACAGGTACATGACAGAGTTAAGTTTTATGCAAGGATGTGGCATATTGAAACTGAAAGTCTAATTAAAAGTCGTCAAGAGCAAAAAAAAACAGTGAAATGTCTAGTCCCAGAGTTGCTTTTTTCGCAACAATCGGATTGGCTGTCCATAAGAAAGATGTCGGGACAAATAACATGTCGTGGAATAGCTAATTGATAATAGCAGCCCATGAGTGGTAGCCTAATAGCCAAATGCTCTCTATTCTATGAGATGCTGTATATTTTTTCTCCAGACCGAAGCGAGAGTATAGACCTCGTTATTTGTTCACTTTCTGAACTACTCGGTATGTTATGTATGTATGCGTTATCTGTGTATTCTTTACATCGTGTAGAGTGATAACAGTTAAGTTAGCAAAGATTGTCACATGTAGAATAAGTCTAAATATGAACAAGCAAGAGGGAGGGCAATCCCAAAATCTCTGGTGGGAAACCCCTCGATAATGTTGTTTCAGTTGAACAGGGCACCAAATCGGAGAGGGGGAGGGGTCGGAATGGAGGATCACCTCGATGCTCTGCTCCTCGAGCTGGGCGCGGAGCAGCTCGGCGGGTGGGTGCCGGCGTCGAGAAGGCGGCGGGCGGCGGCGTCGAGGAGGCGGGGCAGCGGCGTCGGTGCCTTCTTGCTTCCCCGAGCCCTTCCTCGAAGACGACGATGGGGGGCAGGGCAGGCGGCGTCGGGGCAGCGCCGAGGCGGCAGGGCAGCGGCGTCGGGGCGGCGTCGAGAAGGCAGCGGGGCAGCGGCGTCGGGGAAGGGGATCGAGGGCGAGGGCGAGGGAGAGAGAGGGGATCGAGGGCGAGGGAGAGAGGTGGGCCGCCGCGGAGGAACTATGGATGGGGGGCGGCACAATACTAATGGCGCACCACCCCTCGGTGCGCCATAAGTACATACACACTAATGGCGCACCTCACCCTGGTGCGCCATTAGTACTTTTTTTTCTGCTCGAGCCAACAGGTTATATTCAGCCTGACCTGAACCACATCAAGCTCACTCTACTAGCTCGACTGGTCAGGTGCCAGTTCTCACACCAGGAGGTCCTGGGTTCGATTCCTAGGCTCCACAAATTTTTTTTATGCATTTAAAATGCTGTTTGATACTTATTTGTGTTTAAATATGTTCAAACTTGTTTAAATCATAACAGTAATTTTTTTATAAGACAGTAATTTTTTTATAAGACAGTAATATGGTCGGTGGCGGCGGTTGAGTAGGGGAGGGGTGCGGGGGGTCGGTGGTGGCGGTTGAGTAGGGGAGGGGTGCGGGGGGTCGGCGGCGGCGGTTGATTGGGGAATCGAGGGTGCGGGGGTCGGCGGCGGCGGTTGAGTAGGGGAATCGATGGTGCGGGGGGTCGGCGGCGGCGGCCGGTGGACCGGGGGGTGCTCGGCAGCGAGGGGGACCGGATCTGGCGAGGTGGGATAGCGATCGAGATGGAGGGGGATCGAGATCGAGTGTCCATGAAATTTAAAAATATTCATGATAGTTTAAAAAGTGCCCATGAAATACAATCGAGAAATGAAGGCTACGATTTAAATACAATCGATCTTAGCTAGCTATCTGTTAACAATCTTCTTGCCCTTCTTTTTCGCAAATGGAGTTCTTCTGTGGAACGGACGTCCTTTAGGTAGGGTGGTCCTGCTTCTTCTTGTGGTGTATGCTGCTACTTCATCATCGTCGTCATGTTCGATCCTCGGGTCGCCGTACTTGTCGAAGTCTTGCTCATTGGCTACTCCATCCATTCCGATGATCTTACTTTTGCCTCTCCTCACGACAACACGACTGGTCTTTGACGGGTCGGTAATGAAGAAGCATTGGTCCACTTGGGAAGCCAGTACCCATGGCTCATTTTTCGCGGTGACGTTTGCGCCCGCGGTCTTGGATTTGGCTTCGGGTATAACCATGGTGGTGAAATACCGGTCTTCTTTTAGGACGCTCTTGGCCCATCTGACACGGAACATCGGGACCTTCTCTCCAGCGTAGCTCAGCTCCCAGATCTCCTCGATCCTTCCGTAGTATCTGTCCTTGTCATTACCGGTGTAGGATTCCATCGTTACCCCGGAGTTCTGATAACCATCGCTCTTCATGTCCTTGGCCTCGGTGTAGAATGTGTAGCCGTTGATATCGTACGCCTCATAGGTCATTAGGTTGTGCTCGGCGCCCTGTGACAAGGCGAATATGAGTTGTTCTTCCGCGGAAGAATCCTCATGTAAAGGGTACGACAGAAGCTTCTGCTTGAACCAACGCGTGAAACATGAGTTATGCTCTTTGAGTATATCTCCGTCCGTCCTCTGTTGGCCTCGGTCATTGTACATCTTCTTAATAAAGGTTTTGTGTAGTACCACCCAAGGATCGACCATGTCTATGTGTTGTAGCGCGACTAGGTTTGCTCTTTCAAAGTCGGCGAGTCGACCCTCGAAGTCGACATGCATTTCGCGGCGACCCTCACGGTGACCCCATCCAGCGAGCTTGCCGAGGTGCCTGTTGACGGGCAGACCAACGGGGTTCTCGATGCCTAGATAATTCGTGCAGTACGAGATGCACTCTTCGGTCAGAAAGCCCCTGGCTATGCTTCCCTCTGGACGTGACATGTTGCGAATGTATCCTTTGATGACACCATTCATCCTTTCGAACGGCATCATGCTGTGCAGGAACGACGGCCCGAGTTGGATGATATCCTCCACTATATGGACCAGCAGATGCACCATAACGTCGAAGAATGCGGGCGGGAAGTATATCTCAAGCTCGCATAGTATCACCACGATCTCTTCCTGTAGCCTTCTGAGTTGCCTCACGCCAATCGACTTCCGAGAGATGACGTCGAAGAAGTTGCATAGGCCAAATAGCGTTTCACGGACGTGCGCGTCCATGATCCCACGGATTGCAACTGGAAGTATCTGCATCATCAGCACGTGACAGTCGTGAGACTTCATCCCGCTGAACTTCTGCTTCGCTGGGTCTAGGTATCTGCTTATCTTCCCCGCGTAACCGTAAGGAAGTTTTACTCCTAGGAGGCAGGTGAAAAACTGCTCGATCTCCTCCTGACTTAGAGTGAAGCATGCGGGAGGGTAGTCATTTCCGGTCTTCTTGGCCTTTTTGCCTTTGAGACGACTTTCTGTGTCCTGCTTCGCCTCATCATCATAATCATATATAGCGTGAAGCTCCTGCCTGATGCCCATTGATTTCAAGTATGCCCTTGCTTTCGGCCCATCTTTGGTCCTCTCTGGCATGTTGAGCAGGGTACCAAGCAGACTCTCGCACACGTTCTTCGTGATATGCATGACATCAAGGCTGTGAGGCACACGGTGGATCTTCCAGTACGGCAAGTCCCAGAAAACAGACCTCGTTTTCCATACCTTCAGCAGCGGCTCTGGCGCCTTTTGCTTCTTTCCCGGCAGTGGGCAGTCTTTCCAATTTTTCAACAACTTGTCTATTTCCTCGCCGCTCCTCGTACACGGGCGTTTTCGGGGTTCGGTTTCACCATCGAACAGATCCTTGCGTTTCCTCCACGGGTCATCGTCGCGAAGCCACCTTCGATGTCCCATGAACACGGTTTTCGAAGACCCGGGATCTCTATCTAGCTGGCGATACGTTGTGTCATCCATGCACCGTACGCATCCAGAAAATCCGTGGACTACCTGCCCCGCGAGATATCCGTAACCGAGATAGTCGTGCACCGTCGTGAGCAGTGCGGCTCTCATAGGGAAATATTCTTTCTCTGCGGCGTCCCACGTATTGGCTGGCGTTTTCCACAGCGTGTCTAGCTCCTCCTTCAGCAGCCCCAGATACAGATTGATGTCGTTCCCTGGTTGTTTCGGCCCTTCAATTAGCATACTCATGTGAATGTACTTCCTCTTCATGAACAACCAGGGGGAAGGTTGTACATCCACACAAACACAGGCCAGGTGCTATGTGTGCTTCTCTGGCTGCCAAACGGATTGACTCCATCGGTGCTCGCGCCCAGCACGATGTTCCTTGGATCCTTCCCAAATTCTGGGTATTCAAAATTCAACGCTTGCCACTGGCTCGCATCCTTAGGGTGACTCGGCATCTTGTCTTTTTTATCTATCTCCGGATCATTTGCGTCATCTTCTCGCTTCTTCTCCTCCCTATCCGCGTGCCAACGCAGGAGCTTTGCTACCTTAGGATCCGCGAAATACCGCTGCAGACGAGGAGTGATCGGAAAGTACCACACCACTTTTCAAGGAGCTTTCTTCCTCTTCTTGTATCGAGTGACGCCGCACACCGGACATATGGTAGACTCCGCGTGCTCGTCCCGATAAATGATGCAATTGTTCATGCAGACATGGTATTTCACATGCGGTAAATCCAGAGGACACACGATTTTCTTCGCCTCCTCCAAACTGGTCGGGCACTTGTTCCCCTTTGGAAGACGTTCGTGCCAGAATGACATGTTCTCGTCGAAGCATGCGTCGGTCATTTTGTGTTTTACCTTCATCTCCAGAGCCATGAGCGTTACTTTCAGGCGGGTATCCTCGGGCCTGCATCCTTCATACAATGGAGTAACCGCGTCTAACTACAGTTGATCCACCTTGGCTTTCTCTCGGGCGGCGGCTCTTGCGTTATCCGTCTGCTTGAGAAGCAGCTCTTGAATATAAGGGTCCTGCACCCAGCCCATCGATGGTCCACCGTCGTATGCTCCGCCGACATCATCATCTTCATGATCATGCCCGTCGTCTGCTCCGGCGCCATCTTCCTCATCATCATGTCCTGCATCTTCTACATGATGACTGTGTACAACATCACCGTCGTGATCATCTCCTGGGGATTCTTCGCCTTCTCGCCCGCCTGAGCCGCGGTGGTTGCCTTGCTGCCCTTCCTCATTTCTTGCCCGGCCCCCATGGACGACTTCGTAGTCATCTTCATCACCTTGCCACCGATAGCCATCCATGAAACCACGCAAAAGCAGGTGGTCCCGCACCTGCCCGGAATCCGGGTCCGCAATAAGGCTCTCCAGCTTGCATCTTCGACACGGACATCTTATTTCTGTCTCATTCTTTTGAAGCATCTCGGCCTTCGCGGACCTCAAAAACCTATTCACGATGCCTTCGGTCATCGTGCGGACCATGGTTGCCTGCGGGGTAGAGCAAAACGATATTTTAGAACCAAGAAAAAATTTGGCATGACTTTCCCTAAAAATAGGACCAAAAAGAATGCTTAATGCCAAAATTATCGCCAAAACGGAAATGAATCAACATTCCGGCAAAATATTGGCAACTATCGCATTTCAAATACCGGTACACCTCCAAACACAAACACATATGCAACACCACAAACATATGCAACACCACGAACATACATAGATCTAGCTAGGCCATAAAAAGTGCATGTGCAAATTGTTGTAGGGAGAACAACATAAATATAGCTTCCCCCCTTACTTACCTGTCAAAACAAGGTAATTTAACCACTTAATTTCAATGAATCTATGGTGGAAATGAGGTGAAAAAGAGGAGGCACCCGAGACAAGGAGAAGGTGGAGAGAATGGAGTGGGGAGAAAGTGAGTGTGGGTAGGAGAGGCTGCCCAAAATATCTTGTTGCTGACCACTTACTAATGGCGCACCAGCAGTAAATGCGCCATTAGTAATCCAGGTTACTAATGGCGCACCTCTATCTGATGCGCCATTAGTAGTTTTGCGAAAAAAAGAAAAAAAAATCATACTAATGGCGCACTCTCCAACGGTGCGCCATTAGTAGTTTGAACTAGTAATGGCGCACGGTGGGACAGTGCGCCATTAGTAGTTTTCCAACAAAAGGAATAAAAAATATAATTAAAAAACAGCATTAGTGGCGCACTCTGGTACTAGTGCGCCATTACTAGTTACAACTAGTAATGGCGCACCGTGCCAGGATGCGCCATTAGTGTGTTTGGACAGACGCGCTAGTTCAAAAAAAAAATAGGATACTAATGGCGCACCCTAGGCAAGGTGCGCCATTAGTACTTTCAACACTAATGGCGTACCAGATTGTGATGCGCCATTAGTATATACTAATGGCGCACCACCTATCTGGTGCGCCATTAGTGTCAATCCCACCTATAGCCCTTTTTCTAGTAGTGCTATCTCAACATAAGTCATGCCCAATGGAAGCATAAAAACAGAAACTAGAAATTGACAATAATTATTGCAAACACACAGGTGCATCATTGTAATATGAAAAACAATTCTATCCAAATTGATTGTTTCTATTTTTCTGCCACAAAAAAATGAGGCAGAGCATGATAAAAACATGGACTCAATTAAAACAAATTACCATCAATAAGTGAAATTGTATTCAAATCAAAGAACAAAAAAGGAAGAACATATCAGAGACAACTGCTTGTTCACAAGCCGAGGGGTGGTGGAGACGGTGGGCACACCCCACAGCCTCCATGCAACCTGGTGATGCTGCGGTGGAGATGGTGGGCACAACCACCTCCTGTAGGGATGCCGCACCGACGAGGTCGTCGGGGCCGCATCGTGGAGCAGGTCGCTCATGGGTTTCGATTTGGATCTGAGCCGTGCGCTGGATACTGTGGCCGGCAACGAGGTGGGAAGGAAGCATGGGGTGCAGCAGGTTCAATCTAGGCCAAGAAGTCGTGGAGGATAGAGGCGGCAATGTTGACGGCGTGCTCAGATGGAGACGCATGTAGAAGAAATGAGGGAGAGAGGAACGGGAGGGACGGATCAGACGAGAAATATAAGGGATATGCACTGATGCATGCGTGACATACGGGTGGTTAATTAGCACCGGCTGAGAGGAATTAACATTTATTATTATTCTATAAAACCAAGGTATAGTGATTGATGTCCCCACCATGGGATTAAACTGGAATCGACGGATATGGTATAGTCTGGCGTTGGCTTATCACCAGAATACAGATAAGAAGTGTTTCCCTTTATTTTATTTCAGAAAGCGGGAGCAGTCGGAGTTTGAAAAGTTTGAACGATGCTCTATCTCTGCATCTATGCCCATCTCTCCTTTGGGTAAGCGGCATGGTTTGAAAAGTTTTGTATACTATTAGTGGTGCTGCGGAATATATATTTAAAATATCTTTAAGCACGCGCTTCTAGAATTTACATGTATAAGGTAGCATCGGTTATCGAGCGCAACTAAAAAAACAACCTGGACGGTTAGGCGTAGATCAGTCGACGTGTCATGGTGTTTGCATACATGTACAATTTTTACTATCACAAGCTGGCGCGGGAGCATTAACTACAATTACAAGACAGTAATGTGCTATAAACAATGAATATGCATTGCGCTTGTATTTTACAGCTAGTTTTGCTGAAATCCAATCTGACAATACAATTGTATCACGGGTTGGCGTGAAAGCATTAACTGCAAGTATGAGACATTGGTGCCCTACAAACAATGAATATGTACTATGTCTGTATTATACAACTGGTCTTGATGAAATCTTGTCTGACAATACAACTGTAGTAATTGGTAGCACTAACTAGAATTACGAGCCAGCAGTGCATCGGTTGGAAATATGCCATAGAGGCAATAATAAAGTTGTTATTCTCATATTTCCTTGTTCTTGACGAGTGTTTATTCTCCATCTTATAATTGTACTAACCGGAAACTTAAATATATGTATAGATAAATAAACATATATTGTGTCCATAGTAAGCATGTACTAGACTAGCTCGTTGATTAAAGATGGTTAAGATTTTGTAACCATGGACATGAGCTATCATTTAATAACAAGGTCATGTCATTAGGAGAATGGTGTGATGGGCATACCCAATCATAAGCTTAGCATCTGATCGTGTCACTAAGTTTAAATTGCTACAACTTTCTTAATGTCAAGTATTTGTCTCTTAGACTATGAGATCATGCCATTCCCTAGTACCGAGAGAATGCTTTGTGGGCATCAACCGTCACTTCGTAATTAGGTGATCATAATGGTGCTCTTCAGGTATCTCAGAAGGTACTAGTTGGGTTGCATGGATCAAGACTGGGATTTCTCACTCCATGTGACGGAGAGATATCTCTAGGCCCTCTCGATAATAAAACATCCAAGTAGCTTGCAAGCATGTAACTAATGTGTTTGGTCACGGGGGTATTGTATTATGGAACGACTAAAGAGAACTTGCCGGTAACGAGATTTAACTAGGTACGGTGATACCAATGATCAAATCTCGGGCTATTAACATATTGCCAGACAAAGGGAATCGTCTACGGGATTGTTTGAATCCTTGACATCGTGGTTCAATTGATGAAATACCTTTCTGGAATATCTGGGAACCATTATGGGTATCCATGGCCCCACTATTTGTTCTGGCTCGGAGAGGAGTCTTGATCATGTCCACATATTCACGAACCCATAGAGTCACAAACTTAACTTTCGGTGTCGCCAAGATTTTATGAGATAATAAGATGGTGTTATCAAATTTTCATTCGAAGTCTCCGATCGGATCCCAGACATCATGAGGAGCTATGGAATGGTCCAGAGACAAAGAAAACATATACGAAAAGTATTTTCGGGGTTACCAGAAAAGTTTAGGATTTTCGGTATTATATCGGGTGGGTTCTAGAAGGTTCCGAAGTGGGACCCACCTGGACGTGGGTGGTGGGCCAAGGCACCATACTTATGGTCCATGCACACCAAAATACCCCCCCCCCCCTAAAAGGAATAGGATCAAATCACGAAGGGATAAGATCAAGATCCCTAAAATGGACGGATCATGATTGGTGGGGAAGGAAGGAGGGGATTTCCTCCCCCCTGTGGTGCGTAGTCCCTAGAGTCTTGGAGGAGGGGCCAAGCCTCCTCCCGCACGCCTATAAATAGAGAAGGGATGGGCTGGCCGCAGTACCACACACCCCGGTTGTTGGTTGCCTCCCTCTCGTTCCATACGTCACTCATCCGCGCAGTTCTTAATAACGCTCTATCGGATTTCGACCATACTTCCTCCACCATGCCGTCATGCTACCGAGATTGATCTCATTCACCTCTCCCCCTCGCTTGCCAGATCAAGAAGGAGGATACAATATCAAGCTGCACGTGTGTGCAATTCGAAGGCATCATTAGTGCGGTGCTACATGGAATTGATTCAACGAAAGTACGACTACACTGCCCACGATCTTTAGATCATTAAACGTGCATGTTCTACAAGGGTATGTATACCTTTTCCCACTCCTTTCTAGCATCTGGTAGATTGGATCTTGAGTTTATTCGTTTTCTCGTAGGAAAAAAATTGTTTTCCTTGCAACGAATCCCTTGAGCATTGTAGACAACGAATAGATCTTCTAGATGTTTTTTTTACAGCTAAACGCGTTGAAGTAGGGATACTATAGGTCCTT
This sequence comes from Aegilops umbellulata, assembly GCA_032464435.1. NCBI lineage: Eukaryota > Viridiplantae > Streptophyta > Magnoliopsida > Poales > Poaceae > Aegilops > Aegilops umbellulata. Next base: position 509,953,949 of record CP136056.1, on the reverse strand, counting down.
TGAACAATGCTTCATCTCTTCACTCCATCCATGTACCTCTCCTTTTTGTGTAAAAAAACAGTGTCGACAAAGTTCTACATGTTACTATAATGGTGTTGCAAAAAATATAGAAAAAAATAGGAGTATGCTTCAAAACTCCGCAGGTGGAGGGTAACATAGATACCCGTGTCAACCTGTCATAGATTAACCGACGTGTCATGGCATGAGCATACATGTATGACATAATTTTCATGAGCTATTGTCAGAGCTTGGCTTAATAGGAATGATAGACTACTCATATCAACAAAGGATTTCCTTCTTTTGGGGAGCTCATTCGCAAAGAACTCCAAAGTTATGGGTGATTGGCTTGGAGCGATTTTAAGATGGGTGACCAACCGGGAAGTTGCTCCCTGGTGCGCACGAGTGAGGACAAAATGCGCAGAAAAGACTAGTGTTGGCCTGTGGGTATGGTCTAGACCCCGCCAGACGAAATGACCGGGAACTGGTGGTTGTGGTCGGGGTGTTGCTACCTCTTGAGCTTGCGTTGGTTTTCCCCGAAGAGGAGAGGATGATGCAGCAGAGTAGCGTAAGTATTTACCTCAGTTTTTGAGAACCAAGGTATCAATCCAGTAGGAGGCCACGCTCAAGTCCCTCGTACCTGCACAAATCGATAGCAACTCGCAACAACGCGATTAGGGGTTGTCAATCCCTTCACGGTCTCTTACGAGAGTGAGATCTAATAGAGATAACATTTTTGGTATTTTTGATATAAAGATGCAAAGTGAAAAGTAAAAGGCAAAGTAAAAACAAAGCAAGATTAAAGTGATGGAGATTGATATGGTGAGAATAGACTCGGGGGCCATAGGTTTCACTAGTGGCTTCTCTCAAGAGCATAAGTTTTCTATGGTGGGTGAACAAATTACTGTTGAGCAATTGACAAAATTGAGCATAGTTATGAGAATATCTAGGCATGACCATGTATATAGGCATCACGTCCGTGACAAGTAGATCGAAACGATTCTGCATCTACTACTATTACTCCACTCATCGACCGCTATCCAGCATGCATCTAGAGTATTAAGTTAAAAACAGAGTAACGCTTTAAGCAAGATGACATGATGTAGAGAGATAAATTCATGCAATATGAAATAAACCCCATCTTGTTATCCTCGATGGCAACGATACAATACGTGCCTTGCTGCCCCTTCTGTCACTGGGAAAGGACACCGCAAGATCGAACCCAAAGCTAAGCACTTCTCCCATGGCACGAACTACCAATCTAGTCGGCCAAACCAAACGGATAATTCGAAGAGACTTGCAAAGATAACCAATCATACATAAAAGAATTCAGAGAAGATTCAAATATTGTTCATAGATAGACTTGATCATAAACCCACAATTCATCGGTCTCAACAAGCACACCGCAAAAGAAGAAGATTACATCAAATAGATCTCCACAAGAGAGGGGGAGAACATTGTATTAAGATCCAAAAAGAGAGAAGAAGCCATCTAGCTAATAACTATGGACTCGAAGGTCTGAGGTAAACTACTCACACTTCATCGGAGAGGCTATGATGATGTAGAAGCCCTCGTGATGACGGCCCTCTCCGGCGGAGCTCCGGAACAGGCCCCAAGATGGGATCTCGTTGATACAGAAAGTTGCGGCGGTGGAATTAGGTTTTTGGCTCCTGTTCTGATTGTTTGGGGGTACGTGGGTATATATAGGAGGAAGGAGTACGTCGGTGGAGCATCGAGGGGCCCACGAGGCAGGGGGGCGCGCCCCCTACCCTCGTGACCGCCTCCGGTACTTCTTGGAGTAGGGTCCAAGTCTCCTGGGTCTTATTCGGGAAGAAAATCACGTTCCAAAAATGATTTTTTCTGTTTGGACTCCGTTTGATATTCTGTTTCTTCGAAACACTGAAATAGGCAAAAAAACAGCAATTCTGGGCTGGGCCTCTGGTTAATAGGTTAGTCCCAAAAATAATATAAAAGTGAAAAATAAAGCCCAATACAGTCCAAAACAGTAGATAATATAGCATGGAGCAATCAAAAATTATAGATACGTTGGAGATGTATCAGGCATCCCCAAGCTTAATTCCTACTCGTCCTCGAGTAGGTAAATGATAAAAAGAGAATTTTTTATGCGGGGTGCTACTTGGCATAATTTCAATGCAAAATTTCTTAATTGTGGTATGAATATTCAGATTAGAAAGATTCAAGACAAAAGTTCATATTGACATAAAGAATAATAACACTTCAAGCAAACTAACAAAGCAATTATGTTTTCTCAAAGTAACATGGCCAAAGAAAGTTCATCCCTACAAAATCATATAGTTTAGTTATGCTCCATTTTCGTCACACAAGAATGCTCTCATCATGCACAACCCCGATGACAAGCCAAGCAATTGTTTCATACCTTAATAATTTCAAACTCATAAACTTTCACACAATACATGAGCGTGAGCCATGGATATAGCATTATGGGTGGAATAGAATATAATGATGGGGGTTGTGTGGAGAAGACAAAAAAGGAGAAAGTCTCACATCAACGAGGCTAATCAATGGGCTAGGGAGATGCCCATCGATTGATGTTAATGCAAAGAGTAGGGATTGCCATGCAACGGATGCACTAGAGCTATAAATGTATGAAAGCTCAACAAAAGAAACTAAGTGGGTGTGCATCCAACTTGCTTGCTCACGAAGACCTAGGGCACTTGAGGAGGCCCATTGTTGGAATATACAAGCCAAGTTCTATAATGAAAAATTCCCACTAGTATATGAAAGTGATAACTCAAGAGACTCTCTATATGAAGAACATGGTGCTACTTTGAAGCACAATATATGAGACTCGCTATATCATGGTGCTACTTTGAAGCACAAGTGTGGAAAAAGGATAGTAGCATTGCCCCTTTTTTGGGGGGGCCTTCTTTTTTTCTTTGGCCTTTCTCTTTTTTTGGGGACAATGCTCTATTGAATGATGATCATCACACTTCTATTTATTTACAACTCAATGATTACATCTCGATACTAGAACAAAGTATGACTCTATATGAATGCTTCCGGCGGTGTACCGGGATATGCAATGAATCAAGAGTGACAAGTATGAAAAAATTATGAACGGTGGCTTTGCCACAAATACCATGTCAACTACATGATCATGCTAAGCAATATGACAATGATGAACGTGTCATGATAAATTGGATGGTGGAAAGTTGCATGGCAATATATCTCGGAATGGCTATGGAAATGCCATAATAGGTAGGTATGGTGGTTGTTTTAAGGAATATATAAGGAGGTTTATGTGTGAAAGAGCGTATCATATCACGGGGTTTGGATGCACCGGCGAAGTTTGCACCAACTCTCAATGTGAGAAAGGTCAATGCACGGTACCGTAGAGGCTAGCAATGATGGAAGGGTGAGAGTGCGTATAATCCATGGACTCAACATTAGTCATAAAGAACTCATATACATATTGCCAAAATCTACAAGCCATAAAAAACCAAAGTATTACGCGCATGCTCCTAGGGGAATAGATTGGTAGGAAAAGACCATCGCTCGTCCCCGACCGCCACTCATAAGGAGGACAATCAAATAACACCTCATGTTTCAAATTTGTTGCATAATGTTAACCATACGTGCATGCTACGGGACTTGCAAACTTTAACTCAAGAACTTTTCAAATTCACAATTACTCTACTAGCATGACTTTGATATTACTACCTCCATATCTCAAAACAATTATCAATCATCCAACTTTTCTTAGTATTCAACACACTCAAAAGAAAGTTTCACAAATCTTGAATACCAAGCAAGTTATTATTAAGCAAATTACCATGCTATTACAACTCTCAAAATAATTTAAGTGAAGCATGAGAGATCAATAGTTTCTTTAAAACAAACCACCACCGTGCTCTTAAAATATCTAAGTGAAGCACATAGAGCAAAATTACAACGCTCAAAAGATATAAGTGAAGCACATAGAGCAAAACTACATAGCTCAAAAGATATAACTGAAGCACAAAGAGTATTCTATTAAATTTTAATTCATAGATGACTCTCTCAAAAGGTGTGTACAGCAAGGATGATTGTGGCACACTAACAAACAAAGACACAAATAATACAAGATGCTCCAAGCAAAACACATATCATGTTGGTGAATAAAAATATAGCTCCAAGTAAATTACCGATGGAAGTGGACGAAAGAGGGGATGCCTTCCAGGGCATCCCCAAGCTTTGACTTTTTGGTGTCCTTGGATTATCTTGGGTGTGCCATGGGCATCCCCAAGCTTAGGCTCTTGCCACTCCTTGTTCCATAATCCATCAAAATAATTCACCCAAAACTTGAAAACTTCACAACACAAAACTCAATAGAAATCTCGTGAGCTCCGTTAGAGAAAGAAAACATAAAACCACTTCAAGGTACTGTAATGAAATCATTCTTTATTTATTTCGGTGTTAAACCTACTGTATTACAACTTCTCTATGGATTATAAACTATTTTACTAACCATAGATTCATCAAAATAAGCAAACAACAAACGAAAAACAGAATTTGTCAAAAACAGAACAGTCTGTAGTAATCTGTAACTAACGCAAACTTCTGGAACTCCAAAAAATCTACCAAAATTAGAAGACCTAGACAATTTTTTTATTGATCAGGAGCAATTGGAATCAGTATTTTATCACGTTCGAATGATTTTTAATAATTCGGTCACTGAACGCAAAGTTTTTGGAAATTACAGCAAGATCAAATAACTATCATCCAAGAAGATCCAATAGGTCTAGCTTGGCACAAACACTAATTAAAACACAAAACCACATCCAAAAAGAAGGTAGATGGGTTATTTATTCCCTAACAAAAGAAAAGCACAAAAAAATAAAAATAAAATTGGGTTGCCTCCCAACAAGCGCTATCGTTTAACGCCCCTAGCTAGGCATAAAAGCGAGGATAGATCTAGGTATTGCCATCTTTGGAAGGCAATTCTTCAATGAGGCATCTACCTTACTTAGAGATCACTTTCTTTTTAGTAATTATCAAAATTTTAGGCACAAGATCGAAAAATTCATTTGTAGCAAATGGTTCCTTAATGAAATCAAAAATATCGGGATGAATACTTATAGATTTAAGATCAACAATTTCCTTACTAGATGATTCACCCTTATTCTTAGGAACATACATAAGCTTAGCAATTTTAGTGGGAGGACTAGGAGTATTCTTTATGGAAGAAAAAGCGGTTCCCAAATTGGTAATGATACCCTCAAGTTTATCGATTCTAGAGGAATCTAGATTTATTTTCTCATCGACCATGGGTTCCTTCTCCTTAATATTTTTCAAAGTCATTCCTACCTTAGATCCATATTGAGTAATTTGATTATGGATCTTTTTATATAGATTTTCAATTGATTCCATAGTAGCAACTTTGTTTTCAATAATTTCAAGCCTTTGCATAACATGCTCCAAAGTTAGCATAGTTCCATTAACCAAAAGAGGTGGTGAGCCAAATAAATCTATCATAGCATTATAAGAATCAAAAGTATGGCTACCCAAGAAGTTCCCTCCGATAATGGTATCAAGGATATATCTATACCAAGGACTAGCACCCACATAAAAATGACGAAGAAGAACTTAAGTAGATTGCTTCCTGGTAGCTCTGTTTTGAGCATTGCAAATTCTATACCAAGCGTCTTTCAGATTTCCCCCCTCCCTTTGTTTAAAATTTAGAACTTCGTTCTCGGGAGATAACGGAGAAGATATAAGACTGGCCATGACGACAAGACAGGCGAGAAAAAGGCAAATGGAGAAGGAGAAGGAGAAGGAGAAAGAGAGGGCGAATAAAACAGCAAGGGTGAAGTGGGGGAGAGGAAAACGAGAGGCAAATGGCAACTAATTTAATGCGGGAGATAGGGATTGTGATGGGTACTTGGTATGTTGACTTTTTCCGTAGACTCCCCGGCAACATCGCCAGAAATTCTTCTTGCTACCTCTTGAGCTTGCGTTGATTTTTCCCGAAGAGGAGAGGATGATGCAGCAGAGTAGCGTAAGTATTTCCCTCAGTTTTTGAGAACCAAGGTATCAATCCAGTAGGAGGCCACGCTCAAGTCCCTCGTACCTGCACAAATCGATAGCAACTCGTAACCAACACGATTAGGGGTTGTCAATCCCTTCACGGTCTCTTACGAGAGTGAGATCTAATAGAGATAACATTTTTGGTATTTTTGATATAAAGATGCAAAGTGAAAAGTAAAAGGCAAAGTAAAAACAAAGCAAGATTAAAGTGATGGAGATTGATATGGTGAGAATAGACTCGGGGGCCATAGGTTTCACTAGTGGCTTCTCTCAAGAGCATAAGTTTTCTACGGTGGGTGAACAAATTACTGTTGAGCAATTGACAAAATTGAGCATAGTTATGAGAATATCTAGGCATGACCATGTATATAGGCATCACGTCCGTGACAAGTAGATCGAAACGATTCTGCATCTACTACTATTACTCCACTCATCGACCGCTATCCAGCATGCATCTAGAGTATTAAGTTAAAAACAGAGTAACGCTTTAAGCAAGATGACATGATGTAGAGAGATAAATTCATGCAATATGAAATAAACCCCATCTTGTTATCCTCGATGGCAACGACACAATACGTGCCTTGTTGCCCCTTCTGTCACTGGGAAAGGACACCGCCAGACCGAACCCAAAACTAAGCACTTCTCCCATGGCAAGAACTACCAATCTAGTCGGCCAAACCAAACGGATAATTCGAAGAGACTTGCAAAGATAACCAATCATACATAAAAGAATTCAGAGAAGATTCAAATATTGTTCATAGATAGACTTGATCATAAACCCACAATTTATCGGTCTCAACAAACACACCGCAAAAGAAGAATATTACATCAAATAGATCTCCACAAGAGAGGGGGAGAACATTGTATTGAGATCCAAAAAGAGAGAAGAAGCCATCTAGCTAATAACTATGGACCCGAAGGTCTGAGGTAAACTACTCACACTTCATCGGAGAGGCTATGATGATGTAGAAGCCCTCCGTGATGACGTCCCTCTCCGGCGGAGCTATGGAACAGGCCCCAAGATGGGATCTCGTTGATACAGAAAGTTGCGGTGGTGGAATTAGGTTTTTGGCTCCTGTTCTGATCGTTTGGGGGTACGTGGGTATATATAGGAGGAAGGAGTACGTCGGTGGAGCACCGAGGGGCCCACGAGGCAGGGGGCGCGCCCTATAGGGGGCGCACCCCCCCTCGTGACTGCCTCCGGTACTTCTTGGAGTAGGGTCCAAGTCTCCTGGGTCTTATTCGGGAAGAAAATCACGTTCCAAAAAGGATTTTTCTGTTTGGACTCCGTTTGATATTCTGTTTCTTCGAAACACTGAAATAAGCAAAAAAACATCAATTCTGGGCTGGGCCTCCGGTTAATAGGTTAGTCCAAAAAATAATATAAAAGTGGAAAATAAAGCCCAATATAGTCCAAAACAGTAGATAATATAGCATGGAGCAATCAAAAATTATAGATACGTTGGAGACGTATCAGGTGTTACAATTGGTATCAGAACCGACCTTTTGCGGTTACACGAGCATGTGCGGGTCAGGTTTGTTGGCATGTGGCTCATGGCGCATGTGGCCCGTTGTGGCACATGGCATGGCACTTGTGCCGGACTAGACGCGCATACATGTAGTCATGTACCAAGAGGGAACGTTTCTGATGGGCCGACTGTAAGGGCATATTTATCCCTAAAGTGTTTTGGTGATTGATGACAATGCTTTTGTGGACTAATCATGTGCGCTAAGTATTTCAGAGATTCATCCTTTGGCACGAGACGACTCCCTCCCCTCGGAGTTTGAAGCGAAGACGGTGTAGCCCTTTCGATTCAGTTTTGGTGGACTTGTGTCGTAGGAGTCACCGTACTATCAAGAGGGGGTCCACATTGGTTAGGCTAGGGTGGAATCAACACGTACACATTTCCTTTTCACCCTCTAAGCCTTTACGCTTCATTGAGGGCTCCCTTGCTGCCTCCTCCCTGAGATCTGGTCCCAGCGGTAGTACCGCAGACCTCAGCGGTAGTACCGCCCGAGTGCTACAAGCGGCAGTACCGCTCCACAGCGGTAGTACCGCTTGGAGCCCTCAGCCGTAGTACCATTGCGGCTCCGTGCTCCTACCGCCTCGACTCGAGGGCTCTCTTCTCGTGTCGGGTTTTGCAGCAGTAGAAGCGGTAGTACCGCTTGTAAGAGGTAGTACCGCCCTTATCACCACGGTAGTACCGCTCTGGGTCCAGGTCCTGCTCTGCTTCTTTCTCTCTTCTTACTGCACGGCAGTACCACGAGGTGGGACGGTAGTACCGCTGGCCACAGCGGCAATACCGCCCCCCAGCGGTAGTACCGCCTTGTGCTGGGCTAAGCGAGGGTAACGGTTGGATTGTCTCTCCCCTTATAAAAGGGGGTCTTCTTCTCCAACTTGACCTACCTCTTTTCCCCCAAGCTCCATTGTTGCTCCAAAGCTCATTTTCGCCCGATCTCTCTCCCTACCCAATCAAACTTGTTAAATTTGTAGGGATTGGTTGAGAAGGCCCAGATCTACACTTCCACCAAGAGAAATTTGATTCCCTCACTCATCCCTTGCGGATCTTGTTACTCTTGGGTGTTTGAGCACCCTAGATAGTTGAGGTCACCTCGGAGCCATATTCCATTGTGGTGAAGCTCCATGGTTTCGTTGGGAGCTTCCAATTCGGTTGTGGAGAGAGCCCCAACCTTGTTTGTAAAGGTCCGGTCGCCGCCTTCAAGGGCACCAATAGTGAAATCACGGCATCTCGCATTGTGTGAGGGCGTGAGGAGAATACGGTGGCCCTAGTGGCTTCTTGGGGAGCATTGTGCCTCCACACCGCTCCAACGGAGACGTACTTCCCCTCAAAAGGAAGGAACTTTGGTAACACATCCTCGTCTTCACCGGCTCCACTCTTGGTTATCTCGTGCCTTTACTTGTGCAAGCTTATTTGTGTTATATCCATTGCTTGCTTGTGTGCTTGTTGTTGTTGCATCATATAGGTTGCTCACCTAGTTGCATATCTAGACAACCTACTTTGATGCAAAGTTTAAATTGGTAAAGAAAAGCTAAAAATTGTTAGTTACCTATTCACCCCCCTCTAGTCAACTATATCCATCCTTTCAATTGGTATTAGAGCCTCGTCTCTTTATTAAGGACTTTGCCGTACGAAGAGTATGGTTGACACCGTAGACGGTGCGGAGGAGCACTCCGGTGTGAATCCAATCTCGTCTACGGCCGATGGGGGAACCGTGGTCTCTCGTAAGGAATTTAATGTGGCTTTGGACACATTGAAGACCTCCATGACGACCGAGGTTGAAAGCATGTTTTAATAAATTCATAGAAGGGCTTAAACTATCCACGTACCGTTGAAAGTGGGTGAACCCACTAACAAGGTGACGGATGCTAACGCCGACAAGGGGGAAGCTACTAGTGAGAATGCTCCTTGTTCTAGTGGTAAATATGGCACCAACATCTTTGCCCATGTGGAACCTCCACTTGTCTATGGTGGATCGGTTCCTTCCACTCATTTGAATCATGTCGGCCCTACCCCTAAGATTGTGAAGAATGAGGACTTTGATTCTTGGGTGTATCGCTTTAGGCGTCATTTAAATCACGTGAATACTAATCTTTGAGAATCATTGAAGAAGGTTTCTATCCGCATGACCGAAGCAACTTCATGATACGTCTCCAACGTATCTATAATTTTTGATTGCTCCATGCTATATTATCTACTGTTTTAGGCAATATTGGGCTTTATTATCCACTTTTATTTATTTTTGGGACTAACCTATTAACCGGAGGCCTAGCCCAGATTTGTTGTTTTATGCCTATTTCAGTGTTTCGAGGAAAAGGAATATCAGACGGAGTCAAAACGGAACGAAATCAACTGGAGAAGTTATTTTTGGAAGGAAACCTACCTGATAGACTTGGACTCTACGTCAGATGATACGGGAGCTGCTCACGAGGGTGGGGGGCGTGCCCCCCTCCATAAGGCGCGCCCCTTGCCTCATGGGGCCCCCGCAGTTCCACCGACGTACCCCTTGCACCCATATATACCTACGTATCCTAAAACTTCCAGAACAGAGATTAGATTGGGAGTTCTGCCGCTGCAAGCCTCTGTAGCCACCAAAAACCTAATCGGGACCCTGTTCCGGCACCCTGCCGGAGGGGGGAACCCTCACTGGTGGCCATCTTCATCATCCCGACGCTCTCCATGACGAGGAGGGAGTTGTTCACCCTCGGGGCTGAGGGTATGTACCAGTAGCTATGTGTTTGATCTCTCTCTCTCTCTCGTGTTCTTGATTTGGCACGATCTTGATGTATCGCGAGCTTTGCTATTATAGTTGGATCTTATGTTTCTTCTCCCCCTCTTCTCTCTTGTAATGGATTGAGTTTTCCCTTTGAAGTGATCTTATCGGATTGAGTCTTTAAAGATTTGAGAACACTTGATGTATGTCTTGCCGTGCTTATCTGTGGTGACATTGGGATATCACGTGCCACTTGATGTATGTTTTGGTGATCAACTTGCGGGTTCCGCCCATGAACCTATGCATAGGGGTTGGCACACGTTTTCGTCGTGATTCTCCAGTAGAAACTTTGGGCACTCTTTGAGGTTCTATGTGTTGGTTTGAATAGATGAATTGAGATTGTGTGATGCATATCGTATAATCATACCCACGGATACTTGAGGTGACATTGGAGTATCTAGGTGACATTAGGGTTTTGGTTGATTTGTGTCTTAAGGTGTTATTCTAGTATGTTGGGGATATAACTATTTGTGTAAGCCGCCCAGGAGGGGCCGGGTTACGCAAAGAGGATTCATCATATGAAGCCCAAGATCAAGCATGAAGATGGCAGTTCAAGAAGGGGCTTAAAGCCCACAGGCGGCTTAAGGCCCGTAGTGATAAACCGCCGTAATGGCATGACTTGTATTGTAAGGCAGGATTAACTAGTCACCGAGCCGGACACTGTCTATGAGCCGGCCGGGACTCTGTAGGCCGCAGGGCGTCAACCCGTGTATATAAGGGGACGACCCACCGACGGCTTAGGGCAAGAAACAACCCATCGAGAGCCGGACATAGCGTATCTCGCTCCCTGGTCATCGAAACATCAAGCAGTACCAACCCAACTAGACGTAGGCCTTACCTTCACCGTAAGGGGCCGAACTAGTATAAACCTCTCGTGTCCCTTGTCCCGATTAACCCCTTTAAGCTTCCTAGTTGCGATGGCTCCACGACTAAGTCCTTCCAAGAGGACATCTGCCGTGACAATTCCACGATAGTTGGCGCCCACCGTGGGGCCAGCGCACGGTGGATTTGAGTTCTTGAAGGGCAGCTTCGAAGGGCTCAAGGGATACGCAGTCGGCCGGATGACCAAGAGTCGTCGCGGCAAGATCTACATCGACGACGAAGGCTGGGGCCCCGACGCCGGCTCAATTGAGTACGGGTACCGGGTCCCCTTTGGTGGAATTCATGTCTTCATCGGCCGGATTGGAGAGCCGGGCCCTGAGCCGGACAACTACACCGACCTCATCGAGACGGCTCAGCATGCGAGACCCGCCCAAGCTCAACCCGTCGTGAAGCGTGCCTTCATGGGTTGCATCCACGGAGGTGAACTTCCTGAAGGATCTGAAGGTGATGATGAGTCGGCCGTCCTCTCTGACGGCGACTCATCCGCCGGCTCAATGGATTCGCTGTACCAAGTTCAAGATGGTGTGCTTGGGGGCTGTTCCGATGGCAGCACTATTCCGAACCCCTTAGAGTCGCCAAACTGGGCATGAGTCTTCATGGCTGGCACTCAACCCGGCCAAAATTCTACGGCTTCAGCAGTGATAACGTCCGGGTTAGGAGCAGCCGGGGCAGGAGGCCCTGTGCGCTCACTGGTTCAGGTGCTGATGGATCTCATGGATAAACTTACGACCCTGTTAACCACTATAGTCATCCCTGCGAACCAATCTGAGCATGAGGCAGAGGTGGCACAGGTTCGTGAGGAGATCGCCAATGCCAAGGAAACCTTAGCAGCTGAGGATGCTAGACTGGCGACAGAGCGGGCGGCTTTGGATGCACGGGCACAACAGCTTCAGGCAGAGGCTTTCCAGCTCACGATGAGTCTGAACGCATCTAATGAGGTAATGAGGAGGAGACATCAGAAAACTCAGTCCCGTTTACCTCCGACTTATGACCCTCGGAATCTCTTCGCTGCACCCGGAGCTGGCCCAAGTAACCAGCCAGGTGCAAATCAGTTTATGACATCCGGAGCAGTGGGCCCAGTTCAGCCTCAGGTAACGGCACCTCTTCACGGCAATATGGCACCGCCCCGTTACGTATCGATACCACCGGGTCACTTCTCCAACCCCATGGAGAATTTAATCGCAGCATCAGCACGTTTGGCGGCTCTCCCAGTAGATGGTGATGATCTGACAGCAGTGGAGACCCGGAGGATCAGAGAACTTGTCCAGACGGCTCTGGCCCAGCAGGAGACTTATTCTTACAGCCGGGACAGGATTCATTCAACTCCTCCACCCTGGTTAGCTCCGCCTCGTCAAAACCGGAGCCCGAGTTACAGCAGGCACCGGGAGTCAGAGGCTCTGTCAAGCAACGCTCAGCACCGGAACCAGCCTAGTGGATATAACACGGTGCAGGATCGGATACGTCAGGAGGACGAACGGGTGGCACAGCTAGCGGCTCAGCTAGCAGCTCGGTAGGACTTACCGGCTTATCCGACGACTTCTGTTGAGGCGGGAGTTGCTACTAGAACTGGAGGAGTTCCCTGTCTGGTACCGGCTCTACGTAATGTACGTCTACCCAAGGATTTCAAGGGGCCTCGAAAGGTCCCGAATTATACAGCTGACTTACAGCCTGGGGCGTGGATCGAGAGTTATGAGATGGCCATGGAGCTGCTAGAGGTCAGTGACGCAGCGATGGCTAAATACTTCACCATGATGTTGGACGGAGCGGCCCGTTCTTGGTTAAAGGGTTTGCCACCCATCTCCATTAGTTCATGGGCAGAGCTGAAAGCCCGCTTCATCCAGAATTTCAAGGACACTTGCAAGCAGTGTATGTCAATGGTGTACTTGACAAATTGTAAGCAGGAGGAAGGTGAACCCACGACTCATTGGGTACGCAGGGTCAAAGATATAATACATTCATCTGACAAGATGGACGCCGGCTCAGCCATTCTCATGCTAGAAAAGAATTGCCGCTTTGAACCTCTGAGACAGAAGCTGGGGCACCTTAAGCGTGATTGCAATGATATGGGGACGCTGATGGCGGCTTTAGTCAAATATGCCGATTCTGATAGTACCAAGGATCCCGCGTCTGATGAAGAAAAGACAGGGAAGGGAAAGAAGAGCGATAATGGAAAGGGCCAGCAGCACAATCCGATGAATCATGGAGGCAATAAGCGTAAGGCGGACGGTAACCCGGAATTCGTGGCCAACGCACAGGGTAACAATCAGAAACGCAAGGGAAAGTCACCCCGGTTTGGCGGGTCAGGTCCATCTCTTGAACAGTTACTCAATGAGCCTTGTCCAAAACACGGCACCCGGGAGCGACCGGCGACTCACTTATGGAAGGATTGCGCAATCATGAAGGCGTTCAAGAATTCCAATACATTTGATGGCAATCAAGACCCAGGCGGCGGCTCAGGAGGTGGCGGCTTTCATGGCCCGGGCGGCGGTTCAGGGTCCGGTTTTCAGGGAAACCAGGATGGTTATAACCAGCAGCAGTCCGGTCAAGGAGGTCAACAGCAGCAGCTGTCGGGTTATCAGAGCCATCCAAAGCAGCTAAATAGTGGGCAGTATCACGTGTTCACCACCAGTTTGTGTAAACGTGATCAAAAAATTCACAAGAGGGCTGTGAACTCTGTTGAACCGGCAGTCTATAACGCCCTCGATGCGGCTATATCTCCCACGTGTCGAAGCACGACTTAGAGGCATAACCGCATTGAAAGCAATGTCGCAAGTGAGGTAATCTTCACACAACCCATGTAATACATAAGGGAAAGAGCTACATAGTTGGCTTACAATCGCCACTTCACACAATACATGAGTAAAGCATTACATCATACAGATACAATCAAGGTCCGACTACGGAACCAAAATAAAAGAAGACTACCCCAAATGCTACACAGATCCCCGATCGTCCCAACTGGGCTCCACTACTGATCGACTGAAATGAAACAACACAATGAGCAAGATCTTCATCGAGCTCCTCCTTGAGCTTGGGTGCGTCACCTGCACGGTTTCATCGGCACCTGCAAACTGGTTTTGGAAGTATCTGTGAGTCACGGGGACTCAACAATCTCACACCCGCGAGATCAAGACTATTTAAGCTTATGGGTAGGACAGGGTAGTGAGGTGGAGCTGCAGCAAGCGACTAGCATATCTGGTGTCTAACATACGCAAATGAGAGCGAGAAGAGAAGGCAAAAGCACGGTCGAACAACTATGATCAAGAAGTGATCCTGAAACTACTTACGTCAAGCATAACTCCAACACCGTGTTCACCTCCCGGACTCCGCCGAGAAGAGACCATCACGGTTACACACGCGGTTGATGTATTTTAATTGAGATCAACTTCGGGTTTTCTACAACCGGACATTAACAAATTCCCATCTGCCCATAACCGCGGGCACGGCTTTCGAAAGTTCAAACCCTGCAAGGGTGTCCCAACTTAGCCCATGATAAGCTCTCGCGATCAACGAAGGATATTCCTTCTCCCCGGGAAGACCCAATCAGTCTCGGAATCCTAGCTACAAGACATTTCGACAGTAATAAAACAAGTCCAGCAAAACCGCCCGGATGTGCCGACAAATCCTGATAGGATCTGCACATATCTCGGTCTCAGGGCACACCGGATTGTCCAAACTTCCGATAGGCGAACCCAGAGTTGCCCCTGGTGGCCACCGGCGGCTGACGGTTTGGACCAGCACTCACGACGAGCACTGGTCCGGGGGGGGGGGGGGTAAAATAAAGATGACCCTCGAGAGCGCGACTCCCAAGGGAAAAAGGACTAGGTGAGGCAAATGGTAAACCCAAGGTTGGGCCTTGCTGGAGGAGTCTTATTCAAAGCGAACTTGGGTTAGAGGCTTGGTTTGACAATATGGGAGGCATGGTAAGCAAGTGGTAGGAATCACAACATAGGCATAGCAAAAGAGCGAGCAACTAGCAAGCAAAGATAGAAGTGATTTCGAGGGTATGGTCATCTTGCCTGAGATCCCGCAAGGAAGAAGAACGAGTCCATGAAGAAGACAAACGGACGTAGACCAACGGATCCTCAGAACTCCGGAACGAAACCGAAGCTAACGTGAGAAGCAACCCGGACAGAAACAAACAACATAGTAAACAACCACCACATAAACATGGCATGATATGCGAGATGTGGTATGCAATGCATATGCATGCTTCGGAAGGAAAAAGATGAACCAGGCATAATCTTGGAAAAACAAGTATGCCACTGGAAAGATGAGGTGATTTCGGTTGAAATCGATATAAAGATCACCGGAATCGGATGCACGGTTTGCAAATGACAAGCAAAACAAGAATGACAAGATTCTGCCATTAATAGCATGATGCTACTTAGCAAGCAACAATAAATTAAGCTACTGCACCCAAACATATCAGCAAAGCATATGACAGTAATCTACTCAAGATGCTTGACAAAAGATGAACACTTAGGTACGGCTAAATCACACCATAAAAGGTTCAAACAAGCATGGCAAAAGTGCAAAAGATAACAGGTTCACAGACTTGGTGAAAATACTAACATACCAGAATTAGTATCAGGAGGGCATGTTTAGAGCAATGAAACAACATGCTACAGGAACACAAAATAGCAAAGCAAGGCATGGCATGAATCTACTCAAAGCATGTAACAAGAATCCCTTACTGACCATAAGCCAAAAGGGATCAGAAAATACAATAACACCCATGTCAATTAAGCAAGTTTCGTTACAGGTTTCAGACTTAGCAGAAAACTGGACATGTCAAAACAGATAACAAGTAGGCATGTTTACGAGCTCGATGCACTCACTACAGAGCATTAAATGATAAACTAAGCATACATACATCAAGAAGACATGGCATAGAAGCTAGATATGGCAAGAATAACATCATAGCATGCAAAGAACAACTACAACAAGCTTGGCAAAATCGAATAACATGTAAACAATCTGCCAGCAACATTTTATAGCAAAAGTAGAGCTCGATTGACTCAAGCTATATCACTCCATAATTACCAACAAAAACATGGATGGATAGAGCACATTCTTATGTTCAAAACATCCTTACTAGTCATGCTCAAAAGAGGCATAGATCTCTCTGAAACAACATGAACACATGGCATAAAAATAACAGCAGGGCATGACTTTGTAAAATTACTAAGTCCGTGAAATCAGCAACATTATGATCCCTAGTCTGCATGCTTGTGCTAGTCACCACATAGATCAAAAAAATACATGGAATACACCCTTGTAAAGATGGCATGGCATATTACAAAACACATGTAGGACTCAACTTCATAGGATGCACACATCAATCATGGCAAAAATGACAAAAGTGCAAGTTCTGGTAAGAATCTGCTACTAACATCACATAACCCTCTTCTAACAGCATTTCGGGCATCAAGATGAACTCAAATGAAAATGATGCAATGATATGAAATGATGTACTCACCGAGGCGAACAATTTGACATATTACACGCACAAAACGGAGTAGTACACACGGAGATATGATGCGATGAATTTGGCAACATAATGCAAAATATTCGGGACTTAGACGAAATCCGAGGGGGGGGGGGTGGAAGTCTAACTTCCGATCCAGATCTGGATCGGGCCGGGTCCGGCGAGGGCGAGGTCCGGCGAGGGAGGCGGCGGGATCCGGGGCCGGCGGAGAGCTCCGGCCGGATCCGGGACCGGCGACATCGGGCGACGCGGCGCTGGTCCAGGGCGGCTCCGGCGGCGAGCTGGCGCGGGGTCGCGGGCGCGGGGCGCCGGCGGAGGCGGGGAGACGCGGCGGCGCCGACGAGTGCAATGCGGGCGGCGGAAGGTTGCCGGAGATGGCGGCGCTGGTCCGGGGCGGCGCACGGTGGACAGGAGGCGGCGGAGCGGTGCGTAGCCGGCGAGGAACGGGCGCGGGCGGCGGAGGCGCGGGCGCGGGCACACGCGGGCCGGGCGGCGGCGCGGGACGGGCCCCGCGGGCCGGCCTCGGGCCCCATAGGCCGCGGGCGGCGGAGGAGAGAGGAGGCGCGGGGAGGCTGATGTGGCGCGCTCCGGTTGGCCGGGAGCGGCGCTGGGGCGACGTGGCGCGATGCCATTGGGCGAGCGACATGTTTGGCGGACATGTCCGGCGCGGATGGACATGTCCGGCGGCGCGAGGAGGAAGAAGCTAGGATTTGGACTGCGGGATTTCGGAGAGGGTCACATATTTATAGGTAAAGGGGGCTAGGAAGCTCCAAATGGAGTGCGGTTTTCGGCCACGCGATCGTGATCGAACGGCGATGGACATGGGAGTGTCTTAGATGGGTTATTGGGCTGTTTTGGAGGGGTGTTGGGCTGCAACACAAAGAGGGCTTCACGGTTACCCGGTTAACTGTTGGAGTATCAAACGACCTCCGAATGACCCGAAACTTGACAGGCGGTCTACCGGTGTTATACCAAGGCCGCTTGGCAAACCTCGGTCCATTCCGAGAAAGTTTAATCCCCGCTCACGGAAAAAGGTAAAAAGGAACGCCGGGGAACATAGGAGCGCCGGATTGCAAAACGGACAACGGGGAAAATGCTCGGATTCATGAAACGAACACGTATGCGAATGCGATGCACATGATGACATGACATGAAATGCAGATGATGACATGGCAAAGTGCAACACGCAAGCACATGACATGGCAACGACGGCGAATAACTGGCGGACACCTGGCGCATCGAATCCGGGGCGTTACAACACTCCACCACTACGAGAGGATCTCGTCCCGAGATCTAGAATGGCACCGGAGGGGAAAACAGAAGAGAAAGAGAAGAGGTAAAACTAAGTTGCTTCTTTGACAAAAGAGTGAAACCATGAACCTTGAGAGGTTGAAAAGTTGAAAGAAAGAACACAACAGAGTTGAACGAACTTGAAAACACTCCGTTAGAAAAGAGGAACATGGGATACGACAAGAACCAAGAGGTTAAGTGACAAGATAGATATTGACACCACTTCGGTTAACAAGATAGAGAAGGAATAAGAATGGCATAATTTGGGCAGCACTCCGACTAAAAATGGAAGGAACTGAACATGAACTTGAGAAGATGGGAAGATACTTGAAGAAATCAACAACACACTGCCTCGAAAACAAATATAAGAATGACACCAGGAGTAAGAATGATTCCAAACAGCACTCCGGTTGAGAAGAGAGGATAAACTTGATAAGATGATAAAACTTGAATGAAGGACACGACACTCTGGTTGACTGGATAAGCAAAAGCAAAGAACATGATCCTCACCATTCGCGAAGAAGAGTGAAGGGAGCAACATCACAATGCCTCCGGAAGAAGAAATAGAAGATTGATCATTGGAATAAAGGAATGGAGAAGAAAATGCCAATTTCTGCCACAAATGAGCTTGGAAAGCACCCTTGCAAGAAGGTTATAACGGAGTTGTTGGAAAACCCACAACAAAAAGAATAACCTTGTAGTGGACTTATGGAAACAACTCAAAATTATGAGGTGAGCTTCTGCCACTAACCGGAAGCAAAAGATTGCATTGATATAAACAAGGAGACGAGAAACTATTTCACCGGGAGGATAAAAGAAGAACTTGGGTCATTTATAAACACCATAAATAGCAACAATCCTTAGGGAAAGCTTTAAGTGAAATATAGCCCAAGATAACTCCAATGAAGAGATTGATGGATTTAAAATACCTCATTCTTAACAATATGTGAATCATGAAACGCGAACTCAAATTGTCAAGAATGACATAACACCACCTCAAAAGATAAGGTAGAAAGAATTGCACTTCGGAATGCAGGAAAAAGAATATTTGAGCCCTCCAAGACAAAACATGTGTTGAACACCATGTTTATTTTAGAGTATAGCTTGGCGGATCTTAATTCCGAGAAAATCTTGAAGAACAAATGAAGAATGAAAAGAATCCTTAACGAACCACCATGTAGAGCCTTCATGAAGAACTCCGGTAATGAAAGGATGATAATAATAAAGAGAAGTTGAAAGCACAAGGTGAAACCTTGCCATGATTTAGGTGGAGCTTTGAAATGATATAACCGAGAAAACTTGGAGCTCCGGAAAGAAATATGAACAAATGAAATCAAGAATTTTGATAAACCTCTGGAATAAGGAATTGAATTTACTTGATGAAACAATAACAAGAATTATGTTATGCGTATCCTTCACCAATATAAATTGATAACAAGCAACGGATTTTGGCATACTACTAATTCTTGTAGAAAGGATTAAGAGAGATATAGTGCAAACTTGAGAAGGTCTTCAACGAACCACCGGTAGGATTGGAAAGAACGAATGAATCTATATGATAACAAAGGAAGAGAACTCTTGAACGAACCACCGTAAGAATTGAAAATGAACGAAGAAAGATAAGGAAACACCGGGAAGAATTAGCAAATGAACGAAGATGCTTGCTAGGATTTAGATACATAAGAACGGAGAGATCATGAACTGATTAGAGAATATTGAAAGATGCACCGGTAAGATTAGGAGAACGAGAGCTGAAAGCTGAGAATGAATAATTATGACATGATGGCCTTCGGAGGAAAGAAACAGAAACAACTCATGAAATGCTCCCAATGGGTGAAAAGAATTCTCACGTTTGAAAACAATTATGAGAGGATGGCATCAACTTGAACTACACAACTTTGGAAGAACGGGTAAGGATTCAAGAGGAACTCTTCTTCGGTCTTCAAATGTTGAGAATGACGATGAGAAACACCACCATGAATTGTTGAGACACTCCGGAATGAAAATTAGAAAGGTTGAGCCAACGATGAGAAGAGTTTGAAAGATTTTGGAGAAATACATATGACTGATGATAATTCATTCTTACGTCAAACTTGGAAAAGAATTTTTAGAAGCTCCGGGAAAATTAGAAGAGTCAGGT
The DNA here is from genome assembly GCA_032464435.1 of Aegilops umbellulata. Classification (NCBI taxonomy): domain Eukaryota; kingdom Viridiplantae; phylum Streptophyta; class Magnoliopsida; order Poales; family Poaceae; genus Aegilops; species Aegilops umbellulata. The sequence goes on along the minus strand of CP136056.1, from coordinate 509,933,808 downwards.
AAGATCCTGGGAAAAGACATGTGGGTTATGGCCCACTCAAAAGAAACACCGTTGAAAGAATTGCTTGAAAAGAGAGATTACATCAGTTGAATTAAATGGCTTGACTGAGATAGCATCCTCAAAAGAACTTGATTGAGTTGAGAATGGAAACTTGAATCTTCTGAGATATCTTCAGCACTTCGGAAAGAATAGCGAGAAGTGGATGATTAAGAGGTGCACCAGTACGAGAAAGCATTTGAAACGAGGAAAAGATATGATCGACAAAGCTTGAATTGAATCCACCGGAGAAGAAAGAGAACGAATAATGATGAAGTTAAGTCTCCGTTAGTATCTTCCTGAGAATCACCGGATAAGAACATTGAGGAAAAGAATGAAGAGATTTCACCTGAATAAAATGGATATTTGATTAAGAAATCTGCGTCCTTGAAGAAAAAGGGTGGGAGGGTGGGAAAACAAAGGCAACTTGGGTCGGGTGAAACGAACACCGTTGAGAAAAAGATTAGAATTGACCTTGCGAGTGTTGGAATGATCGGATTTACTTGGAGAGAAGCACACCGGTTGGAAAGGTTTGAAAAGACAACCTAGATGAACAAGAAGGATTAACATTCACATAGAAATATGAGAACACGCTTAGAGAAGGTATGGAATCAACACTTGACAATGAAGCAACTCGAATACTACAAATAAAACAAAACAAAGGATTGGCTTGCAGAATAAGCCAGAAACAAACATATGATAGATCCCATATCGTATCATGTGTCTGTTGGAAAGAATTCCTACGTGATACTTGAATTCCCACTTATAAACTCCCGAAACTTTCTGGTTATGCAATCAGGTGTTGGGGATACAGGGGACACAAAATATATCACCCAAACTAACAATACCTAGATCCAGCTGTATCCATCCTTCAACACATAACCAAGAAACCTTCGGAAATCGTCTACCTCAACCTTCGAAAAGCATCCGTTATACGAGTTATGGCAATACTCCCGCACTCGCCTCAGTACTGGGCTATCAGGGTTATCTCACCAACAACTGTACAAAAGAGATTTTTGATGTCGGTGTACTAAACTCAGGTATTCCAGAACTGCAACGATAAAATTATGACGACAACACCTCAGAGCTCAAGTCCCCGTGACACCTCCACTAAACCCCTGCTGACAGGAGGCACCAAGACAATGTTGTCATCATAAAACCATCGAAACAGTTCTAAGATACCCGCGTGATCCTAAAAATTGTTTTTTAGTGAAATTTGAGAAGAGAAGAGTCAAAACTCTACGTCAGGATGCCTTACCAGAGCGATGAGGAGACTGGGAAGTAAAAAGAATTCCTAAACTCTCCGATACATAACTCCTAAATGACTCAAAACATTTTTCTAGACACAACTCGGCCGCTAAAAACGATCAATCAGTGGGGGCTCCTAAGGTCGGGGAAGGCTCTGATTACCAACTTATAACGCCCTCGATGCGGCTATATCTCCCACGTGTCGAAGCACGACTTAGAGGCATAACCGCATTGAAAGCAATGTCGCAAGTGAGGTAATCTTCACACAACCCATGTAATACATAAGGGAAAGAGCTACATAGTTGGCTTACAATCGCCACTTCACACAATACATGAGTAAAGCATTACATCATACAGATACAATCAAGGTCCGACTACGGAACCAAAATAAAAGAAGACTACCCCAAATGCTACACAGTTCCCCGATCGTCCCAACTGGGCTCCACTACTGATCGACTGAAATGAAACAACACAATGAGCAAGATCTTCATCGAGCTCCTCCTTGAGCTTGGGTGCGTCACCTGCACGGTTTCATCGGCACCTGCAAACTGGTTTTGGAAGTATCTGTGAGTCACGGGGACTCAGCAATCTCACACCCGCGAGATCAAGACTATTTAAGCTTATGGGTAGGACAGGGTAGTGAGGTGGAGCTGCAGCAAGCGACTAGCATATCTGGTGTCTAACATACGCAAATGAGAGCGAGAAGAGAAGGCAAAAGCACGGTCAAACAACTATGATCAAGAAGTGATCCTGAAACTACTTACGTCAAGCATAACTCCAACACCGTGTTCACCTCCCGGACTCCGCCGAGAAGAGACCATCACGGTTACACACGCGGTTGATGTATTTTAATTGAGATCAACTTCGGGTTTTCTACAACCGGACATTAACAAATTCCCATCTGCCCATAACCGCAGGCACGGCTTTCGAAAGTTCAAACCCTGCAGGGGTGTCCCAACTTAGCCCATGATAAGCTCTCGCGATCAACGAAGGATATTCCTTCTCCCCGGGAAGACCCGATCAGTCTCGGAATCCCGGCTACAAGACATTTCGACAGTAATAAAACAAGTCCAGCAAAACCGCCCGGATGTGCCGACAAATCCTGATAGGATCTGCACATATCTCGGTCTCAGGGCACACCGGATTGTCCAAACTTCCGATAGGCGAACCCAGAGTTGCCCCTGGTGGCCACCGGCGGCTGACGGTTTGGACCAGCACTCACGACGAGCACTGGTCCGGGGGGTAAAATAAAGATGACCCTCGAGAGCGCGACTCCCAAGGGAAAAAGGGCTAGGTGAGGCAAATGGTAAAACCAAGGTTGGGCCTTGCTGGAGGAGTCTTACTCAAAGCGAACTATCAAGGGGGTCCCATAAATCACCCGACCGCGTTAGGGACGCAAAATCCGAGAACATAATACCGATATGACGGAAACTAGGGCGGCAAGAGTGGAACAAAACACTAGGCATAAGGCCGAGCCTTCCACCCTTTACCAAGTATATAGATGCATTAATAATATAAAAGGTATTGTGATATCCCAACAAGTAAACATGTTCCAATCAAGGAACAACATCTCCATGTTCCAACAAGGAACAAACTTCATCTTCACCTGCAACTAACAACGCTATAAGAGGGGCTGAGCAAAGCGGTACCATAGCCAAACAACGGTTTGCTAGGACAAGGTGGGTTAGAGGCTTGGTTTGAAAATATGGGAGGCATGGTAAGCAAGTGGTAGGAATCACAACATAGGCATAGCAAAAGAGCGAGCAACTAGCAAGCAAAGATAGAAGTGATTTCGAGGGTATGGTCATCTTGCCTGAGATTCCGCAAGGAAGAAGAACGAGTCCATGAAGAAGACAAACGGACGTAGATGAACGGATCCTCATAACTCCGGAACGAAACCGAAGCTAACGTGAGAAGCAACCCGGAAAGAAACAAACAACATAGTAAACAACCACCACATAAACATGGCATGATATGCGAGATGTGGTATGCAATGCATATGCATGCTTCGGAAGGAAAAAGATGAACCAGGCATAATCTTGGAAAAAAAAGTATGCCACTAGAAAGATGAGGTGATTTCGGTTGAAATCGATATAAAGATCACCGGAATCGGATGCACGGTTTGCAAATGACAAGCAAAACAAGAATGACAAGATTCTGCCATTAATAGCATGATGCTACTTAGCAAGCAACAATAAATTAAGCTACTGCACCCAAACATATCAGCAAAGCATATGACAGTAATCTACTCAAGATGCTTGACAAAATATGAACACTTAGGTACGGCTAAATCACACCATAAAAGGTTCAAACAAGCATGGCAAAAGTGCAAAAGATAACAGGTTCACAGACTTAGTGAAAATACTAACATGCCAGAATTAGTATCAGGAGGGCATGTTTAGAGCAATGAAACAACATGCTACAGGAACACAAAATAGCAAAGCAAGGCATGGCATGAATCTACTCAAAGCATGTAACAAGAATCCCTTACTGACCATAAGCCAAAAGGGATCAGAAAATACAATAACACCCATGTCAATTAAGCAAGTTTCGTTACAGGTTTCAGACTTAGCAGAAAACTGGACATGTCAAAACAGATAACAAGTAGGCATGTTTACGAGCTCGATGCACTGACTACAGAGCATTAAATGATAAACTAAGCATACATACATCAAGAAGACATGGCATAGAAGCTAGATATGGCAAGAATAACATCATAGCATGCAAAGAACAACTACAACAAGCTTGGCAAAATCGAATAACATGTAAACAATCTGCCAGCAACATTTTATAGCAAAAGTAGAGCTCGATTGACTCAAGCTATATCACTCCATAATTACCAACAAAAGCATGGATGGATAGAGCACATTCTTATGTTCAAAACATCCTTACTAGTCATGCTCAAAAGAGGCATAGATCTCTCTGAAACAACATGAACACATGGCATAAACATAACAGCAGGGCATGACTTTGTAAAATTACTAAGTCCCTGAAATCAGCAACATTATGATCCCTAGTCTGCATGCTTGTGCTAGTCACCACATAGATCACAAAAATACATGGAATACACCCCTGTAAAGATGGCATGGCATATTACAAAACACATGTAGGACTCAACTTCATAGGATGCACACATCAATCATGGCAAAAATGACAAAAGTGCAAGTTCTGGTAAGAATCTGCTACTAACATCACATAGCCCTCTTCTAACAGCATTTCGGGCATCAAGATGAACTCAAATGAAAATGATGCAATGATATGAAATGATGTACTCATCGAGGCGAACAATTTGACATATTACACGCACGAAATGGAGTAGGACACATGGAGATATGATGCGATGAATTTGGCAACATAATGCAAAATATTCGGGACTTAGACGAAATCCGGGGGGGTGGAAGTCTACCTTCCGATCCAGATCTGGATCGGGCCGGGTCCGGTGAGGGCGAGGTCCGGCGAGGGAGGCGGCGGATCCGGGGCCGGCGGAGAGCTCCGGCCGGATCCGGGACCGGCGACATCGGGCGACGCGGCGCTGGTCCGGGGCGGCTCCGGCGGCGAGCTGGCGCGGGGTCGCGGGCGCGGGGCGCCGGTGGAGGCGGGGAGACGCGGCGGCGCCGGCGAGTGCAACGCGGGCGGCGGAAGGTTGCCGGAGATGGCGGCGCTGGTCCGGGGCGGCGCGCGGTGGACAGGAGGCGGCGGAGCGGCGCGCAGCCGGCGAGGAACGGGCGCGGGCACGCGCGGGCCGGGCGGCGGCGCGGGACGGGCCCCGCGGGCCGGCCTCGGGCCCCACAGGCCGCGGGCGGCGGAGGAGAGAGGAGGCGCGGGGAGGCTGACGTGGCGTGGTCCGGTTGGCCGGGAGCGGCGCTGGGGCGACATGGCGCGACGCCATTGGGCGAGTGACGTGTCCGGCGGACATGTCCGGCAGCGCGAGGAGGAAGAAGCTAGGACTGCGGGATTTCGGAGAGGGTCACATATTTATAGGTAAAGGGGGCTAGGAAGCTCCAAATGAAGTGCGGTTTTCGGCCACGCGATCGTGATCGAACGGCGATGGACATGGGAGTGTCTTAGATGGGTTATTGGGCTGTTTTGGAGGGGTGTTGGGCTGCAACACAAAGAGGGCTTCACGGTTACCCGGTTAACCGTTGGAGTATCAAACGACCTCCGAATGACCTGAAACTTGACAGGCGGTCTACCGGTGTTATACCAAGGCCGCTTGGCAAACCTCGGCCCATTCCGAGAAAGTTTAATCCCCGCTCACGGAAAAAGGTAAAAAGGAACGCCGGGGAACATAGGAGCGCCGGATTGCAAAACGGACAACGGGGAAAATGCTCGGATTCATGAAACGAACACGTAAGCGAATGCGATGCACATGATGACATGACATGAAATGCAGATGATGACATGGCAAAGTGCAACACGCAAGCACATGACATGGCAACGACGGCGAATAACTGGTGGACACCTGGCGCATCGAATCCGGGGCGTTACACAGTCCCTCGTTACTTGAGGTGGTCGGAACAGCCCATTATCTGGAGTAGGGAGGATCATCCTCCCCGGTTTGATAATCCGGGTCAACTGGCACTGGTGGTGGCACCGCAGGTCGGTGGTTACAAATTTACTAAGGTGCTGATGGATGCAGGTAGCAGCATCAACATTCTCTATTACGAGACCTTTCGGCGCATGGGCTTAACTGACAAGAATTTAAAGACATCCAATACCGTATTACATGGAGTGGTGCCTGGTAAGTCGGCTTACCCCATCGGTAAGTTTGAGCTGGAGGTGGCCTTTGGAGATGAGTATGACTCTAGGGCTGAAAAGTTAACCTTTGAGGTGGTCAAAATCAAGAGCCCGTATCACGCTTTGTTTGGACGGCTGGCTTATGCCAGGTTTATGGCGCGGCCGTGTTACGTTTACTTGCAGCTCAAGATGCCGGGTTACAAGGGCACCATCACCGTGCATGGAAGTCGTAAGGTGGCCTTGGAATGCAAAGAAGGTGATGCGGCTTATGCCGAGTCTGTCTGTGCAGCAGAGGAGCTCAATTTTTATCAGGATAACATTGACCCGACATATATGACCTCCCTCAAGAAGCCGACTATGGAACATGACCCGGCCATGGAGTTTAAGTCGGCTGCAGAGACTAAGCTTGTTGATTTTACTCCGGGCGATTCGTCTAAGCAGCTCAGCATCAGTGCCAACTTGGACCCTAAATAGGAAAGCGCGCTCATCGAGTTCATCCATGAGAACCGGGACATCTTTCCATGGAAGCCTTCTGACATGCCGGGTGTATCGAGAGGACTCGCTGAGCACACTCTTAATATTGATCCGAAGTATAAGCCGGTCAGGCAGTTTCTGCGGCAATTCAATGAGGAACGACGAAAAGCCATAGGAGAGGAGGTTGCCCGGCTCTTGGCAACTGGGTTCATTATTGAAGTTTTTCACCCGGAATAGTTGGCTAACCCGATGCTCGTGCTCAAGAAAAACGGCACATGGCGGATGTGTGCGGATTACACGGACTTAAATAAGGCTTGTCCGGCTGATCCTTTTGCTCTCCCCCGCATCGATCAAATCATTGATGCTACGGCGGGTTGTGCGCGTTTGAGATTTTTGGATGCTTACTCTGGTTATCATCAGATCAAGATGCCAGTTAAGGACTAGGAGAAAACGGCTTTCATCACTCCGTTTGGAGCCTTCTGCTATGTGTCTATGCCTTTTGGGCTCAAGAGTGCCCAGGCGACTTATCAGCGGTGCGTGCATAATTGTCTCCACAATCAGATTGGGCGTAATGTTCATGCTTATGTGGATGACATAGTGGTGAAGTCCAGAGAGACGAAAACCTTGATATCTGATCTCAGAGAAACCTTTGATAACCTCCGGGTTTACAAGATGATGCTTAACCCGGAGAAGTGTGTGTTTGGTGTGCCTGCAGGCAAGCTTTTGGGATTCTTGGTCTCAAACAGGGGCATTGAAGCTAATCCGGAGAAGATCAAAGCGATCACTTCTTTGGCTAAACCGCCTTGTATCAATGATGTTCAGCGACTGGCGGGTCGTGTTGCTGCTTTAAGCCGGTTCATAAGCCGGCTAGGTGAGAAGGCCCTACCGCTATACCAACTGATGAAGAAGGCAGACACGTTTGTTTGGAGTAATGCTGCTAATACTGCTTTTGAGGATTTAAAGAGGCAGTTATCTGAGCCGCCGGTTCTTGCAGCTCCCATCGACAAAGAGCCCTTGCTGTTATATGTGGCTGCTAATTCACGAGCCGTCAGTGTTGCAGTCGTGGTAGAGCGCAAGGAGGCTGGTAAGGAACATCCGGTTCAATGGTCGGTTTATTATGTCAGTGAGGTGCTCATTGAGTCAAAGCAAAGATATCCTCATTGGCAGAAACTTGTTTACGGGGTGTTTATGGCAAGACGAAAGCTGAAGCAATACTTCCAAGGTCATCCTATCACTGTGGTGAGTTCTGCCCCCTTGGGAGACATTATTCAGAACAGAGAGGCTACAGGACGAGTCGCCAAGTGGGCTATCGAGCTCGGGCCTCATGGTCTGAAGTACGTACCACGCACTGCCATTAAATCTCAAGCCTTGGTGGATTTCATCAATGACTGGACAGAGCTATAGGCACCTGAGGAGAAACCCGATAACACATATTGGACTATTCACTTTGACGGGTCCAGACAGTTGGAAGGCTCGGGGGCTGGAGTTGTGTTAACTTCCCCTTGAGGTGACAAATTCTGTTATGTCCTCCAGCTTATGTTTCCTTGTACTAACAATGCAGCTGAGTATGAGGCCTTACTCCATGGTCTCCAGATGTCCAAAGAGATGAACTTGAGCCGGGTGCGATGCTTCAGAGACTCAGACCTTGTGGCTCAACAGGTGTCAGGCAAGTGGGACTCTAAAGATCCCCTTATGGCGGCTTACCGTCGTGAAGTTGATGACGTGGCTCGACACTTCAAGGGCTATGTGGTGGAACACATTGATCGAAGGAAGAATGAGGCGGCTGATGCCTTAAGCCGGCTGGGATCTCAGCGTAAGCCGGTGCCGCCTAACACCTTTCTTGATGTTTTGCACAATCCTTCTGTTAAGTTGCCTACAGAGGAAGATCTGGCAATACCAGACCCGGAGGCACAGCTGGTGGCGGCTCTCCGCATTATCCCGGATTGGACAGTGCCTTATTTGGCTTACATGACCCGGGGAGAGTTGCCTAAAGATGAGACATTGGCAAGACAAATCGTCCGGCGGTCCAAGTCCATGACAATTGTTAATGGTGAGTTACATCACTGTAGCGTCACTAGAGCGTTTCAACATTGCGTGTCACCTGCGGAGGGTCAGGAAATCCTTCGTGAGATTCATGAAGGCGATTGTGGTCATCATGCCGGTTCAAAGTCTCTGGTGGCCAAAGCTTTCCGTCATGGGTTTTATTGGCTGACGGCTCATGCTGATGCAGAAGATCTAGCCAGTAAATGTGACGGATGTCAGAAGTTCTCACGACGAGCCCATGTGTTGGCTCAAGAGTTGCGGATGATCCCAATTACTTGGCCATTTGCAGTCTGGGGGCTTGATATGGTCGGGCCTTTCAAAAGGTCTAAGGACAAAAAGACGCACCTCTTGGTGGCGGTTGACAAATTTACAAAATGGGTTGAGGCGGAGCCGGTCAGTAAGTGTGATGCAGCCACGACGGTCCAGTTTATGAAAAAGGTGATTTTTTGCTTTGGTTTTCCACACAGCATCATAACTGATAATGGCACTAACCTTTCTAAAGGAGCTATGGAAGAGTTCTATCAACGAGAACATATCCGGCTTGACGTTTCGGCTGTGGCTCACCCTCAATCCAATGGTCAAGCGGAACGAGCTAACCAAGAAATCTTGAAGGGCATCAAGCCCCGGCTCTTGGTCCCTTTGCAACGGACGCCGGGTTGTTGGGTGGAGGAATTACCTTCTGTACTTTGTAGCATCAATACTACACCTAACAGGTCTACGGGTTACACACCTTTCTTTATGGTGTATGGAGCAGAGGCGGTCCTGCCAAGTGACATACGTCATGACTCACCTCGTGTGGCGGCTTATGTTGAGGCGGACAATGAAAAGGCACGTCAAGATGCACTTGACCTGTTGGATGAAGAGCGAGACTTGGCAATAGCCCATTCGGCGATTTATCAGCAAGACCTGCGCCGCTACCACAGCGCCGGGTTAGGTCCAGGACCTTTCAAGAAGGCGATTTAGTGCTCCGACTCATCCAGGATCAGTCTGACATGCACAAGCTATCCCCTCCTTGGGAAGGACCCTTTGTGGTCAGTAAGAATCTGAACAACGGGTCATATTACCTTATCGATGTTCGAGAGCACAAAGACTCACATAAATCGGAGGAAGAGACCCGTCGGCCGTGGAATATCGCTCATCTTCGGCCTTACTATACTTGAGCCATCGGCTCTAATGTGTATATATTTATATTATGTATATATTACATAAAGCAATAAAGCAGGACCTCTGTCCTTTTTTCCACCCCAAAAAAGGTTTTATATGTTTTCTTTGTCAGGTGGTGGAAATAACCAAGAGGGAGCGGGTCACATCTGATTCCGGCTTTACTTTGGTCCGGCTTATGATCATATCTGAATCTAGCCATGATCACTTGGGGGCTTCCTATTCAAACATAGGTCGTATACGAACCAAAGAGAACATAGCTGTCGATACCCACTTGATCGGCATACTGCCAAACTCACTTGGGGGCTTCTTGGTCATATTTGAATCATAGCCTAACCCCTTTGGGTCTGACGTGGATCGTATTCGAATCAGCGTCATTAAACAATTCTTATAGTCACTTGGGGGCTTCCTGTTCAAACATAGGTCGTATTCGAACCAAAGAGAACATAGCTGTCGATACCCACTTGATTGGCATCGCCACAGCCGTTGGGGGCTATATGATCGCATCCGAATCTTAGCTTAACCCCTTTGGAACGGTTCACTGGTCGTATTCGAATCAGAAGCCTTTGTAATTTTGTTTATTATTCATCATATCTTGTAAGTGTAAATATTTGGTTATATTGAGATCCTCTTCTAAATACCGTAGTGTGGATCACAACCTTCCGGGTGAATATTGGTCCCTCTGGGTCATTAAGTACCAGGTGAACCTTTATACGTCAATTTTCAGGAGTTAAAATTACTCTTAGAAGTAACCATAAGCATCATAGATATATCATTATGATTACGTCTACTAAGTCTAATCATAAGTTGGTTTTCCGGTAACATTCCGGGTTATCAGAAGCTTATGTAACTCTCAATGCGATAAGTCGCCAAGGGATGTTGTTTGTTTTTATGTGCAGGGCAATGCAAGACATTTCTGCAAGGGCATAACAGATTCATATCAACTACGAAATGCATAGTAACGGTGGCTTATGCAAGTCTTAAGGGCCATAAGCATGCGCGAAGGCATGACAAACTCAAAGTATTTTCGGCTCTATTACAAGACTCCCCGAGTCTGAATGATGAGGCATTGTTTTTCTACAAGACATACGCAGGTGACGCCTTGCAATTTACTCTTGGGGTTGACCTGAAGCTTCCGAGTTATCCTTCTCCGCCTCTCCGCCAGCTGCCTTGTCCTGGAAGGATGATGATGCCCGGTCAATGCCACTCAAGGCTTCAAACTCAGCTTCGTCATCTATTAAACCGGTTGGGTCTACTTCAGGGCAAAGGTGTGCTTACGAATTGGAGGGATCAGGCTGACATCATCATAATGCGGCATGGGGATTCTCAGATTCTCCTTATCATAACCCGGCTGATACTTGGAGAGGTCAGTATCGTTCCCAATTTGAGTGGCCACAGGGCGTATATCCCTCACGCAGCTGGTGAAGTTTTTTTGATCAAATGGAGTGCCGTCCTCCTTTAAACTTGGATACCCAAGAGCGATTTCGGCCGGGTCTAGCTCTGGTAACCAGGCTTTGGCCCGGCTCAAAGCGGCTATTGCTCCGGCTCTTGCTTGGGCCCGTCTCAACTCTTGAATCTGCTGAGGAAGTACAACAAGCCGTCGTAACACATCTTGCAAGAGGTGGGGCACATCATTTGATAAGGCCACAATGGCCAAAGCACGTTGTGACCCGGTGTATAATTGCTCCACCAGAGTATAGATTGCTTTCAGTTTGATTACCACGTCCTGCTTGAGGGTTGTACTCCTGGGGCCTGTGTTGTTAAACAAAGGGTAAGCCGGAGGCAATAATTAGCTTAGTCATCGAAGGAAGGATGGCAATATTTGAGGTTCATATAAAGAAACTTACCGAAGATTGCTGAGACCATTCGAGATATCTGACGCTTCAAGCCAGACAGCTCGGTGTTTGCTTTTGCAAGGGATGCTTCGGCTGTCTCGGCCCGAGTCACCAAAGAGGCCTTCTCATCAGCCCAGGTTTTCTTCTCTGACTCAAAGCTCTTCTTCAACTTATCTTGTTCAGAGATGCTAAATTCAAACTTGGAGTTGGCCTTTTGTATTTCAAGTTCCTAGGCTGCCAGGCGGCTCTTCAGGTCTGCAATTTCTGACTCAAATTGATTTATGGTGGCCTGCATTGCACCGGGTAAAAGTCAAGATTATAGTAAATAATGTTAAGTCCCATGCACTTTGCAAGCAAAGATACTTGGCACTTGGGGGCTAATGTATACCGAAGCTTTCTAGATTATTAAGCCGGTCCTGGATATTAAGTCCCAAATACTTTGCAAGCAAAGGTACTTGGCACTTGGGGGCTAATGTGCATCGCAAGTTAAAGGTATTGTGTTACATCCGGTTTAAATATTTTACTCTTTAAGCCGGGCAAGTAGCTCTAACAATGTTTCTAAAGTCTACAACATATTCACTAATAGGCAATAGACTTGGGGGCTGGCACAGTAAGTATGATTGACAATGAGAAAGCATAAGTCATACCTCAGATTTTTGTTGTATTTGTTTTACCATGTCAATTTTCAGGTCACGACTGCTTTGCACCTGGTTGATGTAGCCCGAGACGATCTCTCCTATACTCAAATGAGTATAGTCGGTGATATCCATCTTGGCCTCACGACGTTCTAGCAGCTCTTCCTTAGCCGAACATTTGGCAAGAACGGTGGGCCGGGTCGGCTCAACGAACTGGGCCTTGAGGAATTCCACTTCTGGATCAGCTGCCTTGACCGGGCTAGGCGCCTCCGGATTAGCAGAACTATCAAGAATGTCTTCGGAAGGTGGATCGGAAGTTGCTGCTGCAATATCTTGAGCCGGTTCAAGTGGTGGCTGATGTATGGAAGAGTCGAGAGCAATTACACCCTGTTCCGGTTCAATCATCACAGGGTTTTGAGCCGGCTCCGCTTTCTTGGTTTTCTTCCTGGGCTTAACTTGCATGTTGTAAGCAAAGCAGAGAAATGAGTGAAGGAACATGAAGAAGGGAAAATATAAGGTGAATAAATTGATATTACCCAGGGGCAGTCTTAAAAGCCGGCATGTTTGACTGCATAGACTCGCCGGATGAAGGAGATGTATCCTGATAATTGGAGTCAGATGAATTGAGAGGTTGACGGATTAGACCCGCCAAAAGTAAAAAAGGGGATAAGTCGGAGATAACCTCAGGCCGACGCTTCCGGGTTACGTCAGGCAAGTCGGAGGAGAGCTCTGCGTCCTTGCTGGTCCGGGTCTGCCTCCGGCTTTCAAATTGTTGTTGCTTCAAAAGAAAGTCAGGGTCTTGGTAAGCCAAAGGATGTGAAAATCTTACTTTCCGGGTTACTCATCGAGTTTTCTGACGCGGCAGAGGCTCGGAGTCGGAGGAGATTATAGTTACCTCTGCTTCGAAGGGTTGGCTGTTTCCCGTGTCCTCCTGAAAGAGAAATCATGTCAGTGAAATGACGATAAATAGTCAGGGAAGTTTAAAAGTTACCTCTTCTTCATTATCATCAGAGTCGTCAAGTTGAAGCAACTCTGAGGCGCTTGTTTTTCTTTTCCTGGAGGTGGTAGGCTTGGCGGTTTTCCTCTCGGCTTTCTTAGCAGCCCTGGCTTGTTTGGCCGCTTCATGGTCATAATGACCTTCCAGAAGCTGTCTTTCGCCTGAAGAGAAATTGTGAAAGGTTGTAAGTAAAAGCAAGGTATAAGCATAGTCAAAGGTAAAAACTGGGACTTACTGCAAGGGCCGGGTTTTGTTTGCAGAAAGGCATTAACCCGAAGGTGTTGCTGGTCACTGTGCCCTCCTTTAACAAAGACTGAGTGGTAGCCTCCAGTATGTCATCTGGTAAGTCGTCAGGGCTATGACGCTGAGGGTCATCTTTCTCGCCTGAGTAATCACACATTAATCCGGGGCGGCGGCTTAAGGGAATTATTCTCCAAACAACCCAGACTCGGACCAGGTCAATACCATCCAAGCCGTTCCCTAAGAGAGCTTTAATCTTCTTGATCTTGGGGGTGAGTGGCAGACGTTCAGCAGCAGTCAGCTTATCCGGCAGCGGGTGAGTAGATTCAAGGCGTAATGCACGGAAGCCGGGCAGTGGGTTTTCACCAGCCGGAGAAGAATCCTGGCAATAGAACCACGTCTGGTTCCAGTCCTTTGGATGACTCGGCAATTCAGCGTAAGGGAACAGGCAGTCTCTCCGCCTTTGAATCGATATGCCGCCAAGTTCCAAACTGGGCCCGTTGGCACGCTCATTCTGTCAGTTCAGATAGAACAATTCCCTGAACAAAAGTAGGCTGGGCTCTTCTCCAAGATAAACCTCACAGAAAACTTGGAAGTTGCAGATGATTGACATGGAATTGGGCCCGATGTCTTGAGGTCTTAAGTCAAAGAAATGCAAAACGTCTCTAAAGAATTTTAAACCGGGTGGAGCAAAGCCCCGGCTCATATGATCCGTAAAGACTACTACCTCCCCTTCCTTGGGATGAGGTTTCTCCTCGGACGGTTCAGGAGCACGATAAGACATGACCTCTTTCTTGGGCAGATATCCAGACTTCGCAAAATTGGACAATTTGCTTTTCGTGACAATGGATGGGATCCAATTACAGGTCACCGGAGGTTTTGGGGCTTTGAGTGCCATTGTGTAAATCGGAGCCTACAATGAGATAAAGAAATTTTTCGGTTCAACTCTAACCCGGAGGAAAGCATTATTGAGGTACTCAGGATGGCGATTTAAGAAGGGGCCTAATGACATATAGGTGATCATGCAAGCAGGTACTCTCAATTTATTGTGAGTATGAAAAACAATTGAAGTTTTCTTAAGTCGTCAGAGGCAAGCGGTGTTAACAGCCGGTATTATTTTGAACCGGTCATAAGAACTACTATGGCTGAAACAAAGTCAACATGCGCAATTTTTGGCTAAGTGTGGAACAAACAGGTTTCACAAGTTGAAGTTGTTATTTTGGATCAAACGGTCGTTCAAAAAAGAAAAAATTCTAGACCTAAAACTAGTACAGATGAATTCATAAGTTCTAACAAAGCCTCTGTACAAAGGAAATGGATCTATTTGCATTCAAAATGGGTGCGGAACAGCTACCGCATCAGTTTTATACCACCTTAAGATCAAAAGAAGGCGATGGTGGTGAAATCTATGAATGGTTCATGACGAACAGTGAAGAACACCGAGGAACTTGAAAATCTTAATGTGGATCTGAGGTACAGGAAGGAAGAAACTTACAGATGCAGACTTGCTGCGGAGTTTCGTCGCGATTTTCTGGTCGATTCAGGACGATGCAGCGGCCAAGGTCGACGAAGATACGGTGCTCTGCTGTGGCAGCGGCGGCGGCGGAGCTCGAGCAGCAGGGGAGTAGCGAGAGGAAGAAGACGCCAGAAGGGGGAGAATGGAAAGGACCTAGGGGTCGTGCCTATTTATAAGGAGAGGCCAACCAAGACGGCGTGAGAAATGAGGAGGCCAACATCATTATCCAGCGGCCCAGACGCCTCGGTTTTTGGGATGGTCAGTAAAGGCAAAGATCCATTGAGGATATGGTGGAATAAAAAATGAAGTCAGTGGAAGATGACGTCACGGCGGATTATCATGAATCCAGAAGATGACGTCACGGCGGGTTACGACCTTTGCACTGACAGAAGACAGGAAGATGTATTTCTTAAGGTATTCAAGATTGACATGAGCCGGCTCAAATCAGTCTGGGGCCTAATGTTGGGGATATAACTATTTGTGTAAGCTGCCCAGGAGGGGTCGGGTTACGCAAAGAGGATTCATCATATGAAGCCCAAGATCAAGCATGAAGATGGCGGTTCAAGAAGGGGCTTAAAGCCCACAGGCAGCTTAAGGCCCGTAGTGATAAACCGCCGTAATGGCATGACTTGTATTGTAAGGCAGGATTAACTAGTCACCGAGCCGGACACTGTCTATGAGCCGGCCGGGACTCTATAGGCCGCAGGGCGTCAACCCGTGTATATAAGGGGACGACCCGCCGACGGCTTAGGGCAAGAAACAACCCATCGAGAGCCGGGCATAGCATATCTCGCTCCCTGGTCATCGAAACATCAAGCAATACCAACCCAACTAGACGTATGCCTTACCTTCACCGTAAGGGGCCGAACTAGTATAAACCTCTCGTGTCCCTTGTCCCGATCAACCCCTTTAAGATTCCTAGTTGTGATGGCTCCACGACTAAGTCCTTCCAAGAGGACATCTGCCGTGACAATTCCACGACATAGTACGAACTCTAGGGCTGTTTGTGACACTTATAGGAATAGCCCAACGGATTGATTGGAAAGAATAACTTTGAGGTGGTTTCGTACCCTACCATAATCTCTTCGTTTGTTCTCCGCTATTAGTGGCTTTGGAGTGACTCTTTGTTGCATGTTGAGGGATAGTTATATGATCCAGCTATGTTATTATTATTGAGAGGACTTGCACTAGTGAAAGTATGAACCCTAGGCCTTGTTTCTACACATTGCAATACCGTTTACGCTCACTTTTACCGCTCACTACCTTGCTGTTTTTATATTTTCAGTTCACAAAAACCTATATCTACCATCCATATTGCACTTGTATCACCATCTCTTCGCAGAACTAGTGCACCTATACAATTTACCATTGTATTGGGTGTGCTGGGGACACAAGAGACTCTTTGTTATTTGGTTGCAGGGTTGCTTGAGAGAGACCATCTTCATCCTACGCCTCCCACGGATTGATAAACCTTAGGTCATCCACTTGAGGGAAATTTGCTACTGTCCTACAAACCTCTGCACTTGGAGGCCCAACAACGTCTACAAGAAGAAGGTTGGGTAGTAGACATCACTTCACTCCTAGAGAAGTCGCGGATAATCAATTAAATGAGAATGCTCTCTTCATCATCCAAGAAGCAATTCCACCCGAAGATCTTCCTCATCTCCGACCCTACTCCATGGCCAAAGATGCTTGGCACCAAGTTGTTTCCCTCTACCGGGGGAGCGCAAGCATTAAATGCTCTAACTATGAAGTGGTGCAAGATGAAGCCGATGAGTTTGCAATGATAGAAGATGAAGAACCTCGTGAGCTTTATCGGAGAGTAACCAAACTCGCGGTCTCTCTCCGAGATCATGGAAGCAAAGACACGGATGACAATTGGATCAAGCGCAAATTCCTCAAGGCAATGATGCCTTACCACAAGGCCATGTCCTCCGTCATTCGTCAAAGGCCGTACTTCCACACCTTGTCCTCAAGTGAAGTGTTGGATGAGTTTGTGGCTATGAGCATCTTGGACAAGACCGTCGACAATGCGGTGCTACGCTCTCAAAGAGCAAAGAAGCCCAACCTTGCACTAAAGGCCAAGGTTAATGTGGAGGAAGAGGGCGAAGAGGAAGAGGAGGAGAGCAACCCCAAAGATACAAAGTATGCCTATCATGAACACATGACTCTTGCTTCAAGGCAATTCTGGAGCAAGAAGAACTCAAGGCCCAACTTCAATAAGAACAATTCAAGTGGCGCAAAGGTCAAGCAACGTGTGAGGACTTGCTACAATTGTGGCAATGTGAGCCACTTCATTGCGGAGTGCCCGTATGAGAAGAGGGAAGACAATGGTGGCAAGCTCATCCAAAAGGACTAGGCTAAGTCTTTCCCCAACAAGAGAAGCTTCACCAAGAAGACTCCTCCCAATGCATTGGTGGTACAAGAAGAGTACAATGAGGATGATGATGATGGTGAGTCAGGTGCCATGGCCTCTGTTGCCATTGCGACGACTCCACGGGTGTCTCTCTTCGACTCACCCAATGAGAGCATCACCGCCATGTGCCTCATGGCTAAAGCCACCAACAAGGTAACCCCCAATATCAAAACTACCATCATTAATCACGATTCTTTGATGGATTGCATTGATGAACGTGAGGGATCTAATGTGGAGGAGAATGAGTTTGAGTCCTTTATTGGTAAACTCAAGGGTAAATCCAAGAAGCATTTCGTTGCTCTCTTGGAACAACTTGGTGAAGCCAATGACATGATCGAGGCTCATGAAGATACCATCTCTAAGATGGAGGGGCATAGTCGTGACTATGCCGATGAGATTTCAGATCTTTCCAATGCTCTTGAGGAAGAGCGTGGTCTTCGTTTGGCTCTTGAGGAGTCATACAACAATGATCATGCTAAATTAAAGAAAGATCTTGATCATGATCTTGTTGTATCTCGTGTGCTAAATTCCGAGAAAGCCAAACTTGAGATTGATCTTGCTAGACTCAAGGAGGAGTTTGATATACTTGACAAGGCTCACAAGGCCTTGAAGGGTATTCATGCTAGTCTTAAAGAGTCTCATGATCAACTTCAAGTAAAGCTAACCAAGGAGAAAGCCACCTTTCCTCATATGGTTTTAATTGATGATGCAAATGCTACTAACCCTTGTTGTGAGCATGTGCATCTTATTGAGGAGAATGCCAAGTTGAAGGAGCAACTTGAGAAAGGCCTTGTGTCGTGCATACAAGGTGAGAAGAACCTCAACGACCTTTTGAGTAATCAAAAGGAAGTTGTAGCCAAGGAGGGGATTGGATTCGCACCCAAGCCCAAGAACAAGAAGAAGAATGACAAGACCAAACGACCTCCTCCTCTCAAGCAAACTTTTGTGAAGGAGGGAGAGAGTGCTTCCAAGGAGAAGAAGAACAATGCGAAGGGTGGTGGTGTCAAGAAGGGAAATGCCACTCCTTCCAGCAAAGCCGACGACTTTAACCCTTCTTATGTGTTGTGCCGTGCTAGTGATGGGCATGTTTATGTCAAATTTGTTGGTTCTCCTTATGAGTACATTGAATGGTCTATTTGGGTTACTAAGACCCTTGTCACTAACATCAAAGGACCCATTACAAAATAGGTACCTAAAACCAAGCATTGATCTCTTGTAGGTGTTTACTTCCGGTGGGGGATCATGGTTGCTCGATAGTGGAGCTACAAATCATATGACCGGAAGCAAGGACTTGGTAGTGGACGTGCACAAGATTCCATCTATGCCCACCAATGTCGAGTGGGGTGATGCCTCGTCTTCTAAGGTATTGGGACTCGGCAAGGTTGTCATTTCTCATGATCTCACGATCGAGAAGGTCATGCTTGTTGAGTCCCTTGCATACAATTTACTTTCCGTTCGTCAACTTGCACTCATGGGTTTTGCCACCTTCTTTGATATTGATACCGTGGCCCTCTTGTGGAGCAAGACTCTTAAAGTAGCCTTTGTTGGGCATGTCGAAAACGGTCTCTATGTGATTAACTTTTCGGAGCGACCCACTAAGACCGCGGCATGCCTAATGGCTAAAGTTGACGTGGGATGGCTTTGGCATCACCGTCTAGCCCATGTCAATATGAGATCTTTGCAAAGTATTCTCAAGGAGGACCATGTTCGTGGACTAACAAATGTTAGTTTTGCTAAAGATCGTGCTTGCAGTGCTTGTATCGAAGGAAAGCTACATGAGAAGGCTCACCCTCCCACGACTATCATTTACTCGAAGAGGCCTTTGGAGCTCCTACACATGGATCTCTTTGGGCCTCCATCCTTTGGTAGTCTTGGGGGTAGAAAGTATTGCTTGGTGATTGTGGATGGCTATTCGAGATACACATGGGTATACTTCTTCAAGAGGAAGAGCGAGACCCAACAAACCGTCATTGACTTTGCGAATGAAGCCCAACGTCAACACAATGCAAAGATCTTGACTATAATAAGCGACAATGGCACCGAGTTCAAGAACTACACCTTGGATGAGTTTCTTAGTGATGAGGGGATCAAGCATCAATATTCCGCTCCATACACCGCTCAACAAAATGGTGTAGCGGAGAGGAAGAACTAGACGTTGATGGATGCGGCAAGGACCATGATGGCGGAGTTCAAGTCTCCATACAACTTTAGAGCCGAAGCCACCAACACCGCGTGTCATGCATCAAATCGTATCTACCTCCGCAAGGGCTTGAACAAGACTCCATATGAGATTCTCACCGGTAACAAGCCCAACCTCAAGTACTTCCGGGTGCTCGGGTGTAAGTGATTCATTCTCAAGAAAGGTGTTCGTTTGTCTAAATTTGAGGCTAGAGTTCATGAGGGCATATTTGTTGGTTATGCTACAAACTCCCATGCTTACCGTGTTCTCAATAAGTCCGCGGGCCTTATTGAGGAGACATGTAACATGGAGTTTGATGAGAATAACGGATCCCAAGTGGAGCAAAGTGGTACTTGTGATGTAGGTGATGAAATTCCTCCCCAAGCCATAAGAAGAATGGGTGTTGGTCTTATCCTACCCATTGAGGAACCCCTTGTGGTCGAAGGAGAAGGACAATGTTCCACTCAAGTGGAACCATCACCAACCCGAGACCCACACGCTTCCGAAGAACAAAGTGAAGGCCCTCAACCTCATGAACATGACCAAGGGCAAGATCAACCTCAAGATGGTGTTGAGTCACCAAGTGATGCCCAAGGTCAAGTTCTCTCCTCCGAGAAAGTTCAAGATCAAGAGCAAGCTCAAGATCAAGAACAAGCTCAAGACGGCGCTCAAGATGATCAAGTGACCGCTCCTCAACTCACCCCCGAGGAGGAATTAGAGCGTCGTGCCGCCAAGATTGCATCCAAGCTCTCTACCAAAGGTCATCTCATGAAGAATGTGATTGGAAGCATTCAAAAGGGGGTAAGCACTCGTAGACAATTGGCAAACTATTGCGAACATCACGCGTTTGTCTCTTGTGTTGAACCCAAAAGGTCTATGGGGCTCTCGAAGATCCGGATTGGCTCAATGCCATGCATGAAGAACTCAACAACTTCGAGTACAACAAGGTGTGGAGATTGGTGCCAAGGCCAACGGGGAACCACAATGTCATTGGAACCAAATGCTCCTGGGACAATAGTTCGCAACAAGTCAAGATTGGTAGCACAAGGCTACTCCCAAGTCGAGGGTATCGACTACGGTGAAACCTTTGCTCCCGTTGCTCGCCTTGAATCCATTCGTTTATTGATTGCTTATGCTTCTCATCATAACTTTAAGTTGCCACAAATGGATGTGAAGAGTGCTTTTCTTAATGGTCCTATTAATGAGTTGGTATATGTCAAACAACCCCCCGGGTTCGAGGACCCCTACTTCCCCGATCATGTGTATCAACTCGATAAGGCACTCTATGGCCTTAAACAAGCCCCACGTGCGTGGTATGACCACCTTACCGAGTTGTTGCAAGATCGTGGATTTGAAGTTGGGGAAATCGACCCCACTCTTTTTTACTAAGAAGGTCAAAGGGGAGTTGTTTGTGTGCCAACTATACGTTGATGATATTATATTTGGTTCTCCTAACAAAGCTTTCAATGAGGAATTTGTCGCTCTCATGACCTCAAAGTTCAAGATGTCTTCGATGGGAGAGTTGAAGTTCTTTCTCGAGTTCGAGATCAAACAAAGAAGATAAGGAACCTTCATCAACCAAGCCAAATACACTCAAGACATGCTAAATAGATTCAAGGTAAGTGATGGCAAGCCGGCTTCCACTCCAATGCCCACCAAGTGCCAACTTGACATTGATCCCAATGGTAATGCGGTGGATCAAAAGGTATATCGCTCCATGATTGGCTCCTTGCTTTACCTTTGTGCATCTAGACCAGATATCATGTTGAGTGTGGGAATTTGTGCACGGTTTCAAGCCGCACCTAAGGAAAGCCACTTTGTGGCGGTCAAGCGAATCTTTTGATATTTGGCTCATACCCCAAACTTTGGCTTATGGTACCCAAAAGGAGCAAACTTCAAGCTTGTAGGTTATTCGGACTCGGATTGGGTGGGAGACAAAGTGGATAGGAAGTCCACTTCCGGAGGGTGCCAATTCCTTGGTTGCTCTTTGGTAAGTTGGTCTTCTAAGAAGCAAAGTTGCGTGTCTCTCTCGTCCACCGAAGCGGAGTATGTGGCGGCTGGTAGTTGTTGTGCACAACTTCTTTGGATGAGGCAAACTTTAAAGGGTTACGGTGTCATTTGTGACAAAGTGCCTCTTTGGTGTGACAATGAAAGTGCCATCAAGATTTCTCTTAGCCCGGTTCAACACTTCAAGACGAAGCATATTGAGATTCGGTATCACTTCATCCGGGATCACATTAGGCGAGGGGAGATCGAGCTCAACTATGTCAACACTCATGATAAACTTGCAGATATTTTCACGAAGCCCTTGGATGAAGCAAGATTTCGCGAGTTAAGGCATGAGCTAAATATCATTGATTCGAGCAATGTTACTTGAACCCTTGCACACCCCACCGTACTCAACTTGTTGTCTCGTTTATGTGTAGGCATGGACATAGGGGGAGTGTTGTTCTCTCAATGAACTCTCCCTCCCCCCATTATGCATAAATTGATCAAGTCTTTCACATTAGCCATTTTTGATGGTACTTGTGCTTCAAAGACGAGTTTTGGTCATGGGCCCAAGGTTAAAATCTTCGCGGTGCCATACCTCTTGACTCAAACATAGGTGACCTCGGCCACCGCCCTCTCTTGAAGAGGTGTGTGTTTCCTGTCCTCTTGTTGGTGTTCTCGTTGCTGAGTCTTAGTTTCCTCTTCTTGCCGGTTGTTTTCTTTTCTTTTTGAGCCGAGCCATTTTGTGTCTAGTCGTTGAGTCTTGCTGGGTGGTACTACCACTGGTGGTGCGCGGTACTACCGCTTTTGTTGACAAGCGGTACTACCGCCCACCCTAGCGATACTACTATTGAGGGGCGGGACCAGGGAGTTATGTCGGGGTAGGGGGAGGTTTCGTCTCCCCCATACCCATTCGCACCGCCCCCTCGTTCCTCTTTGTCTCTCCAGCGGCGTCTCGCCGCGGGAGGGCTCTGGCGGGCCGCCTTCTCCGGGCCGTCCCTCTCCATTTCCTTTGGTGGAGTCGATCCCCACCCCGTCCTCTTGCCATGGATGCCGGTATTGCCCCTGTTCCTCCTCTCTTTTTGTCTAGATTTCAGATCTAGTGTCTTAGGGGCAATAGTGGTTGCATCTCTCGATTTTTGGCTAAATCTAGGCTTGAGTAGGTTGGATAAGGTGACTAGACTGTTTGGATTGATTATTGGTAGGAGTATGTTTTTAATTTGGCAGTCCGGTAGTGCCGGATTTGACCACGGCAGTAGGGAACCGCCGTTTCCCCGTCTTGAGCGGTACTACCACTCCCAGTGGAGCAGTACTACCACTTGGGCGGTACTACCGCTTGGGCGGTACTGCCGCTTATGGATCGCTGTTCTACTGCTGTTTGCCCAATTCCATCCTATTCCTGCCATTTTTATCTCTTTTGCTGTGTTTGGTGGCTTATGCTCGTTCTTTCTGGTTGTTTCGTGTGTCCGTGTGTTTGGTTCCAGGTGATGGTCCTTCTGAGCAGCATGCGCGCCGTGTCAACCCCTGGCGTGCAACTTCCAAGCCTACCGCACCTCTGAGACAACGGCGGCCTCATCCAGTGTTCTGCCTCCTCCTCAAATGAAGAAGATGAGTGCGTCCAAGCCCAAGCCAAGGACCAAGTCTGTGACAGAGATGTATGCCAAGGAATTCTGGGAGAAGCATCAGCGCAACCCCTATGAGGTTGATCAAGAACCCGCCTTGGTCAACCGCCCGTTCTGGAACCGTTTTCAGTATGCCATCTACTTTGATGTGATCAAATCTAAGAAGAATCTTTTTCTTGTTGTTTGCTCCATCGACGTTGACTTTATGTAGAAGGATCCTGAATACTTTGGGGAGGCTCTTCAGATGTGCACTCAGTTGAACATTCTCAGGATCATGCAGTTCAAGAAGGACTTTGATGCTGATTTGGTGGCTCAGTTTTATGCCACCGTCCATCTTGGCACAGATGAGGACAGGACTCTGACTTGGATGACAAATGGCAGGCTGCTCTCTGTCAAGTGGAAGGCCTTCATGGAGCTTCTTCAAGTTGAGGATCAAGGTCTTGAGAACCCAGTTGGCTTTCGTCCTCACCGCAATGCAACTTCCACTCACAAGCAATCTCTCTGGCCATACTGTACCTTGAAGATTCACCCAGTGACTCAGAAGGAGACCTATGAGCTGCCTGCATTTCTAGACATTCTCCATCGCATCTTCACGGAGACTCTCTTCCCTCGCATTGGCAACTTGGATATGGTACACTCTTTCCTTGTGGATATGCTTCTTTTCTGTCAGCATGAGAAGGAAGAAAACACTGGAGAATCTTTGGATATCTCTCATGTCATGTGGTCTGAGTTGGTTTCCGCCATCTCTGAGCGCAAATGCCATATCTATGGACCCTTTATCATGTTGCTCATTGAGAAGGCCTGGGGGCGTGTTTATCCTAAGGTATTGTTGCAGACTGGGGATCTAGTTACTCATGAGATCAAGCGTCTGAGGAAGAAGGAGAACTGGGGCACCGCAGCTCCGAGTTCTGGCATTCCGTCTGGAGCTGCTGACATGGAGACAGAGATTGATGCTGATGATGACGATGACTATGAGCCTTCTGGAGCAGAGCCCTCTTGGGCAAAGAAGCTCAAGCGCAAGATGAAGAAGCTCTCCTGCATGGAGTCTCATGGTCAGTCCATGACTCATGTGGCTGAGAAGCAGGCCATGGGTCATCACAAGGAGCTCATGCATCAGTTGGGTGTGACCGTTGCCAGCGGTTCTGTGGGCCACATGACTGAGGCGGAGGAGTGGATTTAGTAGCACTGTCCGTGGACCGATTCAGACACCGAGCAGTTTCCGACTGACGATGGTCGTGCACACGATCTCGCCAGGATGTGATGATAGATCCCCTCAGTTTGCTATCACCTGGGGTCTTAGCAGCGCTCTTTGACTTTTTGGTGTCTCGATGCCAAAGGGGGAGAGAGCTTAGGGATTTGTCGTTGTCGAGTTGTGAGCGTGTGTTTGTGTGGCGTGTTTGCCTTGTCTGTCTTTCTCGCAAATTCTTTTCTCGTGTTGAACCTTGTTTGCTTTGGCTTGGTTTGTGCTCATGAGACTTTTCTTTCATATGGTGTAAGACATATGCACTGTATCACATCTTATTAAGCTTATGTTATCTTGTGTTATTTATATTATGCTCATATTTACTATCTTGCTTAGTGTTAGCCTTTTTGTTGCAAGATATGCATTGTCTATAAAATATAGGGGGAGTGTTGATCCTAGTATATGTGTCGTGCAGTCCAAAGCACCTATCTAGATAGCACACATCTAGGGGGAGCCCGTCTATATTTTAGAGATGTGGGGTTTGCTTATGTCCTATATTTTCCCCATTTGTGCAAATCCTGAACTGTCATCAATCCACCAAAAAGGGGAAATTGTAAGGGCATATTTATCCCTAAAGTGTTTTGGTGATTGATGGCAATGCTTTTGCAGACTAATCGTGTGCGTTAAGTATTTCAGAGATTCCGTCCCCTCGGAGTTTGAAGCGAAGACGCTGTAGCCCTTTCGATTCAGTTTTGGTGGACTTGTGTCGTAGGAGTCATCGTACTATCAAGAGGGGGTCCGCATTGGTTAGGCTAGGGTGGAATCAACACGTACACGTTCCCTTTGCACCCTCTGAGCCTTTCCGCTTCGTTGAGGGCTCCCTTGCTGCCTCCTCCCTGAGATCTTGTCCCAGCGGTAGTACCGCGGACCTCAGTGGTAGTACCGCCCGAGTGCTACGCGCGGCAGTACCGCTCCATAGTGGTAGTACCGCTTGGAGCCCTCAGCCGTAGTACCGCTGCGGCTCCGTACTCCTACCGCCTCAACTCGAGGGATCTCTTCTCGTGTCGGGTTTTGCAGCACTAGTTGCGGCAATAGAAGCGGTAGTACCGCCCTTACCACCATGGTAGTACCGCTCTGGGTCCAGGTCCTGCTCTGCTTCTTGCTCTCTTCTTACTGTGCGACAGTACCGCGAGGTGGGACGGTAGTATCGCCCTGTGCGGGGCTGAGCGAGGGTAACGGTTGGATTGTCTCTCCCCTTATAAAAGGGGGTCTTCTTCTCCAACTTGACCTACCTCTTTTCCCCCAAGCTCCATTGTTGCTCCAAAGCTCATTTTCGCCCGATCTCTCTTCCTACCCAATCAAACTTGCTGATTTTGTAGGGATTGGTTGAGAAGGACCAGATCTACACTTCCACCAAGAGAAATTTGATTCCCCCACTCATCCCTTGCGGATCTTGTTACTCTTGGGTGTTTGAGCACCCTAGACAGTTGAGGTCACCTCGGAGCCATATTCCATTGTGGTGCAGCTCCGTGGTTTCATTGGTAGCCTCCAATTCGGTTGTGGAGAGAGCCCTGACCTTGTTTGTAAAGGTCCGGTCGCCACCTTCAAGGGCACCAATAGTGGAATCACGGCATCTCGCATTGTGTGAGGGCATGAGGATAATACAGTGGCCCTAGTGGCTTCTTGGGGAGCATTGTGCCTCCACACCGCTCCAACGGAGACGTACTTCCCCTCAAAAGGAAGGAACTTCAGTAACACATCCTCGTCTTCACCGGCTCCACTCTAGGTTATCTCGTGCCTTTACTTGTGAAAGCTTATTTGTGTTATATCCATTGCTTGCTTGTGTGCTTGTTGTTGTTGAATCATATAGGTTGCTCACCTAGTTGCATATCTATACAACCTACTTTGATGCAAAGTTTAAATTGGTAAAGAAAAGCTAAAAATTGTTAGTTGCCTATTCACCCCCCTCTAGTCAACTATATCGATCCTTTCACCGACGAGGATGTCGGTTCCTTTGAGTGGGGTGTATGTGAGAGCCTGACTTAATAGGAATGATAAACTACTCATACCAATAAAGAATTCCTTCTTTTTTGGGAGCTCACTCGCAAAGAACTCCAAAATTAAGCATGCTTGCCCTGGATTGATTTGAGGATGGGTGAACGACCGGAAAGTTGCTCCCGGGTGTGCACGAGTGAAGATAAAGTGCGTAGAAAAGACTAGTGTTAGTTTGCGGGGATAGTCTAGATCCAGCCAGACATAACGTCCAGAAAACGGTGGTTGTGGACGGGGCGTTACAGCTATCGCGAAAGCATGAACTATAATTACTAGCAGCATGCTATAAATAACGAGTATGTACCAGCCGCATTTCACATTGGTCTCACAGAAATCCAGCCAACAATACACATAGTCAGGAAAGTGCAGCATGAGCATTTTGTGGACACGATAATGGTTTCAACGTGGATGGTTTCTGTAAGTGCAACTCTTGCCACCCTTTGTTGCTTTTGGAGTATTGATGACAAATCTGATTAAGGGACTAATGTGTTTGTGAGTGTACACATGATACCACATATAGAAGTCCCTGGAGATTTGGCTTAACTAGTCGAAGATGGCCCCTAAAAATGTCTGGAGACTTTGAAGACAATGGTGGTACGCAAAAACTTTTGCTTGAAGACAATGACACGAAGACTTAGTCTTTTGCTAGTTTCATTTTCTTCTTTCTTGGGTCATAGGAACCACCGCACTGTTAAGTGGGGGGGAGGTGATACGAAGTCAGAAACTGACGTGGTGCTCAACCTAAAATCCCATGTCTTCTAGTGAAGACTTTGAGAGAAAGTCTATTTCACAGTTGGTTGACTCAGCATTGCTTGTGGCCCAAGTATGGTTGTCACATGTGTTTTAAATCTGATCGTTTGTAAACGTGTCGGTTGGCCATTGACCTAGGTTCATTTCAGTCGTATCATGTCAGTTTGCCCTTGAGTCTTAATAGCAGCCCCCTTCCACCATAAGTTGGTGGCTGCTCCGAGTTATTACACAACTTCTATCATTTTAGAGCAACCCACCTTCGAAGCTTTTTAGAGAGATTTCTTGTGAGAAAAATTTCGAACACCTAGAGCTCAAAGATTGAGCATTACCGAATACATTTTTTAGCGAACCGAAGACTTGTTACACTTGAAGAATGTGATCTTCCAGACGGTTAAACGTCCTGTTCTGAGCATCCAAGAGTCATTTATGGATTGCCGGTGAACAAGTTTCTAAAGGTTTTAGAAGTCTAACTTGAAGGCTTACCTGAGTGACTGAGTGAGGTCTAAGTGATCTTAGCTCATGAAGAGTAAAGTGAACACCTAGTCTTCTGAGTTAAATCCCAGCCTCTTCAACCACACGTACAATTGTCACAGCAACAGAAACTGGTCAAACAAATCATTTGTCTTCACCGAGCAACTGGTTCCATCTCTTCATTACTTTACTTTTCATATATGTATTGTGAAGCCTTTGCTTGCTCATCTCTGTGTCAAGACATTGCTTGAAGACATTCCTCATGATAATCTTTTCTGTCTTCCAATTTGTAGTTCTTAAGATTGTTTGCTTGTATGTTTGCCTGTTCTATATTTACTGCTACCTAGTTTGCCTGTTGTCTCTTATGCTAATGTCATTAGCTTCTCATTGATTGCATGCTTAGAGTAGCTTTACTTATATTTTGCTTCCGCGCCTTCGAAGACATTGCCTGTTTCAAATACTTTCATAAAAATCTCCCATTCACCCCATCAAGTCGATAACTAGCACTTTCAATTTTCACGTTAATGGTCTTTGTAGCAAAAAAATGGTTAAAAATAGTTTCATTATTATATTCAATATTTCAAGTCACTAATAACTGGGCCAACAAGACGTGGATTAGTCGACGTGTCGTGGCGTCGACATACATGTGTGATTATACTTTCACGAGTTGGTGTGACAGCATTGGCTACAATTATGAGGCAGGGGTGTGCCATAAAAAACAAATAAGTATTTCAGATGTATTTTACTGTTAATCTTTGCTAAAGCGCATATACTTCGGGTGCTTTGAACTTTGAAACTTGAACGTGCTCTGGCTCTTCTCTCCATCTGTGTCCCTCGCTCCTTTTTGTGTAAAAAATGGTGTTGTGTGAAAAGCTCTCTCTCTCTATTATTATAATGGTGTTGCAAATAAAAGGGAAAAAATAGGTGCGTGCTTCAAGAATCCACGAATGGAGGGTAGCATAAATAACTGGGTCGGTCGGTTATATATTATTGTACGCGCCGCGGCATGGCCATACATTTACGATTTAATATTCATGAGCTAGCATGAAAATATGAATTGCAATTACAAGACAACATCGTGTTGTAGCAATGAATATGTATTCCAACTGAATTTTATAGTTGGTCTCGCTGAAATCTAACCAGACAATACACATAGCCAGGAAAAAATAACATAGCTATTCCCTGGACACGATAATGGTTGCGGCATGGATGGTTTTCTACATTAATGGTGCTCATAGCAAAAAATGGTTTAAAACAATAGGACATGGAGGTGAGTTTAATGAGGAGATTGGACCCTATTTTAATTCTTATAAAGTTCTTAGGCAGTGGGGATCTTTATCTCTTCTGTTTGACCTAACAACATATGCTTTAGCCATTATCATGGAATAGGACTACACATGATGGTGTGGTAAAATGGATTTTGGAGAGATACTTGAAAATATATTAACATTTTGCAATATGCCGATGACACCATTTTTTGATGAGAGTTGGTGAGGAGAGTGGAAAATTTTGAAATTTATTTTACGTGCTATCGAGAAAATGTCACCCCTCACCATTAATTCCCATAAGAGTGAATTTTTCCTTTTTGGGTAGGCTAGGAGCAAGTATGATTTATACCAAGAGATTTCTACTTGTTAACTTGGTGGCATGCCTTTGAAATACGTAGAGATTCATATTTGTACAAACACTCAAGGGCCGTCAAGAAAAAGATGGAGAATAAATGTTCATGTTCGCAGAGTTAGGAAGAGGAGTGACCTTTTTAAGGCTAGGTCTTTCTGGCAAAGGAATGAAGAAATACACCACCTAGTTAACTAAACAATAATTTGTCTATCCAAAGACCAAGGGCACATAGGTGTAGTTAATTTGGACATCATGAATAAAGTCCTCCTAGTTAAATGGCTTTGGATATTGGGAAACAAGCAAGGAATGTGGCAATCTTTCATAGTGAATGGACATGCTAAGAATTGGTCTCTTATTGCATTGCTACTAGGAGTAGACATGGCGATGACTCTCAGTTTTGGTCAAGTCTCATGACTGTGAAATACATTTTTTATCAGCATTGCGAAAAGCTAGTTGTGAATAGGTGTAATACTATGTTTTCTTTGGGGGGGGGGGGGGAGGTGGGTAGGCTCCAGACCTCTAAAGCTTTGCTTGCCAAGGCGATATACCATCCTCTTTGATCATGATATCTCAGCAGCTAATGCCTTCTCTAGTGGTTTTGACAATATTAAGTTCATAAGTACCATGTGTGTGTTTTGAAACAGGACCACTTTGAACATGTTTTGACAAGTTTTAAATTCTTCACCAAGTTTCAACCTTTAAAACTTGATAAGAGCGCAGAACACATTCACCAAGTTTCACATATTAAAACTTAAATCCTAAGTCCTAAGCCCTAAACAATAAACCCTAAGAGCGAAATGGAACTTGGTAAGACTTGCAAAATAATATTAATACAATTATCAACTTTTAATATTTGAAACTTAGTAAAATGCTAAAACTTCTGAAAAATGCATTTAAGAGTGGTCTTGGTTCAAAGTCCTCGTTGAAGGGAACACGAATATGCAAATGGTACATAAGTTGAACGTTATGTTCAAAAGATGCAATAGATTGAAAAATAGAAGTCAAAAAGTATGAAAGGTAGGATGGATGGAGCATGCAATCTCTGCCAAAAGCATTCTTGCATGAGGGTCCTTAAAGTAATCAAGAGTTGTACACATGGGGGGGACCAACCACTTTTATTAATTGTGAGGCACATGTGTGGCTGGCCAACTTCATGCCCCTTCAGTTTTCTCGGCTAACCAAGGTAATGTGCGAGTCCTACATTTTTTGCCTAAGTTACATAGAGCCTGGTTGTGCTTATATATAGATTTACATCTTCATACATTTCCAGTCGATCCTATATGTAGAGACATTTACATCTTAATACATTTTTTATTGAGGCTAAAGCTTTTTGGTTAATGTTTGCAGTACACTTTGCTTACAAAGATGGTTAACCTGAATTATTAGAAAAATGCTGATCAATATCATAATCATATTAATCAATCTTGTTTTTTGAGAATGTTCCAAAAGACCCGGTTTGTTGTTTGGCCCATTGAAGCATGTTATTACACACCATAAAATTTATTTTATCTCCTTCTACTTTTCATCGTGTTTTGACATTAAACCTGATTTGCCCCGATGATGAGTTCACAGACTGTTGGCGGTCGTAAGGGCGGAAGCCAGGGTCCCTTTAGCAAATGACCTAAGCACTTGCTCGGGCTCGCTAGCTCCACAACAATAAGGACAACCCTGTCATAATGGGCTAAACCTGCTTTTGTATCGTGCTTTGCCCAAGCAAAAGTGTGTGAGCCTCCTTCAGCGGTCACATGCTCATAGCCCAACCCAATTAACTTACGACCAAAACAACTTTTGTGGACGACAGGAAATACGACTAGTTGATCGCTGCCGCTCCTCGTCTCTTTGTTTCTCAAAGATGCGCGACGTAGAGAATTGCGATTAGTTGCGGGCGAGGTGCTGAACCCAAGGACTAGGTGACAGAGGTTGGCGGCTGGCCTGGCCACGAGGCCAACGACTTGCATCCTCGACCAACATGCAGTTTACTCGCCCCCTACTCGCCTGTGTAAGATTGCTAACTGTTTATGGCTTAAGTTTCAAAGGCTGGGACATGGGAAATTGCCTAGTAAGGGGACAAACGGTTTAGGTTTTTTTTCGTAGATAGTCAACACCTAAAATTTGAATCATTAAATTTCAGGAATAGGAGCTAGCTCGTCGCCAAGCTCGCTCTTGCATGGATACTTACATAAAGATGCTTCTACCAAATTCATGGTTTGGTAAAATGTTGTGGGGGAAAAAGTAGAATGCACCAAATTTGCGGTTTAGTTAAATGTTGTGGGCCAAAAAGATGTAGCTGCTTCAGTAAAATGTTTTGCAGGCCAAAAAAGCATGAAATCGCCGTCCGTGGGGATCGAACCCACGGCCACGTGGTTAAAAGCCACGCGCTCTACCACTGAGCTAGGACGGCAGGTGCAACACAATTTATTCTGTAACATATATATGGCGGGCACAAGTTTCCCATTTGTTCACCAGAACTACACGAGAGAAACAGAGACCCACAGATGTGTGATACAACAAAAGGTGGTATCTTCACGTGACCAGACATAATCCGATATACTAGTGCCCACCACTAAGTACCATAGAGTTCTTCCGTATTACTGACCGTCGACGTTAGCACCGGCTGGGCTACATGCCCACACGTACGAAGCAGTCACAGCGCTGCAAGAGAGTGAGAGCAAACTCCGTGCTCCTCCTCACTCTACTCGAGGGGAACAATGGGCATCTTCCCGCCGTACATCTCCGGGAGCTGGCCGTCCTCCATCTCCCGCCGCAGCGTCTCCTCCAAGCTCTTGTCGTCCACGAACACGAACTGCACCGGTCAATCGAGACGACGCAATTAGCCAGGATTAGACTTCTCAATAAACATTCATCAGCCAGCTTAACTGGTAAACATGCTCCAAAACGGAAGAAAATTATCAACAACAGAGACGAGAAACAGAAACCACTATTATCTTCTTGGCCGGCGAGGTTACCTTGTCCCTGGTGTTGGCGTCGATGAAGGGCTGCACCAGCTTCCACGCCTTCATGAACAGGTAGGGCACATGGATCATCAGCGCCTTGCCCAGCCTCTCCGGGTAGTAGCTCTGCAGGATCTCGATGGCCGCGATGTAGGCGCGGACGTCGCAGTTGGCGTACCCCCACCCCTTCAGATCCACGACGCACAGAAACTTCTCCTGCCCTCTAGGGATCCTACAGCAATTCGATTTCAGTGTCATGATAAACTCTACCACAAATCATGCTGATCAACAGACATGTGGGTGTGGTAACGCGCTACCTGGCACACATGGCGTCGAACAGGTAGACAATGTAGCCTGCAGAAAAGAGAAGAAAATGATATCAATGGCCGCTCCAAATGTTTTTGCATTGTACTCCCTTCATTCTTAAATATAAGTCTTTTTAGAGATTTCATCATGGATTACATACGAAGCAAAATTAATGAATCTATACTATAAAATATGTCTATATACATCCGTATGTAGTTCGCAGCAGAATATCTAAAAGACTTACATTTATAAACGGAGGGAGTATATATCATGTCATGGTTTCATTTCTTCAAAAAAGTAAATAGTTCGAAGTCACACCTTTACGGTTTTTCATTCAAATAACCAATACTCCATCTATTCCAAACTAATTGAAGTTTTAGCTTTGTCCTAAGTTAAGCTTTTCTCAACTTCGATGAGACATATATATCAATGTCTACAACATTACACTATTTGCGTTAGTTCCATCATAAAATATGTTTCTATACTTACTTATTGGATGTTATAGGTATTAGCACATTTTTTAATATAAATTTTGTCAAACATCCAGAAGTTTGACTTTGGATAAGTCTAAGCTTCAATTAAACGAAGCATTGGGCCTCATAGTAATAGAGTCTGTTTTGACCAGTTGATTCAGACACCTGAGATCGCTCCCTCCCCCTCGTATTGCTCCAGCCTCCAGGGCTCCCTCGATCGCTCCCTCCAGGGCGATCAGGGGGCCAACCCCAGCGCCCCGTCCGCAGCCCCCTCCCCTCCTCTCCTCCACCTTGTCGTCCCCAGAGACGTGCGCCGGCTAAGCCCGGGCGCCGCCAGTGATGGGGATGGCAGGGATCTAGGCTGCAGCCCCGCGGTCTGGAGGGACCGACGGCGCGAGATCGCCCTTCGGTCTTTATCTTTTCTGGCGGTTCGGCGTTGCTCCAGCAGCTTCGTGGGGAGGACGGATAAGGCGGGGATGTGGCCATGGTTGACTGGTCAGCGGCGCCTCCGATCAGATCTGATCTGGCCGGTGCCGCTGGCGGTGGTGGCTATCTCCTCCGTCGGAGGTGGTCGGCATTAGACTGGATGGTCAGATCTCGAGATCCACCATCTAGTTCCAGCTGCGAGTTGGGAAGACATAGTTGCCGGTGAAAACCGAGTCGATGGCAGGTGATGGCGGCGTTCTGCGTCGTTACCTTGATGAAGGCATTGTTGTGTAACTACTATCGACCCGCTCGTGCTGCTCTGGGGGAAACCCTAGGATCTGGTCTTCCAGATCGAACGATGGCGGTACTGCTGTGTCGTTTTCTCTCTTGAGAGCATCGTTTATGGAGCAGAGCTGGAAGACAGAGGCATGAGGTGGAGCGGCTTCGTCTTGCACGAAGCTTTCGGTGGAGATGTCAAGTCATGTCTGGCCGACAGGTGCTACCTGTGTCATGCCTGGTCGGCAGGTGCTACGCACGATAGATCTTCCCGAATTTTCGCGTCTGGATGTACGAGCGTGGGGCGGTGGCGCCGTTGGACGCTGTGGTGGCGTCGACGGATGGACGGACTGACAAGGATGATGCAGATCTCTCTCCTGAAGATGGGTCAGCGATTCGATGATGATGGCAACGTCTAAAACGTGTGCATGTGATGTACGGTTTAGGTTTGTTGCACCGGCTGTGGGTTTCGATACGTTATGTGGATGGATCGGCGACGACACCGGTTTTAGATATGGGGAGTGAGAACACTCCACATCATCGAGTTTTGTTGGTGTGAGTGGTGGCTTTGGGTGGCTTGATGTATGTTCTTGTTAGGCCTATATTAAACAATAAATAAAGATGACCGTATGCATCGATTGATGCAGAGGCCGGAGGTAACCTCCTTTTAAAAAAATGATTCAGACACGTGCAAGTGTTGACAAGGTACAATCCTTGGACTGTGGTTACGTGAGACGACTGCGTAACAGTTGTGGTTCAGAGATTTTTTTTAGTGTGATAGAGAGATATTTACTATAACAACACCAGAGGTTCCTCTCCGAAATCTAAAAAATGATCACTCCAAATCTTCAAATTCCATTCCATTTAGCCAGCAAGAAATCATGAGAGCGAAGGTGAGATGTGTGAACGTACGCTTGAAGCCGGCCATGTCGCGGGTGGCAGAGAAGTGCTTGGCGGGGAAGGCGAGCATGACGGGGCGGCCGGTGCGGTCGGCCCCGCCCATGTAGGCCATCTCGTGCGACAGCTCCGTCCGCACCAGCTCCGCCGGCATGGCCCCGCCCGGCACGGCCTCCCGCCTCCACGCCACGAACTTGAGCAGCATCGCCGAGGCCTTGCCGACGGCATGGCCGCGCGCCCGCAGGAACCGCCGGAGCGTCAGGTTGTCCACCTCCTGCACGCGTCGTGATCAGTACGTTCGATCCGTTGAATTATGAATTACTCCCTCTAGTGTTAAATAACGTTCTTATATTATGGTCTAGTGTCAAAAAACATTCTTATATTACTGGTCTAGTGTCAAAAACCGTTTTTATATTATGGAACGGAAGGAGTACTACTCTACTAAACTGTAAATGTTCTAGCTACACGCGCCATGTGCGCTGGTGATTCGGGCATATTCGATCCGCTTTACTATAAGCTTGCTTCAATAATTATTTTTTCGAAACGGATGCTTGAATAATTATCGTGCCCATGCTTCACGTGGCCACGACTTTGCCTTTGCTCGCTAGAGGTACACCCGTTCCCATCACTTGTACCGGAGTATTTGCTTATTTGGTCAACGATCAATTTGTTAGGAAGAATCCCCATCAGCTAGCTTAATCAATTGATTTTTCCATACAACCAACAACTAACCGGATGTTAACTGGTGACTGGTGACAACGTCAATAGCACCGTACGCATCACTGGGCAATCAAAGTGACATGTTACCGGCCATAAAATACTACAGTAATACAGTCTGTTGTTGTGTTCTGCTCCCAAAGGCCGGGAGAAGGCCAGAGTGGCAGACTAGGAACAGCAAGGAAACGGAAGCATCCCAATGGTCATGACTCATGAAGAACAGTTGAGTTGGATCGATCGGCCGGGCAAAAGAAACAACAAGAACACGGCCGGGGACGGGGAGGATTTTCGGTTGGTTGCAGAATCACATCGACCACCGTGAGATGGCAGAAATCCGTCAAAGCAGGTATATGCATCGACAGGTCATCCCTCCAAAGGAAGACGACGAAGGAGAACGAGTGTTTACCGGACGGAGCTACCGAAGATGAAGGAACGTACCTTGACATGCGGGTCCTGGGCTTCCGCCATGGCCCTCAGCTGGGCGACCTTGAGCCACTCCCCTTCCCCTGCGTCCCCTCCCTCCACGCTGCTCGCCATCGATCTCCTCTCCTCTCCTCCCCGATCCTGTCCTTCTTACTGGTACTCTGACTCTGCGAGTACTTGTGGAGCGCGGAAGAGTCTCCACCTATCTGGTCTGACTGGCTGCAGGGAAGCTAGCTGTATAGACGCCACGTGATTGACTGGGCGTTAGGCCAACTCCACCCGACGACTCCTTCCCATCGGGCCCCGTCTCTTTGGTTTGGGTAAGAAGGGACAAATCAGACGGCCCAGTGCGCGACGACCTTAACCCATCTGGTCCGTTATGGGCGTGTTTGGTTCCCTGGTTGCATCTAGCATGCAATGCATGAGGGAGCTTGGCTAGGGCTGGCCTGGTTGAGCTGATGCAAAATAGAGATAAGATGTGTGTTTGGTGCACTGCATGATATGGGGCAGGCTCAGCTCAGATTTTGTTTGGTATGCTGCATCTGGGTTGTATGAGAGATGCAGCATACAACATATGTTGTTTGGTAGCATGTATGATGTGGAATTTGACTCTAGGAAGCTTGTACATGTATGTAAAATAATTAGAAGATCATTTTAGATATATTTTTTGATTCAAGTAATAAAAGAATATGTTCAAAAGTCTCCAAAATGTGGTCAAAATATAATCACGTGTCTTAAAAATGGCAGAGATAAGAGAAAGAAAATTTCAGCAATATCTTGTCTGTTTCTAAGTATATAAGCAGTTTATATACAAATAAGCAGTTTATATGGCACAAAATAGCTCAAAACAAACTCCAGGATCATAGAGAGTGCGCAAAAATCAAGTATCCAGTGTCAGCACATCTTAAAAGTTCACATATTATATATATATATAGCCACAAATCCATATTGTCATATTACAGACCAGTACATACTAGAGTTCGCATATTAGATAGCCATCAATCCATATTGTCATATTACAGTCCAGCAAAGGAACATAACACAAGGTTCATGTTACATTCCATACATCACATATATAGGGGCATGGTTTTTCTGACCAAATACAATAAAATATGGCCAGTTTGGTGTGAATTAGCACATATTTGCTCACACTCCTTCCTTAGGCGCTTCATCCTTATGCGCTCCATCCTGTGGCACTCCATCCTTGGGCACGGGCACTTCACCGTTGAGCTTGGAGAGGTGGTGAATGGCCCAACGAGTGCGACAAGTCTCTGACATCTGCTCGAATGAGTGGCTCCTAGCCCTGTTGGCGTTCTCATTGAGATAATCCAAGAGAATCAATAGATTATCCTCGGTAAAACCAGGGAGCTCCATGACAGCATTGTAAAGCTCTAGGTGTGCCTCTCCGGTGGACTTGATAGCAATAGCAACTTCACGGACTGCATCAGACATGTTGCTCATGACCAGAACTTCTTCTTCACTCATCAGGCTAGCCCTTTTCCTTTTGCCAGTGGAGCTGGAAGCATCCTTACATGGTTCCTTCCCATGAGGAGCAGCACCAGCATCTTCCCCATGAGCAGCAGCAGTAGCACTCGAGCCAGGTTCATTCCCATCAACAACAAATTCAGAACCACAACCTTCAAGGTTTACAAAAGATGGGGAGGTTTCCACCATTGAAGGAACCCCAAGAGCCTGATGAGATGTCATTGCATACCTTCCTGTAGCAATACCACTCCCAAAGATAGCAAGCATCTGAACATAATTCTCTAAAGGCACATTGAGGTACTCAACATCTTTTGGATGGTCCTACAAGAAGTGTGATTATGGCAAGGTTAGTTAAATAGCTACTGGTGAGGTTCTAACAACTAGTAAAAGCTAGTTCTTTGAGCATAAGTAATGAACTAGCTACTGGGATGGTCGAACATGAAGTGTGTTTATGTGCAAGAAATGAAATAGCATGGTCATCAACTCAAAGCTAGTACAAACCTTGATATGACCCAGGTAGTGCTCTTCCTCGAGCGATATGACATAGTTGTTGTCATCCCAAAGTGATCCACTAATGTCTCGGAGCTTACTTATCTTCACCCACCTAGCACGCCACTTGCGAAGGTGGTTATACACTTGGGTCCCTGTTATGGAAAGACCAAAATGCTCACTACAATTCTTAGCCACCTGGTTTAGGTGCACCTCCTTAAAACCCTTCTCCGTCTTCACTCCACCAGCAATGAGCTCTACAAACCGACGTAACATGAACCCAGACATTGGAGATGTCCAGCGCAATGGGTGATTCCCACCACCATGCCCACCATCAACAACCATCTCAGCCATCAGCCCTATGTACAGAACAACAAAAAGGAGCACCAACGTAATCAAAATGTATATCTCAAGTCTAAAGTGAAGCACCAACAGAATTAAAGAACCATAAACAGAATTAAAAAATCATGAACAGAACCTACACTGAATTAAAGAACCATAAACAGAATTGAAGTGGAGCTCAAATAGCAACATAAGAGAGTACATAATACTTAAATGTTTCAATTTGGGTACATGACAGAATTGTTCATAATGCATTACACCATAGAATTGAGCTCCACACTTGAGCATTACACGATAGAATTATTCATAACCCAACACGTGAGCTCTACACACGTGAATTGCCCCTATTGGCAAACATATGCCCAGCCCAACCATCTCTAATTTGTGACCAGGTTCTATTATCATGTTCTATGTCAATCACACCGTCTGACGCTGGATTCCCAGTCCAAGTGTGCTCAGGTGGTACAAACTCATCCTCTCCCCACTGTAGTATCCAATTATGAAGAATGCAGCAAGCTAGGACAATTTTGACTTGTGACGGATAAGGGTGGTGAGGCTTGTTGTCCACAATTCTCCACCGGTTCTTGAAAGCTGCAAATGCCCTCTCAACCGTGATCCTCAATGAGGAGTGACGGAGGTTGAATAACTCCTTCTCATTTTGAGGGACACGTTCACCAAACTCAGTAAGATGATAGCGAGTAGCCCTATATGGTGGAAGAAACCCTGGTCGCACGGCATAGCCCGCATCCACGAGGTAGAATTTTCCTAACAAATAAGAGGCCATGTGTTGTGTTACTACCAGTAATTAGGAAACGATCAAAATCTAGTAAAATGTTTCTAAAATGGTTCACTAATACCTGCAGGGACAACAAATCCATCATTCCTTTCCAACGCATCGGCCAAAATGAGTGCATCATGGGCTGACCCTTCCCAACCAGCTAAGACATAGGTAAACTTAAGGTCAAAGTCAACCGCAGCCATCACATTTTGGGTGGTGCCACCTTTCCGACCCCTAAATGCCGAAGCAATAGCAGCCGGTACCTTGGCAAGAACATGGGTGCCATCAATTGCACCAACACAGTCCTAAGAAAAGAGGTGAGGTATATTTTGTAAAATATTGGTTATTCGGCATGTCCATAGAATTCTAAATGACAATATTACCTTAAAGTAGGGATAGAAGCGCCTACTGTGTAGGATTTTTGGATGAACTTCATTGGATGGGGGCTGGATCATCTCATCACGCAACTCCCCAATTGCATATAAAACAGCCTAGAAGTATCGACTGATTACTTCAATTGACCTCCTAAATATGGGTTTCATTGCCCTAAACCTATGGTTGTGCCCAACTACAAGAAGGAACATCGCAAGCTGCTCCTCTATGCAGGTATGAATGCTGTCTTCCAACAATTTTCGATCACGAAATAAGTTACACAAGTTATAAAATGGGGCCCTGTTCATCCTTAATAGGTCATGACAATTTATATCATTGGTTTTGTAGATAAAACGTAGATTGGACAACCTAGCTACATCTCTCTCAAGCATAACATAACGGATTGGGGTACGATAGTTTCTAATTCTAGCCCTTGTAGTTATTGTGGCCATATAGGCACACAAAACAGCAACCAAACCAGCAGCTTGCACTATCAGGGTATCTCGGGTCTTGCCGTTGTCATCCATCTATATAAATTCAGCACAGATTTATAAATTAATAAAGACATGGGCACTGATAATATTGATATCATTTTCATCATCAAAACAAAATAAAATATATGCACAAATTATTCATACTGTTTGCACCATTTGCATAACTATTTTGTCTACCTATCTACTGATTCCTTCATTTCCATATAATCTAGCAAAGTGTTCTGGACATATCACACATATACATGCTAATGACCAACCTTACCTAACACCAAAACTACCAAGCCATCTCTAATCAATAGGGGAAAAGGAGGATGTTGACAGATCTGAACCTACATAAAAAAAGGAGAGGGGAGGCGATGGGAAAAGAATGCACTGGTGCTTGCCACACCCAGATGGAGGAGAAGGCCCTCTTTCCCGTCCACTGCGAGAGGAGGCCGCCGCTTCACCCATCCGCATCGGCGGCGAGATGGGGATGTGAGGGAGGAGGGAGAGGGGGGAAGGAGGGACGGATGGGAGACAGGGATAGGTTTGGGAACAGATGGGGGACAGGGAGAGGGAGGGGAGGAGGAGGGCTCTACCTCCGCAGCGGCGAGGATCCCCGCCGGCGATGTCCACAGCAGCGACGGGCTGCGAGATCCAAATCGCAGGAGAGGGACGGGAGCGAGGAGAGAGCGGCGTGAATGCGTCGGGGTACCTGCCACGAGAGAAACCCTACCCCTTGCTCGCGTGGGTGCAGGGCGTGCGTGCAACGACGGATGCAGGCTCGGGGAAACGGCCGATTCCTGCGTGCGACCTCAGCCTGGCTGGGGAGGCTATTTTGCATCTGCCGGGCCTGGCCCAGTTAGACATGCGGGCTGCCAAACACTGCGAAAATTGCATCGTGGGTGGGATGCAGGTGCGGGCCAATGAACCAAACACGCCCATATGTGTTTGGACCAACCCATTTCGAGCGTAAACATGCGTCAGATTTGGGTCGCGGCGGACAGCAAATGGACGCGTCACTCGTCCGCGTCGGGGCCGCGCGGCAGATGGCTACTACCTCCCACCCGCCAACATCAATGTGCACGCGCGGCCGACCCCACCTGTCATCCGCCCAGACGATGAGTCGTCGTCCTTCTTAAATGGGGAGGCCGTGGACCGGTCGTCGTCCACACTCCCCACTCAGCCCGCTGCCTCCTCAAAACCCGACACCCCCAAACCCTAGCCTCTCCCCGTCCTCGAACTCGCCGGTCGACCGCCTCGCAGCCATGGGGCTATGGAACCACAGCCGCAAGGGGAAGCACGACCGCGAGGCTGGCTCCTCCTCGGGACGCTGCCACGGCTCCGTGAAAAAGGAGGCCGCATCGCCACCGCGCGGACCCCGCGCCTGTCCCATTCACCATCGGCCCTAGGGCCACCGGCGAGCGCGACCGGCAGTACATCAACGGGGATGTATGCCGGTGCTATTGGGAGACGAGGACGCCGGTCCCGTGGAGCGATGTCCACCTCCCCAACAACTGGCACCTCTCCGTCGACCGGGTCCCGATCTCACCGGTCCCGATGAGCGGCCGTGCGCGCCGCGACAAGATCGAGCACCGCCGCCGCCTCCTCCCCGACGACCTCTACTACGACGATAGGTACGCCCCCGACTCCGTGCTCCGAGACATGTGGCTACAGGACGAGCACGACGTGCGGCGCGCCTCTTACTTCGCCGGCCTCATGCCCACGCCGTCGCCTTCCCCATCTCCGTCGCCACCTCCACCTCCTCGCATGACAGCGGAGGAGGAGGCCCGACTCATGCAACGTGTCATGGAGGACTCCATGAACACGCACGATGAGCACCAATGGCCGGGCCTCGAGAAGACGATGGCCCTCTCTGCGACCGGCGATGTCGCCATCCCCGAGCTGGAGATGGCGAGGGCGGAGGAGGTGATGGAGGAGGAGCCGGTGGCCGCGTTCCACCCGGGCCTGGTGGGCCAGGGGTGGAGCTGGTTGTACACGGCTCCGGAGATGGTCGACACCGTGGGGGTGAACTGGTGCCCCACGCCGCCGCGGTCACCGGAGCGGGAGGCGTCGTCACGGGAGGAGGTGGTGCAGGCACCTCCCGCCTTCCAGCCCGCCCCCGCGTACCACGGACCGCCGGCCCACCTCTGGACGTCGCCGGACTACGTCGGCCTCGTCAGCGATGACGATGACACCGTCGGCCACTGAAGACGGCCACGGCCACGGCATCGACGGGCACGGCAGGAGCGCGCGGACGGCTTCTTTTAATGTTAATTATGGCAATGTGAACAGTGGAACTGGGCCGTTTTGTGGCCGTGATGGTTAATCTATGTTTTATGTTTTTATATTTGCTTTTATCTATTTTTTTGATATTTTATTTTAGTTTTTATGTTTTTTTAATCACGTCCACCCCAAACATGATTTGGGATACGGCCGCGCGTTGGGCGCATTCACGATCCAACGGATAAAAATGGACATGGGCAAACTCATTGCCGCCCTAAATGAACGAAATCCAGCTAAACCGAACATTCGTTTGAGGTCGTTTGGTGAAATTGGCCTTACTTAATGTTTGGCCAGGTGGAATATAAGCGAGAGGCGGAGATGGGAGTGTGCAATGGTTCCTCGTTCCTTCTGCTCGTCGTGGCGTGGGCTGCATTTGACTGCGTTCCCTTTTCTGGGAGATGTATGCAGCACGTACGCAAGTTTTGACTTCTCGTAGGCCGGCTGCTATTGGACGGACGGGTGTCCACAAAACTTCCATCTCGTTGTAGCGTCTTTTTCGATGAAGGATGAGGCTGTGTTTGATAGCAAAGTACTCAAATTTTGACTTCTCGTAGGCCGGCTGCTATTGGACGGACGGGAATACTATATAAACCAAAGTATAAAAAACTGCAGTAATTTTGTCTATAGATATGAGATACCATGGCTTTACCAAAATAGAGTATTTTATAGTATTCACAATACATAGAACCTGTTTGGCTGTTGCTATACAACGCTGCTAAATTTTGCTACCTAGCCGTTGCGTTAAGCACTCAGCAGCTCTGTATTTTTACCCGCAAAAAAAAGCAGCTCTGTATTTAAAAAGAGGTCTGGTGTTCCTTTATTATGCAGAGAAAAGACAACAATTTATACTACAGTATTAAAACAACAGTTGTTAGGGGCAACCAAACAGCTCATTGTAAATAAAACTATAATAATCTAAAAAACTGTAGTATTCTTAAAATACTTAGAAAAATACTTTGCTATCAAATGGGACCTGAATCGGCTCAAATAAGCATTGAAAGCACACGTCCAACCTCTACAAGAAAAAAAAGTTGAAGCGTAGAAAAATAATTGATGGAAGAAATATGAGAATGACATCGGTACCAACCATCTCTAGACAACATGTGCGAAATGCTCTTCAACAGCAACGCCTTCAGAAAAGGAGCGTCGCTTTTCACTAATCTAAGAGCATCTTCAGCCACGTATCTCTAATTCGACTCCTCAAACGCCCGCGGAGGCGCCCGGTCAGTGACTTGGCATGTCCATTTTGCGCCCCTATTTGTCCATCCGCGCAGCCGGAATCCTCATTTTCTTCCCCATATGTCCAGTCACTTACACGTGATTGGTGGAGATGAAGAGAGAGAAAGAACAGAATGAATAAAAAAAGAGAAAAGGTGGTCTGGGGTGGGGTCCCGCGTCCTATGTGGCGGATTGACCGGGCGTGCCCGCGCGAGTCCGCGAACCCTCGTATCCTCCCAATATTTGAGATGTATATGAGGGTTCGCGGACAGGCCGGACATATAGGAAAGATATGAGGGGTTTGGTTGGGTCACTTTTTTTCTTCTCTCTCCTGTCCGGTCACTGACCGGACGCGTCCGCGGGCATATGAGAGATGGTTTGAGACATCCGACTGTAGATGCTCTAACCACTAAAGACGGAATCCTGTTTTTTCACCTTGAAGATTGATGATGTCATGGCCCCTGTCTGTACTATCTTTAAAAAAAGCTTTTCTGAGTGAAATCGAAGCCCAACTGATGCCCTGCAGGAGGTACACCGTGTTTGCCTTTTTGCTCGAGTGTCACTCTACTTGTTATAGGCGTTGGGATTCCCCGAAGAGGAATGATGATGTAGTATAGT
Source organism: Aegilops umbellulata (assembly GCA_032464435.1). Lineage (NCBI taxonomy): Eukaryota > Viridiplantae > Streptophyta > Magnoliopsida > Poales > Poaceae > Aegilops > Aegilops umbellulata. Next base: position 509,890,074 of record CP136056.1, on the reverse strand, counting down.
AGCAAATAATATTTTCCTGATTTAAGAATCAAGGTTTATCGAACCAGCAGGAGACATCACACAAACAAGATAAGCGATACCTGCACACACACACACAAAGCAAATGCTCGCACCCAACGAAGGCAAGGGGATTGCCAATCCCCTTGTTCTCGCCAATTGCAAGGGTTAAATCTAATAGTGGTAGATATATAAACTAAAATAAAAATAAAAATAAAATAATTGCAGCAAGTAATTTTAGGGTTTTAGTAAATATGGAAAATGAACCCGGGGCCATAGATTCACTAGAGGCATCTCTCTCATAAGCATATCAACGATGGGTAGACAAATTATTGTTGGTCAATTGATAAATAACACATAGTTATGATAATTCTTCATGTCATGATCAATATACATGCATTATGTCCGTGACAAGTAAACCGTTAAACTTACTAACATCTACTACTATTACTCCACCCCCAAGACCGCTATCCAATATGCATATCAAAATATTAAGTTCATGACAAATAGAATAACGCTTTAAGCAACATTGCATAACGTTTTATCCTTGTACGATACGTGCCCGCAACCCCTCGTTACAGAGCAAGGACACTGCAAGATTTGAACCTACTACCGAGCACCTCTCCCAGTGAAGATAAATCAATCTAGTTGGCCAAAAGAGATAGATAGATCAGAGAGAAATACAAGACTATAAAATTTGATCATAAATAAACTCAGAAAAGACTCAAATACTTTAAATGAATAATCTGATCATAAACCCACAATTCATCAGATCCAACACACACACTGCGAGAACTACATCAAATAGATCTCCCAAGAGATCATTGTATTGAAGATCAGAGAGAGAGAGAGAGAGAGAGAGAGAGAGAGAGAGAGAGAGAGAGAGAGAGAGAACGCCATCTAGGTACTACTATGGACCTGTAGGTCCTATGGAAAGTACTCGCACATCAACATGGAGGAAGCAAGGTCGATGAAGATTGTCTCCCCAACAGTTTTCCCCTCCACAGATTGGCGGAAAAGGCCTCCAGATAGGATCTCAGAAGAACATAGACTTGCAATGACGATAAAATTATTTCGAGTCTCGCTTTGGGGGGTTTATGGATTTTAGGAAATTTATTGGCCAGAGATTAGGTCAAACGGAGCCACGTGGGCCCACAAGTGCTGATGGCACCCCCCTAGGGGGCACCCCTTAGCTTGTCGCTCCCTCGTGTGTCTTCTGGTCTCTACTCGAAGTTTCTAAGGTCTCTTCTGGTCAAAAAAATCACTGTAATGTTTCATTGTGTTTGGACTTTGTTTGGTATGGTTTTTCTGCGAAGCAAATGAATAGGCAAAAAACAGGTTGGCCACTAAGTCAATAGGTTAGTCCATAAAAATAATACTATTATATTATTTCATGCTATTATATTATCAATCATCAACCGGCCTATTGAAAAATGGCAACAGTGCACTTGAGAGCACGCTCGTTGTTGGCGCTGCCACGACGGAATCATGCAGGCGCCAGCCGTGCATGTGTCATGTGTATAGCAGCGCCGCTAAGTTAATGGACTAATGACACATCTCACTCCCATATTTAAGGTCAGTGTCCTCAAGTAATAGAGTAAATTGAATGTTTTCTTAAAATAATACTACTACCAATATCCCAGGAATGGGACTCGGGTCCAAATTCTGTCGTGTTTAAATGCCATTAATCCCCCTTGCCATATCACACCGCTGAATGCAGGAATGCTTTCTCTCAGAAAATACCTTACCATACAGACGGTGACAGCGCGAGCTCTCTCCCCCAATTACATCCACGTACAAGAGACCCTCTCCTGTTTGTTTTGGCGCTACATACATCGACCGATCGTACGTCGTAGCTACCTAGCCGTCGGTGAGGGGGGCAACGGGCAGCTTCCCGCCGTACATCTCCGGCAGCTGGCTCTCGTCCATCTCCCGCCGCAGCGCCCCCTCCAGGCTCTTGTTGTCCACGAACACGAACTTGTCCCTGGTGTTGGCGTCGATGAAGGGGTACACCACCTTCCACGCCTTCATAAACAGGTAGGGTACGTGGACCATGAGCGCCTTGCCCAGCCGCTCCGGGTAGTAGCTCTGCATGATCTCGATGGCCGCCACGTACGCGCGCACGTCGCAGTTGGCGTACCCCCACCCCTTGAGATCCACCACGACGATGAACTTGTCCTGCCCCCGCGGGATCCTCGCGCAGACACTGTCCAGCAGGTACACAACAAGCCCTGCACCGGGTGAAGGTAACCGAGATCATCAAACTCCATCGTCGATCATTAGCAAGCAAAGATCAGAGGTGCGTACGCTTGAAGCCGGCCATGTCCCGGTTGGCGGAGAAGTGCTTGGCCGGGAAGGCGAGCAGGACGGGGCGGCCTGTGCGGTCGACGCCGCCCATGGAGGCCAACTCGCGCGACGGCTCCGCCCGCACCAGCTCCGCCGGCATGACGCCGCCGACGCCCCCCGGCACGGCCTCCCGCCTCCACGCCACGAACTTGAGCAGCATCGCCGAGGCCTTGCCCACGTCGTGGCCGCGCGCGCGCAGGAACCTCCGGAGCGTCAGGTTGTCCACCTCCTGCACGTACGCGTCAGTATATTCGATCAGGTAAAATACTGAATGGAATTAACTAAATTAATGTTGTACTGAATTCTCCTAGCTAAATGCCTAGACCTACAAAGAATTAGTACAAAGGTTTACTTGACCTTTCAAACTAATTCTCTCTTCCCCTGAATTTAAGTGGGGTTAGCCCCCTCATCCCTCTATTACCAACCAAAAGGAAAAAGTCCATTTTAAACCTTAAACTTGTAGAGGTTAGGCGAAATGGACCCCCAAATCAAAATCCCGGTTGATTGCACCCTAAACTATGCAATCCCGGTCTAAATCGAACCCTGACATCATTTGAACCGAGATTCGTCTGGTGGGCTGGCCTGCTAAATTATTCTTTAGTTGAATAACAACAATTCCAAAAGGCGCACACCCTGAGGAGCTCGTAACTTTCGCTGAGCCGTTTTTTTTAAAGAACTTTCGCTTCAAAAAAAGTTCGGAGCGATGATCGTGCACACCCTGGACCTCGTAACTTTCATTGGGCCGGTTTACTGTAGCAATTCTTTTATATATTTTAAAACATTTTGGAAAAATCTCATGAATTACAGAAAAGTTCATTTGTTTTGAAAAACTAATCAATTTTGAAAAACAAACCGCTAGGACATATTGTTTCTACCTTGTTTCCAAATCCCATAAATATTTCTTTGAATGCTCAGATTATTTTGAAGTATAAAAAACCAGCCCATTTGGAGCTACTGAATAGCAGGCGCGAAAAAAATCTGAAAATTTATGCGGGAGCATCTCAAACACGCGACCTTAGTTTTATTAGCTGCTGCAACTTGCCAACCGAACTAGTGAGTTCAACAGATACATTCACAGCGCGAAACATTATGTATTGAACTGCTTTTGAACATTTGCAAATATTTTGCACTGAATTTTTTTTAATATCCATTGAACATTTTCTTAATATACAATGAACATTTTAAATTATACACAATGAACATTTTTAAATATATGATGAACATTTTTAAATACACATTAAATATTAGGGTAATATACCACTAAACAAAATACAAAAACATAGGGAAAATTTATATTCATTGAGCAATTTCTAATATACAACGAACAATATATTATGCATGATGAACTTTTTTGTAGTATAAATAGGAAAATGATCCGAAGGAAATAGAAAAAAGAAATCATAAAAAGGAAAATGAAAAGAATATAAATATAAATAAGAAAGAAAAACGAAAGGGAAGCAGAACCAGTAAAGAGAAACAAAAAAAAAATAAAAAACGAAAAATGCAAGCAACAAGGCGCTGACGTGAACTGGGCCGGCCCATCCACGGGCGCTGCGAGCGTTTCCTCCCCAATCCCGGTCCACGTCAGCAATCCCCCGGGATTGCAGAGTTCAGGGTGCAATCGACCGGGATTCTGACTTAGGGGTTCATTCTGTCGAACCTCTACAAGTTTAAGGTTTAAAATGGACTTTTTCCCCAACCAAAATCATCCACATCAGTTTGTATGTAATTTTTAAATAAACCTTTGTAGATGTAGTATTACTCCGATCCAATGTATGCTTGCTTGAATAGTTATCATGAATGATAGAAAAATAAGAGTAAATAGCCAAAAACTATCAAGATCGGGGCAACCTAGAACTATCACTTTAGAAATTTTTGTCAAAGCGTACCAATTTTGCTGAAAAATACCTGTTCGAGTTAGGTACCTGTTAGGGCATATTAGAATCGTTCATGACATGGTGGCCCCACCTGTCAGGGCTAACATGGCATAAAATGTCAATTCCGTTAACTTTGACCGTTATATTGCCGTTATTACAAGTGGGACCCACACATCAGCGTCAACCATTTTCTCTCTCGAAACATTTTATCTATGGGGATATTTCCTCGAGCAGCTTGTAGACGACGGCGTCGTGGGCGTTCTGCACTGCGCGGCTGACCTTGCTGAAGTGTGTGGCCTCCTTAGGTCAGGTCACAGTGATCTCGAAGTTGCACCTGCCCAACACCATCATGAACCGGACCAGCATCTCGCCGGCGTACCAGTGCCGGCCCAAGGCGACCGCCCGCCTGCTAGACACTTTCATTGCTCGGCCGCAGGCGGGGTTGACGACCAACCATCTCAGCTCCAGCTCCACCGGAGAGAACACCGCTGCCACCGGTGCCGGCTTCTTGTATTACACGATCTCGACGCGGATCTATGAGCTAAGGAACCATGGCGGCGATACGCGGGCATCTCCACCACATGTGACAACACGAGGGTGCCCCTGCAATACACGTCCACCGCGAAGACGATCTTCGCAGGGATGCCGTCGTCGCCGAGCTCCCGGACGTCTGGCCTGGGAAAGGGGAAGTGTTCGCGAAGAGTCGGCGCGGCAGCACCGCGGAGAGGAGCCTGTGCTGGCCCGCGAGGGACGGCCACTCGGCGAGGCAGAGCGCGCGGCACATGTCCGGGGCTGCGTACGTGCGAGCGGCTGGTTTGACCGAACGGACGAACATGAAAATGCTTCGCCCAGTGCGTGTGTGCGAGTCCTTTCTCTTACTGAAAATGGCGTGTGGGTCCCGCATGTCATAACGGTCAATATAACAATGCAGCTCAATGGGGTTGACTTTGTGGCACGTCCGGGTCGACAGGTGGGCCATATATATCATAACCACCCTTAGTTTTTTTTTACACAACCACCCTTAGTTTGAGGTCAATAGGTCATCAACAAAATACGTTAGTTTTTAGAAGAGGAAAATAGCACAAAATTAGTAAGTTTTGGCAAAAAAAAATTGTGAAGTTGTAGTTCTGAGAAAAAGGTTGTCTCAACTGTGATAGTTTTTGGCTATTTACTCGAAAAATAGTAGGGCCGGCGCGGCGCCCATGCTTCACATAGCCACGTGGTTCTGCTAGCTAGAGGCGAGGTACGAGTACGATACGGCTGTTCCCTTCACTTGTCCTGGAGCATCTGGTTGTTCAGTCAAGGATCAACTTGTTAAGATGAATCCCCCATAATCTGTCCATACAACCAACTGCTATCGAGATGCTCTGTATGCCTTATTTTGACCAATTAAAGTGACAGGTTACCGGCCGTATAACCTACTCTTATATTCTTTTTTTAGGGGATCCTACTCTTATATTCTACTGATACGTTCATCTCGGTATAAATAAAGGAAAAATCGGTTATTTGCGTTCTGCTTGCAATCTACTCCCTCTGTCCGAAAATACTCGTCGAAAAAAATAGATGTATCTAGACATATTTTAGTTCTAGATACATTTATTTTTATCCATTTCTCTGACAAGTATTTTCGGACGGAGGGAGTATCTATAAAACTAAAGCATGCAAATGAAACAAGGAACGCGGCCGGGGATTTCTGGATAGTTGCATATCGATCGCCGGTGACAAAGTGACAATAGCAGAACCGTCGAGGGTGCATACGCATGCACAGTTCATCTCTCAAAAGGAAGACGTACGACAGCGACGAAGATGAACGAAGGAACGTACCTTGACATGCGGGTCCTGGGCTCCCGCCATGGCCCTCAGCTCGGCGACCTTGAGCCACTCCCCTTCCCCTGCGTCTCCCCCCACGCTGCTCGCCATCGAGCCCCTCTCCTCCCCGCTCCTGTCCTTCTTACTGGTACGGTGAGCACTCGTAGAGCGGGGAGCCTGTGCCTGTCTGGTCTCTGGCTGTGGAGGAGGAGAAATGCAGGATAGAAAGGGAGTGGCAAGCTACTACCAGTATGCACACGTGTTTGACTTGTTAGGCCACGCTGCAAGACCAGTGGAATATAAAGCGAGAGGAGATTACGCAGTGATTCTCCGTTCCTCTGCTTGTCGTGGCGTCGGTTGCATTTGTTTTCCTGCGTTCCATTCTCGTGGGAATTTTTGTAGGACGGATGCAAGTTTGACTTCTCTAAGCCGGCTGCTATTGGTCTCGTCTCCGGAGAACTTTCATATCCTCCAACAAAGTCAATATTACTTGCTAAATTCAAAATTTTAAAATTATTTACCTCGCATAACTAGTGGCGGAGCTAGCACTTCGTGGAAGCCCGGGCGCACCGCATACTTCATTACCTCACGTTGTGTATCGAGACCGACTATTCGATATTTAGTTACACATATAAGCAGTAATATGTTTCGTAGATCGTAGATGTACTGTACATAACACGAGATAGACAACATATACTCACTAAACTTTGTGAAACATCTTCAAGCATATTAGCGGTGTGACACGGACATAAACGTATGTACAATATCACCGACTACGCCGGCTTTCATTGTTATGTTATGCTCCAAATTCAAGTATTGACCTAAGGTCACCTGTGTTATATATACATCTTGTAAGCCGCCGCACGGGATATGTTGATCAGTTGTAAACCCCCGGCGTTTGTAACCTCCCCCGATATAGTGAAGTTTGGCTGGCTGGCACCCGTGGTTTTTTCCCCTTCGTGTCGGAGGGGGTTTCCACGTTGAATCTCGTGTCTCCTGCTTGTTTTTCGTTTTTCGTCGAGTTGAATTGCCTATCGTATCTCTAACATCCATTGAAGGAAATATGCCCTAGAGGCAATAATAAAGTTATTATTTATTTCCTTATTTCATGATAAATGTTTATTATTCATGCTAGAATTGTATCAACCGGAAACATGATACATGTGTGAATACATAGACAAACAGAGTGTCACTAGTATGCCTCTACTTGACTAGCTCGTTGATCAAAGATGGTTATGTTTCCTAGCCATAGAAATGAGTTGTCATTTGGTTAACGGGATCACATCATTAGGAGAATGATGTGATTGACATGACCCATTCCGTTAGCTTAGCACCCGATCGTTTAGTATGTTGCTATTGCTTTCTTCATGACTTATACATGTTCCTATGACTATGAGATTATGCAACTCCCGTTTACCGAAGGAACACTTTGTGTGCTACCAAACATCACAACGTAACTGGGTGATTATAAAGGAGCTCTACAGGTGTCTCCAAAGGTAGATGTTGGGTTGGCGTATTTCGAGATTAGGATTTGTCACTCCGATTGTCGGAGAGGTATCTCTGGGCCCTCTCGGTAATGCACATCACATAAAGCATTGCAAGCATTGCAACTAAAGAGTTAGTTGCGAGATGATGTATTACGGAACGAGTAAAGAGACTTGCCGGTAACGAGATTGAACTAGGTATTGGATACCGACGATCGAATCTCGGGCAAGTAACATACCGATGACAAAGGGAACAACGTATGTTGTTATGCGGTCTGACCGATAAAGATCTTCACAGAATATGTAGGAACCAATATGGGCATCCAGGTCCCGCTATTGGTTATTGACCGGAGACGTGTCTCGGTCATGTCGACATTGTTCTCGAACCGTAGGGTCCGCACGCTTAAGGTTTCGATGACAGTTATATTATGAGTTTATGAGTTTTGATGTACCGAAGGAGTTCGGAGTCCCGGATGAGATCGGGGACATGACGAGGAGTCTCGAAATGGTCGAGACGTAAAGATCGATATATTGGACGACTATATTCGGACATCGGAAAGGTTCTGAGTGGTTCGTGTATTTTCGGAGGTACCGGGGAGTTACGGGAATACGGGGAAGAGTATTGGGCCTTATTGGGCCTTAGTGGGAAGGAGCCAGGAGGTGGCGCGCGCCCCTCCCAAGCCCAGTCCGAATTGGACAAAGGGTTTGGGGCGCGGCCCCCCTCTCCCTTCCTTCTTCACTCCCCTCCTTTCCCCCCTTCTCCTAGTTGGACTAGGAAAGGTGGAATCCTATTCCCGGTGGGAGTAGGACTCCCCTTGGCGCGCCCCTTCTAGGTCGGCCGCCCCCTCCCCCTTGCTCCTTTATATACGGGGGCAGGGGGCACCCCATGACACACAAGTTGATCTTCGTGATCGTTCCTTAGCCGTGTGCGGTGCCCCCCTCCATCATATTCCACCTCGGTCATATTGTAGCGGTGCTTAGGCGAAGCCCTGCGACAGTAGAACATCAAGATCGTCACCACGCCGACGTGCTGACGGAACTCCTCCCCGACGCTTTGCTGGATCGGAGCCCGGGAAGCGTCATCGAGCTGAACGTGTGCTAAGAACTCGGAGGTGCCGGAGTAACGATGCTTGGATCGGTCGGATCGGGAAGACGTACGACTACTTCCTCTACGTTGCTTCAACGCTTCCGCTTCGGTGTACGAGGGTACGTAGACAACACTCTCCCCTCTCGTTGCTATGCATCACCATGATCTTGCATGTGCGTAGGAATTTTTTTGAAATTACTACGTTACCCAACAGTGGTATCAGAGCCTAGGTTTTTATGGTTTGATGTTATATGCACGAGTAGAACACAAGTGAGTTGTGGGCGATATAAGTCATACTGCCTACTAGCATGTCATACTTTGGTTCGGCGGTATTGTTGGATGAAGCGGCCCGGACCGACATTACGCGTACGCTTACGCGAGACTGGTTCTACCGCCGTGCTTTGCACACAGGTGGCTGGCAGGTGTCAGTTTCTCCAACTTTAGTTGAACCGAGTATGGCTACGCCCGGTCCTTGCGAAGGTTAAAACGGAGTCTATTTGACAAACTATCGTTGTGGTTTTGATGCGTAGGTGAGAACGGTTCTTTCTAAGCCCGTAGCAGCCACGTAAAACTTGCAACAACAAAGTAGAGGACGTCTAACTTGTTTTTGCAGGGCATGTTGTGATGTGATATGGTCAAGACGTGATGAGATATAAGTTGTTGTATAAGATGATCATGTTTTGTTGAAGTTATCGGCAATTGGCAAAAGTCTTATGGTTGTCTCTCTATTGCATAAGATGCAAGCGCCAAATAATTGCATTACTTTATCGCTATGCGATAGCAATAGTTGCAAGAGCAATAGTTGGCGAGACGACCATGTGACGACACATTGATATAGATCAAGATGATGGAGATCATGGTGTCATGCCGGTGATGATGGAGATCATGTCGATGCTTTAAAGATGGAGATCAGAAACACAAGATGATGATGGCCATATCATGTCATATATTTTGATTGCATATGATGTTTATCTTTCATACATCTTATTTTGCTTAGTTCGACGGTAGCTTTATAAGATGATCTCTCACTAAATTATCAAGAAGTGTTCTCCCTGAGTATGCACCGTTGCCAAAGTTCGTCGTGCCCAGACACCACGTGATGATCGGGTGTGATAAGCTCTACGTCCATCTACAACGGGTGCAAGCCAGTTTTGCACACGCAGAATACTCGGGTTATACTTGACGAGCCTAGCATATGCAGATATGGCCTCGGAACACGGAGACCGAAAGGTCGAGCGTGAATCATATAGTAGATATGATCAACATAATGATGTTCACCATTGAAGACTAATCCATTTCACGTGATGATCGGTTATGCTTTAGTTGATTTGGATCACGTGATCACTTAGAGGATTAGAGGGATGTCTATCTAAGTGGGAGTTTTTAAGTAATATGATTAATTGAGCTTTAATTTATCATGAACTTAGTCCTGGTAGTATTAGCATATCTATGTTGTAGATCAATAGCTCGCGTTGTTGCTTCCCTGTGTTTATTTTGATATGTTCCTAGAGAAAATTGTGTTGAAAAGATGTTAGTAGCAATGATGCGGATTGGATCCGTGATCTGAGGTTGATCCTCATTGCTGCACAGAAGAATTATGTCCTTGATGCATCGCTAGGTGACAGACCTATTGCAGGAGCAGATGGAGACGTTATGAACGTTTGGATAGCTCAATATGATGACTACATGATAGTTTAGTGCACCATGCTTAACGGCTTAGAATCGGGACTTCAAAGACGTTTTGAACGTCATGGAGCATATGAGATGTTCCAGGAGTTGAAGTTAATATTTCAAGCAAATACCCGAGTTGAGAGATATGAAGTCTCCAACAAGTTCTATAGCTAAAAGATGGAGGAGAATCGCTCAACTAGTGAGCATGTGCTCAGATTGTCTGGGTACTACAATCGCTTGAATTAATCTTCCAGATAAGATAGTGATTGACAGAATTCTCTAGTCACCATCACCAAGTTAGTAGAACTTTGTGATGAACTATAATATGCAAGGGATAACGGAAACAATTCCCAAGCTCTTCGTGATGCTGAAATCGATGAAGGTAGAAATCAAGAAAGAGCATCAAGTGTTGATGGTTGACAAGATCACTAGTTTCAAGAAAAGGGCAAAGGAAAAAAAGGGGAACTTCAAGAAGAACAGCAAGCAAGTTGTTGCTCGAGTGAAGAAGCCCAAGTTTGGACCTAAGCCTGAGACTGATTGCTTCTACTGCAAAGGGACTGGTCACTGGAAGCGAAACTACCCCAAGTGATTGGCGGATAAGCAGGATGGCAAAGTGAACATAAGTATATTTGATATACATGTTATTGATGTGTACTTTACTAGTGTTTATAGCAACCCCTCAGTATTTGATACTGGTTTAGTTACTAAGAGTAGTAACTCGAAACATGAGTTGCAGAATAAACAGAGACTAGTTAAGGGTGAAGTGACGATATGTGTTGGAAGTAGTTCCAAGATTGATATGATCATCATCGCACACTTCACTATACTTTCGGGATTAGTGTTGAACCTAAATAAGTGTTATTTGGTATTTGCGTTGAGCATAAATATGATTTGATCATGTTTATCGCAATACGGTTATTCATTTAAGTTAGAGAACAATTGTTGTTCTCCTTACGTGAATGGAACCTTCGATGGTCATACACCCAATGAAAATAGTTCGTTGGATCTCGATCGTAGTGATACACATATTCATAATATTGAAGCCAAAAGATGCAAAGTTAATAATGATAGTGCAACTTATTTGTGGCACTGCCGTTTAGGTCATATTGGTGTAAAGCGCATGAAGAAACTCCATGCTGATGGGATTTTGGAATCACTTGATTATGAATCACTTGATGCTTGCGTACCATGCCTTATGGGCAAGATGACTAAAACTCCGTTCTCCGGAACAATGGAGCGAGAAACTGACTTGTTGGAAATAATACATACTGATGTATGCGATCTGATGAGTGTTAAGGCTCGCGGCGGGTATCATTATTTTTTGACCTTCACAGATGATTTGAGCAGATATGAGTATATCTACTTAATGAAACACTAGTCTGAAACATTTGAAAAGTTCAAAGAATTTCAGAGTGAAGTAGAGAATCATCGTAACAAAAATAAAAGTTTCTACGATATGATCGCAGAGGTAAAATATTTGAATTACGAGTTTGGCCTTCAATTAAAACAATGTGGAACAGTTTCACAAACTCATGCCACCTGAAACACCACAGCATAATGGTGTGTCTAAACGTCATAACCGTACTTTATTGGATATAGTGCAATCTATGATGTTTCTTACCGATTTACCACTATCGTTTTGGGGTTATGCATTAGAGACAGCTGCATTCACGTTAAATAGGGCACCATCTAAATCCGTTGAGACGACACTATATGAACTATGGTTTAGCAAGAAACCAAAGTTGTCGTTTCTTAAAGTTTGGGGTTGTGATGCTTATATGAAAACGTTTCATCCTGATAAGCTCAAACCCAAATCGGAGAAATATTTCTTCATAGGATACCCAAAGGAGACTGTTGGGTACACCTTCTATCACAGATCCGAAGGCAAGACATTCGTTGCTAAGAATGGATCCTTTCTAGAGAAGGAGTTTCTCTCAAAAGAAGTGAGTGGAAGGAAAGTAGAACTTGATAAGGTAACTGTACCTGCTCCCTTATTGGAAAGTAGTTCATCACAGAAATCTGTTCCTGTGACTACTACACCAATTAGTGAGGAAGATAATGATGATGATCATGTACCTTCGGATCAAGTTACTACCAAACCTCGTAGGTCAACCAGAGTGAGATCCGCACCAGAGTGGTACGGTAATCCTATTCTGGAGGTCATGTTACTTGACCATGACGAACCTACGAACTATGAGGAAGCGATGATGAGCCCAGATTCCGCGAAATGGTTTGAGGCCATGAAATCTGAGATATGATCCATGTATGAGAACGAAGTATGGACTTTGATGGATTTGCCCGATGATCGGCAAGCCATAGAAAATAAATGGATCTTCAAGAGGAAGACAGACGCCGATAGTAGTGTTACTATCTACAAAGCTAGAATTGTCGCAAAAGGTTTTTCGACAAGTTCAAGGTGTTGACTACGATGAGAGTTTCTCACTCGTATCTATGCTTAAGTCTGTCCGAATCATGGTAGCAATTGCTGCATTTTATGAAATCTGGCAAATGGATAAACAAAACTGCATTCCTCAATGGATTTTTTATTAAAGAAGAGTTGTATACGATGCAACTAGAAGGTTTTGTCGATCCTAAAGGTGTTAACAAAATATGCAAGCTCCAGCGATCCATCTATGGACTGGTGCAAGCATCTTGGAGTTGGAATATACACTTTGATAAGTTGATCAAAGCATATAGTTTTATACAGACTTACGGTGAAGCCTGTATTTACAAGAAAGTGAGTGGGAGCACTACAGCATTTCTGATAAGTATATGTAAATGACATATTGTTGATCGGAAATAATGTAGAATTATTCTGTGAAGCATAAAGGAGTATTTGAAAGGAGTTTTTCGAAGAAGGACCTCGGTGAAACTGCTTACATATTGAGCATCAAGATCTATAGAGATAGATCAAGACGCTTGATAAGTTTTTCAATAAGTACATACCTTGACAAGATTTTGAAGTAGTTCAAAATGGAGCAGTCAAAGAAAGAGTTCTTGCCTGTATTACAAGGTGTGAAATTGAGTAAGACTCAAAGCCCGACCACGGCAGATGATAGAAAGAGAATGAAAGTCATTCCCTATGCCTCAGCCATAGATTCTATAAAGTATGCCATGCTATGTACCAGATCTATTGTATACCCTACACTGTGTTAAGCAAGAGAGTACAATAGTGATCTAGGAAGTAGATCACTGGACATCGGTCAAAATTATCCTTAGTAAAATAAGGATATGTTTCTCGATTATGGACGTGACAAAAAGGTTCATCGTAAAAGGTTACGTCGATGCAAGTTTTGACACTAATCTAGATGACTCTAAGTCTCAATCTAGATACATATTGAAAGTGGGAGCAATTAGCTAAAGTAGCTCCGTGCAAAGCATTGTAGACATAGAAATTTGCAAAATACATACGGATCTGAATTTTGGCAGACCCGTTGACTAAGCTTCTCTCACAAGCAAAACATGATCACACCTTAGTACTCTTTGGGTGTTAATCACATAGCGATGTGAACTAGATTACTGACTCTAGTAAACCCTTTTGCTGTTGGTCACATATCGATGTGAACTATGGGTGTTGATCACATGATGATGTGAACCATTGCTGTTAAATCACATGACGATGTGAACTAGATTATTGACTCTAGTGCAAGTGGGAGACTGAAGGAAATATGCCCTAGAGGCAATAATAAAGTTATTATTTATTTCCTTATTTCATGATAAATGTTTATTATTCATGCTAGAATTGTATCAACCGGAAACATGATACATGTGTGAATACATAGACAAACAGAGTGTCACTAGTATGCCTCTACTTGACTAGCTCGTTGATCAAAGATGGTTATGTTTCCTAGCCATAGAAATGAGTTGTCATTTGGTTAACGGGATCACATCATTAGGAGAATGATGTGATTGACATGACCCATTCCGTTAGCTTAGCACCCGATCGTTTAGTATGTTGCTATTGCTTTCTTCATGACTTATACATGTTCCTATGACTATGAGATTATGCAACTCCCGTTTACCGGAGGAACACTTTGTGTGCTACCAAACATCACAACGTAACTGGGTGATTATAAAGGAGCTCTACAGGTGTCTCCAAAGGTAGATGTTGGGTTGGCGTATTTCGAGATTAGGATTTGTCACTCCGATTGTCGGAGAGGTATCTCTGGGCCCTCTCGGTAATGCACATCACATAAAGCCTTGCAAGCATTGCAACTAAAGAGTTAGTTGCGAGATGATGTATTACGGAACGAGTAAAGAGACTTGCCGGTAACGAGATTGAACTAGGTATTGGATACCGACGATCGAATCTCGGGCAAGTAACATACCGATGACAAAGGGAACAACGTATGTTGTTATGCGGTCTGACCGATAAAGATCTTCGCAGAATATGTAGGAACCAATATGGGCATCCAGGTCCCGCTATTGGTTATTGACCGGAGACGTGTCTCGGTCATGTCGACATTGTTCTCGAACCGTAGGGTCCGCACGCTTAAGGTTTTGATGACAGTTATATTATGAGTTTATGAGTTTTGATGTACCGAAGGAGTTCGGAGTCCCGGATGAGATCGGGGACATGGCGAGGAGTCTCGAAATGGTCGAGACGTAAAGATCGATATATTGGACGACTATATTCGAACATCGGAAAGGTTCTGAGTGGTTCGTGTATTTTCAGAGGTATCGGGGAGTTACGGGAATACGGGGAAGAGTATTGGGCCTTATTGGGCCTTAGTGGGAAGGAGCCAGGAGGTGGCGCGTGCCCCTCCCAAGCCCAGTCCGAATTGGACAAAGGGTTTGGGGCGCGGCCCCCCTCTCCCTTCCTTCTCCACTCCTCTCCTTTCCCCCTTCTCCTAGTTGGACTAGGAAAGGTGGAATCCTACTCCCGGTGGGAGTAGGACTCCCCTTGGCGCGCCCCTTCTAGGCCGGCCGCCCCCTCCCCCTTGCTCCTTTATATACGGGGGCAGGGGGGCACCCCATGACACACAAGTTGATCTTTGTGATCGTTCCTTAGCCGTGTGCGGTGCCCCCCTTCATCATATTCCACCTCGGTCATATTGTAGCGGTGCTTAGGCGAAGCCCTGCGACAGTAGAACATCAAGATCGTCACCACGCCGTCGTGCTGACGAAACTCCTCCCCGACGCTTTGCTGGATCGGAGCCCGGGGAGCGTCATTGAGCTGAACGTGTGCTAAGAACTCGGAGGTGCCGGAGTAACGGTGCTTGGATCGGTCGGATCGGGAAGACGTACGACTACTTCCTCTACGTTGCGTCAATGCTTCCGCTTCGGTCTACGAGGGTACGTAGACAACACTCTCCCCTCTCGTTGCTATGCATCACCATGATCTTGCGTGTGCGTAGGAATTTTTTTGAAATTACTACGTTCCCCAACATCCATGACATCTGGTGTGACGCAAACGTAAACGCCTCATCATGCACTCCCCTCATTGACTTCCGATGCATCTCTTTCTTGGCAGAGATGATCTTGAGCTACACTGGCGACAAAAAGTAGGTAGCTAGCTCAGATAGCATGGGGACCTAGCTCTTTGTCACCACATCATCGAGCAAATACCCGTCAACTTTCACAATAGGGAGATCACCCCGCTGCCTCAACTCCCAAACGATGAGATGAAGCGGCGGATCAATAATTCCTCCACCTTTTTCGTGGCTACCCTATGTTATCGTGATATGACATGGAAAGTCATGAAGAAGGATTGGATTTGGTAATAGGCCATCATACCAGCTCTATATATCATAAAATTGCACAACATTACAATCCTTGATGTGTAAAAGCAATTTTATGAGTCATGCTCTACCAAGGCAAGTTACATTACTAGTCCCATCTATCTTAACATGCCACACAAAATTACAAATTTAGTTCGGTGCAAGCCATGGCTATCTGGTTTATGCATAACAACCTGCAGAACATTACAAACTAATTTCGGAAAGTGATACAATCTAGATGAGTATTTGATATGTAAAAGTGATTAAGATGAGGCATGTTGGTTATCAAGCTTTCCTAACAGTCGATTAATGAACATCCAAGAATACACATGTAATAAGTAGTGCCACCAAACACAAACAATACGAAACTTTCGGGAAGCATCCAAACACTTTTAATAAAAGCAAATGCAAAGAGTGAAAGAGAACATTCCATGGCATCTATAAATAGGCATGCCTCAAGATGACCATGATTCATCCTTCACATAGCAAGAGCACAACAACAAAGCCAATCAAGCAGTATCCAACACAAATCCACCATGAAGACCTTCCTCGTCCTTGCCCTCCTTGTCGTTGTGGCGATCATTGAACCCGCCACCTCCGATATTCTACATAGTGATCAGCCACAACAATCATTTCCGCAGCAACCACAACAACAAACCATTCAATCCTTTTTTGAACAACAATTGATCTCATGCAGGGATGTCCTATTGTTGCAGTGCAACATACTGGTACCGTCCTTCAAGTCACAAATATTGCAGGAAAATGTTTGTGCGGTGATGCGGAAAGAGTGTTGTGAGCAGTTCAGGCAGGTCCCTGAGCAATCGCGTTGCCTGACCATCAATAGTGTCGCGCATGCCATTATTTTGCATGAGCAACAACAACATCAGCAGCAGCAACAACAACAACAACAATACTCGTGGGATGTGGGCACCTTCAAGCTACCTCAACAACAATACCCGTCGGTCCAGGGCTCCATCCAGCCTCCATTTGAGGCGATAAGGGCATTTGTCTTGCAAACACTACCGGCGGCGTGTGGTGCGTATGTCTCACAATACTGTTCCACCACCACCGGCTCATTTGGCGGCTTCGTTGGTAACTGAACAAGAGCTACAATACTAGATAGATTGTTCGCCGTTGCTTAGTTGATGGTTCGATTGATGTAGCAACGACAAATAAAGTGGCATGCACTATCGTGTGCGAACCTGACATGTACTAGTTTTAATTGGAAATAAAAGTAGGGCGTTTTGGTGCCCAGACTCATCTGCACCCGGTTAGTAACAAATTCATAAAAAAATAAAACGAAATTCAAAAAATTCCAAATAAAAAACTTGTGTGCTAGACAATTTGATGCGTGAGGCCCGCTCCAAATTTCAAGTCATTTGGACGTATGAGCAGCTCTTAGCAAAAAAGATAAATCGAACCAAAACAGTACATGAACAGTAAACATTTTTACAGACCCCCAATTTGTCTTTTTTGCTGAGAGCTGCCCATATGTCCAAATGACTTAAAATTTGAAGCGGGTCTCACGCATCAAATTTTCTACCACAAATTTTATTTGGAATTTTTTGAATTTTTTTAGTATTTGTTTTGATTTTTTTCATCGGCGCAGGTGCAGATGAGCTCGGATGCAGAAATGGATTTTCGACAAGCATATTTCTTTTCTGCATATGGTTTCTTTGTTTGAGTTCGCTCAAGCCCATGTTGAGATGTTCACACTAATAATACTATTATGCATTAACTAGCTATTTGTGTAGTGTAGTAATCTGCTATTTTATGTAGTGTAGTAATTTGAACATAATATAACGGTTGCGAAACTTGTATAAATTTTTAAGTATTATCAAAGGAGCAAGGACAAACCATATTTTAAAAAAAATGAAGGAGGACCCCCGGCCTCTGCATCTGGACGATGCATGTAGCCACTTTATTAATTATTCACACAAAATCTTACAAAGTCATACAAAAGTAAGACTAAAGCCACCGTCTAGGCAACATATGTCGCTATTCCTATCCAGTTGATGAAGGGATGCTCGTAGTCCGGGCCTAACACCAAAACAGACCTTGCAGCCAAACCTAACATTTAAGACCTGAGGTCCCAACCAGGACGCCTACCAGGTACGGGGCACCCACAAGTCCGGCGCACTCCTCAACCTGGACGCCTGCCGGGTATGAGGCTGCCGCAGCCACCTGCCACCAATCCATCTTTAGTGCTATAGTGCTGGATGTACCTCGCCCGGTCTACCTGCCGTCGACGCCACCATGACGCCAGACAACGCCACCATGCATCCTGCGCTCGTCCATCATCACACGCCCACCGACGAGACCCCGCTGCTCCATGCCGCCGAGACCCGCCATTGTCGACGTGTCAGATACCACGCCGCTCCTCCTCTTGTCCCCTCCAGTCAACACTTGCTCCAAAACGATGCCCCCAGAAGGGAGAACGACATCGAAACGTCGCCATCGTCCGATCCGGTAGATCAAGATCTAGGGTTTCCCACGGAACCTTCCGATCAAGTTGACGTGACCTGCAACGACGATACCTCGAGAAGGGAACGACGTCCGAGACGCCGTCATCGTCCGCCATGACCGCAGTCAGGCGCGATCTTCACCGGAAGCCATGGCGTCCCAATCTCGCGGTTGGCTGGAACAGAGCCCTCCGCCGAACCGGTGACGCTGCCGCCGATCCGGTCCCGCAACAGTGCGACGCCCCCGATGGAGATCCTGATCGAGATCGAAGACGACCTCGACCGAAACCCCGCCACCAGCGCCGCCGCATCGCGCCACCTCCTCCTAGCCCAGTCGCCGCCGGATCCAGCCGTCGCCGCCTCCGGGAGACCAGCCGGACGAGGCGCCCCTTGTCCCCGAGCAGACGACCCGCACCGCCGCCACGAGGACCAGAGGAAGGAGGGAGTGCCCCGCCGCCGCCCGCACTGCATGGGCTTCGCCCGGCGGGCGCACTCCGACGGCGGCAAGGGGAAGGAGACACTGACGAGGCGGCGGCGGCCGCCGCCGATCTAGATCTCCCGAGATGCGCGCGGGGGGCTCGCCGCGGGAGCGGGGAAGGAGCGAGACCATAAATAACTCTTTAATAGCGTCCTTGTGTGTTTTGAACTTCTTACATGATATTTATTCTGTTCTAAGTAGTAATACCGTCTCGTTGTTATCAATGAGGTGCACGACATATTTTTATTTTTGATTTAGAGAGAGACTAATTGCTTTTGAATGAATTTCATCAATCATCACTACAACATATGGTGATATCTGTAACGAAATGACTTGACGAGGAAAAAACCCAGGCAGTGTGTTGCCGTCCATATAAGTTAAGTGGGCCATGTGTGGGCACTTCTATGACAATTTCAGCACCATCCTTGATCAATGTCGGACCATCATGGAAGTAGGCCACATCCATGACGTAGTGTTCTGTCATATTTTCGATTTGTTTGGTCAATTTCATTTGGCAATGCCCTAGGTTCCTTAGCCTCACAATTCATGGAACCAAATGTTCCCTACATGGCACCATTGATGGGACCCATCGGTCAGATTTGGCGGCAATAGGTGCTAATTGAGCGTTAAGTGTTTTCGCTAAACTGTCTGCACAATACTGATGGGTTTTTGAAAAAAAAATAAGCCAGTGGTTTTTGATTTGGGGTCCACAGATGTGGTGGTTTTCTGCAATTTACTCCCTGGCCGGTTAGTCACTTAGTTAATTCGAAAGCGCTTCGTCTCGAGCCTTTCGTTCTAAAAAACCGGATTTGATCAGAAATTATCCTACAAAACAGACAGTGACGGTGCGAGCTAACAGCGTATCTCTCCCCCACTTACATCTACAAGAGACCCATGTTTGTCTCGGTACTAGGTACATCGATCGATCGTACGTTGTACTCCTAGTAGCTAGCTAGTCGTCGGTGAGGGGCACAGTGGGCAGCTTCCCGCCGTACATCTCCGGCACCTGGCTCTCGTCCATCTCCCGCCGCAGAGTCTCCTCCAAGTTCTTGTCGTCCACGAACACGAACTGCATCCGCGCGCAAACAGTTAACCAAGCAGAGCAACATTGGCATCTTCATTTTGAACAATCGGTTCTCAGTTGTAGAGATAACGCACGCACCTTGTCCCGGGTGTTGGTGTCGATGAAGGGGTACACCATCTTCCAGGCCTTCATGAAGATGTAGGGCACGTGGACCATGAGCGCTTTGCCCAGCCGCTCCGGGTAGTAGCCCTGCATGATCTCGATGGCCGCGATGTAGGCGCGCACGTCGGAGTTGGCGTACCCCCACCCCTTGAGGTCCACGATGCACATGAACTTGTCCTGCCCCCGCGGGATCCTGGCGCTGATCCTGTCCAGCAGGTACACAACAAGCCCTGCAAAGAAGAGACGAAAATGCATGAGGATCAGGTTTCATTGCATTGGCAGATGGCTTGGGGGTCATCTGGAGCATGTGCATGCACGCACGCTTGTGCTCCGCCATGTCGCGGTCGGCGGAGAAGTGCCTGGCGGGGAAGACGAGCAGGACGGGGCGGCCGGCGCGGTCGACGCCGCCCATGCGGGCCTTGTCCTGCGACAGCTCCGTCCGCACCAGATCGGCCGGCATCACGCCGCCGACGCCGCCCGGCACGGCCTCCCGCCTCCACGCCACGAACTTGAGCAGCATGGGCGAGGCCTTGCCCACGTCGTGGTCGCGCGCGCGCAGGAACCTCCGCAGCGTCATGTTGTCCACCTCCTGCAGTTCAGCAGTAAAATTACTTACTTCCAAGGGTTTGCCATTCTAAAGCAGCCATCAGGCCTACATTAGCAGACCGTTTCTGAAACTAAAAATGAGAAGTTCATATTACAACCTTGAACTCTTTTATTTGTCTAAGATTCAACTCTGAACTCTGCAATCGTCTAATATTCAACTATGAAAAAAAAAAAGCAGTGGATTAGGCCTGGTTTTGACCCATTGACCGGCCATCATCCAAGTCAACATCCATGTAAGCAAACCCACTTAAATTACACTTTCAACACATTTTTTCTCAAAATTTGCCCCCAAGAAAATGAAACTGTACAGATTTTTTTTAAAAAAATCAACACTAATATAGTGATCATTCTCGGAAAGTTTCTCACGTTTTTGCCATTTAATAATACACTTACATTACATTTCAGTCTAATTTTTGGGTCAAATTTCGTGGGGATTATTAGTTCTGTTCGGCAAAAATGTATAACACTTCCCCACAATGATCACTATATTAGTTTTGATTTTATAATAGTTTTCTATTTTGTGTGGAGCCTTTCGGCTTTTCGGTCAAAATTTTACCAAAAAGGGGGCTAAAATGTAATTTAATTGTATTTTTAAATATGTATATAAAAAGTGTGAAACTTTTCCAGAATGATCAATATATTAATGATGATTTTTACAGAGGTTTTTCAATTCTTTCTGGACACTTCCATTTTTGGACAAAATTTGACCGAAAAGGGGCTGAAAATATAATTGAAGTGTATTTTAAAATCTGTTGGGAAAAACATGTGGAACTTCCCAGAATGATCACTATATTATATAGTGTTGATTTTGCAGAATGGTTTCAATTTTTTCTGGAAACTTTTTTTGGTCAAAATTTGACCAAAAAAGGGATGAAAATGTAATATAAGTGCATTATGTTTGGCAAAATAATGTGAAACTTCATTTGTGTTGATTTTTACATAATTTAAAAAAATCCTGGAGACTTTCAAATTTTTTTGTCAAAATTAATTTTAGGGGAGTGGCCGGTCATCATTTGAAAACCTGATAGTTCAGGGTTAAATCTTACACAAATGAGAGATTTCAGGGTTGTAATATGGATTTCTCTCAAACTAAAACTGCATGTAATTTTGAAAATGTGGCAATTTTACCTGGAGATTGATGTTGGATATAGATTCATACGGTTGAAATCATTAACTTGGAAAAAAAATCCCAAACATCCGAGAAGTTTCACTGCCTCAAGTCATCAAGTGATACCATCAAGATATTTACTTGTCCATTTAACTAACTGTTGCCCGTGGGTCACTCTCGACCTCTGCATCGATCGATCGATGCACAAATCCTCAAAGCATCTCAGCCGCTCAGCCCCGGCTAATGCATCATGGTTTATTTTAGCTAGATCCATCGTGGTCACTTGGTCCGATCGATAAAGGCTTTATTACGCTTGATGGAGCATATTCGGTTGTGATAGAAAACTACAAGGGCCATGCTTCACGTGGCCAGACCAGCAGCAGAAATATCCACCCCCGCGTCGCCTCTCTCTGGCGGCACGGGGGAACCCCTCTGCCGCCACCTCCTTCCCACCTCCCTCCAGCCCCTCACCTCGCCGCCGCCTGAGGAGGCCGCCGGCAAAGCCCGGTCAGGCTCCAGGGAGGGCGGCGGCGGGGCATCTCTCCACAAGGCGAAAGGGCGCATCTGGCGTGGCGGCCTTGGGCGGGCGGGCGAGCGTGGCTCCGGAGCGGGCGTGCGAGCGTGGCTCCGGCGCGGGCTGGCGAAGTTCCGGCGCGGGCTGACGAAGCTCCGGTGGTCCGAGCGGAGGGGCGGCGCGTCGGTTTGCTCGTGGGGGCCTCAAGCAGCGCGGGATCTGGCATTCAGGGACGCCGTCAAGGGGTTCGTCGATCTGACGACGGCAGGAGCGTCGTGGTCACTCGAGGCCGCGACGGAGGCGCCAGTGCGTGGTGCACGCAGATCTACAGAGGCTGCCGCGCGGATCGTGCGATGTGGCAAGGGGCGGTGGTTCGCGGCGCAGGTGTGGCGAGGTAGCGCAGTGCGCGTTGGCGGCGGCGCGGTTTCAGGCGCTCTGGCAGGGGCGCCTGCGAGGCGCGGTGCGGATGCGACAGGCGCGCATTTTGGGCTGGCGGCTAGGGGCGGACTCCGTCGGCCTCTCTGCATCAGGTCCGGCCTGGTGGCGGCTCTAGGCAGCGACCTGCAGACGAGGTATCTCTTCCTGATGTGGTGAAGAGATTGCAGTTTTTGGCTGTCAAGGTGGAGGACGTGTGAAGATGCAGCGAGGGAAGGTGGGCTGCCGGTTTGGCTGTCGACCGGAGGATTACGAGGGCTGGGTGAAAACCCGTCTCTGGCCATGGCCGGAGCCTGTGACGGTGGCGTCTGTGGACGCCGTAACCTTCTTGAAGGCGTCGACAGGATGCTCTCTCTTCCTCTGCGAGGGACAGCTCCGGGGGAAACCCCAGACCCGGAGGGTCGGTCGTTGGCGGCGTGTTGGCGTCGTTTCCCTCTCGAGGGCATCGATTTTGGAGTTCAATCCGGTCAGAGGGACCAGCTGGTGTGTTGGGAGGTTGGTGGTATGCATTGGTGTGGCATCGAGGCTTCTGTGGCAACGACGACACGGCAAGTGAAGTCGGAGACATTGCAGTGGTAGTCGGCTCTTCTTCGGCGTGTTCGTGGGATTACCTCGGTTTGGTTGTTGTGGTGAAGTCGGAGCTGCGGCGGCGGGGCCCCTGTGGCAACGATGACAGGCAGCACGTGGTCCGTTCGGTGGTCTTCTACGACGCCAGTCTTGCATAGTTCTCCTTTGGATCTTTGCTTCAGAGTCGGAGCTGCGTAGCCCTCGATGTGGGTGGTTGAGTTCTGGCATGGATCTGCATGTTTTCCTACACAGCCTCTGCGGTGAGTGTTGGTTCGACGTTCGTCCACGGAGAAGTCGGAGTCGCTTGCTCGGGGATTAGGGATGGCGATGACGCCTGTTTGGGGAGAAGTGATGACGATGACGCTTGTGTGCTAGCTTGACGAGGCACTCTTGTAAAGGTGTGCGTGAGATATCTTGGTGTGCCGCTCAGCGGTTTGTGACGGTTTTCGCCCGGTTTTCCGTTGATTAACTGGGCAATTCTCTTCTGCTTAATTAATGGATGAGGCAAATCTTTTGCCTTCGTTTCAAAAAAAATGCTTCACGTGGCCTGGTAGATGTGAGGTGGTGCACACACGCCCTGCTCGTATCTTTCTTTTACCAGTTGTATATGATTAGTCAACGATGTTGATCGGTTTGTTATGATGAAGCCCATCAGCTAGCTTACTTTACTTTATCCGTGCCATGATCTCAGAGATCTCAACCGGTAACTATGTCTACTAGACACCGTCATATTTAGCAGCACATGTCACTGGTAAAGCCCAAGTGTACTTGATAACATCAGCAGTATATTTTTTTTTTGCGGGTGATCAGCAGTACATGTTGCTGGTAGAAGGGGGGCAAGTTGCCGCTCAGAAATTATGACAGTCAAACTAACTGGAGTATAATTAATACTACTTCTGTAGTATAGCACTGTAGCTGTACCCTAGACAGAGGGAACATGAAAACTTTTTTTTTTTGCGGGGAGGGAACATGAAAACTGACCGGTCACGAGGAACAAATCGACAAGGCCGGGCGGGGAAAGCAAACCACTAGATCAATTACACATCTTTTTAGCAACTACGGTTAGTTGCACATCATTGCCAGTAAACTAAAGACAGCAGAGAAATCCTCTCGTGAAGCAGAGCATCAAAGAAGAAGAATTAACAGTTAATCGACGATTCATCCGTCAAAGAGCTATCGGCTGCGTGTGTACCTTGACATGCGGGTCCTGGGCCTCCGCCATGGCCTTGAGCTCGGCGACCTTGAGCCACTCCCCTTCCCCTGCGTCCCCTCCTCCTCCTCCTTCCACGCTGCTCGCCATCGGCCTCCCTCTTCAACTAGGGGCAGGCTGGGATGCAACCTACTGGCAAGGCGAGTGAGCACGCTTGGAGCGCGGAGGAGTAGCCGGAGGGGAGAAAGATCTCAACTCGAATAGTAGAGGAGGGGGATAGGGAAGGAGGCGAATAGTAGTGGTGTGCACGAGCTTGACTAGATGTTATCGGAGGGAGCGAGAGGTGTGCAGTGGAGGGATTCTTCGTTTCTCCGGCTTGTCCTCTCGTGGGCTTAATTTGTTTTCTTGCGTTTTTTGTCTTCCATTAGTCAGCACTCAGCAATCCCGATAGCTCTGGGTATGGGATGTGTTTATCCTAGACCCCAGGATTTATGAAATGTCTGCCCAATTTTTAGCGCCAGGACTTGCCCAAGAATATACGACCAACAACCAGAAGTGTATATATCTTTATCTTTATCTTTACCTAATATTAAAGGGAGGATTGTTTCTCCATTATTAATATTAAAGGGAGGATTGTTTCTCCATTATTTTTGGCTGTTTCTCCACTTTTTTGGTCAACATAATTGTTTTTAATTTTTCATACGTCACCCTGTTTTTCTTTTCGTTTTCCGTTCCATGTAAAAGAAATTCGCGTTGGAAAAAATGAAAAAAAAAATAATGCGTTACCAGGGAATCGAACCCAGCACGCACTGAACAAGGCCACACGGACTAACCAGCTCAGCTAGCAATGCATTTTTTTTACCATATATAAGGAATATATTCTTTTAATTGGTTTAGATACGAAACCGGCCCAGGCAATAAAAAAGATTTGTATTCCCATACTGGGCCATCTCTTTTGGGCCGCAAGCCATATGCATGGACTTAAGGAATTAGCGAAAAATATTACGGTTCACTAAAGGATCGAACTCACAACCTCTCTCTGTGTTCATAACTGAACAACCAAATCGATCAAGTGTTATTTCTGCTTAGAAACTTGACCGGGACAATGCAGAGCTGATATTACCTGGACTATAGCCATGCTGCTCAGCCATAGTTTGATTACAGGTTTGTTGATCTTGTTAGATGCAGAGCTTTGGAAGATCATGGTCTTCTCTCATTCTCTTTTTTTTTGGTGTATATTCTCTTCTAAACAATATATACATTGCATGTAGGGGAGGAGAAGTAGAGAAGTAGTGTACGGCTTGGAGAAAGATGTGAGCAATCAGCAGGCATGAATTTGACCTGGTTTACATGCCCATCTTCAAGATAAGGCATTCTTTCTACTGGGATTTGACTTACAATTCTAAAAATTTGTTGAGCAAAGTATCAATGAAGTACGTAGCTGCAACCTCAAAATTTTATGTCAACTGAACTTTAGATGAAAAACGGACACATCTGTTTCTAGAGTGTTGCCTTCTTGTTGTATGCAAAATAAACTATTGTACTTTATAAAACTGAATCGTCTGTGCAATAATGGTTGTTGACTAGCAAATTTGCTCAAAGGCTTTCCATTTTTTCCATCCATTGAACCATAATTGAGAAGATTATGTGAAATTATTTGAGTTGATTCACCCTGGCTTATTTTCTTATTGTCATATGAAGTACAAAATATCAAAGTTCAACATTTTCGCCATGGAGAGACGTGATGCAAGAGAGGAAAATTAGCAATTGCCCGTGATATACTTGGCGTCATTGCTCACTTTTGCTCCGTAGCGAAGCACATAAGTATATGTTTGGAAGAAGGAGAGATGAGATGAGTTTCTGAAAATCACCATCCATCCAAGCATCAGAAAAGGGGAGCATTACCATTCAACGGGCTAAAGGATTAACATGTTAATCTCTTTTTAAGTGGAATTAACCAATTAGTATTTGATGAATAACTTTGAACTAGCTACTATTTCTAAAATGTAGTGTCATATTGAAATAGAGGACGTGTATCTGGGGTCTTTAGTCATGCTTATTTAGCTTAGGCGTGTGATATTTTTTTTCCCATTGCAACGCACGGGCATGTTTGCTAGTATATATTTAAATTGCCCCCGTAATGGTCACCGTGAGAGGGCGACGCAAAGTCGATCGACCCCACTTTGTGTTGCCTCTCCATGAATGACTCCCCCTAGCTTGGCTGGGATAACCCGATCTGGACTTCTGTTGTTCTTTTATATATTCGATAAAAGAAATATATTCATTTCAAGATGATACCAAATGCACACAGGCTCTGCAACAACATAATGCTTAGATTAAATCTAAATATCAAGGATGCACAACCAAAGGAAAACAAAAGAAGAAGGAAAAATAAAATAAAGACCCTGCCGACGCAAATAGAGATTCACATCAGCAAGAGCATGACTAGTGGTGATGACACCTAGACTTCGAAGAAGGTTCTCCAAAACAACGCCTTTAGAAATGTAACAATGCACAAACAGTGTTGTAGTCTGGTCTAACCAGCATGGTCAGATCCTGATTTTTCACCCTGGAGAAGGTCTCATCTCCACACAATGTCTTCAACAAGAAAAACGACTAGGGAGCCACCATTTCCAGGTACAACCACCGAAGGCTAGACCTAGGGTTTTCTTGAGGACATTAAATAATCCACAAAGTCAAATAACTCGCTACTAAATATTAAACCCATAAACATTGATTAACTAATGAAGTTCATCAACAAACTGAATTGTTATTTCTCCTAGGTCATGGCCTAGCCGCCAAATCAAGGAACATGTGCCCGAACTGGGTGTTACTAGGGTCTCCTGACCTTCATCGACTGCTCTAGTGGCGGGGGGGGGGGGGGGGGGCAACACCGGGACTTTGTTTCCATGTCTTCGGTAGTCAGCTGTCTTAGTTAGGTCCTTCACTGTCCATGACTCCAACTCCATCCGTGACAATAGCGACATCAAATAAGTTTCCCTTAGATCCCTCACTGAAGCAGTGGTTCTCTCAACTATCAGTGATGGATCTAGGAGGAGGTGTCTACAACGTCTCGTGTCCTTTAGGTCTCGGATGGGGCTTCATGTGTCTTGTTGGTCTTGAGGTAACGGCTTCGATAGCGGACGACCGACCCTTGGAGATCGGGGTGATGTTCCCCTGACCGGTTTTGCGACAGAGACGAGGGCGTGCCCTTTTTTTTTACCCCCTTGTGTGTCCCTATAGTGCGAGAGATCACTCTCTGATGGTTTGTGCCCCCTCTTCGTCACAACGGTGCTCTCTCCTCTGCCATTGTGAAGCCAAGGGAGGAAGTTTCGTTCATGAGATGGTTCGGTTCCGATTTTAAATTTATGGAAGTCTTCTATGACGACGACTTCTTCTCTAGGGCATTGGTCCAGCTAGACCTTAGGGCGACGACTTCTCGACGGCGAGATACAATGTTAGGCCGACTTCGACAATGGAGGGGCAATGGTTGTACGCCTTCAGCTCGCGGTGAAGATTGAGTTTGTTTGGCTTTGTGATAACTTGGTTGAAATTTCCTTTTTTTAATGTTTTGTATCATTGGAAGTTTTTAATATAAATCCATAGCCTTCTTTGCAAAGAAAACATTGATTAGCTAAACCATGTCATGATTTATTGCATGTTTTCTAGGGTAGCTAATCAAACTACGAGGCTTGCTTGCACATACCGTGGGAAGTATTGTTATAAAAAAAATACTATACTGTAGAAAGCATTTGAAACATGTTTGAAGAACTAGCTTCATGGCATTAAAAAAATGCTAGTGAATTAAAAAAATGTTCGCCAATTTGAAAAAATGATAAATATTTGAAACTATGAATAAAAAGGTAAATAAACCAAATAAACAAAGAAATAAAATTTAGAAAATATAGCAAAAAAGTATTTAATAAAAGAAATAACCACTGGAAATCATACCGCAAAATGTGTGAGCCCTATAACAGTGCAGCGCTCGGGCGGGTGCATGATTACCTGTTATTCTGAGTTTCACACAGAGAATGGGGTCTGCCAATCCATTGGTGTTGAACTTTGGATTTGTGGGGAACCTATTTGGTGCTTTAGGCGTCGAATACAAAATGGGCAGTGGCCCAATAGTGATCACACATAGTTGCATGTTATGTAGTTGCTCGTGTTTCCTTTTCTAGTTCACTCGTGAAAAGGAAAAATCCTCCTTTGAGAATTTTAATGAATTGGAAAAGCTCGAACCTAAAAATTTATGACATTTATTGAAATCCATGAATTTAAATAATATACCATTTTTTAAAACCATGAAATAGAAAAATTCAAGAATTTGAAAAAAACTTATTCACACATATGTAAAGTTCACAAAGTTAAAAAACGTACATGAATTTGAAAATATGTATTAATTTCAATAATTATTTTAAAATATTCCGGTTTTTTAAGGGAGCAAAAAAAGGAAAAAGGAAAATCATGCCTATTAATGTACCAAAAATTCAAAAACAACAAACAAAAAGCAAAGATCCCAGCAGAAAACACCAAAACTACCGTACCGGAAGCATAAAAAAGCCTTCCAAAATCAGGACTGGTTGGAAGCTTAAATGGACCACCCACGAAACACACATGTTGAAAAGCTGTCCTTTCATCACCAAATTTTGTATGCACTTAGACCACTAGAGAATCCCACAGTGCTATATTTTTGAATTTATTGTTCATCAGCGGGAGTGGATGAGTTCAAGTTCCAAAAGACCGTGCTCGCATGTACGGTAACTACTCTGTGTAGCATGGCAATTCGTCCTGCTGTAGCGTGGCAACTTCTGAACATGTGGGAAGCTTCCCTTTTCTTCTTAGCACAACAATTCTCTTTGCTGTAGCATGAAAAATCCTTGAAATGCATGTAAATATCTCTGTTGCAGCGTGGACTAAAGGAAACGACACCTCTTCTGCTTTGCTTACTTTTGGCCAGCACTGGTTTTCGACTTATAGTAGCGTTTGCAGCTCTATTGGAAATAGAATTTCTTTGCCCGTCCATAAAAAGCAAATCCCTCAAACGCATGGCAATTTTCTCCGTCGTAATATGAAAATTATTTCTTCTTAACATGGCAAACCTCTATGTCATAGCACGGCAAATTTCTCTGTTATAGTATGACTATTTCTGAATGTTCCCCGAGTGATTTTTTAGGCAATGCTCTCTGGTGGCACCGTTCGCTCAAATGAGTCTTCTTAAAAGAATGTTCATTCGATCCAGGGCCGACATGTAGGGAACGTCAACCCCTTTTTAGAAGTATGCCGAAGTATTTTCTCTGATATGTTTCAAGGTAGGATGTCAAAAACTAAAAACTTCAATATGTTTAGATTGATGACATGTAAATGGTATTTTTATTAGATTACTTTGAAAATGTAACATCATGTCAAAGTGCTACGTTTAGTGGTATGTAAAATGTATATTAATGGTGTGATCGTTGCTGGTAGTAGGGGCTTAGCAGCACCACTGACCAAACATTAATTATTTTTTAGACAATCTTGCGAAACGTTTATTTAACTCATCACAATATTTACAGGGATGAAAGTAAGATCACCAGGGTTACCTAACCGGACATGACGGCTAACCCCCCGTGAGAGAGCAGGTTTCGCTAAATTATGGGTCTCGGTATTCGAGCTCCTAAATTTATGACTAAAAGAGCAACTAGTAAAAAAGCTAGAATGATCTAAAATTTCTCGAATAATTGCGCCGTACACTGCCGCACTCTTCTGCTTGGTACCATCGATGACAATCTTGCAATATGGAGCAACATAAATTCTTTGCTTGTAGAGGTCATCCGCAAGGGCCAACACTTCTCGGACTGTAAAGGATTCGAGTGTGCATCCCTAAACCTCGGAAACTAGCCGTACCAGCCCGTCCTGCACCCATTGTGCTTCGGCCAGCAAGGCCAGTTTTACTTACCGTGTTGTGTCGTTCTGCCATGTCAATGGGAGGCCCAAGCACGTTCCAATTGGCCGTCGTGCCACCTTTGGGCCGGGTCATCCCAAGCATGACCCAGTACTAAAAATATTACACTTAATCATTTTAAATCAAGATTTTTAACTACGACATGTATATTGTATTTTATAAATCACTAATTAAGGCACCTTTATTAAAGCATCTTATGAAGTATATAATACATATATATATCTAAAAAGAATTAATTTTTGTTTACAAGAACATAACTACATTATATATATAGGTTCTCCTAATAATCACAACACCCATTTACAGAGATTTCAAACCCAACGGGCCTAGCCGGCCCAAGCATGGCCCACATCACCGTGTTGGGTCATGCCACACATTTTGTCAATTATCAGGCCCGGCCCGGCCCGATTTGTCGTGCTTGGCCAACTCGGCCCGTGTTACTTCGTAATCACCGAGGTACATCCCAACATATTGCTTGAACTGCCGAATCTTCAACTGGTACATGGACAACTGCTTGGACTGATGGACTTATCAGTCTTGATTGTTACAAAGGACGATGTAATCACATCGAGTCTGTTACTAGGGAAGACAACCAATGGATCTGTTATGTAGCTTATCCATTGGACCTATTTAAAGAGGGTTCCGTTACTAACATGTTTACCTCCATTGCGGGTAATGTATTGGTTTCAAAGCTCTTGCTAGTATTCTACACATGCGGATAATATAGAATAAAAAATTTCATTGATCATTACATGGAATTCTATTAGGATATTATATGAAAGTCGAATTTATTCCACTCTCATTTGAGAGTGTGAATACAAGAAGGTATTTTGTGTTTGGGAAAGTCTAAAGAAAAAAAATCTTCCTTTTCCCTTTTTCCCTTAAAAAATAACTCAATAAAAATCCAATTATTTACTCTACAAGAATGGAATGCTTGTTATGCCTAATATATTTAGTTTAACATGTATCTGTTTTAATTTTGTTCTTTACCCTATTAGTTTTTTCTTTGCCAAATTGCGCGAAGCTGAACAGTTTAGTCTTGCGCCAAGGATCATCGAGCCAGCCCGTCTGCAGCGCACTGCATGCCATGGGCTGGTCACGCTTGTCTTTTTTGTTAACACGATAAAGACATAATCAGTATGCACTCATTTTATAACGGAAATGTTAACGCCCACACATGTGGGCGTTTGCATCTCGCCCACACGCGTGGATCCGCGTTCGTTCGTGAGCGCATGAATTTTGGCATGTTTCTAGTGCCACGTAGGACTGGCCTGGTGTGTGGGCGTTAATCCGGTCGCCCACACGGCCGTTTCACCACACAGGAGGGGCTGGTGTGTGGGCGTTCAGCAGTTCGCCAACACGCCATTTTGCACGCACACGCAAGGGCTAGTGTGTGGGCATTTGCCATTTCGCCCACACGTTCGTCTCCTCTCCCACACCCAAGCTGCTAGTTGCCATGTGTTTTGCAGTGCACATGGCAACTGCCCCTAGTGTGCTTTATAAGCAGGTGACAACTCTTTTTTTTACCCGAGTTCTCATGTGTTTTGCAGGGTACACGACAACTGCCTAGTGTGCACGTAAGCAGATGGCAACTCTCTTTTTACCGAGTTGCCATATGTTTTTGCATGGTACATGGCAACTGCCCTAACGTGCACGTACATGGCAACTGCCCTAACGTGCACGTAAGCAGATGACAACTCTTCCTTTTTACATGGCAACTGCCCTAGCATGCTTGTGAGCACATGACAACTCTCTCAACTGCCTAGTGTTAGTATGTGGCAACTCTTAAAGTTATGAAATCATGGCAACTACATTAAATCAGACCATACATGGAACTGCAGTTGAGCAACCATGACAACTGCAGTTGTCCAGCATGGCAACCGTAGTTCAGCGACATGGCAACTGCAGTTAAACGAACATGGACGAGGGTCTGGACCATGGCAACTGCGGGCGCGCGGTGACCGTCACGCGTGGCGTGCGGGACCAGGAGGTACTAGGCCTGACATACGGGCGTGTGAGCGTTATCAACTTCGCCCACATGCACACGTGTGAGAGGGATCGGAAAAAAAAAAGATGTGTGGGCATTACTTATTTTGCCCACACATAGGTGTGTGGGCTGTTCCTCTTACACACCACACAAAATATGTGGGCGGACTTTCTAACGCCCACACGTGTGACACTTATCGGCGTCCTTTTATAAACGTATACACACAATCTATCTTTATCATATTGAGATCGACAAAGCTAAGGTGGTCACGCTTGTCGCGTGGAGACAGCCAGTCGTACCGAATGTGTCATGCAACGCTGATCGCGCTGCCGTCCCTAGATAAAAGAGTACCCGGTCCACATCGTATTAGTCCTAGTTGTTATCGCCCTACGGACTGGAGTTTAGCCAGCTCACACAGGATCGATCAAGAAGAGAAGACAACATCTCGATCATCACAGCCAACCATGGCCATGGTTGAGGAGGCCGCGGCCACTGTCACCGCGGCGGCGACGTTGTGTGCGCCCCACTTGCTCATCATATGCAACCCCTCGCAGGGCAACGTCAACCCCATGCTGCGCCTGGGCAAGCGCCTCGCGGCCAAGGGTCTGTTGGTCACCTTCTCATCGACCGCCGATGTTGGAGCCAAGATCACGGCTTCCTCCGGGGTGGAAGATGGCGGCGACGGCGTGCCGCTCGGCCTTGGCCGCATCCGGTTCGAGTTCCTAGACGACCATTTCGACGGGAAAGAGGAGTTGAAGTTCAACGACCTGATGACGCACCTGGAGACGGCCGGGCCGCCGGCGTTCGCGAAGCTGCTGAGGCGCCAGGAGGAGGCGGGCCGGTCGGTGGCATGCGTCCTCGGGAACCCGTTCATCCCGTGGGCGATGGACGTCGCCGAAGCCGCCGGCATCCCCTATGCGGTGCTGTGGGTGCAGTCGTGCGCGGTGTTCTCCCTCTACTACCACCACGTGCACGGGCTCCTCGAACTCCCGGCCGAGGACGACCTCGACGCTCGGGTCGAGCTCCCGGGACTCCCGGCGCTGTCTGTCACAGACGTGCCGTCGTTCCTGCTGCCGTCGAACCCCTACTGCTTCAAGCTCTTCACCGAGGCGATACTGAGGCAGTTCCGCACCATCCACAGGCCGTCGTGGGTGTTCGTCAACTCCTTCTCCGAGCTGGAGCGCGACGTGGTCGCCGCTCTCCAGAGCGTCTCGCCGCGGCCTCCCCTGCTCATCCCCGTCGGTCCACTCGTCGAGCTGGAGGAGGAGGCCGCGGTGCGCGGCGACATGATGAAGCCGGCGGACGAGTGCGTGGGGTGGCTGGACACGCAGGCGCCGCGCTCCGTCGTGTACGCATCTCTCGGCAGCATGGCGGTGCTGTCCGCCGAGGAGCTGGCCGAGATGGCGCACGGGCTCGCGTCCACCGGCCGCCCCTTCCTGTGGGTAGTTCGGCCGGACAA
The DNA here is from genome assembly GCA_032464435.1 of Aegilops umbellulata. NCBI lineage: Eukaryota > Viridiplantae > Streptophyta > Magnoliopsida > Poales > Poaceae > Aegilops > Aegilops umbellulata. The sequence goes on along the minus strand of CP136056.1, from coordinate 509,856,190 downwards.
CAGCGCGTTGCTCCCGGAGGGTTACCTGAACTCCGTCGCCGGGCGCGGCATGGTGGTGCCGTGGAGCCCGCAGGACCTCGTGCTCGCGCACCCGTCCACGGCGTGCTACCTCACGCACTGCGGCTGGAACTCGACGCTGGAGACGCTCGCCGCGGGGGTCCCCGTGGCGGCCTTCCCGATGTGGGGCGACCAGTGCACGGACGCTAAGTATCTGGTGGAGGAGCTCAAGATGGGCGTGCGGGTCCGCGCGCCGCTGCGGCGGGACGCCGTGCGCGACGCCTTGGAGAACGTTGTGGCTGGGCCGGACGCCGGCGCGATGCTCGACAACGCCAGGGCGTGGAGCGCGGTGGCGAGGGCGGCCGTGGCGCACGGCGGGTCGTCGGACCGCCACATACAGGCCTTCGTGGACGAGTTCCTTAGTGTTTCAAGTTCAAGATAGTATGGTTTCAGTAGAAAATAAGCTGACGTGTGCTGGTTTTCAATTTCAGTTTCACGAAAATTTTAGTACCAACCGAAATTACAGTGAATTTCAGTATGTATTTCGGCCAAATGACCGAAATATTCACTTGAATTCAGTTACATATTTGAAAAAAAATCAGTGAATTTCATCAAAATATCTGCTGAAAATGAAAACCACTACTGCGTTCAGGCGGGGCCAATTACTGGTTACGTTTTCCTTGGTTACCCCGTTTCGTGGGATGGCACCAGCTAGCGCTTCAGGATAGTGGCGAACGGTAGAATCGGTCACGATTTGCAAGTCACTGTGTACCAAGGAATAGAAAACAAGAAGAAAAGATACAAATTTACGTCAATGCGTGCGTCAATCGTGTGCAAGGACGTCGTATTCCATGAGTGGGCTTCGGAGTAAACGGTAATAATTCATAATAATTATGTAAGTTGACTGAATTTGCAATTTAGCTAAGTCGATTTCATGAGAAGAACAACAACTGAAGGTGGAAGAAAACTCAAGGAAGAAGAAAGGACAATTGTTGGATCTTAATTTAATGGCCTAGAAAATCGACTTGCACAAAATAATTTTCCAGAGACTAACCATGAACAAACAAGTGTTAGTTCAAAAGACAGAAAGCAAATACAGATGGTCACCCTTAAATAGTTCGGGCTCGCATCTGCTTAATTTATTGACTTATTCTGCTTAATTTGTCTATGTACGATAGGGCCCCAACGATTCTATTTGCTTGGATAATGTGCATGAAATGATGTGGCATGGAAAATAATAAAATTGATTTGATTCATTCCATAGATTTTAAGCTATAACATGTATTTATGATTAATAAACTAGCTAAATATTCGGACATTGCTACGGGATGAAACAATATTTCAATAGTTGTGGTGTGTGACCGATTGCCCTTGGCCGCAGTGGCCTTGGCTGTGTTGTGATGACATTGGTGGCTAATTATTCTAGGTGCGTGTGAAGCGGTAGAGTCGGCGTACATCAGGCTGGCAATTGGGATTACCCAGGCGGGTATTGGACTCTCATCCCCGTCCCCACGACAACCTTTTCATGCCCGTCCTCATCCCCATACCCGTCTGCGGGGATAAAAATATTCTCATCCCCATCCCCGTCGGGTTTTTTATCCGATGAAGAAACCCATACACGCAATCAACAACAACCAGCGATAACATTTCAGTAGAAAGAAATCGCATTTCGGCATAATAAATAATAGTATGATGTGGCTAGGTTATGGTTTTCTTATGCTTTTTGGCCAAAGGGTGTGAATTACATGATCGGAAATTTGGGTGGGTAAGGGTGGGAATTACATAAGGTCTACTAATTTTAGAGCCCACATGTAAGGCCTTCACGGGTAAGGCGGTTAACGGGCACGAGTAATGCTATCCCATCCACATCCCTGTGTTGCGCATTGGGTAAGATATTTGACCCACCAGCTTTTCCGTGGGCTTTCAAACTCGCAATCCCCGTCCCCTCATAGAGTAATTACCCACTGAGACGCGGGTAAGGTTAACCATTGCCAGCTTGAGGCGTGCATCATTGACGCAGATTCCAACATCTAGGATTTACAACCTCCCAACCGCGAGAATTTTCCCTCGAATAAAGATCAAACTGACAACCTTTCTGCCGGTATCCACGCATACAGACTCAATTATCCGACAGTGCTTCGCTTTCCAGAGCTAAGTGGTGTTGGAGTAGAAGAACGGAGGATCGCCTTGTCGCGTGCAACAACTTGCGGAGAGAGGGAGGGAGGGCGAAGCCACGGGCACAGAAAAGATGTGTTTCAAGGAGGTGCCCTCCCCTTTCTTTATAATAGCCAGGGGAGGTGGCCGGCTTGGAGGAGGGGGCTGCCCGCAAGGGGTGCACTGAGAACCCACAAGTATAGGGGATCGCAATAGTTTTCGATAAGTAGCAGTGTCGAACCCAACGAGGAGCTAAAGGTAGAACAAATATTCCCTCAAGTTCTATCGACCACCGATACAACTCTACGCACGCTTAGTGTTCGCTTTACCTAGAACAAGTATGAAACTAGAAGTACTTTGTAGGTGTTTTTGGGTAAGCTTGCAAGAAAGTAAAGAGCACGAAAATAAAGCTAGGGGCTGTTTAGATGAAGACACAACTAAATTAGTTTTAGTAGAGAGCTTTTGTCAACAAGAAAGTTATTTGTCCATAGGCAATCGATAACTAGGCCGGTGATCATTATTGCAATTTTATATGAGGGAGAGGCATAAGATAACATACTTTCTCTACTTGGATCATATGCACTTATGATTGGAACTCTAGCAAGCATCCGCAACTACTAAAGATTCATTAAGGTAAAACCCAACCATAGCATTAAAGCATCAAGTCCCCTTTATCCCATACGCAAACAACCTACTTACTCAGGGTCTGTGCTTCTGTCACTCACGCCACCCACCATAAGCAAATCATAAGCATATTGCCAACCCTACAGCGGGAATCCCTCACACTTGTGCGACACGGAGAGCACCATAGGACAGCACCAATAACAAAACATACAACTCAAACAAATCACGATCATCAAATAGCAATTAGGACAAAACAGATCTACTCAAACATCAAAGGATAGCCATACATCATTGGGAAATAATATATAGCGTTGAGCACCATGTTTAAGTAGAGATTACAGCGGGTAAGAGAGAGGTTACACCGCTGCATAGAGGGGGGAAGAGTTGGTGATGATGGCGGTGAAGTTGTTGGTGAAGATGACGACGATGATGATGGCCCCGGCAGCGCTCCAGCGCCACCGGAAGCAAGGGGGAGAGGGCCCCCCTTCTTCTTCTTCTTCCTTGACCTCCTCCCTAGATGGGAGGTTTCCCCTCTGGTCCTTGGCTCCCATGGCGTGGGAGGGGCGCGAGCCCCTCCGAGATTGGATCTATCTCTCTGTCTTTCTCTGTTTCTGCGTTCTGTTCTGGCTCTGTTTCACCGTTTCGCGTATATATGGAGATCCGTAACTCCGATGGGCCTGAAACCTTCGCCTTGATTTTTTTCCCGAATATTAGCTTTCTTGCGGCAAAAGAAGAGCGTCAACCGCCTTACGGTGGGCTCACGAGGTTAGGGGCGCGCCCTAAGGGGGGGGGGGGGCGCCCCCTGCCTCATGACCACCTCGGGCACTGGTTCGCGTTGATTTTCCTTCCGAATTTTCCATATTTTCCAAAAATAAGCTCCGTCCGTTTTTATCCCGTTTGGACTCCGTTTGATATGGACATTCTGCGAAACCAAAAACATGCAACAGACAGGAACTGGCACTGGGCACTGGATCAATATGTTAGTCCTAAAAATAGTATAAAAAGTTGCCAAAAAGTATATGAAAGTTGTAGAATATTGGCATGGAACAATCAAAAATTATAGATACGACGGAGACGTATCAGCATCCCCAAGATTAATTCCTGCTCGTCTTCGAGTAGGTAAATGATAAAAAAAATTATTTTTTATGTGGAATGCTACCTAGCATAATCTTGATCATATGTCTAATCATGGCATGAATATTAAGACACGAGTGATTCAAAGCAATAGTCTATCATTTGACTTTTAAGATAATAATACTTCAAGCATACCAACCAAGCAATTATGTCTTATTGAAATAACATAGCCAAAGAAAGCTCATCCCTACAAAATCATATAGTCTGGCTATGCTCCATCTTCACCACACAAAGCATTCACATCATGCACAACCCCGATGACAAGCCAAGCAATTGTTTCATACTTTTGACGTTCTCAAACCTTTTCAACTTTCACGCAATACATGAGCGTGAGCCATGGACATAGCACTATAGGTGGAATAGAATATGATGATGGGGGTTATGTGGAGAAGACAAAAAAAGGAGAAAGTCTCACATCGACGCGGCTAATCAATGGGCTATGGAGATGCCCATCAATTGATGTCAATGTGAGGAGTAGGGATTGCCATGCAACGGATGCACTAAGAGCTATAAGTGTATGAAAGCTCAAACTGAAACTAAGTGGGTGTGCATCCAACTTGCTTGCTCATGAAGACTTAGGGCATTTGAGGAAGCCCATCGTTGGAATATACAAGCCAAGTTCTATAATGAAAATTCCCACTAGTATATGAAAGTGATAACTCAAGAGACTCTCTATATGAAGAACATGGTGCTACTTTGAAGCACAAGTGTGGTAAAAGGATAGTAACATTGCCCCTTTTTCTTTTCTTTTTTTCTTTTTTTGCGGGCTTCTTTGGCCCCATTTTTTTAATTTAGGCTTCTTCGGCCTCTCCTTTTTTTGGGCAATGCTCTAATAATTATGATCATCACACTTTTATCTACTTACAACTCAATATCTAGAACAAACATATGACTCTATATGAATGCCTTCGGCGGTGTACCGGGATGTGCAATGATCTAGCATAGCAATGACATCAAAAAACGGACAAGCCATGAAAACATCATGCTAGCTATCTTACGATCATGCAAAGCAATATGACAATAAATGCTCAAGTCATGTATATGATGATGATGGAAGTTCCATGGCAATATATCTCTGAATGGCTATGGAAATGCCATAATAGGTAGGTATGGTGGCTGTTTTGAGGAAGATATAAGGAGGTTCATGTGTGATAGAGCGTATCGTATCACGGGATTTGGATGCACCGGCAAAGTTTGCACCAACTCTCGAGGTGAGAAAGGGCAATGCACGGTACCAAAGAGGCTAGCAATGATGGAAGGGTGAGAGTGCGTATAATCCATGGACTCAACATTAGTCATAAAGAGTTCACATACTTATTGCAAAAATCTATTAGTCATCGAAACAAAGTACTACGCGCATGCTCCTAGGGGGATATATTGGTAGGAAAAGACCATCGCTCGTCCCCGACCACCACTCATAAGGAAGGCAATCAATAAACACCTCATGCTCCGACTTCGTTACATAACGGTTCACCATACGTGCATTGCTACGGGACTTGCAAACCTCAACACAAGTATTTCTCAATTTCACAATTACTCGACTAGCATGATTCTAATATCACCATGATACGCCCATTTTGCATCATGCTTTTATACCGATATTTATTGCATTATGGGCTGTTATTTCACAATATGTCACAATACTTACGACTATTTTCTCTTATTTTACAAGGTTTACATAAGGAGGGAGAATGCCGGCAGCTGGAATTCTGGGCTGGAAAAGGAGCAAATATTAGAGACCTATTCTGTGCAACTCCAAAAGTCCTGAAACTCCATGGAATATCTTAGAATAAATAAAGAAAAATCCTCGCCAAAGATGAAGTCCAGGGGGCCCACACCCTGCTCACGAGGGTGGGGGGCGCGCCCCCCCTCCTAGGGCGCGCCCCTACCTCGTGGGCCCCCTGGTGGGTCTCCGACGTCCATCTTCTGCTATATGAAGTCTTTCGATGAGAAAAAAACGGGAAGCAACCTTTCGGGACGAGACTCCGCCGCCACGAGGCGGAACCAATCTAGAGCTCCGGCAGAGCTGTTCTGCCAGGGATACTTCCCTCCGGGAGGGGGAAATCATCACCATCGTCATCACCAACGCTCCTCTCATCGGGAGAGGGCAATCTCCATCAACATCTTCACCAACACCATCTCATCTCCAAACCCTAGTTCATCTCTTGTATCCAATTCTTGTCTCAAAGTCCGGGATTGGTGCTAGTGGGTTGCTAGTAGTGTTGATTACTCCTTGTAGTTGATGCTAGTTGGTTTATTTGGTGGAAGATCATATGTTCAGATCCTATATGCATATTATTACCCCTCTGATTATTAACATGAATATGCTTTGTGAGTAGTTACGTTTGTTCCTGAGGACAAGGGAGAAGTCTTGCTATTAGTAGTCATGTGAATTTGGTATTCGTTTGATATTTTGATAAGATGTATGTTGTCTAGCCTCTAGTGGTGTTATGTGAACATCGACTACATAACACTTCACCATTATTTGGGCCTAGAGGAAGGCATTGGGAAGTAATAAGTAGATGATGGGTTGCTAGAGTGACAGAAGCTTAAACCCTAGTTTATGCGTTGCTTCGTAAGGGGCTGATTTGGATCCATATGTTTCATGCTATGGTTAGGTTTACCTTAATACTTTTGTTGTAGTTGCGGATGCTTGCAATAGAGGCTAATCATAAGTGGGATGCTTGTTCAAGTAAGAACAGCACCCAAGCACCGGTCCACCCACATATCAAATTATCAAAGTACCGAACGCGAATCATATGAACGTGATGAAAAATAGCTTGACGATATTCCCATGTGTCCTCGGGAGCGCTTTTCCTTATATAAGAGTTTGTTCCGGCTTGTCCTTTGCTACAAAAAGGATTGGGCCACTTTGCTGCACTTTATTTACTTTTTTTACTTGTTGCTTGTTACAATTTACCTTGTTACAAAACTATCTGTTACCACTTATTTCAGTACTTGCAGAGAATACCTTGCTGAAAACCGCTTATCATTTCCTTCTGCTCCTCGTTGGGTTCGACACTCTTACTTATCGAAAGGACTACGATAGATCCCCTATACTGTCACTCATCAAGACTCTTTTCTGGCGCTGTTGCCGGGGAGTGTAGCGCCTTTGGTAGGTGGAATTTGGTAAGGAAAAATTTATATAGTGTGCTGGAATTTACTGTCACTTGTTATTATGGAAAGTAATTCTCTGAGGGGCTTGTTCGGGGTATCTTCGCCCCGTCCAGTAGAGCAAAGAGTTGCTCCTCAACCTACTGAACCTATTGAAAATGAAACTCCTTTTGAATTTCCTTCGGGTATGATGGAAAGACTGCTAGCTAACTCTTTTGCAGGAGATGGAACAAAGCATCCTGATGAGCACTTATTATATGTGGATGAAGTTTGTGGATTATTTAAGCTTGCAGGTGTACCCGATGATGTTGCTAAGAAGAAGGTCTTTCCTTTATCTTTGAAGGAAGACGCATTGATATGGTATAGGCTATGTGATACGAGATCATGGGACTATAAAAGATTGAATTGGAATTTCATCAAAAGTATTACCCTATGCATCTTGTTCATCGTGATCGCAATTATATATATTATTTCTGGCCTCGCGAAGGAGAAAGCATCGCTCAAGCTTGGGGGAGGCTTAAATCAATGTTATATTCATGCCCCAATCATGAGCTCCCGAGAGAAATAATTATGCAAAGTTTTTATGCTCGGCTTTCTGAAAACAATCGCACCATGCTCGATACTTCTTATGCTGGCTCTTTTATGATGAAGACTATTGAATTTAGATGGAATCTATTGGATAGAGTTAAACACAACTCTGAAGATTGGGACCTCGACGAAGGTAAGGAGTCAGGTATGACACCTAAGTTTGATTGTGTTATATCTTTTATGGATACCGATATTTTCCGTAAGTTTAGCACTAAATATGGACTTGACTCTGAGATAGTAGCTTCTTTCTGCGAATCTTTTGCTACTTATGTTGATCTCCCTAAGGAGAAGTGGTTTTAATATCATCCTCCTATAGAAGTAAAAGTAGCTGCACCTAGTAAAGTTGAAGAAAAGACTGTCACTTATAATGATCCTATTGTTCCTACTGCTTATGTTGAGAAACCACCTTTCCCTGTTAGAGTAAAGGATCATGCTAAAGCTTCAACTGTTGTTCGTAAAAGCAATATTAGAACTTATACACCTCCTGAGCAAGTTAAAGTAGAACCTAATATTGCTATTGTTAAAGATCTATTGTCTGATAATATTGATGGGCATGCTATTCAGTTCGAAGGTGAAACTGCTAGAATTGCTAAACCTTGTGCTAAAGATAAACATAGACCTGTGGTAGCGTGCCTGTTATTTCTGTTAAAATAGGAGATCATTGTTATCATGGCTTATGTGATATGGGTGCTAGTGCAAGTGTTATACCACATACTTTATATGAAGAAATTAAGAATGAAATTGCACCTGCTGAGTTAGAAGGAATTGATGTCACAATTAAACTTGCCAATAGAGATACTATCGCAGCAATTGGGATTGTTAGAGATGTTGAAGTCTTGTGTGAGAAAACTAAGTATCCTGCTGATTTTCTTGTTCTCACTTCTCCACAAGATAGCTTTTGTCCCATTATATTTGGTAGACCCTTCTTGAACACTGTTAATGCTAGGATAGATTGCGAAAAGAATGTTGTTACTATTGGCTTGGATGATATGGTTCATGAGTTTAATTTCTCTAAATTTAGTAAACAACATCGCGAGGAAGAATTACCTAGTAAGGATGAAATTATTGGTCTTGCTTCTATTGCCGTACCTCCTAGTGATCCTTTAGAACACTATTTGCTAAACCATGAAAATGATATGTTCATGAATGAAAAAAGGGAAATAGATGAGGTATTCTTTAAACAGGAACCTATTCTGCAACACAACTTGCCTGTTGAAATTTTAGGGGATCCTCCTCCACCCAAGGGTGATCCCGTGTTTGAGCTTAAACCGTTGCCTGATAATCTTAAATATGCTTATCTTGATGAAAAGAAGATATATCCTGTTATTATTAGTGCTAACCTTTCAGAGCATGAAGAAGAAAGATTATTGAAAACTCCGAAGAAGCACCGTGCTGCTATTGGATATACTCTTGATGATCTTAAGGGTATTAGTCCCACTCTATGTCAACATAAAATAAATTTGGAAGCAGATGCCAAACCAGTTCATGATCCTCAACGACGTCTGAATCCTAAAATGAAGGAAGTGGTAAGAAAAGAAATACTCAAGCTCCTGGAGGCAGGTATAATTTATTCCGTTGCTGACAGTCAGTGGGTAAGTCCTGTCCATTGTGTCCCTAAGAAGGGAGGTATTATTGTTGTTCCTAATGATAAAGATGAATTGATTCCACAAAGAATTATTACAGGTTATAGGATGGTAATTGATTTCCGCAAATTAAATAAAGCTACTAAGAAAGATCATTACCCCTTACCTTTTATTGATCAAATGCTAGAAAGATTATGCAAACACACACATTACTGCTTTCTAGATGGTTATTCTGGTTTCTCTCAAATACCTGTGTCAGCTAGAGATCAATCAAAGACTACTTTTACATGCCCTTTTGGTACTTTTGCTTATAGATGTATGCCTTTTGGTTTATGTAATGCACCTGCTACCTTTCAAAGATGCATGATGGCTATATTCTCTGACTTTTGTGAAAAGATTTGTGAGGTTTTCATGGACGATTTTTCCGTCTATGGTTCCTCTTTTGATGATTGCTTGAGCAATCTTGATCGATTTTTGCAGAGATGTGAAGAAACTAATCTTGTCTTGAATTGGGAAAAGTGCCACTTTATGGTTAATGAAGGTATTGTTTTGGGGCACAAATTTTCTGAAAGAGGTATTGAAGTTGATAAAGCCAAAGTTGATGCTATTGAAAAGATGCCATGTCCCAAGGACGTCAAAGGTATAAGAAGTTTCCTTTGTCATGCTGGATTTTATAGGAGGTTCATTAAGGACTTCTCAAAAATTTCTCGGCCTCTGACTAATTTATTGCAAAAAGATAAACCATTTGTCTTTGATGATGATTGTGTAGAAGCATTTGAAATACTTAAGAAAGCATTAGTCTCTGCACCTGTTGTTCAGCCACCTAATTGGAATTTAACCTTTGAAATTATGTGTGATGCTAGTGATTATGCTGTAGGTGCTGTTTTAGGGCAAAGAGTTGATAAGAAATTAAACGTTATCCATTATGCTAGTAAGACCCTAGACAATGCTCAAAGAAATTATGCTACTACTGAAAAAGAACTTTTAGTAGTTGTATTTGCTTGTGGTAAGTTCAGACCTTATACTGTTGATTCTAAAGTAACTATTCACACTGATCATGCTGCTATTAAATATCTTATGGAAAATAAAGATGCTAAACCTAGACTTATTATATGGGTTCTCTTGCTACAAGAATTTGATTTGCATATTGTTGATAGAAAGGGAGCTGAGAACCCCGTTGCAGACAATTTGTCTAGGTTAGAAAATATTCTTGATGAACCACTACCTATTAATGATAGCTTTCCTAATGAACAATTAAATGTTATAAGTACTTCTCGTAGTACTCCTTGGTATGCTGATTATGCTAATTATATTGTTGCTAAATTTATACCACCTAGCTTCACATACCAACAAAAGAAAAAGTTTTTCTATGATTTACGACATTACTTTTGGGATGACCCACATCTCTATAAAGAAGGATTTTAGATGGTGTTATTAGACGTTGTGTACCTGAGCATGAACAGGAACAGATCCTACGCAAGTGTCACTCTGAAGCTTATGGAGGACACCACGCTGGAGACAGAACTGCACATAAGGTATTGCAATCCGGTTTTTATTGACCTACTCTCTTCAAGGATGCCCGTAAGTTTGTCTTGTCTTGCGATGAATGCCAAAGAATTGGTAATATTAGTAGACGTCAAGAAATGCCTATGAATTATTCACTTGTTATTGAACCGTTTGATGTTTGGGGCTTTGATTATATGGGACCTTTTCCTGCCTCTAATGGATACACTCATATTTTGGTTGCTGTTGATTACGTTACTAAGTGGGTAGAAGCTATTCCAACTAGTAGTGCTGATCATAACACCTCTATTAAAATGCTTAAGGAAGTTATTTTTCCGAGGTTTGGAGTCCCTAGATATTTAATGACTGATTGTGGTTCACACTTTATTCATGGTGCTTTCCGTAAAATGCTTGCTAAATATGACGTTAATCACAGAATTGCATCTCCTTATCACCCGCAGTCTAGTGGTCAAGTAGAATTGAGTAATAGAGAGCCCAAATTAATTTTGCAGAAGACTGTTAATAGGTCTAGAAAGAATTGGTCCAAGAAACTTGATGATGCATTATGGGCATATAGAACTGCATATAAAAATCCTATGGGTATGTCTCCGTATAAAATGGTTTATGGAAAAGCATGTCACCTACCTCTCGAACTAGAACATAAGGCATATTGGGCTATTAAAGAGCTCAACTATGATTTCAAACTTGCCGGTGAGAAGAGGTTATTTGATATTAGCTCACTTGATGAATGGAGAACCCAAGCATATGAAAATCCAAGTTTTTTAAAGAGAAAGTTAAAAGATGGCATGACAAAAGGATACAAAAGCGTGAGTTTAATGTAGGTGATTATGTATTGCTATACAACTCTCGTTTAAGATTTTTTGCAGGAAAACTTCTCTCTAAATGGGAAGGCCCCTATGTTATCAAGGAGGTCTATCGTTCCGGTGCCATAAAAATCAACAACTTCGAAGGCACAAATCCAAAGGTGGTAAACAGTCAAAGAATCAAACACTATATCTCAGGTAATCCCATAAATGTTGAAACCAATATTATTGAAACCGTAACCCCGGAGGAATACATAAGGGAGACTTTCCAGAACGTTTCAGACTCCGAAAAGGAATAGGTACGTGGTACGGTAAGTAAACCGACTCCAAAACAATTTTTAAGGCAACATCTCTCCGTTTTGAAATATTTAGAAAAATAGAAAAAATAAGTACCAGTCCGGGAAGGACACGAGGGCCCCACGAGGGTGGTGGGCGCGCCCCTACCTCGTGAGCACCTGGTGTGCCTTCCGGACTCCGTTTTCTTGCACGATACGTATTTTGGTCGGTAAAAATTCACTATATATTCTCCCGAAGGTTTTGACTCCCGTATCACGCAAATCTCCTCTGTTCTTGTTTCGGGCTGTTTTCTGTCAGGGTTTTCTAGGCTAGGCATCATGTCGTCTCCCTCCTCCAACAATGGTGACAACGATGCTTGGCTAATGAAGATAGATCTGAAGAGGGAAGAACCCACGAGGGTCAACAAGGATGAAAGGATCAAGAAGGCCACGGAAGATCAAGCTCCGGCAGCAAAGGACATCCTTCAACTTGATCATAACCTTCTTACCCCAACTGAGATCGAAGCTTTCAAGATGATTGAGTTGGCTTGTATACAAAACAGGTATCTTACACAAGAAAATATTCTGTTGAAGGAGCATATTGTCGCACTCAAGGGCATTATTCGCAAGCTGGAGGACCTCTTACACTCGATGTACGATTATCCGTCACCTCCACCTTCTTCACCGATAAAGGAGACATAATCACTTGGGTATGGACACTCCCCTTGGCAACTGCCAAGCTTGGGGGAGGTGCCCCGGTATCGTATCACAATCACAACTCCTATTTTTACCGTTTTTCTTAGTTCGATCCCATTAGTAGTATCTTGATCTAGTAGAATAAAGTTTATGGCATGATCTAGTTTTGAGTTTTGCTTTATGATCTCTCTTTGTAATCGAGTCCGTGAGCTATATACAATAAAGATTAGTGTTGAGTCAAAGGCCTGATTATTTTGCCATGATCTTGGGTGAATAAAAAAAGAAAAAAAGAATAAAAAAGGGGGTAGACAAAGAGTTCATATTGATCTTATTGAGAGTAATGACTTCACATAGAAAGAGTATGATGATTAAAAGTTGTTGGGAGTTGGCAGACATAGCTTTGGTCATCATTGCAATTAATAGGAAGTAATAAGGAAAGAGAGGTTTCACATATAGATATATTATCATTGACATCTTTTATGATTGGAAGCACTCATTAAAATATGACATGCTTAAGAGTTGATGTTGGACAAGGAAGACAACGTAATGAGATTATGTCTTTCTTATATCTGAGAAAAAGTATGTTGTCATGGATCCTCTAACTTGTTGAGCTTGCCTTTCCCCCTCATGCTAGCCAAATTCTCAGCACTAAGTAGAGATACTACTTGTGTTTCCAATCACCCTTAAACCAGTTTTGCCATGAGAGTCCACCATATCTACCTATGGATCGAGTAAGATCCTTCAAGTAAGTTGTCATCGGTACAAAGCAATAAAAATTGCTCTAAATATGTATGATTGATTGGTGTGGGAGGAATAAGCTTTATACGATCTTGTGATGTGGAAGTAATAAAAGCGACGGACTGCATAATAAAGGTTCACATCACAAGGGGCAATATAAAGTGACGTCCTTCCGCATTGAGATTTTGTGCATCCAACCATAAAAGCGCATGGCAACCTCTGCTTTCCTCTGCGAAGGGCCTATCTTTTACTACTATCTTCTACCTTATGCAAGAGTCATGGTGATCTTCACCTTTTCTTTTTCATTTTATTCTTTGGCAAGCTCAGCATGTTGGAAAGAACATGATATATATATCTAATTGGATGTAGGGGAGCATGAACCATTATTGTTGACATTACCCTTGAGGTAAAAAGTTGCGGGGCAAAACTATAAGCCCCTATCTTTCTGTGTGTCTGATTAAAACTCCGTAACCACAAATATCGCGTGAGTGTTAGCAATTATGAAGGACTAGATGATAGTTGAGTATGTGGACTTGCTTTTAAGCTCTGACATAGACTCTTTCCGATGTTATGATAAATTGCAATTGCTTCAATGACTGAGATTATAGTTTGTTGGAGCCCAATAAGGTTTATGATTCATACTTTTGTATTGTGAATAGATCATCGCTTGAACATAAGTAATCATATGACAAAATCTATATATGTTGCTGTTATGAGAATAATCATGATGCTTTCATGTCCGTATTTTATTTTTATCGACGCCTCTACCTCTAAACATGAGGACATATTTATTGTTATCGGCTTTTCGCTTGAGGACAAGCGAGGTCTAAGCTTGGGGGAGTTGATACGTCTATTTTGCATCATGCTTTTATATCGATATTTATTGCATTATGGGCTGTTATTTCACAATATGTCACAATACTTACGGCTATTCTCTCTTATTTTACAAGGTTTACATAAGGAGGGAGAATGCCGGCAGCTGGAATTCTGGGCTGGAAAAGGAGCAAATATTAGAGACCTATTCTGTGCAACTCCAAAAGTCCTGAAACTCCACGGAATATCTTAGAATAAATAAAGAAAAATCCTCGCCAAAGATGAAGTCCAGGGGGCCCACACCCTGCTCACGAGGGTGGGGGGCGCGCCCCCTCCTAGGGTGCGCCCCCTACCTCGTGGGCCCCCTGGTGGGTCTCCGACGTCCATCTTCTGCTATATGAAGTCTTTCGATGAGAAAAAAAACAGGAAGCAACCTTTCGGGACGAGACTCCGCCGCCACGAGGCGGAACTGAGGCGGAACCAATCTAGAGCTCCGGCAGAGCTGTTCTGCCGGGGATACTTCCCTCCTGGAGGGGGAAATCATCACCATCGTCATCACCAACGCTCCTCTCATCGGGAGAGGGCAATCTCCATCAACATCTTCACCAGCACCATCTCATCTCCAAACCCTAGTTCATCTCTTGTATCCAATTCTTGTCTCAAAGTCCGGGATTGGTGCTAGTGGGTTGCTAGTAGTGTTGATTACTCCTTGTAGTTGATGCTAGTTGGTTTATTTGGTGGAAAATCATATGTTCAGATCCTATATGCATATTATTACCCCTCTGATTATGAACATGAATATGCTTTGTGAGTAGTTACGTTTGTTCCTGAGGACAAGGGAGAAGTCTTGCTATTAGTAGTCATGTGAATTTGGTATTCGTTTGATATTTTGATAAGATGTATGTTGTCTAGCCTCTAGTGGTGTTATGTGAACGTCGACTACATAACACTTCACCATTATTTGGGCCTAGAGGAAGGCATTGGGAAGTAATAAGTAGATGATGGGTTGCTAGAGTGACAGAAGCTTAAACCCTAGTTTATGCGTTGCTTCGTAAGGGGCTGAGATGTTTCATGCTATGGTTAGGTTTACCTTAATACTTTTGTTGTAGTTGCGGATGCTTGCAATAGAGGTTAATCATAAGTGGGATGCTTGTTCAAGTAAGAGCAGCACCCAAGCACCGGTCCACCCACATATCAAATTATCAAAGAACCGAACACGAATCATATGAACGTGATGAAAACTAGCTTGACGATATTCCCATGTGTCCTCGGGAGCGCTTTTCCTTATATAAGAGTTTGTTCCGGCTTGTCCTTTGCTACAAAAAGGATTGGGCCACTTTGCTGCACTTTATTTACTTTTGTTACTTGTTGCTCGTTACAATTTACCTTGTTACAAAACTATCTGTTACCACTTATTTCATTACTTGCAGAGAATACCTTGCTGAAAACCGCTTATCATTTCCTTCTGCTCCTCAGTGGGTTCGACACTCTTACTTATCGAAAGGACTACGATAGATCCCCTATACTTGTCGGTCATCACACCATCTTTATATCGCAAAACTATTGCAAGGAATCAAACATATCATATTCAGTGATCTACAAGTTTATGTAGGATTTTATGACTAACCATGTGAATGACCAGTTCCTGTCATCTCTCTAAATAGATATAAGTGAAGTAAGAGAGTTTAATTATTTCTACAAAAGATATGCCCACGCTCTAACAAATATGAGTGAAGAAAAAGAGCATTCTACAAATGGCGGTTGTCTAAGTGAAGAGAAACAGGCAATCCAAACTTCAAATGATATAAGTGAAGCATATGGAGCATTCTCTAAAGCCATACTCAAAAGATATAAGTGAAGTGCAAAGAGCATTCTATAAATCAACCAATGACCATATCATACCAGCATGGTGCATAAAAGAAAAGTAAAAACCTAAATGCAAAAGACGCTCCAAGGTTGCACATATCGCATGAACCGAAACGAATCCGAAAACATACCGATATTTGTTGAAGAAAGAGGGGATGCCTTCCCAGCATCCCCAAGCTTAGACGCTTGAGTATCCTTGAATATTTACTTGGGGTGCCTCGGGCATCCCCAAGCTTGAGCTCTTGCCTCTCTTCCTTCTTCTCACATCGAAACCTTCTCGATCATCGAACACTTCATCCACACAAAACTTCAACAGAAAACTCGGTAAGACCCGTTAGTATAATAAAGCAAATCACTACTCTAAGTACTGTTTCAGACCAATTAATATTTTGTTTTTGCATTGTGTCTACTGTAGTATAACTTTTTCATGGCTTAATCCACTGATATAAATTGATAGGTTCATCAAAACAAGCAAACTATGCATAAAAAACAGAATCTGTCTAAAACAGAACAATCTATAGCAATCTGAACATTCACCATACTTATGACACTTGAAAAATTCTGCCAAAATTATGAAAAATGTAAAATTTGTACCGAAAGACACTGGAAAAAGAATCAGAACCATTTGATGTTCCATTAAAAAATTAAAATCCATGCACTACAGCCAAAGTTTCTGTCCTGCACCGCACAAACCAACAAGCATCGTAAACATCCTAAAGGCAAACCTTGGCACATTATAATACAATGGAATTGTACAAGGGGATAATTATTTTTGTTGAAAAGTTTCTGTAATTAAGATTCACAAAGTTCCCATGGGCATTAGCAAAGTTCAAGGACGTCCCCCGTTTTCACAATGCTCGTCTCTCTCACTTTCACTTTTCTTTTTGAAAAAGTTTTGGGTTCCCCTCTTTATTTTTCTTATTTTTAAACTATATGTAAGCACTCAACAGAAATAAATGACTCTCTAAAACCTCCGGGTTGTATCCCTGGCAGCGCTTTCTTTAAAGCCATTAAGCTAGGCATTTAGTGCTCAAGTAATGGATCCACCCGGATCCCAAGGTATATCAAAGCCAATTTTAATTAACAATGATTTGTAATTTAGTAGTGAGCAAAAAGTAACATATATCATACAACAACGAAGTCTAACTCTCTTCCTATGCATCGGCATGTCATAAAAGAACAATTCATGCACACAAAGTAAAGGACAATGCATAGTATAAACAGTTTCTTGCAATTTTATCGTGTTGGAGACATAGAGAGGTGGAGATATAGTTCCTCTCTCATAATAATTGCAAGTAGGAGCAGCAAGCACATGCATATTATATTCATCAAAATCATCATGTGCAACGGTAAAAGGCAACCCATCAATGTAATCCTTAATAAGTGCAAACTTCTCCGATATAGTGTAGTTTGGAGAATTCAAAAAGATAATAGGACTATCATGAGTGGGTGCAATAGCAACAATTTCATGTTTAACATAAGGAACTATAGCAAGTTCATCTCCATAAGCATAATTCATATTGGCATCTTGGCCACAAGCATAGCAAGCATCATCAAAAAGGGATATTTCAAGAGAATCAACGGGATCATAATAGTCATCATAGCAATCATCCTTCGGTGAGCACGAAGGGGAATTAAACAATGTATGAGTTGAAGAGTTACTCTCATTAGAAGGTGCGCACGGGTAGCTAATCCCCTCTTCCTCCTTTTGTTCTTCACTCTCCTCATCATCTTTTTCATGCAATGAGCTCACAGTTTCATCAATTTCTTCTTCCATAGACTCCTGCAAAATATTAGTCTCTTCTTGGACAGCGGAGTATTTCTCAATATATGGTTTAACATAAGCATTAGAAGCATAATTATCATAACAATATTCAAGTATGGCAAAATTTTTAGATTTGTGAAAAGTAGCATCATACATTTCAATCAAAGAAGCAATTTCAGAAGCACCCTTAAAAGCAACAAACTCTTCCATTTGTTGAATATCATAGTAACTATAAACACCTTTAGCATAGGAAGATAAGATTCCATTATCAATAAGCTCACATTGGTGGGGAAGGTGTTTCTTAGGGTTTTCAGAACAACAAGTAACATAATATATTTCACATAAATTCCAAGCATAGCATTGCAAACGATTAATTTGACCCAACAGAATTTTCACTTTTTCAGATATTCGGTGTCGCACATAACAAGCATGCTCATCTAAAGATTTGCCCTCAACTAAGCTAGTTGGGGTTTCAGCATGAGCACATAGGGATTGAAGATGATCCAAGTAATAAGCTTCAGCAGTGTGATAGATTTTGAGTGGTTCTTCAACCATTGGTTCAGTAGGTACAACTAATTTTTTTTGTATTTTGCGTTTCCTACCCATAACTAAAGATAGAAAACAACTAAGAACATCAAATAAAAAATACTTAGTGATAAAGCAAACAAGCACACATGAGAATATTCACCCCACGCTATTTCTCGCCGGCAACGGCGCCAGAAAAAGGTCTTGATAACCCACAAGTATAGGGGATCGCAACAGTTTTCGATAAGTAGGAGTGTCGAACCCAACGAGGAGCTAAAGGTAGAACAAATATTCCCTCAAGTTCTATCGACCACCGATACAACTCTACGCACGCTTAGCGTTCGCTTTACCTAGAACAAGTATGAAACTAGAAGTACTTTGTAGGTGTTTTTGGGTAAGCTTGCAAGAAAGTAAAGAGCACGAAAATAAAGATATGGGGTGTTTAGATGAAGACACAACTAAATTAGTTTTAGTAGAGAGCTTTTGTCAACAAGAAAGTTATTTGTCCCTAGGCAATCGGTAACTAGACCGATAATCATTATTGCAATTTTATATGAGGGAGAGGCATAAGCTAACATACTTTCTCTACTTGGATCATATGCACTTATGATTGGAACTCTAGCAAGCATCCGCAACTACTAAAGATTCATTAAGGTAAAACCCAACCATAGCATTAAAGCATCAAGTCCCCTTTATCCCATACGCAAACAACCTACTTACTCGGGTCTGTGCTTCTGTCACTCACGCCACCCACCATAAGCAAATCATAAGCATATTGCCTACCCTACAGCGCGAATCCCTCACGCTTGCGCGACACGGAGAGCACCATAGGACAACACCAATAACAAAACATACAACTCAAACCAATCACGATCATCAAATAACCATTAGGACAAAACAGATCTACTCAAACATCAAAGGATAGCCATACATCATTGGGAAATAATATATAGCGTTGAGCACCATGTTTAAGTAGAGATTACAGCGGGTAAGAGAGAGGTTACACCGCTGCATAGAGGGGGGGGGAGAGTTGGTGATGATGGCGGTGAAGTTGTTGGTGAAGATGACGGTGATGATTATGGCCCCGGCAGCGCTCCGGCGCAACCGGAAGCAAGGGGGAGAGGGTCCCCTTCTTATTCTTCTTCCTTGACCTCCTCCCTAGATGGGAGAAGGGTTTCCCTTCTAGTCCTTAGCTCCCATGGCGTGGGAGGGGCGCGAGCCCCTCCGAGATTGGATCTATCTCTTTGTCTCTCTCTCTGTTTCTGCGTTCTGTTCTGGCTCTGTTTCACCGTTTCGCGTATATATGGAGATCCGTAACTCCGATTGGCCTGAAACCTTCGCCTTGTTTTTTTCCGAATATTATCTTTCTTGCGGCAAAATAAGAGCGTCAACCGCCTTACGGTGGGCTCACGAGGATAGGGGGCGCGCCCTAAGGGGGGGGGCTCCCCCAGCCTCGTGACCACCTCGGGCACTGGTTCGCGTTGATTTTCCTTTCGAATTTTCCATATTTTCCAAAAATAAGCTTCGTCCGTTTTTTCCCGTTTGGACTCCGTTTGATATGGATATTCTGCGAAACCAAAAACATGCACCCACAATGCCCTTTGAAACATTCCGAGAGGTTCCAAAAACTTTAGGAACCTTCTAACTCCTTTCGGATGCCTTTTAGGGTTACCCAGAACAATTCTGGTTTTTCGAGTTTTCCCGGTGAAAGATCGTGGATGTCGCCTAGAGGGGGGTGAATAGGCGCTTTAAAATAATTACAGTTTAGGCTTGAACAAATGCGGAATAAACCTAGCGGTTAATTTGTCAAGCACAAAACCTATAACAGCTAGGCTCACCTATCTGCACCAACAACTTATGCTAAGTAAGATAAACTACTAGGTGATAGTAAGATATATGACAAGAAACAATATGGCTATCACAAAGTAAAGTGCATAAGTAAAGGGCTCGGGTAAGAGATAACCGAGGCACGCGGAGACGACGATGTATCCCGAAGTTCACACCCTTGCGGATGCTAATCTCCGTTTGGAGCGGTGTGGAGGCACAATGCTCCCCAATAAGCCACTAGGGCCACCGTAATCTCCTCATGCCCTCGCACAATGCAAGATGTCATGATTCCACTAAGGGACCCTTGAGGGCGGTCACCAAACCCGTACAAATGGCAACCCTTGGGGGCGGTCACCGAACCCGTACACTTTGGCAACCCTTGGGGTGGCCACCGGTACCCGTCAAATTGCTCGGGGCGATCTCCACAACCCAATTGGAGACCCCGATGCTTGCCCGGAGCTTTACACCACAATGATTGAGCTCCGAACAGCACCAACCGTCTAGGGCACCCAAGCACCCAAGAGGAACAAGCTCAAGGGCACCAAGCACCCAAGAGTAATAAGCTTCTCAACTTGTAACTTCCACGTATCACCGTGGAGAACTCAAACTGATGCACCGAATGCAATGGCAAGGGCACACAGAGTGCCCAAGTCCTTCTCTCTCAAATCCCACCGAAGAAACTAATGCTAGGGAGGAAAATGGGAGGAAGAACAAGAAGGAGAACACCAAGAACTCCAAGATCTAGATCCAAGGGGTTCCCCTCACATAGAGGAGAAAGTGATTGGTGGAAATGTGGATCTAGATCTCCTCTCTCCTTTCCCTCAAAAACTAGCAAGAATCTATGGAGGGATTGAGAGATAGCAAGCTCGAAGAAGGTCAACAATGGGGGAAGAACACAAGCTCAAAGGATTAGATTCATTGGGGAAGAAGACCCACTTTTATAGGAGGGGGAAAATCCAACCGTTATGCTCACAGCCCGCATAGAGCGGTACTACCTCTACTATGAACGGTACTACCGCTAGGGCGGCAGGAGCCCAATGAAACAACACTGCAAAGGGGCAACATGGCGGTACTACTGCAGGAGCGGTACTACCACCTGCCCTTGCGGTACTACCGCGCGACCACGGATGTAAAAAATAACTTCCGCGCCTACAACCGCTGGAGCTAGCTACGAGAAAAAGGCAGCACGGTACTACCGCTCACAGGGAGCGGTACTACCGCGAAAGGGCGGATCTAAAAAATTACATCCGCGCCTACTACCGCACGCAACAGCGCCATGACACAAGGCAGCGGTACTACCGCTCACCAGGAGCGGTACTACCACGTAGGGCGCGGATGTAAAAAATTACTTTCGTTCCTACTTCCGTGCGCGCCAGCGTTCTGGGCTAGAGGCAGCGGTACTACCGCTCACCAGGAGCGGTACTACCGCTGGCCCCTGCGGTACTACCGCTCCCTTGAGCAGTACTATTGCACGCCACAGAGGCTTTAGCACTGGGATGTCTTCAAAACGCAGCTAAAGACAATAGACGGATCCAATAAAACCAGAACTGCCATAACTTCTGCAAATGAGCTCCTAATTGAGCAAACTCAAACTTATAGTAAGAACAGGCAGGGGAGGTATGCCTAACAAAAAGAGGAGAGAAACCTCCAACAGAGAAGAACTGTCAGAACCTCCAACATCGAAAACAACATAGAAGATGCATGTGAACTCCGTTCTCGATGAACTCGAGCTTGTCATCAAGATGGCCATAAGCTCCAAATCTCACAAAGAGAACCAAACAAGAACCAAGAAATATGATGCAAGGATGCAATGGTTTGAGCTCTCCACGAACAATACGATCAAGCTACTCATCGAGAGCCCCCCTTGATAGTACGACAATCGATCTTATAACCCGGTCTCCCAACTACCACCATGAGACCGGTAAAATAGAAAACCTATCATGGGCAAACCTTTGCCTTGCACATGGTCCACTTGATCTAGATGATGACGATCTTGACTCCCTCAAGTTGGACCACCTTTCTTGATTGCGTTGGCTCGATGAAGACTAGTTTATTGCTCCCCATACTCCACTATGGGTGAGCCACTCTTCCGCACATCTTCACAAGTCCATTGTCACCACAATGGACGGAAAGCTTCAAGCATTTGATCTCTTCGTGATGCTCCACTTGAACTTGCACACCGCAACCTAACCCCACAAAGAACTCTCACATAGACCATGGGTTAGTACACAAAGCATAATGGACAATGCTTACCATACACACCATTGCCTCTCGGTACTTCTTCTACACTTTGTGTGTTGATCAACTTGATTCACTCTTTGACTTAGTCTTGATCAACCTCTCACAAGACCAATCTTTAGGTAATTCCTTGAATAGCACCTTGGTCTACACAAACTCTCCTTGAAACCAACACATGTACTCCAAGAAAAGCCTATGGACAAAGCCTTCAAATATAACTCAAGCCAACCATTAGTCCATAGAGATTGACATCAATTACCAAAACCAAACATGGGGGCACCGCATGTTCTTTCACCCGGTTTTCTTCAAAACCTTCATGTTTTCTCTCTGAAGTATTTTCTTCTTATCCAAAACTTTTCCGGTGCGAATTACATAAGCTCATATATTGCTGATGCTCAACAGATCGATGATCCTGCGTGTGACCCCGTAGGTTCGGTAAAGTATAGAAATGATCAGAACTCCTTCCGTTCAATGATCAATAGCAGAACCTGTTGGGGAACGTAGTAATTTCAAAAAAAATCCTACGCACACGCAAGATCATGGTGATGCATAGCAACGAGAGGGGAGAGTGTTGTCCACGTACCCTCATAGACCGAAAGCGGAAGCGTTATAACAACATGGTTGATGTAGTCGTACGTCTTCACGGCCCGACCGATCAAGCACCGAAACTACGACACATACGAGTTCTAGCACACGTTCAGCTCGATGACGATCCCTGGACTCCGATCCAGCAAAGTGTTGGGGATGAGTTTCGTCAGCACGACGGCGTGGTGACAATCTTGATGTTCTACCGTTGCAGGGCTTCGCCTAAGCACCACTACAATATTATCGAGGATTATTGTGGAGGGGGCACCGCACACGGCTAAGAGAACGATCACGAAGATCAACTTGTGTGTCTAGAGGTGCCCCTACCCCCGTATATAAAGGAGCAAGGGGGAGGCCGGCCAGCCCTTGTAGGGCATGCCAGGAGGAGGAGGAGTCCTCCTAGTAGGAGTAGGACTCCCCTCTTTCCTACTCCTACTAGGAGGGGGAAAGGAAGGGGGAGAGGGAGAAGGAAAGGGGGGCGCCGCCCCCCTCCTAGTCCAATTCGGACCAGAGGGGGAGGGTGCGCGGCCCACCCTGGCTGCCCCTCTCTCTCTCTCTCTCTCTCCAATAAGGCCCATTAGGCCCATCACTTCTCCCGGGGGGTTCCAGTAACCCTCCGGCACTCCGGTTTTCTCCGAAATCACCCAGAACACTTCCGGTGTCCGAATATAGTCGTCCAATATATGAATCTTTATGTCTCGACCATTTCGAGACTCCTCGTCATGTCCGTGATCATATCCGGGACTCCGAACAACCTTCGATACATCAAAATATATAAACTCATAATGAAACTGTCATCGTAACGTTAAGCGTGCGGACCCTATGGGTTCGAGAACAATGTAGACATGACCGAGACACGTCTCCGGTCAATAACCAATAGCGGAACCTGGATGCTCATATTGGCTCCCACATATTCTACGAAGATCTTTATCGGTCAGACCGCATAACAAGATACGTTGTTCCCTTTGTCATCGGTATGTTACTTGCCCGAGATTCGATCATCGGTATCTTAATACCTAGTTCAATCTCGTTACCGGCAAGTCTCTTTACTCGTTCCGTAATACATCATCTCGCAACTAACTCATTAGTTACATTGCTTGCAAGGCTTAGGTGATGTGCATTACCGAGAGGGCCCAGAGATACCTCTCCGACAATCGGAGTGACAAATCCTAATCTCAAAATACGCCAACCCAACATGTACCTTCGGAGACACCTGTAGAGCTCCTTTATAATCACCCAGTTACGTTGTGACGTTTGGTAGCACACAAAGTGTTCCTTCGGCAAACGGGAGTTGCATAATCTCATAGTCATAGGAACATGCATAAGTCATGAAGAAAGCAATAGCAACATGCTAAACGATCGGGTGCTAAGCTAAAGGAATGGGCCATGTCAATCACATCATTCTCCTAATGATGTGATCCCGTTAATAAAATAACAACTCTTTTGTTCATGGTTAGGAAACATAACCATCTTCGATTAACAAGCTAGTCAAGTAGAGGCATACTAGTGACACTCTGTTTGTCTATGTATTCACACATGTATTATGTTTCCGGTTAATACAATTCTAGCATGAATAATAAACATTTCTCATGATATAAGGAAATAAATAATAACTTTATTATTGCCTCTAGGGCTTATTTCCTTTAGTCTCCCACTTGCACTAGAGTCAATAATCTAGATCACATCGCCATGTGAGTTAACATCAAAAATAGTTCACATCACCATGTGATTAGCACCCATAGTTCACATCGTTATGTGACCAACACCCAAAGGGTTTACTAGAGTCAATAATCTAGTTCACATCGCTATGTGATTAGCACCCAAAGAGTACTAAGGTGTGATCATGTTTTGCTTGTGAGAGAAATTTAGTCAACGGGTCTGCCACATTCAGATCCGTATGTATTTTGCAAATTTCTATGTCAACAATGCTCTGCACGGAGCTACTCTAGCTAATTGCTCCCACTTTCAATATATATCCAGATTGAGACTTAGAGTCATCTAGATCAGTGTCCAAATTTGCATCGACGTAACCCTTTACGACGAACCTTTTTGTCACGTCCATAATCGAGAAACATATCCTTAATCCACTAAGGATAATTTTTGACCGATGTCCAGTGATCTACTCTTAGATCACTATTGTACTCCCTTGCTTAACCCAGTGTAGGGTATACAATAGATCTGGTACACAACATGGCATATTTATAAAACCTATGGCTGAGGCATAGGGAATGACTTTCATTCTCTTTCTATCTTCTGCCGTGGTCGGGCTTTGAGTCTTACTCAACTTCACACCTTGTAACATAGCCAAGAACTCTTTCTTTGACTATTCCATTTTGAACTACTTCAAAATATTGTCAAGGTATGTACTCATTCAAAAAACTTATCAAGCGTCTTGATCTGTCTCTATAGATCTTGATGCTTAATATGTAAGCAGCTTCACCGAGGTCTTTCTTTGAAAAACTTCTTTCAAACACTCCTTTATGCTTTGCAGAATAATTCTACATTATTTCCGATCAACAATATGTCATTCACATATACTTATCAGAAATGCTGTAGTGCTCCCACTCACTTTCTTGTAAATACATGCTTCACCGCAAGTCTGTATAAAACTATATGCTTTGATCATCTCATCAAAGCGCATATTCCAACTCCGAGATGCTTGCACTAGTCCATAGATGGATCGCTGGAGCTTGCACATTTTGTTAGCACCTTTAGGATTGACAAAACCTTCTGGTTGCATCATATACAACTCTTCTTTAATAAATCCATTAACGAATGCAGTTTTGTTTATCCATTTGTCAGATTTCATAAAATGCGGCAATTGCTAACATGATTCGGACAGACTTAAGCATAGATACGAGTGAGAAAATCTCATCGTAGTCAACACCTTGAATTTTGTCAAAAACCTTTTTCGACAAGTCTAGCTTTGTAGATAATAACACTACTATCAGCGTCTGTCTTCCTCTTGAAGATCCATTTATTTTCTATGTATTGCCGATCATCGAGCAATTCCACCAAAGTCCATACTTTGTTTTCATACATGGATCCTATCTCAGATTTCATGGTCTCAAGCCATTTCGCGGAATCTAGGCTCATCATCGCTTCCTCATAGTTCGTAGGTTCATCATGGTCAAGTAACATGACCTCCAGAACAGGATTACCGTACCACTTTGGTGCGGATCTCACTCTGGTTTACCTACGAGGTTCGGTAGTAACTTGATCTGAAGTTACATGATCGTCATCATTAGCTTCCTCACTAATTGTTGTAGTAGTCACAGGAACAGATTTCCGTGATGAACTACTTTTCAATAAGGGAGAAGGTACGATTACCTTATCAAGTTCTACTTTCCTCCCACTCACTTCTTTTGAGAGAAACTCCTTCTCTAGAAAGTATCCATTCTCAGCAACGAATGTCTTGCCTTCAGATCTGTGATAGAAGGTGTACCCAACTGTCTCCTTTGGGTATCCTATGAAGACACATTTCTCCGATTTGGGTTTGAGCTTATCATGATGAAACTTTTTCTTATAAGCATCGCAACCCCAAACTTTAAGATACGACAACTTTGGTTTCTTGCCAAACCAAAGTTCATATTGTGTCGTCTCAACGGACTTAGACGGTGCCCCTTTTTAACGTGAATGCAGCTGTCTCTAATGCATGACCCCAAAATGATAGTGGTAAATCGGTAAGAAACATCATAGATTGTACTATATCCAATAAAGTACGGTTATGACGTTCGGACACACCATTATGCTATGGTGTTCCAGGTGGCACGAATTTGTGAAACTATTCCACATTTTTTTAATTGAAGACCAAACTAATAACTCAAATATTTATCTCCGCGATCAGATCATAGAAACCTTATTTTCTTGTCACGATGATTTTCCACTTCACTCTGAAATTCTTTGAACTTTTCAAATGTTTCAGACTTATGTTTCATCAAGTAGATATACCCATATCTGCTCAAATCATCTATGCAGGTCAGAAAATAACCATACCCGCCGCGAGCCTCAACACTCATCGGACCACATACATCATTATGTATGATTTCCAATAAGTCAGTTGCTTGCTCCATTGTTCCAGAGAACGGAGTTTTAGTCATCTTGCCCATAAGGCATGGTTTGCAAGCATCAAGTGATTCCAAAAGCCCATCAGCATGGAGTTTCTTCATGCGCTTTACGCCAATATGACCTAAACGGCAGTGCCACAAATAAGTTGCACTATCATTATTAACTTTGCATCTTTTGGTTTCAATATTACGAAAATGTGTATTACCACGATCGAGATCCAACAAACCATTTTCATTGGGTGTATGACCATAGAAGGTTTTATTCATGTAAACAGAACAACAATTATTCTCTAACTTACATGAATAACCGTATTGCAATAAATATGATCAAATCATATTCATGCTCAACGCAAACACCAAATAACACTTATTTAGGTTCAACATTAATCCTGAAAGTATAGGAAGTCTGCGATGATGATCATATCAATCTTGGAACCACTTCCAATACACATCGTCACTTCACCCTTAACTAGTGTCTGTTTATTCTGCAACTCCCGCTTCGAGTTACTACTCTTAGCAACTGAACCAGTATCAAATACCGAGGGGTTTCTACGAACACTAGTAAAATACACATCAATAATATGTATATCAAATATACCTTTGTTCACTTTGCCATCCTTCTTATCCACCAAATACTTGGGGCAGTTCCGCTTCCAGTGACCAGTCCCTTTGCAGTAGAAGCACTTAGTCTCGGGCTTAGGACCAGACTTGGGCTTTTTCACTTGAGCAGCAACTTGCTTGCCGTTCTTCTTGAAGTTCCCCTTCTTCCCTTTGCCCTTTTCTTGAAACTAGTGGTCTTGTTAACCATCAACACTTGATGTTTTTCTTGATTTCTACCTTCGTCGATTTCAACATCACGAAGAGCTTGGGAATTACTTTCGTCATCCCTTGCATATTATAGTTCATCATGAAGTTCTACTAACTTGGTGATGGTGACTAGAGAATTCTGTCAATCACTATTTTATCTAGAAGATTAACTCCCACTTGATTCAAGCGATTGTAGTACCCAGACAATCTGAGCACATGCTCACTGCTTGAGCTATTCTCCTCCATCTTTTAGCTACAGAGCTTGTTGGAGACTTCATATCTCTCAACTCGGGTATTTGCTTGAAATATTAACTTCAACTCCTGGAATATCTCATATGGTTCATGACGTTCAAAACATCTTTGAAGTCCCGATTCTAAGCCGTTAAGCATGGTGCACTAAACTATCAAGTAGTCATCATATTGAGCTAGCCAAACGTTCATAACGTCTGCATCTGCTCCTGCAATAGGCCTGTCACCTAGCGGTGCATCAAGGACATAATTCTTCTGTGCAGCAATGAGGATAAACCTCAGATTACGGATCTAATCCGCGTCTTTGCTACTAACATCTTTAAACTTAGTTTTCTCTAGGAACATATATAAAACATAGGGAAGCAACAACATGAGCTATTGATCTACAACATAGATATGCTAATACTACCAGGACTAAGTTCATGACAAATTAAAGTTCAATTAATCATATTACTTAAGAACTCCCACTTAGATAGACATCCCTCTAATCCTCTAAGTGATCACGTGATCCAAATCAACTAAACCATGTCCGATCATCACGTGAGATGGAGTAGTTTCAATGGTGAACATCACTATGTTGATCATATCTACTATATAATTCACGCTCGACCTTTCGGTCTCCGTGTTCCGAGGCCATATCCGTTATATGCTAGGCTCGTCAAGTTAAACCTGAGTATTCTGCGTGTGCAACTATTTTGCACCCGTTGTATTTGAACGTAGAGCCTATCACACCCGATCATCACGTGGTGTCTCAGCACGAAGAACTTTCGCGATGGTGCATACTCAGGGAGAACACTTATACTTTGATAATTTAGTGAGGGATCATCTTATAATGTTACCGTCAATCAAAGCAAGATAAGATACATAAAAGATAAACATCACATGCAATCAATATAAGTGATATGATATGACCATCACCATCTTGTGCTTGTGATCTCCATCTCCAAAGCACCGTCATGATCACCATCATCACCGGCGCGACACCTTAATCTCCATCGTAGCATCATTGTCGTCTCGCCAATCTTATGCTTCTATGACTATCGCTACCGCTTAGTGATAAAGTAAAGCATTACATGGCGATTGCATTGCATACAATAAAGCGACAACCATATGGCTCCTGCCAGTTGCCGATAACTCGGTTACAAAACATGATCATCTCATACAATAAAATATAGCATCACGTCTTGACCATATCACATCACAACATGCCCTGCAAAAATAAGTTAGACGTCCTCTACTTTGTTGTTGCAAGTTTTACGTGGCTGCTACGGGCTTAGCAAGAACCAATCTTACCTACGGATCAAAACCACAACGATAGTTTGTCAAGTTGGTGCTGTTTAAACCTTCACAAGGACCGGGCGTAGCCACACTCGGTTCAACTAAAGTTGAAGAAACTGACACCCGCCAGCCAACTGTGTGCAAAGCACGTCGGTAGAACCAGTCTCGCGTAAGCGTACGCGTAATGTCAGTCCGGGCCGCTTCATCCAACAATACCGCCTAACCAAAGTGTGACATGCTGGTAAGCAGTATAACTTATATCTCCCACAACTCACTTGTGTTCTACTCGTGCAAATAACATCAACACATAAAACCTATGCTCGTATGCCACTGTTGGGGAAGGTAGTAATTTCAAAAAAAATCCTACGCACACGCAAGATCATGGTGATGCATATCAACGAGAGGGGAGAGTGTTGTCCACGTACCCTCGTAGACCGAAAGCGGAAGCGTTATAACAACGTGGTTGATGTAGTCGTACGTCTTCACGGCCCGACCGATCAAGCACCGAAACTACGGCACCTCCGAGTTCTAGCACACGTTCAGCTCGATGACGATCCCCGGACTCCGATCCAGCAAAGTGTCGGGGATGAGTTCCGTCAGCACGATGGCGTGGTGATGATCTTGATGTTCTACCATTGCAGGGCTTCGCCTAAGCACCACTACAATATTATCGAGGATTATGGTGGAGGGGGGCACCGCACACGGCTAAGAGAACGATCACGAAGATCAACTTGTGTGTCTAGAGGTGCCCCCTGCCCCCGTATATAAAGGAGCAAGGGGGGAGGCCGGCCGGCCCTTGCAGGGCACGCCAGGAGGAGGAGTCCTCCTCCTAGTAGGAGTAGGACTCCCCTCTTTCCTACTACTGCTAGGAGGGGGAAAGGAAGGGGGAGAGGGAGATGGAAAGGGGGGCGCCGCCCCCCCTCTCCTAGTCCAATTCGGACCAGAGGGGGAAGGGGCGCGCGGCCCACCCTGGACGCCCCTCTGTCTCTCTCCAATAAGGCCCATTAGGCCCATTACTTCTCCCGGGGGGGTCCGGTAACCCTCCGGCACTTCGGTTTTCTCCGAAATCACCCAGAACACTTCCGGTGTCCGAATATAGTCGTCCAATATATCAATCTTTATGTCTCGACCATTTCGAGACTCCTCGTCATGTCCGTGATCATATCCGGGACTCCGAACAACCTTCGGTACATCAAAATATATAAACTCATAATGAAACTGTCATCGTAACGTTAAGCGTGCGGACCCTATGGGTTTGAGAACAATGTACACATGACCGCGACATGTCTCCGGTCAATAACCAATAGAGGAACCTGGATGCTCATATTGGCTCCCACATATTCTACGAAGATCTTTATCGGTCAGACCGCATAACAACATACGTTGTTCCCTTTGTCATTGGTATGTTACTTGCCCGAGATTCGATCATCGGTATCTTAATACCTAGTTCAATCTCGTTACCGGCAAGTCTCTTTACTCGTTCCGTAATACATCATCTCGCAACTAACTCATTAGTTGCATTGCTTGCAAGGCTGAGGTGATGTGCATTACCGAGAGGGCCTAGAGATACCTCTCCGACAATCGGAGTGACAAATCCTAATCTCGAAATACGCCAACCCAACATGTACCTTCGGAGACACCTGTAGAGCTCCTTTATAATCACCCAGTTACGTTGTGACGTTTGGTAGCACACAAAGTGTTCCTCCGGCAAACGGGAGTTGCATAATCTCATAGTCATATGAACATGTATAAGTCATGAAGAAAGCAATAGCAACATACTAAACGATCGGGTGCTAAGCTAAAGGAATGGGCCATGTCAATCACATCATTCTCCTAATGATGTGATCCCGTTAATCAAATAACAACTCTTTTGTTCATGGTTAGGAAACATAACCATCTTCGATTAACAAGCTAGTCATGTAGAGGCATACTAGTGACACTCTGTTTGTCTATGTATTCACACATGTATTATGTTTCCGGTTAATACAATTCGAGCATGAATAATAAACATTTATCATGATATAAGGAAATAAATAATAACTTTATTATTGCCTCTAGGGCATATTTCCTTCAGAACCATGGTTCATATTAACCCCTAAACCAACACAAACGATGAAGCGAACCTGTTATTCCCTTGTGCTATTCATTTTGCTTTTCAATACTTTAAAAAAATCTGAGGTTAGATTTACCGACATCCACGTGAACCAACACGCGATCATTGTGCCAGTTATACGCATTATCGATTTTGTTCTCTTTTCTTGTTCCCGTGTCCTGGCAACCCTGTGAACAAGTCACGTTGTGTCTGGCAGTACGATGATGGATACCATCACATAGAGAGGTCCCTAAGAATATCAATTCATCATGGATGAGCAAATCCCGATCTCGAGCTATCAAGCCCCTTGTCATATTTTTCCGATGCACTTAAAGTTGCCATTATGACCACCCTGTTAGGGTTGACGTTTGACGGACCCCAAAGTATATCATCCAGTATGAAGGTAGTCAATACTCTCATGGTAGATTATGTTAAAGAGTAGGGCTAATTTGGTAGATGAACTGAAGGATCTTAAGCATCTATTTTTACGCAATCTCGGTCCGCTAACACTAGCGTTTCTGACCCACATGCGTCAACCAGGCCCAACCGGAGAGCAACGCTCACTTATGACAAGCGTTGGGCCCTCTCCCCCCAAAAGACTAGCCTATTAGGAGGGGACACCCCCGCCCTTATAAATCGTGTTCTGCCTCCTCCCACAACCGATGTGGGACTAAACCCAACAATCTCCTCCTCACACATCGGTTACCATGGGCCCGCTAACACCAGTGTTTCCAGCCCACCAACCATGACCGATCACCCGTGAATTCACCGAGATTTATTCCAGGCACCTTGGCTCTGATACCAATTGTTACGCAATCTCGGGTCCGCTAGCACCAGCATTTCCGACCCACGTGCGTCAACCAGGCCCAACCGGAGAGCAACACTGACTTATGACAGGCCTTAGGCCCTCCCCCCAAAAGACTAGCCTATTAGGAGGGGACACCCCCGCCCTTATAAATCGTGTTTGCCTCCTCCCACAACCGATGTGGGACTAAACCCAACAGGATCTAGAGGAGACCCCACCCTCAATAATGAGCAAATGGCTACAAGAAGTCACATACAGTTCTCTAGTTGTGATTCTTTGGAGGAAGGAGTAATGGCATAGAAAATGTAGTGAAAATTGGCTACTAAAAGGAGCTGATAATACAAGTTAATTACATAGGATTTCCAATGGAAGGAAGAGGAAAATGACATTTTCTCTGAATAGTGGAGATGTGGTGATTCAGGGGACTGAGGACCTGCAGATGTATTCAAATGTAGGCTGGGGAGTGATGTATGGGTTGAGAATAAAAACTTGTCTATTGAGGATAATGTGGACCTTTGTTAACCTTTTAATGAATATGAAGTTAAAAAGGCGACTAAAGTAATGGAATAATAAGGTTGCAGGTGTTGATGATTTTCCTATAGAGTTCTATCAAACATGTTAGCCATTTATTAAAGGCGATGTGTTATGATGTGTTTTTATCAGTTCCAGGCTGACTTTGGTGTCATTACTTTGATACTAAAGGGATTGATGCTGACACAATTCAGAAGTATAGACATATATGCTTGTTTACTATGCTTGTTAAGATCTTTGCTAGAGTTATGAATGAGATGGTGAGCCCTTAAATGCATAAGATGATACATGCCTATCAAAATGCTTTTATCAAGGGTAGAAACATCATGGATGTGATTTATGTCTTTGCATGAGATTTGACACGATTCTCGAAAGAAGAAACAATTGTGTGTGGTGTTAACTTGGTTTTTCTTTCCGTAGCCTGAAAGATAGAGGATGATACTTGGATGAACTAGTTTGAGGATACACTCAAGGGTGGAACGCTCAATGTGAAAGTGAATGATGTTGTTGGTACAAACTTTGGCAATTTCAAAGGTGTTAGGCAGGGGGATCCGTCTCCCTTGTCTTATTTAATATTGATGCTAACTATCTGTGGAGGCCCAAAGTTGCCAGATTGTCGGGTTGATACCACATTTGGTTGACAGGGGTAGGTATCTTGCAGTATGTTGATGATACTATTTTATTGATACAAGTGACATGGATAGTGCTAGAATTTAAAGCTACTTATGTGTATGTTAGAACAAAACTGTGGGTTGAAAATTTCTAGCAAAGTGAAGTGTTGATGGTCTTGCACGATGAGGAGAGAGGGCATGTATATGTTGACTTATTTAACTATGGGCTGAGAACATGGCCTATAAGTATCTAGGGGTGCCCCTATGTGGAAGTAGGTTGCATGTGTTTGATTAGGTACCTGATGAGACCTGCTGAGAACAAAAATTTATGACATATTGATGGATGGGAAGCTAGAACCCTATCCCTTAGTAGTAGGGTAACACAAATTAAATTATGTTTTTCCAGTGGGCTAGTCTATTACTTCCCAATGTATAGGTTCCCAAAGACCAATATTGGGGGTATGGATAAAGCCATCTGAATATTATTCGGTAAGTGAGTGGTAAAAAGAGGAAATATCATATGGTGAGATGGCTTGTGATCTGTAGATCTAAGAAAAAAAAGGTGAGTTGGGCATTTAATGTCAGTTTGTAACGTAAATGTGGTGGAACTTAGAGAGAAAATAAGGGATGTGGCAAGATATTGTTAAAAATAAATATTAAAAATGGAATTTATCGGATCCATGGTAGTATTAATAATTCTGCATGCCGGGTTGGTCTGTTGAAACTTAAGAAAATCTATGCCAAGGTGAGGATCATGATGGTTGGAAGTGGCCAGCAGACTGGTATTTGGGGTAATATTTGGTGTGGTGTAAGACCTCTAAAACAACAATTTCCTGAACTATTTTGATTCCGCAATGAGCCAACAAAGGTTGTTAAACAGATGCACGATACGGATAGGGTTTGACCTTCTGAAGATGGTTAAAATGGTGACCAGGTTAGGCAGTTGAATGTATCGAGAAGCTTGTAAGGAAGTGTGAGGTTGACACAGACTGATTATATTCCTAAATGGAAGTTGAATTAAAAAAGCAAATTCACTGTCAAATCTGTGTATAGTTAGTTATCTGATGCATGCCTGATAGCTCATTTTAAACATTTGTAAAAAAGACAAAATTCCACTGCAAATCAAAATCTGGTTGTGGCGTGACATAGTGACATTGCCACAAAATATAATATGCTCAAAAGAAACAGAAGTGGTGACCCTTTGTCTCACTTTTGCCAGGAAACTGAAAATAATCATCATTTGTTTTTCTGTTGCTCTGTTGTGAAATATGTGTCAAGTGCTATTAGTAATGATTTGGGTCTAGGGACAGGCCTCGATGTTTTACTCAATATTTCTTGTGGATCCCCACATTTTTACCTGAGAGTAGAAATCCGTGATTTGTTGGGCAATTTGGAAGCTGTGTATGGTTTGGAAGCTGCCTAACATGGCTTGTTTTGAAGAGAAAAAAACTTGTTAGATCTCATATGCTGAGTTAATATATTATGCTTGTTCATTGATGCGGGATTGGGCATGTTTGCTGGGAGAAGTTGATCATGTGATCCTGGAACAAGGTGCTGATGTGTTACAATGTGAAACAATGGCGCAACATGATGATGGGTGCATGAAACGTTGAGGCTATGGGCGTTGAAGCTGCTGATGAAACAACAACTGAAAAAGCTATAGAAAAAAACATGATAAACTTGGCATCTGATCATTTGCGTGGTGTAGTACGTAGGGTTGAAAGGAAAGATAGAATCAACAGCTTACTTATACGTGGTGGTGTAGATTCCCTATATGTGTCACTTTTTTTGGTAGTGCACGTGATTACATGTGAATATTCATTTAAAAAATATGAACATATTAATCAAACCCTCCCAGTGGACAGGCCAGGCTCCGCGATATTTGAGCATGTACTATCACTTCCGGATGAGCAATTGCATATACACCCGAAGCTGAATTTCAAACAAACCATTGCAATCGGACGCTGGTATCTATGGTGGATTTGGCGATGTGTTACTCATGATGAATCTGTCCCGCCTTGATGGAGATGGTACCTTTCGGTCATATCCATTACAAGTAACCATCAGGATGCATCTACGCAGTCATCTAGGACCCCGGAAGCTAAGTGGTCTAAACAAGATCCTAGCTTCATAGAATTAAATGTAGATGCTGCTTTTTTTTTCCTAGATGATGGAGGAGCTACAACGGCTATTCTACGAGATGACAAAGGGACATTCCTGGCAGCATGGTGTAATTTCATTCCTTTTGCAACGGATGTCATTACTTTAGAGGCTATGGCAATGAGGGATGGGCTTGCTCTTGCTAACTCGATTGGATTTAATAGAGTGGAAGCGGAATCAGACTCCTTACAGGTCATTAACTATTGCTCTCGGCAAACAAGATGGTGGGGATTCAGCGGCGGCATTTTTTTGCGAAGTGCATTAATATTAGTTATCGGGAAGGTCATTTATAAGCATTGTTCTTGTTATTGTAATCAAGCGGCTCATGTGCCAGTGAACTTTGGCTTTTGTAATAAGTCCTTTTTAGTTGGTTCGTCGAGCCTCCTGACTCTGTGGTTAGTTTGCTCATAGACGATATAAACGTTTTCTGATCTTAATAAAGCTAGTCAAGATGGTCTTCTCTAAAAAAAAGAAATATGAACATAATTTTGAGATACACGATTTTTTATAAAAACAAATCATGAAAAATATTTTAATATATGTGACATATATTTCCAACACATGAACATTTATTTTAGTAGCGTGTGAACATTTTTTTTCAATATGTTAACATTTATTTTAGTACATGCGGACTTTTTTGTTGCAACTTATGAAAATATATTTTAATATGCATTTAAACTTTATTTTAATGCGTGTGAACATTTGTATTAAAACACATGAACATTTAATTAATATGTGGAACATTGTTTTTTGCAACATGGCATGCACATTTTTTTAGTATACACCGAATTTTTTATTGTAACACATGAACATTTATTTTAATATGTGTGAACTTTTTTGTAACACATGAATATTTATCTTAATATGCATGAACATCAACTAAAAAATATGCGCGAGCAATTGTTTTGGCAACACATGGACATTTTTCACACGAAAACAGATTTCCATGACCATTTTTGAGAAGCAAAAATGAAAACGAGAATCCATAGAGATAAAAAAGAAAAACAGGAACAGAAAGAAAAATTTGAAAAAAAAACATTGAAACCAACCGAAAATAAAAATAAAAATAAAATAAAAAACAGGAAGAGAAAGCAAAATAGAAAAAAGAAAACGCTGAAACCAACCAAAAAATCCTGGTTCCCCAAATAAAACCAGGTAAATCGCTCCTAAAAAACGGGGAAATAAAATCATAGAGAAAAACCTCTCCCCCGCCCCTCTGCTGGGCCCGGCTAACATCTGGTCGCTGTGTAGGCGAGCACATGCTCTACCTCGCAATAGGTGAGATATAGTACTGGTGTGCGTGTATAGATTGAGCAAGAGGTGACCAGCTGGGCCG
The DNA here is from genome assembly GCA_032464435.1 of Aegilops umbellulata. Lineage (NCBI taxonomy): Eukaryota > Viridiplantae > Streptophyta > Magnoliopsida > Poales > Poaceae > Aegilops > Aegilops umbellulata. The sequence goes on along the minus strand of CP136056.1, from coordinate 509,819,405 downwards.
GATAATTAGCACATTCTAATAATTGAGGCCAACTAATTAATTAAAATTGAATTTCTCCAAAAAAACTAATTAATGAAATCAAGATTCTAAAAAAATTAAATCAAAGGCTAAGGTCAATTAAGTTTTTTTAGACAAAGGTCAATTAAGTACTCGTCTTTTTTTTTGCGATGAAATTAAGTACTCGTCTTGAAAGCACTCAAGATGAAACTGGGCTTGGGTGGAAGAGAAAAAATCGAAGTATAATCATAAATACGTAAAGTCTTATTCATTTGTAGCATCCATTTTCGTTGAACGTTTATCTGACTACCGTAAGTCTGTAACCTTATTACTCCCTCCGTTTCTAAATATATGTCTTTCTAGACATTTCAAATGACTACTACATACGGATGTATGTAGACAGATTTTAGAGTGTAGATTCATTCATTTTGCTCCGTATGTAGTCACTTGTTGAAATGCCTAGAAAGACAAGTATTTAGGAACGGAGGGAGTAGAACGTAGTGATTCACAGAAGCTAAGATGTTCAAGATGGGAACTGATCCAGAACTTGAAAACAATCTGGATGCAGTGTTTGAAACCATACCATAACTGCTCGAGGCAAATCAGGGGAATTTCCTACTGGAGTGCTAGTTCAACCGTGTGACCTGACTCCGCAGAGACGCTCATTCCTCCATCCCGTGTTGACATTCCAAAGAAACAGACACGAACTCAGTCAGGCAGCCACCTAAGTCGGCGCCCACCTGCATTACCAGCAGAATCAGTAGTCAGTAGAGTAAAGATTTCAAGGACGGCCAATCTCACTCGTCATTAGTTAGGAAGGGCAATTGACTATTGCAGCACATGGATCATGGGCGCGTCGGTGGGTTCCTTCTCTTCTCTTGTCCAAGAATATTTAAGGAACCACTTATAAGAACAACTACAATAATGCATTACCTAATGAAATGAAATGAAAATAAAAATAAGAATGCGCATTTTTCGCTTAAAACGAGGGGCTCACATTGCCCCACAGAAGATTTAGAGAAGTCCACAGCTTCTGTACTCTTTTGAGGTCCCTCTCTTGTTGATCACCAAACCCGTGGACCCTCATGTTCATGGTACGTACACCTACAACTAGTTCAACTACTGCTTTATGCTCCTTTCTTTTAGTTTAGGCGCAGCTAAAGATTCTGTGAGTGCATTACCTTTTTTTTTGGAGTGCATTATTACCAACAGAACAAGAGAAGTTCTGTCTGCAATTACTAATTAAGACTCCGAAATGTACCATGACTCGTAAGCCATGACGATGGGTTGCTGGCCATTCCATTTCATGGCTTGCAAATTGTCATATATTTCTACAAAGATTCTGCCTATTTTTAACATGTATTTTTTATAACTTGAGATGTGTAGTTTTACTTCTTTAATTCTGCATGTATCTAGGTTTCAAAAATGTGCTACTTCTAGCGGTGTTTAGCAGGTTTATTCTTGCAGAAAGTGTGTTAACGGATATCACATTTATTAAGTGTCCGCCTCCTCCCAAAGAAAACTATAGGGTTCCTCTACCTCCCGCCGGCACCGTCGTCGGTCCGCCTTGTCTCCGGTGGCCTAAGGGCCATGGCGGCGTGGTGGATCTCGGCTCTTGCCGGCAGGAGGGCTCAGGAAGACGAGACGGCGGCGGCTCCTTGAAGATGGAATAAGGTTCTCCCTGCCTAGCCCACGTCCCGATGGTGTGTCTAGCATCGTCGGTGGGCGTGTGGAGGTATGTCTCCGACGAATCTGTCCTTAGTGAATTTGCTCGGATCTGGTCGTAGTTCATCTACATTCATGTGTCTTCAAGTTGGATCCTTCTGATCTACGCTACTCTTCATTAGCGGCGGTTGTTGTTCTGCTACGTTGGTCCTATGGGACCTTAACACAACGACTTTCCGACTGTCTACTACAACAAGTTTTGCCCGGCTCCAGCGAGGGAGGGTCGATGGCGGCGGCGCGTCTTCGGCTCGCTTCAGTGCTTGTAGTCGTCGCTAGGTGGTCTACGGATCTGGATGTAATTTTTATTATTTCTTGTGTTCGTTGTACTGTCATGATTGAAGATGAATAGATCGGATGTTTTCTCGCAAAAAATATATCACATTTATTTATATCCATATTGTTTTACAATAAAAAAATCATGTCAAATACACCAAGGTCCTAAAACTTGTGTGCCATGCTCATTCCAGTAGTCTTACTATGCAAACACACATGGTAAAAATAGGTTCATTTCACTCCTCTTCATCAAGAAGAACAATGGGATCCGAATAATGTTTGCATGGCAGAAGATGGATAACATGGCATGTTGACCATGCCAATTTGTCATATAGTCGGCATCCATAGTGGCATTTCAGTGATTCTGCCTATTAATTCATCTTTTCGTCACGCAAACATTTTCATGAGCACCTGACATGCATATGCCTCCGTCCGGAAAAAGTTATCACCCGCACAGTACATTGGTTTTTTTGCAAAAAGAACCTCGTAATTTTAAAACAGCAACAAATAGGTCCTTGACCCCTTCTTCCTTTGTCCGTCCCCGCGCGTCGCCAGTGGCCGTCGCCGTGGGATTCCGCTGCCATGCTCCGGCGCTCGCAGCGCTCCCGCGACCACCCATCGCCGCCCACTCCCGCCACCAGCTGCCTGCCTCCGCCGCCCACCCTCGCGACTACGGAGGCGAGTTGGTCTTATCCGAGGACCAGCCGGCGCCCCGCTACGCAATTCAACCGCCCAGCCGTCGCCCACCGGGGCGAACAGCCACCGCGTCGCCGCCCACCTCCTCTGCCCACCTGTGGCTGCTCCGCCGCTGCGAACCTGCGCCGCACGGCGGCGAGCTGCCCGGCCGCCCACCTGCGGCTGCTCCGGCAAGGCGACCACCTCGATGGGCACCTCCTCCTCGTCGCCTTGCTCGCGTCCCCGGACGGTTCCCCACGCCCGCGGCAACTCCAGCCGCCGCTGCCAAATTAGGTCGCCGCTCCTCTCTCCGCTGACTTCGGCAGGCAGTGCCTCACGGATCTTCCCCATCTCCCCGGCAGCGAGACGACCTACAGACCTCTGCAGCTGCTGCCGCTGCCGCCTACCCGATCGAGTCCCCTCCCTGCTCCTGCTGTTGGCGACTGCTGATCGCCTCTGCTGCTGCTGTTGGTGACTGCAGGTAATTGACATAAAAAAATTCAGTTAGCTGTTGGCTTCTGTAGATTGATTTAGATTTCCAGTTACAAGCAGCAGGTTCTTATCAAATGAAACAACATGATCTGTAGATTGATCTGTAATGGCAGAAACTAAAACAGCAGCAACCAGAGCAAGCATCTTATCAAATGACTGAAATAATATCTTCAATAAATACTCCCTTGCTGAGCTTGCAGCATTCGAAATGCTCGAGATGTCAATTGAATGTTAACTGAGATGTCAATTGAGATGTCGGGCAGATCATCTTACTCTAAATTGTTCTCCTGCTGTCTAATTCAAATTGTCCTCCTGCTGAATGTTATCTCAAACAATTCAGAAAACTGAATTTTATCTCAAACAATTCAGAAAACTGAATTTTATCTCAAACAATTCAGAAAACTGAATTTTATCTCAAACAATTCAGAAGACTGAATTTTATCTCAAACAATTCAGAAGACTGAATGTTGAAGAAAATGTTGTTCAAATTCTGTGCTGAGATTCATTTTAATATTGTTACTCCAGATTTTGGACACAATTTGGAAACAAACAATCAGACCATTAATCTCTGAAAAAATTCAGCCTGACCATTAATGTACAGAATGCTGTAGATTAATCCTGGCCATTAATCTCTACAGAAAATGTTGTATAGGAATTATTGGAATTAGCTAGAATTATTTGAATTAGCTAGCTTTATTTGAATAAATTTGGGATTATTTGAATCAGCTAGATATATTTGAATGAATTTGGAATTTTTTGAAAGCCTAAAAAGCAAGCGGAGAGCAGAGCAGTGCAACCTCCTCTGAATGAAAATATCATGTCACTGGAAAGCCTAAAAAGCAAGCAGGGAGTTGATTGATGTTTCTTCTGTTGAAGTTACCATGTTTCTGTAAGGAATGGCCATCATGTTCCTCTAGTTACCAAAATGGACAAGGAGACTTTTAATCTCTCAGAAGTCACTGAAGCATCTTTTAATAATCTGTAAGGAACAGACTTTTTGAAGGGAAGAAGATTGGTTTCATATAAAAGGTTTTCCTGAATAGACTTTTAAGCTCAGGCAGTAGCTCTAGGCAACACTATAATACATAATTTGGCAGGCCTCAAGTAAGAACTGCAGAATTATTTTGTCACCAAATATAAATAAAATTTGGTTCCATATAAAATTTAAATAAAAGAGCACTTTGGCTCCATATGATAGGAGTATGTAGCTCCATATGATAGAAGTATGTAGTCCAAATAATCATCTTCTTAGTTGAAAGCCTTTAATTCACATAGTCATAAAATTTCTACACACAGATTGGACAAGCAATATTACTAAAATTTCTGCAATTACAGTATATCTGATCAATGCAAATTAAGCACTCATGGAACAAGTCTATTTGGTCAATGCAACTATGTGGTGCTAGTGCCTTTGTCTTTGTGGTTGGGCACAGTTTGGCACAATCTGGTCATCTGACCAAAACAAAAGGTGGGCAGATGTCTTGAGATGCTGTACCGTATTCTGAATTTCTTGAGATGCTGCAGATGGTACATGCTCTTTTAATTACTCATGTATTTGAGGATCCAAACAGCTTTGCCTACGGTTTACACCAGGTCAAATGGTCAAAAAATTCAGTTTGCCGTTCCATATAAATATTCAGAGTAATTCACAATCTTGTCTAACATGATATTTTCCGAATATTCAGAGTAATTCTGTTTGTTGTTCGGTTTACACTGGCATATGCACCTTGTTCGAAGACAAGATTTGCAAATTCGGTGAACATTCAAAGTCAAGACTGAACATTCAGTGTTAAGTGTTAACACAACACTGGCATATGCACCTTGTTCGAAGACATGATCAGTTTTTAGGAAAGACAAGATTTACTAATTCAATTTTTAGGGAAGACGGGACTGGACATTTAAACTCTGGAAGCTGGCATTTAGCAAAGACTGAATATACAAATATACTTTTTAGGAAAGACAAGATTTACTAATTCGGTGAACATTCAGTCTGAACATTTCTGAATCTACACACACCTTGCTCGAAATTGATTTGCAGGGCATCCTGTTGGCTGTCTCCCTTCATCAACATTGGGCTGGTCTTCTTCCTGGTGCACACGGTTCAAGCTGACCCTACTGAATACAGCAATGCAAAGAGCATCAAGCCGTAATAGAGAGCAGAGAATGGAAACCCATGAAAGTGCAGAGTTTAAGCTTTATTCAGCAAATGAAACCAGCAGTACGAGGCGCTAGGCTGGCTTAAGTAAAAATTCGACCTCTCATGACGAACTCAGTGGCTGGCTCGACGGTCTCGACGGGGGTGGGCAGGAGCGCGAGCCTCCGGCGCGCTGCGGCGTCGCACACCTCCTCGAGCACCGTGACCAGCCGGCCCGTAGTGGAGGAGAGCGTGGCGCCGCCCGAGATGACGGTGTTGGCGTCAACGACGGCCACGGCCAGGCCGCTCGAGTTGGCGTAGCTGGACACGATTCGGCTCACCGCCTGCGCGGACGATTCGGCGGTCACCGTCTCCCGCTGCGCAGTCGCGGCCGCGCCCCACGCCACGGGGGCCGGGGCGGGGGTGGGAAGGCCGCGTCGCCGGCCGTCGGGCCGAGGGCCAGCCATGCTTCTTCCATCAACGCGAGGGAGGGGGTGGCCGCGAGCAGGAGACGCGGCGGCAGGAAGAAGAAACAATTTTTTGGGTGAAAGAGGGAAGATTTGGGAGGTAGGCAAGGGAGGCAGGGGAGCTGCGGGAGGCAGAAGGGAGCGGCGGAGGAGGCAGCTGCGACAGTGGCGGAGGACGCGCGGGAGAGCAGGGGAGTAGCGCGGCGAAGGGGATCTCCGGCGTCCATGCGCCTGTGTCGGAGCGGCGGAGTGTCGACCGGAGAAGACAAGGAGTGCGGGTTGTGTCGGGAATTAGGTGAGGGTGTTTTTGTAAAATGACCATGAAGACAACTTTTTCCGGACGGAGGGAGTATCTCTCACCACTCTCGTTTGTCGTTATCTCTTCCCCATGCTGATCATATTGAGATGGATTCCTCCCAAGAAAGCGAAGATTGTTACTCCCTCCGTTCCAAAATAGATGACTCAACTTTGTACTAACTTTAGTATAAAGTTGAGTTATCTATTTTGGAACGGATGGAGTACCTCATGTAGCCTCGAGTTAAACGTAAGTTGTCTCACTCATTTGAGTTTCTTTGCTTGTCTATTACAACGAGCTCTTAATATATTTTGTTTCATTTCTTGATTTTTTATTCGTTTGCTTTTGCAGAGGGGTGGCAAGTAGAAGAATTATCCACTCGGCCGCAATGAAAGTGCAGGGTGACTAGGATGTGACATCAACAGTTATATACAGTGAGGAGAGCAGTTTAGCCTTAAATTGGACAATCTTAAAAAGTTTGGGAGCTAGGTGCGTTTTCTTGAAGTTTAGGCACTAACACTGGTAGAAAAAGAGGCTTCCGTCCAGCCCCATTAGTCGCGGAACTGTAGGAACCGCGACTAATGAAGCCTTTAGTCCCGGTTCGGCAGACGAACCGCGACCAAATGCCTGCGCCCAGGGCGCTCGGTGGCCAGCTGGTGCACGTGAGGGGCTTTAGTCGCGGTTGGCCAGGCCAACCGCGACTAAAGGTGCCCAAAGGCCTTTAGTCGCGGTTGGCCAGGCCAACCGCGACTAAAGCTCCTCCCCTATATATACCAGTTCAGCGCACTCACTTAGCCATTTGGTGCCACTTCTCTTCACAAGCTTCACAAGGGGGTGTAGGTTTGCTTTTGGTTCCTCTTATGCACACAAGGTGTTTGATGAAATGCCCCAAGAGCCACACTTGAGGTTCCTCATTCATTTTTTTCCTCCTCGATCGCGGTTAGCAACTTGAACCTTTCATGCATGTGTGTCATTGAGATTAAATATGCATGTGTGTTGTTCATTGTTTAATTTCTATTGTTTATAGCTAGTTAGTTTAACAAATGCATGATGGTTAATTATATATTTTATATTATAATAATGCAGATGAATCGGCAATGGATGTACGGTAACCGACTCTCCCGCGAGTTCACTACGGGTTTGAAAGATTTCCTCGTAGTGGCTAATGCGAACAAGCAGAAGGGTTTTGTTATCTGTCCATGTGTTGACTGTAAGAATCAGAAGGGTTACTCTTCCTCAAGAGAAGTTCACCTGCACCTGCTTCGGCACGGTTTCATGCCAAGCTATAATTGTTGGACCAAGCATGGAGAAAGAGGGGTTATAATGGAAGAAGATGAAGAAGGGGATGATTTCATCGATGAAAGCTATCTTGCTGATTTCGGTGATACTTTCATGGAGGATGCTGAAGGTGAAGGGGAAGGTGAAGGGGAAGGTGAAGGTGAAGAAGAGGCACGTGATGAGACCGTTGATGATCTTGGTCGGACCATTGCTGATGCACGGAGACGCTGCGAAACTGAAAAGGAGAGGGAGAATTTGGATCGCATGTTAGAGGATCACAGAAAGTCGTTGTACCCCGGATGCGATGATGGTCTAAAAAAGCTGGGCTGCACACTGGATTTGCTGAAATGGAAGGCACAGGCAGGTGTAGCTGACTCGGCATTTGAAAACTTGCTGAAAATGTTGAAGAATATGTTTCCAAAGAATAACGAGTTGCCCGCCAGTACGTACGAAGCAAAGAAGGTTGTCTGCCCTCTAGGTTTAGAGGTTCTGAAGATACATGCATGCATCAACGACTGCATCCTCTACCGCGGTGAATACGAGAATTTGAATGAATGCCCGGTATGCACTGCATTGCGTTATAAGATCAGAGGCGATGACCCTGGTGACGATGTTGAGGGCGAGAAACCCAGGAAGAGGGTTCCCGCCAAGATGATGTGGTATGCTCCTATAATACCACGGTTGAAACGTCTGTTCAGGAACAAAGAGCATGCCAAGTTGTTGCGATGGCACAAAGAGGACCGTAAGTCGGACGGGGAGTTGAGACACACCGCAGATGGAACGCAATGGAGAAAGATCGACAGAGAGTTCAAAGATTTTGCAGCTGACGCAAGGAACATAAGATTTGGTCTAAGTACAGATGGCATGAATCCTTTTGGCGAGCAGAGCTCCAGCCATAGCACCTGGCCCGTGACTCTATGAATCTACAACCTTCCTCCTTGGTTGTGCATGAAGCGGAAGTTCATTATGATGCCAGTGCTCATCCAAGGTCCTAAGCAACCCGGCAACGACATCGATGTGTACCTAAGGCCATTAGTTGATGAACTTTTACAGCTGTGGGGCCCTGGTGTCCGTGTGTGGGATGAGCACAAACAAGAGGAATTTGACCTACGAGCGTTGCTTTTCGTAACCATCAACGATTGGCCTGCTCTTAGTAACCATTCGGGACTGTCAAATAAAGGATACAATGCATGCACGCACTGCTTACATGAGACTGAAAGTGTACATTTGCCAAATTGTAAGAAGAACGTGTACCTTGGGCATCGTCGATTTCTTCTGAAAATTCATCCAGTAAGAAAGAAAGGCAAGCATTACAACGGCAAGGCAGATCACCGGCCGAAGCCTGCAGAACGCACTGGTGCTGAGGTATTTGATATGGTCAAGGATTTGAAAGTCATCTTTGGAAAGGGTCCTGGCGGACAATCAGTTCCGAAGGGAGCTGACGGGCACGCAGCCATGTGGAAGAAGAAATCTATATTCTGGGAGCTAGAATATTGGAAAGTCCTAGAAGTCCGCTCTGCAATCGACGTGATGCACGTTACGAAGAATATTTGCGTGAACCTCCTAAGCTTCTTGGGCGTGTATGGGAAGACAAATGATACAAAGGAAGCACGGCAGGACCAGCAACGTTTGAAAGACCCTGATGACCGGCATCCGGAATGGTTTCAAGGTCGTGCCAGCTACGCTCTGACCAAAGAAGAGAAGGTCATCTTTTTTGAATGCCTGAGCAGTATGAAGGTCCCGTCTGGATTGTCGTCCAATATAAAGGGAATAATAAACATGGCGGAGAAAAAGTTCCAAAACCTGAAGTCTCACGACTGCCACGTGATTATGACGCAATTGCTTCCGATTGCTTTGAGGGGGCTCCTGCCGGAAAATGTTCGAGTAGCCATTGTGAAGCTATGTGCATTCCTCAATGCAATCTCTCAGAAGGTAATCAATCCAGAAGTTCTACCACGGTTACAGAACGATGTGGTCCAATGTCTTGTCAGTTTCGAGTTGGTGTTCCCGCCATCCTTCTTCAATATTATGACGCACCTCATGGTTCACCTAGTCGAAGAGATTTTCATTCTCGGTCCTGTATTTCTACACAATATGTTCCCCTTCGAGAGGTTCATGGGAGTATTAAAGAAATATGTTCGTAACCGTGCTAGGCCAGAAGGAAGCATCGCCAAGGGCTATGGAAATGAGGAGGTAATTGAGTTTTGTGTTGACTTTGTTCCTGACCTTAAGCCGATTGGCCTTCCTCGATCGCGGCACGAGGGGAGACTAAGTGGAAAAGGCACGATCGGAAGGAAATCAACGATATGTATGGACGGCCATTCTCTGACTGAAGCACACCACACTGTACTGACCAATTCCAGCTTGGTGGCTCCGTAATTTGAGAAACACAAGAATATTTTACGCTCGGACAACCCGGGGAAGCCTGAATCCTGGATTAGGAAGGCCCACATGGAGACTTTCGGCAGTTGGTTGAGAAAACATTTAATGAATGACAATGATGTTGTAGATCAGCTGTACATGTTGGCCAAGACACCATCTTCGACTATAACGACTTTCCAAGGGTACGAGATAAATGGGAATACATTTTACACGATCGCCCAAGATAAAAAGAGCACCAACCAAAACAGTGGTGTCCGCTTTGATGCAGCAACCGAGAATGGGCAAAAGGTCACATATTATGGTTACATAGAGGAGATATGGGAACTTGACTATGGACCCTCCTTTAAGGTCCCTTTGTTCCGGTGCAAATGGTTCAAGCTAACAGGAGGTGGGGTAAAGGTGGACCAGCAATACGGAATGACAATGGTGGATTTCAACAATCTTGGTTACCTTGACGAACCATTCGTCCTAGCGAAAGATGTCGCTCAGGTTTTCTATGTGAAGGACATGAGTAGCAAACCGAGGAAACGGAAAGATAAGAAAACGATCAGTACATCATGCGATGATCCAAAGCGCCACATTGTTCTTTCAGGGAAAAGAAACATCGTGGGAGTGGAGGACAAGACAGACATGTCAGAAGATTATAATATGTTTGCTGAAATTCCGCCCTTCAAAGTGAACACCGACCCAAGTATTAAGTTAAATGATGAGGATGCTCCATGGATACGGCATAATCGTAAGCAAGCACGGACACAAGGGAAGAATTGATGTGTAATAATTTATTGTACCAAACTTTGTATTTGGTCGATGAACTAAATGATGTATCAAACCTTTTGTCAAACCTTCAAGGGATTAGTTTTATTTTTCTGATTTTTTTGATATATAATTGTATTTTTAAGATTTTAAAATGAATTAGTTTTATTTTTCTGAAGAAAAAAACAGAAGAAAAAAGGAAAAACAGAAGAAAAAACAAACAGAAGAAAAACATAAGAAAAAAACAAACAGAAGAAAAACAGAAGAAAAAAGGAAAAAGGAAGAAAGGAAGAAAAAAAAGAAGAAAAACAAGAAAAAGGAAGAAAAAACAGAAGAAAAAAATAGAAGAAAAAAGGAAGAAAAAACAGAAGAAAAACAAGAATTTAAAATGAATTAGTTTTATTTTCTGATTTTTTTGATATATAATTGTATTTTTAAGATTTTAATAACATAAATAAATAAGTAATTAGAAACTTTAATAGCAAAAATAATTATCATAAAGTAAAATAAATAAGTAATTAGAAACAAAATAAAATAAAATAAATAAGCTTTTTGTTGTAAGTAGAAACAAAACAAAATAAATAAAGCAAAAATGAAAACAAAAAACAGGCAAAAAATAAAAAATATGCCACCTACTGGGCCACCACGGCCTGAATACGACTAGAAACCCATTATTGGGCCAGGATTCAGGCCCGCAGGAAGGCCCAGTAGGCCCACAGGCTAATAGTAACAGAATAGGCCCGTAAGCCTGCATTTGAGAGGAGATCGAAGTGGTGAGCGCAACCGCGCTTATAAACCACTGTCGAAGCCTCTCGGCTAGCGAGGTGGGACTAAACATCCCACCGCACCGCGCCAGTGCCAGCACAGACCTTTAGTCGCGGTTGGTGTGGCGGACCGCGACTAAAGCTAGCCTTTAGTCGCGGTCCGCCACACCAACCGCGACTAAAGGCTCTTCCTGCGCGGGAACGAAGCGGCGCCAAAACCCTTTAGTCGCGGTTGGTGTGGCGGACCGCGACTAAAGGCTAGCTTTAGTCGCGGTTGGTGTGGCGGACCGCGACTAAAGCTAGCCTTTAGTCGCGGTCCGCCACACCAACCGCGACTAAAGGTGCGTCTATAAATACTGCACTTGGCAGTTTTGCCACTTCCCATTCTCCTCTCTCTCGACGCCGAAGCGCTGCCCCGACGCCGATCGACGCCGACGCCGACGCCGAAGCCCTGCCCCGACGCCGAAGCCCTGCGCGCCGCCGCCCCCCGTCCCCAGTGAGCGCCGCCTCCGCCCGTGCCTGCCCTTGCCCGCCGCCCGTGCCCTGCGCCCTTGCCCGTTGCCCGACGCCCTGCCGCCCGCCGCCCGCCGCCCGCTGGCCCTGCCTGCCGTCCTCCGCGCGCCGCCCGCCGCCCTGCCGCCCGCCGTCCGACGCCCTGCCGCCCGCCGCCCGTCGCGCGCCCTGCCGTCCGCCTGCTGGCCGGCGCCGGCCGGCCCTGCTTAAGGAAAAAGAAGAAGAAGAAAAAGAAAAAGGAAAAAGGAAGAAGAAGAAAGAAAAACAAATTAAACAGAAGAAAAAACAAAAGAAAACAAAAAAAAGAAGAAAAACAAAGGAAGAAGAAAGAAAAAGGAAGAAAGAAAAAAAACAAGAAAGAAAAAGAAAGAAGAAAAAAGAAAGGAAGAAGAAAAACAAAGGAAGAAGAAAAAAAGAAAGAAGAAAAAGGAAGAAGAAAAAAAGAAAAAACAAGAAAGAAAAAGGAAGAAAAAAAAATGAAAACCAAATAAAAACCAAATAAAAACCAAAAGAAAGAAGAAAGAAAAAGGAAGAAGAAAAAAAGAAGAAGAAAGGAAGAAGAAAGGAAGAAGAAGAAAGAAAGAAAAAAGAAAAAGGAAAGAAGAAGAAAGAAAGAATAGGAAGAAGAAAGAAAGAAAAAACAAGAAAGAAAAAGGAAGAAGAAAAAAATGAAAACCAAATGAAAACCAAATGAAAACCAAAAGAAAGAAGAAAGAAAAAGGAAGAAGAAAAAAAGTAACTTAAAACTCGATAATTAACAAAAAACCATAAAATTTGATAATTAACCAAATGGCGAGGGTTATACATGTGTGTTGTCCTCGCCTCCCTCTCCGTGACGCCGTCGTCTGCCGCCCCGTCTCGCGCTCTACCGCGACACCCTCTCCCACCCCTTCCTCGCCCCCTCCTTTTGCCACCGCCCTTTCGCCACCGCCACCGCCACCGCCCCCCTTCTTCACTTAATTAATTTGTTTTTACTACATGTTTTCAGGACTGACATAATGGCGGACGATAGAGCTGACCCGATTATGGACAACTATGATCCGCACGGTGAAGCACATATGTTCGGCATCATAAACGGCGATATTCAATATGTGCCGACCGGACAAGAAGAAGATGATGTCTCTTCTTATCTGAACCTTGACGGTGAAGATGAAGGGCGCCGTCAGCAAGATGATGCCGAACAAACGTCGATAAACGACGATCTTCAAATGGAAGTAGCAACCACCTCCGGCGCCGAGGTATATATATACATTGAGCCTCTGGTGATACAAACTAACTGATTTGAATAAATATGTGTGTACTAACGGGCGCGACTCTCTTTCTTATTTTAGCCCTCGGCCGGATCGTCGAAACAATCGAGTACGTCGTCAAAGCGTGGCGCAACCAAGACGATGAAACAAGGAGAAACATGCACCATCGAGGTTGTCGACAGTGCAACCGGCAGGCCGCTGGAGCCCCGCAAGAACGCCATCAAGTTTGTCAGCCAATGCGGAGCCGTTGTTAGAGACAACGTCTCGATCACCGTCCAGGAGTGGAATGAGCCAAAGAAGGCACGAATTGCTGGTTTCACTTTTGTCGATAAGAGAACAAAAAAGATTGCTTCAAGAAGCTTATGGAACATTTCGTTCTATCTCCGGAATACAACAAATTCGATGAGGAGGGTAACAAGATTGAGGAAAACAAGGAGAGGAGGAGGCTAGTCAAACAGTTCGCTCTTCATAAGATGGCCGACGCATTCCGGAAATTCAAGCAAAATCTAAACCATGACTTTGTCAAGCAGAACAAGACTCCGGATTTCAAAGGACAATATGAGAAACCGAAACATGATTGGCCAGAATTTGTGAAGCAAAAGAAATCGGAGCAGTTCATTCAAATATAAAAAAAAAAATAAGGAAAATGCGGCTAAGAAGGAGTACAATCATATTATGGGGCCAGGAGGGTATCGCCTTTGGCAGCCTAGGTTGGAGAAGATGGAGAACGAGCTGAGGGCGCGAGGAATCCGTCCAGGTACGGAGGGATGGGACCCAAGGGCCAAAAGCTGGTGGTACGGGCATGGGGGAACGCTGAACCCGGAGACAGGGGAGTGTGTTTACCAGGGCAAAATAATGAAACCCACCCAAGCCCTTATTGACGCAATGAGGGATGCTCAAGAGGGGAAGATCAAGTTCAACAGAGAGAACGACGCACTGACAAAAGCCCTCGGGAATCCTGAACACGGAGGACGTGTACGAGGCATGGGGCACATTCCATGGAAAATAGGGTTCCCCCAGAACGATGACCCGTACGGTTACAGAAGCCGTAAGAGAAAGATGGATCGGGAAGCAGATGTTGTGGCGTGGTTGGCATCGGAAATGGATGTGATGAAGAAAACCGTGAGTGTACTAGTAGCCGAAAGAGATGCAGCTTGGGCGCAGCATGAAGATCATCCAGCGGATCTCGATAGCCAGCAGCGGAGAAGCAGCGTGGCTTCCACGGAGGCCCCACCGGCTGATGCAGATGCACCGACGATCGAAATTACTGCACCGGAGCCTCTGGTGGTCGAAATTACTGCACCGGAGCCTCCTCGCTACCCCGTGGACGATATAAAGGAGAGGAAAGAATGTCATCTGTATTATCCTATCGGGAACATGTCCATGAAGGTAGCCATCGGCAGTGCTTTACCATGTTTACCTGGAGCACTCCACCACAACAACCCCATTCAAGATGGCTATGCTCGTGTCACGGTGGAGGACATAGTCCAAGGGTTTGAGGACCTGGAGATTGACATTGCTACACCTGAAGGGGAGAAAAGACTTGGAGATGTCAAGCGCCATTTCATTCTATGGCAAAAGAAGTTTATCAAGTTTCCAGGCGAGGCGCCAAGGACAACAAGTCCACCCCCCTACGGTGGTGGTGGTGGTGGTGGCGGTGGCGGCGGCGGTGGTGGTGGTGGTGGTGGAGGTTCACCTACACCTCCGTCACGTCAGCCGACGCCTCCCAGTCCACAACGTCCGGCGGGTGATCAGACGCCGCCCCCCAGTCCTCGTCCGGCGGGTGATCAGACGCCGCCCCCCAATCCACCTCCGGCAAAGAAGCAGAAGCAGTCCTGGATTATTAACCCGGACCCTTATGTACCTAAGACCACAAAGGTACCGGAGCCATCACTGAAGCCTCTCCCCACAAGGCCTTGGGAACGTAGTGCCGAGGAAACTGCCGCGGCCGCGGCTGCTGATCTTGAGAAATGGAAGGCGGACTGCAAGAAGAATAGAGAGCCCGAGCCCAAGCCAGTATTTTCTGATGAGCAAAAGAAGTGGGCTAAGTCATTTTTGAGCACACCGTCCCAAGCCGCGAAGAATCTGCCTGAGGACTATGCACGTGAACTTCGTAGGCAGGCACTCATGTTGAAGGAGAAGAAAGGGCGGGCGGATGACCCCGATCCGGAACAAAGTAAACGAGTTGCCCAGCTTGGGGAACAAAGTAAACAATCGATTGCCCCGCTTATAGTGAAAGCCGCCGGTCCGGATGACCCCGATATCATAGCAGCTGCGGCAGCACTTGGATTGACTGCAACGAGTGCCAGAGAACAAGCGGCCAACTTAGGTATTACTCTTCGTGAACTGTTAGGCCTTGATGAGGCGCCAGTGAAGGAGGTAGTAATTACATATGTGAAGAATGGGCCTCTCGTCGAGCCTGCGCAGGAACAGGATCTATCTCCACAAATGAAAGGTCTGCTGAAATGGTACAAGGGTTACATAAAAAATAAAAACGCCAACGAATATATTTATGCGGAAGTTAGATATGAGCATCACTTCAAACATTACTATGTACAAATTCATCTGAGTGAATTGTTCCAGCTTTTCAATCTGCGCGAGCTCGACAAATCTATCATCAGTTGCTACGTTCTGTAAGTGATTTATTTCTACCCCATCTCGTTCATATTGCCTGCACTATATATATGTCCTAACTATATTGTTGTGTCCGCTATTATACATGCAGAATGAAGATTAAGGAATGCAGAGTAAGGAACATCCATGATGTTGGGTTCATTGACCCACACATCGTTAATGGATATGTGTTGCGGCATCACCCCGACGACATGGAGGCAGACCTGTGGCAGTTTCTTACAAAGCAGGAACTCAAAAGTGATATTCTATTTCCTTACCATTTTGGGTGAGTGTTTCTGTCTTGAGCACATTCTCTTTTGTTTACTCCATGCATGATATGTGGCCGGCTAATCGATGAGTTATGCATGACGTACTGTGCATGTATCGTGTCCGCAGGTTCCACTGGATTCTGCTAGTAATTAAAGTTGACACATCAGAATGTCTCGTCCGCGACTCTCTGAATATAGATCCAAAGCTTTGGGGCGACCTGAGAAAAATGATGCAGAAGTAATTATTTTCATTCATTTGCGCTCTATATCGATCGGCCTATTTCGTTCATTTCCTAATATCAAGTAACTAATAACTCTCTTGTTCATTTAATTTTCTTTGCCTCGTAGGGTTTGGAGACGGTTCGTAGATACAAAGGTCGGTGAATTCAAAAAAGAGCTAGAATTCAAAAAGTCAAAGGCTAAGAATGCTGGGGATATTCAGCCAGCGGGGACCAATCTATATGGATACTATGTCTGTGAGATGATCCGGAGATACACCTCTGAGCGGGTTCCGAGTGATACCAATGCTCAGAGGAATAACCTCCGGATGATGCTTAGTCCAGAAGCTCGCTTCCGACCACTTCAAGAGGAACTAGCTGGATGGTTCAGGAGGGAAGTCCTCCATCCTAAAGGAGAACACCATTACGAGGACGTAGAACTTTATATGCCTTAAATTATGTATGGAAACTTGTTCAAAATTGTATATGGTCATCCGATGATATTTAATATATACTGTATATTCCTCTTGAATTCTTTTTGGTTCTAATTTCAAATTTGTTTGAAATTGTACATTCATATGCATGTATGTAGTAGCGTAGAATATGTGAAACTCCTTCAAAATTAAAATAAAGCATAAAAAAAATAAAACAATACAAACTAAACAGAAAACAGGTTTAGGGGGGGGCAGGTTTAGGAGGGGGCTAAAACCCTAAACCTGCGGCAGTCTTTACTCGCGGTTGGCCAGAAGAACCGCGACTAAAAGTCCTCCGCCCTGACGGCCACCTGGCGCCCACGTGGACGGGCCTTTAGTCGCGGTTCTTAAGCAACCGCGACTAAAGGGTGGAGCCTTTAGTCCCGCCTGTTTGGTCGCGGTTGCGCAACCGCGACTAATGGCAGTTGCGAACCGCGACCAAAGGCCCTTTTTCCACCAGTGTAAAGTAACCACAACACTGGAAACTAAAAGACTAGGAGCTATATAATGTGTATCCAATATTTGATGCTTATGGTTCTTCGATAGAACACAGTTAATCACTACAAGTGATCACGCGGTGTTTTTTGATATTTTTGAAAAGTACTAGCCTTAGCATTGTGCACAATCCTATGCCAAAAAAAATAAAGGTTGGAACTAAAAAATAAACAGAGGAGTCTTCTCCTTGTCTCTCTCCGCGCCAAAAAAAAGAGAAACGGATATTGAAGCCAGCTGAGCCGTCTCATATTTTTTTTACAATTTAAGATGTGTAATTTTACTATCTTTTTTTCATGTATCTAAGTTTCAAAAGTGTGCTATTTCTAGCAGGATTATAGTTTAGCGGGTTTATTCTTGCTGGAAGTGTTTTAGTGGATTTCACATTTTTTTATCCTCATTATTTTTGCTACAAAACAATCATGTTAAGCACACTGAGGTCGTAAAACTTGTCTGCCGTGCTCATTGTAGTACTCTTACTATGAAAACACACATAGTAAAAGGAGGTCCATTTACCCCCTCCACCCCCCCCCCCATCAAGAAGAATCATGGGATCCGAACACTGTTTGCGTGACAAAAGATGGCGTGTTCACCATGCCAATTTGTCTTCTAGTCAGCATCCATAGTGGCATCTCACTAGCTCAACCCATAGTTCATCTTCTGTCACGCAAAGATTTCCACGAGAACCAGACATGCATTTGTGTGCCTCTCTCACGTCTCTCTCCTTCGTCATTATCTCTTCCCCACGTCGACCATGGATGAAATCCACATTGCCACATCACAATTCACAGTATCCAATCCACCTTCCCGAGATGGATGCCTCCCCAAGAAGGCCAAGATTGTGACCTCATGTAACCTCGAGTTTAACGCAAGTTGTTTCGCATGTCTTGGTTTCTCGAGTTGGTGTATTCCAACGAGCTCTTAATATCTTTTGTTTTATTTCTTGATTTTGTTTATTGGTTTGCTTTTGCGGATGGGTGGCAAGTAGAAGAACTATTCACTTGACCGCAATGAAAGTGCACGGTGACTAGGATGCGACATCAATAGTAGGAGAGCAGTTTAGCCTTAAATTGGACATTCTTAGAAAGTTTGGGGCCTAAGCGTGTGTTCTTGAAGTTTAGGCACTAAAGTAACCACAGCTTTGGAAGCTAAAAGACTAGGAGCTACATAATGCGTATCCAAATATTTGATGCTTATGGTTCTTCGGTAGAACATATATAGTTAATCACTAGAAGTGATCACGCGGTGTTTTTTGTGGTTTTCGGAAAGTCCTAGCCTTAGCATTGCGCACAATCCTAAGCCAAAAAAATAAAGGTTGGGATTTAAAAAACAGTGGAGTCTTCTCCTTGTCTCTCTTTGTTCTATGTCCCGTGTTGACATCCGCAAGAAACAGATATTAAAGCCAGCTGAGTCATCTCATCATTTTTTTTACAATTTAAGATGTGTAGTTTTACTCTCTTTTTTCATGTATCTAGGTTTAAAAATGTGCTATTTCTAGCGGGGTAATTCTTGCAAGAAGTGTTTTAACGGATTTTACATTTTTTATATCCACATTACTTTTGCTACAAAACAATCATTTTAAGCACAGTGAAATCCTAAAACTTGTCTGTCGTGCTCATTGCAGTAGTCTTACTACGAAAACGCACATAGTAAAAGGAGGTCCCCCCCCCCCAACATGAAGAAGAACCATGGGATCCAAACAATATTTGTGTGACAAAAGATGGATAACGTGGCGTGTTGACCGTGCGAATTTGTCGTCTAGTCAGTATCCATAGTGACATCTCACTAGCTCAACCCATTGTCCATCTTCCGTCACGCAAAAAAATTTCCACGAGAACCAGATATGCATTTGTGTGCCTCTCACGCCTCTGTCCTTCATCATTATCTCTTCCCCACGTCGACCATGCATGAGATCCTCATTGCCACATCTCAATTCACAATATCCAATCCACCTTCCTGAGATGGATGCCTACCCAAGAAGGCCAAGATTGTGACCTCATGTAACCTTGAGTTTAACGCAAGTTGTTTCGCGCGTCTTGGTTTCCGAGTTGGTGTATTACAACGAGCTCTTAATATCTTTTGTTTTATTTCTTCTTGATTTTGCTTATTTGATTTGCTTTTGCTGAGGGGTGGCAAGTAGAAGCATTATCCACTTGGCAACGATGAAGTGCACAGCGATTAGGATGCCACATCAGCAGCTATATATAGGCATTGGAGTAGTTTAGCCTTAATTTGGACGATTTTGACAAGTTTGGGGGTCTACGCGCGTGTTCTTGAAGTTTGGGCACAAAAGTAAGCGCAACTTTGCAAACCGAAAGGCTAGGAGTTACATAATATGTATCCAAATATTTGATGCTTATGGTTCTTGGAACATAGTTAGTCACTAGAAGTGGGCACGCTGTGTTCTCTGAGTTTTTTGGAAAATGCTAGCCTCACCACTGAGCACAACCCTAAGCAAAAAAGAAAATGCCAGATATAAAGGTGGGAATTAAAAGAATAAACAGACGTGTCTTCCCCTCGCCTCGCCACGTTCTGTGTCCCGTGTTTTTTTAACACAATACAGGCGCAAGCGCTCATATACACGCGCATACACTCACCCCTATAAACGCACACACACACATCATACCCGTATGAGCACCTTCGAGAGACTAAATAAAGGGTCTGTCTAGGACACATCTAGATGTGACATAGTATGTCACATCTAAGCTAATGTCCACTCTGTTTGTGGTTTTTTTTTGTCCGAGTTTTTTCTTTATTTTTTGTTGCTGCATTATATATTTGTGGGAGCTTAGATGTGACATTCTTAAAAAACATCTAGATGTGAATTAGACAAACTGCTAAATAAACACAGTTCCCCTAACCATCCAACCACAATTTTTTTTTTCGTGTTGACATCCGTAAGAAAAGACATTGCAGCCAGCTGAGTCGTCTCATCATCCGCGGTAGAATAAGATTTGATGGAAGCCCATTACTCGTCGTTAGTTAGGAAGAGCAGTTGACTGCCAAGCAATGCAGCACATGGATCGTGCAAACCGTCGGTGGCTCTCTTCCCTTGTAGTACGAGAATTTCTGAAAGCACACATTCCTTTCTCAAACAAGTGCAATAATGCATGACCAAACGAAAGCATAAGTTCACATTTTCCGCCTAAAGAGAGGGGCTCACACGCTCACGTCGCCCCGCGGATGATTCGGAAGCGCACAGTTTCTATATTCTGCTGGTCATTAGGCCCCCCTCTGGTTGATCACCAAACCCCTGGACCCTCATGATCATGCTAAGTAGACATACAAGTTATTATGCTTTTCCATTCCAGTTTTCGCGTACATAAAGGAACCACTGAGTATAAAAGCATTGGGCATAAGAGAAGCTCTGTCTGCAATTATCAAGACCCCAAAATGGATAATGACTCATGATCCATGATGGCGAGCCCATGTGCGGTGCAAGGGAACAATCCCAATCACCACATTGTGAAAGGGTCTTGGAGGGAAGAAACAGAAGACCTGAATACAGTAGCAAATTAATAGCATACACCAAAGAGTGAGACCAGCATAGCATAAAGAGAGTGACAGTTGGCGTGCGTGTTTAAACTAAGACAAGCGAGAGGTCCGTCCTGATCGTTCCTGTCGTCTACTCGGTTCGTGTTTAAACTAAGAGAACTTCTGTGTGCCCGGCCGGCCGCGTGCTCGTCGTCGATCTTATGATGATGATGAGTAGGAGTTGTCCGCACGTCCGTGTTGACGCTGGAAGCAGACGCGCATCGTCCAGGTCAGGGTTGGTGGTCACTCGTCTGTGGGAGGACGACGATGGATTGACTATTGCTACTGCCGCACATGGACATGGACGAGGACGACGCCGTCGGTGGGTGAGGGGGATTCTCTTCTCCAGCGGGATGGTCCTGGCACTGGCCCTAGGCTAGGTACAGCCGCGCCCGCCGTAAGACGCCGCGTCGACGATCGACGACTGTGTCCTGTTCACATGACATGGCGCATCACCGACGCCGGCAGAACAGCTAGCGTGGCTGGGTGGGCTGGGGCAGCTTCCCGGCGGCGATCGGCTCTGGCAGGTGACGTGTCTGCGTCTTGGTACGATACGATCGGCAGGATCCAATCCATATAGTTGGATGAAATGTTGATTTGCTTGGATTCATAGACCCATGATGCAACAACTATCACTATGCCTGCCATCTTATTAAAATATGCACGGTCTCCTCCCCGCAGCAAGTAAAGCACTTCTGTTAAATTCGAGTATACACTTGAAAAATTAAAATAATCACAACCTAACGAAAGGAACAGAAATGGAAAGAGAGGTTGATGTGCGATTTTTTTTCTTAGACTAAGGGATCACACTCCTCCACTGAGATTGAAAGTGCATAATTTATGCATTTTTTGTATTTATATAAGTTTACTCTTTGTGATCACAAAACCCTTGGCTCGTCTTTTTTTGTTGAACTGCTTAGCTCGTCTTGGTAGACCTACAACTACTGATTTATGCTATTACGTTCACTATCTCTGCTTGTAGTAAGTCCTTCCTCCATGTACTCCTTTTGACCAATAACTTATGTTCCAACATATGTATAAAACAAAACAAATACCAGTTTAAGACAAAGCTATACACGTTAGTTCCAAATTTTAAATCTGAATAATTAAAATGGTATTCGTAGTCAAAGTTTTAAAGGTATAACTGAACATGCTCACAACCGTGTTTTCGTGATATGGAGGGAGATTGTGGTTTACTATGAAAACACACATAGTAAAATCAGGTTCATTTTACTCCTCTACATCAAGAAGAACAAAGGGACCCGAATAATGTTTGTGTGGCAGAAGATGGATAACGTGGCATGTTGACCATGCCAATTTGTCATATAGTCAACATCCATAGTGGCATTTCAGTTATTATGCCCATTAATTCATCTCTACTTCATAAAAACATGTCCACGAGCACTAGACACGCGTATGTATGTCTCTAACCCCTCTCGTTTGTCGTTATCTCTTCCCCATGCCGACCGTGCTGAGATGGATTCCTCCTCGAGAAGGCCAAGATTGTAACCTCGTGTAATCTCGAGTTTAACGTAAGTTGTCTCACGCGTTTGAGTTTATGTGCTTGTCTATTACAACGAGCTCTTAATATATTTTGTTTCATTTCTTGATTTTGCTTATTGGTTTGCTTTTCCGGTGGGGTTGAAAGTAGAAGAATTATCCACTCGACCGTAATGAAAGTGCACGGTGACTAGGATGCGGCATCAACGGTTATATATAACCATGAGAGCAGTTTAGCCTTAAATTGGGCAATCTTAGAAAGTTTGGGTGCTAATCGCATGTTCTTGAAGTTTAGGCACTAAACAGCTTTGGAAACTAAAATAATGTGTATCCAAATATTTGATGCTTATGGTTCTTTGATAGAACATAGTTAATCACTAGAAGTGATCACGCGGAGTTTTTGAGGTTTTCGAAAAGTCCTAGCCTTGGCATTGTGGACAATCCTATGCCAAAAAAATAAAGGTTGGAATTAAAAAAACTGAGGAGTGTTCTCCTTGTCTCGCTTTGTTCTGTGTCCCGTATTGACATCCGTAAGAAACAGATATTGAAGCCAGTTGAATCGTCTCATCATTTTTTACAATTTAAGATGTGTAGTTTTACTCTCTTTTTTCATGTATGTAGGTTTCAAAAATATGCTATTTCTAGTGGGATTATAGTTTAGCGGGTTTATTCTTGCTGGAAGTGTTTTAATGGATTCCACATTTTTATATCCACATTATTTTTGCTACAAAACAATTATGTTAAGCACACCGAGGTCCTAAAACTTGTTTGCCGTGCTGATTGTAGTACTCTTACTATGAAAACACACATAGTAAAAGGAGGTCAATTTAGCCCCCCCCCCCCTCCTTACATCAAGAACAACCATGGGATCCGAACAATGTTTGCCGACCAAAGATGAATTACGTGGCGTACTGACCATGCCAATTTGTCAGCATCCATAGTGGCATCTCACTAGCTCAACCCATTATTTATCTTCCTTCACGCAAACATTTCCACGAGAACCAGACATGCATTTGTGTGCCTCTCACGTCTCCTTCATCGTTATCTCTTCCCCACGTCGACCATGCATGAGATCCTCATTGCCACATCACAGTTCACAATATCCAATCCACCTTCCCGAGATGGATGCCTCCGCAACAAGGCTAAGATTGTGACTTCATGTATCCTCGAGTTTAGCACAAGTTGTTTCGCGTGCCTTGGTTTCCCAAGCTGGTGTATTGCAACGAGCTCTTAATATCTTTAGTTTCATTTCTTGATTTTGTTTATTGGTTTGCTTTTGCCGAGGGGTGGCAAGTAGAAGCATTATCCACTTGGTAGAGATGAAGTGCACACCGATTAGGATGTCACATCACTGTCTATATATAGCCATTAGAGCAGTTTAGCCTTAAATTGGACGATTTTAACAAGTTTGGGGGTCTGCGTGCGTGTTCTTGAAGTTCGGGCATTAAAGTAAGCGCAACTTTGCAAACCAAAAGACTAGGAGTTATGTAATGTGTATCCAAATATTTGATGCTTATGGTTCTTCAATAGAACATAGTTAATCACTAGAAGTGGGCACGTGGTGCTCTATGAGGTTTTTGGAAAATGTTAGCCTCACCACGGTGCACAACCCTAAGCCAAAAAATGCGACAGATAAAGGTGTGAATTAAAAGAATAAACATATGTGTCTTCTCCTCGGCTTGCCTCGTTCTGTCCCCCGTATTGACATCCATAAAAAAACAGACATTGCAGCCAGCTGAGTCGTCTCATCATCTGCAGTGGAATAAGATTTCATGGAAGGCCATCACTTTAGTTATACTCCTACTCCATCCGTAAAGAAATATAAGAACGTTTAGATCACTTTAGTTATACTTCATTCGTCCCAAAATAAGTGACTTAACTTTATACTAAGTTTACGAAGGGAGTACTAAGCAATGCAGCACATGGATCGTGCTCGCCGTCGGTGGCTCTCTTCTCTGGTACGAGGATTTCTAAAGCACACATTCCTTTTTCAAATGAGCGCAACAATGCATGACCAAACGAAAGCATAAGTTCACATTTTCCGCCGGCTCACACGTTCACTTCGGCCCGCCGATGATTCGGAAGCGCACAGTTTTTATATTCTGCTGGTCATTAGGGTCCCCTCTGGTTGATCACCAAACCCCTCGACCCTCATGATCATGCACTAAGTAGACCTGCAACTAGTGCAACTAATGCTTTCTGCTCTCTTTTTTTGTGTGCGAGTGAAACGCTTTCTGATCTTCTCTTCCAGTTTTCGCGTAGATAAAGAAACCACTGAGCGAAAAGCATTAGCCATAACAAAAGCTTTGGCTATAATTATCGAGACCCCAAAATGGATAATGACTCATGATTCATGTTGGCGAGTCGTTCCTGGCCGTTGCATCCATCCCATGTGCGGTGCAAGGGAACAATCCTAATCACCACATGTTGGTGAGTTGTTCCTGGTCTTGGAGGGAAGAAACACAAGACCTGAATACAGTAGCAAATTAATTGCATAATACTACTCCAGCATAGTACCAAAGAGTGAGACCAGCATAGTATAAAGAGTGACAGTTGGCGTGTTTAAACTAAGATAAGCGAGAGGTCCGTCGTCCTGATCGTTCATGTCGTCTACTCGGTTCAGTGTGCCCGGCCGGCCGCGTGCTCGTCGTCGATCTTATGATGATGAGGAGGAGTTGTCCGCACGTCCGTGTTGACGTTGGAAGCAGACGCGCATCTCGTGGTCACTCGTCTGTGGGAGGACGACGATGGATTGACTATTGCTACTGCCGCACATGGACATGGACATGGGCGAGGACGACGCCGTCGGTGGGCGAGGGGGTTCTCCTCTCCAGCGGGATGGTCCTGGCACCGGCCCTAGGCTAGGTATAGCAGCGTCCGCCGTAATAAGACACCGCGTCGACGATCGACGACTATGTCCTGTTCACATGATATGGTGCATCACCGTACGCCGGCAGGACAGCTAGCGTGGGCTGGGTGGGCTGGGGCGGCTTCACGGCGGCGATCAGCTCCGGCGGGTGACGTGTCTGCGTATTGGTACGATACGATCGACAGAATCCGATCCATATAGTTGGATCAAATGTTTGATTTGCTTGGATTCATAGACCCATGATGCAACAACTATCACTATGCCTGCCATCTTATTAAAAAATGCACGATCTCCTCCACACATCAAGTAAAGCACTTTTGCTAAATTCGAGTATACACTTAAAATTTTAAATAATCACGACCTAACGAAAGGGAAAGAAATGGAAAGAGAGGATGATTTGAGAATATTTTTCTTAAACTAAGGGATCACACTCCTCCACTGAGATTGAGAGCGCATAATTTATGCATTTTTTTTGTAGTTATATAGGTGTGCTCTTTGTGATCACAAAACCCGTAGCTCGTCTTGGTAGACCTACAACTACTGATTTATGCTATACGTTTACTATCTCTGCTCGTAAGTCCTTCCTCCATGTCTGACGCTTTTGAATATTTTGCGCAGTCTTTGAGATTTAATTTTGACCAATAACTTCCGTTCTAACATATGTATAAAACCAAAAACCCAGTTTAAGACAAAACTATACACATCAGTTCCAAATTTTAAATCTGAAAAATTAGAATGATATTCGTTGTCAATGTTTTAAAGGTACATAACTGAAAACATGCTCACAGCCTATGTTTTCGTGATATGGAGGGAGTACGTGGTTTTCTAGAAAATGTGTGATCAGTATTTCTTTTAACATAGACAAAAATATTTGGTGTGCTAAAATTAAAAAGAGATTACTAGGGTTACCATGAAAAATGTTTTGATGGCTACACATACATAAAGAACTGTCCGGCATACATATTGGAGAGCATGTCAATTAAAAAAAGTCGATGAGGAAGAAAACATCAACCATAACAGAAGCTTTGGCATCAATTATTATGATTCAAAAAATTATCATGACTCATAACAACAAGTGGCCATCTTTCAAATACCATGTGGGTCAACTACTGGCCTGCTCAGGCGGTGCAAACATCAACCATAAATGATCTAAGCCTTCCGTCTGGGTTTGTGGAGCGGGTTTTCAGTACCTTGTATCTTCGACTCTGCCACGACTTCCATTCGGTCCCATTTGATCTAGGCGCACAGAGCAGCCACTTGGTATAATTCCATTCATCTGATGTGCAAATTAATCTTGTGGTCAAACCTTTTTTTTAACATTGATTGCTATCTTCATAAAAAAAGACTGTTAAAATTAAAATAGATTACTGAGCTTGCCATGTGAAAGATCGTGGATGTCGCCTAGAGGGGGGGGTGAATAGGCGCTTTAAAATAAATACGGTTTAGGCTTGAACAAATGCGGAATAAACCTAGCGGTTAATTTGTCAAGCACAAAACCTAAAACAACTAGGCTCACCTATGTGCACCAACAACTTATGCTAAGCAAGATAAACTACTAGGTGATAGCAAGATATATGACAAGAAACAATATGGCTATCACAAAGTAAAGTGCATAAGTAAATAACTCGGGTAAGAGATAACCGAGGCACGCGGAGACGACGATGTATCCCAAAGTTCACACCCTTGCGGATGCTAATCTCCGTTTGGAGCGGTGTGGAGGCACAATGCTCCCCAAGAAGCCACTGGGGCCACCATAATCTCCTCACGCCCTCGCACAATGCAAGATGTCGTGATTCCACTAAGGGACCCTTGAGGGCGGTCACCGAACCCGTACAAATGGCAACCCTTGAGGGCGGTCACCGAACCCGTACACTTTGGCAACCCTTGGGGGCGGTCACCGAAACCCGTCAAATTGCTCGGGGCGATCTCCACAACCTAATTGGAGACCCCGACGCTTGCCCGGAGCTTTACACCACAATGATTGAGCTCCGAACACCACCAACCGTCTAGGGTGCCCAAGCACCCAAGAGGAACAAGCTCAAGGGTACCAAGCACCCAAGAGTAATAAGCTTCTCAACTTGTAACTTCCATGTATCACCGTGGAGAACTCAAACCGATGCACCAAACGCAATGGCAAGGGCACACGGAGTGCCCAAGTCCTTCTCTCTCAAATCCCACTGAAGCAACTAATGCTAGGGAGAAAAATGAGAGGAAGAACAAGAAGGAGAACACCAAGAACTTCAAGAACTAGATCCAAGGGGTTCCCCTCACATAGAGGAGAAAGTGATTGGTGGAAATGTGGATCTAGATCTCCTCTCTCTTTTCCCTCAAAAACTAGCAAGAATCCATGGAGGGATTGAGAGTTAGCAATCTCGAAGAAGGTCAACAATGGGGGAAGAACACGAGCTCAAGAGATAAGGTTCATTGGGGAAGAAGACCCCCTTTTATAGGTGGGAAAAGATCCAACCGTTATGCTCACAGCCCGCACAGAGCGGTACTACCGCTCGTCCTCACGGTACTACCGCTACGGGTAGCGGTACTACATCAAAGGGTAGCGGTACTACTGCTTGTGAGCGGTACTAAAAAATTACATCCGTGCCTACCACCGCTGGACTTGTGACGATTTTTTGGTCCGGAGCGGAAGTAGCCACGAAAGTAGCCGCGGTAGTAAAAAAATTACATCCCCTCCAAGCGGTAGTACCGCTGCAGCTTTTATAAGGACACCAAAACTGACGCAACTTCTCCAAACGGACTCCGAATTCAACGAAACCAAGTTTGTTGGAAAGCTAGCGACAAGGGCTAACACAATCTTGATAGAAATGACAATAAGAAGCAAATTAGAAAAGGCCCATAAGAAAATGGTGAGAACCCTTCCTCGAATAAGGCCGGTAAAACCTCCAACACCGAAAACGCAATAGAATAAGCATGTGAACTCCGTTTTCGATGAACTCAAGCTTGTCATCAAGATGACCATAAGCTCTAAGACTCACAAAGAGAACAAAACAAGAACCAAGAAAAATGATGCAAGGATGCAATGGTTTGAGCTCTCTACTAACGATACGATCAAGCTACCAACTTGAGAGCCCCCCTTGATAGTACGGCAAACGATCCTATAACCCGGTCTCCCAACTACCACCATAAGACCGGTAAAATAGAAAACCTATCAAGGGCAAACCTTTGCCTTGCACATGATCCACTTGATCTAGATGATAACGATCTTGTCCTCCTCAAGATGGACCAGCTTTCTTGATTGCGTTGGGTCGATGGAGACTAGATGATTGCTCCCCCATACTCCACTATGGGTGAGCCACTCTTCGGCACAACTTCACAAGTCCATTGACACCACAATGGATGGCAAGCTTCAAGCAATTGATCTCTTTGTGATGCTCCACTTGAAATTGCACACAGAAATCTTGATGACGATCACCACTTGATGTCATCCTTTCCATGGATTGTATGATATCTTCCTCTTGATGCAAGCCCATGGGCACGTACCTAACTCCACATAGAACTCTCACATAGACCATGGATTAGTACCTAAAGTGGAATGGACAATGCTTACCATACCATGGGATCACTTGATCCCTCTCGGTACATCTTCTATGCTTTGTGAGTTGATCAACTTGATTCACTCTTGACTTAGTCTTGATCAACATTGAATCGTTCCAACTCTCTTCATTTGGATGATGTCTTGAAGGTAAACATGAATGATCACACAATCTTCTTCTTCAAGACATGCTTGCAATAAGCTCAACACTCACATGACCAATCTTTAGATAATTCCTTAATAACACCTTGGTCAACTCATAAACTCCTTGAAACCAACACATGGACTTCAAGAAATGCTTATAGACAAATCCAAGAAATGCTTATGGACAAATCCTGCAAACATAACTCAATGCAACCATTAGTCCATACTGAATGTCATCAATTACCAAAACCAACATTGGGGCACATCATGTCCTTTCAATCTCCCCCATTTTGGTAATTGATGACAATCGCTTTCAAGAGAGTTTATATAAGGAATTATGCATCACCATGCAATGCAACAACCAATAATGCATGCAAATGAGATGCAAATGCTAAGGAAATAGAAACCAAAGCTTCTCCACAAAACTCTCTGAAACTTCTCCCCCATTGGCATCGATTGCCAAAATGGGCGAAAAGCTTAGAAGGCTAATATAAATTGTGGTCCTCCATAAATTGTGTATTTCTCAACAAGAGAGTGGAATGCAATACACATATCCAACGGTAAATACTTGGAAGAATACAAACTATATTGAGGCCCAAAGATTGCAAAAGAATGATATGCCACAAAGACATTACAAAGAGAGAAACAAGCAATCAAAATATACCAATTGAAGCAAGCTATCAAAAGATACCAATTGAACCAATTAGGCCAATGATCCTACGAGCCACATGAAAAAATGATATTATGACAAGAGCAAAGGAGTGATCTAAAGAAACTAGAGAATCTCCCCATGATTTTTGCACACATAAGATTTTTTTTGTGATACCAAGTGCACAAAATAAGGATCATAGCTCCCCCAAAATCAATAGAAACTCACAACAAGTGCAAGTGAGCATATAGGAAACGAAGCCTAGCACTTGCAACAAAAAATGGTTGAGCAATCATGTGAAAGAGGGAACTTAAGAATGGGCTCAACCAAAATGATGTGTGTGAGTCATGGCAAAGCACTTTGAGAAGACTAATGTAAGGGTGAGCATTAAGCATCAACATAGTCTTGAATAGTGGAGATACAAGGTGCATGACATGTCCTTCCCACACACATCAAGCAAATGGTTCACAAGCATACTAAATAAGCAAAAAGAACCTATGCTTGTGACAAACCGTGGTGAAGATATAAAAGGAAGCTCCCTTAAGAGGAGGGATACCAATTAAATTGGCAAGCCTCATCATAACACGCAAGAGGGAAATAATCTTCACCACACAAGAGTGCAACAAGATGCAACGAGAAATGGCCCGCACTCAAGATAAATCCTTTCACGAAACCACCAAGGAAAGAGGTGGACGTGAAAGAATATGGATATCAACTAGAGATGTAACTTCTCTCAAGTGTATAAGATTCTTGGTAGATCAAAATCATGATGATATCAATCCACAAAGAAGGATGTACACACGAAATAGTTACAACAAGGAAAGAGCAAGATAACCATAAGGAAGTCATAAATATACCAATAAGATATTTTCTTGAAAGCATAGCACTTGGCTAGATATGGTCTTATTGTATATAAATGAAGTCCACACACGAACAACAAAGACATCACAACTAGCAACAAGAGATCATTGTTGGGATGCTTTGAGAAAGGAAACAAGTCACACAAGAAGGAATGAAATACATGCCATGATGCAAGCTACACAAGGTTGATGCAAGAAATGTGTGCATGAAGAGATACTTGTTACCGAGATATCATTGGAAGTATGTAGAAGAAACCAATTGAAGGTAGTAGATAGTAGTTCATTGAGCATCCTAGCTTGACTCCAATAAGCACATGGTGACACCACCTTCCTTGTGAGTGAGCCGAGCATCCAATGCATCTCCAATTGTTCCTAGAACAATAACACAAACAAAATGGTACCCAACCTCATTGGAACCAACGAGTTAGAGAACCAACAATACATAGGACAAACTCCACATAAATATGTGCATATAGATATGAAAATGAATTTCATGCACATCTCATCCAATTTGAGACTTGGTGGAGTTTCCCCTATATATTGGGTCAAAGAAAGAAAGCATGCCAAGGAGACTACATGAAGTTAATATGCATGCTCAAGACTTTCAAGAACCGATACCAATTGACAAAGAAAAACCAAGTGAAGAAAAGATACCAAAAGAATAAATCATCACTTGGAGGATATCATTAAATGATACATCAAGGAATGAGATATCCATTGGCACACTCAAAAAGAAAGAAAACAAACTCCCAAAAGAGAGGATGGTTCCAAACAAACCAAGCCCTCTACAAAGTTTCATGATGGCACAAAGTACCAAAAAGAAACAGCTTGCCTTCCACAAACAGACACTTGATACGGATCACAAGATGAGTGTTTTATAGAAGCATGATAGCTCCCCCATGAGTTGTGCATTATAGAGAATTTGCATTTGAGTACAAAATGCACACGGTGGGATCACCACTTTCACTATATCTAGAAAACACTAGACAAGATCAAGAGATAACAAGATCCACAAGTGATATGGAAGACAAAGGGAGTTCATACAAACCTAGGCAAGAGATAAGGCAAATAAAAGCAAAGGCCAATGTAAAGATGATAAAAAAATTCTACCACCCATAAGAGAGGGTGACGTGTCTGCGTCTTGGTACGATACGATCGACAGAATCCAATCCATATAGTTGGATGAAATGTTGATTTGCTTGGATTCATAGACCCATGATGCAACAACTATCACTATGCCTGCCATCTTATTAAAAAATGCACGGTCTCCTCCACACATCAAGTAAAGCACTTTTGTTAAATTCGAGCATACACTTCAAAATTAAAATATAACCACAACCTAACGAAAGGAAAAGAAATGGAAAGAGAGGGTGATTTGCGATTTTTTTTCTTAAACTAAAGGGCTCACACTCCTCCACTGAGATTGAAAGTGCATGATTTATGCATTTTTTGTATTTATATAGGTTTGCCCTTTTTTGTTGCGAAAAGAAGTTTTAATCTATTCATCTTCAATCATGGTAGTACAATGAACACTAGAAATAATAAAAATTACATCCAGATTCGTAGACCACCTAGCGACGACTACAAGCACTGAAGCGAGCCGAAGGCGCACCGCTGTCATCGCCCCTCCCTCGCCGGAGCCAGGCAAACGTTGTTGTAGTAGACAGTCGGGAAGTCGTCGTGCTAAGGCCCCATGGAACCAACGCACCAGAACAACAATCGCCGCAGATGAAGAGTGTAGATCAAAAGAATCCAATCTGAAGACACACGAACTAAGACGAACAACGAACAGATCCGAGCAAATCCACCAAAGACAGATCTGCCGGAGACGCACCTCCACACGCCCACCGATGATGCTAGACGCATCACAGGAACGGGGGCTAGGCGGGGAGACCTTTATTCCATCTTCAGGGAGCCGCCGCCGTCTCGCCTTCCTGAGCATGACACAAATCCTAACAAGGCTCAAAAACAGATCTAAAAATGAAGCCCTCCCACCGGCAAGGGGCGAGATCCACTCCGCCTCCATGGCCCTAAGGCCACTGGAGATGGGACGGACCGACGCCGGCGCCGGCGGGAGGCAGAGAATCTTAATTTGTTTGGAGGCGGCATATAGGTTTGCCCTTTGTGATCACAAAACCCTTAGCTCGTCTTGGTAGACCCACAACTACTGATTTATGCTATTTACGTTTACTATCTCTGCTCGTAAGTCCTTCCTCCATGTCTGACGCTTTTGAATATTTTGCGCAGTCTTTGAGATTTAATTTTGACCAATAACTTCTGTTCTAACATATGTATAAAACAAAACAAAAACCAGTTTAAGACAAAGCTATACACATTAGTTCCAAATTTTAAATCTGAATAATTAAAATGATATTCTTAGTCAAAGTTTTAAAGGTATAACTGAAAATATTTGGTGTGCACAAATTAAAAGAGATTACTAGGGTTACCATGAAAAATGTTTTGATGGCTACACATACATAAAGAATTGTCAAGCATACATATTGGAGAGCATGTCAATTAAAAAAAGTCAAGAGGAAGAAAACATCAACCATAACAAGAGCTTTGGCATCAATTATTATCAAGGTTGTCAGAATCATGATTCTGTTATACGATTCTATGACTTTACGATCCAAACTAACACCTATGATTCTACGATTTTAGTTCATATAATCTACGTTTCTACGATCCTGATAGTGAAGATTCTGCGATTTGCGATCCTACCATCAGAGCTCCGATCCGATTCAAAATCACGATTCTGACAACCTTGATTATTATGATCCAAAAAATTATCATGACTCATAACAAAAAGTGGCCATCTTTCAAATACCATGTGGGTCAACTACTGGCCTGCTCAGGCGGTGCAGACACACCCCACCCGCACGTCCCCCCCACCCCCCCCCCCCCCGATTTTCGCCATAAATGATCTGAGCCTTCAGTCTGGGTTTGTGGAGCGGGTTTTCTGTACATTGTATCTTCGACTCTGCCACGACTTTCATTCGGTCCCACTTGATCTAGGCGCACAGAGCAGCCACTTGGTATAATTCCATTCATCTGATGTGCAAATTAATCTTGTGGTCAAACCTTTTATTTAACATTGATTGCTATCTTGACACAAAAATGGACTGTTAAAATTAAAATAGATTACTGAGCTTGCCATGTAAATATTACCCATGGTATACACATACAAAATGTAACCGCCAAACATGTATACTGGAGGGCATCTCAATATAAAATATCATCGATGGAAAAACATCAAACATAAGAGAAGTTTTGGCAGCAATTACTATGATCCAGAAAAAATCGTCAAACATGTATATTGGAGAGCATGTCAATACAAAATATCACTAATGAAAAAACATCAACCATAAGAAAAGTTTTGACTATAATTATCATGACCGAGAAAATGATCATGGTGCAACAATAAGTGGCCATCTCTTCAAATGCCACATGGGTTTAACCAACCGCCCACTCAATTGGTCAAACAACTCCTGCTCCATGCTATCATCCGTCTGATCGCCACTAGACACGATTTGAGCCATCGGTTTTGGCTTGTGGAGTGGGTTTGTTGTTGCTTCAACTTTTGGCTCTTCCACCACTTCAATCAATCCCGCTTGATTCGGCCCACAGAGTAGTCACTTGTATAATTTTCATTCACCCCATGTGAGAGAAAGAACAGTTCAGATTACTAAGGAGAACACGCCTTTTCTCATAGACTTGGAAAAATGATCATGACTCACCACAATAGGTGTCTATCTTCCCAATGCCACGTGGTTCAACTACTTATTTTTGCGGGACACGTGGTTCAACTACTCGTCTACTCAGATAGTCACGCCGCTCCCGTTCGCCCTCCGACCGTCGCCAAAAATGATTTGAGCCGTTAGTTGCGGCTTGTGGAGCGGACTTTTGATATCTATGATCTTTGGCTCTTCCACAACTTCCACAGGGCGCCGCTTGATTTGGGCCCACAGAGCAACCACTTGGTATAATTTCCTCCATCCATCCGTGAAAAAAAAATAGTTCAGATAACTAAGGAGAAAGCGCCTTTTCTCATAGACGTGGCAAAATGATCATGACTCACCACAACAAGTGTCTATCTTGCCAATGCCACGTGGTTCGACCACTCGCCTACTCAGATAGTCACCCACTCCCGTTCGTCCTCCGAACGTCGCCGGGAATGGTTTGAGCCGTTGGTTGCGGCTTGTGGAGCGGGTTTTCGACACCTATGATCTCCGGCTCTTCCACAACCTCCATCGGGCGCCGCTTGATTTGGGCCCAGAGCAGCCGCTTGGTATAATTCCATTCATCCCATGTGCAAATCAATTACACATTGTTCTAGTCTTCTAGAGACTTGGAGAAAGAGACAGATGACCCAAATACAGTATCAATTAATCACTTACCTTCCCAAACAAAATTAATAATTACTACTACTACATGCTAAAGAATGAGGGAAAAAGAGGAAGGACTTGACAGTTGACAAGTTGACATGTTTAAGGTGAGGACAAGTGAGGGGTCGAATGTCCAAGTTGGGTGAGGTGAGGGGAGCAGGAAAGAAAGAAGCCTGGCAGCAGACCCCTCACCAAACCTCCCTGGAAAACACGCCGCGTTAGACTAATCCAGAGCCCTACAGCTCACCCATCATTGGTGTGCACGGAAAGTGAAGGAAGGAAAGTCGCAGGAAGCGAGAAGAGGGAGGGAAGAATCGGCCGCGGACAGCTCTCCCCCACCCTCCCCTCCTCGTCTCTCAGCCAGCAGTATTAATCCCCTCCTTCCCCTTCCCTCCCTTGAAGCACACATGAGCCGCTCTGATTCTTCTTCAAGCTCGGCCTCGGCGTAGGACAGGCCCTCCTCACCTTCCGCCGCCACCAAACGCTTCTTGGTGGGGCAAGCAAGGAATTGCCGGAAAATCCTCTTCCCTGCCCCCCGTTGTTCTTCTTTAACTAGCCTTGGCGATTGCCTAGCGGTTCAGAAGGGCAGAGCGCCGGAGCCGGACAGAGAGAGGGGCAGGCCTGTGGGGATCGGGAAGATGATGGCGAGGCGGGTCTTGGTTGCCATTGCGGTTCTTGCGGCGGCGGCGGCGCTGTTTGTTGCGGCGGAGGCCCAGCAGGCGCCGGCGCAGCAGGGCCACCAGACAGAGAGGATCTCAGGTGAGGGGCCTTGTCTTGACTCTTGACTTGATACCCATAATCTTTGTCAGTTGTTTTTTTCGAATTAAGGGGTTTCCCCCCAATCTTGTCAGTTTGTGCAACTCGAACTGCTTGATTTCTCTAGCTGTTTCGTCTCCTGCATCTAGGACGCTGCTAAAGACAGCATTTTTGGCATCCTATATCAGGGAATTTTCATATTTGATTGCTTGTGGTTAGACTTCTCCAGCCTGAATTCACAGGTCCCATTTCACAATCAGATGCAAATGGATTATACAGATAGGTGGAATGGGGTAGTTTCTATTGGTGTTCCACCTCCAAATAATCTCTCTAGTTTCTGGTTCAATTCAAACTGAGTATCTTTTATTGAACATCCAGATGATATTAGCACCTCAGTTCATGTAGTTAGAACATGTACTACCTTGCTTAGGGCAATCATGATTCGTGCCATTTAGCATAGAGTATTAGAGTTAGATCTTGCTTAATATACAATCCTTTCAATCAAAGTGCTATGTGATCCTGTTGTCAAGCTTGGTATATCCTTTGCTCTGCTTTTGGGCAACACTCATAGATGTCTTCTGGCCAACAAAATGCAGGGAGTGCTGGTGATGTGCTGGACG
Source organism: Aegilops umbellulata (assembly GCA_032464435.1). NCBI lineage: Eukaryota > Viridiplantae > Streptophyta > Magnoliopsida > Poales > Poaceae > Aegilops > Aegilops umbellulata. Next base: position 509,783,478 of record CP136056.1, on the reverse strand, counting down.
ACGACCCTGTTGGGAGGCTCAAGGTGTTTATCTATGACCTCCCTGGAAAATACAACAAGAAGCTGCTGAAGAAAGATCCTCGGTGCCTGAACCACATGTTCGCCGCGGAGATCTTCATGCACCGGTTCCTGCTGTCGAGCGCGGTTCGGACGACTAATCCCGAGGAAGCGGATTGGTTCTACACACCTGTGTACCCGACATGCGACCTGACGCCTTCGGGTCTCCCCTTGCCCTTCAAGTCTCCGCGGATGATGCGCAGTGCGATTGAGCTGATCGCGACGAAATGGCCTTACTGGAATAGATCAGAGGGGGCAGATCATTTCTTTGTCACACCACATGACTTTGGCGCTTGCTTCCATTATCAGGTACAGACACATGAGCAAATCCTTGCTGTTTATTTGATTAAGTGAATACTACTGTAAGCAGTTGTTTAGTACTGGAGTACATGTGTTTTGAACAGCTAGGGCATATCTAATTGCAGCACAAAGCATGTGGACAGTGGGGCATCAAGATGCTAGTTTTTTTTTATTTGCACTTATCAATGGGCAGCCCTGACTTAAGTACTTCTGTCTGCAAATGCTCTGTCCTTCGTTTCAGATAATGATTTACTTGCTTTTTCTGTATAAAAGAAGTCTGACTACTCTTCAGATTTACAGTTAGCTGTCCAATTGAAAATAACTACATGCCAATCTGCCATGTCATGCCATGTTTTTTTCTGACTGACACATTATCTCTGATGCTTATTCCAGCACAATTTTGTCCTTCTGTAACACGAGCTTCCTTTATAATTTCAGGAAGAGAAAGCAATTGGACGAGGAATCCTTCCCTTGCTTCAGCGTGCCACACTGGTTCAGACCTTTGGACAAAAGAACCATGTCTGCTTGAAGGAAGGCTCCATCACAATTCCGCCATTTGCGCCTCCGCAGAAAATGCAAAATCACCTTATTCCCGGAGAGACCCCTCGATCCATCTTCGTATACTTCCGTGGTTTGTTCTACGACACCGGCAATGATCCCGAGGGTGGATACTACGCAAGGTAAATTGCTGTCTGTCAAAAAATAAAATTAGTCAGTCATATAGATCCTGCTATTCCCTCTTGCTGTATTGTATTGTCGATCTGACATTGTGATTTATTCTACAGAGGTGCTCGTGCATCTGTCTGGGAGAACTTCAAGAATAACCCGCTGTTCGACATCTCAACCGATCACCCACCGACGTACTACGAAGATATGCAGAGGTCTGTGTTCTGCCTGTGCCCATTGGGTTGGGCTCCATGGAGCCCCAGGCTGGTGGAAGCCGTGGTTTTCGGCTGCATCCCGGTGATCATCGCAGACGACATCGTCCTGCCCTTCGCGGACGCCATCCCCTGGGAGGAAATCGGCGTGTTTGTTCCCGAGGAGGACGTCCCGAGGCTGGACAGCATCCTGACATCCATTCCAACAGAGGACATACTGAGGAAGCAAAGGCTTCTCGCAAACCCTTCGATGAAGCAGGCCATGCTGTTCCCCCAGCCAGCTCAAGCAGGAGATGCGTTCCATCAGATACTGAACGGGCTCGCTCGCAAGCTTCCGCATGGCGAAGATGTCTTCTTGAAGCCCGGCCAGGCCCGTCTGAACTGGACTGCTGGCCCGGTGGGTGACTTGAAGCCGTGGTAGCATCTCTCGCATCGCGGTTTGGAGATGTATAAAAACCTTTTTGAAAATAAACATTTTCAGACCTGATATACTTTGCGCCTTTATACCGCCATGGTTGCACAGTGCTGACCATAAGTCAAATGTACATCTTTTTCATCTTCTTTGCTGATAGCTAGTATACCATAGAGCTCCGTCTTTTTTCTCTTCTTCTTTTTATATTAGTTGATGAAATGTGTCAACCATTGTGCACTTTGTTCGTTATATGTGGATATGATACTGGAAATTGCAAGATTTAAACCCTATCGACACAGGCTTGCGTATACTTTGTCAGTTGTACTTTGGTGCTTGACCCCGTCGATGATTTTCATTCCCCCTTTCTATTTTTTTTCTGCATCCACGATGAACAGTTTGGGGAAGTGTGAACTGCTGTAAGAAACTTTTTTTTAAAATTGCTGTAAGAAACATTTGCTATCTCATTTTGGATCCATGATGAACTCTGCAGGCTCCACAGTCCACACCCGTCTTAATGGGCCTGGGTGAGCGGTACCCACAAATGCTAGGGCAAGCCCATTTCCTTCCTTCTCGGCCTTTGCTAGATAACCACCAGGCCTGCCACCGAGCATCACCGAATCCGCTGTTTTCCCCTCTTCTTCCCCACTCCCCAGTCTGCTCTTCCGACCCAGGTCCGCGCTGCAGATCCGCCGCCTTCGTCCGTCGAGCACAGGAGGTAAATCGCCTCCCCCACTTTGTCCTAGCTCGCATCCACCGTGTGCTAGATCCCCCATTCTTGCTCTGTTTTGTTTAGGCGCCACGGGGGAGCTTTGAAACAGAGTGGCTGCCAATTTCTGCAGGACCTTGGAACCATGGCGACCATGACCAACGAACAAATGGGGTCACCAGGTTCAGCATCACCGACTAGCCATCAGCCCTCGGCGCTTGCTCAGGTCACCTCAATCTTCACCGCCCTCATGACTAGCATATACAGAGAGCTGGACTAAACGTGTTCGTTTGGAAAAATAGTACTACTGTACTATGCTTGGTAGTATATTCTGGCTAGATAATAATACCATGCCCTCATGCGGCATTCTAGGTCGACGACAGTACAGATGATATATTTTCCTGGACAAAAGAATCATGATGCATACATAGATTCGCCTTTACCTTGGTATATATGTTTGCTCTGTGTCATGCCACTCGCTGCTCATTTTAAGTATGCCATCATTCTTTGTTCCAGTCCTGCACTGATACCACCATATTGGGGTTCTGAACATTACAGGATGCTTCGACGATCATCAGAATTCCCTTCAGAGCCATACTTGATTTCGTGCTAGCAGAGCTGGGAATCCCAGAGGCCAAATACCGTCGCGAGATATGCTACGGAAACAAGATCTGCGTCAGCGTGCTCTTCGACGCCTCTACGATCAAAGGAGCCCCCGCCCATATGTCGATATCCGGAACATATTCCACGGACGAGGAAGTGGCAGAGGACACGGCTGCTCTTAAAGCCATTGAGTACTTAGAAACCACAGCCAATGTGGTGATCAGGGACTACAGTTACGACAAACTGAAACGGCTGGAGGAAGAAAGTGAGCGCCTGATGGAGCAGTTGGAAGAAGCAAATTATGGCATATCCAAGCTTGTTAGGGGCTGGCTGCTTGCTGTCAGATGTGTCTGTTCATTCTCTCATAGTCTTAAGCTACTCCTGGGCAAAGTATCATGGATGAGATTATGAATGCGGCTACTCTCGGTATCGAAGGTCTGTAGGCAAGCGATTAGAGAACTTCCAGAGAAGATCAAAAGCTGCTCTTAGGAAAGGACCCGTTCTATCAGGAATGCCAAGTCATATGTAAATTATTGTACTGTAAGCAATCGTACTAAATTATTGTAATGTAAGCATCGTACTAAAATGTAGTAAGTGATCGTGCTAAGTGATTGTACTAAAACTGCCATTTTGCTTACCAAGTGGTGTTTTCCTTGCACCCCATGTGAAGTTTGCTCTGGGTAGTTTCAACTCCTATGGAGTTTATCTACATCAGATATGTTGAATGAGTGTTGGGAGTACTCCCTCCGTCTCAAGACTTTTTGCAAGCTAAAACATCTATTATGGGACGGAGGGAGTACCTTTTTGTTGAATCGTCAGTATCAAGTAGGAGTACAAGTATTTCCCATGGCAAAACGGCCTACACATGTGCTGGTTGAATGTACTGCCATGTACCAGTGTCACCAGGCACATTATCTGCCCAGTTATATATTCACAGAGCATTCAGAAAGGCCATATACTGTTATTGCTAGCCATCAAACCTTCGCTTTGAGAAATGACATTCAGACTAGGGTTTTTACAACAAATCTGTTTGAATCTTTGAGAAATGACGGATTAAGGAGGGACATAGGGGAGAGAATACATCCCTATGCCGGTTCCCTCCCAGATTATGGACTCTAAAAGGAAGAAAATTTCGTGGACACCGGCTGCAAAGTTCACCCCGTGCGTACCCATGCCAGGATTTGTCCACGTGTCCCCTCCTTGCATCCGACCGCTGCCGCTCGTTTCCATCCGATCGGTGCTTCCCTCGGCTCGGGAGCGCTCGCTCGGCTCCAAACGCGTGCGATCACGGCTCGCTCACGAGGCAAGGCCGGCTGAGGCGGAGGCCCACACCGGTCCTTTCGTCTCGCAGCCTCGGCGTCTTTCGTGCACGGCCGCCGCCGCCGCCGGCGGCCAATCCTCCATCGTTCGTCAATGGTCCCCTCGTCTGCTTCCGCAATCGCTTCGTTGGCTGAAGCCCCCAAACCTGCCGCAACCGCTTCCCCCTCCGGCCCTCCCCCTGGTCCGCCATGATGGAGGGCACGGTGTGCCCAATCCAGGGTTATCCCGTCTCTGGCGCCGGCCTCTCATTCCACCACGCGCACCTCCATCTCGCCCAGAACTAGTGACTCCCCTCCCTGGCAAGTCTGAAATCTTGTGTTTCCTTCAGGCTGTTAGCATGCAATTGGCTCCTTCAGATAAGATGTTTGATTTGCTAATCGTACATGACTACACGTTAATTAGATATTTTGATTAAACTGAGCACGAACGAAGTGCAACCTGGCAAGATCGTATTTGATCGGATCGTTTGATTCACTCAGTCGAGCTACAAAATCAACTGCATCACTAGTTTCAGAGTAAAGAAAGTGTAGTTTCAGACTGAAGAGTATTTAGTTTACAGGAGGACGAACTGTACATGATTTTGCTATATGTCTAACAACTATCTGAACAAACTCAGATGGACTACTAATTTAATGCGATTTGTGCATGCCTTTGCAGCCGTGAAAGAGAAGTACACCGCTGGAACAAGACAATTGACGTCATGGAAACAATTAGACAACATCAATAATTCCTGATGAGTAGACTTAAAAGTAGGATTTTGATATATTGCAAATCTGGAGTAGACTTCAGGACAAATGGTGTACCAGTGTATAGCTGATTGCTCTCCCTGACAATTTCCAACTATAATGTACATTTGTACACTGTATCTTTTCATCTAAGATATATATGAATGATTTGAGATCCTCAACTTGATTGTTCCGTCATTAGAAAATATATGCTATTTGTGGTGTTTTTATTTAGTAGGCCTAAATTCAGTTCAAGGCAGACAACACTATGTGTCTGAAAATTCAGATATGTATTGCATATCTGGAGTGGAATTCATGCTCCTGTGTTTTCTACCGTCTAAACCACATCCATAAAAAGCATGAAGTTCAACTGGAGCAAGGATTGCTTAGGTTTAGTATGAACTATGTCAGCCCTTTAGGGCAGGCATTATGGAAAATACAAATGTTTTAAATCGGAGGTCTGAAAATCTGAAACTTCCGCAGGTGCTCGGCCTCAAAGATTTAACACTTTACACATTCTGTTTCATAATCAATGTAATCTCGCTGAAATCCAGAGATGATGACAAAATTCAGTGTACTACAGTGCATCAATTATAATTCATAGATACACCAAATGACACCAAAAAAAATTTGTACTCCTTATTGGGTACGCGTAATACTAATCATCAAAAGGTAACTTTCTAGCAGCTGATGACAATGTGGCATCCTGCTCAACCCCAAGTAAAAGACTTGTAAATCCGCATTGGATGGAAGGAGCTGACATGGTTGAAGGTTGCCCATACACATCATTTGCAAAGTTTAGCATTGTGGCAGTAGCGTATCCGCCTTGGATCAACGGTGCAGCCATGATCGAAGATCGCCCATAGACATTATTTGAAAATTTTGGCATGGTATTAGTAATGTCAATACTACCAGCATTCACATCCTGTATCATAGAATATGAAATTGTTCATAAAACATGCAAGTCAAATATGAAAAGGGGATACTGACTCTGAGTCAAATATCTTACCATCAATTCCTTTGGATCAATGCCGTCATCCCTGTTTTGTACTGCATTTTTTTATCTTCTCCTAGAGTCAGACATATGAATTGAAAGAAAACTAAAACAATTAACAATAGAAGTATAGAATGGAAAAAGGCTTGCTATAATGGGTAGGATCGGTACCTTTCTTTTTAGCACCTTTTCTTTTTCTTCCCTTTCTTTTTTTCGAGGGAGATGGTTGCCCATTTACGCTTTGTGCCTTTTACTACCTGAGGAACTCTGAATGATATTGTACCATTTATTGTGTTTGTATCACACTCAGCCGAAACTAGCGGAACCTCGCTCGATTTTTCCTGTCCAAATACCATCCTTGCTGACACTAAACTGAATACGAGCCTCACAACCTGTCCTTGTAGTGTCCTTACATGATTGGATTTCTACCGAAAAAGGCTTTCGCCCCGCTTTATATATAAAGCATCGACCAACAACAACCCGGTACAAACGCACGCCACCGCAACACACGCACACACCCAAGGCAAGATACATAAGCGCTGAGCGCAGCAACACCACCCCAAGCACTACAAGAGCAGCCGGGTCCTCGCCCGTGAACACGCCACCGCGAAGAGATGAAGCCGCATATGACGAACCGTGGGCTCCAAGGCGGTGCCTTCTGGAAGGAAACGATATCGGAGCGCCGCCACCGCCCGACCCGAGAGTCAGAGTTTCCCCTAGAGCAACACGACGGGCAATGATGGCCGCGACGACGCCTTCAGGAAGGGAGCGAGCTTCGCCGCCGCCGATCCGTCCGAAGATAGGACAGGTTTTCACCCCGGCCCATACTCACCGCCACCGAACGTCACACCCCGGCGACCATGCCGCCCACACGACCATGGTCACAGGGCAGCACCAAGGCACGGGCTTTGCCCATGAGCACCGCGACACCACCACCAGGGCCGCCACCCCGGAATCCAAGACCTCGACGCCATCTCACCAGTTACCCAGCGCCACGCCACCTATAGAGACGGGTGGAAAGGCCCCGCCTTTCACACCCCTGAGCTGCCCCCAACTGGCCGCCATCGGCCCGTCCTGCTGCCGGGCGCGAGACTAGCGCGGTCCTGCCGCCGGGCGCGAGACGGGCGCGGTCCTGCTGCCGGGCGCGAGACAGGCGCGGTCCTGCAGCCGGGCGCGAGACATGCACGGTCCTGCTGCCGGGCGCGAGACGGGCGCGGTCCTGCTGCCGGGCGCGAGACGGACGATGTGCCACAGCTGAGAAAAGCCCAGTCCTTCGACGGAAGTGGTGTGTGAGCGACGGGGAGAGGAATCGAAGGCCGCCGCACGCCGCCTACGGACGAACCGACGCCGAAACATGTCAGCCGCCGCTGCAGCCAACATGCCAAGCTACCGTGGATCCCTCCACGGCCGGAGCAACAGCCACACCAGGCCACTGCCCATCCCGCGCCGCCCGCCGGACTCCAGTCGTCGAGTCCGTCGGTCACGCAGCCACCAGATCGGCCACCACACCCGCGCCGCCACCGCCACCACACACGCGCCGCCACGCCCTGGCCAGAGCCGGCCAGCATCCGCGACCAGGACGTGCACCGGCCACCGCCCTGCGCCACTAGCCGGGTCCCCGGCGACAAATCCAGCCGGATCTGGCCGGAACCCTGCTCGCCCGCAACCACCAGCACCGCCGCCGCCGCGTCAGATCCGCCGCCCACCGCAGCCACGAAGGCCGCACCTTGAGCAGGATCCGTCGCCGCCTTCAGCCGCCAGCCAGCAGGACGACGGCCTCCAGCCCACGACGCCACAGCCCGCGCCGCCCGGCGGCCAGATCTGGCCGTTGCAGCCCGGGCACGCCCCGCCGTTGCAGTGCCCGCCACGCAGGCTTGCACCAGCGCACCACCGCCGCCAGAACGCGGAGCCGCCACACCCGCACAACGCCGCGCCGTCGCGCCCACCGCCGCGCGACGCACCGGCCCCAAGAAGCACGCCCGCGCAGCCCCTTCAAGCAGGAGGACGCCAGCGCCCCGCCGCCGCCGGCACCGGTCGGGCTTTGCCCGGCCGTGCCCTCTGGCGGCGGCGGAGCAGGGGAAGAGGAGGAGGAGGAGGGGGGCGCTCGACGGGATCTGGTCGCCCTCCCCGTCGCCTCGCGGGGGCGACGCCCATGATTGGATTTCTCGATGGCCTTGGTTACTGCAAACTATATATTTTTGAGATATATTGTTATCACCTCGTCGCTTTGTGTGGCTTTTTCTGATACTGAACCCAACCTTTGCGGCATATGCGTTGTACATATCATAAGCGCTGTCCTCTGAATCGAAAACCAATCCAACTTCTGGAACAATCAATGTTTCTCCAACTTTATCAATCACCTGCCATATAATGAGTCCAAAGTTAAATTTATATTACCATAATGTGATGTGGGAAACTGTTTTTTTCCTCCACTTTGAGAATTTGTTTTCCTAAGCTTACTGAAGAATGCATATTAATTTTGAGCAGTCATTTGCTAAGTAATCAGTGCATAGGACACTACTAGAGTATGATAATCTTATGCCGATTGCCTGACTAGGATCTCGCTTTTTAACCCGTACCTGCATTGGTTGCTCTACACCAGCGACCCCGTCGTCCTGCTGACCTCCTTCTCCTCTCATGGCGGTGGTGGTCGTATCCTCCCGGACTGCTCCTCCTGACATGACGCGCGGGGGCTGCAAGTTCAAGGCGTGCGCACAACCATTCCCGTCTGCGAGGTTTATGTGGTACAAGTCACTGGCAGTGCCACCATGGTCGTCCTTGTGAGCCACAGTGACATATTCCGTCATGGCCGCTCCTGTCATTCTCGACGATACTGCAGCTTCAAACTACGGCGGCCATGGATGCACTAGTGCAGAACCGGGCAATAGCACCGGTTCGTAAGGCTCTTTAGTGCCGGTTCCATAACCGGCACTAAAGTGTGGGCACTAAAGGGCCCCTCCTTTAGTACCGGTTCAGCACGAACCGGTGCTAAAGGCCAACCACGTAGCACGAGGCAGCTCCGGGGACAGGGAGCCCTTTAGTACCGGTTGGTAACACCAACCGGTACTAAATGTTTGTGGGTTTTTGGGTTGTTTTTTCTTTTTCATTTAAATTTGTGTTATCAATTTAATTTAGGATTATTTTACGTTATAATGAGTTGTAGTAGTCATCATCATCATCATAATCATCGCATATTAATAACTAAATAAAATCTAATTATCACTATTTAATCATCATAGTCGCTAGCTAGCTATCTAATAATCATCACCAACACTGGCTAGCTTAAAGAGGAAACATTTAGTTTGTAATTAACAGAAGCAAAGATATCATCGAGTTCAACATAATCATCACCAACATCAAAGTTCAGGACACGGACATGAGACAAGTACTAATTAGTTAAGAGCATGAAAACTAGCTACTCCTGCTGCTCCCTCTCAGGTAGAATAGCATAGAACATGTATAGCTCTCCTGATTCATCATACTGGAGCATGCAGATGAGTCTGTCTCCTAATCTCGGGTTGCGCTTCTCCTTACTGCCCCCTAGTACTTCTCTGCGATCGTTAACAATTTTGCTCCAATCTTTCACTATTAAGCATTCTTCGCTTTCAGAAATCCTGAATGCACTCATGTGCAATGTAGGATATCTTGGAGATAAGCTAACCATTGACATGTCACCTTTAGTCTTGATCCACTGAGGCACAACTGTCATCGGAAGTCCCTGTTGAAGAACATCGTATAGTAATTAATATACTAATTAACAATGAAAGTTTAGCTTTAAAAACAATGTATGCAAAAGATGCACTAATTAAGGACAAATAGTTAAAATCTTACCATCTTTCAATTATAGATGTGACCGTAGTTCAATACGATCACCATTGGTCGCACGTTTTGAGTACTAACATTTCTAAGTTCAGGAAAAAAAATTGTCTTGACAGTATTAAGATCCTCAAGCCATGAAACATAATGACTTATCTCCTTGCAGTTTAGTTGAGCCCCGGGGCAGTAGTAGGTCCTGTCTACCAAGCGCCGGACATGTTTGCTTGAACCGAAATAAGCTGATAATACAAATTAGTTGTCAACTATTTTTGAATAAACTGTATCAAAGACATAAACACATGGATGCATGGTTGAGAAAAACTCACATAATGGTAGAACTGGAGGCGTTTGCACATCGACCCAGATGTCTATATTATCTTCAATATCATCTTCCGGACGAATATCAAAGGTGATAACCATATCAGGCTCAAATGCATAAGCCTTGCATAGTGCTTGCCAAGTTTTGCATTCAAAATGGGTGTATGTGTCTCCATTATATAATTTGACGTTGAAAGTATACCCATGCTCCGTTTTCAAGTAAACTCTCTTTACCTCCATATCATCTATAGCACTAAAACCTATCTTATCCAAGACAAAAATTCTTGCATGGCAGAGGATGCGCTAGTAGAATAGTGAAAAATTAAAATTATAAGTTGAAGGAAATGAAGCATAAGTTTTGCAATTCAAATAATAATTGACAAAGTGACTTACTGTATCAACTTCGAATGTCTCATCCAGCTTGATGCTGAAGCGTCTACCATCAACAAGGAATTTTTTGTCGCAGAGGCCGCGCTGGTCTTCACAGTGTTCGCACGTAATATAATCTTTTTCGTCGTCAGATGACATTTCCTATGTTTATATAGGTGAAACATTAAACACCTATATATATATATATATATCTAGCCAAATATATATATTCATCTAACATTTGACATTAATATATCTAACTATATTCATCTCTAACAATTGACATTACTTTTCTATCTAATTCATCAAACATTCGACATTAATCTAACATTTATATAAACTCAAATTATATATAAAAATTAAATAAACAGAAAAACGCATTAACAAATAATATTTTACTTAGATCATCAAATCTCAGATACCTAAATTTTCTTACTAAAAATAAACTAGTTATATTAATTATTGAACTAGTTTAAATCTCATATACCTAAATAAACTAGTTCGACAATTTTCTATCTATAGCTAATTAATTCATCTAACATTCAATCATCTAATTAACTTTTCTAAAAAACAGAAAATAAGTAAAAAAAATGTGTGTGTATGTGTATGTACGTATATATATATGTGTGTGTACGTATGTGTGTGTGTGTGTATGTGTGCATGTACGTGTGTACGTATATATGTGTGTGTGTGTATCGTACGGGGTGGCGGCGTACGGGGCGGGGACGGCGTACGTACGGGCGGCGGCGTACGGGGCGGCGGCGTATATGTGTGCGACGACGACGGACGGCGGCGGGGAGAGCATCGAGACGTACCGCGAACGACGATGGACGACGGCGCGGCGCGCGGCGTTCGGGGTGGTGGCGCGAGACGACGACGACGACGGGCGGCGGCAGCGGCGGGGACGACGACGACGACGACGGACGACGCGGGCGGCGGCGACGACGACGGGGCGACGGGCGCGCGCGAGAGCGAGAGGTTGTGGACGAAAGAAGTGGAGATCTAACTGAATTTTTGCAAGTGTTGTATATAAAGGAGATGCCTTTAGTACCGGTTACTAAAGGCCTGCCTTTACTACCGGTTTGTGGCACGAATCGGTACTAAATACCACCCTTTAGTACCGGTTTGTGCCACAAAACCGATACTAAAGGCCTCGCGCTGCCACCCCAAAGTTTAGTCCCACCTCGCCGGGCGAAGGGCAGCCGCACTGGTTTATAAACCCAGCCGCGGCTGTCTCTTTGAACTCCTCTGTATAGCAGGCTTGTGGGCCTAATTTCCGCGCGCTGCCCTGTGAGTCTGCTGGGCCTTAGGGCCTGTAATTGCACGCCCGTGGCGTAGCAGACCCACAGGACAGCGCCCCAATTTTTTTATATATTTTTCTTTTCTGCTTTATTTTCTTCTATTTATTTCTGCGTAGTTTTTTGTATAATTTTTTCTTTTCTGTTATATTTATTTGTGAGTAGTTTTTCATCTAGTTTGCCAAAATTCAACATTTTCAGAGTTCATTTTGTAGTGATTTTCAATTTCACGGTCATTTTGTGAAAGAAAAAGAAATAGCAAATATTTTTTTTCCTTTTCTGCTTTATTTTTTCTTCTATTTATTTCTGAGTAGTTTTTTCTTTTCTGCTATATTTATTTTCTTCTATTTATTTCGGAGTAGTTTTTTTATATAGTTTTTTTCTTTTTCAGCTATAGTTTTTTTCTTTTCTGCTATTTTTTCTTTTCTGCAAAACTTGATGGTCAAAGTCTGGAGTTATAACCAAAGTTTTAAAAAAAGAAATGCCGACGTGTAGTGTAATAAGTCCGGAGTTGTAATAAGTTATTAAAAATAAAAAAAGAGGTGTAATGCTCGTTAATTTGCTTCAAGCCTTTCGGAATAGTGTAAACTGCACTGCGCGTAGCTCCGTGCAATCTACCATATTTCTGAAGGCTTGAAGCTAAGCAACGTGAGCATTGAGCCTCTTCTTCATCGTCTCTGCACTCAGGGCTTATAAACCGCTCCTAGTCTCTCTCTCTTGGCGAGGTGGGACTAAAAAACAGCTTACTAAGAAACTGTAGTACTGATCACCCTTTAGTATCGGTTGGAGCCACCCGGTACTAAATGTGGTACTAAAAATTCTGGAGTTGTAATAAGTTTAAAAAAATGAAATGCCTTTGTAACAGATGAGTTTAATTTCGTCAGAAACCTGAATACTTCGAAAGAGATTGTCCAGTTTGTAAACGAAGTGCATCCAGTTTTTGCCGTAACCCTCTCTACTTTTTTAAACAATCTATGTGGGTGAAATGATGATACCATTGCCAAGTTTCAACTTTTTTAGAGTTCATTTGTAGTGCTTTTCAATTTCCAGGTCATTTAGTTCTCAAAACAAATCATTAAATTCATGAAAAATAGCAAATGAAGGCACAAATGGTTGAAAGTTGATGGCGTCGCTTTGAATGGTGCAATATGATCTCTTATACAGTCTAAATTGTCAATATGATCTCTTATACATCAAAAATACATTGATCATCAATGATCTTTTTGTGTACAATCTGATTTGTCAATATGAGTCATCACCAGTTTAGGAACTGGTGAAGACTCATATTGCGGCCACAAATTCTACACATAGAGTTCAATGAAGACCAAGTGCTTGTGATAGTTTGAGAAATAACATATTTAAGGTGGTAAAAGCCTTGTTAGGCGAGCGAGGTGGGACTAAAAACAGCTTACCATAACCACATTAGTACCGATTTATGGTACAAGCCGGCACTAAATGGTGATGGTGGGGCCATAGCCTGACCGCAGGCTGACACAACCTCTTTAGTACCGGTTCGTGGTACGAACCGATACTAAAGGTTCGCCACGAACCGGTACTATTGATCGTCGCCACGAACCGGCACTAATATACACATTAGTGCCGGCTCTTATTCAAACCGGCACTAACGTGCTTCACGTTTGACCCTTTTTCTATTAGTGATGGCTAATGGGGCCTTGTGATGCAGAGGATGACGATGCGTTTGGGCATGAGGCAAACATGGTTCTGGTCTCGCCCGGCGGAGTGAGGGCCGGACCAGGGTTCCCTCGGCCGCCACCAGTCTCATCTGCCATGATCAGATCGCCGCTATTCAGGGGAATCACAAGTATGCGTATCTGATTGAAAGGGCATAACGACGAGAGCCGATTGCGTGTAGTTTTTGCAGTCGGGCGGAGCCCAGCGAGCCGGGACCGCACTTGTTTTGAGCCGACTGAACCCATCTGAGCCAAGGGACGCAAGTAACGGAGCGGAAGAAACAGCGATCGCCCGATGGGAAGCTGAGACACGTGGACAAATCCTGGCATGGGTATGCACGGGATGGACTTTGCAGCCGGTGTCCATGAAATTTTCTTCCTCTAGAAATGCGTCTATTGTCTTTATTCCAACAATACAATTGACCTGAAAGTGAGGTGCCTATAGATATATATGGACAAAATTATAAAATGTCCCCCGGCCTCTTCATTTGGTAGATGCATACAGCCACTTTATTGATTATTCTCGAGGACCTTACAAAGTGTTATAACAATAAGCCTGAATCCACCAACTAGGCAACATATGCCGGTACTCCTATCCATATGATGAAGGGGTGCTAGCTGGGCCACTACCCAGACCACTCACCTAAACCTAACATCAAAAGCCGGAATCCCCAGCCTAGCCACATACCAGGTCTGGGGCATAAACCGGTCTGACGCACTCACAGGTGTCGTCTCCACCATCTTTCACTGGTCCATCTCCAAGCAGATTGAGGTGTCAACCTTGGCAGGCCCTCCGCCATCAACGCCACCATGACGCCAAATGACGACCACCACCTACGGTAGAACATCACCAAGCAGATGGAGCGCTATCACAAGATGAAGATCAGCGGTAGAATAGATAAATCGCCGCACACATTGCCGCCGCCAAACACCTCACACGCACCACGAAGCGCCCACCGTGCTTCCGGGGACCCCAGGCGACGCCTTCAAGAAGGAGCGCGATGAAGGTACGACGCCGTCGCCCGCAAGGGGAACTAGAGCTTTCGCCCAAATGAAGAGCACAGTGAGAGACAGGATAGGACCTCGACAAGGCCTCCAAGAAGGGAACCGACGCCCACAAGGCGCCGCCATTGTCGTGGCCTCCGCCGACGCCCAAGGGTTTCCCCCGATCCCGATCCCGCCCCCGTCCCAACTACCCGGCCAAAGACCTGGCCAGGGGAGCGCCCGCAGCCGGAGAAGGCGTCGGACTTCATCGTAGCAGGCACGCTGGGTGACGGGGCACCCCGACCCACCGTAGTAGACGTCCACCGAGACCTCGCCACCCGCACAGCCGAAGTCGCGGACCACCAGCTCCCACGGCCGTCGCCCGTCGAGAGGCCACGCCGTCCACACCGTCCGAGGCCGCCGCCCCGGCATCCACCCACCGCGCACATCCCGTCAAAACACGGAGAACGACCCACACCGCCGCCGCCACCAGGGAGACCACGCCGCGAGCACCCAAGCCGGGCGACGAAGCAGGGCCGCGCCGGCCAGATCCGGGCGGATCCGGCGATCCCCGGCCCACCAGCCGCCACAGAGGAGCCAGCCCCAATCCAGGGCCGAGCCGGCCTGATCTGGTAGTTCGGCGGCCACCAGGAGTTGAGGAGGCGGGCGGCGGCGTCTGATGCGGGGAGGGGGCGCCTCCACGTCGAGGCGGGTGCGCGGGGAAGCCCCGCCGCCGCCTACTGCCGCGCGGGCGGCTGCCGGCGGCGGCGGGGGAGGAGGGGGGGAGGCGGGGGGAAACCTGGGGGCGGCTAGGGTTTCGCCCCCGAGTCGCCCGGAACGGACGACGTGGGGGAGATGTTGATTTCAAGTGGTCTAAAATGTCATCTTATATATTTCGTCCATGTCTTCATGTGTTATTCTAACGGCCTCAATTTCTTTAAATCTTCATTTGAAGTGTCATCTTCATTTCTCGTATGTTGATGACACCTCATGTTAGATCATGCTCCAATGCATGTCTTTTTTATACAGGTCTTTTATTTCTTAATAATAGAAATCTATATGCCTAGCCGAAGTATTTGTCTATCATATTACAACATTATATACTGTAAATTCAACTGAACGGATGGCTCGAAACCACATGAGCAAAAGACAAATCATAATATAACTATAACCAGTGGTTAAATTTAATGAGGTACGACTGAATTTGTAATTTTCTGTTCCTCGAATTGTGAGATTGATGAGCTTGTTCATTAGTCAACGCCCGAGAGAAGGAAAACGCTTTGTGAGAGAGGAAATGTTAACTGCTGTAAGAAGCATCGACACCACCAGCCACGATTTACAATTCGAGGAACAATCCGACTTTTCAGGAAATACAAAGTCACAATTCGAGGAACAGAAATTTAGCACAATTCTGAAATCTAACTTGGATTTCCTGAAATGTTCGATGTGGGCTATGTCCATTTATTTTGTTATATATTTTCAGATTCAGAAGAGTCTTTGGCATAGGTTAGGTGGGTGTGCGTGTTGCCCCAGAATTTTGCAGTCCGGCCGCAACAGATGCTACTGGTGGCAGTGTTCTGAGATTCGTCACCGTGAGAGTAACTTCAACAGTAATATATAGCCAAATCAGCAAATTTACCTGTGACAATGAGTTAATGAGGAGAGAGGTAATTTGAATAACTTAGCTAGTTGCCATAAGCCCATAACATAATATATTTCAATACAATATGAGTCTATAACCTTGATTTCAAGTGGTCTAAAATGTCATCTTATATATTTCGTCCATGTCTTCATGTGTTATTCTAACGGCCTCAATTTCTTTAAATCTTCATTTGAAGTGTCATCTTCATTTCTCGTATGTTGATGACACCTCATGTTAGATCATGCTCCAATGCATGTCTTTTTTATACAGGTCTTTTATTTCTTAATAATAGAAATCTATATGCCTAGCCGAAGTATTTGTCTATCATATTACAACATTATATACTGTAAATTCAACTGAACGGATGGCTCGAAACCACATGAGCAAAAGACAAATCATAATATAACTATAACCAGTGGTTAAATTTAATGAGGTACGACTGAATTTGTAATTTTCTGTTCCTCGAATTGTGAGATTGATGAGCTTGTTCATTAGTCAACGCCCGAGAGAAGGAAAACGCTTTGTGAGAGAGGAAATGTTAACTGCTGTAAGAAGCATCGACACCACCAGCCACGATTTACAATTCGAGGAACAATCCGACTTTTCAGGAAATACAAAGTCACAATTCGAGGAACAGAAATTTAGCACAATTCTGAAATCTAACTTGGATTTCCTGAAATGTTCGATGTGGGCTATGTCCATTTATTTTGTTATATATTTTCAGATTCAGAAGAGTCTTTGGCATAGGTTAGGTGGGTGTGCGTGTTGCCCCAGAATTTTGCAGTCCGGCCGCAACAGATGCTACTGGTGGCAGTGTTCTGAGATTCGTCACCGTGAGAGTAACTTCAACAGTAATATATAGCCAAATCAGCAAATTTACCTGTGACAATGAGTTAATGAGGAGAGAGGTAATTTGAATAACTTAGCTAGTTGCCATAAGCCCATAACATAATATATTTCAATACAATATGAGTCTATAACCTACTTCATAATGAAGCTTTGCATGATATCACACTTTCGTTATTATAACTATGAAGATAGTAACATCGGCTAGGGTCATGTTATGTTATCGGTGTAAGAGCATCTCTAACAGACTCCTTAAAAGATCCTAACCATACATGCGATGAGAGCCTATACATATAAAGGGTAGTATAAAGGGTACACCCCCCTCACAAAATGTATAAAGGATAGTATGGACTTTTCATAAATTGTACTTACTTTTCTACGTAAACATTATAGGTTCGTATAATACGCGGCGAACAGACCTCCCACATGGGCTCAGCCCATTTAGTTTTTTTAGTTTTAATCATCAAAAATTGAATGTCGTCGGCAGGACTCGAACTACAGCCCTCATGGCCCTCAGGCACTACGTGTAACCGGATAAACCATCTGGGCTAGCACATCTGATATGCTTACTTACCTTCTTTTCCTCTTCTTGTTCGAGAGACACAACGCCAAGAAAAAAAACACATCACCTTCTATGTTTTTTTTTGCACGGTTTTTGTTACGGTTTCTAGTTTTCCTGTTTTGTTCATAAAAGACTAATATTTGTTTTTCTAATTTGTACATAAATTTCAAAAAAAAATGTTCATGCCTTTCAAACTTGCTCAGAATGTCAAAACATGAACAGTTTTTTTATAAAAGAACAAAATTTTAAACATGTATATTTTTTTAAATAGTAACGAATTTGGAATTCCAGAAGAATATAAAAAAAATGAATTCCGAAATTTTTTAATTTATGAGAAATAGAAACAATAAAGAGAATAAACGAAAAGTCAAAGAAGACAAAAAATGAACAAGAGAGAATATAAAAAGGGAAAAGAAAAAACACGGTTCACGACCTTCGAGAATGTCCCAAAGCCGGAAAAAATGGCTGGGAAGCCGAGGTTCCCAAAACCGAGAAAACCTTTTGGCAAATTTCCTTAGTGAACTTCTTTTTTGAAAATTTTCAGATCCATGAATATTTTGTAAAAAAATTGATGAACTTTTTTCAAATCCGTGAGCTCTTGGACCGGGCCCACACGCGCCCGACGAGAGCAATGTTGTCGCCTAGTTAGGCCAAGGCCTAAGCGTTCTATTTTCTTTTCTATCCTTTTCATTTCATTTCTTATTTTACTAATTCACTTTTCTCTTTTTAATACCAAAATACATGTCTTAACTAACTTTTTAAACTAAGGATTCCAAATTATTTTTTCTATTTTTTTATTAAGTGCTTTTAAAAAATACTTACGGTTTTCAATTTTATCTCTTTGTATTTATTAGTTGGGTTCATTTCAAGGATGTCCAATAAACACCATGTTTAACGGAGATTATTCGGTAAGGTCAGAATGGTTCATCCGAGAGCACATTATTTTTCGATATCTTTGAAATGGCCCCAATTTCCCCAGCAAAAAAGAAGAAGAAATGGAGCTAATTTTTCCCATGGCCTTTTATGAGCAATTCAAGGCACCATGTCAAGTTGATTTGGTTTTCGAGAAGTTCTGCATTTTCTGGAGTTTTCTTAGTAAAAGAAGACCGATAAAATGGTCGAACATGTCGCAACTTACATATGGTGTCGGAAATTGTTAAACCTAGCATGGTTGCCTACCATGGGCATGCCCATCCGGGTGCAGGCAGGGGACATGCCCGTGGTAAGGATCCATGCCAGGTTTGAACGATTTCCGATAAAATATGCAAGTTGCGACACGTCCTATCATTTAGTTGCCTTTTTTAACCGAGAGAAGTCCAGAAAAGATCAAATTTGTCAAAAACCAAAACAACTTGGCATGGTGTGTTTAATCGATCATATAAGATCATGGAAAGATTTAGGGTGAGTTAATGGATGCCGCAAAAACATGCCCTCAAATTGACCCTTCTCGCTTACCTGAACAACCTCTGTTGAACATGATATATTTTTGGACATGCATGAAATGACCCCAACCATTTCCAGTAGGCGGGCATGCCCATGGTAGGCATCCATGTCAGGTTTGAATGAATTTCCCACAACATATGCATGTGACACGTTGTGTCACGTCCGGCCATTTATAAGCCAGTTTTCACCGAGAAAACTCTAAAAAAATGCAAGAATTATCGAAAACATAAACAGCTTGACATGGTGCCTTGATTTAATCATAGAAGGAGGTGGGAAAAATTAGGCCATTTGAAGGATGTTGAGAAACAATGTACCCTCAAGTAGAGTCTTCTAGCCAACCGGAACATCCTCCATTAAACATGGTCTACTTTTGGACATTCTTAAAATGACCCCAACCTTTTCAACCTGGTGGGCATGACCATGGTAGTCATCTATGCCAGGTTTGGACGATTTCTGACACAGTATGCAAGTTGTGACACGTCCGCCCATTTATCGGGCGTTTTTGACGGAGAAAACTTTGAAAAATGCAAAACTTGCGAAAAAGCAAAACAACTTGGCATGGTGCCTTGAATTGGTCATACAAGGGGTCATACAAGGCATCAAAATAATATGGGCCATTTCAAGCATGTCGGGAAACGACGTGCTCTTATATGGAGCCATCTCGCCTACTCAAACACCTCTGTTGATCATGGTCTAACTTTTTCTTTTTCCATCTTTTGTAGTGCGTCAAATATAACACTAAAAAAAGACTCTGGTTTTCCTTTTCAACCGGGCTGGTTTTTTCTTCGGTTTTTACATGGGTTTTTATATTATTTTCTTTTTCTTTTCTTTTATTGATTTTGAAAAAAGTTCATCAAAAAATCAAAATAAGTTTATCAATTTTGAAGGAAAGTTCATTGATTTGGGAAAAAATTGCAAATTTGAAAAAAACATTGATTTAGAAACAAAGTTCGTCAATTTTATAAAAAAGTTTAACAAATTTCAAAAACAAATCGCCAATTTGCGAAATAGTTCATGAATTTGAGAAGAGAACTGATCAATTTTGGGGAAAAAAGTTCACTGATTTGGTAGAAAAATTCAAGAATTTGAAAATTTGTCGTCATTTTCGAAAAAAAATCACTAATTATAAAAACTTCACGCATTTAAGAAACAAAAAACAAAAAGGAAATACCAAACAGAAAATGTTCCGCTTTTTCAGTGTCCTATTTTAAGTGTTAACAAATATACACAACACGTGACATCCTGTTGCCGAGTTGGTTGGTGCGGTTGTGCTAATTCCTGGAGGACCTAGGTTCGAATCCTGCAGGACGCACAATTTTTTGCGGTTTCATAAAAAAAGAAGGCTGAGTGTTAAGTGCCTGCCAGATGCTGCTCAACTCAAGAACCACAATAGTTGGACACCTCAATCACAATTGGATAAAGCTTAGGGCACCAAGTAAAGCAGAAGATATCTTGTTAGCTGTTGTGAAAGCTACATGTATGCACACTGAAATTAGTGATTAGCGAAGTAGAGGATTCTTCATTAACGCTTATATCACTGGTTAACTACACCAGTTCTAGCAAAAACCCATGAGCATATGGATCACGTACTCATCAATCTATTATTGATGCAACTTTGGCAACCTATTTTGCGGCATACAAAATGGCAACTCATGATTCACTACTGTAGTGCTGCAAGCACTTGGCATTGCCAAGTTGCACTTTCTGGCTTTGAACAATATCTTTCCTATCCAAGATAAAGCTTTTGAGACACCACGAGCAGACTCCCCCGACCCCCGAGCCGCTCCCGCGAGCGTCCTCGGGGGAAACCCTAGCCGCCGCCCCTCATCCTCCCTCGTCGATCTCTCTCCCCCTCGCTTGCCACCGCACAACGCCGCCGGGCAAAGACCGGCCGGCGTTGGTGGCGGCGGGGATCTTGCCGCTCCTCGCGATCGGCGTCTGGCGCGGGACGGCGCGGCGCAAGGGGCCCAGCGGCGCGACGGAGGGCGTGCTGGATTGCGGCGCCCCTGCCTGGCGGCGGTGCAGCTGCGGCTTGACGCCTCTCCAACGCGCGGCGGCTGTGGCTTCTCTGGCGGCGGCGTGAATTATCCTGGCGGCGGCTTGGCGGTGTGGCGCGGCGCAGCTCCGGCGATGACTCGGCGGCGGGATGGAGGGCTATGCACCGTCCAGTGGTGCTGCCTCCGCGGCGGTTGCGGCTTGGGGCCCTGGATCCCGATCCGATCTGGATCTGGTGGTGCCGGGATCTGGGCCATGGCGGCTGGCGAGGCATGGGATTCGTCGGGGCTTGTCGGCCTCTAGGCACCATGGGGGTGCCGGCGGCGACGCGTGCCCGACGTGGTGGCACTGCTGGACGTGGTGGTCATCTTCTTCCCGAGATGGCCGGCCAGAGGCTTGGTGATCGGATCTCGAGATCCATCATCTTGTCCCGGCTGCGAGTAGGGGAGACATAGTTGCCGGTGAAAACCGAGCCGACGGCAGGCGATGGCGGCGTTCTCGCCGTTACCTTGATGAAGGCATCGTCGTGTAACTATTGTCGACCCACTCGTGCTGCTCCGGGGAAACCCTAGGATCTGGTGTTCCAGATCGGACGATGGCAGCACTGTGGTGTCGTTTCTCTCTTGGGAGTATCGTTTGCGGAGCAGCGCTAGATGTCAGAGGCAGGAGGTGGAGCGGTTTCGTCTTGCACGGAGCTTCGGTGGTGATGTCAAGTCATGCCTGGCCGATAGGTGCTACGCTTTGTCATGCCTGGTCGGCAGGTGCTACCCACGACAGATCTTCCAAGGACTTCAAGTTGTGTCGGCTGGTGATACCTGACAGCACGACGCTGAGGTGTAGTGGCGACCGCGATGTGCTCAGCTGTTTGCACGCAGGGAGGAGATGTCGTTTGGCGCCGTGGTGGCGTCGACGATAGCTAGACCGAGCAAGGTTGATGCATCAGTACAGTTCTGAAGATGGAGCGGTGGCAGTTGGCGGCGGCGGCATCTGAGTGCACGCCGGACCGGTGAGACCCATGCCCGGCAGGCGTCCTGGATGGGTTCTCAGGTCTTAGATGTTAGGTTTGGCTGCGATGTCTGTTTGGTATTAGGCCCAGGCTATCTGCTCCCCTTCATCAGCTGGATAGAGGTGCTTAAACGGCGGATTTAGTCTTATTGTTGTATTACTTTGTAAGGTCTTGTGAGAATAATTAATAAAGTGACCGTATGCATCGCCCAGATGCAGAGGCCGGGGGTCATCCTCCTTTCCTAAAAAAAAGATAAAGCTTTTGAGCAGCACAAACCAAAATACCATCAGATGCCAGAGCTTAGGGATGTAAATGACGCAATAAATGGTGAGCTTAATAGTTCATTTCCCGGAAAAAATACTTTATTGAACTGTTAGAACGATAAGCAGGACTCGATTTACATCCCTACCAGAGCTACCTAATGGACCATGAGAGCCACAAGGTGCTAAATCTCTCTTTGTCAAAGTAGTTTGGAGATTTTAATTATTTATTTGTTTTCAGGATCTATTCTTATATGCCAAAAACTGGCAATGCATACCTTGTTTTAATGTTTATAATTAATCAGACTTGAAAGTTTTTGCTTCGATGATAAGAAAATCACTGAGCCAAGAAATGCCATCATCATTAATCAGACTTATTTGATACACTGTTTCCTTGCTACATATGGCATGCTCCAACTTATTTGATACGTACAATATTTACTTGCTGTATCTGGCAAGGCAACACCTTCCTCTAAGTCACAAGAAGCAAATGAACAATTCAAAGTCAGGGTTAAGATCTTGGACAAATGCACCATGTACTGAATTTGACTTGACAGCAACGAGGCTTCGGATTATGACCAGTTCATTCTTGGGCTGCGGTAATTCTCAGACTCAGGCTGATGTCCATACCATTGTAGGCGAGAGGTGCGTACATCCATGTCTCGTCAGAGCTCAAGACCTGTTCAGAACAAGGGAAGATCAGAATAATACTCCATGTTTGAAATAAATTTCTTGTATCCTCCTTTTCAAATCAAATAGAAAAAAGCACAGAGGATTAAGCAATTTCGCCCCTTTTGCCAAATTTAAATCCTTTTATATTAACTGGGGGGGATCTATGGATCGTTTTGGTATTTTGTTCAAATCTGAAGCTCCAAAGAACATATCCCCACATCCAAACAACCTCCCAACGTGTTATATGTATACTCCCTCCGTTCCTAAATATAAGTCTTTTTAGAGATTCAGTATGAACTACATACGGACGTATGTATATAGACATACTTTAGAGTGTTGTTTCACTCATTTTTTTCCGTATGTAGTCCATATTGGAATCTCTGAAAAGACTTATATTTAGGAACGGAGGGAGTATGTTGAATTTTGGAAGTACGGTGGTAGTGTGGCACCTGCACAAACATTCTGAATTGTCCATGCAAACTTTTGTTGTAACGGTTTGATGAATTCAGTGTTACATTTTTTCAGGAATGGCGAACGGCTTAACTGGAACATAAACAAGTACTACCTTTATTTGCAGCTGCAGAAACTTGACATACTGGACTGCTTCCTCCAACATTGTGCTAATGTCAACCTGGAAACGCATAAAATTGCCGTGTTAGATGGACTCTTCATTATTCAGTAAGTGAATCACTAACCAATCAGTGAGAGCTTTACTTTGGTTCCATTGGGAATCAGGTGCTGCAGTACTCTCAATTTCTCGTTGATCCTCTCTCTTCTCCTCTGTAAGAAGCATCACAAATGCCGTCAGAGAACAGAAATATTCATATTCCATGATCAGAACAAGAGTAACATAACCGTGTCCTAACCTTTGCATAAAGAGACTGCAAATTCTTCGAAGGCCGCTTGCAACCTCTTGAATTGTCACCCTGGTTCGGAACAAAGGATTCCTCAGATGCGCCAATCAAATCTTCTTCCGAGCTGCAGCAGGACGAAGAGCTCTGGTTGACAGTGTCACCATTGGTCTCGTTATCAGCTAGGCTTAAACACAGAGCATCTGATACCTGCAAACAATTGCATCAATCAGAATGTTAGAACAGTCAAAAGGATTTATTTCAAGAGAGGATGCATAACTTAGCATTCACAACATCGTAGCCTTACCGAGGGAACAGTCCGGGATTTCTTGCTAGTTCTCTTGATCCGCTCATCCATATGGGATGTCCTCTTGTGACCAGTAACGGTCTGATGCCGGTGATCAAAGCATAGGTCCATGCCAGTGTTCACCATTGGCGTTGTGACATGGCTCTCCATGTCAAGAGGAAGGAACAAATTACTATGCACTGTGCTAGCTGTAACACAAGAATTGGCACAGGTGTTTGGAGAGCAAAGGTTGACAGCAGCTTCACTGTTGCTCCAGAACATGGACTGCAGGTGAGCAATCATCTCAGACTCCTCGCTCCTCCCATCGACAGAGCTCCAGATAGCTGCGCACTTCGCCTCCATTCTGTTGGGCTAATGTCGATCCGAACCTTCTACTGCAATTTCTAAAACTTCTAAAATCTAGTGCAAGGACTGTGGTAATGTTGTCTTGTGAGTACAGAGCAGGTAGGGACATGTACATTTATACTACGTTCCCAGAGAATCTTTTCAGATATATATATTTGACTGAGGTTACACCCTACTCTTAATTAGAGCAGAATGACAACTAAGCAGGGTACTAGTTTATGTCTTCGAGCAATGACCCATACCCTCAGGATCTTCAACATCAAAAACTAGAAAGATTGTGTTGGGAATCGTCTGCCCATTGAGCAATCTAAAGAGGCGATAATGTCATACTGATGCCTCCAGGGAATGCCAAGAGAACAATAATACCATAAGCTCATGGTTTAATACGAGAGAATGGCAACAATAATTGCCACCAAGTGATTCATATGATCAGTTATAAAGTTGCAAAATTCCACAAGACGATATTAGTCAAAACACAAACAAAAAATATCTGTTAAATGATTAGGCGGTGGCCAGGACTAAGAAAATTTGCAGTGGACATAGTCATGGAGGAGAAGTGCTAGCAGATCATAAATGGAATAGAGTAGATTAAGATAATATCAACTCAGTTTGCAACTTCTTATTTCTCTTTGTGAGATAAAACTTTGCAACAGTTGATTCAATATGCAAGGGAAATTTGTCACATCATGTGATATACTGTTGCGTGAAGGCTATCTGTAATTCACATTTTGCGAGTACTTCAACTCTCGCCTCTGCTTGCACTTTTACACGGCAACCTTGCCAGTTGCCGCTGCTGAAACCAACCCAAAAAACGTAGGAGTACATTTTTTTAATGAAAAAATGCTATATTAAATAGTTTGGATGAAGTAATGAAGTCCCTTATTTCGAGTATTAGGACAGCTCAAGACGTGCTTAAATTCGTATCAAGTATGATAAACGCGTTTTGTGCAAGGGTCAGCATTCTAGCTGGTGTTAATTAAGATGCAGAATGATTGGCAACTAGATTCAGAAATCAGAAGAGATTGCTTTGAATATGCACCTCCAAATGGGCCAAGTTCATTATTGCCTTCAAAACATACAATCTCCGGTTTGGTAGTACCCATTGAAAGGATCACACGGAATATACCAAATACAATCATTTATTAAACCAACTGTGAATAATTTCAACCAATTATGAATAACTTGAATGAGAATAGAAAAAAAAAAGATTCGTGCAATACCTATCTCAGAAGGTTGCATAGTGGAAAAGAGATCATAACTGCTGCATATGGAACTGGAAAACAGTACCGGAGAAGCTAATAATAATGCAATTGCCAACTTGCTTCGCCTTACTATAAGATGCAGCTCGTAATGCGAGCAAGCTATGCAAATAACACTGAAGTCATCCATTTTTATTTGTACTAGTATAACTTAACTGTATTAATTCAACTTTAAGTATGACCCTAGATAAGAGTTAATATCATTTCGACTTGCTAATTTGAGAAAAGGAAAACAACTACTCCCTCCGTTCACAAATATAAGATGCTCTTAACGTTTTTGCGATTCATATATACATAGACATGTTTTAGTGTGTCTGTCCACTCATTTCAGTCCGTATGTAATCCATACTAAAATATCCCAAACATCCTATATTTATAAGGGAGGGAGTATTAAATTTCAATTGTACTGTACAAACAAAATGGATCGTAGCCCAGAACTACCGTACTCGTGTTGGAAATATTAGCACTTTTCTGACTAATTTAGTCCACGAGAAAACGGTAAACATGGCAAATACGGTATGCATCTCGTACCGATACGTAAGCATGTGAGCACGTACAATACATAGAACCAAAACATCTATGAACAGCATATATACGGATAGCACATGTACAAGTAAACGAGGGATGAACATATCATACGGCTGGCCAGACCAACGTGGCGACAGCAGCAGGAGCCTCGGCGTCGTCCGTGGCCTTCTTCTTGGCGGCGGCGTCTTCAACCATGATGTCGATGCAGGGGAAGTAGTGGAAGCAGAGGCGGACGGAGAAGGATCAGGAGTAGCCGCGTCGAGACGCTCCCCAAAAACCTTATTGTCGTTCTCCCGGACAGGATCTCGAACGACAGGGTTCCGGAGGCACCTGCTCGCCCGACCAACCGTTCCCGCGGTCGTCGGGATGGGATTGCCAGAAGCAGCACAAAGAGAGGAACAGTAGATGAAGGCTAGGGTTGTGCGAGAGGGAGTGAGTGAACTGAGTTAGGGTTCACTCCACTGCCCAGTGCCTTAAGTCTTATATAAGCCGCCAGGTAGCTCAGCTCATTCCCGCAACCCGCGGCGCACGCCCGTCGTGACGAGGCGAGGCGAGGCGGGCGGCGGAGGTAGGGATGGCACCCGCAGGGTTTGGGTACGGGTGGAGCCACCTCATACCCTTACCCATCATCCCAAACCTTACCCATCACCCGTACCCATACCCGTTGACGGGTACAATTTTTTGCCATACCCATCACCCATCAGGGTAAATGGGTACCCGTGGGTAAAATTACCCAGATTTGCAACACATCAATTTAAGCATTACATAGTCACAAACAACAACTTATATCAATGATTTATAAACAACAACACATCATGACATCAACGCATAGTCGTTCGTGGCCTAGCTATTGTGGTGTGGCGGCGTAACATGAATGCATTATGAGGTCTTGTTAGGGCTGCCGGATTTATGTACATATAATATGTGGATAAATAATATATAAGGTCTATTTGTCAGAATATATGCGGGTACATGGGTACATGGGTATGGGTTATACTAAACCATACCCATACCCATTATACCCGATGGGTATGAAATTTTCCTATTTATGTACCCACGGGTATTTTTTGACCCATACCCTTGCCCTAATAGGGTTTTTACCCGCAGGGTACGCGGGTAATGGGTACCCATTGCCATCCCTAGGCGGAGGAGGAGGAGCGAGCGTGTACAACTTCTATTCCGAAGCTCCCAATAGCAAGTGGTAGAGCAGTCCTTATAAAGAGGTCCCACTCTTCTTACTGTAGCATTACGATACTAAACTTCCCACCACTTGTTGTGCACATGCATGGGCCTTAGAGATTAACTAGGGATTATTGTCTTATATGGGCCTAAGCCCATCCGTAATCCAACAATCCCCCACCAGATCTCGAGGCACATAAGTTTGTCAACTATTCCAAACACTGTTCGATTTACCATAATTTTCAGTGGAGACTGTTAAGTTGAACTTCGACCTAGAGCAATAGGATTAGACTTCTTCACAACTGAATAATGGACTTGCCTTGAATTGTCAGTTTGGCGTGCAGAAGTTTCTCCTATTGTCATCTGATACGTGGTTGCCGAAGGCTAAACCCCACGGGTGGAGCTTATTAGTCATACTTCTTACCTTCTCATGAGCTTTCTAGAGATTACCCAATCTCATAGACTGTGACCAGTACTCGGGCTCACATAGGTGTCTTCCTTCAAAGAATGCACTGTAGGTTAGCATCTTGCTTACACAAGCTTTGGAACACATTAAGACAAAAATCAGCCTGCCTTACAGAATACGAGAGTATTATTGCATCTACAACAAAGTGGGTTAATTAAGGATACTCTCCTTAGTTGACTGCTGAATTGTTTCCCCAGGTCCTAATTCACAGAATCTCCAATCACATAGGTTGGGTTACCCCCATGGCAACTTACATGGGTCTCATACCCATCTCCCTCGATGCATTTTCTATCACAATCCGTGATAGCCCTTTCATAAAAGGGTCTGCCAGATTTTTAGCCATCTAGATATAATCTAACGCTATCACTCCAGAGTTTCTTGATTTTCTGACAGATTTTAATCTTCTTCTTATGTGCTTTGTGGATTTCATATTGTCCTTTGAACTCTTAGCCTTGGCAATCACAGTTTGATTGTCACCGTTCATAAGGAGAGCTGGCAGTGGTTTATCAACCACCGACAAATCCATCAAAAGCTCTCGAAGCCATTCTGCTTCAATGCATGATGTGTCTAATGATGTGAGTTCTGCTTCCATAGTCTATCTCGTTAAGATCGCCTGCTTGCAAGACTTCCAGGAAATAGCACCACCACCAAGTGTGAAGACATATATATCCACTTGTGGCTTTCATCTCATCAGCATCAGATATCCAATTCGAATCACTATACCCCTCAAGTACCATCGGGTACCCAGAATAGTGAATTCCATAGCACAGTACCTTGTAAATAACGAATCACTCGCTCAACAGCATGCCAATGCACATCTCCCGGATTGGAAACAAATCGGCTCAGTTTGCACACAACAAATGAGATGTCAGGACGAGTAGTGCAAGCTAGGTACATGAGTGAACCAACCACTTGAGAATACCTCAACTAATGTACAGTCGTGCCTTCGAACTTTTGAATCCGCACGCTAGGATCATATGGTGTTGCAGAAGGTTTGCTGTCCGAATATCCAAAACGGCTCAAAATCTTCTCAACGTAGTGGGATTGCAAAAGTGTAATTCCATCCTCAGTATTTCTCAGTAGCTTGATGTTCAAGATAACATCAGCCATGCCCAGGTCTTTCATCTCAAAGTTATGAGATAGAAAAGCCTTGACCTCCTCAATGAATTTGAGGTGGGTCCAAAATATCAGTATGCACATATGTCATCGACATACAGACAAAGTATAACTCCTTCTCCACCACCACAGCGATAGTATATACATTTGTCAGCTTCGTTAACAACAAAGCCAACAGATGTCAAAGTTGTATTAAACTTTTCATGCCATTGCTTAGGCGCTTGTTTCAGACTATACAAAGATTTCACTAGCTTGCACACCTTTCTTTCCTGACCATTTACTACAAAGCCATCTGGATGTTGCATGTAAATTTCCTCGTCTAGCTCTCCGTTAAGGAAAGCCATCTTAACGTCCATCTGATGAACGAGAAGACCATGCGAGGCAGCCAATGCGAGTAATACTCGAATGGTTGTCAGTCTAGCCACAGGTAAGTATCGAAGAAATATTCTTCTTCTTTCTGGGTATAACCCTTGGCCACAAGCCTAGCCTTGTACTTCTCAACAGTACCATCGGGCCTAAACACCCACTTACATCCCAATGTTTGGCAACCGTAAGGACGATCAGTGATCTCCCATGTCCTGTTAGCCAAGATGGAATCCATCTCGCTACCGACTGCATTCTTCTAGTAGTCAGTATCCGGAGATGCATAGGCTTCTGAGATGGAACTGGGAGTGTCATCATCCACGAGGTACAAGAGGAAATCATCACCAAAAGATTTTGCGGTCCTCTGTCTCTTGCTCCTAACAGGAGCTTCCTCGTCATCCTCCGTGGACTTTCATCACTTTTGTGTTCATAGTATTCCATCGGAATGGCAGGTTCAGCAGTCTCATCATATTCCAGTCTAGAAGTGCTCTGCATATCTCTCATGGGGAAAATATCCTCAAAGAATGTAGCATCCTTAGACTCTATAATTGTACCGACCTTCTGGTCAGGTACCTCGGATTTCACTACTAAAAATCTATAGCCAACGCTATTCTTAGCGTAGCCCAAATTAACGCAGTCCACGGTCTTTGGTCCAAGCTTGCGCTTTTTGGGGATCGGCACATTGACTTTCTCCAAATAGCCCCAAGTACGCAAGTAAGAGAGTGTAGTTCTTTTCTTTTTCCATTGCCCATAGGGAGTAGTCTCATTATCCTGTATGGGAACTTTATTCAGGACATGACATGATGTCAATACAACCTCCCCCACCATGCCTTGGATAAACCCGATGTATCTAACATGGCGTTAATCGAATATGTTAGAGTATGGTTTTTCTGTTCGGCCACCCCGTTTGACCTGGGTGAATAGGGACGCGTCCTCTCATGAATAATACCATGTTCCGCACAGAATAAATCGAACTCACTAGAAAAGTACTCTCCACCATGATCAGACCGGACTCTTTTTATTTTCTTCTCAAGTTGGTTCTCAACTTCACCCTTATAGATTTGAAAGTAGTGTAGAGCCTCATCATTTGTATTTAACAAAGATACATAACAAAATCTAGTGGAATCATCAATTAAAGTCATGAAGTATCTCTTTCCACATTTAGTCAACACATCATTCATCTTGCAAGGATCTGAATGTATGAGCTCTAATGGTGCCAGGTGTCTCTCCTTCGCAGGCCTGTGAGACTTACGAGGTTGCTTTGCTTGCACATGGCACTTAGAGCCTTTGGCTAAAGTGAAACTCGGGATTAGATCCATCTTAGCTAGCCGTGTCATACAACCGGAATTTATGTGACAAAGACGTGAATGCCAAACCTCAGATTCGTTCATATTAAAATGAATTTGGTTCACGACTTTATTACAGAAATCCTCCAGGGAAAGGCGGAACAAACCACCACAATCATATCCTTTTCCAATAAATAGTCCCTACCGAGATACGTCTACTTTATTGGACTTAAATATTAATTTAAACCCTTCTTTACATAGAAGGGAGCCACTAACGAGATTATTCTTCATAGTGGGGACATGCTACACGTTTTTCAATTGCACGATCTTTCCCGGACTAAAATTCAAATCTACCATGCCAACATCATGAACAGAAGCATGCGAGCCATTCCCCATCAGGACAGAACAATCTCGTGCGACCTGATAAGAAGAAAATAAAGACACATCAGCACACACATGAATATTGGCCCCAGTATCAACCCACCAATTGGTGGACTGAAAAACTGAAAGTACGGTAAACAGATTACCATACCTAGATGCCCCATCATTGTTGCTCAAAGTGATATTGACAGACTTGAAGTCTTGTCCTGGCTTCTTGTACTTGTTTGGGCACTTGTTTGTTCAGTGTTCCTTTGAACCACAGGTAAAGCGACCATCTCTCTTTTTCTCTTTCTTCTTACCCTTCTTCTTGAAGATAGTATTCTGCTGGACAGAGTTCTTTCACTTGAACTTGTGGAAATTCTTCTGCACCACATTGGCGCTAGAAGAACCCTCTGCCCCTTTCACGTGTGAGTCCTTTGCTCTTGAGTTCTGTTCAACACTTAGATGACCAATGACATCCTCAACAGAGAATTCACGTCTCAAATTCTTGAGAGAAGTAGCAAAGTTCCTCCATTCAGGAGGAAGTTTTGCAATGATGCAACCCGCGACAAACTTGTCCAGTAACTCACACTTCAGGCGCTCCAGAATCTTAGCGATGCATTGTATCTCATGGGCCTGGTCCAATACAGAATGGTTATCCACCATTTTGTAATCATGGAACTGCTCCATAGCATACAACTCGTTTCCAGCATCGGTTGCGCTGAACTTAGCTTCGAGCGCATCCCACAAATTCTTGGCAACACGCATATGGAGATATGTGTCAACTAGCTTGTCTCCGATCATAGTAAGATCGACTCCCACAAAGATGGTGGCTACCTCCCTAAACGCATTCTCCTGTTCAAGAGCAATCGTTACTATGGGAGACACACCACCAACCCAGAACACGTTCATTGTTGTGAGCCACCAGGCAGTCCTAGTCTGCCAATGCTTAAAATGTGTACCGGTAAACTTTTCTGGTTTCAGAGTAGTGGCGAAGCCATGAGTCGAAAGGTGCCTAAAATAAGGTTTTTGGATTGTTAGAAATATTAGCACTTTTCGACTAATCTAGTCCACAAGAAAACAGTAAACATGGCAAATACGGTATGCATCTCGTACCAATACCTAAGTATGTGAGCACGTACAGTACATAGAACCGAAACATTTATGAACAGCATATATACGAGTAGCACATGTACAAGTAAATGAGGGATGAACATATCATATCCTCCAGTTGGCCAGGCCAACGCGACGGCAGCAGCAGCAGCCTCGGCGTCGTCGGTGGCGTCTTCGACCATGGTATCGATGCAGGGGAAGTAGTGGAAGCAAAGGTGGACGGAGACTAATTGGGAGTAGCCGCGTCGAGACGCTCCTCAAAAACCTTATTGCCGTTCTCCCGGGCAGAATCTCGAACGACAGGGTTCCGGAGGCACCTGCTCTCCCGACCAACCTTGCACGCGGTCGTCGGGATGGGATCGCCGGAAGCAGCACATAGAGAGAAACAGTAGATGACGACTAGGGTTATGCGAGAGGGAGTGAGTGAGCTGAGTTAGGGTTTACTGCACTGGCCAGCGCCTTTTTATATAAGCCGTCGGGTAGATGGGCCTGGGCTAGCCCAGGCCCATGACCAAGTCCGCGAAGAGCCCACGGTCCAATGTCTTGGACAGTGGCACTCCTGTAAGCGATTCGTTAATTAATCCGAGATTAATTAACCATTCTTGACCGGTAAAAATAAGCTTCAGCTTGGCTCATTCCCGCAACCCACGGCGCACGCGCGTCGTGACGAAGAAGCGCCCATGTACAGCTCCTATTCTCAAGCTCCCAATAGCAAGTGGTAGAGTATCCCTTATAAAAAGGTCTTACTCTTATTACTGTAGCAGTATGATACTAAACTTCCCACCACTTGCCGTGCACATGCATGGCCCTTAAAGATTAACCAGGGATTATTGTCTTACATGGGCCTAAGCCCATCCATAATCCAACAACTCGACCATTTTGATCTTTGTTTCAAAGATTATAGCATGCCAAACAGGTATTGGCCGAAACCAGTGCCTCAAGTCATACAATTTTTCAAACTTCTCTTCTGTGTCAATTCGTACAAAGAGAGTTAAGCATCTCCAGCAGCATACATCAAAACAGGTTTGTGATGGGTCCAAGGGTTGACTTGTGTTCGCAGATGCTTGATGTACCCCATTGGTCCACAACGGTCCAGACATTTACAAGCACCCTCTAATACTAAAATTTATACGCAGATGTGTGACATGATCAGGAGACAGCCCATACAGGCCATGTGTGGGCAAATATTAGAACTGCCCACACGTGTGGGCGTAGCTACTTCATACCACACGTCCAACAAGGACTACCCATCCCCACCCCGCGCGTGTGGCATGAAGCAAATATGCCCACACGTCCTGGCATAGCTATGTTAGTTATCCGCGGAATGACGCTTTAGTTACCTCCGGATGTCAACTTTAGTTGTAAAAGCATGTCAACTCTCTCTGTTCTGGTTAACTATAGTTGTCATGTCTAATTTATGTGGTTGCCGCGTGTAATTAACCATAGTTGCCGTGTGTGATTAACTACTTGCCACATGTGGTCAAACAATAGTTGCCATGTGTGTTTACCTAGTTGCCACGTGTGGTCCAACCATATATAGTTGCCATGTATGGTTAATCATAGTTGTCATGTGTGTTTACCTGGTTGCCACATACGCACAACTGCAGTTGACATCTGCCAACGAATCATAGTTACCATGTGTGTTTACCTAGTTGCCAAATACGCGCAACTACAGTTGCCATCTATCACCGTACGACCTCGTGTGGGCGAAGAGCAGTTCACCACACGCGTGTGGACTGGGTGGTGACTGTGTGGGCGAGAACTGGTTCGCCCACACGACGCAGCTGGCAACCACGTGCTGCAGGTCGTGTGGGTGAGCGCTCTAACGCCCACACAACACGCTATGCCTACGTGACGCTGAAATTTCAACAGATTTCTTCAAGATTCGTGCAAAATATAACATACGAAGATCAAAGCATGTGGGCGAAGTGCAGATATGCCACACGTGTGGGTGTTATCATTTGGGTAAAATTTTAAGGACAACACTAACGCCCACACGTGTGGTAGGAGCCAAATCCGCTCACACGTCATATAACACACAGACTACGCCATGTCAACGCATGCATGCATGTGGAAATCTTTTTGGATTTTCTATTTTTAAAATGTTTTAACTCTTAAATGAAAAATCCGATTGAAGATCCGTTTTCACCATTAAATCCCTCGCGACGAGATCTTCGAAACTAGATCTCATATCAATATATTTCGACAAAAAAAATTTGGTTAAAAGTTGTCGTGTCTATTACACATGAATTGCCATGATGTTTACACTGAAGTTGCCATGATATGTTTCAGCTATTTTCTTCTACATTTAAAAGTAAATTTTGACATATTATAAAACGGAAAATTAAGAAACTAGACTTGCCATGCACCATAAACTAAAATTGCCATGATACATGCACTTAAAATTGCGATGGTTCATAAAAAAGTATTTTCATGGTCAAAGTATTGGAATTGCCATGATCTACAAACTAAAATTGCCATGATCTACAAACTAAAATTGCCATGTGACAACTTTAGTTTAACCACTATGGCAACTACAGTGTAAACATCATGACAACTTTTGGGCAAAAAAAAATTTGTCGAGACATATCGACATGGGGTCTAGTTTTGAAGATCTCGTCGAGACGGGTTTAATGGTGAAAATGGATTTTTAATTAGTTTTTTTAATTAAGAGATAACATTTTTAAGCCGAAAACCAAAAAGATTTTTGCTGATGTCATCTGTTCATACGTGACAAAATAAGTGATGATGGAGGCGTGTGGGCGATGTGCAAACGCCCACACGTGAGGGCGTTAGTTTTTCTGAAAATATTCAGTTGAAATTTTGTTTCAGGATACACGGATCCAAAACGATCATTACATTCCAATCTTCAAATGCAGGGGACTGCACTAACAAAAAAGACCCATAAATTGACGCACAAATCTTTACTCCTAGAGAAGGAGTCTGTATGTCGTTCGTTCGTCAACTCCTCACCTTGATTGATCCCACCATTTTTTTATCCCATCGATTCCTCCCCCCCCCCCCCCCGTTGCGATTTTAGGTGATTTTTACTTGCCGAAAATCTATCAATTCCTTCCCCTTCCCACCAAACTTTTTGTCGAGAAAGAAAATCGGCATGCAATCCCTCGTATTCCCATAAGGCAAGTTTCTCCAGAAAAATAAGGACACAATATGATTTAATTATGTGATGCACTAGGTAAAAGGAGTGCTGCCTCCGACCAGAACTCCATGGCGCGTCAACGGTACCTAGCAACCCAAACTTCTACCCAGTCACGATTCCCATCCTATTATTATGTTGCGGCTTTCTCGTTGTACTTTCGTTGATGGTGGGCGCGCGACAAGACCTCGTCGTCGGTGGCCAGACGAACTCCTATTCTCGTCTACGACAGCGGCACGGCAAAACCTCGTCGCCAGTGGCCGGACGGACTCTTCATCTAGGGCGGCCTCGCGACAGAACCTCGTTGCTGGCAGCCATGCGGCCTCTCAACAAAGATATATCGAGCGAGCTTTCTCGATCTGTGGCGCTGCACTAGCTCACATCGCCGAACTGCACTAGCTTTGGTTGGTGTTGCTTTATTTATACGTGATTACCTAATCGTGTGCGTGCGCTGGTTGGCTAAAGCGAGCGGCCGTCCTTGCATACATGCATGGAAAGGATTTGTCTGCTAGCGCAGGTGTGCTCTGGCATTAAATGCGTTCACACTAGTTATTTTGATTTTGATAAAACAGATCTACTCCCTCTTTCCACTTATATAGGACCTAATAAGTTTTTCGGGGTTACCTTTTACCACGGGCTAGCACAATAATATATGACATGCATGTTACACAAAGCATATCATCAAATTCGTATGTGAAAGGAGTTTCTAGTGATATAATTTTTATATCATACATCTCATATATTAATAATTTTATCATTGGCCAAAGGCTACCTCGTAAAACGTATTAGGCCCTATATATATGGATGGAGGGAGTACGTGTATTTATTCCGGGTTTTCAAATTTTTAAAAAGCCATATCTTTTAAACCGTGAGTCTGCATTTAGATCCGTTTTCACGGTTGGAATCCTTACGACGATATCTTCGAAACTAGATCTCGGATAGGTATATTTCGACAAATTTTTTTATGCCAACTTTGATGTTATATGATGCAACTCTATCACTACATGGTGCAACTTTAATACTGCATGGTGCAATTTGTTTCAAAACTATTTTTTAGAGCTGCATGATCCAATTTACTATGAGGTTGCAACATAAGGGCTCATTCGGTTTGGAGGAAACCAAAACGTAGGAATTAGGACTAGTATAGGAATTTGATAGGATGACACTTGCCATCCTAAGGATTTGATTTGCCTCGTTCCTACGCGCAAAATGAGGTTTGAGTGGATGTGTAGTTTCCTTTGAAAACATAGGGAATGAATAGTATTCCTATGAAATTCCTATACGCATTTCCTACAAACCGAATGCCTCAATAGGAAATTTTCCTTTTGGAATCCTTGTTCCTATGTTTTTCCTATGAAAATCCTCCAAACCGAATGAGGCCTAAGAATCATGGCAATCAACTTTTTATGATGTACATGTATTTTATTGCCCCGGCTAACTACCTAGTGGTCGATGTGCAACCCCCTCCCTACTAGTGGATGTGTAATTTTTCATTAACACCCTGCCCTACCCACCCCCACCAGCAATATGTGCAACCTAGTCTGTTGGTCCAGCCAACTACCTAGTAGTCGATATTCAACTCCTTCCTCTTTCTACTTGTGGATGTGTAGTTTCCATTGGCAGAGGCAATATATGAAGTTGCACATAGTCTGCTAGTCAGTTGGCCGGGCAACAGGCAGTGGCGGAGCCACCTCCCGACGACCCTGGGCAGCTGCCCGGGCTCTGCCCAAATACTTCCATTAAATTACACCAAGAGATTGAGAATTAATCACTAGTCTTTTTTGGGCAAATGCCCATGGAGCACATCCCTTTGTATTTTGCCCCGGCTCCATGGACGGGCTAGCTCCGCCACTGGCAACAGGTGAAGGTGCACATCTCACTGGTAGGGATAATTGGATGATGAAAACTACACATCTTTGGGATACTGAAAATATGCATACAGATGGGGCGCTAAAGTTGCACATCTCATCGGAAGGGGTGGTTTGGACGGGTTTTAGCAGGGAAAACTACACATCCACGTGGTACGGGGAAAAGTTGCACATCACTACTAGGCAGTTGGCTGGGGAAGCATCCAAAGTTGCACGTCCACTATTAGACAGTTGGCCGAGGCAACAAATAGTGAAATCTACACATCCATGGGCAGAGAGAAAGTTGCACATCAACTACTAGGCAGTTGGCATGGGCAACAGACGAAGTTGCACATCTCATTATTAGGGGGTAGGTTGGGGTGTGCTACCTCTTGAGCACTGCGTTGGTTTTCCCTTGAAGAGGAAAGAGTGATGCAGCAAAGTACGTAAGTATTTCCTTCAGTTTTTGAGAACCAAGGTATCAATACAGTAGGAGGCTACGCGTGAGTCCCTCATACCTGCACAATACAAATAAATCCTCGCAACCAACGCGATAAGGGGTTGTCAATCCCTTCACGGTCACTTACGAGAGTGAGATCTGATAGATATGATAGGATAATATTTTTGGTATTTTTGTGATAAAGATGCAAAGTAAAATAAAAACAAAGTAAAAAGCAAAGGAAATAACTAAGTGTTGGAAGATTAATATGATGAAGATAGACCCGGGGGCCATAGGTTTCACTAGTGACTTCTCTCAAGAGCAAAAGTATTTTACGGTGGGTGAACGAATTACTGTTGAGCAATTGACAGAATTGAGCATAGTTATGAGAATATCTAGGTATGATCATGTATATAGGCATCACGTGCAAGACAAGTAGACCGACTCCTGCCTGCATCTACTAGTATTACTCCACTCATCGACCGCTATCCAGCATGCATCTAGAGTATTAAGTTCATAGAAACAAAGTAACGCCTTAAGCAAGATGACATGATGTAGAGGGATAAATTCATGCAATATGATAAAAAAAACCATCTTGTTATCCTCGATGGCAACAATACAATACGTGCCTTGCTGCCCCTACTGTCACTGGGAAAGGACACCGCAAGATTGAACCCAAAGCTAAGCACCTATCCCATTGCAAGAAAAGTCAATCTAGTAGGCCAAATCAAACTGATAATTCGAAGAGACTTGTAAAGATAACCAATCATACATAAAAGAATTCAGAGAAGATTCAAATATTGTTCATAGATAATCTTGATCATAAACCCACAATTCATCGGTCTCAACAAACACACCGCAAAAAGAAGATTACATCGAATAGATCTCCACGAGAGAGGGGGAGAACATTGTATTGAGATTCAAAAAAAGAGAAGAAGCCATCTAGCTACTAACTATGAACCCGAAGGTTTGAGGTAAACTGCT
The DNA here is from genome assembly GCA_032464435.1 of Aegilops umbellulata. NCBI lineage: Eukaryota > Viridiplantae > Streptophyta > Magnoliopsida > Poales > Poaceae > Aegilops > Aegilops umbellulata. Next base: position 509,744,982 of record CP136056.1, on the reverse strand, counting down.
CACACTTCATCGGAAAGGCTATGGTGTTGATGTTGAAGCCCTCCGTGATGGATGCCCCCTCGGGCGGAGCTCCGAAACAGGCCCCAATATGGGATCTCGTGGGTACAGAAGGTTGGGGCGGTGGAATTAGGTTTTTGGCTCCGTATCTGATCATTTAGGGGTACGTAGGTATATATAGGAGGAAGGAGTATGTCGGTGCAGCAACATGGGGCCCACAAGGGTGGAGGGCGCGCCCTGGGGGGTGGGCGCGCCCCCCTACCTCGTGGCTTCCTCCTTTGTTTCTTGACGTATGGTCCAAGTCTCCCAGATCATAATCTTCCTAAAAATCACGTTCCCGAAGGTTTCATTCCGTTTGGACTCCGTTTGATATTCCTTTTCTACGAAACTCTGAAATAGGCAAAAAACAGCAATTCTAGTCTGGGCCTCTGGTTAATAGGTTAGTCACAAAAATAATATAAAATTGAATAATAAAGCCCAATAATGTCCAAAACAGTAGATAATATAGCATGGAGCAATCAAAAATTATAGATACGTTGAAGACGTATCAGGGTGGAGGCGCCATCAGTGAAAACTGCACGGCCATGGATACGAGAAAAGTTGCACATTGACTCTCATATAGTTGCACATCAACTAGTAGGCAGTTGCACCTAACATAGACTAAATTGCACACATTAAATTTTGTCGAAACATACCCCATGCGGGATCTAGATTCGAAGAGCACGTCGCGCGGGATCCAATGGTGAAAGTGCCATGAGTCAGGAAAAAGTTGCACATCGACTGTCAGTAGTTGCACAACGACGGAATAGACAGTTGCACCAAACGGTGCCTAAATTGCACACAAAAAAGTTTTGTCGAAACACACGCATATGAGATCCAGTTTCGAAGAGGACGTTGCAAGGAATCCAATGGTGAAAGCGAATCTTAGTTTTGATATTTGGTTCAAAAGCTATGACATTTAAAAAAATTGAACTTCAAATTAAATGTGTTCACACATGTCCCATGGCTGCTTTCTAATTTTTCTTTCAAAGCACGTTCAATGATACTTTTTCTACCTAGTAGGACAGAGTGTTTCAAAAAAAAAGGACAGAGTGTCAAAGCCGGCGGCACGAGGAAGCGAGCCGCCCGTAAGTACACGAACCACAACCTAGAACCGCCGTTGCCGCTCCTCCGTCGCGAGACGAAGCAGTACGACCACAAGCATGTGCGGGCAGCTCCTCCATCGGGGGGTCGAGCTCCCGTACGCCGATCACTCCGGTGAAAAGGGAGTCAGAGGAGTTCCCGTCGCTCCACGCGGTGAAGAGGGCGCCAGAACCGGAGCCGGAGCGGTGGGGCGATGATGTCGTGGGGCCGGAGGATTTCCTCCCCCCCAGCGGAGGCAAGCGTCTTCGAGGCCGCCATCATCATGCATAGTGCGCGGGAGCAGGAGGAGGAGGCGGAGCAGCGCAGTCGACGGGAAGCCGACCTCGACGCAGTCCTCCTCGAGCAAGGGCTCGGGAAGGCGTAGGAGTTCGACGACAACCTCGAGGCATGGTGCCCCGAAGCCAAGGCGCGGGACGACATCTACATTGACCTCATCTCCTCCTGCGACGACGACTAGCTGCACCGCCGCCGCAGGGTCGCCACCGTACCCAGATGTCTCCGGTTAGCCAAATTTGGCAATAGGGTTTACTGTGGCCACTGCTCCTCCGATCTATTTTGTATAAATAGGCTATGTATGAAATATGTATGATCATTAAGAACTATGAACGCTACTAGTTCTACTGAAGTCGTTTGATTTCTCCCGTGAATTTCTGGTTTCAAAATTTACAGGTTCATTTTCGGTTTTTGTTCTGTCGCGGCTGTTTTCAGCCCGTATCCGAGGCATTCCGTGAACTGTAAACTCACTTTACATGTCCGCAATATAAGAGCAACTCTAGCAGACCCCTTAAAACGCGCCAACCCGCATAATAACCACTCGTTTACTGTTTCAAGCGAAAAAAGTGGCCATATCAGGAAACGTATGGCCCCTTGAACTGTAAAAAAATTGTGGGGCGCGAAAAAACTTCTCCCTCAACTTTTAGATTCACGAGGTGGGAGGCCGACCCGAGGATGCCATGTATATGCGAAAGACCTTCGGCAGAGTTCAACTGCCATCGGAAACTTCATGGCTCACTCCCCTGCCGCCGCCCCGTCCGTCCCCGGCCGCCACCCGTCCGTCCTGGCCGCTGTCCCATCCATGCGGAGCTCTTGGATCGATCCTGCCACGGACGAGCTAGCTAGCTGGATCCAGCCGACCACGGACGAGCTAGCTAGCTCCCGGATCCATCCGCCACGGACGAGTTGCCTCCTGGATCGATTCGGCGACTACGACGACGGGAGCTGACTATGAAGACAGACACGAACGAGGAAGAAGAAGACGTGGGAAAGAATATAAGCGAATATTCGATTTTACAGTTTTAGTTTAAAGATCTGTTCGGTCACAGCTCAAACCAACCCTTGACATGTGTTTTTAGTTCCGCAGTTTAAGGGTGTGCTAGAGTTGTTACTCTGCTCTAACTTAGAGCCACCATGACCAGTGTGAGGCGAAGCCCACCGGCGGCTCATCGTTGACACGGAGAGCCCCGGGAGGCCGTACAGACGGCACGCCGCTGCTTGTTCCCACCGCCCCCTCCATCTGATCTCCCTGTCCCTCTCGCCCGCCCGCATTACACCTCTCGCCTCCAACGAGCAGCAGATTCATCAGCAGCTCGCTTTCTCTCCGTTCCGGCCTCTTGGCGCTGACGACTCCGCAAGCAAGGGCGGCGGGGGGTAGGTGTGGGTCAGTGGGTGGGCGGCGATGGGGAAGCCGCGGGAGGTGCTAGCCCTGGCGGCGGCGGCGGTGCCGGCATTGCTCCTCTCCTTCTCGGCCGCCGCCGCCGGGGGGCAGGGCGCCGGGAGGATCCAAGGTATGGATGGATGCGCGATGCACCTGATTGATCCGAGAAATCCATTGTTTCCATGGGTAGAGATAGCATCGGGTAGAATAGCTTCGTCTAGCTCGGGATCTCTGACCCATTTCACTAGTCTGGTCTGTTGTAAGGCCTATTTCATATCAGATGCAAATGGATTATATAGATAGGTGGAATGGAGTAGTTTCTGTTGGTGTTCTAATCTACGCCCAAGTGATTCGTCTAGTTTCTGGTTCAATTCTAACCATCTTTTATCAAGCACCTGATGCTATTGACACTTTGTTGATTCAGTCAAGACATGTTTCCTGCTTTCAGTTTCAGGGATCATGATTCATACTCCCTCCGTTCCAAATTACTTGTCGCAGGTATGGATGTATTTTAGTTCTAGATACATCCATTTCTACGACGAGTAATTTGGAACGGAGGGAGTATCGTCTAGTCTAGGGTTAGATCTGCACCTTGCTTACCTATCTGTCATAGTATCATACCATGCTTTCAATCAAAGTGCTATGTGATCAGAAGCAATGCCCTCAAACTTGGTATATTCTTTCCTCTACATTTGGGCAAAACTAATACATGTCCTGTGGCCAACAGAATATAGGAAGTGCTGATGATGACTCTGCCGAGGGGCTCAAGGTGTGTATGTATATCTATGGTCTCCCTGAAAAATACAACAAGCCGCTGAAGAAGGAACCTAGGTGCCTGAAGTACATGTTCGCTGTGGAGATCGTCATGGAACGGTTTCTGTTGCCGAGTGTGATCCAGATCTTAATCCCGAGGATGCAATTTGGTTGTACACACGCTATTCAGATGTGCAGCGCAATTGAGCAGATTACGACGAAATGACCTTACTGTAATAGATCAAGGGAGGGGATCATTTCTTTGTCACGCCACATGACTTTGGTGCTTGCTTCCGTTATGAGGTACAGACACGAGTTCAAATCCTTGCTATGGACCCATCCTCTTATTTGATAAGGAATTGTGTAATGCTGAGTACATGTGTTTCGAGCAACTGGAATATATCCAATTGCAGCACAGCACATGGGGCAATGGAGCTTCTGTATACTCTACTGAATGGGCCAGTCTGACTTAATTACTTCTGTCTGCACATGTGCTTTGGCACTTTGCTTCAGATAATAATTTGTTTTCTTCTCTGAAAGACTGTCAGACTGCTCTTCATACTCATAACCAGCTGTCTAGTTGAAAATAACTACCTGTCATTCCATACCATATTTCCTTCTGACTGACATACAATGAATCTTGTTGGCTATATAAAGTTTCAAACACCAGTTCTATCTTTCTTTAACAAATTCTTCTAATGTTATTTCAGGAAGAGAAACCAATTGTACGAGGATTAGGCATGCGCGGGTGTTTTTTGGTCATCTCTTCTCCCATGTATTCCCTTGTGCTCTGGTTAGTTTGAACCTATGTTGCAAGGGGCTGCAATGCCTATCGTAGGCAAAAGTGAATGAAAATTCAGGTGCACAACCCCCCCCACCCCCTCCCCTCCGGTGACCATTAAACGAAGGTTTTTTATTCTTTTGTGGACCAAAAGTTTGGTTAGTTGGAACAAAAACAATCTTAGAGCAAGAAATATTGTGAGGAAAAAATGTTTCTTCAACAAAAGTAGTTCTCAAATTTTTCTCATTGCATGGTGGAACAAAAAAACAGCACCTTACAGACTAGCTCTAGTGGTCTTCAATGGAAATTATTCTCCTCTGCATTTGGTCGCTGCTTCTGCTGATTAATAGGTCCAGCTAGATTGCTTGGTACAAGTTGCGAATAGTATTATGATTGGACCATTAGTCTGATCTGCGTATTTTTTGTGATGATGATTGGTCCAAAAAGCAATTCACTTTTACATGTCAATGGAAATTCACAATACAGACTTTAAAATTGAATTTTGCAGTACGGGCAAAAGGTAATTAAGATATACACAACGCCATATGCCTTTTGGTCTAAACTAACGGTATACCAAGTGCCAACAAACTACCGTGGTACACGCAGAGACGACACGAACTCCTGCTCTTGGCTGAACTGACGTGAGCTGTTCTGACCAATCAACGGAGTAATGCCACCACGCCCATTGTTTCCTGCAGCTTCAGAGTGAGGCTGTGCAACTTCACCTCGCTCCACCCTCGGTGCAACACGGCGCCCCGTCAGGAGCTGCAGCCTCATCTCCACGTCCTTCATGGTAGGCCTCTGCCCTCGTGTCAGACATAGGCACTCCTCCGCCAACCGAGCCATGCACAGAACACCTTCCCCATTCGCTTCCTCGAGGATCTGAGCGTCCACTGTCAACTCAAGGGGCCTCTCCCTCATAGCCCACAAGAAGTAATTGGACAGGTTCTGCTTCTCGCCATGCTCGTTCTGAATGATCGGCTTCCTCCTCGTCAGCAGCTCAACGAGTATCACTCCGAAACTATAAACATCGCTCTTTTCATTGAGCTGACCGGTGTGGTAATACTCCGGATCCAGGTACCCAAATGTGCCCTGAACGGCAGTGACTAGGTGCGTCTGATCGATGGGGATCAGCCTCGACGCGCCGAAGTCTGAAACCTTTGCGGTGTAGCTGTCCGTCAGGAGCACGTTCATGCACTTGACGTCTCTGTGTAGGATCGATACGGAAGCCGCGGAGTGCAGGTACGTGAGCGCACCCGCAATCTCGGTGGCGATCCTTAGGCGCTCCTCCCAGGACAACGGCAACAAGCTACCATTCTGCTCACGGTGCAGGAGGTCGTAGAGCGTGCCGTTGGAAACAAACTCGTAGACAAGAAGAGGGACCTCGGATTCTAGGCAACATCCATGCAGCTTCACCACGTTCCGGTGGTTGATCTGCGATAGGATGGAGACCTCGTTGATGAACTCGTCGATCTCTCTGATCACCGCAAGCGTTGATTTCTTGATGGCCACCACTCGCTGGTCGGTCAGGATGCCCTTGTAGACAGTGCCATGGCCACCGCGTCCAACCACACGGGTGTGATCAAAATTATTGGTTGCCTTTTGCAGCTCCTCCAGGGAGAATATCTTTGTGCCGCCATCACTGGCACTTTGATCGGAAGAGATCAGCTGTTCTAGCAGAATGCCTCTGTTCTTACGGAAATGCCTCTTTCTCAAACGTTTCTGAACATTTCTCTTCCATCTCCGAGTTAGAATAGCAACAATCGCGGCAAGAAACAGAATGCCTGCACCACTGGTTAGTCCAATAGTAACACCTGCAATAGATGGCCCGTTTAAGTGAGTTATTTATCTCCAAGATATAGCAGAAACCATAATACGTATGAACTTATTAACTTTTTCACCTAATATTATAGTAGTTGGCTTGCATTTTCCTGTGGCGCTATTGAAATCTGTTCCATGAGGACAACTGGTACATGTATAGCTACCGAAACTATTCTGGCAGATACCCTTGCATTTATCTGGCTGATGGCACTCATTGGTATCTGTAAATAGCACAGTAAGATCTCTGATTATCTTTGTGCAATACGAAATTTGTATGCAATATCTCTCCAACAGTGATATGTGCAATTTTCACAACAAAAACTATCCATTTGTTTGACCCATGCCACAAATTATGAGCTTCAACACAACAGTAGTGTTTACGTGGTTAGCGATCTTCATAAATTTTGGTATTTATTCACCTCTCAGTGTCCCTGGGATTGTTAGAAATTAATTGTAGGGGGCAGGGGCAGGCGCAGATAAATAATCATGCTCACATAGTTTAGTGTAAGAACATTCTTTATGTTGGTCGATTTGTCTATGGACGGTTTTTTTTCTTGAAAAAAGGAAAACCGACTAATCTTTGTTGGCCATCTTCTTATGTATCAACTGGTTGTGGCAGTGAAGTTTTATCGCACTGGTAATTGGAGGAGGAGCGGGTGGTTCAGCTGGTGTCATGGGGTTGGAGTTCGCTACCGGAGACTTTTTGTCCCTCTTCAAACAATGTAATGTTTGATTTATTTATTTTTTCCATGCCTTAGGTAGGTTCTCGCTTCCTGGTCATCTTATGATGTGAATATTGTATTGACATTGTAATAAGTTACTTTATGTGCATCTTTGGGTGCAGGGGACGGAAAGGTGTAATGAAAGAGGTAATCATTTTGCTCTCAATTTGGTATTACCCCTCGCACGGTTATGCATGCTTGAATGTGGCTTGGGAGTAACTATCCGTAAGTTATCTATTTTTGACATCTCAGCTGTGTTTCTGAGTCTTTGGGTCATCATATCCAACCATCCCGATCTCATCCCACTTTATACTTGTGTAAACTATAGGGGCCAAAAAATTACACAAACATTACACTAAAACTGCAAGCTTTCAGAATACAATTTTGGGCTAACTAATATTTATTCGGGAAAATTGTTCTCTTGGGGAAAAATTAATATGCAACTTTCGGTGACTCTGATTTACGGAAAATTCAGACAACTTAGGAAAAGTAAAATGATTCTGAGTGTACCTGTACATCCATCTTGGAGGTAAGGATTTCCTTCAAAACCAGGAGAACACTTGCACCGGTAACCGACATGTTTGAGTGTTCTATCGTCCGTGACATCAATGCAGCCGCAATGGGTGCTGACACATCTGTAGTCGCTCTCGTTCATAGCATCCTCGCATGGCATGAAATCGATAGCCCACTTCACCATGCCCGACTGTACAGATGATATGTAGAGCGTAGGGTCTGAGTTCGAACCAGAATCGTCTGGCTCTAGTAACTCCTGAACTTGCAAGATACCATCATCAATAGATATGTCTGTGACGAACTTTCGAGCTGTCATTTTAAGGACCGGTGGTGTACATGCGAGGTGGAGATGGGGCTTTGCAAAGCAGCCAAGATCTGTACCGAAGGGGAATGGGATGCTCACGTCCCCGCATGATGTAGGACAATCCTTTCTCGGCTGCATGGAGCCGTATAATCCGTATAATTCTGTTGAAGGCAGAAATACCAAACATTTGAGGAAATGAACAACAATAAATAAATAGATAAACTAAGATTGCATTTGGTTCCTTAAAAAATCAAGGGTTTAACTGGTACAACAATGCATTTTAAAGGGCATTTCACCTCACCTGGTCAAGACCTTTTATCCCTTTAAACCCTGCATACCGGACCGGAGGGAGTACACAATAGTATGTTACTATATCCACTGACTCAACCCTGTTTCCCTATTCTTAAACCATATTATCTAGTCAAAAGAATCATGTCAATTAAGCTGACTAGGCTTTGGAAACATGGAAAGTAGGACTAGGTATTTAACCTAGCTGAGTTAGTTAGCTAACTAGTCTAACGCAAAAAAAAAGTTAGCTAACTAGTCATTTTATCCTTGGACTGAACGCAGCATATATACTACTACTAGTACTAAGAGTTACCACCGTCACATAATGGAGAGATGACCTGGCGGATTACCTTTTATGCAGCCGCCATAGACGTAAGGGTTGCCCGCGCCCGACTGGCAATAGCAAACATATCCCCCGATCGGCGAGTCATAGCACTCGCTCTGGTTACTAACGCAGGCATAGCTGTCCTTGTCCTCCATGGCACGCCTGCAGTTCGGCTGGTAGGGAATAGACCAATCCAGCTGAGCTGTTCCTGAGTATTGAGACCCAGAGTATGCACCAATCGGGGTGAAACTTGGGTCCATATTATCGCTGATGTAGGCTTGCACTTGTTTTGAGTGTGGAGTGCCGTTGATGCGCGAGATGTCCAGAGTGAACGCCCTTAGGTTCACTTGTATATCAATGAAACAGCATCCGAGGCCAACCATGGCATCACACGTTCCTGTGGGTAGCTTCTCCATGACTTGAGCTTCTGCACAGACGACGGAACAGTTCCCAACCTCAACGGCCGAGTTATGAATGAACAGTGAGGCCTTGATGCCGCAGCCAACAACGAACAAGGACATGTTTGACCAGCCAGATATGGCAAAGGGCCTAGCTGGAGCTTCCCAGTGGATGGAGTAGTCGCGTACACCGGGAATCATCTTCACGGTGTACGAGATACTGGTGGTGAACAGGTTGGGGGATGCATCGAGAGGGAAACTGACCTCCAGCGTTGAGTTGCCCAGCACGAGATGACTGTCCTTGGTCTGCTTGTCGACAGCACAAGTGAGATTGAAACCAGGCAAGGAGCATGAAGGACCTACTCCGAACGGAAAAGGTATCTCATAATAACCACAGGTGTCGGGGCAGTTTCTTCTAGCCGTAGTCACCGTGGCAGTTGTTGCTGGCGGCAACACGAGCACCGCAAGCACAAGTAGTGATACCATGGCCCTGCTCATCTTGTATATGTATACTCTGTTTCTCTGTTTGTGTTATAGCACCGGTGCTTCAACTTGTTAGTGCTATATAGCATGCATCTAGCGTTCTAGCGGGATGCATGTTGGGTCTCACTGACTGACTAGTAGTAATGCAATGACTGAAAATGACTCGCTTGGAATGATATGTGGGCCGTGGAAGAAGGGGCACACAGGGAACCACTGGTGGGTCGTGGATGAAGGGGCGCCCTTATTGACTGACTAGTGGTAGTCTCGCCTCAAACAAACAAACAAAAAGACTAGTGGTAGTAATGCAGACATGTACCTTTCGGGTCGGCATTCGTCTTCGTCATAAGAACAGGTCCCCAACCTTACGAGTCATGTGCAGCAGGGGAAGCTTGCACTAGTTAAGCCATGGCTGAATTAAGCAATGGAGAGCTAGCTTTGGGCTTCCATTACCCCCGGAGGCTTGCACTAATTCAGATTGTTTAGTGGTGAGTACATGTGCTTCGAACAGCTGGGACATATCTAGTCCCAGCACAGCACATGAGGGCAATGGACCATGTGAATACTCTATGCTAGTTTTATTATTTATGCGTCTGAATGGGCCAATCTGACTTGATTACTTCTGCCTGTACATGTTCTTTGGCACTTTGTTTCAGATAATGATTTGCTTTCTCTTCTACAAAACAGTAAGATTGCTCTTCATATATACTCGTAGCTAGGTGTCTAGTCCAGTTTAAAAAAAAACACCTACCATTCATACCATATTTCCTTCTGAGTTCTGACTGATATACAATGAATTAGCCAACAAAAATCCTAGGCCTGATCTTGATCTATAATCGCAATCGAAATTACATCCTCAATTTTTATATTCTTATATTTCTGCTTTTATTGTAAAATATATATATATTTTTTGCTTCTGAGTTCACTGGTGGTGTGCTGGGTTCATACCATATTTTCTTCTGAGTTCTGACTGATATACAAATCAATCTCGTTGGTTATTTAAAGTTTTAGACACCATTTTCATCTTTCTGTAACAAAATGCTTCCATTATTATTTCAGGGAGAGAAAGCTACTGTACGGGGAATCCTTCTCTTGCTTCAGCGTCACACATTGGTTCAGTCCTTTGGACAAAAGAACCATGTCCGTTTAAAGGCCGGCCCCATCGTAATTTCACCATATGTGCCAACACAGAAAATGCAAATTTCATCTTCGTGTACTTCCATGGTTTGGCAGCACAGCACATGGGGGCGATGGACCATCTGAATACTCCATGCTACTATCATTAACTGTACTCTGATTTGGCCCATCTGACTTGATTATTTCAGTCTGCGCATGTTCTTTGGCACTTTGTTTTCAGACAAGATTTGCTTTCTTTTCTGAAAAATGTCAGACTACTCTTCATATATGCTCATAACCACTCCCATGCTTTTGCAAGCTAATATAGCTTGCAAAAACGTCTTATAGTATGGGACGGAGGGAGTAGCTGGCTACTTGAAAGTAACTACATGGCATTCCATACCATATTTCCTTGACTGAAATCTCATTGGTTATTTTAAGTTTTAAACACCATCTTTTGTCTTTCAGTAACAAGTGCTTCCAATGTTATTTCAGGAAAAAGAAAGCAATTGTACGAAGATTAGGGCATGCACGGGTGTTTTTGTTGTTGTCTCTGTCTTCTCTCTTGCATAAGAAAAAAATAAATGAAAATTCAGGTGCGCACTCTCCCCTCCTGATGACCATGAAAAAATCATTCTTTTGTGGAACAAAAGTTGGTTAGCGGGAACAAAGAAAATCTTATAGTCTGGAGATTGAAATATTTTGTGTGGAAAAATGTTTCTCATAACAAAAGTACTTCTCAAAACGTTTCTCATTGCACGGTGGAACAAAAAAACAGCACCTTCCAGACTAGCTCTAGTCGCCTTCAATGGAAGTTATCCTCCTTTGCGCTCTGTTTTGGAACAGAGGAGACAAAGGCATGTCGTTAGTTCTGCTGATTGGTGGGTCCAGGTTGGTCCAAAAAGAAATCACTTTTACATATTTCAATTGAAATTTCCAATACACGTTATAAAATTGGATTTTGCAAGCATGAGCGGAAGGTAATTAGGATACACACAACTGTATAATACGTCTTCTGTTCTATACTAACAGTATGCTTCATGCTACTGTAAAAAAAAGCAGTATGCTTCATGCCTACAAACTACCGTGGTACACGCAGAGACAATGCAAACTCCTGCTCTTGGCTGAACTGACGTGAGCCGTTCTGACCAATCACCGGAGCAATGCCACCATGCCCATTGTTTCCTGCAGCTTCAGAGTGAGGCTGTGCAACTTCGCCTCGCTCCACCCTCGGTGCAACACGGCGCCCCGTCAGGAGCTGCAGCCTCATCTCCACGTCCTTCATGGTAGGCCTCTGCGCTCGTGTCAGACATAGGCACTCCTCTGCCAACCGAGCCATGCACAGAACACCTTCCCCATTCGCTTCCTCGAGGATCTGAGCGTCCACTGTCTCCTCAAGGGGCCTCTCCCTCATAGACCACAAGAAGTAATTGGACAGGTTCTGCTTCTCTCCATGCTCATTCTGAATGATCGGCTTCCTCCTCATCAGCAGTTCAACGAGTATCACTCCAAAACTGTAAACATCGCTCTTTTCATTGAGCTGACCGGTGTGGTAATACTCCGGATCCAGGTACCCAAATGTGCCCTGGACGGCGGTGACTAGGTGCGTCTGATTGATCGGGATCAGCCTCGACGCTCCGAAGTCTGAAACCTTTGCGGTGTAGCTGTCCGTCAGGAGTACGTTCATGCACTTGACGTCTCTATGTAGGATCGACATGGAAGCCGCGGAGTGCAGGTACGTGAGAGCGCCTGCGATCTCGGTGGCGATCCTCAGGCGCTCCTCCCAGGACAACGGCGACAAGCTACCGTTCTGCTCGCGGTGCAGGAGGTCGTAGAGCGTGCCGTTGGAGACGAACTCGTAGACGAGCAGAGGGACCTCAGATTCTAGGCAACATCCATGGAGCTTCACCACGTTCCGGTGGTTGATCTGCGATAGGATGGAGACCTCGTTGATGAACTCGTCAATCTCTCTGATCACCGCAAGCGTTGATTTCTTGATGGCCACCACTCGCTGGTCGGTCAGGATGCCCTTGTAGACAGTGCCATGGCCGCCGCGTCCAACCACACGGGTGTGATCGAAATTATTGGTTGCCTTTTGCAGCTCCTCCAGGGAGAATATCTTTGTGCGATCGCTGCCACTTTGATCGGAAGAGATCAGTTGTTCTAGCAGAATGCCTCTGTTCTTGCGGAAATGCCTCTTTCTCAAACGTTTCTGAACACTTCTCGTCCATCTCCGATTAAGAATAACAACAATCGCGGCAAGAAACAGAATGCCTCCACCACTGCTTACTCCAATAGTAACACCTGCAACGGATGACCCATTTAGGCCGAGTTATTTATATCCGAAATATAGTAGAAACAGTAATATGTACAAAGCAGTATAGATTTTTTACCTAATATTATAGCAGTTGGTTTGCATTTTCCTGTGATGCTATTGAAATCTGTTCCACGAGGACAACTGGTGCATGTATAGCTTCCGAAACTATTCTGGCAGATACCCTTGCAGATGTATTTATCTGGCTGATGGCACTCGTTGGTATCTGTAAATAGCACAGTCAGATCTCTGATTATCTTTGCACTATATGAAATTTGTATGTAATGTCTCCCCAACAATGATGCGTGCAATTTTCACAACAAGATATCCACTTATTTGATCCATGTCACTCATTATGAGGTTCAAACCGCAATAGTGTTTGTGTGATTAGCGATCTTCATAAATTTTGTTATTCATCCCACCTCGTACTGTCCCTGGGATTTTTGGAAATTAGTCGCAGGGGCCGATAAATAATCGTGCTCACAAAGCTTAGTGGAGGAACCCACTTTATGTTGGTCGATTTTCTACTAACGGTTTTTTTTCTTTAGAAAAGGAAAACCTACCAATGTTTGTTGGCTATCGTCTTATGTATCAACTGGCTGTGACAAGGAAGTTTTATCGCACTGGCCAGGAGCGGATGGTTCAGCTGGTACCAGGGGATTGGAGTCCGCTACTGGAGACTTTATGTCCCTGTTCAAACAATGTAATGTTTGATTTATTTATTCCACGCCGTCACCTTGATGCTACATTTTGAGTCAATAAAAGCGCCCTTTATAAAAAAAATCACTCCTTATGTAGCTTGTTGCTTCTGTGGACATCTTATGATGTGAATATTGCATTGACATTGTAATAAATTACTTTGTGTGCATATTTGGGTGCAGGGGACAGAAAGGTGGAATGAAAGAGGTAATCATTTGGCTCTCAATTTGGTATTACCCCACCATGGTTATACATGCTTGATTGTGGCTTGGGAGTATCTTTCTGTAAGTTGTCTATTTTTTACATCTCAGTCATGTTTCTGAGTCTTTAGATCATCATCCAACCACCCCTATCTCGTCCCACTTTATACTTGTGTAAACTATATGGGCCAAAAAATTACACAAGCATTATACTAAAATTATACACTTTCAGAAATAAAATGGGGGAGGGGGGGGGGGATGTTTTCCTGGGAAAAAAATGCAAAAATTCAGACGTCTTAGGAAAGATAAAATTATTCTGAGAGAGTATACCTGTGCATCCATCTTGGAGGTAAGGATTTCCTTCAAAACCAGGAGAGCACTTGCACCGGTAACCGATATGTTTGAGCGTTGTATCATCCATTACATCAATGCAGCCGCTATGGGTGCTGAAGCATCCGTAGCCGCTCTTGTTCATAGCATGCTTGCATGTCATGTTATCAATAACCCACTTCAGCACGCCCCACTGTCCAGATGACACGTAGAGCGTGGGGTACAAGCTTGAACCAGCCATGAAATCGTTTGTCCCTAATACCTCGCGAACTTGCAAGATACCATCGTCAATAGATATGTCTGTGACGATCTTTTGAACAGTCAATTTAAGGACTGGAAGAACGGTCATCCCTGGTGTACATGCGAGGTGGAGATGGGGCTTTGCAAAGCAGCCAAGCTCTGTACCGAAGGGGAACGGGATGCTCATGTTCCCGCACGATGTAGGACAATCTTTTCTCGGCTGAATAGAGTCATATAATACTGTTGAAGCCGGAAAGAATTCCAAATAAATTTGAGGAACTGAACAATTATAAATAAATAAATATTGCATTTGGTTCCCTCAAAGAATTAAGGGTTTAACTGGTAGTACAACAATGCATTTTAAGGGCATTTCACCTGGTCAAGACCTTTTATCCCGTTAACCCCTGTATACCAGACCGGAGGGAGTACGTTACTATATCCACCCACTCAACCCTGTTTTCCTATTCTCAGACCACATTATCTATATCTATATCTATACCAATATAAAAAGACACAAAGGGGCAGATCCAATTAATCTCGGCCATCAAATCATGTCAATCCAACGACCTAGACTGCTTCAATGTCGAGCGCTCAACATGTTTAGCGTGCAGTTAATTTCATGCCAAATATAATGCTAATCACATAATAACACGCAAATAATATCCTACTTAATATCCGTATGTACTTAATATACTTCCAAATTAATGTGCATTGCACGTACACATTGACTAGTCTAGTCGAAAGAATCATGTTAATTAGCCGACTAGGCATTGGAAACATGGAAACTAGGACTAGGTATAAACCTAGCTAAGTTCATTAGCTAACTAGTCACTTTATACTCGGACTGAACGCATCATATATACTACTAGTAGTACTAAGAGTTATCCCAGTCACATAGATGGAGAGATGACCTGGCGTATTACCTTGTATGCAGCCGTCATGGACGTAAGCGTTGCCCACACCCGACTGGCAATAGCAAAGGTATCCACCGATCGGCGAGTCCTGGCACTCGCTGTGCTTACTGACGCAGGCATAGCTGTCCTTATTCTCCATGGCACGCTTACAATTCGGCTGGTAGGGAATAGACCAATCCCGCTGAGTATATCCGTATAGTGCAAATGACCCAGAGTAGGCATCCCTCGGCCTGAACATTACGTCCTTGCCGACGAGGGCCTGCACTTGTTTGGAGCGTGAAGAACCATTGATGCTTGAAATGTTGAGAGTGAACGCCCTTAAGTTCACCTGTATGTTGATGCGACAGCATCCGAGGCCAATCCTGCCCTCGCACGTACCCACGGGCAAGTTCTCCATGACTTGAGCTTCTGCACAGACAACGGAGCAGTTCCCGACCTGAACGGTCGAGTTATCAATGAACAGCGAGGCGGTGACGCCGCAGCCAACAACAAACAAGGACATGTTTGACGAGCCAGATATGGCAAATGGTCTAGCTGGAGCTTCCCAGTGGATGGAGTAGTCCCGGACACCAGGAATCATTTTCACGGAGTACCAGATAGTAGCGAACACATAGGTGTTGGATGCAATGGAACTGACGGAAGGGACAAAGGTCGTGGAAGTGGAAGGGAAATAATTGATCTGCCAGGTTGAGTTACCCAGCACGAGATAATTGGTGGAGAATTGCCCTTGCTTGTCGACAGCACAAGTGAGATCAAAACCAGGCAGGGAGCACGAAGGACCTACTCCGAACGGGTAAGGTATGTCATAATAACCACAGGTGTCGGAGCAGTTTCTTCTAGCCGTGGTCACCGTGGCAGTTGTTGCCGACGGCAACACGAGCACTGCAAGCACGAGGGGAATCATGGCCGTGCTCATCTTCTATATGTATGCCCTGTCTCTCTGTTGGTGTTTTGTAGTACCGGTGCTTCAACTTGTTACTTGCTAGTGCTATATAACGATTGAGGATGTTTTGTAGTAGCCAGATGGATGTTGGGTCTCACTAACTGACTAGTAGCATAACGATTGAAGTTGACCCGCGCTGAACCACATGCGGCTGTGGAAGAAGAGACACTATTGTTGACCACTGGTTGAGTAGACTCACATTGAAACAAACTTGTGGACCGTGGAAGAAGGGGCACTATTGTGACATGTACCTTTCTTTCGGGTTGGCGCTGTCTTTGTCATAAGGTCCGTCCATAACCTTATGAGTCATCTGGAAGCTTGCACTAGTTAAGCAAGTTTGAACCAGTCGTCAGTCAAGGAGGGAGCTTGGGACACATCCAATTGCAGCACATCACATGGGGGCGGTGGACCATCTGAATTACTCTATGCTAGTTTCATTATTTAGACTTGTGAATGGTCCAATTTGACTTGACTACTTCAGTCTGCACATGTTCTTTGGCACTTTGTTTCAGATAATGATTTGCTTTCTTTTCTGAAAACTGTCAGACTACCGTTTATACATACTCATAACTAGCTGTCAAGTTGGAAATAACTAATTACCATCCCATATCACATTTCCTTCTGACCAACATAACGAATCCCTCTCGTTGGTTACTTGAAGTTTTAAACACCATCTTTATCTCTCTGTAATGTAACAATTGCTTCCACTATTCTTTCAGGAACATAGTTGTTCAGAACTTCGGACAGAAGATCATATCTGCTTGAAGGGCGGCTCCATTGCAATTTCGCTATATGCGCCTCCACAGAAATTGCCAGAACCATCTTTCATATATCCATCGTCTCCTTCTACGACGGCACGAATGATCCCAAGGGTGGATTAATATGCCAGGTAAAATGGTCGTCTGTTGGCTAACAATACTCTTATTCCCCTCTTCTTGTTTTGCTGACATGACCTTTCTATGTAAGTACCCTATAGAGGTGCTTGCGTTGCGCATCTGGTTGGGAGAAGTTCAAGAACAACCTGCTGTTTGACATCTCAACCGGTTGCCCACCCATGGCTGTGGTTTTCTGTTACGTCTTGGTGATCATCGCATACGGATGATGATGATCCGACTCCTGAAGCTGTTTGGTGTGTTTGTCTCAGAGAAGGATGCTCCGACTCCTGAAGCTGGACAGTATCCTGAAATGTTACAGAGGAAGCAAAAGACTTGTTGCAAAACCTTCATAATGAAGCAGGCTATATGCTACACGTATACGATAAAATTTGTACCATCCTTGTATGACAGATGACAGTGAAGAGTTGTTGATTTTCTTGTTTTCAATCTGTACGTTCCATGTTAGTGTCGTACCAGCATTGTGCAGGAAAGTATCGAATGC
This sequence comes from Aegilops umbellulata, assembly GCA_032464435.1. NCBI lineage: Eukaryota > Viridiplantae > Streptophyta > Magnoliopsida > Poales > Poaceae > Aegilops > Aegilops umbellulata. The sequence goes on along the minus strand of CP136056.1, from coordinate 509,727,670 downwards.
GCGTCATTTTCGATGGTGTTCCTTTTTTGTGCTCAAGCTGGAGATGCATTTCATCAGATACTCGCAAGCTCCCATATGGCAAAAATGTGTTTTTTTTTTCTGGACGCAAAACTGGCTTTTGACGCCCGGGCAGACTCTCCTGAGCTGGACTACTGGCCTGGTGGGTGACCTAGCATCTCTTGGGCCTTAAGAAATTGATGAGGACATCAATACCATTGTTACACCCACAACCTCTGCTGCGATGCATACTGGACCAATTACTAGAGCTCGCGCACGCCAATTGAATTATCAGGTACTTTCGTTTCTTCGTAATGATTATAATGTTCATGAGAATATGATGCTGCTTAAATTGGATACATTTGTTTTGCTTACAAATGAAGGGCCTAGCTGGGAGAAGGATGATCATTGGAGCAAGAACAAGCATGGAGTTGATGGCATGCGCAAGGGAGACAAGAACAGAGTTTCAAGTGATGATTTCAGGACTTTGAAGCCACCATCATGAGTGCATGAAGCGTTGGACGAAATATACAAGATGCCACTTCATAATTTTCGTCCAGAGGCTATTCTAGGTGCTGCGTCACCTTCTTTTTGGGCCAGGCCCATGTGATTTCGAAATACTTCAATATAGGCTGTTTTTAGAGTCCGTATATGTGGGGAAACAAGAGTTAGGGTGGGTTTCGGACCCCTCCTCCAAGGGCCACGAAATTTCCCCCTCTTCCTTCATATATACAGCCCCTAGGGCATCGTTTAGACTTTGGGTTTTGTTTAGATCAAAAGTTCGTCATAGCTGCAACTTCGCATACTTCGTTTGTGTTCAACGACCAGATCAAGGCGTCACAGAACCCTACCTTCATTAATAAAGCTTTCCTCTTATATTCGCAATATCCAGATTGCAATCTTAGTTTCTTGCTTGTTCTTCGTTTGCTCGCAGGAAACAGGCCCTCGTGGTCAGGTTGATCGTGCTCCGGCGTGGTCAATAACCCTCGGAAGTTGGTTTAGCGATTGCTAAGGCGCGACGTCTCGCACGTTCATAGTCGGATCGTCAAGGTCGACTCCCACAGAAACGATAACCACCATCTCATCGAAACATCGGGACACCTTTGCCTCTATCAAGTGGTATCAGATTTTTAGGTTGCTCGGTGAGATTTTAAAGTTTTTCATAGTTTAGATCGAGTCTGTTTTTCATACCTACAGTCCACGAAAAAGCCAAAAAAAATTAGGGTTAGTTCATCATATCCGAACCAATCTGAGCCTTTGCATAATCTTTTTAGGGTTTTTGCTTTGTTGAATTTGCGGTTGCATCGTCGTGTCAAGTTGCTGGTCTTAGAGTCTAGTCTTTTAGAGTTTCGAGTTTTGGTCATAAGTTGTCACGCCGCCGCCGCACCATCATCATCGCCTTGCCATATACCACCACCAATCCGTATCCATATACCACTACCGCCACCATATATCACCACCGCTGCCATATCTTACCATCATATATCCACCACCAATCCGAGTTCTTTTCATATTAGGTTTGTTTTCGTGATCCATCTAGTTTTCGTTTTGTGTTTCCTTGCCTGAGTAGGTATCGAAAAAAAAAAGAGTCTGGAGACCCCCGGGCAGTTTTTAGGCCAAAATTTCGGCGACCGATTTTTTTCCCTATCCTATTTTTAGGCTGTTCTGAGTCTTTTGAGACACTCGCCAGCATAGTGATTTTTGGTCGCACTTTTTCGCCGTCGCTGCCCTGATTTTTGGAAAAAAAATTGTTAAAAAAAAATTCATACCCATCCTGTCAGTTTGACCTGGGAAGAGTTTTGAGACACTCGCCATTATAGTGATTTTTCGCAAAAAAAAGGAGGAGCGCAAAAAAAAGAGCGCAAAAAAAACAGAGCGAAAATAAAAATTCCAGAGTGTGCTTTTCCGTTCTTTCCGTGCAGCGCCGTGATTTTGTTAGTGTTCTAGGCTCGCGTCTCTAGCACGGTCTAGCCTAGGACCAGCACAGTACCGTCGTTGAGCGTTTATTCAACTTGGCATCTCTGAATTGATTATTGCTGACCCTTTTTGCTACCATATTATAAGCCTTCCCAGCTCCACATACATCTACATCGTGCGTTTGACTCTCCCTGGTAATCACTCTGTCCAAGCTTTGAGAGTTTGACTACATCGGTTGCCGATCACCGCCTGCTGCTGGGTAAGAACTGGTAAGAATTTGAGATTTGCTTGACGGATTTGTGACTGTCCACCACACCACCACCACCACTTCCTAGTAGTCTGTCGAATCATATTCTTGTGTGTTTCTATTGCTGCTAACCATGGCAGGATCACAAGCCGACGAGACTGACTAGGAGAACATGACAAACAAAGCGTTACATGATAAATTTCAACAAATGATGAGTGGACAGGTGGAAGATGTGCTAAATAGATTTGAAGAGGCCATGAAGAAGATAGATGGTATTGAGAAGGCGTTCGAAACAAAGCTCGATAACAAGTTTAATGAATTGCTCGCGCATCTACCACCACCACCACCACCACCGGCTGCACCTAACGCACCTCTACAACAACAACAACGACTACCTCCACATCGCGAAACAGCCCTCCGCCGAGCGACCCGTGTCCCTCTTCAGCCTGGCCAAGCTGCTGGTGCTGCTGTTGATACTTCTGTGGCTCCTGCTGCTGATGCGGGGGAGGATATTATGTGGGAGATTACGAGGATGAGGTTGATCAACATCAGAACTACGTGCAACCACCAGCACCACAACCACCAGGTCGTCCACATGCAAATAATGGCAATGTTAGGGCTCCCCCTCAGGTACGAGATCATGACCATCTCCCTAAACTGAAATTGAATATTCCATCATTTGAGGGTAGATATGTTCCTGATATATATCTTACTTGGGAGTTAGAAACTGAACAACGATTTACATGTTTACAATATCCTGAGGAGAGACGTGTTCCTGCTGTTGTTTGTGCTTTCACTAGCTTTGCATGTGTTTGGTGGTCTGAACATTGTAGATTATATCCTGTTCCAGCTACTTGGACTGCTTTGAAAACTGCTATGCGTACTCGTTGGGTTCCACCATATTATCAACGTGAATTACTTCAAAAATTGCAGCGCTTAAGACAAGGAAAAAATTCGATAGAAGAATATTATCAGGAATTACAAACTGGCTTGATTAAATGTGGTATTGTTGAGGAGAATGAAGCTATGCTTGCACGTTTTCTGGATGGATTAAATAGAGAGATTCAGACCATTCTAGACTATAAGGATTATAATAATATCACTCGTTTATTCCATCTTGCTTGTAAAGCTGAACGTGAAGTGCAGGATCGACAGGCATTGGCGCGAACTAACTTTTCTGCAGGTCGACCTTCATCATGGACACCACGTGCATCATCTACTTCCACACGTTCTGCTACACCGGCACCTCTGTCGGCTGCCACCTCCAACCGTGATACAGTAAAGCAGGCACAATCACCACTATCTGCCAAGAGCACACCTTCTGGGCCTGCAAAGAGCTCTTCTTCATCCATGGCATCAACACGGCAAACACATGATATTATTTGTCGACGTTGCAAGGGTGGAGGTCATTATGCGAGAGAATGCCCATCTAAGCGTGTGATGATTGTTACTGAGGATGGTGGGTATGAGTCCGCTAGTGACTATGATGAGGAGACTTTGGCTCTTATTACACATGAAGAACACGGTGGAGATGATTCTGATCATGTCACGCAATACATGGCTGCTGAAGATGCTGACAGGTATGAATGTTTAGTTGCTCAACGTGTTTTGAGTGTGCAGGTTACACAAGCTGAGCAAAATCAGAGGCATAATTTGTTCCATACAAAGGGAGTTGTGAAGGAACGTTCTATTCGCGTCATCATAGATGGAGGGAGCTGCAACAACTTGGCTAGCATGGAGATGGTGGAGAAGCTTTCTCTCACCACAAGACCACATCCACATCCTTACTACATCCAATGGTTCAACAACAGCGGTAAGGTTAAGGTAACACGTACTGTTCGTGTGCATTTTAGTATCTCTACATATGCTGATTATGTTGATTGTGATGTGGTACCTATGCAAGCATGTTCCTTATTACTTGGTAGACCATGGCAATTTGATGAAAATTATGTACACCATGGTAGAAACAATCAGTATACTCTTGTTCATAAGGATAAAAATATTACTTTGCTTCCTATGACTCCTGATTCCATTTTGAAAGATGATATTAATAGAGCTAATAAAGCAAAACAGGAAAAAAATAAGAGTGAAAATCAGATTGTGGCAAAAGAATTTGAGCAACAAATAAAGCCTAATAATAAACCATCTAATGTTGCTTCTGAAATTAAACTGAAAAGTGCATGCTTACTTGCCACCAAATCTGATATTGATGAGCTAGATTCTAGCAAATCTGTTTGCTATGCTTTTGTGTGCAAAGAGGCATTATTTTCATTCGAGGACGTGCCTTCCTCTTTGCCCCCTGCTGTCACTAACATTTTGCAGGAGTTCGCTGGCGTCTTTCCACAAGACGTGCCACCGGGATTACCACCTATTCGAGGGATTGAGCATCAAATTGACTTAATTTCCGGTGCATCGCTACCCATCCGTGCACCATACCGTACCAATCCAGAGGAGACGAAGGAGATTATGCGTCAAGTACAGGAGCTGCTCGACAAAGGTTATATACGCGAATCTCTTAGTCCTTATGCTGTTCCTGTTATACTAGTGCCTAAAAAGGATGGTACGTCGTGTATGTGTGTTGATTGTAGAGGCATTAATAATATTACTATTTGTTATCGTCATCCTATTCCTAGGCTAGATGATATGCTTGATGAATTGAGTGGCTCTACAATATTCTCCAAAGTTGATTTGCATAGTGGATACCATCAAATTCGTATGAAATTGGGAGATGAATGGAAAACAACATTTAAAACTAAGTTTGGTTTATATGAGTGGTTAGTCATGCCTTTTGGGTTAACTAATGCACGTAGTACTTTCATGAGACTAATGAACGAAGTTTTACGTGCTTTCATTGGACGATTTGTGGTAGTCTATTTTGATGATATACTGATTTATAGCAAATCTTTGGAAGAACATTTGGAACATTTACGTGCTGTTTTTAATGCTCTACGTGATGCACGTTTGTTTGGTAACCTTGGGAAGTGCACCTTTTGCACCGACCGAGTATCTTTTCTTGGCTATGTTGTTACTCCACAGGGAATTGAGGTTGATAAAGCCAAGATTGAAGCTATTGAGAGTTGGCCGCAGCCCAAAACGGTCACACAAGTGAGGAGTTTCCTTGGCCTCGCTGGTTTCTATAGGCGTTTTGTGAGAGATTTCAGCACCATTGCTGCACCTCTCAATGAGCTTACAAAGAAGGATGTGCCTTTTGTTTGGGGTACTGCACAGGAAGAAGCTTTCACGGTATTGAAAGATAAGTTGACACATGCTCCTTTACTCCAACTTCCTGATTTTAATAAGACTTTTGAGCTTGAATGTGATGCTAGTGGAATTGGATTAGGAGGTGTGTTATTACAAGATGGCAAACCTGTTGCATACTTTTCTGAAAAATTGAGTGGGCCTAGTCTGAACTATTCTACTTATGATAAAGAATTATATGCTCTTGTTCGGACTTTAGAAACATGGCAACATTATTTATGGCCCAAAGAATTTGTTATACATTCTGATCATGAATCTTCGAAACACATTAAAAGTCAAGCAAAACTGAACCGTAGACATACTAAATGGGTTGAATTCATTGAGACTTTCCCTTATATCATTAAACACAAGAAGGGTAAAGAAAATGTTATTGCTGATGCATTGTCTCGTTGTTATACTATGCTTTCACAACTTGACTTTAAAATATTTGGTTTGAAGACCATCAAAGATCAATATGTGCATGATGCTGAATTTAAAGATGTATTGCAGAATTGTAAAGAAGGTAGAGCATGGAACAAGTTCGTCGTTAATGATGGATTTGTGTTTCGTTCTAACAAGCTATGCATTCCAGCTAGCTCCGTTCATCTTTTGTTGTTGCAGAAGGCGCATGGAGGAGGACTAATGGGACACTTTGGCGTGAAGAAGACGGAGGATATACTTGCTACACATTTCTTTTGGCCAAAGATGAGACGGGATGTTGAGCGTTTTGTTGCTCGCTGCACTACATGTCAAAAAGCTAAGTCACGACTCAATCCTCATGGTTTATATATGCCTTTGCCGGTACCTAGCGTTCCTTGGGAGGATATATCTATGGACTTTGTTTTAGTTTTACCTCGAACAAAGAAGGGGAGGGATAGCATATTTGTTGTCGTGGATAGATTTTCGAAAATGGCACACTTTATACCATGTCATAAAAGCGATGATGCTGTTAATGTTGCTGATTTGTTCTTTCGTGAAATTATTCGCTTGCATGGCGTGCCAATATTATTGTTTCAGATCGTGATACTAAATTTCTTAGCCACTTTTGGAGATGTTTATGGGCTACGTTGGGGACTAAACTGCTTTTTAGTGCTACTTGTCACCCCCAAACTGATGGACAAACTGAAGTAGTCAATAGAACATTGTCTACTATGCTTAGGATTGTTTTGAAGAATAATAAGAAAATGTGGGAAGAATGCTTGCCTCATATTGAATTTGCTTATAATCGTTCGTTGCATTCTACTACTAAGATGTGCCCTTTTGAAATTGTGTATGGTTTCCTACCTCGTGCACCTATTGATTTGTTGCCTCTTCCATCTTCGGAGAAGGTTAATTTTGATGCTAAAGAACGTTCTGAATTGATTTTAAAAATGCATGAGTTAACTAAGGAAAACATTGAGCGTATGAATGCTAAATATAAACTTGCTGGAGATAAGGGTAGAAAACATGTTGTGTTTGCACCTGGAGATCTTGTTTGGTTACATTTGTGTAAAGATAGATTTCCTAATTTGCGCAAATCAAAGGTAATGTCACGTGATGATGGTCCTTTTAAGGTGTTAGAGAAAATAAATGATAATGCATATAAACTTGAGCTACCTGCAGATTTTGGGGTTAGTCCCATTTTTAACATTGTAGATTTGAAGCCTTATTTTGGGATGAGCTTCCGTCGAGGACGACTTCATTTCAAGAAGGGGAGGATGATGAGGACATCAATACCATTGTTACACCCACAACCCCTGCTGCGATACATACTAGACCAATTACTAGAGCTCGCGCACGCCAATTGAATTATCAGGTACTTTCGTTTCTTGGTAATGATTCTAATGTTCATGAGAATATGATGCTGCCTAAATTGGATACATTTGTTTTGCTTACAAATGATGGGTCTTTTCCGTTTGTAGGTTGGATGGCGTTTTAAAGCTGCTTAGTTTTTTTTAGGGAATTCAAAAGTGTTTGATTTTGGATTGTAAAGTAGCTGGGCCGAGAGAAGGCCCAGGGGTGGGCCGCGGGAAGGTGGCCTGCTTGGTGTGCCTATAGGCGGTGTACACGGGCTCAGGGCCCTTTTCTATCCTCAGGCGGCCCTCCAAGCTCCTCACCTCAGGGCTCAGGCGCAGGCGCCCGGCTCCCCCCTGTTCTCATCCCCGTTTCCGGAAGGCTCGACCTCCTCTGGCGGCGCCGCCGGAACCTCCACCTCCACCTCCACCGCCTCTGCCCCTCCCACACCCCACCAAAGCACCGCCCAAGAGCCCTTCCTCCCCTCCCCTCCCCTCCCCTCCACCGGATCCATATCAGACGCGCTTCTTTCCTTCCCTCGGCAATCAAACCCTAGCCTGCTCGGATTTGTCTTCGATTTATTAGGGCTGGGCACCTCCTTCCCCGAGTCCCTCCCCGTCGCCGCCTCAAGCAGTCCAGCGGCCGAGCGCGAGCGCCATGTCTGTGGCGGCAGGGGTCAGCGATGCGGCCATCGCGGTGCGGGACAAGCTCCGGGGCAAGATCGGGCAGACCAAGGTGAAGCGCTACTGGCCCGGGAAGAAGCCCGAGTGGGCCGATGAGGCCGAGGACGACATCGATCTCCGGGCGGCCAAGGTCTCCCTCGACGAGGCGTTCCCCAAGACCGACGAAGGGGACAAGGACCGGGACCGCCCCCCCAAGGACGACCGGCGGCTGCGGCGCCTCGCGGAGACGCGCGCGGAGAACAAGGAGGAGCTCCGGGCCGACCACCGCCGCATCCGGCAGGCCGAGATCGTGTCCACCGCCGAGGAGGAGCGGGACAGGCAGGAGGCCCAGGTGGAGGAGGAGGACGACGAGGACGCGCAGGAGGAGCGGCGGCGGAGGATCAAGGAGCGGCAGCGCCTGCGGGCGCAGGAGGAGGAGGAGCTGCTCCCGCAGGAGGACGAGCCGCTGGAGGATGACGTGCAGGAGTCGGAGGAGTCCGAGTACGAGACTGACTCGGAGGACGAGCAGATGGGCATGGCCATGGTGAAGCCCGTCTTCATACCCAAGGCGCAGCGGGACACCATCGCCGAGCGCGAGCGGCTCGAGGAGGAGGAGCGGCAGGTGGAGGAGACCATCAGGAAGAGGCTCGAGGCTAGGAAGATTGAGACCAGGCAGATTGTGGTGGAGGAGATTAGGAAGGATGAGCACATTCAGAAGGCGCTCAACGAGGATGCTAGCGTTGAGGATGTCGACACGGATGATGAGCAGAACGAAGCGGAGGAGTATGAGTCATGGAAGAACCGTGAGATGGCACGCATTAAGAGGGACAGGGAGGAAAGGTATGCAAGGCTGAAGGAGAAGGAGGAGATTGACAAGGTGAGGAATATGACCGAGGAGGAGCGCCGGGAATGGGAGAAGAAGAACCCCAAACCTTCTCTCCAGAAGTCCAAACAGAAGTGGAACTTTATGCAGAAGTACTACCACAAGGGCGCCTTCTTCCAGGAAGGCGGTGATGACGTGAGCCAGTCAGCTGGTAGAGATGCTATATACACCCGTGATTTCTCTGCGCCTACCGGAGAAGATAAGATGGACAAGAGCATTTTGCCCAAGGTCATGCAAGTCAAGCATTTCGGGCGGAGTGGAAGAACGAAGTGGACACATCTTGTTAATGAGGACACTACTGACTGGGATGCACCGTATGTACTCATTCTTATGGCATTACTGTTTTCTACCTGAAAATTTTCAGTTGGCCTGTTAAATTATCGTCCTATTGCTTATCAGTAGAACATGTGCCATCTATCCACTACTTGGCCCAGACAATGCTTATACTACTAGACTAAATAGAAGACACACCGTGTATGCTTTTCAGCTGAATACTAATAGCTCCTCTCTGGTTTTTCAATCGGCATGCCTGATTTGTCCCCCTTTTTGTCATTCTAGCTTTGTGGATGATATTTATCAATTGCTCCCTCCGTCCCATAATATAAGAGCGTTTTTGACACTAGTGTAGTGTAAGAAACGCTCTTATATTATGGGGCAGAGGGAGTAGTTTGTTTTTGGCTAAAAAGGGCAGTCATTCTGATCTTATAACAAGGATCATGGCCCTTACTTATTTCTTGTTGAATTTCAGATGGGCTACAAACGGACCGCTGCGAACAAAATATAATGCAAAAATGGCGGGCATGAATGCACCTATTGCTAAACCAAAGGGAAGTAAGAAGATGAAGGATTGGGATACAAAGCGAGATGATTAAATGTTTGTTTTGTTGGCTTTGACCCGGTACCACTCTCCTACTACCATATGATCACTAGCTGAAAATGGTGCTTATGCAGATGTTTTCTTTCTTTATGTTGATCACATATGAGACATGTGCTATCATTTAGTCTTGTACTATCTTGCAAAATGCTTTTTCGGAGAAGTATTTTGTACATATATGTTTCTGTGACTTCTCGCGACAGGCGCATCTTCTATAATATTTGTTTGAAAATTTTGTCGTTTGCTAGTCATGCTACATTTGTGTGCTCTTGAGAATCCTGTAGTAACAGAATTCCAAGAAAGCCTTAATTCGTAGTGTTTAAATTGAAGAAAACATAGGCCAAAAAGGTCTCATGTGTGGCTTTATTCATAGCTGTTGGACAATATGAGATATTTGGGATTTGTGTTACAGACTAACAGATCAAATTGAGGCTATTTCTCCAGAATTCACTGCCTCATTTAGTTGCCTGTTCATTTAGTTGTTGTGTTCTTTTCCATCACCTTCATTGTTAAGGTTGGAATGAAATAAACTATTCTTACCAATCTCAGTTCAAAATTCAAATAGCCATGTAGGCTGACCAAATCCTCCCCAACTACCCCGAAGCCCAGGCAGACCCTCCTGAACTGGACTGCTGGCCCGGTGGGTGAACTAAAGCCTTGGTAGCATCTCTTGAACCTTAGAGATGTCCTTCAAAAAATAATAATACAACTTGGTGTACTTTGTGTGCTAATTATACCACCATGTCTGCATACCTCATAACTTCATCTCTTTTCTTGTTCTTCATTAGAGGATGAAATGACAGCCATTGTGCGCTTTGTCGGTTGTATGTGGATATCATAATGGAAATTACAAGATTTCAATCCTGTGGATTGTTTGTCCATTGTCTCTAGACAGGCTCGCGTTTCCGGATTGTCAAACCTGCTTATATCTCTGTCAGTTATGTTCTGGACTTGGGTACATGACCCACCCAGCTGATATTTCTATTGCCCCCCTTTTGTACCAGAAACAGTTATGTTCTGGACTTGTGGTACATGACCCACCCAGCTGATATCTCTGTCAGTTATTCTTCGTCTTTAGTCTTTTACTGTCTTGCAAAATGCTTTGTCAGAGAAATATTTCATACATATATGTTTCTGTACTTCTCGTGACAGGATGGTCTATACTTCTATGCTATTTGTTGGAAAAGGTTGTCGTCCGTTAGTCATGCTATATTTACGTGCTCTTGAGAATCCTATAGTAATAGAATTCCAAGGAAGCCTTAATTCGTACTCCCTCGGGTCCTTTTTAGTCTGCATATAAGTTTTGTCTGAAGTCAAAGTATCTCTAATTTGATGACCAAACTTATAGAGATAAGTATCAACAATTCATAATACCAAATCAATATCATTAGATTCATTTAGAATGTACATATTATATGTATTTGATATTGTAGATGTTGATATGTTTTAATATAAACTTGGTCAAACTTGACACAAATTTTATACGCGGAGTAAAAGGACTGGAGGGATGTTTAAATGGAAGAAAACATAGGCCAAAAAGGTCTCATGGGTGGCTCTATTCGTAGCTGTTGGACCATGAGATACTTGGAATTTGTGTTACAGACTAACAGATCAAATTTAGTCTATTTCTCCAGAATTTGCTGCCTCATTTCATTTAATTGTCTGTCCATTTGGTTGTTGTGTTCTTTTCCATTACCTTCATTGTTAAGGTTGGAATGAAATAAACTATTCTTACCAATCTCAGTTCAAAATTCAAATAGCCATGTAGGCTGCCCAAATCCTCCCCGGCTACCCTAAAGCCCATGCAGACCCTCCTGAACTGGACTGCTGGCCCGGTGGGTGAACTAAAGCCTTGGTAGCATCTCTCGAACCTTAGAGATGTCCTTTAAAAAAAATACAACTTGGTGTACTTTGTGCGCTTATTATACCACCAAGGCTGCATACCTCATAACTTCATCTCTTTTCTTGTTCCTCATTAGAGGATGAAATGACAGCCATTGTGCGCTTTGTCCGTTGTATGTGGATATCATAATGGAAATTACAAGATTTCAATCCTGTGGATTGTCTGTCCATTGTCTCTAAGACAGGCTCGCGCTTCCGGATTGTCAAACCTGCTTATACCCTGTCAGTTATGTTCTGGGCCTGTGGTACATGACCTGACTGATGTTTCTATTGCCCCCCTTTTGTGTTCCCCAGAAACAGTAGAGAAGAGGCGAACTGCTGTTATAAGTAGCGCCATCCCCCATCTCATCTGGGAGCCTGTCTGGTAATTGATTGGAGATTTGAAGTAACAATCCAGGCATGTAGCTGCAGTCTTTGTATAAATACTATTGCTGATTTCTCAAGGAATAATGTTCAGACATGTTACTGAATTAGCCAACCGATGTTTGTTGGCTCTTCCGAGAATTGGATTCCACGTCAGGCCTTTGTGTTAGACCTCCCTTATAAAAAGGGGAAATGTTCAGGTTACACCTCTACTTTATTGAAAATCCGGATCACTGCTATAAACTGGCCTCTTTTCGAGATAGCCGGTCACTTTAGTCCACCAACTTTGACAGCCGGTGCGAATATCACCCTGATACAGTGGCAACTTGGCGACTGGGCCGCCCATTAGCTTAATTTTGTCACTTGCCGAAACTAGAACAGAGGGGAATAGATTACATCTTTTTCAAGAAGAAGAAAAAATCTTAGGCCTGATCTTGACATATAATTGCAATTGGAAGCAGTAGATGCCAATTAACACAGGTGCTGGGTACTGTACCGTAAAAGAGCTCCCTCCACCTGCAGCCCTGCTTATTAAAGGTGATTTCATCTGGTAGCCTGTCTTAGGGAAAGTGAGTGATTGACACTTGGAGTAATATATAATTAGGCATCTAGCTAGTTGCGGTCTCTGTCCAAGTGTTGCTGATGCATTAAGCAAAAACAAATAGCTCGGACATGTGACCGAATTAGCCAACAGATGTTTGTTGGCTCCTATGAAAAATGAGAGTCGATGTCATGACTTTTGTGTCATGGCTCACTTTTGTTAGGCCTTGATCTAAAAGGGAAAAAGAGGTTCTCCCATCTATTTTCTCTGGCAAAACTAGTTTTGTACTGTTTTATGCGAATAAATATTGCTCTGTGGTGTGTGTATATATTGTATTCTAGTGTATTTATTTACTTGGCCTTTTTTGTCCAACGATAATTTTGATCACCAACTTAAATACTACTCCCTGTGTTCCTAAATATTTGTCTTTCTAGACATTTGAACAGGTGACTACATACAGAGCAAAATGAGTAAATCTACACTCTAAAATATGTCTACATACATCCGTATGTGGTAGTCATTTGAAATTTCTAGAAAGACAAATATTTAGGAACGGAGGGAGTATAGTCCTATACGACATGACTTGTCAACTTGATAAACCACACAACTTTGGTCTGTTTGCTGGCTTAGAAATGTTTGGTGGATGATGTGGCAGTGGTTTTACACATGTGGCTGCACCAACCATCATTTTTGTGGAAGAAGCAGACAATAGGAAAGAGAGAACGAATAAGAATACTTAAATCATGATAAGCATTCTAGATGAAAACAATTAAGAATGATGTTTAATCATGATAGATATCCTAGACAAGAGACAAGAATGTGGGGATGTCAGAAAATTGAGAAAGTAACAATAACGCAACGAGAATTCCCAGCGGACGAGTGTTTGTAACATGTTTCGGTGGTTTCTTATTTCTTAGTATGAATTCCTTGCCCGTTTTTCAAGATTTGTCTATTGTGTGCATTTGTTTGAAAATGTAGCCGACGACGTCGACCCGCATGCCGTCCACCAAATCACCTCTGGTTACAGTATCGATCGATCCGGCCAGGGACCAAACATGAGTACATGGCCAGTTTAAATCGTACGTGCGGGTCAAGTGTCAACACAACGCTGGGAAGAAGACGTGTCTTCTTACCACCGACGACCTACTCCCCTGCGTGTAGTCTACTACGTATACTACCTAACAAGGTACCCCTGCCGAACACGAGCAACATCAGCAGACGACGGCGACGAGCGAGCGAGCGAGCGGGAGGGAGACGACAGATGCCGCCGCTGGCCGCAAGTGAAGTCAAAGGAGGAGGACAGGCGGCACGGCGTTGGATTGATTGTGCGGCAAGCATGCATGGCCATGGACATGGCGTTCCCACCGACGGAAAGGGCCCTTAAATACGCGGTTTGGCTGGCTGGACCCCGCCAAAAAAGCCAGATGTACGTCGCTCCAGTCGGCGGCGTCCGGTTGGATTTCATGTACCCGGCCGCGTCTCCCGGGATGATTGATTCATCCATCGTCTCCGTCTGCCAGCAAAAGCCTAACTTTCGCCTCCTCTGCGCGCTTAATCAACTAATCCCAACGGCCGTTCACACGACTCTCTTGCATTGCCTACTAGCAGGAGTATTAAAAAAGCGGCATGTAGTTACTCTTGAGGTTTATAATAAGAGCCACAGTCTGTAATAAACAGTGATGCGAAATTAATCTTGCAGCAAGCAAATCACCCTATTCGAATGGCGTAAGTTCTCCCGTTTACATTGATTGATGTAGTCTCGATGGCGTTTGATTGTCAAAGGGGCACCGCCGCAGTTACACTCCTCAGAATCCTTATCGCCCGCCGCTACGGCAAATGAGTGGAGATATTGCTCCTCCTCCCCTCGGCACAGGTTGAGACAGATGGGTTGGCGAGATTTCATTTAGCACTGGTTTGAGAACAAAATATGACTTATGATGTCGACCACGGTGGCATCGATGACTCGTCGATGTAGATTCACGCCGACCTCTTGATGATACAGTTAGGGTTTGTCAACATGGTGATAGTAGATATTTTCCTATGCAGTTTGGTCTTTCGGATCGCACTTCGTTACATTGGTGTCACCTTCGGTGGAGCTTCTTTTAGAGCTTATTGGGATATTGGGTGTATGAATCTTTCGCGTGTTTTCGCCAAAAAAGAAAACTTTCGGTGGCGAAGTTTCAACAATTTATTCTCCAGGTCCTCCGGCATAAACGTGGCCTTGATCATTATCGACCTCTCTCTTTTTTAGATCTATAATATGTACTGTTGGTTAATCAGTAGATTTGTGCCTTTTCTAAAAAGAAAATATCATTTTACCTGTCAGAATCACTACGTGCACGCCACAAGTAACGTGCTGGGCTACGCTAACAGTAATCCTCATCATCCCCTAAATACGTGGACCGTGGTACGCATAGCATTTACAGATACGGTGGCGCTGGATTTACTGCGCGCGCGCGCGTGTGTATCGAGTACTACTTGAGGTGAGCGTCCCACCAACCTGCTCCGCCGACAGCTAGCTCATCATTGACACCGAGAGCCGAGCCGGCTCCCACCACCACCACCCTCCGCCTCCACCTCCGCCCCGCTCGCTCCTCCGCTCTCCATTATTATCACCCGACGCCCCTCCCCTCTCCCCTCCGACTCCCCCCGGCCCCCTCCCTCCCCTGCTCGCCAACGCGCGGCAGCAGATTCGCCCGTCTCCCCTCTTCCTCCTCCCCACCCTCCGCCTGAGTGTTTCCCCTCCGTCCTTCTTGGCGCCGAGCAGGGAGGCGCGCGGGGAGCTGCGGGCGGGCGGCGGCGATGGGGAAGCCGCGGGCGATGCTGGCCCTCGCGGCGGCGCTCGCGCTGCTCCTCTCCTGCTCCGGCGTCGTCGTCAGGGGCCAGGACACCGAGAGGATCGAAGGTGTGTGCCTTTCTCCCATGCGCGATTCAGCTGCAGAGAGAAAAAAAATGCTCCCTTTACCTTTCCAGCCTTTGATGCTCTGGTAGTCTCTACTGTTCTTCTTCCTGCTGGCGCAATGCTTGTGCTCCAGGGCTCGATTGATCCCCAAAAATCCGCGGTTCCGTGTGCGTTTCCGCTGTGCGTGGGATCTGATTTGGGGGCATCCATCCGTACCGTTTTTTGGAGCGAATCCTGCTGGTTGGGGTTGGGAAAGAAGGCCGGCGGCATGAGATCTGCGGCCGCTAGACCAATTCGTGCCAAGATCTCGAGACCCTGATAGGATTTTATTATGCGCCGCATGTTCCGACTTTGGTCACCGACAGGGAGAGCATGTCTGACTTTGTAGATAAGCAAGGGCGCCTACCTCAGTCACCAAACTTTAGACATTACTGTATTATTAAACCTCCCTGTGATTCTGCACTGGGAGTCTAAATTGTCTGCTCCTGTGTCATATTCTACCAACAGCCCACTCAAACTGTTCCATTCCTCTGTGTTTTTAGCTATGATGATTGTGCTGCGGCAGTACTTGACTCTCATCACGTTTATGATGGAAATTCAGGGAGTGCTGGTGATGTGCTTGAGGATGATCCCGTCGGGAGGCTGAAGGTGTACGTCTACGAGCTGCCCACCAAGTACAACAAGAAGATGGTGGCCAAGGACTCCAGATGCCTCAGCCACATGTTTGCCGCGGAGATATTCATGCACCGGTTCCTGCTGTCGAGCGCGATCCGGACCATGAACCCGGAGGAGGCCGACTGGTTCTACACTCCGGTGTACACCACCTGTGACCTTACTCCGTGGGGCCATCCCTTGCCCTTCAAGTCTCCGCGGATCATGAGGAGTGCAGTTCAGTTCATCTCCTCGCACTGGCCCTATTGGAACCGGACGGCGGGTGCTGATCATTTCTTCGTCGTGCCGCACGACTTTGGGGCATGCTTCCATTATCAGGTGAGTCATAGAGCACAGATGGAAAGCCTGAATCTTCCAACTACATATTACCACTGAAACATGGAATGAATATATTTTTTGCACACTTATTAGACACTTTGCACGCTTGTAGTATCAGACTTTGGCAGCTGTTCATTTGATTATGTAGCGTAATCTGCATTTTATCTTAGATGGAAACAAACTGCATGCTCTGTTCTAGTAGAATCTTTCTCTGACATGCATTTGGCATTGCCATGGTTCAGGAAGAGAAGGCGATTGAAAGGGGGATCCTTCCATTGCTTCGCCGCGCCACACTTGTCCAGACATTTGGGCAGAAGGATCATGTCTGCCTAAAGGAGGGCTCAATCAACATCCCACCATATGCTCCTCCACAGAAAATGAAAACTCACCTTGTACCCCCGGAGACCCCGCGGTCCATCTTTGTGTATTTCCGTGGTTTGTTCTACGATACGGCGAATGATCCCGAGGGTGGTTACTATGCAAGGTATGCACATCTGAAACATGTGGTACTCCTCATAATCATCATTCTTAATGAATTATTGGGGCACAAAAGTCTTGACGTACCTTCTATATATGCAATGCAGAGGTGCCCGTGCGTCGGTGTGGGAGAACTTCAAGAACAACCCTCTGTTCGACATCTCGACGGACCACCCACCCACCTACTACGAGGACATGCAGCGCGCCATCTTTTGCCTTTGCCCTCTAGGCTGGGCTCCGTGGAGCCCCCGTCTTGTGGAGGCCGTGGTGTTCGGGTGCATCCCGGTGATCATCGCGGACGACATTGTCCTGCCGTTCGCGGACGCTATCCCCTGGGACGAGATCGGCGTGTTCGTGGCGGAGGACGATGTCCCCAAGCTTGACACCATCCTGACCTCCATCCCGATGGAGGTGATCCTCCGGAAGCAGCGGCTGCTGGCGAACCCGTCGATGAAGCAGGCCATGCTGTTCCCGCAGCCCGCGCAGCCCGGTGATGCCTTCCACCAGATCCTGAACGGGCTGGCGCGGAAGCTCCCGCACAGCAAGAGCGTATACCTGACCCCGGGGCAGAAGGCACTGAACTGGACCCAGGGCCCCAAGGGCGACCTGAAGCCATGGTAGGTAGCCGCGGCGGCATTGGCGCCATGAGCTGATGGTGTTCAGTCAGAATGAAAAATGAGAGGACTGATGCATGAGTAAGCCCAGCCAAACCAAGCCAAGCCAAGCCATTACTGTCATCAAATGTAAAGCTCCTTCCTGTCTAATACCTTGCTTCTTTTTGTTGTGTTGATGTGCCTGCCTACCTTCCATGTTGTGGCATGGCATGGTTCCCTTGTTTTTTGTTGCCCTAGTGCTTAGAACTGCTGCTGTTGTAGGTGATCATGGATCATATAGTGTTATATATATGCATGACCTTTGTATTATACTGCTATACAGTAGATGCCGATCTGTAATGGCGGGAATAATTAAGTAAGGTTAACAACAGACCGGTCGTATCCGGTGTACAGAGGCAGAGAGATATGCTTGTCGCTGAGCATGTCTGCCGTTTGTATTGTTTGAAGGCAGCACTGTATCCGTGGCATCTTTAGCTGATATCTTGACAGATTTTGTGACACTTCAGGGCTTTTATTTGGAACATCAATGTGGCTTGTATTGATGATGAAGGTAAATTAGGGTGATGCTGAATGCAACTTGCAAGGAACGCCGGCACCTGACGGCTCCAGCTGCAGCAGACCGGACGTTCCATCGATGCATGCTTAGCAGTAAAGCATTATCAGCTGCAATGTTTACATCCCTGTTAACATGGGCAAGCGTATGAAAAACTCGAGCACCTACAGTTTTGTTCAATCCGGCTTCAGTCAGAGTCGAGGATATGCATGCCCTTCGCTTTGCTCCGGGGTGAGCTGAATGAGGCCTCTGACATGAGTGCTGGTTTGGGCTACAACGAGGACATCCATGTGAGCCCAAACCATTCAAGACCTGGAACGGTTTGCAGAATTTGAGGCCATTTAAAGCAAGATTAGAGCTGTAAACAGCAGTAGAATCGAAAGCGGGGATAGCTCAGTTGGGAGAGCGTCAGACTGAAGATCTGAAGGTCGCGTGTTCGATCCACGCTCACCGCAAATTACTTCTTTTTATGTAATCGGTCATCAGTATTTTTTTCTAAAACAAAATTAGAAAAAACCGGTATGTATCAGCGAATATTTTTTTAAGTCGTAGCATATCAACATTTTTTTTCTAATCGGTCATGGTGTTTAATTTTTTTTAGAAAAAAAATGGTATGTATTAGCGATTTTTTAAAGTGGTTACTTTTTGAAACCTTAACGTGAATTGTGATAGATTTTTGCTATTTACTCGATCAAACACCGTGCCGATATTGAATCCCACAACCCTCTTTCTACTCATCACTGTCCCCAAGTTGGCATGGGAAACAAGAAAAAACAAACCAAGCCACTGGCGGATGAAGCGCCACCCATATAGAAAGCCCTTGCACGGATGCATCAACCAACAACGAAGCGCATCACACATCCTACCTCCCGCGGTCGACTGCCTAACATCCCCCCCCCTCCCCAGCCGAGCAACTCCACAAAGGCGACACACACATCCGTAAAGGTCTAAAAATCTCATGCGTTGATCATAGGAACTTAGCAGGATGAGAACTCAGTCAAAATCGAGGGTAGACTCCAAAATTTAAAATCTCAACGATTATGAGAGCTTCAAGACTTAGGCTCCGTTCGGAGCGGAGGGGTAGAAAACAAAGGAATTAAAAAAATTACAGGAAAGTGCTTTGCCTGACTAAGGTAAACCTTGGAATGTGGAACACAGGGATGCAAAAGTTTGCTGTGTTCGGTGTGAACTAGTAAAACCAAAGGAACTGGAGGGTAAAAGCGAGTGCATGCACTTGACTCCAACAGTATGGAAATAGTTTTTTATTCAGGTGTACATGCAGCTTGCTTGGCCGCGCGCTTGACACTCACATGCAAAGATTTTTTTTATACGGCCAACTGACAGCTTGCATGGGGCGTCCGCCCAAACATTGGGTTGCAGTAGATTTTTTAGTTCCCATGAAACGTACAGGATAGGTAAACTTTCCTATGTAACGAGCGAAGCCGTTCCTTTGAACCGAACACAAACAGGTTATTTTTTCCAAAGGAAATCTGAACTACAAAAAATCCTCCAGATTTCCTGCAGACCGAACGGGGCCTTAGGTTGCAATAGAAACATTAGCGTCAAGGAGCATAAACGCTAACAATTTTTTGATGAAGCTATGCCAACTGATCGTGTAATTTCATCGAACTGGTATTAACACGGTTGTAGCATTTACAACGCTAAAAAAATCTTATCATAAAAACTAAGGGCATTTTCAACAGGTCCGCCAACATGTCCGAACGCGTTCATGAACAGATACAAGAGCCATCGTCCAACTGTGTCCATCAAACAACCACCTCTGTCTTTTCCCTATGCTCGGGGCATTGAAAATAAGAATAGGAAATAGCAATAACACTATTCATCCTTCAGTAAAAATGCAATTATCCTAATACAACAATAGCTCAAATATAAATATTACATCTAAAATAATCGAATGCTCAACAAGTTTTTGAAGTTTATCGATCGAAATGCAATGTTAGTCCAGGTCAACAATGCATCTGTATCGGCAAATGTTGGTCATTCAGACGTTGTGCCCCTTGAGCTTCATCCAAATGCATCAACATGAATGGTCTGCTCTCCTTTGATTGGTACGGTGTGGTAGAGTGTCTGGGCTATATAGTGTGATGACCATCAAGGTGCAACCTTGAGTGAATCAATGAATTGACCAACATATGAAGCAACAAGAAGCAAAACTTAATCTCCATGATTGACGTGCCCGGTGGCCAATTTCTTTGCACGCGTATGATCACACTACAATACTTTATGATGGAGTTTGAGATGGTATACCATGGATAGGCTAGCGACTTCACATTTGCAATCATGTATCACGTGCAAGTTGTAGGGTGCAAAGTGATTTTGCTCATTAAAACCAAGAATGCACATTTTGCCAAAACACTACTTCCCTGCTTCATGTCTACAAAATCTGCATTCTGGCTAACCACGTATCGTATAACAACCCATCTTCCATCACCGAATCCCCTACCATCATGCTTGCTCCAAAGAAACAACGCGAACATAAAAAACCTCAATGGCATTTGCCCGAACACTTGTCGGGCGTGGTGTCCGGCACAACGTCGACGGGGGAGTGGGGGGGGGGGGGTATGAAGTATACCTGACTGCAGACGAATCCGGGGTGGACAACGACATAGTCCAAGATGGCCAGATGCATGCGATATATAGAACAAACAGAGAGGAACGAAGGGTATGAAGGATACCTGACTGCAGACAAATCCGGGGTGGACAACGACGTAGTCCAAGATGGCCAGATGCGTGCGATATATAGAACAAACGGAGAGGAACGGAGTGGAAAAAAGTGATATGAAAGAAGGGATTTAGATGGGCTAGAGGTGTCGGAGTTTTATGTGACTAAGATCATGACGCGCGCGAACCTCCTCAGATTATGATCGGTTTGCGAGAATTCGGATGCACGAACGCGTATGTTGAACATGTGTACA
Organism: Aegilops umbellulata; assembly: GCA_032464435.1. NCBI lineage: Eukaryota > Viridiplantae > Streptophyta > Magnoliopsida > Poales > Poaceae > Aegilops > Aegilops umbellulata. The sequence continues at coordinate 509,706,802 of CP136056.1, read as the reverse complement.
TGTACGTAGGTCTGGGTTTCGTATGCCGCACCTATAGTGTCTGTCTCCCTCTGTATGTACGTGTATCTTAGGAGACAAGATACCGGTCGCACCCCTTGTACCTATATATATGTGCCTAGTGCACGATCAATGAGATATCGATGCACCAAAGCATTATCTACATGGTATCTATCGCAAGTCGATCCTCTCCCACTTCCGCCTAAACTAGCCGCCGCCGCCCCACGCCGCCGCCGCTTCCTCTCGCGCAGCGCTTCCCCTCCCCGCGCCCCGCCCACCTCCCTGCCGATCCGCCTCCCCCTACTGCGCCGCTTCTCCCGCCGCGCCGCACCCCCTGCCGTGCCGCCTCCTTCCCAAACCCTAGCCGCCGGCCCTTCCTCTCACCACCGCGCCGCCGCCATGTCTTCCACCGCCTCCACCTACTCCAACCCCTTCGCCGGGCCGGACCCCGCTGACATCCGCCACATCAACATCCACGAACGCGTCCCCGTCATCCTCGATGCCACCGACTCCACGTACTTCACGTGGAAGACGTACTGCTCGCTGCTCTTCCGTGAGAACAATCTCGTCGATCACGTTGACGGCGCCATCGACTCCCATGCTATGGTGGGCGACTCCGAGTGGACTGCAAACGACGCCACGCTCATCCAGGGGTTCTTCACCACCATCTCGAAGGACCTGTTTCACACGGTCGTGAGCGATGGTGATGACACCCGCGTCGTGTGGGTCAAACTCCATGGCACCATCTTTCGGATCACTTGTCCCTACACGTCACAGCAGAATGGCCGTGCCGAGCGCGTCATCCGCACTCTTAATGACTGTGTCTGCACGTTGCTCTTCCACTTCAACGTGCCTCCTCGGTTCTGGCCGGACGCCCTCGCGACCGCCAGCCTTCTCATTAACATTCGCCCATGTCGTCCACGCTGGAACTACTCCCCTCACCAGCTCCTCTTCAGTGCGGCTGAAAGGATCGAGAAGAGGTGTCTAGGGGGGGGTGATTAGACCCTCAACAAGAAAAGTTGCCAGCTTTTAGGTTCTTCAAGTTAAGGTGGAGTTTTAGCACAAGTTTAAACATTCACGATACATTTCAAGCAAGCATGGCAAGAGCATATGAGCAGCGGAAAAGTAAAGCATGCAATTTGCAAGAAAGTAAACGGATGGGATTGGAGTGCGCAAACGGAATTGGAGACACGGAGATTTTTGGCGCGGTTTCGATAGGTGGTGCTATCGTACATCCACGTTGGTGGAGACTTCAACCCACGAAGGGTAACGGCTACGCGAGTCCACGGAGGGCTCCACCCATGAAGGGTCCATGAAGAAGCAACCTTGTCTATCCCACCATGGCCATCGCCCACAAAGGACTTGCCTCACTAGGGTAGATCTTCATGAAGTAGGCGATCTCCTTGCCCTTACAAACTCCTTGGTTCAACTCCACAATCTTGACGGAGGCTCCCAAGTGACACCTAACCAATCTAGGAGACCCACTCTCCAAAAGGTAATAGATGGTGTGTTGATGATGAACTCCTTGCTCTTGTGCTTCAAATGATAGTCTCCCCAACACTCAACTCTCTCTCATGGATTTGGATTTGGTGGAAAGAAGATTTGAGTGAAAGCAACTTGGAGAAGGCTAGAGATCAAGATTCTTGTGGTTGGAATGGAATATCTTGGTCTCAACACATGAGTAGGTGATTCTCTCTCAGAAAATGTATGCTGGAAGTGTAGGCATGTTTTGATGGCTCTCTCCATGAATGAAGAGTGGGTGGAGGGGTATATATAGCCTCCACACAAAATCTAACCGTTACACACAAATCATCAAACTCGGTGGGACCGAATCAGAAAACTCGGTCAAACCGATTTAGTTCAAAATGTGAACGTTAGGCTTTTCGGTGGGACCGACACGATCAACTCGGTGGGACCGATGTGCTAGGGTTAGGGTAAAACCTCAACTCGATTTAACCGATTACACAAACTCGGTGGTACCAATTTTGGTAACAAGCGAAACAGAGAGTTGGTCAAGCAAACTCGGTGGGACCGATTGCATATCTCGGTGAGACCGAAATAGTTGCAACAGGCAATAGAGAGTTTGCAAGCCAATCTCGGTGAGACCGAGATCCCATCGATAATACCGAATTGATTAGGGTTTTTGGCAGTGGCTATGTCAAGTGACCTCGGTGGCGCCGGATAGAACAAATCGGTGGGGCCGAGTTTGACTTTTGGTTTAGGACATATGTGGATATGAGAAAGTGGTTGAGGGCTTTGGAGCATATCACTAAGCACTCTGAGCAAGCAAGCCATTAAGCAACACCTCATCCCCTTTTTAATTATATTGGCTTTCCTATGGACTCAATGTGGGCTTGGATCACTAAAATAGAAAATGTAGAGTCCCGAGCTTTGAGATTTTGCCAATCTTCTGTCCTTAGCATCTTGAAGGGGTTCCACATCCTCTAGTCCATGCCACTCCACTGTTGAACTCATCTGAAATATACTAGGTAAAAGTATTAGTCCAACAAGAGATATGTTGACATTAATTACCAAAATCACCCAGGGAGCACTTGTGCTTTCAATCTCCCCCTTTTTCGTAATTGATGACAACATACATCAAAGCTTTAGATAAAGATATAGAGAAAGGCATGTAAAGCTTTGGAAGGACATGTAACATGCATAGACTCCCCCTACATGTATGCATTAATGTAAATACGAGTATAAGAGCATGTGAATGCATAAGCATGACAGAGCAAGCAATGAGTTACATGTATCTTGGCTATATGCATCAGAGAAAATGGTGTGAATATAGGAAATGTACCTTCATGTTCATGAGTCCTTCTTGCAAACCATATGTACATCAGCAAGAGGTCATCATGCACATGTGTGTGATGCATATACTTACCTTGTGGTCTTGAGCTGGCTTTGGAAGAGATGAACCTGAGTAAACAAGGTTAGATAACACAAAAACATCTACTAAACAGAGCAAGAGCAGCAAACCACAAGATTACCAAGATTGGGATGACATGTAGAGAGTGAGTACTAAGTACTCAATTTGATTGTAGACATGTCCCCCAAAAGTAAATATATGCAATGAATTCAAAGATTTCCTTCCCTTAGATGTCTTGCTCCCCCTGAATCTTATATGGGATACTTGGAGAAGATAGGGAAAAGAAAATCAGAGCAAAGCAAACAAACAATCATAACACAAACTAATATGTCTTTCCCCTCTTAAAGACATGTGACTTCTCTCCTCTTTGAATACCAAGCATCTGGGGTCTCTCTCTCTTTGATGTGATTATCTCTTTCTCCCCTTTTGATATGATTAAGATTTGATGTGAGCTCTCTCTCCCCCTTTGACATCAATTTCCAAGAAGGGATCTTTTGGAGTGTGAGTCAAAATAGGTTTGGTCCTTGAGTCACATAGCAAAGCAGCAGGGAATATGAGATGCTGGTAGAGGATGCAAATGACAAATTGTTTTCTCAGCATTGAAATTGGTTACACCGAGTTGTTTTCTTCGGTGGCACCAAAATGGTTCGGTTCGAACGAAAGAGACAAATCAGTGTGTCCGAGTTCATCACAGAGAGGACACTAGTCACCTCAGCTCACTAGGCAAATAAGATCGCACAAAGATTTACAAGGAATTAACTAAAGGATTTGCAATGAATTGGATGCAGGAAATGCAGAACAAAAATTAAAAGAAAAGAAATCTAGATGAAGTTTTTTTGAAAGGGGAAACAAATATGCATGAGACAAATGCAAGAGCAAAGAGAAACACTAGAGAACTTCATCTAGAATTGGTCGGCGACAAAGTCACCTATGTTAGAGTATATTGACTTAGGAGTCAAGTGAAGGCACTTAATCATAGGTCATACTCATCTTTTAAGCGCAAAATGGGGTAACCATTTTTCGCTTAAGCATTTTGATGTATTCACATCTTGTTGAGCTGCTTTGACCCATGACTTGGGGTAAAACTTCTCTAAGATGGAATAACATACCTTGGGTGGTGGTGTTGATCTTGATCATGGAGTTGAACTTGTGTGGGATGCTCAAGGTTGATGTAGCTCATCAAGAGTTGGGAGCACCACTTGCAATTGGAATTCATCTACCTACATGGGTTAGTTTTGCAAGGAAGAGCACTTGTGTATCCAAAATGACAATCATGAAGTTTGATACCAAAAGAAATTTGATATATATAAATTGTCAAAGGATATGTTTGAAGGGTTTCATGCTTCCTTGTCTTCAACCACCGTATTGTAGAGACTTGGTGATGTAGAGATTGCTCAAGATGTGAGTGGTTGCAATCTCATAGATTTAGATTAATCCAAGTACCTACAAGGGTTAGACAACATGCATGGGTGCAAATATATCCAAGACATATGATTATCATCATAAGAGAAATATCAAGGATTAGTCAAAGGCTCATGCCTTACATGTATCCAAATGAAGTATCTACTCCAAGTTTGAAGCATCAATGATGTTCAATTCACCTCTCAAACGGCAAAATACTTTCTCATCAAGCGGTTTGGTGAATATATCCGCCAATTGCTTGTCGGTATGAACATGCTTAAGATCAATGTCTCCTTTAGCAACATGATCTTGAATGAAATGATGATGAACTTCAATACACTAGTGCAGAACTGGGCAATATCATCGGTTCGTAAGGCCCTTTAGTGCCGGTTTAGGAACCGGCACTAAAGTGTGGGCACTAAAGGCCCCCCCTTTAGTACCGGTTCAGCATGAACCGGTGCTAAAGGGAAACCACGTGGCACGAGCCAGCTCCGGGGGCTGGGAGCCCTTTAGTACCGGTTGGTAACACCAACCGGTACTAAATCTTTGTGGGTTTTTGTTTTATTTTGTATTTTTCAATTAAATTTATGTTATCAATTTAATTTAGGATTGTTTTACGTTATAATGAGTTGTCGTCGTCATCATCATCGCATATTAATAAATAAATAAACTCTAGTTAGCTAAAAATCATCGTAGTCGTCTAATTACCACTATTTAATCATCATAGTCATTACCGCTAGCTATCTAATCATCACCAACGCTGGCTAGCTTATAGAGGAAACATTCACTTTGTAACAGAAGCAAAGATATCATCAAGTTCAACATAATCATCACCAACATCGAAGTTAAGGATACGGACATGAGACAAGTACTAATTAAGAGCATGATCGAACTAGTAGCTACTCCTGTTGCTCCCTCTCAGGTAGAATAGCATAGAACATGTATAGCTCTCCTGATTCATCATACTAGAGCATTGTAGCGACCCGACCTCAGATGGTCAAGTCTCTGTGCTCCGGTGTCACCCCTGGATCAGTAATGCTGACACCACACAGTACTTCGAAGGATTTATAACAGAGTAGCAATCACACACTTATTACATCGGTGTCTCAAAGAGAACTTATTACAATAAATATGGCTTAAGGCCATCTAATAACGAATACAGCGGAAGGCTTGGAAGATAAGCGAGTCCATCAACTCCAACGGCTTCACTGAGTATAGAACCACGACCTAAAAACACCTTACTCGTCGTCTAAAAAGTCTGCAACATGAAAGTTGCAGCCCGAAAATGGGTCAGCACATGGAATATGCTGGCAATGTAACACATAGAGAGTAATGAACAGTATGAGCTATACTATATGCATGTATGGCTGGTGGAAAGCTCTATGGTTACAGTTTTGCATAAAGCCAATTTTTCCCTACTGCAAAGGAATAAATTTATTTAACTATCATGGTGGTGGTTAAACATCGAGAATGGTTGACAGCATTCCGATCCCAATTAAGTGAACAATTAAAACCCAACAATATTAATTAGAAGTAACATGATGAGATTCACATGATATTCAAGTACTAGATACTCAAGTTGTCCATAACTGGGGACACGGCTAATCATGATTAGTTTGTGCACTCTGCAGAGGTTTGCGCACTTTTCCCCACAAGACTCGATCGCCTCCGTTGGATTTCTCGCACTACATGAATGTTTGAGAAATGGATGACCGAGAGATAGTCTTTCAGAAGCGCTAGCACCTTACGTTGGATAGACCGGTACACCTACTTTCCCCTACATCTGCTAGTCTACCCTGTAAGAGTTCGCATGACTTAATCAACTATGCCAGAGCCCATATTGGCTTGTGGCTGCACACGGAAGTTACTAGCATGAATGATCTTATGATCCCTTTGAGCCTGGGTGGCGGTCCAAAGAAAAACAGGCAAGTCCTGATAGAAACCAGGTGCCTCAATCCACCCAGATGTGTGTTTAAGTTGCCACCTTAGATAAACCATTAATTAACAATACTCACATCTGTCATGGATATCACTCACCCAATCCACGTCTACTAGCATAGCATGGCATAATAAGTAAACGTAGAAGTAACTCCCAAAGGTTTCATAAGTAAAACAGGTAATAGGTACTACCTCAACTACTTCCCATCCCACAATTTAATTAGATCCTAATCATGCAATGTTTGAGGATTTATCTAATGCAATAAAACTGGGTAGTAGAAAAGGGTATGATCAAAGTGTTACTTGCCTTGCTGATGATCCGCGAAACCTAGAGATTCGAAATAACAGGCGGCGCACTCCGGGTAATCTATCGCAGACAAACAACAAGCATACAATAAGTACTCATCTAATGCACAGGTAAAACTCGAACAAGAGATCGAACCAGAAAGTTCAACTTAAGAACTCCGGTTGCAAAGAGAAAACGAACCAAACAAAGTAACGGAAAACAAACGACGGAAGAAAACAACTCAGTTCTAGCAAGTTGAAACTAGGTCAAATTTTACAGTAGCAAAAACTTGTTTAAGTTGATTAGTCGGAACGGTGGTTTCGAAACAAAACTCCAGGCGCTTGAATCACCTGATTCCGATAAACGAGCGAGAAGATAAACTAGAACGAAGATCGGATCTGAAATCACGATCAGAAAATCGCGGAATAAATCCGACGAAAAAGAAAACGACGAACGGTTAAACGAACGGACTTCGTTAACCGAGAATAACCGGTGATCACGTTCGTTAAGACGAAGGGTCCGGCGAACGCTCACTAAACAACTAAACCGAAAAACGAAAACCGATCTAGGGTTTCGAAAAAAAACCGAAACAACGAAACGAAAAGAAACCGGAACGGTTTTTATAAATAAAAAAACCGAACCGAGGGGAGGGGTGGCGCGGCGCGGTGGCTACCTCGACAAGGGGCTCCGGCGTGCGGGGCTTGGCGGCGGGGCAACGAGGCGAGGCGCGGGGCGGCGGCGGCAGGCGCCGGTGGCGGCGCTGCTGCTGCTGCTGCTTGCTGCTGCGGGGCGGCGGGGTGGTGTGGGGAGGAGAGGGGGGCTGGGTATTTAAAGGGGGGGAGACTTGGGGGAGGGGCAAGGCAAGGGAGGCGGCGGCGGCAGAGTCCCGGTCGTACTCGGCGGCGGCGGGCGGCGCTGCGCGCGGGCGGGCGCGCGAGGAGGGCGCGGCTGGGCCGGCCGGGCCTTGGCCTAGGCGGGGCGCGACGCGGTTTTTATTTTTTATTTTTTTATTTTTAAATAGTTACGCGAGCAGAAAAAAAAATAAAAGAAAATCTAAACGAACTCCAAAAATCCCGAAGTAAATTTTTCCCCGACTCCTAAAAATGAGTCGAACAAAATGAACTTTACTCGGGGCCTAGATGCATTTTTTTTTGAAAACACGCATTTTTCCCTAATCCAAATAAAATGCAAATAAACTCCAGAAAAAAAAAACCAAAATTTGATTTATTTATTAAATCTTCATTTTTCCTAATTTTGGGAAAGTCATATTATTCCCCCTCTCATATTTTTGATATTGGAAAAATAATTGAAGATGAAATAAATAAAATCAAATGATCCTCTTTTCAAAATTTGAGAAAACTCAAATATGAAAATAACGAAATCTCCAACTCTCTCCGAGGGTCCTTGAGTTGCGTGAAATTTCTAGGATCGACCAAAATGCAAGAAAATATGATATGCATGATGATCTAATGTATAACATTCCAAATTGAAAATTTGGGATGTTACAAACCTACCCCCCTTAAGATGAATCTCGCCCTCGAGATTCGGGTTGGCTAGAAAATAGGTGAGGGTGGTCCTTGAGCAAATCTTCTTCTCTCTCCCAGGTGGCTTCATCCTATGAGTGGTGGTTCCATTGAACTTTGCAAAACTTGATAACCTTGCTGCGGGTAACTCTACTGGCATAATTGAGAATCTTGACTGGTTTCTCTTCATACGTTAAGTCATTCTTCAACTGAATCGCTTCAAGCGGCACTGTATCTCTTAGCGGTACCTCCGCCATCTCGGCGTGACATTTCTTCAGCTGAGAAACATGGAATACATCATGAACTCCTGACAGTCCCGCTGGTAATTCCAACTTATAAGCGACTTCTCCCATACGTTGCAAGATCTTATATGGTCCAACGAAACGTGGTGCTAACTTTCCCTTAACTCCAAAGCGCTTAACTCCTCGAAGTGGGGATACTCGAAGAGAAACTCTGTCTCCGGTTTCGTAAACTGTCTCCTTGCGTTTAGAATCTGCGTAGCTCTTCTGCCTGGACTGGGCTACCTTGAGCCTATCGCGAATCAACTTAATTTTCCGGTCAGACTCCTTAATCAAATCTGGTCCAAAGAACTGACGGTCTCCAACTTCGTCCCATGACAACGGTGTCCTGCACCTCCTTCCATATAAAGCTTCGAAAGGTGCCATCTTCAAACTGGTTTGGTAACTGTTGTTATAAGAAAACTCCGCATACGGCAAGTTATCGTCCCAACTAGATCCATAATCTAGTGCACAGGCTCTCAACATATCTTCCAAAATCTGATTGACTCTCTCAGTATGTCCATCCGTCTGTGGGTGAAAAGTTGTGCTGAACTCTAGTCTGGTTCCCAAAGTTTCATGCAACTGATTCCAAAACTTTGAGGTAAATTGGGTTCCTCTATCTGATACGATACTCCTCGGAACTCCATGCAAACAAATGATCCTAGTCATGTATATCTTTGCCAACTTAGCACTGGTGTAAGTGGTCTTAACTGGGATGAAATGTGCTACCTTCGTCAAACGATCAACTACTACCCATATCGAGTCATAGCCTGCCTTCGTCCTGGGTAGTCCTGTGATAAAATCCATGCCTATCTTATCCCACTTCCATTCGGGTATCGGCAATGGTTGTAATAATCCGGCTGGCTTCTGATGTTCTGCCTTCACTCTATGACACACATCACAAACTGCTACATATGCTGCAATATCCTTCTTCATTCCGGTCCACCAGAATGTTTCCTTTAAATCCAAATACATCTTGGTATTTCCTGGGTGAATCGAATAGGGTGAATCATGTGCCTCTTGCAGAATCAACTTCCTGATCTCCGGGTCGCACATAACGTCCTCAAACCATAGGGTATCGTGCTCATCCTCACGAAATCCCTTTGCTTTTCCTTCGCTCATTTTCTCTTTTATAGAAGCAATCTCCTTGTCAGATTTCTGAGCCTCTCTGATTTTATCCATCAATGTTGACTGAATCTCCAATGTTGCTACATAGCCTCTCGGAACTATCTCCAAACATACTCACGAAGATCTTCTGCTAACTCCCTTGGTATTTCTCCCGTCATTACTGTATTGACATGGCTCTTACGGCTCAATGCGTCAGCTACTACATTAGCTTTTCCGGGATGGTAATGCAATCTCATATCATAATCCTTGATGAGCTCCAACCATCTCCTTTGTCTGAGTTCAACTCCTTCTACGTGAAAATGTACTTCAAACTCTTGTGATCCGTGTACACCTCACAATGATTCCCAATGATAAAATGTCTCCAAGTTTTCAATGCATGCACTACGGCTGCTAACTCCAAATCATGCGTAGCATAATTTAATTCATGAGGTTTCAGTTGTCGTGAGGCATACGAAACAACTCTTCCTTCCTGCATAAGCACTGCTCCAAGTCCTCGACGTGAAGCATCGCAATACACCTCATAATCCTTGTTTTGATCTGGCAGAATCAATACTGGTGAGGAAACCAATCGTTTCTTCAACTCCTGAAAACTGGCCTCACATTCCTCAGTCCAATTGAACTTGGTATCCTTCTTCAACAATTCAGTCATAGGCTTTGCAATCCTTGAGAAATTCTCAATGAATCTCCGGTAGTATCCTGCGAGTCCAAGAAAACTCCGGATCTCTCCAACTGTCGTTGGTGCTTCCTATTCGGTTACGGTCTCAACCTTTGTGGGGTCAACTGCTATCCCTTCTCCGGATATAACATGTCCAAGAAATCTAACTTCCTTTAACCAAAACTCACATTTGCTGAATTTGGCATATAACTGATGTTCCCTTAGTTTCTCCAAAACCAAACGCAAATGTTCCTTATGCTCTTCTTCATTCTTTGAGAAAATCAGAATGTCATCAATGAACACTACAACGAACTTATCCAAAAACTCCATAAATACCTTGTTCATCAGGTTCATAAAATAGGCCAGTGCGTTAGTCAAACCAAATGACATAACGGTATACTCGTACAATCCGTATCTCGTGGTGAATGATGTCTTAGGTATATCCTGCTCTCGAATCTTCAACTGATGGTACCCTGATCGCAAATCGATCTTGGAAAACACCTTAGCTCCTTGCAAACAATCAAACAGATCATTAATCATTGGCAGTGGGTACTTGTTTTTGATGGTTACTTCATTCAATCCACGGTAATCAACAACCATCCTTAATGATCCATCCTTCTTCTCCACTAGAAGTACGGGTGATCCCCAAGGCGAAGAACTTGGGCGTATGTAACCTTTATCCAATAACTCCTTAATCTGCTTCTTGATTTCTACCAAATCCTTTGCTGGCATCCGGTATGGTCGCTGATGAAGTCATGTACCTAGGGTAGGGTCATAGGCCTGCCCAAGGGTACCCTCCCCAAGGTAACTGACTAAAAGAGGCTGCTTACCAGTCGACCTAATAAGCATCCACTCGACAAATACAATAACACTCGACGAGCGCAGAGACACTCGACCATGAAGATTCACTCGACCATAGGAAGCACAGGAGCCACACCGCATCCAAACGGTCTGAAGTTAAATAGCCTTTATAGCCTTAATAGCACTTTATACAGGGCGTTTCCAGTAACGCCCTGCCTTAATGTACCTTAAGATCCTTCATTGCGTGGGCTGGCAGGGGTCCTGGCGAACTCTATATAAGCCACCCCCCTCCACAGGAAGAAGGGTTGGCATCTTTGTAACACACACGCATATAATCCAGTCGACCGCCTCCGGGCTCCGAGACGTAGGGCTATTACTTCTTCTGAGAAGGGCCTGAACTCGTAAAACTCTTGCGTGCACAACTACTCCAAAGCTAGGATCTTGCCTCTCCATTCTTACCCGCCATTCTACTGTCAGACTTAGAACCACGACAGTTGGCGCCCACCGTGGGGCAGGTGTTCTAGCGATTTGTTGGAGGAGTTGGGATTCTTTTGACATCTCCCATCATGTCGTCGAGCGGAGTCCTGGTCGAGGGGCGCGAGATCTACCTCAGCGCCCTCACTTTCGTCGTCGATGACTCTGCTTGGCTCCAGGAGGCTCCACTCGACGTGGACGCGCTTCCCGCCTGCGGAGCAACGCACTTTCGCGCGTGCATTCGTGGTGTCCTCCTGCGGAAACCGTCGTCCTCGCTCCCAGTTTCCCGCCGGCGCAAGCGCTCCGGTCGGTCGAGGCTCCAGCGGTGGGTGAGGCATGCATAGGCCCGCCAGTCTGCCATCCCCCAAGTCGCGGCGATTGAGCCCGACGAATCACTCTACGGCCTGTTCGATCTGTCGACTGGCTCCGCAGAGACTGCGTCCGAGTGCGACAGCAGCGATCCAGCGGCGGAGGTACTGATGGTCGACGGACCGCGCAGTCCCCCCGGATTCCCCCACACCGAAGAGGTTGCCGGGGGAGGAGTTCCGGCGCGGGGCCACGAAGAGTACAGACCCGAGCCTCTCACCTCGCTGCAGAGGGAGGAACTTCGTCGCCGGAACATGGATGCGCTTCACACTCCTATCGTTGGAGAAACCCCCGAGGCGCGCGCCTTGGAGGAGGCGCGCTTGGCCAACCTGGATGAACGCACTCGACTGGAGAATCTCCAGAGAGTACTCGACGAGCACACTCGACTGCCAGTTCCAGAATCCAGTCGATGTCGTCTCTTTCAGCCACCAACTCAGGTATACCGAACTCCGATTCAGAATTTAGCAGCTGCAGCCCGCATAGCAGAGTCGATCCAGCCTTCTCAGTCAGAGGCAGGGAGAGGTCTGCTATAGATCAGAGATTTGCTCCGGGCAGCAGGGGATCAGAACTCAGTTGTATCGTAGTCGCGTAACAGGATTCACAGCCGACCCGTCGCTGCGAATTCTGTACAGTCGGCTCATAGTCCAGGATCGCCCCTGAGGCGTGAGGAACGTAGAAGCCCGCATGATGATCAATGTCAAGGCCGTGAGCGGTATGAACACCGATTCGATCGCAATGATCGACGTCGAGTGCCCACTCCTCCCCCAAGGGGTGGATCGTACGTCCCTCGACAGCAAGATGACAGACGCCAGCACAGTGCTGGGCGTAGGTTTCCAGTCGACCCCAGGGAGCCAGGCTTTGATGCGAGATCCATTATCGTTCAAGGTCTGGTCGACAGGAATAGAGCTCACAGAGAAGGCCATGACAGAGACGTTCCCTCCAGCAGCAGGGTTCATGTATCAGGGCCAGAATGTTTTAGCAGAGCGATCAGGGCCACTGTAATTCCTCCCAACTTCAGGTTGGCGACTGGAGTTAGTAAGTTCACCGGCGAGTCCAAGCCTGACACATGGCTTGAAGATTACCGAGTGGCTGTTCAGATTGGCGGCGGCAACGACGAGGTAGCCATGAAGCATTTGCCTCTTATGCTGGAGGGATCAGCCAGAGCATGGTTGAACCAGTTGGCACCCAACAGTATTTACACTTGGGAAGATCTTGCCCGAGTGTTTGTCAGGACATTTGAAGGGACTTGCAAGCGACCAGCAGGGTTGACAGAATTGCAGTCGTGTGTTCAGAAGTCGAGTGAAACTCTGAGGGATTATATCCAAAGGTGGATCACTTTACATCACACAGTCGAGAATGTATCTGATCACCAGGCAGTTTGTGCCTTCAAGGAAGGCGTCAAGAACAGAGAACTGAGTTTGAAATTCGGTCGAACCGAAGATATGACATTGAGTCGGATGATGGAAATTGCCACCAAGTATGCAAACGGTGAAGAAGAAGATAGGCTCCGGAGTGGCAAGTACAAAGCAGCCGCTAATGAGGCCGGCGCAGGAAACTCCAGTCGGAAGCAAAAGCGCAAAGCCGAGCCAGCTGCTCCTGGAGAGACCTTGGCTGTGACCCCAGGAAAGTTTAAGGGGAAACCCAAGGGTCCCTGGAACCCCAAGAAGGTGAAAGATCATGATGGGAACGATGTGATGGACTTACCGTGTCACATTCACACGAAAAAATACGAGGAGGGTAAACTCATTTACCCAAAGCATACCACTCGACAATGTCGACTTATGATTCAGCAGTTTCAAGGGAAACAGGCCAAAGACAAAGAGAAAGAGTCAGACAAAGTTGAGGACAAAGAAGACAACGGTGAGGAGTACCCCCAAGTCAACTCCACCCTGATGATTTTCGCTGATGTCGAAAGCAAGAGTCGATTGAAGGTTATCAATCGGGAAGTGAACATGGTCGCTCCGACGACACCCAATTATCTGAAATGGTCTCAGACTGCCATCACCTTCGACCAGTCCGATCACCCAACTCATATTGCTACCCCAGGGAGGCAAGCGTTGGTGGTCGACCCAGTCATTGAAGGCACTCGACTGACCAAAGTGTTGATGGATGGTGGCAGTGGCTTGAATTTGCTGTATGCAGAGACGCTGAAAGGGATGGGCATTCCGATGTCCAGACTCAGCACTAGTAACATGAGCTTCCACGGAGTCATTCCTGGAAAGAAGGCTGAGTCACTCGGCCAAATCGCTCTCGATGTAGTTTTTGGTGACTCGAAGAATTTCCGGAAGGAAAAGTTGACCTTTGAGGTCGTGGATTTTTAGAGTGCGTACCACGCCATACTTGGAAGGCCAGCGTACGCTCATTTCATGGCCCGACCATGCTACGTGTACCTTAAATTGAAGATGCCCGGTCCCAGAGGTGTGATCACTATCACGGGCAATCGGAAGAAGGCAGAAGAATGCTTCCAGAAAGGCTCCAAAATTGCTGACGCTCAGATGGCCGAAATGGAGTTACAAGAGTACCAGAAGACCGCAGACCCGAGTGATTTGTTGCGAGCCAAGAAGCCTGCCACAGAGTCAGCATTTCAGTCGTCCGGTGAGACAAAACAGGTTCACATCCACCCGACTGACCCCAATGCGGCTCCGACCAACATCTCCACTACACTCGACTCTAAATAGGAAGAAGCGCTCATCCAGTTCCTCCGTGAGAATTGGGATCTTTGCATGGAAGCCTGCTGACATGCCAGGTGTTCCCAGGGGACTGGCTGAGCACCGCCTTCGAGTCGACTCAAAAGTCAAACCAGTTAAGGAACATCTTCGACGGTCCGCCGTCCAGAAGAGAAAGGCCATTGGCGAAGAGGTGGCTCGACTCTTAGCGGCAGAGTTCATTCGCGAGATCTACCACTCCGAGTGGCTCGCCAATGTTGTAATGGTCCCCAAGAAGGACAAGTCGTTGCGCATGTGCATCGATTTCAAACATATCAATCGGGCCTGCCCAAAAGATCATTTCCCTCTTCCTCGCATCGACCAAATAGTCGACTCGACCGCAGGATGCGAGAGGTTGTCTTTTTTAGATGCTTACTCCGGATACCATCAGATCCGTCTGTATGGACCAGATGAAATAAAAACAGCTTTCATCACCCCGTTCGGGTGCTTCTGCTATGTCACCATGCCTTTCGGTCTCAAGAATGCCGGAGCTACTTTCATGAGAATGATTCAGAAGTGCCTGATCACTCAAATCAGTCGGAATGTAGAAGCATACATGGATGATATAGTGGTCAAGTCGCGAAAAGGTTCCGACCTGCTGACTGACCTTGGTGAAACGTTTGCCAATCTCAGGAGGTATGATATCAAGCTTAATCCATCAAAATGCACATTCGGAGTTCCTGGAGGAAAGTTACTCGGTTTTCTTGTTTCCGAACGAGGAATCGATGCTAACCCTGAAAAAGTTGGCACCATACTCCAAATGAAACGCCCTGTGCATGTGCACGATGTCCAGAAACTTACTGGATGCTTGGCCGCTTTAAGTCGATTCATCTCTAGACTCGGTGAAAAGGCATTGCCTCTTTACCGACTGATGAAGAAGTGAGACAAGTTCGAGTGGACTCCGGAAGCTGATGCAGCATTTGCAGAGCTAAAACCTCTGCTCTCCACCCAGCCGGTGCTTGCTGCCCCTGTCAGCAAAGAGCCATTATTGCTTTACATTGCAGCCACTGGACAAGTCGTTAGTACCGTACTTACGGTCGAGCGGGAAGAGGACGGACAAACATTCAAAGTTTAGCGCCCAGTTTATTACCTTTCTGAAGTTCTGACCCCATCAAAGCAAAGATACCCTCACTATCAGAAGCTTGTCTACGGGATTTACATAACCACGAAGAAGGTTGCTCATTATTTCTCTGATCACTCCATTACAGTCGTCAGCGACGCCCCGTTATCAGAGATCCTTCATAACAGAGATGCAACTGGTCGAGTGGCAAAATGGGCGATTGAACTTCTTCCCCTTGATATCAAGTTCGAGGAAAAGAAAGCTATCAAGTCCCAAGCAATAGCCGATTTCCTCGCCGAGTGGACTGAACAACAACTTCCGACTCAAGTTCACTCGGAGCACTGGACTATGTTTTTTGATGGCTCCAAGATGCTGAATGGGTCCGGTGCGGGGGTTGTATTGGTTTCCCACCGAGGAGACAAGCTCAAATACGTCCTCCAGATTCACTTTGATTCCTCCAACAACAAGGCGGAATATGAAGCACTCCTATATGGACTGCGTATGGCCATTTCACTCGGCGTCCGTCGCCTTATGGTCTACGACGACTCAGATCTGGTTATTAATCAAGTGATGAAGGAGTGGGATGTTCGAAGCCCAGCCATGACGGGTTATTTCAATGCAGTAAGAAAGTTGGAGAAGAGATTCGAGGGGTTAGAGCTCCATCATATACCCCGACTAAAAAACCAAGCTGCGGATGATTTGGCGAAAATAGGGTCCAAGAGAGAAGCCATCCCCATTGATGTGTGCTTGGAACACATTCGTGCGCCATCAATACAGGAAGATCCTTTCACAAAAGAACCTCCGCAGCCAAGGAGCGCCAACGATCCGACTGAAGTGGAGATTCCAACCGTGGTCGACCTGATTATGGAAGTTGTAGTCATCACTCCCGACTAGACAGCGCCTTACATCGCGTATATTATGAGGAAAGAGCTCCCAGAAGATGAAGAGGCTCGACAGATCGTCCGTCGATCCAAGGCCTTTACAGTAATCAAAGGGCAGTTGTACAGAGAAAGCGCGACTGGAGTTGGCCAGAAGTGCATCACGCCAGAAGAAGGTCAGGTAATTCTTGAGGATATCCACTCGGGGACCTGTGGTCATCATGCGTCCTCTCGGACCATTGTGGCTAAAGCATACCGAGCAGAATTTTAGTGGCCGAGGGCGAATGAAATGGCAAAAGACATAGTCGACAAGTGCGAAGGGTGTCAGTTTGATTCCAACATGTCGCACAAGTCCGCCTCTGCTCTGAAGACCATTCCACTCGTCTGGCCCTTCACTGTTTGGGGGCTAGACATGATTGGACCGCTGAGAACTGGTAGAAGCGGCTTCACTCACTTACTGGTTGCAGTCGACAAGTTCACCAAGTGGATAGAAGCCAAACCCATCAAAAACCTCGATGCAAGCACTGCTATCAGTTTCATCAGAGAGCTGATATTCAGATATGGAGTTCCACATAGCATCATCACGGACAATGGATCAAACTTTGATAATGACATATTCAAAGCCTTCTGCGCCTCCTAAGGCACGCGGGTCGACTATGCCTCAGTTGCCCATCCTCAGTCGAATGGGCAGGCAAAGCGTGCAAATGGTCTCATCCTCAAAGGACTGAAACCCCGACTGATGCGTGATCTCAAACACGCAACAGGAGCTTGGGTCGACGAACTTCCGTCAGTTCTTTGGGGATTAAGGACCACTCCTAATCGGTCGACTGGAAGAACGCCCTTCTTTCTGGTCTACGGGGCTGAAGCAGTGCTGCCGAGTGATCTGCTCCACAATGCACCTCGAGTCGAACTATACTCTGAAGCAGAAGCGGAACAAGCTCGGCAAGATGCATTCGACCTCTTGGAAGAAGAGAGGGAGTTGGCCCTAATCCGCTCGACTATCTACCAGCAGGACTTACGTCGGTTCCACGCGAGAAACGTGAAGAGTCGAGCCTTTCAGGAAGGAGACTTGGTCCTCCGAGTGGATCAGCAAAAACCTCACAAGCTCGCTCCAACCTGGGAAGGCCCCTTCATCGTCACCAAAGTCCTCCACAATGGAGCATATCACCTCTACAACGTTGATCGCCAGATCGACGAGCCTCGAGCTTGGAATGCGGAGTTACTCCGTCCTTTTTACACTTGAAAAAAGAAACTCACTCGGTTGAGATGTAATAAAAGTACCTCTGTAGTTCTTTTATCTAAAGCAAGAATGTTATAATTTTCACAGAAGATTGCTATTTCTTTTTGTTGAAATTTCCCCCAGTGGGTGGCTTAGCTGCGAATCCGTTTCGCCTAAGTTTGTAAAAGTCCTGCCGAGTGAAGAGCCAGCCTCTCACTCGGAGGCTTAGCTGCGAATCCGTTTCGCCTAAGTATTTAAAATCCTACCGAGTGGAGAGCCAGCCTGCCACTCGGAGGCTTAGCTGCGAATCCGTTTCGCCTAAGTATTTAAAATCCTACCGAGTGGAGAGCCAGCCTCCCACTCGGGGGCTTAGCTGCAATCCAAATACTCGCCTAAGTATTTAAAATCCTACCGAGTGGAGAGCCAGCCTCCCACTCGGGGGCTTAGCTGCAGTCCAAGTACTCGCCTAAGTATTTAAAATCCTACCGAGTGGAGAGCCAGCCTCCCACTCGGGGGCTTAGCTGCAGTCCAAGTACTCGCCTAAGTATTTAAAATCCCACCGAGTGGAGAGCCAGCCTCCCACTCGGAGGCTTAGCTGCAGTCCAAGTACTCGCCTAAGTATTTAAAATCCTACCGAGTGGAGAGCCAGCCTCCCACTCGGGGGCTTAGCTGCAGTCCAAGTGCTCGCCTAAGTATTTAAAATTCCTACCGAGTGGAAAGCCAGCTTCCCGCTCGAGGGCTTAATAACAGTCCAAGGATTTAGTCAAACTCTCAATATAATGAACGCTTCGCAAGGACGACAAGGCGCAGGTCGACTGCCTCCTTCTCCTTCAGAAGCTATATTCAAAAATCCTACCGAGTGGAGAGCAAACCTCCCACTCGGAGGCTTAGCGGCAGCCCAGTGCTTGCCTAAGTGATTAAAATCCTACTGAGTGGAGAGCAAACCTCCCACTCGGAGGCTTAGCTGCAGCCCAGTGCTCGCCTAAGTGATTAAAATCCTACCGAGTGGAGAGCATACCTCCCACTCGGAGGCTTAGCTGCAGCCCAGCGCTCGCCTAAGTGATTAAAATCCTACCGAGTGGAGAGCAGACCTCCCACTCGGAGGCTTAGCTGCAGCCCAGTGCTCGCCTAAGTGATTAAAATCCTACCGAGTGGAGAGCAAACCTCCCACTCGGGGGCTTAGCTGCAGCCCAGTGCTCGCCTAAGTGTTTAAAAATCCTACCAAGTGGAGAGCAAACCTCCCACTCGGAGGCTTAGCTGCAGCTCCGTGCTCTCCTAAGTCATTTTGAGTAAAAGTCAAGTCTCACTCGACGGATAAATCACGAAGATATTCAACGATAAATCAAGTTCGGATAAAGATCAAAAGGTCCTGGACCGCAAATAAAAGTGCCCGAGCCTCCAGCTCAACAGAGTTTATCGGTTACACAAACCACTCGGCATTCCGAGGCAAATTTAAAGTGAGACACAGTAGTTTTTTACTCCTCCGGTGGAGGACTGGATGGGGCAACAAACTCGTCCAAATCAATCCCGTCTGAGATACGGGTGGCAGCAACAATGAAGGTCTCCATGAAGTCCTGGAAATTATGCTTCCTGGTATTGGCAACTTGGAGGGCGGCCAGCTTCTATTCTCGCGCCTCCTTGCAGTGGACACGAACCAGCGACAGAGCAACATCGGCACCACACCTGGCAGAAGACTTTTTCCATTCATGCACTCGACTTGGCACTTCCTTCAGTCGAGTGACCAAGGATTCAAGGTCATTCTGAAGTATCTGATTTGGCCAGAGTGCAGAGTCGATCCGCGACACTGCAGCCTTCAGTCGAGCGAGGTAGTCCACCACACTGGCGACGCGAGACTCCAGCCGGAGGACATTCATGGCAGCTTCGTCCTTCACAGGAGAGTTGATGGGGTCTAGATTGGTTTCCACTCGACCAGTTTCTTCCTCGAAGTTTTGACAGAATTCTGAAAGGTACAGTCCAATATTATAATTGAATGATGAGTCGACAACGACAAGTCAATCGAGTAAGGGGATTACCTTCAAGCATGAGGAATAGTTTCTTGGCGAGCCCTCCGAGATAAGCCTCCAGATCCTTTCGCTTCCCCGCCATATAGCCGACCTTGTCAGTCAGAGCAATCTTGTCGTTTTTCAATCGACTTGCTTCCTTGTTGGCCGCGTCAAGAGCAGACTTCAGCTTGGCATTCTCGTCTTCAAGCTGACCAACTGAAGCAAGCTTTTCTTCAGCGAGCTTCGTTTTCTTCGAAGCCGCCTTCTGTGCTTCCGCAAGGTCAAGATCTTTCTTCCTCAGAGCCTCCTCCAGTTGGTCTGCAAAACAATAATGAGAACGGAGTTGAGAATAGGCAGAAAAACAAAGACAGCCGTCGAATCCTCACCAGCCATACCTTTTGCTTCGTCCTTCGCCTTCTGCAAGTTCTCCTGGGCAAACTTCAAGTCGAGGTTAAGCTGGACCTGTTTCTCCTTCAATTCAGCAAGATGAGCAACAAGCTCGCAAGACTTCTGCAAAGAGTCAATCGACAAAAGATATCAAAGACAAGTTACTTCCGAGTGACTAAAGGAAAAGTTGTAGCACTTCTAAGACTACAGCCGAATCAAAACATTCGACAGTAGCCTCGGGGACTACACCCAGTGGGTGCACTCAGCGTGCCCCCACCGGTAATCTTTCAAAATCCTGATCGATCAGTTGACCAAATATGATTCTAGTGCCATGACTAATAGTCAGCGGTCAGCCACATATATATATATATATATATATATATATATATATATATATATATATATATATATATATATATAAGAGAAGCATAAAGTTCTTTAGACTATAGTCGACTGCCAGCAGTCGACCATAGCCTCGGGGACTACACCCAGTGGGTGCACTCAGCATGCCCCCACAGGCTTTTGTTGGTTCCACTCGACTTGGTCCGTCCAGGCCGAGTGAAGAAGTTTGAAAGTATAGAGACTATAGTCGACTGCCAGCAGTCCACCATAGCCTCGGGGACTACACCCAGTGGGTGCACTCAGTGTGCCCCCATAGAAATTCAATCGACACACACACCCCAGTGGGTGTATAAACAGCAAAAATCTTCAGAAAGAAGCAGTTTTGAGGTGGCATTTCATAACGAAACAGACAAGTCAACTTACCTGAACATTATTCTGAAGAGCTGAACTGGCATCATAAGCCGCCTGACCGGCCTCTCGGACCACCTTCACTTGTTCCATCATAATCCCTGCTTGGCGAATGGCTTCCTTAGCAGCGCTCACTGGGTCTTCCGGGACGTGGTGGGTAGCAAAAAGAGATGGTGGAGCAACAGTCGACGAAGTGGGTCGAGCACTCGTCAGCCGTACAGCAAAAGTCACCGAAGTCCGAGTAGCATCACCTCCATCCCGAGCCACGACCTCAGGTGCCGGGGTAGCTTGTGGAGTCTTGCCGGCCAGAGCCTTCCTGTTCCTCCCCGCCCTCAGCGGCTCTTCGTCGTCGTCATCAGGGAGGTCAATGACATGAGGAGGAGCTACAAGAAAAGTTCAACCGACCGGAATCATAAGAAATCAGCAGTCGACCCAGAATAAAGCATTAGTAATCATACCCGGGTTGGAGGTAACAGCGTCTTCCATCTCCTGATCATCAACCTTGGCAGAAATCTTCGAGGTAGCAGCACTGCAAATTTCAAGAGTCAGTCGACTCGGTCAATGAGTCGACCAAAATCTGTCACATTCAGCAAGAGAAGACAAGTTCAACTCTTTGCCCAGAAATGGTGGGGATAGTCATTTTCATCCTGGGCAAGGCCTTGGGGGGCTTGGATGGCGTCGCACGCGGATGCTTGGGAGCTTTTTCAGTCGGCGCGGGCGAAGAAGTCCTGGGACGCTTCGACGACTGCCCCACAGGAGCAGTCGCCTTACCCCGCTCCCGCGCAGGGTCGTGTGTAAGCTTGGACCGCCTTTCTGTGCGAGGAGGTTCAGCTTCCTCCTCCTCCTCACTGGAGTAGGCGTCGCCGCTTCCCTCCCCTTCATCGTCGGACTCCCACTCCTCTGGCTCGTCTCCGCTCTCGCCTCCGCTCGCCTCTCCTTCCACAGCCTGCTCCTGCGCTCCATTGGCGTCGAATACATTTCAGTAATTTCCTGGAGAACAACAAGCAAGGTAAAGGTCAATCGACTGTCTCGGAAGAGGAAACAAGCAGATTGAATATTACAGATCAGTCGGAGAAAAGTGCTCGTACCGTATCTGGTTGACGAAACTGGTCGAATGGGAGAACTCTCCTGGCACCTCGAGGATTTTCCTTGTTCCCAGTGATGGCAGTCATCCACCTCTCCAGCGTGGCATCGTCGACCTCCTCTGGATGAACCCGAGTAGCGTCCTCGGTACCAGAGTACATCCACATCGGATGGCCTCGGTATTGCAGTGGCTGAATTCGCCGTCGGAGGAAAACTTCCAGGAGATCCATGCCAGTCACCCCGTCTCGAATAAGCTGGACTACGCGCCCCATCAACAACTTCACCTGGGCCTTCTCCTCCGGTACCACCTTCAGAGAAGATGGCTTGTCTACTCGACTCATGGAGAAAGGGGGGAGCCCAGTCGACTGGTCTTGGCAGTAGAACCAGGTCGACTGCCATCCTCTAACCGAGTCGGGCAGAGTCATCGCCGGAAAGGCGCTCTTGCCCCTCGTCTGGACTCCGAGTCCCCCGCACATCTGGATCACTTGAGTTCTCTTGTCGTCTGGATTTGTTTTCTTCACCGACTAAGAGCGACAGGTGAATATGTGCTTGAAAAGCCCCCAGTGCGGCCGACAGCCCAAGAAATTTTCACACAGCGAAACAAAGGCAGCGAGGTAGACGATGGAATTGGGAGTGAAATGATGGAGTTGCGCCGCAAAGAAGTTCAGAAACCCCCGGAAGAAAGGACTCGGCGGCAGAGAAAACCCACGATCTACATGAGTGGCCAGAAGAACACACTCACCCTCCTTCGGCTGCGGTTGCGTCTCCATTCCCGGGAGCCTTGCCGACCCGTGAGGGATCAGTCCCTCGTCGGCCAGATCGGCGAGATCCTTCTCGGTGATGGTCGAGCGGATCCAATCTCCTTGGACCCAACCCCGCGGCAGCTGGGACCGAGACGAGGATCCGCCCCGGCTTGACGCCCTCCCCTTCGCCGTCGCCGTCGCCTTCTTCGCCCGCTCCAGAGCTGCAGTCTTCTCCTTCCCCATTGCCGTCGGCGAGACTGGTGCAAAGCGGCGGCGCTGAGAAAGCTGCGGGCGCTACAGAGAGATTTGGGGGCGGAGGAAGACGAAGATTGTGTTGGCACTGTTCAAAATACCCCCGCCTGGCGCCTTAAATAAGGCCACTTCCGAGTGGCTGACCAGTAGGCCCAGGCAATCCATCAAATCCCGCAACAGGCGCGCGAGCGGTATGTGGCGAAAAAGGCGGCGCGAAGATCGAGGCGTCATCGTCTCGTCCCATCCGAGTGCCGCGGTTTTCTCCGCTTCGCGCGCTTCCCAAAATTCAGATCCCGGGAAACCCGCTAACCGCAGAGCAATCAGCCAGACAGCGAGTCTCCATCGATCTGTCACTCGGAGATCCTCAAGACCACGAAGTTCACTCGACAAACGCAAAGAATGGATCAAGGCGACTGAAAGAGAATTTGAAGCCATCGCTAAAAGGCCGTTGATCCAGAGCAAGACACACTTGCAACGCAAGAAACAGGTCGGAAGGCTATCAACTCCTTCCTCACTCAAACCTCGATCCATTCGGGGGCTAATGATGAAGTCATGTACCTAGGGTAGGGTCATAGGCCTGCCCAAGGGTACCCTCCCCAAGGTAACTGACTAAAAGAGGCTGCTTACCAGTCGACCTGATAAGCATCCACTCGACAAATAGAATAACACTCGACGAGCGCAGAGACACTCGACCATGAAGATTCACTCGACTATAGGAAGCACAGGAGCCACACCGCATCCAAACGGTCTAAAGTTAAATAGCCTTTATAGCCTTAATAGCACTTTATACAGGGCGTTTCCAGTAACGCCCTGCCTTAATGTACCTTAAGATCCTTCATCGCGTGGGCTGGCAGGGGTCCTGGCAGACTCTATATAAGCCACCCCCGTCCACAGGAAGAAGGGTTGGCATCTTTGTAACACACACGCATATAATCCAGTCGACCGCCTCCGGGCTCCGAGACGTAGGGCTATTACTTCTTCTGAGAAGGGCCTAAACTCGTAAAACTCTTGCGTGCACAACTACTCCAAAGCTAGGATCTTGCCTCTCCATTCCTACCCCCCATTCTACTGTCAGACTTAGAACCACGACAGTCGCTTCGATATTGGGCCTGTACCTGGCAAAAGCTCAATTAAGAACTCGATATCTCTATCAGGTGGCATTCCTGGCAATTCCTCAGGAAATACATCAGGGTAATCCTTCACCACTGGTACTTCTTCCTGCACAACTCCCGATAAAGAATTTACTTGTGTCCTGTTTGGCGCATGTCGAGATACATACTTGATCCTTCTTCCTTCTGGCGTTGTGAGCAAAATTGTCTTACTGGCGCAATCGATGTTTCCTCCATACATCGACAGCCAATCCATACCGAGAATTACATCCAGACCTTGGGATTCCAGAATGATTAAATCCGTTGGGAAAACATGCCTTCCTATACTTAATGGCACTTGAAAACATCCTTGTCTGGCCATGTACTCTGCTCCTGGCGAGCTTACTAGCATAGGTGTTTTAAGAACCCTAGTGGGCAGGCTATACTTTTCCACAAATCCCCTTGATACGTATGAATGCGATGCACCAGTATCGAAAAGAACGAGTGCAGTAAATGACTTAACCAAAAACTTACCGATTACTGCATCAGGCTGAGCTTCAACCTCCTCCACATTAACGTGGTTCACCTGTCCCCTATTGAAAGGGTTCGGCTTCTTTCCAGAGCTTCCATTTCCATTTTGGCCTTCGGGACATTCATTGGCATAATGTCCGGTCTTGGAACACTTGAAACAGGTGACTTGACTCGGATCTCCCTTGGCTGGGGTTGATGGGGTGGTACGGTTCTGGCCGTTGCTTCCTCCATTCCCATTACCATTCTTGTGGCCATTATGGTTGTGCGAACTACCTCCTCCATGGGTATGCTGAAACTGAACTCCCGGTTTAGGGGTAAAACGGGGCTTCTGCTGGGCTCCAGAGTTATACTTCCCCTGTCCATACTTCCTCTTGCGGTTCTCAATCTATTGTTGCTTCCCTTCAATCATGATGGCGCGATCTACCAACTCCTGGTAGTTGTTGAAACTTGCTACCATCAACTGCATGCTTAGCTCATCATTCAGTCCTTCCAGAAACTTCTCCTGCTTAGCTGCATCCGTAGCAACGTCATCTGGGGCATAACGTCCTAAGTTGCTGAAGTCATCAACGTACTGGCCAACTGTCCTTCCTCCTTGGCGTAAGTTGCGAAATTCACGCTTCTTCGTGGCCATAGCTCCTGCTGAAACATGGGCAGTGCGGAAAGTTTGCTGAAACTGATCCCATGTGACAGTGTCAACTGGGTAAGTGGCTGTGAAATTCTCCCACCATGCTGCTACGGGTCCGTCAAGCTGATGTGCGGCAAACTTCAATTTCTCACCATCTGTGCATCCTGCAGTGGTCAACTCCCTTCCTGTCTTGCGGAGCCAATCGTTTGCTACTATTGGCTCGGTGCTACTGGAAAACACCGGCGGATTCAGCCTAAGGAAACGGGTTAGGTGATCAACAGGTGGCGGCGGCGGAGGGTTGTCGTTGTTGTTGTTCTACTGGTTCTGGACTAACAACTGCATCAATTGATTCTGCTGCTGGATCAACTGAGTGAGCTCCGGTGGAAATCCATTGTCACGTCTCGGAGGCATCTGAGGGTTTAGAAAAGACGAGAATTAAGAATAGAGTGAGGTCTAAAGAGAAAACACTACCCCAATGCACATGAGCAAATGCACACAAAATCACTTCATTCAATTCAAACAAGGGCATACAAACGGTCTAGAACTATCGCAAAAGTGCTCAAACTATAATGTATACATGGGGGAAATACTACTAATATTTGGTGGTCATCTAGAAATTTGAATCGGTGGAAGAATCCATGATGTCTGCTCCAGCTTCGTCTTCAAAGTCGGGTTCACTTGGATCCGAATTGGTGTCGTCGATGATGATGTAGTTGCCCGGACATGTAACGTACTTGTCTTCCTTCTTGGATGCTAATTTCCCCTTGAGTTCTTCAATCTTCTGCTTAAGATCGCCATTGTGCCTTGCTAGAGCTACGATCTCGTCCATGTAGTCCTTGCGTGTAGTCTTCAGTTCTCCTTCTAGCTCAATGATCCTTGCCTTCGCATTTTTCAACTCTATCATATCATTGCACATCTGGTTCTCGTGGCGTCGAATGTGCTGGTTTAACTCCTGGATGAAAGCTGCAATGGATCTATCCTTCTTGGTGCTGACTATCTCCCATTGTTCATCTCGACGTCCGCAAATCTGGTAGATAGTGTCCTTGAGGTCTTCTTGATAAACTTCTCTAATGCGTCCCATGGTGATATGAGCTGCCATGCTCTTTCCCAGACTCCAGGTTGGTGCACTGAAAAGACTATCTATGGGCTTCGTGATTGGCACGAATGTCCTTCCCGGAACGTGAGCTTGAATCTTCCAGCGCTCCTCTTTAGGCAGAGTGGCGTTGAAGGTCCCGGTGAAGCTTGGTAGTCCAATGTTCAGGTACTTGGTGACTTCCTTCAAGTGAAATCCAAAAGGTGTGCCCTCCTCCGGTTGAGCGTACTTGATCTTCGCATCCGTCATCCTAAAAGAGTAGAAAAGATGAGGAGTTAGAAAATGAGAAGAGAATAGTGATCTATGGCTTTAACTTAGTGGTCGTGTCCTACAGTCAGCGTGTGCTCTGATACCATCTCTGTAGCGACCCAACCTCAGATGGTCAAGTCTCTGTGCTCCGGTGTCATCCCTGGATCAGTAATGCTGACACCACACAGTACTTCGAAGTATTTATAACAGAGTAGCAATCACACACTTATTACATCGGTGTCTCAAAGAGAACTTATTACAATAAATATGGCTTAAGGCCATCTAATAACGAATACAGCGGAAGGCTTGGAAGATAAGCGAGTCCATCAACTCCAACGGCTTCACTGAGTATAGAACCACGACCTAAAAACACTTTACTCGTCGTCTGAAAAGTCTGCAACATGAAAGTTGCAGCCCGAAAACGGGTCAGCACATGGAATATGCTGGCAATATAACACATAGAGAGTAATGAACAGTATGAGCTATACTATATGCATGTATGGCTGGTGGAAAGCTCTATGGTTACAGTTTTGCGTAAAGCTAATTTTTCCCTAATGCAAAGGAATAAATATATTTAACTATCATGGTGGTGGTTAAACATCAAGAATGGTTGACAGCATTCCGATCCCAATTAAGTGAACAATTAAAACCCAACAATATTAATTAGAAGTAACATGATGAGATTCACATGATATTCAAGTACTAGATACTCAAGTTGTCCATAACTGGGGACACGGCTAATCATGATTAGTTTGTACACTCTTCAGAGGTTTGTGCACTTTTCCCCACAAGACTCGATCGCCTCCGTTGGATTTCTCGCACTATATGAATGTTTGAGAAACAGATGACCGAGACATAGTCTTTCAGAAGCGCTAGCACCTTACGTTGGATAGACCGGTACACCTACTTTCCCCTACATCTGCTAGTCTACCCTGTAAGAGTTCGCACGACTTAATCAACTATGCCAGAGCCCATATTGGCTTGTGGCTGCACACGGAAGTTACTAGCATGAATGATCTTATGATCCCTTTGAGCCTGGGTGGCGGTCCAAAGAAAAACAGGCAAGTCCTGATAGAAACCAGGTGCCTCAATCCACCCAGATGTGTGTTTAAGTTGCCACCTTAGATAAACCATTAATTAACAATACTCACATCTGTCATGGATATCACTCACCCAATCCACGTCTACTAGCATAGCATGGCATAATAAGCAAACATAGAAGTAACTCCCAAAGGTTTCATAAGTAAAACAGGTAATAGGTACTACCTCAACTACTTCCCATCCCACAATTTAATTAGATCCTAATCATGCAATGTTTGAGGATTTATCTAATGCAATAAAACTGGGTAGTAGAAAAGGGTATGATCAAAGTGTTACTTGCCTTGCTGATGATCCACGAAACCTAGAGATTCGAAATAACAGGCGGCGCACTCCGGGTAATCTATCGCAGACAAACAACAAGCATACAATAAGTACTCATCTAATGCACAAGTAAAACTCGAACAAGAGATCAAACCAGAAAGTTCAACTTAAGAACTCCGGTTGCAAAGAGAAAACGAACCGAACAAAGTAACGAAAAACAAACGGCGGAAGAAAACAACTCGGTTCTAGCAAGTTGAAACTAGGTCAAATTTTACAGTAGCAAAAACTTGTTTAAGTTGATTAGTCGGAACGGTGGTTTCGAAATGAAACTCCAGGCGCTTGAATCACCTGATTCCGATAAACGAGCGAGAAGATAAACTAGAACGAAGATCGGATCTGAAATCGCGATGAGAAAATCGCGGAATAAATCCGACGAAAAAGAAAACGACGAACGGTTAAACGAACGGACGTTCGTTAACCGAGAGTAACCGGTGATCACGTTCGTTAAGACGAACGGTCCGGCGAACGCTCGCTAAACAACTAAACCGAAAAACGAAAACCGATCTAGGGTTTCGAAAAAAACCGAAACAACAAAACGAAAAGAAACCGGAACGGTTTTTATAAAAAAACCGAACCGAGGGGAGGGGTGGCGCGGCGCGGTGGCTACCTCGACGAGGGGCTCCGGCGGGCGGGGCTTGGCGGCGGGGCGGCGGCGTTGGCGGCGGGCGGCGGAGGCGCGAGCGGCGGCGGGGTGGTGTGGGAAGGAGAGGGGGGTGGGTATTTAAAGGGGGGGGAGACTTGGGGGAGGGGGCAAGGCAAGGGAGGCGGCGGCGGCAGAGTCCCGGTCGGACTTTGCGGCGGCGGGCGGCGCTGCGCGCGGGTGCGCGCGAGGAGGGCGCGGCCGAGCCGGCCGGGCCTTGGCCCAGGCGGGGCGCGACCCGGTTTTTTTATTTTTTTAAATAGTTACGCGCGCAGAAAAACAAATAAAAGAAAATCTAAACGAACTCCAAAAATCCCGAAGTAAATTTTTCCCCGACTCCTAAAAATGAGTCGAACAAAATGAACTTTACTCGGGGCCTAGATGCAATTTTTTTGAAAACACGCATTTTTCCCTAATCCAAATAAAATGCAAATAAACTCCGGAAAAATCCAAAATTTGATTTATTTATTAAATCTTCATTTTTCCTAATTTTGGGAAAGTCATATTATTCCCCCTCTCATATTTTTGATATTGGAAAAATAATTGAAGATGAAATAAATAAAATCAAATGATCCTCTTTTTAAAATTTGAGAAAACTCAAATATGAAAATAACGAAATCTCCAACTCTCTCCGAGGGTCCTTGAGTTGCGTGAAATTTCTAGGATCGACCAAAATGCAAGAAAATATGATATGCATGATGATCTAATGTATAACATTCCAAATTGAAAATTTGGGATGTTACAAGCTTGCAGATGAATCTGTCTCCTAATCTTGGGTTGCGCTTCTCCTTGCTGCCCCCTAGTACTTCTCTGCGATCGGTAACAATTTTGCTCCAATCTTTCACTATTAAGCATTCTTCGCTTTCAGAAATCCTGAATGCACTCATGTGCAATATAGGAAATCTTGGTCGTAAGCTAACCATTGACATGCGACCTTTTGTCTCGATCCACTGAGGCACAACTGTCATCGGAAGTCCCTGTTGAAGAACATCGTATAGTAATTAATATACTAAGCAATGAAAGTTTAGCTTCAAAAATAATGTATGCAAAAGATGCACTAATTAAGGACAAATATTTAAAATCTTACCATCTTTCGATTATAGATGTGACCGTAGTTCAATACGATCACCATTGGTCGCACGTTTTGAGTACTAACATTTCTAAGTTCAGGAAAAAATTATCTTGACAGTATTAAGATCCTCAAGCCATGAAACATAATGACTTATCTCCTCGCAGTTTAGTTGAGCCCCGGGGCAGTAGTAGGTCCTGTCTACCAAGCGTCGGACATGTTTGCTTGAACTGAAATAAGCTGACAATACAAATTAGTTGTCAACTATTTTTGAATAAACTGTATCAAAGATATAAATATATGCATGCATGGTTGAGAAAAACTCACCAAATGGTAGAACTGGAGGCGTTTGCACATCGACCCAGATGTCTATATTACCTTCAATATCATCTTCCGGACGAATATCAAAGGTGATAACCATATCAGGCTCAAATGCATAAGCCTTGCATAGTGCTTGCCAAGTTTTGCATTCAAAATGGGTGTATGTGTCTCCATTATATAATTTGACGTTGAAAGTATACCCATGCTCCGTCTTCAAGTAAACCCTCTTTACCTCCATATCATCTATAGCACTAAAACCTATCTTATCCAAGACAAAAATTCTTGCATGGCAGGGGATGCGCTAGTAGAATAGTGAAAATTTAAAATTATAAGTTGAAGCAAATGAAGCATAACTTTTGCATTCAAATAATAATTGACAAAGTGACTTACTGTATCAACTTCGAATGTCTCATCCAGCTTGATGCTGAAGCGCCTACCATCAACATGGAAATTTCTGTCGCACAGGTCGCGTTGGTCTTCACAGTGTTCGCACATAATGAAATCTTGCCCCGGGGCAGTAGTAGGTCCTGTCTACCAAGCGTCGGACATGTTTGCTTGAACTGAAATAAGCTGACAATACAAATTAGTTGTCAACTATTTTTGAATAAACTGTATCAAAGATATAAATATATGCATGCATGGTTGAGAAAAACTCACCAAATGGTAGAACTGGAGGCGTTTGCACATCGACCCAGATGTCTATATTACCTTCAATATCATCTTCCGGACGAATATCAAAGGTGATAACCATATCAGGCTCAAATGCATAAGCCTTGCATAGTGCTTGCCAAGTTTTGCATTCAAAATGGGTGTATGTGTCTCCATTATATAATTTGACGTTGAAAGTATACCCATGCTCCGTCTTCAAGTAAACCCTCTTTACCTCCATATCATCTATAGCACTAAAACCTATCTTATCCAAGACAAAAATTCTTGCATGGCAGGGGATGCGCTAGTAGAATAGTGAAAATTTAAAATTATAAGTTGAAGCAAATGAAGCATAACTTTTGCATTCAAATAATAATTGACAAAGTGACTTACTGTATCAACTTCGAATGTCTCATCCAGCTTGATGCTGAAGCGCCTACCATCAACATGGAAATTTCTGTCGCACAGGTCGCGTTGGTCTTCACAGTGTTCGCACATAATGAAATCTTTTTCGTCGTCAGATGACATTTCCTATGTTCATATAGGTGAAACATTAAACACCTATATCTTGCCAAATATATATTCATCTAACATTTGACATTAATATATCTAACTATATTCATCTCTAACAATTGACATTACTATATATTTAACTTTGCTATCTAATTCATCTAACATTCGACATTAATCTAACATTTATATAAACTCAAAATATATAAAAAATTAAATAAACAGAAAAACTCATTAACAAATAATATTTTAATTAGATCATCAAATCTCAGATACCTAAATTTTCTTACTAAAAATAAACTAGTTGTATTAATTATTGAACTAGTTCAAATCTCATATACCTAAATAAACTAGTTCGACAATTTTCTAAAAAATAAACTAGTTATATTAATTATTCAACTATAGTTCTAATCTCTAGTTCGACAATTTTTCTATCTAGCTAGCTAATTCATCTAACATTCGACATTAATCTAACATTCGATCATCTAATTAACATTAATCTAACAATTAACGTATATATGTGTGTACGTATGTGTGTGTGTATGCGTGTGTGGTATGTGTGTGTGTGCGGCCCCGTACGCCGCCGCCCCGTACGTACGAGCGGGGGCGCCGGCGTACGGGCCGGCCGGTCGGGTGCGACGAGACAACGGACGGCGGCGCGGCGGGTACGCGAGGAGAGCGAGATACGTACATATACGGGACCGCGGCGCGGGACGACGACGGACGGCGGCGCGCGGCGTTCGGGGCGGCGGCGGGGACGACAACGACGACGACGGGCGACGGGCGGCGACGACGGGAGCGGCGCGCGAGAGGTTGGAGACGCGAAGAAGTGGGGAGATGTAACTGAAATTTTCGTAAGTGTCGTATATATAGGAGAGGCCTTTAGTACCGGTTGGAGCCACCAACCGGTACTAAAGGCCAACTTTGGCCAGGCTAAGAGGCGGGAAGAGCAGGCCTTTAGTACCGGTTCGTGGCACCAACCGGTACTAAAGGTTGGTCTTTAGTACCGGTTGGAGCCATCAACCGGTACTAAAGGCCTTGCGCTGCCACCCCCCAGTGCGCAAAGTTTAGTCCCACCTCGCCAGGCGAAGGACAGCCGCACTGGTTTATAAGCCCAGCCGCGGCTGCCTCTTTGAACTCCTCTATATAGCAGGCTTGTGGGCCTAATTTCTGCGTGCTGCCCTGTGAGTCTGCTGGGCCTTTAGGGCCTGTAATTGCACGCCCGTGGCGTAGCAGGCCCATAGGGCAGCGCCCCAAATTTTTTATATTTTTTTTCTTTTCTGCTTTATTTTCTTCTATTTATTTTTTCGTAGTTTTTTTGTATGGTTTTTTCTTTTCTATTATATTTATTTGTGAGTAGTTTTTCATCTAGTTTGCCAAAATTCAACATTTTCAGAGTTCATTTTGTAGTGATTTCCAATTTCACGGTCATTTTGTGAACGATTGAAAAATAGCAAATATAATTTTTTTCTTTTCTGCTTTATTTTTTCTTCTATTTATTTCTGAGTAGTTTTTTCTTTTCTGCTATATTTATTTTTTTCTATTTTTTTCTGAGTAGTTTTTTTATATAATTTTTTTCTTTTCTGCTATTTTTTCTTTTCTGCAAAACTTGATGGTCAAAGTCTGGAGTTATAACAAAGTTTTAAAAAAAGAAATGCCGACGTGTAGTGTAATAAATCCGGAGTTGTAATAAGTTATTAAAAATAAAAAAGAGGTGCAATGCTTCGTTAATTTGCTTCAAGCCTTTCGGAATAGTGTAAACTGCACTGCGCGTAGCTCCGTGCAATCTACTATATTCCTGAAGGCTTGAAGCTAAGCGACGTGAGCATTATGCCTCTTCTTCATCGTCTATGCACTCAGGGCTTATAAACCGCTCCTAGTCCCTCTCTCTTGGCGAGGTGGGACTAAAAAACAGCTTACTAAGAAACTGTAGTACTGGTCACCCTTTAGTATCGGCTGGAGCCACCAACCGGTACTAAAGGTGGTGCTATGCCTGCACAAAATTTAGTGTCATTTAGTTCAAAACAAATCATTGAATGCATGAAAATTAGCAAATGAAGGCAGGAATGGTGGAAAGTTGATGGCGTCGGTTTGAATGGTGCATACTGAATGCACAAAAATTCTGGAGTTGTAATAAGTTTAAAAAACTGAAATGCCTTTGTAACAGATGAGTTTAATTTCGTCAGAAACCTGAATACTTCGAAAGAGATTGTTCAGTTTGTAAACGAAGTGCATCTAGTTTTTGCCATAAGCTCTCTACTTTTTTGAACAATCTATGAGGGTGAAATGATGATACCATGCCAAGTTTCAACTTTTTTAGAGTTCATTTGTAGTGCTTTTCAATTTCCAGGTCATTTAGTTCTCAAAACAAATCATTGAATGCATGAAAAATAGCAAATGAAGGCAAAAATCGTTGAAAGTTGATGGCGTCGGTTTGAATGGTGCATACTGAATGCACAAAAATTCTGGAGTTGTAATAAGTTCAAAAAAAATGAAATGCCTTTGTAACAGATGAGTTTAATTTCGTCAGAAACCTGAATACTTCGAAAGAGATTGTTTAGTTTGTAACGAAGTGCATCCAGTTTTAGCCGTAAGCCTCTCTGCTTTCTTGCACATGCTATGTGGGTGAAATGATGATACCATGCCAAGTTTCAACTTTTTCAGAGTTCATTTGTAGTGCTTTTCAATTTCCGGGTCATTTAGTTGTCAAAACAAATCATTGAATGCATGAAAAATAGAAAATGAAGGCAGAAATGGTTGAAAGTTGATGACGTCGCTTTGAATGGCGCATACTGAATGCACAAAAATTCTGGAGTTGTAATAAGTTTAAAAAAATGAAATGCCTTTGTAACAGATGAGTTTAATTTCGTCAGAAACGTGAATACTTCGAAAGAGATTGTTCAGTTTGTAAACGAAGTGCATCCAGTTTTAGCCGTAAGCCTCTCTACTTTCTTACACATGCTATGTGGGTGTAATGTTGATACCATGCCAAGTTTCAACTTTTTCAGAGTTCATTTGTAGTGCTTTTCAATTTCCTGGTCATTTAGTTCTCAAAACAAAGCATTGAATGCATGAAAAATAGCAAATGAAGGCAGAAATGGTTGAAAGTTGATGGCGTCGCTTTGAATGGTGCATACTGAATGCACAAAAATTCTGGAGTTGTAATAGGTTTAAAAAATGAAATGCCTTTGTAACAGATGAGTTTAATTTCGTCAGAAACCTGAATACTTCGAAAGAGATTGTCCAGTTTGTAAACGAAGTGCATCCAATTTTTGCCGTAACCCTCTCTACTTTTTTGAACAATCTATGTGGGTCAAATGATGATACCATGCCAAGTTTCAACTTTTTCAGAGTTCATTTGTAGTGCTTTTCAATTTCCAGGTCATTTAGTTCTCAAAACAAATCATTGAATGCATGAAAAATAGCAAATGAAGGCAGAAATGGTTGAAAGTTGATGGTGTCGCTTTGAATGGTGTATACTGAACGCAAAAAATATAATAGCATTTACATCATGATCTTATATTTCTTTAGAGTCTAAATTGTCAATATGATCTTATAACATGAAAAATACTTTGATCATCAATGATCTTTGTGTGTACAATCTGAATTGTCAATATGAGTCATCAACGATTTATAAACCGATGAAGACTCATATTGCGGCCACAAATTCTACACATAGAGTTCATTAAAGACCAAGTGCTTGTGATAGTTTGAGAAATAACATATTTAAGGTGGTAAAAGGCTTGTTAGGGGAGCAAGGTGGGACTATAAACAGCCTGCTATAAGGTCATTAGTACCTGTTCGTGGTACGAACCGGCACTAAATGGTGATGGTGGGGCCATAGCCTGACCGCAGGCTGACACAGCCTCTTTAGTACCGGTTCGTGGTACGAACCGGTACTAAAGGTTCGCCATGAACCGGTACTATTGATCGCCGCCACGAACCTGTTGGGGAACGTAGTAATTTCAAAAAATTTCCTACGCACACGCAAGATCATGGTGATGCATAGCAACGAGAGGGGAGAGTGTTGTCTACGTACCCTCGTAGACCGAAGCGGAAGCGTTGACTCAACGTAGAGGAAGTAGTCGTACGTTCTCCTCGCGATCCGACCGATCCAAGTACCGTTACTCCGGCACCTCCGAGTTCTTGGCACACGTTCAGCTCGATGACGATCCCCGGGCTCCGATCCAGCAAAGCGTCGGGGAAGATTTCCGTCAGCACGACGGCGTGGTGACGATCTTGATGTGTTACCGGCGCAGGGCTTCGCCTAAGCACTGCAACGAT
Organism: Aegilops umbellulata; assembly: GCA_032464435.1. Lineage (NCBI taxonomy): Eukaryota > Viridiplantae > Streptophyta > Magnoliopsida > Poales > Poaceae > Aegilops > Aegilops umbellulata. Next base: position 509,671,523 of record CP136056.1, on the reverse strand, counting down.
ATGACCGAGGTGGAATTTGGTGGAAGGGGGTACCGCACACGGCTAAGGAACGATCCGTAGATCAACTTGTGTGTCTATGGGGTGCCCCCTGCCCCTGTATATAAAGGATGGAGGAGGAGGAGGCCGGCCAAGGCTTGGCGCGCCAGGGTGTGGAGTCCTACTAGGTCTCCAAGTCCTAGTAGGAGTCCACCAAGAGGGGAGGAAGGGAGAACGAATAGGAGGAGAAGGAAAGGTGGCTGGCCCCCTTTTCCCTAGTCCAATTCGGACCAAAGGGGAGGGGGGGGGCGCAGCAGCCTTTTCCTCTTCCCACTAAAGCCCATCAAGGCCCATTACTTCTCCCGTAATCCCATAACTCCCCGACACTCCTGAAAATACCCGGATCACTCAGAACCTTTCCGATGTCCGAATATAGTCGTCCAATATATCGATCTTTACGTCTCGACCATTTCGAGACTCCTCGTCATGTCCCCGATCTCATCCGGGACTCCGAACTCCTTCGGTACATCAAAACTCATAAACTCATAATATAACTGTCATCGAAACCTTAAGCGTGCGGACCCTACGGTTCGAGAACAATGTAGACATGACCGAGACACGTCTCCGGTCAATAACCAATAGCGGGACCTGAATGCCCATATTGGCTCCTACATATTCTGCGAAGATCTTTATCGGTCAGACCGCATAACAACATACGTTGTTCCCTTTGTCCATCGGTATGTTACTTGCCCGAGATTCAACCGTCGGTATCCAATACCTAGTTCAATCTCGTTACCGGCAAGTCTCTTTACTCGTTCCGTAATACATCATCCCGCAACTATCTCATTAGTTGCAATGCTTGCAAGGCTTTAAGTGATGTGCATTACCGAGAGGGCCCAGAGATACCTCTCCGACAATCGGAGTGACAAATCCTAATCTCGAAATACGCCAACTCAACATCTACCTTTGGTGACACCTGTAGTACTCCTTTATAATCACCCAGTTACGTTGTGACGTTTGGTAGTACCCAAAGTGTTCCTCTGGCAAACGGGAGTTGCATAATCTCATAGTCATAGGAACATGTATAAGTCATGGATAAAAGCAATAGCAACATACTAAACGATCGGGTGCTAAGCTAATGGAATGGGTCATGTCAATCAGATCATTCAACTAATGATGTGACCTCGTTAATCAAATAACAACTCTTTGTTCATGGTTAGGAAACATAACCATCTTTGATTAACGAGCTAGTCAGGTAGAGGCATACTAGTGACACTCTGTTTGTCTATGTATCCACACATGTATTATGTTTCCAGTTAATACAATTCTAGCATGAATAATAAACATCTATCATGACATGTAAGGAAATAAATAATAACTTTATTATTGCCTCTAGGGCATATTTCCTTTAGTCTCCCACTTGCACTAGAGTTAATAATCTAGTTCACATCGCCATGTGATTTAATAGCAATAGTTCACATCACCATGTGATTAACACCCATAGTTTACATCGATATGTGACCAACACCCAAAGGGTTTACTAGATTTAGTAATCTAGTTCACATCGCTATGTGATTAACACCCAAAGAGTACTACGGTGTGATCATGTTTTGCTTGTGAGAGAAGTTTAGTCAACGGGTCTGCCACATTCAGATCCGTTATGTATTTTGCAATTTTCTATGTCTACAATGCTCTGCACGGAGCTACTTTAGCTAATTGCTCCCACTTTCAATATGTATCTAGATTGAGACTTAGAGTCATCTAGATTAGTGTCAAAACTTGCATCGACGTAACCTTTTTACGACGAACCTTTTTGTCACATCCATAATCGAGAAACATATCCTTATTTTACTAAGGATAATTTTGACCGATGTCCAGTGATCTACTTCCTAGATCACTATTGTACTCCCTTGCTTAACACAGTGTAGGGTATACAATAGATCTGGTACATAGCATGGCATACTTTATAGAATCTATGGCTGAGGCATAGGAAATGACTTTCATTCTCTTTCTATCATCTGCCGTGGTCGGGCTTTGAGTCTTACTCAATTTCACACCTTGTAATACAGGCAAGAACTCTTTCTTTGACTGTTCCATTTTGAACTACTTCAAAATTCTTTCAAGGTATGTACTTATTGAAAAACTTATCAAGCGTCTTGATCTATCTCTATAGATCTTGATGCTCAATATGTAAACAGCTTCACCGAGGTCCTTCTTCGAAAAACTCCTTTCAAATACTCCTTTATGCTTCACAGAATAATTCTACATTATTTCCGATCAATGATATGTCATTTACATATACTTATCAGAAATGCTGTAGTGCTCCCACTCACTTTCTTGTAAATACAGGCTTCACCGCAAGTCTTTATAAAACTATATGCTTTGATCAACTTATCAAAGCGTATATTCCAACTCCGAGATGCTTGCATATTTTGTTAACACCTTCAGGATCGACAAAACCTTCTAGTTGCATCGTATACAACTCTTCTTTAATAAATCCATTAAGGAATGTAGTTTTGTTTATCCATTTGCCGGATTTCATAAAATGCGGCAATTGCTAACATGATTCGGACAGACTTAAGCATAGATACGAGTGAGAAACTCTCATCGTAGTCAACACCTTGAACTTGTCGAAAACCTTTTTGCGACAATTCTAGCTTTGTAGATAGTAACACTACTATCAGTGTCCGTCTTCCTCTTCAAGATCCATTTATTTTCTTTGGCTTGCCGATCATCGGGCAAATCCATCAAAGTCCATACTTTGTTCTCATACATGGATCATATCTCAGATTTCATGGCCTCAAACCATTTCGCGGAATCTGGGCTCATCATCGCTTCCTCATAGTTCGCAAGTTCGTCATGGTCTAGTAACATGACTTCCAGAACAGGATTACCGTACCACTCTGGTGCGGATCTCACTCTAGTTTACTTACGAGATTCGGTAGTAACTTGATCTTGAAGTTACATGATCATCATCATTAGCTTCCTTACTAATTGGTGTAGTAGTCACAAGAACAGATTTCTGTGATGAACTACTTTCCAATAAGGGAGAAGGTACAATTTCCTTATCAAGTTTTCTACTTTCCTCCCACTCACTTCTTTCGAGAGAAATTCCTTCTCTGGAAAGGATCCATTCTCAGCAACGAATATCTTGCCTTCGGATCTGTGATAGAAGGTGTACCCAACAGTTTCCTTTGGATATCCTATGAAGACACATTTCTCCGATTTGGGTTCGAGCTTATTAGGTTGAAGCTTTTTCACATAAGCATCGCAGCCCCAAACTTTAAGAAACGACAGCTTAGGTTTATTGCTAAACCATAGTTCATACGTTGTCGTCTCAACGGATTTAGATGGTGCCCTATTTAATGTGAATGCAGCTGTCTCTAATGCATAATCCCAAAAACGATAGTGGTAGATCGGTAAGATACATCATAGATTGTACTATATCTAATAAACTACGGTTATGACGTTCGGACGCACCATTATGCTGCGGTGTTCCAGGTGGCATGAGTTTGTGAAACTATTCCACATTGTTTTAATTGAAGACCAAACTCGTAACTCAAATATTCTCCTCTACGATCATATCGTAGAAACTTTTATTTTCTTGTTATGATGATTCTCCACTTCACTCTGAAATTCTTTGAACTTTTCAAATGTTTCAGACTTATGTTTCATCAAGTAGATATACCCATATCTGCTCAAATCATCTGTGAAGGTTAGAAAATAATGATACTTGTCGCGAGCCTTAATATTCATCGGACCATATACATCAGTATGTATGATTTCCAACAAATCTGTTGCTTGCTCCATTGTTCCGGAGAACGGCGTTTTAGTCATCTTGCCCAAGAGGCATGGTTCGCAAGCATCAAGTGATTCATAATCAAGTGATTCCAAAATCCCATCAGCATGGAGTTTCTTCATGCGCTTTACACCAATATGACCTAAACGGTAGTGCCACAAATAGGTTGCACTATCATTATTAACTTCGCATCTTTTGGTTTCAATATTATGAATATGTGTATCACTACGATCGAGATCCAATGAACTATTTTCATTGGTGTGTATGACCATAGAAGGTTTTATTCATGTAAACAGAACAACAATTTATTCTCTTACTTAAATGAATAGCCGTATTGCAATAAACATGATCAAATCATATTTATGCTCAACGCAAATACCAAATAACACTTATTTAGGTTCAACACTAATCCCGAAAGTATAGTGAGTGTGCGATGATGATCATATCAATCTTGGAACCACATCCAACACACATCGTCACCTTGCCCTTTAACTAGTCTTTGTTCATTCTGCAACTCCCGTTTCGAGTTACTAATTTTAGCAACTGAACTAGTACCAAATACTGAGGGGTTGCTATGAACACTAGTAAAGTACACATCAATAACATGTATATCAAATATACTTATGTTCACTTTGCCATCCTTCTTATCCGCCAATCACTTGGGGTAGTTCCGCTTCCAGTGACCAGTCCCTTTGCAGTAGAAGCACTTAGTCTCAGGCTTAGGACCAGACTTGGGCTTTTTCACTTGAGCAGCAACTTGCTTGCCGTTCTTCTTGAAGTTCCCCTTCTTTCCTTTTGCCCTTTTCTTGAAACTAGTGATCTTGTCAACCATCAACACTTGATGTTTTTCTTTGATTTCTACCTTCGCCGATTTTAGCATCGCGAAGAGCTTGGGAATATTTTCCGTTATCCCTTGCATATTATAGTTCATCACGAAGTTCTACTAACTTGGTGATGGTGACTAGAGAATTCTGTCAATCACTATTTTATCTGAAAGATTAACTCCCACTTGATTCAAGCGATTGTAGTACTCAGACTATCTGAGCACATGCTCACTAGTTGAGCGATTCTCCTCCATCTTTTAGCTATAGAACTTGTTGGAGACTTCATATCTCTCAACTCGGGTATTTGCTTGAAATATTAACTTCAACTCCTGGAACATCTCATATGCTCCATGACGTTCAAAACGTCTTTGAAGTCCCGATTCTAAGCAGTTAAGCATGGTGCACTAAACTATTAAGTAGTCATCATATTGAGCTAGCAAAACATTCATAACGTCTGCATCTGCTCCTGCAAAAGGTCCGTCACCTAGCAGTGCATCAAGGACAAAATTCTTCTGTGCAGCAATGAGGATAAACCTCAGATTACGGATCCAATCCGCATCATTGCTACTAACATTTTTCAACACAATTTTCTCTAGGAACATATCAAAATAAACACAGGGAAGCAACAATGCGAGCTATTGATCTACAACATAGATATGCTAATACTACCAGGACTAAGTTCATGATAAATTAAAGTTCAATTAATCATATTACTTAAGAACTCCCACTTAGATAGACATCCCTCTAATCTTCTAAGTGATCACGTGATCCAAATCAACTAAACCATGTCCGATCATCACGTGAGATGGAGTAGTTTCAATGGTGAACATCACTATGTTGATCATATCTACTATATGATTCACGCTCGACCTTTCGGTCTCCGTGTTCCGAGGCCATATCTGTTATATGCTAGGCTCGTCAAGTTAAACCTGAGTATTCCGCGTGTGCAACTGTTTTGCACCCGTTGTATTTGAACGTAGAGCCTATCACACCCGATCATCACGTGGTGTCTCAGCACGAAGAACTTTTGCAACGGTGCATACTCAGGGAGAACACTTCTTGATAATTTAGTGAGAGATCATCTTATAATGCTACCGTCAATCAAAGCAAGATAAGATGCATAAAAGATAAACATCACATGCAATCAATATAAGTGATATGATATGGCCATCATCATCTCGTGCTTGTGATCTCCATCTTCGAAGCACCGTCATGATCACCATCGTCATCGGCGCGATACCTTGATCTCCATCGTAGCATCGTTGTCGTCTCGCCAATCTTATGCTTTCACGACTATCACTACCGCTTAGTAATAAAGTAAAGCATTACATCGCGATTGCATTGCATACAATAAAGCGACAACCATATGGCTCTTGCAAGTTGCCGATAACTCGGTTACAAAACATGATCATCTCATACAATAAAATTTAGCATCATGTCTTGACCATATCACATCACAACACGCCCTGCAAAAACAAGTTAGACGTCCTCTACTTTGTTTGTTGCAAGTTTTACGTGGCTGCTACGGGCTTAAGCAAGAACTCATCTTACCTACGCATCAAAACCACAACGATAGTTTGTCAAATAGACTCCGTTTTAACCTTCTCAAGGACCGGGCGTAGCCACACTCGGTTCAACTAAAGTTGGAGAGACAGTCTTCCGCAAGCCATCTATGTGCAAAGCATGTCGAGGGAACCGGTCTCGCGTAAGAGTACGCGTAAGGTTGGTCCGGATCGTCTCGTCCAACAATACCGCTGAACCAAAGTATGACATGCTGGTAGGCAGTATGACTTGTATCGTCCACAACTCACTTGTGTTCTACTCGTGCAAATAACATCAAACCATAAAAACCTAGGCTCGGATGCCACTGTTGGGGAACGTAGTAATTTCAAAAAAATTCCTACGCACACGCAAGATCATGGTGATGCATAGCAACGAGAGGGGAGAGTGTTGTCTACGTACCCTCGTAGACCGAAGCGGAAGCGTTGACTCAACGTAGAGGAAGTAGTCGTACGTTCTCCTCGCGATCCGACCGATCCAAGTACCGTTACTCCGGCACCTCCGAGTTCTTGGCACATGTTCAGCTCGATGACGATCCCCGGGCTCCGATCCAGCAAAGCGTCGGGGAAGAGTTCCGTCAGCACGACGGCGTGGTGACGATCTTGATGTGTTACCGGCGCAGGGCTTCGCCTAAGCACTGCAACGATATGACCGAGGTGGAATTTGGTGAAAGGGGGTACCGCACACGGCTAAGGAACAATCCGTAGATCAACTTGTGTGTCTGTGGGGTGCCCCCTGCCCCTGTATATAAAGGATGGAGGAGGAGGAGGCCGGCCAAGGCTTGGCGCGCCAGGGTGTGGAGTCCTACTAGGTCTCCAAGTCCTAGTAGGAGTCCACCAAGAGGGGAGGAAGGGAGAACGAATAGGAGGAGAAGGAAAGGTGGCTGGCCCCCTTTTCCCTAGTCCAATTCGGACCAAAGGGGAGGGGGGGCGCAGCAGCCTTTTCCTCTTCCCACTAAAGCCCATCAAGGCCCATTACTTCTCCCGTAATCCCGTAACTCCCCGATACTCCCGAAAATACCCGGATCACTCAGAACCTTTCCGATGTCCGAATATAGTCGTCCAATATATCGATCTTTACGTCTCGACCATTTCGAGACTCCTCGTCATGTCCCCGATCTCATCCGGGACTCCGAACTCCTTCGATACATCAAAACTCATAAACTCATAATATAACTGTCATCGAAACCTTAAGCGTGCGGACCCTACGGTTCGAGAATAATGTAGACATGACCGAGACACGTCTCCGGTCAATAACCAATAGCGGGACCTGGATGCCCATATTGGCTCCTACATATTCTGCGAAGATCTTTATCGGTCAGACCGCATAACAACATACGTTGTTCCCTTTGTCCGGTATGTTACTTGCCCGAGATTCGACCGTCGGTATCCAATGCCTAGTTCAATCTCGTTACCGGCAAGTCTCTTTACTCGTTCCGTAATACATCATCCCGCAACTATCTCATTAGTTGCAATGCTTGCAAGGCTTTAAGTGATGTGCATTACCGAGAGGGCCCAGAGATACCTCTCCGACAATCGGAGTGACAAATCCTAATCTCGAAATACGCCAACTCAACATCTACCTTTGGTGACACCTGTAGTACTCCTTTATAATCACCCAGTTACGTTGTGACGTTTGGTAGTACCCAAAGTGTTCCTCTGGCAAACGGGAGTTGCATAATCTCATAGTCATAGGAACATGTATAAGTCATGGATAAAAGCAATAGCAACATACTAAACGATCGGGTGCTAAGCTAATGGAATGGGTCATGTCAATCAGATCATTCAACTAATGATGTGACCTCGTTAATCAAATAACAACTCTTTGTTCATGGTTAGGAAACATAACCATCTTTGATTAACGAGCTAGTCAGGTAGAGGCATACTAGTGACACTCTGTTTGTCTATGTATCCACACATGTATTATGTTTCTAGTTAATACAATTCTAGCATGAATAATAAACATCTATCATGACATGTAAGGAAATAAATAATAACTTTATTATTGCCTCTAGGGCATATTTCCTTCAGAACCGGCACTAATATACACATTAGTGCCGGCTCTAATTCAAACCGGCACTAATGTGCTTCACGTTTGACCCTTTTTCTACTAGTGATATGCTTAGTTCGAGAATGTTGCACGGGATTATGAGCAGTCTTAATAGCACTTTCATTGTCACAAAGCAATGGAACATGTTTCACATAGATCCCATAATCTTTAAGAGTTTGGGTCATCCAAAGTAAATGAGCACAACATGAGCCGGTGGCAATGTATTCCTCTCCGGCGGTGGATAAGGATACCGAGTTTTGTTTCTTGGAGGACCAAGACACAAGAGATCTACCAAGAAATTGACAAGTACCCGAAGTGGACTTTCTATCAACCTTGTCTCTGGCATAGTCCGCATCGGAGTAACCAACAAGATCAAAAGAAGACCTCTTAGGATACCAAATGCCAAAATTTGGTGTATGGATTAAGTATCTCACTATCCTTTTCACAACCTTAAGATGACATTCTTTGGGGGCCACTTGATATCGTGCACACATGCACACACTTAGCATAATGTCGGGACGGGAGGCACATAGATATAACAATGAACCAATCATAGAGCGGTAAACCTTTTGATCAACCGGTTCGCCATCCTTAGTCAAGTCAAGATGTCCACTAGTAGGCATTGGTGTATTCATACCTTTGCATTCTTGCATGTCGAACTTCTTGAATAAGTCCTTGGTGTACTTTGTTTGAGAGACAAAGGTACCCTCCTTAATTTGCTTGATTTGCAAACCAAGGAAGAATTTGAGTTCACTCATCATAGACATCTCGAACTTCTCCGACATTAGCTTTCCAAACTTTTCACTAAAATGAGGGTTAGTTGAACCAAATATGATATCATCAACATAAGTTTGGCACACAAATAATTCTCCATTAACCCTTTTAGTAAAAAGAGCAGAATCAATGTTTCCAATCTCAAAGCCTTTTTGAATAAGGAACTTGGTCAAGCATTTATACCACGCTCTAGGGGCTTGTTTAAGACCATAAAGAGCTTTGTGAAGTTTGTAAACATGATCGGATTTCTTAGGATTAACAAAGCTGGGAGGTTGTTTAACATAAACTTCCTCCTCAATTTCACCATTTAGAAAAGCACTTTTAATGTCCATTTGGTACAAGGTAATATCATGGTGATTTGCATAGGCAAGTAAGATGCGAATGGACTCGAGTCTAGCAACGGGGGCATATGTCTCACCATAGTCCATACCTTCGACTTGAGTGTAGCCTTGGACGACGAGATGTGCTTTGTTGCGAACGACTTGTCCATCTTCATATTGCTTGTTGCGAAACACCCATTTGGTACCAATGATGTTGTGGTTGTTGTCGGGCTTCTCGACCAATGTCCACACTTGGTTTCTCTCAAAGTTGTGTAGCTCTTCATGTGTGGCATTTATCTAATCCGGATCTTCCAATGCTTCTTCAACCTTCATGGGTTCAATGCTAGAGATGAATGAATAATGTTCACAAAAATTAGCCAAACGAGTTTTAGAGCGAGTAATTCTCTCGGTTGGGATATCATCAAAGATTTGTTCGACGGGATGGTCTCATGAAACTCTTGCTCTAACTCATGAGAGCTTTTGTTTTGGACGGGGTGGAACATCTTCTTCATCATCTTTTCCTTCTTCTTGGCCTTCTTCATTGTTGACGTTGTCGTTCTCTTGTCGAGGTGGAGAAGGAGGTTGATGAGGTTCATCTTGGTGTACTTCCTTGTTTTCTTCATCTTGGTGTGTCCCACTTGTGGATGCTTCCATATCAACTCTTGGTTCACCTTGTCGTGAGGTAGAAACTTCCACTTGGATGGACGAGGTACCCTCCTTCACCTCCGTTGGACGGATCTTGCCAATAGACAAGTCTTGGATTGCTTCCGAAGGGTCTTTGCACTACAAAAAAATACACTTCCGTGATGATACGTGTTTGTCACAATAGGTCGCGTTTTTTTGTCATGCATGTACATCCATGACAAATTTATGACGAAATCAAGATAGTCATACATGTGCTGTCGTAGAAGTGTTCCATGACATTACCAAAATTATCATCATGGAAGTGTCCACTTCCATGATGATAAATCGCGCGTCACAGAAGTGCTTTCGTCAAGGGTGACCGACACGTGGCATCCATCGTAACGGAACGCCGTTAAGCTATCGGGTCGGGTTTTGGATCCGATAACCCATTAACAGCCCCGACCAATGGGAAATTTCCACGTGTAAAATTCTTATTGGCCGGATGAAACACGTGTCAGCTCGTCAGTGGGTCAGATAGGCGCCTATAATACGTCTACACGTGGCACGGCCCAACAGAGGCCCATTCCTGTGAAAAGGTCGGGCCATTTGACTTGGTCAAAAGCTGGCGGGCCGGCCCATGGAAAGCCTGTTAACGGACTGTTCGCATATAGCCCATTTACAGCCCGCTAACCCAAGGCCCATTACGCCCTATTCGAATTAGGCCCATTAGCGCCATCTGGGCCATCCAATATGATTCCAGTCCGTTTTCACTTTTGGCCCATGTATGGCCCATGAAGTCCTTTGGCCCATATGAGGCCCTATGTCATTCTTGGCCTATTAACGGCCCGTGGTGAAACTGGCCCGTAATGAACAGTGTATCACTTTACACCCATTAACGACCCGTGGTGAAACTGGCCCGTAAAGAACAGTGTATCACTTAATACCCATTAACGGCTTGTTATTCCGTTGGGCCGTTTCCAGCCCATGTTATCTTTCGGCCTTCTCAGAGCCCATTTATTCTTGGGCTATTTTCCAGCATTCGTTTACTTACGGCCCGTTACTGTCATTTTCTGATTGTGGGCCAAATTCAGCCTGTGGTTACAGTCGGCCCGTTTGTGGTCCGTTAATATGTTGGGCCGTTTTCATAGCGTCATCAAATACGGCCTATTAACGATGGCACGTTATGGTCAGCCCATGAACGGACGATTCCAACTCTAGCCCATTTACGGCCAGAATGCGGTCTGTTTGGCCCATGTTTGGCCAATCGATCATACGGCCTGTATAAGGCCCATTGATGATACGGCCCGTAGAAGGCCCATTGATGATACGAACCGTAGAAGGCCCATTGTTTCTACGGCCCGTAGAAGGCCCATTATTTCTACGGCCCATAGAAGGCCCACTGTTTCTACGGCCCGTAGAAGGCCCACTGTTTATATGGCCCGTAGAAGGCCCACTGTTTCTACGGCCCGTAGGAGGCCTAGTGTCACTACAGTAAATATTAGCCCATGGTTATTGTGGCCTAGTTTTAAAAAATAGGTTATTACAGCCACTAGCAAACCACAGAAAAAGAACTGCACTGACTACAAGCAAACAAATAAACAAGACAACAAGGAAATAAATAAGCAAGCAACTTACACTAGGCTATCACGGCTATTACACATATTAAATCCACTAGGCATCAAAGTTCACCACTAGTGCAAATACAGGGAACACAGCAGCATATAAACGCCGTAGCAAAACAAGTCCAGAACTGAAACCACTTCAGAAGAGCTCAAGAAACAATATCCTGGGTACTCATAATGCTGGCAAGATGCTTAGCAAGCTTATTAACTTTCTCTTGTTTGACGCTTAAGTCCTCCAGCGCTTGCTGTTGCACCAGAAAGTATGCATCTGAATTCTGCAGGGACTTCCTCAGTCCTTCGGCTTCCTGTCGCATAACACCCGATCGATGTCTTTCAACTTGAAGTTGAGACTCAAGAAGCCGAACTGATTCAGGCAACGAGTTTGAAGAGCTGGTGCCAGCAGTGGTAGCCAGTAACTCGAACACTACATCAAGACAGGACTTTGGGGTTGTCTCAGTGTCTTCAATATAGTTTTTATCAGCTTTCTTGGAGACCAACAGGGATGTCTCACTATATTGAACCTTATCTGCATTACTTCCTTTACCATTGCAAAACAGGGTACTCTTCTCCAATATTTTATCCGCGTTCTAAAAGAGAAACAAACAAACACATCTCAGGTTTACAATGTAGTATATGAAACTCATTTTGGTAAACCAGTTCAGTAGTAAGGTGGACAGGATAACAACATGAAACAAACATATATATATGTAGTATGGTCACTGTATGGTCTATATCATTCTAGTTTATGTTGCCAAATCAAGATAGATACAGTTCGAATCATATCTTTTTAAGACAAAGCAGCATAGACAGAATATAAGTGTGGGAAACTACACAGCAATAACAACACTTGTAATGTGCATGGCATGAGAACATAACTGTTTATTCAATTGAAACTTAAATCAACATAGAGCAAGTTACAACAGCAAACAGCCAAACACGTTGAAGAAACGGGTTTAAAACATACCTGTTGCGCCATTGGAGTTTCAATTGCATCCTTCAAATTTGAAATTAGTTGGTATCAGTAAATACAGTGATGCAAGAGCAAAGTAGTATGAACCATAGCTACGGAACCTGACCTGAGAACAATTCTTCTTCTACTTTAAGCGTTGACTTCGGGTTCAGAGTGGTGGTCCTCGTGATTTGGGCACTGCAGTTGCCTTACTAACTGCTCGTGTTTGGGTGCTCTATGGTGGAGACAGTGTTGCGTCAATGGTAACTGGGTGTCTATCTGTTGGGGTTGGGGTTATAAGGGGTGTAGCTGGTTCTCTGTCCCAGTGGGTAGGGGTACAATCTGCATGAGTGTGGGTTATGTGTGGTGGGGCTGGTTCTTGGGCAAGTACAACCGTGCTTCTATCTGCATCGACAGGTAGCACGGTCTTTTCTGAATACCGTGTTTTTACTCCCACAGATACTGCCATCACTCCCTCCAATTGAAATAGCTGATAAACAAGAAAAGTAATTGAATGTACAGACATTGTAAGATAGACAGGTGCAATGGATAGTAGGGAAGAAAACAGGGCATGAAATAATTCACATTTATGTTGTCTAAGCAAACAGAATAGCAGGACATAATTTCACATATATGATGGCTAATTAAACAGGATAGCATGACACAATTTCACATGTATGATGGCTAACTAGATAGGATAGAATGACATACTTCAAAATATGATGACTATGTAAACAGGATGACATGATATAACTATACGATGTGTCTATTAAAGTGGTTGGCATGCCATAAATCACAAACATGCCGTCGATGGAAACATGATGGCATGATATAATTATGGATAGAATGAAATAATTTAAAATATGATGACTATGTAAACAGGATGAGATGAGATAACTATATTATGTCTTTAGAAAATGGGTTGGCATGCCATAATTCAGATACATGTTGTCTATGTAAACATCATGGCATGACATAATTCAAATATATGATTTATATACTAAGCAAGTGAGCAGAGGGCAATCGCATATATGATGTGTCAACTAAGGAGATGGCATTCAATATTGTGTATATGATGTAAAAACTAAGCATTGCAATACAACATATGCATTATATGAGTAATATAACCCTGCCAAGTTTGAGCATACACCTCAGGGGGATAATAGGACTGGTCATCTGCCTCTGAATCCTCCTCTGAAGAGCTATCTGTAACCAGCAACATATCTGCTTCAGCAGGTAGCATTGTCTGCTCTGAAGACCTTGTTTTCACTCTAGATTTCTCCATCACCAATTCAAATGGCCGATGCACGGGAAGAGCAGTTGAATATACAAACATTGTCGACAAAAGCAATGAGAAATACAAAAAAAGGACGGCATGATATAATTCACATATATGACGCTTGCCTAAACAGCATGGCATTGCATGATTCACATACATAATGCCTTGCAACAAGATAACATTGCATAATTCACATATATATTGTCTTGCAACAAGATGGCATTGCATAATTCACATATATGGTAATTAGACACTAAACAGGTGGCATTCACACAAAGCATGTCTAAACTAAGCAAATGACATAGCAATGCAAGATACCATACACACGATATGAGCAACATAACCCTGCCAAGTTAGGGCATGCGCCTCGGGGGGGGGGGGGAATATGACTGGTCATCTGTCTCTGAATCCTCCTCTAAGGAGCTATCGGTAACCAGCAAGACATGCGCTTCGTCAGATAGCATTGTCTGCTCTGAAGACCTTGTTACCCACTCCAGATTTTTCCATGACCGTGCCAAATGGCTGATGCACAGGAAGAGTAATTGAATGTACTAAAATTGTTGACAAATTTAACATGTAATAAAAAAATGATGGCATGATATAATTCACATATAAGATGATTGGCTAACCAGGGTGGCATTGCAAAATTCACATATATGATGCCTGGCTAGACAAGATGGCATTGCATGATTCACATATACGATAAAGAAACTAAACAGACGGCATTGACACAAAGCATGTCTAAACTAAGCAGATGACATCTTTAATGTATACAGTAAGCAATGCAAGGCACCATATGCATGATATTACCAACATCAGCATGCCAAGTTAGAGCGAAGACCTCATGGGGTAAATAGGAGTGGTCTTCTCCTTCTAAATCCCCCTCATAACAGTTATCTTCCTCTTGATTACGATCCAAAATGGGTGGAGGGGGGCTGCCTTTGCGCCCACCATGGAACGACGTCTGCATGGAATTTTATTGCCATGCAAGGCTCGTCTCTTTTGCTCTACATGATCAGTTCCATTGTGTAAAATGACTGGCATGCATAGGAACAAAACATAGTGAGATTATGTAAGGAGTGCATGCACAAATCCAGAGTGATGGTAGCAAACTGTGGATAGACCCAAAACCAATGATACCAGGCAGATAATAGCTTTAGTTAAAAAATACAGATAATGGCTCCTTTAATGTTTGTTTGCACCCAACATGAAACTCATAGTAGACACCGGAGATTAACCAGGTAGTAGACATATAGTACTGATTGCTGCCCCAATATGTACGCCACAACCATTTAAAAACTCAAGTTTCAGCATTAGTTTGGACCTGACTCGGAGTCTAATAGGTGAACACGATGATAATGTACCATGTCATCATATCAAGCAACACATAACGTAAGCAGACACGGAAGAGTGCGACCTCTCTTGCAGACCCGTGTAGGCCTCAAGGTCATCTGCTCAGTTGATGATGGTAATGCAGTTGTTGTGGCTGCCGGCGGTGGGGAAGAAGATCTGAGGCGGCGAAAGACAGTCTGGAGAGCGGATCCCTGCTGTGGTGAACCCTTCCGTTGTTGGAGCAGCTTAGCTGGGGTGGATCACAGCGCCGCAGGAGCAGGACAAACCACACAAGGTTTTCTTTGACACATATATGTAACAGAAGTAATTGAGTAAGGTCTTGTTTGAATTTGAGGATTCTACCAATGCAAGGATAGGAAATAGACATGAATAGGATAGGAATGCACGTGCAAAACAGAGAATTTAAAAACACAGGATTTCTGCCAATCTGGGTGTTTGATTCACAACAATTGGAAGATCACAGGATGCAAAAAAGCATGGTGAGATTAAGTCAAACCACAAGAAAATGTACGGTTATAATGCTATTATGCTACTATCTCTTAGTCTTGTGCTTGATGAATAGGAATATGAAAAGGAGGAGAAGTGGAAATTAGAATTCCTACGGTTTTTCTTTCAAGGAGACACTAAAGGAACAAATCCTACAGTTTTCCTTTGCTCCATTCCTTTGCACCAAATTCATGAAAAGTAGTGCCATAGGAAACTTTCCAATTCCGATGTTTTTCATTCACTTTTCCTTTCAAGCACCGGCGATTCTAGTAGGCAGGCTTGAGCAAGGAAAATCCTACACTAAAAAATGTTTTTGTGCTACTTCTATTACTTTGGACCCAGGCCACTGCCATACTAGCTCAACTCCCAGGCCCATCGACAAATGCACAGCTCAAACGCGCGGAGATAAATAATGATGGCGTTCAAGAGAGTCCATCACGGATAGCTAAGTTGCCTGGTACCTCACTGCTTGTCATAGTAGGATAAAATAATCGTATTTCCCGTTACTATGAGTGCTCAGTGGACAATATATATAACATGTAGAGTAAAAAAGAGATGCAACAAGTGTACAACCTCTTTGGCGAAGCCATGTCGATCTCAGCGTGATTGGGTTGGCCGGTGAGGATGCTCCGGCTGACTTGGCTGTCGGAGGAGGGGAAGAAGATCTTAGGCGTCTGGAGATGGAGCCTGAGGTACTGCTCCGCTGTGATGGAGGGTTTCGTCGTTGGAGCAGCTCCGGTGAGTTGTACGACGCCTAGGCTAAAGCAGGACAAGAGAGACAACGAATAACGTTAACCTGAGTGGAATTCTAATAGCATCTCCAATACATGACGTAAAATACATAACCACAAAGTGCTAGATGTAAAATACATCAGCCGCTCATCTCTGAACTTAACTGTCGAAACTGAATTTAACTGTCGAAACTGAACTTAACTGTCGAAACTGAATTTTGCTGTCAAAACTGAATTTTGCTGTCGAAACTGAATTTTGCTGTCGAAACTGAACGCACTAGCAAGGTGAGGCTACACGTCGGTCGACTGACTTTTTCATCTCTAGTCAGTCGATTTTGCAGCCGTTGGATACGAAATCAAGGGCCTGCAGTTCATCTTCAACCTCCACCCCCCTGAGCCGCCAGCCACCACCGGCCAAACAGCAGCCCCCCGCTGCCCGCGGCCGGTGGTGTGCCACCCCGCCCGGCCCGAAAACACTCCCTACCGCCGGTCCGCCGCCGCCCCGGCCATCCCTCTAGCCCCCCCCATGCCGAGCTTTTTCTCCGGCGATCCCCACGCCACCGCCCCGCCAATGCCCCGCCACCGCCGGCGACCACCGCCCCAATCCTGAACACTAAGATAGATAGTGGGGTACCTCTCCAGCGAGCCCCCCTCCCCGCTGCGGCTGGTTCTTCCTTCACCCCAACGAGCCCCCCCACCCCCTGAAAATCGACTGACCCAAAAGTCGATTCAGTCGACTGAAGTGTAGCTAAATCGGAGCAGCATCGCAAGCAAGAGCAAGAGCGAGAGCAGCAACGCGAGCAAGAGCAATAGCAAGAGCAGAGTAGCAGCGCGAGCGAGAGCTAAAGCAGCAGCAGCTCCTACTGATGTGGACGTCGCCGCCGGGGGAGCGACGCCGTGGACGAAGTGGCCGGCGATGCCGCCGTGGATGGAGCCGCGCCATGTCGGCTTGGGACCAAGCGCCGGCAGCACCGCGAGATCGAATCAAGAAGAAAATTTGGCGATTAGTGTACAACCTCTTTGGTGGCGCCGATTAGGCCGCAACTTCATCCAAGGAAACGGTGATGATGATGCTCTTCCGGTGGTGCAGGTGAAGACAGCGGTGTGGGAATGGAGGTGGCGCGAAAGACGAGGGGAACGTCGGGGCAGCTCCTTGGAGGTGGAGGACGGGGTGGCTGAACCGGCGGGACGATGAGATCGACGACGGATCCTCATCCAGTACGATGGATGAGGGACGTCGAGGTGTTGTTGTGGACGACGTCGTCGGGGAAGAGGCTCCGGCTGGGTGGCGGACAGAGCAGGATGTAGGGTTTCGTCGCGGGTTTTCGCGGCCTCGGTGTACGAATGGGTGGGCGGATGGGATGGCAGTGGGGAACCATGGCTTAGAGACGCGCTTGTTCGAAATGTGGGGTAAGTTACGAAAGTACCCCCACCGATTTGAGGCGGTTCTTTCGGTTCAGGGGTACCACGGGCATTTCGCATGTCGGGATTTCACAGGAGGTGGGAGTTTTCGCGCGCGTTGTAATTTCGGAATAGCAAGGCGTGGGTTGAGATGGAGGGAGTTGTCGGAGCACAACGAGACAAAGATATATCTAAAATATTTCAGGGTAACAAGGCGCGGGTTGAAGAGGCGGGAGTTTCGCAGCACGATAGACAGAGACGCTAGCTTGAATTTTCGGCATAACAAGGTGCGGCTTGAAATTTCAGAAGAGCAAGCTTAACGTGTACCCAAAAAAGACAATTTGCACCTCAACACGCACAACACACACACAAGCACCATTTAAACTAGAGTAAGGTACACGTGCACTGCACGCATGAGATTTGGCAACCAAATTATGAATAAATACCACATTATAGCATGCAAGCTTTGAGTCATATATGCATGATGTAGATGTTCGTTTAATTCTTATAGTTCATTTCATTCAAAATCATCTAGTTTTTATAAGAAAGCTAATGTATTTTAAGATTCATGGAATTGTGCG
The DNA here is from genome assembly GCA_032464435.1 of Aegilops umbellulata. NCBI lineage: Eukaryota > Viridiplantae > Streptophyta > Magnoliopsida > Poales > Poaceae > Aegilops > Aegilops umbellulata. The sequence continues at coordinate 509,653,195 of CP136056.1, read as the reverse complement.
TCGTAAGACATAAAGTAAAAACAAATAATGACAAATCATGTAGAAAAACATTTGGGCAATTATGATACGGAAGATTCTAGAACAAATAAGAAGTGCTTGTGTTTTGATGTTTGTGCATTATGCTTCAGTTCGACCATGGAGTCTCCTAGATTATACATGTGGCGAAATCTGGTGGAATCTAGATGATATCCAATGGCCAGTAGTGCTCAAAATTTCCATCTTTGGACCATCGGATTCGCCTCATCCAACGACCATCTTTCAAAGTTAAAGTTACCCGCACACAATATAAAAAAATAGAAAATAATATATAGAGGGGTATAGATATAGATATGTGATGCGAAAGCCGCCCATCATCTCCAATTAGAATAGTGTGTCCATGCACGGATGCGACGTGGCCAAATGATGTCTGCCATCGGTATCTCAAATTCAAATCAGTCTGACCTTGTTCAATGTGTATACATTACAACATGCTCGTTTCCAAACCACACCGCGCAGATCTCCGTTATATTCATGCATGCATGGGTTTCAAACATCGGGATCTCTTATTCAAATATTTGAATTCAACTTTACATTGATTATGACCTCACCTATTCAGCTATTCTTTTACACCCACACAGTAGTCTTCTCTTTATAATTGTACCACTAACTTTCTCTCGTGCATGCATGCACACACACTACCAATCGGCATTATCCATATATCCAGTGAGGTCTCACCCTCTTTCCCACGTCCACATCGATTAATCTATACCTCTCTATATAGTATTAACATATATAGCTAATACACCCACATTAATTATATATCCAACGTCCCCCCCTCATCATCCATGCCTTCCGCTTCATCTCTCAGACGCGTGCACAATGGCGAAGACAGGGGGCAGTAAGGGCCCTGCCCCCTCCCCCTAACATCACTATATATCGAGGTTAATATGAATGTGATCATTAGACAATTGCTGCTAAAAATGGTTTAAGTTCATGAATTGACCCTCCTCATAAAGGATTAGCAATGCTTGGCCCCCTAGCTCATTTATTTTTCATGGCTCCGCCACTACGCGCAACAGCGCACGTGTTCGCCCCCTCTCTCTAAATATCGATCTCACACTTGTGCATTCCTTCATAGTCTCCCTCCACTCGGCCCCTCGCACCATCTTCTAGCCCCCACCAGATTTTGCCACATGTACAATCTAGCAGACTTCATGGTTGAACTTAAGCATAATGCACAAACCTCAAAACAACAGTGGTTCTCTTTTGTTCTAGAATCTTCCGTATCATAACTGCCCAAACTTTTTTCTAGTTGAATTGCCATTGTTTGTTTTTACTTTATGCTTTACAACGCACAATTCCATGAATCATAAAATAGATTAAGGGCTTCTTTGATTCAAAGGATTCTCAAAGGAACTTTGGAGGATTCGAATCATTAGGAATTTTTCCTATCTTGGTTGTTTGATTCGTAGGATTGTAAACCATAGGAATTTTTCCATATGATTCATTTGCACTAGATTTCATAGGAAACATCCCATCCACTCAAACCTCTTTGAAAGAATTCTACATTTTTTCTATGCACAATCAAACACTCGTACAATCCTATAGGATTCAACACGACATTCCACTATAATGCCATGTTTTTCCTATTCCCGCGTTCTTAGCTTTTTTATAAAAACTAATTTATTTTGAATGAGATGAACTAGAAGAATTAAATGAAGGGCTACATCAGGCATATATGACTCAGAGCTTACATGCTATAGTGTGGTATTTATTCATAATTTGGTTGCAAAATCTGATGCGTGCAATGCACGTGTACCTTACTAGAACTTCGAGTATGTGCAAAACACGTAAATTAGAATACCAATGGCACACTACACAGTGTCTCTCTTACAGTTCATGAAGCCACATGGCACATGTGGAGGCGTTGTCGCAACCTCCTTGCATGGATTGATCACAGTGACATGCTGTTGGTTCCAGAAGAATGTACTCGTCCTCCCTGAGCCATACTGGCGGTACATGCACGAAGCGAAGATGTGCACGCATGCCACGCACACACTCATTCCCTCGCACGCACACGCGGGTACACAGGTGGACACAATTTTGTACCAAGATCCACCCCATGTGATAATTTGACGAGTGTAAAGTCGTTCACTTCATTGATGGTCAATTAATACAGCGCATGCAAATTGAGTGGACGTGAGGGCGGAAGAAAGACATTATTACTCCACTGCGTGCATGCGAGTAGTTAAATCGTGGGTTGCTAGTAGTTCTTCCATTGGTCTCCTTCGTATTTTGTGCCAATTTTTGACAGTAACATAATATTTACGCATTTGAGCAGTGTAGTACTTGAAATTTATGTTCCGCTAAACTCATCGGGAGCCGTTTCGGGCCTCGAAACCAAAATCATCAATTAATATTTACCTTGTTCCCATCACATTCGAAAGCCTGCTCACACCTACTAGTACGTACCAAACCTGAACGTGTTCCCACTATGCAGGTATTAGTACTAGTGCTATTACTTAGGTTATAAAAAGGGGAACTGCCTAACCGAAAATTACTCTACCTTTCCTCCTCATAAGTGTTTCTTCTTCGTCCGTCGTTGCCATGGCCGGTGAGCAGAGCTCTAGGTCGAGAATTACTCGTAACAAGGGAGCGGCAACCAAGGCTGTGGAAAAAAAAGAGGGCTCGCCGCCACGCAGAGACCTCGAAAGATCTCTCACGGGCAGGCGATGGCTCCCAGGAGCACCCTAGCCGCGGATGCGAACATGCCGAGCCGGCGGAGCTGGAGTTGTCATCCCTCGACGGCATGCCCGATCAGCTCAATAAGCAGAAGGAGTTCATCCAAGGCTTGATGGAGTTGCTGAAGGAGAGCCTCGACGACATGCCCGCTGAGCTCAATCAGCTGGGGGAGTTGACCATCGGCTTGGTGATGCTGCTGAAGAAGAGCATTGCCTCGGAGAAGAAGGCGACCGACGAAATCCTGCGACTTTGGGAGGACAATGCGAAGCTCTGCCACGAGATCGACCTGTTGAAGGAGAAGAACGCCGGCTGGAAGAAGCTGCATAAGAATAGTAGTTCCTCGAGGAAGATGCTGCAGGCCCTCATCATGGAACAGAAGGAAGAGTTGGCGAAGCTCCGCATCGAGCACCCGGCTGCTGTCAAGGTACATAATATGGTCGTGGAACAGATGATGAAGGCTCGCGTCGAGAAATGCCGCGTCATGGACACAATGATGAAGATGGCGGAGGAGACGCGTAAGGAGATGGAGGTCGTGGAGGCGATGAAAAAGCAGCTACGACTCCGCGGCGAATTAGATCATTTAGGGGTGATAATCTTCCTTCTTCTTTTGCTCCTGTGTTTCATCTTTTGCTTCGGGTGTTTCGCCGCACGTGTCATGTTCTCTGCCAGGCATGAATAGAACAATGGTTTTTTGAGGGAATGAATAGAACAATGCTAACAATGAGATGACTAGCAAATTAGATAATTTTTTATCGCCATATGGCACTGGGCTGCCGTGTTTCGTGCTCCTCCGTCGCAGTACTACTCTAGTGGAAAACTTGAGTATACCGCACGGTTCTTTGCTCCTCCTCGATCAGGTCGTCGGTGCATTTATACGAGCAGTCAAATCACAAGGCCCCGCCTTCCAGCAATAATGAGCCGTCAAATCACAAAGGCCCTCACCTCTCGTGAAACCGACCAAGCTAGACTGCCCCGCCCTCTAGCCTTTTAAAAAAGTATACTTTTGTACAACAGTAGTATCGATGGATTGCGCCATGGAGCAAAACTTGAAATTAAAAAAAAGGTGGTACATATAGATAGCGCTTGTCGCCAAATTATGCATATAGTACTATTAAAAAGGCTAGTCACAATAATGGTGTCCAGCACAACCCACCCCTCAAATAAAACTAAGAGGGTGCTTGGATACGTTTTGGTCCCATGACTAAAAATAGTGGGACTAAAACATGCTAGCCTCACCCATGCTTGGATCCAAATACTAAAAAGGCAAAATCAAGTTAATGAGCATTTATTATCCTCCAAACCCTCCAATCCAGAACTCGCCTGTGTTAAAGGAGAAGAGTTAAAGTAACGAGAAGAAACGTAACATAGTTCTGCTGGGGGCTCAGCACAACACACCCCTCAAATTAAATTAAGCACACCTGAAATTAAACTTTGCAACTATTCTGGTAGACACTGCATTAGAACCACCATGAGCAACGACACTGCCACCTTACTCGGAGTCCTCGTCCACGTCCTCGACTTCGTCCTTGTCCCTCTTCCTCTTGGCCGATACTTCTTTGCTTGAACCGCACACTTGGCAGTTGCTCTTCATCCAACCCTTGTAGATATTGAAGCAAAGGTAGCCATCCATTGCAGCGTAGTGGATGTGGTCTATATCTAGTACATTCTGCTGCCATGCATGACGATGAAACGCGTAATGAGGTTTCTCCAGTTTACTGTACGAAGGATGAACCATGGCTCCTGCCAGGGTCGGCATTGAAGGCTGACGAGAGGACACCAGCCAATTCTTGTGGAGGTCGAAGGTGTTGCCTAGAACGAGGCCTATCCGACGCATGACTTCTTTGTCGTTACCAAAGTCTACAATAACAAATTTGACTAGGTTGCTCTCGAGGAAGTCCTTAAAATCCTGGCACTCAACGTCGGCATGGCATATGTGGTAGACCAAGCATAAGTCATGCATGCAAACCTGGATCACGGCGGGCTTCTTCCTCTCTTCGTCCTTTAGATCCTTCTCTCGTCCCAGGACTGTGGTGTACTCAACATCTAGCCCAGCGACCCACTCATCATCCGAGTCTTCGAACATGCGTCTGAAGCGAGAAAGGCATCCTTTCACCGTCGCGGAAGAACGGGTGTAGATGACATCGAACTCATCGCCGGTGATGGTTCTAACCTTGTACTCACTGCCGATCATGGAGATTTGGGACGCCAAGGATTTGGGAGGAGGGTTAGGATTATTGGAACTGTCATAATGTGAATGGACGGGACGACTAGGAGCGAACCGCCATAGTATTGAAGGACGTGCGGGGACGAGTAGGAGCGAACTGCCAGCGTGCAAATGGCAGGGTAGTGGATTTCCATTCTCCCATGATACGGGCTTCCGAAAGCCCTTGGATCTGGGATCGAACGGTTGCATGGCGTGATTCTAGACCTATGGGTGAATATCCTATCCTGGAGGGTTATTCTACAAATTTTCAGCAACTTAGCATGCGACCGTTTGATCTCAGATCCAAGGGCTGCCAGCAACCCGTATCATGGTCACGCCTACCACGACCGTCGCGTCGCTGGCGCGGTCACGCCCTTGGAGATTTAACATGGTGCGTTAAGCTATCTGATGTTGGCATGTCATACATAGTCATCACTTAGTCACTCATACTACAACAAGGTTGGCTATAAGGTTGGCTATAAGTGTATTTTTTGATTAACTTGCCACATCAGACTTTATGCCTATGTGGCAAGCTTAAGCACCTGTAGGAGAAAGTAAAAGTAAGTACAATAGTGCGCTTTACATGGCATTTTTTTATATGTGGAGGAAAGAGAGGCAAGGAAAAAGTGGAGAAGTGGGCTCTCATGCAAGAGCCAGCCTCTACTACATGTTGGAGCATTGGGAGAGGCACTTGTATGGAGGTGGTCAGGAATCTGGGAGACTCACGCCGGTCGTAGCGCCGCAGTTAAAATGATAATGGCAAGTCAAATCACGGGGCCCACCTGTCCAGCAGTAACTCGCTGTCAAATCACACAGCCCTACATTTGCAGCAGCCTACTCCCTCTCTTCTCGCGTCTCTGTCGAACCGACTAGGCGGAACTGCCCCGCCGGCTACCGCGCAGGAAAAGCCCCGCCCTCGACTTTTAAATAGTATACAGTATACTAATTTTGTATCCATGGATTGCGCCCGCGCCATGGAGCAAAGCATCTAGAAAACGGAGGAGAGACAGTGGTCTTGCACTAGAAAAGAGGGAGAGGCGAGACGGTGGTTTTGGAATGGAGATGATGGAGAGGAGAGGAGGTGGTTTTGCAATGGAGAAGATCAGAAGAGGGAGAGGCGAGGCGGTGGTTTTGGAATGGAGATGATGGAGAGGAGAGGAGGTGGTTTTGCAATGGAGAAGAGGGAGAGGAGCGTGCGGCAGCGATTTAGAATTGGACGAGAGGGCCGGCACGCTGTGACTGAATCAAAATCAATTTACCCTTCAATTAATAAAGCGACCCCACATTAACTGGTCTCCCTTTTATTCTCGGTCATAATTGACCATGATTTTCGCACATAAAATATATGTTATACGTTGCAAAAATAATATAATTTGAAAGTACATTTAGATACGAACCAAACGATACAATTTTTGGTGACATGCATTCACATTTTGCTTGTCAAACACAGTACGTGGTTAAACTTTGACCCAAAATACGCAAAACAACAAAAAAATACTTCCAAGACCAGCGCCGGTCTTCCGCTCTCCTCCTCTTAAACCACTGCCGCTCCTCTCCTGTTCCAATCTAAATGCAGCGCCGCTCCTCTCCTCTTCCATTTCAAAACCACCGCCCCTCCTCTCCTGTTCCAGTCCAAAACCAGCGTCGCTCCTCTCCCGTTCTAATCCAAAACCAGCGCTACTCCTCTCCTCTTCCATTCAAAAACCACCGCCGGCAAGTGAAGGTGTTGTGGAGAAGTAGATCGATGGAGGAGTACAACTGATACGTGAGGATCGCAGGCAGCGACCCTGTGAAGCTAGATAGGATGTTGGAGATACAGTCTTGGTTTGACCACAAGGACCAACTAGTGGCGACGGCGACATCCATAGCCAAATATCTGCAGCAGAGTGAAAAGGCGATGATACTCCCAGAGGGAGTCGCGTCGGAGTACATAGAGCTGCTCCTCTGGGCCATGGAGCAAATAGATTCACCGAATTCGATCGTGAGGGAGCGGTGGTGGGAGTATCGATCCCAGATGGAGCATCCACCAGAGATTGAAGGATCGAGCATCTACATGGTGCCGTTTGTGAGGGTGTCCTGCCAGAGCGAGCCGGTGGAGTCTTCGTCGACCGAACCCAACTGCAAGAGGAGAAAAGCAGTTGGCCCGACGACGCTTCCCCGCCATCGTCTCCCTCGCCGTTCACATCGTCTCATGGGGCGGCTGTCTGCCGCCGAGGAATAGGAGGGGGCTGCCCCCCAGCCCAATAGTCGGGCAGGTTGTGAATTGTCAGGAGGAGCTTAGGGTTGTCAGTATGTGCAGGTTGTGAATTGTGTTCTGTGTTGTGTATTTTGAGAGTACTTTCAGATATGAATGTCTTTTGAATTTCAGATTTGCAGTATTGAGCATATGAAGTATTTTATGAATTATAGAGAACTATTTTTAGCACTTAAAAATGTAGTTTCATAGGAGTATAAAAGTGCAGACAATGTGATTCTCACAGAAGAAACTGCAAGTTTCAGTTTCAGATAAGAAACTGCAAGTTCAGTTTCAGATAAGAAACTGCAACTTTCAGAGGCAGAGAATTTATATTAACACGGCCTTTTCAAACAGGGTTAATGATGTCTACTACACAACCTTCTTCTTGTAGACGTTGTTGGTCCTGCAAGTGCACAGGTTTGTAGGACAGTAGCAAATTTCCCTCAAGTGGATGACCTAAGGTTTATCAATCCGTGGGAGGCGTAGGATGAAGATGGTCTCTCTCAAGCAACCCTGCAACCAAATAACAAAGAGTCTCTTGTGTCCCCAACACACCCAATACAATGGTAAATTGTATAGGTGCACTAGTTCGGCGAAGAGATGGTGATACAAGTGCAATATGGACGGTAGATATAGGTTTTTGTGAACTGAAAATATAAAAACAGCAAGGTAACAAGCGGTAAAAGTGAGCGTAAACGGTATTGCAATGCTAGGAAACAAGGCCTAGGGTTCATACTTTCACTAGTGCAAGTCCTCTCAACAATAATAACATAGTTGGATCATATAACTATCCCTCAACATGCAACAAAGAGTCACTCCAAAGACACTAATAACGGAGAACAAACGAAGAGATTATGGTAGGGTACGAAACCACCTCAAAGTTATTCTTTCCAATCAATCCATTGGGCTATTCCTATAAGTGTCACAAACAGCCCTAGAGGTCGTACTAGAATAACACCTTAAGACACAAATCAACCAAAACCCTAATGTCACCTAGATACTCCAATGTCACCTCAAGTATCCGTGGGCATGATTATACGATATGCATCACACAATCTCAGATTCATCTATTCAACCAACACAAAGAACCTCAAAGAGTGCCCAAAGTTTCTACCGGAGAATCACGACGAAAATGTGTGCCAACCCCTATGCATAGGTTCATGGGCGGAACCCGCAAGTTGTTCACCAAAACATACATCAAGTGGCACGTGATATCCCATTATCACCACAAATACGCACGGCAAGACATACATCAAGTATTCTCAAATCTTTAAAGACTCAATCCGATAAGATAACTTCAAAGGGAAAACTCAATCCATTATAAGAGAGTAGAGGGGGAGAAGAAACATAAGATCCAACTATAATAGCAAAGCTCGCGATACATCAAGATCGTGCCAAATCAAGAACACGAGAGAGAGAGATCAAACACATAGCTACTGGTACATACCCTCAGCCCCGAGGGTGAACTACTCCCTCCTTGTCATGGAGAGCGCCGAGATGATGAAGATTGCCACCGGCGAGGGTTCCTCCCTCCGGCAGGGTGCCGGAACAGGGTCCCGATTAGGTTTTTGGTGGATACAGAGGCTTGCGGCGGCGGAACTCCCGATCTAATCTCCGTTCTAGAAGTTTTACAATACATGGGTATATATGGGTGAAAGGAGTACGTCGGTGGAGCTGCGGGGGACCCACGAGGCAGGGGGCGCGCCCCCTACCCTCGTGACCAGCTCCCGTATCTTCTGACGTAGAGTCCAAGTCTATCAGGTAGATTTCCTTCCAAAAATAACTTCTCCAGTTGATTTCGTTCCGTTTTGACTCCGTCTGATATTCCTTTTCCTCGAAACACTGAAATAGGCATAAAACAGCAAATCTGGGCTGGGCCTCCGGTTAATAGGTTAGTCCCAAAAATAATATAAAAGTGGATAATAAAGCCCAATATTGCGTAAAATAGTAGATAATATAGCATGGAGCAATCAAAAATTATAGATACGTTGGAGACGTATCAAGCATCCCCAAGCTTAATTCCTGCTCGTCCTCGAGTAGGTAAATGATAAAAAAGATAATTTTTGATGTGGAATGCTAGTTGGCATAATTTCATTGCAATTCTTCTTACTTGTGATATGAATATTCAGATCTGAAAGATTCAAGACAAAAGTTCATATTGACATAAAAATAATAATACTTTAAGCATACTAATAAAGCAATTATGTCTTCTCAAAATAACATGGCCAAAGAATGTTCATCCCTACAAAATCATATAGTTAAGTCATGCTCCATTTTCGTCACACAAGAATGCTCTCATCATGCACAACCCCGATGACAAGCCAAGCAATTGTTTCATACTTTAATAATCTCAAACTCATAAACCTTCATGCAATACATGAGCGTGAGCCATGGATATAGCACTATGGGTGGAATAGAATATGATGATGGGGGTTATGTGGAGAAGACAAAAAAGGAGAAAGTCTCACATCAACGAGGCTAATCAATGAGCTATGGAGATGTCCATCGATTGATGTTAATGTGAGGAGTAGGGATTGCCAGGCAACGGATGCACTAGAGCTATAAATGTATGAAAACTCAACAAAAGAAACTAAGTGGGTGTGCATCCAACTTGCTTGCTCACGAAGACCTAGGGCACTTGAGGAGGCCCATCGTTGGAATATACAAGCCAAGTTCTATAATGAAAAGTTCCCACTAGTATATGAAAGTGACAAAACAAGAGACTCTCTATCATGAAGACTATGGTTCTACTTTGAAGCACAATATATGAGACTCGCTATATCATGGTGCTACTTTGAAGCACAAGTGTGGAAAAAGGATAGTAGCGTTGCCCCTTTTATTTTCTTTTTTTCTTTTTTTTCTCTTTTTTTCTCTTTTTTTCTCTTTTTTTATATTTTTTGGGCCTTCTTTTTTTGGCATTTCTATTTTTTGGGGGAGACAATGCTCTATTGAATGATGATCATCACACTTCTATTTATTTACAACTCAATGATTACAACTCGATACTAGAACATAGTATGACTCTATATGAATGCCTCCGGCGGTGTACCGGGATATGCAATGAATCAAGAGTGACATGTATGAGAGAATTATGAACGGTGGCTTTGCCACAAATACTATGTCAACTACATGATCATGCTAAGCAATATGACAATGATGAATGTGTCATGAAGAATGGTATGGTGGAAAGTTGCATGGCAATATATCTCGGAATGGCTATGGAAATGCCATATTAGGTAGGTATGGTGGCTGTTTTGAGGAAGATATAAGGAGGTTTATGTGTGAAAGAGCGTATCATATCACGGGGTTTGGATGCACCGGTGAAGTTTGCACCAACTCTCAATGTGAGAAAGGGCAATGCACGGTACCGTAGAGGCTAGCAATGATGGAAGGGTGAGAGTGTGTATAATCCATGGACTCAACATTAGTCATAAAGAACTCATATACTTATTGCAAAAATCTACAAGCCATCAAAAACCAAAGTATTACGTGCATGCTCCTAGGGGGATAGATTGGTAGGAAAAGACCATCGCTCGTCCCCGACCGCCACTCATAAGGAGGACAATCAAATAACACCTCATGTTTCAAATTTGTTACATAACGTTTACCATACGTGCATGCTACAGGACTTGCAAACTTCAACTCAAGCATTTCTCAAATTCACAACTACTCAACTAGCACGACTTTAATATTACTACCTCCATATCTCAAAACAATCATCAATCATCCAACTTTTCTTAGCATTCAACACACTCATAAGAATTCTTACAAATCTTGCATGCTTAGCATATTAGGATTTTAAGCAAATTACCATGCTATTTAAGACTCTCAAAATAATGTAAGTGAAGCATGAGAGTTCATCTATTTCTTCAAAATACAACTACCACCATGCTCTACAAGATATAAGTGAAGCACTAGAGCAAACAACAAACTACTCCGAAAGATATAAGTGAAGATCAATGAGTAGTCGAATAATTATGCAACTATGTGAAGACTCTCAAACATTTAAGGATTTAAGATCTTGATATTTTATTCAAACATCAAGCAAGGCTAAAGAAAATAAAATGACGCTCCAAGCAAAACACATATCATGTTGGTGAATAAAAATATAGCTCCAAGTAAATTACCGATGGAAGTGGACGAAAGAGGGGATGCCTTCCGGGGCATCCCCAAGCTTAGACGCTTGGTTATCCTTGAATATTACCTTGGGGTGCCTTGGGCATCCCCAAGCTTAGGCTCTTGCCACTCCTTATTCCATAGTCCATCGAATCTTTACCCAAAACTTGAAAACTTCACAACACAAAACTTAACAGAAAACTCATGAGCTCCGTTAGTGAAAGAAAACAAAACACCACTTCAATGTACTGTAATTAACTCATTCTTTATTTATATTTGTGTTAAACCTACTTTATTACAACTTCTCTATGGTTTATAAACTATTTTACTAGCCATAGAGTCATCAAAATAAGCAAACAACACACGAAAAACAGAATCTGTCAAAAACAGAACAGTCTGTAGTAATCTGTAACTAACCCAAACTTCTGGAACTCCAAAAATTATAAAATAAATTGGTGGACCTGAGTAATTTGTCTAGTAATCATCTTAAAAAAGAATCAACTAAATATCACTCTCCAGTAAAAAGTTCTAGCTAATCTCGTGAGCGCTAAATTTTCTGTTTTTTACAGCATGATCATAAAGACTTCGCCCAAGTCTTCCCAAAGGTTCTACTTGGCACAAACTCTAATTAAAACATAAAACCACATCTAAACAGAGGCTAGATGGATTATTTATTCATAAACAGAACCAAAAAGCAAGAAATTAAAATAAAATTGGGTTGCCTCCCAACAAGCGCTATCGTTTAACGCCCCTAGCTAGGCATGATGATTTCAATGATGCTCACATAAAAGATAGGAATTAAATCGTAAAGAGAGCATCATAAAGAATATGACTAGCACATTTAAGTCTAACCCACTTCCTATGCATAGGGATTTTGTGAGCAAACAACTTATGGGAACAAGAATCAACTTCCATAGGAAGGTAAAACAAGCATAACTTTAAGATTTTAAGCACATAGAGAGGAAACTTGATATTATTGCAATTCCTACAAGCATATATTCCTACCTCATAATAATTTTCAGTAGCATCATGAATTAATTAAACAATATAACCAGCACCTAAAGCATTCTTTTCATGATCTACTAGCATAGAAATTTTACTACTCTCCACATAAGCAAAATTCTTCTCATTTGGAATAGTGGGAGTATCATAAGAGACTTGAATACTATAAATTGTTTCCACATTAAAAGAGTAATGTTCAGAGAAAGGGTACTCATAATCATGACAAGTTTTATAAATATAATCATCACTACTTTTTATAGCATAAGTTTCATCACAATAATCATCATAAGTAGCAACTTTGTTCTCATCATAATCGATTGAAACCTCTTCCGAGATAGTGGATACATCACTAAATAAAGTCATGACCTCTCCAAATCCACTTTCATAAATATTATAAGATTCAACATCCTCAAATATTGTGGGATCACTACTTCCTAAAGTTTACACTCTTCCAAACCCACTTTCATCAATATATTCATCATAGGTAGAAGGCATGCTGTCATCATAACTACTTTGCATATCAAAACTTGGGAGGCTAAAAATATCATCATTATTAAGCATATCATACCCAAGCTTGGGACAAACATTAATTACAGCAAATATATTCTCAAATATGTCATCCTCATCAAACATAGCTTCCCCAAGCTTGGGCCTTTTCATATCATAAGCATAATAACTCTCATCATTAATAGCATGGATAGCACCAATAGTATAGCAATTATTATATTCTTACAAGCAAGTGCCAAAAATATTTTCAAGATCATAAGAAGTATCATTATCTTCCCAATCATAATCATCACAACAAGCAGTGGGCATAACGAGATCATCATCAAGTGTATCATCTTCATTTTCATGAGGCACAACAATAATAGGAGCAACTTTATTTGGGAGAGATACCTTTTTACCTCCCTTCCTTTTTCTTTTCTTCTTCTTCACCACATCATGTGTGGGTTCAATCCTCTTTTTGGAGCTCTTTATTAATGAGATTGGTTGAATAGAAGGCTCCTCCTCGTTACCTGATTCATCATAAGAAATAATAGGAGGATATTGGGAAGTATCTTCCCTTTCATTAGTATTCTCTTCATCCTCTATTTGTTTTCTTTTTCTTTATGTAATTGGCAATATAAGGATTATCAATGCAATTCACCGCACAATACATATAAATTTCTTCTAGATCAATATCGAGGAATTTCTCAAGGTTATATTCTGGGATATGCCTAGTTTGACGTTTCATTTCTTCATAACCCAAAAGCAAACTAAGTTCATTATAATGTGCAAGGGAAATCATCATCACAATTTTTGGACAAGATTCGATCATGAAACAATTTGCATTTGATATTTAAATGACCATGTTCGTTGCAAAGTTCACAAGTACGGCTAAGATATCTTAAATTTTCAACACTAACTTCTAGCCTTTCTTGCAACAATTTGGTTTCTAAGTACTTATGCCTCTTGCAATATCTATCTTCCCTATTTGGTGTGTACTTACAAACCCAATGCACTCCACAAAAATTGACATGTTTATAGGAGGCATTTTCATCATAACTAGTGCAATCACCATTAGCGTCATGGATATTCAAAGAATTCATACTAACAACATTGCAATCATGCTCATCATTCAAAGATTTAGTGCCAAATATTTTAAAGATCTTTTCTTCTAGCACTTTGGCAAAATTTTCCTTTCCATCATACTCATGAAAGATGTTAAAAAGATGAAGCGTATGCGATAGACTCAATTCCATTTTTTGGTAGTTTTCTTTTATAAACTAACTAGTGCTAAAACAAGAAACAAAAAGATTCGATTGCAAGATTTAAAGATATACCTTCACTTACCTAGCCTCCCTGGCAACGGCGCCAGAAAAGAGCTTGATATCTACTACACAACCTTCTTCTTGTAGACGTTGTTGGGCCTGCAAGTGCACAGGTTTGTAGGACAGTAGCAAATTGCCCTCAAGTGGATGACCTAAGGTTTATCAATCCGTGGGAGGCGTAGGATGAAGATGGTCTCTCTCAAGCAACCCTGCAACCAAATAACAAAGAGTCTCTTGTGTCCCCAACACACCCAATACAATGGTAAATTGTATAGGTGCACTAGTTCGGCGAAGAGATGGTGATACAAGTGCAATATGGACGGTAGATATAGGTTTTTGTGAACTGAAAATATAAAAACAGCAAGGTAACAAGTGGTAAAAGTGAGCGTAAACGGTATTGCAATGCTAGGAAACAAGGCCTAGCGTTCATACTTTCACTAGTGAAAGTCCTCTCAACAATAATAACATAGTTGGATCATATAACTACCCCTCAACATGCAACAAAGAGTCACTCCAAAGACACTAATAGCGGAGAACAAACGAAAAGATTATGGAAGGGTACGAAACCACCTCAAAGTTATTCTTTCCAATCAATCCATTGAGCTATTCCTATAAGTGTCACAAACAGCCCTAGAGGTCGTACTAGAATAACACCTTAAGACACAAATCAACCAAAACCCTAATGTCACCTAGATACTCCAATGTCACCTCAAGTATCCGTGGGCATGATTATACGATATGCATCACACATTCTCAGATTCATCTATTCAACCAACACAAAGAACCTCAAAGAGTGCCCAAAGTTTCTACCGGAGAATCACGACGAAAATGTGTGCCAACCCCTATGCATAGGTTCATGGGCGGAACCCGCAAGTTGGTCACCAAAACATACATCAAGTGGCATGTGATATCCCATTATCACCACAGATACGCACGGCAAGACATACATCAAGTATTCTCAAATCTTTAAAGACTCAATCCGATAAGATAACTTCAAAGGGAAAACTCAATCCATTACAAGAGAGTAGAGGGGGAGAAGAAACATAAGATCCAACTATAATAGCAAAGCTCGCGATACATCAAGATCGTACGAAATCAAGAACACGAGAGAGAGAGATCAAACACATAGCTACTGGTACATACCCTCAGCCCCGAGGGTGAACTACTCCCTCCTCGTCATGGAGAGTGCCGAGATGATGAAGATTGCCACCGGTGAGGGTTCCCCCCTCCGGCAGGGTGCCGGAACAGGGTCCCGATTAGGTTTTTGGTGGATACAGAGGCTTGCGGCGGCGGAACTCCCGATCTAATCTCTGTTCTGGAAGTTTTACGATACGTGGGTATATATGGGTGAAAGGAGTACGTCGGTGGAGCTGCGGGGGACCCACGAGGCAGGGGGCACGCCCCCTACCCTCGTGGCCAGCTCCCGTATCTTATGACGTAGAGTCCAAGTCTATCAGGTAGGTTTCCTTCCAAAAATAACTTCTCCAGTTGATTTTGTTCCGTTTTGACTCCGTCTGATATTCCTTTTCCTCAAAACACTGAAATAGGCATAAAACAGCAAATCTGGGCTGGGCCTCCGGTTAATAGGTTAGTCCCAAAAATAATATAAAAGTGGATAATAAAGCCCAATATTGCGTAAAACAGTAGATAATATAGCATGGAGCAATCAAAAATTATAGATACGTTGGAGACGTATCAGTTAACATCGTGTTGGAAGTTTTATTCATGGTTGAAAATGGAATTACCATCCAGTTAACATCATGATGATCAACATTCATGCATAGCACATCTTCATATGATGCACAGTTAAAATGCCCACACAATGTCGAGTGTGCGAAACACAGAGAAAACGAGGGACGAAGTTTTGGCAAGTGTTGGACGTGGTTTTGGACTGCCCCGTCTAGGCTTTCATTTTTAACATGCGTAGCCCATGACCTCGGATGGGAGGTCCATAGGCTTGTTTGTATTTTCTTAGGGCAGTTATGTATCGACCGGCCTATGGACCTCCCATCCGAGATTTTATTTTTGGCAGCCCAATTTATGTATTTTTTTGAAGAAAACGCAGAGGTCTGTTCTATTTTTCTATATAAGAATAGGAACGCCAGGTCCAACTTATGTTTCCCTTCTAACTATATTATATATATTTAAATTATTTTATATGTTGACTGTTTAGTTGACATAATTGGCAAATAGATGACCGCACTCGTGATCCCCTTCGCCCCCGCCACCACCTCCACCCTCGCCGCCGCCCCCGCCACTACCTCCACCCTCGCCGCCGCCCCCCGCCTCCTGACTCCGGGCGCTCCTGCCCCCCTCAGCAAGTCCACTCGCGCGCCCCATGGAGTCGTCGGCCATATCCACGGGGGAATGGCTGGAAGACAGGAAGATGTACAAGATGCATCTCCCACATGTCTACAAAGCCTTCCCGCGGATGCTCCAGCCGCTCGACTCCGTCGCGCCGGCGGTGCTGCGAGACACTCGAGGGAGGAGATGGAGGGAGCGGGCGATGCGGATCCGCGACGACACTCTCTCCTGGACCCAGTGCACGCGCGAATGGAGGGAAGCAGAGGAGGAAGCCGAGGAGGGACCGAATCCGTTCTCTCACTTGCGCAGGCATGCTCGAATGTGCAAGGATCATGTGGATTGGGAGCTGCTGAATCTAGCCCTGCGGATCTACTTCGAAGGAGATTTGTCGGAGAGGCACATGATGCGCCACCCCAGTGAGCCGCCGATTGCGTTCGTTCGATGGGCAAAAGGAGAAGTGAATTCAGGAGATCCACACCATGCTGCGAGATGGGAATGCTTGATTGGACTCCTGCCCACCAGCACGCCACCGGAGCCGGAGCAGGTGGATCCCCTACCTTACCTCTCCCCAAACCTGCAGAAGATTGAAATTAGGCTTGCAATCTGCTCCAATTGAGTTGTCTGGTGGTTATTTCTGCTTCCTGAGAGACAACATCTGGCTAGAGGGTGAGAAGGAACCAGGAACTCCGATGAATTTCCCCTATCACAATGGGGGGAGCGCCGGTTGGGCAGTGGTACAGCCCACCTCCGCCCCAAATGGGGGCACAATCTGGGCAGGCTCCTGTAATTGCCCAAGATCAATCTGCTGGTGGTTCTGACTCTTAGATCAGTGGGAAATCTCAAGGCAAGAATCAGCAAAAGAAGAGATAGGGCATCCAGAAAACTGCTCCTACCCATGCTTCGGGCCTTATGGCATACTCTGAGGTGATCCGCTACAACTGTGGGGAACCAGGGCATCATTTGGATAAATGTGTCAAGCCCAAGAGTTGTTTTATCTGCAAAATGGTTACCCATAAAGTTGAGAATTGCCATGTTAGAAGGAAAAGCTACAGTTCTGCTAGATATGTTGGAAGTGCTGCTCCAGGATTATGTCCACCATTGACAGTATTTTCTGTGACACAGAATTAGATAGTTTCTTTCCCCTTTCTAGTTGTAGAGCTCTGCCCAGATGTGGTAATGACCACACTCCTTTGCTCTGGGACTCTGGTCTTAACCAAACTCCAAAGACCAATAGTTTTAAATTTGAAAAGTGGTGGTTGCTTAGAGAAGATTTTACTAAGCTAGTCAGGAAAATCTGGAATGAGCCTACTGGGAGCAGCTGCCCCCTAGAAAATTGGCAGATCAAAATCAGGAGATTAAGAAGAACTACCAAAGGGTGGAACTCCAATGAGGAAGCTAATCTTAGAAGATACAAAAGGCTTCTCCTCCTTGAGTTTGATTCTCTAGATATTAAGGCAGAAACCACTGACTTCTCTGAGGCTAAGACTAATAGATTAAACTTTCTCCATGGAGAGCTCAAGAAAATTTGGCTTCAAGAAGAAATCAAAGCCAAACAAAGGTCTAGAGATAGGAACATTAAGGAGGGTGATAGAAATACTGCTTACTTCCATGCAGTAGCTAACCAGAGGAGGAGGAAAACCCTCATTCACTCCCTTGATGGCCCTAATGGCCCTGTTACTGAGGTAGATGAGATGCTGAAAGTGGCTAGTGACTTCTACAAAGACCTGTTTAAGAAAGAAAACCCTTTTGGGTTCTCTCTACAAAACAATTTTTTCTCTGCTTGTGAAAAAGTCTCTCCTGCTGAAAATGAGCTGCTAGAAGCCCCTTTTTCAGAGACAGAGGTGAAGGAAGCCATTTTTAGCTCTTATCCTGATGGGGCTCCTGGTCCTGATGGGATTCCCTTCTTGTTTTACCAACATTTTTTGGACTTGGTGAAAAATGATCTCTTAGGTCTTTTCCAAGCCTTTCATAGAGGAGAGTTGGATCCAGCAACTTACTCATGGGGGGTCTATTGGGGTCAAATTAAATAACTGTGAAAGTGATTTTTTTTCCTTGCTGGTAAAGGCCTTAGGCAAGGTGACCCCATCTCCCCGCTTTTGTTTAATTTAGTAGTGGACGTTCTTACTAAAATGTTGAGCAAAGCTGCTGATCATAGTCTGATTGCAGGGCTCTATCCTGAGGTCTGCCCTGGTGGCATCATCTGCCTAGACAATGACTCCACACATGCTAGCAATCTGAAAACTGTTCTAACCTGTTTTGAACAAGTCTCGGGCATGAAATCAACTACTCTAAAAGTGAACTCATCCCTATCAACATGGATGATCAGGAGTTAGCTGACTTCCTCTCTATTCTAGTCTGTAATAAAGGTAACTTCCCCATTAAGTACCTAGGTATCCCTCTCCACTATGATAAACTGAGGAGAGAGGATATCCAACCCCTTCTGGATAAAATCATTAAAAGGATTGCTGGGTGGAGGGGCAAACTTCTCTCTTACAGAGGTGGATTGATCCTCACACAAGCTTGTTTGGATAGCATTCCAGTGTATCTCCTCTTCTTCTTCAAGTTCCCTAAATGGGCAGTGAACCTCATCAATTCTCAGATGTCTCATTGCTTGTGGAATGATTTTGAGGGAAATAGGAAGCTACACCTTGCTAATTGGGCCCTAGTCTCTATAAAAAAGATTTTGGAGGCCTAGGCATACCTAACCTCCAAGAAATTAACATGTCTTATAGGGTCTTGGATTAAGAGATTCTATGAGGAAGACCTGAAACCCTGGAAGCTTCTTATTGCCCATAAATACCTAGGAAATAAACCTAATATTTTTGTCCCTTCCTCGAACCCTAAGACCTCTAGATTCTGGAAAGGATTAAAAACTATTATGCATGCTGTGAAATTTGGCTACAGATGGAACATAGGGGATGGGAGCAGAACCAGATTCTGGGAAAATACTTGGTTTGGCACATCCCCCTAGCAGTCCAATTTTGGCCTATTTACTCTGTCTGCAATGAGCTTAACAAAAGTGTCAATGAAGTTTGGGACGGTCAATGCCTAAAACTCTCTTTTAGAAGGAACTTTAGTGATAGTCTCATGGAAAATGGTTCTAGTTGGAGGAAATTGCCAAAAGCATTACCTTTACTGCCGAGCCGGATGCCCTAATTTGGTAGTTGGACAATAAGGGGAAGTGTTCCTCCAGCTCCCTCTATCATGTTATCAACTTTAGAGGGGTTCAACCCGTGTTTATCCCTGCTCTCTGGAAATTGAGAGTTCCCCCTAAAATTCATGTATTTCTCTGGCTTCTCTCCAAAAACAAATTGATAACTAGGGATAACCTTAGAAGAGATACATCATCAAACCCCTGGATTGTGTTTACTCCTTGGAACAAGAGTCTTGTTCTCACCTATTTTTTGAATGTATAGTTGCTAAACATCTCTGGGCACACGTTGAGGAATATTTCTCTAGTTAGGTTGGCTCATCCTTCAAATCTGTCGCCAGATTCTGGATTGCTACCAAAAAGTGCTCAGTTTTAAACACTGTTAGCTCAGCTGTCCTTTGGTGCCTCTGGAAATATAAAAATGCTATGATTTTCAGTAACATCTCCTGGATTTCCATTCCGCGGGTCTTGAGGTTGATCAGGAACATGGTGAGGAACTGGGCGATTCTCTCCTCGGATCGGACAAGGACAAGTTGATGAGCTTCATGGAAACCCTAACAAGATCCCTCCAGAAACCGTTGGCGATCACTTGTGGCTGAACAAGGCTCGACCTGCTCTGGGGCTGGAACCGTGGGCTCGTCTCAAGATCTCTAATGAAGATGATGGGCACCTGGCACCGAAAAAGAGGGACATCCACCACGCTACGCCTTCCAGCCCGGTGTCTCCGCTTGCTTACTGGTCGCCGCAGGCTGACACGGCCCCTTGGCTGAAGACCATGAAGGCTTCGCTGGACCCTCCTTGTGTCATTTGAGTGCTCTATCCGCTCTGCCTTTGGCACCGCTCGGGTGATTTGTGTTATTCAGAGAACTTGTTCATCCAACCCCCCCCCCCTAGTTTGTAGCTTTTCTACCTTTGCTTTCGAACTGCCCTTTGAGCTGCTGTATCAGAATATGTTGTGGTTTCGTTCTCAGCAATGAAACCGGGGAGATGCTCCCTGTTTTTCTAAAAAAATATTTATATGTTATTATATACTATTTTTATTGTCATCATATATTTAACAGATACTTACATATGTAAAAAACAATATCCCACATCTTATTAACTTATAAAAATAATTTCTTAACAAATAAAATCCTGGATTGTTTTGGCACGAAAATCCTAGTGATTGTGTACAAAAGCTTGGTAAGATTTAAGGACGAATGTAATAATATCACTTATTATTTAAATATATTTATAACAAAATGCTTAGCCCCTTTTTATTTTTTGATAACATTGCTGGCCCAACCCAACATTATAATTAGAATCAGCCCAGCAAAATTGTGTATTTCGAGAAAGTGCAAATGGCCTGTAATTTTTTAGGAAATACAATAAACGGGCCGCACGGACGCTACATTATTTGTTCAGCCAGCCCAGCTAATGGCTGTAATTCAAAAAAAAGATCAAATTGACTGTAAATTCTACCGCACAAAAAAAGACTGTAAATTTTGAATAAATGGGTTGAATACGTGCCACATTTTTGGAGGTTGAAATGTGGGCCAATAGGTCGAAGCCAACGCAAGTCGTTGTCAATTTAGTCAACAAATGATTATGACATGTTAGCCGTTGGATTTACATCCAACGACTGGCATCCATCTTCAATCTCTCGTCTTCTTCCTCCAGCGCCGCCAGGACCACCTCCCGCCTCCTGCTGCTAGCAGCTCTGCTTAGCACGCTTCGCTATGAAGCGCTACTCCACCGTTGGCCAGGCCATCCCTCCACCCCTCCACACCTCCTGTTCTTCTCCACCGACTGTCGAACCACACCGCACTAGAACCAGTTAACCCTCGTACACCTCTCCGTCTGTGACTCTACTCCCGCGTCTTCCCATCTCCAGCTCATCGCTGTCCGGGGCCTCGCCGTCGTCCACCACCTTGGATGCGCTCGGCGTGGCGTTGTCAACGTGGTTAATGAACGACACCATCGGAAGTACACTGTGTGTGGAGAGGCTGACAGCTGGGTCCATTGCCGCACACAAGGAAATGCCTCCTTATTACACGCAAAATAATGATTCCTCCACCTGACATCTGGGACCCACCGGAAGGGCCTCTGTATTTCGCGAAAATAACGTGCCCCCCGCTGACATGTTGGACCCACCAGCTATCTTCGCACGCAAGGAAGTGCCTCCTTATTACGCACAAAAAAATGAATATTCCCCGTGCCAGCTGGAACCCAGCATAGTGAGAGGCTGACTTGTGGGCCTACCAAGTTGACGGGGACAGAGGACTTTGTCAACTTAGTCAATATGAACGATTCTAGCTCCTGTTACCGTACGATGTTCATCCAACGGCCGTAGTGCTTCTTCAACCTCTGGTCTTCTTGCTCCAGCCGCCTAAACCAGCGCCGGTCGTGCCGCGTGCTCCTGCCTCCCGTGGCCGGCTGTGATGACGCGGAGGCCTCACCGCCACCTACTACTCCCACCGCTGGCCAGGCCATCTGAGGGAGTCCTGGATTAGGGGGTGTTCGGATAGCCGGACTATACCTTCAGCCGGACTCCAGGACTATGAAGATACAAGATTGAAGACTTCGTCCCGTGTCTGGAAGGATCTTTTCTTGGCGTGGAAGGCAAGCTAGGCGTGCGGATATTCAAGATCTCCTACCATTGTAACCGACTCTGTGTAACCCTAACCCTATCCGGTGTCTATATAAACCGGAGGGTTGTAGTCCGTAGGACAACCATCATCATACACAATCATACCATAGGCTAGCTTCTAGGGTTTAGCCTCCTTGATCTCGTGGTAGATCCACTCTTGTACTACCCATATCATCAATATTAATCTAGCAGGAGTAGGGTTTTACCTCCACCGAGAGGGCCCGAACCTGGGTAAAATAAAGTGTCCCTTGTCTCCTGTTACCATCCGACCTTGACGCACAGTTCGGGACCCCCTACCCGAGATCCGCCGGTTTTGACACCGACATTGGTGCTTTCATTGAGAGTTCCTCTGTGTCGTCGCTTTTAGGCTCGATGGCTCCTTTGATCATCAACAACGATGAGGTGCAGGGTGAGACTTTCCTCCCCGGACAAATATTCGTCTTCGGCGGCTTCGCTCTGCGGGCCAATTCGCTTGGTCATCTGGAGCAGATCGAAAGCTACGCCCCTGGCCATCAAGTCAGGTTTGGAAGCTTAAACTACACGGCTGATATCCGCGGAGACTTGATCTTCGACGAGTTCGAGCCACAGCCAAGCGCGCCGCACTATTTCGAGGGGCATGATATAGCTCTGCCTCCGAATAGTACCCTGGAGGCCGCACACGCTCCCGCCCTGATCCTTGACTCGGAGCCCTCTGCGTTCTCCGAGGATGAACGGTTGGACGTCACCTCGGGGGCTGCGATCTCAAAGGCGATCGAACCGAACGCCAGCCCCGTATTCCGCACGGCCCAGGACTCCAAGGAGCCGGACTCTTCTCCAAACTCCGGGCCTTCCGTGCCCCCGCCGATCGAATCTGATTGGGCGCCTGTAAAGGAGTTCACCGCCGCGGACATCTTTCAGTGCTCACCTTTCGGTGATATCCTGAATTCTCTCAAGTCTCTCTCTTTATCAGGAGAGCCCAGGCCGGACTATGGTCTGCGAGGTTGGGATTCGGACAACGAAGAAATTCAAAGCCCACCCACCACCCACTTAATAGCCACTGTCGATGATTTAACCGACATGCTTGACTTTGGCTCCGAAGACTTCGACGGTATGGACGACGAAGGAGGAGACGAACAAGAACCAGCACCTGTAGGGCGCTGGACCGCCACCTCGTCATATGACATATATATGGTGGATGCTCCAAAGGATGCGGATGGCGATGGAACAGCGGAAGACGACAACTCGAAAAAACTGCCAAAACGCCGGCGCCAACGGCGCCGCTCTAAATCCCGCCACAGCAGAAACGGTGATTCCGGCACGGGAGATAATACTACCCCGGACAGCGCCGAAGAACACCAGAACCAGCAAGATTCGGCGCAGGAAGATGGAAAAGCCAGCCCTCAGGAGAGAGCGGCAGAGCGAGAGGTTGAGGATGATAACTACATGCCTCCCTCCGAAGACGAGGCAAGCCTCGACGACGACGAATTCGTCGTACCATCAGACCCCGCCGAACAAGAGCGTTTTCAGCGCAGGCTTCTAGCCACGGCCAACAGCCTAAAGAAAAAGCAACAACAGCTTAGAGCTGATCAAGATTTGCTAGCTGATAGATTGACTGAAGTCCTTGCGGCCGAAGAGTATGAACTCGGGCGCCCCTCCAAAAATTATCCTAAGCGCAGGCCGCTACCCCAATCAGAGGGGGAAGCATATGACATGGCAGACCTGCCA
The DNA here is from genome assembly GCA_032464435.1 of Aegilops umbellulata. Classification (NCBI taxonomy): domain Eukaryota; kingdom Viridiplantae; phylum Streptophyta; class Magnoliopsida; order Poales; family Poaceae; genus Aegilops; species Aegilops umbellulata. The sequence continues at coordinate 509,629,318 of CP136056.1, read as the reverse complement.
CCCCGTGGCCGCGACAGAGAGGCCTGTTGAACCCTTAAGCAAGCCATGCCCCGGTGCCGTTCAAATAAGGCACGGGAAAACGAGCCAGACCTGCGAGACGTACTGGAGGATAAAGCAAAGCAAACAAGATCGATCTATGGATCGCGCGGACGCCTGACGACACGTGATGATCTTCACTCCGGACACAATAAATCCGGCCGGGCCAAACACAGCAGGCACAGCTCTTCCGAGCTGCGTCGTGACATAGCCCAGTACAGGGGCGCCGCACACCCACTATGCTTCACAGACGAAGTAATGGATCATAAAATCCCAGAGGGTTTTTAACCCGTCAATATCGAGTCGTATGATGGTACGACAGATCCGGCAGTATGGATTGAGGATTATCTCCTTCACATCCATATGGCACGTGGCGATGATCTACACGCCATCAAATACCTACCCCTTAAACTTAAAGGACCAGCCCGGCACTGGCTTAACAGCCTACCAGCAGACTCAATCGGTTCTTGGGAGGACCTGGAAGCCGCATTCCTCGACAACTTCCAGGGGACCTATGTGCGGCCACCGGACGCCGACGACCTAAGCCACATAATTTAGTAGCCAGAAGAATCGGCCAGGCAATTCTGGACACGATTCCTAACAAAGAAAAATCAGATAGTCGATTGTCCGGACGCAGAGGCCCTAGCAGCCTTCAAACATAACATCCGCGACGAGTGGCTTGCCCGGCACCTGGGACAGGAAAAGCCAAAAACCATGGCAGCCCTCATGACACTCATGACCCGCTTTTGCGCGGGCGAAGATAGCTGGCTAGCTCGCAGCAACAACTTATCGAAGAAGCCTGGTAATTTGGATACCAAGGACAAAAGTGGCAGGTCACGTCGAAATAATCAAAAGCGCCGCGTTAGCAGCGACAACAATGAGGATACGGCAGTTAATGCCGGATTCAGAGGCTATAAATCCGGTCAGCGGAAAAAGCCATTTAAAAAGAATACCCAGGGCCCATCCAGTTTGGACTGGATACTCGGCCGCTCGTGCCAGATTCATGGCACCCCCGAAAGGCCAGCCAATCACACCAACAGGGATTGTTGGGTGTTCAAGCAGGCAGGCAAGTTAAGAGCCAAACACAAGGACAAGGGGCTGAACAGCGACGACGAGGAGGAGCCCAGGCCGCCGAACAACAATGGACAGAAGGGGTTTCCCCCACAAGTGCGGACGGTGAACATGATATACGCGACCCACATTCCCAAGCGGGAGAGGAAGCGTGCGCTATGGGACGTATACGCGATGGAGCCAGTCGCCCCAAAGTTCAACCCATGGTCCTCCTGCCCGATCACTTTCGATCGAAGGGACCACCCCACTAGCATCCATCACGGCGGTTTTGCCGCACTGGTCCTCGACCCAATCATGGACGGATTTCATCTCAGAAGAGTCCTCATGGACGGCGGCAGTAGCCTGAACCTGCTTTATCAGGATACAGTGCGGAAAATGGGCATAGATCCATCAAGGATCAAGCCCACAAGGACGACCTTTAAAGGCGTCATACCAGGTGTAGAGGCCAATTGCACAGGCTCGATAACACTTGATGTGGTCTTCGGATCTCCGGATAACTTCCGAAGCGAAGAGTTAATCTTCGATATAGTCCCGTTCCGCAGTGGCTATCACGCCCTGCTCGGACGAACCGCATTCGCTAAATTCAATGCGGTGCCGCACTATGCATATCTCAAGCTCAAGATGCCAGGCCCTCGAGGAGTAATTACGGTCAGCGGAAACACAGAACGCTCCATCCGTACGGAGGAGCACACGGCGGCCTTCGCAGCGGAAGTACAAAGCAGCCTTTCAAGGCAACTCTCCAGTCCGACCGTTAAAAAACCGGACAATGCAAAGCGCGCCCGGAGTAACTTGCAACAAGACCACCTGGCACGATCAGAGCAAGCGTAGCAATACGGCCCCGACCCCAGCCATCGCAACATAGCGGAGCAAGTACCTAGAGTACACAATTACGCCCTTAAAATTCCATGGGCACAGGGGGAGGGGCACATTAACGGCATGCCTACAACACGGTGTCAAACGTACTAGGGGCTGCCGGATTTTTCTTTTTTACTTTTTTTTACTTTCAGGACTCCATACTCTGGATAACCTGTTCGGCATTGTTGCCGCACAGACGATGCAAGATCCAGGAAAGCAGACAAAGCCACGCCGCATTCCGGAACTCTCAGATGAACATCGTGCGGCGCCCGTCTAGGACACGGCACAGCGGAGACACAGGCGCAGACGTGCAGTAGGGACCTGTCCTAAAGGATTCTTTTTAGATTAAGACCCTGCGTAAACCTTTTTTACTGTCTCTTGCTGCTATACATCCCCTGGTTTTTTCCTTCCTGCTATAACCAAGGAGGAGGCTGGCGTCTTGGCATGTGGCCACGCCAGAATTCTTGCTCATACCTGGACACTAAGGGCTCTTTTCTTTTGTTTAAGGGTGTTGTTTCACACGCACTCACAAAGACCGAACACCTTAGGGAGTGTTCGGCGTCGCGAGTTTTGGCACTATATGCATCAGCTCCGAATCATGATTTTGGTCACATGTTGGGTTGCCCGGCTCCTGAGTTCGGCTACCTTACGTTCCGCTCTATCGGCTAAGGTAGCACCAGGAGAACTACTGCGATTGTGCCCCGGTTCGACCGGGTGAGCACCTCAGTAGAGAAAGCCGAAAACCGACTGTCATTATGTAGCGCAAGACTGGTCGCCACTCGATGACTCATAGGAATTTATCGAATTCCTCCGCTTTGACGAAGGGCCGTTTCCCGGTCAGGCACGTACGCGCTCCGAACTCGGGCAAAGCGCAGTCGCCACTAAAGGGCTACCTAAAGAGTCCCACTGTCAAGCTCCTATGGCTAAGTGAAAGTGTTAAAGCATTATAGTCCGGTTGCCTAGCCCGCTGCGCTATCACCTCCTTTATAGGACCAAGACATTGGGTTAAGTGTGAAAATGCGTCTTCTGCGCGCACCCCCGCACTATGTGCGTGGGGGCTGAAGCCAACGACTGCAATCTTTCAGAATTTATATATTTAAACGGCCGCACAGGAGGTGTTCCTAATACTTGAAGGCACAAGTCTAAAAATATGCCCCTACAATTTATCAAAATACTGTTTCATGATTACATATGCTATCATAACATAGCATCCTTCGAGCACTGCGTCTCTATTATGCAAGCGCCTTCGAGGACCTCCTCAAAATATCGCTCGGAAGGTATTCGGCTTTTATCCGAATCCCGGGACGCAACAACGGTGGGCTCCATATCTGCCCAGTATGTCTTGACACGGGCAAGAGCCAACCGAGCTCCCTCCGTGCACGCTGACCTCTTCATAGCACCGATACGTGGCACCACGTCGAGAAATTGTTGCACCAAGCTGAAATAACTCTTCGGCTTTGATCTCCCCGGACACAGATGATCCGTGACGTACTTCATGGCGAGTCCGGACAACCTATTTAGTTCGGCCCATTGGGCCAGGCGATCGTCCACTGCAAGTGGACGCTCTGGATTGATGAATTGCGACCAGAAGAGCTTCTCCACTTCATGACCCCTCTTATCTTGAAAGTGTTTGGTCGCATCAGCAGCACTAGCCGCCAAATCCAGATAGGTGTCCTCTACACTCCACGCTCGGTCCAACGGGGCAAACCTCGGGTCGCAAAATTTTCTCCGCAGCAAGAAGGGCTTTCCATCCGCAATTAGTCCGGCTTGACGTAGCTCCTCCTTTGCCGCTCTCATTACAGAGCGGGCGTCCTTGGCATCGGTAACAGCTTTCTCTAAGCTCATTTGCCTCGCCCGACCTTCTTCTTCAAGAAGCTTGCAACGGTCAGTAGCACTTTTTAACATTATGGCCATATCAGCCACCTCCTCCTTGCTTCGGCAATGGGCAGCCTGTTCGGCTTTCAGCTCTTCAAGGGCTTTCACGGCAGCCGCATCGCTTTTTCTGGCTTGTTCCTTCGCTCGGGCGAGTTCGGCCCTAAGACCTTCCACGGCGGCCGCACCATCTGCGTCAAGCACACACACGGTAAGATATTGACATAAAGCTCCTCTTACTCACAATCGCCTAATGATTTCAATACCTTGAGCACCATCAAGCCGCTTGTTAACAAGCACGATGTCGGCTTCTGCCTCATCCAGTTGTCGCTTTAGTTCGGCATATTCACGAGTCCGCCTCGACTCCGGACAATTAGCCACCTACGTATAAAGGTGCCACTTAAAGGACTTGGGATTAAGATCCTCTGCGCGCCGTACATCTTTACGACGCACAGAGTCTCAGGGGCTACTATCTACACAGGGTGCACTTTATTTATGCGCAATTAATACAAATATACGTTATTTAAAACGTACCTCAAGGCCTGCCACTAAACTCTTGACGGCCTCGTGCAGTCCGCTTTCTGCGGATGAAATCTTTTCAATCACCGTGCTCATTAACGCACGATGCTCCTCTGAGACAGAGGCTCGCCCTAGCAGAATCTTTAGCTCCTCCGACCGAACACCAGATGGTGTCGGACTTGTCCCATGGCCTTCCTCAAAGGCCGGACACGGAGAACCTCGGGGGGCTGCACCATCCACCCCTAGCGGATCCGGAGAAATCCCCCGCGACGACACTTCAGCGTCGCCCGCCTTGCTAGGCGATACAGAAGGAGGAGGCGTTCCGCTCTCCATCATCTCCGGAAGAAGATCCCCCGAAGACGAGTTATGCTGAGAAGGGCTGAGGTCCGAACTACAAAGTAAAGTTTCGGTTAAAACTTCTCAGATATAAATCAAGGATTTCTCTTAAAAGAATAACTCTTCTTCTACTTACGGCTCGCTGGAGAGTTGTTCCCTTTGAGGGTTTAGTTCGGCCAAGAGGCTCCCTGGCGTCGGGCCCTCTGACAAGGATTCTTTCCCCTGCTTCGAAGCTATGGTTTCCGGGTGGTCAGAGGCGGCCCTTTTCTTTCCCTTAGGAGGAGAATTATCGATTCCCTCCTTTGGAATGGTCTCTTTCGGAGAGGCCGCGGTCTCCTTGTCTGCTCCCATATTTCCCTCCAAAGGCACTACCTCTAGCATCCTGACTAGCACAGGATCCAGCCTGGTTTCGGGAAGGGGAGCAGGACACCGGATCAGCTTCACCTTCACTATCCACTCCTGCTTAAAAGGAAAAGTGTTGTTAAAAAGCAAGTTAATTATGCGGATAGAAGGTCCGGTCGCAAGGTCACCTACTTGAATATCTGGGCGATTGCGGCTTAAACCAGCATCCTCGGTCAAATCCGGACTCACTTCTTGTGATCCGAAGAACAGTTTATACATCTCCACAGGCGTCACGCCCATAAAATTCTGGAGAGCTCGTGGTCCCTCCGGATTGAATTCCCACAAGCGAAGGGGGCGACGTTGGCCGGGCAGTGTCCGGAGAATCAGCATGACTTGTGTCACCTTGACCAGGTTGAGGTCTCCCTTCAAGAGATCCTTAATGCGGCCCTGCAGCAGAGGAACGTCTTTGGGCAAGCCCTGACCTAACCCTGTGTTAATCCATGATGCTAACCGTGGTGGGGGACCCGAGCGAAAGGCCGGAGGCGCCACCCATGCGGTGCCCCGAGGAGCGGTGATGTAGAACCACTCCTGTTGCCATAAGCCAAGCTCCTCTTGAAAAGCGCCCTCGGGCCATGGAGCGTCGGCATTTCTTTTTATAGCAGCGCCTCCGCACTCTGCGTGGCGCCCTTCGATTATCTTCGGTTCTACTTTGAAGGTCTTGAGCCACAATCCGAAGTGAGGGGTAACACGGAGGAACGCTTCGCACACAACTATGAACGAGGAGATATGGAGGATGGACTCCGGAGCTAAGTCGTGGAATTCCAGCCCATAATAAAACATCAGCCCCCTTACAAAGGGATCCATGGGGAAGCCTAATCCCCGAAGGAAGTGGGATATGAATACCACACTCTCGCCGGGCTGAGGGCTAGGGATCACCTGTCCTTGAACAGGCAGCCTGTGCGGAATCTCCCTGGTCAGGAATCTAGCTTCCCTCAATCTTGATACGTCCTCCTCCGTAATAGAGGAGGGCATCCATCGGCCTTGGAGGTCGGAGCCGGACATTATCGAAGATCCGGTGCGCTCGGAATCTGGAAGCCTAGGGTGTTGGAACTCGAGGCGACGGGCGAGCTCGTTTTGAGAATAGAAGCGGGGAACAGGGCCTTGGTCTCTTTATAAGAGGCAGAATATCAAGCGCCCTCCCCGTAACCGTCTTGGACTAGCCTTTAATTAAGACAAGACGTGCTAACAGGCACGATTGGGTTATCCACATCCGTATTAATGAGAATCCCGTTAGAGGGGGCACACGATCTCTGCTTTGACAAGGCGTGCCAAGGAAACCGCCTCGCTAAACGCGCTGAGGTGGAACAATGAAAGCAATTTATATAGAAGGCTTGGTCGCAGTGTTATGACGCACTGCGGAATACGTCAGCGGATTTGATTTGTGTTAATTCTCTATATGGCAATATGTGGAAACTTATTTTGCAGAGCCGGACACTATTTTTGGTGTTTATAATCTTCTTGAAGAACTTGGAGGAGGAACCCGCCTTGCAATGCCGAAGACAATCTGCGCGTCGGACTCGTCGTCATTGAAGCCTGGTTCAGGGGCTACTGAGGGAGTCCGGGATTAGGGGGTGTTCGGATAGCCGGACTATACCTTCAGCCGGACTCCAGGACTATGAAGATACAAGATTGAAGACTTCGTCCCGTGTCCGGAAGGATCTTTTCTTGGCGTGGAAGGCAAGCTAGGCGTGCGGATATTCAAGATCTCCTACCATTGTAACCGACTCTGTGTAACCCTAACCCTATCCGGTGTCTATATAAACCGGAGGGTTGTAGTCCGTAGGACAACCATCATCATACACAATCATACCATAGGCTAGCTTCTAGGGTTTAGCCTCCTTGATCTCGTGGTAGATCCACTCTTGTACTACCCATATCATCAATATTAATCTAGCAGGAGTAGGGTTTTACCTCCACCGAGAGGGCCCGAACCTGGGTAAAATAAAGTGTCCCTTGTCTCCTGTTACCATCCGACCTTGGCGCACAGTTCGGGACCCCCTACCCGAGATCCGCCGGTTTTGACACCGACACCATCCCTCTACTCACCCACACCCCCTGTTATTCTGCGGCGATAGCAGCCTCACACCGCAGCCGAACCAGTGAACCCTCGTACTCCTCTTCGCGTGGGCATCCACTGCTGCGTCTTCCCCGGCTCCGATTCATCCCCTTCCTAGTCCTCGCTGTCGTCCACCGCCCTGGTGCTCTCGGCGCGGCATGGTCAACGTGGTCAACAACCGACTTCCATCGGAAGAGTAGTGTACATGGAGAGGCTAACAGCTGGGCCCAGGCGGCCGCAAGGAAGTGCCTCCTTATTACACGCAAAATAATTATTCCTCCACCTGACAGCAGGGACCCACCGGACGGGCCACCTTATTTCGCGGAAAAAATGTTTCCCCCCTGACTGTTGGGACCAACCGGACGGGCCAGCGTATTTCGTGAAAATATGTTCCCCCCGCTGTCAGCTCGGACCCATCAGAAGTGCCTCCTTATTACGCACAAAAAATGAATACTCCCCCTGCTAGCTGGGACCCACCATGGTGGGAGGCTAGCTTGTGGGCCTACTAAGTTGACTGGGACGGGGGCCTTTGTCAACTTTAGTCAATATGAATTATTCTAGCTCGAGTGACCGTACGATGTCCATCCAACGGCCGTAGTGCTTCTTCAACCTCTGGTCTTCTTGCTCCAGCCGCCCAAAGCAGCGCCGGTCATGCCGCATGCTCCTGCGTCCCGTGGCCGGCTACGCTGCCGCGAAGGCCTCACCGCCCCCTACTATTCACACCGCTGTCCAGGCCCTGCAGCGACGACAGCCTCACACCGCAGCCGAACCAGTGAACCCTCATACTCCTCTCCGCGCGGGCTTCCACTGTCGCGTCTTCCCCGGCTCCCCGTCGTCCCCTTCCTAGGCCTCGCCGTCGTCCATCGCCCTGGTGCTCTCGGCGCGGCGTGGTCAACGTGGTCAAGGAACGACTTCAATCAGACGTGGACTATACGTGGAGAGGCTGACAGCTGGGTCCACGGCCACAGCAAGGAAGTGCCTCCTTATTACGCGGAAAATAATGATTCCTCCACCTGACAGCTGGGACCCACTGGACGGGCCACTGTATTTCGTGAAAAAAACATTTCCCCCTGACTGCTGGGACCCACCAGCTACATCTTTGCACGCAAGGAAGTGCCTGACAGTCGGAACCCACCTGGTCGAAGCGTATGTAGCGTTGTCATTCTGGTCGCGAACGTATACGTACATATATACTGGTCGATGTAGAGGCGCGCACGTGTCGTAGTAGAGGCGCGCACCTAGCATGTACACATACGTACACCGGCCAGGGTGCAAGAAAGAAAATACAGCCACGTATGTGTACAAACGGGCGGGGTCTCAACACCTACTCACGCATACGTACAGCCAGGGCTCGTGTACATGGCTGGGTCGAAACGGAGAAACAGCGTCGTCGTCGTGTTCATGGAGAGGCAACGGAACGCATCGTGTTCATCGGGAGGGCTTGGACGAAACAGGCGATGGAGAACAGAGGAAACTGCCTTGTGTTCGACCGACCACGTTCGAAATGAGATCCTGTTCATCGAGAGGGGTTTGGCGTACCACAAAACGAAGGCAACGGACCTCCTACGGTCGAAATGGGGGTCATGTTGATCGGGAGGGGTGTGGCGTACCGCAAAACGGAGGAAACAGACTTGTGTTGGAGCACTACGGTCGAAACGGGGTCCTGTTCATCAGGAGGGGTGTGGCGTACCGCAAAACGGGACTCCACGGGATATTATTCATCTCCACCATCGACCCCCACTAGCCTCCACAGGCTACTGTTCATCCACCGTCGACCTCCTCCAGCCTCCACCTGCGACTATTCATCCACGGGCTCCTATTCATCCAGCCTCCACCGCACGCTACTCCACCGGCTACTGTTCAACCAGCCCTCTCCACGGGCTCCTGTTCAACCACCCTTCCACGGGCTATTGTTCATCCTGCCCTCCACGGGGTGGTCCTGTTCATCCAGCCCTCCACGGGGTCCTATTCATCCAGCCCCAACCAACTCGATCGATCGGGGTACTATTCATCCAGAGGCAACACCACAGGGTCCTGTTCATCCACCCCCACCGGGAACTGTTCATCCAACACCCCCCCCCCCCCCCCCCGCAACGCTCACTGTTCATCTAGAGGCAGCATCGATCGGCTTCAGTTAGCAGCAGTAGTGAAGGAATCGCTCGATCGGGTTCAGTTAACAGCCATCGATCGATCGCTCGGGTTCAGTAACGTGTAGCCTACAGTGCAATCGCTCGGGTTCAGTTAGAGCCCAACGCCTCGCTTGGGTTCAGTTAGAGCCCAATGCCTCGCACACACGCGCATACGTACGAGAGAAACGCGCATCGCTTGGCCCCGACCACCCACCGTAACCGGAGACTCCCCGATATTTTCCGCGCCCTCGCATCTACCATGGTTGTTTCTGTCATGGACGGCCCAAAGAATGTCATGCAGCTGCGTCTCTGGCCCGCCCAGGACGAAAAGCCCATTTTCTGTCATGATTTTTTGTCATAGAAGTAGGAGCCCACCACATCTATGATGATACCGGGTTTTGTCACAATTATCGTCATAGAAGTGTCATATGTATGACAGAAAAAATTTCGTTCGGCCCAAAATGTCACGGATGTGTCTTTTTTGTAGTGTTGTCTCCTGTATCAATTGGCAATTGCTCTACTTGTGAGCCGTTAGATTCATCAAACTTCACATCTACCGTCTCTTCAACTTTTCGGGTGAAATTGTTGTAGACACAGTAAGTGTGAGAGTTTGAGCCATAACCAAGTAGGAAACCCTCATGAGATTTAGGAGCAAATTTAGAACGACGATGCTAATCAAGAATGTAGCGCTTTGAGCCGAATACTCAAAAGTATCCAACTTGGGGTTTGTTATCGGTGAGAAGCTCGTATGCCGTCTTACCGAGTAGCTTGTGAAGATACAAGCGATTTGTTGCATGACAAGCTGTCTCAACCGCTTCCGCCCAAAAGTGTTTTGGTGTCTTGTACTCATCAAACATCGTTCTCGCCATCTCAATAAGAGTCCGGTTCTTCCTCTCAACAACTCCATTTTGTTGAGGTGTGTACGTAGCCGAGAACTCATGTGCAATCCCTTCTTCGTCAAGAAAGGTATCCACATTTGTGTTCTTGAATTCCGTTCCATTGTCGTTGCGAACCTTCTTGATCTTCACTTCAAATTGATTTTGGGCCTTCCTACTGAAGTTCTTGAAGATATTTTGGACCTGCGATTTATCATCAATAAAGAACACCCACGTAAATCTTGAAAAATCATCGACTATAACTAGACCAAATGAGTTTCCACCGAGACTTTTGTAGGCATTGGGACCAAAGAGATCCATATGAAGTAGCTCGAGCGGTCTTCTCGTGGTCATGATGTTCTTCACGGGGTGGCTTCCTCCAACTTGTTTTCCCGCTTGACAAGCACTACAAAGTCTATCTTGTCAAATATAACATCTTTTACTCCAAGGATATGATCACCTTTATTAAGCTTATCAAGATTTCGCATGCCCACATGACCTAACCTTCTATGCCGCAACCAGCCTTTAGAAGATTTAGCAATTAAGCAAGTTCTAGATTGAGCCTTTTTAGTGAAATCAACAATGTATAGATCACCTCTACGTATATCGGTAAAGACCATTTTATGATTATCTCTACGAAACACTTGGCAATCTACTTCAGTAAACAAGACATTGAAGCCAAAGTCAGCAAGTCTATATACGAAAAGTAAATTATAGCCAAGAGATTCAACGAGCATGACATTTTTCATGGAGCTATCATGTGATGGCCACCTTACCAAGGCCAACCACCTTACCCTTTGAGTTATCACCAAAAGTGACATACTTTCGAGGGTCGTCGTTTTCAGCAAGCTCACGAAACATATCCTTGTCTCCGGTCATGTGATCGGTACATCCACTATCAAGAACCCATTCCTTTCCTCCAGCCATGTAGCCACGAAGATTAGCCATAAGACCAAGGTGTCTCATAGACTCATCGAGATCAAAGTCACTATCATCATCCTCATCATAGTATCCATGTTCAACATCATAATGTGATGGATCAATGCCTAGAGAGAGTGGTTCATTAGATAAATGATCATCACAAGAATCATCTTTATGAAATCTAATGGCTTCAGAGATGATATTGCTAATGATTCCTACATCTCCTTTGGCACGCATGACGTCACAAAGCTCAAATAGACAATCATCAAACTTAGGATCACTAGTACTCATTTTATTCAAGGCAATTGACTTGTGAAGAATCTCATCTAGATTTTGCAAGGAATAGTTTGGAAATCGTTCCTCAAGAAATCTCCATATGGTGTAGGCACAATCAAGAGCAGGCAAGCTAGCAATCAAGTTTCTAGGTAATCCTCTAGTGATAAGATTTATGGTTCTAAGATTGCAGATCATGTCAATAGACTCATCAAGGGTAGGATGCAAGGGGTCAACAAGGCGAGCACAAGGGGTAGTAATGTACTTGCTCAAGTGATATTCATTGAAAATCTCAAGCATCTCATTTTTCCACTCATGAAAGAACTCTCCATCAAGTATAAGCACTCTATGTCTAAGACTCCCCAACGTAGACTCATCCATCTTCCTCCAATGGTGATTAAACCAAAGCAATGGAGACCAAAGCTCTTATACCAATTGAAATGATCGAGAAGAGGTGTCTAGAGGGGGGGTGATTAGACCCTCAACAAGAAAAGTTGGCAGTTTTTAAGTTCTTCAAGTTAAGGTGGAGTTTTAGCACAAGTTTAAACATTCACAATACATTTCAAGCAAGCATGGCAAGAGCATATGAGCAGCGGAAAGTAAAGCATGCAATTCGCAAGAAAGTAAAGGGATGGGATTGGAGTGTGCAAATGCAATTGGAGACACGGAGATTTTTGGCGTGGTTCCGATAGGTGGTGCTATCGTACATCCACGTTGGTGGAGACTTCAAACCACGAAGGGTAACGGCTGCGCGAGTCCACGGAGGGCTCCACCCACGAAGGGTCCACAAAGAAGCAACCTTGTCTATCCCACCATGGCCATCGCCCACGAAGGACTTGCCTCACTAGGGTAGATCTTTACGAAGTAGGCGATCTCCTTGACCGTACAAACTCCTTGGTTCAACTCCACAATCTTGACGGAGGCTCCCAAGTGGTTCCTAACGAATCTAGGAGACACCACTCTCCAAAAGGTAATAGATGGTGTGTTGATGATGAACTCCTTGCTCTTGTGCTTCAAATGATAGTCTCCCCAACACTCAACTCTCTCTCACAAATTTGGATTTGGTGGAAAGAAGATTTGAGTGGAAAGCAACTTGAAGAAGGCTAGAGATCGAGATTCTTGTGGTTGGAATGGAATATCTTGGTCTCAACACATGAGTAGATGGTTCTCTCTCAGAAAATGTATGCTGGAAGTGTAGGCACATTCAGATAGCTCTCTCCACGAATGAAGAGTGGGTGGAGGGATATATATAGCCTCCACACAAAATCTAGCTGTTACACACAAATCACCGAACTCGGTGGGACCGAATCAGAAAGCTCGGTCAGACCGATTTAGTTCAAAATGTGAACGTTAGGATTTTCGATGGGACCACATGATCAACTCGGTGGGACCGATGTGCTAGGGTTAGGGTAAAACCTCAACTCGTTTTGACCGATTACACAAACTCGGTGGGACCGATTTTGGTAATAAGCGAAACAGAGAGTTGGTCAAGAAAACTCGGTGGGACCTATTGCATATCTCTATGAGACCGAAATAGTTGCAACAGGCAACAGAGAGTTTGCAAGCCCATCTCGGTGAGACCGAGATCCCATCGACGAGACCGAATTGATTAGGGTTTCTGGCAGTGGCTATGTCAAGTGAACTCGGTGGCGCCGGATAGAACAAATCGGTGGGGCCGAGTTTGATTTTTGGTTTAGGACATATGTGGATATGAGAAAGTGGTTGATGGCTTTGGAGCATATCACTAAGCACGTTGAGCAAGCAAGCCATTAAACAACAACTCATCCCCTTTTAATAGTATTGGCTTTCCTATGGACTCAATGTGATCTTGGATCACTGAAATAGAAAATGTAGAGTCCTGAGCTTTGAGCTTTTGCCAATCTTCTGCCCTTAGCATCTTGAAGGGGTTCCACATCCTTTAGTCCATGCCACTCCACTGTTGAACTCATCTAAAATATACTAGGTAAAAGTATTAGTCCAACAAGAGATATGTTGACATTAATTACCAAAATCACCCAGGGAGCACTTGTGCTTTCAGCGGCTCCATCTTATGATGGTCTTCGTATTTTTGGGTGTCTCTGTTATCCTAGCACCGCGTTCGCTACTCCTCACAAACTCGTTCCCCGGTCGATTCCTTGCATCTTCCTCGGTTATCCTCCCAACACCAAAGGTTACCGGTGCTATGATCCATTGTCCCACCGCGTTATCACTTCGCGACATGTGTACTTTGATGAGCTGTTGCTCCCATTTCAACAGGTACCCTCGGCGTCTCCCACGGCGCGACTCGCCCCTGCTACCACCTCTGGCGAGTTGCCCCCTACACCGCGCCGAGCACTGGGCCCGGCCCTACCCGCGCTTCCAGCGCCGGCCGCGCCCTCCCGCGGTGCCTCGGGTGTGGCTGCCCCCCTCGGGCTCCCCCGCCGCCGCGGCCTCTGGCGCCCCTTCGGCCGCCCCCAGCGCCGCGGCCCCGCTGGCCGCCCCTGTCGCGCCCTCTGACGCCGCCGCGGGTGGCCCCTCGGAGTCTTCAGTGACCGGCTTGACCTCATCCTCGCCGGTCCCCCTCTCGGCTCCGCCGGCTGCAGCCGCACCTCTCACCGGTGTGGTTACTCGGGCTCGGACTGGGACCTTTCGTCCCAGCACGCGCTACACCTCCGACGAGTACGCGTGTGCCGCGTCTACCTCGGCCTCCTCCCCGCTCCCCACGTCCGCCCGTGCAGCCCTTCGGGATCTGAACTGGCTTGATGCGATGCGTGAGGGGTTTGACGCCCTACAGTGCAACCGCACGTGGCAGCTTGTCGCGCGGCCTCCCCGCGCCGATGTTATCACTGGCAAGTGGGTCTTCTGCCACAAGACTCGCCCTGACGGTTCTCTTGAGCGCTACAAGGCGCGTTGGGTCGTGCGCGGCTTTCGCCAGTGCGCCGGTGTGGACTTCACCGACACCTTCGCCCCGGTTGTCAAACCGGGCACGATTTGCGTTGTTCTCCATCTTGCTGTCTCTCACGCCTGGCCAGTTCGCGAGCTCGGCGTGTCCAATGCTTTCTTGCATGGCCATCTCGACGAGCAGGTGCTTTGTCAGCAGCCTACTGGTTTCGTAGACACCGACTATCCGGACCACATGTGCTTGCTCTCCCGTTCTCTCTACAGGTTGAAGCAGGCGCCTCGGGCCTGGTACCAACGGATCGCAGCCTTCCTTCAGCACCAGGGGTTCCGGTCCACACGGTCCGATGCCTCCCTGTTTGTTTATCACCAGGGCACTGCCACCGCGTACCTTCTCCTGTACGTCGACGACATCATCCTGACCGCGTCCTCGCTAGCGCTACTTCAGCACATCGCAGCTCGCCTCGGCACCGAGTTCGCCCTCAAGGACTTGGGGGCTCTACACTACTTTCTCAGCATCGAGGTTGTCCGCCGTGCCACTGGCTTCTTCCTGCATCAGCAGTAGTATGCCTACGAGCTTCTGGAGCGAGTCGGCATGCTTAACTACAAGCCTGCTCCCACGCCTGTCGATACGAAGGCTAAGGTGTCTGTCGTCGAGGGCTCTCCGACGTCCAACGCTCCCTTCTACCGCTCCATCATCGGTGCTCTTCAGTACCTCACGCTGACACGTCCGGATATTCAGTACGCTGTCCAGCAGGTGTGCCTTCACATCCATGCTCCTCGTGACACTCATTGGGCTCTAGTGAAACGTATTCTCCGGTACATACGTGGCACCACAGCTATGGGTCTCACCCTGACGACATCACCTGACACCAATCTCGTCGCCTACTACGACGCCGACTGGGCTGGGTGTCCCGACACTCGGCGCTCCACTTCCGGTGACTGCGTCTACCTCGGACCCTCTCTGATTTCGTGGTCGTCTAAACGACAACCCACGGTTTCACGATCGAGCGTCGAGGCCGAGTACAGGGCTGTGCCCAACGCCGTCGCGGAGTGCTCTTGGCTACGATAGCTACTTCAGGAGTTGCTATGTGTGGTTCCCAAGGCCACGCTTGTCTACTGTGACAACGTTTCCGCGGTGTACCTCGCTGCCAACCCTGTTCATCACCGACGGACAAAGCATATTGAGCTCGACATTCACTTCGTCAGGGAGCACGTCGCACTTGGTCATGTTCGAGTTCTGTATGTGCCCACCGATCAGCAGCTCGCTGATGTTATGATGAAGGGACTACCCACCTCGACTTTCGAGGGCTTTCGGTTCAGTCTCTGCGTCACCGGTGATGCTTCGACTGCGCGGGGGAGGGGGGGTGAAAATGTGTACATGTACGTAGGTCTGGGTTTTGTATGCCGCACCTGTAATGTCTGTCTCTCTCTGTATGTACGTGTATCTTAGGAGACAAGATACGGTCGCACCGCTTGTACCTATATATATGTGCCTAGTGCACGATCAATGAGGTATCGATGCACCAAATCATTCTCTACAGCGTCCACATACATTTACGACACCGTGTTGGATGGAAGAAAAAAAAAAGTTTGGGACACCTCGATCTAAACGTTCGGGGGCGAGATGCCCTATCAACCCAGCGTCCCGACACGCAGCATCAGCACCCTCCCAACCCACGATTAAAAAAGCGCAAGATGCCATTCCTCCACCCTGACAACCATGGTCACGGACCCACACATGCCGGCCATCATTGTACTCCCGGCGAGCCGAGGATCGATGCCTTGGCCCTTGTGTATCGACTACACTATCCAGACCCGAACGGCACAGAGACGCTCTGCATCTACCCCGCCCGCCTTTCTCCGTCCTCCTCCCCTGTTTTTTCTTTCTTTCTTTTTCGCGGGGATCCTCCTCCCCCCTCATCCCTCCCATCCCTCTCAGATCCAGCGCTCGGAGTGACAGGAGGGCGACGAGCGCTGCGGCCGAACCTGCGGGATCTCCCCAGCGCAGCGTACCCCGTGTCCTCTCCTCTCCTGCGGTCGGCCTAGCCTTGCCGCCGCCGATCAAGACACCCGCCCCTTCCTCCTTGCAGAGTAAAGGAGGGGTTGGAGCGACTTGTCCCCCGGGGCCCCAAGGTAAAAGTCCAATCGTGTTGCCCGTGGATCTCCGTGTCTTGTTTAATTCTTGTAGTATGTGGCAAAGGTGCTTGACGTGAACGCCCACAAACAAACCCTTCTTGCATCAGCTGGGTCTCAGCTTCGTCTTGTATTTGATTTCACACTGCAAATAAGTTTCCTGCCATGTCAAAATTGATATTTTGGTCAAATGATTTCTAGTTTATGTGTGCCAAATTGATGTTTATGTGCAAGTGATATGGACTTGTCTGCAGTTTACATCTGTGGTGTGACTGTTCACAAGTTGTAAGAATTGATTCTGGAGTTGCAGCTGCATGTACGTAGTTGCAGATGCGTGTTTGTGGAATATACTTGTGTGCTATCCAAACAAGTCCCGAAAGTTTTTCTTTACACGGGAAATGGTTTCCGGTGGTTTCATCCGTGACCAGTAAAATACCACTGTATCTTTAATACAGCTGCATATGTTTACATGGTATACAAGCAGGGCCTTAGTGTAGTAGTATTGCCAGCTGATGAATTTTTGGATCCTACGGTATCCCTTTCAGTTGATTAGACTGATCTTCGACTGTGAAGGTCCCTATGGTTTTTGTCTTCCGAGTTTTGTCTTATCTTTGTTGGAACAACTTTTTAAGCAAGGTAAAATGATCTAGACATAGTGTAGTATTATAAACTGCTGCACAATGTTAAGAAGTCCTCGAGTACTCAGTTCGCTTGTTTGGACTGATCTTGGACCATATACATGCCCCTACTGTTTTCATCTCTTCACTTATCCATGTTGGGATAATTGTGTGGAAGGTTGTGTATGCAGTGTAGTGTGATTGTGTGAGTCATGTTTGAAATTTATTGCTGAGCTCTTGGCTATCATGTCTATTTTGCAGATCTGAGGAGACCCGCTTCGTTTTGGTTTATTTGTGAGGCAGTACACCTGAAGAAATGTCAGGAGGTCGGCAGACATATTGGTGCTTCCAGTGTAGACAGCGGGTTAGGCCGCGTGGACGGGAGATGGAGTGCCCTTACTGTGATGCTGGCTTTGTGGCTGAAATGGATGATGTCGATGCTCTCATGAGCCAGTTTGTTGGGATGTATAGTGATTTTCATCGTGACCCAAGGTTCGGGATCATGGAGGCAATGTCTACCGTGATGCGACATGGAATGGGGAGCATGAATCGAGAGGCTGATGTAAGAGGAAGGCCAAGCATATTATCTGACCTGGAGACGGAATTTGGTTCAGGGCCATGGTTGCTCTTCCGTGGCCAGCTCCCCGGTCATCTCTCAGAGGCCAATAGTGGTTTCGACGTTTTCGTCAATGGACGCCGTGGTGTTGGCATGCGGAGGGCAGATGTTGCAGATTACTTTGTTGGGCCTGGATTAGAAGATCTGATTGAGCAGTTGACTCATAATGATCGTCGAGGGCCACCACCTGCCTCTCAGTCCTCGATCGATGCTATGCCTATTGTTAGGATCACTGCCAGGCATCTCACTGGAGATTCGCATTGCCCTGTCTGCAAGGACAAGTTTGAACTGGGATCAGAAGCAAGAGAGATGCCATGCAAGCATTTATACCACTCTGATTGCATACTTCCTTGGCTAGAACAACACAATTCCTGCCCGGTTTGCCGATATGAGCTGCCAACGCAGAGCTCTAGTGGTGCCAGCTGCTCACGCCCAAGATCAACCAACCAAAATGACAGTTCAAGCAGCTCAACTAGCAGTGGGAGAACCAGTGGGCGTCAGAGGAGAAGGAATCCGTTCTCGTTCCTATGGCCTTTCCGCTCATCAAGTTCTAGCACTGGTTCTCGTTAGATTAGTTTGGTTACCTGGTTGGAGTTCACAATGCTATCTTAGTGAAGATGCTGATCAAATTGGCTTTATGTGTGTCGCGTCTTACACCCAATATGTAATGTATGGCTTGTTATAGTCACCCCACAAAATGGATTTCCTTGCAAGTATATAGTCATCTATATTGCTAAATTTCATAGCAGCTGATTTTGTTTGCTTCTACACAAGTCAATATAAACTTCTTATGTCGAGATTTCAATATAAACTTTTTGGGGGTGAGAGGTCGGATATTTATTTTCTGCTGTATTGTTTTTTTTTTGTAGTTGCTGCATAATATATACCTAGTAAATTTGTTTATTTGTCGCTGGACAGGATTTTTGGAACATGGTTTCAAGCGCACCCGTTAGAACAGTAAAATAAAAAAATACTAGAATTTTTTTAAAAAAATCTGACACCTGAGAAACCAGTTGATTGTTGCACCTTGAAATTTGTATCCATCAATGGTAACAAGTTTATTCTAAAAATACCGAAGACAAACACTTGTCGGTACTCCCTCCGTTTCTATTTCTAAATATAAGTCCTTTTAAAGATTTTAATTAAAACTACACACGGATGTATATAAACGCATTTTAAAGTGTAGATTTAAAACTACACACAGAAATATAAGAGCAACGCTCTTATATTTCTTTACAGAGGGAGTACAAGTGTTTTTATAGATTTCAATACAAACTACATACGTAGCAAAATGAGTAAATCTACACTCTAAACGCTCTTATATTTCTTTACGAAGGGAGTATTTAGGAATAGGGAGAGTAGTTTATATTAGTGGGTTCACATGTTATTGACCAGATATTTGTCAGTACAAGCTAAAGTTGCGTTGGGATCTTATCTAGTGGATCCTTGAGCTGATGTGCAAAAAAAGTAGTCATACTCTCGTGATAGTCGACTAGTTTCTATCGGCGGCAGCCGCTCAGATGCCGTTCGCCATCCCCCTCCTACATGTCCTTCCCACCCTCACCGCCAACCCTTCCCTTCGTCCCCGCCTCGGGTGTTGTGGGGCTTCCTCCCCATCTAGCCATCCGTGGTCGTGGAGTGGTGCGATTGCATGGGATCTGGATTGGGAGGGTGACCCTCCGCCGCATCAGAGGAAGCGCCACCTTTAGGCTTTCCATTTGTGTTGTTCTTACCGACACCCTTCTTGGTCTTACCCTTCTTCTTGAAATTGGTTGTTTTGTTCACCATCATCACATGATTAGCATCCTTCTGTGTTCCAACTATTGCGGTCTTTAGCATGTTGAACAATTTATTAAGACTCCTGTTCATCCCATTCATGTAATAATTCATGATAAAGTCATTATAGCTCCGAGGAAGAGATGCGAGGACAAGATCACTGCCCAACTCAGGTGGAAATTTAAGGCCTAAAGCCTCCACCCAATACCCAAGCTAACTTGAGTAAGTGTTGGCGCACTGAAGTTCCATCTTTCATCTTGCACTAAAAAATGGCCTTAAATATCTCATATTTTCAGCTATTGCTTGTTGTTGAACACAAAGCTGTCATCTCCGTGATTACCTCATAAGCACCATAATTTTCAAAACGCTTTTGAAGTTCTGGCTCCATAGATGCAAACATGATACAGTGTACTGCTAAGGAATGATCACTCCTTGTGTGATACTATATACATTTTGTATCATCCTGAGTGGCGTTATCCGGTGGAGGATTACCGAAATTTTTCTCAAGAACATATTCTTTTTAGCACTCTTCAGAACAATCCGCACATTATGGTACCAATCCGTAAAGTTACTGACAGTTGCATTTAGTTTCTCTTTATCAAGTAACAGTGTCAATGTGAAGGTGGGATTGGGTGTCACTTATCTATAATGAAAATGCATACACACTTAGACATTTGTTCATAATTAATGCAACTCAAATTTTAATAATTAAATAGATTTGCTCCCACAAAATTCAGTATCCTCGTAGTTGATTACTAGAAATTCAAGATGCCCTAACCCCCCTTTTTTGCACGAATGCTATGTGTCGCTTGTTGCAACACTTACGATAGTGCGTACCCACTACAGGTGCTACTCAGTTCTCACAGGCTGGTCCATTACCGGTAGACCTACCTGAAGCTGAAGCACGGTTTTATGAAGCTTCCAGAACCTTCCATCTAATTTTGGGAAGGTTCTTCGGTCCGATTTTTCTCTTTTTTCTGTTTTCTTTTTTATAGTTCCGGTTTCCTTTTAATTTTTTATTTCCTTTTCCTTTTTATGATTTTTTTATTTTTTCAAATGCATGAACTTTTAAATAATTGCAAATATTTTGATTCGCAATACTTTAAAATTTTGCAATTTTTTTGAATTCATGATATTTTTTAAAATTCATGAATATTTTTATAATTCACATTTTTTTTTAGAATTCCCGAAACATTTTTTAGGATTCGTGATTTTTTGAATTTGTGAACATTATTTCCTAAGACTTGAGAAGAGTGTGACGGACACTCTATGGACTGAAAGGCAAAGTAGTATTTTTTTAGGGGGAAAAGGCAAAGTAGTAGTTTCTTTTAGGGTTGAAAAAAGCTTTATTAATCAAAGTTCACATGGTGTGGAATACAAAGGGGATCATGGGGTTGGCCTAACCGGACATGGCACCCCTGATCAAGAGAATGTGCATACTTGGCTAACATATCAGCATCGATATTTGATGCTCTGCCTTCAAATAAAAAATTACAGTTAAAGGCTGTTGCTCTTTGATTTATCTCGAGTATGATCGCTCCATACTCTCCACGGTGGTGCTTCGCAATATCATTGACCACTTTCTTTGAATCAGATGCTATAATGAAATTGTTCAGCATTAGGTCCTCGGCGAGGGACAAACCCTCTCTGCATGCAATAGCCTCGAGTGTCGCAACATCCACTATCCCTGAGATAACTAAGGCCGAACTTTCAATGTAGTTAACAGCCTCATGACGACACACTGCCGCGCCGCTCCCCAAACTTGAGATTTTGATATCCCGGCATCCACGTTTATCTTTGCAAAACCATGGGGAGGTGCCTTAGGCTTTGTGGCCACGTTCCTTGGCAGAACTTGTTGTTGGACTGTCTTCTTCGGCAACAGTTCTAGATCAGCCATGAAGCGTGCAATGAATTGATGGGTAGTAGATCAACTTTGGAAGATTTGTTCATGGATTGCCTTTCTCGCCACCACAACGCCCATAGGGTAACCGCCATCCGAATAAAGGCAACATGTGATAGATATTCAATCATAGTAAATAACCATTGTTTGGCACTCGGTTCCGTGGTCTCGAATAAGTGTCTCGCAAGCTCTCTGTCCACCATAGCCCAACCACACCTTGACATATTGCACTCCAGCATGGAGTGACGCCATGAGTCTTCTGCGCCGCACGCACACGAACTTGAAGTGGCCATATTCCTATGCCTCCTTACATCTTCGGTGGGAATAGAATGTTAGCCGCTAAAGGAACATCCGGATCTTGCTAGGTACTTGGATCTTCCACAAAATTTTCCACGATTCAGAGTCTCTGTCATTGCTTGATGATCCAGATACACCATCAATCCATGCCGCCCTTCTAAATTTTGTTTCTGTGAGCATTCTATAAGCTGATCGCATGGAGAAAAACCCATTTCTCTCGAACATCCAGTACTAGGAATCAAAGATGTTAGTAGTGCTGAGTGGAATCCGGAGAATGGCAGATATATCGATCAGTAAGAAAATGCTCTCTAGCTTTGCTACATCCCAAGCTGCGGATGTGTGATCGATCAAGTGTGAAACAAGTTCAAGAGGGTTAGTGCTTCGGCGGAGTAGTAGTTTTTTTTAGGGGTAAGCCAGCTTTATTACTCAAAATCCATAGAGAGTGGGATACAAGATAGGTCATGGGGATGGCCAAGCCACAGATGGCGCCTCGGGCCCCTTCTAAGAGAGAATTTTGCTAGGCTATGTGCTTCATAATTAACAACACGACATTCAAAAGAAAAGGAACATTGAAAAAGAGTAGACCGAAGGTTGATTTCAGACACAATGGCCCCATACTGCCCTTTGCTGCCCGATCTAATATCCGAGACAACTTGCTTACAATCCGAGGCAACTATGAAGTTGTTGATGAGAAGATCCTCCGCCAAACACATTGCTTCTCTGCATGCCATCGCTTCCAGAGAAGCTGGATCATCCACGCCTTCCACCACAAGAGCTGAGCTCCCAAAATAATTTCAGCTCGAATCACGGCATACCGCAGCTGCTGAGCCACCTCTCCCTGGCCGGACTGCAACATCAACATGTATTTTTGCAAAACCCATCGGAGGAGCCTTGGGCCGTTGAGAGCCTGCTAGGCCAGTATGTGCAGCCGTCTGCATCACATTAGGTCGAATCATTTTAAGCTCATCACAGTACCTACTAATGAAACTTTGAACTGCTTGAGGGCTCTGAAAAATTCCTTCATGAAGACATCCAGCTGAGCCGGGTTGGGCCTCATGTTTAGCAAGTCGGGCAGAGTAGTAGTATGATGTCCTCATTGGGAAGGTGCACGAGTGCCGGGTTGGGCCACAATCAAGACATCCAGGTGAGCCCCAAGCCCCCAACCCATTGAAGACAAAAGAATTGTTAACAGAATTTGAGCCCAAGCCTCAGTTCCGAGCAAGGCAACGCCCGTGCTGGTCCGTAATTATATTACTACAAAAATAATCAAATTAAAACATGTAGCGGGGATAGCTCAGTTGGGAGAGCGTCAGACTGAAGATCTGAAGGTCGCGTGTTCGATCCAAGCTCACCGCAAACCATCTTTTTTTTAACTTGCGATACTCGCCGATCACTCTGCCATAAAACGGTGACAGTGAAGAGTCGAAGCCTTGGTTTTGAAGGGCACAAACGGAAGGAGTAGACACAGCAGCCACTCACTGCCATAGTACGCGTCCACTCACTGCTGTTTGTCCGTTTGTCCTGTGAACAGTACGCGTACGTACTACAGTACTAATTAAACGCATGTTCTTCGCCGAATAATGGAGCGCCATATACTGGCCGTGGCC
The DNA here is from genome assembly GCA_032464435.1 of Aegilops umbellulata. Lineage (NCBI taxonomy): Eukaryota > Viridiplantae > Streptophyta > Magnoliopsida > Poales > Poaceae > Aegilops > Aegilops umbellulata. The sequence continues at coordinate 509,606,147 of CP136056.1, read as the reverse complement.
GGTCGCAGCCCCGGCGAGCCGAGGTGTAAAACGTCGGCGTCCACTACTACTGTGCTAGCTAGATCGGCGAACTGATGATCATCAGGGCCGTCTCCAGATATTCATGGCCCCGGGCGAAAACTAAAATGGAGCCCAATTTTTTTGAACAATTCATATAAAAGAATAATTAATAATGTGCAAAGCATACTCTCACTTTATATTATATAATGCTAAAATAGTAGAGGGCTAGTAAAGCAATAACTAACCTCATGTTATACTGAGAAGGATTTCCTATATAATTGATAATATTATCATCATCGGCAGTATTAGCATTATCACCTTCCTTGGTAGTATCAACATCATCACCTCAATCGGCAAATATTATCATCAACCCCTTCATCGGCAAAATTACCATCATCAATTTCTGCATCATGAGCCTCAACGCATCTATTGCATTATCACCACAACCATTATCAACATTAACATCTGCAGTTTGATTTGCAGAATCATGTTGGGAGTCGCTCACAAAATAAGTATCGAGGGCACCCGCTCAAGATCGAGCCTCAACTTCCAATCTTTGCTTCTTCTTACGCTTTTGCAGCAACAAAATCACGCTTCCTAATTGAGTAGACATGATGAAGATTCAGTAATGAAACCTAACAAATTATAGACGGGCAGAATGGCTCCCGCATCTGTTCCTCTCCTGCAACCCACGAAAGGCGATCTCCTTTTCTCCTCCAAAAATCGGCGATGGATAATCGCTGAAAATCGAAGCCCCACGAAAACCAATCCTGAGACTCTCCTCTACAATCCTATCCAACTAAATCCCAATTCCTTCGCCACTGTCAAAGACCGGCTCGGATATACCACAAGAGCCATCGGAAGCCTGAAGATTCGTATCGCTTTTTTGAGGTTTAAATTGGAGAGAGCAAGAGCCAGATCTCCTGTGTTCCTTCTCTCTAAGGATGAGAGGAAAGAGCCGCCTGACCCAGGAAGTGCGCAATCAACGGAGGCCAGAACTAAATCGTCCATTAAGGGACATGAAGAACACGGCGAGTCGTGGGTGCCGTTTCTCCCTGATGTGGAGGAAACGCTGTCATTTACAGGGATTAAGGCGGAGAATAAAGGAGGATTTAACAAGGCCACAGATGATTTGCTATTTAGAGGGAGGCTACCTCTGCAGATTCCATCCCAAGCTCCACTTATCCAGTATTGTGTTCTACCCACGCACATAAGGTGTTCGTGTATTTGCCTGAGGGCAACGATGGAGGGGAAGAAGAGGCTCCAGGAGGCGGCGGCTCTTGATGCTGCGAGGGCGATGGAGGCTGTGCCTACAGCCGGGAGCTCGGTTAGGCTGCACGCCGACTGCACCCTCCCCACCAACATCCAGCGCCCAGGGAAGGAGATAGCCAAGACCTGTGCGGAGCCTGTGAAGAAGACCCTGGTCATCAACATGACCGGGGCTCGAAAGGCGGTGCAGACGCGCTTCCTGGCGGTCGGACTATTCCTGTCTGTTCTGCTGGTGAACTCCAGGCAACTGATCGACCACATGAAGAAGGTATGGAAGGTTCGTGGCGAACTGGGTGACCATGAACTGGCTGCAGAGGAAGGGCGCAAATTCATCCTCGAGTTCTCAGAAGAGGGAGACCGGCAACACGTCATCAAGGGTGGCCGTGGCAATACAAGGGCAATGTGTTCCTTGTCGTCGGTTTGGAGAAGGAAGCTGATCCTACTTCGGCTATATTCTCCCATATGCCGATGTGGGTTCAGTTTAGGGGAATCCCCTTCTACCTACTCACCAAGGAGCTTGCCCGCAACCTCGGGGACCAAGTGGGGCCGGTGGTGATGATCGATCCGCACTCGAGGGGAAATATTTGTGACAAATTTCTCAGAGTGAGAGTACAGCTGCCCTTGTACTCGGCGTTGCAGAAGGAGATTACGTTGGCTGATGAGATCACAGAGGAGGAGGTTACAGTCTACCTGAGGTATGAAAGATTGCCAAACTTCTGTTTATTCTGTGGATATATAGGACATATGGAAGCAAGATGTGATATCCCAAATGAAGAGAAGAAATTGAGGTACAGTAAGGAGCTCTGTGTGCTTCCAGTGCACTTTGACGACCCTCGTGCTTGGTTCTTGCCTGAGAAGATGGGGCAAAAACAGGCTTGCCAGTCGTCACAGTCCCTGTGGCGTGCCCCAATGCCTGTCAGCCATGACAAGACTGTGTCGACCCAAGTGGAACAAATGCGAGAGGTTGTGGCTCGTCTCTCAGTGGGTGACGACATGGTAACTGACACAAAGCTGAAGGTGACAGAGACCTCATCTAGCAAGGTCCAGAACGCGGCTTCTTCTGAGGGCGTTGTGATGGAGCCGGGTCTGCCCTCGGCTGGAAGTGGTGGCGGTTCAGCGGGCGTGTTGGCTGAGGTCTCCGCGGATCCCAGCCACCCGCCGGGCTTTGGACCCTCCCCGCTCTATGGAGGCACGGCCATTCCGGCTGTCACCGATGCTCATAGGCCGAGCCCTGCTCGGTCCACCGGTGCACTGGAGACTGCCAGCCAGAATGAAAACAAGGAGAAAGTTTCAGAGGAGGACGAAGCTATGAAGCTACTTGCAAATCCAGTACAGAACGAAGGACTGGTGGAGGCTGCACCAACTGAGAGTCTGGGCAAGGGTGGGGATGTATCTGCAGAAGAAAAAGGCAGAGTTTTGCGGGTTTTGGCTGGCATCAAGGGCAACGGGAAGGGGACAACTCACTCTAGATCGGTTCTTGGCAAGAGAGACACTCGTGGGCAGGATGATTCAGGGAGAGCAAGCACTGAAGAGGTGGGAACTGACTCCGACCAGAACAAGAAAAAGAAGGGCACAGGGCAGGGGAGCAAGGGCAAGGATGGTGGTTAGGAAGCAACCGAGCCAGGGGCTCTCAGTCAACTGGTGGGTGCGACGGATGGCACCCACCAGGAGCCATGACTATAATAAGCTGGAACTGCCGGGGCCTTGGGCATCACCGGACAGTTCAGGAGTTGGTGTGCCTAGTGCGCACCTACCGGCCTTCTCTGGTCTTCATCTCTGAAACTAGGAAATGCGAGGATTACGTTAATAAGTTGCGTAGGAGACTAGGTCTCAAGCATTGCATCCCCCATGTCGGTAAGGGAAAGGGTGCAGGTATAGCTCTCTTCTATGATGAGCAAGTTGATATAAAAGTACTCGCTGTTGGCCCGCGTTACATCGATGTGTTGGTTCGTCTAAATCCCCATGGCCGGCAATGGCGGGGTACCTTTGTTTATGGTGAGCCAAAAGCTAGTGAGAGGCATCACATGTGGGATCTCTTACACAGAATCAGGCCGAGGTCAAACGAACCATGGCTCATTTTGGGTGATTTCAATGAAACTGCTTGGCAACATGAACACTTTTCTAGAACACCGCGAAACGAGAAGAACATGGAAAGTTTCAGAGAAGTTCTGGTCGACTGTAAGTTGTTCGACCTCGGTTTCAGTGGTCCAAGATGGAATTTTGATAATAAACAAAAGGGTGCGGACAATGTCAAGGCCAGAATCGATCGCGGGGTTGCTGACCAACAGTGGAGCTCTATCTTCCCTGAAGCTTCAATCGAGCACATTTGTTCTTCTAGATCCGATCATCTTCCCCTGCTCCTTAGATTCGGTCCGAGGAAAGAATGGAGACCCCTGCATAAGGGATTCCGATATGAGTATATGTGGGAAAGAATGGAGTCGTTGACAGATGCAATTTTGAACTCATGGGAGGAGAGAGGGACAACTGAGAACCTATCTGATATATCACAGAAAATAGCAGGTCTGCAACGCTCCCTAAACACATGGGCAAAAAACAACTTCGGTTCAATTATAAAGCAGACTGCTTCGCTCAGGAAGCAATTGGAGAGCTTGTGGAAGAAACAAGCGTCGGCTGCTAGAGACAGGGAGATTAAGGCTGTATCTAGGAATTTGGACGAGGTTTTGCACCGGGAGGAGATGATGTGGAGACAACGATCTAGAGCGTTATGGCTGGGAGAAGGAGATAAAAATACCAAGTACTTCCAACGAAAGGCCTCATGGAGACGGAAAAAGAATACAATCAGTAAGTTAAAAAATGAGGATGGTGTTTGGGTGGAGGAAATGGACAAGTTACAGGAAATGACCACAAGCTTCTTCAAACAATTGTACACTAAAGAAGAAGAAGTCGATGCTAAGCTAATAGTGGACTGCCTGAATGAAAGAGTTACTGCAGAGATGAATACATCGTTGGTTAAGGATTTCACGGAAAAGGAAATCAGCGACGCACTCTTCCAAATTGTCCCTTTGAAAGCTCCAGGGCCCGACGGCTTCCCAGCTAGGTTTTTCTAGAGGAATTGGAGTACTGTTAAGAGGGACGTGGTGAATGCGGTTCTGAAATTTTTCCAGGAGGGTATCATGCCGGAGGGGATTAATGACACGGTAATCGTTCTCATCCCGAAGAAGAATAATCCAGAGCAATTGAAAGACTACAGACCAATAAGTCTGTGCAACGTGATATATAAAGTGATCTCCAAGTGCATGGTGAATCGCTTGAGACCCCTTCTGGATGATCTGATTTCAGAGACTCAGAGTGCCTTTATCCCCGGCCGCCTGATCACAGACAACGCCACGATTGCTTTCGAGTGCTTCTACAAAATCCAGCATTCCAAACAGCCAGCTAATACGCACTGTGCTTTCAACTTGGATTTGGCAAAGGCATATGGTAGAGTCGATTGGGGATTTATGGAAGAGTCTCTCCTGAAGCTTGGGTTTGAGCAAAAATGGGTTGGCTGGGTGATGATCTGTGTAAAATCTGTGAGATACATAGTCAAATACAATGGGGAGCTCCTCGAGCCTTTCATCCCCTCGAGAGGGCTTCGGCAGGGTGACCCGTTGAGCCCATATCTCTTCCTTTTTGTGGCTGAAGGACTAGCATGCCTGCTGGACAAGGAGATTCGTCGAGGAAAAATCACCCCCCTGAAGATTGCCAGAGGCAGTCCCGGGATCTCCAACCTGCTGTTTGCCGACGACAGCTTACTCTTCTTCAAGGCGTGCAAAGAGGAGGCAGAGTGCATCATGCAAATACTTGCCAATTTTCAGAAAGGTTCAGGCGAACTACTGAGTTATAGCAAGTGTTCAATCCTCTTCAGTGAGCTGTGTCCAGAGGCGACCCAACAAGCTGTCATGACGGAGTTGCGGATCACGTCCTCTACATTTGAGAGCAAGTATTTAGGGCTCCCCACGCCAGAAGGACGCATGAAGGATTCTTTGTTTCAGCCTATCATGGAAAGATTTATAAAGAGATGTTCGGACTGGTCAGGAAGATTCATGTCTCATGCAGCTAAGGAGGTCCTAGTGAAATCGGTCCTGCAAGCCCTTCCCACATATTGCATGGGGGTCTTCAAGATGACACAATGTTTTTGTGATAAGTATGAAAGACTAATCCGAGATTTTTGGTGGGGCGAGGAAAAGGGCCAGAGGAAAGTTCACTGGATGTCTTGGGAGCAAATGACTAGACCAAAGAGAGGAGGGGGTATTGGTTTTAGAGACATGAAGCTGTTCAACCAAGCTCTGCTCGCCAGGCAAGCATGGAGATTGATTCAGAGGCCGGACAATTTATGCGCTCGCGTTCTAAAGTCAAAATACTACCCACACGGGGAGCTAATAGACACGGTTTTTGCATCGGAAGCCTCCCCTGTTTGGCGTGGAATTGAGTATGGACTCGAACTGCTCAAGGCCGGTCTTGTGTGGAGAATCGGGAACGGGAGGAAGGTAAATATTCAGAGAGACAATTGGATCCCACGTAAAGAGGGCCTCAAACCAGCAAGCTTCATTCGCCGGTCTAGGCTCAGATGGGTAAACCAGTTGCTAAGGGCTGACGGTACGGGGTGGGACACGGAGAAGGTGCACCAACTGTTCTACCACTTTGACGCGGAGGCTATTTGCAGTATAAGGCTTCCTAGTACTGAAACTGAGGACACCCTCGCCTGGCACTTTGAAAAATCTGGCGTTTTCACAGTTCGAAGTGCGTACAGGTTAGCGGTCTCCCTCCAAAATCAGTCCAAAAACCCAGCCTCGAGCTCTACGAATGACGCCGACGACTGAAGCATTTGGGACATCATATGGAAAGCAAAAGTTCCTGAGAAAATTAAGATTTTCGGCTGGAGAGTTGCCACGAACACCTTGCCCACAAAGAAGAATAAATGGAAACGTACACTTGAAGTGGACAGTGTGTGTAAGATTTGTGGTACTGAAGAGGAAGATGAATTTCATGCTGTAGTTTCATGCACTAAAAGCAAGGCTCTGAGGCATGAGATGAGAGAAATCTGGAATTTTCCTAGTGAATCCCAGTTCAGACACACTGGGGTGGATTGGTTACAGAACCTCCTCAACCCTTGCAACCCCGAGTCAAGAGGCAAGTTATTGCTTCTACTATGGCGTTGTTGGTTTCTCAGGGATGACTGCACGCACAACGCAGGTAAGGAGTCTGTCAGCCGGTCGGCCCTTTTCTTGGAGCAGTACGAGAAGGAGCTGAAGTGTAGCGGCACTATTTTGGAAACTGACATAAATATCAAACATAAGAAGCTACGGGCTGGGTATGCTTGGGGCAGGAGAATACCCATGGATTTTCTGTCAGGGGCGACAGACTTGCAGGTCGAGACATCCCAGGGCCATACAACAAATCAGTGGTGTCCCCCAGTGGTCGGAACTCTCAAACTGAACTCAGATGCAACTTTTCTAGCCGATAGTGGCATATCGCAAGTGGGCGCTGTCGCGCGGGATCATAAGGGGCTAGTCGTTGTCTCTCTGTCCAAAGGAATTGGTTCGTGCTCTGCAGTGGAGGAAGCCGAAGCGATGGCCTTACTTGCTGGCCTGCAGGCCCTGTCACCGCTGTACAGGGGGCCTATCATCGCTGAAACTGACTGCATTTTCGTTGTGAATGAGCTTCGGCCGGGCGCCAGCAACAGCTCCCCCTGGCGGTCAGTCTTCTCCGACATCAAAAAGGAACTCCAGAGGTTCAGCGAATCCCATGTCATACATGCTAGCCGATGTCAAAACAAGCTAGCCCATGCTCTCGCTGCGCGTGCACGAAGGCTGGAAGACATGCAGTGGGTAGCGGCAATCCCAGACGACCTGAATGCAGTCTTAGCTGCTAACTATGTGTTGTCTTAAGAGTAACGTGGTTACTCTTGTTCCTAAAAAAAAAACCTAACAAATTATAAGTGATCAATGGAATATAATTAGTTTTGAATGGTAATGACTACTAGATGACTAGATCATTCAAATGCAAGAAAATAAATTGGAAAAAGAACCTTGTTCTTGGAGATTAAAATTGAAAACACAGTCATTAATCTGGGCGTGGGCGTGTTTCTGTCTTCCTGAATCCTGAACAAAGGAACGAACGACACCGGGCATGGGCGTGTCCCTGTTGTGTCTTCATGGCAGCAATATGATCAGCCGATGGGATCAAATCTGAGGCAACTGCGCCGGCACGACTGCTAGGGCCTCGTCTAGGGCAAAGGGTTCGGTGCTTTGCCAATCGCCAATCGCCAGTGATTCGATCAACCTGTATCCTGGACGGCGATCACTTATTTGGGCTGTAGGTTGGATTATCTACTTATTCGGGCCTCTAGCCTTCCGAGCTCCTTGCAGGCATGCAGCCCAGTTAGCAGCAGGGAGGGACACGTTGGCTTTTTGTATTGGTTTTTTTACGATCTTTTAGCGGCAAGGGAGGGAACGTACGCAATGTTCCTATACTGGTTTTCTCCATGGTGGGGCCCCTCGATTCTGGAGGCCCTGTGCGATCGCTCGCCTCGCTCCCCCTCATCGATGGGCCTGATGATCATGGTCCTCCCTCCCCTCCTCGATGGCTCGATCCTATACTAGTTAACTGCGTCCAGTTGCCGGCCGGGAATACATACGCGTCTTGGTTCGTTCATAACCTGATGTCATACCAATATTTTAATTCCTGGATAGGTTCGCTACCTTCCCTTTCTATTCTACTAGTCGCAATATATAAACTGTAGTCGTTGGCTCCTTCTTTCTTTTCTCTTTGAAAAAAGTGACCCGATGTCCAGCGATTTCCTTGCCGAATCACGAAAAAAAAGGACATCATATCCCTTGCCTTCAGGCTAGTCATGGCAGGTAGTAACTTAGGGGGTGTTTGTTTCAGAAGTCCTAGGACTTTTTCTAGTCCCAGGGACTAATCAAAAAAGACTCTCCAATAGAGTCTTTTTCTGGTCCCTATAGAAAAAGTCCCTCCCGTTTGATTTTTAGGGACTTTTTAAGGACTTTTTCTAGTCTCTGGGACTAAAAAGTCCTTGAACCAAACACCCCCTTAGACTAGTAACATGAATCTATGTTACTACCATCATAGTGGGTAGTAACATAAGTGTGGTTTCATGCAATCATTCATTTATTATGTTGTAGACTCATTTTGCATTGGGGTGCGTTATGTTACGGTAACATACTATGTTACCACAAGCATCTCTCTCCTCATTAACTTCATGCCACATAAGTATATATATCTTGGCGTGCGTTATGTTACTATCTAAGTTACTCCCACTATGGCTAGCCTCAGGGCTCATGATCGGTGCTGCACTGCAAGTCTGCAACGTCTTCAGTGGTTCTCAAGTTTTCCTCGCCACCGGCACCCCGCCCACCAATGCATTCAGTTAATCATATTGATTGAACGGAAAAGAAAAAAAAAAGGACCGGCCAGCCAGGAGGGGGAGATGCTTAAACGTGAAAAACGAGTTGGAGCATCTGGGCATGTTACTGTACCCCTTGTGTTGGCCTGGAGTGGGTAGCTAAGAGCATCTATCTACAGCCTGACTTGGCAAATATTTCACATAAAAAAAGACTTGGCAAATATGAGGCCTATACATCTGCGGACGTGCCCGAGCACGGCCGCAGACGCAGCTGGACCGTCCCTCGTATGTCCTGCACGGCAGTCACATATCTCAAATTTAGATTCTCAATTACATACAAATCAATGCGCATCCATCACACACGTCAATGTCGACCGTAAATAATAAATGTTGGTAACGAAAATATATAATTCTTACATAAAATTGATATTAGGGCTCCTCCAAAGCTGACCCTCAAACACCCCGAGCGGTCCAGACACACCTTTTCTTTTTCTGGCAAACCCGAGACAAACCGGAGGAGGGGGAGGGGGCTTTGCGGGAGTCCGGACAGCAGACATGTAAGACTCTGACACCCCTGGCCCGCCAAAAACCACACAAACCCCCCGGGACCCGTGCCTCCATCCTCCCATTTTCTCTCCTGCCCTTTTCTATCTTGCCTTGGCCGCCACTCCACCACCCCGGCCGCCCCGAAGACAAAAGACCCCAACTCTAGACATGCTCGGGGGCTACTGACGATGCACTATATCGGAGGCGGCCCATCGGCTAGGAAGCACGGTAGTAGGCCGGCCTCCGGACCCATGAGGCCTGGTGGAAGTCTGGCATCAAGAGGCAGCCCGAGGGCTCGGCTGGAAGCCAGAAGACCATCTTGGCGTGCAAGCCAAGATGATGGAGGTGTGGGATTGGATAGGCGTCATGTAAACCCTAGCCCTGGTCACCTATATAAGGTGGGCCTAGGGGTAGTCGTTCCCATCTACTCACATAGACTATACCTTCGATAGCCATATTCATCATCTCCCTTTTAACCCCCTCACACGAGGTGTTCCATTTTCAATACAAAACGAGAGTAGTACGTATTACCTTACCATGAGGGCCCAAACTTGGGTAACCTCCTTGTGCGAACTTCCTTCTGATACTTTCGGCCATGTTCAACCCCTACCAAGGGTACTAGCAGTTTTCCGTACCGTCAATCCTTGACTTAAGCATGTTAATAGTTTATTTAATCATGATTTATATTCTAGAATTAATCGTGAAATTTTATAGTTTCCCAACATTTACTAGTAGTTAATTGTTAATGATTATTTTAAAACAAGCCTTTGAGACCATGGAAGTCCGCCACATCTTCTCCCAGCGCGCTCGTTCCAGAACCCTCCATGCATTCAGGGCGGACCTGGCTGGGCAGATGACTGATCGTCACCTACCCGTCAGTCACACCGGCGTGGAACTTGAGCTACCTACCTTTGGCTGCCTTGTTAACCATCGCGGCTCTGCCTAGCCCGGCTATTTAAAGTCGACCGAGCACACCCTCCTAACCCTACCCCTCCGAGCTCTTTCTCCTATGGTTTGAGCTATCGTACAACCAGTCTATAGTTTGCATCATCGTGAGTCGTCCGTTGTCGCAATGGTTGTCACTTCTTGTTCGTGGTGGAGGTAGTTGTCTTAGGCGCACCGCGCCAAAATCGGGGCTGAGCTCCAGTTAACAACTTCTTATGCCAGGCCCACACTAAGGTGGGCCAATCTCCGAACTCTTCGGAGTTGAACTCGTAGCTAGGAGGTGGGCGACCCCACGACGATGGCAGAGATTGCAGACAAGGAGGCACCTATGTAGGTGGCGGTGGCGTCGCGCTGGTACTGAGGGTTCAGACTGTTGCGGGCGGAGCAACAATAGAACCTGGCACTCTTGGAGGAGCATCGGTTGGCGGAGGATTAGCTAGAGACGCAACGCTCGTCCGGCACTACCATCGTGACAATGATTGTGGCGAACCCGGGCATCATGAACATAAACAAAGTGGTATTCGCTTCCTAGCACAGTGCCTGCACACGGCCCGCCGTGAGAGGGGGCACCTCCGCGTCAACGAGGCGAAGCGTGACCGCCTCTTCGAGGAGCTAGAGGCGGAGGACGCTGACATGCCGAAGCAGCGGGACGATGATGCTGAAGAGGCATCCGTCGTTAGCTCCACCTCCATCGTGCCGACCGCCAACGACGATGAGGCCGAAACCGTCTAGGTCGGGGTTCCTTGACCTCACCCGGGATGGGGAGGGGCAAATTAGAGTAGTTGTTTTAGGAATCCTTTGCTATGTAAGTAATCCAAAAATTAACGAAAATTTGATGTCCATTTATATTTAATGACTTTGATTGGATGGACGTCCATTAGGTGATTTATGTTGGAGTTATCCTAACCCCTTTTTTCAAACTTGAGAAGAGTGACGGACGCTCGGTGGACTGAAAGGCAAAATAGTGGTGTGATCATGGGCCTCTTATACGATGAGGATATCCATGTCAGGCCAAACCATTGAAGACAAAGGACGTTTAACAGAATTTGAGCGCAGACCTCAGTTCCGAGCAAGACAACACGTATGCTGATCCATATTTATACGTCATTAAGCCGATAATCGAAAGGAAAACAAGAAGCGGGGATAGCTCAGTTGCGAGAGCGTCAGACTGAAGATCTGAAGGTCGCGTGTTCGATCCACGCTCACCGCAAATTCAACATTTTTTTCGACTTGCGATACTCCTGATCACTCTGCCATAAAAGGGTGACAGTGAAGAGTCGAAGCCTTGGTTTTGAAGGGCGGAAACGGAAGAAGTAGACCCAGCAGTCGGTCAAGCAAACTCATAGACAATAAGGGCATGTACAGTAGTTGATAAGATAGTCTTATCTTAATTCTTGCATGTAATTTAGAGATGAAACATTTTTTTCGACTTGCGATACTCCTGATCACTCTGTCATAAAAGGGTGACAGTGAAGAGTCGAAGCCTTGGTTTTGAAGGGCGGAAACGGAAGAAGTAGACCCAGCAGTCGGTCAAGCAAACTCATAGACAATAAGGGCATGTACAGTAGTTGATAAGACAGTCTTATCTTAATTCTTGCATGTAATTTAGAGATGAAACATTTTTTTCGACTTGCGATACTCCTGATCACTCTGTCATAAAAGGGTGACAGTGAAGAGTCGAAGCCTTGGTTTTGAAGGGCGGAAACGGAAGAAGTAGACCCAGCAGTCGGTCAAGCAAACTCATAGACAATAAGGGCATGTACAGTAGTTGATAAGACAGTCTTATCTTAATTCTTGCATGTAATTTAGAGATGACAAAAAAATATGTCTACAATGGGTTATATTTTAGTCTTATCTTTAATAACTAGCAATTCCTTAAAACATGGTGAGACAAATATATGGTGAGACAAATTGTGCTAAGAGATCATCTCTTGTCTTATCTTAAATAAGAGAAGACAAACCTTTTTTTATGAGTTCTGTTTTCTTCACCTCACCATTTATCCTACGTGGCACTGCTAAGATAGCACCATTGTACATGTCCTAATGCGCATCCACTCACAAACTCACTGATGTTTGTCCGTTTGTCCTGTGGACGGTACGCGTACGTACCACAGTAAACGCATGTTCTTCGCCGAATAATGGAGCGCCATATACTGGCCGTGGCCGGTCGCAGCCCCGGCGAGCCGAGGTGTAAAACGTCGGCGTCCACTACTCCTGTGCTACCTAGATCGGCAATCTGATGGTCCTTCCTTCGATCCTATCAGTCGTTAATTGCGTCCAGTTGCCGGCCGGGAATACATACGCGTCTTGGTTCGATCATAACCTGATGTCATGGGGAAAGGCACTCTGCCACAAACGAGGCCCCGTGCCGCTCCCGCGAGCGGCCCGGGCGCAACCCTAGGCGGCGCCGCCGGCAGCCCCCTCTTCGCAGCTCACCTCCTTCGCCGCCGCCGGAGGGCGCCGCCGGGCAAAGCCCGCGCGTGCATTGGCGGCGGCGGGGCTCTTTTCTCCGTCCTCTGCGAGGCGTTCGAGCGGCGCGGGCCGGCTCGGTCGCGTGGAGGTGCGGCCGCGCGGCTACTCGGCGGCGCGTCGGCAAGGCTTCTTCGAGGGGGCCGGCTTGGGGCGGCGCGGCTGTGGCGCTAAGGGGCGGCGCTGGTGCTCCCGGGCTTCGGGCGGCGCGGATCTGGCGAGGCACGTCCCCGATGCTCTGCTTCGGGCTGCTGGGCGCGCAGGGAGGCCGCGGCGGCAACGCGTGCGTGCAAGGGGCGAGCGGGGGTCTCGAGCGTGGTGGTCAAGGGGCTCGAACGCGGATGATGCTGCAAGGGTCTCCGTCGAGGCTTGCAGCCAGCTAGGGGCCCGAGGCGACGTGCGGCAGGTGCGGCAGACCTGGTCATGGCGAGTGCTCGGCGTGCGTGGTGCTCGTCGGCGCGCCTGATGTCTGGCTGTGGCTCGGAACCGTGGTGGTTCCTAGCTTCGGGCAGCGCTCATCCTTTCCTTCCCAGCATGGTGCTCGGCGTGGAGTGAAGGTTTGCGCTGCGTCCGGCGGTCATGCGTCCGGCGGTCATGCGTCCGGTCGGCCGCTGATTGTTCTGGTGCTTGCTGGTGGAGTTTGGCCATCGGTGGCCTCCGCGAGGTGTGGCTGGCTGTGGCGGTTCTTCGGGCTTCTTCGTCCTCGGGCAGGTTCGAGCGTGGTGATGGTTGGTGGGCTTGTCGGCGCCGGTGTTGTTTTGATGTGCGACTGAGGGTGTGCGGGGAGCTTGGGTGAAAACCCAGTCTCGGCCTGGTGCTGTGACTAGTGATGGCGGCGGCTGCGGCCGTCGTTCACCTTCCTGGAGGCACCGCTACATTGCTGCCGCACCCCTCCCGCATGGATCTGGCATCACGGCCTCTCCGGTGGAAACCCTTGATCTTTATGATCGGGCGATGGCGGCATCTTGGTGTCGTTTTCCCTCTTGGGGGCTTCGTCTTGGAGCTTGGTATCAGTGAGCGGGGTGGATGGCGGCGGTTGTGGCACCAGACTTCTGTGGCAACAATAATGGTGGGAGCGATGTCGACGACGCGGCAATGGTTGCGGTAGTCGGCTCTTCTCCGGCGTGTCCACGGGATTGCCTCGGTTTGACTGTTGCTGTGAAGTCGAAACTGCGGCGGCGTGGCCCTGCGGTGTACGATGACTAGTTGCAGATGGGCTGTTCGGGGATCTTTCGTGGCGCCAACCGTGCCTGGTTTTGTCCTTCGTAGTTCTCCGTCAGAGTCGAAACTGTGTTGTCTGGTTGCAGATGGCTGAGTTCTGGCGTAGATCCTCATGGAACTCCACACGACCCCTTCTTGGTGGGTTGAGTCGACGATCGCCTATGGCGAAGTCGGAGTCGTTTGCTCAGAGTTTAGGGATGGCGAAGTCGCCTTCTAGAGGAGGAGTGATGACGATGACGCTTGCGTGCTGTCTCGTCGAGGCTCTCTTTGGAGCGGATGTGTGGGGTATCTCGTGTGCCGCTCAGCGGTTGTGACGGTTTTAGCCCGGTTTTTCGCTAATTAACCGGACAACTCTCTTCATCTTAATTAATAGATGAGGCAAATCTTTTACCTCGGTTTCGAAAAAAAAACCCTGATGTCATACCAATATTAATTCCTGGATAGGTTCCCTACCGGCTACCGTCCCTTTTCGTTCTATTCTACTAGTCGCAATATATACACTACTATAGTCCTCGGTTCCTTCTTTCTTTTCTCTTGGAAGAAGAATGACCCGATGGGTCTTCTCCAGCAATTTCCTTGCCGAATCACGGAAAAAAGGACAGCATATCCCCTGCCTTCGGGGCTCATGATCGGTGCTGCACTGCAAGTCTGCAACGTCTTCAGTGGTTCTCAAGTTCTCCTCGCCACCGGCGCTCCACCCACCAATGCGTTCAGTTTTTCTTTTTTGACAACTCACCAATGCATTCGGTTAGTCATATTGATTGGACGGAAAAGAAAAGAAAAATGTACGGGCCAGCCAGGAGGGGGAGATGCTTAAACGTGGAAAACGAGTTGGAGCATCTGAGCATGTTACTGTACCCCTTGTGTGGGCCTCGAATGGGTACCTAGGAGCATCCACAGTAGGACTTAAACAAATCCGGCCCTTATACGTCTGCGGTCCGGCCCGAGCAACCCCGCGGATGCAGCTGGACCTTCCCTTATATGTCCTGCCCGGCGGCCACATATATCAATTCAGACTCTCAAATGCATATAAATTCATGTACATCCATCATACACGTCAATGTCACCCGTAAATAACAAATATTGATAGCGAAAATATATAGTTCTTACATAGGGCTTCTCCAAAGCAGACCCTCAAACTGCGTGAGTGGTCCAGGCGCACTTTTTCCGGCAAACCCGAGACAAACTGGCGGCCGGGGGCTTTGCGGGAGTGCAGACAGTAGACACGTAAGACTCCGACACCCTTGGCCGCTCCACCACCCCGGCTGCGCCGCCACACCCCTGCCGGAACTCGACGAGTCTGTCACCTCCAATGGTACACCCGTGCTCCAAGCCGCTTCTCCTCCGCCGCCGTTCCACACCTCTCCTCCGACCACTACACAGGTACCATCAACTCCTATGATATTCACCATGTCCGGCAACTGTTCAGTGAAATGCCTGGGCTATCATTCCCAAAGACAAAAGACCCCAACTCCAAACATGCTCAAGGGCTACTGACGGTGCACTACATCGGGGACGCCGCATTGGCTAGCAAGTACGGTAGTGGGCCGGCCTTAGGGCCAATGAGGCCTGGTGGAAGTCCGGCATCAGGAAGCAGCCGAGGGCTCAAATGGAAGCGAGAAGACCATCTTGGTGTGCAAGCCAAGATGATGGAGGTGTGAGATTGGATAGCCACCATGTAAACCCTAGACCTCGTCACCTATATAAGGCTGGGCTAGGGGTAGTCGTTCCCATCTACTCACAGACTATATTCTTCATAGATATATTCATCATCTTCCTTGTACCCCCTCACATGAGGTGTTCCATTTTCAATACAAAACAAAGCATGACGCCCGGGATTACCTCACCAGGAGGCCCCAAACCTGGTGTCAAGGCATATTTTACCCTAGTAGTTTCCGTGATTGATGACAATACGTTTTGCGGACTAACCGTGTGTGACCCTTTCAGAGACTATATCAATAGGCACGAGACGGTTTTTCTCCCCTCGATGGTAAAGAGCGAAGACGGTTATTGTCCGACGATTTCTTTTTAGTGGATTTGAGTCGTAGGAGATCCGTACTATTAAGAGGGGTCCGCGTTGGAAAGGTGTAGGTGGAATCGACACGTACACAACCTCATATGCACCCACAGTAGGGATGAAAATGGAGTGGAACCTTTCCGTTTTTCTGGAGAAAAAATGGAAACGGAGAGGAAATATGAAAACGGAAATGGAAATTTGCAAAACGGAAGTGGAAATGAAATTTTTTATATGGAAATGGAAACAAAAAGGGAACGGTGTTTTCCGGTGGAACATGCATGGAAATGGAACTTTCCGTTTTTGAATATGGAATTTTTGTTTTTACTATAGACCAATAGCTGCTTTGTAGCCCAACCACCAAAGAGAACACAATGACAGAATTAGTAGAATGGACTTGAGGCCCAACTTCTACTACCACACATGTACTCAGCTTGACCCTATATGCAGTTGTCCGGTACTACTACAATACTACACTAAGTTGCTAACATAATGATATTATTTTGTAGCCATGTTAACGACTCATTAAATTTGTTTGTTTTTGTGTGTATTTCTCTATGATTCAAGGGGTTTTTAAGTTCCGATCAATGCCTATTTCTGTTTCCGTATCCGCTTTGTATTCGCTCCGTGTCCGTTTCTGATAATATCTATTTCCGTATTCATTTCAAGGATTTCTGTATTCGTTTCCGCTTCTGCAAAAAAATATATGAAAACACATATGATAGCACTCAGTTCCGTCTGTTTCCGTTCCGTTTTCATCCCTAACCCACAGCTTCCTTTCCCTTCTCCGGAGCGTATCCATATGTTTTCTGTGGTTTATCAGTGACTTGCAAGCGGTGGTACCGCTAGTGCCCACGTTAGTACCGCTTATGCAGTAGTACCGCTGGGTACTTCAGTGGCACTACTACTTAGGGTTTCCCCGAGCGTGTAATATTCTGTTGTCGGTCTGCATTTAACGGTAGTAGGGCGGTAGTAGCACGGTAGTACCGCTTTGGCGGTACCTACAGCCCGTACTACCGCCGCCACTACTGCTTGCGGGGTTTTCCTCTGTGCAAGCTTATGTTCCCACTTTGCGCTAAGCGGTAGTAGAGCGGCACTAGGACGGTAGTACCGCTTCGCACGGTACTGCCGCCCTGGCACGAGTGAATTGCAAAAAACCACCACATTTGGGGCATCGTTTGCAGAAAACTGCCTAGTCCCTAATATTGTGCAAAAATCACCGCGTTTCTAGTAAACTTTTTGCAAATTGCACTAATCAGGTGATTTAGCCTAATTGATCACTTTCTGACTAGTGGGACCGAATTGTAAGGAGATGATTTGGTAAAAATTAACATACACCTCCCTGGATTTCACAAAGACACCCTTATTAAAAAAAATAAAAAGCAATCAGCCTCCCTCCCACCCCCGTCGCCTTCCTCCTCTGAGGTAGTGGTTGGCCACCGCGATGCGGCCTCCGGCAGGACGGCCTCCCTCCTCCCAGGCCTTGCTCGCGGGCGGGGCGGCCTCCCTCCTCCCTGGCCGTCGCAGCTGGCCGGCGGCTCGCCCTAGCCACTTCTTACGGCACCGTGCGCCGCTGCGTGCTGCTTCTGGGCACCGCACCTTGCCGCCGATGTGTCTGCTGCTGCTCGCCGTTGCTCCCCGCGGCTGCTGCTACTCGCCGTTGCAGGTCCTCGTCGCTGCGGCTGCAGCCGTGGGCATGCCGAGCACGAGGCCGAGCAGCTGTGTCGCGGGCATGCCGAGCAGGAGGCCGTGGCACTGTGTCGCGGATGCGCCGACCAGCTCGCGGAAGAGACGACCGCGGGGACCTGCGACCGGGATGCGCCGCCGAACTACTTTGAGCTCCGGCGAGGACGAGCTCCTGGGCGCCGCCGAACTACTTTGAACTCCGGCGAGGACGAACTCCACCGTAGGGGTTGATTGCCTTTTGTTTTTAGATCCAGGGATGTGTATGTAATTTTTTTGCCAAGTCAGCTCCTTACAGTCTGGTCCCACGTGTCAGATGGTGATTACATGGGCTAAATCACCTGATTAGTGCAATTTGCAAAAAGTTTACTAGAAACGCGGTGATTTTTGCACAAAATTAGGGACTAGGTGGTTTTCTGCAAACGATGCCCCAAATGTGGTGGTTTTTTGCAATTCACTCCCCTGGCACCCTCTACTACTGCTGCCTCTCTAGGTCTAAAATCCCTAAGCGGTAGTATCGCTGGGGGCAGCGGTATGATACGTCTCCGTCGTATATATAATTTTTTATTGTTTCATGCCAATATTATACAAGTTTTACATATTTTTGGCAACTTTTTATATGATTTATTGGACTAGCCTATTGATCCAGTGCCCAGTGCCAATTCCTGTTTTTTTACATATTTTTTGTATCGCAGAAAATCCATATCAAACAAAGTCCAAATGCAATAAAATTTCACGGAGAATTATTTTGGAATATATGTGATTTTTGGGAGTTGGAATCACCGCAAACGGAGGCCCACACAGGGCACAAGACACCAGCGCACCATCTCGAAGCCAGGCATAGCGTGGTGGGTTGTGCCCTCCTCAAATGTCGGTTGAAGCTCTACTTCGAGCGCAAGGAAGCTTATATTCGAAAAAAACCGTGTTAAAATCTCAGCGCAATCGAAGTTACGGATCTCCGGGAATATAAGAAACGGTTTTCGGTCAGATCTGGGAACGCGAAACAGAAGAGAACAGAGAGGGAGGTCCAATCTCGGAGGGGCTCCCGCCCCTTCGCGGCCATGGAGGCCATGGACCAGAGGGGGAACTCTCCTCCCATCTAGGGGGGAGGCCAATGAATAAGAAGAAGGAGGGGGGCTTTGTCCCCCTCGCCTCCGGTGGCGCCGGAGTGCCACAGGGGCAATGATCGGGACGACGATCTACATCAACAATCTTGCTACCGTCAACACCAACTCTCTCCCCCTCTATGCAGCGGTGTAACACCTCTCCCCCCCCGCTGTAATCTCTACTTAAACATGGTGCTCAACTCCATATATTATTTCCCAATAATCTATGGTTATCCTATGATGTTTGAGTAGATATGTTTTGTCCCGTGTGTTAATCGTGATCTTGTTTGGCATGATTGTATATTTTATTTATGGTGCTGTCCTTTGGTGCCCTCCGTTCTCGCGCAAACGTGAGGGCCCCCCCGCTGTAGGGTGTTGCAATATGTTCATGGTTCGCTTATGGTGGGTTGCAAGAGTCACAAAAGTTTAAACCCGAGTAAGTGGAGTATGACGTATGGGAGTAAAGAGGACTTGATACTTAATGCTATGGTTGGGTTTCACGACCTTAATGATCTTTAGTAGTTGCGCATGCTTGCTAGAGTTCCAATCATTAGTGCATATGATCCAAGTAGAGAAAGTATGTTAGCTCATGCCTCTCCCTCATATAAAATTGCAAGAATGATTACCGGTACTTGTTATCGATTGCCTAGGGACAAATAACTTTCTTGTTGACAAAAGCTCTCTACTAAAACTAACTTAGTTGTGTCTTTATCTAAACAGCCCCTAGATTTTATTTACGTGCTCTTTATTATCTTGCAAACCTATCCTATCACACCTACAAAGTACTTCTAGTTTCATACTTGTTCTAGGTAAAGCGAACGTCAAGCGTGCGTAGAGTTGTATCGGTGTGGTCGACAGAACTTGAGGGAATATTTGTTCTACCTTTAGCTCCTCGTTGGGTTCGACACTCTTACTTATCGAAAGAGGCTACAATTGACCTCCTATACTTGTGGGTTATCAAGACATTTTTCTGGCGCCGTTGCCGGGGAGCAATAATGTGGGGTGAATATTCTTGTGTGTGCTTGTTTGCTTTATCACCAAGTAGTTTTTTATTTCCTGTTCTAAGTTGTTCTCTATCTTTAGTTATGGATATGGAACACGAAACACCGAAAAAAATAGTGGTACTTGCTATTCATGGAGATGGGGAACCTCCTAAAACCCTCAATGCTCGTTATGTGAAAAATATTATGCACTACTTTGATAATCTTGAGAAAACCCCATTCAACATGATAATGGGAGTAACGTTGGATCAACATGAATACTTTAGGGATTATCGGTTGACACAAAAAGGGAAACTTTTATGGGATCAAATTTATATCTTGCATTGGTATGCTCGAGATTTATGCTTGAAATATGATTTTACTTGTTGCTCTAGGATGAATGCTCCACATCTTCCCTTTTCATGCAAATTTAATGATAATGAAACTTTGGCTTCTTATGCTAATGGTATATATGATTACTATGATGTGGAACGAATAGAAGAATTTGTTGCTTTTAAGGGTGCTTATGAAATTGAATGTTTGCTTGAAAAGTTTGATGATTTTGATGATTCAGTTTATAGACCTGAAAATTTTGCCATCCTTAAATATTGCTATGATAATTATAAATATAATTTCGATATTGATGAATTTATTGAGAAAAATCTCCGCTCTCCGAGAAGAGACTAATATTTTTGCAGGAGTCTATGGAAGAAGGAATTGATAAAACTGTGAGCTCATTGGATGAAAAATATGATGAGGAGAGCGAAGAACAAAAGGAGGAAGAGATGATTAGCTACCCGTGCCCACCTTCTAATGAGAGTAACTCTTCAACTCATACATTATTTAATGCCCCTTTGTTCTTACCGAAGGATGAATACTACGATAATTGTTATGATCCCGTTGATTCATTTGAAATATCCCTTTTTGATGAACTTGATACTTGTTATGCTTGTGCCCAAGATGCCAATATGAATTATGCTTATGGAGATGAACTTGCTATTGTTCCTTTTCTTAAACATGAAATTGTTGCTATTGCACCCACACATGATAGTCCTATTATCATTTTGAATTCTCCAAACTACACTATATTACAGAAGTTTGCTCTTGTTAAGGATTATATTGATGGGTTGCGTTCTACCACTGCACATTATGATTTTGATGAATATAATATGCATGTGCTTGCTTCCCCTACTTGCAATTATTATGAGAGAGGAACTATATCTCCACTTCTCTATGTTTCCAACACGATAAAATTACAAGAAACTACTTATGCTATGTATTGGCCTTTACTTGATGTGCATGAATTGTTCTTGTATGACATGCCGATGCATAGAAAGAGAGTTAGACTTCGTAATTGCTTGATATATGTTGCTTTGTGCTCACTAATAAATGCCAAATTATTGTTGATTCAAATTGGCTTTGATATACCTAGCTTAATGCCTAGCTTAATGGCTTTAAAAAAAGCGCTGCCAGGGAGACAACCCGGAAGTTTTAGAGAGTCATTTATTTCTGTTGAGTGCTTTTATATAGTTTAAAAAATAAAAATATATGGGGGAACCTTAAAACTTCACAAAAAGAAAAGCGAAAGTGAGAGAGACGAGCATTGTGAAAGTGGGGGACGTCCTTGAACTTTGTTCATGCTCATGGAAACTTTGTGAATCTTAATTGCAGAAACTTTTCAAAAAGAATAATTATCCCCTTGTACAATTCCATTGTATTATAAAAATAATGTTCCAAGATTTGCCTTTAGGATGTTTAAATTCTTTGTTGGTTTGTGCGGTACAAAACAGAAACTTTGGCTGTAGTGCACGATTTTACATTTTTTACTGGAATGTCAAACGGTTCTGAAACTTTTTGCACTGTTTTTATATACAAATTGTTTATTTTTCCTATTTTTTAGAATTTTTAGAGTTGCAGAAATATGGTGGATGTTCGAATCTTTACAGACTGTCCTGTTTTCACAGATTGCTGTTATAGCTTTATTATTTGCGTATGTTTGAATTCTTGTTGAATCCTCCTTGACTTGGGGCCATAGAATTGTGATAGCATACAGTGGGTAATGCTTTTTAGTAATTATACAATAATGTTACAACAGTACATGATGGGATTTCATTGCCATATTCACTAACCCCGCCACTAAAAGTTCGGTTAAGTTTTGTGTGGATGAAGTGTTCGAAGATCAAGGAGGTCTCAATGTGAGAAGAAGGAGGAGAGGCAAGAGATCAAGCTTGGGGATGACCAAGGCACCCCAAGTAAATATTCAAGGAGACTCAAGCGTCTAAGCTTGGGGATGCCCCGGAAGGCATCCCATCTTTCTTCAACAAGTATCAGTATGTTTTTGGATTCGTTTCTTTCACATGATATGTGCAAATCTTGGAGCGTCTTTTGCATTTAGTTTTCACTTTTATTTTATACACCATGCTGGTATGAGATAGTCCATGGTTGATTTGCTCATTGCACTTCACTTAAATCTTTTGAGTATGACTTTATAGAATGCTTCATGTGCTTCACTTATATCATTTGAAGTTTGGATTGCCTGTTTCTCTTCACATAAAAAACCGTTGTTTGTAGAATGCTCTTTTGCTTCACTTATATTTATTAGAGCATGGTATTTTATTTACATAGTAAATATGCATTCACAAGCCTACCAAAATCCAGGGAGATACAAATTGGACAAATGAACACAAAACCGTTAATACTTCCAATAACATCACTCGTCATTCATGTTGTCCAAAATGAATCAAAGTGACAAATCAACATATGATAGCACACAAAGCTCAACATATGAACCAAGGAAAACCAATGAGCATATAAGATACGTATGCGCACATACTCATAAGAATATCTCACTCAAGTAGATATCGGACACTATAAACAATGAGATAACAGACTCCCATAACTCCATACAAATCAATAAGATGAAGTCGACCAAAATGGTATTTCGAGTTATCATTAGGTGTAGAAATCAAATAAGTACATGATCATCTATACTAACATAAGCATAACATGATAGTTTAGAAATAAACACAATGCTTGGATAGCAAATTATCAACATTCCAATTAGATAGATCATCATGCAAAGCAACAACTGGAATAGCTTTAATCAATTGATTTTCCAAATATGATTTTTAAGATAACCATGCGCAAAACCGCACAATAATGCCATACGTAAACAAGGCATTGCATGCCATGGAGATATAAGATAATCTCAAATATAAATTCTAAGTGGCATCCCTCAATTGTTCATATTAACAAGGATTGTGATATGCACAAAGCATATCACTCCCCCATAATGTGATGATCCATGTATTATCCACTAGAGGCAAATGAAACCCAACTAAGGACAATTAATGGATGAGAATTTGAGTTTCAAATGAGCTTTACATACCACGTAGTAACTAGATAATATTGCACTAACAATACTAGGTGGTATCCCACATATAGGTTGCTCACCTAGTTGCACATCTAGACAACTTATTTTGATGCTAAGTTTAATTTGGTCAAGAAAGCTAAAAATTGTTAGTTGCCTATTCACACCCCCTCTAGTCAACTATATCGATCATTTCGCCTGGTAACCTCATTGTGTGAACTCCCTTCTCGTACTTCCGGCCATGTTCAGCCTGTACCGAGGGTACTAGCGGTTTTCCATACCGTCAATCCTCGACTTAAACATGTTAATAGTTTATTTAATCATGATTTATATTCTATAACTAATCATGAAATTTTATTGTTTCCCAGCACTTACTGGTAGTTAATTGTGTTCAGTTGTGGGCCGAGAATACATATCTTCGATTCGAACATGCCAAACTTTATAGTCACTGCGACACCCATAACGTTTATATTTTAAAACAAGCCTTTGAGACCACATAAGTCCCCCACATCAGACTCCGACACGTCGGACCCAACCAACAAATCTTCTCCCAACGCGTCCGTTCTAGAACCCTCCATTCATTCAGGGTGGACGTGGTTGGGTAGCTGATTGGTCGTCCGCTTACCCGACATTCATATACCTTGGCTGCCTTGTTAACCATCGCGGCTCTGCCTACCCCGGCTATTTAAAGTCGACCGACCACGCCCCCAAAACCCTACCCCTTCGAGCTCTTCTCCCACAGTTTGAGCCGTCGTACAACTAGTCTGTAGTTTGCATCAACGTGAGTCGTCCGCCGTCGCAATGGCTGGCACTGTTCGTTCATGGTGGAGGCAGCTGTCATAGGCGCACCGCGCCAAAATGGAAGCAGAGCTCCACTTAACAACGCCTGATGCCAGGCCCACACTAAGGTGGGCCAACCTTCAAGCTCTTCAGAGCTGAGCTCGTAGGAGGTGGGCGACCCCACAACGATGGCAGAGGTCGCAGACAAGGAAGCGCCTATGTAGGTGGTGGTGGAGTTCGACGCCGTGCTGGTGCCCGGGGTTCAGACTGTTGCGGGTGGAGCAACAGTACGACCTGACGCTCCTCGAGGAGCATCGGTTGGCGGAGGATTAGCTAGAGGCGCAACGCTCGTCCGATGCTACCATCATGACAATGGTTGCGGCGAACCCGGGCATCATCAACATGAACCAAGTGGTATTTACGTCCAAGCACAGTGCCCGCACGGTTCGCCATGAGAGGTGGCAGCTCCGTGTCAACGAGACGAAGCATGACCGCCTCTTCAAGGAGCTAGAGACGGAGGACGATGATGCCAAAGAGGCATCCGTCGTTAGCTCCACCTCAATCGTGCCGACCGTCAAAGACGACGAGGCCGAACCGTCTAGGACGGGGTTCCTCGACCTCACCTTAGAAGGGGACAAATTTTTTCGGACGGAGAGAGTGGTAGATTAGAACGGTTGTTTCAGGAATCTGTTGCTATGTAAGTAATCCAAAAATTAATGAAAAAATGATGTCCGTTTATACTTAATGACTTCGATTGGACGGACGTCCACTAGGTGATCTGTGCTGGAGTTATACGATGAGGACATCCATGCGAGCCCAAACCATTGAAGACAAAGGACGTTTAACAGAATTTGAGCGCAAACCTCAGTTCCGAGCAAGATAACGCCTATGCTGATCCGTAATTATAAGTTATTAACGGGGTAATCGAATTTAAAACAGAAAGCGGGGATAGCTCAGTTGGGAGAGCGTCAGACTGAAGATCTGAAGGTCGCGTGTTCGATCCACGCTCACCGCAATTTTAACTTTTTTTTCCTTTAGTCGTCATCGTTTTTATTTTGGCACCCACCTTAGTGTGAACAGTGGAGTGCCGAGGTGTAAACGACGTCTGCATTCACTACTACTGTGCTTGTAGCTAGATCGGCGAACTGATGGTGCTCCCTCCCCCTCGTCGATCTTACTATGGTAAAGCATTTTTACTGTGCTAGATCGGCCACCTGATGGTACATTTTTTTATAGTTTTGCGAAAACCCGCATAAAAACCGTTATAACACGCCCATAAAAAGGGCACGCTAGTTGATCTGCCTACCCGCAAGATCCACCCACATCATTGTTGACAATGTCATCGTCATCATTTCTTTCTGAGCAAGTGACTTTAACTTCACACGGACCACTCCGAACAAACGACACACGGGAACCATGTCGGCCTATGCCAACCAGTCGCCCAAACGAGTCGAGAACCAAGTAGCTAGAGAAAGAAGCACGCCTTGCACTAGCATAGCCCAACGTTTCCGTCACATGGCATCGTTGTGACGTTGTCACTGCGTCGCTGCAACATCATGCTCAATGGCATGTCAAACGGTCGACTGCGAAACCATGTCGCGACCCTACTCCTATTGCTACCACCATCGTTGTTGCATAAGTTGCAACACAAGAGATACGCCGCACTCGTATCGCCTGCCAAGCACCTTCCGGGGCGCAATGATGTGTTGCCGCTACACAGGGACCACCTTCACCCTCCATCGCTGGCATCGCCGGCCAGCAGCACTGGACACCCCACACCGTTGGGGAGCCACAGGAGCCAACACCCACGTTGTCCGCGATATGGAAAACGGGGACCCTCAGTGATGCTGGGATGGACCGGACTTAGCGCTAAGGGCCGATGCTCGAGGCTCTCCGAGCACAAGGGCAGGTCGGATCACACGAGGTCCCAAGAGTATATCTCTCCAGATAGGAGGGGCAAATCCCAGCTTGCTCGACCACGTCTCCCGGCATGGATCTAGACAAGCCCAAAACCGACATTTACAACTACTCTGTCATGGTGTAGCGTTTGATCAATCCTAAGCAGGCCGGTTGTCATCCGAAGTCTGTGCGTCGAGCTTGGGTCTTAGGACACATAATGCATGTCATACTAGAGACTCACATATGACCTATCGCTACATCTCATGGTTGGGTCTGTCCGACCTGATATCCATCCGAGCTCGGCTCCTAGCCTACCATTACTCGACCTCATCCGATTTGGTCCATGCAGTCGGTTAGCAGCCAATGCTCCATGGCTACTGAGATCAAGCTACCTACCATATTGCATGTCGGTCTAGTTTGATGAGTCCACACATCACTTTCCGACCAGGGACTATTTAGAACGTATCATGCAATGTAAAATCTCACAAACAAGTACGTAGTTGCGATGCATCAATGATACCATCCAAGGACTATATATATTACATCATAAACTCATCAGAAATATCATCATACATATGATTGCTGTTGGGGAACGTAGTATTTCAAAGAAAATCCTACGACCATGCAAGATCTATCTAGGAGAAGCATAGCAACGAGCGGGGAAAGTGTGTCCACGTACCCTCGTAGACCGAAAGCGGAAGCATTAAGTAACGCGGTTGATGTAGTCGAACGTCTTCGCGATCCAACCGATCAAGTACCGAACACATGACACCTCCGCGATCTGCACACGTTCAGCTCGGTGACGTCCCTCGAACTTCTAGATCCAGCTGAGGTCGAGGGAGAGTTTCGTCAGCACGACGGCGTGTCGATGGTGATGATGAAGTTACTGACGCAGGGCTTCGCCTAAGCACTACGACAATATGACCGAGGTGGAAATATGTGGAGGGGGGCACCGCACATGGCTAAGATCAACTTGTGTGTCTATGGGGTGCCCCCTCCCCCGTATATAAAGGAGGGGAGGAGGGAGAGGGCCGGCCTCATGGGGCGCGCCCAAGGGGGGATTCCTACTCCCAGTAGGAGTAGGTTTCCCCCTTCCTTAGTTGGAGTAGGAGAAGAAGGAAGAGGGAGAGGGAGAAAAGGAAAGCCCCCCCCCCCCAATTCGGATTGGGCTTGGGGGGCACGCGCCTCCCACTTGGCCGCCTCCTCCTCTCTTCCACCATGGCCCATTAAGGCCCATTAACTCCCCGGGGGGTTCCGGTAACCCCTCGGTACTCCGGTAGATGCGCGAACTCACCCGAAACCATTTCGGTGTTCAAACATAACCTTCCAATATATCAATCTTCATGTCTCGACCATTTCGAGACTCCTCGTCATGTCTGTGATCACATCTGGACTCCGAACTACCTTCGGTACATCAAAACACATAAACTCATAATGCCGATCGTCATCGAACGTTAAGCGTGCGGACCCTACGGGTTCGAGAACTATGTAGACATGACCGAGACACATCTCCGGTCAATAAACAATAGCGGAACCTGGATGCTCATATTGGTTCCTACATATTCTACGGTGATCTTTATCGGTCAAACTGCATAACAATATACGTTGTTCCCTTTGTCATCAGTATGTTACTTGCTCGAGATTCGATCGTCGGTATCATCATACCTAGTTCAATCTCGTTACTGGCAAGTCTCTTTACTCGTTCTGTAATGCATCATCCCGTAACTAACTCATTAGTCACACTGCTTGCAAGGCTTATAGTGATGTGCATTACCGAGAGGGCCCAGAGATACCTCTCCGACAATCGGAGTGACAAATCCTAATCTCGATCTATGACAACTCAACAAACACCATCGGAGACACCTGTAGAGCATCTTTATAATCACCCAGTTACTTTGTGACGTTTTATAGCACACTAAGTGTTCCTCCGATATTCGGGAGTTGCATAATCTCATAGTCATAGGAACATGTATAAGTTATGAAGAAAACAATAGCATTAAACTAAATGATCATAGTGCTAAGCTAACGGATGGGTCAAGTCAATCACATCACTCTCTAATGATGTGATCCCGTTCATCAAATGACAACTCATGTCTATGGCTAGGAAACTTAACCATCTCTGATTAACAAGCTAGTCAGGTAGAGGCATACTAGTGACACTCTGTTTGTCTATGTATTCACACATGTACTAAGTTTCCGGTTAATACAATTCTAGCATGAATAATAAAAATTTATCATGATATAAGGAAATATAAATAACAACTTTATTATTGCCTCTAGGGCATATTTCCTTTAGTCTCCCACTTGCACTAGAGTCAATAATATAGATTACATAGTAATGATTCTAACACCCATGGAGTCTTGGTGTTGATCATGTTTTGCTCGTGAGAGAGGCTTAGTCAACGGGCCTGCAACATTCAGATCCGTATGTATTTTGCAAATCTCTATGTCTCCCTCCTTGACTTGATCGCGGATGGAATTGAAGCGTCTCTTGATGCGCTTGGTTCTCTTGTGAAATCTGGATTCCTTTGCCAGGGCAATTGCACCAGTATTGTCACAAAAGATTTTCATTGGACCCGATGCACTAGGTATGACACCTAGATCGGATATGAACTCCTTCATCCAGACTACTTCATTTGCTGCTTCCGAAGCAACTATGTACTCCGCTTCACACGTAGATCCCGCCACGATGCTCTGCTTGGAACTGCACCAACAAACAGCTCCACCATTCAATAAAAATACGTATCCGGTTTGTGACTTAGAGTCATCCGGATCAGTGTCAAAGCTTGCATCGACGTAACCGTTTACGACGAGCTCTTTGTCACCTCCATAGATGAGAAACATATCCTTAGTCCTTTTCAGGTATTTCAGGATGTTCTGGACCGCTGTCCAGTGATCCACTCCTAGATTACTTTGGTACCTCCCTGCTAAACTAATAGCAAGGCACACATCAGGTCTGGTACACAACATCGCATACATGATAGAACCTATGGCTGAAGCATAGGGAATGACTTTCTTTTCTCTCTATCTTCTATAGTGGCCGGGCATTGAGTCTGACTCAACTTCACACCTTGTAACACAGGCAAGAACCCTTTCTTTGCTTGATCTATTTTGAACTTCTTCAAAATTTTATC
This sequence comes from Aegilops umbellulata, assembly GCA_032464435.1. Taxonomy (NCBI): domain Eukaryota; kingdom Viridiplantae; phylum Streptophyta; class Magnoliopsida; order Poales; family Poaceae; genus Aegilops; species Aegilops umbellulata. The sequence goes on along the minus strand of CP136056.1, from coordinate 509,577,362 downwards.
AAGGTATGTGCTTTGTGAAAGTCCAATTAAGTGTCTTGATCTATCTCTATACATCTTGATGCCCAATATATAAGCAGCTTCACCGAGGTCTTTCATTGAAAAATTCTTGTTCAAGTATTCTTTTATGCTATTCAGAAATTCAGTATCATTTCCGATCAACAATATGTCATCTACGTATAATGTCAGAAATGCTACAGAGCTTCCACTCACTTTCTTGTAAATGCAGGCTTCTCCAAAAGTCTGTATAAAACCATATGCTTTGATCACACTATCAAAGCGTATATTCCAACTCCGAGAGGCTTGCACCAGTCCATAGATGGATCGCTGGAGCTTGCACACTTTGTTAGCACCTTTTGGATCGACAAAACCTTCTGGTTGCATCATATACAACTCTTCTTTAAGATATCCATTAAGGAATGCAGTTTTGACATCTATTTGCCAAACTTCATAATCATAAAATGCGGCAATTGCTAACATGATTTGGACGGACTTAAGCATCGCTACGGGTGAGAAGGTCTCATCATAGTCAACTCCTTGAACTTGTCGAAAACCTTTCCCAACAAGTCGAGCTTTGTATACAGTAATATTATTGTCAGCGTCCGTCTTCTTCTTGAAGATCCATTTATTCTCTATGGCTTGTCGATCAACGGGCAAGTCAACCAAACTCCATAATTTGTTCTCATACATGGATCCCATCTCAGATTTCATGGCCTCAAGCCATTTCGCGGAATCTGGGCTCATCATTACTTCCTCATAGTTTGTAGGTTCGTCATGGTCAAGTAACATGACCTCCAGAACAGGATTACCATACCATTCTGGTGCGGATCTTACTCTGGTTGACCTACGAGGTTTGGTAGTAACTTGATCAGAATTTTCATGATCATCATCATTGGCTTCCTCACTTACTGGTGTAGGAATCGCTAGAACTGATTTCTGTGATGAACTACTTTCCAATTAGGGAGCAGGTACAATTACCTCATCAAGTTCTACTTTCCCCCCACTCACTTCTTTCGAGAGAAACTCCTTCTCTAGAAAGGATCCATTCTTAGGAACGAATATCTTGCCTTCGGATCTGTGATAGAAGGTGTACCCAACAGTCTCCTTTGGGTATACTATGAAGACACATTTCTCCGATTTGGGTTCGAGCTTGCTTTTTCACATAAGCATCGCAGCCCCAAACTTTAAGAAACGACAACTTGGGTTTCTTGACAAACCACAGTTCATATGGTGTCGTCTCAATGGATTTAGATGGTGCCCTATTTAACGTGAATGCAGCCGTCTGTAAAGCATAACCCAAAACGATAGCGGTAAATCAGTAAGAGACATCATAGATCGCACCATATCTAATAAAGTACGATTACGACGTTCAGACACACCATTACGTTGTGGTGTTCTAGGTGGCGCAAGTTGCGAGACTATTCTGCATTGTTTCAAATGAAGACCAAACTCGTAACTCAAATATTCTCCTCCATGATCAGATCATAGAAACTTTGTTTTCTTGTTACGATGATTTTCCACTTCACTCTGAAATTCTTTGAACTTTTCAAATGTTTCAGCCTTTTGTTTCGTCAAGTAGATATACCCATATCTGCTTAAATCATCCGTGAAGGTCAGAAAATAACGATACCCCCCGCGAGCATCAACACTCATCGGACCGCATACATCAGTATGTATTATTTCCAACAAGTCTGTTGCTCGCTCCATTGTTCCGGAGAACGGATTTTTAGTCATGTTGCCCAAGAGGCATGGTTCGCAAGCATCAAGTGATTCCAAAAGCCCATCAGTATGGAGTTTCTTCATGCGCTTTACAACAATATAACCTAAACGGCAGTGCCACAAATAAGTTGCACTATCATTATTAAACTTATATCTTTTGGTTTCCATACTATGAATATGTATATCACTACTATCAAGATTTAGTAAAAATAGGCCACTCATCAAGGGTGCATGACCATAAAAGATATTACTCATATAAATAGAACAACTATCATTCTTTGATTTAAATGAATAACCGTCTCACATCAAACAAGATCCGGATATATGATCATGCTTAATGCTGGCACCAAATAACAATTATTCAGGTCTAAAACTAATCCCGAAGGTAGATGTAGAGGTAGCGTGCCGACGGTGATCACATCGACTTTGGAACCATTTTGCACACGCATCGTAACCTTGTCCTTAGCCAATCTTCGCTTAATTCGTAGCCCCTATTTCGAGTTGCAAATATTAGCAACACAACCAGTATCAAATACCCAGGCGCTACTGCGAGCATTAGTAAGGTGCACATCAATAACATGTATATCAAATATACCTTTCACTTTGCCATCCTTCTGCTCCGCCAAATACTTGGGGCAGTTCCACTTCCAGTGACCAGTTCCTTTGCAGTTGAAGCACTCAGTCTCAAGTTTAGGTCCGGACTTGGGCTTCTTCACTTGAGCAGCAACTTGCTTGCCGTTCTTCTTGAAGTTCCCCTTCTTCCCTTTGCCCTTTATCTTGAAACTTGTGGTCATATTGACCATCAACACTTGATGCTCCTTCTTGATTTCTACCTCTGCAACCTTTAGCATTGCGAAGAGCTCGGGAATTGTCTTATCCATCCCTTGCATATTATAGTTCATCACGAAGCTTTTGTAGCTTGGTGGTAGTGATTGAATAACTCTGTCAATGACACTATCAACTGGAAGATTAACTCCCAGCTGAGTTAAGTGATTGTGGTATCCAGACATTCTGAGTATATGCTCACTGACAAAACTATTCTCCTCCATTTTGCAGCTATAAAATTTATTGGAGACTTCATATCTCTCAATCCGGACATTTGCTTGAAATATTAACTTCAACTCCTGGAACATCTCATATGCTCCATGACGTTCGAAACGTCATTGACGTCCCGGTTCTAAGCCATAAAGCATGGCACACTGAACTATCGAGTAGTCATCAGCTTTGCTCTGCCAGACGTTCATAACATCTCGTATTGCTCCTGCAGCGGGGTTGGCACCTAGCGGTGCTTCCAGGACGTAATTCTTCTGTGCAGCAATGAGGATAATCCTCAAGTTATGGACCCAGTCCGTGTAATTGCTACCATCATCTTTCAACTTAGCTTTCTCTAGGAACGCATTAAAATTCAACAAAACAACAACACAAGCCATTTATCTACAACAACATAGACATGCAAAATACTATCAGCTACTAAGTTCATGATAAATTAAAGTTCAATTAATCATATTACTTAGAACTCCCACTTAGATAGACATCCCTCTAATCATCTAAGTGATCACGTGATCCATATCAACTAAACCATGTCCGATCATCACGTGAGATGGGATAGTTTTCAATGGTGAACATCACTATGTTGATCATATCTACTATATGATTCACGCTCGACCTTTCGTTCTCAGTATTCCGAGGCCATATCTGCATATTCTAGGCTCGTCAAGTTTAACTCGAGTATTCTGCGTGTGCAAAACTGGCTTGCACCCGTTGTATGTGAACGTAGAGCTTATCACACCCGATCATCACGTGGTGTCTCGGCACGACGAACTGTAGCAACAGTGCATACTTAGGGAGAACACTTATACCTTGAAATTTTGTGAGAGATCATCTTATAATGCTACCGTCGTACAAAGCAAAATAAGATGCACAAAGGATAAACATCACATGCAATCAATATAAGTGATATGATATGACCATCATCTTGTGCCTTTGATCTCCATCTCCAAAGCACCGTCATGATCACCATCGTCACCGGCTTGACACCTTGATCTCCATCGAAGCATCGTTGTCGTCTCGCCAACTATTACTTCTACGACTATCGCTACCGCTTAGTGATAAAGTAAAGCAATTACATGGGGATTGCATTTCATACAATAAAGCGACAACCATATGGCTCCTGCTAGTTGCTAATAATTGTGTTAGAAAACATGATCATCTCATACAACAGTTTATATAATCACGTCTTGACCATATCACATTACAACATGCCCTGCAAAAACAAGTTAGACGTCCTCTACTTTGTTGTTGCAAGTTTTACGTGGCTGCTACGGGCTTAGCAAGAACCGTCCTTACCTACGCATCAAAAACCACAATGATGTTTCGTCAAGTTTGTTGTTTTAACCTTCAACAAGGACCGGGCGTAGTCACACTCGATTCAAGTAAAGTTGGATAAACAGACACCCACTAGCCACCTGTGTGCGAAGCACGGTGGTAGAACCAATCTCATGAATGCGGTCATGTAATGTTGGTCAGGGACGCTTCATCCAACAATACCGCTGAATCAAATTATGACATGCTGGTAAGCAGTATGACTATTATCGCCCACAACTCTTTATGTTCCACTCGTGCATATAACATCCACGCATAGACCTGGCTCTGATACCACTATTGGGGAACGTAGTATTTGAAAAAAATTCCTACGATCACGCAAGATCTATCTAGGAGAAGCATAGCAATGAGCGGGGAGAGTGTGTCCATGTACCCTCGTAGACCGAAAGCGGAAGCGTTAAGTAACGCGGTTGATGTAGTTGAACGTCTTCGCGATCCAACCGATCAAGTACTGAACGCACGACACCTCCGCGATCTGCACACGTTCAGCTCAGTGACGTCCCTTGAACTTCTAGATCCAGTTGAGGTCGAGGGAGAATTTTGTCAGCACGATGGCGTGTTGACGGTGATGATGAAGTTACCAACACAGGGCTTCACCTAAGCACTACGATAATATGACCGAGGTGGAAATATGTTGAGGGGGGCACCACACATGGCTAAGATCAACTTTTGTGTCTATGGGGTGCCCCCTCCCCAGTATATAAAGGAGGGGAGGAGGAGGAGGGGGCACATCCCGGTACACCGCCAAAGGCATTCATATAGAGTCATATTTTTGTTGTAGTATCGAGTTGTAATTTTTTGAGTTGTAAGTAAATAGAAGTGTGATGATCTTCATTATTAGAGCATTGTCCCATGTGAGGAAATAAAAAAAGGGGAAGAAAGGCGAAATAAAAAAAGAGAGAGAAGGCCCAAAAAAAGAAAATAAAAAAATGAGAGAAAAAAGAGAGAAGGGGCAATGCTACTATCCTTTTACCACACTTGTGCTTCAAAGTAGCACCATGATCTTCATGATAGAGAGTCTCCTATGTTGTCACTTTCATATACTAGTGGGAAATTTTCATTATAGAACTTCGCTTGTATATTCCAACGATGGGCTTCCTCAAATGCCATAGGTCTTCATGAGCAAGCAAGTTGGATGCACACCCACTTAGTTTCTTTTTGAGCTTTCATACACTTATAACTCTAGTGCATCATTTGCATGGCAATCCCTACTCACTCACATTGATATCTATTGATGGGCATCTCCATAACCCGTTGATACGCCTAGTTGATGTGAGACTATCTCCCTCTTTTTGTCTTCTCCACAACTACCTTCTATTCCACCTATAGTGCTATGTCCATGGCTCACGCTCATGTATTGCGTGAAAGTTGAAAAGGTTTGAGAATGTCAAAAATATTAAACAATTGCTTGGCTTGTCATCGGGGTTGTGCATGATTTGAGTATTTTGTGTGATGAAGATGGAGCATAGCTAGACTATATGATTTTGTAGGGATAAGCTTTTCTTTGGCCATGTTATTTTGATAAGACATGATTGCTTTGTTAGTATGCTTAAAGTATTATTGTTTTTATGTCAATATTAAACTTTTGTTTTGAATCTTATTGATTTGAATATTCTTGCCACAATAAAGAGAATTACATTTATAAATATGTTAGGTAGCATTCCACATCAAAAATTCTGTTTTTACCATTTACCTACTCGAGGACGAGCAAAAATTAAGCTTGGGGATGCTTGATACGTCTCCAACGTATCTATAATTTTTTTATTGTTCCATGCTATTATATTATCAATCTTGGATGTTTTATATGCATTTATATGCTATTTTATATGATTTTTGGGACTAACCTATTAACCTAGAGGCCAGTGCCAGTTTTTGTTTTTCCTTGTTTTTGAGTTTTATAGAAAATGAATACCAAACGGAGTCCAATTGACGTGCCAATTTTTGATGATTTTTTATGGACCAAAAGAAGCCCCCGGAGTAAAAGAGTTGGGCCAGAAGAGTCCCGAGCCATCCATGAGGGTGGAGGGCGAGCCCTACCCCCTCGGCGCGCCCCCTGCCTCGTGGATGACTTGGAGACCCCCCTGACGTGAGACCGATGCCAAAAATTCCTATAAATACAGAAACCCCCGAAAAGAAACCTAGATCGGGAGTTCGGCCACGGCAAGCCTCTGTAGCCACCAAAAACCAATCGGGACCCTGTTCCGGCACCCTGCCGGAGGAGGATCCATCACCGGTGGCCATCTTCATCATCCCGGCGCTCTCCATGACGAGGAGGGAGTAGTTCACCCTCGGGGCTGAGGGTATGTACCAGTAGCTATGTGTTTGATCTCTCTCTCTCTCTCTCTCTCTCTCTCTCTCTCTCTCTCTTGTTCTTGATATGGCACGATCTTAATGTATCGCGAGCTTTGCTATTATAGTTGGATCATATGATGTTTCTCCCCTTCTACTCTCTTGTAATGGATTGAGTTTTCCCTTTGAAGTTATCTTATCAGATTGAGTCTTTAAGGATTTGAGAACACTTGATGTATGTCTTGCATGTGCTTATCTGTGGTGACAATGGGATATTCATGTGATCTACTTGATGTATGTTTTGGTGATCAACTTGTGGGTTCAGTGATCTTGTGAACTTATGCATAGGGGTTGGCACACGTTTTTGTCTTGACTCTCTGGTAGAAACTTTGGGGCTGATACGTCTCCAGCGTATCTATAATTTTGATTGCTCCATGCTATATTATCTACTGTTTTGGACTATATTGGGCTTTGTTTTCCACTTTTATATTATTTTTGGGACTAACCTATTAACCGGAGGCCCAGCCCAGAATTGCTGTTTTTTTGCCTATTTCAGTGTTTCGAAGAAACGGAATATCAAACGGAGTCCAAACAGAAAAATCCTTTCTGGAACGTGAATTTCTTCCCGAATAAGATCCAGGAGACTTGGACCCTACGCCGAGGAAGCTCCGAGGAGGGCACGAGGTAGGGGGGCGCGCCCTACACCCCCAGGCGCGCCCGCACCCTCGTGGGCCCACCGAAGCTCCACCGACGTACTTCTTCCTCCTATATATACCCACGTACCCCCAAACGATCAGAACAGGAGCCAAAAACCTAATTCCACCGCCGCAATTTTCTGTATCCACGAGATCCCATCTTGGGGCCTGTTCCGGAGCTCCGCCGGAGAGGGCCGTCATCACGGAGGGCTTCTACATCATCATAGCCTCTCCGATGAAGTGTGAGTAGTTTACCTCAGACCTTCGGGTCCATAGTTATTAGCTAGATGGCTTCTTCTCTCTTTTTGGATCTCAATACAATGTTCTCCCCCTCTCTTGTGGAGATCTATTTGATGTAATCTTCTTCTTTTGCGGTGTGTTTGTTGAGACCGATGAATTGTGGGTTTTTGATCAAGTCTATCTATGAATAATATTTGAATCTTCTCTGAATTCTTTTATGTATGATTGGTTATCTTTGCAAGTCTCTTCGAATTATCCGTTTGGCTTGGCCAACTAGATTGGTAGTTCTTGCCATGGGAGAAGTGCTTAGCTTTGGGTTCGATCTTGCGGTGTCCTTTCCCAGTGACAGAAGGGGCAGCAAGGCACGTATTGTATTGTTGCCATCGAGGATAACAAGATGGGGTTTATTTCATATTGCATGAATTTATCTCTCTACATCATGTCATCTTGCTTAAAGCGTTACTATGTTTTTAACTTAATACTCTAGATGCATGTTGGATAGCGGTCGATGTTTGGAGTAATAGTAGTAGATGTAGAATCGTTTCGATCTACTTGTCACGGATGTGATGCCTATATACATGATCATGACTAGATATTATCATAACTATGCTCAATTCTGTCAATTGCTCGACAATAATTTGTTCCCCACCGTAGAAAACTTATGCTCTTGAGAGAAGCCACTAGTGAAACCTATGGCCCCCGGGTCTATTCTCACCATATCAATCTCCATCACTTTAATCTTGCTTTGTTTTTACTTTGCCTTTTACTTTTCACTTTGCATCTTTATATCAAAAATACCAAAAATATTATCTCTATTAGATCTCACTCTCGTAAGAGACCATGAAGGGATTGACAACCCCTAATCGCGTTGGTTGCGAGTTGCTATCGATTTGTGCAGGTACGAGGGACTTGAGCGTGGCCTCCTACTGGATTGATACCTTGGTTCTCAAAAACCGAGGGAAATACTTACGCTACTTTGCTGCATCATCCTCACCTCTTCGGGGAAAACCAACGCAAGCTCAAGAGGTAGCAAGAAGAATTTCTGGCGCCGTTGCCGGGGAGTCTACGCAAAAAGTCAACATACCAAGTACCCATCACAATCCCTATCTCCCGCATTACATTAGTTGCCATTTGCCTCTCGTTTTCCTCTCCCCCACTTCACCCTTGCCGTTTTATTCGCCCTCTCTTTCTCCTTCCCCTTCTCCTTCTCCGTTTGACTTTTTATCGCTTGCCTTTTTGTTTGCTCGTGTGTTGGATTGCTTGTTTGTCGCGATGGCTCTACCAAATTTTGGTGATCTTCACCTTAAAAGGTTAGAGGAGATCAAAAACAACGCTAGGAAGTTTATGGTTTTGCAATTTGAGCATAATAATTTCTTTAGAAATGAGCTTAAGGAACAAATTTTTTTATGACTTATATGAATAAATAGCTCGATGTTATGTCTAAAGAATTTGATGGTATAAGATCCCAAATTGCTCGTATTGAAAAGATGACTGCTGAAATTTTGGATATGCAAGCTACCTTAGTCAATAAGATGGCCGCAAAACCGAATACCTATGAAAATCAAGATGAAGATCTAAAAGTTATTGATGTGTCCCCTATCAAATCTTGGTTTTGCAATATGAATCTTGATGAAACTGAACATGACCTTCCTTTACCTAGAAGGCGTTCCAAAAATTCGGAGTATTTAGATCTTTATGATGAAATTGATGAAAGTGGAATGGAAAGAAATAAAAATTTAGATGTTACTAAACCCACTATATTGGATTTCAAGGAATTTAATTATGAAAGTTGCTCTTTGAATGATTGTATTTCCTTGTTGCAATCCGTGCTAAATTCCCCACATGCTTATAGTCAAAAGAAAGCCTTCACCGAACATATTGTTGATGCCTGGATGCAATCTTATGAAGAAAAACTTGATTTGAAAGTTTCTATCCCTAGAAAACTCTATGATAAGTGGGAGCCAACCATTAAAATTAAAATTAAAGATCATGAGTTTTATGCTTTGTGTGATTTGGGTGCTAGTGTCTCCACTATCCCCAAGACTTTGTGTGATTTGCTAGATTTCCGCGACCTTGAAAATTGCTCTTTAAACTTGCATCTCGCGGATTCTACTATTAAGAAACCCATGGGAAGGACTAATGATGTTCTTATTGTTACAAATAGGAATTATGTGCCCGTAGATTTCATTGTTATTGATATAGATTGCAATCCTTCTTGCCCTATTATTCTTGGTAGACCTTTCCTTAGAACGGTTGGTGCGATTATTGATATGAAGGAAGGGAATATTAGATTCCAATTTCCATTAAAAAAGGGCATGGAACACTTTCCAAGAAAGAAAATAAAATTGCCATATGAAACCATCATGAGAGCCACTTATGGATTGCCTTCCAAAGATGGCAATACCTAGATCTGTCCTCGCTTTTATGCCTAGCTAGGGGCGTTAAATGATAGGGCTTGTTGGGAGGCAACCCAATTTTATTTTTAGTATTTTGTGTTTTTATTATGTTAGGGAATAAATAAACCATCTACCTTCTGTTTGGATGTGGTTTTATGTTTTAATTAGTGTTTGTGCCAAGCTAGACCTATTGGATCTTCTTGGATGATAGTTATTTGATCTTGCTGTAATTTCCAGAAACTTTGCGTTCAGTGCCCGAATTATAAAAAATCATAAGAACGTGATAAAATACTGATTCCAATTGCTTCTGATCAATAAACAAATTGTCTAGGTCGTCTAATTTTGGTAGATTTTTTGGAGTTCCAGAAGTTTGCGTTAGTTACAGATTACTACAGACTGTTCTGTTTTTGACAGATTCTGTTCTTCGTGTGTTGTTTGCTTATTTTGATGAATCTATGGTTAGTAAAATAGTTTATAATCCATAGAGAAGTTGGAATACAGTAGGTTTAACACCAAAATAAATAAATAATGAGTTCATTACAGTAACTTTAAGTGGTTTTATGTTTTCTTTCTCTAACGGAGCTCACGAGATTTCTATTGAGTTTTGTGTTGTGAAGTTTTCAAGTTTTGGGTGAATTCTTTTGATGGATTATGGAACAAGGAGTGGCAAGAGCCTAAGCTTGGGGATGCCCATGGCACCCCCAATATAATCCAAGGACACCAAAAAAGTCAAAGCTTGGGGATGCCCCGGAAGGCATCCCCTCTTTCGTCCACTTCCATCGGTAATTTACTTGGAGCTATATTTTTATTCACCAACATGATATGTGTTTTGCTTGGAGCGTCTTGTATTATTTGTGTCTTTGTTTGTTAGTGTGCCACAATCATCCTTGCTGTACACACCTTTTGAGAGAGTCATCTATGAATTAAAATTTGTTAGAATACTCCTTGTGCTTATATCTTTTTAGCTATGTAGTTTTGCTCTATGTGCTTCACTTATATCTTTTGAGCGTTATAATTTTGCTCTATGTGCTTCACTTAGATCTTTTAGAGCACGGTGGTGGTTTGTTTTAAAGAAACTATTGATCTCTCATGCTTCACTTAAATTACTCTAAGAGTCGTAATAGCATGGTAAATTGCTTAATATTAATATGCTTGGTATTCATGATTTGTGAAATTTTCTTTTGAGTGTGTTAAATACTAAGAAAAGATTGAAGCATGATAATTGTTTTGAGATATGGAGATGATAATATTAGAGTCATGCTAGTGGAAGTAGTTGTTAATTTAAAGAATACTTGCGTCGAAGTTTGTGATTCCCGTAGCATGCAAGTATGGTGAACCGTTATGTAACGAAGTCGGAGCATGAAGTGTTTATTGATTGTCCTCCTTATGAGTGGCGATCGGGGACGAGCGATGGTCTTTTCCTACCAATCTATCCCCCTAGGAGCATGCAAGTAATAATTTGCTTTGATAACTTCTAGATTTTTGCAATAAGTATATGAGTTCTTTATGACTAATGTTGAGTCCATGGATTATATGCACTTTTTCCCATCCTTCCACCATTGCTAGCCTCTCTAATACCACACACTTTTTGATGGTATCATACACCCACCATATATCTTCCTCAAAACAGCCACCATACCTACCTATCATGGCATTTCCATAGCCATTCCGAGATATATTTTCATGCAACTTTCCACCGTTCTGTTTATTATGACACGCTCCATCATTGTCATATTGCTAGCATGATCATGTAGTTGACATCGTATTTGTGTCAAAGCCACCATTCATAATTCTTTCATACATGTCACTCTTGATTCATTGCATATCCCGGTACCCCGCCGGAGGCATTCATATAGAGTCATATCTTGTTCTAAGTATCGAGTTGTAACTGTTGAGTTGTAAGAAAAATAAAAGTGTGATGATCATCATTTTTAGAGCATTGTCCCAAGTGAGGAAAGAATGATGGAGACCATGATTCCCCCACAAGTTGGGATGAGACTTCGGACGAAAAATAAAAAAATAAAAAAAAGAAAAGGCCTAAAAAAATGAGAGAAAAAGAGAGAAGGGACAATGTTACTCCTTTTACCACACTTGTGCTTCAAAGTAGCACCAAGATCTTCAAGATAGAGAGTCTCCTATGTTGTCAATTTCATATACTAGTGGAAAATTTTCATTATAGAACTTGGCTTGTATATTCCAATGATGGGCTTCCTCAAAATGCCCTAGGTCTTCGTGAGCAAGCGAGTTGGATGCACACCCACTTAGTTTCTTTTGTTGAGCTTTCACATACTTATAGCTCTAGTGCATCCGTTGCATGGCAATCCCTACTCACTCACATTGATATCTATTAATGGGCATCTCCATAGCCCGTTGATACGCCTAGTTGATGTGAGACTATCTTCCCCTCTTTTTTGTCTTCTCCACAACCACTGTTCTATTCCACATATAGTGCTATATTCATGGCTCACGCTCATGTATTGCGTGAAGGTTGAAAAAGTTTTGAAAATGTTAAAGTATGAAACAATTGCTTGGCTTGTTATCGGGGTTGTGCATGATTTAAATACTTTGTGTGGTGAAGATGGAGCATAGCCAGACTATATGAATTTGTAGGGATAACTTTCTTTGGCCATGTTATTTTGAGAAGACATAATTGCTTTATTAGTATGCTTGAAGTATTATTATTCTTATGTCAATATGAATTTTTGTCTTGAATCTTTCGAATCTGAATATTCATACCACAATTAAGAAATTTTGCATTAAAATTATGCCAAGTAGCACTCTTTGAAGTTCTTTGTGTTGGTTGAATAGATGAATCCAAGATTGTGTGATGCATATCGTATAATCATACCCTACTTGAGGTGACATTGGAGTATCTAGGTGACATTAGGGTTTTGGTTGATTTGTGTCTTAAGGTGTTATTCTAGTACAAACTCTGGGATAGATTGAACGGAAAGAATAGCTTCGTGTTATTTTACTACGGACTCTTGAATAGATCGACCAGAAAGGATAACTTTGAGGTGGTTTCATACCCTACAATAATCTCTTCGTTAGTTCTCCGCTATTAGTGACTTTGCAGTGACTCTTTGTTGCATGATGAGGGATTGTTATATGATCTAATTATGTTATCCTTCTTGAGAGAACTTGCACTAGTGAAAGTATGAACCCAAGGCCTTGTTTTGAAGCACTACAATACCGTTTATGCTCACTTTTATCATTAGTTACCTTGCTGTTTTTATATTTTCAGATTACAAAAACCTAAATCTACCATCCATATTGCACATGTATCACCATCTCTTCACCGAACTAGTGCACCTGTACAATTTACCATTGTATTGGGTGTGTTGGGGACACAAAAGACTCTTTGCTATTTGGTTGCAGGGTTGTTTGAGAGAGACCATCTTCATCTTACGCCTCCCATGGATTGATAAACCTTAGGACATCCACTTGAGGGAAATTTTCTACTGTCCTACAAACCTCTGCACTTGGAGGCCCAACAACGTCTACAAGAAGAAGGTTGTGTAGTAGACATCAAGCTCTTTTTTGGTGCCGTTGCCTGGGAGGCTAGGTAAGCGGCACTAACACCCCGTCAACTAAGCTCATTTCTAGCGCCATTGCCGGGGAGGTGAGTGCTTGAAGGTATATCTTAGATCTTGCAATCGAATCTTTTTGTTTCTTGTTTTATCACTAGTTTAGTCTATAAAAGAAAACTAAAAAAATGGAATTGAGGTTGCCTCATATGCTTCATCTTTTTAATATCTTTCATGAAAATAAGGATTCCGATAATTGTGCCAAAGTGTTAGAAGAAGAATGCATTAAAATGTTTGGCACTAAATATTTGAATGATGAGCATGATTGCAATGTTGTTAGTATGAATTCTTTGAATATCCATGATGGTAAGGATATGCAAAGCCACAAGCTTGGGGATGCTATGTTTGATGAAGATGATATTTTCAGTCCCCCTAGTTTTGATGAGCAAATTTACTATGATGATAGCATGCCTCCTATTTATGATGATTATATTTATGAAAGTGGATTTGGAGAGGTCATGACTTTATTTAGTGATGAATCCACTATTTCGGAAGAGGTTCCAATTGATTATGAGAACAAAGTTGCTATCTACGATGATTATTGTGATGACATGTATGATATAAATAATAATGATAACTATGAAACTTGTCATTATGATTTTAATTTTCAATTGGATTATGCCTCACATGATAGTTATTTTGTTGAGTTCGCTCCCACTACTATTCATGAGAAGAAATTTGCTTATGTGGAGAGTAATAAAAATTCTATGCTTATGCATCATGAAAAGAATGGTTTATGTGATGGTTATATTGTTGAATTCATTCATGATACTACTGAAAATTATTATGAGGGAGGAATATATGCTTGTAGGAATTGGAATAATATCAAGTTTCCTCTCTATGTGCTTAAAATCTTGAAGTTATGCTTGTTTTGCTTTCCTATGCTAGTTGATTCTTGTTCCCACAAATTGTTTGCACGCAAAATACTTATGCATAGGAAAAGGGTTAGGCTTAAATGTTTTAGTCATATTCTTCATGACGCTCTCTTTATGTTTCAATTCTTATCTTTTATGTGAGCGTCATTGAAATCGTCATGCCTAGCTAGAAAGGCATTAAAGAAAAGTGCTTGTTGGGAGACAACCCAATATTTACCCCACTTTTTTTGTGTGTCCACATGATTAAGCTACTTTAGTAATCAATTTTTATAGATTTTGTTTCAATAAAGTGCCAAGTAGAACCTTTGGGAAGACTTGGGTGAAAGTTAATGTGATCTTGCTGTAAAAAACAGAAACTTTGCGCTCACGAGATTAGCTGTCATTTTTTTTACAGAACAGTGCTTTTAAGTTGATTCTTTTTGCAGAAGATTAATAGACAAATTCCTCACGTCCACCAATTTATTTCATAATTTTTCGAGTTACATAAGTATTCGAGAGTTATAGATTACTACAGACTGTTTTGTTTTTGTCAGATTCTGTTTTGTATGTGTTGTTTGCTTATTTTGATGAATCTATGAGTAGTATCGAAGGGTATGAACCATATAGAAGTTGGAATACAGTAGATATTACACCAATATGAATTTAGAATGAGTTCACAACAGTACCTAATAGGTGGTTTTATTTTCTAATACTAATGGAGCTTATGAATTTTCTGTTGAGTTTTGTGTTGTGAAGTTTTCAAGTTTTGGGTAAAGATACGATGGACTATGGAATATGGAGTGGCAAGAGCCTAAGATTGGGGATGCCCAAGGCACCCTAAGGTAGGTAATATTCAAGTACAACCAATAGTCTAAACTTGGGGATGCCCCGGATGGCATCCCCTCTTTCGTCTTCGTTCATCCGTAACCTTACTTGGAGCTATATTTTTATTCACCACATGATATGTGTTTTGCTTGGAGCATCATTTTGTTTTATTTTGTTTTGCTTGATGTTTGAATAATATCCCAAGATCTTAAATTCTTAAATGTGAGAGAGTCTTCATATAGTTAAATAATTACTCAACTACTTATTGATCTTCACTTATATCTTTCGGAGTAGTTTGTCGTTTGCTCTAGTGCTTCACTTATATCTTTTAGAGAACGACAGTGGTTTTATTTTGAATAAATTAATGAACTCTCATGCTTCACTTATATTATTTTGAGATTCTTTTAGGACAGCATGGTAATTTGCTTTGGCTATGAATTTAGTCCTAATATGATGGGCATCCAAGAGGGATATAATAAAAACTTTCATATAAAGTGCATTGAATACTAAGAGAAGTTTGATTCCTTATGATTGATTTGAGATATGAAGATGGTGATATTAGAGTCATGCTAGTGAGTAGTTTGAATTTGAGAAATACTTGTGTTAAGGTTTGTGAGTCAAGTAGCATGCACGTATGGTGAACCGTTATGTAACGAAGTTGGAGCATGAGATATTTTTTGATTGTCTTCCTTATGAGTGGCGGTCGGGGATGAGCGATGGTCTTTTCCTACCAATCTAGCCCCCTAGGAGCATGAGTGTAGTACTTTGTTTTGATGACTAATAGATTTTTGCAATAAGTATGTGAGTTCTTTATGACTAATGTTGTGTCCATGGATTATACGCACTCTCACCTTTCCGCCATTGCTAGCCTCTCTAATACCGTGCACCTTTCGCCGGTATCATAAAACCACCATATACCTTCCTCAAAACAGCCACCATACCCACCTATCATGGCATTTCCATAGCCATTCCAAGATATATTTCCATGCAACTTTCCACCGTTCTGTTTATTATGACATGTTCCATCATTGTCATATTTCTTTGCATGATCACGTAGTTGACATCATATTTGTGGCAAAGCCACCGTTCATAATTCTTCATACATGTCACTCATGAGTCATTGCACATCCCAGTACACCGCCGGAGGCATTCATATAGAGTCATATTTTTATTCTAGTATCGAGTTGTAATTCTTTGAGTTGTAAGTAAATAGAAGTGTGATGACCTTCATTATTAGAGCATTGTCCCATGCGAGGAAATAAAAAAAGGGGAAGAAAGTCCAAATAAAAAAAGAGAGAGAAGGCCCAAAAAAAGAAAAAAAAATAAAAAATGAGAGAAAAAAAGAGAGAAGGGGCAATGCTACTATCCTTTTACCACACGTGTGCTTAAAATTAGCACCATGATCTTCATGATAGAGAGTCTCCCATGTTGTCACTTTCATATACTAGTGGGATTTTTTATATTATAGAACTTGACTTGTATATTCCAACGATGGGCTTCCTCAAATGCCCTAGGTCTTCATGAGCAAGCAAGTTGGATGCACAACTTCTTAGTTTCTTTTTGAGCTTTCATACACTTATAGCTCTAGTGCATCCATTGCATGGCAATCCCTACCCACTCACATTGATATCTATTGATGGGCATCTCCATAGCCCGTTGATACACCTAGTTGATGTGAGACTATCTCCCTCTTTTTGTCTTCTCCACAACCACCTTCTATTCCACCTATAGTGCTATGTCCATGGCTCACGCTCATGTATTGCGTGAAAGTTGAAAAGGTTTGAGAATGTCAAAAGTATGAAACAATTGCTTGGCTTGTCATCGGCGTAGTGCATGGTTTGAGTATTTTGTGTGATGAAGATGGAGCATAGCCATACTATACGATTTTGTAGGGATAAGCTTTCTTTGGCCATGTTATTTTGAGAAGACATGATTGCTTTGTTAGTATGCTTAAAGTATTATTGTTTTTATGTCAATATTAAGCTTTTGTTTTGAATCTTATGGATCTGAATATTCTTGCAACAAGAAAGAGAATTACATTTATAAATATGTTAGGTAGCATTCCACATCAAAAATTCTGTTTTTATCACTTACCTACTCGAGGAAGAGCAGGAATTAAGCTTGGGGATGCTTGATACGTCTCCAATGTATCTATAATTTTTTATTGTTCCGTGCTATTATATTATCAATCTTGGATGTTTTATATGCATTTATATGCTATTTTATATGATTTTTGGGACTAACCTATTAACCTATAGCCTAGTGCCAGTTTCTGTTTTTTCCTTATTTTTGAGTTTTACAGAAAAGGAATACCAAATGGAGTCCAATTGACGTGCCAATTTTTGATGATTTTTTATGGACCAAAAGAAGCCCTGGAGTAAAAGAGTTGGGCCAGAAGAGTCCCGAGCCATCCACGAGGGTGGAGGGTAAGCCCTACCCCTTGGGCGTGCCCCCTTCCTCGTGGATGACACGAAGACCCCCCCTGACGTGAGACCGACGCCAAAAATACCTATAAATACAGAAACCCCTGAAAAGAAACCTAGATCGGGAGTTCCGCCGCTGCAAGCCTCTGTAGCCACCAAAAACCAATCGGGACCATGTTCCGGCACCCTGCCGGAGGGGGATCCATCACCTGTGGCCATCTTCATCATCCTGACGCTCTCCATGACGAGGAGGGAGTAGTTCACCCTCGGGGCTGAGGGTATGTACCCGTAGCTATGTGTTTGATCTCTCTCTCTCTCTCTCTCTCTCTCTCTCTGTGTGTCTCGTGTTCTTGATACAGCATGATCTTGATGTATCGCGAGCTTTGCTATTATAGTTGGATCATATGATGTTTCTCCCCCTCTACTCTCTTGTAATGGATTGAGTTTTCTTGTAACATCCCAAAATTCTAAATTTTGGAATGTTATATTAAATAAATAGTTTTGATTGATTGTTTGATTGTGGTGTGGTTGCTTGTGTGAAATTGAGTGAAATTTAAAACTTTTTGAAAGTTAAATGAGAGGGAATAAAAGGACTTTCCCAAACTTTCATCTTGCATTTATGATCTCCATGATTCAAATTATTTTCATCATAAAACCCTAGAGTGAAGATGACATGAGTTCTTCCATTGAAATAAATGAAAATGGTTTTGAAAAGATTTGAATTCCATTTGGAACTATTTCAAATTCAGAAACTTTAAGCAACTCAATGATTTTCATGAGAGAAGATAAAATGACTTCTTCAAAACATATGAAATATGAGTTGGAGTTTCAAAGAATCAAATTTAAAGTCCCTTTGAAAATCATTTTCAATTTGGAGTTATTTGGGTTTTATTCAAATTATTTTTGTCCAAAAAAATATATGGAAATTAGGATAAAATGATTCCCAACATCAGAAAATTGGAGAGAAATAAATTTGAAATCATTTTGGTATTTTTAAAATGATTTATATTGGGTTTTATTGCAGCAGTAGCTCTCTTGATTTGTTTGAATTTTTGTAGATTTTATTTGACGGTAGAAAAATTTTCATGTTGTAGAAAATCTTTTTCCTGAAAATTTTGATATATAATATGTCTATATTATGTTTTTAGTTTATTTGGTTTTATTTTTTTATTGTCTATTTACGAAAAAAATTTTCTCGGGCCACCGAACTGGGCCGAAGCCCAGCCGGCCCTATGCCGCCGCCGCCTTTCTTCCCTGTGGCCGACCGGGACTCTCCCGGAGTCCGCCGCCGCCGCGCCTTGCCCCTCCCCTAGGCCTCCCGAGGCCCCTGGCCTTTAAAAGCCGAGGCCGGCACCGATCCCCCTTTCTCTGCTCGCGCCACCGCCCCTCCCGTATCTCGCTGAGCCACCGCCACCGCATCTCGCGCGCACCGCCGCCGCTGCACGCTCCACTCGCCGCCGTAGCTAGCGCCGCTGCCACTCCTTGTCGTCGCCCTGCGTAGCCCCACAGCCCCGCGCTGCCCCGCCCCGCCGATGCCGTAGCCACCGCGCTGTCGCCGCCCGATCTGCCCAACCGTCGTCGCCGCCGGTTTCCAATGAAAACCGCCCGAACCGGTACTAAACCAAACCCGGCCTGACCCGGTTTTCTTTTAAGTTCTGGTTTTGAGGTTAAACCCACTTTTTCTTATTAACCTAGTTAATTAGTGAATGCTCACTGTTTATCTCTTTGCAGGGAACAAATTCATTTGTTAGTGTTCGGTTGCGGACGTTCGTTCGGTAGAATTTTTTTCTTTTCTTTTTTTGTTTTCTCCGAGGGACCTATCAGTAGTTTTTTTATAGTTTAGCCCGTGATCTTCAAACCCTCACAACATTTTGCTCGTTTATCCAAATCCAACGAAACCAATGCCCACTTCTTCGTTATGATCCCCTCTATCCAGATAATCAACTCGAACATATTTTTGAAAGTTTAAAATTGTTTTCACACATATTTGAATTCAAACTTGTTTTGTTCATAACTTGAGTTTTATAAATCCGATTTAGTTGATTATTTTTGCTAATCGAAGCTCTTGAGCTAAACTTTCTGATAAGACCAAATCCACCCAATTTTGATACTGTCAGAGATTGTTTTTTGTTGCAAGAGTTGTTTTATTGTTTATGAAGTTTTCCGAGAACTTTTCTTCGATTCTTTTGCATGAGTGCTTATGTATGCAATTGCTTGCTTGTGATAGATTGAACGGAGTGTGACGAGTAGGACTATTTACGAGTTATGAGTGCCTATCATCTTCATCAACTGTACAAGGCAAGTTCACACTTTGATCATACTTTTCATACCCAGTTTTTATGCATTAGTTTTACCCTCAAACATTGCATGAGTAGGTTTTGATAACATGGGGGTATTGGGAAGTAGTTGATGAGGTAGGAACCTACTGTCTTATATTCAGACCCCTGGGTGTTACTACGTTATGCTTATACTGCTATGCTATGCTCGTAGACGTGGATTGGTTTGAGAGAGTTCATGAAAGATGTGAGAGTTATGTTTAACTAAGGGAAACTTAAGGTGGCTACTTTAATACACCTCTGGGTGGAATCGTTGGGGCACCCTGGAGCATTTAGTGGTTTGCCCGGGCACCTGGAGAACCCAGTGCTTGCCTAAGGGAATCCTGGAGTACCCGTGTGATCACCCTATGGAATGCCACCCAGGCTCAAAGGGATCATAAGATTATTCATGCTAGAAACTTTCGTGTGCAGCCACAAGCCATTATGGGCTATGGCATAGTTGAGTATGTTGTGTGACCTCTTTTAGTGGTAGGCTAGCAGATGTAGGGGGAAGTAGGTGGTACTGTCTACCCAGAGTAAAGAGTTAATGCTTCGGAAAGACTGTGTCTCGATCATCCGTTTCTCAAACAACATGTTGTGCGAGAAATCCAACGAAGGAGATGGAGTCTTGTGGGGAAAAGTGCGCAAACCTCTACAGAGTGTACAAACTAATCATGATTAGCCGTGTCCTCGGTTATGGACATCTTGAGTATCTGGTATTTGAATTATTGATTTGATCTCATCACTTTACTTAATTAATTTGTGGGGTCATAATTATTATTTTGGGATTGAGTTGGACGAACCTTCTCAATAATTTTTTTAACAAACTTTGTAGTTAAATAAAATTTATTCCTTTGTTGTAGGAAAAAAAATTAGCTTTATGCAAAATTAAACTTAGAGCCTCCACCAGCCAAATATGCATGTAGTGATAGTCATTATTCAGCATTGCTCTATAGTGTGAAATTGCCAGTACATTCAATGTACTGACCTACATGGCTGCAACGTCTCATGTTGCGGGAATCTTACGACAAGTAAGTGATACGTTAGGGTTACGATTTCTACACACAACTTTGCCTTTGGTGTTGATGGGAATCCACAACCTTGTTGATACTTCCACTATATGGATTGAGGTAATAGTATTTACATTACTTTATACATATGATTTACTTCTGTTATAAATCCTCGAGTACTGTGTGTCAGCATACCGATCCAAGGATAACACTTAAGCACAGAGACTTCGATCCATTTGGGTCGGATCGCTACAAGATGGTATCAGAGCACATGTTGACTGTAGGACGTGACCCCTAGAAACTGGCAAGCCCATAGGAAAGATTTTCTCTACAACTTCTTTTTCAAAAAGATATTTTACCTCTCTTCTCTTCTGAGCTTATTCAAATATTCCCTTATAGTTAGACTATACCCTTTCCCCTTTTGACCACGCGAAGATTCAACTGATGAGACCACTTCATGGAGTACAAGATATCGGACAACTAAGACCACTATGGAATAGAGAGGATTTTATTGGGAATTAGAATAATGGAAACTACAACGGTTGAAGACTCCGAAGACTAGGAGAATTCGAAGGCTCTGAAGAATTTCCAGATTGGTATGGCCTAGGATGGTTACCCTTATGGAACTCGTGAGACTATAAAAGCTATCAATACCCAAGATCAAGGTGTTGGAGAAAGATCAGAACATGGAGCATTAAAACTCAAAGTTTTGTCAAGAAAACCCTAAGGCAGGAGATATCAACTATGGAATGATAGCTCATGGCAATGAGAAGCGCAGAAACACAACTAAACAAGATGTTATCGTCCACTTATGCTATTGTCACCATGCTGAGTTAAGCATGCATTTCTTCGGAAGGATTGGATGCTAGAAGGCTGATGGAGCACATATCAGCAAAAGATGAAGTTTTAACCTTAGCTGGTGTATCACCAGGATTTGGAGTATTACATCAAGAATTTTAAGATGGACCTGCACGAAGTCGTATTTGACGAGAAAGCATTTTGTGAAGAACTTAGGACCCAGAAGCTGAAGTAGCCAAACTGGAGGAACAAAACCTCGAGATACCGGAGATTCGTCAGGAACTGAAGGACAGTAGGACCATGGTTCATGCCAAGGATGTTGAAACCCAGAAGTTTGGAACGTAACTCCAGAAATATTAAAGGATGTCGCGAGAGACTTTGCGTCAACAGAAATGACCTGGTAGAAGAACTTGAGAAGGTCAAGCACGATCTGAAGAAGCCCATCGGAGACATGAACAAGACTTGAAGAGTTTGGCGACTTTGAAGATTTATTGACCATTAGAAGACCAAACCCCTGTTATATACCTGCGTTAGATACGACGATTGTGAGCTGTCATTTGTTTGATGTTTTTCCGATAGCCACAAATAAAATATGTCTTTTCAAAACTTTTGTTTGTATTGTGTGCATCCCTCTCTATCTCTCTCATCTCACCCCAAAACCCATGGACTCAATAGAGGATGAATAGAGATGAACTCACATTTTTGGGACCGACAAGTCAAATGGAGACGGACCGATGGATTCATAACATGGAAGATCATATGGAGAATAACACTATAGCCGAAAAGAATATGACCCAGCATGCTCTTCAGTGTTTTGAAAGAGGTGCTGCTACTGGGTGGAGGATGTACCAAACCATCAATGGATGGTAAGGAGTAGCCACTTGGAAAGAATTTAAGTTGACTTTGCCAAAGTCTCAGTTTGTGTCCCAGAAATTGAAGACTTATGGAAAGGATATGAAGAAAACTTGTGCATGCAAGCTTTGTGGAGAAATAGGACACAACCATAAAGAACACAAGGATGAATGCCCAAATTGTGACGGAAGTCACCCAACTGAAGAATGCCCAACTAGGCAGATCACTTGTTTTTTGTGTGAAGGGACTACCCACTACCCTGCTCAGTGTCACATTTACCCCATAGTACGAAGAACCATCCAGCAGAAGAAAGAAGAAATGAAAGGATCCCTCATGGAAATTTTAGAGGAACCTGTGATGAAGGAGGAGGTGGAGGACACACCCGAAGAATACCCAATTAAACCTTGCACCAAGTCATGTTATTCATGTGGAGAAGAAGGTCACATCTCCCAAAATTGTCGGAATGGGGACCTAGTAGAATTCCCGACAGAGGAAGTAGAGTATGACCCACATGAAATAGAAGCCCTGATTGGAACAGAAAAGTCCAAGAAGATAAATAGGTTGGATTCCATGAAGGACCTGCATCATATCATATGTTTTAGGTGCAGAGATTCAGGGCACTACTTCAGCGGTTGCCAAAAAGGAAGCCGAGGACCCAATGAGGCTTTGTAATCATAAGGAAACCTCGAGACTTGTCAGAAGTAATATGTTTCCATTCTGATGAAGCAGGGCATTTTGCCAGAGAATGTCCCAAGGAGAAGGAGACTTGCGATAAATAGTTGAGTTGCAACGAGAAATATAGTAGAAGTAGTGGGAACAATTCTTTTATATTTAGGTGTTGAGTTGAGGCTTATAATGGAAATGCAAGAGATTGTAATAATTTGAGAATCAATAAAGTTAGCATCATTTGTACTGAGGATTTATGAGTTGTCACTCTATGAAGAAAGATTTTGACCAATTTCGAGGATATGAGAAATATGGTCTATGGATGAATTTGTGCATTTCAAGGGTGGTAGTACCCTGTGAGGACACTTGACCCCTGGAAAGGATATAATGATATTTCACGAAGTGGACTTCAGACAAAATAAGTACGAGTTTTATCTCGATATGTGGGATACCCGAAGAATATGAAGGGATGATGTCGGTGTCAAAACCGGCGGATCTCGGGTAGGGGGTCCCGAACTGTGCGTCTAGGCAGATGGTAACGGGAGACAAGGGACACGACATTTTTACCCAGGTTCGGGCCCTCTCGATGGAGGTAAAACCCTACTCCTGCTTGATTAATATTGATGATATGGGTAGTACAAGAGTAGATCTACCACAAGATCAGAGAGGCTAAACCCTAGAAGCTAGCCTATGGTATGATTGTTCTCGTCCTACGGACTAAGCCTTCCGGTTTATATAGACACCGGAGGAGGCTAGGGTTACATAGAGTTGGTTACAATGAAGGAGATCTACATATCCGTATTGCCAAGCTTGCCTTCCACGCCAAGGAAAGTCCCATCCGGACACGGGACGAAGTCTTCAATTTTGTATCTTCATAGTCCAACAGTCCGGCCAAAGGTTATAGTCCGGATGTCTGGATACCCCCTAATCCAGGACTCCCTCAGTAGCCCCCGAACCAGGCTTCAATGACGATGAGTCCGGCGCGTAGATAGTCTTCGGCATTGCAAGGCGGGTTCTTCTCCAAATTCTGAATACCTGTTAAATAGTGTCCGGCTTCTTGTAAATGCTACGCTCCTTGGCTTCTACGCCCAATAATGGCCACCTTCCACGTGTCGAACGAATGTGAAGAGCCAGGGTATTTTTACATTTACCCCCCTAGCTGTGCAAATGAGCTGTCTATTAAAGCGACGAGGATTCAGATCCAAACCACACCATCCTCCCTCAGCGAGCATTCATTGGAGCGCGCCCGAAAGAAATCCATTCCATCATGGCCGATCGACGCAACTCCTCTTCTCGTTCTCCCAGCCCCAAGCCCGAAGATTGGGAGAGGTGTTCTGTCCCGCACAGCCAACTGGTGAAGCTTCAGACCCAGGGATTTCTCCACCCAGCGTATATGGTCTCGGTTGGAGCCGGCTCGCCACCTACAATGGCGGAGAGCAGGCGGAGATCTTTCCCAATCCTTCCAAGGGAGAGCGAATATGCCTTGTTCCTTATTTGATAAGAGGACTCGGATTTCCAATTCATCCGTTTCTCCGAGGGCTTCTGGAATTCTACGGCCTCCAGTTGCACAACCTTACTCCTGCCTCCATACTACATATCGCCGGCTACGTAGCCTTTTGCGAGCTGTTTTTGGGCTGCGAGGCTCACTTCGCACTGTGGAAGAAGCTGTTCTGCCTTGTGCCCTGTTCTCAGAGGGGGTCAATATATCAAGTGGGCGGAGCCGAATTATGGCGCATCGCTGGGACCGGATATCCATCTGGAACCCCGAAGAAGGCGTCCGAAGACTGTCCTTCAGAATGGTTTTATATAGAAGATGTCCCTCTGCCGGATCCTATTCGGATCGGCCTTCCCGAGTTCGATAATGCTCCTTTGAAGAAGCGCCGGAGCTGGCGTCCACGGAACCCCCAGGAGGAAGATGACAGAGACTTACTTTACCTGATGAGCCGGATGAAGTTGTTGGCTCAATCAGGACTGACCATGATCGAAGTCATGGCAACATGCATCGTGCGGGGGGTGCAGCCGCTTCAATATCGAGGCCACCCCATGTGGGATTTTAACGGGGAGGATGACGCCACCCGCTGTGGCCGCAAAGGGTCGGACTCATCCGCCGCTCTGGCGAAAATCTTGTCTGATTTGTACAAGGGAGAAGAGGAGGAATTCCTCCGCGTCAATCCACAGGGCGGATTTTCTATGTACAATCCTCCGAGCTGGGTAAGTCAACACTTTTTGCGCTCATCCGTTCCGTATTCCCATAGTTAAATATTTTACCTTGCAAATTCAACGCAAGAGCTGCGTAAGGCAGTAAGGGAGATCAACAGCCCACCTGCACAACCAGAGGATCCTGAGCGGTCCCTCGACCCGGCCTTCAAAGAGGATTCGGACATATCCGTGGAGCTGATTGATAGGGTATTTTATCAATTAAGCGGCGGTGATGCCTTGGTGGCCATTACGGCCGATTACCCTGGGCTGCTCCCAGCTTCGCAGGTAACTGAGACCGAAGTACCAACATTTTGTAAAAAGGATTCGTCCTTGTGTACTTTGCTCACCGTATACCAACGGTGTTTTACAGGGAAGGCCCTTGGGACGCCATGCCGAGCCTGCGGCGACTAGCCAACAAGGGGCTCCGAGGCCGAGCAGGCTAAAAAGGAACGCAGTCTGGACTGAGACACTGGCGCAGAGGCATGGCGTGCCACCTCACTCCATGGTATCGTCTTTTTAAAGACATATTAACGCTCATGCTTTCTAGGAAGAAAAACACTCGCCGGACTATATCCGGAGAGGTTGTCAATCACGCCTTCTCCAGTCGGGCTCCAAGGCCGGACACGGAAGCGGAAGCGAGTACGAGGCATACGCCGGATGCTCCTCCGACAGAGGATGCAGACAGAATGTCCGCCACAAATTCCGATGTGGAGAGCGCCATGAACCACAGGCGTCGCCGAGCCGTTCTCCGTGACGCTTGCTTCTCCCAAGAGGCATTTGACGCCTTCAACTCGGGAGATGCGTACCTCCGTGCTGCTCAAAATGGTCTAGCCAGAGCCATGGAGCAATATGTGAAGGATATACGGGTGAGAGAATTTGATGATTATATATAGTAGTAGCCCCTGAGACTTGAAGCAGTTAGAATAACTGATTTAAGGATCATTTGTTATGCAGGTTCTTACAGAAAAGAATACCCAATTGTCCCATGAGTTTGAAGAGTGCAAAGCCCAACTGCAGGCCGCACTAGCCGCAGCAGAGGAGCCCAAGAAGACCCCCTCTGGTAATATATGTTTCAAATGATAGGTATCATGTAGAGTGCGGCATATATGCGAATCTGACAATAAAATTGTAGATGACGCTGGAGTAAATCCGGATGAGCAACACCTCCTACGCCGGCTAAAGGCCGTCGAGAGCGTGCTTACGAGGGTTAGGCATGAGAAGAATGATCTCCTAGATGCCAACACCCAGCTGGGCATGGAACTAAAGGATGTTCGTGCCCAACTGTCAGACTCCGTTAAGGAGAATCAGCGGCTTCGACGCGACATTTTCAGTAAGTGCTTGAACGAACTTTGAAGAAGAGTTCGACGAAGAAGTCGACTAACAGAATTATGTTTGTAGGTATGCTAACAGGTTGTCCCGTGGAGGAAATGCCCGGTTCTACGGGTGACCTTCTGCCCGAGCTCTCACAACTGCACGAACGAGTTCGACAGGTGATGCAAGCCATTGCCTAGGCCTTATGGCCATCCGTCTCCGTGCCCGAAGGCCTTGGAGAGCTTGCGGAGAAGCTGAAGGGAGCGTGGCGGCGCTTCCGATTATGGAAGATATCGGCCTACCGTCAAGGTGCCAGGGAAGCTTGGGCCATGGTGAAGACGCGGTATATCAAGGCTGACCCAAACCATATGGCCGAGGTCGGACCTGTGGGGCCCGATGGGAAAGAGATCCCTGTTAGTCTAGTGTACGGACAAGTAGAATTGGCCACAAAGTATTCCCAACAGGATTGTAAGTTAGACAGCCTGTTGTATGGTATAGAGGAAGAATTTAGCCAGTCAAAGTGACTATGTAATTGAAGTGACATTTATAATGCCTTCTAGCCGAATTGTAGATCATTTGTCATGGCAGACCTTTTCGCTTCGACCTCTGGACCCGATAGTCCGGAGTGAATCCGAATACCCTCTCGGTTATGAAAAACCGAGGCATGCGTGGAAACCAGGCGTAGGGGTCATTAGTGCTTGAACAGAACAAGTGCCCAACTAGTTATGTTATATTACATGGTTAGTAAGAAACATCTTCCAGGGAGAATAGTTCCGTTAGGGGTTCCTTTCCCTGGGTATGCATGCCCTAAAGTGCATGTCCGGACTGCGAAAAGAATCGCAGGAAAAAACATATGGGGGCATATATAAAAAATAGGTAAAAAATCATCTTTTGTTCACCGACCGAATATTCCCTTAAGAACGCTAGCTTTCGGCTTCACCCATTCTGAGGTACACATCCGGCTGACCCGGTAGTAACAATCGCAGAGGTGCTCCCCTTATGCCCTAGCCGAATTAACGGGTACATAGGGCATAAATAAAAGAGCCAGGCTACCCAGCTTGGCCAAAACTTAAGTCATAGCGATGCATATAATGGTGAAGAAAAGGTACATGCGGAAGGATAACACATGTGTTGGGCATGAAGCTCGTATAAATAAATAAGCTTCTGTGAAAGAAGCCCCCATGTATAATGAGCGCGGATAGCGCGTCAGTTGTGTGCAAACAAGGCACAATTTGGCCCTTAAAGGCTGTGAGACAAAAGAAGGGGAAAAGGAGAGAAAATAAAATACAGGTAGTGTATAAAAAATGGACAGAGGAAGGAGACGAACACAGAGTCCGGCCCTAGGCGTAGAATCTTCGGAGTCTGGCTGCGTTCCATGGGTTCGGCTCGAGTCGATTATCCGATGCATCCCACAGACGGTACGCTCCACCAGTCAGAACATGGTCGATAATGAAGGGACCCTCCCATTTGGGCTTGAGTTTGTCCTTTTTCTTCTCCGGCAGGCGTAGAACTAGGTCGCCAATATTATAAGTTTTGGCCCATACTTCTCTGCTTTGGTATCTTCGAGCCTGCTGTTGATAGAAGGGACATTTGCATTTCTGCCCCTAACTCGAACCACCTACTCAGATTTGCCCCTAATTTCAAAGCGTGCTCAAATTTGCCCCTTTGCCGTTAAGTGACTACTCAGAAATGCCCTTCCGTCCAGTCAAAGGCCTTTGACCGTCAAAGTCCCATGTGTACTGTAGCTGACGGAAAGTGCTACAGTATTGGACGGAAAGTGCTACAGTACTATATGGATGGGCATTTCTGAGTAGTGACTTAACGGTGGAAGGGCAAATTTGAGCATGCTTCAAAATTAGGGGCAAATATGAGTAGTGGGTTCGAGTTAGGGGCACAGATGTAAATGTCCCTTGATAGAATGCGGAACGGGCTTTTGCCACGTCATGCTCCTCCTCCAGGGCATCCAAACTGTCCTGCCGATCGAGCTCCGCTTCTCTTTCTTCGTACATGCGCACTCGAGGTGAGTCATGAATTATGTCGCAGGGCAGAACCACCTCTGCGCCGTATACCATAAAGAATGGTGTGTATCCGGTAGTGCGATTCGGCGTGGTCCGCAGCCCCTAGAGTACGGAGTCAAGCTCCTCTACCCAGTGCATGTTAGATTCCTTTAGGGACCGCATTAATCTGGGTTTGATGCCGCTCATGATAAGACCATTTGCTCGTTCGACTTGACCGTTAGTTTATGGGTGATAGACGGAGGCATAATCGAGCTTGATGCCCATGTTTTTGCACCACAGTTTTACCTCGTCGGCCATGAAGTTCGTTATGTTATCAGTGATGATGCTGTGGGGGACGCCATAACGGTGTACAACCTCGGATATGAAGTCTATCACCGGTAAGGATTCGACCGTCTTAACAGGCTTGGCTTCTATCCATTTGGTGAATTTATCCACCATGACCAACAAGTATTTTTTTCTTGTGGGTTCCTCCTTTAAGGGGTCCCACCATGTCGATCCCCCAGACCGCGAAGGGCCAGGTAATGGGGATTGCGTGGAGGGCGGTGGGTGGCATATGGCTTTGATTTGCAAAAAGCTGGCAACCCACGCAGCGTTGGACCAGGTCCAGCGCATTTGCCCAGGCCGTAGGCCAGTAAAAACCTATACGGAAGGGAAATATGCCCTAGAGGCAATAATAAAGGTATTATTTATTTCCTTATATCATGATAAATGTTTATTATTCATGCTAAAATTGTATTAACCGGAAACATAATACTTGTGTGAATACATAGACAAACTAAACGTCACTAGTATGTCTCTACTTGACTAGCTTGCTAATCAAAGATGGTTATGTTTCATAACCATAGACATGTGTTGTCATTTGATTAACGGGATCACATCATTAGGTGAATGATGTGATTGACATGACCCATTCCATTAGCTTAGCACCCGATCGTTTAGTATGTTGCTATTGCTTTCTTCATGACTTATACATGTTCCTATGACTATGAGATTATGCAACTCCCGTTTGCCGGAGGAACACTTTGTGTGCTACCAAATGTCACAATGTAACTAGGTGATTATAAAGGTGCTCTACAGGTGTCTCCAAAGGTACATGTTGGGTTGACGTATTTCGAGATTAGGATTTGTCACTTCGATTGTCGGAGAGGTATCTCTGGGCCCTCTCGGTAATGCACATCACTTAAGCCTTGCAAGCAATGCAACTAATGAGTTAGTTGTGAGATGATGTATTACGGAACGAGTAAAGAGACTTGCTGGTAATGATATTGAACTAGGTATTGAGATACCGACGTTCGAATCTCGGGCAAGTAACATACCGATGACAAAGGGAACAACGTATGTTGTTATGCGGTCTGACCGATAAAGATCTTTGTAGAATATGTGGGAGCCAATATGAGCATCCAGGTTCTGCAATTGGTTATTGGCCGGAGACGTGTCTCAGTCATGTCTACATTGTTCTCGAACCCGTAGGGTCCGCACGCTTAACGTTACAATGACAGTTTCATTATGAGTTTATATGTTTTGATGTACCGAAGGTTGTTTGGAGTACTAGATGTGATCACGGACATGACGAGGAGTCTCGAAATGGTCGAGACATAAAGATTGATATATTGGACGACTATATTCGGACACCGGAAGTGTTCTGAGTGATTTCGGAGAAAACCGGAGTGCCGGAGGGTTACCAGAACCCCCCGGGAGAAGTATGGGGCTAATGGGCCTTAGTGGAGAGAGAGAGAGGGGTGGCCAGGGTGGGCCGCGCGCCCCTCCCCCTCTGGTCCGAATTGGACTAGGAGAAGGGGGGCGACGCCCCCCTTTCCTTCTCCCTCTCCCCCTTCCTTTCCCCCTCCTAGTAGGAGTAGGAAAGAGGGGAGTCCTACTCCTACTAGGAGGAGGACTCCTCCTACTTGCGCACCCTGCTAGGGCCGGCCGGCCTCCCCCCTTGCTCCTTTATATACGGGGGCAGGGGGGCACTTATAGACACACAAGTTGATCTTCGTGATCGTTCTCTTAGCCGTGTGCGGTGCCCCCCTCCACCATAATCCTCGATAATATTGTAGCGGTGCTTAGGCGAAGCCCTGCGATGGTAGAACATCAAGATCGTCACCACACCGTCGTCCTGACGGAACTCATCCCCAACACTTAGCTAGATTGGAGTCCGGGGATCGTCATCGAGCTGAACGTGTGCTAGAACTCGGAGGTGCCGTAGTTTCAGTACTTGATCGGTCGGGCCGTGAAGACGTATGACTACATCAGCCGCGTTGTCATAACGCTTCTGCTATCGGTCTACGAGGGTACGTAGACAACACTCTCCCCACTCGTTGCTATGCATCACCATGATCTTGTGTGTGCGTAGGAATTTTTTTGAAATTACTACGTTCCCCAACATGAATTATGTCGCAGGGCAGAACCGCCTCTGCGCCGTATACGATAAAGAATGGTGTGTATCCGGTAGTGCAATTCGGCATAGTCCGCAGCCCCCAGAGTACGGAGTCAAGCTCCTCTACCCAGTGCGTGTTAGATTCCTTTAGAGACCGCATTAATCTGGGTTTGATGCCGCGCATGATAAGATCATTTGCTCGTTCGACTTGACCATTAGTTTGTGGGTGATAGACAGAAGCATAATCGAGCTTGATGCCCATGATTTTGCACCACAGTTTTACCTCGTCGGCCGTGAAGTTCGTGCCGTTATCAGTGATGATGCTGTGGGGGACGCCATAACGGTGTACAACCCCGGATATGGAGTCTATCACCGGTACGGATTCGGCCGTCTTAACAGGCTTGGCTTCTATCCATTTGGTAAATTTATCCACCATGACCAGCAAGTATTTTTTCTTGTGGGTTCCTCCTTTAAGGGGTCCCACCATGTCGAGCCCCTAGACCGCGAAGGGCCAGGTAATGGGGATTGTGTGGAGGGCGGTGGGTGGCATATGGCTTTGATTTGCAAAAAGCTGGCAACCCACGCAGCGTTGGACCAGGTCCAGCGCATCTGCCCGGGCCGTAGGCCAGTAAAAACCTGTACGGAAGGCCTTGCTTACAAGGGCCCGGGCTGCTACGTGGTGGCCGCCGAGTCCGGCATGAATTTCTGCCAGAAGCTTCCGCCCCTCCTCTTCGGAGATGCACCTTTGAAGGACTCCGGTGGTGCTTTTCTTATAAAGCTGTCACTCATGGACCCTGTAGGCTTTAGATCACCGTAATATGCAGCGTGCCTCGTTTTGGTCCACAAGGAGTTCCTGCCTAGTTAAGTAGGCCAGGAATGGTTCTGTCCACGGGGCGATGACGGCCATTATAACGTGGGCTGAAGGTGTTATTTCGGTGGCGGAGCCTCCGATTATGTCAGAGTGTTCGGAATCGGGCATTGCGGTTGGGTCCGGTCTGTTGTTACCAGTGTCCCTATCGGTGTCAAAACCGGCAGATCTCGGGTAGGGAGTCCCGAACTGTGCGTCTAGGCGGATGGTAACAGGAGACAGGGAACACAATGTTTTACCCAGGTTCGGGCCCTCTTGATGGAGGTAAAACCCTACGTCCTGCTTGATTAGTATTGATGATATGGGTAGTACAAGAGTAGATCTACCACGAGATCAAGGAGGCTAAACCCTAGAAGCTAGCCTATGGTATGATTGTTGTATGTTGGAGTTGTTGGTGTTGTCCTACGGACTAAAACCCTCCAGTTTATATAGACACCGGAGAGGGTTAGGGTTACACAAAGTCGGTTACAATGGTAGGAGATCTGAATATCCGCATCGCCTAGCTTGCTTTCCACGCCAAGGAAAGTCCCATCCGGACACGGGACGAAGTCTTCAATCTTGTATCTTCATAGTCCAGGTGTCCGGCAGAAGGTATAGTCCGGCTACCCGGACACCCCCTAATCCAGGACTCCCTCAGTAGCCCCTGAACCAGGCTTCAATGACGACGAGTCCGGCGCGCAGATTGTCTTCGGCATTGCAAGGCGAGTTCCTCCTCCAAGTTCTTCATAAAAGTTTATAAACACTAAAAGTAGTGTCCGGCTGTGCAAAATAAGTTTCCACATATTGTCATAGAGAGAATAATATTAACACAAATCTAATCTGCTGATGTATCCCGTAGCGTGAAACGCTACGACCAAGCCTTTATTTGAATCGTTTTTACTTCCCCACCTCAGCACATTTTGCAAGGCGGTTTCCTTGGCATGTCTTGTCAAAGCAGAGATCGTGTCCCCCATTTACGAGATTCTCATCAATACGGACGTGGGTAACCGAACCGCGCCATTTATCACGGCGCTTGGGAGATAGGAGAGTTTTACCAGGCTGGTGAGGACGCATAGCCACATCCGCCCATATAAGGGGATAAGGATCCACCTTTCTACCTACGCCTTCTTCCTCCTTTGCCTATCCATCTCCTACGCACCCGAGCTCTAGTGCCCAAGTCCGCACTTCCCACCTCAACCTTCTCCAGCCATGTCCAGAGTGGGAGGCAAGTGGATGGTCTCCTCCGTTACGGAGGGCCATGTCAAAAAACTAAGGAAGGCCGGATACTTGTCCAACAACATCGCGCACCGGCTTCCTGAAGAGGGGCAACTCCTTCCCACCCCAAGGCCCCATGAGAGGGTTGTATTCCTTCCCCACTTCCTCCGCAGACTGGGCTTTCCTCTCCACCCATTTGTCCGGGGGCTCATGATCTACTACGGCCTGGATTTCCACGATCTGGCCCCGAACTTTGTCCTCAACATATCGGCGTTTATTGTCGTGTGCGAGGCTTTCCTTTGCATCCGCCCCCATTTCGGCCTATGGCTCAAGACCTTCAACGTCAAGCCAAAGGTGGTGCGCGGCAACCAGGCGGAGTGCGGAGGTGCCATGGCGGGCAAAATAGCCAACGTCCTATGGCTCGAGGGATCTTTTGTGGAGACCCTGAAGGGGTGGCAGTCAGGGTGGTTTTACATCACCGAGCCGCGCGATCCGGAATGGATCGCCGCCCCTGAGTTCCGGTCCGGACCCCCCATGTGACTCACGTCTTGGAAAGAGACGGGCCTATCGTGGGGCTACCAAGACGGGGTGACCGGACTGCAAAAATGCATCCAAACCCTGGTGAACAAGCAGCTAAAGCTTGTCAATGTAGTCTAGGTTATGCTCGTCCGCCGGATCCTCCCGTGCGAACAACGGGACTTCAATCTGTGGGAGTTCAACCCGGCGCAGCACCCAACCCTTAGCAGGCTTTTCGACACAACGTACGAAGAGGTCTGGAAGGTGCTGGCCAAAGGCGCCGAGGCTCCCGCATCCGCCTCCGAGGACCGCGGATTCAGCTCGCAGCGTCACGCTGGCGAGGTAAGCTATTTTCACCTTTTACAGGATATTAGTTCTTCATAGTTTGACTCTATGCGGGATCTAAACTCCCTCACCTTTGACAGGAGTGGCAGGCGAAGTCCGGACAGATCGACTGTCCGGCTCCTTTGCCCGAAGACCCAGCAGATGCTCGTTTATCGAAGCTGCTGGCTCCGGCACCTTATGTGGTGCCAGAGAAGAAGGCCAAGAAAAGGGCCACGGGGACTCGAAAGAGTTCCCCGCGCCAGGAGGTGTCGGATTCTTCATCCGACGAAACCGAGACGCGCTCCTCCCGTGAAAACGAGGAGGAGGAAGAAGAAACCTCTCCCCCTCCAGCGGGAGGAGGAAAGAAGAGGAAGGCCGCCCCAACAGGGGAGGCCGAAGGGTCCAAGAAGGGGAAGACCCTTCCTCCGGACTACTCCCCCGACGCCGACGAGGGCGAAGAGGAGTGGCCGCAAAGGGCCAGGCGCCCGGCGGGATCGTAAGTATTCGGATACCAGAGTAACTCATAGCATTCCTTTGTTGCACAACTTTTCCTTATGTCGAATATAATTATGCAGCCCGCCCAAGGACGGGCTCGACGAGTCGTTGAGCGGCTCCCTGGACTCGTCGGATGTGAATTCACTTCCGACGGCTACCTCCCCCCGCCCTACGGACGACGCCGAAGTGTTGTCCCAACAGGTTCCAAGCCAAGAGGAGGTGGTCCTGGAGGCGCCGCGAGGCGACCTCCCGGACTCCAGGAGTGAAGGGGACAAGACCCCCCAGGGCTCCATGTCCGGCTTTGAGCCGGACACCGCGCCGGAATCTTCAACGGTTCCGGACTACGGTAGGCGAACTCCTTCTAAGAGGAGCAAGCCTTTTGAGCCGGCGGCCTCCATCCAACCGGAGGTGCCGGACAATCTACTGGAGGTGCTTAACGGCGCCTCCATCGACGAGGAGCACCGTACTATTATGAGCACGGTGATCCAGAAGGTTCAGTCCGCTAAGAGCGGGCTGACTGAAGCTTGTGCTAGCCTTCTAACAGGCTTCGAGGTAAGTAAAAATATGTAAAAATATTACCACATAGACAGTAGCCCCTGATGCTCTGTTTGGCGTTCGGAAAGAAAAGCCGAATAGAGGATCAAATAATTTCGCAGGAGTCTAACAAAAAATGAGTCAATATGCGTGTGCAGGCTTCGCTGCTTGCTACCGCCGCACTGACTGCAGAGGTAGGCACCCTGAAGCAGGGTCTCGAGCGGTCCGAGCAAGAGCTCGGCCTTGCCAAGCGGCAGCTCGAGGAGAAAGAAGATAAGAGATACCTTATAGAAATATATAAAAAGATGCAATTGCAAAAAATGAAAGGATTATGCTACTTATTGCAGGGGCCACAATTGAGGTGGCAACCCTCAAGCAGGCGCTGTCCGAGGCTGAGAAGAGAGTGGCCTCAGAGCGCACCGAGCGGGAGGAATTTGAGGCGTAGGTCGGCGAGGCGCAGCAAGAGCTTCAGGCTCTCATGAAAAAACATGAGAGTTTGGAGCTTGACTCGAAGACGCGAGCGTCCGAGCTCGCCACGGCCATTGAGACTGCCAATTCTGCCAAGGCCGAAGCCCAGAACGCCCTCCAGGAATTGGATGCGGTGAAAAAGATAGCGGCTGGTAAGGCATTTTTTATGCAAAGCAGACATTTAAAAGTAAGCTACTTGTTACTTACCCGAATCCGGAGCTCTTCAGGGGCGTTCGCAGATCTTCCCCGTAGCGTATCTAATGCCGCCGCATTCTATCGAGCCGAAGAAGGCAGCTCGACGGAAAAGGTGTTCTGGTCTCAGTATGCTGAGGCCGGACACCCTGTGCCCTTAAGCGACCAGCTGAAACAGCTGGTCGAGCTCCACAAGGTGGCCGAACAGGCCATGAAGGGCTTCATAGTTCGGCTGTGGCCTGGAGAGGCCCTGCCTGGGAGCTACTTTGGACCGGTGCGGCGGCTGGTGGAGGCCTGTCCAAGGCTCGAGGTCATCAAGCGCTCCATCTGTATCGAAGGAGCCCGGAGGGCCCTTGCCCGTGCTAAGGTGCACTGGGGCAAGCTGGACGGCGAGAAGCTTGTGAAGGACGGGCCTCCGCCGGGGAAAGAGCATCGCAAACCCGAGAACTATTATAAGGATGTTCTGAAGGGTGCCCGCCTTGTGGCGGATGAATGTACCAAGGATGTAATTTTTGAATGAACTCGCTCGTGTTATCCTGTGCACTGAAAACTTGTTCATGTGCGCTAAGCAATGCTTGTTGAATTTAAAATATTATTTTCTGTGCGGCCGTTTATCAAAAATTGAGAGATGGCCAGTTGTCGGCTTCTGCCCCCATAACACTAGTGCTGGGGTGTTCGGGATAAACCTGGGCGTTCTTTTTCCCATGTTTGGGACCTACGAGGGAGGCGCTCAACATAACGAACAAGGCAGTCGAACTATAATGCTTGAACACTCTCACTTAGCCATATAACTCTATAGTTTTAAATTTCGGCGAAGACCCTAGTATTCGGAAGACCGAGTTCGGGGCGCTATCCACGCCTTAGCCGGACAAAATCCGGTTCCTCGCTCTAAGCGGCATAGGTCTTTAAGGACCCGAAAAACCTCACGAACAGCGACCGGTCTCTCGCCTTATCATGACAGTCAGTTTTAGCTTTCTCTACTGAGGTGCTCAGCCCAGCTCAACTGGGGCACAATCGCAGTAGTTCTCCTAGTGCTACCTTAGCCGATATAGCGGAACGTAAGGCACCAAAACATAGGAGCCGGGCAAACCCAACTATTGACCCAAATCATGATTCGGAGCCGATGCATATAGTGCTATAAGTTCGGGGTGCCGCACTTGTGAAAGTGTTCGGACTTCTCACACCATATTAAGGGGTACTGGAGCCCCTGGCGTACTTTCCGTACCACAGTGTACGGGTGCAACATGTCATTAGTGAACATATATAGAAAGAGAGTAATGCAAAAAATAGACAAAAAGGTATGCATTGTTTATAAGAAGGCTGCTATCCAAGCAGAACGATACAAATAGTGCGATAAGCAGAGAGAAATTGGACTATTTAACATGTCCTATCCAGGGGCAGGCCGCGGAATTGTATTTAAAACAGGTATACTGCTCGTAATAGAGACCATCTGGGAGTTCCATAATGCGGCATGGCTTGTCTGCTTCCCTGGTTCTTGCATCGTTTGTGCGGCAGTTGAATTGCCAAAGAGGTCGTCCGAAGTATGGAGTCCTGAAAGTAAGAGAAAATAAAGAAAGAATTCGGCATCCCCTAGTACGGTTTAAGCCGTGTTTTGGGGGTGCCGTGATGATGCCCCTTCCCCTGCGCCCATTGTATTTTGAGAGCGTAGTTATGTACGCGAAGTACTGGTTTCGCTATTTTGCGAGGGCTGGGGTTGGGGCCGCATTGCTACGCCTGCTCGGAACATGCCAGGCGGTCTTGTTGTAGGTTACTCCGGGCGTGCTTGACAGTGTCCGGCTTTTTGAAGGCCGGACTGGAGAATTGCCTAGAGAGACTGCTTTGTACTTCTGCTGCGAGCGCTACTGTATGCTCCTCCGTTCGGAGAGAGCGTTTGGTGTTTCCATTGACAGTGATTACTCCTCTAGGGCCTGGCATCTTGAGCTTGAGGTATGCATAATGCGGTACCGCATTGAACTTTATGAATGCGGTTCGTCCGAGCAGTGCGTGATAGCCACTGCGGAACGGTACTATGTTGAAGATTAACTCCTCGCTTCGGAAGTTATCCGGAGATCCGAAGACCACTTCAAATGTGACTGAACCTGTACAGTTGGCCTCTACACCTGGTATGACGCCTTTAAAGGTCGTTTTGGTGGGTTTAATCCTCGAGGGATCTATGCCCATTTTCCGCACTGTATCCTGGTAAAGCAGGTTCAGGCTGCTGCCGCCGTCCATAAGGACTCTTGTGAGATGAAATCCGTCGATAATTGGTTCTAGAACCAATGCGGCAAACCCGCCATGACGGATGCTAGTGGGGTGGTCCCTTCAATCAAAAGTGATCGAGCAGGAGGACCATGGGTTGAACTTTGGGGCGACTGGCTCTAGCGCATATACGTCCCGTAATGCACGCCTCCGCTCCCTCTTGGGGATGTGGGTTGCGTATATCATGTTCACCGTCCGCACTTGTGGGGGAAAACCCTTCTGTCCACTGTTGTTCGGCGGCCTGGGGTCCTCCTCGTCATCGCTACGCAGCCCCTTGTCTCTGTTTTTGGCATTTAATTTGCCTGCCTACTTGAACACCCAACAATCCCTGTTGGTGTGATTGGCTGGTCTTTCGGGGGTGCTATGTATCTGGCACAAGCGGTCATGTATCCGGTCCAAACTAGACGGGCCCTGAGTATTTCTTTTGAATGGATTTTTCCGTTGACCGGATTTGTAGGCTCGGAATCCGGCATTGACTACCGTATCCTCGTTGCTGTCGCTGTTAACGCGGCGTTTTTGCTTGTTTCGGTGCGACCTGCCAATTTTGTCCTTGGTATCCGAATTGCCAAGGTTCTTGGTTAAGTTGTTGCTGCGAGCTAGCCAGCTGTCTTCTCCCGTGCAAAAGCGGGTCATGAGTGTCGTGAGGGCTGCCATAGATTTCGGCTTTTCCTGTCCCAGGTGCCGGGCAAGCCACTCGTCGCGGATATTATGCCTGAAGGCTGCTAGGGCCTCTACGTCCGGACTGTCGACTATCTGGTTTTTCTTTCTTAGGAACCGTGTCCGGAATTGCCTGGCCGATTCCTCTGGCTGCTGAATTATGTGGCTTAGGTCATCGGCGTCCGGTGGTCGCACATAGGTACCCTGGAAATTGTCGAGGAATGCGGCTTCCAGGTCCTCCCAAGAACCGATCGGATCTGCTGGCAAGCTGTTAAGCCAATGTCGGGCTGGTCCCTGAAGTTTGAGTGGCAAGTATTTGATGGCGTGTAGATCATCGCCGCGGGCCATGTGGATATGAAGGAGATAATCCTTGATCCATACCGTAGGATCTGTTGTGCCATCATATGATTCGATGTTAACGGGTTTAAAACCCTCAGGGATTTTATGATCCATTACTTCATCTGTGAAGCATAGTGGGTGTGCGGCGCCTCTGTATTGGGCTATATCACGACGCAGCTCGAATGAGCTTTGTCTACTATGTTCGGGCCGGCCGGATTTATTATGTCCGGAGTGACGATCAATGTCACGTGCCGTAGAGCGCCCACGCGATCCGTAGATCGATCTTGTTTGTCTTGCCTTGCCCTCCAGTATCTCTCGCAGGTCTGGCGTGTTTTCCCGTGCCTTAGTATATTTTGGGCGGCGCCGGGGCATGGCTTGATTGGAGGGCCGAGAGGCCTCTCTGTCACGGCCACAAGGTGGCCGGTCGGCCATGTCATGCGCTGGTGATGTAGGTGCTTCCTCCTCTAATCGGGGTAGCAGCCTGCGCTTTGGGTAACTCTAGAGGGGCGTTCGAGTTCATACTCTTCGGCCGCAAGGACTTCAGTCCATCTGTCAGCTAGCAAATCTTGATCGGCTCTAAGCTGTTGCTGCTTTTTCTTGAGGCTGCTTGCCGTGGCCATAAGCCTGCGTTTAAAACGCTCTTGTTCGGCTGGATCCTCTGGCACGACGAATTCGTCGTCGCCGAGGCTTGCCTCGTCTTCGAAGGGAGGCATGTAATTATCATCCTCAACCTCTCTATCTGCCGCTCTCTCGTGAGGGCTGGCTTCTCCATTCTCCTGTGCTGAATCTTGCTGGAGGGGGTGTTCTTCGGCGCTATCCGGAGTATTATTGTCTCCCGTGCCGGAATCACCATTTTTGCTTTGGCGGGATTTAGAGCGGCGCCGCTGACGGCGGCACTTGGGCTGTTTCTTGGATGTGTCATCCCCCGCTGTTCCATCGCCATCTCCATCTTTTGGAGTGTCCACCATATATATGTCGTATGGCGAGGTGGCCTTCCAGCACCCTACAGGTGCTGTTTCTTGGTCGTCTCCTGCATCGTCGTAAATACCGTCGATGTCTTCAGAGTCGAAGTCGAGCATGTCGGTTAAGTCGTCGACAGCGGCTACGAAGTGGGTGGTGGGTGGGCTTTGAATTTCTTCATCGTCCGTATCCCAACCTTGCTGACTGTAGTCCGGCCAGGGCTCTCTTGATAAAGAGAGAGACTTTAGTGACTTCAGGATGTCGCCGAAGGGCGAGTGCTGGAAGATGTCCGTGGCGGTGAACTCCATGATCGGCGCTCAATCGGATTCAATCGGCAGGGGCGCG
Organism: Aegilops umbellulata; assembly: GCA_032464435.1. Taxonomy (NCBI): domain Eukaryota; kingdom Viridiplantae; phylum Streptophyta; class Magnoliopsida; order Poales; family Poaceae; genus Aegilops; species Aegilops umbellulata. Next base: position 509,537,258 of record CP136056.1, on the reverse strand, counting down.
GGGGGTTCGGAGTCCGCAGAGGAATCCGGATCCTCGGAGTCATGGGTCATGCAGAGTGCGGGGCTGGCGTTCGGCTCGATCGCCTTTGAGATCGAAGCCCCCGAGGCGGCGTCCAACCGCGCATCCTCGATTGGCACAGTAGGTTCCGAATTAAGGGTCGGGACCGAAGTGTGTGCAGCCTCCAGGGCACTGTTCGGTGGCAGAGCCAGATCATGCCCATCGAGACAGTGCGGCACGCTCGGCTGTGGCTCGAATCCGTCGAAGATCAAGTCCCCGCGGATGTCAGCCGTGTAATTTAAACTTCCAAATCTGACCTAATGGCCAGGGGCGTAGCTTTCGATCTGCGCCAGGTGGCCAAGCGAATTGGCCCGCAGTGCGAAGCCGCCGAAGATGAAGATCTGCCAGGGAGAAAAGTCAAACCCTGGACCGCATCATCGTTGATGATCAAAGGAGCCATCGGGCCTAAAAGCGACGACACAGAGGATCTCTCAATGAAAGCACCAATGTCGGTGTCAAAACCAGCGGATCTCGGGTAGGGGGTCCCGAACTGTGCGTCTAGGCGGATGGTAACAGGAGACAGGGAACACAATGTTTTACCCAGGTTCGGGTCCTCTTGATGGAGGTAAAACCCTACGTCCTGCTTGATTAATATTGATGATATGGGTAGTACAAGAGTAGATCTACCACGAGATCAAGGAGGATAAACCCTAGAAGCTAGCCTATGGTATGATTGTTGTATGTTGGAGTTGTTGGCGTTGTCCTACAGACTAAAACACTCCAGTTTATATAGACACCGAAGAGGGTTAGGGTTACACAAAGTCGGTTACAATGGTAGGAGATCTGAATATCTGCATCGCCTAGCTTGCCTTCCACGCCAAGGAAAGTCCCATTCAGACACGGGACGAAGTCTTCAATCTTGTATCTTCATAGTCCAGGAGTCAGGCAGAAGGTATAGTCCGGCTACCCGGACACCCCCTAATCCAGGACTCCCTTAGTCCCTTTCCCATATCACGGATGGCTTGAAAATCCTCTCCAAAAAGATGTTAGGGGGGACCGCATCGCGTTTTGTGCCGATGCGTGCAAGGATGTCTGCCGCCTGATTGGTTTCCCGGGCTACATAGTGAAATTCGAGCCCCTTGAACCGAGCTGACATTTTTAGGACAGCGTTGCGGTATGCCGCCATTTTTGGATCTTTGGCATCAAAGTCTCCATTTATTTGGGATATAGCAAGGTTTGAATCCCCCCGCACCTCTAGGTGTTGAATGCCGATGGATACTACCATCCGGAGACCATGTAGAAGGTCCTCATATTCGCCTGCGTTGTTGGAGTCTGTGTACATTATCTGGAGCACGTATTAACTGTATCTCCGGTTGGGGACGTCAGAACGACGCCAGCCCCCAGACCAGCCAACATTTTGGAGTCGTCGAAGTGCATGATCCAGTTGGAATATGCACCGTACTCTTTAGGGAGTTCGGCTTCCATCCATTCGGTGACAAAGTCGGCCAATACTTGCGACTTAATGGCTTGCCTTGGTTTGTAGGTTATGTCGAACGGGAGGAGCTCAATGGCCCATTTGGCAATCCGGCCCGTGGCGTCGCGGTTGTTTATAATATCATTGAGTGGCACTTCCGAGGCTACTGTCATCGAACACTCTTGAAAGTAGTGCCGCAACTTTCGGGATGCCATTAATACCGCGTATGCTATCTTTTGATAATGAAGGTACCCTGACTTGCATGGACTAAGGACAGTAGAGACATAGTAGACCGGCTTTTGAAGGGGAAATTTATGTCCGTACGTTTCTCGTTCGACGACGAGCACTGCGCTCACAACTTGATGGGTTCCCACAATGTATAACAGCATAGGTTCGCCAATGTTTGGCGCTGCCAGGATTGGTTTGGTTGCTAGTATGGCCTTTATTTCTTCCAATCCGGCTATGGCGGCATCCGTCCACTCAAAGTGTTTGGTGCGCCATAGGAGGCTGTAAAGGGGTAATGCCTTTTCTCCCAGGCAGGAGATAAAGCGGCTTAGAGCCGCCACACATCCGGTTAATTTCTGGATTTATTTGAGGTCCGTTGGGAAATCCAACTATGACAGGGCTCGGATCTTGGCCGGATTTGCTTCAATTCCTCTGCCGGATACAATGAAGCCCAAGAGCTTTCCGGCTGGCACACCGAAGACGCATTTTTTCGGGTTGAGCTTGATGTCATATGTTCTGAGGTTATCAAATGTGAGTCTTAAGTCGTCTACTAGAGAGTCGACATACTTGGTTTTGACGACCACATCATCTACGTATGCCTCCACTATTTTGCCGATCTGGTTTGCCAGACATGTTTGAATCATTCGCTGATATGTTGCGCCGACATTTTTGAGCCCAAAGGGCATTGTGTTGAAGCAGAAGGGGTTGTATGGTGTGATGAATGCCATTGCGGCTTGGTCGGACTCCGCCATCTTAATTTGGCGGTAGCCGGAGTATGCGTCGAGGAAACACAATGAATCGTGTCCTGCTGTAGCATCGATAATTTGATGGATGAGGGGGAGGGGGAAGGGATCCTTTGGGCAAGCCTTGTCGAGGTCCTTAAAATCGACGCACAGGCGCTAGGATTTGTCCTTCTTTGGTACCATCACCAAGTTTGCTAGCAAGTTGTCACAGCCCTAGCATTAGCCTTGCTTGTCATTGCATTAACATCTTGCATCATGTTTAAATTCCTTCTTAAACTTGAAATGGGGACTGTTAAACTCTAGCAGCAAACGAAATTCAACTAGGTGCAAACTTAAATCCTTTCAATGAACCCAAAATGCCCTTCAGAAATGTTCATCATTTCTGGATTGGTCTAGAACCTCTGCCAAAAATGATGCACACTTTTCTAGGTCATTTGTGAATTTTTGGATTTTTGGATTAAACCATAAGTATTTGAATTTGGACATTTAAATTCAATAAAATAGTTTAAGTGTCCAAATAATCTTGAAAACGTTTGAGGGATTTTGGAAATATTTTCAAATGTGCCCACAATTATTTTCAGGATTTTTTACAAAATGAATTAGTATTTGTACTAATTCAAAACAAAGAAATAAAATAGAAAACTGAAACAGAATAAAGAGCGAGAGAGAGAGACAAACCCACCTGGGCCTCACCTGTGCTGGCCCAGCCCACCTGGCCTGTGCCAGTTGTCACCCACCTCTGCCAGTAGGCAGAGGCGTTTCGCCTGCGCGCGCACCCGCGGCCACCTCCTGCTTCCACCTCATGCTGCCTCCCCATCCCCATTCGAGCGCCGAAGATGCCCCGCACCCCCTGCACCTCTCCCCTCTCTTCCCCTCGTCTCCCTCACTCTCTCCCGAGATGGCCGAGCGCCATCCTCGCCGCCGTTCGTCGTAGTCACCAAAAGAGCCACCCCCTCGCCCCTCTGACGTGCCCATGAGCTCCGCCTCCGTCGTCTATGCCTCCTCGACGACTCACGCGACGCCGGATGCCTCCAACCACCGACCCCGACGCCTTCTTCTTCCTCGGTCCGCCGAGATCGCCGGCGACCGTGTGCCCTCCTCGACGCATCCTCGAGCCCGCAGACCCTCTTCGCCGCCTCCCTGTGAGCTAGTACGCCTCCTCCCGTGCTCGCCCCCTCTGTTTCTGTCCGCTAACAGCAACCCCGCTGAGGGAGTCCTGGATTAGGGGGTGTTCGGATAGCCGAACTATATCTTCAGCTGGACTCCAGGACTATGAAGATGCAAGATTGAAGACTTCGTCCCGTGTCCGGAAGGTTCTTTCCTTGGCGTGGAAGGCAAGCTAGGCGTGCGGATATTCAAGATCTCCTACCAATGTAACCGACTCTGTGTAACCCTAACCCTATCCGGTGCCTATATAAACTGGAGGGTTGTAGTCCGTAGGACAAACACATCATAACCATCATCATACCCATAGGCTAGCTTCTAGGGTTTAGCCTCCTTGATCTCGTGGTAGATCTACTCTTGTACTACCTGTCGTGGATTTGTCACGGCAGATGTCCTAGCAAAAGGACTTAGTCATGGAGCCATCGCAACGGGTTAACTTGAAGGGGTTAAAACGGACGCAAGGACACAGTGTTATACTAGTTCGGCCCCTTCGATGAAGGTAAAAGCCTACGTCTAGTTGTGATGGGATTGATGTGTTTCGAGGGCTAGGGAGCAATAAGCTTCGCCTAAACCTCGAGTTGTTGTTGTCTGTCCCTAAACCGTCGTCGGGTCGTCCCCTTATATACACGGGTGACGCCCGTCGGTCTACAAAATCCCAACCTCCGGTTCATAAACGTGCCCGGGTTGGTCTCTCTATTCCTAACTTACAATGCAAGTTTACCTCAGGCCGGTTTACGGCCATAAACCTTTAAACCGATTATAGGCCTTGGGCCCTTCTATTTCTCCTTGGGCTTTAATATCTTGGGTCCATTGACGGAGCTAACCCGGGCCCTGTAGGCCGGTTTACCCCAAATAGCAATATCCCCAACATTAATCTAGCAGGAGTAGGGTTTTACCTCCATCGAGAGGGCCCGAACCTGGGTAAAATAAAGTGTCCCTTGTCTCCTGTTACCATCCGACCTTGACGCACAGATCGGGACCCCCTACCCGAGATCCGCCGGTTTTGACACCGACATTGGTGCTTTCATTGAGAGTTCCTCTTTGTCGTCGCCTTTAGGCCCGATGGCTCCTTTGATCATCAACAACGATGAGGTCCAGGGTGAGAGTTTTCTCCCCAGACAGATCTTCATCTTCGGCGGCTTCACTCTATAACTCCGGTCTATATAAGAGCATCTTCGGTTTACAATCACACCTGTTCTCAAACCGGAATACCTTTGTCTTGTAGATTTCCTCATGGCAAAACAGGTATACGAATGCAACTGGGTTCCCTCTCGCATCACCGAGACCCAATTAAGCAACTTAGTTCTGACTGGCGCCTTGAGTAGCAAAAATGCCATCCATTGGAGGGTTCCAGGGAATGAATGTCCTCCTACCCCACAGGAAGGAGAAGTTGTTGTGTTTGCGGATCACCTGGCCCGGGGCTTTAATCCACCCGGTTCAAAATTTTACCGGGACGTCCTGGCTAATTTTAAGTTGCGCCCACAAGATGTTGGTCCAAACTCAGTCACGAATATCTGCCATTTTCAAGTGCTTTGTGAGGTGTACTTCCAGGAGGAACCTACTGTAGAGTTGTTCCGAGACTGTTTTCATTTGAACCGACGTACTGAATTCACCGACGGCCCTAATATGGAACTGGGTGGTATGGCGATTCAAAAGAGGAAAGAAGTGACTTATCCTCACGCCAAGCTACATAGTCATCCACAAGAATGGAATCACACTTGGTTCTATTGCAAGGATACTTCCTCTGCTGAAGAAAATCCTCTGCCTGGCTTCCGTCCAGAGAGACTTAGCAATACACACCCCTTCCCCCCAAGGCTAACCGCCAAAGAGAGGAGTAAGTATGCCCCTCAACTGTCCAAGCTCAGAGCCTTCATGGCTAACGGTTTAACAGGAGTAGATCTTGCCCGTTGCTGGATTTCATGGAGCATCCTGCCCCTTAGTATCCGCTCCGGTTTAATGTGCCAATACACGGGCCGGGTTAATGATCCTTTGAGGCACTGCAACATTCAGCTGACGGAAGACGAAGTTACGGAAGCTGTGAAAAAGATGCTGAATGAACCGGAATATGTTTGCGCCCGAACCGGCCTGCTTCCCTTTTGTGCTACAAATAAACCACCTGTTGTAAGCATCTCACCTCTGTTTGTTATAGAATTTATGATCTGTTTATATGTATACTGTTAACTCCAGTCCTTTCTGAAACAGGGAGATGATCCGTTTTGGAGCAAGAAGCTTCAAGAGCCAACAGAAAAGGTAACCCGACCCAAAACAAGGGTGAAGAAGCCTGCTCAGAAGAAAAGGAACACCGCTTCCTCTACCCCGGAATTAGATGAGGATGATGTGGGTAATCCGGACCTTGAGGTAGACCTCGATTCAGTTGCCTTACTTTTTATACGTCTTATTGATGATGATATTTGTCAGGACGACGCTGAAGCGAGTAATGCTGAAGGCCCAGAGGTAACTATTCTTTCTTCTGATACAGTTCCTTTGCCTTTGAAAAAACCTCGCCAAGCAAACCGGAAAGTTAAATTTTCTCATCCTCTTGCTTACTTGGATCCCAAATTTCTTGTGAAGACCCAGCAACATGAAGCTCGTTGCACCACCCGGCATAGTGGCCAGGTAGTTACCTCCGCCGGTTTACCGAACAGCCCGGTTCGGAAACGCCGCTCAGAGGTCTCCGATTTATGCGCTAGCTTTCCTCCTAAAGCAGGTTTAATTCGTCAGCCTCTTAATCCATCTGACTCCGATTATCAGGTCACTTCCCATTCATCTTCTGGTGAATCTTCAGCCACTCAACTGCCACCGCTAAAGACAGTTATTGGGTAAGTTGGACCGATCACAACATATTTCCATATGGGTTTCTTAATCCATCTTACACCGTTCTTTCAATCTTTGGGTCTCTCCCAGGGCTAAACCTAGACCGAGCAAGAAGGCTCGTCTGGATAATCCGGCCGAAGGAACTGCCGCTCCTGAACCGGAGAAAACTCCTGGTGCTGATGCTCTAGTTCGTGAAGACATTCAGAATTATCTACCTCCACAAGATGACGCCTATGCTGAAGAAAGGCCTACCAATCCTGCCAGCCGTACCGATCAGCCTGCCAGTCCTGTTCGGGTTGAGGAATCCATCCACCCTTCTGGAACTGTTGATAAACCGACAGTGCCAATGCAGAGCAGCGATTCCAAAGATGATGATGTTGTGATTACCGGCATTGGTCGCTCTGAACCGGGGAACTCTGCTACCTTAGCCAAGCATACTGCTAAGGAAGAAATCTCGGCCATAAAGGGCAAATGGGACGTTGATTCCTCAACGTATGCCGCTTTAAGCGCCCAAGATCTTTATTCTGGGTACCTGAACCGACTGTACACCAGTCGCGATTATGAAGCTGGCATGATCAGGATGATGAAAGAAAAACTTGAGGTAACTCTCTTGTGCTTCATTCTATTGCAACTTAGCTTCTCAATTTCTTCCAATCCGAGATGGTAATCCGAATCATGCTGCCTTGACAACCAAGGTCCGGTTTGAAAAAACCAGGGCTTCAACATAGGTCGTAACCAGAAAACATCATCAAATAACCATTAGCCCCCAAGTGCCAAGTGTAAATACTTGTATTAATCTTGGGACTTTTGTAATGTAAAACATGCGTTAAGATCAAGTACGCATTAGCCCCCAAGTATCGAGCACATAACTTGCTTGTGTGGTTGATACTTCCAAACCGTGCAATATTTTCTGAACACTGCTGATGACCTACTGCAGGGGGATCTGAAGACCAAAGAGAAACAAGTCTCGGACCTTCAGGAAATCCTAAAAACCCAGCAGGCTGAAACTACAAAAGCGAAGGAAGAATTGACCAATGCCTTAAACGTTATGGAACAGCTGAAAGAAAACCGTAAAAAGGAACAAGCTGATTGGGCTACTGAAAAGGCTCTTTTGATTAAAAGGGCTGAAAATGCCGAAGCTGCTCTCAAACCGGTGGTTGATGAATTATCCACCGTAAAGCGACAAATACACTCCATGACCTCTGCCGTCTTTGGTAAATTTCTTTCGATGCCCTTCCTCCAATTTGCACCTTGTCTGCTATATCCTATGTCCGGTTTGTAATCCATCTTGAAACACTGCAGGCACACGTATTGGACACTTGGGTTCTGATGTGCGGATGAAACTCAAAGCTGCTTATACTTTGATTGAACAGTTGTATACCGGAGCACAGAGAGCTATCACCACTGCATCGCATAACAACCCTGCACCGTCTCTGATTCAAGACACGTTAAAAAGGTTATCCATGCTCCCTGCCCGGATTGAAGAGTTAAAAAGATCAGCTGCCCGAACCGGAGCCATCACTGCCTTGATCCGGGCCAAAGCGTGGGTACCAGACTTTGATCCTGTCGAAGCGGCCCAAGGATATCCCAGCTTGAAAGAAGACGGTTCAGATTTCGGCGAAAATGACTTGAGGGCGATAAACCGGGCGGTGCGCCCCCTAGCTTGTCAATTGGCTGAAGAAGCAGATCTGACACATTATCAGGCCCAATATGATAACCAGAACAAGCGAGTAGCTGACCCGATCCCTGAAGCGGAAAACCTTATTCCTCCAATCCGTAAGCATACCTACGCCCCTGACATTGAACCGTCTTTGCTGATTCATGAAGAAGCTGTCTTTCAAGCGTTAATGGGAATCGACTGGACCACTGCTGATTTCCAGCCAATGGGTAGCCATGAGAAGGCTGAAGCGGCGCAAGATGATCCACAACCTTCGAACCGAGGCGGCGAACAGGCGTAATCAAAGCTCCGGTTCACCTTAATTGGTGACGTTAATCCGTAAAAAAAACAATATATTCAGGCACTACGCTGCCTTGTAATAAGATAGTTAATACCTCTGCCTTTGAATGCGCCTTTGTGCACGGGTACTGATGCCCTTGCCATGACTTTTTCCAACTTGTGTTTCCTGTCTTTACTGGGTACAAAGGACGGTCTTTCGACCATACGAACCGTGCTGCGCCTTTGCCAAACCGGGCAACTTGCCTCCGGGTTAAAAAACGGACCAGGCTGTGTCAGCTGAATCGGTTTAAAAGTATTTGTTGTTCCGAAGAACAAAAACACCACAAAAAGGAAGATAACAAAAAACCAAATACGAGAGGAAACGCAATAGTAAAACGCATGCAAATGGTGGTTGCTATGAACCGTTCAGAAGGCGTTACCATCGTCAAGACAAAAAAAACCAAGCCCCCAAGGGGTGTAGCTACGGTTTAAGTCGACTAGGTTCCTAACTGAATCGTGGCAAATATGCCGGTCAAATGGCATTGCATTGGTTCGGATTCGACCAAGCCCCCAAGTGACTCAGTGGCCTAGGGCCGATCAAGTGGCATTGCATTGGTTCGGACACGACCAAGCCCCCAAATGACTTATTGGCTGTTTAAAAGCCGATCAGAAGGCATTACCATCATGAAGACATGACCGAGCTCCCATAAGGTGTAACTACGGTTCAAGTCGATTAGGTCCCCAACTGACTTAGTGGCAAATGTGCCAGCCAGAAGGCATTACCGTTGTCAAGACATGACCAAGCTCCCCGGAGGTGTAGCTACGGTTCAGGTCGACTAGGTCCCCAACTAACTTTGTTGATCTTCTATGAAGCGACCTCAAGGGGTAAACCGGAGGTTGCCCTAAAGCGAATCAACTCCATGTAACCACGCATGATGTGAAGAAAATCAGAGACCCCGCTTTACTCGAGGCTCCGGTTAATTATATTGATAATAATATATACATGGTCATGATATGTACATAAACAGAGCCCAAGGCTCATGTATAATAAGGTCGAAGATAAGCTATGTTCCACGGCCTGCTGGTCTCCTCCTCTGATGTGCGTGAATCTTTGCGCTCTCGAATATCAATCAGGTAGTATGACCCATTATTCAGATTCTTGCTGACCACAAAAGGTCCTTCCCAAGGCGGGGATAATTTATGCATATCAGACTGATCCTGGATGAGCCGGAGCACCAAATCCCCCTCCTGAAAGGTTCTGGTTCTAACCCGACGGCTGTGGTAACGGCGAAGATCTTGTTGGTAAATCGCTGAACGGGCAGCTGCTAAGTCACGTTCCTCATCCAACAAGTCAAGAGCGTTCTGCCATGCCTGCTCGTTGTCCGCTTCAACATAAGCTGCCACACGAGGTGAATCATGTCGTATATCACTTGGGAGAACTGCCTCTGCTCCATAGACCATAAAAAACAGCGTAAACCCTGTGGATCTGTTAGGCGTGGTGTTGATGCTCCATAATACAGACGGTAGCTCCTCAACCCAACAACCGGGCGTCCTCTGCAAAGGGACCAGAAGCCGGGGTTTGATACCTCTCAAGATCTCTTGATTCGCTCGTTCTGCTTGACCATTAGATTGTGGGTGAGCTACCGAAGAAACATCAAGCCGTATATGCTCACGTGCGCAGAACTCTTTCATGGCACCTTTGGATAGATTGGTACCATTATCTGTGATGATGCTGTGTGGAAAACCAAACCGGAAGATCACCTTCTTTATAAACCGAATCGCCGTGGCCGCATCACATTTACTGACAGGTTCTGCCTCCACCCACTTTGTAAATTTGTCAACCGCCACCAATAGGTGGGTCTTCTTATCTTTGGAACGTTTAAAAGGCCCAACCATATCGAGCCCCCAAGTCGCAAACGGCCAAGTAATTGGAATCATCCTCAATTCTTGAGCCGGTATGTGCGCTCGTCTAGAAAATTTCTGGCAACCATCACATAGCCTGACCAGGTCTTCTGCATCAGCATGAGCAGTTAACCAGTAGAAACCGTGGCGGAACGCTTTAGCCACCAATGATTTTGAACCGGCGTGGTGGCCGCAATCCCCTTCATGTATTTCACGTAATATTCCGCACCCCTCCTCAGGGGATACGCACCGTTGCAGCGCTCCTGACACGCTGTGATGATGTAGCTCCCCTTTGAGAATGGTCATAGACTTGGACCGCCGTACTATCTGCCGAGCCAAGATTTCGTCGTCTGGCAACTCACCTCGGTTCATATATGCCAGATCAGGAAGCGTCCAATCCGGGATGACGTGAAGAGCCGCCACTAACTGAGTCTCCGGATCAGGAATAGCCAACTCCAATTCCCCGGGGAGCTATACCGATGGGTGATACAATACATCCAAGAAAACATTGGGTGGGACCGGTTTACGCTGAGAGCCCAAGCGGCTTAAAGCGTCCGCTGCCTCATTCTTTCTGCGGTCCACATGGTCCACTTGATAGCCTTTGAAATACCCTGCCACCATATCTACTTCACGACGGTATGCAGCCATGAGCGGGTCCTTAGAATCCCAGGTGCCAGATACTTGCTGAGCCACTAGATCCGAATCACCAAAGCACCTAACTCGGCTCAGATTCATCTCTTTAGCCATCCGAAGACCATGAAGCAAAGCTTCATACTCAGCCGCATTGTTTGTACAGAGGAACATTAAACGGAGGACATAACAAAACTTGTCTCCTCGTGGGGAAGTTAAAACGACTCCAGCCCCCGAGCCTTCCAATTGTCTGGATCCGTCAAAATGAATAGTCCAATATGTGTTATCTGGCTTCTCCTCAGCTGCTTGTAACTCTGTCCAATCGTTTATGAAGTCGACAAGTGCTTGTGACTTTATGGCCGTCCGGGGTACGTATCTTAAACCATGCGGCCCAAGCTCGATAGCCCACTTGGCAATCCGACCGGTCGCCTCCCGGTTCTGTATGATATCACCCAAAGGAGCAGAACTGACCACCGTGATGGGGTGCCCTTGAAAATATTGCTTCAGCTTCCGGCTTGCCATAAAAACACCATATACCAGCTTCTGCCAATGCGGATACCTTTGCTTGGACTCGATAAGTACTTCGCTGATATAGTAAACCGGACGCTGAACCGGATGCTCCTTCCCAGCCTCCTTGCGTTCTACCACAATCGCCACACTGACCGCTCTGGCGTTCGCAGCAACATATAACAGGAGTGGCTCTTTATCTACGGGGGCTGCCAACGCTGGCGGATTGACTAACTGTCGCTTCAAGTCCTCAAACGCTTTATCAGCCTCCGGACTCCAGACAAATTGATGTGTCTTCTTGAGCATTTGATACAAGGGGATCGCCTTTTCACCGAGGCGGCTGATAAACCGGCTTAACGCAGCAATCCGCCCGGCCACGCGCTGAACATCATTGACGCATTTCGGTTTGGCCAGGGAGGTGATGGTTGTGATCTTTTCCGGATTGGCCTCAATTCCTCTATGGGACACTAAGAATCCCAACAATTTGCCTGCAGGTACGCCGAAAACACATTTAGCTAGGTTGAGCATCATTTGTTACACTCTCAAGCTATCGAAGGTTTCCTTCAAATCGTCAACCAGGGTCTCCTTCTTTCGTGACTTGACCACAATGTCATCCACATAGGCATGTACATTATGACCAATCTGTTCGTGGAGGCAATTTTGCACACACCGTTGATAAGTAGCCTGCGCACTCTTAAGCCCGAAGGGCATAGAAACATAGCAGAAGGCTCCAAAGGGAGTAATGAACGCCGTCTTCTCCTGGTCCTTAACTGCCATCTTGATCTGATGATAACCCGAATAGGCATCCAAAAAACTCAAACGCTCGCAACCTGCCGTAGCATCAATGATTTGATCAATACGGGGGAGAGCAAAAGGATCCGCTGGACAGGCTTTATTCAAGTCTGTGTAATCCACACACATGCGCCAGGTGCCATTTTTCTTAAGAACCAGCACCGGATTAGCAAGCCACTCGGGATGAAAAACCTCAATAATAAAACCAGCTGCCAGGAGCCTGGCTACTTCCTCACCAATCGCTTTACGTCTTTCTTCGTTAAACCGGCGTAGGAACTGTTTTACCGGTTTATACTTAGGATCCACATTAAGGGTGTGCTCAGCGAGTCGCCTCGGTACACCAGGCATGTCAGACGGCTTCCATGCAAACATGTCCCGATTCTCACGGATGAACTCGATGAGCGCGCTTTCCTATTTTGGATCCAAGTTTGCACTGATGCTGAACTGCTTGGACGAATCGCCAGGTATGAAGTCAACAAGCTTAGTTTCGGCAGCTGATTTGAACTTCAAGGCCGGATCGTGGTCCGTAGTTGGCTTCTTTAATGAAGTCATGTCCTCCGGATCAACATTGTCTTTGTACTGCTTTAGCTCCTCCATAGCACAAACCGATTCTGCATAAGTCGCATCTCCTTCCTCGCATTCCAAAGCGATTCGACGGCTCCCATGAACCGTTATAGTGCCCTTGTAACCCGGCATCTTGAGTTGCAGATATACATAGCAGGGCCGTGCCATAAATTTTGCATAGGCCGGTCGTCTGAACAAAGCGTGGTATGGACTTTGGATTTTAACCACTTCAAACGTCAGCGTCTCTGATCTGGAATCATGACTATCGCCGAAGACCACTTCAAGGGCTATCTTACCAACAGGGTACGCAGACTTGCCAGGCACCACCCCGTGGAACACTGTATTGGTCGGTTTGAGATCCTTATCCACTAGTCCCATGCGACGGAAGGTCTCATAATACAAGATGTTAATGCTGCTCCCTCCGTCCATGAGTACCTTGGTGAGCTTATAACCTCCCACCTGAGGCGCCACCACCAATGCTAACTGACCCGGATTATAAACCCTGGGAGGATGATCTTCTCGGCTCCATATGATTGGTTGTTCCGACCAGCGCAGATAGTGAGGCGTGGCCGGTTCAACTGCACTAACTGCCCGCCTCTGAAGCTTTCTATCCCGTTTATCCAAGCTTGTAGTAAAAACATGATACTGTCCACCACTCAACTGTTTCGGGTTGCTCTGATAACCTGATTGCTGCTGCTGCTGCTGGCTGTAACCACTTTGATTACCTTGATTATTTTGGCTGTTCTGTCCGCCCGGATTACCATGGAACCCTGGACCGGAATTTCCGCCGCCGTACCCTGATCCGGAACCTGAACCGCCGCCAGAGCCGTGATCATATTGGAAAATGTTTGAGCTTTTGAACTCCTTCATATTGTAACAATCCTTCCAAAGATGGGTTGCTGGCTCCTCTTTTGTTCCGTGCTTCGGACAGGGCTGGTTTAAGAAAAAGTTCAAACGCTCCGGATTAGGACCGGGATTTCCGCGAAAACCTGGCTGTTTCCCCTTACGCCGCTGGCCCTTATTCTGTGCACTGGTGTTGGCCACAAAATCCACGCTCCCATCCGGTTTACGCTTACCTCCGCCTCCATTGCATGTTGGTTGATGCTGCTGGCCTTTGGTGTTGCTATTCTTCTTTCCCTTCCCTGCTTTGTCGTCACCAGAGTCAGGATCCTTGGTACTGTCAGAATCCGCATACTTCACTAAAGTGGTCATGAGCGTTCCCATATCCGTGCAATCACGCTTCATCCGGCCTAACTTTAGCTTCAAAGGGCCAAACCGACAGTTGCCTTCCAACAGCACCACGGCGGTGTCTGCGTTGATGCGATCTGACGAGTGCAAAACTTCTGATACCCGGCGTACCCAATGGGTAGTTGACTCACCTTCTTGCTGAACGCAAGCTGCTAGGTCAACTATCGACATTGGCTGTTTGCACGTGTCCTTGAAATTCTTGATAAACCGGGCTCGCAACTGGGCCCACGAATTAATGGAATTAGGCGGTAGGATCTTTAGCCAAGTCCGGGCCGTCCCTTCTAACATCATGGTAAAATACTTCGCACACGCCGTGTCATCCACATACAGCATCTCCATAGCCATCTCATAGCTCTCCACCCATGTCTCCGGAGGCTGATCTGCCGTGTAGTTTGGTACCTTGCGGGGGCCTTTGAAGTCTTTAGGCAGGCGTACGTTGCGCAAAGCGGGAACAAGGCACGGTACTCCCAAAGAACTAGAAACCACCCCCGGTTCAATCATAGCAGTCGGGAAGATAGGTGCAAGCTGACGAGCCTGATGTTGCGCTGCTAATCCGGCCTCCTGCGCACGGGCGCGATCCACATTCTCTTGAGCATTGTCGACGCCCGCCGGACTGTTGCCGCGGAGCGCTTCACGCCTGGCATTACTTGAAACAGCCGGCTCCTCCATGCGCCTACTATAGCTCCTGCTGGGGCGAGGGGTGGAGTGAATCCGATCACGGCTTTGTGAATATGCTTCTTGTTGGGCCAAAGCGGTCCTAAGGAGCTCCTTGACTCGGCGTGTCTCTACATCCTGCGGTGAATCGCCTTCGATCGGAATGGCTTCCAACCGAGCTGCCGCCGCAACGAGGTTATCCATCGGGTTGGAATAATGGCCCGATGGTGTTGGCACGGCCTGTGGTGTACCAGCGTTGTGACGAGGCAGGTTTATTATACGGTGCTGAACTGGGGCGCCAACTATCGCTTCCGCACGGTTTACCCCCGGGGTGTTGAAGAGATTTCTGGCATCGAGGGCTGCGGGCAATCGAGATTGGAATTTCCTCTTCAGGACTTCCTGAGATGCATTCTGGTCCATCATGAGCCTGTAAGCCTGTGCATCTAAAGCGGCACGCTCTGCCGTCATCCTGGCCTCTTCTGCTGCCAGCCCCGCTTTAGCTTGAGTGATCTGTTCTCTCACTTTGGCAATCTCGGCATTGTGAACCTCCTGATCTACCGGGTTGGCTTCCGCCATGAGCGCTGCCAGTGCGTCAAACAGATCTGACAACACTTGGGCTGGTGAGTCCGCAGGACCCCCTGCCCGCGCAGCTGTTGCCGCTGCCGATCCGGAGATCACTGCTGCCGCAGTTGATGAATGTGGCGCCGCCTGTGTTCCAGCCATGAAGATCCCAACTCGATTGGGCAGACCAGAGGGGTCCGGAATACTGTCGCCATCGGAGCTGCCCCCAATCCGATCATCTTGCAGCTGGTATAGAGACTCGGTTTCCCCGGTTGACGTTTCATCGCCGGAGTAGATGGCGGTTTCGCCACCGGATTCGGATCCTTCCTCGTAGCTTCCTCCGTGGATGACTCCCACGAAGGCGGGCTTCCTGGTCGGTTTAGCCAGGGTCGATCTCGTGCACTGAGCTGTCTCGACGAGGTCGGTGCAGACGCCCAGCTCGGGGCCCGGTTCACCGATCTTGCCGATGAAAACATGGATGCCGCCAAAGGGGACCCGGTACCCGTACTCGATCAAGCCGGCGTCGGGGCCCCAGCCTGTGCTGTCGATGTAGAGTTTTCCGCGACGACTTTTGGTCATCCGGCCCACAGCGTAGCTCTCGAGTCCTTCAAAGCGGCCCTCCAAGAACTTGAAACCATCTCGCGATAGCCCCACGGTGGGCGCCAACTGTCGTGGATTTGTCACGGCAGATGTCCTAGCAAAAGGACTTAGTCGTGGAGCCATCGCAACGGGTTAACTTGAAGGGGTTAAAACGGACGCAAGGACACAGTGTTATACTAGTTCGGCCCCTTCGATGAAGGTAAAAGCCTACGTCTAGTTGTGATGGGATTGACGTGTTTCGAGGGCTAGGGAGCAATAAGCTTCGCCTAAACCTCGAGTTGTTGTTGTCTGTCCCTAAACCGTCGTCGGGTCGTCCCCTTATATACACGGGTGACGCCCGTCGGTCTACAAAATCCCAACCTCCGGTTCATAAACGTGCCCGGGTTGGTCTCTCTATTCCTAACTTACAATGCAAGTTTACCTTAGGCCGGTTTACGGCCATAAACCTTTAAACCGATTATAGGCCTTGGGCCCTTCTATTTCTCCTTGGGATTTAACATCTTGGGTCCATTGACGGAGCTAACCCGGGCCCTGTAGGCCGGTTTACCCCAAATAGCAATATCCCCAACATTAATCTAGCAGGAGTAGGGTTTTACCTCCATCGAGAGGGCCCGAACCTGGGTAAAATAAAGTGTCCCTTGTCTCCTGTTACCATCCGACCTTGACGCACAGATCGGGACCCCCTACCCGAGATCCGCCGGTTTTGACACCGACATTGGTGCTTTCATTGAGAGTTCCTCTGTGTCGTCGCCTTTAGGCCCGATGGCTCCTTTGATCATCAACAACGATGAGGTCCAGGGTGAGAGTTTTCTCCCCGGACAGATCTTCATCTTCGGCGGCTTCACTCTGCGGGCCAACTCGCTTGGCCATCTGGAGCAGATCGAAAGCCACGCCCCTGGCCATCAAGCCAGGTGGGGAAGCTTAAACTACATGGCAGATACCCTCGGAGACCTGATCTTCGACGGATTCAAGCCACAGCCAAGCGCGCCGCACTATCTCAAGGGGCATGATATAGCTCTGCCTCCGAACAGTGTCCTGGAGGCCGCATACGCTCCGGCCCCGATCATCGATCCGGAGCCCGCTGCGTTCTTTGAGGATGAACGGGTGGACGTCACCTTGGGGGCTGCGATCTTAAAAGCCATTGAGCCAAGTGCAAGCCCCGCACTCCGCATGGCACATGACTCCAAGGAGCCGGACTCTTCTCCGAACTCCGAACCTCCCGCGCCCCTGCCAATCGAATCAGATTGGGCGCCGGTAATGGAGTTCACTGCCGCGGACATCTTTCAGTATTCGCCTTTCGGTGATATTCTGAAATCTCTCAAGTCTCTCTCTTTTTCAGGAGAGCCCAGGCCGAACTGTGGCCTGCGAGGTTGGGATTCGGACGACGAAGAAATTCAAAGCCCACCCACCACCCACTTAATAGCCATTGGCGACGATTTAACCGACATGCTCGACTTCGGCTCCGAAGACTTCGACGGTATGGACGACGAAGACGGAGATGAACGGGAACCAGCGCCCATAGGGCACTGGACCTCCACCCCACTTAATGACGTATTCATGGTGGATACACCTGAAAAAACTCACAATGAGGAAGAAGGGGGCGAAAAGAAGGGTAAACCCTCCGAAAAGCACTCAAAGCGGCGACGTAAACGCCGAGCGAAGCCCAGCCTCGATCAAGACCCAGCCATAGAGCAGGACGAGCCGTCAGATGACGAACGCATCCCAGAACAACCGTCCGAACAGGGTAACACGGGCAGAGAGGACGAACAGTCCTCCCCCGGACATAACAGAACTCCGGACGATACCACGCCGGATAAAATCATGGAGCAGAAGAATCTCCAAGAAAGGCTCGTCGCCACAACACGAAGCCTAAAGAAGCAGAAGCAAAAGCTAAAGACGGCGGAAGATGCACTCAAAACAAGATGGAGCAAAGTAATCAAGACCGCAGACAAATACGGCGGCAGCTGTCGCACCAAAAGCTATCCGAAGAGAAAGCTACTGCCCGAATTCGACCAGGAGGCCCTAGAGCCCCCAAACTCGAAAAACAAAAAGGCTACACGGTCGAATAAATGACCTCTCGGCCACTATAATACGGCAAACGGCGCCGCACTCAATGCGGCATGCGACACAATCAAAGACTCGCATCATGGCCCAGCCAGGTCCATTTATGGGCCAAGAAAGCAAGCTCTCGCAAGCAATGCAAAAAATCCACCATCAGAATCTGGCACACCCAAATATAGGGGTGCCGCACACCCTCTATGTTTCAATGATGAGGTCCTAGAATATGAATTCCCAGAGGGATTTAAACCCGTTAACATAGAGGCGTACGATGGAACAACAGACCCAGGAGTCTGGATCGAGGATTATATCCTCCACATACATATGGCTAGAGGAGATGATCTCCACGCCACCCCTTAAGCTTAAAGGGCCAGCCCGGCACTGGCTTAAAAGCCTTCCCGAAAACACAATTGGAAGTTGGGAAGCGCTCGAGGACGCTTTCCGAGCAAATTTTCAAGGGACCTACGTCCGTCCCCGGACGCAGACGACCTCAGTCACATAACTCAGCAATCCGGAGAATCAGCTCGGCAGTTCTGGAACAGATTCCTCACTAAAAAGAATCAAATAGTGGATTGTCCGGACGCCGAAGCCATAGCGGCTTTCAGGCACAATGTCCGAGACGAATGGCTCGCCAGACACCTTGGCCAGGAAAAGCCAAGAACAATGGCCGCACTCACAAGCCTCATGACCCGCTTTTGCACAGGAGAGGACAGCTGGTTGGCACGATGCAGCCCCAGCGACTCAAGTACATTAGAAATCAGGGATGGAAACGGGAAACCACGGCGAAACAAGGACCTTCGCCGAATCAAAAGAAAAAGTCCAAAGAGCACGACAGTCAATGCCGGATTCAAAGGCTCACGGCAAAATCAGACAAAATCACCCCCTTAGGATAATAGGGAAGATCCGTCCAGTCTAAAGAGAATCATGGACAGGATATGTCAGATACACAGTACTCCTAGAAAGCCTGCTAATCATACCCACAAAGACTGTTGGGTTTTCAAACAATTCGGAAGGCTTAACGCCGAACACAAGGGGCTCGACACACCAAGTGAGGAAGAGGACGAACCCCAAAAGCAGAACACCAGGAAGCAAAAGAAATTCCCGCAAGAATTCAAAACAGTGAACTCACTTCACATAACAAGGCATGAGGCACCCATAAAGGTCCGCACATTCAAGCCTATCCCTCAGGTGTCTGGCCACTGGTCACTAAAGCCAATCATTTTTGATCAGCTAGATTATTCTCGCAATATCAAACACGCAGGCCGGACTGCCCTGATACTGAATCCAATAATAGACGGATTCCAGTTTACCAACGTCCTTATGGACGGTGGCAGTGGACTAAATCTGATATATCAGGATACAATTCACCGCATGGGCATAAACCCAGCACGAACCCGTCACAGTAAAACCTCCTTTCAAGGAGTAGCACCAGGCCCGGACACCCACTGTATGGGTTCTCTCCGGCTTGTGGTCATATTTGGCTCTGCCAATAACTTTCATCGCGAAAAGCTTATCTTCCACATAGTCCCGTTTTCAAGTCGCTATCAAGCACTAATGGGACGCAGAGCTTTCGCTCGCTTTAACGCAATACCGCATTATGCATCCCTCACGCTAAAGATGCCCGGTCCTCGAGGCATCATCTCTTTAAAGGGAGCATACTAAACTACATCTCCTCCAAACGGAGGATTGTGCGGCCGCTTAAACGGCCGCCCAACAAAATGGCCTCGCCAGCCAAAAGACTTTTTCGATGTAAGTCACAAAAGGCCGCGGACCCGGACTCAATGAGTTCGGCACATGCCCATTTTCGTTATAGGCTTGGTACGCCTCACCAGGGGCTGTATGCAGAGACAAAAAAACTCGACCGTATCTATTTCTCACTTCACATTTTATTTATTATTCTTTTTGATCCGCACGACCCATTTTTCAATTTAGTTCTTCCCTTTTACAGATGAACGTCGTACGGCGCCCGTCCAGGACACGGCACAGCGGAGACACAGGCGCAGACATGGAGTAGGGACCCGCCCCAAAGGATTCTTGTTAGATTAAGACCCTGCGTAAACCTTTTTTATTGTCTCTTGCTGCTATACATCCCCTGGTTTACCTCACTATAACCATGGAGGAGACTGGCGTTTTGGCATGTGGCCACGCCAGAATTCTTGCTCGTACCTGGACACAAGGGGCTTTTTTATTTTTCAAGGGTGTTGTTTCACACGCACCCACAAAGACCGAACACCTTAGGGAGTGTTCGGCGTCGCGAGTTTTGGCACTATATGCATCAGCTCCGAGTCATGATTTTGGTCACATGTTGGGTTGCCCGGCTCCTGAGTTCGGCCACCTTACGTTCTGTTCTGTCGGCTAAGGTTGCACCAGGAGAACTACTGCGATTGTGCCCCGGTTCGGCCGGGTGAGCACCTCAGTAGAGAAAGCCGAAAACCGACTGTCATGATGTAGCGCGAGACTGGTCGCCACTCGATGACCTATAGGAATTTATCGAATTCCTCCGTTTTGACGAAGGGCCGCTTCCCGGTCAGGCACATATGTGTCCCAAATTCGGGTAAACGCAGTCGCCATTAAAGGGCTACCTAAAGAGTCCCACTGTCAACTCCTATGGATAAGTGAAAGTGTTAAAGCATTATAGTCTGGTTGCCTAGCCCGCGGCGCTATCACCTCCTTTGTAGGACCAAGACGTTGGGTTAAGTGTGAAAATGCGTTCTCCGCGCACACCCCCGCACTATGTGCGTGGGGGTTGAAGCCAACAACTGCAATCTTTCAGAATTTATATATTAAAACGGCCGCACAGGAGGTGTTATTAATACTTGAAGACACAAGTCTAAATTACGCCATTACAATTTATAAAAATATTGATCTACGATTACATATGCTGTCATAAAACAGCATCTTTCGAACACTGCGTCTCTATTATACGAGCGCCCGCGAGGACTTCCTCAAAATAGTGCTCTGAAGGAATTCAGCTTTTATCCGAATCACGGGACGCAACAACGGTGGGCTCCATATCTGCCCGGTATGTCTTGACACGGGCAAGAGCCAGCCGCGCGCCCTCTGTGCAAGCGGACCTCTTTAGAGCTTCAATCCGAGGCACCACGTCAAGAAATTGCTGCACCAAACTGAAATAGCTTCTCGGCTTCGATCTCCCCGGACACAGGCGGTCCATGGCATACTTCATGGCGAGTCCGGACAACCTATTCAGCTCGGCCCATTGGGCCAGGCGATCATCCACTGATAGTGGACGCTCTGGATTAGTGAACTGCGACCAGAAGAGCTTTTCCACTTCATGATCTTTCTTATCTTGAAAGTAGCTGGTCGCATCAGCGGCACTAGCCGACAAATCCAGATAGGTGTCCTCTACGCTCCACGCTCGGTCCTACGGGACGAACTTCGGATCACGGAATTTTCTCCGCAGCAGGAAGGGCTTTCCATCCGCAATTAGTCCGGCTTGACGCAGCTCTTCCCTTGACGCTCTCATACCAGAGCGGGCATCGTTGGCGTCGGCGACGGCCTTCTCGAAATCCGTCTGCCGGGCTCGACCTTCCTCTTCAAGAAGTTTGCAACGGTCAGTAGCACTTTTCAACTTCACGGCTATATCAGCCATCTCCTCCTTGCTTCGGCAATGGGAAGCCTGTTCGGCTTTTAGCTCTTCGCGGGCTCTTCCGGCAGCCGCATCGCTTTTTCTGGCTTGTTACTTTGCTTTGGCGAGCTCAACCCTAAGTCCTTCTACGGCCGCCGCACCATCTGCATCAAGCATACACAAGGTAAGATATTGACATAAAGCTCCTCTTACTAACAATCGCCAAATAAACTCAATACCTTGAGCATCATCAAGCCGCTTGTTAACAAGCACGATGTCGGCTTCTGCCTCATCGAGTTGCCGTTTCATTTCGGCAAAATCTCGAGTCCGGCTCGACTCCGGACAACCTGCCACCTACATACAAAGGTGCCACTTAAAGGACCTGGGATTAAGATCCTCTGCGCGCCGCTAATCTTTGCGGCACACAGAGTCTCAGGGGCTACTATCTATACAAGGCGCATGTTATTATGCGCAATTAACACTAATGTTCGTTATTCAAAACATACCTCAAGGCCCGCCAGTAAACTCTTGCGGCCTTGTTCAGTCCGCTTTCCGCGGATGAAATCTTTTCAATCACCGTGTGCATCAACACACGAGGCTCCTCTGAAATAGAGGCTCGGCCCAGCAGAACCTTCAGCTCCTCCGACCGAACACCAGATGGTGCCGGACTCGTCCCATGGCCTTCTTCGGAGGCCGGACACGGAGAACCCCGGGGGGCCGCATGATCACCTTCCGCCTCTGGCAGATTCGGAGAAATCCTCTGCGACGACACTTCGGCGTCGCCCGCCTGGCTAGGCGATGAAGGAGGAGGCGTTCCGCTCTCCATCATCTCCGGAAGAAGATCCCCCGATGACGAGCTCTGCCGAGAAGGGTCGAGGTCCGAACTACAAGGTAAGGTTTCGGTTAAAACTTCTCAGATATAAATTAAGGATTTCTCTTAAAAGAATGACTCTCTTTCTACTTACGGCTCGTCGGTGGGCTGCTCCTTTTGAGGATTTAGTTCGGCCGAGGGGCTCCCCGGCGTCGGGTCCTCTGACGCGGATTCTTACCCCCGCTTTGGAGCTACGGCTCCCGGGTCGTCAGAGGCGGCCCTTTTCTTCCCCTTTGGAGAGGAGTTGTCGATTCCCCTCTTTGGGATGGCCCCTTTCGAAGAGGCCACGGTTTCCTTGTCCGCCCCTTCATTTTCCTCCAGAGGCGCCACCTCCAACTTCCTGACTAGCACAAGATCTAGCCTGGTCTCGGGGAGGGGAGCCGGACACCGGACCAGCTTCGCCTTCGCTACCCACTCCTGCGTAAAAAGGAGAAGTACTGTTAAAAAATAAGTCAATTGTACGGATAGAAGGTCTGGGCGCAAGGTCACCTACTTATGTATCCGGGCGGTTGCGGCTTAAACCAGCATCCTCGGTCAAATCCGGACTCACTCCTTGTGGTCCGAAGAACAGTCTATACATCTCCGTAGGCGTCACGCCCATGAAATTTTGGAGAACTCGCAGCCCCTCTGGGTTGAACTCCCACAAGCGGAGGGGGCGACGTTGGCCGGGCAGTGTCCGGCGAATCAGAATAACTAGTGTCACCTTGACCAGGTTGAGGTCTTCTTTTAGGAGATCCTTTATGCAGCCCTGCAACAGAGGAACGTCTTTGGGCAAGCCCCGATCTAACCCTGTGTTGATCCACGATGTTAAACGTGGTGGGGGCCCGAGCGAAAGGCGGGAGGCGCTACCCAAGTGGTGCCCCGAGGAGAGGTGATGTAGAACCACTCCTGTTGCCATAAGCCGAGCTCCTCTTGAAAAGTGCCCTCGGGCCATGGAGCATCGATATTCCTTTTTATAATAGCACCTCCGCACTCTACGTGACGCCCCTCGATTATCTTCGGTTCTACCTTGAAGGTCTTGAGCCATAATCCGAAGTGAGGAGTGATATGGAGAAACGCTTCACACACAACAATGAAGGAGGAGATATGGAGGATGGACTCCGGAGCTAGGTCATGGAATTCCAGCCCATAATAAAACATCAACCCCCTTACGAAAGGATCCGTTGGGAAGCCTAATCCCCGAAGGAAGTCGGAGATGAATACTACGCTCTCACCAGGCTGAGGGCTTGGGATCGCTTGTCCTTGAGCAGGCTACCTGTGCGGGATCTCGCTGGTCAGGAACCTAGCCTCCCTCAACCTTGATACGTCCTCCTCCGTAACGGAGGAAGGCATCCATTGGCCTTGAAGGCCGGAGCCGGACATTGTCGATGGTCCGGTGCGCCTAGAATCTAAAAGCATGGGGTGTTGGAACTCGAGGCTATGGGCGAGCTTGTTTTGAGAACACAAGAGGGGAGCAAGGTCTCGGTTTCTTTATAAGAGGCAGAATATCAAGAGCCCTCCCCGTAACCGTCTTGGACTAGCCTTTAATCAAGGCGGGACGTGCTTAACGGGCACGGTTGGGTTACCCACGTCCGCATTAATGAGAATCCCGTTAAAAGGGGCACATGATCTCTGCTTCGACAAGACGTGCCAAGGAAGCCGCCTCGTTGAACGTGCTGCGGTGGAACAACAAAAAATAATCCATACAGAAGGCTTGGTCGCAGTGTTATGACGCACTGCGGAATACGTCAGAAGATTTGATTTGTGTTTGTATTATTCTCTATATGGCAATACGTGGAAACTTGTTTTGCAGAGCCGGACACTATTTTTTGGTGTTTATTATCTTCTTGAAGAATTTGGAGGAGGAACCCGCCTTGCAATGCCGAAGACTATTTGCGCGCCGGACTCGTCGTCATTGAAGCCTGGTTCAGGGGCTACTGAGGGAGTCCTGGATTAGGGGGTGTTCGGATAGCCGAATTATATCTTCAGCCGGACTCCAGGACTATGAAGATGCAAGATTGAAGACTTCGTCCCGTGTCCGGAAGGTTCTTTCCTTGGCGTGGAAGGCAAGCTAGGCGTGCGGATATTCAAGATCTCCTACCAATGTAACCGACTCTGTGTAACCCTAACCCTATCCGGTGCCTAAATAAACCGGAGGGTTGTAGTTCGTAGGACGAACACATCATAACCATCATCATACCCATAGGCTAGCTTCTAGGGTTTAGCCTCCTTGATCTCGTGGTAGATCTACTCTTGTAGTACCCATATCATCAATATTAATCTAGCAGGAGTAGGGTTTTACCTCCATCGAGAGGGCCCGAACCTGGGTAAAATAAAGTGTCCCTTGTCTCCTGTTACCATCCGACCTTGACGCACAGATTGGGACCCCCTACCCGAGATCCGCCGGTTTTGACACCGACACCCGCCATGGCCGAATCTCACTTCCGCTCGAGCTCGTCGCCGACGAGGCTCCGGTGACCAATTGGTCCCGTGCGTGCCTTCGTTGGGTTCGTGAGCTCCCGTAGACCCCGTAGGTGCAAACCGCTGGTCCTCCCGTGTGCCGTGTCGTCGATTCCGTCGACGCCCGTGGCTCTGCCGCCGCCAAACCTCAACGCCGGCGAGATTCCGGCCACCCCGTGCCCTCTAGCTTGGCCCGTTGGATGGGGGCGAGAAAGGGGCATCTCCTGGTGCCCTCGGTGCATCGAAATACTGCCGGAGCAGTGTTTCCGGCGAGCATCCGCTGTGGTCAATGGTCGCCGGCGGTCAACCCCGGCCGAGCCGACGTGGCCGCGTGATAAGCACTAATCACGGCCAACTAACCCTCCCAGAGCCACTGACTACTGGGCCCCACGGCCTAACTAACCCTGCTTAGCTCCTGTTTAGACTAAACTAATCCCACGGGCCCCACAGGTCAGGGTTGACCTGGACCGCGCCCGTTGACCGCTGACATCAAAGTGACGTCATGCTGATGCAATAACTCTTTTATGGATTTTTTCTTTTACAGGAAATTCCAGAAAATGTCTAAAACTTCTAAAATTCATAGAAATTCAACCGTAACTCAAAATGAAACAAGTTATATATGAAAAATGATCAGAAAAATTCAATCCATCCATCTGCACTAGTTTCATTCATGATAAAGCAACTTAAACCTCCTTTTTATATCAAAACATGATAAGACACTATTTAAATTCATAATTTGAGTTTGGGATTGAACCTTTGGTTCAAAATGACCCAAAACCAATCTGGTTGTAGTTACATTAGGCCAGCACACTCATATTACCATGTCATGAGCATGCGTCATATCGTGCATTGCATTAATTGTGTTTCTTTCTCAGTTGCCGGTATTGCCCCCTCTCGATAGACGCGTTTCAACGATGTGATCAATGACACCAATGAAGAACTATATTATCTTCAGAAGTGCTAGGCAAGCAAAACCCCCTTGTTCATTCTGATACAATCCCACTCTCTCGCTCCTGCTCTCTTTTACTGCATTAGGACAACAACGCTTCAACTGTTACATGCTGCAGTAGTTGAACCCCTTTCCTTTGCATGACCTGTCATTGCCACAGTAAATAGATGAAACCCACTAGCATGAGTAGGAGTTGTTTGAGCCCTGATGTGCCTACTCATTCATGTTTGTTGTCATGCCTGCTACTGCTTAGAGTTGAGTCGGGTCTGATTCATCGGGAATGAATTGGAATGTGGTGAACATGTCCTACTGTTGAGAGCTAAGTGTGTGAACACGATTTGGTAAAGGTAGCGGTGAGAGGCCATGTAGGAGTACATGGTGGGTTGTCTCATTGCAGCCGTCCTCAGGAACTGAGTTCTGTGTTTGTGATCCATGAACAGTTACTAACACGCATTGGAATGCTTAAGTGCCCCTCTCGACTTATTAATCAACCTGATCTCTGTCCAGGAGTTGCAACTAGTTTCTGGTGTTTGTAGGTAGTGTTAGTAGTCTACCAAGTGGCACCCGGTACAGGTGGGCTTCGGACAGACTAGGCACCATGGCACGGTGTACCAAGCGTAGGTCCATCCGTCGAGGTGGGCTTGGGAACCCTGCTCACATCGTTTGGGGCCGTGAGCGACACCCCGGCCGGATCTCCTTGCGGATGGAACCCGAATAGGAGATAAACCTGGACTAGAGACTTGTGTGGTTAATCAGGTCTTGGCCGACTCCCTCGCTAGGCTTCCGCTTGAAGGTTGCCGAGGTACATGACATGTACATGGTGGTAAGTGGCGAGAGCGTGTGTGAAGAAGTACACCCCTGCAGGGTTATCATTATCTATTCGAATAGCCAGATTCCTCGGATATGGAAACTTGGACCCCTTGCATAATTCATAGACAAGTGAAAGTGGATACTGTAAAATGCGCAAGATAAGCGTGAGTGCTATGGATGGCGTTCTCGTACGTAGACGGGAGCGGATCCATAGTGGTGTATTGACATGGTGAATATGTGGACTCGTGTGCGCCACCTCAAAAGAGTTACTTGCAGTCGTAGTTCAGGATAGCCACCGAGTCAAAGCTGGCTTGCTGCAGTTAAACTCCACCACCCCTTTATTGATACCGATGCATATGTAGATAGTTTTGATGTAAGTCTTGTTGTGTACATTTGTACTCATGTTTGCTTATTTTATGTTTTGAAGAGAGACTTCAGTCTCGCTAGTAGTTCCGTGTGGACTTCGACGTTTAGCTTGTTACCTCAGCTACGATCTTGTGCCTCGGCAGGATCTGGTAGATAGTCAGGCTTCTCAGCCTTTTTCATTTGTAGATGTCTGTACTCAGACATGTTAAGCTTTCGCATGTGCTTTGACTTGTATGCTCTAAATGTTGGGTCATGAGACCCATGTTTGTAATATCTCGCTCCTCGGAGCCTAATGAATAAATACTTGAGTCGTAGAGTCTTGTTGTGATGCCATGTTGTATTTACACATATCGAGCATATCGTGTGTATGATTGAAATGCTTGGTATGTGTGGGATCCGACAATCTAGTTGTTTATCCTTGGCAGCCTCTCTTATGGTGAAATGTAGTCTAGTGCTTCCTTGAGCCATAGTAGTCTGCTACAGCCCGGTTCACCGGAGTCCTGCTAGCCCATCACTACTGCTCAGGACACCTGACTGGCCGGCATGTGTTTCACTTCGTTCATGTGTCTGTCCCTTGAGGGAAATGTCACGCGGTGACATCCGGAGTCCTTCCTAGCCTGCTACAGCCTGGGTTACCAGAGTCCCGTTAGCCCAGTGCTACAGCCCGGATTCACACACTGCTGACCGACATGCTCGATGTGATTCATGTATGCCTACCCCCATGGGTTAGTGCCTCTTTGGGTTCATGAATAGCCATGTCAGCCCAGGTTCTCTGTCATATGGATGCTAGCGACACTATCATATACGTGAGCCAAAAGACGCAAACGGTCCCGGGCCAGGTAAGGTGGCACCCGTGGGAATACCGTGCGTGAGGCCACAAAGTGATATGATGTGTTACATGCTAGATCGGTGTGACCTAGGATCGGGGTCCTGACAGCGTTGGTATCAGAGCCTGACTGCGTGTAGGATTACCAAGCCAAACTGGTCGAAGTTGAGTCTAGAAATGCTTTAGTTATATAAGGGAATTGATTGTGGATGGGAATGTAAGGCTCTTTTTACTCCTTATACCTCATGCCCTCTTATCTGAGTCATCCTCTTCCTTTCTACGGGGTTTAAGAACTAGGCCTTCTCATCTATCTATCAGGATGACGTGTTACTAATTCGTAGACTTATAGGATTGATGGATTTAAGCCTCAATTCAGTTCCTACTACTTCCATATGTTCATAGCTGGCCTCAGAACCTTGATATTGTGATGTTGAGTGGTTATGCCACCATTTTGCAGGATGTCTCAAATAATTTTGAGCATTTACAACCGTTATGCTGTCCGAATCATCCCAGGTTTCTAAATAGTCTGATGCATTTGCAAATCCTTTCTTTCCATTCCCGATGTCCTTTTGGTCAAAATAAGCACACTAAACAATGAGTTGAGGTACTCTGCTGTCTCGACATATATGTTGGAGCTATTACTATGACCATAGGTGTCCTAGAGAACCACCCAGTAATCTAGCAATGCTTTATATTCTCAGTGTGATGATTCTGGCCGTCATTCTCAAAAGCATCCCGTGATGCCATTTAGTTAGTAGGCATTCTATTCCTGGGTTTTTGAACCAAGGTTCACTCGACTTAGTTCCTGTTGATAGTGTTTGCTCATTCCTTTAGGGTATTAGTAACCTTGCGGTAGTCCTCGAGGTACGTGGTATATCATTCTTCCAATGCCATGAACCATCTTATGGCAGAAGTTCTTTTGAACCAAAAGATCACAACCAGGGTGCTCTTGATGAGTTCTCCATTCTACATTGTGATTTGTCAGTTCTACCTTTCTGCATGGGTTATCCGGAAGAAACCTGTTGAACTTCGTTCGACATGCTAAACCCTGCATCCTCAACTTAGAAAATCATATGTTCGTTTGGGTTGACCCTCTTTAGTTGTTTTCTTACCTTCGTCTATCAATTGATAGTCAAGGGTATGTGTGCGATCGTGTTCATCGATGCCTACTATTCTTGTGGTCCGTCAAGCCGTTCTATTTTAGAATGAATAGGAGAAACAAACTCCAGAACCTCATCCATATCTAGGATTGGGTCAAAGCAATTGTATTCCGCAGATCAAATGCCCATCCAGCTTTTGATTCTGTTCTACCCTGAAGTATTACCCACTTTATGTCAGGAATGTCATGAGAGTTGCATCATCTCTTATGAATTCTTGATGCAGTGATACCTCTTGCCATCATTGTTCATTCCTTGGTTCCGTGTTATTGTAGCTGGAATGCCGACAAGTGAATCCTGATGTGTGAAATCAATACTGCTAGCAACCCTGTTGCTTGGTAGTTAATGGACAATAATCTCATTCTTAGCGTGTTGGTATTGAATTATCATTCTAAGATTGATCGTGCTACCTAGTCCTTATTTCTGGTGCACTCTTCGATCAACGAGTTAGGATTATTCAACCCCTTGCTTATTTGATCATATCGTCTTGCCCTGAAAAGCAAGATAGTTCTCGAGCTTAATAACATATCGGTGGTTCGTGATTTTCCGAATATCTTCTCGGAAGTGTTACCAGGTTGTCACCTGACCGCTATGTTGAGTTCGTGATCAAGTTGGTTTTCTTGTAAACAACTCTTTCTCCAAGAATCTGTGTTAGATACCTCTTGACTAACTGGTTAAGCTAAAACAACAACTTGGAGAGTTGGGAGATACAAGCTTAATCCACTTAGTTCACTCCAAAGGGGATATCTTGTGTGTGTGTGTGTGTTGACGAGAGATGATATCTTCATCGATTGTTCCTCGTGATTGGTTGTTGAATCTATCATCTTGTCCAAACCTTGATTTGAGTGTGGGCTACCGGCAAATCAAGTTAGAACCAATGATATTCATAATGTTGTCTTACTCGTGGTTGTTCCTCGAGCATACACCATTACATCCCTTTGGTCTGACCAACACTATCACATTGTTCACATAATGGTGGAATTCCAGTGATATGGAAAATTCCAATGAGTTGTTGTTGAGACCATCAGCAACATCTTGTCTCCCCCATGATCCGTGTTGAACATCAACCTAGTGTTGAAAACTTTGTAAGCAATGCCTTCGTGTTCCGTTCATGAAGCTTATGCTTGGATGAAAGTCGTGACTTCCTCTAAGTTCACGTGCATTAGGTGCAAGTTGCCGCCGTGAATTCGAGAAAGTTAGTTTTGCTTCCTCTGGAATCATCCCAAGTCAGTCATGCACGTGCGAAGTATACCATGGCTTGAGAGATTAGCTACCTCCTTTCCATCGGTATTTCCTAGCACACCAAGCCACTGATTGATTTGTTCAAAGGAAAAAAGGTTCATGCACTAATCCTGAAGGGTCCGGACGGATATGCACAAGACTTCGTTATCTCAATGATGGTTCCCAACCTGAACTCGGTAGTGTTTTATTATAAGACTACTTTGTGGTCATGCTTGTCTAGGACAGTGTGTTCACATGTGTTTAGCAGGATCAGCTCATGTTTTGGAGCTTGCTATCGTAGTTCATTCCCCGAGAATCTCGCAACGTCATCTCGTCGATTTGTGTTGCAAACTTTCATTTTTCTTTCTAGACTGGATGAGTCTGGAATATTCTGACACCAACCAGATCTGAATCTCAGGCAGATATGATGGTTGGAACGTTTCTCAAGAACTATAATATTGGTCTCTTGGTAACCCGGTAAAGTGGATGTTGTGGCCAACACACCCAACTGGAAGACTTATTGTTGTAGTATCTTGATTGAGAAAGTTGGCCACCTCCCCATAAGGATCTCGTAGAATTTATTCCAATAGTTGTTCCTTATGGATTTATTGTGTTCCTGAAGTCCGACCTTTTACTTGATGTTCTAGATATCAAACCATATCTATGAATGGATTACGCTAGCACATCAAGGAGAACATTAGAAGCGGAGTGGTAAATGTCTCTCGGTTGATCATCCAGATTTTGTTTCCTTGGCCTCGCTAAGGTGAAATCTGAGAAAGTGTTGTCTTCCCTTTCATCTGCATTGTCCATCACTATTCTTCAATGTAGTAAGATGTGTTGCCAGGATCCTTGGCACAGATGTTGGTAAGACCTTGGTGAGTATGGAAATGCTCGAGGTCTTAAGAGCACACTCAGTCACTAGGTTATATCCTTGGTATCAATTGGGATGTGCCTTTCATCGCCGAGTTGCCCTATAACTCTAGTTTTCCTCTCCAAACTGAGTATGCCATTCTTTTGAATTCATTCAAACGATCAATTGTAAATTGCTTTAAGCTGGTACGAAGAGTTTCAATGATCTATGGATCAAAAGTAATTCTTTTTGCCACTTAAGGGAACAATCCAACGAGCCATCCTTCTTTGAGGTGCCCCGTTATGGAATCATCGCAATTTCTCCTCGCTACCTTGACACCATCTACCATTTTCTTAAGCATGGAATTATTGCCACCAAATCAAACCTCGTCGTTTGTTCTCCCATCCCTCTCGATGTGTGTTTTGTGTCTCAACTCGAGATGTTTCAACATCTCATTCCGCGAGTTGATTTTGAATAGCTCGATTTTCAAGAAGATCAATCCTAGTAGAGTTTCTTTCCGTCGTCCTCATGTGGATGAAGATCTCAAAAGCGAGGGTGTCAAGATCAAGATGATGATCGAATCAACATTCTTATGAAGTGCAACCTGGATCGTGAAGATTGTGCGAGCTTTGTGTCCCCTCTGTCTTCTTACCTCACGTCTTGAATCTCGGGACGAGATTCTTGTTTAGTGGGGGTGAGTTGTCACAGCCCTAGCATTAGCCTTGCTTGTCATTGCATCATCATCTTGCATCATGTTTAAATTCCTTTTTAAACTTGAAATGGGGACCGTTAAACCCTAGCAGCAAATGAAATTCAACTAGGTTCAAACTTAAATCCTTTCAATGAACCCAAAATGCCCTTCAGAAATGTTCATCATTTCTGGATTGGTCTAGAACCTCTGCCAAAAATGACGCACACTTTTCTAGGTCATTTATGATTTTTTGGATTTTTGGATTAGACCATAAGTATTTGAATTTGGACATTTAAAATTTTAAAATATTTTAAGTGTCCAAATAATCTTGAAAACGTTTGAGGGCTTTTGGAAATATTTTCAAAAGTGCCCACAATTATTTTCAGGATTTTTTACAAAATGAATTAGTATTTTTACTAATTCAAAACACAGAAATAAAATAGAAAACTGAAACAGAATAAAGAGCGAGAGAGAGAGAAACCCACCTGGGCCTCACCTGTGCTGGCCCAGCCCACCTGGCCCGTGCCAGTCGTCACCCACCTCTGCCAGTAGGCAGAGGCGTGTCGCCTGCGCGCGCACCCGCGGCCACCTCCTACTTCCACCTCATGCTGCCTCCCCGTCCCCATTCGAGCGCCGAAGACGCCCCGCACCCCCCTGCACCTCTCCCCTCTCTTCCACCCGTCTCCCTCACCCTCTCCCGCGATGGCCGAGCGCCATCCTCGCCGCCGTTCGTCGTAGTCGTCACCAGAGCCACCCCCTCGCCCCTCTGACGTGCCCATGAGCTCCGCCTCCATCGTCTACGCCTCCTCGACGACTCACGCGACGCCGGACGCCTCCAAGCACCAACCCCGACGCCTTCTTCTTCCTCGGTTCGCCGAGATTGCCGGCGACCGTGTGCCCTCCTCGACGCGTCCTCGAGCCCGCATACCCTCTTCGCCGCCTCCCTGTGAGCTAGTACGCCTCCTCCCGTGCTCGCCCCCTCTATTTCTGTCTGCTAACCGTAGCCCCGCCATGGCCGAATCTCACTTCCGCTCGAGCTCGTCGCCGACGAGGCTCCGGTGATCAATTGGTCCCGTGCGTGCCTCCGTTGGGTTCGTGAGCTCCCATAGACCCCGTAGGTGCAAACCGCTGGTCCTGCCGTGTGCCGTGTCGTCGATTCTGCCGACGCCCGTGGCTTTGCCGCCGCCAAACCTCAACGCCGACGAGATTCCGGCCACCCCACGCCCTCTAGCTTGGTCCGTTGGATGGGGGCGAGAAAGGGGCATCTCCTGGTGCCCTCGGTGCATCGAAATACTGCCGGAGCAGTGTTTCTGGCGAGCTTCCGCCATGGTCAATGGTCACCGGCGGTCAACCCCGGCCGAGCCGACGTTGCCGCGTGATTAGCGTTTATCACGGCCAGCTAACCCTCCCCAGAGCCACTGACTACTGGGCCCCACGGCCTAGCTAACCCTGCTTAGCTCCTGTTTAGACTAAACTAATCCCACGGGCCCCACAGGTCAGGGTTGACCTGGACCGCGCCCGTTGACCGCTGACATCACAGTGACGTCATGCTGACGCAATAACTCTTTTCTGGATTTTTTCTTTTACAGGAAATTCCAGAAAATGTCTAAAACTTCTAAAATTCATAGAAATTCAACCGTAGCTCAAAATGAAACAAGTTATATATGAAAAATGATAAGAAAAATTCAATCTATCCATCCGCACTGGTTTCATTCATGATAAAGCAACTTAAACCTGCTGCTTATATCAAAACATGATAAGACACTATTCAAATTCATAATTTGAGTTTGGGATTGAACCTTTGGTTCAAAATGACCCAAACCCATATGGTTGTAGTTACATTAGGCCAACACACTCATATTAGCATGTCATGAGCATGCATCATATCATGCATTGCATTGATTGTGTTTCTTTCTCAGTTGCCGGTATTGCCCCCTCTCGATAGACGCGTTTCGACGATGTGATCAATGACACCAATGAAGAACTATATTATCTTCAGAAGTGTCAGGCAAGCAAAAACCCCTTGTTCATTCCGATACAATCCCACTCTCTCGCTCCTGCTCTCTTTTAATGCATTAGGACAACAACGCTTCAACTGTTACATGCTGCGGTAGTTGAACCCCTTTCCTTTGCATGACCTGTCATTGCCACAGTAAATAGATGAAACCCACTAGCATGAGTAGGAGTTGTTTGAGCCCTGATGTGCCTACTCGTTCATGCTTGTTGTCATGCCTGCTACTGCTTAGAGTTGAGTCGGGTCTGATTCATCGGGAATGAATTGGAATGTGGTGAACATGTCCTACTGTTGAGAGCTAAGTGTGTGAACACGATTTGGTAAAGGTAGCGGTGAGAGGCCATGTAGGAGTACATGGTGGGTTGTCTCATTGCAGCCGTCCTCAGGAACTGAGTTTTGTGTTTGTGATCCATGAACAGTTACTAACACGCATTGGAATGCTTAAGTGCCCCTCTCGACTTATTAATCAACCTGATCTCTGTCCAGGAGGTGCAACTAGTTTCTGGTGTTTGTAGGTAGTGTTAGTAGTCTACCAAGTGGCACCCGGTACA
The DNA here is from genome assembly GCA_032464435.1 of Aegilops umbellulata. NCBI lineage: Eukaryota > Viridiplantae > Streptophyta > Magnoliopsida > Poales > Poaceae > Aegilops > Aegilops umbellulata. Next base: position 509,503,058 of record CP136056.1, on the reverse strand, counting down.
GGTGGGCTTCGGACAGACTAGGCACCATGGCACGGTGTACCAAGCGTAGGTCCATCCGTCGAGGTGGGCTTGGGAACCCTGCTCACATCGTTTGGGGCCGTGAGCGACACCCCGGCCGGATCTCCTTGCGGATGGAACCCGAATAGGCGATAAACCTGGACTAGAGACTTGTGTGGTTAGTCAGGTCGTGGCCGACTCCCTCGCTAGGCTTCCGCTTGAAGGTTGCCGAGGTACATGACGTGTACATGGTGGTAAGTGGCGAGAGCGTGCGTGAAGAAGTACACCCCTGCAGGGTTATCATTATCTATTCGAATAGTCGGATTCCTCGGATATGGAAACTTGGACCCCTAGCATAGTTCATAGACAAGTGAAAGTGGATACTCTAAAATGCGCAAGATAAGCGTGAGTGCTATGGATGGCGTTCTCGTAGGTAGACGGGAGCGGATCCATAGTGGTGTATTGACATGGTGAATATGTGGACTCGTGTGCGCCACCTCAAAAGAGTTACTTGCAGTCGTAGTTCAAGATAGACACCGAGTCAAAGCTGGCTTGCTGCAGTTAAACTCCACCACCCATTTATTGATACCGATGCATATGTAGATAGTTCTGATGTAAGTCTTGCTGGGTGCATTTGTACTCACATTTGCTTATTTTATGTTTTGCAGAGAGACTTTAGTCTTGCTAGTAGTTCCACGTGGACTTCGACGTTTAGCTTGTTACCTCAGCTACGATCTTGTGCCTCGGCAGGATCTGGTAGATAGTCAGGCTTCTCAGCCTTTTTCATTTGTAGATGTCTGTACTCAAACATGTTAAGCTTCCGCATGTGCTTTGACTTGTATGCTCTGAATGTTGGGTCATGAGACCCATGTTTGTAATATCTTGCTCCTCGGAGTCTAATGAATAAATACTTGAGTCGTAGAGTCTTGTTGTGATGCCATGTTGTATTTACACATATCGAGCATATTGTGTGTATGATTGAAATGCTTGGTATGTGTGGGATCCGACAATCTAGTTGTTTATCCTTGGCAGCCTCTCTTATGGTGAAATATAGTCTAGTGCTTCCTTGAGCCATAGTAGTCCGCTACAGCCCGGTTCATCGGAGTCCTGCTAGCCCAGCACTACTACTCAGGACACTTGACTGGCCGGCATGTGTTTCACTTCGTTCCTGTGTCTGTCCCTTCGGGGAAATGTCACGCGGTGACATCCGGAGTCCTGCCTAGCCTGCTACAGCCCGGGTTACCAGAGTCCTGTTTGCCCAGTGCTACAGCCTGGATTCACACGCTGCTGACTGACATGCTCGATGTGATTCATGTATGCGTGTCCCCATGGGTTAGTGCGGCTTTGGGTTCACGACTAGCCATGTCGGCCCGGGTTCTCTGTCATATAGATGCTAGCGACACTATCATATACGTGAGCCAAAAGGCGCAAACGGTCCCGAGCCAGGTAAGGTGGCACCCGTGGGAATACCGTGCGTGAGGCCGCAAAGTGATATGATGTGTTACATCCTAGATCGGTGTGACCTAGGATCGGGGTCCTGACACCAGTCCGGATGTTTTATCTCTCTAATGAATCCGACTTCCAATAACTTGGCTAGTTCCTCTCCCATAGCTTGTCTCTTAGCTTCAGAGAAACGCCGAAGAGCCTGCTTGACCGGTTTGAATCCCTTTAGGGTATTAAGGCTGTGTTCGGCCAGCTTGCATGGGATTCCTGGCATGTCTGAAGGGTGCCAAGCGAAAATGTCCCAGTTCTCCCACAAGAACTCTCGTAGTGCGGTGTCTACGGCGGGGTTTAGTTGTGCCCCGATGGAAGCTGTTTTTGTAGGGTCCGTTGAATGGACTTGGAATTTGACTATTTCGTCTGATGCGGCTGTCTTGTTTTTGGTGAGGAGTGCTATGTCCGGATCACTAGCAAGAGTGATGATTCCATTGGGCCCAGGCATTTTGAGCTACATGTACCCATAATGGGGTATGGCTTGGAAGATTGTGAATGCCTCCCGCCCTAACAGGGCGTGGTATCCGCTAGTGAATGGGGCCACTTGGAACGTAACCTCTTCGGGCCTGTAATTCTCTGGGGTGCCGAACACCACATCTATTGTGATTTTTCCTGTACAGCGCGCTTCCCGACTGGGGATAATTCTTCTAAAGGTTGTGCTGCTTTGCTCAATGCGGTTCCAGTCTATTTCCATTTTTTGAAGGGTTTCCTTATAAATGAGGTTTAATCCGATGCCGCCGTCCATGAGTACCTTGGTGAGTCGAAAGCCGTCCACTATAGGACTGAGGACCAATGTGGCTGGTGCTCGGGCTGTTCGGAGTTTAGGTTCATCACTGGCATTGAAAGTAATAGCCATGTCACTCCATGGGTTTATTGTTGCCACGTGGTAGATTTCGGCAAGGCTGCGGAGTGTTCGTCCTCGCATATTATTTGATGTGAAGGTCACGAAGACTATTAATACCGTACTGGTATCCCTAGGATGGTGCTCTGTGGCTTCTGGAATTAGAAGATCTTCGCCACTTTTGGCTACCTGCCGGAGTATCCCACATGCTCTATGGCTATGAGTTAGTATGGCGCCCTCTGTACTGTGAATTTTACAGGGTCCATTGAGCCATCCCTCCAGTACGGTTCCATGCCCTATAGAGGGTTTTTGCTTTTTGGTAGTTGACCCGGGTGTCTTTTGATAGTGCACCCTTTTATTTCGGACTCGGTTCGTATTTAGAGCCGGATTATCCCAAAAGTTTGTTTCGGTTCTCCAGGGGCTTTCCATCGCACAGTACTTTCATACTATGGACGCCATGTCATCAAAGCGTGATATCTCACGGCGATTTATGGCGTTAAGGATTCCCTTGTCCGTGCAAATATTGCAGAAAAATAAGATCACGTCTTCCTCGCGGTAGTCCTTAACCTTGTTCATCGCAAGGAGGAATCTGGCCCAATAGTGATGTACTGTTTCCTGGGGCTCTTGCCTGATGTGGGAAAGATCGCTTATGTTTGGGTGGGTGGGTGGAATTGAATCCGAACCCTTACCCGATCTGGGTTCCAGGGGCCGAGGAGTTTCCAATTTTTGGAATTCTGGTTCCGGGGTGTTGCCCGGTAATCCTGGCCCGCTGCCTGACTCTAAGTTCAGGGATTGGATGATGTCCTCCCGCGAACGGGTATCCGGCTCGGAGATCTCAGGAATCCGGACATAGTTGGTCCTCAATATGGAGGAGAGGTCACCGCATTGTTCCTCCACCACTTCAATATGATGGGTGACCGGCGGAGAGTTAATCTCCCTTTGATCGGGTTTAAGCCCAATCCGATCATAGTCCATAGCGACTCCCAGGGCGGTGATGCGAGCTCGTTTAGGGAGGCGACCTCCATTGGATCCATCTGTTCGGCGAGTGCCGATTTGACGTGGAGGCAGTTTTCGATGACCCGAGAGGTCGTCGTCGGTGCGGCGGCCGAACAGGTGGTCATGATGAAACCGCCTAGCCGGAGAGTTTGGCTGACAGCCAAAGCTCCCCCAACAGTAGTACCGTCTTTAAAGACGAGACGAGACATCCTTCCTTCGGGCGGCGACACAGTGGAACTCTCAATGAAAGCACCAATGTCGGTGTCAAAACCGGCGGATCTCGGGTAGGGGGTCCCGAACTGTGCGTCTAGGCGGATGGTAACAGTAGACAAGGGACACGACGTTTTTACCCAGGTTCGGGCCCTCTCGATGGAGGTAAAACCCTACTCCTGCTTGATTAATATTGATGATATGGGTAGTACAAGAGTAGATCTACCATGAGATCAGAGAGGCTAAACCCTAGAAGCTAGCCTATGGTATGATTGTTCTCGTCCTATGGACTAAGCCTTCCGGTTTATATAAACACCGGAGGAGGCTAGGGTTACATAGAGTCGGTTACAAGGAAGGAGATCTACATATCCGTATTGCCAAGCTTGCCTTCCACGCCAAAGAAAGTCCCATCCGGACACGGGACGAAGTCTTGAATTTTGTATCTTCATAGTCCAACTGTCCGGCCAAAGGTTATAGGTTGGATGTCCGGATACCCCCTAATCCAGGACTCCGTCAGATGAAGTACTATTGGATATAGAGGAGGTATAATGTTGGTAATATGGAGCAATTTTAACTCTATGATGAGTCTGAGTAATCACGTCTTAGTTTGGTACCAATAGAAGGAAGGGAGACGGTACAATTGGATGGATTTAAGAATGCTAGGAAGCTGGATGTTGGAATAATGTTCAATTGCCCCGATGATGAGTTCAAGGTTTGCAAGTGATGAGATGGGCCATAACCCACAGGCTCTAGGACCTACCAAGAAGCAAGCACACTCTTGCTGAAGGAAAAACCCTGGAAGAAGATACGACTTTATCAACAGATGATCTTATAGGAGTTTACGCAAAACCTGAGAGTTGTGAAGGAACGATAGATGTTCGTTTGGCTTGCAGAATCAATGGATTTTTTCAAACTTATATCGTCGACAAGAGAATTCTGCAATGCTTGTGAGGATGACCGAGTGTTAGAATGCGAGATTCGCTAAACCATATACAAGGTAATGATTTGGGTGCGGGATGGATTGATCACCATACCGACTTACTCTTATTATTCGCCTTGCTATGTGGGATGGTAAATCTGAGTGACTTACCCATAGTAGAGCGACGACGATCAAAACCTTGTTTGAACCTTAGAATGGTATGGCAATTTTCCCCCTTGTACAGGGCAACTGCTACCAATCGTAGGTCATACGATGAGAATGAAGCCCAGACCCATTTCTTGCAGGAGAAACCATAAATTGTTGACCACCATGAGATATCGATAGTTATTTAGTATTGGTGCCAGACCCGTCAGATAAGAAGACCCAGTCTCGGAAGAACCTTACCAAGATGAAAGGACACGAGATTTTGAGGAAAATATTATGCTCCACCGGAAGAGCCAAGAGAAGGAATTATCCTGAAGATCGGATAATATTGACACTGTCAACAATAAGGATGGAGTATAAGAGTTTTGATGGAACCGTAACCATGTTTCTAAGGGTGGTAGCACCCCAGACCCCCTGTGACGATCGATGGATTTTGAGAAGACCCTGAACCTAACCTATTTCTTGCTAGCCTCTCCGAATCTCAAGGACGAGATTCATTTTAAGGGTGGAATGTTATATTAAATAAATAGTTTTGATTGATTGTTTGATTGTGGTGTGGTTGCTTCTGTGAAATTGAGTGAAATTTGAAACTTTTTGAAAGTTAAATGAGAGGGAATAAAAGGACTTTCGCAAACATTCATCTTGCATTTATGATCTCCATGAATTCAAATTCTTTTCATCACAAAACCCTAGAGTGAAGATGACATGACTTCTTCCATTGAAATAAATGAAAAGGGTTTTGAAAAGATTTGAATTCCATTAGGAACTACTTCGAGTTCAGAAACTTTAAGCAACTCAATGATTTTCATGAGAGAAGATAAAATGACTTCTTCAAAACATTTGAAATATGAGTTGGGAGTTTCAAACAATCAAATTTAAAGTCCCTTTGAAAATCATTTTCAATTTGGAGTTATTTGGGTTTTATTCAAATTATTTTCCTCCAAAAATAAAATATATGGAAATTAGGAGATCGAGTCTTGTGGGGAAAAGTGCGCAAACCTATGCAGAGTGTACAAACTAATCATGATTAGCCGTGTCCTCGATTATGGACATCTTGAGTATCTCGTATTTGAATTATTGATTTGATCTCATCACTTTACTTAATTAATTTGTGGGGTCATAATTATTATTTTGGATTTGAGTTGGAGGAACCTTCTCAATATATTTTTTAACAAACTTTGTAGTTAAATAAAATTTATTCCTTTGTTGTAGGAAAAAATTAGCTTTATGCAAAATTAAACTTAGAGCCTCCACCATACAAATATGCATGTAGTGATAGTAATTATTCAGCATTGCTCTACAGTGTGAAATTGCCAGTACATTCAATGTACTGACCTACATGGCTGCAACGTCTCATGTTGCAGGAATCTTACGAGGAGTAAGTGATATGTTAGGGTTACGATTTCTACACTCAACTTTGTCGTTGGTGTTGAAGGGAATCCACAACCTTGTTGATAGTTCCGCTATATGCATTGAGGTAATAGTATTTACGTTACTTTATACATGTGATTTACCTCTGTTATAAATCCTCGAGTACTGTGTGTGTCGGCATACCGATCCAGGGATGACACTTACGCACAGAGACTTCGATCCATTCGGGTCGGGTCGCTACATTTCCCTTTGAAGTTATCTTATTGGATTGAGTCTTTAAGGACTTGAGACCACTTGATGTATGCCTTGCATGTGCTTATCTGTGGTGACAATGGGATATTCATGTGATCTACTTGATGTATGTTTTGGTGATCAACTTGCGGGTTCAGTGACCTTGTGAACTTATGCATAGGGGTTGGCACACGTTTTTGTCTTGACTCTCCGGTAGAAACTTTGGGGCACTCTTTGAAGTTCTTTGTGTTGGTTGAATAGATGAATCCAAGATTGTGTGATGCATATCGTATAATCATACCCTACTTGAGGTAACATTGGAGTATCTAGGTGACATTATGGTTTTGGTTTATTTGTGTCTTAAGGTGTTATTCTAGTACGAACTCTAGGATAGATTGAACGGAAAGAATAGCTTCATGTTATTTTACTATGGACTCTTGAATAGATCGATCAGAAAGGATAACTTTGAGGTGGTTTCATACCCTAAAAAAATCTCTTCATTTGTTCTCTGCTATTAGTGACTTTGGAGTGACTCTTTGTTGCATGATGAGGGATTGTTATATGATCTAATTATGTTATCCTTGTTGAGAGAACTTGCAATAGTGAAAGTATGAACCCTAGGCCTTATTTTGAAGCACTGCAATACCGTTTGTGCTCACTTTTATCATTAGTTACCTTGCTGTTTTTATATTTTCAGATTACAAAAAAACTAAATCTACAATCCATATTGCACTTGTATCACCATCTGTTCGCCGAACTAGTGCACCTATACGATTTACCATTGTATTGAGTGTGTTGGGGACACAAGAGACTCTTTGCTATTTGGTTGCAGGGTTGTTTGAGAGAGACCATCTTCATCCTACGCCACCCACGGATTGATAAATCTTAGGTCATCCACTTGAGGGAAATTTGCTACTGTCCTACAAACCTATGCACTTGGAGGCCCAACAACGTCTACAAGAAGAAGGTTGTGTAGTAGACATCAAACTCTTTTCTAGCATCGTTGTCGGGGAGGCTAGGTAAGCGGCACTAACACCCCATTAACTAAGCTCATTTCTGGCGCCGTTGCCGGGGAGGTGAGTGCTTGAAGGTATATCTTTAGATCTTGCAATCGAATATTTTTTTCTTTGTTTTATCACTAGTTTAGTCTATGAAAGAAAACTACAAAAAATGGAGTTGAGGTTGCCTCGTATGCTTCATCTTTTTAATATCTTTCGTGAAAATAAGGATTCCAATAATTGTGCCAAAGTGTTAGAAGAAGAATGCATTACAATGTTTGGCACTAAATCTTTGAATGATGAGCATGATTACAATGTTGTTAGTATGAATTCTTTGAATATCCATTATGCTAATGATATGCAAAGCCACAAGCTTGGGGATGCTATGTTTGATGAAGATGATATTTTTAGTCCCCCAAGTTTGGATGAGCAAATTTACTATGATGATAGCATGCCTCCTATTTATGATGATTATATTTATGAAAGTGGATTTGGAGAGGTCATGACTTTATTTAGTGATGAATCCGCTATTTCGGAAGAGGTTCCAATTGATTATGAGAACAGAGTTGCTATCTATGATGATTATTGTGATGGCATGTATGCTATAAAAATAATGATAACCATGAAACTTGTCAGCATGATTTTAATTTTCAATTGGATTATGCCTCACATGATAGTTATTTTATTGAGTTTGCTCCCACTACTATTCATGAGAAGAAATTTGCTTATGTGGAGAGTAATAAAAATTATATGCTTATGCATCATGAAAAGAATGGTTTATGTGATGGTTATATTGTTGAACTCATTCGTGATGCTAATGAAAATTATTGTGAGGGAGGAATATATGCTTGTAGGAATTGCAATAATATCAAGTTTTCTCTCTATGTGCTTAAAATCTTGAAGTTATGCTTGTTTCGCTTTCCTATGCTAGTTGATTCTTGTTCCCATAAATTGTTTGCTCACAAAATACCTATGCATAGGAAAAGGGTTAGGCTTAAATGTGTTAGTCATATTCTTCATGATGCTCTATTTATGTTTCAATTCTTATCTTTTATGTGAGCATCATTGAAATCGTCATGCCTAGCTAGAAAGGCATTGAAGAAAAGTGCTTGTTGGGAGACAACCCAATATTTACCCCTAATGTTTTTGTGTGTCCACATGATTAAGCTAATGTAGTAATCAAGTTTTATAGCTTTTGTTTCAATAAACTGCCAAGTAGAACCTTTGGGAAGACTTGGGTGAAAGTTAATGTGATATTGCTGTAAAAAGTAGAAACTTTGTGCTCACGAGATTAGCTGTCATTTTTTACAGAAGAGTTCTTTTAAGTTCATTCTTTTTGAAGAAGATTAATAGAAAAATTCCTCACGTCCACCAATTTATTTCAAAAATTTTGGAGTTTCATAAGTATTCAAGAGTTACAGATTACTACAGACTGTTCTATTTTTTGTCAGATTCTGTTTTCTATGTGTTGTTTGCTTATTTTGATGAATCTATGAGTAGTATCGGAGGGTATGAACCATAGAGAAGTTGGAATACCGTTGATATTACACCAATATGAATTTAGAATGAGTTCACAACAGTACCTAAGTGGTGGTTTTATTTTCTTATACTAACGGAGCTTATGAGTTTTCTGTTGAGTTTTGTGTTGTGAAGTTTTCAAGTTTTGGGTAAAGATTCGATGGACTATGGAATAAGGAGTGGAAAGAGCCTAAGCTTGGGGATGCCCAAGGCACCCCAAGGTAATATTAAAGGAAAACCAAGAGCCTAAGCTTGGGGATTCCCCGGATGGCATCCCCTCTTTCGTCTTCGTTCATTGGTAACCTTACTTGGAGCTATATTTTTATTCACCACATGATATGTGTTTTGCTTGGAGCATAATTTTGTTTTATTTGGTTTGCTTGCTGTTTGAATAATGTCCCAAGATCTGAAATTCCTTGTCGGTGTACAAAAAGAGGGGCACGCCTTTGTACCCCTTTACTTGTGCACAGGTAGTCGGAGCCGCGCCCACGGTCATGCCAAGCTGAACAGGGGAGGTGAGCCAAGGTAAGACCAAAGCCCAAGATAATCAGAGCAACGCCAAGGCCGAGGACACAAGGAGCAGAGGGACGAAGCAGGCTCCCCTGGCAAGACCCTTGCCGGGGCAGCCTCAGCAGCCCCGGCAAGACCCTTGTCGGGGCAGCTCGCCCCACACCAACAGAGCGAGCCACCCTTGAGCCCACGGTCCCCAACGCCATCATCCACGTGGGGCCAGGGCTCGGGAAGTCACCTCTATGGTGGCATGCAGATCTTTGTGAAGACATATTCAAGATCAGATGAGGATTAGAAGACGACGATCCTCGGCAAGATCCTTGCCGAGGAAGGCCACCAAACCCCTGGCAAGGCCCTTGCTGGGGACGACAGCGCGCCATAGCAAGACCCTTGCCGGGCCACCCGGCAAGGCCCTCACCAAGGACGCCAGCGGGGCCACCGCCAGGCCCATGCCAACCAAGCTTCCACCACCATTCACACGCAGCTGCCAGCCCGACCAGCTGGGCGGGCACCTGCGTGGCAACATGCAGCTCCCAGCCCAACTCATCGAGCGCCTGCGTGGCGGCATGCAGATCTTCATGAAGGCTCCACCACCGCGCCACCTCAGCTGCCTGCCTGCCTACATGGCGCCACACGCATCGCTGGCCAAGGCGCGTGTCGAAGCGAGGAGGAACGTCGACGGACGGGACGAGCCTCGCCCCCGTCCCAGATAAAGCAGGGGGACACCTAAGCTACACATTAGATGTGTCGTGTCCTGTAATACGAGCGAGAAGCTCGGGGCACTGTGCACCTTTCCACCTCCTGTGTGCCACTGTGGCAGCCCCTTTCGACTATAAAAGGAGGCCCATGGCATACTGGAGAGGGATTTGGCTCTTTGGAACCACGCACTCACCGCAGCTTGTTCGAGAGCTCAAGAACTCTCTGAAATACACCCACCAAAGCAGGACTAGGATTTTAGGCATCCTCGCGGCCCGAACCTGGGTAAACGCTCCTTGAGCTGGCAACTGATCCTGCTCTTCTTGCAACCCTTCGCCCCGGCAACCATAGTAGGGATTCTTGTGATCCTATAGGTGTCGTTTTCCCCCGACATCTTTGGCGCGCCAGGTAGGCTGTGCAATTGTGAGAATCCGGTCTAGTAGTTA